>CM060846.1:292538011-295528011 GCA_030762175.1 Metallyticus violacea
TACATACCCTGACAAAAGGTAAAAATTATAATTTTAGATGCGTGCCAGCATTTCACGGTTAAAATAATAACGGGGGTGCAGTATCCTGGAGACCCGCACCACGTAGCAGTTTATACCCTGCTTGTGGATGCGGTGAAAAATGGCCAGCGTGGTAGTGCTGCCCCCTTTTCCGCCCCCCTAGCTCCGCCTCCATAAATACATACATTGAACCATTCTCGGCCTTGGTTTTAAAAATGAAAAGAACAAAATTAGCCTCCCGCTTCATTTAGCCACCGGATTCACCAATTTTGAATGTACTCTTTCATCATGCGTGCACGCTAATGTAAGCTTTGATGTGCCAAGAAGGATGGAGTAGGTGTGGAAAATGTACAGTGATCTCTCTATATATGGCTTCTGACCTATGTGGTTCATCGTTAGATATTAATTCCCGCACCGAAGTGCAAACCAGAAAATGATAAATTTTACACAACTATCCAATGGATGCTTAATTATGGCGCAGGATTATATGGTTTTGAGCATTAGTGAGTTTTTATCATTTTTTATTGTTCTAACTGCAAGTAACGCGTGAATTCGAAAGTGGAAGCACTACCTTTATCTGCGTCATCATAATTAGCTTGTTCCATTTCATTTCTGGAACACACGGGCAGTTTCAAAGATGAAACAAAACGTAAATATTTCTCATGTCCTTCGGTTATGCAAAAAGGTGCCACAATTGTGCATTTCTTAATGCTTAATATAGGTTGGTTGATAAGTCAGTATGCAAATTTAACAAAATATAATTGTACATATTAAGATATGTATTGGCGAAAATATCGAGCACACAGCGGATGTCAAAGTTTCATTAAGAATCGCAGACAGATATGAAAAATTCGCGTTTATAGATAAATTCAGATAACGGATCTTTGACTTGTCGTGCCGATTGCTTTACCTTCCACGCCACCATACCCACGAATTTCCAAATTTGAGTCTTCATACCCTGGGGATCCCTTAAAGATATCCCGTTGCAGAAAGAGTTAAGAGGCGACTGAAAACCTACGAGTATGGCTATGGGCCGGAATTCATTTTTAAGTGCATTATTAGGATTTGGGATGGGACCTAACACACGATTTGTGTGAAAAAATTCAAATAAGCTATATTTGGTCATAGTTTTATTGGAATTTATCCAGAATTTTGGACAGATTTATTTCAACAAATGGATATTTGCCCTATTTTTTTTTCTTTTTTTTTTTTCATTTTAGATGCTGTTGATTGCCGTGATAGTTCAATAACATAGCCTTACACCTCATAACGAGCAGCTGGTTCTTGAATTTGTACAACTCAGTCCAATAACAACATAGTGCATTAAAATTTAAAGGGGAATCTGTTGTTTAAAATGATTCTTATTAGCCAACCAATCGTTTTATGAATATCAAAGGTGTTTTGAACAAAATTATGCATTGTCTTCCGTGCTTACTTACATACATTCTTCACTTGATAGTGAAAATGTTTATAATAATCTGCTTATGGGACCAGGACTAGCACATATTTTTTTTTTTTTTTAATTATATTATTTACCTGCGAATGTTCCGAGCCATGCGGTCAAAGCGTTTAAAGTTACTCTATGTGACGTAACGGAAGAAATCTGCATTAGCACTAAGTTAAACAAAACACAATACTGTATGATGTTACACATTGTAAAACATTCTGTATTTTATTGATTTCATAACCTTGAAATAAACGAACCTACTACTATAAAATACAAAAATTTACATTTTGGTGCAAACATTGTCTGAAATAATATACCGCCACTGGTGACCGAGGTCGTTAAGGCGCGGACTCGGCAGCGGAAGGTCTAGGGTTCGAATCCCGCCAGGACCGTCCTCCCTGACTGAGGTTTTTTCACAGGTTTTCCTCCGTCCTCATAAATGGCAAGTGCCAGAGAGGGACTCTAAACTTAGACCTGGAATGTTTCCCTTCTTAAAAAACTCTTTTCCCAATATATCATTTCATCTCACGTATCATCAGTGTCCACTGCCTGTGGTGCCTCAATGGTAGAAACGGGCGTTAAACACTATTAAAAAAAGAAAAAATAAATAAAGAATTTTTATCATACTGTAGCTCAAAAAAAAAACTAATGCAATAATTTGTAAAATAATAGCTTCGCCAAAACCAACATATTTGTTAAATTCTAAGTTATGGTTGGAAGGAATCTATTGTAATTTTGCACCTCTCACAGACTTGATAAAAATCTCATGGATTTAACTGGATTCAGCTTTAAAAGATGATGCACAAAACAAAAACAGGGAGTTAGTAGGTATATGAGGCACCCATGTCTGCTTTTTCAAAACAGATCATGAATTCAGTAGACGAATTTTGAATTTGTGTATTCGGAATAATCTTTGCAGTAATATTTATTACCCTTCATATAGTACAAAGTGACCCAATACTGCCACAAGTAATAGAGGTCGTTTAGGCACGAACTCATAAGTGAAGGTCTGAGGTTCGATGCACGCTAGGGCGGTTCTCCGTGACTTGAGTATTTTCCAGGCTTTCTTCAGTCTGCAAAAATGGCAAATGCGGGATACCCTAAATTTAGGCCTTGAAACTTTCCTTTATTAAAAAAAATGCCAAATTTATCATTTTACGTCATATGATCAACAGTGTTCACTGACTGTGATGTCTCAGCAGTAAAATTACAGCTAAAAGGTATTACAAAGAAGATCCAATTAATTATGAACCGACTTGCGGCGTTTTCCTTATAGGTGAGAGCAGAACTGGATGTCCGCGGGCATATAGAGAGGCGCTGACGCAAACATACAACATTTACCTTAACTATTTTAAAGCATTTAACTTATAAATTTATGAAAGGAGGAGTTGAAACTGGGCTACCTAGTACATAGAACTTTGGTAAACCTTAAAAAAGCTATCCATCATTTGCTGTAGTCCACGTTGTTAACGGCTATTTTCTAGTGGATATTTTGTTTAACTTCTTCCAAAGTATCACCGTTTGTCTTGTATATCGTACTTTTAATTCTACGTCAGAAGTGAAAGTAGCAAGGGGTAGATAGGGGAACCGAGGGGGCCACAGATTCTTGCTGATAAATTTTATCATTCTGACACTTTTAAATTTCTTTCATCAAATTATTCCCTCTATGAGATATGTTACAGTTTTTATTGTTTTATTTCGGGGAGTAACTTCATAAACGATTTCAGAATTCTCTATGGTCTAATAACTAATATTACACAAATTATCGATTTTGGTACGGCCTGGAACTTTTACACCCGGATATCATTCCCCAAATCGTCTTCGAAATTGACGAGCTGACTGAATTAAGATATATGAATCATAAATAAATATACGTTGTGAAGTAGAAAACATTTATTGTGCCATCATTCACTTTGCGATTTGATACAGAACAAAGCACACCACTCGTAATACCGGAACTGAACTAATCTCAATTCAGATTCACACTTGACAGTTAGTAGTGACCGTGGCAGACAATGATTTTGTTCCATTAGCGGCAGGAAACATGTGTGCACGCGCATAGTGGAATGCCACCGGAAGTTGGTTGATATTTCATTGGATCGCTGTGTATTATGTAATATGTAGGCAAGGAAGAAATGAGAACTAAGGTTATTTCAGAGATTTGTCTTCCCAATGCGTGTGTGACATTTAAAAGTTGGGGTCGTTAACTGCTATTTGCTGTTAAGCAAGAAGCTCTCCGGATCCCATACATGTTAATACGCTTCTGTGTTACCTCCACAATTTGTGTCTACAGACAACAGAACATCAAACTAAACCAATAAATGTAAATTTAATTTTAAATCAAGAAGAAAACGCCACACAGGGCACACACTTACACAACTAAGAAACTGTAGCATTTTCCTCGTTCGTTCATTAACAGAGGAAGAGCATTCTATGTCGCACATATGTGGTGCTGGTGTCATTTACCTAGAATCAATTCCCGGTTTCGATAAAGAATTTACAAAAGTATAATAAGGGGTTTATACTTACCCTTGCAGATTTTTGCTCTCACGCACATGCCCCGGAAATGTTTGCCCCATGACACACCAAAATATTGAACTGGTGACTTTTAATAGCTGATACTGAAAGTAGAGCAAATGTTTCAGAAAGCATTTTTCCTTCCTTGATTTTATTACCTCTTGCACTCTGTAAGGTCAGTTTTGTGAAAAACAAATAAAATAAATACCATTCTTGTAAATTTTCTCTGAGTAGTGCTTAACGCCCGTCGTTTTACTGCCGAGGCACCACAGGTGGTGGATACTGATGATACACGAGATGAAGTGATAAATTGGGAAAGGATATTTTTTATTATTTTTGTTTTACAAGCAAGCGTTCCAGGCCTAAGTTTAGGGTACCTCCCTGACAGTTGCCAGTTATGAGGACTTAGGAAACCCGGAAGACTTCAGTCAGGACAGACGGTACTAATGGGAATCGAACCCCGGACTTCTAGCTCATGTGGCACGTACCTAAACGACCTTAGCGGTCCCTTCTTGTATAACTATCTTCTTATAGTAGTCATACTGGTGACTCTGAACATTAAGATTGTCGTTATTATCACCGTAGCATTAAGTACCCCTAAAATGAGAGCACTCACTTTTCCTTTAGTTTAAAGAAACCTTCAGAAGAATACTCAGCAAGATTCCAACTTGACGCTCTCCACTAAATCTGCTCTTGCGCTGTGAAAAGATAATGAATAAAAAACACAAAATGTTTCATAAAAGCAAAAGAAGTATAAATAGAATGTTCAAAATCTGTTGTAACGCACATTTTACTATTCTTCTTTAATCACACGGATTAGCTCACTTTGTTTCGTCTTCAAAGTTCATATGGTCATTTTATTTTATTTATGACCTCCGAGTAGTTTGCGGATGTGCGCATTTCTTTGGTAATGCAATAATGCACATCCGCTTGTTAATTATGATATAGGCAAGTTTTGTAAAAAAATTTATTGTGTTCATCGCTTAGTTTATGTTTTGCAGTATGTTTAATACAGGATTTTAGATGTAACGTTATCCACTCTCCCAGTGTTTTATGACTGAGGTACTTAGCGTTTCGCAGCCGCCCATTTCCGTATTTCCACTCCGATATCTCAACGTCATTTCCTTGAACGTCACTGTCTAAATGCGTTCCCTGCGAGTCTCACGGCAGAATAGATTCATTCGCAAAAATCGTTAGACAATTAACTCTAGAGCAACGAATTTTTGTGTATAATCATTTATTTATACACCAGCAAGGACATTGTGTACATGAGGAATTTATTCGGAGCTTTACTGGTTAATTATCTCTTTCCAGAACTATTTCTGGATATTGTGTACAAATTTGAATCGATTGCTTCTGTACAAAACAAAAAAATTCTAACGAAAATTTCAGAGTTCCAATAGTAAAAAAATAAATAAAATGACGCAAATGTTTTACGTGCACCAATAAAATCGCTCCCGAAATTTTCCCAAAGTTGTAAAAGCAAGCAATAGCAATGAAATCAGAAACATTATGGTACCCAAATGTAATCTTGTGTCTTCGCGAAACAATGCTTCTTTTGTAGAGGATAATACAATCCTTTACAGGGCAAGATTATATACACGTTTTAGAAGTGCGGGAGCTGCCGACTGCGTACATGAACAAGAACGCTATGTTTCTAACCTCAAATACGGTTTGGTTGGCCTTTGTAAGGTTGACAGCGTGACTTAATCTGGGCACGTTCCTAAACAAGGGCTTATCTATAAACACTTAGTTTATTAACAGTTAGTTATTTTTTTTTGTATATGTATTGCTCCTATATTACATCGACAATGACCCATGCAAAGTAAATAAAATGTAATGCACTAAGTACACACGTTTAAAAATAATTCCTGTAAATAATGCTGATCTTAAAATAACAAAAAGATAAACAAATAAAAGAAAAGAAAAAAGTAAACAAGGAATTATATTGCATAAAAATTTGATAATGCAAGAAAGAGAAAATGTGTCTATTTGAAGGGAAAAAATATAATAGAAGAACTGAAGGGAAAACATTGAAAGAAAATTAAGATTGATAACTCGGAAAATGGTATGTAATACTTCAGAAAAGTGCTGATCTACATCCAAATGGCTTTAAATTGCTTCCAATTGCCAATTTTGGCTAGTTAGGTGACATTCTGGAGTTTAAAGACAAATAAATTGCATCAGAATATACCTTTTTTTTATTTGAACCACATAGGTAAATAAAATATTTACAGTGGTCAGAAATTAAAATTACATTGTTAAATTGTATTTATATATGTATTATGCGAAGTTAGTTTTAATTAGTATTCCACTACTAAATGAAAATCACCGCTATGGCTTAAAAGAAAAATCAATAACTATATACTTAATTTGACAAATTGTTACTTAGGTCAATTTGAAAATTGAAAATATTAATATGCAGCACATATGATTAGTTTTGGGGGCTTCAACTGCTATGATTGTCCGTCCCAACATTTTTTAGCATTCAAAAGTATATTTATTACATACAGTACTAAATATTCTCAACTCTCTACATCTATGAATATAAATGTTTATTCATCGATACTCAATACTTTTATTTTTAAATAAAATATAAGTCATTAATTTATTAATTAGAGAGTATAAACATACAAAAAAGGATTAAATTTCTTTTAGTCACGAGTGCATTTTTTATTGGGACATATAATTATCACTCGTATAATTATTATCAGTGATGTGAGATTTTCCATCTCTTTTTTACGTTGCTACAAATTAAGTGGCTATCACTCGCAGAATTTAATATAATATATTTCAAAACTGCATTCATATTATTCGAAAATTTACCTTCTTCTGTTACTGAAAAATAACAACTGACTTGAAAATAACAAATGGGTAATAATGTAAAATCAGCTTTCATGGTAAAGACAGTGAAACACGATATTGTTGCAATAAGTGATTAAATATTAACAAAACATATTATATTTACCGAAAGTCTCTTTTATTATTGATCAAGCTCAGAACTGAGGTCATTTTGCTGGGGGAGCATGATTTTCCATATGCACGAAAAGTAAAAAACATGCTATAAATTAATGCAATAGCCGTTCTGAAATGGCTACTAAAATCTGCAATTCAGCACGTTTCATTGCTCCGGTATATTGGTATATTATTTTTAAAAAAAAATTTAGCTCGGACATACTGTTGACGGACCATCTGCAAAATATATAAGGAAAGGGAGGGCTGCTTAGAAGCGCACCCAATTTCTGATACCTACTCCCTGCTATCTAAAAGCTTATGAATGAGACTTGTGTTTTTGCTACCACTTTAAAATGTTCCGCTAGTAATAATATAAATTTAAATTTGTTATATTAAGAGTATCGTCTGATGTCCATAGCTCTTTGGTATCTGATCTCATGTTTAAATATTTTTTCAATGTAGTAAACCACTTCAAAGAGGTTAAGAAGGGTGGAACTAGACTGGCCAATCGTAGAAATTAGTAAAACAGTGTAATAACAAACGGCAAAAATTTCGGGTCTATTAAAGGTGGGCTTTAGGACTGAAATATTTGCATTTCTTTCGCGTTTCCATGTATATTATCAGTGGGTTGTTTAATTCTAATGCCGAACGAACTAGCTCCTTTTATATGTAAGTACTGTATTTGAAGAACATATAAATGTTAGAAATTAAGTGCTACTATTGTGATTATTTCAGTGATTTACTGTTTTCTTCTTTCTTTCTTTTTTTCCTTTTTTTTCCCCCTTTTTTGCTACATATGCATGATGTCCCAGAATTCCTGCAGTATTACGTATTAATGTTTGGGCAGCTGATTTAACAACAGTCAGTACCTAACTACTAAAATGTTACAGATATTTGATATATATTTTAAAGGTTTTTTTAATTTACTTTCATTGTCTAATTACTTTATTCCTGTTAATTGACAGTAAATTCAGAATATCAGTTAACGAAAAGCTAAAACAAAGTATATTAATGCAGGTACACAAGTAGAGGAGCAAATGAATGTGGACATATCTGTACATTCAATATTAGATGTTAGCCTATTAAAATATTATAGAAAAATTTAAAGAAATAATCGTACTTGCATCATCTATATAACCCGTTCAACATGCAACCCAGACCGCTTCCTTGATAAAATGGTTAGCATTGCTGGCCGTAAAGCATGGATTCGATTCCACGTACCTGCTTAGAACTTTTTTTTGAGTAAGGGAGGTCTGGAATGGGGTCCACCCAGCCTGGTGAGGATAAGTGTTCCCATTGCCTGATGCAGATTCTTCGATATATGGAGCAGTGTGATAGGCGACCGGCAGAACATGTCCCCCCTGCAATACTACCCTTTATCAATGATGCAAGACAGAGGATGCGAGATCGCTGCTGCAGGCCAAGACTCGCCCGGGACTGTAGCGCCAAAGAGAAGAACATGCATACCATGAGAGCATACTTGAAGAAAGGTACGGGAATTCTGGGACACCCTGTGTACTATGTTCATAAGTCAGTTAATATAGTGTTATCAAACGAAAAATAAACCAATAGTCTAAAGAAATACTCGACGTTTATATTTTCTTCTAATTAAGGATGATGTTAATGATTTATTTTGTAGAGACATCATTAAAAACATTTTAAACAATAATAGCAATTAGCAAATATGTAGTATTATCAGAAAAAAGACAACGAATGATGTACATATGAAGTTAAATAAAGTAATGGTAATACTTTTATATGCGACTTGAATATACAGTCTTTAACAGAACAACAGATCCTGTCAAATATAGAATTTGTTCAATTAAATGAAATGCTTAAGCAACTTAGAAGATACACTAGATTGAGAAAATAAGAAAAAATGTAATGAGGAATTAAGGGTTTATAATTTCAATTTAAAAATACAACATATAAAATAAACATAAACATGTACTTAGAAAAATTCAGAAACCTCAAAGAAGACTTTAGACTAACTACAAACGAAGGAGGAGAAATTACCCATCATACTTGAGGTGGAAAGTTCAAGATTTCGTACTTGAGAACGAAAGAGTCCAATGGTGAACTTTCCTGTTTGAGTGATGAGCAGCGAAGTACTTCTGATATCTTTAAACGTCAAAACATCGCTCTTATAAATGCTCACTTTATTTATTATTATTAATATTTATTCTCTTATTAAGTAGATTAAATTGTCCAGATATCTTGCGTTGCTATTCGACTATAGCTCTTTAAGTATTTTATTCTTCATGCTTTGTTGAGGTTTTATGTTTTCCCATTATACAATGAGGTTATTTGAGTTATGGGCCGACAGAACATGTCTGCGTACTGGGAGAAGCCAGTTATCAAGGCCTATAAAGCATTTGCAGGTAGCAGTTTGTGATTAAATTGAGTGACGCTTTATCAGCGAGTGGTTGTTCTTTCATCGTGTATGAATAGTTCTTCGTTAGTTATGTCACTCAACAAAAGTAGTCTTGAAGAACGGGTTTTTATGTACGATACATTATTTTAAAAACTGGTTCTTGTAGAGAATTGTTGAGGTGATTTGCAAGGAAATATCCTGGCAATGGTGTTCCAGGTAGAGAAACTGTTTGCAAACGTGTTAAAAGGTCGTGAGAGACATATTCATTGACAACAAATGTGTTCCGTGCTGCTGTGTTCTTGCAGAAGAAAAATTAAATGAAATACAAGAATTTCCTACACAAATATAGGCAATGTATTTGCCGCTAAGGGGCATCATTTTCACTACATCTTACATTACACATTAGTACTTATTACCATCATTTTTAAATTTATTATCATTTAATGCTTTGAGTAACGATACAGATACTAGAATAAAAATACCAACTTTATGCGCGGCGACTCTTTCCCGTTTTTCGTGTTTCGGCGGCTGGGCTTCATCAGGCGATCTGTTACCAAATCGACCTAAGGTGAATAGTGCTTAATGAGGCATCACAGGTGGTGGGTTCTGACGATACATGAAATTATAAATTTAGAAATGACATTTTGGGATGGGGGATTAAGCGTTCCCAGCCTTAGTGTAAGGTACCTTCCTGGCACTGAGGTAGAGGACTGAGAAAAATCTGGAAAGAACTTTAATCAGGAAGGCAAGCTCTGGTGGAAAGCGAACCTCAGCCTTCAGTTATTTTCTCAGTTTTCTGGATAATTGTTTTTGGCTTATTTTCCTTTCCTAATTAATTTTCTGATTTTAAGGCTAATATTTGGTTACTTTTTAATCACACCCATTTCTGACCTAGTTCTTTAGTCCATTCAATAAAATATAGAGAGAGCATACTTTATAGTACCCTAGTAGTTAAGTTTTAGGTATTCGCTGAATAAACAAAATAATATAATTTCTTTTTGAAAACGTGAAAGGCAATTGAGTGAATTCATAATAACAAAAACATTTAGTGAGAAGAAAAATTAAATATTAATTTTTGAAAATTAGGGTCTTAGAATCCCATATTAGATGAGAGTTTTAGAACGTTCTCGTTGCAAATGTATCAAGTATAGGATTTGGAGAGTAATTCAGTTAGCACACACAAAGCAGCATTGTGAAATGGAAATCTGGTGCAGGAACTGAGAAACAGTGAAAGCATTAAATGCAAATGAATTCCAATATCAGTGGAGGAAGTGTGCCTACGGGAGTGTCTTGTACAGACGCTTCTAATCTCTAGAAACTCGGTGAAGCCTGTGTGCGTTCCTAACAGTTAAACTTTTTCTGGGCAGGGATGAGAGGCAAATTAATCTCGCGTTGTACCAACAATGCTAAGGACAGAAAGGTAATAATCGAAACAGGGACTGCTGCTTGGATGAGTTTCATCATGAATCACAAGTGCAAGAAGTTCCACTTACGAGCAAGTGTAAACATTGGCTAATGACATTCTTGCGGTAAATTGCATTGCTGTGCTATAATGTCTCCTGCAAGCAACAGATAGCAACGGGTGACAGTAATGCAAGCATAAGTATGGATAAAAGTAAAAAGAGGAGCATGCACCAAAGGTTTTGTTTGCATATTCCACTCCATGAAGAATAGAATGTTTAGTTTTGATAAATTAAGTTTTTACATTAATATTTAACGCTAAATCACAGCTTTTGAAACAGCGACATTTTAATCAACCGATTAAAACATGCTAACAATTTTAGTAACTAAAAATGGATGAAAATGATGTAAATATCTTGGTAGAAAAGATTGTTTCCAAATGATTATGGAAGAGATAGAATATCCAATTAGTATAATCCAAAATATTACATAATATGAAGTGTATGGTGTTTCCTTGTTAGGATTTGTCGAAGAATTGCATGGGAAAAGTTTGTCAACTTGGGCTGAAGCCACATCACCCCCCCAAGTTTATTCTACAAACGTATGGACTAATACTTTACAAGTTAATCCCACTTTTATCTAATTATCATTAAACTTTTGTTCCACAGATTATATATTGCTCTATATTTGGATGCTGAAAGTGACAGTTTCATTGTTTTGTTGCTAAAAATACAGCTTTTTATTTAGTACACGTACGATGTATACTTTTAAAAAGTTTCCTACACCTCGAAAACACAATCACAGAATATACAATTGTTTACTTGGAAATAAATAATGCAAATTGATGGTTTAAGCGCCGTGGAGGTAGCAAAGCTTTACATTAATGTTGAACGTAGGTTTAAAAATTTATTAAATAAACGGAATGCGCTACAGGTCATAATTGAAATAAGATTTCCATAAGCCGTTTTTTGGTTTGAAAACGGTGAAAAAAATCAAAGAGTTTTTCAATGTAGCCATCGAATTTTCGTTTTGTTATTCCCCGTACGGGTATTAGGGTCGATAGTCTGTAGCACACTATGCATCTGCCCTCATCTATCCCGCCGCGGGATCGGCAAGGTACTGAAAGCATGCTTTCTTTTTCACTAAATTGAGATAAGTGAAACATATTAATGAAGAATTAAGTGTTTATAAATTAAATTATAAAAAATAAAAATATATAAAATAAGTCAAAATAAAAATATACTTATAAAAAAAATTGAAAATCCCTTATAAGACTTAAGATTAACTATAAACGAAAGAGGAGAGATGAACTACCGTATTTAAAGATGAAGAATTCTTTCTTGAGGACCAAAGAGTTCAATGGTGAACTATGCCGTCTGAGTGATGAACAGCGGTGTACCTTTTCCTGATATCCTTAAACGTCAAGACACGGTTTTAATAAATGTCCACATTATTATTATTATTATTATTATTATTATTATTATTATTATTATTATTATTATTATTATTATTATTATTAATAATAATAATAATAATAATAATAATAATAATAATAATAATAATAATAATAATAATGTCCGTTCTACTATTAAGTGCAGGTTAAATTGTCCAGATATATCTCATTTACTGTTTCGGTTATAACTGTGAAACATTTTATTCAGCATGCTTTGTTGACGTTTTCGTCAGCTTTGCTTATAGTACAATGAGGCTATTTGAGTTATGAGCCGACAAAGCACGTTTGCGTATTGAGAGGAAGCAGGTCTGTAACGCTTGCTTTTTAAAACTTTGTTAGGGGTGAAATGTTAGCAATTTAGTAGCAGAATGTGCTGATTTACGTTTATCCCTCAATTGTTGTCTTAACTTTTGCAAGAGATCTTTGCAGTGATGGTTCTAATCGAGCAGCGATATTATCCACTTTTTCCTCTGTTAACACATTATTCTTATTTTTTTGTCGAACACTGATCCTGTTGTTTGCAATTTAAGCAATATTTGACTAACTGTAGATTTATCAGATGGATGAACCGTCGTAAAATGTTCTTGAAATTCTGCACAACACTGAGCACCTAATTCACTACTTAAAATGTCAACGCAAATGAAAATGCGTTGTTCTGCATTAAGACTTTGGCCATGGCAAACAAAGAAATATGCAATAACACAGTAACTCTTCCTATTCTGAAACTAAAACACCCGCTAACCGGCCTTATCAGTGGCAGTAGGTATCTTGACTTTTTGTGCATGCAGTTGTGACTTAGCGATTTCACACCCGGTCTGCGTGCGGGTGAAAGCTAAGCGAAAACCTGATAGAATGCGTGAATGTACTGGTGGAATTCCATAAACATCAAAGCATCTCCTTTGCAAAACGAGCAATATACATCTCAAGTGTGCCAATATATATATATATATATATATACACTTTCACAGTAGATATCTATTTAGTACATTTCAAAGTTAGACTGACAACAACAATAATGTGTAGTATGATGTTCTGTAAACAGATGTGACTCATATTACATTATGCTAGCGTTGCTACAACAAAATGGAACCAAGATTATCGTTTGAACAGCGGAAAACAATTTTGAAGTATTATTGGAAAACCGAGAATGTTGTTGAAGTTCAAAGCAAACGAGACGTGTATACCGAACAGTACCGCCAACGCGAGTAACAATTGTGCGCATTCGAGACAAATTTGAGACTCATGATACCGTATACCGTAGAAAGCCAGCTACACTGGCAGCACTTCGGGAAGAAATTGAGACGGCCTGTGCTTTAATTGCCGAGGACACTTTCGCAAACGTTTCTCAATCAGTAGTTCAACGTACTCGGAAGTTTATCGATGCCGATGGTGAGCATTTTGAGCAACTGTTGTAACTGTAAAAGTATGAAATGATTAGTACTCACCATTTTCTAAACAGAATTCAGTTTTGTTATGTTAACAAAATGTTTTTTCTTTGCTTGAAGTGTGTGTACATTTTTTGGCATCCTCTGGATATATAGGTTCCTGGAAAAATCATTTCATTAATTGCATCATTATACATGCGCATGTATAATTATTATAGTTTGGTTTGTTTAAGGATAATCAATTCGCACTTAATTAAACAAATTAAAGGTTTTTAAGCAGCATCCCCGCTAGCGCAATCCGATCATAAAAAGGATTAGGTCGTTTGGAAATTAATTGTTATTTAAACTTCAACAGAACATAAATAAATTCAGCATTAAATTCATTAGTCAAAATAATCACATCAGCATCTATAATTAGTAACATTTTATACTAGTTTATTGATAATCGTGGCTGCTAGAGATAATGAAGTTTCTAAATGCCGCCTCAGCTTCTTCTCGGTTATTGAAGACTGTTCTACGTAACTGTCCAGGTGTGAATGTCTGATGGTGAAAGATTGGATAGGAGTGTCGTACTACTTCTGAAGTGTATCTGTGACCGTGGGTTAACTTAAAGAACAATAGACCTTTTCTTGCATCTTCAGATGCATTAGTCAATTTTGATAATACTTCTTCAAAGTAATTGTTTCCTTAAGATGTAGAATATTGTAGTTTACTAAACCATACGTAGATATACTTCCTCTGATATAATTATGTTTTTGGGAACTGTTTTATCGAAATTCAGCAATTGCGTTCATCACAGGTCTCAATATAATCCAAAAAGGAACCCTTTTTTTTGCACTGAAGCAAGAAAGAACAGACTTCAAATGTAGCACAGTTTTATGCTCGTTTAATTCTTGTGATAACCGTTTATCAAGATTTTTTTCTCACTTTTCCTCTTTCTTCTTGTAATTACAAACAGTTGAAGGTGCAAGCCTGAGTTACCAAAGTTCTCGAGAATTTGACGTGTATTTGCTTCAGCAATTTCCCTGAGTTGGTCTTCATCTTTATTGTGACTTCTGCCATTAGTTTTTTTAACTAACTGCTACTGTTACTGACACTGATACCATAGATAATTCGAGCTGTGAGGAGGAACTTTGTTCGTATTATTTTGACACTATAAGTAATTAAATATTTGGAAGACGAGTTAATAAACGATATAACTAATGGCTCAAAGAAAGTATAAAGCCTTCCAACTCCACTTCTTCAAAATGTAATTAGGATTTAAGGATGAAGAAGCAATAATCATAGATTCAGTCTTGTACGCAATCACCGCAGATAGGTTTAAATTGTGTAACATCATTGCTAGGAATTCCAGAGGTGCTTTGACAGCACGTCATATGGTACCGTTGAATGCCGTGTTTCCAACACTTTGATGGATATGGAAAGAATATGCTTCTTGTGGTGTACGAGGCGACGCCACTTCATAATTATACTACTTTTGATAAAATTAAATATGACACGTGGTGCGTTTCTTTAGTTTTTCTCCCCCTCCACAAATGAGTGCATCTTCGTTAACTAGCTCTAATGTCACGAATTTTAAATCACGTGTAGAAGAATATGAAAGTAATTTAACAAGGGGTATAGATTCGATATGCTGTTTTATTTTTTTTTGCAAGTAAAAACATTTATGCGGTTCGCTATAGTTAACTGGAAGTATTGTATATTATTTAAACGTATAAAGAGAAATTACTATGAAAATCAGTAGCAGTATAGTAAGGATAGTAACCTTGTATAGTGATAGTCAACATGCTTTTTAATCAGCTTTAGTATCCAAATTGCCAATAAGAAAACTGCATAACGAACAAATCTTCTGGACTAATTCAATTTTATCTGGCTGTCTACAGAAAATTAACTTTGCTGACATAACACATTTTTTCCGAGCTAGTATTTGACACGGGGTTCTGCATCTAAAGTTCATTTTCAACCCAACGATGATTTTCTTATAACTTGTATTACCGGACTTTTGACAGCTATTAAATTAATAAAATGTTCATTATAGTGCATTGTCATGTAAAGTTCAAACCAGATGTTATTGAAATTGCTGATGGAAGACTTGCGACATGTGCCGGAAATCCAAACAGAGTAAGGGAGCAGGTCTCTAATGAGAGTTGAGTTCTGTTGCATTAGTTGCCCCGAGGTGGGATTGTTCACGCTCGGTTTCCCATTGAAACAAGCTGAGGTTAGAAGCGCTCATTGGGTTCTGAAATTGGAACCAACTTTGCTCCATAAAGTCCATTTGTTGAGCCCGAACTAACCTAGATGCCGCGTAATTTGTTTCTCAGTAACATGTTGGTCCCATCGGCTACCGTAACACACGTTAGTTTCCGGGCTTCACTCTGAAGACACTTATTCCCTACGGGCATTCCGTTTTCATGATCAGCACACCTTCAGACAACACGTCACGCAGGATGGAAGCAGGCAAATGTCTTTATGGGGATCGATCAATGAATTACACCGAAACATTATCATTCTTAATTCTTATTAGTTTTATATACATTTTAGCGCTGTACTTCGGGGTTCCAACCCGGACAATTATTACTCTAATATTGGATCTTTCACCCACTAGATTACTAAAATGTTCTTTCAGTTCTTTTTAATCACGTTAAAGTATCTCATTTTATATTTATTGAAAACAATGGTACATTGAAGTAATTTATAGGGCTTTAGTTATAAAACTTGTCCGCTGAAGCGTTTTTTACTCTCGGCTACAAGGCAAATCGTTCCAACTATGCTATCCTTTTTAAACGTCGCTTTCTGAGCCTGTTCCCTGCCTAGCTCAAAGACAGTACACATTCATTCGGAAAGATGATTTATCAACGTATTTTTGAGTCTAAGTGATGTTTATAATACATGTAAACTCGTCGTATATGTGCAAAATTTATTCTGAACTTTTCTGATCGAGTGCACTTCAAGATATTGTTCTAAACATTTTGTCTACTAATTCAGCGTAAACATGAAGCAAAAAGCACAAATGATCTCTACTAATTCAGAACAAAACCAAAACCAAAATGAACACGTATGCTCTTACAGTTTCAACCAGCGGCAGCATAAAATTGGTATGCACAACTTTAATACCGCTGAGTATAGATCGCAAGATTGTAGAATCTTAATAACTGGAATTACTGGCTGAACACGCACAAAAGAGGGAGGGTTGGATTAAAATACAGTAGTAATACACCTGTTTGAAAAAATTCTATTCTCCGAATTTTCGTAGCAGCAAACTTGTCAATAATCTTTTATTAAAGTCTGGAAACAGCAGGAAGAAATCTGTCCCTAAAGAGAGCATTCTATATTCTGCATTTTATTTGATATCACAGTCAAATTAATACTTGGGAGTTGAGCTACCGAGTTTTTAATATACATTTTTCTCTTCCATTGGTTGGAAAGATAAAGGCTTAGAATACACAAGATTGTGCGGTGTTCAATTTCTTGACATGCACCAAACACTAAACTAAATAAAGCAGCTATATCACAAGTTCACACAAATATGCATCAGCTTGTCATTTAACAACAGCTTACTACTAAAAAAAACTGATTATCGATACTGGAGAGTGTGTGCATTGTTATTTAATTTACAATTTTTTTAATATATGACTGTGTTGCCATTAATATTTCGCTATAATTAAGTGTTTTAAAACCTTTTGTTCCAATTTATAACGCAACAACAATCAGTTTGTGTAAAGCTCGAGGCAAACTTTGCCGGGAACACATAATGGTTCCTATGGCAAGAGGCTCCTACTTCTGCTCCCTCTCATCTCTCAAAATACCCATCAAGCTTACCATGACATCCATTATTAATCGCAAATAGAAACACCAGGGGTAAAGTTAGGAGTTACCTGCAGACATTTTTTCTTTTACGGTTCTAAAACGCATCAGGCAATAGTTTAGGAAGTTAACCGTTGAAATTTTTGAGGATAGCACAAACCGACAACCTCCAAGAGGAGTGAGTAGTAGTGTTTAACGCCCGTTTTTACTACTGAGGCACCACAGGCGGTGGACACTGATGATATATGAAATGAAATGATAAATTGGGAAAGGATTTTTTTTTTTAAGGAAGGAAGCGTTCCAGGCCTAAGTTTAGATACCTCCCCGGCATTTGCCAGTTATGAAGACTGAGGAAAACCTGGAAAAAACCCCAGTCAGGAAGGACGGTCCTGGCGGGATTCGAACCGCAGACCTCCCGCTCACGAGTCCGTGCCTTAACGACCTCGGCCACCCGTGGCGGTCCTCCAAGAGGAGCCGCCCCTGGTTTTAATAGAGGAAAAAGTAGATGAATTTCATGCAAATCTTGAAAGTGTGACAACAAAATATTTATCGAGATTATCACAAGAAGTTGGGTATTTGGAAACCCATTTAACAATGAAATCTGAAATATTGCGGTGACAGAATTTAATTGTGTCATTCAAAGTGGGTTTCACAATGCAATGTCTGTTTAACCCAGGAAAGACAACGATTTCAGTATCTTCTGCGCAATAATGTTCTTGTTGTATACATGTTTCGGCAAGTAGATTTGGAAACTGCCGCCAGCGGCGGCAAGCTTATTAGCCGATACATAAAGTACCTCATAGACGGAGTATGTTTACAACTAAAGCCCGGTATTTGTATATAAATAGCAACATGGAATAAATATTTGAAAAAGCCAACGTAGCATAGAATGTACAGCAAAGTTTGTAATAATTCAAGGAGGTTACACGTTTTAACGCCTGTGATTTTGAAAGTATGTACCAGCCATTTCAAGTACTTAACAAATACATTAGTTTATCATTTCACTTAAAGAATTTCTTTTGATGAAATTTTCAATGAAAACGAAATATATTACAAGTTTTTTTTATTTAATTACGCACCATCTTGAGCGAATACTTCAACTATAAAGTGAATTACACCAAAACCTATTACTTAATTTCTGAGGCCATTCATAATGATGTGTTACTATGGCTTTTCTCTGCACTATGCTATGATTGCACCTTGAGGTTTTTAAGAAATTTATGGAACATTTTTGCTTTTGTTGCTCCCAGGACTTGATCTTGCAAGAAATTCCTGTTTTTCCTTCCCAAATTTCTCAGTGGCTTCCTGCAATTACAATGCAGAATTGGTTTTGAGTGTATGTCAATATTAAGAAAATTAACTTTTAACGCCCAACACTTTCAAAACATTGTAGCCCATCTTCTGTTGTCCAGGAGGAATCTGCGATCTTGCAGCTCAGTGCCATGATTTTTATTGACATTTTCTAATGTTACGGCAGTTTCCCAAGAACAACTATAATGCTCATCTTTATAATATGTACGATATGCATCTTTATGCTACACTATAGGGCTGAAAGTTACGCCGTATCTTGCCACACATTCAGTTATGATTCAGCACCAATATGTATAGGCTTGAAACTGCGCATAGAGAAACATCTGGTATCCATATGCTATAGAAAAGTAGTATATAATCTCACAAATACTGAGGGTGTCAAAAATGTATACACACTTCAAGCAAAGAAAAAACCGTGTTAATATAACAAAACTGAATTTTCACAAACAGAAAATGATGAGCACTAATCATCTTAGACTTTTACAGATACAACAATTGCTCAAAATGCTCACCATCGGCGTCGATACACTTCTGAGTACGGTGAACTACCGATTGAGCCACGTTTGCGAAAGTGTCCTCAGCGATTGTAGCACATGCCGTTTCAATTTATTTCCGAAGTGCTGCCAGTGTAGCTGGGTTTTTTTTTTTTTTTTTTTTTTTTTTTGCGGTATACAACATCCTTAAAAATAGGTAAAAGTCCAACGAAGTTAGATCTGGAGAACGCGTTTTTTTTTTTTTTTGATTGATTTATTTATGGACGATTTTTAACACCTCAGGTCATCAACGTCCCATTCAACTCAGGGCGTGAAACCGCCGACAAATTTTGCTCAGAGGCCTCTCTTTCAGGCTTGAGGTTCTTTTTCGTGCCGTAAATGTACGACACGGAACCCACGACTTTACTTCCCTTCCGAAGGAAGGCATACTTAGGATTTTTACACCCGAAAAAAATCCATCGATCTGGCCGGGTTCGAACCCGCGATCATGGGTTTAGGAGGCAAGTATGGTAACCACTACACCACCAGGACCGACGAGAACGCGGTACACACGTCCCCATTGCTTTTGATCTTCAACAACATTCTTGGTTTTCCTATACCATTTCAAAATTGCATTCTGCTATTCAAACGATAATCTTGGCTCCATTTTGTTGTAGCAACGCTAGCATTACGTAATGTGAGTCACATTAGTTTACAGAACATCATACTATACTCTTGGCTTCATTTTTTCATTGTTGATTTACAATAATCTTGGTTTTATTTGTTCATTGTTGATTTACATATCAAGTAGCAAGCTATCATAATGTACGTGAGTTACATCTCTTTACAGAACATCATACTACACATTACTGTTGTTTTCCGTCTAACTTTGAAATATATTAAATAAATATCTACTGTGAAAGTATGTATATATATTTTGGCACCCTCGGTATATGCAAAGAAATGTACCAAGGTTGAGGCATACCCATGTGAATCGTGCGACTTAGGCCTCTTGTTGCATCTTTGGTGAATATTTTAGTACAAAGTTTTTCAGAATGGTTCAGTTCCTCTTTTAATATGAACAGTATTTAAATCAGATAATATTTTAAACTCTTTAAATAAAATCTTTCCTCTAAATCAAATGTCACTTAATACGTTCTTATTTAGAGATAATGCCATTTCCTGTGAATGTTTTATAGTTTGGTTGCCTAGTGGCTTCCTAAATCAAACTGTGCTACTCTACTGGTGTTTATATTTTTTAAATACGAACGCTACTATTGAGGCTTAACAAAAAGATTTTAATTACAGCGCTAGAATGTGTTGTCTTTGCAAAAAATTGCTCAGTTTTTCGAGGATAAGTTTTAGATATTAAATTCCGTTTTCTTTTTAAGAAAGAAAAAGCATTTGAGGAGCTGTGTTAATATATTGGAAGCGGATGAAGTATTCTCGGTATAACATTTTAATGGTATAAACCTAAATTGCATTATTCCAATTCCTTAAATCGTGCATATCGGTGCAGTTCGGAATTGGTATACTGTATCACAGATTGTGGACAATGTTGATACATGAGATGAAATTATAAACTGGAAAAAAAAATTTGTGGAAGAAAATATTCTAGGCCTAAGTTAAAGATATCCCCCCCAATGGTCACCACAACTCTACTGTGTCTTAGGAACCTCAGCCATCGTTTTGGTGTTGTGTATGGTCATGCACAGTTAGCAAGTATTTTTAATAGTGTTTAACGCCCATTGTTACTGCTGAGGCACCACAGGCGGTGTACACTGATTATACATGAAATTAAATATTGTTAAAGGATTTTTTTTTAATGAAGGAAACGTTCCAGGCCTAAGTTTAGATACCTCCCCGGCATTTGCCAATTATGAAGACTGAGGAAAGCCTAGACAAAACCTTAGTCAGGGAGGACGGTCCTTGTGGGATTCGAGCCCCAGACCTCCCGCTCATGAGTCCGTGCCTTAATGACCTCGGCCACCCGTGCCGGTAGCAGGTAGGAAATAAACCAAATATTTAGAAATGGAAGTTTCCAGTAGTCAACAAACTCTCATTATAGTTTGTGAATGGCTAATAACGCGTTTGTGATTCATATGTAATGAGATGTATTTGAGCTTTGACAACTCCTCCTTCTGCACAAAAGGGAATGCATGTAATGTACTAAAAAGTTACCTAAAACTACCACTGCCGGTATCTCTGAAGCGAGAGGTGCTATAGATAGCTCTGTTTTCACTGAAATGAAGTCCAGACAAGGGATGTCAATGTAGGCATGAAATGACTCTTAACAATTATTAGAAACTGTATTTATTGCACAAAGCTACAGTGTTTAATATAGAACAATACCTGTTAACATTGAGCAAATGAAACTAAATGACCTTATAAGGTTAAATGGTTTTTTGCAAGATTCTAGGCCAAGTAGTTTACAAAATATTACCATATATAGGGCTCGAACTTTCATACACTGTTTAGACTATTCGTATGATCATTAGGCATAAAGCGGTACGTTTGTATTATTATTAGACAAAAACAACACACTTTGCTTGAATTTTGTGTGTAATTTAGGAAAAAAATCAACAGTATGTTGTATTTTATCCCTGATGTGTCTCAAATTTCTAGCTCTAGTCATATGATACTTTTCAAGATTCATCTTCTTCATTAAACGGGTTAAGTTCTGGAGTAGAAATGTACCGAACATTCCTGCCTACTTTGATCGCATGTTTTTATATTTTCTTCCTTTACACGGAATACAGTGGGACGTTGCGTAGCACGTCATCATATGTCATTAAAATAGGACATGTTGGATGTGCTAGGGATGATGGTACTATTTACTAATGCTGAAAAAGCCGACATGATTCTAGTGTATGGAGAATATAGGGAGAACGCTTTCTCGTATGTATGCGCTGAGAGATATACAGCCTTCAGGATGAACTACAACATACTGTCGATAGTTTTCCAAACTTGGGAATTTTCTAAAAGAGTCTGAAAGTCTGAGCCCTACGCATGATAGCTTTAAACTACTATGTAAATAAACACACTGACAATGTAATTTTAACTAATTTTACTTTCTTGATGTCAATGTTATTGTTCCATTTTAAAAACCTTAACTTTTTGTTCAAAACACACTCTCTAACATTTGTTTTGGTTTACAGTGAACTTAGTATCGGTAAAAACGGCTTATCAATAGCAACTTTCTTTCGAGAAATATTCGAGATGGTTGTTTTAGGTTCTTCACGAAAAGAAAAAAATTTCCCGCTTAAGTTTATGCTACCAAGAAAAATCTTAATTGTGAATTTAATGAGTGAATGAGCAAATGCCTTTTTCGAAGAAAAGCTAAAGGTTGCAAAAATACAAGCAACAACATTAGTTTTTATATAAAGCGCATAAAGTTATCATTGGAATGAACCCTCACTCGTAGGGAAAACAGAACATTAAAATATGAAAACAACTTGACTTTAAAAATTAAAACTGCTGAATTATGGGCCATCATGCGTATTCTCGAGTTTAATATGGAACTATTGAGTTAGTTTCAGCCCCGGGTTTTCTGGCAGGTGGCGTTCATGCACAACATACCGCTTGTGATCATTTGTGTACATTGTTATTTTTCTGGGATCCTCTCGTAACTCGACTGTATAGTGCATTAATAACTTCAAAACAGTCCAATAAATACAACAATGGGGTGCACTTCATAAGCTAAAAGTGATGAAAAATGAAGTTTCAAAATGCGCATATAACATGACACACGTCGGTATTTCAAATATACCTTTAATTTACTCAGCTAAACTCCATTACTCTTATTTCCCTTTTAAGCTCCATGTGACATTTCTTCTCAATGAATGCAATCGTACGAACCTTATAAATGAGCACTTTCACAGCTAGGTAGAGCCAATTTAAT
Source organism: Metallyticus violacea (assembly GCA_030762175.1). NCBI lineage: Eukaryota > Metazoa > Arthropoda > Insecta > Mantodea > Metallyticidae > Metallyticus > Metallyticus violacea. Next base: position 292,561,051 of record CM060846.1, read on the forward strand.
TGCCATAGGGATATTAAACCATTGTGCACATATTAACAACAGCATTAAGCACCCCGGCACTTTATTGCCTATCGTTGTCATGCTTGAATGTTGCACAGTTTTCAAGAGAGTTACATGGGCGCCAAAACCAGGACGCAAAGTGGTTTTATGATTCTGGCAGTTCATTTTTAATGCAGAGCTTCGATAGCCAATTGTAATATGGTGTGAAGATGTCTAATACAATTTGTGTTTGCGCTACAGATAACCCTAAAACATAACTGTTGTGATTTCAAACTTCAGAAAACAGGAAAAATGAATTTTCCCAGGAAAAAAGAATGATTGCACTAAACCTACGCGGTGATAAAAACTATTAAGTGATTCACAAATTAATAATCACGATTAAATAATATTCTGTGTCCTTACAGGAGTATATTGTTAGGATTTTAATGAAGAAAATACGCTCAGTGTCAACGAACAGTTGTATTGGGTTGAACTGGATTGGATTGCTAGGATCAGAAAAGGATATTTCGGTATTTCAGCCTTGCTCAACGGTCCGCTGTTTGTACCAACGAATCCAATGAGAGCACTCCGAAAAGGGATAAGGTGAGGGAGATACTGGAGGTGGGGGACGGATTTGGTTGAAGTCCCAATCATTTCTTCCAGACGAACACCTCAACACTAGTGGAGAACCCTCCTAGGGTTTCAAGTCCCTAGAAGGGCCATTTCAATACCAGACGCCGGGGCAGAAACCTTTCCAAAGCGCAAGCCGCCGTCACACCAGACAGCGCACTTCGTCCTGGCGCTTTAAGACTCCTCAAGATATCTTTATATGACTCTACTGTCCATTACATCTCGAATTTCAAACAGAAAAATCTTTCAAAGTGTAGGAAAACATTGATAGCATGATAAGTGTGTTTTTTAAGATATCATTGTTACATTGTAGGAACTGAGAACCACAAACATTAACATGACCAATTTAAATTAATTTTGGCATCACCAACATTTATTTTCAAAACTTTTCGGATAGTTGATGAAAACTGATTACTAAATGCATTTATCGTTTTTTGCCAATCTAAAGAGTGTGCCATTTTACTTAAGAGAAAATACAGGGTCAAAATGTATCTGTTCTTAATAGAAACTTTGACATTCATTGCAGCTTTACGCCAACATAGAACTATATAAAATGCAACATTTTATGAACCTAAAGGCAAGTTATTTAGCAGAAATATATTTTATTCTTATTTGTTTATTTTCAATTATTCTCAAAAAAATAAGGTAGGTTCGTACAAGTTTTATATCATTTGTTTATTAAAGCCATATTCTTTGTGCCAATATTATAATAATTAAACACACACACACACACACACACACACACACATACAGATAGTTAATAAATGAATGGAAATAATTATTGAATAACTATTTAAGCTAAGATTCTACTATGATGCATTCACTGTAGGTATAGTTTCAGCAGTTTTAGTCTAACTTAGCTATTGAATTTCAATTTGAACTGTGTGTTATCAAGAATATTCTAATTTGTTGATATCTACCGTTAACTCTATATGTTTTTAATAATGCTTAATGACGAATTTTACTTCAAGGGGTGTTCCTTGATAAAAAGAGATGAAATGATAATTGGGAAAGGAATTTGATGATAAAAATCCTTCCAGGCTAATTTTAGCATATAGTGCAAGCATTTAACATTAATGACAGCTATAGAAAATTTCAGGGAAAACGGTCCTGGCGCGAATGGAACCGCAGACCTGGCCATTCGTGTCAATATTTGATGTATAGGAAGACACTTGCTTCTTTAAGGGATCACAAAATAAATTTTGGAATGTTGGAATGGTTAAATGTAATATTATTGGTGGAATGGTTAAATGTAATATTATTGGTACAAACTTTCGGCTTAATTGGACAATTTTTCACTGTTGTTTAAAACATGTATTCATTTGTTTTGTTGATTCAAAGTTATTCCTAAAAACCTTATATTTTTCTACAAAAGTTTGTAAATGTGTTCTAAATGTTGTTTTTAAATAAAGTTGGCATGGATATTTAATTATAAGTGTTTGTAACTTTTAATAAAATGAACCACGCACTTAAATTTAAAATCTTGAAAAATTACTAACAGAGTACAGTAAATTTTTTTAAAAAATAATTTTATCTTCACAGAAAAATGTATGCTAATTTTCATAAGGGAAACACAGTAAAGAATAAAAAATTATATACTTTTTGATCCAAAAATTGTATTTGTTTATTTGTTATACACTAATTTAAGCACAGGGATAGTTTTAGGGACCCACATTTTTCTCGGCTATAAATTTTAGTATGTTTGCCTGGACTCGAAACATATTTTCAACCTTTAATTTTATGTCTATGCATGACTTTTTTTTTTTTTTTTTTTTTTAATATTTTCTAGAACTTGCATTTAGGCGCGCAGATGGAGTACATCAGTGCACATTAAAAGGCATTAAATTTGTTGATTTGGTTTATTTATGGACGCCCTTTTAATATCTGACCGCCACGGCTGGCCCAGATCGTTAAGTCTCAGACTGGTAAGTGGGAGGTCTTGGGTTCGAATCCCATCAGGATCGTCCTCCGATTGAGGTTTTTTCAGTTTTCCTCAGTCATAAATTGCAAATGCCGGGAGGTATCCTAAACCTAGGCCTGGAACGCTTCTTTCCTTTAAAAAAAAATCCTTTCCCAATTTACCATTTTATTTTATGTATAATCAGTGTCCACCGCCACAGTAGTAAAAACGGGCGTTAAACACTAATCAAAATAAATAAAAATATTTAACATCTCAGGTCGTCAGCGTCCCATTCAGTTCAGGGCGTGAAACGGTCTATAAATTTTGCTCATGTGCCTCTTTTTTTTAGGCCTGAGGATCTTTTACATGCCGTAAATCTACGACACGGCTTTACTTCCCTTCCGAAGGAACCCATACTTAGTATTTATACGCCCGAAAATAATCGATCGATCCTGGTCGGCATTGAACCAACGATCTTGGGTTTAGAAGGGAAATATGGTTTACCACTATACCACCAGGACCGACTAAGGCTGGGAAGAATAGAAAAGCTCTATGATTATTGTAGGTTTTATTACGCTGGCCAGAGTGTTTTTATTTTCTTTAAACGTCTCTTCATTTATACGAGCTGCTAGGCAGCGGAGGAACGAAATAGTTAAATAAAGAATAGCTTAAGATGAGTTAAAATACATTTATTATAGCATATATGGCCAGTACATAATCTTCAAGTATATAAAAGAATGTGCCACTCAAAATAGCAGTTCGTGTTCTCCTTAGATGCTTTGGAGCATAGATTTGAGTGCTAAGTTATCAGCGAAAGAAATGTGTCAGATAGATGTAAGGATATAAACAGCGCCGAATTAGAAGATAAGACACGCTCTGTAGGACCTTCAGCTATAAGCAAATTCTGCGCGCTGAGCTCAAGAAGAGCCATTTGTCATTACTCGTGAATTGTCAGTAAGGTTTGGTGTTTCCAAAATAACAGTAGCAACGCACCTGCGACAACTCGACGTAATGTATGAAAGTCGAAGAGTAAATACACGCGAACGCACCAAAGATTTGTCTCAGTGACCACTTGCTATTTGTAAACAACTTCTTAAACGTCTGATTCTGCAAACGCATTGTGTGTGTGAGGATTAATTCTGAACAGAGGCAACCGGCGGAAATGAACCTTATTTACCTGTTCGTTAAAGTCCTTTGTAAAAAATTGATGCCTTTCCTTTAGTACGTGAAGGTGCTGTACATTTCCAGATTGGTTTCAAGCGGTCGTGCAGTTGTAGTATTCGGTTTTAATGAACAAAATGCGCGCTTTATTGCAACAAGATAACGCTTCGGAACATCGATCAAGATTAAACTAACACAAACTCCAGAAATAGGAAGGAATAGATTTAACACCACAGCCAACACATAGCCAAGGTGTTAATTCTTGTGATTATTTCTTCGATGATCAATGAAAATGAGCTACATTTTGAAATATGATAATTTGTTATTCTATGCTATGTTGATTTAGCAGTTATAGGAAAGGAACATTTCTAACCAACTAGCCCCTAACTCCTTTCATGCTAATATCAAATTTTATTCCCATGACGCTAGTAAATAAGTACTTAATCTTACATGTAAACGAGAGTTGGACTCATATAGTATAGTGTTTCGTCGACAAACAAAGACATCTGTTAAGCATGTAATGATCTAATAAAATTTAATAAAAATAGCTGAATCCAATTTCATGGCTGTCTAATCTTAAGGTTTTAATCTGATTTTGATTTCTCTATTGTTTATAAGCAGGAGCCTGGGTACATAAACAGAGATTTGCCTCTAAATTCTCTAGAAAGGACTACTTTTGCTTTCAATAATAATATCGCATAACTTCCATTTTGTAAACAAAAAGGTGAAATTGTACTTACTACAGTATTTGTTGCAATGTAAGCAAACTTTTTTGTAAACTTATTTTGTTTTGCGTTTCTAATGCCTAAATTCATAATCGTGGACACATTATTATGGATTAGCTGAGTTGACCGTACTGCTAATAAACAAACAGCAATGTTATATGAATTTAGTCGCATTTGTTTATTAAACAATGTTTTCAAATGGGTATAATGTAACGTAAATTACGTACATTAATCAGACTTTTCATATTTTTATGGATGTATAGAGCTGTGTACTTAGCTAAAACAGTCATGTAAGGTTCATCATTTTCGTCAATATGGAGTACTGTATCAGATGCATCCCAAATACAGTTCTAATCGTTCTATTTTGTCTAATAATGGGTTTCATAAATTGTTAAATCGGTCTTGGTAGCCATATAGAGCGGTAATTGTTGTTATGATGATAGCGACTGGCGGGATTTTAGTTCTGTGCGCTCTTCGTTGAGCTACGGAGTATGGTAGAGATGGTACGGTATGTAACTCTCGGTAGATATAAATAGAATGGATAATTATACTTGGACCAAAGAGAGAGATTTTTTTTTAATTTTTCATTACAGAAGCTGAATCTGTAAGTACTTTTCTCTCAACTTCCTGTTAGAATATTTTAGGTTTTTTCATAAGAAATATATGTTGTATTTTCCTTTGGCAGCAACAAAATACCTAAAAACAAAGGAGTAGGCGATTAATCCCAACCGGAGATAAAGGCATAGTAGTAAATCTGCATATTGGAAGTAATACAACTACTTATTACTAATCTATAATACGTTCATTTGCAATATATATTTCTGTCTCGCGGGGGATATTATTAAAAAGCACTAAATTTGCACATTTGTGCGTAGTTTTATCAGCTGTAATCACGCTAACATGACCGCCATGGGTGGCCGAGGTCGTTAAGAACGCGGACTCGTGAGCGGGAGGTCTGGGATTCGGATCCCACCAGGACCGTCCTCCCTGACCGTCCTCCTCAGTGCTCATAACTGGCAAATGCCGGGGAGGTACCCGAAACTTAGGCCTAGAACGTTTCCTTCCTTTAAAAAAAATCCTTTTCCCACTTTATCATTTCATCTCATGTGTCATCAGTGTTCACCGAACGGGCGTTAAACACCATTTAAAAAAAAAGCCTATATGAAAATGTTTACAGTTTTAATTTCAATTTTTATTAGCTTAAATTCAATTCAGAAGTTGAGTTGCTTAAACGAAATTTATGTTAGTTCCTTATATACTGTTATAAGGCATGTGTTTTGATAGGATTGGTTATCCTTCTCCAAATACAGGGTGTTCATAAAATGTTCATCTGACTCTGAAACGTGTTCTGCTTATTTTAATGCATTTTTGCGGTAAAATTTGAGTTTGGTGAGCATTTCCAATGTCATCTACCACTTTTTTCTTATAATATTAAGGTGGTATATATACAGGAGATAGTATTTCAGGAAACAAGTTTTAAGTGACAGTGGAAAAATTTCAAAATGAGAATGCGTTGTGTTTTAATATTATGAAGATAATAATACAGCAAATATAATGGAGAGCGTGTGTTTCATATGCTTCGAATTTCTGGATCAAAAGATTTCTCACATAAACGCGTTGTTTTATTAGTTTAATATATTTTTTTTCCTACAGCACTTTGGATGAGAGATAAGAACTTAAGATACGAACGGAAATGGAATTAAGTGTCGAATACGGCACCTTAAACATTCGATGTTGGTACTATCTGTTCCATCATACAAACTTGTTACTTAAACTGTGTGCATATGCGCCAGACGAGGATGGTAATGAGAGGATTCAAATAGCTAAGAAAAAGTCCAAATCACTTTCAAGTTTATAGGTTAGCACATTTACATAAACAATAGGGGACAGAAGTGGTGCTATTTTACCCTCAGATTTCTTCAGCGAGGGGGCGATTCCCCTTGGTTACTCATAATCCTGTAGAAATACTGGTGCTTTTGCAGACAGAGGGAGCAGCATTTGAGTCGCAAGTGTTCCCAACCGCTAAGGCTTCTGTTTGTGCAGCGCATTACCCTCTGCCATAACAGTGAACTGTAGTTGTGGGGATTTGCGTACGTTTATTGATGCTGCGAAAAATCTCTTTGCAGCCTGGAGGCGGCAACGCGATATAATTTCCACTTTTAATTAGAAAAGCTCATTACACAGTACCGCTTGTTGTTTGCATAAATTAATTTTGTGAACCAGATTTTCTTATTTTTAAAGCTGTTCTTTAAATTTCTGTTTTTTATTGCCTGTTTTGAATGTTATGCCTCCAGCAACATTTTTATGTCGAATTTTGGTTTTGAGGAGAAATTCAACAAAATTTGCAATTAAAGTGCCGGTTAAACAGTAATTTTTGTTTCCTCTTAAGATATTCGTAGAAGAAAATGTAAATATTTGTCAAACTTCAGCACTATTAGCAATTATTTAACAAAAACATAAAGCGTAATCTCACGTCATTATTTTCTTTACTTGTTAATTTATGACTAACAAAGACATTTATTTATGTTATAAGTATATAAATAAAATAATTGGAACAAATACCTAATAAGGACGGTGGATATTAAAAGTTCTACACCATAGGAGCCATTCAATTGACGGAAATGTGTTTTTATGGTGGTCATCTACTTTAGGCATTCGTTTTAAATAGCTAGTAGTTGTTTCAAATAGTATGTTTATAAATCTTTTTAATGCAGACATGTGGGTATTCCTTAAACGGATCGAATGTTTATCATGCAGTGATAAAGTTCTTTTTAAGAGTTTATTTAACGCCAAACGGTGTCCCACCTGGACCGTCCTGCCTGATTGAGATTTTCTCTTGGTTGTTGATGATTTGGTTTATTTACGAACGCTTTTGCACATCTCAGTTATTCAGCATCCCTCTCAAATCAGACTATAGAAAGGCCGATAAATTTTGCTCAGATGCCTCTTCTTTCTGGCTTGAGGTTCTTTTTCATGCCGTAAGGCTTTACTACCTTTTCGAAGGAAGCTATATTTATTGTTTTATGCTATCGCCCCTGGCCGGGATTGAACTCGCAATCTTTGGTCTACGAGGTTACCACTAGACTACCAGCACCTACTTTTCCCCCGTACTTCTCAGTCCTTATAAATGGCAAATGCCGGGGAGGTACCCCATACTTAGTCCTGGAAATATATTGTCTTAAATTTCCTAATTTATCATTTCATCTCGTGTATCATCAGTATCCACCGCCTGTGATGCTTCAGCATTAAAAACTGGCGTTAAATACTATTTAAAAAAAACAACCAAAATACATTCACACCAAATTTATAAAAAGTTATGGAAACCCTTTGCTTTCATTTTCAACAAATAAAAATGGGCCGCTAAATTTAAACATAGCCATACCAGCCCTAGAAATGATTCACAGGAAGGATTTTCAAAATGTGTAATAACAGCAGAATATTTAACAAAAACAAGTCATGCTTTTAGATAACCGGCGAGTTAAAGAGTGTGAAATTGCTGAGGATATAGGTATATCAAAGGGAAGTGTAGTTTTATTTTACATGAAGAATTACACATGAAAAAGCTTTGCCTAATATGGATATCACGCTTGTTAACAGCAGATAAAAATAGCATTCCTGTGAAAGTATTGCAACAGAGTTTGAAGCGTTTTAACAGAAGCAGCGGATTGCGTACAGTCTGATCGTAGCAACAGTGCTGAAAGTGAAGGAGTCGATTTGTAACACGTAGTGCAGGATTATTAAAAGGAAACACAAAAAATCACGCATTTCGAATTGAATATACTGTTTGAAGAACTTGGAACTCAACATTTTCAGTAAAAGAAGAAAATATCTTCTGTGCTTTGTGTAAAATTGAATTTATGGGACTAAATTGCACACCCCATATAGCACTAACAGGAGTAACAACTTTACATTAATTACATTACTTACAACTTTACATTAATACATTAATGTTCCATCTGTTCCTATTTTGTATGTCTGAAACCAAAGCCACATTCAATGGGGGAGTTTTTATTTCTCGATCTTCAATAATTTTATAGTAATTTCCCTATAATTAGGATATTTTATGACTATTGTTTATTGTGGATTTTACTACTAATTTCTGTTTCAACTTAATTACCTTGGACCTCTGTGCAACGTTCAGAGTCACAGCTGAAATATCGGCCATGAAAGGGGAGGTTTCATGCTCAACAGTAACTTATCATTGAACTATTTTTTTTATTACGGATTTAAAAACAAAGTTGTTTTGGTTCAAACTCTAGGTCATCACATTATATAAAATTCTGAATCCTAGAACAATATCATTTCGAGTGCCCATGTACTTTGACTTATTTTTATATTTCTTACTATTCTATAACATACAAAATGTTTTTTCTGCTTGGCAATAGCTTTATACTACATTTCTTGACAGTTTCCTCTTTTAAATGTCTTGTTTTCCTTAAAGACATGTTTATTGTTAGAATAATTGAATAATAGTTTCAAAGTATATAGGAAACAACTTCAAGAACCTGCCTGATAACTAGAGATGAAACATTCCTTCGTAAACAAGATATCAGCGTACGGTTGACGCGACATTACACATGACGGCAAAGGGAGAAGGGTTAGAACCTGATTACAGTCAGGTCACAGAAAGTGTCGAAAGTGAGCGAGTCGTTGGTAACCTGTAGTGTAGTGTTTACCTTGAACCACTGTGCAACGTTCAGAATCACCTAAACTGTAGTTGAAGCTTCGGCATCATCGCGTCCATAGAAGAAGAGGTTTCATGCTTATTAGTCTTTAAAATAGATTTCGCGTTTTTTTTTTTTTTGTGTCCATTCAGATATTTTGCAATAAAGATATTTTTAACGAACCATTGGCATTTCAGAAGGTAATTGAATAGTATACGAAATAAGTTAGTTCCAATCCTTTGCTATGCGAATCTATCTAAGATACACTAGGGTGAGTAGGAAAGTAGAAAAGCTAAGACATATTTTCCGATTGATCGAACGCCGAAAATCATAAAGATAATGAAAAGTAGAATTACCTACGTATATGAAAATGTACAGTATAAAAGAAAAGCATTTATGAAGTTTAATTGTAAGTATATCGAGAGCCATTATGTACACGGTGTCCTACAACCACCGAAATAGGCAACGTAAATTACTCCGCAAGGGTTGGGTGAAAACAGCATCTAATTTAACAACCGTCAATACCTGACTACTGAGAACGTGCTATAGATACTTCGTTCTTATGTTTTCTTTTAAATTTGTTCTCTTTGTTTCACTGCCATTATGTAAATATTTTACTGACTTGAACCTGCACTAAACTCAGCAGTTTCAAAATCACAATCAGACAAAATCTATTATACTAAATATAGATATACATGTAGAGGAGAAAATAAACCTTCATTAATAACTGAGAATAGATCGAATATTAGTTTTGTAGCTGATTAGGTCATATAAATATTAAATAAAATTGAAGGAAACGACATGCATAACGTATGTAATTTTTCCATCCATAAAATTCCTGCAACACGCTACCAATATGGCAAACGTAGCCGTGGAAGTACATGAGGGTATAACTTGAAAAAGTACACGGCGTGTCAGGGGCACTGTGTACATAAAATGATTAAGAGATAATTCAAATTTAAGTCATATTTTATGGGAATAACATAAATAGTGACTGTATACGGAACATAAATTTTAAATTTCTTGGTTACAATCAATAGGCAAAGAGAGAGAGATTGGTCATAGATGAACATCTCTGAGAAACTTTGATTTACTGACTATTGCAAAATGACATCAATATAAAATGTTTATGCATACTGCCCTGTCGAGTACCTTGAATCGGGCCATTAGTGAGCTTCACCAGCAAGCTTATGGTTGGAATGTGTGCGTCAAGCATCATGTACAGTAATTAATTGTACGTTAATTTATAGCAGATTAAACGAAAACTGTAGACCTTAGCTTTGAGCAACTGCACGTGCGTTATCACTTTGCGTTTACATACTATGAGCAAAGATCAAAGTGTTGATAGCCACTGAGCTGTTTAGGAATATGCACGCACATGCGAATATAAAGAAGCCCTTTTTGCTTATTAATAAGCCGGTTAGGCTTGTAAATAGAAATGCTAGTGATGCTTACATAAAACATAACACAGAAACCATTCAAACCATATGCTTCTGAAGACTTTATTTCTTATTCAAAAAAATGTAAAAGAATGTTGCCGTAAGCATTTTTTTTTTTTTTTAATTTAACTCGCGATACTGTTGGAATGCAGTTTTACTTATGATTGCCTACGTTAATCAACAAAAAGCTTATAAAGTATAAAATAAAATGCTTTGCTACGAACACCGGCCTTTATTTTATGTTCATTTACTCACTCCCTTGAAGATCTAAAGTAACAATGTGTCTCTAATGTGGTCCGCCAGCACGGTGTCGTTCTAATGCGGAGCAAAGGTATACTTATTGGCATTGCGGCGCGCTGGGTTGCCGCTGATAAAATGTTATGTACTAGTCCAGTTGGAACAAAAGAAACTTAACTGGTTGTAATAATTTGAAATATTATTTTCTTACCTAGTTAACTGTTTCTTGTAACTTGTTATAGTTCCGGTCAAGAAACAGACGCAATTTCTGGGTTCTTGCAACGATAAATATCAAATTATCTCAGATTAGGGGATCGAGAGGGTCACAAATAACTCTAATGATTAAGTCATGGAACACTGGATCTATCTTTTGTAAGGAAATAGTTGTTCGAGCGATGGTAGATCCCTTTCGAAAGATTGAAAATAATACATTCGCTTATTAAATGCTTAAATAAAGGGATAAAAAGTCATATTTACACAACTATAGGCAGGTCGGTGCTGGCGGAGTAGTGGTAAACATACTTGCCTCCTAAACCCAAGATCGCGGATTCAAACCCAGTCAGGATTGATCGATTTTTTCGGGCGTAAACATCCTAAGTATGACTTCCTTCCTTCCTTCCTTCCTTCCTTCCTTCCTTCCTTCCTTCGGAAGGAAAGTAAAGCCATGAGTCCCGTGTCGTAGATTTATTGCTCGTAAAATAACCTCGAGCCTGAAAGAACACTCTAAGCAAAATTTGTCGGCAGTTTTACGCTCTGAATTGAATGGGACGCTGATGGCCTCAGATGTTCAATAGCGTTCATGAATAAACCAGTCAATCACAACAAAACACCTATCAGCAATAATGTCCCGATCACACTTTCAGTTCTCATGATGCCTATATTTATCTTCAAGTGGACCAACATGGTGAATATCTAATTAATAATTTAGCCATTGTTTTCTTATGAATACACTTAGTCTTTAAAACGGAACCAAGCCTCGTCGAAGAATAAAACAAGTTGTGGGTATATTTCTCCATCACACATGTTCACCAAATAGATGCTCTTTTGCGGGATCGCCCAGATGTCGTTTATGATACGCACAAGTTTGTAAGATTTGATTTTTAACAGCTTTGTAACTATAGGTAGGGACTTCTTCACGCAGTAGAACGTTTTCACGTTGTTCAACGTTTCTCTCAGTAAGCTTTTATTTTCTTCCTTGTTGTGCTTTTCATATTTACCACTACCCGTTTCCTGAAATGAAGTTACTAATTTACTAATCGTTCTATGAATTGGAACGGTTATACCAGAAACTATTTCTAATTGAAGCGTTGACTTCAGCCCAATTCTACTTTTTGGCACTATATGAGTTACACATATCATTGTAATCGTCTAACTGAGCTCTTGTCATTTGACATTCAAATAACATAAGTTTCCATCATTTTCTATACATTACCTACAAAGTTATCTCTGTAAGCACACGATTCATTGCCTTCCGTTATTCTGAAGAGTCGACAGTTAACGTGATTTTATACAGAAAGTACATATTTTGTGAAGTATTTAGATTATCTATTGATCAGGTAGATTTGACTTTATTCGTTATGTGTATCATTCAAAAGGGCGTTCGTATATGGCATGTAATCAAGTAAAGTAAGTAAACAGGAAAGTAAACATGATATCGTGTATACAACTGATAATTGGATAGGCATAATATAAAGTTCGTCCAAAAATCAAATTAGATAAAGAATAATTATGGATTTTAGACAGTTTTTTCTAAAGTTAAGAAGCTCCTTTCCGGTGCTTAAGGGCAAGAACTTTTTAAAGTGGTATCTTAAAAATGCAAATAAAATATTATAACATCACGTAAGGCTTCAAGTAAATTAATTCCAGAAAATTTTATAATATGATCGTAAAAGGTAAGTTTGTTGAAACTAACATGGTTAGAGTTTACAAAAATAAAATCCCCTGATGGCTGCTAAAGTCATTAATATTACAAAATATCTTTCCTCAATTTTGCCCAAAAAGACTTTTGAAAATCTTTTGGACTAATATATCAGGTTTGTAATACTGAGAATTCACGAAGTGAAGTGTGGGACAAAGTGAAGAAAGAGATGTTAAAGCTAATTATGTTTTATTTTTTTTTTTGTATAATATTATTCAGTAAATAAAACTAAACTTATGCAAAGTGTGTTTCTTAATTTAAAAACACCGTTACTTGAAAATTAAGCACATTGTTATTCCAAATCAAATTTTTAGTATCTGAAATCAGTTTTGCTATTGAGTTCCAATAATGATGCAAGTTCAACACGTTCACGAATTTATGAGAAGAAAAATGCTTGTGTTAATCAATAATTTAATGTTTGTTGACATTTGTAATTAAAAAGTTTTTAACGAAAATTCTGATGTAAAACTTGTAATTTTTAAGACATATTCCATTTTTATTGACTTTTATCAAATGTTATTCTACCGAACTTCTATGGTTATCAAAGTAATAGATTTAGTTCTTCTCTGTAGGTCAACACAGTCATGATTTTCAAATGTAAACCTAAACTCAGCATATTACATTCGTTTTAGGAATTCTGCACTCTGTGTTGCACTCTGAACACACATACTCCATGGTTACAATGATTGAATAACCCAGAATGGCCGAGAACTTGCCGCACATATGTGACATATTTTATTTCTACTCCTCAGGATCTCGTTGGTGCTGAGAAACCCTGGGTAGCCCAAACTTGATTAGGACATTCACATGGGTTTATTTTGCATTCAAGAGATTTATGCTAGATGCTCTACAATAGAAAATATTTTAGACGTTAGACAAAGGATTGTGAGCTACAGTTTCAAGAATTGATAGTCACAGTACAAAATGGGTTTCTTCGAGGATAATGAATGCAGTCACTGTGTGCTCAAGGTGATTTATTGTGATATTGCCAGTATGAGAAGAGGTTGTTATATAAGAATAACCGTGTCTGTCATGCAAAGATATTCGGTGAATCATGGAAAAGTTAATAAAATGGCACTTGGAAAATGGAAGTTCCTCATACGACGGTTTGGCTTCTTTGATACATTTACTATTAAGACATATACGTAGTAAACTTTGTAGACAGTAACTGTTATGCAAACGAGCGGTCGATACCAAAGTTGACTGTTTCTTGTTGTTACCAGAAAATTTTTTGGTCCTTTCTTGTCCTTAGAAAAGCATGCCTTCTACGTAAAAATTCCACAGATCTCGTTATGCGCCCAATTTAGCAATAGTTATGATGGCTATTTTTCATTAAGATTACGTGCTGCATTTTAGTATGCAGTTCCATCATTCAGACGATTCCTAGCTACTGGTTAGTCACTCTTTATAACAGAAAGATAAAAATTCAGCCCGAAATGTGCAAGAAACGGTTTAATATCAGTGCAATTTTAACAAAATAGTAATTGTTTTATAGGGCTAGTAACTGTGCTTAGAGTAATCCACGAAATTATTTTTAAGACAAGATAAACAATTTCATTTGGAGCTTAAATGATAAATAAAATGCCTTTTTACAGGCTTAACAATTTTTATAACCTGATATTGTGCTGAGAAAGCAGCGTAACCTGTAAATACCGGCTGTGAATGATCTGTACAGCAATATATTCAGAAAATGTAAGATTCTCAAACAATTTGAGATAGGGGGTCTGGTTCACAAAGAAAAATGACGAAGTTATATGATGATAAAAAAATTAAATTAAATTCTTACAAGTCCTCTATAAAGCAAAATGAGATAAAATTGACTTTAGAAAGTCTTCAAGCTTGCTTCGCGAGCGAGGAAATTCTGATATTAATAGCTATCATTGGCGATTTCAATATTTGGTGTCTGACATTCTTTAAAGTTTGGGACCAATCATATGATTATAGCTCTACGTTTGGATAGAAGCCCTAAGCAATTCGCAACAGTATACCTGTGTATGAAGTGTTGCTTGGCGGCATTCTACACCACTTACACAGCTCTCCTGCTGGCAGTAGAGGAGAGGCGCCTTCACTACAGCTCAACTCACCATGCTCTCCGTTCTAAGCGAAGGTTCTACGATTGACGAACACTTAATGTGTATCTAAAGAGACCAAAGCAGAACTCTACAATAAATACTGAACGACGGTTAACGGATTCATTGTATTGTGTAGCTTGGTTTTAAGGGAGCGCTATGAGCTATCCATCTGACTATGTAATCTAATAGATAAATGAATAGATAACTATTTATTTATTTATTTATTTATTTATTTATTTATGTAAGAAGTATATTCATACTTCAGAAGTAAAAGTAAAAATGTAACAAACGACATTTGAACTCATGTCAACGACCTGCTTTTCCTTAATGTCACAGAGACTACGTTAAAGAGACAGGCTCCACAAATCTAGTTTTTTATTGTATGGCATAATTTCCTTTGCAAGCTTACGCACCATCTCAAATTATTTGTCTAAGACCCCTCTAGTATCTCTGGAATTATTGCGGTGTATTTCATCAACACCCGGCATTTCTCTTATGAATAAACACTGCTTTTGACACATGAATCCCCAAGAGTTGTATAGAAGAAGTGACGTAACGGAAATTGAAGCAACCGATGCAGTTGAGGTCCATGACATGTCTAAGGGCCGAAAGATTACTGTTTATGATAACATCTGGGTTTGTTCGGTGTGTGAATAAAAAAAATTAATATATAGCTCAGTAGAACCTTAGTCAGTAAAGCAAGTTATACTTTGATTTTCCTATAAATAATTTGACAAGATTCCTTGGGATTCCTTAAATATTGCAATAATCGAGATCATGCGGCGTTCATATTTAAAATAATTTTTACTTTGCTGTGATCTGATTCGTATTTATTCTTATATTGTCTGTTATATCCTAAACCCATCTTTAATTTATTTGTCCTACATGGTTGTAGTATATAAATGATGAAAATCAAAGCTCGTATATTAAGATGGAATCTTTATGTCAAAAACACCCACAGAAACCCACAGTGCGTTGAGTTAAGTTTGCGGTGAGTTCACATTTAACTATCTACAGTTTCTTGTTTGGTAAATCGTTTTCATGTTCGCAGTGTCAGCATAGAAATGATTCAAGGCCAGTAAGGCCAAAGACATTAACGGAAGGACAAAGTTTGAAACCTGTGGTATATACTTATCTAAAAGATCGTATTGTGAGAGTCAAGAAATTTCAGCAGCCACGGGGATTCCAGCCCGCAACATCAGTATTCCGTATTTTGACAGTGCTGTACAGAAGATAAAACTTTGTGGCCATGGGTTTCTCACTTTTTGACTGCTGAACAGAAGCAGAAACGTAAGGCCTTTGCAAACTTGTTAAAAACAAAATTCTACGTTGAAGGTCCAGCATTTTTTGTGTCGAAATGTTGCTATTGACGAAACGTGGCTTAGAGACTTTCAGCCGGTGTTGAAATCATAGTCCAATGAGTGTAAAATTTAATCACTAAAACTTTCGACAAGCGCAACCAAACATCAAGCAAGTGATGTTCTTTGCTAGAGTCTCCTGTGGAAAACAATTGTCACAGCAGTGTACTTCAGGCAAAAACTACGCAAAAAATGCAAACAGGCTTCATCTGCGATTTGAGCCCACTGATCATCCTTGACTTATTCTCAAAGTTGAAAAAATCCTTGCTTGGTCTTTGTTTTCCTTCTCTGGAAGAGCTTTCTGCCGTCGTTACCCGAGCCATTCGACAAATGAACGGAAGTGCACTTTGAATTGAGTAGCACAGTTTCCCAAATGTTAGGTACTCGGTCCTTGAGAAGCAGAAGGATTATATTGAAGGACTGTAAAGAGATAGAGTGCAAAAAAGTAAACATGTTAGTAAATAAATATCTCTTATTTATAAATTAACTCTCATATTTCATCATTTGGCACATCCTGCCATTTCATTTTTTTTTTTTTTTTTTTTTTTTTATTTCGTGGGGTCATTTCTTTCCAATTATTTCGAGTTATGATAGGCAAATTTTACTAACTAAAATGATTGTATGCATAGAATGTTACTAATATTACTTTTCCATTTTATATAGAAATTCTCTGTTCATGGGATCTTTTTGTGTATTGTTTCCTTTTAGTATGAAATTGGTTTACTGCTCCAATTGAAAATGAGGGTGCAAAGTGAATTTGGATATGCTGAAAGTGTGTTTCGATTCCTTCAGTCTACTTTTTGTATGCTTTATGCATACACAAAGCAAAACAAAAATTGGAAAATAATGCTATTAAAAATTGCCCTGTTTTAAAAAAATTCCGGAAAATATGGATAATCCAACTATCTGATGACCGACGCAGCAATACGGGCTGCATCAGCCCCCGTTCTCACTACAGTAGGGCGGGTGGCGGTGAAAAATAAGAATAAATGTTAGAATCTCTTATAGTGACGATCTAAATTCCAGTGCTTACACATGTCACTCAAAGAGGTGCTGTAAGTGTCTTGACTTCATTTTTCACACATTTCTGGCATCTTCTTTTGAAATTGGGTATTACCCTCTTGATTTCCTTTGATAAATTAAACTTCCGTCTATTACGGATACTATCCTTTAGTTATTCCCTAGTAACACGGATATGTTTGGTTCGGACTTACAAATCATAAATATACACTTATTGTCAATTTAATAATTAAGCTTTATATTTATCATTTAATATTTTTATCAGACTTTACGCGGGGATTATTTTTTTTATTTTTTTTTTTTCCCCCAAACGACACTTGAGCGGCGTGAGACTCGAGGCCAATGTAGCAGTTTGGTGTATCCCATTTTGCCCGAATTCATGTAATCCAGCTGGCCTTGAGCAATGGCTTATTGGCTGATGCTGTACCCAGCCGCCGCATTTGTCACCAAACTACTGTATGATCCATATAATAAAAACTTTGAGCCAGGATAACGCTGACAAAACAACAGAATAAAATAATTTAGGCGTGCGTTTCTGTTTATTTATTTGTTTTGGTTATCAATAAAGTAGTTCTTTTTCAGTATACCGGCCTCCTTATGTCTTCACTTGTTTAAATGATCTAGCGTCATACCTGATAGAAGAACAGTTTACTTTCGTTGTTTTCAGATCATATTTGTACCTATGAGGCTGTTCAGCTTCCGCAACTTATATTTTCTTATTCCTCACTTCTTGCGTTGATTTCTTGCTTATATTTTTGTAAACCGTCAAATAAAACTCAGAAAATTGTTGCAAATTATGGCTTCCGCAATTTATACTATCTTATTCCTCACTTTTACATTTATTTTCTTGGTTATATTTTTCTAAACCGGCGAATAAAACTCAGTAAGTTGTTGCAAATTATGAAATATGTAGTCATTTGGTAGTAATATCTCCATACTTCTAGTGATATTAAAATAAATTGGCAGCACAACGTCAGGGCTTGAGCTCCTTGCACGTAATCAAGCCGGGAAATAAAACGTTTTGCCAAATGTGGTGCTTGTTCATAAAGAGAAATAATATTTACTTATTATTTTTAATATTCTTCTTGTTATACATTTTAATGTGGATAAATGTTTTTATTTTCTTTATCTCTATCCTTCTGGTCACATTCCTTCAAAGTTCTTATCTTCAGCATCTCAGTTATTTTTCAACCCATGTATTCTCTTGCCTTCTTCATTTCTTCGCCCTCCTAACTATAAACCAAGTATTTCCGTATATCTAGTTAAGTTTTTATGATTAAATTTCTGTTTATAGCTGAACGATGTTAAGTTAAGGGATTTTAGCTAACTAGTGCTGGTTATTAAAAGTTTGTATTTTTTTCTTTTTCAGGTAAGGAAGAATTTACTTCATTTCCAATTGCTTATTCTGGGTAAGAAATACTTTTCATATTATTTTAATTATAAGCAAACACAGTTAACTAGTATTGAATAAATAACAAATAAGTAAAATACCAGGAAAACAAATCATCAATTAAATGGCAGTATAGCAGGAAAATACATTATTTTGAAAATATTAGAATACATCACTTCAGGAGTTAGTTGTGACTGCAGCTCCTAGAGGGACGTTTTCATATTGATTTTTAGAGAACTTATGAATATACCATTAAAATATAAAATATTTTTTCCGATTATGATAATAACTACAATTTAAATATTTTGCAACGTCACCTAACGCAAATTATGGTTATGGAGGTCAGTCATTTAAAAACCAGACAGACATGGTGTTAGAAACATACAGTGATCCTAGCGGATTTTGTCCCATGAGAAGGAAGGTAGTAAACCAGATAATACAGCTGATCAAGCGTGACGTCACGCTTCAAGCGACACACAGCGCATGAGTTGAGCACCACTGGTGTCATTGTAGGCGCCTTCCAATCAGCAAAATGGAAGGTACCTCTGACACTCTTTTTCTACCAAAGGAAGGTAATTGTGACCCATGAATAGGAACGTATTTGAATGTTGTGCACTATAAAAAAAACACGATGATGCAGCGGGCGATAGAGCCAAAACGCCCAGAACTACATTCAGATGCTATTCTGCAATGTCAGTTGTCCGATTCACACTACAACAATTCAGATGGGAAATGCTGGATTCAACCTTAAACACCTTACACATTCTCTCTTATTTTCACGTTTTCGGTACCGCCACGAGTGGCTGAGGTCGTTAAGGCACAGACTCGTGAGCGGGACGTCTGAGGTTCGAATCCCGCCAGGACCGTTCCTTAAAAATAAATTCTTTTCCAATACATCATTTAATCTCATGTATCATCAGTGTCCGCCTCCTGTGGTGCCTCAATAGTAAAAACGGGCGTTAAACACCATTAAAAAAAACAAGCTTTCGGTATTCGAAAAGTCCCTTTAAAGGCAAACGATTCACATCAAATGAAGATGCACAGGACGTACTTCAACAATGGTTCCAGCAGCTACGCATAGTCATTCCATAGAGTCATTCAGTTCTCGTTTCACAGTGAGATGTGTCTCAACACATACGGCGATTACGTCTAGTTGATTCAAAACTATTGTGCTTTTTCTCCAGGTGATTTGTTTTTAAATGACTGACTCTTATACAATGTTTGAACTATAAAATAGTTAAATATATTGTTTAAAATGAAATTTAAAACAAAAAGGATTTCGCAGATAAAAAAATGTGACAGTCCCTGATCCCGAATAATTTCATGTTTGCGCTTCTATCCTTACCATATGTATGGTCCACTTTTTAAAATATTATTTCAGCACTTTTACTGATCTAGTTTCTTTATGCTATAATTTCGTTATAGGAAAAAACAGTAGGTGATCCAAATCAATTAATCATATGCCTATTAAGTTTGTACCTTTTAAAAGATTGATTAGTTTAGTAGTAAATTTACGAATCATAATTAGCTTGTTCTGCATTAACAGCATTTGCTTTGTGTGGTTTGGAGATTTTATTTTGTGTAATTTTACACACCTTTTCAGCAACCAATAGTGAGAGCAGTTTAAAAGTACCGATAAATGATTCAGTCGTTGGCGGTAACACCCTCGTTGTCGCCAGTATTTCTTTGCGTGTGCTCACGGCGCTCAAGCAATTAACCATGTTAAAATTTTTAAAATAGCGTCAAATTACAGAATTTGGGACGCACCCTCCTGAAATTAGGTTGTCGATTTTCCCTGATATACAAGACGCAGCTAGTTAGTAAACTATCACTACCATGCATCAGTTTCCCCAAATAGGCCTAACTTCGTTTCCAATGTTTGCTCAAGTTCCTCAATTGTGAGAAAGTAAATTGAATATACTCTTTATTTTTCAATGTCTCTCAAAAATAAACATTAAAAGCCATCATATCTGGGGAACTAGGTGACCATAAACCAGGATCAATGCTTTTGGGAGCAAATATATGGTTTAGTTCCGTGACAGAATGATGAGCAGTCTTTGACTATTTTCCGGTTAGTCACAGAACCTGTTTCATTAAACTTCTGTGCTAACTTTAATATTACTTTTCATGTTGAAACCAGGCTGGCAGGAAATTTACACCTAAAATGCCTGTTTCGTTCTGCCACATGACTTTCGGTACCTGATGCATGCCGAGAAGAGGAGTGTACGATGGCGCAGTCAATATCTCACCGTTGCAAAACACTACAGAGGTAATTAATGAAATCTCAAACTCGACTGCCAGACTCTGTGCAAATCCCGCTCGCAATTGACTGAAAGAACATGGCGCAATGCGTTCCCCATGGGGAATTTTAACAATTAGCAGGGCGTAGGTTTGCATGGCGGTTGATCTACGTTCCGGTCTTTTAAAACCGTTCTCACTATATATGGATAAAATACTGAGATAATATTAAGATGTTCAATGACACATTTGCATAAGTGATTACTTTGTGCATAATCATTTGTTTGTAATCCAAAATATTAATAAATTTCGGGAAAAAGGTGGTTTTGCCGTTTTACTCAGTATTTCAGCACATTATTGTGCCCAGCGTTTATACAGGTGGTAGCGGACCAATTCTCAACTACTTGAGCAGCACGTATGATGTGTGTATATGAATATGAAATGGACAATAATAAATCTGTAACCTATAAGCATGGAGTGTATTTCAAGAGTTTTGTGTGCCGGTCTACAGTTATGTAGCGTTCAATAGTACAAGAACAGGAAAGTATTATATAATTAGCACCAATAGAGTCCACTGAATGAGAAGCGGGAACTGCTAAGCCTCAGCTATGGACATTATAGGTAGCAGGTAGCTTTACGGCATATTTTCTCTTATGTGCTTTGGCTGTTATTCTTAGCGATTTACTACTATTTATCACACAGACTATATAGCAAAACAATATACAGGGAGAGCAACGCTGCCAGGTTCAAAACATGATATAATAACTGTCGGTGAAAGAGCCATCGCAATAGACTGCCTATGATACTAAGAATTAATTTGAAAACAATATGAAAACAGTAATAGTGCGCTAATCGAAGCTAATGATCCACTGTGCACTTAATCACGAAGGGAGGGATATTTAAAAAAAAAAAAGCCGGATTTTCTACTGAAAGTAATTTATTAAGGTGTTTAGTTAAATTCGAAGAGTGATGGGCTAGAATTGTGCTTGAAAGTTCATTAAAGAGCTTTGGCTATTTGAAATTGATTTCGGTGAGTATGAAATTGTGGATGTTTTGTGCACTTATGCACAGTTGGAATTTGAAGCCGGAAATAAGGCTGCCTTTATTAATTTAATTAAAAGGCTGCAGAGTTATATTTATAAAGGCATTAGATTTGATAAGGATAATTGTTATGTATATACATAAGAAAATCATTTTGAGATAGGTATAACAGGAATAGAAATAATTTGTAACTTGTAACATACAAAAGGGTTTTGTATACATTTTGTGTAAAATATATGAGAAAGGGACGCATATGTATACCTGACTCCACTCACTGACCGCTCCTTAGACAAGGCTGAAGAAAGGATAAACTATCTTTTGTTAGGTCACGAACCTTCTACCCGGGAAATACTTAGGAGTTGACAATAAGAGAAACATGTGGCCGTAACGGGACAGTATTTAACAAAGTCAGAGGTAGCAATAATTTAAGAGAAAATGAAAATGTCAGAACGGAGACGAAAATGTTTTATTACAGGAAAGCCGAAAACACGTGCGTTATCTCCGGGAACATTTAGAAATCTACAGACTAAGGAAGGCAAAAGATTTTCAATAGAAATCAGAATATAAGGAAAGTACCGAAATTTACGACAGCTTGTTCCGGGAAAATTCAAGTTCGTGGGAAGACGTTAGATCAGGGGGGAAAGAATAATTCTAGCCAATGGTCTTCGGATAAAAGTTAACGAATCAGAAGAACTTAGATACCAATAAATAATTTTAGGATAGCCAAAGCTGAAAGTACAACACAGAAATAGGTAAAATACGAGGGAATTTAATTTAGCGAAAGGCGTGACGATGTAGTAGAAAAACTAGAATCCACACACTCATAGATTCACATTCAGATTCAGACATTCATAGATTCACATTCAGACATTCAGTAGAGATACATTCACAGATTTACACTCACACATTCATAGATTCAGAGGGACATTCAGACATCCAGATATTCACTCAGGAAGCCAGTCTAAAAGAGTAGCGAAGTCAGCGGCGAACGGTTAGGAAGTACTTTACATGGGAATAAAATATTTTAAACAAGTCAACCTTGTGTTATTTTGGGCAACACGTTTCTCGTTCCCGTGGATCTATACTGATCCGCGAAACACTCCAGTGGACCCTGAGAGCAAACTAAACAGATTTGGAGCAGACGTCATCAGTGAGCAGCCCGGGCAGACATCGAAACCACGATCAGCTCAGCGATCAACTACGCCCCCGCACCCACCAATTCCTGCTCCAAATTACATCTTAAGTTATGCAGGTCTTAAGTTCATAAGTTATTGATCGGATTAGCAATACTTTACTGGTGGTGGTTTTATCCTCGGTGGATAAAAAGTAGTGGCAACACTTGTAGCGCGCAGCGGTTGCGTTCTTGTTAGTCATAGGGTTATGCGGATCCGATACTGGAATGTCCGATGACCTTCAACAGCGAGTGGCGACATTACTCAGTTATTCAATGACGTACTCCGTGAATTGAAGTAGAGGTGGACAATGCAAGCGCTCTAGCAACATGTTTTCGAAACTGGAACAACGCTCGTGGATCAAACTTGTAGTTGCATGAGATCGTGGTGCCTAGATTGTTATCAGGGACTGCGTGAACCATGTGGTGATGCAGGGTTGCCATATCGCACAGTGGCTAGCTGGGTGAAAGTGTTTCGCGCAGGCAGTAATGCTGTTAAGGCCAACCTCAAACTGACAACCACACTATTCAGATCCTTGCTTCCTTGTTGGATGTTGATCGCCGATTGACTGCGAGTGAAATGCCGCAGAGGTAGGCGTATGCCACAAAACCGCACTCCACAGCCTGTTGTATACCCCATGTCGATACGCAGGCGCAACAATGACATCGTTGCAATTGCACAGAATTTGCTGAACCGTTATCACTGAGAAGCTGACTACTTCCTTGGGAGAATCCTCACTATGGACGAAACCAGGGCTGGTTCCTATACACCACGCTCGGTTACAACGGCAATCAAGTGAATGGAAACATCCCGGCTCTCCTCATCCAAAGGTAGAGGGTCTGAACTTGGTGTGAAAGTGTTGATCATTGTGGAGTATGACTTTTATGGTATTTACTGCACCATGCTGTACCTGAAAGGCATAGGGCACCTTATGAGCCCATGTGATTGCGATTTATTTTCAAGAATGAAAGAACCACTTCGAGAGAGGCGTTTAGGCCCACGAAACACCATCATCAATGCTGTAGGGTGATAACTTCAGCACACTAGCAGAGATGGACGCACTGATGGAGTACGGGCCTTCTGCCACAGAAGGTGGTAGTCATCGCAAGTGTCTACCTTTAAGGAACGGGAGGTCTGGGATTTTATTCCCTTAGGACCGTCCTCCCTATCTGAGATTTTCTCAGGTTTTCCTTAGACCTCACAAATGGCAATTGCCGAGAAGGTGTTTTAAATTTATCCTAGAGCTCTTCCTTCCTTATTAAAAAATTCCTATAGGTACCAATTTATCATTTTGTCTAATGTATTATTAGTGTTCACAGCGTGTATATTTAAAATGTTGGACAACTCCTAGTTTTGAGCAAATGGGAGTACTTGATTTTAATTTTTTTTCAATAATCCTTTTCCTGTAGAAGTATTCTGAAAAGCGTAGTAACCCCTGTTTACTCTTGCACGTGTTACAATAAATGTTTAACAGCACCCTCTCGTTGATATATGTAAGCTTTTATCTTTAGAAATGTACAGTGGGAAAACCCTAATATGTGTCCATTAAATGATGACTCAATACGGGAGAATGCCATATCACAAATTTCAGGGAAAATTATTTGAATATAATTTAATTATCTTGTGCATAAGGTACGCAAAATGATTTTTAAATGCACGCAAGAAAATTTAAATGCAACATATTGAGCATTTAGCTTAAAACATGACAATACAATAACAATAAAGCATAATGAATTCACAATATGATTATCACTAAAAAATGTTCAAAACAAAAACTTACATATTATAAATAAGGTGTCCCATTTAACCAACAAGACATATGAACACCTGGCGAACGAATTACAAGACACCAAACATAGATAAAAACTTTCATTATAAATGAAACAAGAATTAAAATGCATAAAGAACTAACAGCAACTTTTAATGTCATTTAAAGTGCACCTTAACTGGCAATACATTGCAAATGCACATAATACCATTCAAAACAATTTTACACTCAAAACCCCCTTACATTTAAAATAAAATTTCATCAAAAATGTCCTGGCTTATTGGGCACGCACAGCTTCATACAAATTTATAATTAAAAGAGCTGAAACACTCCCAATCCAGGAACTTCATGGCCCGTCTGAGTCGAAGAGAAGGGAGGAGTTGAACTAACTCCGCAGCATAGCAGTCCACTCTTATTTCTGTTACCATGGAATGTCCTTGAGCCAATAGGCGAACACACCCCAAAATCTGTTATGTAGTGACAGTTGAGGAAGAAGATGGGATGGGGTAAGGGAAAAATATGTTCAAATATTGGTCTTAGACAGTGGGTTAGAGGGTAAAATATACTCTCTTTTAAATTGTTTAAAATTGTGAACTGGAGGTATTTCGGGTATTTAAATATTTTTTTCCCTGTTGAGCCTTTAATTATTTTGTATTTTTATTATATTTGTTCTCTATTATGGCGCATTTCTTTCTTGTTATTATTGTTTAGTTTTATTTGGAATTAATCCTATAACTTCACTACCTCACTCATTAAAGTAGAAGAGATATTTATTAAGGACATTATCATTACTGCATGAAAAACAAAGCAAAATTTATACTATTTTACGGGAATAATTTTAGATATTATTCATAAAGAGTGCTCAATTGACTATCACTAATTTCACGATCGCATAATAGTTTTAAATTTAAAGCAAAATAAAGCACGGTTAGCAGGAGCATTTATATTTCAAAATGTATAAGTACATTTAGAGTGGCATAGAGCCCATTGACACAATTTTGGAGCTTCTCCCATTGCAATTGAGTTTTAAAACAAAAAACGATTAGGCCATTGAATTTAATTAATCTGTTTATTAAAATGGAGGAGCAGAGTGAAGTGGACTGCTATTCACAAAACTTCATTTGTTCGACTTTAATATCAAACAAATCCCAACATCCAGATCCAGCAAGGTTTAAGGTTGACATTTAAATACGCGGCTCGATTTTGAGGTATCTAAATGCTCAGATAGTGCAGGAGTCTTTCCAAAGCATTCCGCTTTGCACTGATTGACAAGTCATGAACCGTTGATATATAAATGACAATCTTGGGATGAATGTTGCATGCTATTCGATTTCATTTCCCCAGAAGCTGTTGCTGTTAGACAAGGTAACGCCGGTTTAAGATTAATCAATTCTATACATCTGTTGAATTGCATTTTATTTGATTACCGGGAAACAGAAGTAAAAAGAAAATGCATCACTGGGTGCCGGTGAGCTATGGAATTCGAAATAGACAACCATTACATTTTCCTAATGTAACAACTTGATGAGGAATCTCAACGTTTGGAATTGTTGAGCCATTCGTTTTTGGAAATGATGATGGTAAGGTCTGAACATTTGGAAAAACTTGCTGCTACTTCCAGGAAGTTAAAGCCACTTTTTAACGGCTAAGGACAACTTGAGAGTGGGTTGTGTTCATTTCCAGAGAGAGAAAGAATAGTCTACGTACCTCGTAATTCCGAATTACTTTATGCGGCGATATTTGAAGCAATGTGTATTCAGAAATCGCATTCAAACAATAAGAATTTAAACAAGCATTTGAACGCCAGATAAGTTTTTTTCAACAGTTTTATTGTTTAGACCAATGTGCGCCATCTAACGGGAAAGAAAGATTTATAATTATTGTAAATTTTAATATGTCATACGGCTCTTGGTCACTCAATACCTTTTTAGCGAGAACAAAATATTACTAAATATACTCTAGAAGTGACAGTCTCAAACATGAAATGTTTGTTTGTTGTTTTTTTACTAATGCTATGTGCACCACACAAAGCAATGTAGGTTATGTTTCTATTAGAGCACCTGACAGCAGACGTTATATAGTTGCAAAATCCAGAGCTCATTTACTCGTGCATTCACTCCTAGCAACATTGTTGAATAAATACTGTAACAATCCATTAATCACAAGTGTTTAAACAAACGTGGCGGATAAAATTTTGATAAAATGCAATTACTTCCAGAGAAAATGCAAAATTAATGCAAACAAAACAGGTAAACTGATTGGAGCAATGGCCGTAGAGACCAGTATGCAGTATTATCCATTAGGCTGCTGAATATGAGAGAGGTGAGCATATCCGATATGCATTCATGTGGTTGATCCGGCGAGGGCGGAAGCGTAAGATTACCTGTGTGCATGGGTATAGTCTCATATCAAGGTAAACAGTTCCCCCTCGCGTAACACGAACCTTCAAAGGAGCGCTTTTGGAAGCGTTTATCTAAAACTGTTTAGCGCTTTAAAACCCAGAAGTATAGTTGCAAAACGTGATTGTCATGTGTGAATGTAGATGATTAGAAACTACGTCTAATGGCGATCATATAATGTATGGTTTTTCTTATATTTGGGATGTTAAATAAGAATTAATACCTTAAATGCCGATCTAGGAAACAGTATAATGTTACTGTTAGCATAAGTTTTAAATTGCTTCCAGTAAAACCAGTAAAAAGAAATTAAATTCTGCCTTACCATATCTACTTTATTCCCTTGGCGGCGGCTACAATAGCCAGTAAGCAGCCGAGGTCATATGGCCCGCAACTCAAACAACCTTACTGTGTTTATCTCCAGACTCATATCTCACCAACATAATAAGCAAAAATTTAACGACTGTACAAAGGTTGGCGGGCTGTTCAGTCTCATTAGTGTAGCTTTTATTTACTTGCTTCAGCCAGTTGTTAAATAAATAATACAATAAATATTCTAGTTAATAAGTAACCTTTAAGCCTATACTAATGTAAGATAGCTTTTGACATCCTTCAATTATTTAAAACAAATTATTAATCCTGATATAAAACGAAGGGAACTGTAATTAACGCTATTTTTAAAATATTTATACATTTGAACATTTCATATAGATATGCATATACTCAAATGAAATGAATAAAGAACTGAAACAGTCACATAAATACCGTACCATTTCAAACTGAATGTATTATTCTTCAAAGACAGGAGGTGAAAGAGGTATCGTAATATACGGAAACACCTAAACATGCCACGAGGGTAAAAGGGTGGGGGAGGAAAAACAAAGGTGTTATATTAAACAATGAAACAAGTTATTACTAAGTGAAAAGAAAACATTAATAGGTAATAGTTAAACCCACTGTTGTTACTATATCTTAATGCATATTTCAGGGACAAGAGTATGTATCAATAAGTGTTGAATTAAATGTGTAATAAAAGTCCCTACTAATTTTTCATCTTCCACTCTTTTTCCTTTGTCTCTTATTTAGACCGTTTCCAAGCTTTGCGCTTACCTTTGGGATTCAACATTTACTTTGTCTACCTTGACTGTTCCCGTGTTTAATTCACTTCTGTTTCTCTAGTTTTTATAATTGTAGCTATAAAGATAACTTGAAACATGAAAAATAATATTATAAAATTGCTTTCAAACGAGGTGTTGTAAAGGATGTAAAGAGCTTAAATAAATGGTCCTCACTTAAAATAGTTTCAGAAATCCTTACCTACTTGATATGATAGTGTTAGCAACACTACGAAGCAGAATTTGTGTAACTTACTGAGACATAAGAAATCTGCCAAGTATACCGCGACTCGTAAAAAGCATATTTCAAGACAGAATTGAATGTTGGCCCCTAAAATTGGAACACGGAAAACTGCTGAAGTTAAAGGTAATTTTCTTTTTACAAATCTAACCAGAAGCATTGATATCCACACCAGAAATGTTTGTATGACAGATGTAAGTTTTGTGAAAATGTACATCATGAATGAATAGCGAATGATAAGATGGTGGAAAGAATACTAGAAATAGCTGGAATTGGATTAAAATTCCTTAACACGTAATAAGAAACCACACATTATAAAATATTCAAGTTGATGATCTTGGCGAAGATATTGTTACAACAAAGCAAGGAAACTTCCCCCCTGATAATCCTTCACGTAAAGCATTCCGTTTTACAAAAAAGACAGCAGTTTACTTAATCACAGTTTAGTTTTCGAACATTAATTAGAAAATGAATATAACCAAAGATTTATAAATAGTGACTGTTGTTTACGATTTCTTATAGATTAGGAATAATAGCAATAAACAAAGTAAAGTTTTGAAGTAGTACAAATGAGGTAGTTTTTATGAAAATATTAAACATATATATTATTATGGAAAGACACCTCGCGAACATTACTGTGGAATATGTAAGAGATTTTAATGCATATCAAGGGAAGAAGATTAGCAGATTAAATAATTTATCAAGATCAGTAATGATAATAACCACGATGATCATATTTGCCTCATTACTATTTATAAATGTAATGCAGATTTTTCCAATAACGTATACAACTTTTAGTTTGCATCTCTCTGGTTTTGCTTGAGAGTTTACAAACATAATATTATCACGTATAGAAATGGAAGTTGGCTACTCTATCAGTAGTACCATGTAATGAACTAGACATTTAATACAAGACTTCAAAAAAAATAACCAAATTTCAGGAATGTTACCCATTCGATACGAAGGAGGTTGAAAAACGTAGCTTGGAAATTTAGGAATAAGGAAATGGTTAATAAGACCACTTTAAATCTGAAATTTTAAACAAACTTTAATGAAAAGTGGGAAATGTGAGGTGCCAAGGCAAGCAAAAGTAAACAGAGTATAAAATAAAGAATACAGATAGAGAAGTTCTAGAAAAGCCGAAAACCGCATATTACCTGATCCTGACGCAACGCCAGTCAAAGAAGCAAGAAGAAGGGTTTTAGTGAAAAAGGCAAATTTATGTATTCTTGCAAGACCCGAGCAGCATGATTTTCCAGAATGTTCTACACCTCAGTAGGCAACCAAGCTGCAGAGAAATATGTACTTTTCTTAAATGTACGTGACATGGAACATGCACAACTACGCGATGAGCAACTCAGCAAGAAACCAGTTGTTTCGAAATTCTATAAATATCCTGATTCCAAGCTTTTAAGTAAATTACGATAATTTCGCTATATTCTATAGGTTCGGCTTCTATATATGCAATATCATTGGTAAAATTGATTCTTTCTAAGTGCCTAGAGTCTGTTCAATCCGGGGAAAATACGCGAAAATACTTCTAAACTAAGAAGAGTTTTTCTAAAGATACCTATAATTTGCCCGTTGTAACTTTTACTCCATGTTTACCATCATTTTTGTTGCTAAAGTTTCTCGAATTTACCTCCGCTCACAAATACCTGTTAACTCGGTCGTTATTTTCACTATTTTATCCTGTGTTGTGCACTTGTGTTACGTCCCTTTCATTAAAAGCACTTTCATTATTGGCACAAATTTAATCTAAAATGTCTGATATCCCTTGAATCAGAAAGCGATCTCGACGAGGGCAATAAAAATAGTTATGGACACTTCTGCAATCTTTTATAGATTTAGAATGACGTTAATGTGCAGGCGAAGGTTAGCGTTAGGAGAGGTAATGTGATCTCTGCCTTTTGCGCAGAGGCCGCAATTACATTGCCCAAATTGCATTAGAGGTATTGTAATGCTTGATATTTCCTAAGAGAACTTTTGTGTCTTTAAAGTTTCAACATTTAATGAAAGTACCTAAAAGCGAAACGCTAATTTATTTTAGACGTAAATAAAAGCGCCGACGAAACAAATTTTTCGCACTTAAACATTTACTGATACGTACTTAAAGTAAACTCAAATAGGTATAATGCATTTTAGTTGAGCAGAGAGGGAGAGTACATAAAACATTCATGTTACTGTCTAACCCTTCAATAAATCGAAATGTTTTATTTAATAATTTAGAGAATACAATAAAATTTATATAATTGCATTTATTTAAACATTCAGTGAATATTTCTATGTGCAAAAGTGAAGTTGTAACTAAACGACAACCTGTGTTAAAATGTGAAAGTACTGATTCTTCACTGTGCACAAACCCACTAATATCAAACCGGTTTGAAAGGTGTGCAATATTAGACATTATCGCAACATTAAACCTCGGTTTAATTTTACGATTTATACAAAATAAAACTGCTTAAACGAAGAGTTAAGAAAACAAGTGAAGAGAACAAAAAGCGCTGATCACCTGTGTTTTTACCATACCTTTCAGTAAACCCTGTCGTATTCATTCCATATTTGAATTATAAGACCATGATAAGTGCGCAGAAATTATTTAATTTTCATGAATTACATTTTTATGGTAGATAAGTTTTTATCTGGTTTCATTTTTCTCTATACGTAGAATCGTCTCCTTAGCTGATGACATCCGTACCCCTTTCACCCGGTAAATAGTCGGTCCTGGTGGTCTATTGGTAACATATTTGCCTCCTAGACCCAGTATCTCGGGTACGATCCCGGCCAGGGTAGATGTATTTTTCCGACTGTAAAAATCCAAAGTATGATTTCCTGGAAGGAAAATATAACCGCGGCTCCGGTGTTGCAGATTTATGGCACGTCTCAAGCCTGAATGAAGAGGCCTCCGAGAAAAATTCACTGGTGATTTTATGCCTTAAATTTTTTTTTGATAGTGTTTAGCGCCCGTTTTTACTACTGAGGCACCACAGGCGGTGGACACAGATGATACATGAAATGAAATATTGGAAAAGGATTTTTTAAAGTAGAAAACGTTCCAGGCTTAAGTTTTAGGGTACCTCCCTGGAATTTACCATTTATGAGGGCTGAGGAAAACCTGGAAAATACCACAGTCAGGGAGGACGGTCCTGGCGGGATTCGAACCACAGATCTCCCGCTCACGAGTCCGTACCTTAACGACCTCGCGCACCAGTGGTGGTAGCCTTGATTCAGTGGACGCTTACGACCTGAGATGTTGAAGAGCGTTCGTAAATAAACCAACTCAACCCGGTAAATAAAATTCTTTCTTCTCGCTATAAGTGACAAATAATAGAGCGTATTCATGTAATTAAAATATGTAATTGTAATAAAAGTTATAGCAGATGTGAATTTAGTTTACATAATTATTTTATATGTACTAATAAACCAATTAGCAGCGCGGATATTAGGATAATTGTGTTACTAATTTTAAATCAATTTAATTTTCCATCAGCATCCTTTGCTCTCTCTTCTCTCTTCCCAAAATGACTGCAGTAGGCGTGTACATCTTTGTTGCAAATTTAGGCAAATGAGCGATTCTTTCCACGTTTGGTAGATACTACGAATTTCATAAAAACAATCTCTAAGAAACAAGTGAAGTTCCTTAAGAAAAATAAGTACACGTCACGCAAATGATCCTACACATCCACAGTGTAGGATCATTTTGACATCATTTTGTATTTGAACGATGTCTGCTTTTCACACTCGTGACAATTCCCTCTGGAGCCTTCCCT
This sequence comes from Metallyticus violacea, assembly GCA_030762175.1. Classification (NCBI taxonomy): domain Eukaryota; kingdom Metazoa; phylum Arthropoda; class Insecta; order Mantodea; family Metallyticidae; genus Metallyticus; species Metallyticus violacea. The sequence continues at coordinate 292,593,285 of CM060846.1, forward strand.
GGAATTTCTGGCGACGTGGATAGGTATTATAGTTTATGCTTTTATCATTTCCCAGGCTAATCTCTGAAGGAACAATACTCCTCTCAGTGCTTTATGTGTTGTACAGTTTATGCATAACACGTTCAAAGCAAATGCATTAAGTAAATGGTGGAAGACTGGGGAAAATGTTTTAATGGGTTGATCAAGAAAAGGGTCCTGCAGTCTTGGTTTATGGGAGAACGTTCGTATCTCAGGTTTCCTAGAGTTTCCTGTTTTTCATACATTGCATCATGCTGATTGTAAGTAGTTATGAAGAGAACAGCACGACTGGTTTTATCGTCATCATCTGGCGAATTCTTTCATTTAGTGTTATAATCGCTTTCCATTAAATGGTCATCTTAGTTTTAATCAGATTTTTCTGCATCAACCATGTCTTCCCCTTGTAGACATTTCATAGAAATATTACGTTCAGTTAAGATTTCTAGTTTTTCATTTTCCTATGATATAGCTGAATATATTTTCAAATATTTAGATCTGTATACTCATATGAAATGACAAAGATTCAATAACAAATTAAAATTGTGTATGCATTATATTGAGGCGACATTTTGAAACAGTTTAAACTTTCATACGGAAAGAGCAAATAATTTTTAATGAATCTAAATGTTAGATAAATAAACGCGCGGTGGACAGCTATCAAAGAGCAATCAACTGTCTTTTCAATATGAATTTCCAGTCATTAAAAGACCACAGACGCCTTTGAAAGTATTGAGAGCGGCAAAAATAAATAGCAGTCGATATCAGTGAGTGACAGGTGGCAACAACGCAGGGTTAAAAGCTTCAACATGTTCAACAGCTGTATAATTTATTACAGTTTGGTTCTTACGGCATATTTTCAGGTTGTACTTTAAATTCATTAAGTAAAATAGGATTATATTTGTAAAAAACTTCACTTAATTAATTAATACCAATTTATAGATTGTTCCCCGGTCGTCAACCAAAAGGAACATTTATTTGCTTTTCTGCTTTATTTTTCATGTTAAAGTTCATGCCTATATGGACTCTGTATTGCTGATATTTAGCGATTTCTACAACGATTTTTTCTGCAAAGTATGTTTAATGTTTGAATTTAATTATTTCAGATATCTTCACATCATCCACGAGTGCTATTGAGAACTAACTGCAGTGTGATAAATATACAGATGGTTATTTTTATATATATTGTAAATGCATACCGGAGATTGCGCCTACAAACTCCTAACGCCGATTGATTGCAAGCTACATGCCGGAATCTTGCGTCTGACTGTTGAATGATTGCCGGAGACTGTATGAAGGGTGTCGGTAACTGTATGACAAGTGAGTGAATACCAATGAATTCCCGACTGCAAATGAGCGTCAACGAATCTCCTAAGGACTGTGTCGAGATGTCCAGAGCATCTCCTTATATACAAATCTCGTTCTTAAGAGCACGTGTGTCTGTCCTGGTGGTGTAGTGGTAACCATACTTGCCTTCTAAACCCAAGGTCGCGGGTTCAAACCCGGCCAGGATAGATGGATTTTTTCGGGTGTAAAAAGCCTAAGTATGGCTTCCTTCGGAAGGGAAGTAAAGCCGTGGGTCCCGATTTACGGCACGATAAAGAACCTCAAGTCTGAAAGAAGAGGCCTCTGAGCAAAATTTGTCGGCCGTTTCACTCCCTGAATTGAAATGGGACGCTGATGACCTGAAATGTTAAAGAGCGTCCATAAATAAAATAAATCAAACAGCAAGTGGACAAACGACGCTCCCGGGGTTCACAAAGACAGTCCACGAGAATCATGTTTCTCAAACCTTTTGAAATATCGTCATATCATTGGTTCCTTTGGATATATTTCTATTTTCAAGCTTCACGTTCCAATAACTGGCGGCGTCCAAAACCCATCGTCTCTCGTATAAGTTCTAGAATCTCATTAAAACCTAATTACTGGGTGACTTCTTCGCCGTTTCCTTGAGTTGTGTAAGGTGACGCAATACCAGTTATCGCTCCGATTGGTCATGTTAGAACATAATATAAAAATGTAATATTATATACAATATTGACATATATAAATTTATTCCCTAAATGCTAAGCACTAATTACATCGAGCAATCACCCTCCGGTTTTGTGATATTCTTCTCCCTTTCATAATGATATAAACAATTATAATATAACATAACTAGTCATTTACAATTAGCCGAGCCACATATAAATACTTTTTCAGATTTCGATATAGTACGTAGAAACAAAATATAATACATAATGAAAGATTGAGAGTATTTTCAAAATCAAAGAGGTATGTATTAATAGAACGTCTAGAAATAGTTAAACCAAGTTTAACTATTAACAGGGATATTCATAAAACAATATAGTATTTAATATTCATACTGACAAAACTATTGGTCATTGCCAGAGTAAGATGAACGTTAATTTCAAAACACAGCTGTGTAGCTTTCATCCGGCGTGGCTGGTTGGTAGTATGCGGTGTGATAGTAGCTTGCGCTCATGAAATTTTCAGACAACTCCAGTGCAACCTTGATGGAACCGGAGTGGTTCTCGTGGGCCCGCAGGTGTATAGGTATCATCTATGGAAACATTAGGTCACCTACGCTCATGCATCGTCTCCTCGGATTCCTGGCCACCCGGTTTATCCTCCATCTCTTCCCCTCCTCCCGCAGTTGCTCACTTGGAAGGGTATGATAAGTCTGTTAGCGGCCACGGTGCGAATTCGCCCTCCATACGGCACAGGAAGAGCAAGAAAATAGAATAATGATTTTAAACACTCTTTTGTTCGCATACACCAAGTGATGCTCTAAGCTTCTGAAGAAGATTTTAAAAGGGCAATATATAAACTAGGACAAATAATTCAAAATAAAATTGTTCAAATATCAACAATAAAATCTAAAGTCATTTCCTTTGAAAACATATCTTGTTGGATTCAAAATAGTTTTCATTTTTTTGCTGATTGGGCTCATTTACTGACGCATTTTAACATCTCAGGTCATCAGCGTCCCAGTCAATGCAGGGCGTGAAACGGCTGACAAATTTTGCTTAGAGGCCTCTTCTTTCAGGCTTGAGTTTCTATATGGTGCCATAAATCTATGACATGGCATCCACGGCTTTACTTACCTTTCGAAGGAAGCCATCCATACTCAGAATTTTTACATCCGAAAAAATCCATCGATCATGGCCGGGATTTAACCCGCGATCTTGGGCTCAGAAAGTAAGTGTGGTTATTATTATACCAAAAGGATGGACTAAAAAAATAAGTTTTGAATAATACAATAATTGAACAAGTCAGAAAATTTAATTATCTACGTTTTTCTGTGTAAAAAGGAATTGGAAGAACGTCTGATCATAAATGGCTGGATTATTTACATTGAAAGTTCCTTGATTAACAATCAAATTTTATAGAAGCATGTGATATGTTGAGCGCAGTAAAGAATAAAAGCATTTAGAGCACAGACGTCCATTATATTACTTCAGAGATCCATTGGCCAGCGTTCGGTTTGCATTTTGCAGGTGTAAATGCGTACTTGCTGATCCATGACATCCTTAGTGTATAGAACTGTATAATTTCAGACTTCTATGCTGGATGTTGTTCACCAACAACATTATTATTATGATAGTACTTATGAGGATTACGTACTTATTTTCTTAGGTGAAAAAGTAACCATTGTTTTTTTTTTCGAAATAAAAACAGGCTTAATTTTCTAGTCAGAATTTATTCGGCTTCATTTATTTTGGGATGCTACTTTTATTCAGCCTCGTTGTCTGACAATAGTTTTTATTCAAGACATGTTCTGACAATAGAACACCTGTGAAATAATTATCTGGAGTGATAATTCTGACATTACCAGCAGTCGTACTTGCGAGAGTCTGTACTGTAGTAAGGCCTAATTTCCGCTGAAGTGGTTAGTCTGGTTTTCTCCCTATACACACATTCCCATCAATGGCATAATCAGTTTCGGCTTCGTACATCCAAAATATTATAATTCCCTGATTTGTTCGCACAAATCCACACCGACCCCTAAATTGTACCAGCTGTTCATCTATGGTTACATTAATTTTGGGTACCATTATCTTCCTGCACTGTTCTATAAATATTTTCCAAAGTTAGGAAACAGCCGCAAGCTTATCAATTTGAAACCTAGCTTCTCTTGCTCTTTTGTCACCAGATCTAATAAATCTTCTAATCATTTTTACATGATTCAAAGACATTGTAGATCTATAAAATGAGTTGGAAAGCTTTCCCTGAAGAATTCCCTAGTTGAACATTCCAATCTTTATCTGTTTCTGTATGAAGATAAATTCTCCCAAAATTTCACCTCTAGTAAAGCCTGCCAGTTTATTTGTTTTGCACGCAAACTCTTCTCATAATTTCGTCTACAGACTTTGGTGGAATAAATAATCCCTAAGCATTCTTGGGAGTTGTAGCGATTTAATAGGCCCCAACTAAGTACCCCAGGTTGGGCACCAATTATGAAGCGGTTTGATAGATTGATGAATGATCACTTCGGTGTTGTTGCTCACGTGACAATGACAATAATTTCTCAGGATGAATCCTGCTATTTTGTAGTTTCATACTCAACAGGACTGGGAGGGGATTTCAATTGTGTAAATAAGTACGTGATGTGACATTATATATATATACATATATTATGTATTATAAAAATCTTTCGCACCCTTTGGTGTTTTACGTATGTTGGACTTAGCTACATCGAATACAAACTTAGCTGCCGCAAGTGGAACTTAGAAGTGAAACTGAGTACTACATGTGGCGCGGTCAATATCTAGCTACTGAGTGTCTGCGTCGGAATTGAAATAACAAGTGCCTCTCACCGCGTGTGAAACTTGCAGATGAATACCGCGGCGAGTGAAACTGAAATCTGCTTAACTGATGACTGCGTATATCAAGCGAGAACTGCTTCTGAGTAACTGAATTTGTAAACTGCGTAACTGAGTTGACGTATCGGAACTGAGTAACTGAACTGCGTCTCACCGCGTCTGGAACTTAGACGTGCGTGTGACATATAGATCTTGAAACTGCTTCTCGCAGCGTGTAGAACTGACAAATGAGTACTGACTGTTAACCGCGTGCCTCAGCAACGTCGAACTAGAACGCATTCTCCAACCGAGCTAACGCTTCCTCATATACTAAATTCAAATAAAGTAATCGTTAGTTTAACAATACCACGAGGTCACACAGACACGTCTATCTTTAAAAGTTCAATCATACATTTACCATTGACTGGTTCATGTTTAAAACATTTTGTTTGAATTGGTTGGTGTAAAGGCTAACAGTACAACGCCTGTAGGGTTCAAAGTCCTAACAGATTTAAAAATCCCTCAGTTTATTATCCCTGCAAAGGGGTCCTTTTAAAAGTGGCATGATACTCGACCCCCAGGTTTCTTCTTCCTCCATATAGACTTTTATGGCCCTCTTGGCTTTCCAAGCTACCGTAACAGAAAACACCAGAAATTTCTCTTTAGTCGACGTGCAATGAACATGTTAGCTATACCGCATTATACGTTTATACTTACTTGATTTCTGCATTACTAATTACAGTACATGAAATATTATAAATGGATTTACAACATATATGTAATATTTACATTTCAGTGGGAGTGGACCGTAATAATTGTGTCAGAGTACTTGTTATTAAGCCACTTGCTGGTCCTGGCACTAATTTTACTAAATTATGGGCAGGAATTTTTTGTATTGGAGGACTTTTATTCCATATCATACTATTTGGAGAAATATATCTGTTACCTGTTTCAGTATTTTCTTATCCAAGAATAGCATTACTTACATCACCATCACGATTTTGTGAAGAACTGTATTGTGTATCCTGAGGAACTAATTCATAGGTATTATATGAAGCATACTTTCGCCTGAATAGAAAGCTACATCATCAGTTAGCCACTGCGTTTCCATCCATTAAAATTTTGAATTTGAAACAGACATACTAGCTTGTACCCTGTTGTTTCCTGGATGTAAGATCTGACATTCTATCTAAGAAAAAATTTATATAAAGCTATTGGGGGAATAAATGGCATTCCTTTGGATATGATATAGAAATTAAGCATCTTGCATGCAATAACCTAGAAAGCTTTTCTTTCATCACAATATAATGTGGTGGTTTGTTGTTGCCATTACAAAAGAATCTGCTGGGAACTGGAGAGATGGGTAGTCAGAGGAATGTGTTGATATATCGCAATATTCTGTTTTTGTTAACGCAAATAGATGGACCGACTCTTAAGTATTTGAATAGATGATGATACACGCGCAATGCGTAATGTTTTACTTGGCAGATAAAGCCTTCTCCTAGCAAACGTTGAAGTAGTTATCGGTGGGAGAATGGTGATAGGAGTTTGATTATTGGTGACCCAGCCTACCACTCAATAATTCTTCACGTCGATCTCAGGATTTCGGGACCTGGTAGTGCCGGGTTGAGAGAAGGGAATTACGGTATTATATCGTCCAGAGAAACACATTATCTGCAGGTTGACTTCGTTTATTTAACAAAGAGTGTATCCCATGGCGTTTCTGCTCGGAACGCAGTAACGAGACGTCTGGCAGACACGTGGAGCTGTAATGTTAGATTAGCAGTGTGATTGCAGACCGCTCGGAAGACATGTCGTGCTGAAGTGACGCTCAAACATCTGCGTTCCTATGACATCTGAACGCTAAATACAACCAACCAGACCAAAAGACCAAAAGACCACGAAAAGGGCGATTTCACGTCCTTAAATACCCAATATAACACGCTTTACCACGTGATGCCGGGACGCTCTATTTTCCTGCCACTATGACTTTAGACATCCTCTTAGGTTAACTGTGATTTCATGCCACTCTCATATTATTGGCCCGTTTGATTATTTGAACTTAACCACTAGGTGATTCGACCAGTCTAATTTCAAGGTTTACTGAACGTTACAGATCAACGGCCTTAGCGGTATCATAGCGTTGTTCTTTTCCAGCATACCTGGCCGGAGCGACCACCCGTCCTCCTAATGACAATAGATGGTATTTGCTCCTTTGTCTGCCAAAACGGTCTCTCTGCTGTCCTAGCAAAATTCCTGCTTTTCTAGACATTCTTACAAACAGAACCCTTCACTTAAAGCTAACTGAAATAAAAGATATATTCTAATCAATTTTTCGCCATTGATGGGATACCAAATACTGTATCAACGTCGCTAGCCATCTCTCCAGCTCCCAGCAGTACCTTTTCTCTAAACTACGTATCGGATAAATTATAAGGAGCATACTGTTTTCCAGCAATAAACTATAGCATGAATATTGTTCCACAAACTCCTAAACATAACCTGCTGGGTTGCAATTGGTTGCGTAGTACACAATGAGTTGCTAGCTGTAACAGTATGTTTTCCTCATTCACAATAAGGTGTATTTACGCCAACACAGTTTGATGTTAGGAATACTACAGCGTAAACCTTACAGATCCAATGCAGTCAGGTTGTTTAAATGTGAGATATAAAGAACAAACTATAAATAGAACCCGAAAGTAATAACACACAAATACCGAAAAACCCTGTTTTTAAACTTTGAAGGGATATAGAACTGTCGAGTGACCGTCCAATCATAAGTCTTTCATGCAGCAATCAAAGGTTAAATTTCTTTCCGTGTTCAATAGCCCCAGGGTATGCATAGTAGGTTTAGAACAGAAAATTAATAAATTTAAAATATAATGGTTGCATAATACAGAAAGAATCTAGACCCACAAAATAAATTTTTCTGTGAGACACCCAAAAGCACGATGGGAATAATTTTTGATGAGGCCCAGCTTTATAGCAGAAGGAGACGTTTTGCTGTACTTTATAAAAAATTAAGTTGTATCACCCCAAATACACGAGGGTCTTGGTTACGTCATTTGCAAGCAGCCTTCTTAATTTGGTTGGTGAAAATTACATGTAGAAATTAACTAGAAGACAGCTTCAGTTACATGAATAAGGTTTAATGCGGAGCAGAGCAAACCATGAAGAAAAACTTTGGAGCCTTCAAAAACAATTACTGCTAAGTAAGTGGAAGGCTTCGTCAGTTCATGATTTCTAAAAATATGTTGCTTCATAATTTTTATACAGTACCTAAGCTGAAATGCAGTACCATGATGATTTAATGCCCGCTTTAGACCCACGCCTTACAAAGAGCGGGAGGTGACTGATTCATCAGTATGCTGTGAACTACATCCGCTCTTTATGTTTTAGATAGAACCATAAATAAGGCGCTGCTAGCTATTCCGTGGCAGGTGTATGTGCACTGAATTAAAACGTCGCCTTAAATTCCAATCGACTACCGCGCCGAGGCGCTGGGTGTTTTCAGCCGTCTCTTGAAGTTCGCGAGTTCCGTTCCCGGCGAAAGAAAGAAAAAAAATAGTGTCGCTTTTAACTACAAGGTTGTTACTGGGATATAATTAGTGACTTTGACGCTGATATTTACGGCCTCATTTTTGTACACTTTTCGTTCATGAGATATTTTCACGACTTTAAGCGGTTTAAGTGTTGCACTCCAGTTTTACGCAACGTTTATCAAAAGGTGGTAGGTTCTTCGATCTACGATAACAGGTTTTTAGTCTAAAGATATGTTCTCATTAAAACATTCGTCTCATTTCTGTGTTTCAGCATTCGTCAACATTTAATGTCTTATATTTACTCAGCAACACAGAGTAAGTGTGGGACTAGTTGCTTGAACTAAATTTGTAACATTGACATCCTGACGTTGATATTTGCAGTTGTCACTATGCGAGCATACTTTGATATAAGGCCCTGGAGATACGCTGTAAACGTGAATTAATAATACGGGAAAAGAAGAATAACTTGATAAAATTCAAGGTTATTTAAATACAATTTATTTATCATCAATGCAATTAATTTGGGCCCATTTTACTATCAAATTTTATTGCATAAATTTTCCAGTAAGGTAATAATAAATAATTAACTAGACTACAAACAACTTGCCTTCATGCTTCAAAACACAATAATAAAATACAAATAAAAGGTATGACTATACAATTCATTGCTAATACAAGAAGAAAACCTTGCTTTAACAAACAACTATAATTGAGAAAAAAGCTATAAAACCCACTGCTTTACAGGTTACTACATTAATATCTGGTTCACTGTATACCCAGCTAAAATGGCTCATTTTTAACTATTAAGTGGAAATATTTACCTAAACCGTGGGCGCCTGCGCTGTCAGCTCAGTTAATGCGTAGGAAGGTAAACTGCCTTGCATATTGGTTAGGAGGCGGCAGTATCGGCCACTGGTCAAACGTTTCCACTGTGAGGCCAAACCTATATCATGATTCCAGAAGGTACTAAAAAAGAAGGAAACAGGGAACTGAAATATTAATATAGTTTGACATATTGATGCAAAAGTGCCACAAACTCATCGCAGATATTTAGAATTTAATTTACGCTATCCATTATAAATTTTCCGTTTACAACATTCATGTTTCACGTGATTATTTTAGCACTGAGGTAAATGCGTATTGTATATTCATTGTTTTCTTCTTGTGCATAAAAATGTAGACTCCATTTTTAAAATTGAAAAATTTCAAAACTAAAACTTATTGCTTAAAAAAGGGTAAATTAGTTTCTATATTCTTTAAGATGAAAATGATTCGACGAAACGAGAAAATGGAAATATTTAAGATCTAAAATCTACTGTTTTAATAGCTACATAAAGCAATTGGGGGATTAAGTACCGGAAGCAGATTTAGTTCTGTTATTTACAATAAAGTATAGGAATTTAAAGTGTAGATCTGAAACTTCCTAAACAATTGCAATTCATCCAAAATGCAGCATAGCTCAATACAAATTGGGGAGTTTTATTAAAAGAAATTAGAGAAAGGCTAACCCATTTTGACTTCAGAGTAGATGAATTGGACTTTACATTTTTAATTGGCAACTCAGCTTGTATATCAAAGCAAAAGAAATCTTGAAAGAGCTCAGGTCGGCGTAAAATTGACATGTTTTGTTGCACTAGCTGAAAATTCAACGTCAGAAATAATTATCACACATGCAGCGTTGAAATTATGAGGTCTCGCGTGAGTCAAATGCATTAAATGTAGAATGCTTCACACACGTAATATCACGCTCGTTGAGCATTTAAAATGCAACACAATAGAACATTTTCACACAGCTGAACATTGTCATTTGGCGCTTTTCGCTGTTTGCAACTAGTTCATTAAATAGTATAATTTATAAGCACACGTATATTTAATATTCAATTAGCTTTACTTAATAATGTTAAAATATTTGAAAATTAGACATATTAATATATTTCTGCTCGTTTTAGTCCAATTAAAACGTCAGTTTCAGATACGTTTAAGGCCTATTTTTAATTTATTTTTACTATTCATGTTCAGAAGATCTATTGGTTTGCGCTTCTCGTAAAAAATGACAGCTTTATCAAGAATGAATAAGTATTCTGCCCTAAACAGTGGGCACATTGTAAAACCACTGGTTACCTTGATAGAACCAAAGGAAATGCTCAAGTGAAGTTGTACGAATTAAGGGTGGGCGGAAGGTGATTTCACTCTGTGTAAATTGTGTGCTAATTGTTCTTCATTAATTATTCCACTTCATAAATATATACAAAACGAGTTCATGTACAATACATATACACAGAGGAATTGTATTGTATAACACCATGACAGATATGTTTCAAAACAGTGATCTATTTAAGAAAAGGGCTAAAAAGTTTTTGTTACAAAAAACCTATTATTCTGTCAATTAATTCACGAAATAATGTAATGGGAACACCTCCTAGAAAATGCTGTGTCTTATTATATGTCACTATGCTGTTGCAACAATTTTTCTAGCTATGTTTTATTTTTAGACATAGATTAAGAGCTGATGTGTCCTACATCAACGTATATTGATGAAATGAATGAATAAATATTATATAACATACAGTATGGGAACATGAATTCTCGCAGAAAAGTGGTAAGGCGATTAGTAAGAAAATATCCTGATAATTGTGTTCCAGATAGAGAAACTGTTCCCCAACTTGTTAAAAGGTTACGAGATACAGGATCCTCAATAACAAGAGATGTGTTCTCAAAGAAGGAAAGTTAAATTATAAACACAGATGCTGGAAATGTATTGCTGCTGAGGGGCACCATTTTCAGCCTCTCTTATAAAATTCGTTAGGCTATATTATTTTCAGTTTTAATAGCAGTATAAGTTTATGGTTTTAGTAAAATTAAATATAAATATACTAATTTCATTAACTATTCTAATATTTTCCTGTTGAGATGGATACACTTCCGTGGTATGCAGCCACATTCAGTAGGCCCGTAAGTTCAATAGCCTTATTAATATTTATGTTTGAAAACTAATCCTTTGTTTCCCATCGTGCCTAATAGTTCCACAAATTTTGTGTGTGCTATTGTTATTTTATTTTTATACTTCGCTTCTTATTTTAGTTAGTAACACTTTTATGACCCTGTTTTGGGGAGCATATATAAGGTAAGTGAGGGTTTTTACTTCTGCTCGCTGTCTACAATATTCAGAAAATTAATATTTTAATTAGAGCAGATTGCAATGCGTGTTTAACATATCCTTAAAATCAGTGAGTAGAACTATAAAGGTTGGTGTAGAATAGGTAGAAATAAAGGTAACAAAATATAGGCTATAATCAGTGACCAAGTCAAGAGCCTTAATGTAGGAAAATACATAAATATTACATTATATATAATCTATTATATATGTGTGTTTTATATTTGAAAATAACTGTTTTATAAATTGTGTAGGCGTATGGTAAAATTAAAGTTATTATTATAATAATCATAACTCTATGTTAAAAGAAATTACGGTTATTGTTGTAATAATATATCATGTTAAAAGTTTTAAAACAACTACCACATATATTGGTTCTCTGGTTTTAACTTTTCTATTACATAGCTTTCACTGTTACGTAATGTATTTCAAGAACTACGAGAGTGGATCGAAAAGTAACGTACAACATATATTTATATATATGTTTACAAAAAGTTTAAAAGGTACCATTACAAAACAAATGCACGAATGAACTGACATCTTTTGTATATTTTTCTACATAGTCACCAACTTTCTCAACTCATTTCTCCCATCGTGATACCAATTTCATAATACTCTGTTCATAGAAGTAGGTTCGGTTGAAGTATAGTCATCTGCGGACTGCTGATTTCATTTCTGCATCTGACGCAAATCGTTGATCGTCCGGAATTTCTTCATGGGACCAAAGAAATGAAATTCCGACGGTGCTAGGTGTAGACTATATGGTGGATGCTGGAGCACCTCCTAACTCAAGAACTGCGGCAGCAATATGGGGGCGAGCATTGTCATGAAGTAGTTTGACCTCATCAGCATTAATGTTACGGTGTTGGTCACGACACAACTTTACCAAAGCCTTAATATAAACTGCAGCATTCACAGTGGTCCCGTGATCAGCAAATTTCGCCAATAAAGCACCATTCGTATGCCAGAATACTGTCACATGCACTTTATGAGCAGATGGAGTCACTTTGAATCTTTTCTTTACTGGATAAGCAGCATGTTTCCACTCCATAGAGGCCTGCTTCGTATCAGGCGTGTAGTGGTACGCCCACGACTCATTATCAGAGACAGTTCCCTTCTGCAGCGTAACGCGATAAGTGATCCAAGCTCGTCATCATTCGCCGGCCCTTGTAGTCGTCTGTCTTCTTTGGTTCTTTGGCACTCAGCGAGCACTAACATTACGAAACTTCAACGTGTCAGGCGCAATATCGTACACCTCACCGTATAAAATGTTGAACTGCCGAGATAAGGTTTGCAGTTGGATCCGCCGGTCGTTCAGAACCTCCACCTCAATGGCTGTGACATTCTCGGAAGTTGCAGCTGTTACCGGCCCTGCGGAACCTGGCGAATTACAAAGGTTATCACCGTAGTCTTTGAAGAATGCACACCACCTGCAGACATTGATGCGGTCCATACAGTCGTCCCCATACACGCCACGCATGTGAATTTCACTCGGGGAATGTCCTTAGGCCACAAAAATTGCACCACCTCGCTGCACTTCACAAGCAGACGTCAGTAACATGCGCATCATCTTTGTTGCATAGCTCACGCTTCTCTGGCTAAAGTTACATATGAGAACAAAATAGTGTCTCTGTGAAAGCTGTACATCTTGGTGAAATTTCAACATCCCAGCCGCAAAACCAACACAGAAAAAAATTATTATGCGTTACTTTCCGATCCACCCTCATATATCGACATCATGCAATTTTGAATACAGTAGCCACAGCAAACATTAATCACAAAATTAAATTTAATAAAAAAATATAAAACTTATATCACTGGGAAAATACATTACTTAATGACTGACTGTTACATACACCCTGTTATGTATATGCAGAGAATAGTACCATTGTTTTGGAAATGATAAAAACGAAAACCAAAGTGAAAGATACTACAGCAAGATTTTTGAAGGAAGGAATATTCCTTTTTTGTTTTATATTCCAGGACAGTTTACTGCAAGTAGCTTAACTTGAAAACTACTTGGGATTTCTACAGTCACCTTAAAGTGAGCATTCCCACTTTTGCTGACTTTGATTGTTTTCATGTAACAAATTATAAATGAATGACAAATACGAAGTATGTACGGGGCCTGCTTAAGTTCTTGTTTTAATCATTTTATTCAATAATTGGGTGAACCGAAATAGAACTCATGTCACTGAGTTCGCAAGCAGACTGCTCTCAGCGGACAGTGGATCACAGGTGTGCTAAGATCTGCCGATGGAGGGACCGGCATAGGCTGCATTAAATTGCCTCTTTTAGCGAAGTTTAGTCCAAATTGGGTACAAAAGAAGTAAGGCTCTCCCAATCTGCAGGGGAAACTAAAACGAAGAAAGAAAAATCTTGGTGACTTTCAAAGACGCAAAAAGCTGAAGTTTTAACAGTAGAAATTCTCAAAATAGTATCTTTTTTGTATATAACATGTTTCGTTGCAAAGAGTTGTACTTGAATTAAAGATATTTTCAAGGCGTGCACAGCAACAACTGTTAGAAAGTGGCGCAATGTAATCTATTTGCCACACATGTTTCAAGTCTGAATGTAATTAATTTATACACTCTTTTTAAAAAGCATTTATGTTGTTACGAGGAGCAATCCACATGATTCAGTCCTCATTATTTTCCAATTAATCTAAAAATTATATTTTATGGTACAAAATATCTACAGCTGTTAACTCACTAGGAAAATGCACCGTGCCAAATATGTCGCTACAAATAAATGCAATGCATCCTTCCTAAATTCGCCAATATATGCGAGCAGTTTTAAGCAAATTGTTGTAATAAAAAGATGATGTCGTGACATTCTGTAAAGTTGATCATGGCTGTAGTTTTTGGACAATTATCATACAGAAGCAAGCACAAAGTGCACGATTTAATGTTCTATATCGAAGAGGTATTATCAGAGATTTAGAGATGAAAAAATTAACTTACCTCGAATATGGACACGTTCTAAAAACATCTGTTCTGGTGGTATAGTGGCAACTATACTTACCTGCTAAATCCAAGATTGCGGTTTCAATCCAGGCTACGGTAGATGGATTTTTTCGGCCGTTAAAATCCTAAGATGATCGTTAATCCTTCGGAAGAGAAGTAAAGCCGTGGGTCTCGTGTCGTACGTTTACGGCACGAAAACTGATCTCAAATCTGAAAGAAGTGGCCTCTGAGCAAAATTGATTGCTAGTTATACGCCTTAATTTGAATGGGTCGCTCTTGATCTAAGGTGTTGAAGAGCGTCCGTAAATAATCCATATCAATAACGTTCTAAAAACGGTTGAGTGAACATTTGTTATCTATATTTAAGACAGTTTCAGGCATATAAACCGAAATTTGACAGATTTGTGACTATATATGTGTACCATTTTTGAAACCAAATGCAAAGTAGAGAATGGAAATATAAGCGTTCTCCGCCCCCTAAAATTACAGTATCTGTTTTTCGGAAGCACGCGTTTTTATAATGATTGAAGTTTGAGAGAGGAATCACAATTGTATTATTGTCCAAATTTATTTTCAAAATTACTGGACGTAGTTAAGGAGAAATCTTGCGAAAATTCGAGGTGATATGCTTTCTTTAAGCCACAAAATTTTAGTTACAATGGATGTAATTGATAAAGCAGAGTTTGAACTGCTAGCACGTCCTGCTTTCTTTCCAGATATTGTTCTCAGCGACTGCAGTGTGTTCCCAAAATAGAAACCAATCCTTCGACGGAGGAAGTTTTCAGTAGATTGCTAAGTCATGGGGGTTTGCAAAATTTGGAGGAAGCTGTAGAGCATTCCTAAGAGAAGTGCACTATTCATATCAAAAATTCCATCATATTAAATTAGTAGTGGCTAATAGAATAGCCCATTGGGAACATAAATATTTAAAAATGAAAAATTATTTGCTTTCTTAGCAGAAATGACGATAGGAATATGAAATGACTACAGTATTTTTTAAATTTTTAGAAATGTATTTTATTGTAATAGTTCAAGTAAAATAATAGGACTTTTGTAAAATGTTTTAATTTGAACAATAGGGAGAATTGAATGCTTGAGTGATCTCAGCGAAGCGAATCATAAGCTGGTGTAATCATTTTGGTTCCTTCCTTCCAGCCTGTTGTGCGTGTAAGAAATCCAACCCATTTTGTGCTGCAAAGTTGCTCAGAATTCAGTTCAATATAGAAAAAAATTTCTTTATCTGCTGTTTTGTTTAGTACTATTTTCTCAATGTCCAATTGACATTAAATTAGTCTGCCCATAATAATGTATCACAAAGCTCACTCTGTGCCTAAAGCGTTTTATGGAAAATATGAACCCATTAAAATAGTTTATTACTAATAAGCTTAGAGGCATGAAATGTGGCATGAAGCGTACTTTATGTGAGATTTCAATGCATCTGGATAAAAGTTACTTAATTTAGAATGCATTATCTGACTAAAGAGTGAGCAGATAACGCGGTTCACTGCTGAGCTATGTTTCATTTGCTTCAATCATATGTTTGAGCTAGAGCTATGCTTGCGCTTCTGCAAGGGACAGTCAGTAGAGAAATTACCAAGCTGTTGACATTTACGCTTCGAAGAAATCTCCGGTTTGCTCACGCGGCCACATATATCCCAGGAGGCTGCTGCGATTGGAGAGGAAATACATTTCTCCTCCTAAGCATCGAAGCCGGATCCATCCAATTAGTAATTGGATACCTAATTGACTCGGAGGCCTCAAAGCCCATTAGATACTTAATAGGTGAGCGAACTCTAAAAGGCGTAAAGCTGAATTTTAACTAGCTGTTGGTAGGTTTAAGTTACGGATAACTAGCATTACTTTCGTCTTAATACTCTTGATTTACTGATATGGGTATAACATTTCCTAATGCTTAACACGGTGTTGTGTCTGACTTCAAACCGAGAATTACTCAAGAGAAATGTGCCGTACATAAATTACATATACTTCATTTATTTATATACCTGTGTGTTTACATTGCTACAATATACTTTCATCATCAGCCGATTCAATAAACTGAGCCCGTTCCACCAAAATGACAAACTGGGTCCACTTAGGAAAAAGTAAAATGGTTGCCGGGTAAAATACGTTTCATAGGCTTATATCTGACTTCCATCATCCAATTAGCGTTACCCAGGAAACCCACACGTTGTGGTTGGCTGATTGCCTCTCATTTTGTCTGTCTTTTCTTTAGTTGTACTTTATTGTATTGTATTGTACTGTACTTTAGTTCACTTTATTGTCTGGAAAATAATCTATAAATTAATGGTAGCTAAGTCAAGGATTTGGAAAATGTGCAGTCTATCAACGAATTCCAGAACAAACAGACTATTTTCGGCATCTTGTTGATGACGTCATCTGCAAACTTTGTCATGTTCTAGAAGCTAATTTGTCCGGTAATCGTTTTCCATTATTTTTATCACATCTTTATGCATCGCACTGTTCAGAAGATTTTTTTCCTTAGCAGAATTAATACATGCAGAGGAATTTTGTTGCTCCTTACAGTTTTCGTATAATTAAGTCATTTCATTGCAACATTTTCGATCATGATAAATAGCACCTAGTTAAAAATAATATAATTAATAGCGATTATATAATAATGATCATCATAAAGCCTTATAATATAGATGTGTTAAAGCAAATATTATTAGAAAAACACAAAGGTCAATATTATCGCTTAACAGTTTTAAGTGTAAACTCCAGGTAAATCAATAACTAATTCGGTAGAAATAAAAACTTTAGTGCCAAAGTGATCTATGAAACAACTTGAGAATAAGCATAAACTCATGATAAATATCATACATTTACGACAGTACACAAGTTTAAAAATGTAAAAAACGGTAAAAAATGGCCGCTTGGCGGTTCTAGTATTAAATAATTAGGACAATTTACGCATTGGCGCGAAATTTCAATCAACATAACTTAATACTTTATGAAGTGCTTTAAATGCGGTTAATTGCTTCCTTAAATATTTAATTGTTTTGCATTTCCTACACTTTTTCTGTAAGATCTAAGAAGATTTTGCCTAAAAGTGATAAAATCTTAAATGAATTACCTGATGCAAGGTTATAAAGCATGCTATCAAACGAAAGTGTGACAAAGTAAGTTATTTTACACGAAAATATAATTTTATTCTTATTGAACTCCGTTATGAGCTGAAATAGCCTCTTTCAGAGCTCTGTGGTGTTGATTTTCCGCATAATGCAGCAGTCGAAGCCACTTAAGCTGGTAACTGTTTCCTAGCAGTACACGCTGCGGATGTTTCACTGTTTAGAAAGCGATTCAGGGCATTTCAACCCGCATGCTTTCATGGCTTGTCAGCCTAGGCTTCTTTGCACACAGTGTGCAATCAGACTTTTATTCCTAATGATGTTCTTTCTTGATTTAGAAGCACGCCTTTCTGATCATTAAGCCTTTGCTTGCAATATATATGCAGTTTTTGTCACGTTCTTCGTGTTTGTGTCGCAAAAAAATCCCAAGTTTTTCTAAAGGTCTTTGATGCATTACTTCTTCTTGCATAATAGATCCTTATTTAGGCCCATATTTGCATTTAAACCTAACAATAAAAATATCCTAAACGAAAAGATAGTGTGTTTCTCAAAACTCCATAAATGTGCAATATATTACGAAAAGATAACAACAACGTTAAATCATATATAAATATGTCAATCTGCTTAAAAGCGTGAATAGCATAGACCATTTTTGTGCTAAATACGGCAAGATCAGATTATATCCCCAGCGCAAACCGGTAACTTCGTTCTGCGCTACAGATTCACATACAGAATGGCACTCATATACAATTGTAAATAGCAAAGTGAAGTGCTCTTAAGTACCAAGATGATATCAGGAAGCATATCCAGGCGTTAACGTTTCAGATTGTTTAAAAGTCTACAGTCAAAATTCAAGTCTATTGGAAATATTAGAGATAGAGAAGGCTGAAATCGTTGAGACACGGTCATGAATTGCGTCATTGTTCTGGTAAAATGAGAAGAGGGGGCATTTTTTCCACTGGAATTTTGCAACAACATATACAGCTGACTATTTCATGAATGAAGCGCATACTGTGTTCCACGATACAATTATCAGTAAGAGAGCTTGGCGCCCTCAATCCCCAGTCAAATCCGGCTTGACTTTTATCTCAGGGGAACATTAAAAGATAGAGTCTACAAAAACATGCCACATACCCTGGAAAAACTGGCAAATAGCACTCGCAAACTCATCGTCGCTATTTCTCCAGGGTAAAGAAAGGCGAGTAATTGTTTAAATGAGTACCGAAAATGATGAAGACAAGAAGATAAATTTTTCATTTTTTTTTAATGTATTAGAGTAAAGTACCATTTAATTACTTACATTTAATATTCTCTTCGTTTTAAAATATTGTATAGATACCTGTCATTTATGCTGTTTGAAAATATAGTTCAGAAATGAAACATGTTCTTACATATGGTACAAATATACTACATACTTCACAATATAAATTAAAGTTGATGGCATCCCAACAACATCCGCCAGCAATCGAATTGTTAGCAAAAGGTTGTCTATTATTTTGCTCAATTCAACTGCAGAGTCTTTGCGCTAGTGCCAACGTTTGCTTGCTTTCTTCTGTGAAATATCAACACACATTTCTTGATCATACTCTATCTTTAAATAATGCCAAACCCGAGGAATTGTTTTAGGTAAAACATTTTACCTGAAAGTTAACTGAACTAACCTTAATATTTCCCCTCTATCTTTCGTGTATTGTATTTTTTACTAATGAAAAAACGCAGCTATCAGATGTTACACCTTTAACTTTCTGCTCCCACTAGTCTGGATTAATGGTTGCTGGATTTCTACTAGAGCACCACTGCAGGTGGTCTTTTGATTTCTGTTCATGAGCTCTATTAAAGAATGTGGTTTGATATCCTGTTTTACACTACTAATGGTCATATGTGCATAATGGATGTCGTACCTACACTTAATCCTGCGTACACAATAATCCCATTCGTTGTATTTCTATACCACATTGTGGAATGGAGGGAGCATTATTTTATATTAATAATATATGATAGGTAATATAACTAATGTTTTAGTACTTTCATTATCGTCGTATGTCATAGCGTGTACGGAGTGTTCCATTTTCTTTCCATGGTTGGCTTGTATAATCAAAATGTACTATAACTATTAAAAGAAAACTTAGGTACTTGATATTTAAAACAAAATCATTAATGCTCATGCGATGTTTAATATTTGTAACATTTGTAGTGCAATACTCTCTTACTAATAAACGGGAAATAAAAATTGTCCACAACTCTTTTCTAAGTGTTTTATTTATGACCAAACTCTGAATATATTAGTTCATTGAAAATCGTGTCTGACTATTAAAAACAAGTACCCACTTCTTTGTGATATAACAAGCCGATGCAAATTTTGATGTTGAAGGGTAAAATATAAGCCTGGCTAACCACAAGTTTACTCAAATAGCAAATAATTTAACTTCATTTAAAATTTTAAATGTAATTTTTATAAAACAAAAGCCGGTCGAACGCTTTTTGTATCATGGACATTTTAGTTACCAACAAATGGCGTAAAAACAAGGGGGTCTACCATAATCAGCTGGCGGATATTTAGTGTCCCTTTGCAACAAATTTCTATCGGATCAATAATATGAAACGGCGAATTATTCACTGCTTCTTGGTATTATATATTTGTTGTTCCTTAACATAAATAATACATTTGCTATATAACCTGCTTTCCTCTATGTTGCAGAGAATGCCGTTATACGTACATGCATACATACATACATATCCTCAAGTAAGGCTATTAACTTTCCAAAGAATGCAAATCAATAGTTAGAAAACTATCGATTTTCATATGTTTAATTGGTCTCTTTAGTGAACTAAAATTGAGAGAAAAGTTTACAATAAAATATGTTTGACTCTAATGAATTGTATAACAAAATTAGCAATCAAATTAATATTTTAAGCATGTTCATTTATGAAAAGGTAAAGCTGTAAGCTATTCTGGGCGCGAGTTGGTCCTGGTGGTATAGTGGTAACCATACTTGCCTCTTAAACCCAAGATCGGGGCTCAATCCCGGCTAGCATGGATGGATATTTTCGGGCCCAAAAATTCTAACAATGGCCTTCTTCCGGAGGGAAGTAAAGTCGTAGGTCCCGTATTGTAGATCTACAGCATGTAAAATAACCTCAAGCCAGAAAGAATAGGCCTCTGAGCCAAAAATAATTACCGGTCGTTTCACGCCCTGAATTGAATGGGACGTTGATGACTTGAGATGTTAAAGAGCGTCCGTAAATAAATAAAATCAACAAACCCTGGCGCTTTAAGAATATAGAGGAATATTCCTGCACATGACCTAAGTGTCAATAAATAATTAATACTGTGTCTTTCTGTCAGTTATCATTAAGTTTATGGTATTATATGTCTGCTGGCAAATACCGAGGGTGCCAAAAAATGTATACACACTTTCGCAGTAGATATATGTTTATTATATTTCAAAGTTGGACCGAAAAACAACAATGTAGTATGATGTTCTGTAAACATATTTAACTCGCATATATTATGATATTGTTAATACGTGACGGTAAATCAATGAACAAATGAAGCCAAAATTATCGCAAATCAACAATGAACAAATGAAGCCAGGATTTATATTGTTCTGTAAACAGATGTGATTCACAATGCGTTATGCTAGCGTTGCTACAACAACATGGAGCCATTATCATTTGAATAGTGGAAAGCAATTTTGAAGAGGTATTGGAAAACCGAGAATGTTGTTGAAATTCAAAGGCAATGGAGACGTGTGTACAGAACAGGGCCGCCAACGCCAGTAACAATTGCACGCATTCGAGACAAATTTGAGACTCTTGGTTCCGTATGCAATGTTAACAAGGGCACATTTGGGGGATCTTGCATAGCAACAAGCCCCTCTTACTGGAACCAAGGCACTATTCTAGGCACTGGATAGGGCGAAGAGGTCCGATTAAGTTTCCACCGCGTTCTCCGGATCTAACTCCATTGGACTTCTACCTATAGGGAACCCTTAAAGATGATACATACGGTAGAAAACCAGATCACTGGAAGACGTACTCAGAAGTGTATCGACGCCGATGGTGAGCATTTTGAGCAACTGTTGTAACTGTAAATGTATAGGATGATTAGTGCTCATCATTTTCTGTTTGAGTGAATTCAGTTTTGTTATGTTAACACAATTTTTCTTTGCTTGAAGTGTGTATACATCTTTTGGCAACTTCTGCATATGTCTTTTTGTACCCTTTCCCGGTTGGCATGGAAATCAGGCTTAGAAAAAAACATTTGCAGTCTTACAAGCCGGCTGTATATTTTATGGGTTTTCCATCCGGTTATATTTATATTTACAACTGTAGTTAGAACTTGTAATCTTGACATTTTTAAGCTTTGCATAATAAAGAATGAAAGAAAATAATTGACCTTTTTTCTTATTTTTGAACAGCCTATACCAAACGTTCAACGCCTCAAATTGACAACTTAGCTATTATTGCATTAATACAAATGGGCTAAAGTGTGACGAGTGATTATCCCAGGAACGTTACAAGCCTCTTAAATGGGGAGAGGATCCTAACATAACTAAAGACTGCTACTGAACTGGACTGGTTCCTGAAGTTTGGTTTAGATTTTGAAAGATAACGAAATTATTTATGTACTAAAAATAATTTGGGGGAAATAGTTATGACCAAAAACCTATTTGATGTAAACATAACGAATAATTCAGTTACTGACTTAAGTATGCTAACTATTGTAAACCACCGGATTGAGATCTCTTTCAGAAATAGGCATTGTTCGGTTTAATATGTTATATCATATGTCATTGATCAGTATAAAATCTTGAAATGCTGATCTTATTCTACAAGTTGGAAGATACTTTGTATTAATCAAAACAGTTAACATCTTCCGGGTTATTTTGCCAGGGTGAATGGTTTAATATGCTACCATAGCTGTAACCAATTGCTGCGGTTGGTATCATGAGTGGACGATGAACAACACCTGACTGCTAAAAGACGACAGTATTGATCGCCTCTGACTGGTTTTAGAAGGTCAATCAATGTTACGTGTGTAGCGGAAGTGCAGTGGACGTAGGGGAATAAGTTGTTTGTTTTTAAGAAGTGGATTCCATGTGCTACTTAGGTGATATCCGCAGTCTATTTTAAAGTTGTTGGATGTTGTTGTATTTCCAATGCCTCCCTCATGGCCCGATTAAAAAGCCTTGTGTTTCAGCAACCATTTCCGACACACACGTAACATTGATTGACTTCTAAAACCAGACATAGACGGATCAATACTGTCGTCTTTTAGCTGTCAGGTGTTGTTCATTGTCCACTAAAGATGCCAACCGCAACAGTTGGTGAAAGCTTTGGTAGCATATTAAACCATGAACCATTGCAAAACATCCGGGAATATTTTAACTCTTTCAATTATAACACCGGCCGTGAAAGCCTAAGAGAAGTATTATAACTTGTGGTAGCTTTTGCTTCTAAGTTTTAATGTAATATCTCGATAATTGAACCGTTATACAAAGTTAACGTAAAATAGAAAAATATCATAATATCATAAATTCATAAACTGTAAGAAAAACAGTTTATATTTTCATTTATGTAAACACTTTCCGGGAAATTCCCGGTGGCAAAACATTGATTATTGTTCGCTGTATATCATTATAATTTTTTTTTTATCATCTAGCTATGCATACATTCTGTGAAATGTATTAAATTAGGTAATGTATATATTGTATTTTACATATTTTATGCTGCCTTTTCCATCCCATTTTTTGTCTTCCTTTTATTATGGACTATAAAATCTACACTTGGCAATTTTAGCTAGACTATTAAAATATTCCTGTGGTCCATATAACAAAATGCTGAATGCTGATGATGAATGTTTTGCTATAAACAGTTCTTGCACACGGGAACGGAGCCTATTAAAATAATTACATGTCCTGGCACTTTTAATTGTTGGCAATGAAAACTTTATTCACTTGCCTGATAGAAAACACGACTTTCCCATTTTGAAATCTATCAATTGATTTCCTCTTCAGTGAGTAATTTTCTTCTACAAGGTCTTTACCAAAATTTAATGCTTTTAAATTTAAAATTTTGAAATATACTTTATTAATGTGAAATACAAAATTCATTGGATGCATATATCTGTATATTCAGACTGGTCGCTGTCTAGAATTCTCTAGACCAGATTCAGTGGTATGGCAAATTCTTTTCTTAAAAGGCATATTGCGAGCCAGTTTCTATTTCTTATTTTATTTACTATAATTGTTATTATTATATTTATTATTATTATATATATATATATATATATATATATAGAACAATAGATACTGAGATATTTTATCGTTATAAAAATTAATTCCTAACATTTTATAAAATTGTAATTTAAAAAATCGGGTTTGCTGTAATATTTTCATCACTTTAATACCCCGACTATTTGGAACATGAATTGTTCCATGTTCCACAAGTTTGGCTTGCCATTAGATATGACAACAAAGCACGATAGGTTAGGTTATACTGAACTGATAACAGGAGAAACGTTTAATATCTAAACCCGTGATGTTCCTTTTTGAAACACCTGTACAAATAAAATGTGATTATTTAAAGAGAGGTCGTTAATTGAAATTGGTAAATTGACTGCATTGTTTCTACGGTAGCTGTTATCTTCACAAAAAGGCAGCAGTAAACTAAATGAACTGCGGAACAACTGCCTTTAAGTAGGGTTGGCTTTTTCTAGCAGGGTGATGTTATTGCTGCTCAAATAAAAGAAAATATTAACAGCAAATGTCACAGTATGTTTGTTTTTCATTAGCAGTGTATGAGGGGAACGATATTGAATCTCCAACGCCATGGCTGATACGAACACTGATGGGGCAATCGAACTGTAATAAAGGTCACGACTTCTACAATTCTGCAGCAGAATTTGCCGCACCTGATGTTGCGAATATGTATTTAGTTTTTGCAGGTATATTGATTGTTAATATATTTTTCTTTATCATAACACAAATACAGTAAATATACGACTGCGCGTTCATTGGAACTTGCACAAGTTTCATCTGTTTAACTATCTCACTATCGTTGTTGTTTTTCCTTAAAATAAAATACATTATTATTTTTAAACAAACTTACTCTGAAGTTATTTCGGCTTTAATGGTTTTCTGAGTGGAAAGGCTCAAACAATATTTTTCATACTAAAAAGACCAACCTGTTAACTGTCTATTCCAGATGTGTGAGAGCGAAGTAAATAAATACAACGCGTATCCGTAAAAATTGCAAGTATAACTTCCTTCCGAAGGGAAGTAACGCCGTGGGTCTCGTGTTGTGGTTTAGGGCACGTAAACGTACCTCAAGCTTGAAAGAAGAGGCATCTGAACAAACTTTATCGGCCGTTTCACTCGCTGAATTGAATGCTGATGATCTGAGATGTTGAAGAGCGCTCGTAAATAAAACAAATAAACAAATTAATAAATTACAACACGAATCTATTCCGCAGCAACATGACATTTACTCGAAGGACCCATCTTGATTAGTTGTCAGCTGGATCAACATCAACATTGTGCACGCATAAGGTTGAATTCTGGATAACATGCTAGAGCATTAATTTGTAGTATGATTTGAGGTGCAATTATTTGTGAAACATGACTTTGTTACTTAATTTCTCTGTGACTGATTTTTGATAGTGCGGTCCATAAGCTTTCGGCCTGACCATGGTAGGTAGATTATTTTTCAGAGTATTCTCGCTTTACTTCTCTAAGTACCTAAATCTCTGGATTAACATTTCATTTCACCTAAAAATATTCCTAAGCTTTGCCTGCAAAATGCTGGATAACAGCGTCCTTCAACTAATTATTGTTAGTGAATCTCCACCCTTGAATATAAGATTTCTAGTTTTACAACAGTTGATACTCGCTGTGGCAAAGAATGGGCTGTACGGTGGATTGTCCAGCTCCTAGATGCCACATGCGTTCACAAAACCTGTCCAAGAGCAGTCGAGTGGACTGGTGCAGCAGACGAACTTCTCGACTCAGGATTCCATGCCCCTCTTTTCCTTGATGGCACTACGCAATTAATTCAATATCCTCCCATGGTACTTTCCACTTATTACTGTTGTACTTCTTTGCTTAAATTTAATTGCTGGAATTCCTCTGCAGTCCCAAAAAATTATTAAAATGATGCTCGTGGACTGTGTGAGCTTGGTCTTTCTATTTTCTACTTTGAACCTTCTTATGGCACTTCACTAATTTTCTTTTCGAAAGATAGTCATAGTAGAGGATTACAGTTTTATCCTATGTGACGATGGATTCTAAATCTGCCCTCTTGTTATCATGGAAAAGGTTCAGAAACTCCTGACAACATTCCACGTTCGAGAAGAAAGTTCTGAGTGACCAGCGCTTGAAGACAAAAGAAATAGATAGCTGTAAGACTGGGGCTTTCTAAAACCATTGTGTTTTGCATCCTTCACCAACAATTGAATGCGCATAAGGTCAGTACAAGAAGGGTGCCCCAAATTCTTGGAAGAGAAAATACTGAAACAGCTAACAGATATATTGCTCTAAATAGTATGATTTGGGATAAAAGTCCTGCAATACCAAAAAATTCCTGCGCATAATTTAGTAAAATTAGTGCCAGAACGTGCAAATGGCTTAATAACAAGTACTCTTGACACAGTTTTTACGGTCCAACCCCACTGAAATATAAATATAATATAAAATGTATGTTGCAAATCTAATTATAATATTTCATGTATTGTAATTAGTAATGTACATATCAAGTAAACTTATTCTTCTTGTGCTTGGAGGGCGTTCAATCGTCGGTGAACGTGCCATTTAAGTCTGCGAACACTAAAACGGCAATCCGAAGAACAACTTCAGAAAACTTTGTGTTATTTACCCAAGCCAAGAAACGATATCTCCCGCCATCGATATGTTCCAAATGAAAACATCCTTCCATATCTGCATTTGGAACTTGGTATGGCAGATATCGCAAAATCTACGTGGATTCTCGTGATTGAAAACTTCACATTGAATGTATTGCATTTATTGTTTGTTTAAAAGCTTGATCATAGCTGGTAATGATTTTGTCTTGAAGTTGAAATTCAGAAAGAACATACATGTTATGAAAGCGTCCCTGAATAACAAAATGCTGTTTTGAACATTTCACTATTTAGCATTTACCACTCGATCCAGAATCCTAAGATTGCTTTCAGTTTAAAAACGTCCTAACTCTTATTCTTCTTTATTTGTTACAGTCAAGGCGCTGTATATTTCTACAGCTTTTTCAAGCAGCTTGGGAAACATCGAAAGTTATGCATGTTGGATATTTTTTGATAAATTGAGTAAATTTTCGCCGAAATGGACATAGACTCCTGCATTTCGGCATGAACAACTTTGTTGACCATTCACTTAACGGTCTCATACCAATGGCCATTATAGTACCAATGAATAACAACTCCCAGTGGTATTTAGCAACTGACCTCACGCAGCTTAAAGTGTTTTTCCATTAAGACTACATAAATTACATGTGTTTGTAATCGTTATGGATTAGGGATTTTGTATGTAAGCTATTAGCACTTAAATGTTTCGGAGCAAAAAGATGATAATAAAGAATTTTGAATTAGATATTTCATATAGAAAGTCCTCGGAGTTAATTTTCATTTTACAAAATACACAGCATATTTAATCTACACTTATAAATGATAAAATGTGTTCTAAGAGGTATTCTTGTAATATAATAGTGCACAGTATTGAGCTTACATAAGGAATTATGTATATAGAAACAATCATCCATTCTCACACTGCGAACGGATGCTAATGGAAGTGAACTGTTCTTTTGCTGTATGAGCAGGGCACATGTGCAGGCCTTTGCGTGCTTTCGGTACTTGCTTCTTTGGCATAAATAGCCACGATATTTTTTTGGAATATCTTTAACCGTAGCTCTAAGAGTACAGTTCCATCTTGAACTTGATTGCAATTACACCCAAAGATCGTAAAATATTTCCATACTTTCAGTGTAGATCAACACGTTTCTTTATATTTATGATGGAAAGATTTGTAGCCAGTTCCTCCAAATAGTCTCTCCTTCCTGTACCCGCCTTTGTGTGCTCTTTAGCCCATTGGTCATTGGATCTAGGAAACAAGGCATTCATTATATGCTAGAATGTCATTCAGGTTGAATAGAATCGCCATTGACCATTCCCGCAATTCTCGACGACAAGAATATGTTCTAACTCACTTGTCAAGAGTATCCAGTTTTGCTTTATTGCAATTGTAAAACAGCATAATATCTGTAATATCGACACTAACGTTCATGTTGTAGTGTTGCGCATAATCAAACAATGAAAATATACAGCTTTTTAAATATAAGGTATTATGAAACATCTCATTTGGCACTACAGCCCGGGGAGAGCCTTTGCCTATCACGACGAGCTCTATTTCCATCTTCATTGATAGTGTGCAGTATTGCAGGGGGGCATGTGACCAGCATACCAGCACCTCGCAGGTCTCCTATCACGCGGCTTTCGTAATGAAAGAACGCCACTTCTCCATCCTCCCAATTATCCTCACGATAAAAAAATACCTTAATTGATACCAGGAATCGAAACCTTCCGGCCAGCACTCAGGAATGCTTAAGACTAGAACAATCGTGTGATGTTATGAAATAAGTACTTTCGGATAAGTGGTGGATCCCTTGACTTGGTACACAGCTTATATTATTGAACTGTCCATTCTATAAGCATTGCATTGACCATATTGCCTGGCCTACTTGTTCTCCCGACCTCAGCCCCACTCTATTTGGTCAGTCTGCTGTACGAGACACCAATTGAATAAGACATATCGCCGGGTGCATACAATAGTTAATCGGGTGGACACGATATCTTAAATCTTTGAAATCGTAAGATATTCCCATCTTTGTAGAGCAGGTATTGTAGAAAGAAGCCGCACTTTTTGCAAATTAATTCTAAAAATATTTTCTACAGTACCCTGCACAGGATGTCTATTCATTCGATTTTAGGCCAATTGTTATTTTACAAAATAGTTTGTTTTTCTCTTTTATTATTCCTAGAAGTTTGAATATTGAATTTAGTAACACGCGGTATTAGCGATTCTAGATTTTAAAGTGCATGGTTTTGAACTCCCTTTCCTTCGCAATGCATGAGGTACATCATATGCTATAAAATTAGGGAAATAAGGAGAGTATTCTTGGATATTTATACATTAAAAATAAAATTTAATTAAAAATATAATTAAATGCAACCATATTCATTTATGTGTGCTATATTTGCATCATTGAATTTTATAGCTATGTTCACCTCAAATCAGGACACCATTGTTTAAAAACGTAACCCAATCAAATGCCAATAGACTATGTCTTGCTGTTCAACAAAAGTACTTTTATCTAGTGGTAACACTAATTGTTGTCATCTCGATAGTCCAGTTGATTAAAGTGCTGAGTTTCCACGACTGTGGGACTGAAATCGATCCTCCTGGTGTTGGAGTGCCATTTTTGATGTGCAAAGTCAGCATTTTAGGTTTTGCTCTCGAGGGTTGTTCCTTTTTCCCCTGCTTCATTCGGCTACCACAGCTCAGTTCCTCCCCTTATTTCCCTCTTCGTCTTCACTTGACTGGCAAGGTTGCATGCAGTCTTGAGTCACTGGGGAAAACTTGCCCCAATCTGAATCCTTAGGCTTGGGATTTGAAGAGCATTGTTTTCAACTCTCTGGGTCAGAACCTCGGCTCTTGTGGGGAATTGTCTTGTTTCTAGTCTGATCTGTGGCGGAATGCCCGGAGAGGATGCAATTTTGCCCTGGACTCGCTGGGTCTTGAAGGGCGTTTCTACTGGAAAGCTAGGGAATATTTATAATACAGTCAAAATGGCTTGCCACTGGAATTTTTCATCTATATTTTACATTGAGAATGGCGCAAAAATGCCACGGTTGTTTGTAATATGCCTTACTTAAAGCAGAACTGTAAAAGGCTATATAAGGTATGGAGTTAGAAGGGAAAATGGCCATCAGTCCATTCGAAAAACGAAATAATTACTAACTTCTGGAGCTATTTATTTTCTAGACTATTGTTGCATTTTACTACAGGAACCTTGTTTGTTATTATAAAAATGTACGTGCACATAGTACC
Organism: Metallyticus violacea; assembly: GCA_030762175.1. Classification (NCBI taxonomy): domain Eukaryota; kingdom Metazoa; phylum Arthropoda; class Insecta; order Mantodea; family Metallyticidae; genus Metallyticus; species Metallyticus violacea. The sequence goes on from CM060846.1 coordinate 292,622,972, forward strand.
AAAGAAAACAACCAAGAGGTTACCATAAAGCTATTTCTGCATCTCTTCGTCGAGTGAAGTCTGTCACCCTACAGGTGATCCGCAAAAATTAACAGAGATGTGTATTAGAAACTGGAGTATTTCCCACCTGGATATGAAGAAAGTGTTGCAATATAGGGGCGGGAGTTATGAAAAAGATTTACCTCTCAAATGAGCAACCCAGACAGCATTTACTCGAACATTGCTATAGGCTCTGATATTTTGAGGGAGGTTTTGCTCATTGGATAGTTTTTAAAATATTTCCATAGATAAAGCCCTTGATGACCACCTCTTTTGGATACTTTTTATTTGAATGGTCGTTATACTTACCCCAGATGATGAAGTAAATATTTCTTGTCTAATTTTTCTAGTACTTTTGTCACTTGCCAATGAGCTAAGGCTTCGTTTGCTACAGTTTACCTCAGGATTGTTTCTTATGACAGGGCGGGAGGATTTTGGGTTTGCACCCTTCTATCATAATGAAGCGAATAAGTTCACGAAGGATAAAATGCAAAGTACTTTACAAAAAAGCAAGAGAAGGAAGGCTTTAGATGACGAATTTTGGAAAAATTATCTAAATTACGCTTCTACAAACACCAGGTCGTAATTCTTATGTCACTTTAATTTTATGTTTTATTTTTAAAACTACCATGGCAGTGGTCAGGTACAAAGCCACATTATAGCGATGCGAATAAGATTTTATTTTCATTTGATAGAAGCATTAATGCATGTGAGCAAGGGTAGGGTTTATTTTTTATTGAGTTAGTACCTAAACTTCAGTAGTGATAAACGTTTAAATCTCTCAAAATATACAACATGCGATGCCTCAACAAATGCCAAAATTGTTTACAAAACGATTGATGAAAATGTCATTTTGTTGTATAAGTACCTACACCATGTAGTTGAATAAGTGACTAGATGGATTATCTGCATCCTTCGTCTTATGCATTGGTCAAAATGTAAAATCAATCACTGATAATGCTATATTTCAAAGAGATGGCTGCATATATATGCTCCATTGGCTACAACTAGCTTGAAACTGTTTTTTTTTTCATTAAAGTTGGCAACTACGTCACGCGTTTGTTTCTCATTTTTAAAATACGAAGGCTTCAAGAAACACACGTAAATTTATGTGCAAAGGTTGGGGTGGTAGATGGTAGTGCTTGGATACCTTGGACCCAGGCACACGAATGTCGCAATTGTCAAATGAGTCTACTCGTGCATTTATATTGATTAAAAACTGTTATTCTCAGCTATATGTTGCTTGCAGTTGTTCAAGGTACAATATGGAAACGTTTTCAAAAGCATGAAACTGCTGCCAGACGTCCTGGGGCAGGTCTACAAAGTAAACAATTCCAACCGTCATACTGCTGCACGAGAGATACAGGCTGACTCAGAGATAAGAATTAGTTCCAAACTGTCAGAAACGAATTAAGAGAGGCCGCTTTAGTAACTCCACAACCAGCTAAAGCTGCACGGTTGGCAAGAGGATATCGCGCAATGAAAGTTCATTTTGCTAGAAACCATATTCATTAGCAGGACAATGTTATCCTGTGTTTTCTGTGACAAGTCCATTTCTTCACACATGGTTCAGAAGGCCGTAGTCATATCTGGAGATGATAAGGTGAAAGATTCCATCCCAGAGTAATTCGGGCTACTATTGCTTTTGGAGGAGGATCTGTTACGATCTGGGAAGGCATTACCTTGGATATACAAAATCTCATTATAGTTGGAAATGAGGCCTTAACTACGATAGATATATTCACGAAATCATAGTGCCACATACTCTCCCTTAACCGAGGAAAACTGGGTAAAATACACCATTTATGCACGAGGAGGCCAAGGTTCATACAACCAAGTTTGTGCAAAGATTCATCCTACAACACCATTCGAAGACAATGGAATGGCCATCCAGAAGTCGAAATTTAAAGCCGATTCCTCAAGTCTAGGACCAGCTGCAACAATGAATTCGAAAGCAAATTAGACTATCTCAATCACTTCAAAACTTTTAAGAAACCCTTGTGGTAAATAAAGGTGCTTGCCTCAAGTGAACATAAGGCACCTTGTCAAAAGCATTAACAGGCATTGTACTGTTCTCCGTGTCAGGGGAGGTATGTTCCATCTGACACCACTATGTAACCATGCGGTTTTTCTTAGACTATGGCATATGAACACTTTTGATTAGTGAATATTGCAAAGGAAAGTCATGAATCAAATAGTTTCAGAATAATTTCGTGTTTCTTTGTTATCTGTCAAAAATACGATTTATTTTAATATCATTTCAGTTGTCGCTGCAATGAGTGGCAGTAAAAAGTTACAAACTCTTCATCCAGTGGTTATTTTTGCGTTTATACTAGTGTAAATAAATTGTACAACAGAACCCTTCTCAAAATAAATTCAATAGGTCTGATTTTATCTTTTTATTGTTGTTTTTAATCGGTCTTCATGTAATGTAAATAAATACTTTGAGGAACGTCATTAAAAAATATACTGCCACGGGTGGCCGAGGTCATTAAGGTGCGGACTCGTGAGCAGGAGGTCTGGGGTTCAAATCCCGCCAGGACCTTCCTCCCTGACTAAGGTTTTTCCAGGTCTTCCTCTATCCTTATTAATGGCAAATGCCGGAGAGGTACCCTAAACTTAGAACTGGAACGTTTCCTTCCTTAAAAAATCCTTTCCCAATATATCATTTCATCTCATCTCATCTCATGTATCATCAGTGTTCACCGCCAGTGGTGTCTCAGTAGTAAAAACGGGTGTAAACATCATTAAAAAATAAAAATACAATTTACAAAAATATCGCATTTGGGTCAGATCAGGTAGAGCCTGGTGCTTGTGGATGAATGCTGGTTGAAAGGAAAGCTGCTCTCTTAATTTTCCTAATGGGTCAGCTGGAAGCGTAGTTTTCTTTGTGGAAATACATAAACATAAATTCTAAATGCGAAATAGTGTGGGATATGGTACTGTTATTAGGGCTTTGGAATAAACTGAAAGAAATACTGTCTTACTAGTACCCTAACTCCAAAACCCCATATATCAAATTTCATAAACGGGGGACATTCAATTTCCCATCTTTTCGGCATCTCGTCTCTCTCTTAGGAAATGAAATAAATATGCGATTTAGTGCGGAGGGGTTTTTCAGGAGAGAAACTTTAATTTTATGTTTCTGGGGACGAAATAGGGGAATGTTAGGTTTAAATATTAAGGCAATATGTTTTATGCCTGATTTTGAGCACTTCCGCAAATTTCGATCAGATCATTTAAAGATTTGGGAATTTTTCGGAAACACTGTTTTTATGAAACACCTGATACGGGATAGCTCTTAACTTGAGTACTTTTAGTTAATTCCTCTCTACATATTTCAGCAGTTGTACCCAAGCCTCTACGCCATTGGATGCGTACAAGGGGCAACTTGGATACTTCTATTTTTAGCTTACTGGCGCAATATATGAAAGATGAAAGAATGAGGTTTTTGGAAACCATGCGCTAAAATAAAAGCAAACCCCCATAGCTGAGTTGAAAATAACTCGGTTAAAATATTTAAATATAAGAATAAAATTGAAACCACTATATCTCTGTAGAGTAATACAAATATGCTAATGATCAGTAATCTGTGTCATTTATCGTTGTATTATATAAGTATTGGTGTAATCTGCACAGTATTCATTGGGTTTCCTGGAATGTTTCAATAAATTATAAGATGCAGAGGCTTTCATATTTAGAACTTGTACTTGCGTTCTTCTATGATCCGATTAGTATATTTATAACAGTACAACACGTTTTGGCATTGTTAAATAAATTTTCTTATTATTCATTTAATAATGTTTGAGTGGAAAATCTGGATGTAGTTTAATTACGCACACTAAATTAATTTATGATCGCCTTCTTGATCCGGTGGGCAGCGTTACTGGCTACTGCCTGAGAGGTCCTGGATTCAATCGCCGGTGTTTACTTATACATTTCCTAAGTTATGGAATTCTTGAACGGGGCCATCTAGCCGTGTGAGGACAACTGGGGATCTGCCTGCTACAGAGATGGCTATTCTTTGATCCAGAAAGTGGCGTGATGGGGAGTGACGTTGACCGAGCCGATGATGTCGCAAGACGGAGATATGAGATTCACTGGCGGGTGGGATTGGATCCAAGCGGAAGGATAAAGTGGGCCATTATGGCAGTTATTTGTGTTGTAATTTTCACATCTCAGAATATAAATAAACATCTCAGCCAATGAACAAGTTCATTTATATTTGATTGATCAGTTATAATAGAATTAAATGTGTGGTAAATTGTATAGTTTGAAAAACTAATACGTTTTCTTTTCCTTTTATCTGTGCTTCCATTCGATTACTATGAGGAAAAACAAAACATAACCTCAAATATTCTTTTGTTTTTATGCCAAGGAGGCTTTTATTCCTCTCGCCTCTGATTCGATTGTTTTAATTTTCTCAAACTTATTATAACATTTTGAAACCTTTGGTTATTTTCGATAAAACTAAAAGCCAAGAGCATTCCTGCAGAGTTATCTAGTCTAAGTTAGCTTGCCATAACTCATTGTTCTTGGGGCTATATAATTTCGCTTTTAAAAGCATGTTGTTAAGATAATTATTTCTCGGCCTTTGGTTACGAAATAATTATCATGGAAACAAATGTTTGTTAGGCTCGATTAAATTACCGGAATAAACTTCCAGTACTTGTATTGTAGAAAAAAATTACAACAGCAATTGTCGACATGGTTTTGTAATTAGCGTAGAGCTGATCTGCAGTTCTGGTTTTTAGATGTGATGTAATGCTTTCTTTACGCCATAACATAGAGCTAAGCTGAGTATTAGTTAGCTCTTATTTAAATACTAGGCCACACATTATTGTCTTTATTGCAAAGTACAAACTGTTTAATATTGTCAATGATAAAATTTTTCGTTAATTTCGTGTTATTAATTATAAGTCGCACTTTTAGTCTATTATCACTTTAATGTCCCTGTATAAATATTATTAAATATTTTTAATCACAAATTTGTATATATGTCCTTAATATCCTTTCTGAAGATTCATGTGCAGATCTGATTGTGTTTAAAGAGTTAACATTTAAAGTAAACCCAATCCTATGAATGGAAATGAGCTAACACATTCTTTAGTTCTTAGATTTAACAAACATTATGGTATTTGTGTACTCTATTACATTATATATACTGGGTGAACTGATTATCAGTTGCTCGTGCGTGGCGAGGGGGCTACATGGGCCTTATAGTCACGGCCATATGGCAATATGAGTTCGCGCTTCACCATACCAAAACTTCAATACTGTAGGTACCCAAGGAGATGTTGGGTCTGCTTTCCTTCATTTTCCGAACATTTCTGGCATCACCAACGAAATTATCCAACCGTCTTCTAAATTTCCTTCGGTAAATTGAATTTTTTTCTTGACAGATGGTCGTCTTTAATGCCTCTAAGATGTGTGGCTTTATCTATACACTTTTTCTTACCCCAGAAATAATAGTCACAGGGGAGTTCCACTGGGAGAACGAGCGAACCAAATAGTTTTCTTGATTATTCTATCGTCAAACAGTTTCTCAATTGCTCACAATGAAACGATGCTGCATGAGTCGTCACAGAGTTTAATTTATGAATCACAGCACGACCTGGAAGTCGGTCATCAGGCAGTTATACTTCCTATAATCTTCTGATAGCACGTGTCATTTCTGTACGCATATATAAATGGTAATCTCTCTGGAATAGAGTACTTAGGCCTATTATTAGACAGTCTTCTTAGATCACTACTGTACACGTGCGGTTGCCAAGACTGATGACGCGTTCCCACAGAACTCGCCTTGGCCTTGGCCTTGGCCAATATCCCAGCTGGACTGAGTGGCTGACGGACACAGGACACTCATAATCTGCTCAAACAACATCTAAAACAGCTTACTTGTGAAGAGATATTTCCCAGTACTTCTTCCGATGAACTATGAAGTTGTATGCAGCACAAACCTCGCCATGATTTTACTTATTACTTGTGTCAATGAGAAGTATCAATACACTGAAGCATTATAAAACAGGCGTTGTTGTATACCTGAGCACGCCATTCATACTTTGTCTTTGTTGATGACAATAACTTGATAACCTTTAACCGGAATATGTGATCACCTACACACGCGAACTAAATGACCTGTCCAGGATGCGGCAGGATTTTTCAGCACATCAGCGCCACTTTTGATTTTAGGTAATACTATTACGTCTTTTGTACTCGTACACTTCCCTGTTTGTCATGACGCTTCATAAGTGCAGCTGAAATGCTGGAACCGGTTCATTGCTTATAAATAGGGGACAAGGACAAAAAACATGTGGATAGGCTCAAGTTACAGTTATAGTTCAATAAGTAAATTGTCATGTATTGCTAGTGCAATCCGCAGAATAGTCGAGGAAGAGACAAATTCTTTCTGAAAACTCAAAGGCTTCGTTTAAGATTATGTTGAGGATATGTTCGCCTTTGTAAGTAACAAACTGTTGCAAATTATTTGCAATACAAATATGTGTATCCATAACAAGAAATACAATATGAAATGATAGTATCCAGAAATGAACCAACGAAATTGATTAGTATATTTGAGCAATTAATGACAGATACCGTAAGAGACTGCATAAAATAAATGCTATAAGAGACATCTGGAGCATTTAGTTCTGCAGATATACAATTTAGAAAGTAACATACTATAAGAAATTAGAAGGGTTTTAAGGAAATTCTTTCGAAAACCAAGTCCACATCCAATTACATTACGGAAGTACTACCTCAAGAAAATGTGCAAGGATATTAGTGATATTCGGGTTAGAAAATAAGAAAATGTACGGTTAAATTGATGAGACTATTAATGCTGTAATGGTGGAAACCCTTGATTCAGAAGATGTCCTTTCATATCAAACGATAAATCTGCCATATGTGCCCATGGAATTGTTGTAAAACATGAGAGAGTATTTCTCATTGATACTAATGCAGCATTCTATATGACGTGCCTGAAAAAATATTATACAGAAATTTGGTGCATCTCATATGTTTATCCATGCATGCCAAAGGATTGTGGAGGAATTCAGACGCCAAATTTTAGTAATCGATAGGTTTATTATGGATATAAAACTTGGTTTTCGAAATCTCTGGTTCCAGCTATTCGAAAACAAGTGTTTTGAAATATATCTTTGTTCTATTCCGGTTTTAATGCGGCTTCCGGCTGTTATATTCCAAGCAATTGCGTAAAAGTATCTTGGACTTTCAGAGAAGGCCACATCTTGATGTGGTCGGTCACCGACGTTTCGTCCAAGATGATGTCCAGAAAAATCTGACACGTTGGGCGAAACATAAAACCATCGTCAGCCCATCATTCACCTTCGGCGGAAGTTAAAGGCACTTAATGACAAGCTGTGAAACACTACGCGCCTGTCTTGTGTGAGAATTGTTCCAGCCTTAAATGGATGATCCAGGTGCTTGGGAGCAATAAAGCAGCTTTTGTAAGTGATGCCCAAGGACTTTTTTGTGAAGTATTTTACGACAATGTGAATATATTAAGTCAAACTTTGGATTTATTTCTGCTTCGCTTAAATGCTTAGAAAAGTCTGGAGTAAACTTTTTTATCAAATTACAACCATAATAACAATAACGATAAATCTGAGCTAAAGGAATAAGTTGAAAAGGAAAAAATTTGTCTGAGAAACAGCGTTATATTGGACAAAAATAGTGGATTCAGTGCACTTTCTGAAGTAGCTGAAGGTACAAAAAATTACAAATATATTTTTTCAATTTAAATGTACAGTGAGGTTATTTGAGTTGCGGGCCGCCTGAGCGTGGCTACTTGGAAAATGCAGCAGCAGCAATCGGAAAAAGAGAGATAGAACCTCCGGGTGTTAAGTTTTTAATATATATTTACTGAAGGTATAGAAGGTATTTTAAACTGATGATAATAATAAGCCCTAATGTGCTTATAAAAGATGTAGAAGAGGTTGCCTTTTAGCGCCAATACTTTGGCGGCATCTACTAGGAAATTTCTTTGCTACAACTATCTCTTTTTTTCCTAAGAATACGGAGGGTTGGAATACTTTTCTTGTCATTTGAGAGTTCCTATTTCTTCTAGAGTTTCAACAAGTGATCGAATAGTTTCCGTTTTAACATATGTATCGTACATAAAAACCTGTGCTTCAGGACTATATTTATGTAGTGGCATAGCTAACGTAGAACAATTAGCACGCAGTTTTCATAATGAAAGCATCGAGTAATACACGAACACATAACTAATCATTGGTAAAGCCTGTCTCAAACTAACTACAAGCTTTTAGCTGTATATGCATTATATGGCCATGGCTGACTTCTTCCAGAAGGCAACGTGCTCTGCCGGCCCGTAACGCATATAACCTCACTGTAGAAATGAATAATGTGAAATGTTTTATATGTGTAGTTTTGACAGATGTTCGTTATATACACGTCCATGCTATCCGATATTAGACAAATATTTATGCATGCTGGAATATGTTTCCGGGACTATGAAACTGTGGCCTAGCAGTAAGATCCTTATCTCAGGCAGAGAGTGCCAAGCCGACCAGATAACTGGTCGGAAACATGTTATTTTAATATTGAAAACTTCAGCCTAAAAGCGTGTTGAAATATTTTTGTTGCAAAATTTGAATATGAATGTTATTTATTGCACCAAAAATCTAAGCAAAAAGTTGACGTATTTCATCTACCTTGCCTAAAAACCGTTTATCAAACATCGAAATAAAAGTATTTATGTGGGATGTTTCAATTATCCTGTTCTGCAGAATGTATACCAATTAGATCAATTGTCGTCTTTCATATTCCTTTATGCTGGTCCATACTTAAACACTGAGCCATAAAACGCGACTCGGCACTATTTACGAGTAGGCAGTGTGAAATGGAACGCTTTGCGAAATCAAGAGTTGGCTGATATGCAACTCGGCAAGAAGAGGCAGAGTGCAATTCGTATAACTATTTAACGACTCTATTCAAAACAGTTTCCCCTGCTATGGTAACCTCATCACCGCACATTTGCTCCTGTTCATAGGCGGCTGTGAGAAACGGGCTTATTTTGAGTTAGAATGCAGAAATTGTACAAATACCCGAGTTGGAAGAGGATATTTTAAACAAAGTTTGGAATACCTTTTGTAAGCAGTGTTCGTCGTATTGCATGCCAACCAACGAATTTATAAAATTATCTTTCGTAGTATTGGAAGTAATAGACGCCCTGCGAATCGCATTTAATAAATTATTTAGAGGAGAAAGATATCCAGAAGCATGGTGATACAGCCGATATACACAGTCAAAGAAAACTCGCGGGAGCTAGAGAACTACAGGGGTATATCACCACTATCTATATTTGGTAAAGTGTACTGTAAGATTATGCATGATTTGTATAAGGGGATGGGCTAAAGAATACAATAAAATATCTACATATCAAGCCGGTGTCAGGGAAGGGTTTTCTATGTTGGATAATTATTTGTTTTAAGACGCTTTTAGATATAAACTTAAAAAGAAAACGGAGCAATTGCACAGCGCATTTGCTGATTTTACAATAGCTTTCGACAGTGTCCAGAGAGATATTCTCTGGTTATAACTGTATGAGAAAGTTGTCTCCAACAAAACGATAAACTTTCAGATGTAGATATACAGCTGCGTGAAATTTGGTGTTAAGTTAGAAAAAAAACCACTATATCGAAATGTAGACCAGTCAGTAGAGTACGTCTGATATATATTCTACCTCTGTTATTGTTTAATTGTATATGGTGATAAATGTTAACAAACCTAAGATATACTGGCATTTAAAATGGTTAGTGTATGGCAGAGAAGAAAATAAGTACTACAGGGAACAAGAAATACAAAATGTTATTTTTTTTTAATTTGAGAGTAACCTTTAATATGAATAGAAAATGAAATAAACACTTATCTGTTGTTAATTATTTAAGACCGATGTTAACTAAATGAGTTACTACGTGTTTTGACTTGCTTTCCAGATATATCAGTAAATTAACTAGAAAGGGTGTACAATGCTGTGATTAAGTCTATTGTGCTCTCTGGAAGTGAAATATAGGGGTGGAGGAGATCTGAACATTTAAATATAATTTAAGTCCATTATTGGAAAAGGATTCTTGGACTCTCCATAGGGACGACAAACTGTGGGATCATGGAGGAGGTGGATTGCCATGACTATTTAGTTAATAGTAAACAAGGTCGATGAAATACTGGCTTAGACTAAGGAGACCAGTCCATACTTGCTATAGACACCAGATGCAAAAATATAACACCAACGTTTTGGGGCTTCACAGTTGGAAAGAGGACTCGAGGGAAATTGTCTGGGTTCAATATAACAACGAAGTAATAAAAATAATAAAAATGAATGAGAGAAAGTTAGAACAAGGCTAGAAGATATCAGAAGGCAGGAAATCGAGGCCGAATGTATCATGAAAGTCTTCTTCAGCCTATCGAATGAAATAAAATGTCCTGGGGTGAAGAGGTATATATCGATGGTAGCAAAAAATGTATACACACTTTCACAGTAGACATCTATGTAATATATTTAAAAGTTGGACCGAGAAACAACAGTAATGTGTTTTATGATGTTCTGTATACAGATGTGACTCATAGCTGCATGAATGCTATGCTACGTGACAGGTAAATCAACAGGGCACTGGATAGAACGAAGAGCTGCGATTTAAGTTTCCACCGCGTTCTCCGGATCTTACTCCGATGGACTTCTACCTATGGGGAAACCTTAAGGATGCTGATACAGTAGAAAACCAGGTACACTGGCAGCACTTCGGGAAGAAATTGAAACGGCATGTGCTACAATCGCTGAGGACACTTTCTCAAACGTTGCTCAATTAGGAGTTCAAGGTATTCGGAAGTGTATCGACGCCGCTGGTTGGCATTTTGAGCAACTGCTATGACTGTAAAGTCTAAGATGATTAGTACTCATCATTTTCTGTTTGTTTGAATTCAGTTTTGTTATGTTAACACAGTTGTTTTCCTTGTTTGAAGTGTGTATACGCTTTTGGCAACCTCTGTATATGCTCGTTCTAGGGAAAAGGGCAAGATCAGAAATGACGTGGTTTAGACTGGGAGTTTGGAAGGTACAAGAATGTGCCCGTTTTTTGGAAGTGATGAGAAATGAGTACACATTCTGACCGAATATACCCAATGAGAACACCTGATAGAACGACTGTATCCAGAATTATTTTAAGGCAATTGGAGGTCGATTGGAATGCTGCGATCTGTGTGGGGAATTGCACTAATTGGTTGAATATGGGCATTTACCTAGCCAAAGTGCACCAAGATAGAAGCAAATAATTTTTTGGTTAGAACGCATTAACTAGTTTAATTTTAAATAATGTGTACATTTTTTTCTCTAGTAAATTACCATTATTTCTATTTTTTTATTCATGTATTATTATTAATATTGCTTTATTTTATTATTTTCCCGCTTTCTAATTGTGTATCATACGGTGGACGACCTATGCATTAAATATGTTTGAAATTTGTATATGGAATTATATAGCAATAAAGATACATCTATAACTATTACTACCAGTTAACATCTTTGAACGATATACGTCTGTACCCTTACTGTACACAGAAGGTGCTTCCATTGAAGCCGGAGGACTTTCGCGTCGAGTACTGTCTGCAAATTGATTTTACAGTTAAGTGAATAGCATTGGCGTTTTGTTGTTTCAGTGTTGTGTAAAAAAATTTGCGAGGGATGACATGGTCAGTAATTGAAATAGCTATTGACTGTGAGCAGGTAAACTCATGCGAACTGCTGTATCGAGCCTTTCAACAGCAGTGTTTGCGAATGTATGGAATGATACAATGGTTGATTATGTGATTTGGTTTGTGTACCGAACGGAGGTGTATTCATAGCTTTCATACAATGTGTCGTGGAGTTCCTGGAGAACGTTCCTCTAGCGAATCCGGAGGCGCATGTAGTTTCCAAATGATGGAGTACCGGCACACTTTGCAGAAGGTATTAGATCTGGTAGGATGGTCACAGCCGGTGAAGAAGTAAGCGACTCTACTGATTGCTATAATTTTTGTGATTATGCATTTTGTGTTGGTGCCCGCAATGGTAAAAATTTTGTTTAAAATTCTAATATCACTGTACTATAACATATCTTAATTTGTTCTCCTATTCATTCATTTGTACATGGGGCGATGAGTGAATTTATTTATTTATTCGGTTTGTATAGAGGACGATGAGTGGCAAATTTAATTCAAATGCATCAACAGTAGCATAACTGCCTTATGTAGCTAATGCGTTATATTACAAATTAATACCAAATGCTCGTTAACATTTCTAAAATATTCCCGAAAGTTTGTTAGTAGAATTCGCTTTCATCTACGTAAAGAACCAGTTCCACAGGTAGGTAGTCTATTGAATGGATGCTCTTGTATTTCTGGTGCAAGTCTAATTTTCAGAGTTTTGCTATTTTTTTTTTTATTTAAATGTGGCTTATACAATTTAAACAGCAAAGTCTAGTTTTGTGTTGAATATTTTCATTAAATAATAGTTTACGGACGATAGACAAATGGTGACATCATCGTTTCGCGAACTTATTCTTTATGTGTTTTTAGAAATAAGGGAGCCTAAGATTTCAAATTTGGATCCTGCAAAGACCGTTCTCCCTGGCTGAAGTTTCTCCAGGTTTTCTCGGTGCTCAGAAATACCAAGTTTGAGAAAACATCTTAAATTTAGAGCTCGTGCGCTTACTGTCCAAATAAAAATAATTTTTTAATTTGTAGTTTAATTTTCGGATTTATTAGTACACCGCTTATGATGCCCCAGTAGTTAATACTGGCTTTAATCACGATGTAAAAAGTTGATGTTGCATCATCTTTGCCTATAAAAATTCGTTTACGCCGTTCTATATCGACATTATAACATTTACACCAATAACAGTCTACACCTCAGGAAATATATTATTTTGCCATCAAACAGTGAAGGGTTATCTAAGCGTGAAATTGCTAACAGAATTGACTACAGTTTTCTACTTCTCAAATATCGTTGTGAACGTCAAGCGATTCAAGAGTGCATTAGTAAGCTCTTATAATCCTGTATAAATCCTCTTATAATTTTTATAAGAGCTCATTGCATCAGGTCATGATAAGAGTATTGAAATGTTTGTGTTTCTTTGATCGTAAATAAAGTCCAGTGGAAATTAAAAAAGCTATCATGAAAAATTAATTTTGGTATCTATGCAAGCGTTTCTGACCTATAAGTATAGACTTAGCTCATAGTTAAAAGCTTTATCCTGACCACTGCAATAAAGAAAACCGTCTTAACTAGATAGAAAATGCAAATTAATAAACATATTTATAACATCTAGAGGTATTTGAATGAATTTAATTTTATCTATAGAATCACATAGTGAGCAATATACTCATCTCAGAAGCAGCAATGTCTTTAATGAACAAAGAATTTGGTACACCGAAGATTGTAAATGTTACGGTTAATGCAGCTAATTATATACAAATGTGCATTTTTCAGTAAGATTCTGCACGTAAAAACGATAATGGAATGCGTAGTACTTGATATATCTACTATGTAAAGCAGAATAAATATTCTTCACAGGTGAAAATATCTTCAGAAGTCTGCAATAATGGTGTCAAGAGTGGCCCGGAAAGAGTCCATATTCCAACTAAATTGAGAACCGTTGGCACATTATGAGAAACAAAATAGGGGTAAAGGGAACTTAAGAAGTAATAAATCAACGAGCTTGAATCTGATATTCCAGAATTTCTGATAAAAGAAGATTTGACTTGTTTGAAACTGTAAAAATAACTTGTGGAGGTCACATTAAATATTTGAATAGTGTTCGTTATGGAAGAAAATGCTACACATAATTATGAATATGTACTTTATATTTTCATAATTGTGAATAAAGTTGACTTTTAGTTTTACTTTACATTGTTGCTATATATGTGCATATTTACGGAAATGAACAAACTATAATGTTTACAGCATTGATTTTACACACAATCATTAAATGTACAACATATGCAAACAAAAGGAAAAATTATGTCTTATAATATTAGCATATTCAAAAAAGTAGAAATTATTCGCCTGAGTAATTAGGTGGTTATTACTATGTAATAGTTGTATAAACTTCACAATTTCATGGAACGTTAGTCCATTGTAAAAGTATGTGGATTGCTAATAAATCTAATCTGATCTAATACAATATTTAAAAAACAATAAGTATATTCTTTGTATCCTCAGCACTTCAATTTAAGAACCAAATAGTTAATTTATATTAAACTTTAAATTAGGGTATGTTTCTTATGATTCTATGCTAATTTGCTAAGTAGTCTAAAGATATTTTTATCTAGTGCTAACACAAATGGTTCTGGTAACAAACCAGAAATAATCAATGCCATACTTAATTCTTCTTTATTTTCTAAAGGCAGACTGTAATGACAACGATAGCATTACAGGAAAAGAAAAATGTGTGGACAAACAAATTAACGAACAGATGTAAAATCTATATCACCTCACTTTTGAATTGCCCGAAGTTAAACTCTGATGGGAAGGAGAAGAAATTGTTGGTAAATTTTTGAAGAATGTATTGTGAGAGAGGGCGAAGTAACTAAGAAGATACTGTGTTGCTTAGATACTGTACCTCAATAAGCGTTTCTGGGAAGGACCAAGAAGAGAAAATCAGATTATGTAGTTGTCCGACAGTGATTGCGGTTCCTCCAACAGGCAGACAGGCTTTAGCATGTGGTTTGAGTACATCTGTTGAAGTAAACAGCACAAAACATCCACATCAAAGTGAATTTTTCTTTGTAGAAAGCATCCTTTTGTCTAAATAAAAGGCTTTGAACGTATTTTGTTTTCCTGCTCTAAAATGGAAAGCTTTTCAAGTTTGGACTGGACAGAGGATTATTTGTCGACTCCACTTACAAAGATGTTCATTAAATTATGAATTGATGCACAGATCATTTTATGGCTGGTGATTTTACCCCATGAGTGCTCGTTATGACACCAGTGCAAACACACTAAAGGTTCTGGTCTTATTTCATCTTGAAGAAATTACTTCCAAACCACACTTGTGTAGCATTAGCGTCATTAGATTTTAATTTCATTCATCGTTGCGAAGACAAAAGCAGTGCACTTATTTAAGTGTTAAGTGTATTTATTTCATATATTAATCCAGCACGTTTAACAGAGTGATATCGAGGTATATCTTTATATGCAACATTACAAAAATTTAGCTTTTCCCATATCACATAGTGCAAAATTTAGGTTCTTATGTCATTTTGGGTTAAAAAATGTATATTGAATTAAATTTCAAACAATTTGATACAATCGTGCCTGCCAATTTATTGCATTCATTTTATAAATGTTAGGCATTTAAAAATAAAAAGACATGGTTGTGGAAATGTGTCTATGATCCTGGCGTGCTTCGCCCTATGGGAAGATTAGTAGTACATCAGCAACTTAGTCAATTTTTACGCGCTACAGTGCATGAATAAGAACACCACTCATAACCGTATGGGTGTCAGCCACTTAGCAAAATTAATGTAATGATGACGCTCTTTTAAGAGCCTTTGGAAAGAGAAGTAACTGCGAATGTCGTGCACTATACCAAACACCCACAATATTGCCGTGGGGGATAAAATCTAAACTTCTAGAACTGCATTTGTATGGTATAATTTTGCATTAAATTTTTTGTCTACACCAAACGGCAGCAATTAAGGTTGGAAGTGCTAACGCATCCACCTTACAGCTCTGACTTGTCCCCCTGTGTCTCTATTTCCCTCGAAGGCAAACAGTTCATATAAGACAGCAGCAGCCAATAATGGTTCCAGCAGCAACGTATTTCTTCCACAGAGGCATTCAGAGTTTTGCTTCAGTGAGATAAGTGCCTCAACAAATATTGGAGCTATGCCTAGCTGAATGAAATATATTATGCTTCGTTTTTGACGTTTGAATGACAGACTTTCATAATTTTTCAGGGTACTTATCAAGGAGAAAAAACCGCTAATGTTCCTTTCCTAACACATTTTAATATGTATTATGTCTGCATAATTTCTTTAGGTTCCCAAGTTGTTTTTTTATAATCCGGGCTCGATGTCCATAATCCAAAATATTCTAAAATGATTTAACAATTTGGAAAATGCATGAAAATGCTCTAAGTTAGCCTGTATCATTGTTTTATTACATGTACATTTCTAATATATTTAAAATCATATTATTTTATTCACTTATAGTAAACTAAAAAGAAACTGAAAAATTACTGTAAATATGTAGCCACCTTATTCTGCATTGCGGTACGTTTCAATATAAATGTGAAGATTTTCAAAAGTAAAGTAAAGTTAACTATCGATAACAATATTGTCACATATTGAAAAATTTCTTTCAACATTGGCACCTACAATCGGAGCATATTTAAAACACTTTGTCACATAATGCGAGTTCTTCTGCGAAATCTAATATGTGGAAATTTTCACCATTTAGCACCATTTAGCCAAGCTCAACTTGAGTTCGTTGACTAGTTTTTCACACAACTTTCTTAGAGTTTTTTAATTATAGAGGGTAGGAAGGCGAAATTTATGTTTGAGTACGCCATCTTTCCCTCCATTTCACTAACGGAAAGCAGCTGCTGAGCTTTCTGGATAACTTTAGCATCTCGCATCTTCAGAGTGCCACACACAGATTTTGCAGCTTGGACTTTGTTGCAGTAGTACACAGCAGCATCAATTCACAAGCCCCACCGTTTAGTGATTGGTTTCGATGACAGGAGAATACCTAGAGCTACTGATCTGAAGACGTTTCTTCTTGTTGACGCTTTCACAAATATGTTATTCATTTGAGGTACAAGCCAGTGGACTTTTGGAAAGTGGATAGAGAGCAAGTTAGATGACAATGTTTGTCTCAAAACCTTTAATAGCTTTAGCAACATTTACAACGTATGCTGCTGCATAGGTGACAAACAGCAGGACCTCGTCAAGTCGAATTCCCTCGGGTCACAGTAGATGCATGGAGCGGTCGAACAGTCCACATATTTTTCCATGGTTTAATTGCTTTAAAAACTTTGGTGCAGAAATACTTGGGCGGTTAATTTTCATAGTCCCCACAATACGTAATCTACAGAGAGGTCTTCAATTTCTATAGTTTTATCAATACAGACCAAAATCTTCTAATTTCGATCTTTTCTTTATTTCTTTTTATGGCTTCCCGACAGCACCGAGGAATATAATTTCTTCTTAAGCCTACTCACTTGGAATTTATTGGGAAGTGTAACGTTGCACGAAGCCCTTTTTTTTCAACACTTAGCTTCCATAGAGGAATATTAACTGAAATTAAAATGTCGTGCATTTCTTTGAACGATTCTGAACACTTACTTGCTGCAGTTTGAGTTAACAGTAACTGTGATGATGTTTTCTTCTGAATTTTTTGAATGGTGTTTAACGCCCGTTTTTACTGCACGATATGAAATGATATCTTGGAATAGGATTTTTTAAGGAAGGAAATGTTCCACGCCTAAACTTAGGGGTACCTCCACGGCATTTGCCATTTATGAGGACTGAGGAAATCCTGGAAATAACCTCAGTCAGGAAGGACGGTCCTAGCGTGATTTGAACCCCAGACCTCCCGCTCACGAGTTCGTGCCTTAACGACTTCGGCCACCCGTAGTCGTTTCCTTCAAAACTGAGAGCATATATGTGTTTTGTTACGTTTGATGTGTTGTATTGTGAATCTCTTCTCTGCTACCATTTTACTTCCACAAACTATGCACAATAATATAAAATTATCAGTCGCAAACATGTCTTAGTCATTTTCAGAAATTATTTGGATCAAGTGATGTTTACATGGCTTTGCTTTTGGCATTTTGGAGTGAAATGAACCGCAACTTAAACAGATCCTTCTTTGATTTGCAGACCACCAAAGTTGCTATTTGCCTGAAGGTGGAGGGGTTTAAAATCATAGCTGTCCTGTAATGCAGTAAATTATCAGTCGTTTCTAGTTATATTATGTTTACATTTGCAGCAATCTGAACCAATGGCCGCGTGATGAGATGATCTGGTTGCCCTTGCATACGCACTACTCCTTAATTCCTGGAATGTGAGGCCGGCTGCTTAAATAACACTTCCTGGCAAGTTACTAGGTAAAATTGTGGTTAATAAATGCACTCAACATTTTCCTCTACTACTGCAGTTATTTCAAGTTTAAGGTATGTCTACCACCTGTGGTGCCTCAGTAGTAAAAACAGGCGTTAAACTCTATCAAAAAAATTATTTAAAAAAATCACCTAATCTTTCTTAAACGAGAAAAGCAACAGCACTGAAGAATAGAAAATATGAAATTAAATCTAAAATTAAATTAGCTACATCCCTAAAATAACAATAAAGACCAGAAATCTACTAAAACTAAAATTTTACGTAAAATATAAAAATGTAGGAATATGACAAAAAGACAAAGGACATTAAAATACTCATTTTAAACGCGCATACACACACACACACACATATACGCACACACATATGTGTGTGTGTGTGTGTATTACACAAATTAGAACGTTGCACCATTTAAAAAGACTGACAAAATACTAAAAAATCATAAACTAAAACAGGATATTTTGACTCCTTCCTATGCTATGATCAAGAGCCAACGCACGAAATATGGTATTTCAGTTTGTGATTAGTGTTTTTACTGTTTTAATTGCTCTTCTTTTTTAAACGCTGCAACGTTCTAGTTTGTCTAATTGTGTGGATTGCCTAAAGAGCAGTTTTTTTATAAAAGTATACTGTAGTATATATATTAGCATACCTACGGCATTTTAGAAGATGAAATAGTCACCTAAATTCGGGCCCTTTTATAATATAGAATGCTCTTTATTATGATAAGCCTTTGTACCTATAGAGTGAGTTATTCCTGAAAAGCTACCACCAGCATTATAACAAACGTGACGCCAGAAATTCCTGAATTTATACATTATAAAGCGTACTTTAATAGAATTATATTTTTATTTTATTTACTTTTTGAGTTATAATAATGTTAGAAGTTTAATCAATTAAAAATTTTTGCGAAGATGGAAACTATTTTAGATAAAACTTTCAAAACCAAACAAATAATACCTTAAAGGTAACTTTGAACAGTTTAATAATAACCAAGTGCATGAAATAATTTCACTGCCTATACATAGAGCGAGAAAAGTTAAAAATGAACTAAGTTCGCAAAAAATAATTTTTATTCAGGGAATTCCAATAAAGAGCTGAAAGCTAAACACTTATTTTATTGGACATAATTAACCACTCCTTTTTAATAATTTTTAATAACGATTTGTTGATAAGGTAATTATTATAGCTTTTTGCTCATATAATAACTTAATAAATCGAACGTTTCAGTTTTATAATTGTGCATACACATATGCAGTATTAAATAATATTATTTTCTTTGATTTTTATTAAAAATGAACAAGTTTCCTTAATTTTAATCGGGTTATTCTTTACAAAGTTTATTTGAATTAGAAAACATGCTTTTCAATACACAATTCACACACTTTGAGCACTAAATAATGAAAAAACATTACTAACCACTAATATCCAAGATTCGAACGAATGTTCGATCAACTATTACAAGGGATTCAGATCACATGGTTTCTGCACACAGAAGTGAAAAACCAAGTGTGAAGTCGTTAAACCTGAACGAGACGGTGCTCCATCATGTTGCCCTATAAAAATAGCTATCTCTTAAGTTGCAGAATAACCACCTTTTGTAACATTTCAGGATATCTTGCGCTGCTAACCGTTCCTTCAATAATTGTCTCCATAACCTCTCCATTTCAAAAGCCACTCCATCACACCAGTATAGTCCAAGTATTAGGTAATAATTTCATGTGGATTTCCACTAGACCAGTAAACACATTTGTGTCAGTTTACAAGGCCGTTCCGCCTAAACGAGGCTCCATAGGCCCATAAATATTTTTAAAAAAGTTGGGATAAGCTCCATGTCGAACCATTTTTTAACTGAACATAAATTTGCAACATAAATAAGACACTAACGAGATAGAACGCAATAGTTCCTAACTGTACTTTGGCATACGGTATCTGCTGTTACTTGGTGTAGGAGAACTGGCGGACTTTGCAATTACGATACCTCTATATGTATTGATGCATGAACAAATATGGCACCGGATTTTAGGCATATTTTCTATAAAAATATATAAACCAGCAGTATGAAAATACGCAGTTTTATAAATAAAACCTATAAAAATCAATCATACTATATTCCAATAAAGACTGTGTCATAGAATCGCCGTATAATTTATCGAAATATGCAACCCACATTACGCTTAAAGGTTGGAAAATCGGCAACTTATTTAACAATCGTCAGTGCCTGAAAATTGAGAAGATGTTATATATTTTTCTTTGAAAATTGTTGTCTTTGTTTCACTGATTGTCAATGTTTGAATTTTAGCACTGCCGCTTATTTGGCAAAGAAAATATTACAGAGAAAATGAAAGGAAAGAAACGCATACAATGTCTAATTTTGTCCGCAACATTTCGTGAAAGTATAACTTAAAAAAATATATGGCGGGGACAAGCAAATTATTTTTACAATACCTTAACTTGCTTTTTCGTGCAATTTGGCGCTTGTCTAATGGTCAAATTATATATTTCGTCACCTAACGTTTTGACCGAAACTATGAGATGACGTCAAAGTTAATTAAAATTTGTAAAGGGGCGACCGCCATGTTACGTAGTTTTCTCACGAAGTCAGTTGAGTCCCATATGGAAGCGGGATTCCACACATTACCAACGGACATAATATACACTGAATCTGCAAGAATTCTACGCAGGGCCGATCCACCTAAAGAACGAAAAGCACTGAAACAGTTAAATAAAAATTCTAGCACATTGATACTTCCGGCAGATATAGAGAACTCAGCTGTTGTTATGGAACATAATGATTACGTGAAAAAGATAATTTATTTATTGAACCCTGACATCTACAGAAAACTTTCTCGTGATCCGACAAGATTTTACGTAAGATTAATAAAATGATCAAAGAATCGCTATCCATAAATCCTGAAACTACAAGGAATGTTATTATCTCAGAGGCCTTATTGTCTACACTGCGGGCTAACAAAAATCCATAATGCTCCAAGTATAGACTCACCGACTTACTACAATTCGAAATATCTCACAACTCTGCTACAGCCCTTTGTCGTCCAGTCTGACGGGGTAAAGACCCGTAATATGATGGTCGCCATTCAGATAGTTTAGTTAGCTTAGACACCATCTCATTGTTCAGTATGGTCTCAATACAGGATGTATTAACCAAGTTAAATCCATTTTCTCCTTAGATATTGCTAATTTTTGGTATATGCTTTACAACTACGTATTTCTTATGGAGTAATAATTTTTATGAACAATTTAATGGGGTGGTCATGGGTAATCTACTGACACCTGTTATTGATAATTGTTTTATGGAAGGCTATAAAAGAGCGGCCTCAGAAACTGCTCTTGGTACCACTGCATTAATGACGTATTTGCAGTATGGTCTTGCAGTGAAGAAGATCTCGAAATCTTTTACTATACCTAAATAGTTTTCATCCTAAAATTAAATTCATAATGGAAAAGAAAAAAGCACCAACTTTGTCATGGTGATTAAGGAATCTAACGGAAAGCTAGGACATAAAATTTATAGAAAACCCACTCACACCGACCGTTGTCTTCATAACAACTCAAATCATCATCCACAGCAAAAGAGAGAACTAATTAAAACTTTAGCAGAACGTGCCCACGACATCTGTCAGCAGCAATTCATAAGCGAAGATCTTAAATATTTGGAATTAGTTTTCATTAATGATGATTATGCACGTAAAGAATTGCCAAGAAAGCAACTGCTCCACCAAAGATCTGCCGGTTCCAAAACCAAAGCTTATTTGCCGCATATTCGGAATGTTGCTGAACGTGTTGGCAAAGTTTTGAAGAAGCATGGGGTCAATACTCACATCAAAGCTGCGACAAGTTCTTCGTTCTGACAAGCCGCACGCGACCTACTGTCAACAGCAGGCGTTTATAAAAGTCCATGTAACTGTGGCAAGGTTTGTGTTGGAACTATCAAACGCAGTATAAAAACGGGTATCTCGGAACACAAAAGAAGCCCCTTTTAGCATGAAAAATCGACTGTTGCTGAACATGTAATTAATCTGTAAGATCACCACATGCTTTACGAAAACAGCAAGGTCCTTGCTTCTGAAAGAAATTAACGTAGTAGATTACATAGGGAAGCTATTGAAATATTCAAACACTCCAATAATATAAACGGAAAAGAAGAAGGCATGAAACTTAACACAATGTATTCCTACTCTTAAGAAGCAACTGCTGTTGTCGATCAATACCGAAATGACCATGACCATACCACTCCTTTTACTTACAACGTCACAGCTCTATTCTCATCGCGGTTATTGTCAGCGAAGCCTCCTCATTCCTACAATCAGTCGCTTAGCGCATAGTTGCAGTTTTTATTCCTCTGAAGATGTCCACCTAAGTGTCGAATGAAACGTCAGGTCACTACAAATATAATTTGACCGTCAGACCACGGCTAAAATATTCGGCGGTATTATGTCAATGTTTTCTTAACTAACCTTAGAAGAAACATATGCTTAGTAAAGCACGAAATAAAATCAAATGTCCGAGTCAATAATGGCGTCAATTTCAGGATCAGGAATAAATTGCTC
Source organism: Metallyticus violacea (assembly GCA_030762175.1). NCBI lineage: Eukaryota > Metazoa > Arthropoda > Insecta > Mantodea > Metallyticidae > Metallyticus > Metallyticus violacea. Next base: position 292,645,723 of record CM060846.1, read on the forward strand.
TTCGTATCGACGGTCAAAGCTTGGTAAAAACTATTTAAGTATGGGATAGGCTATATTTTTATTGTTTACCATATTTTCAAATTAAAATGCAGCAAAATTACGTGTGACATAAATTGCTTCAAAGTTAATGGAAAGGTATTATTACTGCAAAAATTGGAGTTTAAAGCCAAAACAAAATAATTTACAAATATATTTTGTATTTTGCTTAAAGCAAACGCTATAAATTCTATGCAATCAGGAAAGTTCTTAAAAATAGTACATACTCCAGTCCTGGAAAATCTCATACTTCTATTTAGGTACTTGGAAACTTTTACGGACAGAAGACAGGAACACGTTTTTTCCTATGCTGGAAAAATGGGCCATTAATATGGAAAGTATTTGAAATAGTATTTATAATTTGGGGTAGAATTACATCACCTAGAAAATTATTTACATGCTTAAAAAAAATTACAAAGTAATAACAGTTATTTCGATTTTTTTCATTATGACTGCAAGTGAATAAATTTCAAGTTATCCATAAATTTAACATTTCATTGAGATACTGTCTTTCGCGGGAATCAAGGATTCAGAAAAATTGCGGTAGAATTAAATTAATGAAATTCTCACTTCAATAATTACTTAAACTGAATGTAATGGCAATGACTTTAACACATGTTTGGAATTAATTCGAATCGTGAAAAAGGCAAGCAGAAAAGTTTCGATTTAATGCATAATATGTGCTAATTTGTACAACATTTTAACAACAAAAGACATCTTTTAGTTTAAGCAGTCAATCATGCCACGTTAAATTGCTTTAAATTCATCGTGGTTATTTAGTTGAATCATAAGGAATATTCTACATACCATTGATGGTATGAATACCGTTTTAGATTTGAAAAATTAATAAAAATAACAGCATATTTTAGTGGTATAATAAATATATTTAAGCATTAGTTTTCAAATTGAGGCTATCATTTTCATTTAACAGCTCTTCGCATGTTCTTTTGCAAATACATTAGACATACTTAAAATACGCTTTATACTTTTAAGTAATATAATAGTTCAGATATATTTAATTTCTGCGCAAAAATTCTTTATATAAAATAAAACATAGGAAATGGCTGTAAAAATCTCATTTTTATTTCAAGTGGTATTCGAGCTAAATAATACTAATAAAGAGTTGTAATAAATAAACCTCACAAATAGAAATACCATTCAAGATCGTCCTTTCCTTCAAAGAAGCTACTCTAGTTGATGATTGGGCTGTGCCCCTTGGTTATGTCTCCTTTTTACTGTGCAACAAATAATTCGGTCATTAATATTTTGTTATACTTGGTACTTTCAGCCTTTTTTGCATTTGAAGTGAACGCTATATAGCTGGTATATATGACCAGAGTGTTTTACATGAACTTTTATTCAGTTTATGGAATGGCTGTTTTGTATACTTTTATTTTATTTGGTTTACTTTTGCTATGATTCATACAACCACACATGCATTGTACTGCAATTTTTCTCAGAAAATTTCACAGAATAATATAAGAAATTATTACCAGTAATATCGCAGGAGGCTCTGATATTGCCGATAAATTCACGAACGGAACGATTTCATTTTTGGAATCGGAGCAAAAATGTACATAAAAATTAGCAGAACTTTATAAAATGTTATAAAATCACGGTTGACCATTGTAATTTTAAAATATTTTACATGTTTTTGATGACATATAAATTTTACATTGCAGTTACTTTCCATAAAATAATAGCTCTGTATTTATTCACGGGTTATAAAAATGTATCTGATAGAAAAAGATATGTAGAAATAAATTAATAGTATAAGGTTAGTTTGGGCTCTCTGAACTCATATTCATATCCATAAAATTTATAAATTAAATATTTACTATGTGATAGATAATGTTGTAGCCTTAACAGCGATGATGGAAGTTTTCATGTATGGCATTAGTGCCTTATTTTTGCGAAATATTCATGTTCAGAAAATTCAACAAATGGCGAAATAGCGATGAAGCTGCTGAAGTTTTATTCACCATACAACGGAGTTCATTGTGACGGGACTAGAAGTGTTGTTCCCATACAGGCAATACATGAAAAGATGCCTCACTGCTAACACCTAAGTTCACAAAAGCTTAGTTCGAGACAAGTTTTGAAAAATATTTTAAGAGCATTTGGTTCCGATGGGTTATGCACGGTTAGTTGAACTATAGCTGTAATGAACTTTAAAATTTGCCTTTTCTGTTGGGTCGAGAATGTGGTGATTTAAAAAAAAAAAAAAAACAAAATCTTTGTATAAATTAGTTGATATAATATTATTCACATAGGAGACTACGGCTGGTTCACTAGAAACGAAAAAAATGTTACTCAGTCCATTAATAATAAACATAAATGTTGCATTAATTGCAGTAAAAAGTAATTCAGTTACCTTTGCTTACCGAATCAAAGATTGATTGGATTGATTCTGTAAGCGATGCCCAACTACAAATATCTCAATGTTACGGTTATATCCTTGAAGACATCCGACTTTTGCGGCACGATCATGGCCCTTTAAGTCATAAATGTTTCATATTACAACCGTGATGTATTCTAGTCCATTACAGCAAGGCCGCGAGTAGCGGTTTTTTCCTCCGGCCGATTAATCATGTTTGTGTATGTTGCTTTGTCAACTGCTTATTAAAAATGCAGGGAACACGCCATACATGCGTTACTCACGAGAATATAGAGATGCATATCTGTGCAACGTTTTGTTCTTGATACTAGTTGTAGCCATAGTCTTATGACACGTCATATGTTAAAGTTGAACCTAGTGAAAGAGTAAAAATGTGGGTAGCGCTCGAATAAACCGACTTTATACATAATTAAAAACGACATCATTTTAATTGTTTTATGATCATGCTGAGAAAGTCACCTGTTTAGTCACAAATGCTAAAAGTGAAAAGATTGATTGGTTGGAAGATGTAATTTTGAAAAATGTCCTATTAACAAAATATGTTAGAGCGATTCATGAAACCAGGTACTAAACTTTTTTTGAATAGTGTTTAACGCCCGTTTTTACGGTGGACACTGATGTCACATGAGGTGAAATGATAAATCGGGAAAGGATTTTTTTTTAAGGAAGGAAATGTTCCAGGCTTAAGCTAAGGGTACCTCCCTCGCATTTGCTTTATGAGGACTGAGGAAAATTTGAAAAAAAATATCAATTGAATCAATCAAGATGAACGGTCTTGGCGGGAATCGAACACAAGGTATCTCGCTTAACAATTTGCGCCTTGACGAGCTCGACACTCCTGGCGGTGTGCTTTAGTTCGAATATTAAATACATGGTGACATTTAAGAATAGTATACATTGAGATAGTAAAATATCTTTAAGCAGTGCTTGTTCCACGGGAAAATAAATAAATCAGCAAATTTTAACTCCGCAGCAAATAGCGAAAACGTTACACGGGAAATGCGCAATTTTTCAAGATAATCTGCATGATTGTTTATAAACTGTTTTCCACCACATAAACAGCTTCTCGAAATGTAATTTTTAAACCATAATCACTCAAAGTTTCACTAGGTGTTAATGACAGAGTAGTCGCTCAAAAGTCAACTTTTTCATATTCACAGTATATTCAAATAAAATCTGTATTTGAAGCACTATAATATTTTACAATGAAAATATTGCACTAAGTAAAGGAACCTTCAATGTTAAAGTTACTTATTTAAGTTAATAAACTTGGAAATCGTTAATTTGTTATAAGATCTGTTAACTATGTTTTTATAAAAAAAAGTAATACTTCATCACGCAGAGCTGATTAACTTTTATCAGTATTTAGTATAAATGTATAAAGCCCATTATTTGAAAATAATACCAATTATGTATTTATTATTATAGAGGAAGTTTCTGTAACATGTTCTCAGTATTCAAGTATTGAAGGTTGTTGAATCAATTGCTACTTTTTCAAACCCTTGCAGTGTAAATAGTTTGCCTATTCGGAACAATTTAATTCTGGGACACCGTGTACATACATAGTGGCACAAAATATATAAACATATTACATTGGCTTTTTTGTGAACTTGAAAAGCGATTGTTGACGAGTATCAATTTGAGATGAGCAGTACTTGCGTCCTTAAGATGGACATGCCAAGAAATAGCATTTGAACCGAAGGACAGGTCTTTGTAATGTTGGGAGACCAAGAAGTAAATGGTGGACGAAGGCGGAGAGAAGACCGTCAGATTGACATTAGCTGTAGAATGATCTTTTTGGAGTGGCAGTCGGGGGATTGCTCTTCCTCTGATTCCTTGAAATTCTGCAAGGACTCTTGTCCTAAAGCCGCTTAAGGGGCCATTCTAGATTCCAAATATTGGTTTCCTATTTCCGTTAGACATTCCAAGAACTTGACGTTCTTCAGAAGATAACTAGTTACTCTAGCACTTTTGAAATGAGTATTTCGAAAACTCTATAAAAATATAAAGGTGTAGAATATACTATGGTATCATTGTTATTTAATTCAACATGTAACTTAAATACAAGAAACCTAAAATTTAAATTGTCAGTAAACCAAACTTCACTATTTTCATTAACATAGGAACAAATGTTAATGCAAGTTATTACTTCCATAAAAGCAGATGGAAGATAGTAAAGTTATTTGCTTCTGCCTTCTGAGTGTCGTAAACGTAGAAGTTTATTCTGTGTCATTGTGAAAATAGCTCAATTATGAGTTTTTACACGAATTATGTTCCTTTCATTGGCCCGCAGCTGCGCGCAAGTTGCTGGCGCTAAAGTCGTGCCAGTCACCGGTTCCGTCGATTGACAACTTTCTCTGGCATTTCTACTCACACAAATTTGATCATTCAATAACTGTATCCACATATTTGTTTTATTTCATAATGAGAACTACCTGTGCTATAGGAGTTGTTCGAAGTGATGTCCTCAGCAGTCAGGCATTTATGACACTTTTTAATGAGATTAGCATTGACTGCTATTAATTCTTCCAAAATCTACCCTGATATTTCCTATCAGTTCGTCTACAATCGAGTGTTATTCCTGTTGCATTTATATCTGTTCTAGTAACATTTCAATAAAATACACTACTTCGCTAACACAATGACACTCTAATAGCCTGTAGCTACACAAAAACCCATTCTTTTAACTGATATCTTGAAAGCAAACTGAGTTTTAACACAAAGACAGAAATAAGGCTTTCTCTAGTAACTACATTCTAACTGACCGTCCACGTGCAGTCAGTCATATGAGCAGGGACTGTGAGTTGTTAGATAGGTAATTTACCTGACCTTATCATAACACCGCTACGCTCAGCTCCAAACGTAAGCCATAAAATGACTTGACATTTACCAATTATTACTTTTGAATTAGTTAATTATCCCTATGACTACGATCACAAACATTTCTTTTTCCTGTTTTCCCAGATAATTTTATTTTATATTGGTTATTTAAATATTTAACGCAATTTAAATATTTTAAAATATTGTGTGTATACTTTTATACCAAAAATTATTTGGCTTTAATTACATCATTTCACATAATTTTTAGAACCCATAACGCTAAATTATAAATTTAAATGAGGAATAAAATGTTGAATTTGAAATTCTGAATTATTTCATCTTGAACTGCTAGATAAATTATTTTCTATATTGTCTTTTAAGTATATTTAAAATGTTTCTGTTTTTGTATAGTTTAAACTTTTCGTTTAGTTTTTATTTTATTAATTTACGTGGAATGACTGATAACTGATATTTACTCTTTGTTTATTTTAACTGTATGTTTGTTTATTTTCATTTTATTTTTATGCGTGTATCTTATTATTCGTTTTAATAATTTTTCTCATTGGTTTAGTTTCTATGGGATGAATAAACAGGTAAAAAATTGTAGTTTTCATCATTACTAAAACGTAGTTTAAATTTAAATGTAATTACATAAAAATGAAAGTCTAATAAAAACAACTGGAATTTAAAAACGTTACTTAATGAAATTTTGGCTTGATTTTTAGGTATAATTTTGAAATATTTAAGAACTTTAATTAAACAAAACCTTATATCCATATAAATTCTGGTCTGTTTAGATTCTAGTAACGCTAGTGTGTTTTGACTCTCCAATTCTACCTTACTCCAGCAATTCCATCTGTATAAATTTGTTGGTGGTAGCACTCTTCACTCTATGGAAGAAGCTTTCGCGAGTAGGAAATTATTTTTAACATAAATTGAAATGCGTAAGGGCGTAGTAGTATAATAGCTGGGGAGAGGGTAAACCGTACTGGATTTCAGCTAGAAAACTTCCTCTCTCTGATAGCTGCCAAACGTAAAACGCAAAAAGTGAAATTGGATGACAGAAAAAAGTAAGAGAGCGAATACTGTAAGTTCCCTTTCGCCAGAATTCAATCTCATCCTTACCCACGTATGTTGAAACTTTTGGATCTCCACCCTGCAGCTGTAAAAGTTTAGAGGGAAGAGTCTTTATTGCTTAATGTTGGTATTTCCACCTATATGTTTCCTATACCCAGAAAATTTAATAGTGGCTTAACAGACATTATAAACTAACTGAACCTTTGTACATTATAAAATAGCGAAACTCAAAAGATCACACACGAAAGAAGTTTTTGTGTTTGAGCTGAGCTTTTGTTTTTGTGGTTTAAGTTACGATTAACAAAGTTACTTGAGATATGTTATATTGGAGAAAAAAATTCATCATGAAGATCAAAGTCAAACAGTTTTGTTAGCCGTTCATCTTTATTTCGTCAATTAAATTAAGTCTGCTCTGACAGTATATTAAAACATTAATAATTTGAAGAATATAACAGAAGACCATTAGTGGCGATACTTTTTAAACTAGATTAATCAGCACCCGAAAAAGTTATCAGTCGACCTGTTTTGTCTTGCATCGTTCACTGCCACCAAGTTGTTCCATGGTTTTAACCTTGTAATACACTTCTTCCATTTTTCTACACCATTATTCCAAAAATATCTTGCGGCAATGTAAGTCCTGTGGAAGAAAAAGACAAAATAACATAAAACTAGCTTACATAATGCAGTTAGCAAGGGAAAGGAAAATATGTACAAAGCACACTACCACATACATCAGTTGTGTGCAGCTCACTTCAGACGCAAATTACTGACAGAGGATGTTATGCACAACGTAAGCCTGATGCTTTTCTTGCAAGGTACGTTTGTTTACAAAAGTCTGCGGACGAAACCCAAAGGGTATGGGCTGATTCGACTTGCTCATTTTATCTCCATAAAACTGAAATCTGTAATGCGTGAGTAAGGCGGGACAGAACATATTACGTGACACATTCACAAGCACCCCTGATTGCGTTTTATTGACGTGTGCATCTACAGCCTATGCATATGCAATCCGTTTATAAATACAAACTGGACCTCTACGCGTTTGATAAACAGCGCAACTGGAAAAAGAGAAATTGAGTCGCAGGGAGTAAAGTTAGAGTAAAGTTAGACTTAATATTTATATTTTTCCTGAAAGAATAAAAGAATACTGAATTTAAAACCTATGATAATGAGCACTATACGGTGTTAAAAATACGTTGAAAATGGTGCCCCTCAGCGGCAAAGCATTGCCTATATTTGCATAGGAAATTCCTGTATTCCATATACCTTTTCTTCTGTAAGAACACGAGAATACTTTCTTTGAGAAATCCTGTCTCTCGTTGCTTTTTCAACAAGTTTGCGAACAGTTTCTCTAATTTATTGGAACGCTGATGACCTGAGATGTTAAAGAGCGCCCGTAAATGAAACAAATCAACAAATCAACTCACAAAAAATATTACTCGTGTCCATTCTGGAGAATATGTCTGTGATATTACAGGTCTTCTTCGCCCAACACAAAGATCTCGAAACTTTTCATGAAGACAATCTGTACTGCGTTCTGCATTATGAGCTGGGCACCATCAGGCTGATAGCACTTGTTTCCCATAGTTATAACAAAATTTACTGTAGCATCGATGGAAATTCATGAAATTGGACATACTTGTTGGAATTCAGTGACCAGACCGCCTTTAAAAATTATTTTATAAGACGATTATCTACTTTAGGTACTACACTTTAAACTCCAGGAACGTTAATGTTCCTTTTGGGGAAGCTAATGGGGATTATTAACTAAATAATGGTCCATATTTCTAAGGTTTCTTATTAACTAAATAATGGTCCATATTTCTAAGGTTTCTTATTAACTAAATAATGGTCCATATTTCTAAGGTTTCTTTGTCAATAAAATGTTACGTGACAAATTCGATGTATCTTGTTTTGATATATATTAAAAAAATTTGGCACGTTTCTGAAAATAGTTTCCACGTGGCTCTTAATAAAGAGACAGTACTTACAAGGGTATAGAATATATATTTGCTTGACTCATGCCACTTCCCTCTGGGATATTCTGTAACCTAAGATACGTATCTACAGCAACTAAAACATTTATTTTATTCTATTTTTCAGTCACTCATTTGTATAAGGAACCTTTTTCGAGGGGTTACACTTCCAGTTTCCCTTAGTTGATTAAAGAGCTTTTCAAACACTCGCTGAAATGGGTGGAGTTTGCCAGAATATCTTTCAACATTGCAAGAAAGTACGGCAATGTTTCTACATCCGTAAATTAGAATCATATCAGCATTTTCCGTCTTTGTGTACCATCTTATGCAACTTTTTCAACTTAGTTCTATGAAATATTACGAAGTTCTGACTAAGAAGTCTCAATGTAATCCGTATTAAGGAATCAGAACGTAAACACACAATCGCATATAGCCTAGTGTGGTGCAAACAACACCTTGTTTCAAATATTGAAATGGCGACATTTCATCAACTTTTTGCACTAAGCTCATGAAAAACTGGTATCATAATGCTAATCTTATCTACTTTTATTTACTCACTTTCAAATTTCATTATTAAATATAAAAATTATACTGAAAGCTAGGTAAACACTTTCTGAATATTTGGAATCTCTGTATGAAATACATTTAGTAGTCTCTCTTTGTACTTCCGTTCTGTGAAAACAGGGCATCATTTGCACATCTCGTTTCGGAAATATTTGCGGTGGTAGTTTAGGTAATACACCAGAATAATGTTAGGTATTTTATCGTAAGACGCACTATATATAGAAATATATTTGTAGCAGGAGCGGTTTCTAAGGGATTTTGGCACATCTACCAGTTGAAACTTTCATTAACATAGAATTGTTTGCTATCGCACTGTCTTCATGACAGTTTTGGACGTGGTTTATATGATTTACAAGACTAGAATCAAACGTTTAGATCCTTTACTTCAATGCAAATAACTGCATTCTATATCAGTTGAAAGTTTTTAACTATACATTGGAAGTGAGGTATAACTCATTTGTATAATTTTATCAAAAGAAATTTCTCTTAATTTTTGCTCTTCTAATTTCTTATAAAATGAAATTCAATGTAATATGAAAGAAATAAAAGTCCTGGAACGTTTACACTAGTCACTGGAAATAAGAAAGAGTAATAGGTAGGCAAAATTCCATCAGTGTTTTCCTTTTACTTACATGGGGATTATCGAGTTACTTAGATGCATTTTGACGAAGAGTTAGCATAAGTAAACCTTTGGTCTTTTCGTAATTATCAGTTGTTAATGTGCAAGGCTTTCATTTAAAAATTTATCTGTCTGAAAAGCTACATATTTAACATAACTTTAATTTAAACAAAAGAAGTAAATTTATATTTTGAAGGGAGAAGATTAAAATAAATGTTCATTAAATTTTAAGTTTTATTTTCGTATCTCAGCCACTCCCACTTGGAAATTTCAAATGAAATCCTCATATTATGATGGTTAAATTTTAAAGAGTATGCATTTGTCACGTTTTTCGTTTTTAATTGTTTCCTGTAAACCTGAGCTGTTATTGCTGACGTTTCAATTTTAATAAAACAAAACTGCAAAAACTGGCATTTATTATAATAATTGTGACTCGGTAAGCACTGTTTCAGTATACTCAGTAAGAAAGAATAAAATATAAGCGAATTAGTCAAATGTTCCGAAACATACTGTATTCCTGTAAAATTAGTAGTTGTAATTTTACCCAAAATATATTTTTATCCTACAACTAATACACTGATTTTATTTTATCCTAATTAAAATAGCAATAACTGCAGTTCAGGTAGAGACAAAATAGAAAACAAAAGATGTAGAATCAATTGCATCCTCTTTAAACTTAAGCATCAAAAGTAGTGAGACCACTTGAAAGTTCAAAGTTGGAAGGGTTGGTGGTGTAGAGATGAAACATAAACAATGATCAAAATTTGTTTTGAACCATCCCCTCAATATTTAAATTGAAGTTTTTTTTTGTTTAAATTAAGTTTATGTTAATTAGGACATTATTCTTCAAACTGAGAAATTTTGAAAGAAAAGCTCTGTAAAAGCTAATTAACAGTCAATAAAAATGGCATTCCGTTTTATTAGGTGCTGCATTCACATGTTTTATTCATAAAGTTCTCTGAGTAACACTGTTTTCGATTTCTAAAAGAGCCTACCTCTTATAATTGTGTGCCTCTTCCTATAAATGGATCAATGGAATGAAAATTTTAGTTTTATTAAAACATTTGTCTTACTTGCATGTCCATATTTCGGTAAAGTTTGATTAATGGAAATCACAGGAACGCACCTGCGCATTTGTTCTGAGATTACGAAGAAAGATTAGAAATAAAATATGTGTTGTATAATTGAGGCTTTTCTACTGTGGATGCAAATTTCTAAATTAGGCTTTATTTCCCTACATTTAATTCAAAGGCCAAATAATAATTGAATGGCAGGAAACAAGCAAAGTGCAACAGTCGCACTTAAGAAGCTGAAGACCGCACTTCCGGAAGAGAAATTTCTGCAAGAAAAACAGCCACTGATTAATTTATTTGCATATTTTTGCCTTGAATTGGTAAAAAAGTTTGACATTTTAATTTGCTTGTTAAGGATGAACCCCGTAGCAAAACGGAATTACATAGTTGCATTCTTAGACTTTAAATGTTTGGCCGGAACCAGACATTCTTCAACTTCCAATAAAATCCCAAAGTAAAACTATTAAAACTGCATCTTACTGACAAAACAAGTTAAACGATTGATCCCAGAACATGGTCCCTTAGTACACGCTAATAGGATAAATTAACAATATTTTTTCCTCGTTTTAATTGTATAATGATAAGAGTTTTCCCAGTAGGGACATGGCACAGTTTTGTTTTGCCGTGTGCTAATTAGTGAAATAGAGATTCCGCTAGTTGGAAATGTGACCTGGTAGGCAATCCCGCGCTGACATTTCTGTTTCGTTAATGGTATCAAATCCAAGCAAGGGAGTTAAAAGGTAATAAGGCAAGTGCAGGCTAACAAGTGTAACAGGGTTATATTGCAAATGTACGGAGTCGGCGGGAAATTCGAGGAGTAGCAGGAAAGTGTCGCATAACTAATTCTGTACTTACTTAACCATCATAAACCAAAGCTAGGGAAATGACGAGCATTAGCCAGTTATATCATCCGGAGATGTCTGATAGCGAGGCGAATACCTCTCAAGTTTCTAATTTGGTTTTAAAACCACAACCGAATTTAAAAGCAAAATATATATCTTCGTAAAGTATTTCGTTATATGTAGTGAATAAAATCATTTGTATAAATGTGTTCTGGAAATGCTTATTTTACACGATTTTAAGGATTGTCGATAACGTTCAGCTCAGTTTACTAACATCCATCTTTTAGCCTCACTTCGACAACTTCAATGTCCTGCGAAAGTCATTCTGTACACTGCTTAAACGCGATATGCTTGCATTAAGTATTTAATACCACTGAACATTTACAGCTCGTACATGATGGTGCTTCTGCACATTTCAGTATAGAACAGCCGTCTGACTTCCATTGTTGACAGATTTAAACATTCTGGACATATAATTGTGCATTAGTATATTAGTCTTCAAAGATTGATGTATGAAATCCCTGATGATAAATAAAGCTCTGACACCAGTGTCAACTCTCGTTCAGTTAACTGCACGTAGAACACTGGGCTAATGTACTCAAAGGTGTAGTGGAAAGATGGAGAGAGAGGTGCAAATTGAAGTTTGCTGCTGAGGTGCAGGATAAGGAAACAGCTTGTTTTATGTACAGTTTGGTGAAATCCATGACGGGTTGTTATAAGTTTCTTTCTTATTTCTTTTCTAGATTGTTTCTATCAACCCGATTTCATTTTCTGCTCGAAAAATTTCCAGCATACTACCTTAAAAATAAAAGAAGTTTAACAATAAAATATAGATTATACAATTTATTTATTTATTACTGCTGCATCTATTACAACAAATAACACATTTTTTGTAAAGTGCCAGAAGAAAAACGTGTTCGTTTTCTTGTTGCATGGTGTTATAAATAACAAACTTGTTAGTGATATTGGGTGCAGACCTGCGATTTTATTTTGAAACTCGCCAGGAGTGGATCACTCTGTGGGTACCAACGAGTCATTCTGGCATTCAGTTTAAAAATATGGCACTGTTCTGGAGTACTTACCCTGTTTACGAATGTGTACAAATGAAAACATTGGAATTACCTTGTTAGGTAACAAAATTTAATTTTAAAACGAATATGTTCAAGTATGCAATTAGCTTTCTACATGTATTGATGAACAATATCCATGGAATGGGATGGAGCTTCGTCTTGTTCTAATATGGATTGGTTTAATTATAACGATATAAGGCGAAACGTTATATAAGCATGAACATGTTATCGGAAGGCATCATTTTCTATAGAATTTAAGGGACTCCTTAACTTAAGCCACTCAGCTGCTTTGGGCATGTAGCGTCTAAAAACACAACCGTCAACCGTCACGTTTATCATTTTTATAAAACATGATGATAATAATTTTTTTTTACCTTTTTAAGTTAATTTCTGTAGGTTTTTAAAAAAAGTGTAGCCAACGTTTTCTTCTACAGCTCAGAAAACTGCAAATTTCGTTTCTCAGGCACTCATCAATTAATCTACTTTAACAGATTTTAGCTGTCTATAATGCCGATTTTTGGTTTGTTTGTTTTGTTATTTCATATACTAGCTCACGTATAACTTCATTACCGCCTGTGATGTTGCAGTAGCAAAAAACGGGCGTTAAACACTATTAAAAATAACGTTATTATTTATAAATGCAATTATTGTACATCCTTTAACTCTACTAAAATTCAATTTTGCAATCTATACTTTATTTCTGTTATTTGTATTCATTTTAAAATTCCACGAATCCTTTCATTGACAATTGTTTTAGCCTTATAATTTTATCTCTATTTAAACCTTTTATAACGTGCTGGTTATTTTTTAGAATTTTGAAATGTAATTTTGTATGTCAAAACGTGTATCAGAATCTAGGTAATATAGTGGTGTACGTAAAACCCCCCTCCCGTATTTTATGTGTGAAAGGGCAAGATATCTTTCGTAGTGTGGCAATACTTCGTATGCCTATAGTGATTTTTTTAAAATTAAGTGGTATAACACACAATTTTTGTCATTCCAAAAAAAAAAAAGAACTATTTGATTAAAGCTGGTATACACTTATCATTTGATTTAATTGCTTCAGTGTCTTTGAGGAAATACTTATAGGCTGATGCCTGAAATAAGATAAGGCTATTTCAGGTGTAAGCCAGGTACATGACAGTTTGCAAACCTGAAAAAGAATCGCATAATACGACTCGATGCAGACACACGAGCGTGTTCTTGCTCTTCCTTGAACGTAAGGCATACACAACGTTCTTACGACTCGTTTGACTCAGCCTGGTCAGCGGCGTGCATGACCACAGTGAATTAAATTAGTGATTATGAAACTATATAAAGTAATACATTAGAATAGTTTACATAAATGTTCACTGATATAAATTAACTGTTTTAACTTTTGCCATTGCAAAATACAGAAGCACAAACTATAGAATTAAAACCTATTTTGCCCATTGTCAGAAAATATATATTAATATTGCATATATTTTGGAAAATAATATATGTTCTTATATATTTTCTAAACTAATAATTAATTTGTTAACTTTAAAATGATTGCAGTATTTGGTAAATAATTTGTTATATAGTTTGCTTGAAGGTGATTGTTACCATTTGTTATTATTATTATTATTATTATTATTATTATTACATCACATAAGAAACATTCCTGTAAATAATCTGGCACTAACAATATTACATGAATGCGAAGTATAGGTCATTAGCCATTTGTGATATTCGCCGTCAGCCAGTCTTCATATGATAATAATCATGCCTCAATAGTAATAAGAAAACGTAAGTACTTGTATATTTCCGAAGCACTGTGCACTCGTTTCATTGAGCTGGTTGCAGCGAAATAGTCGATTTCGGCTACTTACCTCTTCTGATAATTTTTTTCTTGAGTTCATTTATGCACGCTGCTCATTAATATATCCGACCTATTCTTAACTGTGCTTTAAATTGCAGTGATCTTCCAAATATAACTTCAATTTATTTAATGTTCTGTTGCATTTTAAACATTTTGCTACCCTTCCGTTTCATAAAAAGACATTCTTCCCAGGCACACTAAAACATAATGACATGAATATACGAGTACGTTTACCACCGCAACCTGTATGAACACTTCTGCATGCAGGGAAGTCGTTTGCAAAGTCACGAACTATTGTCATCGGCCGGCGTTCTCTCGGATAGCAGTTGCTCTTTGCTAATGCACAGCAGTCCTGCCTGTGCCTGTCCTATATTAAACTCTGCTAAGAGCAGTAAATGACAAATATCAGACCCAATTATTCTGCTATATTACACAACAAGTTTTTATTAAAATTCGTATATTCGTACCGAGTCTGTTCGTGCTTTGAGGAGATTATTGAAGAGACATTTTGAGTTCCAAATCGAAATGAAATTTATAAATAGTTGTATCCATACACTAAGAGGAATTAAAGGTAACATCCGTCAGGAAATAAAATTAATTTCACAAAGAGGTTAAGAATTTTAATGTGTAAACGCATAAGCAGATGCCAAAAATATGTTCAATATGAAGGTAGAAGGTTACAACATCTCACATGATATGATTGAGTATAATATTTGTATATCATTAGAATTTATTAGACTGTCTTTCTAATGCTTCTGCCACCGACTTTTGTGTTGCCACCCCCCCCCCCCCTGTAACTCTAGTATAGCCCGGCTTGGTCGTGAGCGATGACTTATAGGCCCCACAGCATCGGTTATCAGATATCAGATAATTGTAGACCCGATATTATCTGTGGCATGGCTACCCAACCTCATAGATTTACTTTGTGTACTAAAGTGTTTGCATGTTACGTTTTTAGAAAGTGTAATTATCCATCTCCTTCTCCTCATTTATGCTACAGCCCGACATAAGTCTTGGCCTCCCGCGGCGACCTCTGCATCTTCTACCTCCGTCTTACGACTTTATTGATAGAGGGCAGTATAGCAGCTCGCCCATCATGCGGCTAGATAGTATAATTATTGACTGAAATTAGCAAGCGCTTATAATTATAGTTTATCAGCAGATACTTGTACGAATTCAAGTGTAGTTTGTCACTCCTTAATATTTATAATTAGTAAATATATATTACACTTATTACAGTCTTTCCGGTTTTTTCCAAAGTAGTAGTGCGCGTATTTCTTACTGAGAGAAACATAGAAGAAATATTGCAAACTTTTCTGGATAATGTTATCAACATCGTAGCGGCGGTAATGAGGTATTTTCCCAGGGTAAAATTACACTTTTAGTGGACAAGTGGTTTTCTCCCAGTTTTACGGATAATCTCTTTCTGAGAATTCTATCCACAATCGGTAAATATTCCTAAACAACCCGACCCGACTAAATAATTTCGTTTAGTCGTTTCCTTTTTTCAAAAGTTCTAACTTATTGTGAAAACTACGAAAATATTGTCATCTACATATCTATCGACGTCTAAATTTAACCGGAATTATCTTACTCCTGAGAAAACCAAGAGGGAATGGAAACAGTGCTTGTATAGGAATCGCTACACGTTTCGGGAGCGAGTTCAGCAATTAGATCGACATTGCTGCAGCAGTTTCAGGTACGTACAAACAAGGGGGAGAATAAAGCCTTAGGCCTGAAGTAAGACAGCTGCGGGAAGGCAGTGTAAACGCTTGTCCCAATCTTGATTCCCGTAGCTTACATATTTTAAAGTTTTGCCCAAATTTGCGTCAGCCTAGGTCTCCCTCTCTCAGCAATAACCAAGTTATATATCATTAAAGCACCACAGCAGTAACAGCCTTAGTAAATTATAAACAAAAGTCAGTTTTGGGCTCGGCATGGCTTCTAGAAGTTTGTAGCTTGTCAACATTAAACCAGTTTTGCTTAGTCACAACTCGGTAAATTATTAATATAGGAAACCTAATTTGGTAGAAGTCCTCTAGTCTCACTTCCAGCACTAACAGTTAAAGCTGATCACATTCCAGATGCATAAAACAAGAGCAAATATATTATTCCTTTTCTAACACACAGCTTCTTAGGCTTAATGGAGTATGCAAAAATAGTTTCATTATATCCGGTCATAAGCATTATTAGCTTTTAACATATCCAATAAATACTATACCAGTAGTAAGTAACATAATACATACATATTTTACAGCATATATTTAGTAATCGGATGCAAAAGAGAGAATCGTCGCCTGACTCAAAAGAAGTATTTTTCTATCATATCCTTTTTCTTACTTGGAAATTAGTTTTGTATTTTTTTGACGTCTATTTTGCTATGTTGGACAAATTTTTACAACACATCAGCTTTCAACGGCAATTCATTGTTGAGCTATAATGATTGTTGTCAGGAAATATGTAGATTAGATCTGTTCTATTTATTTATCAGTCACTAAAATATTGACTTTGAAGGTTATCTTTCATTCTAAAGCTAAGAATTAGCATTTGACGAACAATGAACTTAAAATGCAGTTGAAATATTTGGTTGAAATGTCGCTGGTGTATGCGCAAGAAGAAAGGATGAAGGCCTGCAACGGGTGCAGTAAGTACATTTACCTTGTTCGGCAGGAAATCGAGGCAGAAAGTAACACGAAAGTCTCCTTGAGCCTATCAGAAGAAATTAAATTAACCTACGGCAATGTTCATGTTCATTATAGGGGAAAGGCAAGATCAGGAATGGCCTGGCTTAGGCTAAGAAGTTTGAAGGCTAGAAAAATAACGGGCAGTTGTGGTAGGAGAATCTGTGCATTTTGTGGAGGGGATAAGGAATGGGTACATATTCTGGTCGAATGTTCCCACTGGGAGCACCTAGGAAAAACGCTGTTCCCAGAAACTTTTTAAAGCAATTATAAGGTCGATTGGCATGTTTGGACCTGTTTTCGAACCACACTAATTGAGAGAATATGGACATTTTCCTAACCAAAGTGTGCGAAGCTAGAAGCAATTTTATATCTAGTTATAATACAGATGCTAATATAATTTGGAACGGTAACATTGGCCCATACGTCAGTGGTATGATTTTAACTGGAATTATTGTGTGGGGGGGTTGTGATTATTTAGCAACCTAATCGGGCAATTGGATGATCTTCTTCTCTTGCCTCCGCTATTGGAGTCATGAGTTCGATGCTTCCTAACTCTCTGGTTCCAATGCAGAGGATAGGAATCTCAGGTGAAATTTTGGACCGTTTTTAATGACTTAAAGTCTTTAAGGGGGGAAGGAGATTGTTCACTGCAATAATGAAGTTCGGCACTGGTTGAACATTTAATTTATTCGACAATTTGGAAGGTTCTGGAATATGCTGTGCTTCGGCGGATTATAATTCGCGGTATTCACTCGCGTATTTATTCACTAAACACGATGGTGATTATTATTGCTTTTACGTTGCACTGCCTGACTGACTCTCACTGAGCGAACGATTTTCTTTAACTCTTCGCGAAGGTTTTAACTACTCTGCTATGGCACTGTTAGGACTGCTTCCTGTCGCGACTGGCTCAGAACTTAACTTCTCATACTTAAAATTAAATATTTTATCCCAGCTTTCTCCTCCCTCGCGAAAATTTAATTCCTTTAAATAAATTGAATTTAATTCCTTCTAGGAAATTATTGGATCTCACTAGCGCATGGTCTATTACAAGTTTGCTTCAATACGTCGGATTTTTAAACATGTGGTTTGGTTGAAGATTCTGGGTTTTTACCGGGAAATATTTCTTATTCCCACGCTAAGGAAAAAGTACGTCTACCCTCTCACTAGATTTTCGAGATATATCACGCTTCTAGCCCGATACGCGGCTTCCTTTGAAATAGTTAAATCTTGGTTTCTATGAAAACCCGTGTTTCTGCAAGCGGTATTTTCTTTTGAAATGGGCAAGTACGTTTCCAATTGAACCCTAGTCATTTACAGTATTATTACCCCTGGCGCCGAACAGGTGTGCCGTGAGGGTTTGACAAAGGTTAAAGGTTAACCGAAAGACCTTATTCTCAGGTACAGCTAATGGCTTGCGACAAAGACAGCATTTCCTTTCCCTTTTACAAGCACATAACAAAGACATGGTGTTACTGAAAGATAACTGGAATATCGCTTACTAATCAACAGAACATATCTACATACATACACTAATACATATAATATTAGGGTCCTCCTTTTAATTATAATATTAATACCCTTGATTACCTGAAATAAGTCACAATTATTATTATAGTAGTCATCAGAAGCAATTATAATTAAATAGGAAATTTTGAGACAACTTTTCCTGCTTCAAATGGTAATAACATGTAATATGTTTCAATTTTACATCTGCGAATACTTTCAAATTTTTAAAGTTTATAGGTATATTATTAATATTGGTTTAACATTATTATTTGTTTCGCATTTTAATTGTGTATCACTTATGCGTTTACGCTCTACGACCCATGCATAAAATATATTTGTAATGTATATATAGAATTTTAATATATACCTTGTTCACATGGCCACCAAAATCTCCTCACAGTGTGAACTTAAATGGTTATTTTAATTTTCATGACTGTTGATATAAACTATGTTGTACTTTCATAATACATCCATATAGCAAATAAAACTTTGTACTATATTTTGGAAGACGTTTTGATTCTTTCATAAATAGCTGTTGAAACCATTTTTGTTATACTTTAATTTTGTATTATATAAAATAAAATGTAATTGATCAAGCTTTTAAATAAGAATCGATAAATCTAAATTATTTATTCACACACTTATATTCTTACCTATTTGGTTCCCTTGTGCTTAATATGTGAAATGTCCAGGCCATGAATATCGCAAGAAAATTGAACCGAATATAGATTTCCTTATCAATTTTTGAAACAGAATGAATTAAATATTGTTTGAGCTTCTTATTGACTTATCCATGGTTAAATCCCATCTATTATTTATTGATAAAATTATTTTGTACAGACGACATATGTCATTTATTTTCCTGATGAGAATTTTTAGAGCAGCAGAAATATCACCTCCTCGGGTCATGTATTTTTGCACTCAACTCTCTTTTGACCAGGGACTGGATTTTCATACAAACACATTTTTTTTTCTGTAGTCAAATCATATGCCAGCTGTTATTGTTCTGCGATTCATAATATTTGCTGCATTGTAAGCATGATTTTATTGTGCACATTTTGAACATTATAAAAAATATATTTGTTGAAGTATAAAGTAGTTTATAGTGGACACTCACTTCCTTTCATAAACATTTTGTTAGAAATAATATTGAAATTCGTACATTCCAGCTATTCCACATATTAGCTTTTTCAACAGCATCCAAAGAGCAACAAAATCATCTCTGAGCGTACAGATGAGTCCAGGGCAATGCTTCCCTTTGCGTAACGCAGTGCTAATGTGGGCAGGAGAACGAAATGCCCCCCAGGTTATCATAATAATGCACCTGAGGCCGCCAACAGAAAGCACAATTAAATGACACTATGAATGAGATGAAAAGGGAAAGAGAGTAAAGTTGGTAGAATAGGACGAGGAAATAAGAGAATCTCGAAAAATAAACGAAAACTCCTATTTGAATTATCACAAATGCCATATCATCACTGATCGTTAAAAATTTCTTCGCGTTAGGAAATATAATAATACTTTTGGCATTTACCAAACAAAAGATACTCAACTACCTTGATGCTATACTATATATAGCTTGGAAATTCCTTTTAAAGTGCTTCGATTTTTTTAAGTTTTTGCATGATTACTCATTCTTTGTGCCCGATTTGCTTTTCACAAGGCTTCCCCTTTCGTCGTAATCTCTTGAAATATTTTGGTGCATTTCTAATATGAATAGCTTTGAAATATTAAGACCCTTTGACGCTTTAGTTAGACAACTGAAAATAGAGATTCACAATAGCCAATTGGTAGAGGAAGAGGATAGGGCTTTTACTTATATGGCTGACCAATTAGACTGTTCAGTTTCGCGAATCTCTTAGGAAATGTGGTTTTTAAACATTCTGAGTATAATAGTGAACTAAACAATTTATTAGGTAATCTATACGGAAACTTTGGTAGGTATATATTTATATTAACTCATTCTTTAATAAAGTTAAGGTTGCTTCTGTTTGCTTTAGAAATATTAACTTTCCAGGGAAAAATGCAGAGTTACGGTTTTAAGTTGAAATAACAAGTGAATGAATTTACGCCTCAAAACAACGTAAAATATGATTATGAAAATGAATTATGTCAGGAAGAAGCTGTGTAACCTTAGTGAATTCCTCGCCGAGTTCAATAACTATTAATAGAAATGAATATAAAATCCAAATTAGGTCATATTAATTAATGAAATAAAATAAGTTATGGCTTTACTGTATGGTATATGGGGAACAAAATTAGAATTCTTGCAATCTTAATTATTAATAGTACAAACCACATTTTGGTATATTATTATTATTATTATTATTATTGAGAAAATACCACAACAATTAATGTTGTACTATTAATTAAATTAAATGTATAACCACCGATAGACAAAGCTATACTGTGTGGATTTTTTTTTTGATGTAACCATGTATGTTGGTCCTGGTGGTGTAGTGGTGACCATACTTGCCTTCTAAACCCAATATCGCGGGTTCAAACCCGGCCAGGATCGATGGGTTTTTTTTCGGGCGTAAAAATCCTAAGTATGGCTTCCTTCGGAAGGGAAATAAAGCCGTGAGTCCCATGTCGTACATTTACGACACGATAAAGAACCTCACGTCTGAAAGAAGAGGCTTCTGAGCAAAATTTGTCATTCATTTCAGGCCTGAATTGAATGGGACACTGATGACCTGAAATGTAAAACAGCGTCCCTAAATAAATCAAATCAATAATGTAACCATGTTTATGAACTGAACCCTTCATATCATCTTTACATTCACTAAAATCAAGAGAAATAACGGAAATTTTCGAGTTACATTGTGTATTTAAGAGGAGGATGTTCAATAAACAAAAACATGTTACTATCTAAAAACAATTGCAAAGTGCTAAGTAAATATACTCATGCAAAATAAATAATCGAAAGTTTCATCGATTTTCATTGCCTTTGAAATTTAATTTAAATGTTATAGTAGTAAAAACATGTAACGTAAACGTTTTCTGAAGGTTATTACAGAGCGCTGTTAACATACAAATGTAATTCTCACACACATGTTAGATTAATATTTCACATTTGATATCTTCACGCTGATGATTTTGTTAGATATAAAACTTATGCATCATTAAAACAGATCATATGCTGAATTAATTTGTCCTTTTTATCTTAAAGTAATATAGAGAAATTTAAATGCGAGGGTGCATTTTAAATTTTTGTTTTCAAGTGTACCTCTACTCCTAATGGTCCATTTCCATAATTTTCCGAAACTGTATTTTTTATTTCATTTAAATTATATATACCGAATTTTGTTGTGAAGAAACAAATATTGGTGCCCCTAGAGTGAATTTTAAATTTTGGGTTTCAGGTAAAACCCCTCCTAATAGTTAGATTTTAGTATTTTCAGAAAATATTTTTCTTATTTTATTTCAGTGGTATGTGACGGGTTTAATTTAAAACAAAATATAAATGCAACACTAAAGGGATTTGAAAATTTTTATTTAATCCCCATTCGTTTTCCAGGTAACCCCCTCCTAATCACCCGATTTCCCTGACTTTCTGAAACTATTTTTCCAATTTTATTTCAATAAAATATACGGATATTCGTTTAAAAAATGTGTTGCTAGGGCGATTATTACATTTTGGGCTTCAGGTTAACCCACAGTCCTAATGGCCCAAATTCCATGCAAAAAATATATTAATGCTACTAGAGCGATTTTTAAATGTTTGATTTCAGGTAAATCCCACCATCTAATAGTTTGATTTTACTAATTTTCAGAAAGTGTTTTTCTTATTTTACTTCAATGACATATGCCGAGTTTTCTTTAAAAGCATTTAAAATTGCGTCCACTAGAGCTATTTGAAATTTTCACTGACCAATTGCCCAGATTTCTGAAAACTATTTTTTTTTCAAAATTATTTTAAAGAAATCTACGGAGTTTCATTGATATTAAGCAAAAATTGCAAGCGCTAGAGCGATTTTTCCTTCCTTTTTTAAAGTTTTGCTTTTGGCTAATCCCCACCTTATCGTTTGTTAATTGACGGTTATATGTTGAGATTCTTTGAGAAAAAACAAACATTGCGACAGCTAGAGCGTGAACATATGTATATATATACATTGTGTAATTTTTGGTCTTTTTCGGTACCTAATAGGTAGGATCGATGACGGTTTGGAAATATTATTCAAAACGAAATGCATTGGTACAGCCCCAGTAGCCTACATTCGTTTGGAATTCGCTTAAAAATGATAGATGTTTTTTCGGGTACGTCTTCAATGTCTTCATTCCTGCGGAATCCGCTAAAAATTCTTATGGAGGCCTTCCAAGGAAATACTTATTATTTGAAATTGCAGCAATATATCTGGATATCTACACTTTTCATTTAAATGCAGTCCTACGTATACCTCATAACTCGGGCAACCTCTTTCACACATTGGCGAAACATTGCAGATATCTTAACAAGTGAAACAGGCCCATCATCACAAATCCTTAAGTTCCTATCTACCACACTTAGAGCACAAATAGTGATTGAATAATTACCAAAAGCTAAGCGGGTATTCGTGACATAACACCAGAATTATTGAACATAGGATATACCGGGATTTAGTTATGCACCTCTTCTGTTCATGCATTTGTCACATCTCGGCTTCTGAGCTGTTTCGTATGTTCTTCCTCGATTAAAATCGTAAGTCTTCGCTCTTATTTATGCTTTGCCTGAACTATTAGCACTAGTAGCACAAAACATGTATTGCAGTTTTGCAAAGAGGCAATTGATCAGGAAAGTTCTGAATAAACTGCGCACATATATCTTGGCTAATGGATGTATACTGTCATACGACCGGCAGGGAACAGGTTGTAAATCGATGTGCAAAGATAAACAAAAAACATGGGGACTGCAGGCACGCTTATAGATGAAAAACAGCTTGAGCGGACAAAGTATATAACAAGAGATGGGTCGGTACCATATTTTCTTTCTTATTTATTTTTATATCAAATACAAATTATTACAGTGAGAGAATGTATGTTACATCAAACAACCATGTAGGTTTAAATTTCTTACTCTCCGAGTGCATAGTTTATTATGAGATATTTAGAGTCTTTACAGTTGCTGCTTATTGGTGTGAGGTTTTCCAGCTTGCGAGAAACTCTTTTTACTATAGAGACAAATGGCGAGGTTATTACTCACAGGATCAGTTGAAAATAATTTCAAACGTTACTTAGATTATTAAAAATAAGGTAGCCAACGAAATGCGCCATCTTTCGTCACTTTAAAATAACAACCCACTTGAAAATAAATGGTCTGTTTTTCGCTTACAGGTGTACTTACCTACAAACTGATCTAAGTGCCTTTAGTCGCATTATAAACCAATATCCTTTGTTGCTTCTTGTTTTCTGCGGTACTGATAGTTTGTCAGGATGATGTTTGCTAATTAGCACATTTCTCTGCTCTCTTTGTGCATAAATTACCTTTATTGTGTCTTTTGTAAAAGGTAAGTTCAACTCATCGTTATTTGCTGAGTCAGTTCCATTTTGGTTTATCTTAGATTCCAAGAACAATTTACTTCCTTTAGAGAAGGAGATGTCGCACTGTTTAGCTGTTAGATGGTACACAGCATTCCTTGATTTTTCTCTGGATTCGTTCCGATTCCTTTTCAGTGTAAAGATGCGATTTCGAAACACACATACGATGTCACTTAGAGTTCCTTTTTTGCGCTCAGAAAGCTTACTAGGTATACAATGTTTCAATGGACAGCGCATACGAAATACTTCCAGCTATTCATCTATTTTAATGCGTAGCCTTGAAAGAACCCTGAACCGTTTTTCCCATGCAGCCAATTTCTCTGTATATTTCCTTTCTTGTAATGTACTTTTGTTATCAAATCATAGAACATATAACTTTGGGAAAAAACACTTCAAGTGACATAGTGGGGCAAAATATATTGCAGTCAGTTTACTTGTGTGTTGATTCTCCATATAAAAACAAGAAGGTAAGTTTAGAAAGTCAATATCTTTGTATCTTTATATATAATTACTTACTTACTTTATGTTTGTCATATTTTAATTTATTTTTAATCAAAAAATGAAGACTGGCTCAAATTAACTTTTCACGCCAGTTACTCTTGTGACTACATATTTTGTTAATACCTGTAGTATTCATAACGATGTTTGTTGGGGAGAATCCGAATTCTGCACTAATTTTCCGACTTTCGTTGAATAGACAGGCATAATAACCTCGAGAACATAGGAATCGCATCACCTTTGTAGGATGTAATGTGGTTTTCGTTGCTGTTATGATTTTTCAATTTCGGAATATCGCCTTCATTATCAGATTTCTCAAACACAGCAGCATTTCGGTTGCTTTCAGAAGTTTACGGTATGCCATGTTAATTACCGAGTTAAACTTGCTACTATTCAAATTGAAACTGAAATGCATGTAACTTTAAGAATAATGATCAATCAATAAAGAATCATCCGTTAAAATTCCTTAATTGGTAGAAACAACTAAAGGAAAGTCGAATTTTATATCTAATCTTGTTTTATTAGTAACTTCTTTCCTAACTCTTAAACTGTAAACGAAAATCTGGTACTTAAAATTGATAAAATGCGATGCATATCATGTTTTAGTTATAGCTATGTGTATTTATTACTCATTCTTTACAAACATACTTGTACAACATCGTTAGCATAGGCATTTTAACTGTACATGCTATTCATTCATTACACTGGCACATTTAGAAAAATAATTTGCCCTTAAAATGAAATATATTTCTAATCGTCACCTAAGCAAAGACACTTTTATATATACCCCCTCACACTCACACATACACACATCTAAATATTTTTGAATGGTGTTTAACGCCCTGTTTACTACTGAGGCACCACAGGCAGTGAACACTGGTGATACATGAAATGTAATGATATATTGAGAAAGGATTTTTGACTGAGGAAAACCTGGAAAAAACCTCAGTCAGGGAAGACTGTCCTGGAGGAATTCAAACCCCAGACCTATCGCTCTCGAGTCCGCGCCTTAACGACCTCAGCCACCCGTAGCGGTACATGTAAATATACACACACCCACTTGTTCTTTCATGCGCACGTACACAGATATCTTCAGTCACAAAGAGCTGGTCTACTCCAACAAAGCGCTCTTAATACTTGCACCTTGCACAGAAAAGAACCAAGCTTTGGCCAGTTGCCTTCTCGTGCAAACAGATCCCAACATGCTAACCTATCCCTATTCGACTTAGCAAACATAGCTTCAAGCGCACTCACCCTCCACTATTCATTATCTGGGCAGCACATTACAATGTTTTCTTTCTCCACAACAAAACTCATTTTTGTGCTTAGTCTCATCTTTTATTTTAGTCGCCTTTCATGCCCCTAATCTAATCCACATTATTCACGAAATATTTTGAGAACTTATGTAATAAATAAATAATAAATAAATACATCTCTCTGGCCCATATTGCATTATAAACAAATGAATTTGATTTCAGGTGAAATGGGAAGAATAAAAAACACTTCTTGCAATTTAACCACATTTTCACTGCAATATGGCAACTTTTCAGAAATATCATTTGAAATTATGCTTATTCTAAAAATTTTGTTCTGCAGAAATACGAACGATGTCAGGTGCGTAAAAAGGCTCGGCGTGTATTGCCCGAATATTTCACAATAATAAGTATTTATGTGGACTGAAAATATGCATTCAGGTAGCAGCCTGTATATGAACGGAAGTTTATACTCGGTGCCGGTATCTAAAATGCTGATGGAGTAAATAAACTTGCCCCTTGCTTTGATGATAATATCTGGAACCGATAGTCGAGCAATGTTAATTTCAGCGCTTGTAAGAGGGTTTCTCTTTATTGTAATGAGCTTTATCGATTATATCCCGTGATCACGTTTAAATTAATATCACTCAGAGTAGAATATTAAACCACAATTATTAAAACCGTTTCACATTTTATACACCCTATTGCTTTGTAATACCACATTATACAAATTAATTGCTGTATAACTTAATATCAGAAAAACCGTTTGCGCATACACTTCTTTAACAAGGAAAACGAGCTATTTCAGCATGATAAAATTTACCCGCAGTTTCTGTAATGATTTAATATTCCTTTCATGTATGCGGATCGTTTGAAAAGCTTTGACCAAATGAAAGTTCCAGCATACAATTATTTGATTAGCCACGTTAGGTACTCTGAAATCGTCTTTCCGTTTTGCGTACATTTCTTGATTTTCTTTAACTTTTATGCTATCTGGTAATAAAACAAAAGTAATCAATGCATTATTATTAAAGCTAAAAACGCTGAAAATAATATTTTCCTCATTTAGGGTAACTGTAAAGCATGCAGCCGAAAATAAGACTACCTTTATTAAGTTAATAAGTTCAGGGTGTATATTTATAAAGGTATTGATTTGATAAGGATGTTTATTATATATGTTATAAATAAATAATTTAGAAATTTGTTTAACAGGGATTGATATAATTTCAGACTTGTAATTTATATGTATGTCATTTGGTATGTAACTGTAATTTACAAAAGGGCATTGTATACATTAGCTGGTGTGAGAAAGAGACAGAGATATGTACCTGACTCGTCCGCTGACCGCTCCTTAGACAATGCTAAGAAAAAGGAGAAAAGATTCCTTTTGTCAGATCGCAAAATGTCTGCTCACGGAATACTTAGCAGTTCGCAGTAAGAAAAAACATCCATGGCCCTAACGGGACGGAATTTGAACAAAATAAGATATACCAATACCTTTAAAAGGGAACGGAAATGTCAGAACGGAGACGAAAATGTTTTATTACAGGCAAGCCGGGGGTACAAAGTATTATGCAGCCTATTTTAAGAGTAAGTATGCGGAAGTAAATGGGAAAAATGCGTGTTATCTCTGAGAATATATGGCAATCTATAACTAAGGGAGAAAAAAGATGTTACTTTAGAAATCAAGCATGTAAGGAAAATGCCGAAATTTATGACAGGCTTTTCTTGGAAAATTCAAGCTTGTGGAAAGATAGTGTAGATCAGAAGGGGGGAAGTAATTTTAACCAATGGGCAACGAATGAGCATAACTCAGCGATACAATAAATATTTTAAGATAGCCAATGATGAACATATAACTCTGGAATAGGATAATAAACGAGGGAATTTAATTTAGCGAGAGGTGTGGCAATGTTATAGAAAAACTGGAGTACAGATTTAGAAGTGGATTATTCTGCATTGTTTTATTTTGAAGTTCTGAAGCATTCGTCAGAGGAGGCAGTCGTAACAGAGACAGTAAGAGTTGTAACAGAAGTAACTGTAGCAGAAGAGTAACAATTAATCAGTCATCAGTTATTCAACGTCATAGGGGAATAGTTAAACTGTCGCGAAGAGTTAAAGTAAATCGTTCGGTCAGTGATAGTCGGTCAGGCAGTGCAACGTAATAGTAATAATAGTCACAATTGTGTTCAAGTGATTTAAAAACGCGAGTGAATACAGCGAATTATAATCCGCCGAATCACAGCATGTTCCAAAACCTTCCAAGTTTTGGAATAAATTAAATGTCCAACCAATGTCGAAATTCATTATTACAGTGAACAATCTCCTTCCTCCCTAATGACTTTAAGTCATTAAAAGCAGTCCAAAATTACCATGAGATACATTTCCTCTGCATTGGAACCAGAGAGTTAAGAAAAATCGAACTCATGACTCCGAGAGCAAAGCAAGACAAGAAGAGCATCAAATTGTCTCATTAAAATAACAATAAAACACCCATTCAATTCCTCAGCATTTGGAACCACCATAATTCCCGTTCCAAGCAAAAGAATATGACTCCTTATATATGGACATACCAGCAGCTCTATCACGAATAAGGAGTGGCAATAGCTGTAGCTTTAAGAGGTTTAAGGGGCATACCAGTGTGTAGAAGTTTCTCCATTTTTGTCCTCACTCTGAGAAATAAAATGTTTTGGAAAATAATGTCCTTCCCTTCTTTTGTTAACATCATGAACTTAATTTGCACAAATTATCACGTTTGTTAACTTTTCCTTGTGTATTACGATAATTGTGTAGCTGCATAACTAGCGAGGAACAATTGGTACACGATTTATACAGAACGAAAACACCGAGTAACACACGCAAGGGCAACATCTTACCGGCAAAGTTTAGCTAAAAGTAACTACAAACTACTACGTTCACATGCACAATATGTGTTATCACAGTATTTAGTCCAGCTACGTAGGTCCTTATGGATGGATGATTGAGGGGCGAAGGAGGGTAATTTCGGTGCGGTTGGCCATGGGGATCACTTCCTAAAGAAAGTAATGAGATGAGAGTGTCACCCGGTGGCCAGAATCTACGGGATGTGACTTCGTAAATGGTAATGGAGTCCTTAACTTATTTCCAGATAGAATACCCCAGCGCCGGAACCCCCCCCCCAAATTATGCTCACCCCTCAGATAGTCAGCTTCCATTCCAGATGCAGAGGCAGAAAAATTTCCAAAGCGCAAGTCACCATTGCGCCCCGCCACCTTCCCTCCCTAGATCTTTAGGCCCTGTAGCAGAATCAGTGGAATAAAATGATATGAAATGGGAAAGTGCATTGTGAAATGGTTTTTTTAAGTCACCAAGAAAAATACGAAAGAGCAGGGTCAGAATTGAATCCGGAACCTCCCAAATGCGAGTCGCAAGTATTCGCCTTAGTCACCCAACTCGATTCCGTCGGCCCATAGCATAAATAACCTCGTACTTGCGATCAAGTACGAAGTTTAAAAAATGCTTTAAGAATGTCATTACTTGTTTCAGTATAAGTATATAATATACATTTCATTAAAATAAATATTAAAATTAATTAAAGGAAAGAAATGTGGCGACAAAAGGAGTATAGATAACAGAAAAAATGTTATTAAAGTACACATTTGTAGATAAGCACCAGAGGAAGTAAATAGATCCATAAGAAGATAATTGGCATTTAATAATTATCTTTTCTTGAATATCATATTATTTATCATTTAAATAAAACTGTAATCTACAGTTCTAAACTAAGGAAATCCTGATTAATAAATTCAAGATATCACTATAAACATGACGTTAAGTTAGGGTACATTACGTCAGTGATAGGCAGAGTTCAGGCTCATATACACTGTATGATTGACGCTGAGGCAACTTCGTGTCCATATCAGAAAATATTTCATCACTATTGATAATCAAAATTAGAATGATAGGAATGAAAGAAATGCGAATGTTAAAGGGAATATAATACATTTTATGAGTTGATGTTACTCAACACTGTTAAATAAGGGGTGATGTAAAATGATGAAATTCTTCCCATCTTTTATTTAAACCATGAATTTAATTTCCGTAATCCATCACATTTGTTTACACTTCATAATGCACCTTGCGTTCTGTTTGTAAAGGTAGTAGAGTCAAAATTTAATTTTATCTAACTGTAAGAAATGGCAGATTACAGCCTACAAAATACAGAGGATTTTCTTTTGGGTAAACAACCAAAACATTAGGACACCATATACGATTGAAATATTCCTAAGACATTTCTTTAATTCAAAGAAAGAAGCAGCTCAATATGACATTATTAAACAAAGATGCGTTGACAGGGTTAAGGAGCATGCCACGTGGAAGTTAAAACTCAACGCGTGATATTCAGCGATAAATCTGAGCAGCTTAAGTGACCGGCGGCCTGGAGTATTGTATCATTTTACCAAAGAAGCGTATTTAAGAGACAAGATGGAAGACCGTCTGCAATGGTGTATGGTTGAAGGGTTAAAAAAACAAAGCATCTTCCCTACAGGCCATATGAAAGACATAGCCTATAAGACACTGCTAGAAAACCATAAGGATTGTAGCTGAAACTTGGGTATTCCAGTAAAACATTACAACTATCCAATTTATTTTACGAGTATCATTACGGAGTTAATATATTGAAATGGCAAGCTATTTCTCCTGGAGGCAGGAAAGAACGTGACAGTGCAAAGGAATTAAAGGCATGTAGAAATATTGAAGTGTTGCGTTACTAAAGCTTATAGCATTCATGACCGATCGCATGTTTCAAGTGATTCTCAAAAATAATTCATTAAATGATCATATCATTTTGTTACTTCAATCTGTTACTAATTAATGTTGTGTAAGTCACACAGCTTGCACTTCATGCATGCATAAAACATCCAGTTGGAAACTAATTTTATGTATAGTTCTACTATAGTAGAAAACACTGTCATCTCATCATTTTGCATAATTTTACAATGCCCGATAGCTGAAAGCGCCAATTAATGTGGGAAAGCTTTGTCTCACTTCTACCGCATTAATTCAATTAATAGTTTGTCTTCTGTTAACAACAAGTGTACATGTTAGCATTGTGAGAATTTCGTAAAGCAGGCGGGATAAAATCAGGTATGAAAACTACGGATAAAACTAATTTAGAAGTCATTGTGTGACTGAGAATTTCTTTTGATTGAAATGAAATTGTCACAATGGAAATTTATATTCATAAATATGAGAGATATACCGAGCGAGTCTTCTTATCCTGCTAACTGGGAAGGGGTGGAGGAACGGGGTTCAAGTACTACACAATGAAAGTATATCTTTTCTGACGCCAAAGAGAAATAATGCTTATTCTGTGATATTTAGTAATGTAAAAATCCTCATTATGTCAATTCAAATTAAATCACACATTTCTATAAAATCTGCTTTCTTGAGCATAATAAGTAAATGCGAATAACTTTATATTCATGTGAAATGACAAACATAAGGCACTGAATGATATTTTACTCTTTGCAAAATTATTACATAAAAAGGACAAAATAGCAGTAGTTCAGGAGCAATATATACACAATAGATAAAGGTAAGCTCCCTTATAGAACGATCTGGTGAATGCGGCGGGTTACTTGAAAGCTCCTGCATTTCCCAACTGTACAATGAAGGTTTGCCTAGTTACCAATCCGCAGGGTGAGAAGCCTCACCGGTACACAAGCGACTTAGAAAGTAATATTGTTCAAAAAAAGTATATAGCAACCAAAATATTAGAATGCGAAATCTGCTGGCGTTAAAAAAATATGAGCATATTGCAATTTCACACACGTCTGAAAATTTAGAAGCTAACAAACCACATAATCTTCACCTAATTTCCCAACCTTGATATAAAAGATGGTAACTAGATTGTCCTCGTAGACCTAAGATCTGGTATTCAATTCCGGCCAAGATCAATGGGTTTTTTTTTCGGGGGTAAAAATCCTAAGTAATAGCTTCCTTCTAAAGGAAAGTAAAGCCGTGGGTTCAGTGTCGTACATTTACGGCACAATAAAGAATCTGAAACCTGAAATAAGAGGCCTCTGAGCAAAATTAATCGGCCTTTTCAGCTCTGAGCTGAATGGAACACTGATGACCTGAGATGTTAGACAGTGTCCGCAAATAAACCAAATACTACCACATAATATAACATCTAAATTTGAACCAAAATTAAGAAATAATCCCAACTGGTTTTTAAGGAAGTTACAGCTATACTACACTCACTTTCTGCAGAGTTTTAAAATTTGTTACTATAAACATATTTATGAAATAAAACATTTTTGAAGGAAATTACAATTTTAAGTTGTGCTATTGTGAATTCTGTTTTGTTTCCTGGAAAATGTAAAGGAAAACAAATCCAAGGATTCAAGGTATTAAATTTTCAAATTTATTTCAGTTTTTTCTGAATTTCATATTTTTGACACTTTGCTACAAATTTTATAAATACTGCTGAAACTCTGTAAGTTTGAACTTTGTATCGACAGAACCGTAATAATTAATATGAACGTAAATTCATGTATTAAAAAATTTTAGATAAAATTTTACATTTTGAATGTTTTACCTAAAGTTAGACGCTTTCAAATATCGTAGCAAAATTATTTATTGTTTAACAAAACTATTTTGTATTATTAAAGGCAAAGGAATATAAAAATCTGATAAATATGCAAACTTGTACCTAAAACAGTTTCAGAGTTAAGTATGCCAGTAATCACGAAAATGAAAGTTCGAGTACAGGCAGAGCGTTCATGCCATATCCATGTTTGGGAACGACTTTCGAATTCCGATCTATGCAATGTGAATAGTTCAAGTTGGGAAAGGCACTTTTAACGGTGCTCATTTTAGATAATTCATATGGACAAACCCAAACACCGTCTCTGACTGCATGTCGTGTTAAGCTTTGGGATCATTTATTGACTATCCTTGAATTTTAAGTTCATTCATGTCCTTTACAAAATGGAACGAGGTCGCAGAGATCTTAGCTATCATTCGGTGGCCTTAAAGAACTGAAACAAACAATGTCGAAACCATTAGCTGTAGTTATAACATTGGGAAACTGGATTTAAATAATTTATAATGCATAGCTGTATCCATAAACAATATCGACTTTTTCTAGTTGAACATTTTGTGTCTTAAAATCTCAAACAAGCTTCTACTTTGATTTTCATTTGAAAATATTTTAGGATAGTGTTAAAATGACTCATTACGAAAGCATAATTTGATCCACATGTCCAAGCGGCCATCATAATATACTACAGTGTTACAAAAGATGTTGGTATAACAATTACTGTTTAACTGATTTAAGTAACAGTACCTGTACATTTCCAATACTATCTTATATGATAGCCACTTAAACGACAAACATGCAGAACATTAAAGAGACATTCAACTCAACTCTCTAATACTGTACTACAATATTAGTATAATGATTTGTAACAACCTGTTTACTTTGTGGTTATTTTCCAGTTACCTTAATCTTTATTTCCACTTCTCTTGCGTTCTATTTTAATATAATAGTCACCAATGTTATAATATTATCTACCTCTAGGAATACAATATCTTTAATGTAAATTCTACATTCAACATGCGCATAGAACAATTCCTTTAAAACGATATATAAACATGAGCCTGACGCGAGTTAAGGAATATGACGTTAGATGAAGCGTATTAGAGTTGATGCCTGCCTGCCAGAAACCTGCTGATTTTTTTCCCACCGGAACGCTATGCAGGGTTCAGAGTCAGATGTACAGTATGGTTGATGCTAAGGCAACCGGTCGTCCATTGTAGAAATGTTTCATTAGTACTGATCATTGAAAGCATAATAATAAGAATTAAAATGTGAAATTTAAAAGAATTATTATTATTAAAATATTATTAAAATATTTCTTGTGTAAATATACCAATTTTGATTTACGTACATATATATTCATGTATGAGTGCAAAAAAGTTGCTGCTCACTTAACGTTTGAAAATTTTAAACGAAGCAATCTGTAGGAATCTATTTGACACAAGCAAAAGTAATGTATTAGGTATTAATACCGAATAAATAAATATATAAGTACTGGGGGAAGCGTTGAATACGGGTGGCCCGAAATGGTGAGGGTTAGAGAAGTACATGGTAGGTTCCTGGGTGGAATTGCAAGGGAGGGCTCCATATTTCAGTCCAAAATGGAAAGTGGAATGAGACTAGAAGCCCGATATACCTCTCTGCTGCAAATCAATAGCATTTGCACCGTTTCCACTGGTTGCCTTCTTTATCCAGCCGTGACATGGCATAGCACCATACAATACCATAATGTCTCCTATATGGTAATGTTCCACAAACGAAATACTATACTATCAACATACCAACACTCGACGAAATGTTGTCTTTCTCTTCACAAGGTCAGCTTATGCGATAGAACATTATATTCATACTGTTGAAAGTGAAACGTTGATGTTCTAAACTAGCTATGTTCTCTTGCTTTAGGCTCTTAGAACAACACTGAAATGTTTTATGTATATTTTAATTTCAAATTTATATTTAAAGCATAACTAATGTAATATGTTAAATATTTTAAAAGATTACGTTCAGTAACACCAAAGCCTACTGAAAACGTGAACATCAGAGAAACATGTAATAACACCTTGAATAAAACATATTGTTCTTATTTGCAATCTTGTTTTACTCAATACTGGGAAAGATACGCTATTAAAGTTGCAAATAAACTCAAACATGAAAAAATGAAAATGGAAATGCCTATATATCTTAGGGTTATAGAAATTATTCTAAAAAAAGTAATGTTAAAATGCAAATATGTAAGCTGTATGCAATATTATACATTTTTAAACATATACTGCTCTTAATTTAAGTGTTTTAAAGAGTGGAGCTACAAATATACTATTTAAATTTATTGACCCAAACTGGACTCGTCATTCAAAATATTTTTAGAATTGTAGCAGATGTTTGCAATTTACTAAAAAGAAAGTTACTAGAGAGAATTCATTCTGAAACCTTTTGTCTATATGTGAATGTAAACAAGCTTTCAAAAATAATTTTATTATAACTGTAAAATAATTATAATAATCACTGAAAAAACTGTTGGTAACATTGCATAATACATCTCATGAAACAGCAGTTTTATTTCAAATTGAGCAATGATAGATATACAAGAACAGAATTATCTCAAGTTTCTAATGCAAAATAATAATAATAATAATAATAATAATAATAATAATAATAATAATTTATGGCGTTAAGATAAACGTTGATGGTTATTCCAAACCACTTAGTTAATATTTAAAAACACAACGAAATGTAATTAGGCTTGCATCTCAAAGCTGACTACAAGCTGAATAAACCAAAAAC
Organism: Metallyticus violacea; assembly: GCA_030762175.1. Classification (NCBI taxonomy): domain Eukaryota; kingdom Metazoa; phylum Arthropoda; class Insecta; order Mantodea; family Metallyticidae; genus Metallyticus; species Metallyticus violacea. Next base: position 292,680,869 of record CM060846.1, read on the forward strand.
ACCTCTTTTAGTATAACTACACAATTTGTTAGCAAAAATATGTTTACTACACGACACAATACTCCAGCAATTCTTGGGTTTACAGTGTAGTGGAATATATGTATTGCCCATAATGAATGCACATGTACTCCCATGTGCCAAATTAACAAATGGTTGAATACGTGCTCACTTCGAGGTGAAGGTTGTCGTACTTAAAAATATTTTGGCATTATTACTAGAGCTTCTTCTTCCCCATTTTTGCATAAAATAACAGATTTAGATAACCTTCTTCTATTTTCTGTCTAAACACTATTTCTACGCACAAAATATTACTTTAAATAAAATAATTTAGTTCTAATTACATTTGGAAATGTCTGTTTTTGCCTGTTCATTACTGCCATTTTTCTTAAGAAAAATAAATTCCTTGTTTCATTTCATTTACGCCGGATAGTCATACATAGTATAGAGCCATAAAAATAATATATAGGTAGAGACCTAAAACACAGTACTTTATAAATTTTGAATATATCGGGTGCTGATAGACTACACAGCAATAATTTCAGATCTTAGGCAAACAAAATGAAATCGGGAACCCATGGCCCATGAAGAAAATAGCGAAGTTAAATGGTGATAAAGGAGTTGAAATTATGTGTTTATTATTCATTATTGAAAAGTTTACCTTAAAATGTCTTAAAGTTTGCTTCGCGATAGAGAAAATGGCGATATTATAGTTCATTACCAGCATTCTAAAATTAAGTGTTATAAACATACATAAAATCATACTAATACTGTGGCACGATTACACCACTGACCAACGATTGTCTTATTGTGCGGATTAGGCAAGGAGAAGCTATCCATCTGACTGTGTAGCCTAATGCATAGAACGCCATACTTTGGTTTCGAAGACGGTATACTCGGGTACTGCAGAGCAGATATTTAAGTTTGCGCATACATAAGAATTTAGATCAAATCTAAGCCCCAGAGCAAAATGGAAGGTTCCTTTGTACCACTGGAAGTCTTGATTGATTTTTTAATTATGGACGCTCTTTAACATCTCAGGTCATCAGCGTCCCATTCAAATCAGGGCGTGAAACGGCCGACAAATTTTGCTCAGAGGCCTCTCTTTCAGGCTTGAGGTTCTTTTTCGTGCCGTAAATGTACGACACGGGACCCACGGCTTTACTTCCCTTCCGAAGGAAGCCATACTTAGGATTTTTACGCCCGAAAAAATCCATCGGTCCTGGCCGGGTTTGAACCCGCGATCTTGGGTGTAGGAGGCAAGTATGGTAACCACTACACCACCAGGACCGACTGGAAGTCTTGAGTATAAATAAGCACTAACATATAAATATATAGTACAGTTCTATTTATTCATATAGTTCTGACAGGAGAGACGGTGAAAAAATTTCTGGATATTTAATTGTAAATATTGTTACTAAGAAAGAAAAACCTCTATTCTGACAGTGACTATAGGATATATAACACAACTTAAATGTGACTTTCACACAGATGCATAAAACATTCTAAAACGTATAAAATGAGATGAATTTGATCGATTTACGGGAAATTTTAAGGAATCCCTTTGATGTTGCAAGCTACAAATGTCACACTGTCGACAAATGTAAATAGGTAAAATATAAAAAATGCCTCCGATGAAAGCCATTTCCTTGTAGATCAGCGAACCCGCATGTAGAAAATATGTAAAACCTACTTAAACTAATAAAGAAACGAGCAGCAAGGAAAAAAGCGATCTTTAAACTTTCTGAAGCTCCTTTAACCAGAAGAAATTTGGAAGAATTTGATTCAAATAAAAATTCTTCTGATAAAGAATCACGTCATAACTGATTTCATATTATTTTGGTCATATCCTTGAGTTTCACCACTAAGTCCAAACATATGAAACGCACAAGACAAATTGAGAGTTTCTTTTACCTTGTTCGCAAAAATTAAGGATAAAACCGGTACGCCAGTAAGAAAGTGTCAGTAATTACCAACAGGCTTTTAGAACATTTAAATACTATTAAAGAGCAAGCTATTTTATAATTATTATTGCAAATAAAGTTCAAAGTGAGGTGAAACATATCCTTCAAAAGCTAGGAACATAGAAATAAGGATATAATGAAATCAACATGTTTGTCGCAATCGCCTACTAGAAAATCATATTGGAAGACCTCCGCAATGGTGTTTCTATCTTTTTCATTTTTCTGAGCTGCCACAGTATCTCTTTTGCGCAATGCAAAAATCTTCCAGTGGCAAACTTTCATGCATCATCATCAGAACCGCAAATGTCGATGAAAAGATTTCAGTTCCGACCGGATATAATTGTGCAGAACTGTTGCAAGTGGAAAGTGTGATTCTATTCTAAATAACAAGAAATTGAGCAAATTGACCATGCTCCTTGGCTCACAATACCTTCAAGATTATTAGGTTCATATGTATCGACAGAACAATCTACATAGGGTCTCGGAGCTCTTACACAATTCGCATTAAAAGTGTATTTACTGAGTTTGTGTAAAGACCAAACCTCCCTTCTTAGACGTATCTTTGCACCTTTTCAAAACTATTAAACTTTCACGTTTCCTGAACGAAAGACTAACAACCGTTATAGTAAAAATCGTCAAAAGAAATAGTTTTTTTGGTCACCCAGAAAATATGTTGAATGAAGAACATTCAACATAGACTTCGAAAAGTTTCAATCACAAATATTCTTATACAATTCTATTTCAACTCAACCAGATAATGTATGCACTTTTATGTTGCTTGATCTAAATTTTAAGGTAAAATAATGCGTAAATATAATTGACTGGAAACAATGCACCGCAACAGAACCTCCAAGTATGCACTATAAATATAGAATTGCTGCACCATTATTTAATTAACGTGGCAAATGATAAATTAATGTTCAACCGTTACCATGTTACTTACAAGCTGTATGGCCCGTGTGCCAGAAACTAATGAAAAGGTTTGTAGTCATTAAGCAATGAATTCTAACATAAAATTCAAATTTGATGCTAGGCAAGTGCCCCATGAATGTCTGAGAAAAGGTGAAAATGTTTCAACCACGCTACATATGTAAACTAAAATTGAAAGCACACAACTGAATGAAAGGTAAGGCAAGGTATGGTGGATGGGATGTAACTCTCAGCAACAAGGTCCACAAGGTGAATTCGGCGTTCAGTCTTGCAGTAATCATTTTTATTATTGAAATAATAAAACAGAAATAGTTTCCTTCTAAACTAAGAGAACGGCTTTAGAATCCAGTTTAATAATCTACAAAGGGAACATTTTCAAAGATAGTGTGCCCCATATGAAATTAGATATTTAAGATGATTTTTTAAAAATATTATTAGCGTTTTGTATTATAAAATTTTAAATACCACAGTACTTTTAAACTTAAAAAAAAATCTTTTCCATATACTCTAATGATTAGGCCGACCGTAGAATAGATACACTATTTCAAATTGTATGTGTGTATTTGTTCAATCTGCAAATATATTTACACTCTGTGGCAGTGGAGAAATAATGAAATTATAATATTTACCGTTTGTACTTAACAGCTATAATGTCAGCACAATTAAATACATATAACCTAATTAAATATATTCAGCCTAACAGTATACATGTTAACCTAATTAAATACATACAAACGGAATAAAATACATTTCAATCTAATTAAATGCATGTCATTATAATTTAGTATATTTTAATCTAGTTAAAATATTTAAATTTAATGAAATATACATAAATCTAATTAAACATATTTGTTACTATTTGAATAAATTTCATCCTAGTTAAATACATTTAAAGGTAATTAAATCTACTTCAACATAACTAAATGCACGTCAACTGCAAAAGCCAATCTATGAACTACAGCACTTATCTGTTTAACTGTTAGAGGACAGAGGTCAAAAGCGAGATGTTCCATTCATCGATGGTTATATTTGAGAACAAAAATTTTCCCGCCTTTGTTTTCTGTTGCCTTCTTTAAATTTTAAATTAATGATCTCCCCTTGTTTCAAATATCCCCGTATGCTATTCTTATTTACGTCTTATAATGTAAACAAAAGTTTTCCTTTTTTGCATCTAGCTACTAAGGATTCCCATTCCAGATCACGCACCTTTTTAAACTCATGGCCTCTGCATCCTATTGCTACTTTATCTGCACCTCTCTGCGCTCTCTCAAAAAAAAATTCCCTATAGAGATGCCAGCAAGATGCTCCATATTGTATAATCGGACGAACTAATACGTTAACTCTGGATACCGCACTTCCAGTTTTAACGAAATGCCAAACCTTTCCTGCTTTTTGCATTACATAATTAGCTTGGTCCTGCCACCCCAGCTATTTCTGCAAATATATTCCTAAGTATTTGCAGTGCATTTCTTGGGGAAATTTTCCTCAACAATATAATAGCCAAGAACAATTTCCTCCCTCAGTTTGTTATATGATACATATATTTTACCTTTGTTTATCTTTTTGTTTATTCTAGACAGTTTGACCTCGTCCAGATCGCTGTTTAAAATTTCAATATCCGAATTTCCCTTACCTCTTTGTATTTAATAAAATCGTCAGCAACTTTAGATTTAATGCAAATTGATGAATCATTTATATAAATTAAGAAGAGTAACTGTCCGATAGCTGATCCCTGGGGGACTCTCAATAATATGATGTCCCCTTTCGACATTTTGCTATCAGTTTTAACACGTTGATTTCGATCGTTTAAAATGTTTTGAGTCCATACTCTTTAACCTAATGCGGCATGTGATAATTTTGACTGTAAGATATCATGGCGAACCAGATCAAGGGCCTTGCTAAAATTTTTCACGACGCTAACCCTCCAATAGATGTTAGAACCCTAAGTTATACATGGAAAAAACATCTTCTTTGTCCTAGTTGTGCCGTATTTATTGAATAATTACCTTACAGACAACTGCTGTTAGACTCACAAATCGATGGCCGTTTATCTCACTTTTATTTTCCCCATTATAAATTGATACTATGACAACACTTTTTAAAAATTTTTTGGAAGTATCATGAATACTTATGAATAAATTACACATTCCTTTTAGTACGGAATCATGGCCTCTTCTCCTAGAGATAAAACCTCTGCGGGATTCCATTCGCGCCACGCGACTTTGGATTTTGTAACTTCTTTAGTCTCTTCGGAAAGTTGTTTGTTGTTAGCTCCATAGTAGCTAAGTACTCAGGCCGGTTTTCTACAAATTATAATCTGCCTACAATCTAAAATTACTGCAATGTAGTTCATTAACACTATATGGAATGTTTCTAAGTCTTTAATGAATCGGTCCTGGTAGTGTAATCATACTTGCCGCCTAAACCTAAGATCGCGAGTTCAATCCCGGCCAGGACCAATGGAGTTTTTCGGGCGTAAAAATCCTAAGTATGGCTTCCTTCCGTAGGGAAGTAAATCCGTGGGTCCCCTGTTGTACATTTACGGCATGATAAAGAACCTAAGCCTGAAAGAAGAGGCCTCTGAGCAAAATTTGTCTGACGTTTCACGTCCTGAATAGAATGGGACGCTGATGACCTGAGATGTTAAAGAGCGGTCGTAAATAAACAAAATCAAAAAATAAATAAATAATATAATAAAAATAAGTAAAAATAAAATGAAAATCAATAAAATCTAAAATGGAAGGAACGTAACTGTTTTTGGTACAAGAAGTGAGATATGCGTAACCTTGGGAATGCGCAATGAAGCGGCGCATTAGTCGAAAACCATCTTTCTCGTTGATTGCCACATCAATATGGTACCAACTGTGCAACTGAAAGATCAATGTCCTTTGTGGGTTTCTCAATTAAATCAATTGTTTTCTCCAAATTTTTCGTCTAACTTATTCTGGACACAGCACAACTGATGATCAGGTGATTACGAGATAATGCATAATGACAGGAAATGGAACATTGATTCCATATTTGTAACCATAAATCTGAAATTTTTGCACTTGAATGATTTTAATCAGTTCAGTGCTTACAGAGATATGATTTTTTTTTTGGGGGGGGGGAAATCACCAGTTCTTTTTTAATCAGCTTCTGTTCTTATGCATTGCGTTTTTAGTCTTTACAACCCAAATGTGTATACTAAAAGGGATTGGCTCTAGAAATTCCATTTGTTTACCAATCGTGATATTTAATTTCAGCATGTAAGATTTTTTCTACTTTTGTCATCAGTGTCCACCGTCTATTGCGCCTCAATAGTAAAAACGGGCGTTAAATGTTATTAATTTTTTTCCCAAATTTTCTGGTTTTCTTCATAATCCTACTAAGTAGGTAGTGAGGGTGCTATAGGATATTTAATAAAAATTTTACGCAATTCTTTATCGGGAAACTTCTTTAATCTTTTCTAGAGTTCTGCGGCTCCAGCAGTTTTCTTGCTAATACCGCAGAAATATCCAGGTCCTGTAAAGATTCTTTTTTGCCAATCTTATCTGCCGCTTCATTACCTTCTATGTCCTGATATTCAGGCACCCAAGAAAGTTCTAATTCATTCTCTCTGGAAGTATTAAAAAGAGGTTGTTACGTTAGAGCATATATAGTTAATGAAATGAAGAAAGAAAAATGTACTTTTAATTCAGAGATGACTGATAAAATCACATAGAATCTGGATTAGGCGAACTGGTAAGCTAATTTTCTTCTGAAAAAGAGTAGAGGAAATTCTAAAATGTAGTCTTTAGCGTTCAATCCCTAAAAGTAGCAGTTTTTATGATCTTTTTATATCCTGGAGCGATAGCATATTCAAATGTAACTCTTTATATTCATTATATGATTATCATTTCATTCTATTTGTTTTTTCCAATGTTCTCTCCAATGAAACTTCTCAATCCGTTTTGGAAACACATTCCTCTAAAAACAGAGAAAGAACAGTCATTCTCATTCCGACATACATACAAAATATAATTTATTGAACACCTGGACGTGCGAATTCTAAACCAGGATGAACATGTCAACAGATGGGATTATCCGAATATATACGTGAACGTTAATCTCTCAGTGCAACAAAAGCGCGCAAATATGGATGTCATCCGCTACTGGTCCGAAAGCGACAGCGCAGTAAGAAAGGATTCCACACTGGTGCAGAGAGAGGCGTTGTAGAAACACATTCCGACTAACAATAATTCAGAATTATTGGCACTATCAATTAAATATTGAAGGGCACCATGAAAAGCTTTTGCCTTAGTAAGAGCATGGCACGAAACTACTTGGAAACTGGATCGAAATATACTTTCTGAACAGTTCTGTCTTCTGTTTTAGTACACTTTGTGAATCTGTGTTTGAACTTGTGAAAATATCAAAATTTATGAAATATACTAGAGAGTATCAGGGCGTGCAATATAGTTCGTACGGATCACACCCACAGAAAAAATGCTATTTTTAATGTATCTCATTTGCCTGCACTAATGAATGCAGGCAAATGAGATATCTACTCTTAATGTGCGGTAAAATATTAAAAGAATCTCAATTTTCTACTATTTTCATGTAATTCTAAGACCAGAACTTCAGTTTCCTAAATTAAAATCTACTGGAGAGCAGACCAAAATAATAAAGGAGTACTAAAAGCATTCAGCGGGAGTCTGTGTGCTGTCCCATATCCCCGCACTGTTGCCCTCTGCCCATTTCGCAGCGAACGAAGAGGGTGGCAGATGAGACAATGGCCGTACAGCAGGCCCCGCCGCCCTGTAAGAATTAGTGCTAAACTTTCTTCAATCAATCTTTCTACAATCTTCTACAATCTTTCAAATCAGTTCAACAATAAAAAGAACAGTTTCTGTTATAAAGAGCAGATAAGTAACCAGACTTTTGGTTCAGGGTGGTTCTACGGGATGAATGGGATAAAAATGTTGTCATTTTGCTATTAATGAGGTAGTTTTTAAAAAAATAGTTGGTTAATTTGTAAAATTCATCGTTGACATAGTTAGAAGTGATAGGATAATTACTTCTTAACATCTATTTTTCAGTTATAGGATTATGCATTTTTCTGATTAAAAGCCTGTTTTTTTTCGCCAATAGTAGAGTCAAAAGATTACAAAACTGCAGATTCAAGAATAAAATATTCTGTGGGATTGTTTAATATTTATCTTCAATTTTTTGAGCTACATTTGTTTTAATAGTTGGTTTCAGCTGTTTGTTTATTTAGAATATAAAACAAATGACGACAGTTTGCCTTGAAATGTTACTAATTTTATGTGAAACTCGTCGAAATAGGAAATGTAATGGTATGAAATAATCGAGAATATCTCCTAAACATAAGAGCGCCTTATCTTACAAGGCTTATTAACGTATGTCAGCTCGCACGTAAGTAACTGTGAACAATTCCTTTAAATAACGTGATATTAAGTTATTGTGTCATGTTATATCTGATTTTCATTGTGAATAACCTTTTAATGTTTATCGTAAAACGGGGAACCTGCTGACGAACTTTCGTTCGCTTTTAGACATCTGCGGAAACTGTTAGATTTTGGAAAATAAAATAGGGTTATCTCGGGAATGTATAGGCTACGACAGAATTTATTTAAGCATAAATAAAAAAAATGGCAAGAATTTTGAGGTAAACAGTAATATCATAGTTTCTCTTCATCCCTGTAGTTTTTTATTTGTGTGGTATTATGTTTAAAGTATGCAGGGCTCAGAAAGTAACCGAGAAGAACAATATTTTCACTGATCCCAGTACTTAACAGCAGAGTCAAATGTGCAATAGTATAGATCTTCCTTTTCTTCATGCAAGGTAATCCATTGATTATAAATCCAGACTGCATAGTTGCAATAAATTTTAAGGTATTAAACTCGGCTTTTGAAGTGAAACTAAGTACATAATAGTTCTTGGAAACCAGCTACAAGTGTTCTAATCTTCTTGTTTGGAAGCATTTCCTTCCAAAGAAACTGCTCAATATTAAGTAAAGATTTTTACTTGTGGAATAAGTATGTCAGCTTTTCCTTTGCTTGCATTTCTTTCAGGGATCATAGTATGTCATTAAAAGCAGATAGTTCGTCTAGTTTTACTCTATCTTGATTACATTGAGGTTCAGTTGTGAATGTCATCTCATGTGTAACCTTCCAGGGTATTCAACAAGTACTGAAACGCTTCATTCCTCTGCCAGTTTATCTTGGAAGAATACAATATTTTATTTTCAGTACTTTTGAACCTTGGCACACCATCTTATGTTTTACATTCTGCTTGGTGATAGTGATGCCATTAGCTTTCAAAATAGAGTATGAAAAGAATGCGCATTATAAAGAAAGGACATTAATTTAATTACTTGCTGTGTTAAGTTATAAATATATTCACATATATGTGTGCCTGAGATACACTTCCAGCCTTGAAATTACAATTCAATTCACGAGTGGTATTTCCTAAAATTATTTTCCGAATAAAATGTGTAATTAATAATACTAATAAAATAAAATATTTTACTTGGGTATTATTTAATTTGGGTTTAATTGTATTTCGTTTTTATGGACAGAAGAGGATATTTTAGTACTTGAACCCTGCAATAGAGCTGGCCGTTCGTGCCTATGCCCCAAGTGAGGTCCTATTCGGGAATAAGGGATGAACTGAAGAGCATACCGCGCTGCAAGGACCCTCGAGCGGTGAGGGGGCGAACGGAGACGGGGTCTCTAACATGTTTCCAGATAAATCACCCTCTCCCTCTAAGAAGGGTCGCTTCAGTACCAGACGCCGGGGCAGAAACCTTTTCCTAATGCAAGCCACCGTCACACCGTACCAGTCCACCTCACTCTGGCTTTTCGACCCGGTAACAGAACCAGCAGAGTGAAATGTTATGAAACTGAAGAATAGTAAATTTGTGGAAAGATAATGTCCATTCCAGCGTTCATCAAAGCGAAAAAACCGCTTCTCAACTGAGTACAGCTTAAAAACTGTCTACCTGATGTATCAGAAATGCGTACCCGCATCTGGAACTTGTTGTCTGCGTCTGAGAACTGAGTTACGTCTCATCTGGAACTTGATTGTTGGGTCTCGCCGTGTGCAAAACTTCAAACTACATACTGAGAACTGCTTGCCCCCGTAGAGTAAATACTGCCTTACAGGGTCACACAGGCACGCGCAATCTTTATGCCTATCTTTAAAAGTTCATACATATATTTTCCATTGGCTAGTTTAAGATTCGTGCCACACGTGTCATTCGCTATTTTTGAAAGTTTAAAACATATTGTTGGCTTTGGCTAGATATAAGGCTAACAGTACGTCTGTCAGAGTCAAAGCCCCAAACGAATTTTCAAGTCCTTCAGTTTATTAACCCTCCTTTTAAAAACTTGCATAACACTGTCCTTTTCCTTTGTATCGGGTGTATGGCCCTCTTGCCTTTCCAAGTTACGCAACGAGAGGAGAAAAAAAGAGAGGCTTTTTCTTTTGTACAATTCTTTCATCGAAATTACAACTTATGACAATAATAATAATAATAATAATAATAATAATATACAATGCTAATATATGATGATTGTACTTACATAAATATACATTATAATTATATTTCAGTGGTGGTGGATCAGAAGTACTGGTAAACACGCTAACATCCTTATTTTGTAATAATGCAATATTGTACACGCCTATGTGGTCCTAAACATAGACAAAATATACGTGGACGTTTCACTTTACAAAAACAGATCTAAACCAATAATGCAAACTATATTTACTGCAAGCTTTACTATATATATATATATATATATATATTTTTTTTTTTTTTTTTTTTTAAGATTGCCGCTAGCTGCAATAATGAAATGTCTCTAATATTGGAATATGCCTGGTTGGAAGTAAACGAACTAATGTAATTGCTTGCATTTCTTGCTTCCTGTTTTTCAATGTAAATATTAACATATTTTTGTTTTAAAATGTTGTTATGTATGAAATCCAATGTTTTTTTATTTTACTTATAAAAGATGCAGAAATCAATACTTATGCCAGAAAAATAGGAAAAACATAAGATTACATATAGTCTATTGCTCAGTTGGTATATTTCACTACACAAGAAGCAACTTGCATTAATGTAAAATAATTTTAAAATTGCGAGTAAGATATTCTGTCTCCAGCAAAAGTTAACCAAACTACTTTATACGTGTAGAGCGGCCAATTAACGTAACTGATGTTTTCCTCAATTCATTTTCAGAAAAGGCAAATGCCGGGCTAGTATTTCTCTGCAACGAATTCCCCTTTAGCTACCAATCCATCTAATCGTGTGTCTGCATCTTCTATGTTTGGATTAATGGAGACAGTCCTGACATAGAATGGACCAACAATTTAGAGATCCTCTCAGTGTTCAAGGTATGTACGTTTCATAGTAAATATCTTCCCGACAGGTGGCTGACCCAGGCGTTGGTGTGTAAGTCCTATAAACGCAGGAGGGTAAATAGAGCGAAAGAAGAAGAGAGAATGAAGACAAATAGCCGATCGCTAGAATAACAAAAACGCGTTCCAATCAGTGCATTACTGCAGATTTTTAAACATAAGAGTAATAAACTCAAAATAAAAAATATGCATAAACCAATACATACCAAAACTAAAATCAGCTTACTGGACGCATGTGCATTTCAGAAATTATTTTCCTTCAAGGACATTGAATTAATGTGATTTTATATAAAAAATTTACTCGCAATATTACTATGACCTTGGGGTGCGCATAAGAAGCGGCATATGCAGCATCAAATTTCCAGTGTTATATTTCGTGAACGGGTAAAAGCAAAACTAACTATTATTATCACGTTTGCCAATTACCAAACATTAACTTACATAAGCATTATCAGCAAGTTCAAATACCACCACTTGGTTCCCTTGTTTTTTATTTATTTACGTGGGTAAGTCAATTAGTAAGTTACTAATTCATGTGGGGCACTACATGCATGAATGCAGCTATTGACAATAGATGGAAGCATTAGTCTGGTGGAAATTGATGACTTTCGATACAAGACAATCTATGTTTACAATAGCGAAAGAGCAGTTACAAGATGGTGGCGCCTCTTTGAGTGTACAACCTTCGAGCAGCGCTAGGTTTGAAATGGCAGTTGCTGTGATTTCAATGCATAGGGTTGTTTGTTATTATTTATTTGATCGGGTAATTTGATGTCTTCTTGTCTCGCCTCGGCTCTTAGAGTCATGAGTTTGATGCTTCCTATTTCTCTGGTTCCAATGCAGATGGCCGGGGTTCTCAGGGTAATTTTGGACTGTTTTTAATGGTGCAATGTCATTAGGGAGAAGGAGATTGTTCACTGTAATAATGATGCTCGGCGCTGATTGAGCATTTAATTTATTTGACAACTTGGAAGGTTGTGGAACATGCTGTGCTTCGGCGGATTATAGTTCACTGTATTCACTCCCATATTTATTCACTTTACTACGATTGTGACTATTATTACTATTACGTTGCGCTGCCGGACTGACTCTCACTGACTCTCACTGACCGAACGATTTACTTTTGACTCTTCGCGACGGTTTCACTATTCTACTACAACACTGGATAAGGCAGATACAGACTGATCGCTACTCTTGCTATTACAGTTACTACTCTTACTGTTACTTTTAGGACTGCTTCCTGTCACCACTGCCTCAGAACTTAAACTTCACATAGTTAATATTAAATCTCTTATGCCAACTCGCTCCTCCCTCGCAAAAATGTAATTCCTTTAAATATTATTAAATTTGGTTCCTTCTAGAATATTATTGGATCACACTAGCGCATGATCTGTTACAACTTTGCTTCTATACGTCGTATTTTTAAACATGTGGGTTGGTTGAAGACTCTGGGTTTTTACGAGGAAATATTTCTTATTCCCACGCTAAGGAAAAAGTACATCTACCCTTTCACTAGATTCTCGAAATATAGCACGTTTTTAGCTATGTACGCGGCTTCCTTTGAAATAAATGTCTTGGTTTCTACGAAAATAGTTTAAAGTGACACCATTCGCCAGAAAAGTGATGCGCACGGTCTTCTGAGATCACGAATGTATACTGCTCACTGTATCGCAGCCTCAAGGACAAACTGGCAATCCCGACTCGTACTGTAACACTCTCAGAAAACTTCTTAAGGCCATGCAATAAGCGACCGGACTTCTCACAAAAGCGTGTTGCTCTTGCACGACAACGGGGTTCTCATATTGACAGAAGACAAATAAGATTTTACGAAATTTCAAGTTGGAAGTCCTCCAGCATCCTCCGTATAGCCCCAAACTTCTTCCAAGTGACATCCATTTGTTCTGCTCTCTTAAAGATCACGTTTCGGGTAAACAATTTCCAGACGATGAAGCTCTAAAAAGGGTAGACCCCTTCTGGACCCGACAGCAGCCTAAAGAATTTTATGTTCCTTGTACTTGTTCAAGGGTGGGACAAGTGCATCTATATACAAGTAGATTATGCTGAGAGATAAAAGTGTTTTAAAATATTTTCTCCTATATTCATTTATAACTTACGTACATACTAAGGGCAAAACGAAATACATTAAATAAACGTCTATAGCTTTTGGCGTGACAACTTTTCCTATAGATCAATACAAAGTTATCAAATGACAACGCAGTGAGTTAAGCTCTTCGTGTATACATTCCAAAATCTTCTTATTACTATATTCTTATAATTAAATTTTCCGTCTTCTGTTACCAGAGGACAAACAATTAAGTATCCTCTTCTGTCCTACGGAGAAGAAGGAAAGGATGAGATATACTGGTTGACCAGGAATCTGAGTAGGTGATGTACTAGTAGGTGTGGTCCCATACACCGGCGGGCCTACAAGAACCATCCCGTTTCCATCAAGGTCTCACTGCAGGTTTCCCTAGGTTCCCTGAGGAGGGTTCCAAGACGAACTGACCAGACACTAGGATAGAAACTTTCCTGAGTGCAAGCTACCGCCACACCACAAGGCCCCATCCGACCTTACTTGACGCTTTCGATCCTATAACCGATGCTATGAAATGAAATGAAACGAAAAGAAATAGAGCGACAAATTCGTTGAATGTAATTATCCATCCCAGCCTAAGCCTAAATAACGAGGGAAACCACGAAAAATGCAAAGCCAAGATAGCCGGTTTCAGGGGAATTTAAGCCGGGATAAAGGGAACTGCTCCCGGTATAGGTTTCATTGTTACAAGCTGCTGCTAGCAGGTAGTACTGCCGGAAATAAGAGAACGAGCGTGCACTAACTATTCATGGTTTCCAAGTTAAACGCTATCAGAAAATTGTTTAACAGTGATCAATATCAGAAGTATTCTCATAATCTGAATGATGTATAATAATATATGCATGTTGAAACATTAATATTTATGTTTCTACTAATTTATTTTATATGCATAGTATATTGAAGTGCTGCACAGTAGCTTTAAAGGAACTGGAATTTATGAAGAGCATTTTTATACAAAACGCTTCCCAGCTACTCAAGTATCACGCTTTCAGGTGTGCAGAGAGTTTTGAATTGGAGGAACGCCGACAATACCTAAACACAATGTTTGATGGCTTTTCCGACGACGCAATGGAGTAATAAAACAATATACTGCAACCCTGATATCGTTTCAGTAGTCATAAAAAGTCAGTGCAATAGAACGCTTGCTATGTCAAAGCATGCTCCAGTTATTTTCGAACATCACTGGTGCTAAAATGTCTTATGAGTTTTGTTGATTTTGTCTGCCACAGTCTGGATTACTTTTTGTGAGCCGTGCCCTGGGTAAAGTGAAGCTATGACAGAAGAGAACCATAACACAAAACATTTTTCTACCCTCATAATATATGAGATACAAGATGAAAATGCCCAAACGTGAAGCTTCCATCAACCTTATGGAGAACAATTTAATATAACATACAGGTGTAAAAATAGCGAGGAAAAATTGAGAGAACAATCAAATATAATGATAAATGCTCTTATTTTGCAGAAGCTTTATCAGAGTTTATGTTGTAACAAACCTATTTTATGTTAAACTTTATCAGCTTACGTAAAACTGTCTTATTAATTTTTGTGTGCATTTTCATTATAACGTATTTAATCTTTATTTCCTATAAAGAAATATAAAATTGTTAAATACATTTTAAATATCACCAAAAATCCCATTTCTTGTACCAAAGCTGTTCATGTGTACAATAGAAGAATAATGGGCGCACAAATGCGTTCACATTCTTTTGGTTAACGCTTTTCAGGATGAGAAAAAGTTCTACATGTATTACTATTGTAATCTATTCCTTTCGAGAAACAAAGACCTTCTTACATACCATTACTAAAACCCGGCCTTTGGACCCTTTGAATACACATTAAGTGTTGGTCAATCATTGAACCTTAATTTTGAACGGAGAGTAAGCTGAGTCGAAACAGTTCAAGATACAGTGAAGGCGTCTCCTCTTTCATATCTGCAGGGGTATGTGTAAATGGGACGAGCTGCTGGCAAGCAATATTCCATTCACACTTACACTGTTGAGGAGTGCTTGAAGCTTTTCAATGTCTATACACGTGGCTGTACTTGCCACCAAAATCGAAGCTGAACGCATACGATTTGAGTTACGGAATAAAGAAGTTTGTGTATTTTCTTCCAGACCTTGTCTTTAAATTTACCAAATAATGTGTACTATTAGAAAGCTGTGTATTTCTTCAGTTTTTCTCCAAATTAAGTGGGTACAGTCTTTGTCAATAGCCATACAAAGTTTCCAGTAATGAAATGTGGGGTTTATGCAATATAGGACAATTTGCCTGTAGCATAGACACATTTATTGAAATAAATTGATGTACGACAGCATGTCAACTATAAACGCTACGTGGCAGAGGCATATCGCTATGTTAAGTTTAGCATTGATGTAAGTGTTACAATTATATGTATTTATTTATTAATCCTCTTTAGAGGAAAGCAAGTTCATCATTTGTGCAGATGTTTGGCTATTTCTCTAGTATTTTTCCTTTAAGTGCATGAAAAACGTTTAACGATTTTGTCTACATAGCGTCCTCTGTTACTTTTATCCCGACGTAGACAAATATATATATATCACTTCTCAGTGTATGACTCCGATTGACTAAGTAGGTCTATTAGTTCTATTAACAGCTATTGCAACGTATTGATTGTTAGTTCTAGTTACAATTGACAAATTTCATTAATAATAAATCTGTGCGATAATCTTTTCGCAAATTTTCAACGAATTTCCTTGACAGTACTTTGCAATACTAACAGAACCATCACATGCTTACACCACGACGTCTCTTGTATTGAAACTGGTTGCACTGTAAAGAGAGCAATATGTACGTAAAATACCAACAATTAAAATGCCGAATTAGGTACCATAATGACTGGCATCTCTCAAGATGAATACAATTTTTACTAATATGATTTTCTTAATGAAAACTAGTCGTTTTAAAGTTGACTGTAATTTCCTTTAGGAACTACTGCGCATAACATCGGGGGTATAAGTGATCCTGGAGTCAACGAGAAAAGAGCTGTATCAAATGATTGTGTTTACATTAGAATAGAAGTAACAGAACATATAATAGTAATAGATTATAAGTCAAAAATGTGGTATAAGAATATGTTGTACCAGCCATATCCTGGGCTTTCAGAGTATGTCCTCACCGCTAGCAAGGAATTTTACGCCTCGATCAAGGCCGGCTCCTCTCCCCACTCAGGGCAGCTGCTTGCCTATCTCTCCTTAACTTCTAAGCAGTGTACATCTTCGACGATGAAAAGACAGCCGACTTTAGAGCAATGTATTTTTCTGTATCATTTTTACCTATAAATATGAATCGGCTCGTCGTGTTCGTGAGGAGTTGACTTCGATTTTTGTGGGCAATTGCCTCCTTTCAGAACTCCAATCTACGACCTTGTTAATAAGTGTAATACTACTGGTTCGGTACAAAACAAGAAACTCATACGAAAACGTACAATTTTACCAGAAGACAAATTGGACGAAATTGGCGTAAATATTTAATGTTTTTCAAAAACTCACTAATGAAATTATCAGCATCTTCTGCATATAAAGCATATAAAAGTTGGTTCAAACTTTACAAGCGTGCCCTAGCCCATTGTCTACGACTAAGTGATCCCTTAGCAAGTGTGCTTTATTATGAGGGGTTTCTTTCATCCCTGACTGAAGGGTGGAGCAGTATATATCGTGTTCTAATGTTGTGGTTTCTATTTTGAGGGAAGGAAATTGTTCACTGTATTAGTGAAGTCTTGCACTGGTGAGCATTTAATTTATTTTACAACTTGGCAGGTTACTTCCTGATTGCTCGTCGCTGACTTCAGTACTCACTTAGACTGACTTTAGAATCACCTTAGAATGACTTAGAATGCCTTCGATCGACTTTAGAAATGACCTAGACTGACTGCTTTCGAGTGACTTAGAATGCCTGCTTTCGTATATCTCTCTTGAGTGAATGCTCTCGTATGTCCCTCTTCTGATTCTGTACTCCAGTTTTCTACAGCATCGCCACGCTTCTCGCTAAATTAAAATCCCTCGTATATTATCCTATCTCCGTGTTATATATTCATCATTGGCTATCTTAAAAATATTTATTTGTATCTAAGTTCTCTCTATTCGTTGACTTTTATCCGATGCCCATTGACTAGAATTATTCTCTCCCTCCTGGTCTACAATATCTTCCCACGAGCCTGAATTTTCCAGAACAGCCTGTCATAAATTTCGGCACTATCCTTACATGCTGATTTCTATTGAAACATCTTTTGCCTCCCTTAGTTGTAGATTGCCAAATGTTCTGAGAGATAACTCACGTATTTTTGGGCGGTTTTTATTACCTTGTACCCCCGGCTTTCCTGTAATAAAACATTTTCATCTCCTTTCTGATATTTCCATTTTCTTTTAAATTATTACTTTATCTGATTTTGTTCAAATACTGTCCCGTTACTGTCATGTGTTTTCTTACTGTGAACTCCTAAGTATTCCATGGTCAGAAGTTTCGTTACCTAACAAAAGATACTTTACCCTTTCCTCAGCATTGTCTAAGGAGCGGCCAGTGTTTGAGGCGTCAGGTATACATCTCGGTTTCTTTTACCTCAAATGTATACGAATCTCTTTTGTAAGATACAATCACCTGTCAAATGACATACATATAAGTACGAGTTACAAATTATATCAATTCCTGTTATACCAATCTCTAAATGATTTCATTATACATATACATAATAATTATCCTTACCAAATCTAATGCTTTTAGAAATATAACTCTGCAGCCTCAAGTTATATAAATTAATAAAGGCACCCTTATTTACGGCTTCAAGGGTTAGTCTACCACAGATCGTTCTTTTTAGACGAGGCGTAGTTCCACGTAAATCCATGTGAACACTCACTATTAGTGTTCTGAAAACCTAAATCATACACAAGATAACCTTCTTTATAATAGGGAAATGGGAGTTTGGTGCGATTTTCGCAAAACGCAAAGGCGCGAGTCAGCTATACATGACATGTTAAACTGCTCAGACGCAAAATCCTTGCAAGCTGTAAGAACATATTCGGGAAACCCTGTATTAAGGTTTGAAAACAAGCATTTCTGTTTATTTTCAGTACTAAATGATAATAGTCATGGTTATCTTCAATATTCTAAATAATAACACATTTCCAAATAAGCCTTTCTGATATCTACTGTGTGAAGAAATATATCAGGTACCTAAATAACACGGCTTTTAATGGGACATAATAAGATATTGCTACTTTTTTCATAGTTGGAGGTGTTGAAGAGATATGAAAGTAAACATTGTTATTTTAAATGAATTGTAATATTTCATTATTCACCTTTTAATTGTTGCGTTTGAAGACGTATATAACCACTGTGCTTTGCGGGTCAACAAAGCTGTTAAAGGTCAGTGACTAAGAGAAAGATTGTACTTCAAGGAAGCGGTTAACAATTTGCTTGCCCTGTTGTACTGCAAGCCTGTGCATCTGCAACCAACACAATACGCATAAATCAAATGTAGACAAACATCCAACTCGTCATATGTTTCCTGTGTATATCTGTGTTCAGTCTGCGGTATGCTGTAGTAGTTATCAGACGACTTCCTCCTAAAGTTATTCAAACGTTCATAATGCGCTACGCCAAACCCGTGCGCTATACGAAAGCAGAGAAAGTTGACACAGTTTTCATTTATGGCAGATGTCGCCACATTAGAACAGAATTGCGGTTATGTTCTGAAAGATAGCCTAGTTGTGTCATACCTTGCGATTTATATTTAAAAACAAAAATGTTTCATTACACTAGAACAGTTGATGATAAGTGTGAGACGTCAAAGACACGAGATATTAAACGACGAAGAAAATGCAATTAACATTTTGGTACGTGTAAGCACGAGACAGAATTAATTAAAGAGAGAGTAGGATCAGTCAAGTGTCCTGGGAATTCTATTATTATTATTATTATTATTATTATTATTATTATTATTATTATTGTTGTTGTTATTTTGTTGAATAATTTCCATTGTGTATTCTGTAATTAAATGCCAAAAATTACATTTTTACAAATTCCACTATTTCCACATTTCACTTCATGAGCCTATATAGCGACGATTTCCGAAACTGGTTACAATTCTCGGAATAGTCTCTACAGCAATTGCAAATCTAAGTTTGTTTATTTACGGGTGAAGCTACCTTTACAAACCATAGTTATCTTCCTAACATACACTACTTGTCATTGAAAACCAATGTGACAGAGAGAAGAAAGGGCGTGGTCTATAAATGTATTCATATTTTATTGACAAGGTATTAAATAGCGACAAGCATTAACAGTTCTTAAATACTGCCACAAGTATTGGATGAAATTCCACTAAACATATGGCAATCCATGTGTACCAGTAAGACGAATATCCTTCCCGTTTTGCAAGGAAAATAATAGATCATTTGAAGATCGTTGGATTGGTCGGTACGGAAACAAAAGCCATGCATGTTCACCGGCTTATCATCAACTTTTATTTAAGGGAGAAAATTAAAACAATAAATGTACCAAAAGTTTCCTTCAGCCTCAAAGCCATGAAGGATCGTATAATGTTGCTTCCTCTGTAATAAGTTCATATTAAATTCCACTAGCAGTATCGCCAATACGCATACTGTAATGAAAGTTCATTCCCGAAATGTTTTCCATCTCTTGACATATTGTTCATCATTAACCTTAAACGACTTCAAATGACCCTAAAGGTTTGTAATGTATATGTCGTCATACACACTATTAAAAGGTAAATATTAGACCATATAAAATCATTTAAAATAAAGAAATTTAATATGATATCGCGTCGACACCTGCTTTTATGAAAAAAAAAAAAAAAAACTAACAATATCAAATTAGATTCCCCTTCAAGGAAAGCAACATTTGTCTGCTGATTTTATCACTGAAAATGATGGCCAGTTTTGAGAGCCACACCCTGTATTACGAAGAGCTCCAATAGCGTAAACGTTTCATAGGACCCAAATGCACAGTTTGGGATTACGGTCATCGGCGTCGCTCAACCGAAAATAAAGCGTTTCCTCAGTAATTTAAGTAAAATCCCATCAACATATAATTAATTGCCCATAGAAACACACAAGTGCATTTTGCAGTGAAAGTTGCGGAATAGGCCCTAAAGATATTTCAGTTATGGACCACCTGTGCGTTTCTCCGAGTACGCAGCCGTGTTCCGGCGACCTATAACTAAAATAATCTCGGTGTATTTTGTAAGAACATTTGGCAAGAGATGTTCCATTGGTAAGAATCTTTGACTATATTGTTTGCTTCTTACTCCAATCACTTCGCATTTTCTCGAAATGTAAATAATAAGACACGAGCGGCATCACTCTCTTCCAATCAGTTGCGAGCGAGATTTCGACATGTCGGCCAGATGTGTTGTGCATTCGAGAGTGAGATTTGATGAATTAGTGTATTAGTGTTGTGCATTGATGAGATATTGAGTGCGTCGTCGTATATTCATTCATCTTAAAGGAATACAACAGGTACAAAAAGATGTGTGACAGAACGACACAGATATTTAGGCGATAATTTCCTGGCAGCCCGGTATTTAGGCGTAAATAACCTAACGGCGCGGTTTCAACAAGAAAAATAATATTTAACTTGACGAAAGCGATTAAAGCGCTTGCCATATCCCAGATCTTACGGTTTGTATGAAAATTGAAAAATAGAGTATATTCCACTAACCCTCACACACTAGAGGACCTTAAGACATTCGAATCTAAGTTAGGTCCTCCATTTGTATTGGGGAACTAACGTGTGTCGGTAATAATTTGTTAAAATGTGAATTGGGTGTCACGGAAAATGGACAACATTTCAAAAATCTACTGTAAGTGTAGAGAGTATAAAATTCTGTTTTCTAATATGTTATATCTAAGTTTTAAAATTGTGAAACGTGTAAGCGCCGCGAGTTTACGCAAGAAACTGCTTGCGGCAACGCGGGGTCTAACCGCCAACGGGAAACTATGTATTGCTACTTTTATAAAATGCTGTCACTATATTAACTAAATGACGTACATTTTTTTCTATTGGAAATTTAATTTTTGTTCAAATAGAACAACTGCAATACTGTAAACACTTTTGTACACACGCTCTTGCGAATTAATGCAACGTTTCCACCCAGAAGTCACCTGCCAATTAGATGACTTAGCTTAATAAACACTCTGCAAACTTGCCACTTGATGCGAATGTCGCACAAGTGGTGATTACCTATATGGCTCACCTAAAATGCTTCTTATAAAATATTTCTTAAAAATTGTTCACTACTCAGGATTCTGAATTGCACATGCATGCCGAACTTGAAAATTTAAATATAAGATTTACGGGACCCATAGGGGAATTGCACAGTTCTGTACGTATCTTAAAGGATCCTTTTCTTTAAATAATTGATTAAAAGGAGCGTGTTTTAAGCACACTGGGAAATATGAGACAAAACTAAAGAAAAATGTTTGGAATAATTTTCCGGATATGAAAATCTGAAGACAATATTAAATTTTATAGATTTTATTCCTGTGTTTTTGTGATGATATAAACAGCAGAGCTATTTGAAATAAGAGGAAATACATCAATCTGCAGTTACAGTTCATGACCTGGTGTATAAAAAAAGTTTACTCTTTAATGGGGCAAGAAATACGCCCACAAGTTAATCCTAAAGAGAAAGTATTGTCTTGTAGAGGTTAAGCTGTGTTATATTATTTATAATTAATGGCGTTCAATTACTTACAACTACACAAAGCAATGTAGTTTACTCTAGTCATATCACTTGGAGTTTCTGTGAACTTTTGGTTTCTTTCCAAGAATATTTCGCCAAAATCTTTCAGAGTTGCAGGGCTTAATATTTATTCATAATATCCTTGGGGGAGTTGAAGCGGTTGTATTAACGGTGGGGGCGTAACCTAGTGTGTACGGTGGATGCGATGGTTCGGTTGATGAATGCTGATTGTTAGATTGTGGTTCTGTTGGCTCCTAGCTCAGTCGGCTGCTTCAATTGTATTATGTTGTAGTTCTCAGGGTTCACTGGGAGTGTTTTGTGGATCTCTTTTGAGCCCATAGGAACAGGGAATGTATCACACAAAAGATACACGAGATTGATTTCTTTACTAACAGTTTATTCAAGTTCAGGATAATCTATACCTGACTGCTCGCCGCTGCCTAACCAAATCCTATTGCTTTGCTATACTTGATATTATGTTTCTCTACTTCTATCTGCCTTAAAATTCTGCCCGTCTTTGTCTTTTCCTACCCTCGATATTATAACCAGTCATTGACAATGCAATTCTGCTCCGGCTATCTTCTCCATTCTGACCTCCATAACTGTCTATCCTTCCCCCATTTACGGTATCTGTCAACTAATGCCGATTACCCTGTACTCAACTTTCTTCTCCTGAATTATTAACCTCTCTACTCCGATTCCTTCTCTACTAACTTCTCTGAATTAACCTCCAAACTCTAATCTACCCTCTCTCAACGACCAACCCTGTTTTCAACTAGCTTCTCTGAATTAACAAATCATTATACTCAATTAACTTCTCAACTCTCTGATATCCTGTTTTCTATCTTATGGCCCCGCCTACGCGAAAATAAGAATCTATCTTTTACTACTCTATTCCCGACTGATTAGTCCCCTATTGGCTCTCTTAAAATATTTATTATATTGCTAAGTTATTCTCATTTGCTCCGTTTATGCGATGGGCATTAGTTAAAATTATTTTCCCCCTTCTGACATTCACTTTTCCCACAGCCTGAGATTCCCTGGATAGTAACCTCTGTCGTATATTTCGGCCTCGCCTTTGATAGTATGACAATTTCCCATTTCATATTTCCCTTCACTAGCTCAGATCTGAGAGTTAAGGTACCGAGATATCGCACGTATAATTCGCATTATCACCTGAATAGGTGGCATAACTCTTTGGACTTCAGCATTTCCTCTGTCTGCCAGTTATAAAACACTGTCTATTTTTTGACATTTCAATTCCCTTTAGAATTATTTCATTCAAAGTATGCACCTTATATTCAGTCCTAGCAGCCCGTTATAGCAATTTGCCTATCTTGGTCCATCGTAAAGGTATTTTAAGCCTCTAGACCTTTATCGGCTTTTAGTTCACCTCTATCTTCCCACAAAGTGTCCCTTAATAAAGGAACCTTTTTGCCTTTTGTCTATTTTTGCCATTTTGTTAGATGGGGCGAGCAGTCATCCAATATATCTGTATAAAATAATCTTCCCTTTTCTAATGGGGTTCTTACAGAGGGCTTAAGTCAACATGAAACATGGAAATAAACACAATGCCTCTTGCATTAAGTGCATATAAGTGCTGTTAAATACAAATAATACACATACAAGAAATAACCATATCAACCCATAGTAAACGTCGTTCTGAATAATCAAATTATATACAAACATAATAAATATCCATATCCGCTCATTACTCTAAAGAATATAACTTTGCATCCTCCATTTTTATATCTGCTTAATTATTACTACTATCAACTTATTATCTAAATAAAGGTAGCCTGAATATCGGCTGCAGAGTGCATCATTGTTTATCAGGTATAATTCCATTAATGCAATTTTCATAGGTTGTGTCCCGAAAGATTGCGCTGGAAATTGTTAGGCTATGGAATCGCAAATATTACTTGTTATGTAAGGGTTTCAATGGGTTAGATTTTAACATGTACCGAAAGGGATGTCCTTTGTTATAAAAATAATTCACAGACGCCTATCAAATTTGGACAATTTGAGAAATAAAATTTTGGCATGCATTGTGGAAATTACCGGGCTATAAAGCATCTCAAAATTGTGTAAACGGAAATATTATCGAAAAAATTAACTTTAATCAATCTCCACACACACATACACATCACAAACTTTATTTTTTGAGGTTACTAGGAAATCATAATATCACCCTGTTTCTTTGAACATATTTGCACGTTACAGTTTCACAATTCTTTCAGGCGTTTTATGAGTTTTCTAGAGTTTGTATCATTCTATCTGTAGGCCAACAATTCTTCTGGATATCTGTTTTAATCTATTATAAATAACTTTATAGCCTTTTCCAAATGTACATTTAATTCAGTAAGTACTTTTCAAAATCATAGGCTCGTTTTTGTCCAATATATTCAGCCTCTTAACATTTTACAAATTGTTATTTCTGATCACTTATTAAACAGTAGGTAAATACTGACCACCAAAAAATCACGACATATGCAATAAGATGAACAAATAAGAAATCTCACAAAATTGTATTTTGTAGTCTCTTGACATAGACATTTATCACAGTATGAGCTATCTTGGCAGAGCAGTTCATGCTTATCACGGTGTATGATATGGCTGCTATTGTTCACATGCTTAGAAATATCATATACATAGAGTAATTTTTCCCCTGTGGCCGCAACTGAACGCAATCCGCGTGTGGTTAAAGTAGCATCATTCTCGGGCTTCGTCAGTGGACAAGGTTCCCTTGCATTTTCACCCTCACAACTTTGATCAATCAAAAATCATATGAGTACTAACCTGTGTTATAAGTATTTTTTGCATTGGTGTCCATCTACAGTCAAACGTATCTGACCGCTTTTAATGAACTTTACATTCGCTCGTAACAACTCTGATCCTGTAGTTCTTTCAGTTTCAGCCTTGATATTTTCTTTAATTTCCCCTACATTATGTTATTTCTGTAGACTTAATGCACTGCTTGATTGTAGTAACAATATTGGCGCCCCAGCATCTTGTAATACCACAATGGTTTGTATTATATTGATCTCTGAACTGCAAATTGAGTTATAATAACATAACGACAGAAATAACGCCGGGGCTTGTCCACATAGAGCCGTCGGCGCGGGAACTGTGTTATGACAGGCGACTGGCTGACTCTGTAGAAACTCATATGGGGAGAACATATTTGTACAGTAAGCGAAATGGATAGCTGGTTAACGTAAACACGGAATATTCCCTCCCCTCAGGTATTCTAGACATGGATCTCAGAACGGCAGGTTTTGGAAGGGTTAGTACAGGGATGGGCTAACCATTTTAGCCTGCTTGCTGCCACACTTTTATCCAATCTATTCTTAAAAGTTATCATGTTCACTTGACATTGTCTAGTGGTAACCATACTTGCCTCGTAGACCAAAGATCGCGCGTTCAATGCCGGCCAGGTCGATGGATAATTTTATGGTGTAAATATCCTAAAGTATGGCTTCCTTAGGAATGGAAGTAAAGCTGTAATTCTCATGTCGTAGATTTACGCCACGTAAAAGCACCTCAAACCTGAAAGAAACGGTCTCTGAGCAAAATTTATTGGCCGTTTCAAATCCTGAATTGAATGAGACACTGATGACCTGAGACATTCAAGAGTGCCCGTAAATAAACCAAAGTGATAAATAAATGTTCGCTTAACTCATGCAAAGATGCAACATCTGTTTGTTTGTTAAAGAACTGGAGTCTTTCCGCCCCTGAACTTTAAACCTGTACAAGGTTTCAAGTGACCCAACAACCTCACTAGGTTACAACAAGATAATGACAATCGTAGACCTGTCAAAGATTCTTTCACCTAAACAGGGTATCAAATTGGTTGTATGTACATTTTATAGTCTGCTAAATATTTGTAATATGGGGCATTTACTAGCTGCATAGAAATATAGTTTGATAAGGTGGTATACCCAAATACGAGACATAAAGTTTATTTTCCCCTTCCAGACTTCCTATGAAGAGAACGAATGCTAAGCAAATGTGTTGATGTAATATATTAACTCTATGAAGTTTAATATATTCTTAATAATGTAAAGTTAATAGTGCATCGTTGGTGCCAAATTTATTTGAAATTATATTAAATAAAGGCTAAAACTGCCAATTTTATTATTTGGTTGATGTGTTAAGACTTTGCTGACTGGGTATTCCATGCTGTAAGGCAATGGCTCAATGGGATTCTTCTCCTTAGACCTCCCAGACATTTCGTTCAGGACTACAGTGGACATCATCAGTGGTGTGTTCAGCATAATCTTGAAGACGATGAAACCACCGAAGAACTGGAATCGAATAGAAAAGAAAAAAAATGCTTGAAACAATAACCTCCAAGAACAAATAAAGAAGTTTGATGAATTAGTTTGGAAAACAGAAGAAAGCAAGGCTAATCAAAAAGGTTCTAGTGAATAATGGAGTAGCTGTTTATGCTGGTAATAACAAAAAATATTCAGGGAAATAAAATTTCAGGGCTTCGCGAACGAAAGAAATAAGTAAAGAAACAGAAGTAATTACTATGGATGACAGAATAAAACTGAAAGCACTTAATGCAATGAAACTGTCATACTATGTTGCAATAAATTATTGTTAGATTAGACGAATATTTAATATATGCAATTTACTCGTGGGCTGGCATTCCGACGGAATCACCACCCAGAGTCTTCTAAACAGAACGCAATTAGTTTAACGTAGAGTACACATAAAAGGCGATGAAAATTAAAACTTGCATACACATTTTCTCATAAAGATTCTAAATTCAGTGACTGTATTTATTTTTCTGTAAAACGTTCAAATTGACGCGTAGGGGTCTATGAAGATAAATACTCATTCGAAACATGCGATTCAAACACCTACACGATCTCTGCTTGTGTAGAAGGTGAGCGAAGGGTGACTAAAGGAAGTCCATAGCTATAAATTTCAACATTTTGCAGAAAAACAAATATCATCAATGAATTTAGAGGTAGGTAAATGGCCTATAACTGAATTTTGGTGCGGTTTTGTTTATTCGAACCGGAGTGAAGGGAGACAAAACAGAGTTGTTTGGTGACGAGCTGTGATTGACATGAATCCATTTAAAGAAGTTGGGGAAGGCTATATTTGTAAAGTATATTAAAACGATATCACAAGTACTGTATTATATATTATTTAGGTAAGTAAACGCTTTAATAAGTTTATAAAATCTGTAAGGGTAACAATAGAAACAATATAGTATAATGTTAAAAATAGCACTGCACATTTCAATTCTGTGCCAGAGCGTGCAAATTTTCCCGCTTAAGAATTTCAAGAAAAAGTATTCGTCGGTTAAAAAAATTGTTATGATTTGTGTCTTACAAGATACAAAAAGTCCCAGGTTTCAATGTTTATGGTTGAAGGACATATGCGTCAATTTTTAAATCAAAGACAAGCATGGCGTTACATATTCATTGTGGCATGTAGATGACACAGCAGAAAATTCGATGCGTGCTGTGTTTAGCAGAATAAAATTTAGTTAAGCGTGTTCATTTCGTCATGACAGGAATAAGTGCAATCTACATGTCTGAAAGGCTACTCGAGGTATGGTTCGGGTTTACTAGGGGAGTTTCTCCAACAAATTATGTGAAACATATGTCAATAGACCATTACTTATACTTAAAATTACCACTTATTTCTCTAAACTTCTATGCAGAAAACTCCGAATCATCTTGGCATAAAAATATACATAAATCAACCAAAATTGTTTTATATACAGAATTCGAAAATATCACAAATGCTTCACATTCTACAATATTCCTAATGCGCAATGTTGCAGCATCAGAACTCAACTGGAAACAATGAGCTGCATAAAAGAACAGAAGAAGCTCTGTAAAAAGCGTGAAAGAAGACAGGCTTTAGATTTACGAGGGAACAATAGTATTCTCATTGGATGTAGTTAGTAATGCTCGGCATTCGTGTTGTGCAATTGGGAAACTTGTTGAAATAGGAGAGACAGAATCTGCCGAGCATCGATCTCGTCGCTCTTGATTACCCGGGATAATGCCTCATCAACGAAATAGTACAAGAGAAACAGTGCAGTAGTCATCTTGAATGCATCCTTAAAGCAATGGATTTGTTTTTCATGAGGGCAGAGATTTATAATGTATTGCCACTAATAATCAAAACAAACGTGATGTACGCCAGTTAAAAAGCTGTGTGGATCTCCAAGAGCCCCCCCCCCTCCGCCGCCCACTCTAGTAACGGATATTGTAAACGCAATAAGCACATCTAGGTAAAATTCTCTTTGTTTAACACTTTTCGTGCATTATATGTTACAATTAGCAGTAAAGGAATTCTAGTCTATCTTTCTTACTTTTTGACCACAAAGAACCATACTATAATTTGGTTAGCAGTTTAAACAGCTCTACCAACGGAAACCACCATCTGTCTGTTCGCATTCGTCCCCCATATTTACTCAGCACAGTAATGAGACGCATCACCCTACACATTAAACCGACTGTGCCTGGGGCTATGCTAAAAGCAAACTCTACTAGCCACAGAAACTGGCTTTCTATTGCCTTATAGGTCTATATGTAAAATATGAATTTCAAGTTAAAAGGAACACACATGTTGACATTTTCCTTGCAACACAGTTTTGAACACGATAGAAATTTATAACACTGGAGAATTCTACAGGAATGGAAACTAATGAAAGCAATATGACAATATGCACACATAGAGCAAATATGTGAATGACAGCGGTTTGGACGACATATACATTTGGGAGATGCAAATTTTCAAGTATATGAATTCAGTGAGTAAGTAACTAAAGAACTATTATACAAATATATATAATTGTACTTTTAGAAGCTAAACAGAAGCTGAAAGGAAGCCGCGACATAGAGAGCTATACAGTAATATTGAAAGTTATTTTTATCTGTGTCCGCAGTCCAGTGCAGCGCGCTCTGAACCAAGGTCATGTCAGTCGCCTGTGATAGTCAATTCTCGTGCTGATTTTATTTTATTTATTTGAGTTATTTATCTACGCTCTTATAAATCTAAGGCCATCAGCGCATAATTCAATTCAGGGCGTGAATATATTTGTCATTTTACCTGGAAAGCCATCACCTTAGTATTTTTTAGCTGACATTTTAAAATGAAATCATTTCTAGCTTTATTTAAAAATGTCCATTTGCAGTTTCTGCTTAGTTCTTACTATGACAACTTTCGTCTGCATAAAACAATATTTTATTATAGATACTTTGTCCTAAATTTGTTTCTGCAATATATTGGAGCAGGATATCGTCCATATTAAAGAATGATAAAAGGAAAATAACTTCATATGAAGAGAAAATAAATATATACGATAAAAATGTTAAAGAACACATAAAATACTAAGCAATAAGACAGGAATTTAAATTATTTTCATTTCAAGAAAACAAAAAAATTATAAAAAACGGAAAAATCATGATAACATTGAATCGAAACCTTTATCCAAAGAAATAAGGCCATGTCTACTCTTATATTGGTGGATACAAAGCAAGATCCCATTAAGATATGACTAAAATCAAATCAGATTTATACAACCTAACCCTTGACAGAAAAATAAAAGGAATAATGTGTAGTGGAATGACTACCAAGGAACAAGAATATAAAAACAGACAGAAAGAGAGAGAGAGAGGATATATATTAATCTCCTTCGCCTGTTTATTTATCAGAAGAAAGTAATGAGCAAGAAAGCATCTTATTTTGTACCAAATTGTAACTGATATTATAAAGTTAATAACAATAATTACAAGCTATTGATAGCGACAAAAATGTCTCGCCCATTAAAACTGCTTTAGGACAAATGATGCATTAACATTGAATCAAAATGGGAGATTTTTATAAACTTTTAACAGTTCAGCAGATTAAGTGCATAAAATAAATTTATTAATACAAAGATATTCATAAATATATCTGGATTGCGAAAGGTTTCAGAAATATCAGTGTGCTAAATATTTTAGAATTTGGAAATTTAAGAGGGCTACTTATGATCATTTATTGCGATTGGGAAAAGTGAGCATCAAAACAAAATAATGTACGCCGATAAATACATAGAACATTCAGATGAATTACGATGAAAATGTAGTTTACTATTCAAGGAATCAGTCTGGACTTTATATAGTAGATAAAATATAAAGCTTCACGGCTATTAGCTTCATAATAAACTAGAATGGTTCGATTTCAAAGAAATAATGTATAATTCTGCCTTCAAAGGGCTAGAAAGTATAAATATAACTACAAAGAGAGAGGAGAGGGCTTTATGTACATGTGATAAACATTTTGAAAATATGATAAGAAAAAAAAGAAAGAGCTTTTAATATCACTTTCTTCCAAAACAATGTAATTAAAGCATATTAAAATTATCGTAAAAAAACTAGAAATATATTGGAGAGGTTTACAGGAGTAGCTGAGATAAATAGACTGCTAATATGTAAAATGATATACCTGGATTATAGCATAGTAAAATATGCAATTTGAGACGAGGGATAACCTTATCTTGGTGAAGAAATTAAAGATCCACTAAACTGGAAATCTGTTTTTGAAAATCGGCCTCGAACTCCAATTTATACTTCACGAAGTAATGATGGAAAGTTATTTTTTACATTGTTTCTATGTAGATACATTTTACTAACATATAGAATATTTCAGCATTCATGGTAGGTATCTAAACAATTTTTAAATGTGGAATCAATGCCCCCTAGAGCAGTGGTTCGAAGTTAATGGAGTTTACCGTTTAATGGTGCACTATTTCAGGTATACTCTCATGTCTTAAGCTTTGTGAGTTATCACTTAACATTATTACTCACCTTATCCCCCATCCTTCTACCTCTTCATTGAGTAAACAATCCGCTCGGGACGTCAGTTCAATTTTGGCTGCACGGTGGGGCGCATTACTTATGCAGAGCTGACTGACATGCACCTTGTGTACATAGATCACAATGCTACTATACGACTTTATGAAGAGCAATATCCACTGAGATTGCATCCTCATCAAAGTACATTTGCATTAATAGATCGAAGGTTACGCGAAACGAGCATTTCATGGTTCTATACCGGATACTGGGGCTCCAGCGAAACACTCAAACACTGGTTTTGGATACAGTTGCCAAAGACCGCTCTACAAGTAGTCGCCGTATTAGTCGTGCCTTACGCTTAAGTCCCAGAGGTTTTCAAGCACATAAGTTTAGAGGGCTGTATATGAGCAACAGCTGCACGCTTACCATTCTCAAATCGAGCAGGCACTTCTACTGGAAACTTTTCCGCTTTTGCTAACACGTTTCTTCAGCGTTGCGAAATAGACCCACAGTTTCCAGGTTATGTATAGCACACTGCCTAAAACAGCACATTTGGGGGAAACCCACTTACATTTCGGTGTTGCTCTTTTTATAAATGTACCTTGTTTATTTACGGAAGTTCTTCAACATCTCAGGTTTTCAGCATCCCATTCAATTCGGGGCGTGAAACGGCCAAAAACATTATTCAGGGGACTTCCTCTCTCAGGCTTGGTGTTCTTTTACGTGCTGTAAATCTACAAAGCGAGTCCCATGGCTTTATTTCCCTTTCGAAGGAAGTCATACTTAGGATTTTTACGCCCGAAAAAATCTTCGCCTCCTCAACGTTTACAACTGCTTCTGAAGACAGAAAATGTCTCCCAAAAGTGGTTTCTGCAATGCGGAGGAAAGGAAATGGGGCTCAATTAGGACTACAGATAGGGTTAGGGATGCACTACCATACGTTTCGTGGGATATTCAGCAATGTACAATCGTGCATTGTCGTGAGGCAGCATCCAGATTTTGTACGGCCTTTTGCGTGTAATATGATGGCCTTGCAGAATTTTCAGGATATCGCCGAGTTACAGCGGTGTATGCAGGCACGACATGATGGTAAACCATTCCTTCAACACCAAAATAAGATGGCCATAATTTTTCTAAGAGAAGCAAGCACTTTTTGCACACGTCTCATGTTCCACTTTTCAGTTCCCAACATGTACACAGAAATTGTTTTAAATGTGGTTTGATGGTCCTCTCCACAATGAGAGCCGCGGTGTTAATATTTTCTTCCATTAGAGCACAGATTGAAGCGTCGGGTCCACCTACCTTTGTAAACGATTGCCTCCTCTCTTTAAACATTTTAAATCATATTCGTGCTGCGCTATAGGAAAGAACAAACTCTCCATAAGAGAGCATTACGACAGCTACCTGGAGACAATCTCAAGGCTAGTGTACAATGGTCGATGACCGGTACTGAATGTAGTGGGAGACATTTTGAACATATTACCTAATGAGTAAAGAAGAAATGTGTGCTTAAATAGTTTATTAATAGTTTAAAATGAAACATTCAAGGTTTACGCTACTTATCTCAATTATTACATAGACGTGTTTATTACATGCTTATGCTTATGGTGTATAATTTCCAAAAATGAGCTGAATTAACGCTACTCCTCGCCGTAACTTCTTGTAATAAAGGAGAAACTTTGTTAAGGTTTGTAAACTGTATTTAAATTGCTTCATAGGAGTACGCTATAAATAAATATATTATGCGTTTTAAATCTAATTCGAATGCACAAAATACATACCACTTCCGTCTCTCTTAGTATCCACTTCGTAGTCTAATGTGTTTAAACGATTTAGTGCGAAAAGTAGACCCAGGCGTAGAAATTGTGACGATAAAATGTTGAACTGCACCTACAAAGGGGTGCCATGAGCGTCAGATTTTGCTCTACTACACCACAACAGAAAGGGTTTTTTCACAATCAGTTCCTCCGAACACCATAAAAAGTGATTAATGAGCCGCTCGTAGGAGGAATATGGGCTAAACGTTGGGTAAGGTTGTCGTCATTGCGAAGACAAATGTACAGAGGGGCAAGAAGAAGAAAGTATGTTAGATGTGGTCGATAGGTGACTGGTAAAGTGGAATGGGGCATTTGCCCAGGACTACAGTTGCCATTACTCTTGCAGTCTGATTTGAGAACATTTCTATAGCAAGAAAAGCTGTTAGCTTTCCACTTTACTTGGAGGTATAAAGCATAAGTACTTCGCAGTTGGGAGGGATCAAGTGTACTTTCACAAATTGTGCACTCTTTACTATTGGGAGACATATATCCTTCTTCCCATTGAACTGACTTGCTCTTGGCGCTCTCCATTAGATTCCATTTCAATAAGCACATGGGACGTTTACTTTGTTACTAATGGCCTGACCACATTGAACCTCCACTTGATTTGGGAACAAATATGGAACACTTTAGATATGTGCACTTTAAGATAAAATAAATAGTCTGAAATTTTAAACTGGAATACTTGAATACTAAGTGCACTTCTGCATAATGCAGAAAATTACAGGTCCAGTAAAATAGAGTTGCGTTACATGCTTTCATCAGATGCAATGTCATACAGATCAGCAAATATTTGAATTCTTTTCTTGCAGCTTTATTTCAAATACTTAGTAAAATTTTACTTTTTTGTCAACGTGTAATATAAGACTTGATTCAACTATTCATAGACGAACAAGCCTATTTGAAAAATCACAAAGTCGGCGACTGAACTGTATCACGAACACAGCGGGTGTGCTTTCAGTAAAAACGTTTTATGCTGCAATGGCACATCAACGTGGTTGTCCTTATC
Organism: Metallyticus violacea; assembly: GCA_030762175.1. Lineage (NCBI taxonomy): Eukaryota > Metazoa > Arthropoda > Insecta > Mantodea > Metallyticidae > Metallyticus > Metallyticus violacea. Next base: position 292,714,620 of record CM060846.1, read on the forward strand.
TCTGCCAATCATGAGGCAAATAGGATTACTGCGCATTTATCTAAAAACTCCTGAATATTTAAGCCAAAATATTGTTTACACTGATTTGTAATTAAAGGCCCAATAATTAATGTAATAGGTTTAATAAAATGGTTTAGTTTTAGAGTGTAAATCTTCAGCATTTGGAGAACGCTGTTGTGCCTTTGAAATTACAACGATTAAGGTGTTATAAATCAATTTACTGCTGGTTTTTTATCACCAGTTATATGAAATATACTCTTTAGCTGTTTCATCGTTAATGGATACGTTTATACTTACTTTTTCATGCATTTGTCTGATTGTAGAGCCTATGGCATTGTATAGAATTCCAAATCCATTTGTAATGTCTTTATTTAATTTCAGCGTATTATATCAACTCCTGTGAGTCTTTTTGGCAATACATTAAACAAAGGAGTACGAAAATTGATCCACAGTTCAGACAGCTCTCTAGCAATTCAGGGTGAGAGAGAAGAAATTTCATCCAGGTAAATATTTCCAACTGAGAGTCGAACATGAGCTTGCTAGCCGACAAACAAACTCTACATGCACTGCAGTGAAGAATCACAGTTATATCAATCACCATCTGGGTTTAGATTTCTATCGCGTTTGATTACCTAAATAAATATTATTTCCGGAATAAGATCCTTTGCATATTAATGAAAATTATAAATGCTTTTTAACATCTCATCAAGCTATTAAATCGCGAAGATAAACGTTATAGTCTAATATAGTATCGTTATTATATAATGATATCTGGTTTTGTAAAATTATCAGACCTTGCTGTATTTTACGTGTTTACTTTATGACATTGGTATGCTTTTTCTTCTTTGAAGTAACAATGTGGTCGATCTTGCGTCTTCTGTATTTTTGAGCAGTGCAAAATGAAGTAGTGTGGGTCAGAAATTAGGTTTATCCAGCTTCGAGCTGAAATTCTACCAAAATATATTTCTTCTTCAGAAATAGGAATAAGAATAGACAGGGCATCATGTTTGGTAAATAACTTTCCTCTGCCTAAAATTATGGAATAAAAATGACATCTAGGAAACTACAAAAACTAGCAATAAGAGAGGCAACTGTTCAGGAAGCTTATGTCGGGGTGGATCATCACTCGCTCATAATCTTACTGTCAGTGTTCACAGTCTACCTAATAGATAAATACGACTAAATAATACGTTGAAACATAAAACAAATAAAAAACGCAAACAGAGAACCACTTGACTGGTTTCAGGAACACAGCACCTGTAAGGAAGAAAGGCAGCAAGTTGGAATATCTCTGATAGGCTGGAAGCCATAAACTATCAGACACTCAATGAAAAGTACTTTTGGACCTTTGGAGAGAGAATTGAATATTTCCAAGACAATGAAACTACCCACAATGTCACAACCAAAAAGTAGATTTGAAAGCATATTTCTTATAATTATGGAATGGTCAACCAATTTTCCGAACCTATGGAAAGCTTGTGGGAAACATGCGAGTCAGTTTATGTAGTTGGGAAACAGTATACGGTTGCATACAAATTAAGACGTCTTGCCTATCTTCACGGAATATCATCAATCTTTGTGTGTTACAGAAGCTAAAAGAAAACAATGTGTGTTTCAGGTAGTTCTGAAAAGGAATTAATTTGTGGGTCATTAACAGCAAAGGTTCTTAATTTAGTAAAAGGAGTTTTTATTCAGAAATGTAGAAAATTAGTTTGTTTGTAACTAGCTATTCAAAAAAGTAAACTTTTTATTTATGTTTGATCTTTCTCTGTATATGAAATATTTCCTCAGTTGCTCTTATTTGCAACGCTTCTTAGAAGAGAACTATTTTGAACTCCTTTGCTTCTTAATTTAGTGTTACACAGATCCTAAGGTCTAATTCTACAATGTATCATTTACCCAATTCTTTTACCACTTCAAATGGGTAGGTTGTACACACGTCCTTGGGAGAGAATAAAGGTTAAATATACGAGTATTATTATTTTCTTCTGTATTTATGCATACGTAAAATTCTCTGTTCTAATGCTATTCTAGTGCTAACATTTCAATACGCTACAGTAAATTATACTTCACTAAAACACTAAATTTACTTCTCTTAACCGCAAAATGAGCTCCAGTAATATGTAAGTAATACTTGCTTTGCCAACAGCAAACTGCTGTCCTAGTGCAGTCATGAGCAACTGTTTGTTTATAACAACCAGCGAATACCATTGCCTAGACCCAATGCGGGCTGCAACCAGCAGCGGGCGCCGGCCTAAAATAGCTCACTGTGCTTGCTATTAGTAGAAAATTTTGGGTACAAATTTAGCACATAAACTTTGTGATTGGGGCAGATTTAAGCCAATTTCTTCTCTGTCTTCATGGAACTTTAACGCACTATGCATTTTTGAAATAATTTTCTAATAAAATATTTTTTTTATAATTTTAGTTTTATGATGCAATTTTGAAGTATTAAAAGCCTCTACTCAGGAATTCAGTTATTTACTTCAATAGAATGAAGCTCACTTCATAACTTCGAAAAGTGCCAGCCCAAATTTTCTCCATGTGCAGCGAATGGTGTCAATATGATGCTCATTTTACCTAGCTATTCTAAATAGTAGAAATAGTAGCCATTTTCTAATAGAATATCTAAGGATACGATGTTTTGAGTTTAACGTTACGTTTGTCATCATCCTTAGGCGAGATAGCGCCTCCTTCCACATACGGTAGCGGAGGAGGGCAGCGGAGATTACTACTCCTACTTTGTGAACGGCACCGAAACTTCTACTACTTAGTGTCGCTCAGTCCATTATAGAATCAAGTACAAAATTTCGTATCATGATAAATGAAATAATAAATGAAAGTACAACGATGTCTATGTCGGAAAAAGATTGATGCTTTCCCACTCCATAAAAAAACAGCAACCATACACCATACACCTCTTCCAGTTTTTAAAATCATCAAAGGATGAAAAATGCAGTGCTTCCGATTTTATTTTTATTTCATATAGTGATTTTAAATACTGAAATAAAACAAATCCAGTTGTTGTTACATGATACACAAGCTACACGTCATTGTTTCCTTTCTAGAAGATCCCTCACCATGGTAATCTCTCTGATAGCATTTGCAGTTGATGCATAATTGAAATACTTGCACATTTCAAAGTGATTGCTATTTTTATCAAAAGGGATATTATGAGATTATTTCATTGATTTATGTTATATTTATGATTTTTGCAGTATTGTTGAATTAGAAAATGTGACAGGGGAACGTATTTTCAATATAGTATTAGCCGCTCTCGGAAAATATAACATTAAATATGAAGTACTATATTACCATCTTGTAGATACTGTAAGTCAACAATGCTCACACCTTAAAACACGCTCTGCTGCGTAATCATTTACATAAGGACTTAATTTTAGGCATTATATGAACGACAATAACCGGAACTAGCCCCATTGAGCAAACAATAAAGTCCCTCCCAGTTGTTCTGTTCCCCTATCAGAACAAATGAAAAAATTGCGTCCAAATTGCTTTTGAATGCCATTAAGGGAATTTATACAACAAGAAAACTTCAACTTGTGAACATATACACGGCATTCTTAAGGGCAGCTCCCAAAATGAATAAGTGTCCATGCCCAGAACTAAATAAATGTCCCAAAAGAGGAAAACTTTTCCACGGAGGAGGTTGCTTAAAAAAATCACATTGCAAACCCGATATAACGGAATCCAACACCATCGCTCTTTCTTTGCTGCAATATGGAAAAGAAGTCATTAGCCCTACCTCAAATTAATATATATCTCGCTTATACATTTCGGAATACATGCAAAACTTAACACTGTTAATAGTGCATGCCTTTTCCTATATAATTATTATATATTTTACGTGTTACGCCGCTACATTACAGTTTCCCATTTGATTTCGTGTGATTAACTATTAACATGCTTCCTACAAAGTTACTTTTGGCACTTGATTTCTTGTTTCTGTGCGTTACAACTGTTACATTAGCCTATATTTGTTGAAGTCACACTTCATCTTCTCGGCATAAATGCAGTGATTGCGTAATTTGGTTCGGTTTTCTGCTGTGCTCTCCTCCGCTGCCGTTCTTAAAATGGGACGTGAGCTCGCCCAAGGGTGATGCTAAACGTAACGTTAAATATGCGTCGACGATGTGATTACTTGATAATTGGTTGCTTTGGTAATAGATGCATTACAGAAGATACGAGTATATGACATGATTGTATTTCGTGTTTGTGGCGAAACTGCGACGCCGGAGGATACGATGAAGTTCTTCCAGGAATCTGCTGACCTGTAATGATGTTAGCTAAGGTTCTTAGGATAGGTAGAAGATAAAATGATACCCGTCTCAATGAATTTCCAAAATAGCTCTTTTTTCAAGTTTTACTCATTTTTCACAAATGGCAAAAGTACCCTAAACTTAGGCCTGAAACGCTTCTTTCTTTCTTTTTTTAAACCTTTTCCAGCTCCCATGGTGCCTCAGAAGTAAAACGGGCTTCAAACACTTAAAATATTGTAACGTTATCCATCTTTGTGGAGTAAAGTATGTATCTTCATTTTTGTACCATCATTCTTTGATAGTTATGAATCATGTAACGGCAAAGGACTTCCATCCATATGCTGAATTCGTTGTACCTTATGAATACTTAGTAAATAAAACTCGTATATTAACTTGGCCCTATAACAAAGTGTATGTATTAATCTCTGTTTAATCTAACAGCTTAGATTTTATAAACTTCTTTATGCCCCTTAACGGATTTAATGTGAAATAAATTGTATTGGTTTAGTTTCAAGTTTTGTCACCTCCTCTTCTTTTACTACGCTAGTTTTACAGGCACATAAAATAGTTCTAATGCTTCTAAAATTAAAATGATAACGTCTGTTAAGGAATTATATCGTTGAATTCAAATAGTTTCGTTTAAATTAAGCCTAGTATTGCATTTTAGTACATTATAACCATCTGAACTTATTTAACGATTTTTGTAAGGACAAATAGATTATTAGCTAATTTTATAAGATAAAGTACCCAGTAATTAAATTTTCGCATTTCTCCCAAATAAGAGCGAAGTTTCATTTGATGAGAGCTAACACATGTGATATTGTATTTATGGGTACGTTAGCCACTTTAGTGACAAAATATCTGAAATTTATTCATTTACTTATTGAAAATGGTTGAAGTTTTCCAAATTTTCCCGGTTGTATCCCACCCTATTTCGTCAATATGTTTTACGTTATAAAATAAAACATTCTAAACACATTGGTAGATGCCCTTTTCCAAAGAAACGGTGAATTTGAACAATTAAAAGGAAGAGTAAACTGTGGTTAAACAACTCCGTTTATAAAACAATGATAAGGATTAAATTACCTTTTTTCTCGTATACAGCATACGAGATCGTATTAGCAGCTTACAAATCTCTAGAAAATACCGCGCGGTATGTGTGACTGCTTCTCACATGGTTTGTTTTGTGGTTGATGAATCCCACATGCATCGAACATTACTATATTTCATTCTGCCCATCAAACAGTGTAGAATGTGGGGTCATGCAAATTGAATCTAGATCACAAGAACTGAACAGACCACAATGCTTCGCACAGGAAAGGTAACACCGCAGACTAACCAAATACAAATCAGTTCTACACTTGGAGCCCAATATCTGGAATTACACATTTTCTATGCAGAAGTCATGAAGCCTGCAGCTCTTTAGACGATATGCCAGAGTTTAAATTCTCCCATTTAGTACAAAATTGCACTTGGAAATTAGGCATACGTTATAAGTAGTGCACGTGTTTAGAACGAACTACAAACCGCGTTTGATCAAGAGCAAAGACAGTTCTTTCAGCACTAATAATTCTGAATGTTAGGCTAAATTATAACATAAGCTGAAAATTGCCCTTTGTACTCAAGTATGTATTTCTTAGCTGTACAGAAAATAATTCTACTGACCCTAGAGGAGTCTTTAGATTAGATATAGTTCAAAAGGAATTTTATTGTAAGATCCCTCCTTTATTGTTTAATGTCTATTTGAGCTAATAACTTAGCATTCTAAAATAAGATGTCAGAGAATGTTACTTTGGATTAAATATATTTCGTAGTGATTGTATATATTTTATGTGCCAATCCTGTGGTCTAGTAGTAAATATACTTGCTTCGTAGACCCAAGGTTGCGGGTTCAAACCCGGCTAGGATTGATTGCTTTTTAGGGGGAAAATTTCTTAAGTATAAACTCCTTCGGAAGGAAAGTAAAGTCATAGGTTCCATGTCTCAGATTTGCCTCAGGCCTGAAAGAAGAAGCCTCAGAGCAAAATTTGTCGGCCGTTTCTCGCCCTGAATTGAATAATGACCTGCGATGTTAAAGAGCGTCCTTAAATAAATTATATATATATATATATATTTAATTAAATACACGGTGATTATTTAACTAATGTTTGGGCAGTGAAAAACAATTCCAGTTGATATTGCAAAAATGATCTAACTAGATAAATCATAAATCTGCTCTAAGTACAGAGCGGTCCATCCAAGAGTTGATGCGTCTTTCAGCAGCAAAGTAAGTTGCAGGATAGCAGTCAAATTTTTGACTGTCTTCCACATTTATTTCCTTCCCTCTCAAGAGATTGACACATGCGGAAATAAATGCACCAAATACTGTATGAGCAGATTATGAGTTTTCCACAACAGTCGCGCTTTACTGAACTGCATCTTCAATACTGTAGACGCTGACTAGTAATATTACAAAAGTAATCATTTACAAATACTTGTGCTCACTTTAGATGTTAGAGCCGCTTTCTTTAATATCCCAAACAATTCTGGCATCAACTAACGAAAATATTTTTCATTGTTCTTGATTCCCATGGAGAAATTGAATTTATTTCTTGACGGATGCTCGTCTTCAATTTATCTAAGGTGTGTGGGTTTGTTCTTTACACTTTATATTTTATTGAACCCCAGAGATAATATAGATCGAATGAGAGCCAAATATTCTTACTGATAATTCTATCGTCAAACACTTCCTCAGTTGTTCACGTTGAAACGTTGGTTGTTCGAGCCCTCGCCTAGTCTAATTTTTGAACCGTAGCACGACTTGGAGCTCAATCTTCAGAATTTTTTTTCTCAATAATCTCTTGACAGCACGAGTCGATTCTGTACAAACATACGAATCGTAAACGAACACTCATTGTGGAATAGAATACCTAGGTCTATTATTAGTCATAACTATCTTAGCACACTGCTGTACACATGCGGTTTCAACAGCCGTTCAGCTGAGAATGATGGCGCGTTCCCACAGAGCTCGCGGTTCTCAGCCATGGCCTTGGTCTACATCACAGTTGAGCCGACTGGCTGACGGACCAGTGCTCACGCGTGAAACTCATAATATGCTCACCCATTATTTAATCATTAAATGATTAATAATTATACAATAATTACTCAATTGTCTCTGTCTCACCTGAATTTTATAGTAACGGCTTTCTTTCGATCATGATTTAAAATTTCCAAAGAAAGTTAAACGCCATTCTTTACAACTTTTCCTTTTATTATTTCACTGATCAACCTGCATATTTTATTTTGATGATCTTGAAGGCTCAATACTTTATTAATAAATTTGCAATAATAAATACTTTTTTCTCAATGGTATGCTTAACCATCATTATATTTTACGTTTTATAATCGTGATTATCGGTCCTGGTGGTGTAGTGGTTACTATACTTGCCTCCTACACCCAAGATCGCGGGTTCAAACCCGGCCAGGACCGATGGATTTTTTCGGGCGTAAAAATCGTAAGTATGGTTTCCTTCGGAAGGGAAGTAAAGCCGTGGGTCCCATGTCGTACATTTACGGCACGAAAAAGAACCTCAAGCCTGAAAGAGAGGCCTCTAAGCAAAATTTGTCGGCCGTCTCACGCTCTGAGTTGAATGGGACGCTGATGACCTGAGCTGTTAAAGAGCGTCCGTAAATAAATCAATCAAAAAAGAAAAAAACATAATCGTGATTGTCGATAATGTACTTTCATCCAGCATAAGCTCCAATCTCCTACTGGCATGCTATAGCAGAGAAAGCACTAAATACCTTCAGACTATTCCCAGGAGAATGTTAATGGGACTGGAAAACAATAGACACAAACACAGCTAATGCGTTCCTTACTCTTACCCGTTAAATATGGGTTAACTTTTGACTGGTTCTCATTGTACATTGGTTTTTTTCTTTCAAATAAAGTGCATGACTCCATTCATTGTCAAATTTTTAATATCCAACATATTTTTATATTTCCTTTTTATTATTTAGTAGTAGTTTATATAAAACTTAAACTTCCAATTCGTTATATTGCTTTATTGTTATATCTTTTTTATTGAAGTGCTTTTATTAGTCTAATAAATACCCAAAAGTATTAAATAGAATAAAATAATTGAGTGTTTTTAAGTTTTATATTTTAATTTCTGAATCTTTTATAGTTTTATGTTAACTGATGGCTGAGCAACATTTTCTCAAAATTTTAAAATAACTACTTTTTTAAGTTGGTTAACAGCACTCATTCAATGACTATTTAATTATTTAAAATGAGTTAAATAACACTGTTAATACAGTAAAATCTGCATAATCCCAAGACTTGCATTACTTTTTTTTTTGCGAGAAAATGCATAATATTCCAAAGCAAAGAAACTGTGGCTAATTAGAGCTACACGTGTCCTACTATTGTTTGAGATTCAAGTTTCAAATATATTATTTAATGTTTTTTTCTGTAACATTTGACATACAAATTTACAAACATACTCTTTCTGTTGGACCAAACCTGTTTTTATTTCACTGTGTTAAGATATATTAAATTTAATGATAATTATCATTTTGTCATAAAACAATGGTAACTTTATAAGTAATTGTTGAAAATATTTGACGAGTCGGAGCGGCTCGGCATAGTCAACTAGTGATGATGTTCAATGAGCTTGCTTGAGCTAGTGTCTCAGTATGTAGGTTCTTGAACAAAAAGGTAAGTTAACATTAAATGTTAAAAACTAATACAGCATCCATCTAGAAAACAAAAACCTGATAAAATACTAATACAATGAATATGTGTTTGCATTAGAGAGTAGAATTTGAAGAAAGTTTGCAAACAACAAGGAGTCAGATGTAGATGACCAACAGTTTGAGGCCATTCTTGAGTAAAAATGACAATATATCTGGCAAAACAAATGTTTATTTATCATTTTCACCACAATACTCCCAAAAAGTCTGGATATGTTACAGAGCTGTGATACAGAAACACCAATATAGGACTTCAGGGGAGAAAAAAGATTGATAATATGCATATATTCTCTAAAATATAGGGTTTTAATACTGCTATAATGTTTGTAATGGAAGTTAGTGCTATTGCTTCTCAGACCATCTATGTGTAAACCCGTTATAAGTTAATATGTTTCTGTACTAAACAAAAACCTTCGGATGCCTGTTCAGTACTACTCATCTTCCCGTAATGTCATATTCTTGTGCATGGCGTTGCCGATGGTATATAGTACCTTGACTGGTCTTTCCTGAAACTGAGATTACAGTTATCTAGCTGCTTACTTATGTTATATTGGTTTAATAAGGGTGAGGAAAGAGCTTTATCAGAGTTTGCTCGGGAAATCGATGTTCTTGAAATCGTTGGAATGTCTATCACTACTTATTTAGTGATAACAGAAATTGTGTGCGGAAGGAAAAGTAAATAATGATAATTTCTTATAATCTGTTAATTATGGTACTTTCTGTTGTTCTTTATAGCATTAGAAACAGGAAATATCCCTAGTTTCTTCTCAATCTTTTGTACCGAAAGTAAGAGTGATAACGCTGGGGAACTAATTGGCATCTCATGGCAGTGTGTTACTGCTCAGACAAAAGCGCTAACACTACACACTTAGATTTCGATAGAATGGGACGAGGTTATTAAAGTTATTAACCTTCAGCTCCAAGTGCGCGAAGTGCTAGTGGCCAGACCGTGCCGTGCCGAGTCGCACCGCTGGTGACAGACCGTGTATTGAAATCGGCCACAAATGAATTACACTTTTAGTATGTATGTGTTATTTGGCGGTAAAACGGTAATTACGGTGAGCTCCCTTCATAGTTTAATCTTATGAGGAAACATTTGTCATATGAGATCTTGAGGCCTCTGAGCAAAATTTGTTGGCTGTTTCACGCCTTGAATTAAATGAGATGCTGATGACCTGAGATGTTAAAGAGCGTTCGTAAATAATATGAGAGCTTCAAGTTATAACATCATAAAAAGGTTATTTTGCTTCTTAATTTCTTATTTTTAACACTAAAATGATTTCCCAATTAAATAGGTGAGTGCAAGATTATTTGGAACTTTACCCTTATAATTTAACTTACGTAACAGCAATGCTAGCCCATCGATTATTTCATTGTTACAAACTTATTGTTATCCTGTATGTTGATAAGATATAAAATAAGTTATATATTTGAAAGTGTTATTATACTGGCCGTATTAATGAAGATCTTTGTGAAAAGCTGAAAAAATGAGTAGAAAATAAAGAAGTTTAGATCAATCAACAAGTACTATATTAAGCAGAGAAAAAGTGTAAGGAAACTTGTACGGTAATGTCGTACATATGCTGTCAATAAGGGATGAGTATAAACAAAATCATTTTGATAATCCGTATAGCTACATAAGTTAAACTTTGGCAAAAATACAGTTTAAATGTTTGTTTTTTTCATTTATTTTTGCACATGTAGAACTTAGTGATAAAGGGAAACTTCCATGATGAAAATCAATCGCTAACATAAAAAGTAAAAATTAAAAGTACTTATAATACAGTGAAAATATACTTCATTAGAGAATTACAACACTTTTTTGTTTATTTGGTTTACTGACGTTCTTGAACATCTCAGTCCATCAGCGTCCCATTCAATTCAAGTCGTGAAACTGCCAATCATTTTCTTTCTCAAAGGCCTCTTCTTTCAGGCTTGAGGTTCTTTTACATGCCGTAAATATACGACATGGGATGGACCCACGGCTATACTTCCCTTCCGAAGTAATCCATACTTAGACTTTTTACGCCCCCAAAAATTCATTCCACCTTAGTCGGGATTGAACCCGCAGTCCTGGGTTTGGAAGCAAGTATGGCCGCCCCTCCAAATGAGCTGCGAGAGGAATTCTAGATCTTTCTCGATGGAGAGTTTTAGGTGTGCTTAGGAAAAACTGCAAACATTGTTAGGCTGATGCCCGTCTAATGCAGCAGCACAGTCTTGCGTCCACTATCATTAGTGCAACTATTCTAGAAATCCGTGTCTGCTCACGAAATGAAAAATATTTCACTGCAGAGAATTGAAATATAATGTACAAGGTAAACGAACTAGTAGCACAAAAATAATTTATGATTCATTTTGTTAAGAATATAAATTTATTTAATGATTTAGATTGCATCATACACAATTTTAGGCACACTTTAATATCTATAAATGAATTAGTAGTTATAAATTACGTTTATTGCACTTAATTCCGAAATGTTTTTTATTTCGTGTATTTTTACAAGGACGAATAAGGAAAAACGTTAATTAATTTCGGAATAATGTCACCACAGTGGTTGTAATTAGTGTTTTTAAACGAATACGAATAGAAATTAAAACTATGTTCATTTTATTGATGTACATTTGCTATATATAATACGAAATATCTGTTAAAATATACATTTCTCGCACTTAAAGAACTTTAGAATATACTTAAGCATGCGCAATGAAGGGATTCAGCTGTTACTGAGTTTCTTCCAGCCTGAGCTGTTTGCAACATTGCCAACATGATCACTTACGCAAATAAAAGTTAGAATTAATTTAATAGTTATCTAATATCATTATGGTCTGGCATAATACACTACAAAAATATGTAATTTGTATCCGATTAAATAGATGAATAATAACCACTTTCCATATTAAACCAAAGTAAGACGTTTTAAAAACGTTTTGTTGCACTGGTTGTTATAAATTGCAGTTTCTAGTTTGAACAACGTATGTTAAAAGTGTATTATAAGCTGTGCGAAAATATATTTCCTCGGCAACAAAACTATCTCAATTGCAAATATAAACCCCGTTTCCTTGGCAACTTATGTACACCTTCAGGAGTTTTATTTGCTTATAAGATTGTTTGAATGAAAGAACAAGTTTAGGGTAGCATCTCCAAACATAAGAACTAAATATAATAGATCATAGATCATAGACTGGAGATTTTCGGACTTTGCTTTATGACACTTTTTCTTGTTTCTTGATGTGGAGATGACCTTCAAAGCTTGTTATTTCAGTTCTATTCCGGATTATTTCTTCCAAGTTTCACAGCGCTTCCACTCCTTAAGGACAACATTTGGATAGAAATTCCACCAAAAAAACAGTACAATGGAAATAACTGAAACAAGTATTATACGCATCTATATTTTAAAGGTATAGCATACCGAAATTTAAAAACAGAAATAAATAGGTTTCAAAGCCTAATAAGGTGGAAATAAGGTAGGAGTTATAATCTAACACTAAATAGGCCCTGTATGTAGATGATGAACAAATTAACGAGGAACGTTTAGTAGTAGTGGTAGTGGTAGGAGTGTATTTATTACAGTGACATAATTGCAGTACAACTGTAACAGGCCCACGAGCCCAGCGTATCTATCATACGTGCTTTTATAATACACTAGGTCTGCTTGACACAGTACAGTATATTATATTAGATATCCAAAATAAGGTATAAATATTTAATATAAATACATATGGGAAAATAAAATAAACTATATCGGAATAATATATATATATAAAGTCCTGTTATGGTAAACAAACAGCTGGATTCAGTCAAATGTTTCCCCTCCAAAGCCCTTTCCGTTTATCAGTGTTTTCAAACCTGAACTGTGTCACTTTTCATCAGAAATCTACCTAATCTCTCCTCTCCTTCCTTGCCTGCCAGCAAAGCCTAACATGACCATCTCCCTCCATTCGATGATATTTTCCCCTCCATTTTTCCGTAGCTTTACATTCATTCAGAATATATGTCCATGATTCCCCCTCTGACAGATAGGGCAAATCCTCCGTTCATATCCATCAGTGATCTTAATCATCCGCCATGCCTCTAGTCTGAGCCACGCGGGCCCCTGTCTAGTGAGTTTAGTCCCTGTATTATGTTGTACATTCCATCCCCCATTACGATTTTAGCCGCGGCTGTACTTCCAGCGGAAATGTCTCTCTGCCTTGAGCAGTTGTCTAATGCATATCCATACTTCTCAATCTGTTCCTAACCCTCCTCTATGCGCTCTTTTATTTCCCTGCTCCACCACCCAAATAGAGACCAACCCTATTGTTTCTAGTCCCGTTCTTAATTTGCATACCCATGTCATGGAACGTTTAGTAGAAATACCCATATCTGTTAAGATATTCAAGAGCCAATTATAAAAATTAAAAACAAAAACTTTAGCAGAAATCAATAAATACGGTGGAAAGGTAAAAAAAATATATATTTAAGGTTTTAATAACATTTTTAAAAATTTAAAAGTAAAAACAATGTAAAACATAAAACTGAATATATATGAAATTAGCAATTTAAGCTGAGTACAGATGTTAATAACATAAATTTTATATATGAATATCGTTCTTCCACACTAGCCGTAGGACATGACGTTGGAAATAGAATCAAACTTTAAAATTTTGCGGCGGAATTCCCACCCTTTAGCCTTCCGGGCTGATGCTCTGGCAACTGAGCTACTTCTCTCATCTGTTTCTACATGTATATCTCGGAGACCTCCCTAAAGATTTCTATACTATGAGAGGTTAAATCCTAAAGAGGACAAAGGGAAGTTAATGGTTCCGTATTTGAAAGACATGGTAGCTCAGTTGGTTAGATTGCCTGTCAGGAAGGCTGAATATAAGTGGTTCGAATCCCCTCATGACTCGAATATTTTCAAGTCTAATTCTTCATTTCCAGCATAAATTTGGTCATAGAAGCATTCAATATTTTTGTGATCGGAAAACAGCAAAGTATTTCCATAAAACACGCAGACCGAAAATGGATGAAATTTTCTTAGGAGATAAAACTCAAATATTGTCAGATACAAAACTTGAATACAATAAGCCAGCATTTTTACCTGAATGTATTTGACAGAGTTGGTATGAATTAATGTAATGAAGATATTAAGCGAAAAGTGAGTTAAAATTAAGAATATTAAGATCATTAAAGAGCTAAATGCTTATAATAAATAAAGACAGGTCATTTTTATCGGAAGTATTACCTATGACAATCGGCATAAGATAACAGGACGTTATGAATTACATTCTTATTTAAAGTTGTAATAGAGCAACCATAGACGCGAAAGTAATGCATGTGAAGCAACAAATAAATTAATATATTAATATAATATGTTATACTGACGTGGAACTATTATCAGAGAATAAGGACGACCTCTGAAATCGTATAAATCTGTATTAAAAACTGAATGAGTTAACATTAAAGCGTATGTGAACAACACAATCAATAACTATATGTGTAGAACTATGAACCATAATTTTCTGCGGGTATTAACTGCAAGTAATAAAATGTTGAAAGAATAGGTTTGTACGTAAACCATAGGAGCAATGATCTCAGGACTATTAACGGGTATAATATGAAGGAAAAAAGCATATGAATATAGAGAGGACAATAAAATATATATAATATTTACAATACTCATTTTAATAAACGAAACAAAAGAAAAACAACAAATAAACGAACAAATATTATGATTGTGGAAATGCTTCAGTTTTTACGGCGAATCATTTTAAATAGTTGTCACGTGAGGAACGAGATTCTATTTGTATAATCAGCCTCCAGTTTATGTAGTTCTGAGAATTTGCTTTGGAGGGCGCATCTCTGGGAGGAAAAGAAGAAAAAGAAAGAGAATGGGTATTGTCACGTTGTAGTTAAGTCAGCTATTCAAACTGAATCGCCGTAAAATCCGAATAAATTTGATATCCCGTTACAGAAAATATAATGTGAAATAGATGGTGTTCTGAATATAATTTGTTGGCTTAAATACAGAATATTTTAACACTCGTTCATAGGACAGTTAATCACTTGCAGCTTAATTACACAATTATATTATAATTAGCTCTAATAAAAATTAAAAATGAATTTAGATTCTCAAATATCAGTTGTAAGGGTACAAATTTTCAATAGAATGCATTTTTTGTGCACTAACCAAGTGCGCTTAGTGTCCTAAGGTAATGAAAAATATATATCCGGAAACGATGGGTGTATTATAATTTTGACAAATAAAGTCGTTTCCAGAATGTACGTTCGAATATAAACAAAAGCATAACTTTCCAGAGACGAGATAACCATTATACCAGGGCATGGTGGTGGTGTGAAGTAAGTGGTGTGATCGGTTAAACTATTGACGTGGCAGTGGGGCAGTGTGAAATTACCTTAGTTCACAGTCAACAGGATTAGTTGAATCACCCGGTACATTATACGCCCTTTCATATTTATTGTATAATGGCGCATAAAGCCATAGCATTATATCTTAAGTCAGTGTATGTGATGGCAAAAGTGGAACTAAAGAAGTGTATAAATACATAAAAATCATCATGAAATGAAACTTTGTGGAATAGCTGGCGTAGGATAAAGTTAACAGGTTTCGAAGTCCCTAGAGCAAACATAACTATATTGATCAAGCGTAAGTACGGTAGCCAGCAGTGTTTGAACTAAAGTGAGTATACTGAAACTAATCAGTCTAACACAAGCTGCGTTTGTGGACATAGCTAGACCGGATCTTAATCACAGGCTGCGCAAAAGCCTGACCACCCATGAGAATTACAGTAAAATGATATTGTCCCAAACATTTTAACGCCAAATGAAAGAAATGTGGATCTTAAGACTCTCGGTGCCCTTGAGAAAGATTGTTCATTTTAAGTATGAAGCAATTCTTATGGGTCTATGCAGGCAGTATGCGACACAATGATAATTGTCGCATTTTGATTAATTCCATTTATCTCCCAGAAGCAACTTTATAGTTGAAATAATATAAACGTCATTTTTTATTCGTAGTTTACTCAAGTCATTAGTGCACTCCATTCAATCCTCTCCCAACGAATGAATAACGCCCAGCCGGTCGTTGAATGCGCGTTATTTTCTAAATTGTATAATATAAGAATTTCAATTTATATTTTTTTCATATGTAACAGTTGCATACCTTAGGGGGAGTCAGCTACTGATCCCAAACATGTTTTTTATAACTCATTTATTATTGGAAAATTTGTTTTGTGCTTTCACAACTTTTATTGCTTCATGTTACAATAAATTAACTTTCGGCGAAAATTAATTGTTCGAAATAACATTTGTTGTTGGTACATAATGTACCTTAAATTTTTCGTCTTTATACTATCACAGTTCAATCTGTAATAACTGCACTTGATTTTCTTTATTTTATTGTATTTTTTTCTTTATTTGGTTGTAAATACAAGTGCTTTGCTATGACCGTATATAATCCTATTTTACAATTCCACTAACGCAGGTGTCAATGTTCTAGAGTGTAGTGTAGTGTAGTAGTAACAAACTCCTAAACCCAAAATCGCGGGTTCATCCCGACCAGGGCCGATGGATTTTTACGGGCGTAAAAATCTTAAGTATGACTTCATCCGGAAGGGAAATAAAGCCGTGGATCCCGTGTCGTAGAGTTACGGCACATGAAAGAACCTCAAGCCTGAAATAAGAGGCCTCTGAACAAAATTGATATGCCTTTTCAGGCCCTGAATTGAATGGGATGCTGATGACCTGAGATGTTAAAAGAGTGTCCGTAAATAAACGAAATCAACAACTATAACATGTGTGCGAGAACATACTCTCGTCATCGACGCATGTGGAGATGGTCAATGGCTGTTTTGTCCAACCTGATTGACATTGCAGCATATAATTTATATTTTATTTCATGATGATAATGACTAATGCTAAACAGCACATGGAGAATAGAGAGTTCAGGAAGGAAAGGTTATCTGATTATTCAAAGTTCTTAGGTGTTCATGTCGCTAGGAAATTGTGAGCCGTGGTCTACTGGGCTCCTTCTTCCAAGATATATCGTCTACATCTTCAGTGGCATTGGCTAGGTCGAAGTGTTTCAACGTAGGTCTAGACGGCGACTATGCTTGTTGCACTCTGGGCTGCGATATTTATACTAGCGGGGTAGTTAGACGCTTGTGAATTTCAATGGCTTCAAGAAATAAACGTGAATGTAATGATTAATTAAAGGAAGAACCTCTTCTATCGTATCTGATCATTATTTGTCTCGAGATCTGTGTAAAGCATAGAGATATGCTAAAAATGATGTTATTTTACATCCAAAGCATATAAATGCTTTACTTGTGCTTGGGCATAATTGTATCGAAGGTCACGGCGCAGCGAGCAGGGGAACTGTGTTCACAGAGCCGCTAGGGAACGTAACTCATAATTCGGTTAAAATATTCCAAAAAAGATCGCTGCTATTTATATCCAAGAAGGAAGGACCGAAAGCACATGAAGGCCTGCACCGTTTGTTCTACAACAAATGAAGTCTTATTCCCATAAAATCGGTATGCGGTATGAATTTGAACGATATTTTTTGTAATTATACATAATTCGTTATGTATGTTCAAATACTGTGCACTGTCATATTATATGGATATGGTAAATAAATGCTGTGTACACTTTTCAGAAGGCTTTCATGCCTTTCATAAGTTATATGTTCAAAATTCTTTTTTTTTTTTTTTTTTTTTGTAAAATTTAAATGAACTAATAGCGCTTCCTGAAATAAAATACCTAATAATAAATGTTTTTATAAGCTCTTTGCTCTACAATGTTTGCGTTTCTAATGATTTAAGTATAAAGTCCCTAAGACATAACGACTACAAAAACACAATTGACTGCGTGGGGTCACTTACTGACCCTCCATTGGTATTAAATGGTGCTAAAATGGTCATTATTATGCAGCTGTTAAAATGCAAGGAGACAATTGAGTAAGATGGCTCAACATTTTTCCTGTTTATAATGTAGTTTGTCACAATTTTCAAGCGTACATTTATCAAAATTAAATTCATCGGTTAACTGTAATTTTTAGAAAGGTACATGTCATTAAATTTATTGATATTTCACTTATATTAAATTTCAAAATTACATTAAGAGCATTGTTTTTTTTAAATTATTTTAGTCTTGCATTAAAAATTATAGTAACTAATTAGGATTATGGTTTCAAATATTTAGTGTTCTGTTCCAGTTTAATTCCTTGTAACAAATTACAGTTGTTAACTTTTTTAATAGAATACTACTTTTCAAAAGTATTACTTTACTATTCTTCTTATTATGTTTCAAAACATCTGTGAAAATTCTCAAAACTTCTTTTTTCCACCAAGCATTGACGGAACCCGTTTCAGAAACTTTTAAAATATTCAGCAGTCAAAAATCTTAAAAAAGTAAGTGCTTAGAACGTATATATGCATTACTTGATATGTGAAAGACATTTTCACATTTTTTGGAGTTTTTTGATGGAAATTCATTCTATAATCACAACAAAAGTAACAGATGCCCACACTAATTGTTAAAAATATTTGTACTAATCATTACGTTCTCAAATTCAATTTTCACATTCCCGTTAATCTCCACAAATTTATTTTGCACTTGTAAATCACGTTCACGTAATTTCATCCCCCAACATCTGTTTCATCCGTTTTAACGGAGCTGCATCTCTTAGTTCATGCACTGAAGAAATTAAGCGAAAGCTATTCTGCTGATACTTAAAAAGTTGGAAAATCATGCTTTTATCGATAAAACGCTATACTATCTCACAGAGAGTAGCGCTGATGGTGATGATGTTTGCAGTTGCGTTGGTTGTAGGGCACATAACCGCAGCGGTCATTAGCACCACTAACCAACTACTACACCGTCACAGACTAGGGCAGTAAATAAAGGTTTCGACTCTACTCCTCTGGTTTGTAATTGCTCTCACCATTCCGTTACACAGAGATTGATCGACAAATTACTATGTTTATTTATTATTAGATATTTTTGTAATCTTCGTAAGATTCTTTCAGTAACAGCACATATAACCCATTACACAAAACACGATCAGAAAAACGGAAACTCTGTGCATGTCTGTACCTACACCTTCCAATTAGTTTGTATTCTCCAGTGAGATATATCGAAATAATTTTTATGAATGAATAGGGAGGAATTAAAGAGAAATCGATTTTTTTTTTCAGGAGCAACATCCTATTTTATAGGTTAACGTGATCTTCAGTTTGTTTGACTGATCGGCACTCTGAAGAAGTAATAATACGTTTTTGGAGGTATTTGTCCTTCATGAACCTTAACTTGACACCTTGAGTTTTGTTCCTATACTTCAAAGCATGTTAGGGGTTAACAATGCTGACTCAACTATATGGAAGATTTCATATCATGAGTAGCAATAGCAGCAGTATGAGGAGAGTGATAGCGGTACTAATACAATACAATACAAAAACAGCTTCAACAGGCGCACGGATCCAACCGACAGCACGTGCATTTATGATACACTAAAATACCAGAAAATAATTTTTAAAACTATTTCAAATACATATAAAATATAAGGAAATCCCATTATGAATGACACGCAACTGAATTCAGTCAATTTTGTTTCCTTCAATGCCCTCCACCGTCACGGGTGGCCGAGGTCGTTAAGGCACGGACTCGTGAGCGGGAGGTCTGCGGTTCGAATCCCGCCAGGACCGTCCTCCCTGACTGGTTTTTTTTTTCCAGGTTTTCCTCAGTCTTCATAACTGGCAAATGCCGGGGAGGTACCTAAGCTTAGGCCTGGAACGCTTCCTTCCTTAAAAAAAAATATCCTTTCCCAATGTATCATTTCATCTCATGTATCATCAGTGTCCACTGCCTGTGATGCCTCTGTAGTAAAAACGGACGTTAAACACTACTCAAATAAAAGAAATGCCCTCGACGGTATCAGCCTTTTTCAAACCTAAGCTGTTTCACAGAAATTTACCTAATCTATTCTCACCGTGCATGCCAGAATGCTCAACATGGTCTTCTTCCTCTTTGCATCCTGTAAAGGGGCGCTGTAGCTATTTTCCCCTCCATTCATCGGTAAATTTACATTCAACCAGGGTATGGTGTCCATGATTCCCCATCTCCAAATATAAGGCAAATTCTCCGCTCTTATTCCATGTTGATCATCCACTATGTCCCTAGACTGAGTCATGCAAAGCTATGTCTAGTGAGTCTGTTTTGATGTATTACTCCACCCCCCCATTCAGATTTTAACCCCGATTGAACCTCTAGCGAAATCATCTTTCTGCATTGGGCAATTGTCTGCTGCCTATCCATATCCTTTAAACTATTCCTAGCCCTCCTCTATGCGTTCTTTCTATTCCTTGATCCTTCATCGAAATAGATCCCAGACCTATTGTTTCTAGTCCCTTTCTTTATTTGAATGCTAATCATTTAAACAAAGAAAACCAACTGCAACATGCTGTCGAAAATGTTTAACCGGAGCTACACAAGCGTTTATAACTAACACTCAACGAACAGGGAAGCGAGTATAACTGGTATGACAGTACAAGTTCAACTTGCCCTCCATTTCTACTACTAAATTGTTTACAATGTTGAACTTGACACCCTCCCGCTGATGCCTAAACAATTGTTTAACCAGGAAGTATGTTAGAAGGAAATCATCCAGAGTGTGACCGGGAAAAGACACATTTCAAACACGGGAGAATATAGTTTACAAACATTGTGGTTTATTTAACAATAAGGAAAACTTATTAACATACACATATGAACTTAGCATGACTCACACACAATAATATAATCAGTATTTTAACTTGCAAGTTGACATTTTAACTCAACAGCCCATATAAAATACAATTTAATATTTGAAATCATCAAGCCAATTATCGTGCTAATACACATTACATATCTAATTTTTAAGGAATTGTAAGGGTAATTTTGGGTGGTTGCAATATAGGGGGACTGAATGGGATCTCAGGGTAAATTTGGACAGTTTTTAATGACTCAGAGTCATTAGGAGGGTAGGGAGATTGTTCACTGTATTAATAAAATCCGGCACTGGTTGAATATTTAATTTATTTTACAACTTGACAGGTTACTTTCTGACGGCTCGTAGCTGACCGCACTACTCACTTAGACTGACTTTAGGATCACCTTAGAATGACTTTGAATGTTTTCGACTGCTTTAGAAATGACTTAGACTGCCTGCTTCCATATATCTATTGAGTGAATCCTCTCGTGTTTCTCTTCAGCGATTGCCTGCATTCGTATATCTCTCCTGAGTAAATCCTCTCGTGTGTCCTCTTTTCAGCGACTGCTCCGTATTTCCCACTTCTGATTCTGTACTCCAGTTTTCGACAACATCGCCACGCCTCTCGTTAAATTAAATTCCCTAATATATTATCCTATTTCCGTGTTATATGTTCACCGTTGGCTGTCTTAAAAATATTTATTTGTATCTAAATTCTCCTTATTGGTTGACTTTTATCAGATGCCCATTGGCTAGAATTATTCTCTCCCCCCTAATCTACAATGTCTTCCCACGGGCCTGAATTTTCCAAGAACAACCTGTCATAATTTTCGGCACTTTCCTGTAATAAAACATTTTCGTCTCCTTTCTGACATTTGTATTTTCTCTTAAATTATTGCTATGTCTGACTTTGATCAAATACTGTCCCGTTACAGCCATATGTTTTCTTACTGTGAACTTTCTAAATATTCCTGGGCAGAAGTTTCGTGAATAACAAAAGATAGTTTAACCTTTCCTCAGCCTTGTCTAAGGAACGGTCAGCGACGAGGCGTCAGGTATACATCTCTGTCTCTTTCTCACATCTTTTACCACAGAATGTATACAAAACCCTTTTGTAAGATACAATCACTTACCACATGACATACATATAAGTACGAGTTACAAATTATATCAATTCCTGTTATACCTATCTCTAAATGATTTCATTATACATATACATAATAATTATCCTTATCAAATCTAATACTTTTATAAATATAACTCTGCAGCCTCAAGTTATTAAATTAATAAAGGCAGCCTTATTTCCGGCTTTAGAATTTTAAAATATTTTTAGAGTTACTCTTAATTAACCCCAAATTGAAAAATGTTATAGCACACAAGCTCCTAATACAGTTAAACAATATAAGGAACTTACAAGCAACATTAAACCCTTTACATTGCAAAGAATAAACGTTAACGAACCTGCATAGTACCAAAGTCACTGAGTTGGGCTAACATACTAGAGGGCTTAGGTGTTACCAATTTTGAACAAAGGCCTTAAAAAGTTGCCCCTTGGTACTGAAGCAATCTTTACCAAGTGTACAACAAGAGAAGATTTGACCACGCTAGAAAAGATTGCGTCACATTATTCTCGAAAACTCCCTTGCCTCTTGCAACCAATAGGGAAAAAACGCAGTTAGTAAAGGATTGCTACGTTAATTAGATAATAACTAGACAGGAACAAGTAAAGGACGGCAACAAAAAAAAAAAAAAAATCACAAAATGCTGAAGTTTTTCACTAATAAAGAAAGTGTATGGCAAGAATGCAAGGGCTTTGTCGCATTGCTTCGGTCGGATATTTAAAAGTTTCATGATTCCAAAACTTGGGACAAAATACTTAATTATCGTTCCCATGCATAGTGAGGGGACCCAACGTGGAATCTGGTTGCGCGTTTTTTATCCATCATACAGGTATAAATTTATATGTTATGAAATATTCTTAATGAAACTTGGAACTTTCGACAATTTTGAAAGATAGGTCGGTAGGTTATCTAGACTTTGCACTTTTTTTTTTTTTTTTGCTAGCAGGTTCAATATTAATACGGGCGGAAGTGTATCTTGTGTACATTTATACAAATAAGGCATTAAAAGTCCTATTATTTTTTAACACTGAAACAGCACGGGGTTCCAAATATCCACTTCGTGATCGCTTTTGATGTACTGTCAATTTGAAATTTTTTTAAGCATTAAGGGTTGAAAACCAATTTACTTTTGTTTAGGTTGCGGAATTACAATGAATTCACCCCTTTGCGTAACTTAGCAATGTCAAGTCTGGTTTTATAAACAGAAATAAAATCATGGATATCTTAAGTTTGATTTTACATAAACGTTTCATTTATTAAAAAACCAACGAAACATTTCCCAGTTATCCTGGGTTAACACAAAAAAAAAATTATTATTTTTGGTGCCAAGTCTGTTAAAGTTCAAATTGTTAATTACATTTATGGTTTTCTTTGTTGATTATAACTAGCACAGGAACGTCCGCAGCACTGTATCTTCTCAGTTCCCCGACATTCACTTTTATAGAAATTCCTTCAACTACAGGGATAAAATAGCATTGAGTCTGTTGAGTTTCTTCCTTTTCATATGTTTGGGTTTTGAAAAGATTCTCTATTTGTATCGTCTTAGCACTTATTGAATTACTTTATTACTTATAAATCTTATGAACTGTACTAAATGCTATCAAAATGCTTTTTGTCGACCAGTAAAAGAGCGTGAGTTAGCGTACTTTTGTGTGCTGAAGATTCCCAGCACTCATCTCCAGTTTCACAAAAAGTAATTGAAAATCTGGAGTGATTTTAAGTTTAGCAAGGAAGCGTTTTGTTGTATGCACATATGATTTCATGTAGTATAAAGAATGACCCGGAATGAATGAATAGTGTTTAACGCCCGTTTTTGCTACAGAGGCACCACAGGCGATGGACACTGGTGATACATGAGATGAAATGATATATTGGGAAAGGATTTATTTTTAAGAAAGGAATCGTTCCAGGCCTAAGTTTAGGGTACCTCCGCGGCATTTGCCATTTATGAGGACTGAGGAAAACCTGGAAAAAACATCAGTCAGGAAGGACGGTCCTGGCGGTATTCGAACCGCAGACCTTCCGCTCACGAGTCCGAGACTTAACGACCTCGGCCACCCGTGGCGGTGAATGACCCGGAAAATCGTTAAGAACAAAAAGATATATCTCAAAAAAAAAATAATAATAATACGGCCATTGTTTCAGGGCTTGCTTCTTCAGAAAGAGATACTAATACCTCTTAATATTTACGTTCTAGTATGTGTAGACATGAGCGCAATTTGTGGCAGATTACATGATTACGTCATCTGCTAGAGCAGCATCTCAGTGTAGAATGCGCTCATCGGTTTGCGTTATTCCGTTTGAAAAAGCGACGTTGCACTCTGACTGCACCTTGGCCAGTCACAGCATTGTCAATGGCCCTTTTCATATACCATCCATATCTTCCGATTGCAATGAAACAATATTAAATTGCAAGAAAAACGAGACTGGCGATGATAATTTCTTGCAGAATATTAATGTCACAATATCAACAAATGGAACGCAGGAAACAAATAACAACGGTATATTATGCTTCTAGACTGTTAGCAGTGCATCCCGCATTACTTTTTAATTCTGTGCAAATTGTGAGACAAAAGTTACTGAAATATTCTTTCCTAAAAATGGCAACGCGGGAAACACACAAAAGAATACGAATGCGCGCAAAAAAAATCCCTGAAGTTTTTTGTCTGAACGTGTAAAAATGATAGATGCATTAGTTTCTGAGATATGGTTTTTACTTTTTCACTAGATTTTATCTGAACATCCTGTATATTTAAGCAAGAAAATAAGTACGCATTTATTTGCTCAAGCTACTCATGTTCTCAATTGGGTTTTATTGTAATACATTCTGATCTTAATTGCATGGAAATAATGAACGCATTTTGCTTTAATGGCAGAACACCAGTCATAATGTAATTTTGTTAAACATATTGAGATATATTGACATATGAGCTAATTTGACATAAAATCATAACTTTTTACGTATATTATAGGAATAGTAAGTAATAAATACATTACATGAAATTGTGTATGTTTAAAGACTGGAGAGGGAATTCAGTTTGAAGTTATTACATAAGCTATAAATACATATTTTTAAATTTCGCAACTGTTAATTAGCAGAAGAGGAGAAATACAAGCACCAGTTTCTGTTTTTTGCTACTTAAAATCTCTTTAATTACATGAATAGGGTTTTTGCTTTGTCAAGAACTGGAGTAATGAGGGAGAAGAAGAGACATCGATTTAGAGACCTGATATTCTTTGTGTGCATTGCATTGGAGAAAGAAAATTTGACATCAAACTCTGATATGCTACCACTAGAAGTACTATGCATTAAAATGCTGAACGAAAGGCGAAATAATTGCATTAAATTAATAGGAGCACTCTTGGGTGCAATGCTAGAACATTCAATTTGTGTATTTTATTCATTTATATTAAAACATGTCACATAAAATTTATTGAAACGAAATATTCTTTCTGATATTTACCCAGCCCTAATACTGGTAAGAAGTCTGTAATCTTAGTGATTGTATGGACCTATTCTTATTTTTAATTTGGTGTTTTCTTGTTTCAGGTAAGTGCTGAAACTTAAGCTGCAACCACAGATTAGCAATGCTGCTCATTAAAGGTAAGATAGAAAAGTATTCGTGATACAGTGACAGAAATCCTAGGATTGGCCCCACGATTGTTAGATTTCGCATACTGCTTTGACGTCCCTTTCATATGATAGATGAAAGATTTAAGAAGTCTACTTTTAAATATGGAGTCCATCTGAGCAATTTTCAACAGCAGCAAGCAACTTATAGAACTTTCTTGCAATTATATTCCAGTAATCTCTCTTTGCTAATGTTGTTTTATGATGCGCGATCAATTGAAGTTCACCCGGTTCCCCTTGTTCGCTGTACCAATCAGTACTGGTAAGAGTAGGGGAAGTGGGACAGTATACGATGTACAGTTGCTCGCTTCGTTTGACTGAGCGGGCGCTGAGCAAATATGGTGGCGATTTTGAACTCATCAGACGTGGATCAACGTGCTGTGATTTGATTTTTACAGCGGAGGGAAATTCATCGTCGCATGAATGCCACGTATGGGAAGAAATGATGAGAACAGTAAAGAACAAGGCACGCAAATGACGAGGTCATTGTCACGATAAGACAACGATGTAGGCGAGGATTTCTTTGCGACTTTCATTTGTTCGGACCTCTGAAGAAATTTCTAATAAGCAAACTCTTCCACAACGATGATGAAGTGGAGCAACACGATAGTGCTTTCCAGACGGTATCTGAGGCTTGCTAAAGCAGTGGGATGTATATCTGAATGCCCAGGGTAGCTTTTCCTAAGACATTAATTAATTTTTATTCCAAAAATATTGCTGCTTCTTGTTTAGTTTCTAACTCGTCGTAGTGGTTTATAATAATAGTAACAATAATAATAATAATAATAATAATAATTTTGTTAGGAGAGTTTCCATTAGCTTACGACTCTTGCGTATCTGAAAAGTCATGCAATGTAGTTTAAGACGGTCATCTTTGAAGCCTATCTAGGACTTGCATATCTTTTAAATGAAACATCATTTGCTCTTATAAATATAACAAGTTAATTATTCCCACCCTGTGTATTTAGTTTCTAAAAATGGCAGCGATATAACACAATTTCACTTAAACAGATTAACTTATTAATTATTAACCTGTAAAATGTTTAAAAAAAACTCATTAAAATTAAAGCTAGTAGAGCTAACTCACGGTATCTCTGCACCCAGTTTACGTCACACAGCCTGAGGCAGCTTCTGTGCTATCTGCTATTACATTGGCTTTTCGGGCTACTGCTAGAATATCGTGTAAACAAACGTCTATATTACATTCTAGTGAACTGTATGGATGCCTATTCTCTTGAAAACTGATAATTACATAAAATAAAGAAAGCTTATAGACACTCTGTGACGCGCTTATATTTCTCCCTCAAGCAAATAAATATTGTTCTCAAACAGAGGATAGTTACTGCAGAAGAGAGTTATGCGCAGGCCCAGGGTGTTCTATGTCTCTCATTGAACAGGTGTCGTTTCCCACATTAAGGAATGTTTTAGTTCAAAATCATCCTACACAATATTTACTAAATGTACTATAACTAAATTTTTGAGAATATGAAAGCAAATTTGGTTTTTTAATTTCGGTTATATAATAACACTCTATTGGAAATAATAAATTACTTCCCGTTAATCTTATATTAATTGAACAAACCAAAAAAAAAAAAAAAAACAGCCACGCTGTAATCGTACCTCCGCATAAGTCTTGCATATTTTCAAAACAGGTAGAGTTCATCAAAACTAGCAAGAACGTCTGCAAGCACATGCATTTTTAGACAACGACCATTGTGTATAGTGGTCTATTATCCCGAGCTGTCCATTAGTTAGTCACTATGGGAGGTGATCTATGTAGTTACAGATTTTTACACATTCTTGAGCCCTGCATTTCAAATAATCAATTACTGTGCTTGGTTGCTCTCGGATTTGATAAAATGTAG
The DNA here is from genome assembly GCA_030762175.1 of Metallyticus violacea. Classification (NCBI taxonomy): domain Eukaryota; kingdom Metazoa; phylum Arthropoda; class Insecta; order Mantodea; family Metallyticidae; genus Metallyticus; species Metallyticus violacea. The sequence continues at coordinate 292,741,995 of CM060846.1, forward strand.
TGTGCACACGCTCCTGAAGAGTTTGTATTTTGTCAAGAGTGTGGCTTACACTAAGATCTTTAAGTGCTCCAATAGTAAAAAATCTAATGGCATAAGGTTAGGTAACCGGAGAGTGTATGTTACTGGACCGCCTAAACCAATCCATAGTACGCTAAAGATTTGAGTTAGATGTTGTCATACGATTTGTAGAAAATGAGGTGGTATTCCATCGTGCATAAATAATATAAATTGACTTGTACTGATACTTGCATCCTCAACTAACTCGTTTAGGAATGACTTTACGCATAATCGTTGATGCACTGCAGAGGTAAATGCAATTAAAAAAAACTATAACACAGCCCACATAACACAACTGTGAAAATTATTTCTATTTGAAAATAATTATGTGTAACTTTTTCAAAGCTAGAAAAATATATTAGTATCTAGATAAGGACTCCATCAAGAAAAGCACAACATATATAATCTGATCTCACATTAATTACATGTAACTAGTAATAATTACCTACTGCACCAAAAGGATGATGCATTTTCTAGGTCTTCAAGTTGACAGTCACTCAAATTGGATACACAAAAACACTTTGCTCACTGTATCATTTTAATCCTCAAAATATCTAATTATGCATACTTTCTCTTCATTTATAACATGTTTTAATGTTATGTGCAAATTTAGTTGAAAGAAAAAGTGTTTTGCATTACACAATAAAGCAATGTGAATAAAATATATACATTATAGAAACGCATGTAGAATTTAGTTTAAAAAATCTTAAATCTTCTTGTGACATATACTTTCTCTTATAAACTTTCATTAAAAATCAAGATCAGTTCAATGAAAATATGCAAATACATTACGCAAACACTAGAAAAAAGTCTAATCTGCACATATCCATTCCAAATATATCTTACTATCAAATAGAAGTTTATTATAATTGCATCAGCATGTATAACACTCACCTACCTACTCTCAAATTTTTGTCAACCGATAATAGGGAAAGATTAAAACCTGCCCTATCAGATTATCTGTACAACATGACTATTATTCAGTTGCCAAATTCACAAATTAACAATGTTCAGATACTGCTCAGTTATAGGACACATATCTAGTATGATATCTACCACATGACATGTGTATGAAAGGTATTGTTACTTTCATATGCGATTGTAGCTAAAATAATTCTGTTATATATGCGTACCATTATTCAGTTGTGTACACTTTAAAATCTTTTAATGAACATACACATCATTAATGAGTACAGTTTTGTATGTACTGGCTTATTCCATCTTCTGAATTATATACTTTGTCCAAGAATCTCGTTGAATGAACGAGGGCCATTCAATGATTATTGATCTTTTTTTTTTGAAAACATAATCAATCCTCATAATTTTGATAATATTTCTTAATGTAGACCCCTTTGGTTGCAATGCACCTGTTCCAGCATTTCTGTCAGTCTTCAAAAAACATGGTGATAACCATTTTTGAAGGGTCGTTCAGAATCTCCTACGCAGCCTTCACCAATGCTTCTGATTATGTAAAATTCCTCCCACGAAGGTGTTTCTTTAATTTTGGGAAAAGGAAAATGTCACAGGAGACTAAATATGGACCATAGCGAAGATGATAGATACACTTCGCATTGATTTTTGTGGAATGTTCAGATTCAACATTTGCGATAGACGGCAGTACAATATGGTGGTACTGCACTCAACCTGTTGCACAGAAATGTGGACTTTTGAGTGTGATATAACCTTACAGAGTCTTCAGGAAGTGTCTGTAATATTGCCCAGTTATAGCTGTATGTGCAGTTACAACATGCTGGTATTAATGTAGAAAAATATGGTGACCATAACTTTTCCAGGGAAGCAACCACTTTTGCTTTTTTTGATGCTGGCCATAATGGAGATTTCCATATACATATTTGCTGTTTTCTCTCAGGATTGAAATGGTGCAGTCAAGTTTCATCAGTAATGATTATCTTTGAAAGGTATTCCGCATCTTCTTGTTACATTATTTTCAACTGCATGCAAACCTAACTAAGGACCTTTTGTTCAGGAATCGGCAGTTTTCGATACCACCGTGCATAAATATGTTCCAGTTAACGAACATGTGCTTGGCACCCAGTGAAATATTCAGAATATCTTAGAGTGTTAGTAATATTATAAGACGATCCTCTCACAATTAAAGCAATGGTGTTAATGTTTCCTTCCGTTGGAGAAAGAAACTGGAACACCGGATCCAATCCTTTGAAATTGATTACCTCTGGTCTTTAAATATCATGCCATCTTCCAACTGTTCCATTGGAAAAAAGAAATTCTCCGTAGGCCTCCTTTACATTACATAGGCCTCAGCTGAAGACTTCAGAGCAACATATTGTTCATTGCGTGTAACGTCCAGTTTGCTTTAGGTGGAACTGCACATGTCTCAACTTGCACACCTCTCACAGGCGGGAAACGGAATTGACAATCTGAAAATATTACCACGTGCGCATTACGCATTAGGCTAACAAAACATGTAAAGTTAAAATTTAGCTCGGGTATTTATACTTGTTAAAAATTACGATCAATCTTCGTTGGACGGCTCTCATACGTAAATCTAATTAGCTTAAGCCAACGCATACAATACTCTCTTTGGACGCAATAAATAATCTGTCCTGTATTAACACATATTTTTTTCTGGATACATGTTCATGGCATTTTTTTTTTTCTGTGTTCAGTACTATCTCCTCTAAAATATATATGACAATTTTATGTAAACACACTGTATAGAGCGTATTAGCTATACCAAAAGCACATCGAGCTGTCAAAAGAACTATTTCTAAGCAGTAAATCAACAGGATTTTTTTTAAGTTTTCTCCATAAACTGAAAGACAAATTTTTAAAAATTTAAATGACAAATTATTCACCCCTATTTGCTTAGTTCGAAAACAAAATATAGCAAATTTAAAATATTAAAACTAATTTTACTAAATAACAAGTTTTTCCCATTTATGGCAAGTGTAAATGAGCTCAAATGTACAACTTTTAGTTGCCCAGTTACACTTTACGGAAAATAAATGCAACAGTCAGCGGCGAAATTTGGTAAAGCAGACGTAATTCAGATTCTCGTTGGTACTTAAATAATGCCGTACTAAGGGTTTGAAGCACTATTTGGAACCATTTGGAAGCATCCGGAACTCGGACCAGGAAATAGGCTCTTCATTTGCAAATGGGCTACATATTCGCCAATGGAGAGCAGTGGAGTAGTTCGCAAAAGCAGACGGTAGCATTAAGATAAGTTGTTCTATGGGAACTAATGTGTACATAAGACCGTAATAGAGTGTGTAAATAGTCTATGAAGTAGACGTTTCAAAGCAGCTTACGTGCATTAACATGTTAAATCGTGGAGTAGAACGTGGGACTTGGAATCAGATTAAAATTAACTAAATGAGACAAGCATATTACACGGGTTTTTATTTATTTATTTTCCTTCTATAGAAGCTGGTGTTATTGCATAGTTGTTGCTGCTTTATACTTGTTCTCAGTATAAATAGTGAGAGGAAATAGAATTTCCTGTGTTTGTCTACTATCTATCAAGGGAATTAATATATAGGGTGATCCGTTTGGGCATGGATAATATGATTGTAAGAGACATTTCTTGTTGGTAATGTTTTGTTTAAAAAGATGAGAGTTTTTTATATTGTTAGAGGAAGTGGAACCAATAAATAATTCAGATAATGACATAACTTTGAATTTCTTAGAATAACGGTCTCAAAATCTTGCAAATGTTTTGTGTAATCACAAAAATTGTATCTGTGTTTCGTAATATATGGTGAATATTTCATAATTCAAAATTAGGTATTACAATTAAGGCCTTTGAAAATACATGAAAATTTTAAAATCATTTTAATAATAACGTAAAATAAATGTTTGTATTAAAATAATGGGTTTTTTCCACTTTTCTATTATTATGTTGTATTTTATTAACATAACTCAATACTCAGTAACAAAATACAAAATATTTCTTACTTGACTTTAGTTTTTAAGAATGGAAACTAAAATTAATTAAGAATGTTCAGTTGGAACAGAAGTAATCAAATAATGTTTGCCATAACAAAACGAATCTTGGAATTTCATTTCAGTTTCCTTCAATTTGTTTGCATAGTTGCATTTCATTTTAAGAGGATTGTTTAGAACAGCCCATAGAATTGGGTTTTTTTCCTATCATAATAGTGCATACTTTTTCCGTAGTGTTCATCTTGAAAAATATCAGAAATTTGTTTTTATTTATTAAATTAAAATAATAATTTTCTAATTAAATTATGTACAGCAGAAAGTAACTTAAAGTACACTGTGTGTTCAATTTTAAATGGGGCTTCCTTTTCTAAATTATTACGTTGCTAGTTTAACCCTCGAGACGTACGTAGATAAACGTCGTAGCCCATTTTTTTCTTGGAAACTCTTCCTTTATTTTGTTATCTTCAGTCTAGCTAGAAATAAATGTCATCCGGTTTTTATCGTATCACAATTTCATTATTTTTCAAATTATTTAAGGGAGTGTTGCAAAAGAACGTGATAAGTTTATTCTGGGCAAAAACCGCCACGATTGGCTGAGGTCGCTGACTCGTGAGCGGGAGTTCTGGGGTTCGAATCCCGCCAGAACCGTCCTCTCTGACTGATTTTTTCCAGGTTTCCCTCACTCCTCATAAATGGCAAATGCCGGGGAGGTACCCCAATCTTAGGCCTGGAACGTTTCCTTCCTTAAAAAAAAATTCCTTTCCCAATGTATAATTTCATCTCATTTATCATCAGTGTTCACCGCCTGTGGCGCCTCAGTATTAAAAACACGGATTAAACACCATTAAAAAAATCTTGGCAATTCGGAACAGAAGTTATGGTTGCAGAAGTTCGTTACGATATATGTCAGGGTGTGAATGAATTCTTCGCCAATTGGCTAACAATTTAAATGGGTTGTACTTTATTTAAGTTGCTATGACGTCGTGACATAGGATCACATTCAAATGTAAATACAGGATAGAATATACAGAAAGGAAGATGGCTTGTCACTTTTTTTACAGAATGAATCAAACCGCAACATAAATTTCATTTTTCCCTTTTTAAGCGTTTTTGAGAGAATACTGAACCTTTATTGCTTTTAAACACATTTTTTTGTGTAATTCATTGAAATCGGAGGTATTTTGAATTGAAAGTCTCCCATTCATATAACAATTATTTTAGTAATAAGTTTCACAACATTCTAGTTATAAGACTTGTAAGATTCGTTAAATTTTAGTCATTTGTAACATCGCAACTTTTACTGTAGATCCAAGAATCAATGATTTATTCAATGCTGTTGTGCTACATATGTTTCAATTGGTTGTTTATCTTTGAATGTGGAACAAGCGACATCAGTTTGTGAGATGGCGCAATAGTAACTTGAAATGTTAAGTTATTCATGGTGAAATGCATGGTAATTATGATACGGTAGCATGAAACTTTCGAGCTGTATTTTCAAACAGAAGAGCGCCGTATCCCAGGACATATTAACCTCTTGTCATAAGTAATTGTGAATATTTCTACTACATAATGTGAACTAAAGCTCGTATGCTTACATTTCGCTACGTGCAATTTTCATTATGAATACTCTCTTAGTACTTATTTTACAACGCGAGAACCAGTTATTTTTTTTTTCCTGGCGTTGTTATGGCAGCTGCTGAAGCTATGGGATAAAACAACAAGCAGTTGAGTTCTTCCGTTGCAAGATTGTGCAATATAAAGCCGTTATTATCTCAGGATGGCAAAAGTTTATCATAATAAAAGTGTTCTAAATAACCTGAACTTTCTCAATTCAGGAGGAAAGTCATAGTTTTTCCTCCAGTATATCACGCTTAAGTTTAAACCTGTATAGAAAATCTGCTTAGTGGAAGTTTGTCAGTAATTCTATAATCTTTTTAAAATTTACCAATAAACTGAGATAAATTATTTTTAATTAATGGAATCTATGATGATAATGCACGTCAGCAGCTTTCTAAAAACAAGCCATCTCCTTTTCGGATAAAAATATCAAAATAAAGTGCAAAACATTTACATAATAAAATAGAAATATCCGGTATATATTAAGAACAACATTTGTTTAGAAATATTATATTAATTCAGAATAACTATTCCTAATTTTCTGGTGTGATGAGAACATGAAAAGCAAATATTTTTTCTTAATAAAGTAATATCCAAAATGCTTCGTTTTCAAGTTATAGTGATATGAAAGAAACCATTAATGAATCTCAGCTTGGAAAGTTACTTTATTTAATTTTTATCATTACGCAGCAAATTTTTATGTAATACCAGATATTTAGAAAATGGCATTGTCAAACTAAAGGAATTGTTCAAAATTGCAACTGTCATTGTTGACACACAGTATAATACTATGACTGAACGACGAATCCTGCGAAATATCTGGGAACAACTTGGATCAAAATCTTGTCTGACTCTGAATCCGATTGGAAACCATTCCTAGGATTGTATGCAGACAAATTTGGGATTATCAATGAACTGAGACTATTATAATGGCAGATAGCACTACTATCTTTCATGCAGGACTGTTCGCTATGAAGGCTAGTAAGCGCTTTCACAGAATCAAGCAGCCTTGAAGGCCCTTCAGGCAGCAGAAGTAAAATCAAGACTGGTTTGATAAAATTGGTAGAACATAGTTCTGTTTGTTTGAGCGAGTAGGTAAGAAAAATGTACATTCTACACTTGAGTTGTCCTACATGCATGTTGGAGTAGCAATTTAGAAATGGATAGACAAGAAACATAAGAATTATTGAGACTCAATTGAGAGATTCCAAATTATTCTTAAAGATCCAGTTGGAAGTTTGAAACATGGAACTCTCAAAATGTACAGACGTAAACTCATTTGGATAATTGGACAATAACAGAGCACTGTTCACCGTGAGTTCATTTCTGTAAGATTGGTAAGGGAGATGAACCCGCATTAGAAGACGAAACAGCAAATCTTATTGTGTGTTAAAGCTACATTTTTTCTTGCTTTTAGTTTCACCAAGTATTAAGTATATTAATGATTCTTGCTGGCACGTGACCTAAAAGATATTATTAAGAAGCTGGCACCTTAAATAAAAATATTAATTTCTTTGGAAATTAGAAGGCGGAAAAGTAATAAATCATAGAGATCGTAGGGTACAATACACCTAAAACTACAATTTGAAAGCATACTTCTAGTTTCTTTCATTTCTATATCTGTAAATCTGTCCTTCAGCGTTTATGCAAATCTATATTAAAGTAAACCAGAAAGATTGATAACTTTATCAGATAAAAATTTCAATAGATAAAAGACAGGGACTTGAGAAAGAAGAACCATACTCCGCTTTGTACCTTGTTGCACGAGTACGATGAGAGTATAAACATTAATTTATCACATGCGATCATTAAATTTACCCATGCTCAAGGATAAATCACCAGGTTAATGAAGTCTATTTTTAATCTTCTTTCAGTAGAATCTGCAATATAAAAAGACAGTTCATTGTCGACCGTCTAGTTCTTTTACCTAGAGTTGTGGACCAAATATATTCCGACTTTAGAGCGAGTTATTTTGAATGAGTGACGTAGTTGCTGTTCGCAGATATTGTATAAAGGACAATGACTTCGAGTGTACAATATTGTGCTACTTAACGAGTGGTTAAAAAAGTAACACATCCCCATTTTGTAATCAAACCGACTTAGAACTACGACGTGGTGGTTGTCTTTCTCTTTTTCTGTTTCCTTCTCCGAAGCGTATTCCTCCCATCAACGGCGAATATTCAGAACTAGATTAACAGATTATACTGATAGATATCATTCCTTTTATGCTACTCGCGGTAAAGTGCGAATTAATTTGATCAACATCTATAAGCAGATCACTGCATAATAAGAGATAAGAGATATACAAAAAATGAGGTTCACTCTTAATTTTGGGTAGTACTTGCCTGTATTGAGGGTATAGTTGTAAACGATGGGATTGAGGGAACAACAAAGGAAGATTCGTTTTCCAAGGACGATATTGGTAGAACTGCAGGAAGATAGAGAAATAGATTCAAATGAAATATTTTAACCATCCATTTTATACCCACAAGAAGATAAGAATGACTCTGAACCTATTGTACACGTTAGTGAAAATATATAACTGTTTTGTCGTAATAGGTACTTTGCTCGGGATTCTGTGTGAGTGGTATCACTGTAATCAGCTACAGAATAAGGTATATCTCCAAATTATTTTCCTTGCTTATTTAGGATTGCACGTGGTGTTTAAATTCTGTACTATTGTACATCTATAAATTAAACCAAGATTTGGATTATCTTATGGACATGCGGAGCAGTAATTCGAGAATGAACTCGCGGAAAACGCAAATAATACTGGGAATTCGATACAGGTCAACGTACGGTATTTTAAGATAATCACCAAGGATGCTATAAAAGACAGGAGTAGGGAACCGCTTAAAATAGACAAATTGGAGAGTGGGTTTATTAACGGGCTCATTACGCGTGCAACTTTTCAAGATTAACGTGGAAGTTTTTCTACGTTGTAAGTGATGCAATAATGTAGATGAAGCAGCATATTACTGTATGACTGAAAATCTTGTAGCAAAAAGAGTAAAATGCTTTAACAATTGGCAATGAAATTGCATGATTTAATGAATTTTGGTTTACACTATTGGCACTATATAAGTTGGCACTATTTATTATTATTTATTATTTATTATTGCTGAAACTGTCAGGTTCTAAAGGAAGGAAGAGAAAAATAGACCAGTATAAGGGTGAAATTTGAAAGAGAATGACGCAGCTGATTTAAGTGGAAATATTTTTGTTACACGTGTAAACACCTAACATCACTTATCGGAAACCTTATACAATAGTACGTGGTTAAGTATTTCATTTATGAAAGTGCAGACAATAGAACTTTAGTGAGATTAATCAATACCATATTTTTATATTTCCCTCACTGGTAATATATGATCTTGTATGGATTCAAGGTTCTTCGGCTAACCCATAAGCACAAGAATCCAGAACATTTTTATAGATAAAACATTTGCAAAAATAATTAAAATTCTTTAACCTCAAAAACTAAGAACTGCTGCATCACATACCAGATGTAGAATAGCCGTTAACTGATTATTGTTTCTTTACACAACTATATTCAAAAGATGTGTCCTTGCTTCTAACCTACAAACAATTGCTTGTTTTCTGGGCTATTTGCTTGTACATACTAAAGGTGCAATTTATATTATGGAATTTTCTGTATCATATTACAATGCCGTACCTGGTATTCCTTCAACAAACTTCCTTAGCACAGTGAAAGGACAGCAAGGATATGGAAACAGCAGCAAAAACATGAATCTGTTTTATTTATGATGAGATTTATTGCATCACGTATATCAGAGACAGCGAGACACTTGTATTGAGAAAATGTGTTTCGCATGAGAGAGCGGTCTCCCTCAGAGAAGTGTAGAAGAGTGCAAGGCTAGATCGAAAACGCTACGAGTTTCAGCCAAGACTCTGGCATATAAAACACTCACGTTTGGGTTATATGCCTAAGAGATTACGAGGGTAGAAAAAGGAGTTCACCGTAGGGTTCGCGTTTCTTATGTTGTTTGTACATAAAATTGTTTCACAGGCATTATAGTAGATTCTTAGCGAGAACCAAGATAGATGACTCAGTATATATGTTTTCCAGTGAGAAGACCAAGTGCAGTTCCTTGGTAGCCAAGCTATCACCGTGGGGCTTTTCTGGAGTTAAAATATAAAAAATGTGAGTGTCAGGGGAGATTTAAAAGAGAAGTACTAAACTAATATGATTTATCCTTGACTCCAAAGAGCTCAGTTAAGCGACTTAGTTCATTGGAGTCATAAAAAAACAAAGAATATTTTATATAATAGATGGACAGGAAAAAAAAATATAACTCTGAAAGATTTTATAATTATACTAAAATCAGAAACGTCCGTCGGTAGGAGGGGACAATTGCCCCTGGTGAAGCTTAAAGTTATCTTTGATACTTACATTTTCAAGGACCAAATAAAAGAATAGCTCAATCACATTTCAAATCATAGTCAGATATGAAAAATTCTAAACCATTTTCGGAACTCAAAAGGCAAATAATTTAGAATAAAAAATATATTTCTATAAGAAAGGTAATTTTACCGAACATCGATCTGAATTTTACATTGGATTAAAAATGGTGATCGAGAAGTCACTCCCCATCCGTTGTGTAGCGATAGGGCACTAGGTAAGCGAATTCGGGTGGTAAAACTGAACAGCTATTGTGTTCATTGCGTTCATTTAACCACCAAGGCAAGGACAACTCCAAACCTTAACAAAGATGGGAGTATCACCTGCTAAAAACCGGTTTCCAAAGAATAAAGTAATGTCAGAAATGAGGAAAACCAAATTTATATTCTATGATGGACATCACCCGAGTGCGGAGGAACTTGTCGATGGCCCGTTATAATAAAACTTTAATGTGATTTTGGCGGTTGTATGTTGTCGTGTAGTAGTATAACTAGCTGCAGAGTGTATCTTGAGAGAATCTGGTGCTAAAGCTGCATTTATTTGGACTATTTAGGCAAAAATATAAAAATTAAAGATTATATTCGTCATTTATCTTAGAATGCTTACAGTTGTGAATGTCCAGTCAAGCATTTTAATATTCCCTGCATCAGTTGTATTCAATAGGTTACCAAAGAGTTTAAATGAAGAAATAAACCAGTGTACACCGCAAATCGTTTTTATTTTTATTCGTCTATGGTGTTAATTCATTTTCACAAAAAAGAAGAAAAAAAGTGTAGTTACAAGGAGTGTTCTAAAAGCTCTCGGCCTGACTCGTAAAGATGGCCAAATTACTACAATGTTGTTAATTAGATTCCACATTAAAGGATTCTTCTCCTTTTTTTGAGTATGGGAAAGCTTTCCGCTCGATGGGTGCTACATTTGTTATCAATGGACCAAAACACATTGGAATGAACATTTAGCAAGAGTGTTCAGACCTGTGTAAATGCAATTTCAGTGAGTTTCTTCGACTTCATAACACTAAATGAAACATGAATTCATTACCACACGCAAGAGACTAAGGAGCGACCAAAATTGGGCGGCATAGGGTGAAAGTGCACCAAAGAAAACAAAAACTGTTCCATCTGCAAGAAAAGTCATGACTACGGTTTTTTTGGGATTCTCATGTTGTGGTGCTAGTAGACTTCCAAAATAAGGGGAGAACCATCACCGGGGAGTATTTCGCTTTACTGCTGGTCCAACTGAAGAATACCATGCTGGCTAAACGTCTATACCTTGCTAAAAAGAAGGTTCTCTTTGAAATAGATAATAAACCGTCACAACGTCTGGAATTGTTGCTTCAAAACTGCATGACCATTGCTTCATAGTGCTTCTATATCCGCCATATTTGCCGGATTTGACTCCCATTGATTACTTTTTGTACCTAAATCTGAAGAAATAGCTGGGTGGACGAAAATTCACATCAAATGATGAGGTTGAAGCTGAGAAAGATGCTTATTTTTCACAGTTGGACACATTTTATTTTACTGAGGATATTAAAATGTTGGAAAGTCGTTGGACTAAATGTATTGGTTTACAAGTTGGCTACGTTAAAAAATTAAAAAAAAAAAAAACAAATCTCTTGAATATTTTTAGAACACACTTTTATTCTAAAGTGACAAAATATTCAAACTTACCATTTGGCCGCAACCGCGAACTTCTCATAACTGAGGTAACACAAGCGCTTTTTAAAAAAAAAAACACATCTAAACATAAAAACACAGTTATATGTTCAGTGCAAAACGGGATAATTTTAGCAATTTCAGCAATTTTAAAACCATTGCTCAAAAACAAGGTTACATTTGTACAACTACTAGTAAGGTAGCTATAATTAAAATAATTGAAACACTAAAAATAGTATAATATTACTTTTATTTACATTATACAAAGTTAATATTTGAAGTATGACACCAGCCTTTACTTTCTCCATTGAAAAAAAAGAAAAGAAATTTTGTTTTGCAATGTTGCCAGCGTAGTCTTTCTCTTTTTTTTAATCTACAACTTTGTGGGGTAACTGAGGTTTTAAAATCAATAGTTGCAATCTTCCAGTGGATCAAGGATGATTTTCACTGCTTGTTTTCTAGCTGCATGATACTTTAATTGATGATTGTAATAACTTTCCTCCCAATTAATAACAATTATTTTTCGAAAAACTTGTATGACGTACTTTGCTTCAGCGTAGGTATAAATGTTTTTCTCCCCTTATCTGCGCAGGACTTGGAAAGTCTCTTGAATTTCCAAGATAATAATTTCTCAGAACGAAGCTCTTTCTTTCTCAGAAGTCCAGCACTTCTCCAGCTTTAGCTTTATTACCACACGAGGGAGTATTTCGATTCTGCTGTTTAATGTATAGGAGCTGCTGGCGGGCAATTCTTTTAGAGTCCCTACAAAGTCTCTATTTTCCAAATATTTTATCTTTTCTAAGAAGCAAAATCATCAAACATAACGTCTTAGTTTATGACCATAGCGTGCTATTTTCTCCATTTTTTATTTCCCTTGCCAGTAAAGGCATATTAAAAGTTCTTTAAGGGTATGACGATATCATTAACGAACTTAATAGCACTACCCATGCGCCATTTATTGCATTAAAGTATAGTCACATTTTTCAACGTACTAAATGAATTAATGTTTCGTTTTCTTTAGAACGACATGTATTAGTCCATGAAGTACCTAAAATGCCTTCGTGGACCAGTTAAAAATGTCGAAACGAAAATAATATCTAGACTGCCCGAAAACGTCGCATTTTTACTAGTGATAAATCTTATGGCGGTTCATTTCTAGAAAGCTACCTATATAATTTTTTAAAAAATATTGGAGTTACTGAGGATAATGAGGCAAACTTTTGTGGGCTATATTTTATTACAGAAATCATTACATGCATTGACCCATATACCGGGTGTTAATGAATATAGCCACAATAATTTCGGAGATAGCAGAGAGACGTTAGATAAAAAGTAAATGCGATAAAGATTCTATGGTCCATGTTGAAAATTAATGAAAGTATTTGACGATAATTAAGTTAAAATTAGGCGATTCTTCAGTGTTACATCAATACAGGGTAAAAAATTACCACAGAACTTCTCAATAGTTGAAATTCCCATTTTTATTTAATCAATTTCATTTTTCAAAGTTCATAAGTTAGAGCACTGAAAAACTAATTTATTGTGTTATATGTAAGTCTAGACTCTAGAGGGACCCATCCAAGGCAATAGAGTATAATTTTGGAGATCGTAGCTTTCGGTTCTGAAGAATAATTATTTTTTATTTTATTATTATGTTCATAAATAATATAAAAAGTAAATAATACTAATATAATAATAATAATAATAATAATAATAATAATAATAATAATAATAATAATAATAATAATAATAATAAACAACGATAACCACGCACAATTACAATGAGCCAATGAGATATGCTCCGCAACTTCCGTCAGTTATTGTGTGGTGAATTTTTTTATGAAAGCTTCATTAATCAGAGATCTTTAGGAACGTATAGCCACAACTTTGAAATTTGAACAGGCAGACCAAATATTCCCCATCTCAAATTTCTGTCTAAAATCGTTCTATAATGTTTTAAATTATTGCGGTGCAGTTCACGAAAACTCGTTATATGCTATGCTAAAAATGTTACACTTTTTCATTAAGTGTAAGAAAGCCTTAACATCTCTCTTGCTGTGATCTTGCTCGCTATGTAAACTGAATGTAGATAAATGCAATTATACTGTAGTTCCTTTTACAAAAACACGCTAATTAGCAATTAATCGAGTACAGAATACATTCTTTGTGATGGTTTTAAAACGAATTAATTTTTGCTGTAACGAGTAAATATTCAATAGTTGTATCTGTAATAAGATTAATATATAGAACAATGACGTGGCAAATAAATTAATGTATTTTTCCAGAAAATGTAGCTTAGGGACACGAAATAACTCCGTAACAATACGCTATGTAAGGACGTGACGATTGAGTTATTGACGGGTGCTCAATAGCAGATAAAACATGGCCGTTGCTAGTTATTTGTTTTTTGTGGTCAGAGGCAGTGAAGCCTTCTGAAAAACAGCAGAATGAAGCACATCGTCAGGGGAGAGTGAATGAATAGGTGGAAATATTTAAAAAGGAAAGACAAAGCGTCAGGATTAACACTGAAATGGAAAACCAATTTTTGTTTAAACTGACGCAGTGAAACAGCAGATCTAGCAGTGATTCCTGTGCTACAGGCGAATCGCTGTTTATTAAACAGTAGTAAGTCACAGCTTTGCACACAAAAAGCAAATGGTCACTTCGGGCGTTGCAAATCCGGTAATCAGAAGTGTGAGCAGCAGACCATTTGTAAAGAGCGTTTGAAATGCGATACTTATGAAGGAAACCCTTTCTTCCATCGAAGGTGACAGGAGATAAGTTCCGGGTGCACAATTATAAGCCAAAAGCAAGATACAAGCCACAGTCACGAATCTCTGCTTGATGCGATATGCTAACAATCTTATGAAATGTTACTGGCTTATACAGGTTCACATCCTCGATCTTTCTCGATATTTCTGCACCAGTAATGTAAGTTTTGTTGAGCTGCCATCACTTAATATCTTACTTAAAGAAGCTCATCCTATGTTTGTGTGTGTCTGTCACTATTTCTATGGTCAAAGTCGCAACACATAAGGTGGACGCAAAGTTTCCATAAATTTGTTTGAAATAATGGTTTGTTGTAAATAAAATGTATACCGCGTGTAGATATGGTATGTATATATGTGCTTTTTAGCTCAATTCAACATAGCCGCCATCAATTTCAAAACGTTGTGTTCAAACCTCCAATGTAACCCAAAAGTTCTTTGTAAGCATGTCGCCTAAAACTGTTGCATAGGCTTCATGAATACGGTCTTTCAACTCGTATAAATTTACTTTAAAATTACTTTGGTTTTGTCCACTTTTAACCGGATAAACGCCCGAGCAAAAAGAACTCTAAATGCGTCAAACATGGTGTACGTGATAGCTATATTCCAAGTGAACTTCTATTTATCCATCTGTTGGAAAATCACAGTTTGAGATACTCCCCCACATCGAACAAGAATGAACTGCTGCGTAAGTCTAACGTATATAGACAACAGCCACTCGTTCTTTTATAAACGACATTCTGTAGTGATAGTTTGAACTGAAAATTAGGAATAGAAACAACAATGTTCTCAGCACTTTATGACTTTGGCACAGTACTCTGAAAGGAATGGCAAACATGTTAAATAAAATACATATAGGTATGTGTATATACTGTATCTTTAAATGATATAAATTTTCTTATGAAAATCTGCTACTTCGTGAATATGGATTGACTTTTATGTCCACCGTTTATTTAAAGACACTGATATGGCAATAATAGATATGGTAGCAATTTAAAACCTGGATAAGCTGTATTGAGTAGCTGAAGAGGTGTGGCATATTGTTTTTTTTTTTTCCCCTCCTGTTACTGTTGCTCAAATAGGTAGGTTGGTCTAACAATTCAATTAAAATAAAATGTACATTTACTGCAAATAAAGTCATTGCGTGGAATATAAATTAAATACTAGATATTCTAAATAGAAACTTTAATCTAGAATTTCTACAAAGAACCATGTTCATAATGTTTATACTTTTAGATTACAGAGCTCTAAAATTGGTTTCTAGCCTCCAGTGTCTATGTGCTTTTATATTCGTATACTTTCTGAGAACTCCGCTTCTCCATTTTCCTCATCAACAAACTGTCGATGAAAAATATATTCAGACATTTCGTTGTACAATTGTAAGTATTTCACTTCTGCCAGATTGTCTGAATGTTATGTTTTCCTTTTTTCAGGTCTCAAAACCTTCTATGTATCCCTGATTGAAAAATGTAAACACTAATATTATAATACTTTTACAATAATTATCATATATCATGTCTCAAGTTATTATTACTATGACAACTGCAGTTAACTAACTTAATTCTTGCGAGAACACAAACATCCTCAAGTAATTAAAATGTTACAAGCGCTTTAGTGACATCGTTAATTAGGCGTTTTTTTCGTGAATTTATTTTACATTGCATTAATTTTAATTTTTCAATACACTAAAGCTCTTTGTGCACTCCCTTTAAAGGGTAAGCTCGGGGGGAAATATCTCAGTTCTTATTGCACAGAGAAATAACCTAGAATTAAAATCCACATAAAAGCAAAATTCTTCTACATGTGTATGTCGTTGTGATTGAATTTCTAACTAGCTATAACATAGGGAATGATTAAAAAACGATTCCTTTCTTTGGTTGGAACAAAACTCACTGCTGAAAAAACTGGTAGTAGAACACAGTAAGAAGAAAAACGGGGTTTATACATATTTTTCGCATTTCTGACGGATTTAGATACTTTTTACAAACAAATTCACAAATTGTTAGCTATTGCACGTACTGTGTGTAGTTACAAATATTCATCACCCTTGTTAATACTCTCTGAACTGATCGGCTGCTTTGTACGCTATTTCTCATGCTTAGACTGGAGTTTTTATGGGTTTTTAAAAAAGTCACAGCTCTTGAATGATCTTAGATATATTCACGATATTTTTATTTTTAACATTTATTTTTAAAATTCATTTGAAATATATAATAATGCACAAATTCTTCAGTAAAAATTAATCATAAATATGTTGCTGTTACGAAATTAAAAAATAAATAATTAATCCCCATTTATAAAATGTGTACATAAATATTATGACGCTCTAAGCAAAAAAATACATTTATGTATCTAATGTCACTACACTTTTGATCAGACACACGAGCATGCTCTTGCAAATTATAACTTATTATATATGCACATGTAGCTGTAGCTTTGAAAAGTATAGCTTATGGTTATATTCATTTAGTTGTTCCATAAAGCAAGCTACATTACTTATAGAATAATATTTCTATGTTAGCGACCAGGCATACATTTTAAAATCAGTTAACGTCTATCATTAATTATAATATTCCATAATAATACCGCACTTATTTTTGTGGAAGAAATGTTTTTAAAGTTTCTGAGTATTTCTAATTATCATTGCTATAATACAAATGCGTACTAATTTAGAACTATTATTAAGTATATATATTGTTCAAATATATTATTATCTTCAGTATGACCAAGATAAAAGTTTTTCCCTATGCTACGACTATCCTTGGGGACTTGATGCTGTTCCATCTGGCGAAAGTGTAGCCTATTTCTGAAGTTGGGCTGCCTAGAAGGCGTTGGTACATTATTTGAAGGATAGCTGCCGGGGATACGATAACGATAATTTGGCCGAGTGAGCTCAGGGAACTTTGTGGCCTAAGTTTCTCGGGCATTCACTTTTAAGATCTGAGCGGATACCCGTGAAAATGTTATCTAGGAATCTGAGGCAAACGCGAATGGAAACCGAAATTGACGCATAGGAAGCACAAATGCTAGTACTAAATCACGGCCATGGTAGATATAAAATGTATAAAAACGTTTCTCATCAACAACTGGTACGTTCTACATTCTAGTCAAAGTCTGTGCTAATGAAAGCGTCCGGCTACTCAACGAAGCAGACGAAGTGTATCTATAATCCGGCGGTAAAAGTAGCAAAATTTTAAAGTGGCACTGCGAGGACATCAATAGTTGTGACGGAGCTGTGAGCATTTCGTAGTTTGGCAGATAATTGTTACCTATGTGATGCTAAGCGAAATTTTACGGACGCACATACATAGATTCACATGATCCATTAAGATACACTGAAGAAAATAATAAAATTTGGCTTGGATCTGTCGAGACCAAAGTGATATAAAATGTCCTGCTGTGTATTTCTTAAAGTCTTTCTTAAATTTGTTGCAATTTCTCATAGGAAATTAATGCGTATTTTGGCTTACAACGTAGGTCATTAAGATATGAAATGGTATTGTCACTTTGTGAAGCAATTAGGAGATTTTTCTTATACCACAATTTTCCAGGAACTGAATTTCTTCACCTAACTGACAGCTTTATAGAAACACTTTGTCCAAAGATTTATTTTTTATTTATTTATCAATAAATTTGTTTGCTAAACTCGTCGTTTTTCTGGTATTTAGTATAAAAATATTTCTACTGCTAATGTGAAATCTAACCTTTAAGTGGAAATATTTTTGAGCTGCGGAAACACAATGTTACTGATATTTATGTTTCAAATCATTTGGCGATATAAAAACTGAAATGTCGCTATCCGCACTACGGGTATCTATATAAAAGTTAGATAACATTAACTTTAACCGTTTTAATACACATTTCCATTAACAGAAAACATTACTTGCGCTCTGTATATCAGATATTCGCGCACTCTTTCATTTTCCAAGCTCCCCCATTTTTTTTAAACCTGCTGATATATATGTCCGGGAGTTTAGCTCTTCACGTCTGTTGTAATTTGTTAGATCTCAAAGAGGGGCAATTCAACTCACGTAAACACATTTTCAGTTGAGATAAGGGGCTAAAGCAGCGATTGTGAAAGAAAGCCGATGTACAATGCGGGTAAGGAAGGGATGAAATGTAGGAAGACGGGTGTGTATCATGTGCTGTTAAAGAAGGAAAGTAAAAGCCGTTAAGACGTGAAGCCACGGGTAAAACTCTGGGTGATTGATGAGTACTGAGATTGACACTTCTGCATGAAGTAAGTGTTGTTAGGGGTAGCTTAAATCTCGAACACGGTGAAGTTTTTCATGCTGCTTGCGTAAAGTGAAGCACGTGACAAACATTTTATACCACTGTCTCATTAGGTACATAAGATATGACTGTGTATATGTTTACACTTTCGCGCATGGTTTCTCTCTTGATGTAGTTGTCGCGTCATTGCAGTGTGAACTCAAATCTGGGATTTAAGCTAAATGTGTTCCTGTAAAAGCACAGCTCGTCATATTTTATGTAATTGTTGAAGCCATAACAAAGGCGTTTTAATTTTGGTCGGAAAGCACTAATTTTAAAAATATGATGTAATTGTTACAAACCCCAGAGACAAGACTATTTTATTAAATAAATTTACATTTCTGGGGAAAACCAGCTGTCTATTGTTTCGTACCTGCACATAAAATTCACACAATAAATAAAGGACATTCCATTTGTAATTTTTTTTTTTCGTCCGGCATTCATAATGTCAACATTTAAACTTTCTGGCGGTTGTACCTGGTCTTAGATTTATTAAAAACGACGGAAAACTTTCACCCTCTCTAGTGCAATATGTGAGCGATACGTTTGTCATTCGGCCACAAGGCGACCAGAAGTTGTATTCATTTTTACAACGCCTCCATAGAATACAGGAGAACATAACTTTCACAGTATAGATAGAAAACCGTGGCATACCTTTCTTGACTTTTTAGTTAGTATAAAATACATCAGAAGTCCTTAGTTACGACGTATACGAAAAGCGCCACATATGGATCGACATTTAAACGTCGTAATGATAGACTTATCAAAAAGCAACAATCACAAACTTTTACACACAGAACCAAACCATCACTGAACCAGAACGTCTAAAATACAGATCTCCGGTAGGCACTTCAAATCAAGGGCATTGATAGAGATGTATACTCCAAAATAACATAAAATCTGATATTTATCAAAAAGACCTACCAAGTGTATTTCTGCCATACTTTACAAGATGTTAAGCACGATTTGCAAAATATTTAAAACAAAAAGACATCAAAATTATGTTCATATTCACAACCTTCATTTAAATTAGGAAATATTCTTCGTTCGGCAAATGTCCATTGGACCTTCTTAACAGAAGAGCAATCTATAAAACACGTTGTGAATGTGCAAAAGATTATATAGATATGACAAGGCATTCCTTATCAGAATATCGACATCTCCGTTTAATTCAACCAAAGCATTGTGCGGTCGCAGAATGTCATTGTATTAATGTTAATTAATCAGAAGTACCCACTAAAGTTCAAGCATTATCAACTTGAACAGAATGAAAGCTGAAACAATTCCTCCGATCCACCTCCACTAAAATATAATTATCATGTATATTTTTGTGCAGCCCTATCATGTCTTGGCATTGTAATTAATAATATAAATATTATATATGTTTGTGTAATAAGTTGAACTCCAAGACATTAAAAAAATAGCGAATGATAAGCTCGGCAGGTAAAAATGAGCTACCAAAGGAAAACTTATATTTGATTGTTTAAAGAATGACGCGAATGTATTCTGTCAACTTATCATTTCAGTTCGACTCAGTTAAGCAGTTCGCAGTACTCCTCTTGAAGTTTCATAAGCGGCAACTAAGTTTATATTCAAAGTAGCCAAGTCCATCATACGCAAAGTACCAAAGGACGCAATAGAATTTGGACATAATAAATTACGCAGTTATTTATATATTAAGTCACATCGCATTGCATTCCTCTCCCGGTCCTGTTGAGTGCCAATCAACTAAACAGCGGAATCACCCTGAGATAATGTTACCGTTGTAGCGTAGGCAACAACACCAAAGCGACCAATAATAAATCTGCAAAATCACTACAAAATTGGCTTCACGACATCAGGCCAATCAACGTCAACCGCAGATCGCTTCAAGATTGGTGCCCAACCTGGGGCACATAGCCGGAGTCATACCAAACCATTTCGAAATTTGGCGCTTATTGTGGCTGCCATACCAAATCGCTCCATAATTTGGCTCACCAACTTGATGCCAACAACAACAATAACGACAACATCCTACCAGTACTTAGGAATTATTCACTATTCCGTCCCTCCCTTAACAAAATCCGTTAACATTGGTAAACATCATACGTAACTTCATCTGCGACCGTTATAAGAGCAATAACAATCTATCGTTCAGCATTACACTTACGATGATCTTGTAGCACAATACAAAGGGTTTGTAATTGATAAACCACATCTACGTACATACATACAGTAAGGTTATTTGAGTTACGGGCCGCATGAGTGCAGTTGCTTACTAAAGAAGTGCAGCCGCCGCAATTGGATAAATGGAATTGGAGTGCAGCACAGAATTAGTATTTCAAATTTTAGTATTATCATTTTTGTTTTGCTTTTTACTAATCCTAGAAATAAGCAATAGCATGTATTATAATAAATGTTGAAAATGATGTTCCTCAGCGGCAATACGTTGACTGCATTTGCGTAGAAACATTTTTGCATTTCATTTAACTTTTCTTCCATAAGAACACAACGGTTCGGAACGTGTTTCTTGTCATTGAGAGCTCATGTCTTTTATAAAGTTGGAGAACAATTTCTCTACCTGGAAAACGATTTCCAGGATATTTTCTTGCGAATCGCCTTACTACTTTTCTGCAAGAATTCATTTTCGCATATGTATCTTACATAAAAACCAGTTTATCTACTAGTATGTACAAGACTGTATAGTAGAGCCATAAACTTAAAATATACAGTAACATACAATGAAAACACCGAATAATATACGACCGCTAAATACTCACTAACAGTATTATTCAAACTGTGTGCAAGCTGCTATCTGAACATGCACATACGGCCTCGGCGACTAAGTTCTTCCAGAACGCAGCCGCGCTCTGGTGGACAGCATTACAAATAACCCCACTCTGTGTGTGTTTATATATATATATATATATATATATATATATATATATATACACACGATCGCTAAATACTCACTAACAGTATTATTCAAACTGGGTACAAACTGCTATCTGAACATGCACATATGGTCTGAGCGACTAGGTTTTCCAGAACACAGCCGCGCTCTGGTGGACAGCATTACAAATAACCCCACTATGTGTATTATATATATACACGACCGCTAAATACTCACTAACAGTATTATTCAAACTGGGTACAAGCTGCTATCTGAACATGCACATACGGTCTGAGCGACTAGGTTTTCCAGAACACAGCCGCGCTCTGGTGGACAGCATTACAAATAACCCCACTCTGTGTTTATATATTTATATACACGACCGCGGCCTCGGCGACTAGGTTCTTCCAGAACGCAGCCGCGATCTGGTGGACCGCATTACAAATAACCCCACTCTGTGTATTATATATATATAATACTGGATGATCAAATTTATTCCAAATTTAAAGTTAGTCATTTGAAATGAATGTCTTTTATAAAGTAAATTGACTTTATTATATGGGAACGAATTTCTAACATAATGAACCACCAGTTTTTCTAGTATTTATAATAATTTGATGTGGAGGGCAAGAGTGCTCTCAAACAGGTAAGAAGAGACTATCAGTTACCACGTCGTAGCTATTAACTAAATCATATACACAGAAACAACTATGCCAGGTCTCATTGTTAATGGCTTATAAACAAAATAAAAATACCACCAGCTATTGCTTAGGTCAAGCAGAAAGAAATCCGCCCTCTTTCCTCAATTGATTACAACCCGGCTCACGCTCGTGTATTGACAGTAGCTCTCGGTTCAAAATAACAATAATTCCTTCCTTGGCCGGCAGTAAACGTAAAATAAACAACTAATAAGTTTGTTTACAAAATGCGATCGTGTTAGTTCTTTAATCACGCACTAGGGTGCACAGTATCATAACGTGGAATTCGATACACTTCAGGGCAAAGATATTCACCGTTTGGGTTACCACAAATGTATTCATGAATGCTCTGAGAATTTTCAGAACCCTATATCCGAATGGTATGGGAATTAACATCTCCAGTTATATACAATGAGATTTGCTCGGTAAACATAATCTTTTGTAGATCTCCAATGCCTCCTTCAATTAAGCCCATCATGGAACAAGGGAAATAAAAATGCATAAGGCGGTCATTTTGCTAGCTTGAGTGATTTGCATTTCATACGCATGAAGATGTAACCGCTTGTGCAGGACCCTATGGATGGTCTTTTTCGGTACAGTGATTTCCTAGAAGCATGGAAAATTGACTTCTATGATTCAACTAGCAAATTTATTGCCAGTTAAAGGAGTCACGTATAATTTAATTCAAGGCTAGTCGTTAACATCACCAGTGGCTTTAAAACTGTATACCCATCTAAGTATACTGTGTTTGAAAGGAGGATCTCTCTTACATTGATTTGATGTCTTCTTGAACGGTAATTGATTACTTTCTTTCAGTAAACTTTGGGGTTTTGCCTGTAATGTCCTCATTTTATTTAATTAAATTTCGCAGCAACATAAATGCGAACAAATCCTCAAGAGTTATAGAACATTTTGCAAAATAGCAGCAACTTTATATTATGTCGTTTCACAATATAATTCTTTATAATGGTAACGGGGGTTTAAGGACACCCTGTATTATAGCTAAATAATGTTTATAATATATCAATGGAATGCATGTAAATAAAAATAATTAATGTAACTTTAATAATCGCTTGATATCAAAAAACTTGTTTATTATTTATTTTTTTATAATCATAGATGTATCAGGCTACCTAATTCATGATTTGCCAAAGGGTTCCATGAAGAAAAAATTCACAGTTTGCTTAATTATTAGAGGTTTTTTTCGTATGGGACTATATCCACTATATCCTTTTATACTTCTTACATATGAAAATCATTTTATCGATCTAAGAAGTAATATAATTTTCCTAACCTTCTTATCAACGATACTACTGTAAACCTATGAAACCTGCAGGGATAGGTTAAATTTTCATTTTAGCCGAGAGTTAATGCAGCATTGCTTTAAGCTTGAAATGAACCAGAAATTGCGTGAAACAGTGTTTTGCACCAAAGGTTTTAAAAGCATGACAGCAGCGTACATTTAATCAGAAAGAGCGAGAACAAGTAAAAGCAACCAAAATACATATTAATGGTACTACAATGTTTACGGAGAGTGTTCTGTAAGAGTTGATTGCCCTGCTATTATGCAATGCTGATATTTATGAAGAATATTGATATGTTACTGTTTATGAGAATTACAAATAAAAACAAATGTGCAACCAAATGCAGTTACATACATTGGTGGAATGATTTTACGTGAAATTATGCTTCTGTGGATTTATTGAACAGTAACGGATTAACAGACCACGCCCTATTGTGTACATATATGGATTATATTGTTGTCTGGTTTGTCATTTTTATAATGTCAAAGTCTAAGATGATTCACTGATATTCTATTAATTTAAAACTCTTTCCTGTATTGTTTACATTAAAATACAATTTCCTCTTTCTTTACTTATTTCAGTATTTTCTTTTATTTTTACCATATTTTATATATTTAATTGTATACCAAATATTTCAATTGACACAGTAGGCTAATGTTTCTAAGATTAGTAACTGTCTGTGAATTATAGAAATACACCCAAATATTTCTGCCACTTTGTTTATATTACTTACTTTATAGCTTGACGAATATCGATATTTATTTATTTTGCTGAATATATTTTGTGGATTGTATTGACAAATGAAACAGTAGGTGATTATTATTTACTCTTGAATAAGCATGGATACATCATCTGTCGATGTGAATTTTTTGCTATATTTGCATTATTTTGTGATAAAATTCTCATAGGTTGATGTTAATATTTCTACACAAATCCTCTTTGAACAATTTCATCCTAGAATGCATTTTGCATAATCAAGTATGTTATGTCGAATCTTCCGGGTCATATAGTCTTGCCATTGAACCATATTTACTTCTCATTTGGCACTACAGCCCGGAATGGGCCTTGGTCTACCGCGGCGACCTCTGCTTCCTCTATCTCCGTCTTACGACTTCATTGATAGAGAGCAGTATTGCAGGAGTCATGTGATCAGCATGCCGACACCCCGCAGAACGCCTAACATGAGGCTTTCGTGGTCAAATTCAAACATTTATACTCTACAATTTATTTTAATTATATCTTCTTACTTTTTCCACTAATGCATGCAAGTTTTGCCAACTTTATCCACCATTTAATGTGAGGTGAATATGACGACAACAAAGGGTTAAGGATAACATTTTCTGCATATAGTTTAACCGAAAATTAATTGCTCATTTAACAAATTATGGTATAATATTACTTGAATGTTCTAGTTTTATCTCTAATCTGTTACTCTGTCTAAATTCTAATTTAATTTATCATACTTATTTTTACCTCAATTATCAAAATATTCTTCAGAGGGCTAATACAATTTTCTAAGCTTTGCTCTAGCATTTCTGCTGCTTGGTATAAGGTTTGTCCTCTGCAAACTCAAGTTTAGTCTCCATAACATCATTATTTAAGGAAAATTTTCTCCCTCGAAGGTTTTTATTTTAGTTTTAGGAAGAGCCTGGCATATCTGGGAGTCATATTTTAACAGTGAGCAGAATTCTCCAGCAATTCAAATGCTGATATTGCATTCATTGTGTTTGGGAGCATGGTTTTGAAGGAAATTCACACCTTGTATTAACTTTTTCCTTGACTGCATCTCGTAATTTTGAAATTAAACATGCATAAGTACCTGCCTTAAATTGTGAATCTTCACTATAAATTTTTTAGCGAAAGAACACCTTATCCATAATAAGAATTCCGCGAAACATAATTTTCTTGTTGATATCTGCACCCTGACTTTTTACAGGATATTTACATTCCTTTATATTTTGCTTTGATGGTTTCGTAAATCATCCCTAATTGCAGATCTGTCGAGTACTTCTTATTTCCGCCCGAAAATGTTTTCAAAGATTTCTTCAAGTACTGGACTGTTTGTAGTGGTTTATAACACCCGACATACCATTCAGATAGTCTTATAGTATCCCTGTTTCCTGTACTGAATCCCTAAAAGTCGATTATGGATTTTACAAAATTAAATCCTGTAGCTCACTTATGCTTTCCTCTGTGATCACCATTTTCCAAGCTCTACGCAAGTTCATTTTCAGGATGTTCTACCATATTCACACAGTCAAAACTTCCTTTACCACACCATAAGGTATTGCTCATTCACCCAAGGCTTCTGACATCATGATAACTTTTATTGGCAGGCTCTTTGCATGAAACGCTCAATTTTCTTCTTCAGTTCAGTACTTATTATATTTATTATTATTATTATTATTATTATTATTATTATTATTATTATTATTATTGTTATTATTATTATTTTATTATTATTACTTTAAATAGTTCCTATGCGTTATATAACAATTGTATGGACTTAAAGCTTTACGGTGGCGTTTTTACCTTTCATGTGCTTTTGTTGGGTTCAAGAATCAACAATGATATAATGATTTGCCCATTTTCGAAAAAGATATACCATATATTTCATCTTTGCTTACATATTTTTGCTATTCTTGGGATAAAAACATATATTCTGTAATTTTCGTTGATTAATAAAGGCTAATTTTCTCATGTCGAAAGTTTCATATTTTCTGAAATTTACTATGAATCAATTGACGACTTGAAACTTCAACATCGGAAATCTTTGTTCAAAATAATTCGAACTGGATCAACAGGCTGAGGAAATATCCATTGTAAATATATCAATACTCGTTTATATGCTCAGGCACCACACATTTGGCAGTTAAACTTCCAGCACTGCAGTCGCCTGCTAATTTATTCGTATTTGCACTTTCTTGCTTTCTATGCACTCATTAAAGGAACTGGGAGTATTTGTTGCGACACTGGTAGATACATCGATGTTTAATGCAAAATTTGTTACGTTTACTGATACCAAGTTGTTAGTCAACTTCCTTTGGTTATAATGTAAGATATGAATGAAAATGCCAAAAGTTTAGATTCTCAATGCGCAAAATTACCTGACTGACTGGAGAAGAGCATACGCTTCAGAACTTGTGAGTAGTCTTTCATAGTGAGCAGTTCTTTATCTAGCAACTCTGAGCTAAAGGATGCCAAATTTTTAGTAATAGTTTTTTCCAAATAAAGTATTGACAAGTAAAAACTTTCGTTTAGAAATTCAGAAGCTTTCTTTCTAATAATATATAATTAATTTATTCGTTCAATTTTCAAAGATAACACTTTCTTTACGTTACATGAAACGTCGATGATATTCATTTAAATGACATACACTCGCCAGGATGTTACTGCTGTTACGTAAAGTGCGGAACTTCGGCAAACAAAAATATGCATTTTGCAAAATTTTACATAAGAACTTCACTTCCCTGGAATGCGTAACTCCATACCTTGTTTACCTCTTGCCAGGTGTCTCTTAGAGGATTTTGCAGTTTTTCTTAGGACCTTCGCTCCTCTTCCTCAGATCTAGTCCTAACTCTCCCATGTTTTCTATCGGCTGTGGAGTAGCGGATTTGGGACTAAGTAACTGAACACCGTATAACAAAGCAAAAGACTTCAGTTCCATCACTGTATGTAACAAGGTACGTTTATGAAGATATTTCTGCATTTTTTTTTTTTTTTTTTTTAACTCTCAGGGACTAAATACTACGAACGCATTTGGCCCAGAAATTCTTTCACATGAATTTGAAACATCGAAAATAAATGCTGATTTTTCAAACTAATAGGAAAAAGTGAAACAAGTGCTGATATAAATCATTGTCCTCCTCCAATTTCATACCACGAAAACTTTGCAAATATATATATTGGAACCGGATTTAATGCCCTTGCGTTTGTTGACAATTTTGCAAATAGGGATTGTCGTGTGTGGATTATTTTAGAATGTTGGTGATTTATTATTTATTTAATTGGACGATTTGATGCTCTTCTTGTCTTGCCTCGGCTCTTGTAATCATATGTTCGATGCTTCCTAACTCTCTGGTTCCAATGCGGAGGATAGGAATCTCAGGGGAATTTTGGATTGTTTTTAATGACTTAAAGTCATTAGGGGAAAGGACTGTAATAATGAATTTCGGCAAGAGTTGAACATTTCATTTATTTGACAACTGGGAAGGTTCTGGAACATGCTGCTTTGGCGGATTATATTTCGCGGTATTCACTCACGTATTTATTCACTTGAACATGATGGTGATTATTATTGCTATTACTTTGCACTGCTGACTGACCTCTCACTGAACGAACGATCTACTTTAACTCTTCCCGGTGGTTTTAACTGCTCTCCTATCACACTGTTAGGACTGCTTCCCGTAGCGACTTCTTCAGAACTTCCTGTCGCGAATGCCTCCAAACTTAAACTGGAGACTGATTAATTGTTACTCTTGCTGCTACAGTTACTATGGTCGCGAATGCCTCTAAACTTCCTGTCGCGACTGCGTTAGCATTTCTAAATAAAACAATCCAGAATAATAACCAAGAATAACCAAAATAACTTATAATGACCTAGAATGCTCTTAGAATGACCTTAGACTGACTTCGACTGCTTTAAAATGACTTAGACTGACTTTAGAAATGACCCGAGTGACTGCTTTAGAATGACTAACCTCTGATCCTGTATTCCAGTTTTCTATAACATCGCCACACCTCTCGCTAAATTAAATTCCCTTGTTTGTTATTCTATATCCTAATTATATGTTCACCATTGGGTATCTTAAAAGATTCATTATGTCGCTAAGTTCTCCTCATTCATTGATTTTTATTCGATGCCCATTGGCTAAAATTATTTTCCCCCTTCTGATCTGCAATATCTTCCCACGCTTGAGTTTTCCAAGAACGGCTGTCATAAATTTCGGCACTTTCCTTACATGCTTGATTTCTAAAGTAATATTTTTTTCCTCCCTTAGTTATAGATAAGGTTTTGGTTTCTACGAAAACGCTTGTGTCTGTTCGCGGCATTTCTTTTTGACGGCCAGTACAGTTTTATATATATAGCCTTTTACAGTGTTATTAACCCCTAGCGCCGAACAGGTGTTTCCGTAAGGGTTTGACAATGGGTAAAGTTTAACCGAAAAGCCTTTATCTCACGTACGCTAATGGCTTCCGACAAAGACAGCATTTCCTTTCCCTTTTACAATTGCATAATAAAGACATGGTGTTCCTGAAAGATAACTTGAATATCGCTTACTAATCAAAAAGATATATCTACATACATATACTAATACATATAATATTGGATTCCTCCTTTTAATTATAATATTAATACCCTTGATTACCTGAAATAAGATACGATTATTATTATTATTATTATTATTATTATTATTATTTTTATAGTAGTAGTTGTCAGAAGTAATTATACTTAAATAGGAAATTTTGGCACAACATTTTCTGCTTCAGTATGTAGATTCTAATAATTGAAATAGCAAAATAGAGAAGACCTTATGAGTAAGGGACATATTTACATTTGGTTACATATGTTTCGCCTATAGTGCAATTACAAGAAGATAAAAGAATTCAAATAAGGTCAGAATTCCGTAAGAATTTACCACTTCCATTTGTTCAGTTTTTCATGAATATCGAGGTGTCCATATACAAACGGGTACTATAATAAATTACTACTTCCTAAGGCTGTAGGTTGAGAATTGGGACATTGAGAAGGTAGATTTTTGCTTTAGCCTCAATAACAGTTTTCGCTTATTCAACTTTTAAATTTTTACTAAATACGTAGAAAGATGTCTTAATGATTGCAGAGAATATTTATAAAATTTCATTTTCATACCAAAATATTCACAATGTCACTAAAATAGATACTAGAGTACGATTATATAAACAAGAAACAAGCACATATAATTCTATCAGAATTAAGTTGACCCGATTGCTATTATATTTTATATCGGTATTATACATAATAGCAAATGTTTTGTTATTAAATAACTAATATTTTATGGAAAATAGCACATTACATAATATATTTATGATTGGATATAAATGAGAATATTTAAAACCCCTTGGATTGTACACGGAAAGAAATGTTCAAATGTTCCGCGCGTTTTACTCGGATATGAAATGTTTTGAAACGTTAGTGCAAGATTGTTGAAGCGGAATATATGAATGAGAGCCGCCTCTTAATTAATTAAATTAGCCCCACGTTGACGGCCACATGAAGCAGGTTTTATAAGAGATTGAATTATATCGATTCAAAGAATGGTTAATTGATTAAGTAGTTAGGAATCTCGATCACATAGATTAATAAACCAAATCAACAAAATCGGTTCATTATAATTATTGCCCCACGCGTTATCGCAACTGATTTGATGTGACTTGAATTACCTGCTATGAATCGCCTCGAAAAACTGCCCGAACTCTCTTCTCGTGAAAACTTTGTAGAACTGCTGCCCGAACTCTCTTCTGTTCAAAACTTTGTAAACCTACCCCAGCTTTCTTCTTGTAAAAATTTTTAAAATTGTGTCGAACTCTCTTCTCGTAAAAACTTTGTAGAATTGCCCAAGCTCTCTTCTCCTAAAAACTTTAAACTGCACCAACTCTCTTCTTGTAAAAACTTTGTAGAATTGCCTGAACTCACTTCCCGAGAAAACTTTGCAAAACTGCCCGAATTCTCTTCTCGTAAAAAATTTGTACAACTGCCCAAACTCTCTTCTCGTAAAAACTTTGCAAAACTGCCCGAAATTTCTTCTCGTAAAATCTTTGTAAAATTATGTCGAACTCTCTTCTCGTGTAAGCTTTGTTGATCTACCCGAACTCTCTCCTCGAGAAAACTTTGCAAAAACTGCCCGTGCGCGTCTCAATTCAATAAGTTTTATTTTTCTTTCTAGTCCTTCGGACGCACCACTTTACATTCAGTTTCAATACTTCATTTATTGCCGTTTGACGCTGGTTATTGGTTACTTTCCTTATTGTTTAAATCTCTCTATTCGTGATTTGTATGATCTTGGTGTCGAAATTTTCCTATTTCCCTTCGGGAAACCCTTATTTCTTATTGGGTCAGGGGAGAAATGTCAACAAACTCTCTGATTGTATAAACATTGCATTTCCCCTCTAGTGTCCTTGAACCAGACAAGATCTTACCGGTATGCGTTTTACCTTCAAATCCTCTTTCTTCCGGAGCGAAATGGGCAGCTTTAGAAAAACATTGCACAAAAGATTTGAGCCTTAGGTATACAACTTGATCAGGGAAAACATTCTGCAGTTTTATTGCTGGCCATATAATTTTGTAGCCTGCTATGTTCCCCTGTGTGAAATTTAACAACAAAATACACATTGCTAGCACACTTATATGATAGACAAATATTTTGATGTATGTATGAAGTTGACATAATTATATTAATTATATTATATTATTATAATTATATTATTATAATTATATTATATTAATTATATTATATTATATTCAGTGCTAGGGATTCGAACCGTGATCTCCCGTCTCGTTGTCTTGAATATTTCACAGTGCGTAAATAGTAAATGTCATTTGAAGTTGATCACTGGCTGTTGTGATTCAAGAGGTAGCCTACATTCTTCCCATAAATGCGATCAAAGTTGATATTGCATGAGGTTAAAGTTGTGAATGTGTATTATTATATAAGCGCTTTGATAAATTACTTATTTATATAATTAATTTTGGAGTGATTTTGACGAGCGAGTGGAAAAATATTTAATTTGCACTAAGCATGCAACATATATAGTGAGGTTATTTGAGGTAAGAGCCGGCAGAGTGCGGCTGCGTACTGGAAAAGGCAGTAGACGGTCGTATAATGCATGTGCAAATAGCAGCTTGTAGTTAGAGGGATGCGTTTTCTGCAAGTTTCGTTCCTAATCGACTCCAAACTTGTGTGTAAATAAACAGTGTGCTAACTGTTCTTCGCTAGTTATGCACTACATATATAATGTCTTGAAGAACGAGTTTTTATTAAAATGGATTTTTGAAGAGATGTGTTGAGACGATTAGGGAGAAAATGTCCTGGTTACAATGTAGAAAGAAAAACTGTTTGCCTGCTTGTTAAAAATTTACCAGAGACAGGATCTCACAATAACGACAAACGTGTTCCTAACCACTGTGATCTTATGGAAAAAAGTTAGGTAAAATGCAAACATTTTCTACGCAGATGTCAGCAATGTCGCTAAGGTGCATCATTTTCAACATCGCTTAGTGCTTATGATTATCTGCTTTGAGTGAAGTTTCATTTTAAGCTTTCAATACAAGTATGCTAATAAAATCATAGTACTAACTTCACACACTGCGACTTTTTTCTTTTTCCCTTCTCCAGTAGGCAGGCACACTCAAGTGACCCGTAATTCAAATAACCTCACTGTATAAATAAAACCGATTTCCTCCATTACGTTGGCTTCTATCTTTAATAGTTTTAGTCTTAACAAGGAAAGAACCAGAATGAGTTACAATTTTCGGGTTGGGAGTTTTCAAATATTTTTCTTATCTTGGAAATTACAGATACCAGGCCGACTGATTCATGCCATTCATTGAATTCCTTTATCGTTCAAAGGGCATGCGGTATTAGGGAATGGTATTCTTAAAATGCTTTATTATTCCCAAAGAAAGACATTTATATAAGAGTCTGAATATATAGGTAGGTGGGTTAATAATAAATAAGAATTGATTCAATATAAGAGTTTAAATTGAAAAGCAAAAATGTTTTTGTTACTCTGCTTATATCTTCTCCATACATAGCTCGCAGAGTCGCCCTTAATTCTTTTGTTATTTGAAATCAAAATGATTGATTTATAAATTCTAGTCACATGCGGATGTGGCTGTTTCAAGAATTTGAAATGCCGCGTATGTTTTGACTGTCAACATCTAATATTTTACAACAATAAGGACTTCAAAGAAGTACTGCCGTTGGTCTCAAAGGGGAAACATTAATGCAAAACATTTGTGTAATAGCGTTCTCTGAATGAACCGATTGGAGTCGCAACAACGTGCAATATTAGCGACCATTATTCATACATCGTCATCCACATTTCGTGCATTTGAAATGGAAATTTGGATCCAGTGTTTTCCGCGTGTAGGATACAATAGCCACAGTGATTTCATTTTGCGTGTTCTGTGTAGATATGCTTACTTGTGTTTTCCGATGGGAGTGCGGTCATCCAGATGCTTGCGCTTCGGTGAACGCGGCGTTCATCGATTTCCATGAATGTAACTTTTCATTTTTCTTACTTCGTATGTCCTACATTATTTATACAAACCTGCACGTGCTTTTACTGCATCAGAGATGGCGGGGCTCAGCTTTTGGAATGCTGTTTGACCTTCCTTGGCCCTCTGGACCAAATTAATGATTTTATGAATTCTGTTTTTATAAGATAACGGAATTTAACGATAGGGCAGGAAAATATATGAAGGTGTGTTAGCTGAAAGACTCGTAGTTTGTGTTGGTATTACATCTCTCTCGCTGCCATACATACGCATAAACAATCAGACATTAAAACAAGATATTATTGGATGTCTGATATCTTTTAGTTGCTAAATGTTTACATAAAATATATACCAGCTCAAAATTATTATTTTTCTAAGGAAAATCTGTACTTCAATCATAAACGTTTGTTAAAAATATCATTAATCATACTGGGTGAGCTACGCAAATATCGACCACCCGCATAGAATTTGCTTCCATGGTCGACGGAGGCACGCTCGTTGAGTGTGAAGCAGGTGTGACGAATGTTTTCTGTTACGCGAGCATTACACGTTTATTATACTTAACCGATTTTGGTGACGCTACGGACGGTTTACATCCACTCCTATTGGCTTCTTCTCCATAATCCTGATTCGTAGGAAAAAATAACGCTAGCATAGCCGTGTAGGGAACTAGAAGGCACAATCAAAGAAAAAAAAATAATTTGCTATATTTTTAATGAGCTTAAACAAAATAAAGACATCACCATTTACGATTCAGATTAGGCAGATAAAACGCTCCATTTCCCCTCACTTGTAGCTTGTTTGATGTCAACCCATCTCGGTAAAGTTCATGCTCTATGTAGTCGGTAGCACTCTATTCTAAACACTAAACAGCCATAATTCTTTCCTTGGTCGACGGCAAACGTAAAACAACTAGGTACTATTTTTCTCACTGATGCGAACTAGGTTGACTGACCAAGCTCTGACACAAATTGAGCAAAGAGTTTAATCTCTGGGGAAAATTAAATAATTCTGGTGCAAAACGGGAGGCAATTCCTGAAAGAGCTGAATGTGTTCATTTCTCAGTGAGTTAATTGTGAACATAAATAGTTAGAAATGAGTATTTGCTTTCCTAAAACGGAAAAGTAATCATATGTGTATCTATAATTAATTCATAAATTGCATTCCTGTTTGTATCTTTGAGAAATTTCGTAAGTAAAGTGTCTCCGGGCTGCGTTAACAAGATAAAGACGGTGATGGCGTTGTCATCTTCAAGCTTCTGTCCGAACTTTTACAGGTGCTGCTCCTTCCACTGAATTATCCTTATACCGTATGAGACTCCGTGACAGCTAGAGTCTTTATCCGATTATCACGGGAAGCTGATGCATCATCTAAGCAGGGAAGCAACCCCTGAAATACGGCATCCCTACCCGTAATATTGAACTTCATTAGATCCACTAAAATAATTTTAATCTTCAGAAAGAAAAAAAAAAGTTTCCACTTTGTCACTGGATAAACATTGTTAGTTCAGAAAGAAAGTTGTAATATAAGCCAACGGTTTTCATTATCATTTTATTTCATAAAATGTTGTGGAAACAGCTTACTTTTAATTGCATAATTGATTCTGAGTGGCGTCCTTAACTGGAATCAGTGACATGTCCGTCGCACACAAAGGCCGCGTGAGTGGTCAATACTTGTATGGATCTTCCGTATAATATAGTTTAACAAGTGGGTGAGTTAGTAGGACCAACTTTTTAGTATTTTCTCTTTGGCTATACAGGCACAGTAGTGTGTGGCAGTATTCTACGGAATTGCACAATATATAACTGTCAATTTGGTATAATCTGCTCTAACGACCTCGGACAACCGGGGCTTTCTTCTTTTAAGGTTGATCACTGCATTTAAGGTGAATTAACGTTTTTTGTCTTAGGGTCATTAACTATCACATAACAATGAGCTATCTAGTGATTCGTCAGTTTATACTATAAGAAATGAGGAAGATATACTTAACAAAGAAAGGACATGTGATTGATGACAACCAACATTCATAATGTGTATAGAAACGTAAAAATGGTCAAATTTATCATTGAACCTCATAAATTAAGATGCTTTTATTATAAATTAAAATTTGACGCATAAAAATAGAGGAATAATTTAGCTCATCTCTTTGGCAATATGACTTCCTTTGCTTGCGATACACAGACACCAGCGATGTGTAAACATTTGATTCCCTGAAAAAGCAATGGAATTCAAATTGCATAATTTATAAATAGTTTACCTTATGAAAACCATTTAAGAATTCTTAATAACTAAAAACTAGTACTGTGAGATCCATAGAATGGATTAGGAGGAAAATATTACACCCCATATATTTCTGCATTATTCAAATCGTGCATACAACGTTATGTGGTCAAACATTGTCTTATGGTAGGTGAATGAAATTCTACGTTTTCTTCCTCTTGTTACACGTTTGGCACTTTTTATTTCGACCATTGAGAGTTGGGTACTATCGTCACTCACTGTCTCTGGTTTGGTTATAGATAATCTATGATAAATGCAAAACGGTTAAGCGCAACTTGCCCGTGAAATATCCTTGGTGGCTTCAAGAACAGAGTCCAATTGCGTTTAAGCCGCTTTGTTTGAGGTTGAAAATTGAACCCAGACTTCGTATAACACGGCAGTAATCTGCAGCAATTTATCCGGGTTCATCTTTGTAAGTGTTAACGTGTTTTTATTCCGGTCTCTTTCAATTCAATTCAGCCAGTCTTTAACGTTAATTTTCTAAACTATGTCACTAATGTGAACTGCAGGATTTATAGCGTTTTGCGATGTAAAAGTACAATATCTTATGCACTAACAAATCATTTACCTACAACAAATGTCTTATTAGATTCCTTGGAGTAAATGTTATTTCAAGTTACTCGTATCTGGAGGTTTCTTTTTTAAATTAAAAAAAAAAACCGGTATGTTTCAGCTTAATGTATGTTTGTGTACATTAATTTAATTTTAAATAATTCAGTGTTACAAAACAACAATAACTTTCCCTGCCATTATAACTTTACGCTGGTGCCTTACCCCATTTAAGATTGAACAGATATAACAATAATATTTCCTTCAGCGACAATATGGAATGAAAGACTCACAAAATTTCTTAATTTGCTGAGCAAACGTTTTAAATCTCACCTTTAGCAAATGCATTGTGGGTTCCTCTTCATGCCTGTTACTCGACACAGGAGAACAACTAAATTATTTTAATGATATTATTACATGAAGTCATGTTTGTGTGTGGGCTAATCTCAAGTAAAACTCCGTATGTTACGCATAACCGTTTATTGCAGTGCCTTTTGTTTACAAAATGGACCCATGCATGTATTATAATCAGAAATCATAATTTCAAACTAGAAAGAATCATTTATATTGTTTTATTCTGTCAACATACCCCTTTCCATTCCTTTGGTTTAGAAAGTAATAGGGGGTTGATGACTTGGTAAATCGCCAGTCAGCCATCTCTTTGTGAATTACAAAAACAATATATCTTAAGTTTAAAATCAAGTTTATCAGTTGATTGCGAAGTCCGTGCTTCAGTGATGTTCATAAGAGTTCCTATGATTAAGACTAGGATATTATGAGGATCTAGCGGAGCTGCACAGGGTCAATTCCGTCCATTGTATAACATTTAACGCCCTGGTTCCAGCACTCGTATCAGTTGACTTGTAGGTCGGATTCAGTTTTCAGATAAAATAAACTATCATTATTGGATTTATTTAATACAGCGTGTATTTTGTTGGACACTTATTAGTTTTGAAACAGTTCTTGCACTCTAAATTTATACCATAGCATAACATGCGTAACACAAGAAAAATGTTCTAGGGAAATAATATTACAGCACAAGAAGTTGTA
The DNA here is from genome assembly GCA_030762175.1 of Metallyticus violacea. Classification (NCBI taxonomy): domain Eukaryota; kingdom Metazoa; phylum Arthropoda; class Insecta; order Mantodea; family Metallyticidae; genus Metallyticus; species Metallyticus violacea. The sequence continues at coordinate 292,778,729 of CM060846.1, forward strand.
AAATACAATGAAATGTTTGGTATGGCAGCTACGTTGGGCACCAATTTTTGAAGTGGTTTTGTAGATTGATTATGGATCGCTTCGGTGTTGTTGACCACTCTTCAATGATAATTTCTCTGGGTGAGTTCTGCTATTTTGTTGACTCGTACTCGACAGGATTGGGAGAGAGTTCTTTAGTGTAAATAAGCATGCGATGCGACATTATATATATATTGATATTTTATAATGTCCAAAACCTTTCGTGTCCTCATGATTTTGCTAACGATAGATTTAGCTACGCCGATTCAAACTTATTTGCCGCGTGTGAAACTTATAGACGAGTGTCGCGGCGTGTGAAATTTAAAGTCTGACATAATGAGTACTGCGAGCTGCGTGTATCTTGCCGCCTGTAGATCTTATAACTGCGTACCTCAGCCACGTTGAACTTACAACTGCTTCTACAAATTGCCTGAGTCACACTAAATGAAGAAATGCGTCTCGTGGCGTTTAGAACTTAGGATTGCCTGCCTCAGCCACGTCGAAGTTACAACTGCTCCTGAGCAATGAGCAAATGCAAACTGAATGCCCCAGTGGGGCGACCGTCTCCTTATATATTAAATTTAAATAAAAAATCGTGGGCTAGCAGACGCGAACAAGCCTCGCGCTTTCATGAAATTTTTGAAATCATTGGCTGGTTACAGTTCACCTGCCCTGCGTCCATTCGTTGTTATTTGAAGTTTAAAACTTTTGCCGACATTGGTTGGTTTAAAAGGCTGCTGTACGTTAGCCGGTCAGGATCAGAGCCCTTCAACGAATTTAAAGTCCTTTCGTTTATTAACCTAGCCCCAGCAGTTCTTTCAAAAAAGAAAAGGGGCTTCACACGTTATCCTCGGGCTCATTCTGCCTGTTGTGAAGATTTTATATTAACTTATGGGCCGCCAAGCAACATTCTTTTTGTTGACTTTCAGCTCACGTGTTAGCATTATACCGAATCACATGTCGGTCCTGGTGGTGGATACTTGCCTTGTAAACCCAAGATCGCGGGTTTAAACCCGGCCAGGATCGATGGAATTTTTTTCGGGCGTAAAAATTCCAAGTATGGCTTCCTTCCGAAGGGAAGTAAAGCCGTGGGTACATTTACGGCGCGAAAAAGAACCTCAAGTCTGAAAGAATAGGCCTCTGAGCAAAATTTGTCGTCCGTTTCACGCATTGAATTGATGGGACGCTGATTAACTGAGCTGTTAAAGAACGTCCAAATATAAATCTAATCAACAACCACAAGCCGAATTACACATATGATATCTACATTACTAATTACAATACATGAAATGTTACGATTAGGCTTACATAAATATACATTATAATTATATTTCAGTGGGGGCGGATCGGAGGAACTGTTTCAACAGCTACAGTAACACTTTACAAATTTCAAAATATTTCGGCATCATCGTGATTTGCGCCACTGAAAGTAATTACCTAGAATATTCTTGTGTAATTCCCATGGCGACCTCAACAGAAGAATCTGCAATAAAATAATATAGAGCAGTTAACTAGGTCACTCGTATAGAAAAGTCGCCGAAGAGAGACATTTCTCACGTTGGTATGAATGTTTCGCTTCTTCAATTTTGATAAATGCTTCAACATAAGGAATCAGAGAACGGATAGAACCGACTTTTCCTGTTTCCGGTGACTGATAAATCTCATTTTGCTGACAAAATGAAATGGAGAAATTGTTACCATTTGAAATTTCACAGCAATCATAAAAAGGGAAAAGTGCCCGTCTATTACTATGGAAATATTGTGTGCGATGACAGATATTGTTATTTGTTTTTTCTCTAATGTCCTCAAAACAACCTGTATACAAAAGCATTTTATTTCATTTTATCCGAAACCGCCTTTGTGTATACAAGTTCGTCGGTTTGTTCCCGGCCTAATCGATGTATTTTTCAGGACATAAAAATCCAAAGCGCTACTTTTCTGTAAGGGATTTTATGCCATACCATATAAGAACTCTACACCTGAAAAATTATGTCCCTGGATAAAAGTAACCGCGTTTTCACGTCCAAATAATACCTTAATTCTCTACTAGATGACGATGTAATGGATGGGATGACCACCTTTCACTTTGCCTTCCGTAAAAAGATAACATAAGAAATTATCTTTGGTATAATAACCTCCCTTAGAAAAGGTTATGGCTCGAAAGGAGCTGTGAAAGTTATTACTTCAGATTATTGTTTCGTTTTAGTTTCAAATATATTATGCGATAGGAATAAGTGCAAGGATAATCATTAGCTAAAGATAGATCACTTGTCTGGTATGTTACATAAACTACCATTGAGACACGGATAATAAAAACTGTTTCTACTCGGCTTTGGTAAGATTGAATATTGCTGTTTGACACATTTGTCTCTAATATGCTTCACAAAATGTAGAAACTTAATGTAATAAAGCTTCTGGGTTTGCAGAGTGTCCTCAAAAATGCTTTTTAAATACCAGATACAGATCTTATAGTATACAAAAATGTAGACTCGATCGACATAAGATAATTGGTAATATAACAACTATGGGACAACAACTACACAAATAAAATCGACACAATAATGCATATGTTCATCATTCTTTCCACAGAAAATATTTTTCACTGTATGGTAAATCATTTACATCATCATATACCGGTATTTTAAAATCGCAGTGTTTTAAGCCTTTATACATAGAATGCTTGCATGCAAGTTGTAAGCTTCTAATAGGTAAGAGAATTCGTAAAACTTGCGAACAAAATCAACAATTAAGTGTAAATGAATCCAGAATATGATTGCATCAGATGATAGCTGGATTTAACTTTCTGTGAGGAAGGTAGCAAAAATCAATCGGGTAAATTTAATAAATTTTTAATTAACCTCGGACCCACTAGTTAATAAGTGTATTATGGCCCTCCCAGAATCCGCGCACTATCTTAGTTTTATCGAATTCTATAGACAAACCAAAAATTGGAATGATGAAGGAATAATTTGTTTTCAATAGACCTATTATTACCGAATAAAGTTAGCCAATAAAAAGCCAGAAGTTTATATTACCATAGCATCAACTATTTCCTCTGGCTACTGAGATAGGTCTGCCATATTTCGGCACGGGGTGGTGTGATGCACCGGATAACTCTTGGCTCTGCAGGGGAATTCGAAATAGTGAAGGTTGAAGTAGTAATTATCGTATGCCTTCATTACTTTAATGTAATATATGGTAAATATTGACATTCATTTTATACAGTAAAATTATATATTTTAAATATTTTGTAATACATTATTTTGTTTAATTAATATTGTGAATATTACACATTCATATGTGTATACATATAATTCTAGGATAATAAGTTTTACATGATAGCTCTGTTGCACCACACAATGCTAGCAGGAAAGATGATGAAATAGGAACATGTAACAAAAGGTGAACATGAAAAAGCAAACTTTATGTGTTACATTTTTAAAGCATTGTGGGTATGTTAACCCTGTGGGCGTTTGTAAACCAAGGGGGGGGGTGATTTTTCACGAGAGTATATAAGGAGTAAGCTACCTGGTTTGGTATCCCTATGTCATAATTTTTTCGTAACATCGATTAGATTTCAAACGCTTCGACGCAAGAACCACGTGAATCGGTGGTAGAGCTAAATTACTGATATCTCATTTGTTTAGAAAAATCAATACTTCTAATGCCGTGTGAATAGCGGGAGTTTACATAATGATCCAAATGCGAGACCAGGTGCAGCCTAAAATCAAAGTCACCATCTTCGATGCAAAGCAACTGTTACGAGGTTCAGATGTCGGTCAAGGGTACTACATCGATGCAGGTAAGTTGCAGAAACGCCTGCTAAATATAAACATTGTTACGATCAATAAATTGTGTAATGTAAAATGTTAACCCAGTGTAATTGTGGTAAAGAAAATTATCCTCTCCCAGTTCAATTGAACTGGGCTGAACAAAACAGCGAAAATTACTCTTGAGATTCTATTGTCTTCAGTTCAGGCTGGAAGCTGTAAAACATTTCTAGTTATCAGCAACGGCTAAGGTGTGGCATCCAGCAAAATGCCATTGAATACTCGCTTTCCTATTGGCTAACTTCGTACCAAATAACATGAAAAGAATTACACTTAGGGAACAGTTTTTTTTTTTTCACTTATTTTTTAAATTTGTCCTCAGAGTTCGATAGTGCAGAGTTAGTGCTCGAACTCTGAGACAGTCTGTACGCTGCTAGCCCAAATAGGAATTGAAAATGGTATTTGTACTGGGAAAATAAACGGCTGTTTCTACTATGATATAAATTAGAATAGGTGTACAGAGAGAATAATATGGATTTCATGTGGTACGTAATTTATAGTAGGGTTTGGTTAAATATTTCCCCTTTCCTTGAAGGTCTTAGAGGCACCCAGTTGTTTCCAATGACAACTCGATGCTGTATAAGGTGACTGAAATATAGTATAACTACAGCTTCAAATAGGGTGTTCAGGTGAAACCAAATTCGGGCTAAACTAATAAGGAGCTCTTTAAATGTTTTGAGTCTTTCTCTTTTTGATTTGCAACGAATTCCGTTTTCTTTGCTCTTAGCATTAAGATGTTTGGAGATTTTAACATACGGGAAAATCCACATGAAATCTGACACTATAAAGCCTTATAAATAATATTCCCTTGAAAAAGTATATATTGAGTAAGAACGATTTGTTTCCTTTTTTAATGCGATAAATGGTATCATATACAATTGAGAAAATGAAAATCCGAAAAGAATAAAAAAGTGATATTTTAGCCGATAGCACGTATTCCATTAAAGCGCATACGCCAAATTTAATATAAAATTTAAACGTGGGCATAAATCAATTCATTCATACTTGAACTTAAAACAATATATATATATATATGTATATATATACGCCCTTTGAATTTGATCATTTTCACAAATGAGTACTGTGAACTGCGTGTATCTTGCTGCCTGTAGATCTTATAACGGCCTACCTCAGCCAGGTCGAACATACAACCACTCCCGAGCAATGAGCAAATGTACATATAATTCAATTAATATTGTGCATTAAAATTGGAAAATAAATTTCTCCCTCTCCCAATGAAGTCCCTTCTGGTGATGTAGTGGTAACCATACTTGCCTCGTAGAGCCAAGATCGTGGGCTCAATCCCGGCCAGGATCGATGGATTTTTTCGGGCGTAAAAATCCTAAGTATGGCATCCTTCGGAAGGGAAGTAAAGTCGTGGGTCCCGTGTTGTAGATTTACGGCACGTAAAGAATCTTAAGCCTGAAAGAAAAAGTCTCTAAAAATTACGGGCTATTTCACGCGCTGAATTCAATGGGACCTTGATGACCTGAGATGTTAAAGAGCATCAGTTAATAAACCAAATCAATCTCTCTATGAAAAATGTGTCACACAGGGTTTATGTGTATTTAACTAGATTGGCATGTTTTAGTTAGGTAGATTGCATTTACTTAAGGTAACAGTCATGTAAATGTGTGTAATGCATTAAAATTAGATTTATTTATTTAATTCAAGGTTGGCATTATTTGATTAGTTAACTGGTTTCTTTTATAAGTATTTTGTTTGCCGGGTGCAAGCCCAATCGCAGTTAATAAATACATATATGCATTATTTTGATGTTATCTCTGTAAGAACTCCCATAATAAAATAATTTGGTTAAATTATACAGGAACATCGGCTGTTGTTATTTGCGTTCATATGTATCGTGCGGTGCCGAGCGCAAAGATAAATGCACTGTTTTGACTTGAGAGTGCAGCTCGGGTTTTAAGGTGCTGAAGTGCTTGAAATATGTAGCAAAAGTGTATAAATATAAACTACGTTTGAATTTTTTCTATATATAAACAATATGCGGCACTCACCATACAACTTACTATAATCTTTCCCAACTGCTGAAGAAATGAAGTACACAACAAAACATTATACTGGAGAAGAAAGCTCCTGGTCACTAGAAGCCAGTCCGGATAATTCATACCTGGGCATGTCACTAACAATATCATTTTCTTGTTGGCCGTTCATTATTTGAAATACAATATTTTTGTCTAACAATAATCTGTGTTATTTTATGTAACAATTTTGATGTAGATCCACTACATCACGCAAATGCTGCACAACTTCTGACCAAAGGATTCATCTCTCCTTTTTCATTTTTTTTAATTGTACTGCAGAGGAAAAAAAATATAGGATATTAAGTTATTTTTAACAAAGTGTCATTTAATATTTCCTGAAGCACTGAACATATTCTGAAATTCTGGAACAAATTGATTAAAAATATAAAGTATGGTTGCTTTTGCTTTGGGCATCATTAAACACGTAGAGAAAGATAACTGTGGAAACTTGTCACGCCACAGCACCAAACATTAACGGTAACTGAGTGATCTCAGCTAAGAGCTTAAACATACCACCACTCCATTGCATCACACCTTTGAAATGTGTCGACGGTGTGAAGCTGTAGATACTACAGCGATCTGACACCTAAGTAAAGACAGTGTTCTCTTTAAAGTAGAACTAGTATCAGGCTCATGGACATGATCTATTAATGGGGACATAAAGGAACAGAGTGAATCCGAACATCAGTTATGGATTCGCATGTAGCTTAGTTCTGAAAAACATGCATTATAATGTATTCCCTTATAAGCCTTAGAGTTATCCCCATCAAAACAATGTCACGTGATATAACGTCACTGGCATCACTGTGTGTAAACACGTACAGAACAACAGCAATGCACGCAAAGAAAGTAGTTCCACGTTAGCATTCTAAATCTGAGGATGGGCTCAGTGATAAATAATATCTACTATACAAAAAGCCATACTGTGACTTTAATTTAATTACTGCTGACTTAAAGAAGTTGAATTTCGAAGTTACGAATTGATTTCTCAAACTATGAAGATGCAGCGCTCCAGATTCAACGGCTGTTTAAACAAGGCAAAGCGTAAGCAGTTTGCAATAAAGGGGGCAGTAAACCTAATCTCAAAAAATACCGGCGCTCTCTTGTCATTCCGTCGCTTATACTTGCCAAGCGTATTCATGGCTCGAATTGCGGAAGGATGCATTATTTGTTTGTTGATGTTAGAATCACTCTAAGAGTGAATAGATATTACATGCTCCCACGTTCGCACCATCACATTTTGTACTCCACACACCTATACTAACTGCACTTTATCGCCTGGCAAGGAGAGAACGAAGCAGAGTAAAGAGATAATATATACAAAATTCCTTCCAGCAAAAACAGTTATAGCGCCTGGAAATTATAAACAGGGCAGTCTATGACAGGTAGAGTGATTCTAATAAGCAAAATAGCATGTATTTGGAGGTTTATATAAACGTTACTACTCTCTGTTAGACAGTAGTGCTGAGTCACCTAATTTGAAACACAAGGCAAAAGGGCGATCCTATTCCAGCAATAACATGTCTGAAATTAGCCTTTTGTTAATCGAAACTGAATTTTATGCCTTTTATGCAAATGTGTGAAAATATCTATTTACATATACTTTTGAAGAAGTGTGTATTTTATGTACTATAAATGTTAAAATATAAGCTGAGTTTACCACGTCGAAAGTTTTAAATGTGCTTGCGAGTTCCTTTTACAGTGCAAATAAAATATGTATTTACTTAGGAATCCGAGTCTTTGTAATAACTGTATCAGCGTGCAAGACGGATATAAATACGTTATTTCTCTTCGTTTATCTTGGAGCAAAAATATGATACTTAATTTAAATTTCGTATTATGTATTATTTTAATTTTCCATTGTCTTTGTGAATAAACCGCACAAAATGTGCATAAACCATACTTTCCTTCAATGTTGTAAATTAATGACTTTTTACAAATAGTTTTGTTCGGCAAGATATGAATCTAAAAATCAGTTACAGTTCAAGTTTTTATTTTAAGGGGTTCCATAAAAAAGACAATTTTAATAAAATATTGTAACTTTAGCAAATATTTATATGGGGACTATGAGACAAATCTTCCACCTCCGACCCTACAGGAAGCAAATTAGTATATTGCATATATTATAGTGAACTTATATTGCCTAATGTCCTGTAACCTCTTTTGTATTGTAAATAGCATAAAGCGTATTGTACTACTAATATCTAGCATAAATGGTATAAACTTTCAGAAGAGAGATTAGGGGCTTGATGTAAACTGTATAACTAATATCCAATAATTTATAAAATGAATATGCAGGGAAATTCTTTGTAAAAGCAAGCGTCTGTAGAACATAATGTCGTTTGGTACTTTTGCTTTCAAACCTCCGGCGGGAGACGCGAGCGAATAAAATATAAAGGTGCACCTGACGAAGAAGTGACAGACCAGTACTCTTCTGTATTCTAGAGAAGTGATAAACTCCTTTAGGTATTGTTGAACATTTCTTAAGAGACGGTAAAACAGGTGAACTTACTCTGGCATAGCGTGGACGCGTGTTCGAACGCCCATCTATAAGGAACGAGGATTTTAAATATTGAATATGAGCGCCTTAAATTGAGTTTTGACTCGCCAATCAGAACCTTAAATTTTGAAGACTGGAGTCCGTGGGCTGTGTAAAGCCCTTATGAGCTAAGTGAGTCACGTGGTCCAGATTCGAATCTAGTATATATGGAGAAACTTCGTCAGAAAGTCATGGAGTTCTTTGAAAGGAAGGAGCAGAAACTCAAGCAATTGTTGGAAGGAAGCGATCTCGACGAGAATTAGTTCGTGGTTTCATAGTGTGGTATTTAATGGTTCTGCCGTAAGCAATTGCAGTGAATAGTTTTGCGCTTTTCGGCAGTTTCAGTTTTTATCCAACTCAAAGTATAAAATGAAGTGGTTCTGAATTTTCATTTCGACGTCAATTACAGCAAACAGTAGATCGTATTTCGAGAGTCATTTTGAGATCAAATCTTTCCTGAAGCGAGATGCAAAGTACGTAATGTTATATTTTGAGCTCCGAGAATATTATATGAACAGCCGCGTACTTTGCGTACTAAATTAACGTCGGTGGCCAAAGCATAGCACCATGAGGCATCCAGATGGTTATGGTTTCAATAAACACGTCGGTAAGTCCTTGCAGCAGCGAGTTGTTCTCCTAATCCCCTTCCACTTTTCTTCTAATCCGCGCCAAACAGCAGCATCGGGCTTCGTAGGTTATCGTCAACTGCAATGATTAACTGCTCTGTAACCACAGAAAACGAAACGGTTACAACTATTAGATCTTGATATGCCGTATTTCAACAAGCATTCATGTTTATGTTATAGTAATATGAATTTTTTAAATTAAAAATATGAGGTCTATTGTTCTAAATTTCCGTCTTAGTTCATATGAAGGGAATGAAAATCATTGGCATATTGTTGCACTTTTCAACTATCTGGGTTACGAAAAAGTGGGTTAAATGATGCATTGCTTCAAAGTGGTACATAGGACTCTTGGTCTTTTATATTAATATTCCATACTATTATTTTCTGAAAGCATTACGCTTTTTCTTTGAACATTTAAGACGAGTAGAATTCATAACATAAAGGATGTTCAATACTGTGTAAATTTCATTGATATATTGTAGGGTTCTTCTCATCTTTCTGTTAAACGTTTCCAAATCTTATGTTTAGAAGTTGCAGTGGGTGTGAACAATATTTCTTATACCGTCAACTTGGTACGTCTTTCACGTATTTCTTAACACCTCTTTCTTTTCACGCTACTAGAGCCAATTTTAGCAAAATTATATTTTTAACCCATCTCTTTGTAACTATTATTGGGGTGCTATTTGTATCCTATCACTTCTAAGTCTTATTTCGCAAATGAAAAAAACGTGGTGGAAATGTACGGTTTGTGATTACTATTGGGGGGGGGTTGCTACATGTATTTATACTCCGTACTAGTATCATCCATTGCACAACTACTTTTCACCACAATTCGGCGAAATTCTGTATCCATGAATAAATATTATGAGTATTATAATATTCTTCAAACATCACAGAAAACACAGTCTTGTTAATTTTTGGAAAATAACTTTACCGTTGAAGTTTCCTAAGCAGTTAGCGCTTTCAGTAATAATTAAAATCACAGAATGCAAAGTACTTGGAAAAGAACTTGCTTGAGGTCAGGAAAGAAGGAATTTCAACGCAAATTCAAAACGATAATTTTGCTTCTAACGAAAATGCGTCTCGAATTACTGTTGAGCTGGCATACACAAATCGCCGCAAAAATAGCTTTCGCCTCCTGCTTTCCACAATACCAATAACCTGTCAAATTCAGGGCTTGTTTATGAATGGCTGTGGTGTTAGGCCCCGGGGCTAGGCGTTCGGAATAGTGTACTCGGGCAAACCGAGGGAGACAAAGGCTTTAGCCCAACAGCTGCAGGTAACTCACCCTCGGGGCAATGAAAAGGTAGAATAGCCTTAACGTGAGCAGAAATATACCAATACAGCATCTATCCAGTTTGTAATAACATCTGAATCTGAAAGACACTGTTAAAGTTACTATATAGGTTTTAGCAAAAGTAATGCATAGTATATACAGCTCTCATATTGAGAGAGAGGGTGATAATAAACCCTTCTCAATCAAAACAGGCTTTAGATTTCGAACCTATTGTACTGAATCAAAGCTCTGTTTCCAGATTCTCATGACAAAATGAGAGGGAACTAAAGGCACTAAAATACACTTCGCATCTAATTCGCATCCAATTCGCTCATCTTCCAGCTAATCGATAACACCGGAACTTGTGGTCGGCGACGTGCCGGCCTCTTAATGCATGGCTAGCAGATGACAACCTTGACTATGTGACCTATATGGTTGTATTTTAATAGTATGTAGTCTGTCTTTATTATTTTTTTCTTTTATTCCAAAAGTCGGGTAGCAAGTTGGTAAAACGTTCTCTATGGTGCGTCAGATATTAATTCATCTACATTGTGCAGTATCATGTTCATTATTGTTAATTTATGAAGTGTACAGATTTAAAACACAATGCATATTGAAGAATTTCTGCACATCGTTTTACTTTCAAGTAGGCGGATAGGTCGTTAATTACCCTGACGTGCCAAGTTGGATTTTTTCTAAAAAGGATCCAGTGTATATCAAGAAATTCTCAGTTTGTCTTATAGAACACATTCACTAGTTTGGCAATAGTCCGTAGGTGAGCAGGAAATAAACATGGGAGATTTGAATTTGCAAGAAAACAAGTTGAATACCAGGCCATCTTCTGTTATTGGGATTTTATAAAGTTACATTACTGTACAAATTTGTATATTATGGATTGATGTATGGCTGGATGATATGGGGCGGAGAAGGGGGATACGTCAATACTTGCTCACCGCTGTCCTTTTTTGCCTACGCTCCCAAGGGGACACCTCAGCGAGGAAGGGATGAGGTGAGAGATACACCGTGCGGTGACTGCGCGGACGCGCAAGGAGTGCCTAACTTGCTTTCAGATACCTTGGAAGTGTTCAAACCCCTCAGAAGGTTCGCTTTCATATCCATTGCATTCGCCAAGTGACAAAAACACCTCAGAATGGCCACGCAACGGAAGTTGAACCTGGAACCTCCCGAATGATAGTTTCAAGCGTTGCCCTCTGAACCACTCCGATTGGCATTGAGCATTGATTCTGTCGTATGCTAATAAAAATACGAATAATTTCAAAGTTGTGCATGGAAACCATAATCATAGCGTCCAAAAACTTCCTAGATCCTCGAACACCACCTACTAAAAAGAAGAGTTTATACCCTCCTTGGGGAGAAAATTATATTAGAATTCTTAATAGTGTTTAACGTCCGTTTTTACTACTGAGGCTCAACAGGTGGTTATATTAGAATTAACACAAGATGGCAACACTTGTACAAGTACCAAGTTTACACTAGAAACAAATATAATAACTAAATTTGCGCTTAAAAGTAAGGTTTGTATTCTGGCCAATACGGAGGTAAGTGGCACATAAATAGGATATATCAGAAAAGTCTCACACTATGCAAGAAATACTGCACTTAAGGCTATGGGTCTCTGAATATTCATTTTGTACGTTCTACATTTGTAGTATCTATAGGTTGCTTGGAACCCATAATTCATAACTTTTCTTTTAAGTACACCGTTTTCTTGTCATTGATTTCAGTGCTGAACAGCAACACAGGAGTCAAGGTTGGTTTCCCGTGGAAAGTAATCCGCAATACCGAAACTCAATTTCTGAATTCATCATTATTTCACCTCAGTATTTTGTGGAAACTTTAGTATATATAAAATAATTTCCCATGCCCATTTTTATTGTGTAAACTATAGCTGTTGTTGAAATGTACTAGGGAAACTGTCTTTTCAAAAAGCTTTCAATGGGAATAGAATTCCTAGGGAAGTTTTAAAGCGTTGCAGAAATTATTAGGGTACGCATAGCCCGGTGTACACTGCCTGGAAAGTTAAATGCCCATGAGTAAAGGCTGCTACAGAACTGGGAATTGCTACGTTTACTATTAGAGTACGTGGAGTTATAGGATGTGTGCAGAAAATTTTCACGTGGTTTTTGTTAATCTGTATTTATATTAAGGCTTGTTAAATGATTGAATTTCATAATTTTGTTCCATGTATATATTATCCTACATTGGAACTAATCTATCATCTCATTCTGTATACGACATTCTTAATATGTAATCATTAAATTTTAAAAACTGTTATTGAAATTCAGCATTTGCAGTTCTTGTCTTATCATCAAATAGTTTCTATTTTTTAAATCGATTCACCTTGCAAGCCAAATCCATAGGTCTTCGTGATGATTTTTTTTGAGTAGTGTTTAACGCCCGTTTTACTACTGAGGCACCACAGGTGGTGAACACTGATGATACATGAGAAGAAATGGTTTATTGGGAAAGGAATTTTTAAGGAAGGGAACGTTCCAGGCCTAAGTTTAGGGTACCTCCCCTGCATTTGCCATTTATGAAAAAACCACAGTTAGGGGGGACGGTCCTGGTGGGATTCGAACCCCAGATCTCCCGCTCACGATTCCGCGCCAACTTCGAGATGATGGAAGCAAATGAATTTATAGTCAGCTTTTAGAGGATGAGGGGGCAAACATTCGCAAAATAAAATGCCTATATAGGCATCTTAATTCAAAGGAATTTTTACACTATTCACCATGTAGTGACCATATTCTTAAATCTTCAATTACACATACTTTATTGTGTTCATTCAATGTTTATATCGATGCACTAGTGAGTTACTCAATGGAAAAGGAGTGTACGGTGTTTTTCAATAATATTAAGTTAATCTCTGTATGAAATAATATAAATATAGCAAATTTCTTGTTGAGGTGCAGTAATTCTTGAATTTACTCTAAAAATGAAATTAATGAAAGTAAATCATTAAATATTTAAAGTTCGTAACTGCATCCGTGTCAATAGATGGTATTTAGCAATTTCATGATATATAAAGTGTACAGCTAAAAAATAAGTATTAACATTTCATATATTATTTTTATTCAAAAAGTGGTAACAGCATGCACTAACGCTCTGGGGAAGTAGGGTGGTTTGTCTCTCAAAATCGCAATAACGCTTTCCTTCTTTGCTCTTGGGTGTTGATTAATTAGTGTATTTTACTGATTTCAAACAGTTCCGGCACGCAATTTGCTATCGGAGGAGGTGGAGGATATTGTATTTTATGCAATAAAATTCCCCCGGGCATTCAGGATAAATATGGGACTTCATGCACAACGGCAATGAATTGTTGTTTGCTACAAATAATTTATGGCTTTGTCAAAGTATAAAAGTGTTGAATATAGTGCAAATAAAATCTGTAGAGTACGGGTAAGAAGGAAGGAATTTCAGAAGATGGGTTTAAAATAAACCGTTAATGATTTATTAATTATTTGGCGGTTATCTTTATTTTAAGCATACAAATCGGGCTTTTGACACAGGCATTATTTAAATACTTTTAGTATTTTAGAGTAGAGCCGTAGAGAAAGTAAAAGTTCTAAAATAGCAGCTGGAAGAAATCAATCTCGAACCTTGGAGGAATTAGATTCTCCCAGAATTTCACCCCTATCCTTGAAACAGGTAGCTTCGTAGGGTCACTGATAGCTTTCGCGGCACTACTTTATTTATTTCTAAAATGAAAGGAATTAAAATTCCTTACTTAGCCATTTGAAGAAATTACCCGATTTCGTCATACACAAAGTTGGCAATAAAAAAAATCCCAACTCTCGTGGTAGTTCATTTTATAAAATAGATAGGATTTCTCACATATATAAAGTTCGTTTTTTCTGGGTTATTAGGTTTGTTTAATAGAATCTTCTCTTAATTTGCCCGATATAAAAATTAGGAGTCAGACCTGAACACTTAGAAATCTAACAAAATCTTACTGTCAACTCTATCCTGTTCGATATTTGATTTCATCTTTGAAACATTGGCTATATGAGCTTGTGCAGGGCTCTATGGAAAAATGTTAATATCGCCTTCCATTTGGTTAATTCTCTTAAAAGTGTGTAAAGTCATATTCAGTGCCTATCAATTTTAACTGTTCACCACATGCAATTGGTGCTGTAACACTTCCGACGCTCATGGTGAAACCGGTGCCAACTTTCTCTTCACTGAGCAGTACTTCATTTAAAATTTTTCCATTTCATCCATAATGATTATTTTTCTCATTCACCAGGCGCAGTCAGTTGAAACCTGTTCTGTTCATTTGTTGACATAAAGCAATACAACGAATTTCAAACTGAATGTAAACGGGAGCAGCAATGTTTAAGTAATAAAAAGAGCTACTCTTTTTGAAGAAGTCCCCTCCGGCATTCAGGTACGTATATCGCTGCTTCACCAAGCGTCGGTTACCATCCAAAAAGAAAATCGTGGTTGCTGGGTGATCCAGTTCCTCACCGCAGCCTTCATTGTGGAAGCGTTACTCTTCAGAAATTTCTTAAGATATCCAAATAAATGAAAGTCGCAAGGTGATGGGTCACAGCTGTAAAGCTACTATGAAGGAAGTCGTCTTTATTTTCCTGGTATTACAGATAGAAACCCATGCGTTGTACTTTTTGCGTCTGTCAGTATTCGTGGAATCCATTGCGACAGACAATAGTTAGGTCAGCCGTTTTCTAAAGTCCTGATTGAAAAATGCAACCCCAATATTTCAGTTATCCTCGATGTGCATTTCTCACGATATGCGGTATTCATGCAACGATGAATTTCACTCGGCTGACAGCCCTTTGCTGTCAGCATTTGAATCACAGCACGTTGATCCACATTAAAACGCTTTTGGAATCGCCCCTATATTTACTCAGCGCCCGCACAGCCAAATGATCCAAGCCAACTGCACCTTCTACCGGTGTATGATGATCTATATAGTTGACTCTTTCTACCCCTACCACCACTGATTGGTACATGCAGCTGAACGAGCAATTGGTTCTGGGTGGATTTCAGTTGTTCACGCCTTGTACATATCCATGAATGTAAAAGTAACCTTTATCAGACTAGAAAATTAGATTAGTGTTTATTGTTTTATAATGTGCATTGCTTCAAATTCATTTTTAGCCTGAAATTACTACTTGTGAAAAAATGCCGAAGGGTTAACTTTGGGAGAGCTTTACCAATGCCGGCAATGTCATTATTATTTTTTTAATGAGAGCCCAACTCGTTTATTAATTTTTCCCTCTGAACACTACTTGTTTCCTGAAATCTGTTATAAAGATCATGGATTTCAATAAGATTTAGGACTCTTTATACACTTTTATCATGCTGTTCTGTTCGGGTCAATATGAACCATAAAAAATCATGGTTTAAAATTATTTCTCAAATAAAATAAGATATTCTTTCAAAACTCAATGACTTTGTTTACTTTTACAAAATCCGTTGTTTATTTTCAAAATATTATCTTTATTTACATAGTTTATTCTCAAGCTATGATAGTTAACATGCATAACGTTCATGTCAATTTGACCCAACAGAGAGCTTGGTTATTCTTACATTCGATATTAGTATTTATCTCCAATTTTATGGCATGTATTGTTGTATTTTTCATTTTATATTGTAGTACGCTTATTTTAGTGATCTTCATTTTACATTACAGATGACACTACTGTGTTCAGTTATGTTCCAAAGAGAAATAAAAATGTTGTTCTTATAAGTATGCTGCATCATAATGAAAAAAATAAGTAACAGGGAGGATAAGAAACCATAAAGGATTTAAAAGGAGCAGTAGATACACTTGATCAAGTAACAAGTATTTATAGCTCTAAAATAAAAACAAATCGATGGCCAGTGATTATTTTCTACAACATACTTGACATTTCTGCTTACAATGCATATGTATTTGTGGACTTCCATTTCCCCAAAATGGAACAGGAGAAAATGCCAAAAAAGGGAAATATTCTTAGAAGCAATTAGAAAATCTCCGATAAAGGAACACATTGCGTCAAGAACGCACTTACCAAGAACTGAAGAACCAGTAAGTTCTGCCCATCACGCAATGACAACAAAATTAATATCTTTTATGGAAACTGAAATATATATTTGTAAACTTCATGTAACATATTTCTGTCCAAAGTGAAAACATTGAGTATCAATGATTTTGTAAACTTTAGTATCTTGGTTATGTGTTCTCATATAACATGAACGAAATTGTAAAAATCTAAAGGAAGCAAATGTTCCATATAGTAAAAATAAAAATAATAGCATTTAAACAGAAAAAAACAATAAAATATAAACACATTCGTAAATAAATGCCAATATTAATCATTGTGTTATATGGTGCACATTTATATAATACGTTTCTGCGTGTTTGTTTTGTATCAGTTACAGTAAATAGGCTCACATTTACCTGAACACTATTTCCGTATATTGCAGCAGGGTTAATTGAAGGCATATTGAGCTTTGTGTATTTATATCGCCAGAAAGCAAAACAGTTTACTGCCATGATTTAGACTGCTTAATTCTGAGTAGGCTGAGAAGAGTGCTGCCCATAGAGCAGGATTCCCTTGAATCCCAGAATGCTTGGTGCCAAAGTATTAACTGTAAGAGTTTAGCGATGTGCCACAGAATACCATTGCGATAATTTTTATTGTGCAAGACATAATCATTTGCATGTTTCTCCATAGCAAAGCGGGTGGTCGTTAGTATCCTGAATTGTTTAGAATTAATAGCTAGGTTAAAACATCGTAGTGACTTTAAATTTGTTTATTTAAATACATAAATCTGTGCACTGTTCATATATTATGTTACGTTGAAGAATTATACTACTCACTGAAAAAGTTTTGGGGAATTTAATTTAAGTATTAAAACTAGAAGTTTGCAATTTTTTTTTGCTAAATAGCAACCATCCGTTAGTTTAATTCAAACTATTTCCTCTTCCGACTTGTTTCAAAGTAAGAACGCTAGATGCTTTCTTATATTGTATAAATTTAAAAATGAATTCTGAAGTATGGCGGTAATTACTTTGCCCACAGCCATAACTGCTTGTCATCTGCGAGAACAGGTTAAATTTGCAGTATGATGAATTTGCTTGAAAATTTTTGTAGTACACAGACTCTGATAAATCCTTGCAGGCCAAGAACATCCAAAGTATCATAGGCTTTAATCAAGGTTTTTCTCAGTACTTTGTCATTGGCAAATGCCGGGAAGGTACCATAAGAATAGGTCTATATCATGTTCTTCCAATATTGTTTACAGAATTGGCACTGTTTCAGGGGGAAAATATAGTGAATATCATGGATGAAGAACAGGCGCCAGAGCTTTACAACCCTGGAATTTGTTCTTAATTACTTTAGGCAATCTTGTATCATCAAATGATACAGAGCACAGTTTTCGGTAGATCCTGAAGCAGTTTAATAGACTCCGGCTAAGCACCCCAATTTTGAAGCGATTTGTTGTCGACGTCGTGTGGCCTAGTGTTGTGATGCCAATTTGGAAGCTTTTTGGTAGATTGATTAATAGTAGCTTCGATGTTGTTGTCTACCCTTCAATGACAACGATTTCTAAAGTTTATTCTCCAATTTTGTTGATTTGTATTCATTATGACTGGAAGAGGAGTTTAATAGTATTAATAAGCACGCAATGCGATATAATATTAATGTTGGTACTTTATTATGTTCAAACTCTTTCGAGTCCTCTGGTATTTTGCATCAATAGACTAAGTTAAATACACACTTAGCTGCCGCGAGTAGAATTAAAAGTGAAACTGAGTACTGCGTATATAGCGGTGTATATCTTACAACTGAGTGCCTGGTCGAAATCGAAATAACAAGTGACTCTCGCCGCGCCTGAACCTCACAGACGAGGGTTGCGGCGTATAAAACTGGAAATTGCTGAAGTGATGACTGCGTATGTCAAGTGAGAACTGCTTCTGCGTATAACTGATTCTGTGAACTATTGAGTGTGCGGACTGAATCAGAACTGCTTCTCACCGCGTCTGAACTTAGACCGTGCGACGTGTAGATCTTGAAACTACTTCTCGCTGTATGTAAAACTGACAAGTAGGAAGTGCGCCCCATACCGAACAATCGCCTCCTTAAACATTAAATTCAAATAACTAATCTTTGGGTTAACGACTCCAAAGGGACTGTCACTGGCACGCCCAAGTTTTGCGCCTATCTATGGTTCAAACATATAATTTCCATTGGCTGGTTTAAGTTCACCTGTCACATGTACTATGCGCTATTTTTTTAAAGTTTAAAACATTTTGTTTACATTGGTTAGTTTAAAGGCCAGCTATACGACTGCCTGTAGAGGTCAACGCCCTAAGGACTTTGAAAGTCCCCTCCAACTGTAGTCCGTTTAAAAGTGGCATCACATTTGATCCGCGGGTTCCTCCTCCCTTTGAATATATTCATGTGGCTGTCTTTGCTTTCCAGGCTACCATAACAGAAAATACCAAAGATTTTTCATATGTATATATAAATCCGTAAGTACCGTTTCAATACGTATTCTAGGAATTCATTCAGAAATTACCTCCAGATTAAATGATAAGTGATGGTAGTAGGTACACTTTCACAGGGACAAGTGACGTCAAATGCCCGTCATGCACGCAAGACATCGCGACAAATACGTATGACATGCTTTAGTAGTATTAAAGGCCTATTTCCATTACTCAGGCATCACATGTGCTGGTCATTGTAATACATGAAATGATACATTAAGAAAAAAATTTGGGGACTGCAAGCGTTCCAGGCCTAATTTTAGCGAACTTTCCTGACATTTGCCATTGATAAGTACTAAAGAAAGCCATACCTTGCCTTATCGACGATACCAAGTTGACAGTCTTTTCTATAACCCTCGTCATGTTTCATTTGACCATATTTTATAATTACATTTGAAACAATGGCTTAACGCTCCGTCCGGCTACATTCAAGATTTTGTGCTGTATGAAAATTCTTCTACGTGTAATATTTTATGATTTTGTGCTGTATGAAAATTCTTCTACGTGTAATATTTTATTTATATTGTATATCCTTATTTTATTTGTAAAACAATACTGTACAGTATATGCATTGAACTGATGAGGGCTTATATTACATAAAATAGATTATTATTCATTCTACAACAAGGGAAAGAAAAATAACTTTATATTGTACAATATATCTCCCCAGGAATTTTAAATTTTTTCACGAAATCAGTGAGATTTCTTCTAGTTATTCTACAGAAAGTAAAAGCAAATTTTCTAAAAGCTATTCCTTGGAATCTAAGAAGCAAACTTCAAGACATTACTGCAAGACATGTGATCTATACTACTGTTTAGAGTATGCAAGGAATGTTTGCAAGAAGTGTGCCAAGAATGTGCAGTGAATATTATAAATGATATAGACTAAAATATATTTCATTACAAACCAACGCAAATTTGGAGCTAAATGTAATAACGTTGTATTCCCATGGTTTCTTGTAAGTCATTGAAGTAATTAAGATTGAATACTTTTTGTTTCTGTGACATTTTATGCCTTTTAAGCATATATTATATGTTAGAGCACCGATTGGGGTAACTCAGACGGTAACGCATGGTACTCGCTTTCAGGAGGTCCTGATTCAAATTCTTTAGAGCCGGCCATACTGCCCTGGGGTTTTCCGTGGTTTCTCTTGGACACTTAGGCGAATACTGCGATGGATCTTTACTTTCCACGAATGTTCCACTCTCCCATTTCATGTTATTCACTTGGTTCTGTTAACAGGGTTGAAATGCCAGGGCAAGGTGAGCTGGCGTGGTGTGACGGTCGATTGAGCTTTGCAAAGGTTTCTGCCTCGTCGTCTGATATGGAAGCGGATCTTCCTAGAGGCTCCACCAGTGTCGGGGTGTTCTATTTGGAACTATGTTTATGAGCCCCGTCTATGTCCGCAAGCAGTATCAACTATGGATCCTGTCATCCGGTGTTTCCCTCTAACGCATCTTTTCCTCCCGCTGATCCTCCATGCGGAACGTGGGTACAAACGGCCAACCGTGAGCAAGGCTGAATTATTGAAGTGTTCTCCGTCCCCAAAAAGCATTCCAATCCAATGGGTTGACGCCATATCGCATGTACAGTACGTCAGTAAGTTGGAAAAAAAAAACGAAAAGATATCTCCTAGATACGTTCTTTTTCTTGATGAAGGGTTAATTTGTCTGTGCATTTTGCTCTTGCGGTTTTATAAGTTTACGATGGGCGTTTTATTCGACGCCACATCCTGTTTGAAGTTCCCATCAGGCTTACATCTAAAATTAGAATTACGGCGCTCTTCTATTATGCTTAGAATTAACAATACATACTAAAATATTTTGAAATAAATAAAACTAGAATCTAAATTCCTGTTGGCATTTGTAACAGCATGGGCATCTTGTATGAATAAAATAAGCCTAAAACGTATAAATGATAACTGCTATGATCAAAATCTTAGTCTTCCTAGTTTTATTTCCATTACTTCTAATTCTAATTAAAATGTATTAAAGAAACTTGTATATTTTGAAAATATATCCTTGAAAGGGAAAGGCATATAAAAACTATTGCCATATTTATATAGCCGTGTTTGCTACAAGTTTTCAAACCCTAGAATATGCAGGTGTTGTATGCAATGAAAAGAGAAACAGAAATGCTTGTTTGTATTTCCAAACATGTTCTATTATGCTTGGGGGCAAAGCTATTAAATATAAAATGTCTGAAATATTGCAGTACTCTATGAATATGCATAAATATATTATTTTTCGAGTACATATTACTAAATTGGCCCAAGGTAGTGCATTGCTCTTTGCGGAACACCAACAATTCACTAAACTACCAGACGGAATGGAAGCTTGAAAGTAATCTATCTCTATTTTTTGCCCACAAGATTATATTAGGATACATTAACATACCCACAGTTTTAATTCTGGAGTTATAACTAGCCCAAGAATTAGGCTATGTGTATATGTAACATAAAAGAAAAAGCAAAATAAAGTAACAAATTAACAATAATTATAAAAGCAGAAAGGATAAAACACTAAGAGAAAAATCACAATTGAAATCGCTAATAGAGTTCTTCTATGGCAATAAGACAACTGTGTACGCACGCGCGTGTACAGATTCTTATACATTTCGCCTTATTGTAAATATATTTTTAAATTAGAATATAATTTTTTTCATTCTTTTTACTTACTGTGACTAGAATTATACTTACAGAATGAACACCTCTCAAACTTTATCAACTTTAAATGTTGTAGACTTTACTTTTCTTTAAACAGAATGTCGCTCTGTAATTTATGACCGTTTTGATGCATATAATTTCTAAGGTAGACAAAATTTGTGAATTAATTGACGTAATATATGGTTTTATGTATGTGATCCTTAGTATAAAGCACATAGGATACGATAACACATTATTCTACTTTCCTTTGTAGTATTTTAAATACAATAGTATTCTTACAGTCAGTGCACGTTAGTTGTGCGGAAGTTTGAAGCGGAAATAATCTGATTACTACCGTACTGTGTGAGTGAACTGTTTTATCGTATGGAGATCGCAAAATGATTTTGGGTCAAGTGGTGCTTTAATAACAATTTGGGAGATCAGAGCATCGCATTTCGACTACCGCAGTCATCCGGAGGAAATAGGAAATTAATTAATGGTGGAGGAAAAGACAGTGATGCCTATGTTCGAAGTTGGGATAAAACTTGGAAATTGCTCCTTTAATAAATTGTCCCAACCGGAAATCGGACTCAAAATATTTGGTAAGCACACAATGTCTTAATCATAAATGAACAGCAAATAGTGCGGATTCGATTAAAAACCTATATAAACGTAAAATACAATGGATTATAGCATACCAGTAGTTTGGGATTTCCTCAGTTGTTGATGCTCAATGTTTTAGAGGGCAAGCCTGTAAAACAATTTGTTTATTTTTCCAAAGTCTGTCAAATAAAACAAATTTCGAACATTTTGGCTTTTATGCGCGGTTGACCATAACCTATACTGATTGTTCAATAAATTATGCAACACAGGGAGATCAAAACAAGCATTAGGAATATGAGAGAACTGCCAAATACACACGTGTAATAACTTTATCAGACAGTTTCTCTGGTGTGACTTGATAAATTTGTACCCTATAGTGCTGAAAGTTTGATATTGGCTCCACAAGTATGTGCAATTGCTTCAAATAGGCAGCAAAATTGGTATGGTCTTATTAGAGAGTTTTAGATCGGGTGGTGTTGGTCCTGGTGGTGTAGTGGTAACCATACTTGCCTCATAAATCCAAGATCGCGGGTTCGAACCCGGCGAGGAGTGATGGATTTTTTCGGGCGTAAAAATCTTAAGTATGGCTTCCTTCGGAAGGGAAGTAAAGCCGTGGGTCCCGTGTCGTACATTTACGGCACGAAAAGAACCTCAAGCCTGAAAGAGATACCTCTGAGCAAAATTTGTCGGCCGTTTCACGCCCTGAGTTGAATGGGACGCTGATGACCCGAGATGTTAAAGAGCGTTCATTAATAAAACAAATAAAATAAAAAAGATCCGGTGGTTGGTCTGGTACTTCCTACAACTCCTGTCAAATACCTTTACCTTCCGTAAAATTATACCAAATTTGGTGAGTTTTAATTGCAGAAACAAAATAAATAATATAAGCATATTTATATGTATGAATATACCAGTGATAACGAATCGTAGTTTTAAATAACAAATTTTTTGGTAGATTCGATAAAATAAAAGAATCGTTTCTTAGAATAATGATGCTGATATTTTTACGATAAGCAATACCGAAGAATAGAACTTTTATTATAGTGAACGTTACACTATAAGTATGTTAAGTGGCCCCGGAATGAGTAAAATGATGAAAATTTAATTTTTTAAAAAATAACATTTATATACAGTTTATGTAGTTCTCTAGCTTATATATATATATATATATATATATATATATATATATATATATATATATAATGTGTGTGTTCGTGTTTTAAAATAAAAAAAATAGCATGGGTATGATTTGATTAGGAAAACTGTTCAACTAATGACAAATATCTTCACATTTAAGTGGTACATTTTGATGATTTTATGGAAACGAAAATGTGGCAAACCTCTAACTACATGCAATATCCTTATAAACATTTTGATGCCTCCATTTATTCCAGTTAGGAGAAAAAGAAGGACACGTTCCAACTTACAGGGCTGAAATTAGTTTTTTAACTTGACTCCTTGATTCCCGAAAATGTTTATTATCAAAATGCATGTTTTCTCAGATAATAATATTTTAATTTGCTTCAAAATTTCAGGGTATGTTAAACGATCACTTTTATTTAGTTTAATTTAATTTTTTTTTCATAAAGTAATTTTATGAAATTTACATATAAAATTGGCACAAAATGTAGTAAAACTAGTTATATATTAAATTATATTTCGCTAATGAAAGCTTGGTTAATTTTCCCTGTGCTGAGTTATTGTTAAAGCGACCATAAATAACCTGTAAACATTTCAGCCCCAATTGTAACTTAAACTTATGGTTTCCTCCAAGTAATTGGTGTACTCTACAACTCATTTTGCGTGTTCATACAGTATGATCAGGAATGTTTTCCCCCTTGAGGCGGGGTTTTTACTGTGAATGAGCCCCTACTCGTTTGGCGCGCCTTGAAGGGGGTAGCAGGTCATTCGTTTTTTAATTCGACAATATACATAAATATTACGCCTCATGTGTTTACAGCGACATAGTGTGTCTTTATGTACGATTCATAATGTTAACTCAGTGGTGAAAGAATCATCGGAACAATTTTTGAGCATACAACTGATTCTATTACATATGTGAGCTTTTTTCCAGAAATTAACCAACATGGAGCGTGATCATGCGTGTTTTTTCAACAGAACTCTGCCACTGCTCACACTAAAAAAAAATCCATGAAAGCAATTTGGAATGTGTTTCCACAATATATAGTTATTAATAGGGATTTGTGACCCCCTTGGTCCCCCGATTCAACAGCCTGCAATTATTATCTTTGGGGCAAATTAAAAAACATGTCGTGTTCAACAGGAACCTATAACCAATACTAGAATTCAAAGATAATATTCGTCAGGAAATTGTTCGGATATCTCAAAATGAACTACAGAGAGTAATGAGTGATTTCCTAAAGAGAAGCCAAAATGTGTGGAGAATGAAGGCGGGCTGTTTCAAAACCTCATTTGATAATTTGGTAAGTAGTGTGTCTCTTAAAATTTGTTAGTGCGTTGTTTTAGAGTTAGTTGGTTTTATTTCTTTACCCTTCTCCTTATCACCGAGACCTGGCTGGCCGGCTATCCGACTAACAAGCGGGAAACTTGCCCATAGACAAATCACTTCGGGGGAAAACAAAACTGATCACACTGAAGTATGGTGTAGCCTAAGCAAAGCAATAGGTGTATTGTTAATGGACAATCTTACGCCCATTTATCAGCTAAATGTGTAGCTATAGCTGTGTACAGTATCAGCGTATGGTGCGGCTTTTTGTTTACCGATATCAGTGCCGACTTAATCCAGCTTTAGCTTGTTCATAATGCTTGCATACGTTACATTTGGAACATATGTCTATTTAAAAGCATCACTTCATTTCTGATATCCTGGCTCCGTCTTAAGGAATGAAGAACTTTTCACTATCTTACCAAACTGTATTCGCTTCTTCACACCTCCACCTCAATCTGCCTTGCATGTCGTTTTCATGGACTATATTCACATCACTGTCTCGATATCAAATCACATCCTCATTCTGCACTATCGATAACATTACATGGAACAATTTGATAATTTTTCTCTTTCGCTGTCTCCTTCGCTCGTCTTTAGAAATCCCTGCCTTGTTATATCAGGGACTTTCGAACTATTTCCCAATTTAAACGAATTAAAACAACATGTTTCTGTTAATACTTGATCAATTAAATCGTGATTATAGGTTATTTTAATGTAATATTCTTTTACCGTACTTAACTACCCATTTAATATTTCTTACGTGCACGTGTGTGATTTTGCTGTTGTGTATAAAGTAATTCTTGCTACTTTATTTTGTTCATTGTGTCAATTTATTTAAAATTATTAACTTAATTATTAATTTGTTTGTTAGTGTTTACTTAAGTTATTTTGCAATGAATTTATTTATAAATTATTTAATTTAATTTCATTTTTATCAGCATTAATGTATAGTTTTATGTGTAACATGTATAGTAAATTAGCTGGTATTGCGGAAGAGAAGACCTAATAGTTTTAGCATTACCAATTTATATATTGAGACAAATGGCATCTACTGAATTAAGTAAGTATTGAGCTCTGAGAAAGCTATGGTAACGTTACTAAGCACACGTCAGTCGACTGAAAATAACCTTGTTATTTTTAGTTCTTTAAACTAGAAACAATTGAACCTATTATTTTACGGTAAACCAATGCTGAAATGTTAGTATGTATCAATTCTTAGTAAAACATTCTAAACATTTCCCTATATTTTAATAATGTGTATGTGTTATTATATGAGATCTGTTAAAAATAGCCGCACTTTTTAAATTTCTAAATTTTAGGAGTGCCTGCATCTTACTGGCTTTGTTTCCTTCAAAGTAATCTCTCCCTCTGTTTCCCAAAGGTATTAGAACTTCTTAAAGCTATTTTTACGTTAATTTAGAGATTGTGAAATACTGTCTGTAAATTTTGTTGTTTTTCTCGCAAAAAGTATTGAACAATCATGTGTTACAGGATCCATAAGTGGTATTTCCACAGTTCAGGCCTCTTCCTGGTCATGTTTTCTCGGAGACGTCTGAGGACATGTTGGTAATACCAG
Organism: Metallyticus violacea; assembly: GCA_030762175.1. Taxonomy (NCBI): domain Eukaryota; kingdom Metazoa; phylum Arthropoda; class Insecta; order Mantodea; family Metallyticidae; genus Metallyticus; species Metallyticus violacea. The sequence goes on from CM060846.1 coordinate 292,804,878, forward strand.
TGATTCATAGTTTGAACTTCGGCAGAAATTCGTAATGAATAACACCGAGAATGTCGAGGGAAACCGTTAACAGCTGTCCTAACCAGCTTTACTCATAGCACTGAATACGGCTTAAACAATTATCTCTATAAACGCAAAATTTAACGTTAATGCCGTACTCCTCTTACCGTCTCAATAATTGCAGAACACTCGCAACACTGTTGCAATGAAAATAGCGGGAAACTCCAATAAAATAAGATAACGAGAGGCATCTCATGGAAGTAAGACCTAATAAATGCTACCAACCGCGTTTTGTTACGACAATCCTTTGGCGCAGTCCTTTGGCGCAGATCTTTGTAAATTTAAATACTTTTTTAGTATTGCCTTTATCTTATATGTTAGTGAACTCATAGAGCAATTCTTTGCGCATAAAATAAACATAGAAGGAATCTAATTTTTGCAATTGATAAAAAAAATTAATACATTCACTAGTTCGAGTGAACAAATATTTTCATTGTATTTTTATCTTATGTTCTCATCATAATTTCATTTTAAAATTTTTGCTAGAGTTGTTTATATCGGTCTATTTGTTTACTGTTCTATGTCTGAGCAAAATCTTAATTTAAACTCTCAAATTAAATATTCCTAAAGTTTATTTTTAAAGTCTGGTATATTTTCAAAACTCTTCAGTGAATTATTACCTCAAGTTTTTAACTTACTTTAAGCTTCAAAATAGGCAGTGAATAACAAACCCGTTCTAAAATTCCTGTGGTTTATATGAAACTTTGGAAACACTTCTCGGCACTGAGAATTACTGAGTGAATATTAAACTGCTACAGTTTAACGGAGTTGTAATATATAGGGCCATAATAACACCATTAAACTTGCTTCTCTTTGCCAAGTATAGAAATAATGGAATTGGGAAACGATTTAGCTTAGTTATAAAACCATTAAAGCTCTGCTAAATTTGACGCACATGCATCATTTCCTTGATTTTTTCAGCGATTTCGTTTCAGAAAATGAAATACAGAGTTAAATGAAAACGTTGCCATTATATCTGAAGTTATCTCAAGCAAGCCTAAAATGTTCTTTTAAAATGTTATTGCCAGACACTTACCTTACTGTAAAACGGTTGTAATTTATAAAAAGATCAAGCTTAAACATTAATTACTAAAATTCCAAATATTTGTGTTTTTGGTACTAGATATTTTTCGGATTAAATGTAGACATGGTGTTCACAGCAAAATAGGGCGATATCAAGCCTTTGCTTCAGAGTCAAAAAGTTATAAACCATGTGATGTCAAGTCTGTTTAAAACCTGAATTTATTTCATAATTTAATAAATTGTAAGTTATATACCACTATTATGTTTATCCACAATATTGTGATAACTATTTCCACATCGGTTTATTTTCATTATTTTCATTATATTTTTCAAGAATAGAGTGTAAAACATTGCGCAATAAGAGAATTCTTCTAGCTATATCAACAGAAAATACATAATAATGCTAAGAGAAGTGTTCATCCAAGATACGATGTCTAATATATAACTACGAAAACTGTTAAAATGAAGCATGTAGATTACCTCTGTTTTTTGAAGCATGACATGATATATACCTGTTTCATTTTTCAATGAAATTTTATCTGAGCATGGCTCTTTCTTATGAATATATTTTTATAATAAATTTTTCATTCCATAGCGTGCAAAATAATTTTCTCAGAAGTATCTTCTTACCCTTTGGAGGCGTAATTTTCCATCCTTCTACAGAGTAATTTAAAATATGCTATAGCAATCCAACTTCGCGCAAGCTGCTTCTTGCAAATTCCTGAAATCCGTGTCATGTAGACCAAATTCACCTAAACTCTTGTGTTTTCTTTCTCATATATTTGACATCCATGCTTAAACTTAAAACCAAATGTGTTTTTTTCTTTATGGCCTTTTTAAAATAAGAGCTTTTCCAAGTCTTTAAAGTAAGACTTCAAAAGCCTCATTCAAAGAGCTCTAACAATGTTCAATTAAATAGGAGCAGACATGCTCAGCCTTGAGTCTCACACCACTCAGTGTTGTTTAAACAGTGAAAGAAACAACATAGCAGTAATGTGATTCATATATTATTGGCATCCAAACACTTTAAACCAATTAAAAGACAACATTCATCAAGGGATGAATTTAATTCCTCAAAGGGAATTTAGAAGGATAGTTGACACTATCATAAGCAAATGTCAGAAATGTATGGAAAATGTAAAGTTTAGCATTTCTAATGTGACCTGGGTGCATTCAAAACTTTTAAATGCATTAGAATTTATTAGACTGTCACACTAGTATCTCTACCACAGCTTCTTGTGTTGTCCCACCCCCTCCGGCTTCAGTGAACCCCTCTGGCAGTGAGAGATGGCTTATCGGCTGATGCAGTCTCCACTTCCGCTTCGGTCATCAGATAAGTGAACGACACGCTTTTTACCGTAAGGCATCATTGTATATAGGGAACTGCGCAGCTAATTCATTCCAAAAGTGTAGTGCATGTTAACCCATTATCACGAAGGTTTCGTTCTGTCTTTCCCCTAATATGAGTCTTAGAAATAATATCCCTTTGTTAACCTAATGCTTGACTAGTGAATGTAAAGGAAATATCTGGCAAGTAAATACAGTAATGTATCTCTTAGTAATCGTTAAAAATGTGTTACAGTGTGAATACAATTCTGTAAGCTGGACATTTGGGGAAATAGGGTATTTATACTTAACAGCATTAGAGGTATATGCACTTAGTTTAAATTATTTATATTAATGCATACATCAATTAAGTTGTGCAAAGGAAATAGGCCTTAGTGAAATTATGGAATTTTAGTGAGTTTCTTGACTTTTTGTCAAATCCGCGAGGCATTCATGGGGATGTCGGTGATTCTTACAATTTCTCGTTATAAAGCTATTAAAATGTCCATATTCTTTAGACAACGGATATTCAAGTTCAAATATAGAGTTTTATTAAGAGTGATGTATTTGAACCTGAACATTACTTTCCATAAATACAATAAACTTTATTTTTTAATTTCTAGTTCTGAATTACAGAACAGGAATACCATATAGTCATGAATTGTATTTCCATACCTTCCATACCTTTTCCACATATGTGGACAATGTGGAATGTGTCTGGAATTCCTTTTTAAATTATGTTGTTTTAAGAATTAATTTACTAACTTTATTTCATATATTCATCCCGTGATAGTGGCAAATCAGCTTTACATATCTTCTTCTACCCATTTTGAAGGCAAGATTGGCAATAGTCCATAAAGCACTTTCTTTCTTAGAGTGTTCGGATACGGCAAGATGACATTTTACACTTGCTTCTTGTTTTCTGTGAAGGTGAATTGTAACAGAAGATCCCATTAACTGTCAGCTAACTCTCTAGACTCCATAGATTACTGTACTTCTATATTTCTCTGTCGCTTTAGTGAAATGTGAGGAAGATTTTCTCACCATAATACTAATAGCACTGGTCATTTTCAGATCAATACCATGCGTGTTCGGGAATACAAGGTAGTCACTATTTGTGTGACGCAATGCTTCCTTTGCTAATGGAGAAGAGCCCTCAAAGCATTTCTTTAAAAACTTTTGCAGAAACATTGTTTTAACTTTATTTTTGCTCACATAATTAATTCCATGCCCTCAACAATGGCTTAATTAGTAGCACGTGCTACACTTTGAGAAACGGTGGAATGTTTTGAAGGTCAAATACGGATTCTCTTATTTAAAATTCTTTATAGTATACTTGAAAAGTCCTATAAGCTTGTCACAGCATCTTATACTACCTCATAAATGCATAGCGTCATAAGAATAGAACATACAGTGTGGCCAGAAACAGTAAATTTTGCTTGCAAATTGTTAAGCATTTAATATGTTTAAATAGCTCAATATGTTTCTATATTTTGCACAAAAACACATGAAAGTGCACTAATTTGTCCAGATAACGAACCACTTTTCAAACCTAAGGATATTGCCTGAGGTCATTTGTGCCATCATTTATTTATTATTTTCATTTGATTTTTCCACACAAATAAGTGACAGCCGTTAAGGGCTTTAAATCCTTACATTTTTATAAACTACTCCACGTGTGAATTTTGTCACAACTTCAGATGTACCACAGTTAAGCCTTAAACCCACAGTCTACCCAACCTTCAAAAGTGAGACGATAAGTTTGCCCCTCAGGGGTAAGATACGTGAGGCATTGGGCATACCCATCCATTTTCCGCATACACTTGGGACTTAAGATATGTCGAGACCTTTAATATGCTGTGTGCCATGTTCGTATCTTGTGATAAGAGCTTATGCAACCAACATGAACGTTAAAGCGTGTCACATTATATAAAAGAAGAAGAGAAACACTGAATATATAAATAAAACTGTTCTAATAACAGCAGCAGCATTATGCTGTGAGAAGAAACAGGAGCTGTCTTAGAAACGAACTTGGATAACATACAAACAAATAGTAATAAAGTTTTCTTAAAGGTGAAAGAAAGTTATGTATATCTGCGGATGTATGAAAATCGACGACAGAAACGTTTATAATCGTTAAATGTAGCAATTTCAAAAGAAGCAATTTTTTCTTAAAATGTTGTATTTTAAATCAAAATGTACATTTTTAAACTACTAATAGTAAATAAAACGATTCCTTAATGCGCTTCAAGGTACTTTCTCTTACTGAATATGGGGGTACACGCAAGGATTAAATGAAAAGTAATTTCCTTAAATAAACTTTACAGACATTTCATTTTGTATACTTATTACTTTGAATGGACAATAGAAATACATCAATCAACTAAGTATGACGATGTCTGCCGGTTTTGCCTGAAAGCTTATGCTTTCGAAGGTAAATTGGAAAATAAGATTGCAAACCAAGAAAAACAGCAAATAAGAAAGTGTAATTCAACTTTTGATAAGAAATGCAATACCATTATTTTAAAATTACTGGCCTGTAAAACTCTCTTCTGTTTGATTCTACAGTAAGGGTATTTCCATTTCGGGATGGGAAAGCACCACTACATAAAGCGAGAAGCTAATAGTCAAGACTGTATAATGCATGTGCAGGCAGCAGTGTGTAGCTAGTTTAAGGAAGGCTCTGTCTACAAGTGGTTGTGGGTTCCTGTGTTACTCGTTTGTTTCGTTTGTGTAAATTATATGCTAATCGTTCTTCGTTAGTTATGGCATTACATAAATGGAAATATAATTATGAAGATCGTGTGTGCGGTAGGTATCTTAAAACAGATTCCTGCAAAAATATAGTAAGACGATAGGCAAGATCGTGCTTTAGGTATGGAAAAGGTTCGCTAAAAAGGTGACGAGGGACAGTATTTCTCAATGACAAGAAATGTATTCCAAACTGCTGTGTTCTTACGAAAGAAAAATTAAATGAAATACTGGAATTTCCTATGCAGACGATTGTCCCTAAGGGACATCATTTTCAACATCATTTATAGCACAGGCTATTACTTGTTATTTTTGTCATAATTAGGGTATCATTAAACAAAATAAAAATAATAATTTTACCTTGCGGCTGCAGCAGTAATTTCTGAGTAAACAACGCGCTCAGAAGGCCAGTAGCTCAAAATCCTCAATGTATATTGGTCATGGGAAAAACTTAACGAAACTTTACCAATCATATCAGTTCCCTCATGTATAGTTCAGATATTATTTTACAATAGCGTCACTAAAATCGAACCATTTACTTAAACAGTGTGCATGTATGCCAGACAATGTTTAAGATATGTAATATGAGTCACATATTGCACATTTATTGTCGCCTTCAGCTAGAATGGTTAAATGAACTGTTTTACCCACTCTCGGTCCCCTATGCTTCCTTATTATATTCAAATTAATGGACTACCATTGTTTTTTTTTAATGATGCGAATATTACTTAGTTACAAGAAGCATGACTACAGAAGGATACCTTTCGCTGCGCTGTTCTTTACACAATTACATGTATTCTGTTCTCGGTAGTAGTGTCATACTTTTGAAATTGTTTAAGGGATTATCGTGCCTTCATGCTACGACCAATACAGTAAGTATAGTGAAGTATGAACTTTAACAGTTGAAGAGCGTCTATGGTGCGCATTTACTTTAAAATGCTTGAAAAGCAGTGTTATAGGCAATTAATGGCGCAGTTTGTGGTTCCGAAACAACAGAAAGATATTAGAAATCTGTGAATCATTGATAGGCATTCACGAAGCAGTGGGTTTGAAATTGCTAGAAGCAAAGGGGCAAAATGTTGGAGGAGGAGGCAACTGCAGACCACTGTAGGTTTTCTTGCGTAAAGTGTGCGGGTAGTGGAGGCTTCCACAAACACAAGTAAACGAATTGGAAAAAAGGAAAATCTGCATGCCTATCGTGTTAATGTTTTTAATAATTGAAACAGAAGAGATTTAGTTACTCTAATAGTTTCAGTAGCTTGTCAAAGCACATAAAATATTGAATTGTAGTATTTCTTTGACCTAAGTGGACATGTCAATTCCCAGTGCATCTGCGTTTAGTCTAATGACAATTTTCACATTGTGAATGAGACACCTTTTCGAGTATGGTGTGATGTTTCACGGTGCTGCATTATTAGCTCCATATTCTTCCGTACAACAATAATGCAGTCCATACAAACATTTTTATTAGTTTGTTAACCAGTTGTATGACAAACTCCATACTTGCAATTTTCATCAGGACATTTTCACCTGTTACATCTCCAGTGTGAGTATAATTGAAATTGTTTCCTTCTTTGAAGAATGTGGCATTTCTAAAAGACTCCAGCCATCAGATTTCTTCCAAGAAAGTGTATCACAAAATATCGCAGATACTCGTGAAAGTGCAAGAAAATATTAGGCGGCACATTGAGGCTGTGACTCCCGACGTGTCGTTAACACGGAGAGGTGCTTTTTAACATTAGGGTACCTAAGTCCGTATCATGAAATGCTTCCATTAGTTTGAAAGTTGCAGTGGAAAACGAGGAATCGCGAGCGAAGATGTCTTGGGCAGTGTATGGTTTGTTACATGGGCAATTTCAAGCCTGTTCAAAAAATAATTGTTATTTTCTTTGTTTGTTTGTTTTGTTTGTTTTGTTTTAATTTTTTGGCTTACCTGCATCTTACTCAGTTTTGTCTGCATCGAAGTAATCTTCCCCTCCCTCAACGGTTATAACCTGCTGTAAATAGTCCCGATACACATTTTTCGAGATTGCGTGAACATTTGTCCACGAATTTTGTGTTAAATCCTCGAATCTTCATCCTTTCAATTTGACTGAAATAAGACAGCATTGCGCGACAAACGGGAAGCACCTTCTCATTATTAGAGCTTAGGTACATTTTTTGGTGCAGACTTTTGAAAGTTTCTGTGTTTTTAATAGACCTCGTAATTTAAATCTAAATGAGAAAGTATCATTTAATAGCGCGCTATAACAATTTTGGGCGTTTGAGAAAAATCTCATTTTTTCTTGTAGATGAAAGTGGAATTATGTAATCCTTCGTTTATTTTTGGGCCTTTGCGTCGGAAGTTACGGAACATGTTATTTTTTTTCTTGCAATACTGTAATGCAGATAAAGAGTTAGTTCTCAAACTTGTTAATACAATCAGTCAGTTCCGTTAGAGATTGCATCAAAAGTATAGTTAACTGCTCATTATTCATAAATGTGCTTTAGAATCCTATATTGTAGCTTTGTAGGTATATATATACACGTTTATAGCTGAGAGCCGATTTTATATGGATACTAGTGCTGTTTTGATTGTTTCTTCCATTATTTAACAGCAGTAAGTTAGAGCTAGGCTATAATTTTTCAGCAATGGAAGAACCTCAATGGCAGGCATACATCTCGCGCGCTTCAAATGAACTTCACGGTTCAATCTTCACGTTAGATATTGACAGATACCTCCAGTCGAAGTAGAATTTACTGTATTGTCAAGTCAAATGCTGCTAGTATCCTTTGCCAATACTCTTTCCAGTTCCTAATGATATTTACACAAATGTCGACCGATTGGTACATAAAAGTTTTTCTTGAAGGAAATGGCCATTTAAATGGATACACATTGTCACATGTAGCGCAGTATTCGAGTCCGTTGAGATCGTCCCTTACAGATCTGTGAGCACTGTTCACACGACATATCGTAGAATCTCCCAGTCATAACGCAGACATCCCTAATCACTTTGTTTACAGTTGTGTGGCTATTAGTGCATTGATGTATCTGTATTGATCTATTCGCAGTGCAGTTCTGCCTATCTCCATCCTTCCACACGCCTATGCCAGCAGTTTGATAGAGGAGGGAAATTCCATACATCTCTATCTGAAAACTAATGAATACAAGCGATTCCCTTCCGAATCTGCGACATGTATTATGGTTATGAACTGAGGATTAGTTCAGTTGGTATGTGAATCACTTCCAAAGCATACGCAAACTGCCGTGTTCCGTACATGCTCTTAAGGGAAGGCAAGCGTAAAAATTAAAATTACTTTTATAAAAAAATAATGTATGAATCGTTTCCATGACAATACTAGTGCTATAGTTTACAAGAAAGAAAAATATTACTTTGAATGATAATATGTGAACTGCAATTAATCCACTCAGTGGAAATGATTAATTCCGTACGTAGTGAGCATTGCAATCGCTAGTGATAGAATCAGTAAAGCTTCAATGATGCTCCAACGAACCAAATCACCTAATGTTTTTCTATCTGTTCATGTTATTTATTACTTCATTTCATCAACATTCCTAGCTAAAGCGGTACTAATTGTAATAAACTTTAACTAATTCTCCACGCTCCTTGACTAACGCCTTATATTCATGTGATATTGCAAATCAAATGTAAGAAAAGTTCAAATATTTTCTTTTGTCATTTTATCATAGTTATAGCAGCTTACGGTATATGTTATGCTAGATAGACTCTTAATATATCTGAAGCCAAAATAGGAGGATTTGTTGATAAATTACTAAATTTATTTGGAACGTTTAGACGCCTGCTCGTAGCAGTTCATATTATGAGATAATTGTTAAGTTGAAGCTGTTATATTTTCTTTGGCATTATTTTCTTTTACTGACTTAATCTAATTGAACGTGTTTTAAGAACGAGTATTCCATTTTACGTCAACATTGTCTCAGCATTGTCTCAGTTATCTCTATAAATATGAATACGCTTTACAAATTTGTTTAAATTAAAAACATAAATGGTTAGGAATCAATTACATGTTATTTATTTTTGTGATTAAACTACTCTTGAAATATTACAAGCGGGAGTGTTTGTATACTTAGAAAGTTGGCCAACGTTTGTATAATAATTAATTTCTCCTTCATCTTACTTAACTAATATCATGAACGTTTTGTACAGGGTTTCAAAAATACATCTCGTAACTTCAAGAAGGAATTCCAAATTTGTGTACGGTAGAGAGCTTTTAATCTTTGGGTTCAAATTCCTTGTTGCCGAGATTTCATGGTCTGTTTTTGGCACGAGTTCCATCTTATTACTTCAAAACCATTGTTAAAAACGCCAATCTCGTACCTTAGTATGACCTCACTATTGTGTTTCAGCACCTGTGAACACTATTCCTAATTTCTAACATGTTGCGTATTTTCTGAAAACCCTTATCAGTTCGATTGCAGAGAGATTCCACGTCTTTTGTTTTTATCTATGCACATACATTATTTTAAATTGCCCTACAAATAGAATTCTAATATTTAAATTACGTAAGTTTGGAGGCCCTGCAAACTGTTCACATTCACCTGTTAATATAATTTATTTGTATTGTCTAAAATGAGAAATTCGTTGTATGTTACTGAAACACTCTGCCTACACATTATAGATTGTATAACTATTTAATTATGTACTATTACAGAAAACAGATTGTGATATTGCGCAGTTGTGCTCTTATTTTCTGAACAAGTGCTGGTTTTTACCTAAAGTGATTTGTATATACAATATATTAATGTTCATTTGGTTTATTTATGGACGCTCTTTAACATGTCAGGCCATTAGCGTCCCATTCAATTCATAACGTGAAACAGTCGATAAATTTAACTTCGGGATTTAGGTTCTTTTACATGTCGTAAATCTACGACATGGCATCCACGGCTTCCGAAGGAAGCCATGCTTAGGATTTTTCATGGATCTTCGCTTGGATTGAACGCGCCATCTTGGGCTTAGGAGGCAAGTATGGTTACTACTTAACCTCCAGAACCGATTAATATATGTTAAACTTACTTTTTTTTAATACAAACCCAATGTAAACCCGAGTTTAACGCGGCTTCGTTACTACTGAAGAACAACAGCCGTAAATTGCTTTTATTTCAAATATACTTCCCTCTCATTCGATAACTAAGGGTATACCATGGTTCTTAAAAACCGGTAAATGGATTGATGTAACTAATATAAATACACAGGAATAATATTACATAATATTGTAAAATATTTTTATTGGCAATAAAAATTATCCAATTTTCTATCTGTATAATTATCCAAATTTTTATGTTAATGTTAAATATTGCTACAATTCCAATTTGTATTTCTATTTAATATGATAAAGATATTATTTTTTTCCAATCTAGTTTTGATTTTAATTAATTACGTGGTGATTCAAGGTGCCAGTTTAATTTTGATAATTTTTTGTATTATTGATTAAATTTTATTATATTCCTACACAAATCATAATAATAAAGGTAGAAATTTTAGATAAAGGTAAAACGTAGCAATAATAGATGAAGATATCTAACAGGGCGTGAAGTATGGAGTAGAAAATCTGATCTTGCGCGTCAATATATGCGCTTGACATGTTAATACTATTGGTTACTTATCTTAAAATTGAAGCAACGGCTAGGTGAAACAAACGTAAACGTTCCTAAAGTGCTACTTTATAATTTTTATTAAACAGTAAGATTAAACCTTAGCTTTGAAATATTACATCGCTTACGAATGAAGCTTTTGTTTTGATGGGTTTAATATAATACGTAAATTGTTCGCTTTTGCACTCTCATCTCTCGCATATGTAAATACCAGTTGTTTTAGCAACAGATTAAACGTAAAGGTCTCGTGGATTATGTTATACTGTCGACGTGCTGCTTCATCATCCCACTCTCTCCCCCAGAGGGCGAAAATATTGTTTCACGCACGTCACTCGCTCCATGGGCGTGCTAAGCACAACCATTCCTTGCTGGAATATAAAGCCGCTATTTTATATTATATTTCACATGTGGTTAAAAAACAAAAAGGAAGAAAAGTTCAACAAACGCCTTTTAATTTCCTGATGAATTCCTCACTCGTTTATCCAAACCGGCAAACTGCATCTCACTGGGAGTTGTAATGCAAATCCAGGCTGGTACTGATATTATTACTGGTAAAAATAAGCATTTGTCATAGTGGGGAGATGAGAAACATGTTGTACCTTTGCAGCGCAACTCAAAATAATAACCATACGATTCTAAAAACTTGGAGTTTTAGTGTTTTTATACACGAGCTAATGTATGAAACGTTTTTACTTAGCACATCCGGTGTTAAAAGTCTCATATGTAAGTCACAGTGCTAATATTCTGTGAATATTTTGTCTCAATGTTAAGTTGTTGCAAAAACTAATCAAGTATTATAATCAAGCATCACATTCAAATACAAAAATTTGAAGCATATCTAAATGTAGCTTATCTTTGATATATGCATAGCCAGTAGAGCGATAATCATGCTTAATGCAGAGCGCATAATACCACACTGCCGCGATGCATGAAATTTTATATGCGAGCATAAAACATCAAGACGCATCCATACTCAAAAGATAGATTATCCATTACTATTTTGAGAACAATAGCAAAAAATAAACCAAAATTAATAGAATATTTTCGGAATGTATTGTCAAATTAAAAATTTAAATGTAACCAAAATAGCTTGAATATAAAAACATAATAATAATAATAATAATAATAATAATAATAATTAAGATAACAATATAATAATAAAACATAATTTATATTACTCTAATGTAACAGAAATAATTAAACATTTTATGCAAAAATAGCCAGTTAGTAATCTTTATTTTCTCACTTGTTTAATTAATAATTGTTTATATAAGTTTTGTTAACTTTTCGTATGGCTGTGCTCTGTTGTGATCTAACAGCTTAATAGTTTAAATGCTATTTCTGAAACTCATATTAAATTCCTTCCTATTTAATTCAATGTTCAAAATAATTACGGTGGTCAGGCAAAAATAATTGGAGAGTCCGACGAAATATTAAAACTCAAGTAAACATACTAATGGCAGATCTTAATTTCATTCAGAGTTTAGTTACATTACGAATTGCAGAAATACGTGCTCCTTATTGACTTGAGATGGGGGATATGGCAATGAGCGCATCACCACGACAACACAAAAAAAAAAAAAAAAAATAGCATGTGCCATTCCCTTAGATATGAAGTAGTCTTTGTAATTCCCTAACTGAATGCCGTAACAAAGTTATTTACCGTATGGTCTCCCGAACGAAGGGTGGTATTGTAGTATTCCACTCGTCTGCTTGGGTGATGGCTTGGAAAGAGGCATAGAAAGGATGGAAGCTGGACAGACACGATTATTTTTGTCTGATTCCCAATTATTTTGATCAGTGTACTTAACAAGGTTGTCATTCAATCTTAAATCATTTTTAGAAAAAAAAATTTAAGGGAGAGTGTGGATATAGGACTACTAACATCAAATATAAATTATGGTTAACAACTGAGCAAATACTTCACTTCCAGTACTTCAGAATGCAAATACCGTCAACTGCAGGGAGTAATTTTATGCATCATGCACTGTATACACTATTTTTATTTTAAAACATTTTCACAATGGGGTGTTTCTGGTACTTTGGTTCACCCGACGAATGCTCCTAATTGCTTTGCTGTACAACTTCAATGGACACGCCTGCTTTCCCATCTATTGCGAAGCCATCTGATATAACACTGGGAGTACAGTGACGGGCTATGAAACATTAAAGTATATTTTTCAAGCTTTAATTTTATATACTTTTATTCGTATGAGCAGCTAATAGTTTGCATTTACATGAATTCTATCATTATCTAATTATGTGTAAATTAAGTTTACCAGATGAACTCCCTGGTAGTCCCTTTGCCAGTCCCATTTCGAAATATGTAAAAATAAGATGCATCATATAGAGACGAACACAATAATTAAACACTATGGCAATATGAATAGCATTATGCATGGCCACTGTCTATTGGGCAGCAGTAGAGCATGTTAAAATCCATTAATTCTCAAGAAGAAAAATTTAATCTGTAATCCCTCTTGTCACCTACAAACCGAAACAAAATGGCTTCCAAATTAATATCTGAATATAATTTTCCCGTAAATTGAACAATAGATAACTTTTAACAATTGGTTTTGTGTTAATAACTGGTTTTTTGTTTGTCATGGTGGAATAGGTTGGAAATCACAAAGCTAGAGAAACTACTTCACCTTTGAACTTTTAATTACCATTGCGTTATATCAAGCAACATTCTGTTAAATCAGCAAAATGAACAAGTAAGACTGGGATGATACAAAATGTCACCTTAACAGTAAATAACTTTTACTTGCTAAGAATGCTGTAATGGAAACCTAAAAATGAAACAGGTGGTTATTTGTATAAAGAATTTCTTTCTGGTACCATAATAGAAATGTATTGTTGGCTCTTAGTGCTGTTAGAGCTCCAAATTCTTTATTTGTCCAAGATTCGGTTCCAAAATAGTTTTTCTGAAACTTTGCAAACTGTATGTTGCCAACGGTACACGTTCTTAATATATGTGAATATGATAATTCAATACATTAACACTTTAAACACAGAATGCACTACTTCTAACTTTACCTGTTTTGTTTGAAACCATAATATATACTTACATATTACACGAATGTCATGCTATGTAATGTGGTGATAAGATCGGCATTAGTGCTCTTTTCTGTTATCAGTACAACTCTGTAGTACTTTAACAACATATTTGCAGACAATAAGCACGTTACAACAATGAGATTATTTGAGTTATGGGCATCCTGAGCGCGGCTATTTGCTGGGGAATAACCGAAAAAGAAAAATAGAACCGATGCGTGTAAATTTTGTATTTTAAATGTTTATATTTTTTTGCTCAAAACATTGATACTCTATTCAAATTACAATTACAATACTTATTACAAAAAGCACTGAACCTTCTTATAAGAAATTTTGAAAATGATGTCCCTTAGTGACAATACATTGCCGGCATCTGCGTAGGAAATTCCTGTATTTCGTCTACACTTTGTTCTGTAAGAATAGGGCGGTTCGTAGCACGTTTCTTGTCATTGAGAGATCCTGAATCTAGTATATTCTTAACTAGTGGTGGATCAGTGTTTCAATCCGGAACAGGTTCACCATAACACTTATACGGAAAAATGTATTTTAAAATATGTGTCCTACTAAAAACCCGTTATTCAATACCATATTTACATAGGGCCATAACTAATAAAAACAATTAACATACCATCCACACACAATGAAAGCCCGGTGTAACACACGAACACAAAAACAGGCATTTAGAAACTAACTCCTTTGAACTGCTTTGACATTAGTTTTGCTTTCTTATACGCTGTGCGTATAGTGTAAGATAGCACGACGATAAGAAGAATTTCATCTCCAATAGTATCTAGGGGAAAACGCAAACGATAGTGCACGCATCAGCGTCTCTCGCTCTAGGGCATAAGGCGTCACAGATACACGAATCCAGCCCTTTTATATTCAGGGTGCTATAGTTCACTTTTACTTCTAAGCACATACTCAATAATTCCAATATTTATTTTACATTTGAAGAGCCATGTAGTTTATGCGTGCCCAAGCTACAACCAGATTAAAATTCTGAGTAGACCCCTTGCACAACAATGCTCTTTCTCTGAAAGAACAATATAAGCCAGGATCTCTAAGCACTTTTGTTCTGTTTCATTTGTTTACAGTGGTTACAGTGTATGGGCTCAATTTGCACAACGTAAACAAATTACATTTTTCTTCAAACAACGCTATAAAAGAGGGAGTTGCCATTCAGTTTTTATTTATATTTACCATATATATTAATAAGTCGCCCAGATATTTTCGTTATGCTACTGGTGAGGAAATTGTAGCATGAAAAGGACATGCTTCGAAGGTTTTATTTCTGTAGATAGTAATGACTACGGAAATAGTTGAGTATACTTTGCATAAACATTTTTGTAAAAAAAATGTATTTACTTCTGAAAATTAAGAAAGATTCTGCACAAACTCTCTTATAAATCGCGTAGCTTTTCAGCGACAAAAGCTAAAAGCCCTTCATGTTTTCTGTGCATCAAGTGTGCGGCGAGTAATGCAAAAAATACAGATTGAGGCAAGAAGACGAAATATAATTCGATGTGTCCTATTTATCAAGAATACTTCCCGTTTCATGAAATTTATTTTCCAATCTGTGTATCGAACTTCTACTTGGAAGTTAAATATCAGGGAGTCTCTGTTGAAACAATCTCCGTACATCAGGAGCGGATTCTGTATGCATATATGAATCGTAAATAAATGCTCTTTGGGGAATATAACAATCTGAATTTAGCCATATTAACATAATTAATACACTGTATTACGCCACCTAATGAATACTTAATACACATAAGAACAAGTCCGTACGTTCAAGAGTTTAAACTTATACTATGCCTCCCTCCAATTCCCCGCGCTGCTTTCAAGCGTGGGAACGAGACGAGAACTACAGAACTCGGAAAACTGTGGCTAACTGCACGTGGAGCGGCCCCACGAAGGAAAAATCACCCAGTAGAATAGATCTCCTGTACCCCGTAAAGAAAAATAAACTATAAGCCATATATTACCATCAGTTGCATTCTGGAAGAAAAATGTTAAATCTATTACTGCTATCTCCATATGATTGTAGATTTAAACTCAATAACTGGTTTAGAATTTATTGAAACACAAATTGGCTGTTAAAACGGTTTCTTCCATCTCGTTCTCCGCGGCAAAATCACTCATGGGGGGAATTACGCATAGTGGTTGGGTAAATGAGTGAAATCACGTTATTAAAATCCCGCAAAAAAATTGGCGTCGAGGCAAATTATTGGAGGAGGCTACTGATAGGTTTATAACATCTGGTTTCACATTGATGATGAGAAATATGAAAACTGCATGGGTCATAAAATAGTGGACAGTAAGTGGATGGCAGTTTCTATAGAAGCAGTCGAGGAGAGCCACGAGACCTACAGATCAACAGATTCCGTAAATGTGATTATCTCCCTGTAATGGTAAGCAAAACGCTTACAGTACTGACAGTGGAGTTTGGCTATAGAGGGGTTTGTCACCTCGCCGCGCACCCGCCGCGACGATCTGCAGTAGAACGTACACACAAACACAACCACTCACAGCGGGGTCTACTCGCTTGCTAATCTAATAATAGCAGAGCTGCTTAAATACCCGTGACTAAATATATGCTTGATATTGTCATTACATCATTTTGTAATAATGGATTACAAGGCTAAAATGCTTGCATTGACTGAAGAGAGAGGAATGGACGCTAGGGGAACTATATCAAGATTGAAACGTGTTTAACAAGAAAACTATGGGCATGCAAGGGACATTCTAAAAGTGCTCTGTCTGACTCAGAGATATCGTGAAGATGGCAGAATTACTTTTATGACTGATTTTAGATCGTGCGTTGTAGAGTTTCACACTGTAAGTGTAGTCACTTGTTTGTGACGTTCATTTAAACAAACTAGTGTTTACATTTTGGACAAAATGGATAAAACTGAAATACGAGCTGTGATAAAGTACTTAGTTTTGAAGGATTTAACCCCAGCAGAAACATAAAAGGAGTTAGATTACACATTAAAGGATTCTTCCCCCTCGTTTTCGATGGTTACAAAATGGACTGCTGAATTTAAGCGAGGTCCCACATCCATTCAAGATGATACACGTTCAAGCTGTTCCAAAACTGCTACGATCGACAATATTATGAAAAACATTCATAATACCATCTCCGATTGAAGGTTCGCGAGTTGGTTGACATTCAAAGACCTCGATAGACCGTGTATGCTTCTCTTTACACAAAGTTTTGAGAATGAAAAAGCTTTCCGCTCTATGGGTGTCATGTTCGTTAACAATGGGCAAAAAATGCATTCGAATGAATATTTCGCAAGACGGTTTAGACGTGTTTAAATGCAATTCCAGTGAGTTTCTCCAATGTTTCATAACAGTAGAATGAAAGATAGATTCTTCACTGCATGCCAGAGACGAAGGAGTAGCTCATGCAGTGGGCGGCAACCGGTGAAAGTGCACCAAAAAGCCAAAAACGATTACATCTGCAGAAAAAGTAATGGCTAATGTTTTCTGGGATTCTCATGGTGTAGTGCTCGTAGATTACCTCCTTAAGAACGGAACCACTACCAAAAAGTATTACGCTTTACCACTGGACCAACTGAAGTATGCTATTCAGGTGAAACATCCACATCTTAGGAAAAAGAATGTGCTCTTTCACCAACAATGAACCTTCACACACGTCGATGATTATTACTGCAAAATCACGTTATCTTCGCTTCCAAGTGCTTCCACATCCGCCGTATTCGCTGGATTTGGCTCCCAGCGATTTGCTCTTAAATCTGAAGAAATGGCTGGATGGACAAAGTGTACATCAAATGACATGGTTGAAGCTAAGAGAGGTGCTTCTTTGTGTGTTGATTTGGAAGGTATGTTGAAAAATACAGAAAAAATTTTAACCTTGTGTTTACTTGATCAGGCCGAGAACTTTTAGAACGCCTGTAGCATGACCTCAAATTTCTACTCCAGAACATGATGTTGCAAGCCAACAACCCAAAGAAAACTGCAAAGAAAACTTGAGCGATTGTGATAACTTTCAAATTATAACAGAAGCCCGCAGAGTGAGTTTCAATCGTTTGTCAGGTGCATTATGAATATCCACGAAAAATGTAATATTTTCAAACAGAAAGTCTACTGCAATTTCAGTCATAGAACTTTATAGATATTTCGTCCTGCCAAGTCCAACATTCTCCAGCTTGAATATGTGATATCGAAACAACGTAATGAACGCTGTATTTCAAGATTACGAGGAGAAAGGTCTCTGTGGGAAATTGAAGGACATTTGAATTTCCAGTTAACAGGAGTACAGTCAAAAAGAGACGATCTCTCCCATACTCCGCCGTGCTGTATCTTGCCTTCGTTGAGATCTCAGGCTTTTATGACACTGGTTAGTGGAGAACTGATTGACAAGATTATTACAAGTGGTGTTTTCTTTACCATCCACAAATCAAATGACAGTCAACGTGGAAATCATCCCACGACAAAAACGATTTCATATAGATAGATCAAAGGGAAGTAATCTAAATATCTAGCTGTTTACATTGTTTGCGTAATAAAGGTTTGTAATCACTTTCGCTGTTTTTTTATTATTTTTTACTCTGGTAGTATATGTGCATAATTCTATTCGGCGTGCTCATGCTGTAGCCGAATGTAAGATTTTATTTTCAGTAGGTAAATCAAATATTAATATAAATAAATGAAAATTGCGCATAAATGCATTTTAGGTAAAAGCTAACAACAACAGTCTTTTAACTCATTTAAAATAGCTATTATTTTGATACTTATATGGGTACACAATTTTCTAATTTATATAGAGCATGTAAATCAAACTTTACCCTAGGCAGTTCATATGAATCTAAACATCACTTACATTGTTATTGGTTTTTATGTTTGAAATGTATGTATTTGTCATAGATTTTTCAATGTAAAACGTTTCCTTCATCCATATATCTTTGTTATGTTAGAAATGGTCTGAAGATCATCAAACGATCCTTCACTCGCCCTCTTAGAAACCGTGATAAAAGGAATCACACGTCAAAACAGTTAAAGGAAATTATACAGCCTGAATGGGATGATGCAGTTTGTCCGAACGAACGTATTTTAATTCCATGAGAGCAAGAATGGACAACACCCTAAGATAGAATGATAACTGTAATGGCTACTGATTAAAACAAGTAAAAAATAATATTTCACTACCATTAAATACTTTCTTCATCACAGCAATTCCTATTAATTAAATAACTATGGATTTACCGGTTAAATTACAATTTTACAGAATTTTTTAATATATTAAGTAAGTTTTGTGAATTTAAGCTTTGTTTGTCCATTGCATGCTTTTTTATAATTTTGACACTATTACTAAACGTTCGTTGTAGATATTAGCAGCATTAAGTAAAAATTAACAAAAATAGCCAATTTTAATAAAAGTATGGGCTTGTCCGGTTTTGAATATGAGCTCCACAAATCTAATTCTTAATATTGATAATTTAATGTTTTGGGAACTGATACTAATAGCTTGATATGAATTTCTATATAGTAACAAAAATTCTTAAAACATGTTTTCAGAAATTTTGATCAGATTTACTTATCAGAAATTGTAACTTATTGTAGCTTTGCCTAAAGAGGCTGCTTGCAGCTCGTTTCTTCTTCATGGAGTTAGAAATTAAACAAGCCCCAGTAGGGGACTTGCTCGTTAGTCACAGCTTAATCATAAGAAGATTTACGCAAGACTTTATTATTTTACCTGCTCCAGGTAAAAATAATTTAGTCACATTTCTTAATATCTCGAAGGTAATTCCCTTTGCCCGTTTAAAAATAATTCATATCGCTCTACTTAATTTTAATGTGATATATTTCCTTCTAGTATTTTTATTATTATTTACTCGGCAGTGCATTAATAAGAAGCAAAAAAGTGTTGAGATAACCACCTTGATCATCTGCTTTCATTTTCTCTGACGCTCTTTGCTCACTTCCTCTCGCGAAAATGTTACAATATACTGGCATGTGCTCATCATAAGGGGCTTAGTGTAAGCCGTTTAAACAAAGTTGCCGGTGCGGGTAGTAACGCAATCATCAAAAGTTGCGGTCCACAGACAGGTGGTAGGCGAAGGAGTCCTTCTCCTTATATTCTATATTCATGACCATCTTCTTGGCCTGGAAATGGGGCTTCCACGCAGACGTTCCTGAGTTTAAGCCTGGTAAGCCCTTGACAGGCGTTCGGCCTCGGCTCTTCTACCCGCCATTAGAAGGTCCGGCAATCTAACGAAGGCTACGCTAGATCCTCTGGGAGCTTTTCTAAGTGGCATTTACCTAGCACCGACTTGGGAAACGAATAGGCAGATCTCCTTAGCAAATATATTGTAATTAGAGACAGAGACGCTATCTTCCACGTCACTGAGAGGGAAGTTCAGGTAGTAAAGGAGCAGAATCTGGTTACAACTTTAGTCATATACACTTTGTATTTGTATACTACCTTAGATTAATATGCCAAGCATTTCCAAGTTTTAACACTACATAGACACAAAAGTACGTAACTATATAACAAAAGCAACGAAGTTTGTGATACATTAAATATTGCTAAGGTTGCCTTATATACGAGTCTTCAAGCTGCCATTTTTATAGTACTTCCTTGTCTTTAAAATGCAATGTTAGTTAATTTATTCACCAAGAGAATAAGTTTATTGATACATTAAGTTATTTTGCCTTGGAGACATATAACATAGATAATGTTGTTTGCACTATAATTTTGATAGAAATATTTGTCTGAAATATAAATTATATTATATAAATAAATTAATAAATATATTTTTCCCAAAATTTCGTCTGGCATAGCTTAAATGCCTCTTCTGCTGCTTCTTAAAGTCCAGGAAGAAGAATATCGCAAATTGTAGAAGTGTCGGGCCTTTTAAATACTGGCCCTTCCATTGTGTTGTCGCCCGTTTCACGACATTTGACGAATCCCGAAGAAGTAGATGTAATATCCTCACAGCTGGTTCAATTTATGGTAATTACAGCAACAATTACAATGAAAATAAACACATACCTATGACAGGAGATGTCTAAAATGTTGTCCTGCTTTATCTACATATTTCTGACATTTTTGTTTCTTTTACAAAATGTTTATTCATACGCATCATTATTGCTGTAAATACCCATGACAGCATGCAATAGCAGTCATTTGTTAAAAAAAATGGTGGCAAGTATGACATTTCTATTAAAAGAAAATGTATGCTTTTATTTCGTACTATACATGGCTTTTCTCATTATGCAAGGGAGTTTCGAGTATAAAATCTGGATTTCCTGTACTCCATTACATGTTATTTTGCGTCGAAAGATAACCACGTAAATGGAACCATACTTCAACATTAAAGAAAATTAAGTGTGGATGACCTACTCTTATTATTAACTTTCCGCACAATTTAACTTATCATAATATCCAATTACAGAAATATACCCCACTATTAGGATCAGTGCAAGAAATTTGTAGGCAATAAGTTGCATGTATGCTTTCAAGTTTACGTTGACCCGATTTTGAAAGATGAGCTGGTGCCTGTGAAAGACAATGTTATAAAAAGATGCCAGAAATGTATGGATGTAGGATGTAGCAAGATAACATTTCCAACATCTCCTGTCATGAGGTACGTGTTTATTTTCATTATAATTGCAGTTGTAATAGCGAGACTTTAAATCAGTTGCGCGGTACTCCCACTTCGCCGGGAGTTACCGCACTGACTGTCGACCCACCAGCCACCGTGAAACGGGCGACAACACCATGAAAAATCTCCGAGATTATTTTGTGCACATCATAAACCTTAGATTTGACAGCAGTGCTTTCAGTTGAAAATATGTGAATTCTTGCGCTAAGTACCTAGGATCATATATACAAATACCTGAGGTTTGCTCGCATTGCACATATAACTTGAGTTTATCGTACTGTAGCATCATTTTATTTTTTAGTCAGCTCAGTTCTTTGGACACAAGCCACTCTAACTAGAAAGCGCATAGTGTAACACATGCAGTGTTATTATTATATCACTCAATTGTTACCAACTTTGGTAAATAGGTGATGTGATAGGTACTAATCTATTTAAACGGATGCTAAGTATATAGTTTTTAATTTTTTCATTCCGGTTACACTGAGATTTTAAAAGCTGGCCATTATGCAATTAGTGATATTATACAAATTTGTTTGAAACTAATTCACTAAATTAGTTGCATAAGTATGTTGATAACTCTGAAACTATGTCAAGCTGGAAGAAAATCACTTATATTTGATTTATAATTGCGCATATCCGTGCATAACAAAGTTTTTCCAGGTAAGGAAAATAGAAATTTAAAAAAAAACATATAGTATTATATATAAAGAAAGTGTAATGAAAAAAGAAAGATTTAATGTGTACTTTTACTCCTCCAAATTACATTTTAAAACCACTAATTACCACATATTGGTAAAATTATGTACATATTTAAGTAAGGCTTCTTCCGCTTAGTGAGGAATACGCGAAATATTTCTTTGAAATAAGCAACGTTTTCGAATGACTTGAATGCATATTATTTATAATTACTAGTTTATTTATACACACTAAGGGCTATCTGAAATAGCTTAACATGCAAGTGTTAAAAACTATTTTATTCTGTGAAAGCTATATCATTTAGAACTATCTTGCGGCCAATATGCAGAATATTTTTAACTAAACGAATCATGATGGTTAACAGTATTAATGAAACACACGATAATTTAAATAAAGCAAAAAAACTTGCAAATTAGTACGATTACCTTGTCAATACTAACAGCTTAATAAAAACGAAGAGTAATATAACTGAGAATTAGGAGAACTAGTACGCACTAGCAAAGATATTCAAAAGGATATTATGGCAATAATAAGAAATTAAATGTAAGACCTTTCATGGTGAAATGCATTCATATGTAAACACTAGTTTGATGTGAAATTATATAGTAAACGACGTTTAATTTATAGAAAAATGTTTTGAGCAATAGCTCATCACTTATAATAACATGAACTTGAAAACTGCTATTTCCTTTATGCACAGCTCAATTTACTGTAACTGTGCTCTACTTTAATTATGATTATTGATATTGTAGTCATGAACGCTTAATGAATTTTGTGTCTTAAGTTCGGTGCTTAATATTGTTCAAAGATATTTTAACATAAATAGCGTAAATTGCATTGCGTTAGAATTTAGGACTATGCAATCCAGATTATCATAAAAATGCACTGTTCTCTTGGCGTAAGTAATAAAATTTTATGGCAAATCTTCCAACCGATCACAGGTTCCAGCTTTATTATTTAGAATAAGATTTTATTATTATTATTATTATTATTATTATTATTATTATTATTACTTATCTACAAACACATACACAATAGTAAAAAAAATAAATGAATGTTTACGCGATATTCGCTTTCGAATGTGGAAATCATTTATCAGGATAAGAATATTGCAATTTTATTCTCGAATTTACAGGTTTTTCCTTAATAATACGAATTTTAGATATAAATCTTGTCCACTAATGCGTTGTTATCGTATCAGCTACATTTAGCTTGCTGCAACTGGTGGCGCCCGTATTTCAGCTGCGACTTCTAAAACGTGTATTTTATCTTACGGCAAAATCGCCATTTTCGTGCTAATTTTGTGAGCAATTTTCTTAGAGAAATTTCACGATTTGTGCCAAAATTTCCCCCCTGTTGCTTGTTTATTTGTTTTTTCTCTTTAAGTTAACTTCGAAAATCAATATTTATTTTTACCACCTTTGCTTGTTTTTTGTCATTGAAGAACACAAACTCTTCGAAAAATAGCGAAAATTCTATGGCTATTTAAGTGTTTTGTCTATTTCTATAACTGGAATCATTGCCTAAAAGAAGTAAACACTGAAAGAAGGAGACTAGAAAGAGACATGAAGCTGGGATCGATAAAAGTCTAAGCGCCTGATTTGTTAATGATGTCATCTAGTACTACAAGTTTGCGCCTTTCCAGAATGACCCTATTTTGTTTAAATCACCTTTCAGTATATACTTATTTATCAACGCTACATCCCTTGTTTGCAACACGTGTTTTTCGATTTTTTTTTTTGAAAATTATATAATATTTAGCTCTGATTCATTTTCTATAGACATAAAAATTGATTGTAGCGCCACAAATCTCAGAAATTTTAACCTAATTATATAAGATACTTTTTTATTTTATCTATGTCGACCACATAGATTCATATTCTGGATAAACTGTCATTCTCTACTTGAGACTTTTAAACATTTGTGTAACCAAAAAAGAGAATGTGATATCATGCATTATTTTGACAACGTCACAAAATATGTCTTGAATAAGATCAAATTATCCTGACTACTTTTTCCCGTTATAGCTCTACCCTCAAGAGAATTCCTAGCTCATTAATAATTATTGCTCTTCCGAATGCACTCTTACCTTAAAAACGGCTCGGGGAACATCGTGGTCTTAAAATATATAGGTGGTTTGATCTCTTTAACTAAGATATATGAAAATTGTACTCCAAGTAATTATTTTTATTTATTCCTGAAGTTACGATAGTTGCTAAACTGTAGCTTCTTAAAATGAAAAATTGATGCTCATTTTCAAGTTCTAAATAAACTTTCCTGTAATTGTTAACTTTCTGATCAAAAAAAGATTATCTTCTAAATGTAGCATCGCCAATTTACTCATACTTAAGCTGAGCTATGCAGTTTTCTCCCTTGTTAAGTTTATGCTTTAATTTTTAATGGACATCCCATGTAATGAATCTTTTAAATATTATAATTTACTCTATGGAGTAGTTTAGAAAAGATATTAATATCAATATTTGATTATACAATGTATTTTCTTAATTTGTATTAAAATTAAAATGCTAAGGTAAATTTCATTTTTGCAATATTTTATTACAGTGCATTTGAAAAATCCATTAATACGAAAACTAGTTATAGAAGTAAAGAATAAAGCAGGAAATATTTCAAGGACCCAGAAAGATTGCAAAGCTATAAAGGAACATGTTCTCTAAAAGTGAAACGAAACAAAGAGCAGTAAAGTAAATTCAAATATTTTTAAAACATCGGTTAGCTGGCGAAGCTTTCAGAAATGTAGAAGTAATGCATTAAAACAAATTAAAATCTCTAGATTAAAAACCCAGCGCGGTAGAGAAAGCACATCACTCAGACTCAAGTACTTATAATTGAAGCCTTTTCAAAATCTCACTAATATGGAAGATGTACAGATTAACACAACCGTACTACTTTTAGCGTATTATGAAGCGAAATAATTAACACAATGGCAAAAGGTAAGTACAGTTTTAGCCAGCTTTATATTCATATATCCTCTTATTTGGTCATGTACAGTAGTGTGCAAATGTATCACACTTGTAAAACCCTACATTGTTGGTGAGATCGCAGGTTCTATTCCGACCAGGGTCGATGGATTTTTTCGGGCATGAAAATCCTAAGTATGGCTTTCTTCGGAAGGGAAGTAAAACTGTGGGTCCCGTGTCGTAGATTTAAGGTACGTAAAGGAACCTCAAGTCTGTAAGAAGAGGCTTCTGAGCAAAATCTGTCGGCCGTTTCACGCCCTGAATGGAATGGGACACTGATGACCGGATATGTTAAAGAGAGTATGTAAATAAACTAAATCAACCAATTGTTGATATATTCGCAGTTTACGTTAAATAGGTTTATCAACTTGCAATAAAAATGGTAAGTCTGTGGCACATTGTAGAAAACCCAAAAATGTTTCTATATAGACCTAATTTTGTAAATTAATAAGCATTATGTAGTATTCAGAAGAAACTTTATGTATTTCCCGTTTACAAATTTTCAAATAATTATTTTCTATCAAATAATACCAATTTGGAAAATTAATTTTAATTTTCTTTATAAATTTTAATAATAATGACATTTTAAGATATTCTATCTATATTGTTGCTTTATTTCTGGTAAAAGTTAACTTTATATCTCTATTGTGTTTTACATTTTTAGTTGATGTTTGTAAAATTATAAAATATTTTCACATTATGCCTTTTAAATGCAAGTTTATATCATAAAGGTGATGTACTGAACATACGGAAAAGAAAGTGTTAAGTAATGGAAATATCAACAAGTTTATGACATATAAACTCTAAACATAAATGTGGTCAAAAATGTCATTTCTAACACACAAGAACAGCTTAAAACAGTCCCAGTGGACTAGTAACTTGGTACTCCCTGATCTCGGTTCTAAACTTCAGTGGCTGTGTTTTGGACGTGAGTGGTTTACCACATCTGCAGGCTACGTGAGGAATGGCATGGGAGTTCCTGATAACGATAGGAACTTCAGTTTGTAGGAGTTTAAAGCAGCCAGCTACTGAGAATAAATCATAATCTGCACTTTTAGTGCTGAAACAGCATTCTTGATTTCAATATTCTATTTTTTTTTTAATTAGTGTTTAACACCAATTTTTACTACAGAGTCACAGGCCGGGACACTGATGATACACGAGATAAAATTATATATTGGAAAAGGATTTTTTTTAAGAAAGGAAACGTTCCAGACCTAGTTTAGGGTACCTCCCCGGCATTTGCCATTTATGAGGACTGAGGAACACCTGGAAAAAACCTCCATTATGGAATTTGAACTCTAGACCTCCCGC
Organism: Metallyticus violacea; assembly: GCA_030762175.1. Classification (NCBI taxonomy): domain Eukaryota; kingdom Metazoa; phylum Arthropoda; class Insecta; order Mantodea; family Metallyticidae; genus Metallyticus; species Metallyticus violacea. Next base: position 292,831,334 of record CM060846.1, read on the forward strand.
TCACAAGTCCGCGCCTTAACGACCTCGGTCACCCGGGGCGGTCAATATTCTAGTTCATCGAACTGAACTTTAACAGAATGGTGAAACCATTCCAAAGTTCAGCTTTACTAAAGCAGTAACTTTTGATTTTTTGGTATCTTACCTTAAGTGGGAAGTTTAAATTACCTTAGATAAATCAGGAAAGCATGGCTAACTTTCGAAAGTGTCTCAGGACTATTAAACTTATTTTCATTTTGGTATGACAATTTAACTTAAATTCTTCTTAAACATTTTGGTCATATTTCTGCTTTGAATGCGCAGTAAATAAATGCTTATGCAGTGTCTCATAACTGCCATATAATTTTTCGGAAGAAGCAACCCAAATTACTCTATAAGGGAAATGCAGCAGTTGATTTAACAACCCGAATACTGAGAACCTGTTACTGATACTTAGTGTATGTCTTTCTTTGAAAACGATTGTCTTTGTTTCACTGACTGTCATTGCATAAATACTGTTTCATAAATAATATCGTATTAAGTAATATTTGGGGTCGAATTGATTTTTTTGTAGCGATGACTTTGGCAGGCTGAAGAAGACCAAACCACGGTTTTAAGATGTCAGAGTTTCGGTAATATACCCACTTTTCATTATCCGTGTAGATTCTCCTTTTAAATCCACAATTCAGGGGATTAATGATAAGTTGACGTCAGATATACTTTGCGTTGAACCTGTTCAGGTATTAATTTATAAGGTACAAGTCTCAACTTCTGTATAATTTTAAGTGCCTTAGTGTGAGGACATATACCATCTTCTGATAAAAGTTCTTCTGACAGCCTACAAGTACTTCTTGTGAATTTCTTTCCAAACTCTGCGTGTGTTATAGTATTCCATATGTTAGGTCTTCCAGGTCTTGGTATTTATTTAATGTTTTATTCTCCATTATTAAAACTGAAACCATCGTTGTGCTACACACTTTCTCCCTCCACTCCACATATTCTTCCAATTGGCGCAGCAGCTTTATAGTCTTGTTTCCAGCACTGATTTAGAAGAGATCTAATTTCAAATGCTGTTATCTCCATTTTATGTTTGTGTATTAATAACATACGAATGACACATTCTCACAATAATAAGCATTGCATCCTGCAAATAGCATTGCCAATCCAAATAAATACATTAACATCTTATAAAACACCCAACTTAACAACCCACATTTCTTATGAGACAACCCAGTACCTTACCCATGTGAACTGATAGTAAATCCAGCTGACTACAAATACTAACAGCTAAAATATGTTATATTCAATGTAAACAAGTAGAAGATAAAATGATAATGTACTAATAACTACGACTAGTTTAATATTAGATTTGCAGCTTACTCGGCAAGGAAAATATTACGGAGAAAATTAAAGGAAAGAAACTTACATACTTGCTTCCCTAAAACTCCCTCTTGATGGAACCAGTATGGACTAAAGTAAATGGGAACATAAATTAAAAAAATATCAATGAGATTCTGGGACATCGCCTCATCAATTTCAGATGCTCAGTACGGCGCAGGAATGGTATTTTGATGTGTTGTGCTTAGTGACGATTATCGCTCAAAGGGCATTACCTAGTTAATTCCAATATAAATTACGAAATGAAGTTATTTATGTACTTAAACTTCACAATATATAGTGGAAAAAGCTCGTTTGGCAGCCACTATGAAGGCTGGCGCTCCGTCGTACAGGTATAGAGGCTGTGGCGGACAGTGCTTGGGTTTTGTGTTGCAGTGGATCCCAAGACCATTAAAATTATCATAACAAACTCATCCGGGTGAGAGATAATAGATGGCGTGCGATTGTTGAATGAGGTACTGTGCCACAGAAAGTCTGAGAGTCACAGCTGAGAGGATGGAAAATCGTCCTAAGGTCACAGTATGGTATGGCATGACATCGGTTTCTTCTTCGAGACACCATAAACGAGAAATGTACACTTGAGACAGCATTAATGATCTCATCTTCATGCAGGATGGTATGCACTCGACGTCCCTGACTGATTTTCCAGGACGTTGGTTGGGTCGTCGTGTTCCGCATGAGTGACGAACACGGATTCCTGATATCACTGCATGCCACTTCTTCCTGTAGTGCGGGAATTACGAATGTTACAGCACTAAAGCAAAAACACTACATGAGCAGAAGAATATGATTCGGCATGTTCTCACCAACGTACTCGGGAGCCCCTGCTAAAATCAGTCGAGACTATTCCCGAGAACTTTCAAGAATTGGTGTACAATGATGTTGCGTATGTTACTATTTCATACTCCATAAAAGAATTAGTTTCAGTATTATCGACTGATTATTAAGAAAGCTATTAACAATTGTTAGAAGGGACTTTCTTATTATCCATCCTGTACAAAGTGCCAAATATTGAATGTCAAAACTGGCCTTCCAGTTCTAACGTTTAGAAGAAGCAGTATAGTGCGTTCTATTTAACTATGTGACGTCATCTTTAAATAGATCAATGAAACGAAACAAAAAATTAATTTTGACCAATCACAGCTAGATATCGCAGTGAAATAATCGAAAAAGTGATCAAATCCGTTTTATCACTTGACGTGCATTTGTCTTGTAGTCAGTAGCTAACTCTGCAATATATAACTCCTGAGCACGCATCACTAGCCACTTTTCTGCATTTTCAGTAGTTTTAAATCAAACTTAATGTGTATTCACTCAATTAATTGTTTTTGCGTGTTCAGCCAAATAGCCTGAAATCAGTTTGTAAATTGTGTAACAATACCTGCCTAAGCAGCCATAAATCTAAATAAGCACGTTGTTCATAATGGTAAAATATTTTCTCTGTTTTGTTTTTCTCAGTTGGTAGTAGTAAATCGAATAATAGAGATTGTAATAGTCGACTTTCATCTGTTTCATTCTCACGGTATTTGAATAGGTAGGTATTCATAAGTAAGTATAACATTTTATACAATCGTTAATAATCCGTGCGCGAATTTCAAATGTATATTACTTTTATTCTTATTCTGTTCATAAAGTAATCCCATGCCCGTATATCACTCTTTTCTATTGACATTACTGACAATCGACATTCACCTGTTGCTAGATGGCTTGTAAAGATTAAGTATTCAAAATGTAAATGTACAATTATTACAATATTGATAAAACACTAGAAAATTAATCAGCTTTATCATAGGTTTAAGATAGCAAGGTATCTACACCAGGATAATCGAATTGGGAATGCTTTCAATATATCTCTCTCTCTCTCTCTCTTTCTCTATATATATTGATCAAAACTTAACATTCATACAGCAGTCACCATTAATAGTTCCATCATGCTCCGCTGAGAAAATGAATTTTTAGAATAAGCAACATTCGTCTGAAATCGGCACAGCTTAACAATTTACTTGCGAACAATTGTGGCTCGCTGCAGTCCGGTAGAGTTAGAGGCGGTCTTTCGTGCTCTGAGTACCGTAAAAAATTATTGTGTTGCTCGGCGCCTGTGCGATTGTTTGTATTGAATAGGACGCCGTCGGCATTAGCGGGGACCTGACTTTTACAGGGGCCAGATAATTTCCTAAATGCGATTGCCTCTCTAGCCCTCCCTAATTGCACTTCAGTGAATAGCGACGGATGAGGGACATGTGACATTATGTCTGCAGACATGAATAGAGAGAAAAATTGCTAGGCGCGGTAGAAAGCGTTAAAAAGTCATCTGTGTATTTGGAAGAGTGAGTGAAGTTCGGCCAAGTTGAGAAAAGGTTATAAATGGTCGAAAAGCTTCAGCTAAGCATCTATCTGATATAAAGGCGTGCGTAGAATATTGGAGTGAAATTATAACACAATTTTTCAAATTGAGATGAGAAGTTTACGTACAGCATTTCACCAATGTTTAAGTATATTAACCTGATTGAATGCGTAGTTTCTCAATTAGCATATTACATTATTTTATTACTATAAAGCCACATACAAATATGCTTATCAACCAATGCACCATATTATATTTTTATTGCTTACAGATACTTCATGAGATTCACACCAGAACTTTTCTCCAGAACACTGAAAGTAATTTTAAATTTTACTTCTAGTATGCCATCATTATTTCCTGTTTGACATCAAACTAAGACAGCAACTGGGCACTTTCATTTATAGCTGCTCAAGATAGTCTGCCAGTTATATCAATAAATGGAGTAAATGCTGTACCCGTTCTCCTTCTCGAATCTTCCTCGACTAGAAACATTGCACTTTTTTGAAAGCAAACCTGAGATCAAAGCGAAGAAACTAATAAAACACTAGCGTCATACTATGTTATGAAAATTGCAACAGGAAGGCAATCATTTCATTTGAAATAAACGGGGATTTAAGTAGAAAATAATTTGGTAAGTTCTTTATTGTTGGTTTTGAATTATGAAATGACATGCTTTGGAAATGTATGGAGAGGAGTGATGTTTCTTTGACGGCATAGCAATGCGACCGTACTTTCCGCTAAGTACATATCTCAGCTGATTTGTGTGTCGGTCCTGGTGGTGTAGTGGTAACCCTTCTTGCCTCCTAAATCCAAGATCGCGGGTTTAGACTCGGCCAGGATCGATGGATTTTTTGGAGCATAAAAATCCGAAGTATGGCTTCCTTCGGAAGTGAAGTAAACCTGTGGATCCCGTGTCGTAGCCTGAAAAAAGAAGCCTCTGAGCAAAATTTGTCGGCTGTTTCACGCCCGGAATCGAATGGGACTCTGATAACCTGAGATGTTAAAGAGCGTCCATAAATAAACCAAACCAATCAAATGATGTTCTCGCAATCTTGTCTGATATAATTACTCCATACCTTCATAATCTCTTACTTAATTATTTACCGTAAACCTCAGACTTACAAGTGATAGCTTTTTGAATTTTCGCATACTTCTCCGGAATAGCTTCTTTTTTCACCCAATTTAACATATACGTTGTTGACACTTCTTGCGATATGACTATTTCTTTATTCAGCTCTTGGACTGTTACAATATGTTCAATTCGTAAGACTTTTTTTTGCTGTGAGTAATGTTTTTCTGAACATGCATTGTTGCGATATTTATGGATAAAAATTTGTTTCTTCATAACCTCAAATCTTTGTATATCTGATCTTCGAATATTCAAATCCTCACATTAAGAGCGCCACAAATGCTTGCCATTGCTGAATACATATGTCTGAATATCTCCGCCTTTATTTACTTTTTATTGTAGCTTTTTATTTACCCAGACTATTTGGAAAATAACAGGAGCAAATATTTTCGTGTTCATTTCTCACAACCATACAACAATAAAAAATTGTTACTTCTCACGGATATGTAATTGAATGACTTGAAATGGATACCCTTCCGTTGATACCCAGATAATAGTTAACCTTAAGTATAATGGAAGGAATAATCCCCAGATATGACTGAAGAAAGGTACACAATTTTCCAATTCGGGAGAACGATTTACAATTGCTATCTGTTTTATTGAACAATAATAGCACTATATATTGCACATGTTAAATTAATTTCAGCGTTGAAAATTAAACTTGTGTAAAACGCAGCACAACTATATATCATTTAAATAAATATAAAATATTAAAACATTGCCAAAATAAATGTACTATAATTGATCAAATGTACAATAAATAATGACTTGGGCAGAGACATTTCACAAAACTTTCCGTTTAGGCAATGAATATTAGACTTTTGATGCTACCGTAAATTACAATTAATTAAACCCACTGACTTTCCAAATACAAGTTTTCTCTTCATTTTAGAAAATACAAAGAGAACCCCGAGCCAAATGCCCATTGCGCGTTTGCTGACGTTACAACAGAATGCATTAAAACCTCATTTTACCTGGGTCACTGGGTCCGACTGTGAAGAAGGGTTTCGGGCCCAGGAATTTGGAATAGCCAAAAGCAGCTTCTCAGCCATCCCGAAGCAAATTTAATATTGAGAACAAGGAACAGTGAGCATGCCAGTCAAGTTGATTATTTCGCCGACTACCAGAAGCTAATAGTAAACTGCTCATCAGCGAGTCCTTATGACATGACGGGTGGAGGGGATGGGGCAGAAGGAGCAACAGCATTAGGAAACAAAGGAATTTCGTTCACAAAAGGCACAGTAGATTGGATTGTTTGGGGCGGGGGAGAGTACTTCAGTACTTCAGCCTTGCTTCCGGGAAATGGCGGTACCACAGAAGGATGGGGTGCGGTGAGAGAGATATCAAGCTGCCATGATCCACGGGCGGTAATGGGGTTCCTAACATAACGCACCGACGCCGGAGCCCCCCCCTCCAAAGAGGTTGAGTCCCGTCAAAAGGGCCTCTTCTGATAGGGCCTTACCAGACACCCGGGACAGAAAATTTCCAAAGCGCAATTCAGTATCACACCGCGCCAGTCTACCTCGCCCTCACACTTTTAACCCTGCAACAAAGTCAGCTGAATGAAATGATATGAAATGGGAGAGGCGAAAATTCATGGAAATTAAAGATTCATCTCAACACTCGCCTAAGCGACCAGGAGAAACCGCGAAGAACCCCAAGGTCAGAATACCCGGTCCCAAGGGGCTCGAACCCAGCAACTCCCGAATGCGAGCCCCAAGTGTTACCGCCTGGACTATCCCGTTCTTTTAAGAACCATGTAGAGTGTTGATAAGTATTAGAATGACCCAAGAGAAAACTTTACCTGAACATAAGACCAGTACTAGGCTTTAAACTTGGCTTTTGATTTGTTTTGCAAAATAAAGAAAATTTCGTTTTACTATGACATTTTTTTTCTTAATCTTAAACCTATTTTGTGCTTAAAACCTTTTTAGTGGATCACACTTATTATTAGATTTTTCAGAACGATAATTAAACGAATTAAGGAACGGTGTCCCAAATGAGCCTTAAGATCATCCCCACCATTCAAATTCCTCATACAGGACATTTTTTCTTAAGGAAAATGGAAATAATCTGCTCTTTTCCGATTAAAGCACATTTGTCTGAACCATTATACATATGGGGTAAAACTAAGTTATCTGGTATATTCTGAAACCAGTGAATTAAGTTTCTCCAACAGATATACAAGACATAATAATGTAAAAACATATATTGTCGATTAATGTTGAATATGTTATATAAAGCGATATGTCTGAACTGTAAATGCTTTACTTTATAAGTTAATTTAGGTCTGATTAACATAGCGTAACCTCACGACCATGAATTCTTTGAGGTTTTACGTTTTCTTAGGTTGGTATGCTTGTTGAGCGTTTAGTTCATTTCTTGCGCGACTGCCCCAGTTAAAGTGTTTTTGTAACCCTTATCGGGATGATGGATAGGATGAACTAATGATGGCGAAAATGAGACCGCAGTCCGTTAACCTCTAAGGTTATCTAACATTAATCCTTTCAAGGTGAAGAAAATGCAGACTAAGACAAATACTGCAGGCTGATGTTAAACTCAATTCAGAGGGTAAGAACTAACAGCTCTAAACTAAACAGCGACGATCATTAGAACTACTGCACGAATAACATACACAATAGAGGCTTTCTGTAACTTGTAGTTAAAGAAATACATTTGATGCTTCATGCGATGGTCGTTTTAATAACGAATGGAAACTTAATGTGCATAACTTGTGAAATAACTTACTTTGTATTCTGTATACTGTATGGATACTTTTATACTTTTGATTGCAATGAATATTGATACTCTCCGGTTGGTGCCGCAGTTTTATCTTTTATCTTTAAGAAATTGTTTTGCTATTATAACCAACAGTATCTCTCACGGGAAAAGGAATCAAGTTTTCTGAAACAAAGTATATTAATTTATTAAAAAGCATGCATTAAGAAATTAACGATTTCAAAAAAGGCATTCCTCAATAAATGTTTCAGTTAAACTTACACATAGAGACGATAAAAATGAATATTTCTAATTATAAGAGCAGGATAGTGGTATAGAGCTATATACCATAATTTTTATTTAGAAAAATATAACAAACACAAATATACAATTTCTTCGAAACTCTTGGTGCAGAATAACTCTAATGTAACATATAAAAGGATTTCCGTAGACTATCCTAGTTAAAAAAATATTTCTTAATCATCGGTTCAAGAAACAATACCTGGGTCACTGGATCTATATGGCAAAGATATTTACCGCTGGTAAACAAAGCAACAACATTTATTCCAAAGAACACTGGGGAGGCACTTTGACGATGTCAAAATAAAGTGATCATAAAGCACGGAACAGGGGCTAATCCCATTCCCAAGCCAAATGCCCCAATCATATTTTCTCGAAAATTGCAAACGAGCAACACTTACCAGCGGAGAGGGAGGCAAGGGAATAAAGAAATGAGGAGGATGACACGTGTTCTAGACAACAGAACGCAACAAGAAGGTAAAGAAAAGAAGGTGACAGGAAAATGGTTAAAGCAGATTACGAAGCGTGGCATAACGATACAAAGTTTGCTGCAGCCATGAGTTGTTAAATTTTATGTGCAGTATTTGAAAATAAACATCTAGTTTATTTGAGTTAATGCATGAATTGTGTACGCAATAGAGACTTGCTGTAATCTGTAGTTTATGAAATACATTTGGCGCTTCGTGTGTTGGTCCTTTTAATAATGGATGGTTTTATAAGGTTTTATTGTGTATACACATACGTTATAGCTGGACTATGGTCTCATATTATGTAAAAATTTGTTATTTTTTTCATGTCACCTGAAAGGGAATATCTTGAAATGTACTATGCTTTAAAGATCTAGGCGCTGTCTGAACTTGTTACGAATATGTTGACTTAGAAACATAGCTTCTGAAATAGATTAAGCATTATACAGAGATACAGATAGAAAACCGATAACTTTTTCTTTACTTAAAACAATTAAATATCTCAGTTGCACAGCATTGAAATGAGCAAATTTTAAAAATAAACATTATTAATGTCAAAAATCTCTTTTTAATTACGATAAATTAATATTGTTGAATAATTAAAATGCCTCATTTTTTGCCATCGATACAAATGAGGCCAGCAGAATAACAGCTTTCAGTTTTTTTTTGTTTTTTGTTTTTTGTTTTGTTTTTTTGTTTTTTTTTTTTTGTTATGGGTTTTGTAGGGGGCTGCTCACTCAAGCTAAAATTGTTTCCGATATTGCTTGCGGATCTGAGTTCCAGAGAAATTAACGGATACATTCTTCTCCCTACATATCCCGACATTTTTACTGTACCTACTTGTCTTAATATGCAGTATTAATATTAGTTAGACAAATGAACTAATATTTCATGACGTAAAGTCGAATGCAGATTATGATATATACTAACAGTTATGAATGTAAAAATATTATCAAGAACTTTTTGATAACTAGCTGTATATGCACTGCTGACCAGCTAAGAGTTCACATATGTTTCACAGGCAGAATGAAAAGCAAGCTAATAGTGAATGTGCTATTTCCCATTTTTTTCGGGAATAATTAGGAGATGTTTGGCCTGCTTTGCCTATAGTTACCAACCAATAGTAGATGTGAGCTAAGTGTGAAGTGTATAGATGAATGCGATGGGTGGTTAAATTCGTAATTGAGTAAGGAGAATTTAATGCTTAGTCTGCCCCTTAAAACAGAAATCTTAAGATAAGTGTTTACATGCGTAAATTTCGCACACATGATCTGACTAATGCATAAGCCCGTGATTACCTTAAACGGGTTCTATCTTAAAAGAGGTGTCTTATAAAGGGGTTCCTTACCACAGAAACAGCGAAAGATATGAGAACTAGGTGTAAAATAAACCTTAACCGCCGCGTATATCGAGGAGGTCTTAATATTAAAGAAATTTATTTTATTTTCAGCATTTACTTTTATATTCAGACGAGACACACGTCATTGACCAATTATTAACTATTATTGTCTGAATATTAAATGAAATTTGTATATAGCGCACATACTATCCCCACAAGAGAAAAGGAAATGATTGTAGGGGATAATTGTCAGCTGTTCTCAGCCTGCTGTAAAGTTCTATTAGGTCCGCCATGTATATATGTGTGTATATAAGGAAAAACTAGAGAGCTATATAATTAATTAACAACAGTTATAATAATTATAGTCACACACAATTGAAAAGAAGTTTAAAAACTGGTATGTAGTCAGGCCTTCTTTGTCACTATTGTTAAATTAATAATTCTAGTAAATAAGCCAAGGAGGAGTAATAAAACAGATAACTGTATGTGCTTTCAGTAAGCTATGTTGTGTTTATGGTTGTATAATTCTTTAGAATTATTTTTATTTTACAATTAGAGTACATAATTATTAATTTGTTCTAAATTAATTATGTCTCACGTAGCTGAACTAACATACGAGGACGTGAAGATCTCAACAGGTTGACAAAAGCCATGCGGATTTGTAGCTCTGAAACTATAACCCCAATCGACTGGACCAGCCACACATATCACGATGTAATAAGTAATTGATATTTCGCTAATCCAGAATAATTAAACAGGCTCCGGTATGATTTCCGGATGGAAATGGAGAGCATATAAATAGCATGCTGTAGCCATTTGTACGGGAAACTGATTGTTATCTAGGAACCAATTGCATAACGCGTTAGTCCATCAGTCATGTCCGTACACTTTAACTAAATACCCCTCGCTGGGAAAACGGTATTTTCTTGCTCCCAAGCGTACGCTGTGATGGAGAGCAGGGAAAAGATGGGGCAAGTCTTGGCAACATCCAAGTGCCAAGAAAACGCGGGTCTTCTGGTCAGGGAATTGAGGAGCACGGAATGTTTAATTCATTACTCCCCAACGCTCAATTACTGAGTTCGGACTATCCCACACCACAAAAGGCCTTCTTCTGTCTGTTCTGAAGGCCTGTTTTATCTACATTCCGCTCTGGTATTGAACTTCTTTGTGCGCATTGAAAGGGTTGTTGCGCTGCGTAGGTGCCGAAAGGAAGTTTGTAAATTAAAGACTGTGATGAAGCGTAATAAGTAAACAAGTATTTCTGTATATATTTTAGCTTATAAATACCGGATAACAGTCGTTAAAAAGCTACTCAATATATAAATTCGTCCACTATAAGGGCATGACTAAGGAACCTAGAACCCATAGCGTCACAAACTTTTCGGTTTTTATTATTCTAAATGCTTCGCTGAGCAAAATTGACAACTATGATCCTATTATTGCGTCAGTTATCACCAAAATTATTGGGCGAATACGGTTGTAATATCAGCTATTTAATAAACTATTCTGATATATTACTTTTTATTTTAAATATTTATACAATCCATGTTTTACCATGTGGGTATATTACCTGTTACTTATTATATTGTTTCACTGACTAAATTTAAATTTACAGTGACTGAATTACTGAGTTGTATATCTGCTTCGTGAATATAATTTCCCGATGCAACATATTCAAATCTGTCGAAGAAATGAAAACAAACTGCAAACACAAGTCCCAAGCTCATTTCTCTCTATGTATATTTTCCTTGCTGTAATTTTCAACAAATATCTATTTGATGAACTGAGTTGGCTTGATATTGGCGTGGTCGATGTTTTCGTAGAAAAAGCGATAATGTGACGTGATGATTTTACCTATGGAAATAAATGTGCGATTGCAGCGCTTTGTGCCGCTCTGTCCTACATATTTAGACTGCATAACTTGCCTTGATGGCTTCTCATGTGTTTGCGTTAAGGAAATCATGTCCAGTACTACAAACGGCCCAATAAGGAACTGCAGATTTAAAATAAATGTTTACTTTATGTATGACAGCATTGGGCCTTACATATTTTGCACATATGTACCAATCGTATGAAACAATATAACCTCTCAACCACATTTGATCTAAACCCAGACCCGAAAAGTTATTCCAAATACTGGTTACGTTAAAACATATTTTCTCAACTCTAAAACAGTAGATCAAAAGTCAGCTTTCAAAAGATTCGGGCGTAATATCTTTAAACGCTGATAACTTAGAACTTATAAGAGATAGTGTACATAAAATATATGTGAATAAAACAACGAAAAACTCTATATACTTTTACTGAAAATTGTCTGTTTTTATAGTAACATAGACTAATAAAATGTGCAGATATTTTAAATTATGATACTTTTATTGCATGCCATTTCCAAACTCTGAAATATAAAATAAATAATCATGCATACTAAAAAGATGTGCAATAAGAATTTAACTAACGCCAGCAGTTCGCTGGGGTTTTGGTACGTATTTAAAAGTGGGCTGCAGAATTTAGGCGTGGTCGTACATTCAAGATGGCCAGAGTTTAAGGCGTCACAAAAATGCTTCGACCGACTAGATTGTGATAACATTCATAATATTGTACTCAATGATCGCCGATTGAAGATATGCGATTTGGCTGACATTGTGAAGACTTCGGTAGACCGTATCCACTACACTTTACAGGAAGTTTTGGGTAGGGGGAAGCTTTCCTCTCGATGGGTGCCGCGTTTGGACCAAAAACGCATTAGAATTAACATTTTGCAAAAGTGTTAAGATTTGTTTAAACCCAAGTCGAGTGATGTTTCATAACAGTAGATAAAACATGGACTACACCCAGAGACGAAGGAGCAGTCCAAATAGGTGGCAACAGGTGAAAGTGCACAAAAGAAAGCAAAAACGGCAATATTTACAGGAAAGTCGTGGCTATGATTTTCTGGGATTCTCAGCATTAGTATAGATTTAGGAAAATGCAAATAATCAATTATTTTAATTCTGAAAGAATAGTTTTGCTTAATAATTTATATTAGCATATACTAATTCAGAATTTAAGTAAGAATCTCTTTAATTCAGAATTAATTATAACAACATAATTCCCCTATGCATTCACTTGTATCAGGGCGAAATTTTACAACTCTACACAGTGAGCTCTGTTGAATTAGCTCAACATTGTACTAAATACATTTATATGTTTATTAATTAATTTTATTTATTTATTTACTTATTATTTACTTGTCTTTTGACCAGACAAGTATCAGATAGCAAACTGTTGTATCCTGCACTCTAAGCCAATTGCAGCAGCAATAGTTTCTTGGCCTGGTCCGTTTTTAGCTTGTCAACACGCGCTGCCATCGAGTTTTCATTTGCTAGCTTAAGGAACAGAACGTTAGTTTATTCTGCGCTCTTGCGATTTTCAGACTCACTTTGCTGGAATATTACAGTAAGCGTATTCTGGCCAGATTTTATTACATCACTTTGGGATATTGGTTTGTGTGTATTGCTGGAGGATATAAATCCAAAATTCCCATAGATATTTCTTAATCCCTGCATGGCGAATTAATGAAGTCATTCACTTTAGATAAATGTCCCCGGGTTTGAAAGAATGGGTATAATTGTTTTCTTGAATAAATAAATCTTTAAATTTTAGGTTTTGTAAATATTGTATTGTTAATGGAAAAAATTATGAGATAAGAATCTCTATTATAGGTAAACCCGTGTTTAAATTTTGATCTGAATATCTTAAATTTTACATAGATATCACGGAGTTATATTATGTTTTACTTTATGAGCATTCTCAATAACTTATTGCAATTAGTTTTCTAATTATTAATAATCTAACATGAATGACGTAATATACACTGCTATTTCACATTTTTTGTTTGAAATTATATCATTATTGCTTAGAAGTAATATTATTTGTTATTTAAATATTTTATTATAAAATACAATACTCCGCCTGTTTACATATATTTTATATGCACTTAGCAGAGGTTTGGGTGATTTTGGTAATAAATATGCATTATGTTGACATCTTAACGTGTCAAATAATGTGAGAACACATTTTCTAAGACTATGATATAAATCATTTGTGGTGTTGCATGTTAATGCAGCCGTTACGGGTGTCTGAGAACGTTAAAGTACGGACTCGTGAACGCGATTTCTGTGGTTCGATTCTTGTCAGGACCGCCCTCTCTAATTGAAATTTATTTTTCCAGGTTTTCCTTAGTGCTCATAAATTGCAAATACCGGGCAGGTATCCTAAACATTAGCCTGGAACGCTTCCTTACTTTAAAAATTCCTTTCCCAATTTATCATTTCATCTCGTGTATCATCAGCTTCCATCAACTGTAGTGCCTCAGTATAAAAATTGAACGTTAAACAATGTTTAATTTGAATAAAAAATTGTAATGAAAAAATTTAACGCCGTAAAATTAACACTATAATAAGTACGAAGTTTTTTGTTTTATTTTGTTTATGTATTTCTTTGTTTTTGTAACATTTTATTTTATAAGTTTAATAGAATTAATTAACCGCCACGGGTGGCCGAGGTCGTTAAGTCTCGGACTCGTGAGCGGGAGGTCTGGGTTCGAATACCGCCAGGACCGTCCTTCCTGACTGAGGTTTTTTCCAGGTTTTCCTCAGTCCTCATAAATGGCAAATGCCGGGGAGGTACCCTAAACTTAGGCCTGGAACGATTCCTTCCATAAAATCCTTTCCCAATATATCATTTCATCTCATGTATCATCAGTGTCCATCGCCTGTGGTGCCTCTGTAGCAAAAGCGGGCGTTAAACACTATTCATTCATTCATTTAATAGAATTAAAAACTGTTGCGTTTCCTACTTGTTTATATGAAACAGAGGTTTGGGCTCTTAACGTAGATGAGAAAAGGCTCCAAATTTCTAAGGAATACGAAGATCTTAACGAGTTCAAAATGAAGATATAAGAAGAAAGTTAAAAGTTGAGAACATTAATTATATAATAATGAAACGAAGAAATAAATTGTGGGTTCATTTTGAGCGAATGGATTATAATTCTACTTCTTTTTTGGCGCTACAGCACAGGACCAGGCCATGGCCCGCCGCGGCGACCTCTACTTCTTCTACCTCCGTCTTACGACTTCATTGGTAAGTGTCAGTGTTGCAGGGGGGGGCATTTTATCAGCATACCCGGCATCCCATCGATCACCTATCACGCGGTTTTCTAGATCGAAGAACGCCATCTCTCCATCACGCACCCCCCCCCCCCGCAGTTATCTTCACGAGGGGCTTGGTGGACCCCGTTCTAGACCTAACTTAGAAACATTCATAAGCAGGTACCGGGAATCAAACTCAGCAAGCTAGACTAAGGAGACGGTCGAATGAATAATACTACAAAAATTAGTTTTACCACATAAATCAACTAGAAGAATGAATTTACGCCCCGGAAGAGGTGACTGAATTATCTTTGTTGGAGACGTAATAAGCCTATCGAACGCTCTTAAACTCAATTTTCTTTTCAGTTTTAAGAATGAGTGTTAGTGAACTTTAAGCCCAGTCTCATAGTAAACAATCTATTGTCACAAAAATAGCACTCTGAGATTTATCAAGCCCCTGAAAGGAAGAAATGCACACTCGTGGAGCAAATAAATAATATTCTCAATTATTTCTGAAAGGTGTATGATTAGCAGGGGTTGAGAGAAGAATATATCATTTAAATGGTTGCATTACTTAAAATACCATGAAGTCTGGCTGTTTTCTTATTCCAAGAACTGAAAATTGAATAACGGTATAGCACTTCATATTTAAAATAGATGTAAATTTAAGAAATTGTACTTCAAAATCTGTCGTTTTGTTTTTCTTAAGTTGACACTGCATGACAATATTTTTCTACCTGCTACACTAAAATGTATTTGTTGAAGCTTATAGTGCTTTGTACTACGAATTGTAAAGAACAAAGTGAAAGAGCCTGTGGCGAGTTGGAAATTTAAATATTTGTCTTAAGGACGTTGAGAAAAACTGCAGAAAAGCGTTTGCAATCAGACTGCAACCAATATCAGTTGGTCCACAGAGGCGATAGAAACTATTAGCTCCAGTGTGCCCATTGTGGCTTGGGCAGTAAATGTATACTTACCAATTAGCGGATCAAGTACGATTCCCAGATGGTACAAGCTACGTGAGCGGGATTTTTTTGTTTAGTTTCCTCATATGCTGTGAAGGGGGACTCCAGTTAACCTAAGGTGCGGAGGGAGTTTGCACTCATTTGCGCCGTCATTGATTCATTCATTGACTGTTCTAAAAGCCCTTGCCAGTCGGCATGAAATATTAAAAGATTATGAGGGTTGATGACCTGTGCAAGCTTAGATGTACACCGTGAAGGACAAGTTACTATAGGTAGCAATAACGTGTTAAACCGGGAAGTATTTCTATCACTTCCCACAGGCCAGTAATGAGCAATGCAGCTAAGGCGAAGCGGTTTAGGCCATAATGTTCGGGACTCGCATTCAGGAGATCTCTAGTTCAAATTCATTGGGTCTTGTCATTCCGACATTGAAGTATTGCAGGGAGCTCTCCTATCCCAAGGTGTTCTATATATCTCGTCTAGGTCCTTGTCTCACCGCCCGTGTGCAGTGTTTCCTTCACTAATTCTTTCCTTGTCTTTACAAACAAACGGCCAGCAGTTTAGCAAGGCTGAAGTACCGAAACATCCGCCTCGGTCCTAATAATCCAATACAATGCAAATGAAACATTATGGTAAATTAAGAGGGATGTGTAAACCGGATTTTATTAATTCCTGGTTTCATTCTAAGGTTCAGGAGTAGTTGTGTGATGCAGCATTTGGGATATTGCATTCACTAGTTTATTAATATTGTCAGTTGTTTGGTGAACAGACGAAAGCTTCAATGTCCCTTCATTTCCTTAAACAAGCAGTTAATCTTTGTGATTACAGTGAATGACAAGTGATCTTTTATAGCTAAGAAAGACCTTCTTAGGAAGAATAATTGCACTTCAGACTTGTGCAGCTAACCACACCTACGTTTGGTATTTTTATATACTAAAATAATAAAATACGGGTTTGCTATTCAAAAATATTAGCGAGAACATTCGTTCTGCCTTTATGTTTATCACTTTGCAGACACAATGAAATTCATTTTTCATTTTTTAGTGTTTATGGAGAATGGTTTATTTGTTGCCAGTAATTATAATAACTTCTAAACTCCGCGTTTGAAGTGTTTAATGCAGATTTTCTTTTACTGTGTTATTTATCCTCCAAATTGTACCCCCATTCATATCATCTCTAGATTATTCAGAGTGCGGTTCATGCTGGAATTTATCTTGCCCCTGCTCAAATTATCCACTTTAGCTTATGATTTATATCTTTGCTACATTTAATTTGTGATAACCATACTTGCCTCCTCAACCCAAGATCGCGGGTTCAAACCCAGCCAGGAGCGATGGATTTTTGGGGGCGTAAAAATCCTAACTATGGCATCTTTCCGAAGGGAAATAAAGCCGTGGGTCTGTCGTACATTTACGTCACGAAAAGGAACCTCAAGCCAGAAGAAGCCTCAAGAACCTCTTCTTGAAGCCTCTGAGCAAAATGTGTCGGCCATTTTACGCCCTGAATTGAATGGGACGCTGATAACCTGAGATGTTAAAGAGCGTCCATAAATAAAACAAATAAAAAAATTTAATTTCCATATAAAGACAATGAGTTTGTATTGATTTTCTGTTTTTTTCACCAAGTTTACAATGATTGAAAAGGTAGAAACATAACTATATGTTTCTCGGAGCGAAACAATTTTGTCTGTTAAAGTGAATTTTGCAACATTAAGAAATAGCACTTTTGTGAACAGCAAAGTTTTGTTTCATCTATATCGTATTTAATATATCTGCTGAGATCGGTGATTTTCATAATATGGCCAAATTTATACACTCTGCAGTTAAATAATGAAAAAATTAAAGTTAGTTATCAACCTCTACATTGATTTGGTTTCTCACATAAACGTAGGACATAAGTTTAAATTTTTCTTATTTTCACAATTATGTTTACACAATATCATCGTGTAAACACCTTGGGATATTTAAATAGTTTACGGTTCTACTTATTTTTCTTTTTGAGTAGTGTTTAACGCCCGTTTTTACTACTGAGGCACCTCAGGCGGTGTACACTGATGATACATGAGATGAAATGATAAAGTTGGAAAGGATATTTTTTATACGAAGGAAACGTTCCAGGCCTAAGTTTGGGGTACCTCTCCGGCATTTGCGAGTTATGAGGACAGAGGAAAACCTGGAAAATATCCCAGTCGGGGAGGACGGTCCTGGCGGGATTCGAACCTCAGACCTCCAGCTCACGAGTCGGCGCCTTAACTACCTCGGCCACCCCTGGCGGTTACCTTCTGCTTATTGAACAGTTAGATTCAAGCAAATTAGAAATTATTTAATATCCACGTAGCAAATTTTTGAGCAAACATCACACAAAGAGTGAAAGAGAAGAACATGACATTTTAGTGTAGTTTTAAAATACTTCGCAATGCCTGAGGATATCTCACCGCATGATGAGGGAGATATTTATTCGAATGTAAGTTTTGTAGGACAGTGGCGCATTTTAAAGCCACTACGGCACTCTTTCTCTAGGGTATAACATGTGTATTAGCAGTTTCAAAAGTTGTAAAACAAAAAGTTTATTGCACGCAAAATATTCTGAGTTTCTATAATCCGAGTTTTGACTTGAGGTATGTTCAATTTAACACACACACACGTGTGTGTGTATCTATGTGTAAAAGAAATTTATCTATAGGTTCAGAACCTTAAATATTAAGCATTTCTTCAGAATATAAAAGTTCTGCATACGGTTCTAAACTGTTAAAACTAGAGATTTGGTCTCTTTGAATAACATGCTTGAATCTTCAGCGTGGGTATTAGCAAACAATTTCTGTTTAGTTTTAAGTGATTAATTTTTTTGTAATACCCATTACAAAAGCGCAAAAAAGAGAAAATATTAGTGAGCTAGCGCTCTTAATCATCGAGGTCTTAAGTGGAAACCCAGGAAAAGAAGGGTAATTGATAAAAGCATTATGTACATTCATCACGCTGGTTCTAACACAGTAATTGCTGTACAATATAACAGAGGGTTATTTTTTGCCTGTGTCTGGGCAAATATTTCTCCAATCGCCGGTTCCGTCGATTGACAGTTCCCGCATTTTTACACACACATCTTTAAATAGAAGGTAATAGCTTGCACACAGTTAAAAGTTTCGTTTCATAATTTCCACTAACCTGTGCTATAGGAGTAGTGTCCCTTTATCGTGAGATATTTTAATGAAAAATCAACAACGCTGCTTCATTATTCTTTGAATGTTTATTCTAATGTTTCTTTTAAGTTTCTGTACAGTATGCAGGTCATTACGATGTACTTTTTTCTCCGTTGTAGTGTTGACATTTCAATATAATACACTACATTAAAGTTTGCTTCAATAACACTGTAATTAATAGTACTGTAATTAATAGTACTAATAGCGCACTAATAGCATTAAATAACGCAAAGACTCAGTTATACTAATCTCTTAATCGCAAGCTGAGTTTTAACACGAAGGGCAGAATGCCTACTCTCGTAACAGAAAATTGTCATTGACTGTCCACGTGCAGCCATCAGCATGTGAACTGTCTGTTATGATGACAGGTGATGGGCGCAAGATCTTGGCGGATGCACGTAAAATAACTCTCGGTGTGAGCTAAAACCTGGCTTGTTATAGAAAAAAACTTCATGAGTTCAATGAAAAATATGGCCCGGAAAATTAAAAAAAAAAAAGCAACACTTTTGCATACCAATTGTTAATCAGTTTTTTCTTCGTATACTTTATTCGATTAAAATCGTACCAAATGCCAAGGTCTTTTGAGAGGATGGCTGGAAGAATTAAACTATTAAGAAAATGAGTACTAGATCCTTAGTGTCTAAAGATTCCTGGTACTCACTTTTTCAGGGTTAAGAGGAAAAATCCTTACCAACACAATATGTCTCGACGAAGGATCGAATCCGACATGCATCGAAGCTACCGCGATGGGCGTTCTTACCGTAAGGAAACTGTAAAGCAAAATTCAGTAAAAGAATTTTAAAATGTTATAACCCATTCAGCACCATTTAGTTACTTTAGTCTAGTTTAAAAAATGGACGACCTGTTTATATTTTGTCCCCCGTGTCTTATTTTCATGTGATAGGCATCTCGCTCGCCATCCCCTTTAAACAGATCTTACTTATTCCTATTGTGTATCATTTCTTCTTATTTTTTAAAATTATGTTATTGGTTTGTGCTGCAAATGGACATCTTGTTAGCTATATTATAATATCATTTTCAATTTCTCTAATACATTTCCCTATTTCATAATTACAAAACTTCATTTTCCTATAAGATAATTTTAAAATCATCGTCTAAAATATTCTGTCATTTTCTATAATGTGGCTTATTTCGCCTTCCACAGTTAGACTTTCTTGCACTAAAGTAAGAGATAAAGTAAATGAATACATACATAGGTTAAAGAGATGAGATGAACGTGGATTAAAAGGATAATAAAAATAGCTCAACGTTAGATTGTAGAAAATCTTTGAAAGAAAAATTACTATAAAATAATCTATGTATACACAATATGAACAGAATAAATACAAAATAAACTAAAATTTGTGAAGTATTGTATAATATGGTAGATAGCAACAAGCTCAGAGTTAACGTTCTGCAGTATTCCTAAACATAGATACGAAATTATAATTAAAATATACAAAAATATACGCAGTATTTCCTAAATAATATCTGAACAATATACATTTAAGGGCAGTCAGGTTCCGTCTACACTCAGAATATGTGCCAATAGCTTCAAAGACCGAGCAGTGAATACTGGGAAAGTTGTTGAATGCAACGATTTTATAAGATATGTAATTGATAAGATGATTTTATGCTGTAAACGTGTGTCACGATTATGCTGGGAAGCCAGTAGCGTAAAATAATTGGCTTGACAGGAACAAGGAGGACATTTCAGTACTTTAGCCGTGCGCAAGAGCTAGCCGTTTGTGTCTACGCCCCCAATGCCGGATCCAGGGGCGGAGAAGCATAGATATAGACGGAATCCCTAACACTCCAACACCGGCGGAGCCCCCCCTCCAAGGAGTATGGGTTCAAAAGAAGATCCTCTTTCAAATCAGATACCGGGACAGAAACCTGTCCAAAGCGTAAGCCACGTCACACCACACTAATAACAGCACCCAACACCTTCGACCCTGCAACAGAAATATCGAAATGAAGGAGAAATCACACAAAAAGGAAATTCGTCGAAAGGAATTATCATTTATCTAAGCATCCACGAAACCATTAAAAGCCAAGATCATGATGGAGGGATTTGACCCCGGAACCTCCCAATTGCAAGTCTTCAAACGTTACCACCAGAGCCACTCAGCTCAGTGACAAGATATTTACATGATGATTTGATACAGTAGACAAAAGAGGAGTAATCGTTTAAGCAAAGAAATTTGTTGGAACTATTCAGGAATATGATCAAAGCTGCATAATCTTCTCAAAAGTGAAAACTTGGCGTCACCAGAGCCTGTGTGAGGATTTCTTTCAGCCTTTTCAAAGAATGTAGGCTTAAGAAGATATTTCTGCTAGATAGTCTGACTTGGATATTCCAGCTAATATTGGAGTCAAAGGAGATGCAAACATTTTTTTACTGAAAAGAACCGTCTTGTTGTAGAGGCCACTGGTTGGAGCATCGTTCTGTAGAGCACCGAACAAAATCCCATGCATTTTATTAGGATTGAGTTGAGTCTGAATTTTCTTTCAAATTATACTTTCTAGACCATCATAAAGAAAAGATAAATAGCCACTGAAAAGTGCAAGAGGGGTCTATGTGAATTTGCAGTCTTATGCATACAAGTAATATTGAAAATGTTTTTGAACGGTTGAAATGTTAGATATAAAAATTATGAATAATAATGTATCCAATACAAGCCCCTGAGGAACACCTGCCTTCACGCGACGCCAGATAGAAAGAGATTATCATGTGAGATACATGGCCGCAGGTCACGAAGGTAAAGAGTACATCTAGGCAACTGCGCTCTCTGAAAGATTATCTGCTTTAGTTTCCCAATTAGAAGACCAATGTACCAAAGTCAATTAAGGTTGATGCTGTCACTTCGCATTTGTGTATTAGCTTCGTGAATGTGTTCAGCAATCTTGAGCAGAGCTGGAATTGTGCTGTGGTTACTTCCCAAATTTGACTGATCCTATCTAAAACCCTTTCATAATCTACTAATTTAATTTCAGTGCTGGAACGCTCTTCACGTTCTAATTCTTTATTTCTCCTTTAATAGTAATATTATTGCTTCTTTCAATTTTTAGTTCTTTGTGTAGTATTCATGGGGTGTTAAATGATCTCTCGTTAAAATTTAACTTCACAATATTTTGTTAGTTTAATGCAGAATGTATACGTACCATTACACCGTTGTCTCTCCGGCGAAAAGAGTGCAAGTTGAGATATACTCTGTTCTGCCTACAGCAAATAGAAATTAACACACGACGAACAGTATGCTGCTCTCAAATTTTGCGTTCGTCTCAATAAACATAAACCTTCAATGAGGCTGAATGCAAAGTCATTGAAGACATATGGAGTGTTTGTTCTTCCCTATAGTACAGCTTGAAGAAGATTTAAAAGTTTAAAAGGAAATACCATTAATACCATCAATTTCAAAGAAAGGTGTACCCCATGCTCCAGTTTGTGATTTATCGGAAGAAATCCTTAACACCGGTGCTGTCATTGTGAGAGAGTATCGTTCTAATAATGCTAATAGCACTTTCAGAAACTCTAAAACATTTACTGGGCACCACCCACTATTTGGGAATTGAAAAGCTGCACATGAGACGTGTTTGTGCATGGTGGGTTCCAGGGTCGTTGATTCCCGAACAAAAGGACGCTCGCGTCCAGGTTTGTATACACTTGAAGATGATTTTATAAGAGGCAGCGTTTCTTCCAATGCCAATCACTGCCAAATAAAATGGGATACATCATTTCGATCCTAGGAGCAATCAGTACTCTGTGTAGAAATCTCCATCATTAGCAATATCAAAAATAGCGAAAAAGATTACTTCTGCTCGGAAAATTGGAATCATTTTTTTCGGTATTCAAGGAAAATGATTTACCAATATGTCATACCTGCACACAGAACTGTAACAGAGCAATACTACAGAGATTGACCTGAAAACTCTGCAAGGCCATATTACACGCAATAAGCCGAAATACTGCACCACGGTAAAGCACGGCCGCACATCGCAAATGTAGTCGCTGAATATTTCACAAAAATCAACGTGAAGAGTGTACCTCATCCCCCGTATAGTATAATTATCTCTGAGTTACTTTTACCTCAAATCAAAGAAACACGGGCGGCATTTTCCAACATCAGAAATAGCGGTAAACACTACGGAAGCGATTCTGAAGGACCTGTCAAAAATGATTGCAGCATGTCTATGAAGATCAGCGTAAACCCTGGGAAATATGCATTGCATCCAACGGGTACTACTTTGAGCAAGTTCATCAAAATTGCGAGGATAAATTATGTTGTAACAAAAAAAAAAAAAAAAGCACAAAAATACAAAAACATAAAAAGTATAACTCACTTTATAATAGGATCCCAGAAAATTTATAGAACTCTTTAATGACATAACTCCTATAAGTTGAATTAATATTTTAGTGTTTAAATGCATTCATAAAGTGTAATTTTGGAAATATTTAAGATATGATATGTAGTAATATGGCAAGGTAAGCGAAAACTCACTTCTTTCTCCGGACGCAGAAATACTTGACAAAAAGTCAGACAATGCAAGGTAATCCTTTCTGGTAAGCAGGGTTGAAAATGTCCCCCGCCTCAGGGCAGACACCGGCCTATAAGGTGGAAAAGTTGCATGGGTCCGAGTAAAAGAATCGTTGACAGTAACGATCTGTTTAATTTCATTTTAATGAAGAATTGCAAAGCATTTGGCTTGACCAAAATTGTCCAGCGAAAAGAAATGAAATTCAATGATGAAAGACGTTAACATACAATTGACGGGAGTGTTTCGCGCCTTTGCCGACGGATAGCGCCATTTTGTATTTTGTATAAAAGGGATAGATTTTTGGCCAAAAATCGCGCAGTCTCAGAATTTTCCGGGCCCAGATACGTGTGGCTGCCGTCGCTCGGAGATCAGCGGAAGAACGGCCTAAGTACCGAGTACCAGTTCCGGTGACAACGAAGCTTGAGTGTCAATCACCGTACTAATTGCCAATACAACATCATTGAGCTGCGTTAAGAATTCTGTTGAGATCAATCTCTTCGCATTCGGCAGCATTTGGTTAACGCAATAAACTTACCGTTTACCAACATTATCCTACCTGTGGTTCTACGCGAGACGTGAATTTCCTTGAATATTCATGTTAAGGAGAATAAGTTATATCACCAACTAAACAACAAAGCGTTAATCGTCAGCTTTTTGCATCGAAAGCCCTTTCACTCGGTCCCGGCTGGCCCACAGCCTCCAAATTCCAGCGAAATGCCCTCGAGAGAGACTCTTTGAAGAAGAGTGGGGTAGTATGCAGCAGCCCTGGCGAAACCTGTGATCAGCGGGCCTAAAACTACTTACCGCAGCAACCATACAGCCCAATCACATCCCCTACCTACAAACTAGTAACAAACTGCAGTCCAAAGATAGGCAAATAATATACACCCGTCACCCACAATCTCCTATATTACAGAATGCATGTAAGCTACTTAAAATGAAGTTTTAGTACTATATATTATATAGTAAATTTGGACAATTTGTTATTTATATACCTTTACTAATATTTAAAACCGAATTTTGTTGAAAATTTAATTAGTGTAATATTTGCAAATATTATATACCATTAGATCAATTATATATTTTAAATATTCTGATCACTTGCAGGGCACCATAGGCACAAAACCATAGTCTTCTTAAATTGATGTTTGACAATCTATGTCGTCACTCTGAAGCGGGTTTCAATGGGATGTGTTGTCGATATGACTGCAGAGATTTCCACCCGAAGGTCCCATTTCGTACCCCGGATCTTTCAGCTGTGCTAAGTCGCCTTTTCTACTGTCATAGTCGAGGGAGAAGGTATATGAAAGGAAAACCTTCCAATCACACGACTGTGCTTCATTAAATGTCTAGAAGTGTTTATTCACATGGCACTTTCTTGTCGGCCACCTGGTATGTTACCTCTTTGACATTATCACCAAGAGCTACAAACGCTGTCTTAAATTGCATCTACCGCCCTAACATTACATTGTGCGCCACTCGTTTTTCACTTGTCTACACTGCTGATTTGAAATCTATAAAATGCGTGAACTTAAGGTCCGGACTGTATCTGGAACTGCGCTCTGGAAAATTACTGCTTTTGCAAAGTTGTTTCCCCTTATATACTAATTTCAAAATTGTCCCTACGTGTTCGTGAGAGCTCACGGGGTTCACAGAATAGCGCCCAGGAATTACTGAGTCTTCAAAATATTCAAATGTTATTGGTGAACTCTTGTACTCTCTTGCGATCACTTTAAATTCATCAAATCTTTAACTTCTCTCATTGGAGAGCTCATGATCATTCGATGTAATGACGTCATCGCCAACACTCCTCCTTTGGTATCTTTAATGGATTTTCGAGCATCTCCAGCAACTTAGGATACAAAGGACCAGCTGTTCCACTCATGCGACACTTAGCTTTGTCACAATAGAAATACTTATTGCTCGAGTCATTATCAGTAAGTGAGAATGCAAGAGATTACAATAGGCGGCCTTTTCCTCTCTTCAAAA
Source organism: Metallyticus violacea (assembly GCA_030762175.1). Lineage (NCBI taxonomy): Eukaryota > Metazoa > Arthropoda > Insecta > Mantodea > Metallyticidae > Metallyticus > Metallyticus violacea. The sequence goes on from CM060846.1 coordinate 292,856,823, forward strand.
AGGTAGTGTCCAGGTAGCCTAATTTTTTAATACACGAAATTTTCTTGCTTGTTACTACAGGCTATATAAAATATTTTATAATTATTACTATTTATATTATCTAAATCCCTTCACTCTTGAGAATGCTTGAGTGTGAATGAATTGTGTTTAACGCCCGTTTTTGCTACAGAGGCAACACAGGCGATGGACACTGGTGATACATGAAATGAAATGATTTATTGGGAAAGGATTTATTTTTAAGGAAGGAAACGTACCAGGCCTAAGTTTAGGGTACCTCCCCGGCATTTGCCATTTATGAGGACTGAGGAAAACCTGGAAAAAACCTCAGCTAGGGAGGACGGTCCTGGCGGGACTCGAACCCCAGACCTCCCGCTCACGAGTCCGCGATTTGACGACCTCGGCCACCCGTGGCGGTTGCTTGAGTGTGAAGACCTGTCACAACTCAGATTCCTGACCTCCGGTTTATAGTTGGTAACGCTAAGCAGGATGTAAGAATCCAAATGTTGCTTTGTTTACCTGTTTGTATATTTATTTTTATTTATAAACTTCATGCCAAAATGTTGATTCACAGAGATAAGTAGAGCAAAATAACGCCTCCATTTTTTAGAGCTAAATTGTTCAAAGTAGCTAAGCATACGGACCAAAATTTGTCCTTGTTTTCTTGTTCAAGCACAAGTAATTTTGTAGAGTACTTATTTGTAATTCAGCCGTAACTTCATTTTCGCCAAAATGCTTTTCAGTGATGAAACACAAGTCTTTAGGTTGAACAGACATATACGAAATGAACTGTCAATGACTCTATCTGTATGAAGTCGGATAAACGGATTACGAACGCATCTCTAAATTGTGTTATCTATATGCTAACATCTCCTGTATAAGGTTTGACTTATTCTTCCCTTTCAACATGCTGCTTCAAACATGCAAAATGTTCGAGCTCTTCTTGCCTCAAATTCTTTTTCTACAGTTGAAGTTTTGGAACAAATTACTTTATCTCTGAAATTATTTGCCGTATGTTTTTTTGCTTGCCTTGTAATTGCAGATTTAGCTTGCTTGCTTGGAGTACCCAAAAGTTTGGTTACCAAAGCTTCTTAGCAAGCTCTCTGAAATAACCTGGCCGATCCAGACTGACTCGTTGCCGATCCCTCGTCTAAATTTATCTGGTATTCGCCTTTTTAGGGTGTGGGAAAAATTCGCAAAATCTCCCACCTAGTAAACACATCCAGAGCCGCGGTTCTACATATATTTAAAAAAAAAAACACAAAATATGTTTTAAATGTTTGAAATAGAATATTGTAAGCACTAATGCTATCCGTCCCGTGATTTACCTTTTACACTTAGGAATTGCTTTAAGTTGCCGTTAATGGTTTTAAAAAATAGCTTCAATGTTAAACTGTGTAGGGATGGTAAATACGATGTATAGCCCGCAAGTTGAAGCACAATAGAAATAAAACTTTCTCCTCGAAAATCGTAAATACTCCGTGAAACAGGAAAGAGGCACGTTCCACCGACGTGAGCTTTTCTCCTGTAAGAGATTAAGTTTGCTGTAAATCCAACGTTTTAACAGGTACGGCCACTTCAGAGAACATACACACACGCAGAGTTTGTTTTCCTATGGGTAGACCGGTCAGGAAGGTTTAGCAGGTCCCCAAAGCAGGCAGGCAAGCAGGCTTTGCCTGGAACAAAGCTCGTTGATGTGCTTTGTTTGCAACGCCTCGATTGTAGCGAAGATGAATTATGGAGGGAGTCGGTAACTCTGCCGTGCCTCATGCACACATTCTCCTTTGTGTTTATCTTAATATATCGATTGGGAATTCGTTAAGATACCTAAATACAGTCTTTGCTTGTGTTTGACGAAGGGATAGGGTCCTTACTTGCCAAAAGATCCTGCTCCTCCTTCAAGATCATGATTTATATTCCACAATTAACCATTCTGTGCCGGCTGCTGATATCTTAAGGACTCTTACGAAGAAGAAATTACATTCGTTTTGTGAGTCATTACTTGTAGTGTGGTTGAGGAAATAAGAATTGACAAGATGAATATTGTACCGTCATTTTTGCAACCGGAATTAAATTATTACTATTCTATATGAATCAGCCATCCTAATCTATTCTAACAATCGTATAAATAAATTAGTTTATAGTATTAATGTAAGGTATTGTTATTTTCCACATACAAATATCATACAAAACTTTCATGATCCAACATAATGTCACCAGTTTAATGCAGCATTTCCATTTTCCCTAATTATATAAAAATTGCAAAAAGCAGTAGCGGTTATTTTATAAATTCAGCATCTGCCATTACTATACACAAGTTTCTACTTGGACTGCATTTTAATGGTAAGGATCAGAGAAATATTCAGAATTACATTCGTGCCCAAGGGCTTTCTAATCGTGCCTATGTTCCAATGTGGACTTCTCCGGAAGGAAGAGATTAAGTGAGGTAAACACCCCTGTGGTGAGGCACGAACGTACGAGTAGACATTCTTTGCAGATAGAACATCTCGACACGGGCGGAGACCTCCCATCAGAAGCTTTGGCCGAAACCTTTCCAAAGTGCAAACCATCGCGATACCGCACACAGCATCAGCCCATTTCGCCTGACACTTTCGATTCTGCAAAAGATCCAACGAAATACAATGAGGAGCCTAATGTAAAGGAAAATTGCATCCCAGCATTAGCTTAAGCAGACAAGAGAAACCAAGAAAAACCCAAAGTCAAGATCGCCGACCCCAAGGGTTTTGAACCAGGAATCTTCCCATTGCGAGACGGGTGTTACCGATTGAGCCACTCTATATGCTTCCTTTATAAAACTCGAAGGAGGTATATTATCCCATTTTCCATGAGTGTACACTTGGTAGAAAAACAGCATGCAATATGTATTTGTGCGTAACATCTTTAAGCGCGAATAGCTCTAAATATGTAAGGCTATAAACTTACATGCAAATGAACCACAAATGGAGATTATTGTAACAAGTTAGTTGTTTTATCGTGTATTAAATGTTTTATTTATTATCAAAGTTTAATGAAAACACTCAGCAATAATTTTGAATACATATGTTGCAAATAAAAATCAATAAAAAAATTAGAAGCTACAACCAGAATTTAGCCCAAGTTAATAATTTAGCAAACATTGGTTAAAAATTGTGTGTTGCCTCAGTATATGACGTCATGCTGATAAGAGGGCATGTTGTCGTGCAGCATTCCAGCGGAATATATTGCAACATAGTGAATATAAAAGTAATAATTTTACATCTGACACAAATACCTTGCCCAAAGCAAGGTTCATAAACGTACCGGGCTTTTATAAATCTCGTCTGCTGGCGGAAGTTCAACGGTGCTTCCCAAAATGTGTATGCAATGGAAAATGGTAAAGGTGTCCAGTCTCGAATAAACAGGTATTGTATCGAGAAAACGCCATCTGATTGACAAAATTAAGTTCTGCAACCGCAATGTTTATGATTTCATTGGTAATGCCGTACTTTAAATTTCACGCCCGTTCCTTATGCTGGTTGCGGAAGTAATTTTTGGTGAACGTTCCAGATTATCATAATTTTCGTCTTAAACTTTTCTTTTATGTTTTACATCAGTAGATACAAATTTGTGCACAGAATCGTGAATTACAGACAATAGATCAGGAATATTCTGAATAGATTTCGCATAATATTTACGCACTAAATATTCATCTTCGGTAATGAATGTATATTACTGTGAGGCACACAGAGTATAGGTTCAGTAAGTTCAAAGAAACCAAAAAAGGGAGAAATCAGAGTTAAAAGTATGGTGCCGCTGGCTGCGTTATGCGTAATCACCGAGACGGAAATCACAGCTTGAGCGAGAAAGGCTTATAAGTAACTAAAGACCTACAGCATGTTGAAACAAGGGAACAGAAATGTCGAAAATAAATAAGAAACTTACAACAGTTAAATGTGAATGCATTTTGACCAGTAAATAATTTACTTTTCATGTGTAAACTAAAATTAAAAAAAAAAGAGGCAGAAACTACTCAAAGAAGTGTGTTATGGAACCCCTGCTCTATCCCATTTGACATTATGAAAGGTATCTTTCGGAAATATGGAAAATTTTATGCATAGGGAACTGACTGGCATCATCTCACAAAATTAACAGCTTTGTTGTTATCCATCCAAGTCTTTCTTCAAGACTTAAACCTCATTCAGATATATTGACGTAAAGTGGATGAATTTTCGTTCTTCAAACATAATTCATTAGAGTTCATGCTGTAATCAATACATAGCTGCTTACTAGTAGGGATATTATCTTAAATTAAGGCTAATTTTAAAACATGTGTATTTAAATAAGTGATTCCGGTATACACTTAGAAAATAGTAAACTGGCATTTGCCCTATGTGTTTAGCAACACATACGGCAAATGCCAACAGATTGAAGTAGTTAACGATTCTTAAGCTCCGTAAACTGCAATTAGGTGTATTGTTTAATTACTTTTAGGTTACAGTACAAAATACTTAGCATGCTCTTTTCGAAGCAAAGATACGTTTGCTGAGCGCGGTCATGCATTTCTTCTCATAGTAGTAGTGCTTTGATGTTGTAACACTTTAGTTATAACCAGCTTATTCTGTTTTGAAATTACATTTTCTACTTAGTAACACGACATTAAAATTCAACCAGCAGCATAGGCATGTGTTCTAATACCGTAACACGAATGCACGTATGCAGCAATTCTGCAGCTCTATAACCTGAAACATATGCTGTGTTTTTTCCATTTTCTTCCTCTCCACCTCTCGTTCTTTAATACTTCGTAAGCAACATGTGCATCTCTGTTCAGAAACAAAGGATTAAAATGTATGCAAATAAGTGAGCAATGACTTAAATGTTGCAAAAAAGATGTAGTTAAGTTTAAGTACTCTAACGAGCGTGCATCAGGAGAATGCGAGAAAAGTGCCTCATAAATTGCTCGATTAAAAACTTGGGCATCATTCATTCAAGTTTTGTAACATAAACTTTGTTTCTTTCTTCCATATGATCACCAAAGTAAATTTTCCTTATTTAATTGTTTTTCCTACCAAATTTGCCTCCTTTTCTCCTACTAAGACGATAAATGAAAATTTTTGAAAATTATTTTTCTGCAAATGGTGTATATAACACAACTCTAATTTACCAAGGAAGACCTCATATTTTTAAAAACTTTGGCTCATGGTCTACAGTATTTTACCATTACTGAATAGAGGTCATGAAAATTGTAATAGTAATAATAATAATAATAATAATAAAGTGATATATCTTTTATTAGGGCAACTGCAGGACATTGTAATAAATGACAATGAATATCTAGAAAACACAATATAATTGTCCCCATCAGATAATCTTAAAATAAAAGAAAAAAAATTCTATATAGCCGAATAAAAATGAACGCTCAGCAAGAAAATATGTTACATAGTGCGCTTATTCCTCCAATGAACAGTGCTTTACATTATAAACAAAACTAATGAGAATAGAAGCTCGTCACCTTCTAAAGCAATTCCAGAATTGTCACGTTTGTTGAGAAAAATACTGTAAAACACCTTATGAACGTAATTTCATTACCAGAAAACGCCAAACTCGCTTAAAGTACGCAATCACATGATTCAGCATTTTAGCATAAATATCAGCACTACTGATGGTTTGCAATTTATTTTTCAGTTTGATATGATACTATATGTGGTTCTTTTCAGAAGTTTGTCTCCCCATGTAAAGAGGGAACTCGGTTTTATTTACGTAGACAGCATTTCGTTTACACTTGTGTGATTATGGAAGGCATGGCTTTAATTATTTTTACTATAGATTAATCACAAAAACAAGCATTTAATATATAGTTTGAAAGAAATACTGAAAATTAATACATATGTTATTTCGGTTAACTGACAATACACTACTATAAGAATACGCCCTCATCCGAAATTATGAGTTTTTCTTTACTTTTTCAGAGTTTCTTTTTAATCGCCTTTGAAGTGTCCTTTTCCATACTCGTTTGTGTGCACTTTGCAAGTTTCCTTTTTCAATAAGTTTTACCGTAATACGAGCTTTCCAAAATGCAAGAATATTACATGCCAGGCAGAAGTGAGGTTCATAGCAATGGATGAAATTATTTTGTGATAGCCAAATTATTCTTGAGTTCTTTGAAAACCAAAGGAGAAACAACAATAGAGCAATCCAAACGTGCAGGTGATTTGGTGGAGAATAAGTTTCCCATCTTAACCATTTTGAATTGTGCTTGCAATACATGAAAAATAAAAACAATAATATGTTGTTAATTGAAGTGTTGGGTACACAGATGGCTGTTGGGAACGTGAATACACGATTTAACACAGGTAAAGGCAAAAATCCGATTATACGCTCTGGGCACAGATGACCAATGGCTGCCTCTGGTTTACAGCCAACATCGTCGAAGCAAATGCTTGGGTAAATAACGTTTTTGTTTCATTTGTTTGTTTCACGATGCACCCGAACATTAGCCTATTTTAAACATGTTTAGCCATAAAAACGTGCAGTTGATATGCGAGTTACCCGTTAATTAAAGCCAGCGCAGGGTAAACACAGACGCAGAATACATATTAGAAACAACCTCCATACCGGTGGGATTGCACCTACGACCCCTTGGATGGCAGTCACATGCTCTCGTGTCGGCACGTCGCGCATCTATGACGTGAAATATTAACTCTGGATGAAACAGCAATAGCTTTGAGAGCGTTCCCTCCACTAGTACTAGTTTACTCATCACATGCACCAAGAGCTGGCCAGTCGCATGCCAAAGTGTTAACGGTGACTATATTACATCGCATTTTGAACACAAATGTGCCCAGGGCACCCCAGTGAAACATGTCTGTCTGCGCAGATGAGGAACTGCAACACAATGGTGGTGTCGCAGCAGCTGCTCTGTTTATACATATACAACATGTAAATTATGTCCTGTGCGCATTAATTTCTGCACGTGACAGAGAATGATGAGGTGTAGAACTGCAAAATCTAACCATTACTTTTTTCGCTCAAGCAGGACATATGCTAACTGTTGGAAAATGAGATAAACATAACAAATTATGATGATAAATCGTAATATAAACAGCATCCGCAAGGCATCAAAGGGTATTCAACAACCGATCTTTACCAAACAGTATAAACAAGCTGGCAGTTTCGCCACGTTAATCCGATTCAAAATTTAAAAATTTTGTGTCATACATCATGATCTCAGTAAAGAATAATGCACATTTTTTCTATATTTATTTTCCGCATCGACCACACCATACGTTTTGGTGGATGAAATGAATTACTAACCGTGAAAGCAAGTCTTGAATATTCAGGCAATATTGTGGGTGAAAAGAACAGGATTAGAGCCCATCATGGGTGGATAGGAACCATGCACTTGTCCGATGATCCCACATTCTTTATCTGCAGATATTTAAGAACAGTATACAAGAAGAAATATCTTAAAAATATTTTCCAATATGTTTATAAAAAGCTGAAGTCATTAATGAATGATGGTTCTTTCCCTTTTGTTTCTACTCTACCGGAGTCTATAAAATCAAATTTTCTGAACCCTTGGTCATTCACTAAATTTACTTAAAGTTATGTAATCTTGTGCTCCAACTCAGCATTCGTTGTTCTGGAAGAATAGAGCACTTTCGTGACAGTTTGTCATAAAATTGTTGGTGTTATTGCTATGTTCATAATAATGGGCAATAATGAACGAAAAGAGGACAGATTTGTGAGACTACTTTAAATTGTTCCTACAGACAAAGAAGGGAATGTATTTGTTACATCGCATACGAATGAGGAAGACGCTGTAAGAGCTAGACAAAAAGATTCTGAGATTGAGCAACAATTTTATCCTGGTGTAAATAAAATGTTGTTAAGACGGAAACTTTCATGGAAATAAATATTTTTTCTTTTATTTTGAGAAAGACAAGACACAATGATGATACAAGACGCAAGACACCTTCCAGAGCTCAATTCATCAACTCAACTTCCGGATGTCGGAGAACAACTTTATCTACATACACTCTTCAAATTTGAAAGAGTTTTTTTTTACAAAGAAATTATTAAAATTGTTGTAAAATACACAACATTTGCATGGGAAGTATTATCAAGAAGTTTATACATGTGAAGTTGGTCAAATTAAAATTGAAGCATTGAATGGATATTGTTATCTTGAGTGCAGTAAAGACATTTAACAATTTAAATGGAATGGAACGACTCAAAATTGTTGGAAACTCTCCGGAAATTTTTCGCCAAGTTATGTATCATCAGTGCTTTCCCTTTATGTTGTTTCACTTTTGATTTGACTATATGGAAAGTACACAGGAGGTATCACAATAGAAAGTGTAAGAAGTTGCTATATACATAGTACTTAGAAGTTTTGTGCAAATATTTTGAATGAGAATCTAATTATGATGTGCTGGTCCTTTAAATTTTACCAAGAAGCATTTAGTGTGTGCACATGAAAGTGTTTTTCCTCATAGCCTTCCATAAAGGGATGGAAATAGTAGAATTTTATAGAGCTAATAATGTAATGGGTGTTATAATTATTATGTTGATAAATATTCTTTCTAAATAATGTTTTATTGTTTTTTGTAATATATTATTAATTTTGGTAAAATAAAATAATGAAGTAAATTTTAACAAATAATTGTTTTATGCAATTAAAACATATTCCATAGGTATAAAAATTAAAAAATAAAATGTTCACAGACCAACCACACCAAATATGTTGAAAGAAGTCGCTTCGTTTATGCAGGGTCGGAAATCTACTCGTACTGGAAATCAAAATACTAACTTGTGTTGTACTGGTACACACTTAATCACTGTCGAAGGACCTGTTTTATTCTAGAATGGTTAAAAACTGGAAATGATTTAAGCGTATTTGAAGGGTACAACGCGTTAATCTTTATCACAAACCCAAATTTAAGAGCTGTGGGAATGTGGGTATTAGAAAATAAGGTATGCACAGAGGGAATCATAAAATGTCATCCAAATTCTGAAGAAATAGAAAAATTGGTGCAAGAAAAGTTACTTGAACCGTTCTCTGTGTGTACTTCCAGTGATACAATTGTTTCTGGAGACCTTGATCCCTGGAGATCTCATTTTGACAGTTTAGGAAGGTCTCCACTGCAGAAAAGACTTCATTCTCTTGAAACTGGCTACCACTAAGCAGATTTTTAATTTTGGAAACGGAACGAAGTTACAGGTTTGCAGATCTAATGAATGAGATGAAACCCCAAAATGATCACATGAGCCACTGCTTTGACATGGAGAATTCGGATACTTTTTCATAGCATACCGCCTCGCTTTTTCTTTGTTTCCTCCCATAATATTCTCAGGCGACTTCGCTAGTACATGCCGGATGGTAACACACTTCTGCTTATGAATGAAACCCCGCTGCTCCAGAAAGCCTTTCCTACTGTTTTGGTGACGACTTTGGATGTTCCCACGCCCCTGCTTATTTAATTTGTTTTAGGATCATAATGATAGTTTTAGTATTCATCTAACGTGATCAGACGGTCGAAAATATTTCCCTCTTCAGCTAAAGACTGTTGAAAATGTTTCCTAGTCACAAACATAAGATGCAGTGAACTTCGTCACATTGAAACAGATCCTTGGTTATTGCAAACTATGTGAACACGAGCTTACATAATTTTGAGCCTATGGAATAGCAACAAAGCTTCCATTTGTGTCACAATACTTGGTTTCTCAAAGAGAGATAATCTTCCATTTCAAAGTTCATGTCCAAATTGAAAGCATATTTTCCATTTGATACTCCTGTACACGTTACTGATAAGTAGTGGTCATCTTGTTGTAGATCTCTATGACAGACTGCTTTCTTACAAATTCAGGAAACGTATCAAAGCGAAAGCCTGCATTTTCTCAACCGACTCCGCCATTTTGCCTTTGTCTACTTGGCGCGGGAAAGTTTGACCGGGCATTAAGTTCAGGAAATGGGCTATCTTCTATAACGGCCGTTAATTGACTACACAGAAACATTTTCACAGATTATAGAATCATCTTAGATGGAATCCTTAGCCTACCTACTCAAATTTCAAAGTTAAGTAATTTAGTTTCTAAAGGATTAGAACGCATCTGACTAATGAAGCCTCCATTGGAGATGATACCACATACCAATGGACGGAAGTCGTGGTGTATGTCCCTCTGACTACTTTTATGCTCCCCCGATACATTCTATTATTTCTCCTTCTAGTGCTTACGTTCAATTTTAGATAGAAATATAAACTATAGCGTTTTGTAATACCAAAGACACTCCAATAAGGTATATAGCTATAGAATATTTCCTATTTCTCGATTGTTTAACTTTGATATAAAACTGTAGCTTACTATCAAATTTAGTGCAAATATAACAATTAAAGCGTGGATTGCTTTGGCACTATATGTTGCTGAGAAGAGAAGGCTGTTTGTTTTTAAATGGACATAAACACTTTCAAAACAGTATTGTGCACCTGAAGGTCAATCTTCGTCGCTCATTATCACCAGAAAATAAGATAGTAAGTTTGTGTACTGCCTGCTTCCTAACATTCATTTTTGTCAAAGGTGCCATTTGTCTGTCCCATCAAACTTCTAATAATAGTAGAAGCCCAAATATTTTAATGTAAAATTATACTAAAATTTCCAAACCTTTTACTCCTAGTGTGACATTTTGAAAGTTCCCACATAAATTGAATATAATAAGTATTACTACAACATTATTTTGAAATTTGCATGATTGTGTAATTCAAAAATGGCTATTTTTAATACTTGTTTTAATCTTACATTCTTTACCCTATAGTACAATTGAATTATTCAATATTTCAGAAATACAATGTTTTAAACATTATTTGTGCAAGAAAAAGCAAAACTTAAGGCATCCCGATCAAACTCTGCTGCACAAGTACAAGGTTTGCTTACGCAGTAATCATACCACTCCAAGCGCATGCTGCAGAGAAGGCCAGCTACTGTCGCCTCCAGCATGATGATTAACGATGATTATATAATAGCAGCACGTGAGGAGAAAATTACTTCATACCAATAGGGCTGAGTTTTATATGCATGGTTTAGAGGTATAATTTTCATCGTGTTTAGCGAGCAGTTGCGTGAATTTGGTGGGAAAATGTCACCTGAAGATCTTTATGTGGTTATGAAGTTGAAAAATATGTTATAAACATAGGTAAGACGATGTCCATCTGCTCAGATTTTATTTTTCATTCGCCAAAGCCAAGAAACCGAGAAAAACAACTTTTGTTATACACATTAGTCTTAATAAGAACACAAAACCCTTTGACTATGTGCAACTGCACTATCGGAAGCGGCCCTAGTCGGGAACTGAAGGTTGAGCGCAATCAATCCTTTAGTAGTGACTGTGCCGTGTTGTACTTGTAGAAGATTGGTAGTAGGTAGCTGGCCAGAGTATAACTTGGCTGTAAGCTCTACACAAAATGTTTCTGGTGTATATATTCTAAGGTTCTTTACAACAAACATTTCTCTAAGTACATTAAAATAAACAGCAGATATGTAGCACCATTTTAACTACAGGAACATTATAAATTAATCTGGTATACTTATCTTTAGTCAGCCTCCACATACACACACACACACACACACACACACACACACACACACTCACACAGCCAGAACGTTTCCATTCGCTGATTCCAAAATATTCATGTTCTTATTGTCAAAGCATATTTACTAAGAGTGTATTCACAGGCTCAGTTGTCGGTCCTGGTGGTGTAGTGGTTACCATACTTGCCTCCTAAACCCAAGATCGCGGGTTCGAACCCGGCTAGGACCGATGGATTTTTTCGGGGCGTAAAAATCCTAAGTATGGCTTCCTTCGGAAGGGAAGTAAAGCCGTGGGTCCCGTGTCGTACATTTACGGCACGAAAAAGAACCTCAAGCCTGAAAGAGAGGCCTCTGAGCAAAATTTGTCGGCCGTTTCACGCCTTGAGTTGAATGGGACGCTGATGACCTGAGCTGTTAAAGAGCGTCCATAAATAAATCATTAAAAAAAAAAAAAACAGTCTCAGTTCGCCGCCACGGGTGGCCGAGATCATTGAGGCGCGGACTCGTGAGCGGAGGTCTGTGTTCGAGTACCGCCAGGACCGTCCTCCCTGACAGTTTTTTTCCAGATTTTCCTCAGTCCTCATAAACGGCAAATGCCGGGGAGGTACCCTAAACTTAGGCCTGGAACGATTCCTTCCTTAAAAAAAAATCCTTTCCCAATATATCATTTCATCTCATGTATCATCAGTATCCATCACCTAGGGTGCCTCTGTAGCAAAATCGGACGTTAAACACTACCCATTCCTTCATTCATTCATTAAAGTCTCAATTCAAGGTGTATAACGTATATAAATTAAAAATAGCACATAATATAGTTCAGAAGTAATAGGTGTGTCCTTGTTATAAAATACCATGCATTACAAGCATATTTGATGCATGTGTTCACCGTATTCTTTATTACGATGCACAATTTGATAGATAAAACTAAAATTAAACATTGAAACAAGTATTTTCGGATATGAGTGAAAAAAACTTGCATACCTTATACAGTTACAGTAGTTATTGTATTTAACTTTGTCGTTCACTTTGTCTGGGAAAATGCCTCTATTCAGTCAATTTGTGTAATCGGCAAACAGATCCCAGCAGGAAATCCACATCTAATTGCCGTAAGACATTTTTCTAGTAGCAGCGTTTTTCTTAGTTTCTCTCATTAGGTAAATTCGGCCATAATGTGTGCCCATTCCTCATCCACTCCATAAAATGGGCAGATTATTCTATCACAGCTATTAGTTTATTTTTATTAGCCTTCCAACCTCGCAGTCGAAACCAGGCCATTCCTGATCTTGCCCTCCTTCCTAGAACTATCATCTATACCTCTACCCCAAATTAATTTAATTTAATTCAATAAACTCAAGGAGACTTCTTTTGAATTAAAATATGCCTTGATTTTTTGTCCCCTGATGTCCTCTAGGATAACTTCCTCTAACGTTTTTATTACCTTATTGCTATTATCTGAACCCATGCCAATTCCTGTGAGTCATCTGTTCATCTCTGCAGCCCAAAGCGTTGTTGCTATGTTTTGTATCTGGTGTCTATAGCATTTAGCGCAACGTAAGGTCTGTTCTCCTTTCATTAGTCTGTCAGTATTTCACCTTCCTTGTTTTACTATTACTATTACTACTAACCGCATCTTCATAGGAACTTGCCCTTTTATAACACCACATTTTGAAGTTGCTTCAAAGAGACCGAGAACCGTATTCCAAAAATGAACGTGAATTTTATTTATGTGTTCAGCTCTTTCGCATTCCCATATTTCACTTTCATGTAGCAGAATAGACTTAATCATAGCAATGTACATCCTCTCTGGTGTATCTACTGGTATATCTGGAAGGCGAGTCAGAACAATAGTAACTCATTTAGTGACCTCGTGCTTTATAATTCATTACAGATAAGTGTTTTTTCCATTTTCCGTTCATATTAAACGTTACTTGCAAATAATAAACAAAAAAAATAATATTTTGTATTTCTTGTGCACTACAATGCCATTTTTCATCTGTCATACATCTAACAAAATTTTAATTTAATAGTTTTTGTTTTGCTAACATTTACCACAATAATTCATTTCAGGCAATAATAATTTTGAGTGCCTTTTTACGAACTTTTTCTTGTTAGACATAAAAGAATTATATTGTCAGCTTGGAAAAGTACAAAAATGCTTGTACAGCCTACTTCAGGGGTATTCATTTCCTCTGCAAAAAGAACATCTAAAATAGCACCTATAAATAGTTCAAACATAACGGAGATAATATTGATTCCAAAACGAACACCTCTGCTGTCTAATTTGAATTCCAATATAATATTTTGAGTTTATCTTAAAATTTAAACTTCTCGTAGCTATATATCTGCATCGAAGCTTAGAATTTTGAAAAATACATGTTTTAAACATAGGTTTACCCACAAAAAATCTCTCAGAACGTGTCGCAGAATGCTTTAAAATCTACAAATACATCGTTTAGTTTATCCTGCTTTCTATTCAAATTTATTTTAATATCTTCTTTAAAATTAATATATTATCCACCTTGGAAAACTCTTTCCAAAAACAAACTTGATACCTACATATTTTGTTGTGTTTATTAGGCTAACTCCTTAATAGACCATACAGCATAATTTACCAAACACAGATAAGTAAAAATGACAGGTCCTTGCAGTTTACAGCTACCTTTGAATATAGGCTGTACCATCGCCATTGACTATGCTTTTGGGTTATTTCTCCATTAACTAATAATAATTTATTAAGTGCATTTCATCAAACGTCTGTTGTTTTTAGTACTACTAAAGCGAATTTTATAAATTTGGATAAAATTCCTACAGTTTCGGTTGCTTTCCTAATTGTAAGCCTTTAATCGCGAATATAATTTCAGTATTCGTAATTTTTTTTCCGTCAAGTGTTGATAATGGGGGAGTTAAACGCAATTCTCTTAAGAGATAATCTCAGTCCTTCCCACTGCTCCAGCCCATTTTCGCCGTAAATACCCTTAAAATACGCCAACCACCTTCCTGGTTCAAAGCTAATTTTCTCTCTTTTGCTTACTTTAATTTTTCTAACCAGATTCCAGAATTTTATCGTATCCCACCGATCGGAGGCAGCTCTTAGATCCCCCGCCATTATATTTTATATTTCCTACTTGGCACTTTCTAATGTGTCTTTATACTCTTTTCTAGTTGCACATAAGAACATCGTTTTTCCTCGATTCTCTCCCTTTTATAAGCCTTAAGCGCTGTCTCATCGTTTTTCTTTGCTTCTTTTCATTTTATGTTGTCCCACCCTACTTTTGTATGAGATTTACTTTTATTATTCTCGAAAAGCATTATAGACACGCCCAGTTTGCGCTATTAAGAACAGTAACTCAAACGTTTTTCAATACTCTACACCTGCGCCAACTTCTGGCTAATGACTTTGGTAAGGAATGTGCTGAGTGACGATGACACCACAGAAGTGAGCTGCATGCTTGCTACAAACGCTGTTCGTTCTTTATATGCTGAAGCGGGGCAAGGCCACTGCCTCACAACAAGATGGAGCACAACTACACTTCATCCACATCTATAAAGATAACTTAAAAGTTCCAAAATACCCATAAAATGAATCGGTGGGGGCAGCTTGGCAGCCTAATCGCCATTTTTCACTTGTAGCATTATACGCATGAAGAACATTTAAAAGATCAATGGTGTCTAGCATCTGAAAACGTACATAAAGAGCGTTATTGCTAAAAAAATCCAAAGTCGGTTATGCCGGTGCAGGGGTAACCATACTTGCCTTCTGAACCCAAGATCACGGGTTCGAACCCGACCAGGATCGATGGATTTTTTCGGGGTTAAAATCCTAAGTATAGCTTCCTTTGGAAGGGAAGTCAAGCCGTTGGTCCCGTGTCGTACATTTACGGCAAGAAAAAGAATCTCAAGCCTGAAAGAAGAAGCCTAAGAGCAAAATCCGTCGGCCGTTTCCCGTCTTGAATTGAATGGGACGCTGATGACCTGAGATGTTAAAGAGCGTCCATAAATAAACCAAATCAACGACAACAGCAACAATAACAATAACTCCTGGTACATTTATAGTAATATTTTATCTTAAGAATATTTACGTATTATCAAAGGTTTCCAAATTGAAGTTTATTGAAAGAATTTGAAAAAGAAAAAAATAAACTTAATGTTTTCCGAGATGAGCCATTTTTATTTTAGATACTATTTATTACACTTTTAATTATTATCCGACATAGTTTGATTTACCTTCCCAGTAAATTTTTCAAAAATAATATACGCAGCAATACGAAAACTTTAAGAACAATTCCTTCAGCATAATTCTTAATTCTGATAAGTGCTTTTGACTGCGTATTCTCCCGCAGCTAACTAATTGAAATAATAGAAAAAGCAACATTAAACATAGGGTATAATTAAAATGCGCTGTGTAATAAAGTTACGAAAGATACTGTTTGAATTCTATAAAGTTCTAGCCATTACATCGTAATCATATGAGTCTAAAGTTGGAAATTTTAAAATGTTAGATGAAATTGCTCAAATCACTTGCTAACTATGACCTGCTTCCCCATAAATAACAGAAATTCAAGAAGTCACAAGTATTTGAATATAGTGGAAGGTTACAGAAATAGATGAGATTATCATCTGTAGAATGCCAATAGAAGACAGCATAACGTCTAGTTGTAGATATAGGAATAGGATAAAAGATGTAGAACCACCCACGAAAAGATGTTATCAGTTTTAATTACTCTAAATCAATTGCAACTAACCCCATTTTATTGCACATTTGTATGGAGACGTAACAGATCTTCAGGCTTAATGCAAATGAGTGGTTTTGTCTTACAACATTAATAATAGGAATATTCTGATGTCATTTGCGTAATAATGTTGAAGAGTAATTTAAATTTTCATACAATTGCCGGTGTTTTCATTTCTGTATATCAGGTAATTTTTCATCGTATCAATAGCTCTCCTATAGGCGGTAGAAGGCATTTGTGCTGTAGAAAAACTGCATTTTCAGACATTTTCCAATTTAAACGGTTGTATTACACAATTACTGTTCTCTTCCTTTCCTATCACAAATTCCTCTCCTTCAAACTATCAACTATCTAAACTTCTACTTGACAGCCACAGGTGCATTTACATAGGTCAGAAGATTACATGGCGATCTTTTGTCCGTTTCCTGATCTGGTTTTAAGATGTATAACTTCGCTGTTTCGAAACTTCGGAACTGGAGAGAGTGGAACATTGCCTTGAACTCGCCGGCTCTGCGAAAGGACAGAATTGGTGAGATTTGGATGCTCTAAACAGAATATCCGGATTGACTATTATAAGGGCGTGCCATTGTTTGGTTTCTTTATCTCATCCATATTGAGGTTGGCGCAATATACCGCCAGGTAGTTTCAGTGCTTAGTTGTTGTCTACCACCACACCTCAGACAAAAATTATTCAGGTGATTATTCTGCTATAGTCAAGAGTACAGACAACTTTACTCCCTAAGCTCCAGGAGGACACCCGACATTTTGATGAGAAGCTCCAAGCTAGCTTTAACTAGTTCTTGCAGAAATTTGAATGGTTGCTGCCTGCAATCATCAAATCCTAATTACCGGTACTACCAATTAAGGTAATATTGAGAAGAATACTACAAAATGCAATGAACAGAGTTAAACTGCTACCAAACGATAAGATTTCCATCTAAAAATTCAAGCTTCTTCGCAATCTCTGGAGAATTTTGAATTTACTGGAGAAGAAGCTACACTCCAGATTAAAATCGGGTAAAGAAGTGTTACTAAGGGAATTGAGAGAATCGATAGACAAGAAGTAGCTGACTGAAGCGTTTTTCATAGGGTGGCCCCTATAGGAAAACCAGCTATGGTCTACCCACTTTTGCGGCGGTGGAAGAGATTCAAGGACGAATAAAACGACAGATGCTTACCACAGCTATATGTTAATTAAAATGCAGCGAATAAATTCCGGCAATAACATTCTGGGTTTGCACATACAAATTAAATGACAAGAAATCAGTACAAAGAATGCTCAGACCGTGTTCTTCTGTATCTAACGTAGCACAAACGTTCTATTTATGATTTTGATAATAGTAAATACCGTTTATTCATAAATTCAGTATTCAACTACTAGGAATGATAGAATAGATCAAAATTAAAGTTATTAATTAACTATAGATCTCAAATTGAGTGAATGACTAATCTGTGAAGAATAAGGTTGGAAAGGTTTTAAGATATTAAATAAAAATAAACAAATCACATTTAAATTTTAACTATTATCTGTTTAAAAGAGTGCGGCCTCTTGCTCCAATGCTCTACGACGATATGACTGCCTTATATCTCCAGGACTCCGTGAATTTTGCGTAAAGAGTTAGCAATTGTAAATTCACAAGCGAATAGCTGCTCCTCTGTTTCAATTGGTGTCTCGTACCAATGTTGATTAAATGCCACATTAAAAAAATGAAGTGAGGCGATGTCTGGGAACGATAAAACCAGTCATGGGGAATACCGAGGTCTCATTCCATTACTTATCAAATAGGGTACAAATACTATCAAACTCCAATGGAGAAATGAGGAGGAGCACCATCCTGATGTTACCACATGCGACTCCAAATGTCGAGCACGCAGGCAGTGTGTCCTGTAGGAATTGCGGGTATAATTTGCCACTAAGACAACATGGCGTATTCAGCATTATACGCGCATTGATATATTTGATCTTCATAATCGGTTAATGAACATTGTAACCTTTTTTATAAAATTAATCTCCAATTTATAATTTTTTCTTGGTATATTAATCTCTCATTTAATGTAAGTTTCAAATCAATGGTTACTTATCAAAAATTTTTCGTAATCTTCTTACTATCTCTATAAGTTCCAGTATTGCACTTAGGAACATCCGTTATATAAAAATGTAACTAAATAAATATATGGTAATATTACTTGATATATTGAATAGAAAGGAATATAATAGCATGGTACATTAAGAGAATATTGTAACAAAAGTAATTTCCAATATGTTATGGATCAGACCTATCTAGCAAGAAAATCAATTATTTAAATCGTAAATGTTTTACATTTTGGAACGTGAATTATTGTGTGGGTGGTTGTGATTGTTTAGTAACTTAATCGGGCAGTTGGATGCTATTCACGACTTGCCTCGGCCTTTGGAGTCATGAATTCGAGTCTTCCTAACTCTCTGGTTCCAATGCAGAGGATAGGAATCTCAGGGTAAATTTAGGACTGTTTTAATGACGTAATATCATTAGGGGATAAAGGATATTGTTCATGGTAATAATGAAGTTCGGCACTGGTTGAACATTTAATTTATTAACGAAGGTTTGGAACATGCTGTGCTTTGGCGGATTATAGTTAACTGTATTCACTCGCGTATTTATTCACTTTACTACGATTGTGAATAAATTATATTACTATTACGTTGCGCTGCGCTGCCTGACTGACTCTCACTGACCGAACGATTTACTTTGACTCTTCGCTAGGGTTTCACTATTCTACTACAACACTGGAAGAGGCAGATACAGACTGATCGCCTCTCTTGCTACTTCAGTTACTGCTCTTACCGTTACTTTTTGGACTGCTTCCTGTCACCACTGCTTCAGAACTTCTCATAGTTAATATTCAATCTCTTATGCAAACTCGCTTCTCCTTCGCGAAATTTAATTCCTATAAATATTATTCAATTTGGTTACTTCTTGAATATTATTGCATCACACTAGCCCATGGTCTATTATAAGTTTGCTTCTATACGTCGGGTTTTTAAATATGTTGATTGGTTGAAGATTCTGGGTTTTTACCAGGAAATATTTCTTATTCCCACGCTAAGGAAAAAGTACGTCTAACCTTTACTAGATTCTAGCGCTTAAGTACGTTTTTGCCCTATTTGCCCTATTTTCGGTCTCCCTTTGAAACAGCTAAATCTTGGTTTCTGTGAAAACGCGTGTTTCTCTATGCGGTATTTCCTTTTAACTGCAAGTACCGTTTTCAATTGAATCCTAGCCATTTACAGTGTTATGACCGCTGGCGCCGAACAGGGTCCGGCTGGACTGTCGGTGAGGATTTGACAAAAGAATAATGTTTAACAAAAGACATTTTTCTCAGGGCAAACTAGTGTCACCCGACAAAGACAGCATTTCCTTTCCCTTTATAAAAACATAACAAAGACATGGTATTACAGAAAGATAAATTGAATATTACTTGCTAGTAACAAGACATATCTATACATACATACACTAACACATATAATATTGGGGCCCTACTTATTAATTGCAGTATTAATACCCTTGATTACCTGAAACAAGATACATTTATTATTATAGTAGGCATCAGAATCAATTATAATTAAAATTTGAGACAACATTTCCTGCTTCAACTTCTAAGCTTTCTAGTGTTAATTTTTATAGGAAAATTTCCTTCCTAAAAACCAATGTCTTTAAGTGGCCAGCTAATGCACATGTGATTGAGAGTGATGACAAAAGCTGCCGTGACTCTCTTCTATAAATTGTTAATTTCCTTTTCTCTCTCAGATATAATGCAATTCAGTTATTCCTGTATTTCCTATTTATTAGCCTACACTTTTGGTTTCAAAATACGTCAAAATATAAATTGAATTTGCAGATTTCGTTAGCTGTTGAAAGTGTGTAAACTTTGGAAAATATGCCCTCAAAAATCTTTTCCCCATTCCAGAAAGCGCAGGAGCTCAGCAGCAGCTAATTCCAACGAGAGCATTTTAGGGCAGCGTTATCATTTCCTGTCAACGATTATTTTCCCAATAATACTAAAAATGATACTCCATATAAAATGATAAGCTAACATTTCAAAATATATGTTAAAATTGACACCACTAATGTCAGTTAGTATATTTAAGTTATCTACATTCAGTATTAGTCTTTCAAAAGTGAGTCCGGAAGCGTTCAACACGACAAGTCTAGTCTAGTGGCGTTGCTATTCTATTACAAATTACACTACCTAAAATTCTCCACCGAATATTAAAGCAAAAGTATTTTGTCGAACAAAGTCTGTTGGTATTTGGAGTAATATCAATCTAACTTGTTCTACTGCTTCTAAAACAGTACGGGTGGAATTAAATTTTTTGACCAGAAAAAAACAATGTCTACTAATATGAAAGCATAAACGCTGCATTTGCAAAAAAGATTTAGTTTCACAAATGGCAAAGAAATGCCCACTAACCATTTCGATAGTTTGACTTAATGAAGCTGAAATTAGAATTTACTTTCCGTGATACAAATTAGTCACATCCTATAACACCCCCCTCCCCTATATTCTTTTTGAAGCAGATGAATTGGTTACATTGTCAAAAAAAACAAGAAATGTTACAACACTAAAAGTTCTGCAAATCTTCAGCGCTGAGGATTTTCCAGTTACGGGCCCTCTTAGTGCAGATACTCAGTGAGGAAATTACAAATGTGGAATGCAAAAATAAGTTTCGACTATTAGCTATGGTACTGAAATATAAGGGTGAAAGGGAGTGGAAATTCTACGACAAATTCAGACTACGTTTCTGAAAAGAATTTAAGGGTTCATAGAAGCGCGGCAAATTGTGGGGTGAGAAAAGAGTTCGGCAGTTTTTGTGATACAATATTTGTTTTTAAAAACATACCTTATGTGGGGGCAGACGCAAAGCTAAAATTCATTTGCTATCTGGAACAATTGAAAAACCTGAAAACTGAAACAGGACATCTACTTTAAAAAGGGGCTTGGGTGGGTATGGGGGATGGGAGTTGGAAATAGAGGAAATGTTTGTAGGAAAGTTAGAAGATTATTTTATATTGATAGGTAGACAGGCTGTGGAAGCCGAGTGTTCTAACAAAGTTTCACTGGAATTACAATCAGAACTAAAAGGGGCAATGAGGAGGAAAGCATATATACAGGATGTTTCCGAGCTGATATAAACTTTCAGGGATGATGGAGCAGGGCAAATGTGTCTATTTGAGACCAGAAACCCAGGTCTGGAAATGGCGGAGTCGAAAGTTATAAGCCAACGTTGTTGTGGGATACCATGTAACAGTGGAATACGAGAACCTACGAATCGTTGTTTGTACGAAGTAATATGTTTATGTGTACTTCCTAGTCCGAGCAACAAGTATACGGTTTTCTATTTTATTTATTTATGGGCGCTATTTAACACCTCAGGTCATCAGCGTCCTATTCACCTCAGGGCGTGAAACGGCCGACAAATTTTGCTCAGAGGCCTTTCAGGCTTGAGTTTCTTTTTCGTCCCGTAAATGTACGACACGGGACCCACGGCTTTACTTTCCTTCCGAAGGAAGCAATACTTAGGATTTTTAAGCCCCGAAAAAAATCCATCGATCCTGGCCGGGTTCGAACCCGCGATCTTGGGTTTAGAAGGCAAGTATGGTTACCACTACACCACCAGGACCGACACAAGTAGACGTGCATGACGAAGGTTGGACATAGGAAACTTCACTACTGCAATGCAGATAGCGTGATGTGTATCGGACTTGGTCAGTCCGAATGTGAGAGTCTGTGTTTACCAGTTGAAGTGTACAGTCGATTAACCTAGTTAAGTAGAGTTAAGTTAAGTACGGTTGCGGAATATGTAGACATGCTTATTCGTGTATGGACAAGACAATGGAAAGAGTAGGGAAGCTGACAAGTTGTATCGGACCAAGTACGCTTGTAGGGGATATTCGACCTACCGCGTGTTTCCTCGACTGTTCTAACGGTTAAGGTAAACGGGGCAAGTGGTACCACAATACAACGATGGAGGAGGAGACGACACAGTGTACGGACTGCCGCAATGGTATAAGCACTCGATCATTTGCATGTGAAATGGGTGTCGCATATAGTACTGTGTGCAAAGTAGTACGGGAACAGCAGCTACACCTCTACCATCGTAAGAAAATGCATGCTTTGACTCCTGCTGACAGGAGGTCCTGTTTCGTGATCAGCTCGTTCACTTTATTTCTTCTTGTGGAGGTATGTGAATGAACTTGTATATGATACACTAGCCGAGACTCAAAAGGATCTTCTGTCAAGACTTCTCGCTGTCTGTGACATTATTCGAATGACATCGGGACTGTTCCAACTGGTAAAACGAAACTTTGTTCGACAATGTGAAGCCTTAATCGAAGCTGGGGTACGCCACTTTGAACATTTGTTGTGAATTGTAACATTCTTGAATGTTTTACAGATAAATAAAAGCATTACATCTACACACAAAAATGTTTGCTTATAACTTTCGACTCTGTTGTTTCCGAACCAGAGTTCCTGATCTCAAAATACATTTGCCTTTTACCATCATCCCTGAAAGTTTGCATCAGCTCGGAAATAGGCTGTAAGCGCAATGACAGGAAAGACAGAACGGCAATGCCCTGGCTGCGCTTCGCGAGATGGAAAGTGCAGGAAATGGAGACACAGAAGAAAGAATGTGTCCTATGTGTGGTAAAAAGTAAAATTGGGCACATATTCTTGTAGAATGTGAAACTACAGAGTGCAGGAGGTCTCAGATTCTCTTTAAAAACGTTTTGAGGTAAAGAAGGTGTAGGACAACATGTATAAATTTAATGTTGTATATGAATAATTGGCAGGGGATATGTAAATTCATATAAGATAGGATGGGTAAGAAAATATTTCTGGCTAGAGAGGACATTAGAATATAATGTACTTATTTACCTTGCAAGAGAAGGCCAGGAAACCGTCAATTCCATTCTACCAGGCAGATAAAACCAACGAAAATACAAATAACAATACACATCGTAAAAAATTAAATTAATGAAAAATGCTGTATGACAATATTACATAATTAGCCGAAGGTAGTGTTAGAAGTCCAATTGTTCTTCAATATTTTTCTCGAGTACAAGGGTGAGGAAGGATAAAAAGAAGAAACAAGAGATAAACTGTTGTGATTCCTGAGGTTGAGGTGATGTCAATTTAAAATTATTGATTCGACCATCTCTTTTTTCAAGGAGAAGGGAGTTCCAGATTCAAATGACACGCTAAATGAGGTAGTAGAAATTTGTTCCTTGACGATAGACAGTAAATTCTTATTCCAGTGCCGAGGTAGGGACAGGCATACGGAGCGAGAGGCGATATATTGATGGGTGGAGGCACGGAAGATTTTGAACAGGAGCTTAAGAGAATAGAAATTCCTACATTCTTTTAGAGGTAGCCATAACAGTTGAATGCGTAGGGGTGTTACATAATCAAATTTACGAGTGTTTAAGACGAAACGAAAACACAGGCATTATGAACGAAATGTAATCTGATAATCTTCCCAGTAATCAGATTCGAGTACAAGACATACAATAATCAAAGTGAGGAATAATGAGCATTTGAATGTGATTGTTTTTGAGATTGAGAGGGATATCTTTTGTTACATGTTTTAAAATACTTAATTGCATGTGTGCATTACCTTGCTGTGCCATTCCAGATCAGTCTTATTATTAGTCTAAAAACAATTTTTGACGCATCAGCATTTTTAATTAGCTAAATGCAACAAGTGGTTGACAAAACGTTCTCTGCCGATATATTGAGATTAATAATTCAGTGATTTTTGTTTAAATTAGCATATACGTTTGTATAATTATAATAAATGCACTCTCTATTTTTTGATTTGTTATATGTTTAAAAATCTTCTTGACATATTCCACCATTACTGAATTCCGCCACAGAACAATCTCCAGTTCTTAATTGAAATACTATGTATTCATTAATGTATAATCTCTGAAAATGTGAGAAATAACTAGTTCACAGTTTTAAATACGTTTGAAAATAAAAGCAATCATATCAATTTCAAGTCCTAATATACATTTAAATTCTGCACGAAATTTAAAGCTGATGGATTTCGTGCCTTACTTAGTATTCACATGGACCTTATGCAGGGTAAAATTCTTTTTCACCCGGAGGTACGCGTACCATCAGTTGTTTGGAGGTATGCGACGAGGAGGTTAGACATTTTTTAATACAGGAAGATAACCTATTATCTCATCCGCAAACTTTAATGTTACATCATTATCACATGCACCATGAATCAGCAATAGCAGAAACTATGATATCAGCAGCTTCCCTGTTATAAATTCATTTTAGACTTCAGGGATAATTTCTCAGTAATTAATGAATGAATCACGGATTCGTTTTCTAATCAAGACGTTTTGTGAACAGATTCATCAAGTGAGGAAAAGGGTTTATTTAAATTTCACCTGATGCTGGACTAGAAAAATGTTTTTGAAACTTTCTCTAATTTATTTTTGGTTAAGCCATGATAAGTTGTATATTGGGATCTTATCAACGTTTTTCTTTAAGTTTTGAATGCTTTTGTAATGGTAATCGGTGTAATATTAATACTTTATAATTTTTCTCTACCTCTTTCATTAGTCTCAGTCGTAACACTTTCATATTAACATATAGCTATAAAAGCTGTTAACAGTTTTTACTGAGGCAGCAAAACGGAGAGAAACTTGTTATGTTTTACACTTCAAGGAAAGGGCCCGGTGGCGTTTTCCCCACTTGCTTTCGCGTGCGGAAAAGCAGTAGAGAAGTTTGACGAATGTGAAAAATTCCGTGTTATATTATGTCTAAACTACGCTCGTGCGAGGTAGAGAAATCTCCTTTCGATATAAGGTAATTCAGGAAACAAAGTTTAGTGTGATAAAAATGTGTAAATACGTTTTTGGAACCATTGTTGTGCATTTTAAATGTGTTTTCCTTATTAGTTATAAGAATTCTCTGAATTAATACATTTAATATAAACAAGCCAATTGTAACATAGTGTGTCAGGGCTTAGGTTGTGTTATAATTATGGAAAGAATATAAAAATACTGATTTTTCTAGTTTTTGCATTAAAAATTAATGTCAAAATTATTTTATTAGGGTATTTAAGTGGTCCTGAGCAGAACATTTACAACTCTAAATGGATATATTATATAATTTAATTGTTATCTAACGGTTTATTAATATGTACGTTTATAAAATATTCCAGCTGCTCGGACTACGCTGTGGTTTGAATGAAGGCAGACACACCTGCAGTACAAGTTTTTTTCAAGAAATTAAAGATAAGAATCTTGGTATTTAAGGACATGATTTTTTTCAATGGCTTATTTCAACTTGCTACTGGGAAGTCTATCTTCGTTCAAATGCCGGTTGGACAGCAACTTGGTATATAACTCAGAGTAAAATAGAACAGGAGAGTAGGATGTCCCATATGCTGTGCTGGACGTTTTTAGAAATTATTTTTTGAAAAGCGCTTAACGATCCTTTTCTACTGGGGCATCGCAAACAGTGGACACTGATGATACATGAGATAGAATGATAAATTGGGAAGGACTTTTATCTTATTTTTCTAATTTATTTATTTTTTTGAGGAAGGAAGCATTCGAGCCCAAAATTTAGGATATCTCCACGATATTTGCCATTTACGAGAATGTGGGAAAACCTGAACGAAAAAAAAAAAACAGTGAGGGAAGACATTGCTGCAGGAAAGTAAACCAAAAACCTTCCGCTCGCAAGTTCGTGACTTAACGACTTCATCCACCACTGTTGGTAATTTTCTTTTATATTAAGAAACTACATCTTAGAATATACAAATTCAATAACTGGTTTCTTGCACTTAAATAATGCGTAGTTTAAGAGCTCTAAAACCCAAATTTTAGGTTGAGAAAATTTAAACTTGTAATGAAAGTGAGAATTTAAAAACATTTACAAAAGTTCAGGCTTCACTGAAATGGAGTCATACATTCTTATTTGGCTAATTGTCACTGCTCTTGATTTGATAAATGTTTAGAATTGTTTTTAAGTGTCTGTCTTCACTTGTCGACTACCAGAAATATCATTTATGGCACAAATGAGTTAGGAATCTGCTCCCAGCTCTTTTTCCCACGGAGAAAAACTCCGGTAATTTTTTTCCCTGCAATGACTTATCAGAATTGTGAATCAAACTGGAGATATTTATGAAGTTTGTAGTTCTCAAAAAATTTTGACGATCTACAGAATTACACTGCAAAGCTGCTTTCACAAAAGAAAAAAGAAAAACAAAAAATGCCAAAGCTTCTAAAGTTGAATCGATTCAAGTTTGCCTTGCCGTAAGAGCACGCTTCAAAGAGGAGAAGCGGAGCTCTGCTCGCTCCGCGCTTTCTCTTGTTTATGTCTCATATTGACTCTACTGGGAAATCTTGAGACAACTTCCTCGCGCGAGGAACACCTATCCGATTTATCGGTTTTTGAACTTACTACTGCACTATATCTAGCTGCTTAAGCTTTCCAAAGCAAATCCCCACAAAGCTACCTTTTTGCTCTCGAAATTCTCCCGCAATCAAAATATGCCAATATTTCTTTCCCGGACCATTTGCCAATATCTTACAGTTACACCTCTGTGGTGGAGAACGTCTTTGTTTTCTACTTCACATTGAAGCATTCTTGCATAGAACAGATTCCGTATCACTTCATGTACACATTTTAAGTTTTATGAGGGGTAAATTAGCAATGTTTATTATGCAATTACAAATCCCTAATTCAAGAAGTTGATAGAAAAATCCCGTAGGCGAGAACGGATATCATTCTAAACATCCCAAAGAGTGTGCGGTCAGAAGAATAATGCTTTATTGATGTTTTAGGTTTCATTACCCAAAAGAAAAGAAAAGAAAAAAGGAAGGAAAAAAGAACGTCGATACAATTAGAACGTTGGAGTGTGGAAAAGAGGAAACATTCTCTTTTCTGTCTTAGTTTTAACGTTACAAAAACATTTCCAGATAATCTTGGTCACTCCAAGCAACTTGTCCATAATTTAAACTGCAAAGTATGTAGAAAAACTCTGAAACGTTACATATCTACGTACATTATTTAGGATAAATTAAAACTTACGTCTTCCCCTTTTCTGATTATCTTGTCATTATTCTATTGTGATCAGCAATATAATTAATGAAAGTATATTAAGTAGCATGGTTGATGTTAGTTTTTTAAAAAGTGCTAGCATTTTTATTGGATTATTAAGGAACAGAGTAATTGTGGAAAGGTTGTTTTGGGTGATGTGGCTTATTATTATGTTTATGCACAAGTACTGCATAACTGCATATCAGCATCCATTTATAGCTGAGAGGAAAAGTATATGTATAGAATAACACGATATATATGAAAATTTACTTTATCGTTGGAAGAAGAAGAAAGGGTAGACTTAGGGCTCCCCTTCGTTGAAATTGGAGTCCTTTTCATTATTTTAACCGACGGTGGGATCAACGTTCTTAAGTCCAAAAGAGACAGAAGTCACCCAGTTGAAGCAGAATACAACATAATTTTTATTTTGCTATTTGTTAATTTAGATTTCTTGTTATTTTGTAGTGTATAAAACTTGCATTGTAGATTTTTACTCCTAATATTTCTTCTGTAGGTAAATATACAACTAAAACTTTGTAAGTCACAACCATTTCAAAATATCTTGTTCAGAGAAAATCCTGATGCTATAAAATATTTGTTTAGACATTGATATTATCCTTATTATTACTATTATATTATTATTATTATTATTATTATTATTATTATTATTATTATTATTAAGAATAGTAGTAGGTAGTAAATATACAAAATGACTACTTCTGTAATACGTTTGCAACCACTCAACCAATTACAACTGTCAGTATGGGCCTTGAAACCGTACATGCTGATACCGTTCGTTAAACATAAAAAGTATTGTACAAAAGAACAAAAACTTTTTCCATGAGTATCTTCGTGCATATACACATACAATATGTTTAAAATTTTAATAAGCAGCATTAATTTCGTGGTATCCAACAGACAGAATATAAGTTTCCGGAATGAGCAGAGCATGTTACACTGTAATAGTTGGAAAAGGCAGAAGCTGATATAATAACAGTCACTACCCGAGTACTGAAAATGAGTTACAGATACTTCATATTTATGTTTTATTGAAAACCGTTATATTTATTTCACTGATTGTCATTGCATAAGCACTTTACCCATATGAACTGACAGTAAATTCACCAGATAAGAATTACTAATGGTTAATTATATTTAATGTTGGTATACAAGTAGAGGAGCATATGATTATTAATAATTAATGTATGGATTGAATATTTGCTGTATAGCTTATTCAGCGATAAATTTTGTCCAATTTTGTCCATCCCTAAAAGCCCTTCAAGATATAACCAATGTATGTGCGTGTCATGAAAATACATCAGGATACAAATTGAAAAACTATCGTTTCTCTTACAGCACGTATGTATACATCAAACCCTTACTTCTTAGTCCCCTTCCCGTTAATCGCTTTCCCGCACCGCCACGGGTGACCGAGGTCTTTAAGGCGCGGAGTCGTGAGCGGAAGGTCTGCGGTTCGAATCCCGCTATGATCGTCCTTCCTGACTGAGGTTTGTTCCAGGTTTTCTTTAGTCCTCATAAATGGCTAAATGGCAAATGCCGGGGAGGTACCATAAACTTAGGCCTGGAACGATTCTTTCTTTAAAAAAATAAATCCTTTCCCAGTATATTATCTCATCTCATGTATCATCATTGTCCATCACCTGTGGTGTCTCTGTAGCAAAAACGGGTGTTAAACACTATTCATTCATTAATTCATTCATTCGCTTTCCCACCCCAATCCTCATTGATGTCTACAACGATTAACCTTATTTATCTGGAGTTCTCCAATAATATTTCCAATTTATGTATGTGTCTCTCATGAACCTCCATTTCCAGGGAATTATTAATTGCAAATAAATGCATTTGATTATATATTAGTGAACCTAAATATTTCCCTGTAGACTCTCCTGCACTCTGTTTTTTGTAATAGTTCAACAGGACATTTTTAATAATCCTGGTGGATAGTTATCTATCAGGTAAC
Source organism: Metallyticus violacea (assembly GCA_030762175.1). Classification (NCBI taxonomy): domain Eukaryota; kingdom Metazoa; phylum Arthropoda; class Insecta; order Mantodea; family Metallyticidae; genus Metallyticus; species Metallyticus violacea. The sequence goes on from CM060846.1 coordinate 292,886,202, forward strand.
TTAAATATATCTTCATGGTTGTACGTTATTAAATACTTGTTGGTGAGGTATTTTGTAATTGGTCTAATTCTCATCCTAACCTATAGGTCTATTGCGGAGCAATTAGGCTATACATTTTTCTATAAAAGTATAATTAATGCTAATTCTCCGTTTTCTTTCGACATTTATTAGTTGCCGTAACTATATTTACACATAAAAGCCAAAATATGATCCGTCAACCTTTAGATGTTAAAGGCGGGAAAAAAGGTAATGGAGATGTTTAGTGCTCTGGATTTCATGATTTGTATCTGCGCCCATTGGGCACTGTCATAAATTGGCTCATCACTCATGTGTTGGATAGAGAGTTACGGTGATGAGGCACCACACTTTGCACCCTTGCGTACATTAATGTCACTTAGTGATCAGCATTGTATTTGGGTGCATACCTAGGTAGTTACATAAAACCCCAAATCCATAAGGAACATACATTTATCTTCTTGCTTTGAAAGAAAATTCCTTATGCTGGTTACATCCAGTGTAAATCTCGCAATCATCGCTTTGCAGACTCAACTGCATCCTAGTCATGGGCTTACATTTTGGGAAACATTTCTATTGCTAGCAGTTTTTTCCAAAACGTTTATTGTAAAATATGATTCACTTTCCTACTTTCTACGGACTTCAGTCCCGGCCAGGGTCGATGGGTTTTTCGGGGGTAAAAATCTCAAGTCCTTCGGCAGAGCAGTAAAGCCGTGTCCTATGTCGTACCTTTAGGGCACGGCAAAGAACCTCAAGCCTGAAAGAAGAGGCCTCTCTGAACAAAAATTTTTGGCCGTTTCAAGCCTGAATTGAATGGGACGTTGAAGTGTTAAAGAGAGTCGGTAAATAAACCAAATCATCAAATTTCTTTGTACCTCTAGTGGAACTCAGCTGTACATTAATAATCTACTTGCAGTCCAAACCGTACCTCTAATAGCATGATGTTTCCTATTCCTGTCTTAATAAGTGATGTAATCTGTCTAATATTTTCCCCATTCATCGTAGGTGATCATTGTTTCGTTGTCGCTATTGAACTATAGCCGTTCTGCTCTCGCACTTTCTCTCATTCTCTTCCTAGGTTTATAACATGACTATATTCCGAAGTTTGAAAATCAAATATAGATTTAGAAAGGCTTTTTCCCGGCTTTCTGCTATATGATTTATTCCTTAGTTAATTTATAGGTGAGACAGTCTATATTTAACTCGTTCTTACGGTATATTCTTGAACGGAATCTCGAAAATTCTGTCAAAATTCTGTTCGATTCACCGCTCGATTCATATCATGTGTCCGCGCCCTGAACCGCCACTGATGGCCGAGGTCGTTAATGCTCGGAATCGTGAGCGGAATGTATGGGGTTCGAATCCCGCCAGGTCCGTCCTCCCTGACTGAGGTTTTTTCCAGGTTTTCCTCAGTCCTCATAAATGGCAAGTCCCGGCGAAGTACCATAAACTTAGGCCTGGAACGATTCCTTCCTTAAAAAAAAATAAATCCTTTCCAAACATATCATTTCATCTCATATATCATCAGTTTCCATCGCCTGTGGTACCTTTGTAGCAAAAAACAGGCGTTAAATACCATTCATTCATTCATTCATTCTGCGCTCTGATATTAAAGCCTTTAGTGTAATTCTGCCATTAGTCATATAGTTCTCCATATTAGACGTAAGCTGAGACTCGAGTGGTTCAAAGCAGGTGTCTAGTAACGAAAGATACCAAAGTTCTAATTCTACCCAATCTTTTGTTTAGTTTTTTTTGCATTAAAACTAATTTTATAATTCATATAATAACATATCTTTTAATTGCAAATGATAATTGCATTTTTGAAAACAAAGGTGGTTAACTGAGGTTTTTGTTTTTGAGCATTCATGCCTTAAAATAAAATTATATGTTTTCCATTAAAATATATATTATTGCCGTAAATTCAACATTAATTTTACATCCGAGAACTAACAAATAAAAAATCCAAGCTTAACGAGAACTTGAACCAAGGCAACTCTTGTATTAGATATGTAGTTTCAAATCAATGATTTATTAACAAAAATATTTTGTTTTAGTCTTCTTACTATTTCTGTAAATTCGATTATTGCATTTAGGAACACCCGTTATATAAAATGTAAGTAAATGAATATATGGTAATAATACTCCATATATTGAACAGAAAGGTATAGAACATGGTATTATTCATAGAAAATTGTAATAAAAGGCATTTCCAATATGTTATGGGTCAGACCTATCTAGTATGTGTGTATGTATGTATATATATACAATCCTGGTGCTATATATATATATATATATATATATATATATATATTGCAAATAAACTTATTTTTATAATACACATAATAATATAGCTTTTAATGCAAATGCTGTTTGCAGTTTTGAAAAAGTGATTAATTGATATTTTTGTTTCTCAGCATACTTGCCTTAAAATAAAATTACATTTTCCATTAAAGGATATATTATTGCCGTAAATTCAATGTTAAGTTTACATCCAAGAACTATCAAATAAAAAAAGCCAAGCCTAACGGGAATTTGAACAAGTGCAACAATTATATTAGATACTTATGTTTGTCCGCTCAGCCATCAGAACACAGGATCCGAGCAAAAGCATTACCTGTTTATGGCATAATTTGAACACGTACTGAAGGCGGCATTAAATTGGGCATTGTGAATCCAACGTTAGCGAATGATTCCAATGTTTCCAGTGGCTCATTTTTTGTCTTAGGGTGTATCATTTGGAATCTTGTCGATTAAGCCACAGCCTTTCACAGTTCTTAACAGTCTAATCTCAGCCTCTTCAGTTATTTTTCAACCTAAACCCCTCATTTCGTAACCCTAAAGTAAAATGACAAAGCCATACCTACATTAATAAAACTTCAGCGCAAGTTTATTTTCTTGTTTTACTTATTGAGCTTCTTTTTATAGATCTACGTGCGTTTTTATTACACGACTTAAGTAATTTCATAATTCGTTCCGAAGTTCCTAATTTATAAAGAGAAAATAGCAAGCCATTTATTCTATTTCAGCTTTTCCTCGAATAGAATCTACGCGAGAGGTAGATTTAGGTGGTAAATGGGTAATTTGAGTATCTTTCAAGGGATATACGGTACACGATCTAAATAATGAAATCTAAAGTAAAGGATCGGGTCTAAATTACATTCAACTCTGTGGGCGGAAAATGACTACACATACCCCAAATGAAGGCAGGCCAAATGAAGCATACTGCTGTCTTATAGACGTCTTGCCTAATTTGTTTACACATTCTCCACTTCCGTCCACAAAGGTGGAATCGTGAGTCAGTGCCTACCGTCTCCCAAACCCTCCAAGGTCTCGACTTACTTGGTATGCTAATTGAAGCAAATGGGGGTCCTGATCTGAAGACCTCTCTACCGGGAATTACCAGCTTCTAAACCTTAAACTCTGTTCCTCGATTTGCTTCGGTGAGTAAGGCTAGAGAAGCGCAAAATGGCAAGTGGTGGGGAGCAGAGGCTATGGGGAATGGGTTTGCAAAGTGACACAGATAGTTTAGAGTAAGGGGCGGAGGGAGATGAGGGTAGGTTTGAGCTAAATCCTTGATATCAAGTCGCCGTGCAGCACAGTGTGGTGGTTTGTGTAATGTTGCTTTGCAAAGCCAGCATTTGGGGTGTTTGGGCGGCTGTTGCCCCAAGCAATGGCTGGGGGCCCCTCGCCCAGCTATCGATCGCCCAGATTTGGGCGCGACACATGGCGGAGCGAGCGCCTACCTCCCTCCCTCCCTCCCTCCCTCACGGACCCCGGATGCTGTGTATTGCCGGGACGGCAGTCGATCAGGGGTCCCGCGAAAATCCACCTTCTAATGTAGCTAAAGACACATCAAAGGCAAGAAGTGACACCAATCTTCGGTTAGGACTCACTTCGCCGCCCCTACTGTGTCGACCGGCGGACGAACTCGAAACTTTCACACTTTAATATCGGGCACTTCCAATGAAATACAAAAGAAAAACCAATAATTGAAAAAAAATATCTCCAGACGTGGATTCATTTTAAGCAGCGATGCTTACACTTTATTGAAAGATACTGCTGTCCCGTTCTGAGGCTAATAGAGTTTCTCGTGAAGAGAATGTGCTTTACAATTAACTTTTTCTACTTGTTATTTCTTGCAAATTGCAAGTACGTACTAACGCAAAATTTGCTAAAATTCTTAAAATGCAAAAAAGTATAATGCTTAAAAAAATTAAAAATAACAAATAAAACTGTATATTACAAAAATACAATAACCCTTTGTAATGGTAAAATATAATAATTCAACTTCACTCTTAAAGTTCAACTATCAAATATTAAATGAATGTTTGTACTTCTTAAGGGTTGGAAGCTTAAGGCGGATTCGAGATCAAAAATGTTGACTTCTACTTCTATCATGCGATCTGTATTTTATGCTCTCTGGAATTCTTGAATTGTTAATTTAAATGCATTTTATACACTTACTTCGCTGAGTAAACCTTTTTATTTATAATTTTAATATTTCTTGTATATTATTAAATTAATTACTCTATCACCCCTTAAATATTACACGGCATTTTGGAATCGCCGCATATTGTTTAAAGTATACTCCCATGTACTTTCATAGCAACCATGTCATTATTAGTTTTGCAGGTCTTTTAAAGATGCACAAAATTAGGTATTTTGTTCCTTTCATTTTATGCAGTATTTTCACTGCCGAATAAACTACAGAGCTAATATTCAATCGATGCACAGTTATTAACACATGTTAATTTACTCCTCTTATTCGTTTAACTATATTAAGTACTACTTCTTTTATATACAAGGGCATCTGAACTGCGAGTAACAATTTGCGCAATGGCAGTGAAACAAAGGGAACAATCATCAAGGAAAATATATGTAACAAATATCTGTAGCACATTCTCAGTTGTCAGCTTTAAAATCAGCTTCTGCTTTTAGTCAGTCCTTAAGGCGTAGTTTTGGTGGCCTATTCTGGAAAATTCTAGCTTGTGACTGAATATTGATTTCACAGGTTTTCATATTTTATTCTTGAGGGGGCTAAAAAGTAGTTTAAAATTATAGTATTACTTTTTAGTGTTAATTTTAGATGCATGAAATAAACTCAATGCGTAGATGTGATAATTTAAATATTTACTTATACGCATGAATTATATTTTTATTCAAATAATTAGAACCGGTTGAGTGGCATTTAACTCATTCAGTTGAAATAAAACATTCTGTTTGAAAACTATTCTCTAATATTAACTTTATTTGCATTGAGATTTTATACATCGTACATTGTGGCAAGTGCTCTTGGGAGTCTCATAAAACGCACTCATTACACAATGCATATTAAAATAATTAAATTACTATTTTTAGTGTATTGCTTCTCTTGTTATTTTCATCTTCCTAATCTCTTATTAAAAGTCATTATTTTGCCCTTTTAGCGCTTTTTGATACCGAAATTAAATTATTTTATACGATTCACATTATACGTTATTGTAAAAAAGTCGAAATCAATGCCCAAATGTTTTTAAATTGGTTATCTGCATTTATTAAATGTAAGTCACTACCATACATTTAAAATATTTCCCATCTTGTTATCAACTTGTCATAGAATTTTGGTTCGTTATAAACACAGCGAGGCACTTTTATATTTGTTTTCTTCATCAGTCGGCGGCTTACCGACGGGCTTCCCCCCCCCCTCCGGCTTTTCGCAACACGAACTCACGGAATCACAAAACTTTATATTTTTAAAAGCTGGTCATTACAAAAAAGAAATATGAATTTTGTGCTCGTCCTTGCAGAATATGCTGAAAGAAGATTGGAAGTGGTAAGGTACTAACAAGTGTAAATGGTAGTTTCTTGAGTAAATGTAGGTTTTGTGTCGTGCAAAACATTTCAGCAAAGGTGAGCACAGAATTCATTTGTTTTATTTGTTGCATGCAATTTTGAAAAGGTGAAGTGCTGTAGTGCCGGAGTTTGCGGCGTAAAATACCCGGTGATGGCGCCGATAACCAACCGACTTGTGGATAGGCGTTTTAAATATGCCGAGCACTATTTCAAGCACAGCTTGTGGCGTTCAAGCTATTCATTAACAATGACTTTGCTGCCTCCTGTGATACGTGAGAAATCTAAATGGGATCCTATTTTTCAAACATCAGTATTTAAGAATGTTTTGTGTAATTTTGGTAATGACCATCGTATTGCAGAAGCAGTACACTGGTTCAGGAGAGGCAAATGCTCAAGTAGACTAGCTCTCCACCACCAACTGCAAACGCGGAAGACTTGAGTTCAAAGGTCAATAATTAAAACGAGCTAAGAGTTGTCCTATTTTTTAAATTTAGGTCACTCAGATGTCTTGCAAATAACATTTCGATTTGAGGTTCCATTCTACACTTCGTCTTTACTTCCCACATTGGGCGAAAAATAAAATATCACGATGTAAAAAATTGCACTATGGTTCAGAAAAAGTAAAAAACAAAAAAACAAAAAAATCTGCCGTATTGTGAATATTGGTTAACTGATTCGATTTCTTTATTTACGGAAGCTCTTTAACATATCAGGTAATTCTATTCAGGGCGTGAAACGGCCGACAAAATTTGCTCAGGGGCCTCTTCTTTCAGACTTGAGGTTTACGACACGGGACCCACGGTTTTACTTCCCTTCCGAAAGAAGCCATACTTAAAATTTTTACGCCCAAAAAATCCATCCATCCTGGCCGGGTTTGAGCCCGAGACCTTGGGTTTAGAAGGCTGGTATGGTTACCATTACACCACCAGGACCGACTGGTTAACTGAGTTAAGATATGAATGCTTCATAACGCTCTTGCTTAAGTAACATCACAGGCAAGAGGTGGCAAAAATCCCTAGTTCGAATTAACTCCATTCCCATCTGCTGTGTATGACGGACTAGCGATCTTGAAATATTTGAGGTAGTACCGGATAGCTCCTACGAAAATTAAGAATATAAAACATAAGGAAACAATGTATAAGAGAGTGCCTGATTATGTATTCTCGTGTAATGTGCATTTATCCTAGCGAAACTTTCTCTTTAACTTTCATTTTTCTATTTCTATAGCCTTAGAAAACAATAATAGAGTTAAAGAAATGAAAAACTTTTTATTTTCATTCTTTTCAGAACGTCCTCGTAAATGCATTCTTTTCTTAATAAATGTTTATTTAAGATAACTCTTTTACCTTCATTTTCCTAGTTCTATAGCCTTAGAAATGAATAATACAATTAAAGAAATTCGAAAAGTTTTAATGTGGTTTAGAGCCCCGGAACCACATTCAAAAGAAAACATCAAATGCTTTAAGATATAGAATTGTCTTATTTTAAAAATTCTCCTTTTCGCTAATTTAAAACGCGAAAGGGATAAAATGTATTTAAATAGTAATGGTATATTATTACATAGTGCCCCAGAATCGTGTGTAAATTTAAGCTGTACGGAATGGGAAAAGCAGCAGTTGATTTAACAACCGTCATTGTCTGAATAATGAGAACCTGTTACAGATACTTAGTATGTAGTTTTCTTCGATAATGGTTCTCTTTATTTCACTGACTGTCATACCATAAATAATTTACCTGTGTCAATTGACAGTAAATTCAATAGGTCAGGATTACTAACAGCTAATAGAAACTATATTTAATAAAAGTATGTAAAGCTGAGAAAGAAATAAACATGGATTAATAACTATGCTAATTAGATGCACAGTATATTCAATAAGAAACATATTCCCGATAAATTTAAATGAAAGAAACGTATTAAAAGTATAAGCTTTTCTTTTTTAAAATCCCTGAAAGATGAAACTAATGTGGCATGCATGCATACCTTGAAAGTACACGAGAGAATATTTATACTTTTTTTAAAGTTATACTGCGATTCTGGGAAAACGGTGTAGTTACTAAATCTTATTATAATATACGCAACAGATTTAATGTTATTACTAGGGCTTGGATTATTAGGTGTTAAAAGCCAGTTAAATGTTTATTTTATTTGGAAATTAGATGGAAAATTTAATATTTTAATTATTTAATATGAATATAAAAATGCAGTACTCGCCAATATAATTTATACAATGCCACTCCAGCCGCTGAAAAATTGCAATACACTATGAGTGTCTTCCTAAAGTTATACATTTGAAATCACTCATAATTATCGCGAAACATTGACTTATACTGGGAAATTATTGCTACATAGGATAACTTGCCGTTGCTTTGACTGTGGACATTGTTAAAAGGAAAAAATGAATGTAATTGTGGAAACTATCACCTCACAACACCATAAATTACAGTCCTTCAACAGCAAGAACTTTCCTGCGGGGAAATATTTACTGTGGTGCAGTGAAGGGGTGGGGGTAGAGACACTATTTTACCTATTGTCTTGATGATGTAATGAATTTACCGTTAACTGTATTAATAAATATTTAAGTTTAATAAACTTAACGTCAATATTAAGGTGGCTTTAGATTGTTAGTAATATACAGCGGTAAGTAAGGAAGTGTGAACGGTAATGGCGGATGTTATTAAGATGTGTGCTGAATAATCTAAACAGAAACAACTGACACTCCTCTTCTCCGATCAACAGAACGCACATTTTCCCCTCCCCTCTCTGCACAGTTTATGCAATAGCCATGTGTGAACCCGAGTGCTGTATCTCAAACGCCATTAAAGTTAGCATCACATTACTCTCAGTAATGTTCTCGTGACTAGAAGACAGTAACTGAATGCTCTCGACTCAAGTATACTGTTTTGTTAGTATAAACAAAATGCAACTATGTGAAACATTGACCCGTTTAAGAAACATGAACTCGCTAGAGACATTCACGCCCTCAGTTGTTCATATGATTATGCCAACGTTACTATTAAGACCGTCTGTGTGAGGCAAAACTGCTGAGACGGTCATGAAATGAAACTTTAGAAGATGTAAGGTTAGGAATAATCATAATGTGCACAATGACATGACTACATTAGTAGAGTCTGTACAGTTTCAAACTAAAACATTCGAGGCAGCGGAAGTTTATATTTGATAATTGAAACAGCGTTATTAAAATTATCACTTATAAGGCAGAGCCATTAATTTCAAGTTCATTTTTGAGTGTTACATATGTTCCTGCTATGATTGGTCTCACACACTCACAAAAAATTCATGCGCAATAAATAAATAAATAAAAATAAATAAAAGTTTTAAAAATTAAAGAATGAAAAATGCAGTTGAGAGTAGATCTGTATGATGAATTTCTATTAGTCAGTATTTAATTGTAAAACTACATTTTAATACAACAGTCTTAATCTGTTCACTATAAATTAACAAAGAGTTAGGGTTTATTGGAACGCTCATAGTTTACATTATATAATTAACAAATGACGTAACGTATTATATAAATTTTAAAATTGCATACATATTTATAAGTTAAATGTAGTATAAATCCCATCGAAGAATACAGGAATTAAAATATATCAGCGTATTAATTAGTTGTTATCTAACTTGGATATATATATTCGCCTTTCAACGCGCATTAATCATGAAGAAATCTAAGTCGACATACTTTCACGTTCCCCTTCGGATGCAAATTGATTTCCCACCATTTTTATTACCGCTTGGTTAACTAAACATGTATTTCCTTTTAGTAGTCCCCCCAAGCTAAATGTGAAAGCTAAATCTAGCAAATATGTTGCATGAAAAGTTCAACAGTAGGTTCTTCGACGTGTGTACATTGTCTTGCAATTTCGCACCCTTGGAAATGTTTCCACTATTTTTTATCAGTTGCTTATGAAAAAGTACACGTTCCCTTAACGTGTTATATGATGAGAACAGTTTAAAGGTTCCGCAAATTAGATTGTTCGACAAGCGGACCTACCCCCTGCAATCGCTGAGATTCCCCGCGTATCACGCGCGGAGTCATTCTATCTTCCAGATAGTTGCTAGTGGGATTTCGACAGAGTGGAGCAATGTGTTGTGCAATCGAGAGTGACGATTCATTAAGTAGTGCAGCAGTGTTGTACAATGGTGAGCTATTCACTGCGTTGTCGTATGAACATCTTCAAGGCATACTTCAAATACAGAAAGTAGTGTGACAGAACGGTGCAGACATACAGGCATTAACTTCCCGGCAGCCCTGCTCCAACACGAAATGCAAGATTAAATTAGTCCAGAAGTTTAATTAAATAAATTCCGTGACTGACCGGAAAAATCTAAAACTGCTCATCATCCATGACGGAATTGCGCCGTGATTTATGTCGTCCTTGTTTCACAGATCTTGCGGTTTGTGATTTTTATTTTTGGGGATATTAAAAAGAAAAATTCTTCAATTCACCATAGTACTCTGGACATTCACTCAAGACTATGTGAGGTTCATTAGCAATGGGGAACTGATGCATATCAGTGATAATTTCATAGGAAAATGTGGACTATCTGTCGCGGAAAATGGTCACCATTTTCAGAACCTGCTGTATGGAGGGTGAGTAACAAATTATCTTATTTAGAATCTTGTACCAAAGTTTTGTAATGGTGTTGAGTTTGAGCGCCGTAAGTCTACACAAGAAAATACAGGCCGATAGAACTGAGATATTATCGGGAAATTTAAACTGCTCTTACTAGTAGTCCTACCATAATAATTCCGCATTTTCCCCATAAACTAATTCTAGGACCTATTTTACAGTAATTTTAAACACAATTTGGGCGGAGAGAATTACATTGTAAACATTATTTTGATTTTCTCCCGTTTCTCAGTCGAAATGGTTAATGCACATTCGTTCATAATTGACATAAAATGAGCCTTGCTTAAGATTATTTATATCCAATTTGTAAAAGACACATATTTCTGAAATATTTTAAGTACAATTCGTCGTCATATGGTCTTATTTTCTGGAAAGACCACACAAATGGCAGTAATACTTCATGCCATTTATCATACCCGCACATTTTTTATGAAAGAACCATTTTTAAAGAATTGACAGTTTTACTCGTCCATACTGAACCATTAGATTTTCATTTAAAATTTCACAGTACATAATAAGCCAAACATTACTTATAAAACATTAAACAACACATCCTTTCCCATGGCAAGACATCTTATTTTTGTACTTCATAAATTTTAACCTAGCACAATACGCTCTTGACCACTCGTCAATTTGCTGTTACAAGTGTTAGTTGTTGTAACTTAATATAGTTAAGAGATCACTATAATTCAAATCTTTATTTTATTACTCTACAGGAGTAACCCCACACTGTAAAGGGAAAATATCTGAGCAGAAATTACAATTGTTTAGTTGCTGTGAGTAAATGCAAAACTCATAAAAAGTACGTTAAAAATGAAACAACGAACTCTTTGAACAATTCCAATTTACACAGGTCAGTAGTCATATGAAATAAAACTGGTATCAGTAGTTTCCATTATTGAACAGAGATGTAATGCGCGAAGAACATGTACATTGATACAGCCGGTGACTACCGCACCCTTGGCTCGCGCGGCTTGTATTCATCTGCGTACACATGCCAAAAATAGCTTTTTGAATACAGGAATAGGTTTATTTCCTTTTTTTATAAGTATAGAGATTTACTATTTCATTATAAAATACAGTAATTTAATTGATAAAAGAAGCATTTTACCTGAAACATTGCATTATCGTAGGTTACTAACATTCCGTTAGAACTAGTGAATAGAGTCGAAGTCGTGGCCATTTTCCCGGGGTCACGTGTATATAACGTAGACACGAAAGGCGCTGCGAAATAGAACGATGTACGTTTATTGATTGAGCTATCTGCATGTCAATAAACAGTAAACTGATATGTGTATGCTAGTACAGAGATTTAACACATTAATTAACACATCCTTAGAAACATTGATAAATACAGAGAGAATACGAGAATGCCATCTACTTCTACAGCATGTACGGATATAATATATGTGTATACATGCATATATACATAAAACAAGTACTAGATAAGCAGAAACATATAAAACACTTAAATAGTTCTATCTGTTTCTACTTCTCTAGTGTGTATTATTTTAGTTACATTGAAAGTTACCTATTTTAATTTTACTATATATATATACCGAGAATTAGCCACAGGCGACTTCAAATGGTTTACTTCAATAAACAAGCAAAATAAACTATCTGTACGCAGATATAGAACTGCAGACATGATTCCTGACTTAGCTGGAGATTCACAAATATTGCCGGGACTGCGTCCGTGAAATGGAATGCAATACACGTCTGATCTTGATTTTCGACTAGACAGTATCACAAGGCACGGGTTCGCGATAAACGCGTTCCTTCAAAATGCCCCACAAGTGCAGGCACGGATATCCTGTTACCCTGGAGATGAGGCGCCTGGCATAGTGTTGTTGAAGAAGCTGTAATGTTTCCCCAGGGCATGAACTTTTGCACCATCTTGATGACATCACTATTTGCTGAAACGTGTATTTGTTGCCAGACAAAATCGTCTGATGTCTTGAAATAGGCTACGAAAATAGCTCTTCTGTGTTTTTTCTGATTGCTAGTAACATGTTTCGGCATTTATCTTATTTAAGGTACGGTCCAGTGAGAGTAAACACAAACTAAAATACATCCTTTCAGGTTGTAGGAAACGTGCCGTTCAAAAACGAGGTCTCGGGTAATTTGCTTGTTCGCAAAAGTTCCAGTGGCACGTGGCATTCAGCAAAGAGTCAAGATATCTCAGAGAATATGTTGTCCTATTAAACCTGTGACAGAGCACGAACACTGAACCTCTGTCTTTCGAACTCTTGTAACAACCAGTTGACATGCATAAAATAGAGAAATAATCCCAATTCATGATCATAAATCCAAGAAGGCATTCTGTTCACACAGAGCTCTTCCAAACTTTAATAAGTATGCTTATTGTCTGTGAGTGAGCTCTTCCAGAACGACAAAGCACTCCACCATTTGCCTACATTTTCATACTAACAACACAACTCTTCTTTGTAAAGCTCAAACACAACCCCTAAACTACCGGTTCCATATAACCGAAAATAATATCCTCCTCTGCCATACCGTATTGCCATATTATATATTTAATATATTCGGGTGTGACGGAATGGTAATAGCAAAACAATAATTAATCCTATGTTTTAAAGAAATAAGAAATATTTTAAGCGTTTAAAGAGCCCAAATCCATTGGAAGAGATTCTGTAGCATGCAGTCCAATGTTAGCTGGCGTAAAATTTTAAACCGATTCTTAAAACTCTATTTAAAAAGTTTTGTATACAGGTGAATATGTTGTTTTTATTTTTTATTTACCAGATTTTTGTTTATTAATAGTTACCATTATTAAACAGTCCGTCAAATGTTTCATTTCTACTGTAGTATGTTGATAACATTCCATCTCTTTATCCCTTTTCTATTTCTTTATGCATTAGCATTTCATTTTAAAGGTACATCATATGCTTATTAGTCGAGAATGGGAAATATCCTTCTTTAGACGTGTACTTACCTTCTTTCATTTTCAGAACGCTTATTATTGGTAACTTGGTGCAGTTGTTGCTTAAAGTTTATCCGGTCAAAAATCATTCTGGGCACATAAACAATGCGACAAATTGAGTAACATTAATATGAAAGCAGGGCCTAAACCACATCATTATTCGCGTACTAATGAACTTGACTCGAAATACACAGCTAGTGCTGCTCTGCGGCGAGTTGCTAGACAAATGAACGCATTATTTTTCTCCTTTTGTCTCGCTACGGTTAGACTGTGGCATGTTTCACGCTTTTCACAGGAGCATCTTTTCTCGTGGAGTAAGAGTAACTAGATTAAATCTTTCAGATTGCAGCATCTGCTGCAGTTTTCTCTGACTTACAACTGAAACTTGTAAATGGAGAAGTCCATTTCCTGTGGCTCAGACAATGGAATGTCTGCGTTTCAACAGTGATTTAGATTCCCTCTGCGAGGAAGTTACCTTTCGTTATCTGAAAAGGCTAATACCGGTTGATATTAGCAGCTGGAAGAGTCGGGGAAATCAGAAACCTCATAAATGGCACATTTTAGTTAGTTATACAGGAGAACTTGCTAGCCGTACAGTTGTTGAATTGATTTTTTTACGGACTCTCTTTAACATCTCAGGTCATCAGCGCCCCATTCTATTCAGGGCGTGAAACGACAAATTTTGCCGAGAGGCCTTTTCTTTCAGACTTGAGGTTCTTTTTCGTGCCGTAAATGTACGACACGGGACCCACGGCCCGGGAAGCCATACTTAGGATTTTTACGCCCGAAAAAAAGGAAGTCGAAGTCGAAAAGAACTTTTTGTCTGGGTGTAGCGGTAGCACTGTAAAATTCTTATGAGCCTACCTTTACCGTTTGGACATTCAGGGGCCAATAAAAGATTACTGCACTGCCCCTACAGCCGATATCAAGGTTCGTGATGTTATCCGGTTTTTTTTAATATAAAAAATAAGAGTGCGACTGAAATTCATCGCGAGTTGAGCAGTGTGTACGATAAAGAGATTATGTCAAGACCAATGGTGTCTCGTTTGCGCCAATCATTCATTGAAGGGAGAACAATATTGCACAACCAAGTGGCCGACCCTCCACTTATCGCGCTCCGAATATTGTCGACGAGGTCCGAAGGGTCATGAACACCGATTGGTACCTTACGCTTGATGAGATTCTGTTTGGAATTACTTCACTGGATCAAAATGGGTTCCTCGAGTGCTTTCAGAGCAACACAAAGAGCTGAGAGTTGACGGTGCATTGCTATTTTGCAGTTTTTTTGAGAATGAGAGACATTTTATTTGATCGAATAGTATCCGGGGACGAGGCATGACTGGACGTCCGATTCCAAAAGACACGAGTGTGGTGCGGAAAGGAAAAGATGAGTCAACGCCAAAAAGGCGAAAAATGTGCAATCAGCTGGCAAGGTCATGGCAACGATCATCTGGGATTCCAAGGGAGTATTGCCCCGTGGAACCACGATCACAGCTGCTCGCTATTATTAGGTGTTGAGAAATCTTGCAAGGGCGATTTAAAACAAAAGGAGAGGAAAGTTGAGCAAAACAGTTTTTTTTTTTTTTTTTTTTTTTTTTGTTCCGCGATAACGCTCGCCCACCCGTTGCTCGTGAAACTTCGACCGTGTTTGAAAAGTTTCGATGGGATATTTTTCGGTGATCCACCATACTGTTCTGATCTTGCACCGAGCGACCTTTTCCCGCAAATGAAGCAACGCTTCGTAAATGAGAAAAAACTTAAAAAAGAAGTGGAAAATGGCTAGCCGGCTTGGCGGGAGAGTAATTTAAACCTGGATTAAAAAAAAAGTGTTATATCTGTACCATTAATGTATTGAGATTCAAGGGGTGTATGTAGAAAAATAATTATTGAATTAACTTTCAAAATACACCCTATTTGAAATATTTGAATTTTTGGTTATTTTTTTTTAAATGGCGTAACTTACTTTTAAGACGACCCTCGTATACTAAAATCTTTAACAGAATGTATATCTGTTTAGGATAGTACTGTAATATCTGTGAGGACATTAGAGTAACATTTTATGGGAAATAAAACGTATGAACTTAAAAAATACAATTTTACTAGTTTCCCAAACAGGGGCGACTCCTCTGAGAAGTTCCTGATTTGCGCTACAGCCAAAATTTCAACGTTTAATTTTCTAAAACTGTACGACGATGATTTTTTTGCGTAAAAAACCGTCTTACGGGCACTTTTCTTTCGTCTGAAAGAAAGCTGTATGTTTGCACTGTTATATCTGTAGGAGACTTCGTTTGCAGCGGCTGCAAACCAATATCTCGTTAACCTTACGGGGTATTTTGTTCGGAAGAGGCGAGAGGAAGCGGTATGAGCTGCCTCTTTCCCATAAACGTCATTGTGTGCATGCACCACCTGAACCTTCATCTTTCGTCACGTGCCTTCGGAGGAATGTTTGACTCCATCTTTTTACAGACCGATTGTTGTTGCGTTTCAAAGTAAAATAAAATATTATAAAAGACTATTAGATAATTATAGTAAAATAGTTTATTAATAACAAAACAGCCATATATATTCAATATGCGGAAATTTGTAGGTATTTCAATATCCCCCAAAACTACATTTGAAGTAACAATATTCTCATGATACACTTTCTAGCAGCAATAATCAGTCGTTTCGTTAGTAGAGAAATGTTACTGAATTTCAGGGAAGTAAAGTTTCCTGTGAATTCGTTAAGTAGTTCCTTTATTTCGCTTTGTATTAATGGAATATAAGAATGAACACCACAAAGCTTATTTTAAAACTGTTTCTTACCGATCATTGGAAAAGAAAAAAAAAAAAAAACTGGAAAACTTGGTAAAGTAACTCCAATTATTAATTTCGGTGAAGTGTTATTTTCAAACACAGGAAGCATACAATGCTTTCTGTAGAAAGAATTCCAGACTTCATTCAAAGATAAATCCAAAAGTTTGCTACCATAATAACGAGATGAATAAGTATTTTGTTTAAATATGTAAGTTACTACAATAGTTTATTAAAGCATTTCTCTCTCTCTATTTTTGTGTATATTTATCCTGTGTTAATTCTCGGATTGCGATTCTACAAGCTTGTGATTAATATTTAGACGTATACGTAGTAAAGTATTGCGCTGCGGCTTTATACTGTGGCGAGCCACCCTTGCTTTACTTAACATTTTAGTATTACAATTATAAAAGTTTAAATAGCTGCACAATTTAAACATACGAGGGGATGTTGGTAAGTTCTTGACCTAACATAGAAAAAGGAATTGTGTTTAAAATGATTTATTCAATATAACCCCCTTTTAACTCCATAAACTTAGCGCAATGTTCATAAAATACTTCTAAGCCTCTTAAAAAGATTTTTTTCTTACTGCAAACCATTCCTGCATAGTACTCACCATTGCTCCTTTCGATAAAGACGTCTTCCCAGTCGTTTAAACTTTGTAAATAGATAATAGCTTGAAGGGGCAAAACCTAAAGATTAGGGGGGTTGGTTAGCTTATTATTTTTCTGATAAGTTAAGAAAATTGTGAGCGGATGCATAGTGTTCCAAAAATAAGTACACATTAGGAAAATTGCCCCCGGGTTTTCTTTCCAAAAGGTGTCCTGAAAGAGTTTGTCCGTAATGCAAAATAATAACACACGGTATCTTTTTACTTTATCCTTAATAACCAACCATAATAAATCTTTCTTTGCCCCCCCCCCCCTTAAAATGCGGGAACTTTCCCTGCCAATGTTTCTACACGACCTTTCTTTGTGCGGGGCGAACCACCTTGTTTGCAATTGTTTGATTGTTCTTTTTTTCTAGATGGTAATAATGGATCCCTGTTTCAGCCTCGGTTACAATACGATCCAAAAATTCGGTGGAATCATCTTCAAAACAACAACAAATCGAATGAAGGCTGTCACTCTGAGTTGCTTGTTATCATTGTCAAGCATTTGGGATCCATTCAGAACTGATTATTTTTATCATACCCAAATAATGGTGAATATTTTAAGGACGCGATCATAGGATATTTTCGAAGTTTCAGCTATACGTTGAGCTAATTCCTCGATCCTCCAAAATCATATCATGTACATCAACATTTTTTTTTGGAGTGGATATGTCGGTCCTGGTGGTGTAGTGGTTACATACTTGCCTCCTACACCCAAGAACGGGCTTTCGCACCCGGCCAGGACCGATGGATTTTTTTGGGCGTAAAAATCCTAAGTATGGCTTGCTTCGTAAGGGGAGTAAAGCCGTGGGTCCCGTGTCGTACATTTACGACACGAAAAAGAACCTCAAGCCTGAAAGAGAGGCCTCTGAGCAAAATTTGTCGACCGTTTCACGACCTGAGTTGAATGGGACGCTGATGATCTGAGATGTTAAAGAGCGTCCATAAATAAATCAATAAAAAGGGGGGGGGCAGTGGATACAGAAATAGGACTTACAACTGTATTTATCTTTAGCATTTGTTCCTCCTCTCTCAAAATCCATTACCAAAATTTATGCTGGCTTACAAAGGACGGTGATCCTTCAATATATCTTCCATAAGCATGGAAATTTCCTTGCCGGACAAGACTTTCAAAGATAAGTACTTTATCGTTTAACGACATTAAATTTTCTCAAATTTTAGATCCATCTCTGAAATATTTATTTTAAAAATTTATAATATAAATCAGCTACACTCAGGATCACCAAAATTGCAGACACTGTTTACAAGAGCATACTAGTTGTCATAGTAAACGCTTTTGGTTCGATAGTTCTAGGCTAAGACCTTAACAATGCCCTCACATGCTTGAAACCTATTTTGCTATTAATAATGTACATAAATCTCTCAAAAACATACTTAATATAATTACAAAGCCAGATTCCCTATACCTCTTTTTTCATAACATGGATAAATGTTTATCTGTTCTGTTGGTTACTATAATAGATGCCCAAAGCAAAACACATATTTTGTTGATTTGGTACCTCTCGTGTAAAATTCACTTTGTTTAGCAACAAATAAAAAGCATAGGAAAATATCTGATATCACCATCCAAACTAAACTGAAAAATCAGTTTACAAAGTCTTGTCTATACCATACAAAGTTATGGTTTTTATTTCAACAGCACCACCTCTAGTGAAGGTGAAATAAGTGTAGGTAATCTGTTTGCGATAATGCAACACGTTGAAATACCCCAGGCAGATTTCGATTTCCTTTATTTCTGAGCTTACAGTTATTTTAAACTTTTGCTCCATAATACCAATAATTACAGTTTCTAAAATTAAATGTTTTTATTTTGGAACATATGTATTCAATTATAAAAAATAGCTAAGTGGTTTGTAAAAGATAGCGCATGATTTGTCAGGACATGGTATATATTTCATGTGAAATAATATGTAATTCTGGCTAGGATTAAAAGCACTTAGAAAAATCACATTTTCAAGTAGCAAATGTGCATAATTTTATAGGTTAAAGCATTATGGATTTAATCATTTTTCAAATGTTGGTTTTGTAAAAGTCTACGGTCTACAGTTATATGTTAAAATACCCTTTAATAAACGATAAGCTTATTCCTATTTTAAATGGCATTAGTAAACGAATTACTATAAGACCATTTGCTATGTGGTCTTATATGGCAATACACATTTTATGACCATTGCCATGAGTTATTAGGACAATAAAAGAAATGTATCTATAACAATAATTAGGATCTAGTACTCTGTCAGATTCTAAACTCACTTTTTGAAACGGAGAATACCCCAAAATAAAATTAACTAAATTTACCTTCCCTAATAGGAATCGAACTCATCCTGGAATTGTTATGCGGAAATCTCAGTTCTAAACCAAATCAATAAAACTTGGTCCCATCCTAGAAATTTGAATGGTAGGTTGTCTTAGACTGTTGCCTTATTTCAACCGCCATTTGTTCCTCCTCTTTCAGATATGGCACTTAAAACTAAAAGCAGAGAGCGAAGTTTTTCTGCAGTAAAACAAATGCCTTATTAAGTAGATATTGCTTTTTCTGACGTATCGTGACAACTCCACATACAATGTCTTAATTTTATTTTTTGTAATATACTGTTAATGTTTCAATTGAGTCATCCGCATATTTCATTACCGATGCGAAGGCAGGGGATTGCATCGACCGATAAGTCATCGCTCAAGTCTACATGGGTGGAGTTTACTGAACTGGCCTTGAATAGTGGAAGAAACTATTTGTGTCCAATCCAAGAATAAAACCTGCTAAGAATAACAAATGGCAAACACTAAGCCTACTTAATAGATACTACAATTTATTTATAGTTCGTAATATCCGAAACGATTCTTCTGGTGCCGTAAGGGAATTATCTGAAGGAAAATGTCCAGTTGATCGAGTACAAATTCGTAATATGATACAATTTGTAGTGTGTATATGCCTTAGCAGAACTAAAGGGTAAATCCGTCAAAAGCTAAATTTAATTCTCAAAGATAATTGCGAAGTGTAAAGGATAGTTTCATAAAAGAATACCAGAACCACCATGGGTGGCCGAGGTCGTTAAGGCGTGGATTCGTGAGCGGGAGGTCTCGGTTTAAATTCCCGCCAGGACTGTCCTTCCTGACTGAGGTTTTTCTACTTTTTTCTCAGTTCTCATAAGTTACAAATGCCGAGGAAGTACCCTAAACTTAGGCCTGGAACGTTTCTTTCCTTTAGAAAAAATTTCTTTCCCAGTTAATCATTTCATCTCGTGTATTATCAGTGTCCACCGCCTGTGATGTTTCGGTAATAAAAACGGACGTTAAACACTATTAAAAATACCAGAGATATGTGAAAAATAAAAGATAGGTGGTCCAGCATCTCATTGCGTGACAAGGGTGGGTGTATAACTTTTAAATTTTTTTAAATTTTATTAAACTGCCACTCTAGTGTTTTATATCACCAAAGTTTATATTATCCCGAATCTCATGTAGCCCAGTTAGCCATGAGCGATGGCTTAAACCTCCGGTGCTGTCCCCGCTTCCGCGTCAGTCATCAGATAATTGGACTACCCGATACACGTGGGGTGTGTGATATGGAGTCAATGTGCTACTGAACAACGGGCTAAAGGAACTGCGATATGAAACAGCAGGGATGAACTCGAAAGCGGGTCAGGCTAGAAGCCGCTAATGTAATACAGAACACAATATACAATATTTCCCCGTTTAATAAAGAAATAACAAAAGCATAAAAATAAAAACGATAAATTTAATTGTATAATATATAGTTTAATAACCATTAAATATATGCACATTACTTTTACAGCTCTTAAGGGAATAGTGAATCCAATGGTATAACTAATAATGTTCATCTAGCTATAAATACTTTTCATCACGGAATACTTTATTCGCGTTATTAAATTGTAACTGCAATTTTACTGCACCTTTTCATTGTTTTAATGGAAAATGTTAAAAAGCGTATATTTTAGAAATAAAGAAGTTGAAGTTAATCAATAAGCTCTTAATGGATTTAAAGAATGAAATATTATATTTCGGAATGTATTTTCAAAGCATTCAGAAGCGAAAATGTTCTAATTATAGAATATATCTTGCTAATGGTATTTGGGTACCTCATCTATAAACTTGCAACGGTAACATTTGTTCTTGTTTTGGGGGGTGGGGTGGAGGACTTAAATATATATTTTAAAGTATATTATGTATGATACAGTGTTCATGTAAATGCTTTTTTTATTTTTTGAACTATCTAAACTATTTACCGTTCAATGTAAGTAAATAAAATTTAAATAAATTACACGTTTGAATTTACAGGTGAGGTGAAATCTCTTTTACATTGCAAACCCGATTGTCATAAAAAGGAGCAATTTATTTTTTGCTCAAAACACTACTGCTCTCAAAGTTCTTAATCGAAACAATACCTGCATACATTAGAACAGTGCAGCCCAACAGGCCGCCCCCGACAGTTTTCCCTGCCCTCTAGGACAGTGGTTTATTACTAAAAAGTTGAAAAATAGGTTCATAACTAAGCCTAGTACCTATTTACTAAAGTGAAGAAGTAAACGCGAAACAGAAAGACTGGGCTCAGACCTAAATCCCTTTCTTCCCCCCTTCTGTCTGCGTTGTTTCAGAATCCAGGATAATTGCAAAGTTTGCATTGTTTTTTTTTAATTGTGTTTAACGGCCGTTTTTACTACTGAGGCACCACAGGCGTTGAACACTGATGATACATGAAAGGATATATTGGGATAGGATTGTTTAAGGAATGAAACGTTCTCGGCCTAGTTTTAGGGTACCACCCCGGCATTTGCCAGTTATGAGGACTGAGGGAACCCTGGAAAAACCCAGTCAGGGAGAACGGTCCTGGCGGGATTCGAACCCCAGACCTCCCGCTCACGAGTCCGTGCCTTAACGACCTCGGCCACCCGTGGCGATTTTGCATTATGTGAAAGCAAAGTATTCCCAGTGCAAAGTCGCTTAAACACAGGTGGGCGTTTGCAAAAGGCGAAAGCTTGACGTTTCTACTGGAACTCTGTATTAGAACTGTTTTCAATTACTTTACTTATATCTTTGGCTCTTTAGTACGTGTCAGGCGCGAGTTTGCAAAGCGTGTTGGCTTGCTGTTCAGTAATCATGGGAAATATATATTAAAACTTAGTGAATAGTGAATATATTTTGAAGAATAATGATTTAATAATAATAATAATAATAACAATAATAATAACTTAAATTATAAAGGAAATTTGGCTCTGGAATTATTCTTCGAAAAAATTTACCGTAGCTGACAAATCTTCGTCAAATAACGGCTATTAAAAGGCATAATCGAAATATGGTGATAACCAAAGCTGTCTTTAAAGCTACGTGGTTTTTACTTCTTTCACAAAATCTCACGCAGGCAAACTCTCTAGAACTTGTATAGCAGAGATATATAGAGGAAAGGTCTTATGACTTCATGCTTAAAGCTACGAAATGAATGAATGAATGGTGTTTTACTCCCGTTTTTGCTATGGGGGCACCACAGGCGATGAACACTGATGATACATGAGATGAAATGATACATTGGGAAAGGATTTTTTTAAGGAATGAATCGCTCCAGGCCTAAGTTTAGGGTACCTCCACGGCATTTGCCATTTATGAGGACCGAGGAAAACCTGGAAAAAAACCTTTGCCAGGGAGGGTGGTCCTGATGGTATTCGAACCCAGTCCTCCCGCTCACGAGTCCGCGCCTTAACGACCTCGACCACCCGTGACGGTCTTAAAGCTACGGCAGTTTATTATTGCTGTGATAATCAAAAGCGGCAATAGGGTTAATGTAGTAAGATATAGATGGCTCATATACTCTGTTTTGAACAGTAGTAACTATAAAAGAACTATTTGCTGCTGCAATTTTATATAAAACATGTTAGAAGCTCGGAAATTGAGTGGAACTGCTGGCAAATGCATCAGCATATAACAGGAATTCTGATATTATAGATTAATACACAAAAACTGTAATGTTTGCTATTATTATTGTTATTATTATCACTTATTATTATCGGAAATGTGGAAATAATAACGTTATTTATCGCACCTGTCAAAACAAACAGTTTAAACTGTTTTAGTTTTTTACACTTTTTCTAATAATTACAAGTACGGCAGATCTTTGTGTGCCAGGCACTAATTTCTAAACACACAAAACAGACTATCCAAAAGGGGGTGAAATTTCCGATGATTGCAGCAATTTAAACCAAATTCTGCAAATAACATGTGTACCATTCATATTCAACACCTGCATTATGCTGTTATGTATCAAGAGCATTGTGTTGTTTTCCTATTCTATTGGCATTGCTCGTACCTCTTTTGTTTTAGGTCTCGTAATTAAATACTAATTAAGGTTTTCCTGGGTTTTGTTCTCTTTGGCAATAGACGTGCTGTATGATTCTGTTAAAACTGGCATCAAAATACTTTGCTTACCCTGCTCTCTTTGCCTCGAAGACAATTAGGATTACTTTTTAACACAAAGCATTAAGTAACTAGACCGTGTGGTTGTAAAGTTTTTGTACTTTTTGCTTTAAGAGTTGAGCAAACGTGTAATGAATGTTATATGCGTTACTGGTTAAATCACCGTGCGAGATATTTAGCACAACTCGTATCGTTTTCTTCATACTCTTCCCAGAGTTTTACAGCAGTTTTAAAAATACAGCGTCCTCATTCCGTAACGCATCTGAAATGAATTTGGTGACAGAAAGTTAGTGCATAATACCTTAGCCACATTGGAAAATCATGTCGCGCGTTTGAAAGTCATGGCACTCAGATATTTTGCTTTCTTTCGTTATTTAGTAGCAGTAAAATTAATATTATACTTACTCTCATAGTAGATGCTAAATATTTCTGCCTTCCGCTGTGAAACATATGTGAATTTTCCCGGATATTTGTTTTTCTTCAGCTCCGGCATGGGTTTATTTCCGATACAGCAATAATTTTCTGTGAATGAAGATGCAGCAGCTGAGTGCTTTATGTACGCACTGTCAGCAGATAACTCACTTATTGATCTTTGCAGGATAATTGTGTAACCAATAACTTATTTCATCAAGCATCTCCTGTGTTAAGAGCCGATTTTTTAGCACCAGCTTCTTCCCAGTGAAAACGCCTGGCGTTTAAACTCTGTTTGTCAATCTGAAAAGTTCACTTCACGATAGATATGCTACTATTGAAAATTTAGCAGGAATTTCTCTCATACAGTCCTTGTAGGATTTATTTTTAACAAAACAAGCACAAATAAATATTATTTGTTCTGGCGCATATCTCTCCCTTGGCATACTTTACAATGCACAATCACGCAGTAGAAGGTCTAACAAGCACTCCGTACAGAAAAAATGAATGGATGAATTAATGAATGAATAGTGTTTAACGCCTGTTTTTACTACTGAGGCAACACAGGAGGTGGACACTGATGATAACATGAAATGAAATGATATATTGGGAAAGGATTTTTTAAGGAAGGAAACGTTCCAGGCCTAAGTTTAGGGTACTTCTCCGGCATTTGCCATTTATGAGGGCTGGAGAAAACCTGGAAAAAACCTTAATCAGGAAGTACGGTCTTGGGGGGATTCGAACCCCAGACTTCCCGCTCATGAGTTCGTGCCTTAACGACCTCAGTCACCCGTGGCGGTCGTACAGAAATACAACTGAAACAGTTGCCATGAAAAGCAAGAATGAGCAAACTCAAATATCGCAATTAGCTACAGTCTTATGGAAATCGCGCCTCCATTATTATGTACAAACTGCGATTTAAAACAGTTCCTCCGATCCACCCTTCACTTTTTTGATTGATTTATTTATGAACGCTCTTTAACATCTCAGGTCATCAGCGTCCCATTCAACTCAGGGCGCGAAACGGCCGACAAATTTTGCTCAGAGACCTCTCTTTCAGGCTTCAGGTTCTTTTTTGTGCCGTAAATGTACGACACGGGACCCACGGCTTTACTTCCCTTCCGAAGGAAGCCATAATTAGGATTTTTACGCCCGAAAAAATCCATCGGTCCAGGCCGGGTTCGAACCAGCGATCTTGCGTTTAGGAGGCAAGCACCACGATACCACCAGGACCACCACGCCACCCTTCACTAAAATATTCTTATGTAAACCCAATCATAATATTTTATATATTGTAATATATAATGTAGATATCATGTATGTATAAATGCGTAATACGATGTAATTGTAACATCTGAATTGTGTTAGGTCACAAAAGAGAAAGTCTGTGGTGTTAAATGGCTATGGTAGGATGCCGAGAGGATCATATAAAATCTTTACAATAGGAAGAGTGTACCTGAGGATGTAGTGTGAAACTATTTTTGATCTTACTACTCTTTGGAGGGTGATAAACTCAAAGGAATTTTTTAAACTCGTTGAGATCACTGACCGCAAATGTCTTGTACTGCTCGCCTTTTAAATCTAGCCAATGCTTAGGTATGTTTTTAAACTTTCAATAACAACCAATGGTATTACGGTACGTGAACTTTAATCCAGCCAATGATAGATGTATGTTTCACATTTTTAAAGACAGACGCGAGGCTTGTGCAAGCCTTTTGGCGTCTCTTAGCCAACGATTTTTTATTTGCATTTAATATCTAAGGGAGAGTTTGCTGGGCTGAGGCACTCAGTTTGAAGATGACAGACGGCTAGATACATTCAACTCAACTCAGTTTTCTCATTACTCACTTCAGTTAAGTTAGCATAAGCTTATCACTCAACAAGCAGTTTACAAGCTCTATGCGATGCGAGACAGGCAGTTTTATGTTTTATACGCAGCTAGTTACCCGCAGTCCACCGGCAGTACGCAGTTAAAAGATCTACCCAGTTCCACTCAGTTGAGCAGTTCGCAGTACTCATCTGTGAGTTTTACACTCAACAACTAAGTTTATATTCAACGTAGCCAAGCCTTTCACACGCAAAAAAGATCAGAGGAATCAGAGAATTTGGATATAATAAAAACCAGTTACATATTATGTAGTCGTATCGCGTGCCTATTTACCTATCGAACTCCTCTTCCGGTTCTGTATAGTCCCAATCAACAAAATAGCTGAATCACCTGAGAATTGTTGCCATTGAAACGTGGGCAACAACACCGAAGTCACCAATAATCAGTCAATCAAACCACTTCACAACTTAAAGCAAATCAATGCCACCAGATCGCTTCAAGGTTAGTGCCCAACCTGTAGCACATAGTCGGAACCACACCAAACCATTTCAAAATTTGGCACCCAACGTGGGTACAACATCGACGACCACAATACCCCGGCACAAAAGCGATCCAGATTGCATAGCGGAGTGAGGGCACGGTATAAGGTAACGTTTTGTGTAATAGGATATATAAATTCATAAGGTAATTCTCTAATACATCGAAGGTGTGTTTTTGTATAGTTGAGATTAATAAAATATCAGGAAAAAACACGAAGATGGAAATAAGGTGCCCAAAATCTTGAAGGATCTTTCCCAATCCATTTGTGTTTAAAAGCAATATACCTGTATATTGCTAAGTGGGATGGAATTCAGAGTTGGAAACACCGCCTTAAGTAGGCTGTGATTCTATAAAAGTTGCAGTAGTTCAACAAACGTTTTATTTCTTGTGGGAACTAGTCAAACTTTCGACGTATCTCTCTGCCGCTGAAAATTGGCATTTGTTTCTCATAAAGCCTAACCCTAAACTACATTTTCATAATTATGAGGCAAACAAGCTTTAAAAAATACGTCTAAAAGTTTTTGTCTCATTACATTCCTCTATACGGCTAAGATTTTCTAATTGTGCCACAATTCTATCAATAATAATAATAATAATAATAATAATAATAACAGTAATAATAATATCACTAGCATTTTATTCTATTCCGTTTTCTTTGCCTTTGTCCTAATATTCCGTTGAACTCTCCAAGGGCAGTAATACGCATATTTCTATAATTTCATTTAGCTCATTAAATTCCAACAAAAATTATTCTTCATTACTTTAGGAGAATCCTTCGAGGCATATGAACCAATAATTATTCAATTAATTTTAAAATAAATATTAAAATATACATAGATATACGATATTTCGAATATATTGCCTCGGCGTGCAAATGTTTTTTTTTTTTTTTTTTTTTTTTCTAAATGCTCTATTGACGACGGCCTCCTAAATGATTAGATTATTAGCAAATCCAGTTGTAGTGATTAGAGAAAAACATTTATCGACGTCCTCGTAGTATCGTAGTAGTCGATTTATATTTTGATACTTAAAATCAGTTGCATTTTTAATTATATGCTTATAGTCATATTTAAAAGGGTCTTTAAGGTGCTGATTTACAGTATGACTTTGTATTTGAAGGAAATTTGGTGGTAAAATGATCTTTGTGGCAATAAGACCTAGCGCACTGTACATAGATATACGTTTATATTGCTGTTAAATTGTGTTATTTGGAGTAAGGTGGTGGATGCTAAGCAGTTAATTATTTTCCACTTCGCTCTACATCGTTTCAAATATTTAACCAAATACCTTTCCTCTCGCGAATCAGGTTATGAGTTTCACTCCTCGTATGCTTCTGTTTCTGAGCATTTGCTTGTTCATCGCCGTGTTGTAAAAGGATGGCACACACCTCGGTTTGTTCTTAGCTTTCTAGCCTGACGATTTTCTTCCACGTAGAAAAGAAAAGTTTTAGCGAGAAGCACTAAACCCCCTTTCTCTTTCTTCTCTTCCTTGGCCTTTCTTTCTTGCATCGCCTCCCTCCCAGCCGACCCTTCTTTAACGTCTTTTCCACCTCTAACACTCCTTTCTCTCTCCAAGTCCAACTCCTCATACTGCCCTTTCACATACATATACATACAGCCACACAAAAAGGTTTTTGCAAGTCAACTATAGTAAATTTGTGCTGACTTAGAAAAATCCAAATCCCTAGATGTACCTCTTCGCCCCTCCTACAGCTTGCAGGCGCCAGGGTGCGCAAACGCCTGCTCCCTCCTCCAGCCAATATTCTCCAGTCGTTTTATTCTTCTGGTTCTTTTTTGTTTCAATAGACTTGGCGCGCAACCTACTCCTAGCATTGATTTCGCTGTAGAAATATATTATGATTAATAGCTTTTGTCTTATCTTCCTTTTCCCCAAATTTACATATATGTAGTTACGATAGAGATCTTTGCTGTAGACAGAATGGTGAGAGTACATTTTGAGCAAATTGAATTTAGTCTCCGCCCTCTTTGTTATCCTTTTCCTTAGATGAAATTTAAGTTTGTGAAAGCGTCTCGTCAACTGATTAAGGGTTTTCAATTTAATAAAATGTACCAGAATTCTTAGTTTGTTGAGTGAATTTCGCTATTGAAACGAGGATGATGTTCAGAAGGTAAAAGCATATAAAAGAAGAAAATACTTTAGAAAGAGCGGTGCCTAAGATAGGAGCTATAGTGTTAATTAATTTATTAACTAAGATAGTGAAATTGGGTGATAACCGTACACATGAAGACGTCAACATGCTGAAATAATGTTACTTATTTGTAACGTTGCCTGCATTATTCGTGCCTCATATATGCTAATAAAATTTACGAAATGTTTTCTATGTTTGTAGTAATCTCCATGTACGCCACTATTTTTATGCCAGGTATATTATAACTTTATACAGCTACGTCCACCTCCATAGCTAAATGAAAACAGAGTACAATAATCAGTGAGTTAGATATCACGTGCATATCACTTAATTAAAGATATTTCTACTTATCTTCACACTAGAAAGAATGTAACTTCAGACATTTAATTCATTAATATAGTTAATGCGGTTAAAGAAAATATTTGTGTTGTCAAAAAGTTAAAAAACGAACACATTGCTATTTATAGATATGTTAAGATGATAAATGAAATGAATGAAATTACTCCCAAAGAACCCAAAGTCTCTGGCAAATAAATGTATCCTTTCAGGGTAAGGAGAAAATAAAGAAAAATTCGTGAACCCAGACCTGTACCATTTATAAAAACAATATTTCTTACACATTAAGAATTATAATTATTTTAATCTAATTTTTATGGCTATTTCAGTGGTACAGTTCAATACAAGTGAAACTGTTGAATTTCTGAGAACAGTTTAGAAAGTAAACTGACCTATTAATTTTTTCATGCTATATGCACTGAAGCTACTTTTTATTCAGCGTATACAGCAGTAATGAAGTAAACTCTAGAGGGCTGATAGGTATTAAAGATAGAAATATCTGAAAACAAGGTTACATTTTTTTTTTTTTTTTTTTTTTTTTAATTTTTGCCTATTAATGCCCCAGTTGGTTACAATAACTACAGGGAAGAAGTATTAAACTAATGATTATACTTTAAGTGTACGAAAACCACCAGTATGAAGTTATCTGATGAATTTTTAAAATTGAAGTAAGACAAGATGGAGCGGGTTGGCTCAGTAGAAAGTTTGGGTCTCTCATTCTAGAGGTTCTAGCTTCAAATCCAGCAGCCGACTAAATCTGAGGTTTTCCATTGTTTTTCAGGGTCCATTTTAAATAGGGTAAATTCCAGGTTAATATTTTCTCTATCACGGATACACCTTCCATTTCATTATTCATTTTCATTGCTTCTGCCGTCTTTTGTGTTTGTAATGTCATTAAGGCTGCCCTAACATATGAGGATTGACCATTCATCCAAGAAGCCCTTTATTGTGCGCATGTTTTCTGTGTGCGTTTAGAATAAATTTCCCCCTGACAGGTGACCGACTCAAACATTGTTTTGGGTGTAGTTCTATAAATGGGAGAGGTAACCTAATAATCACATTCCGAAATAGAACTTTTAGTGTTGTTGCATTTTCAGCATAAGTAGAAATTGGCGTGTTTTCAGGAAGCATGTTAATAGTAACTACAATTTTTATTGAATACATTTATTAGATTCACATTGCCAAAAATGTACTTGAAAGATTTTAAATTTTTCTAAAACAAAAATAAATGCAAATAAATATAAACTTGTCCAGTCCCTAGAATTGACTTTCATGACTGGCTGAAGAGGTATTTTTAATGGTGTTTAATGCTCGTTTTATAGTTGAGGCGCCACAGGCGGCGACTAAAGAGTGAAATTATATCCGAATATTTTTTTAAGAGACAAAGAACTTGAAGCTAAACCCATTTAACCGCTTTAACAAAAAACACAAGACCCTGCAGTATAGCATATATGAGAAATTAATGAAATAATATAGAAATAAGCAATAAGAACAGAAAATGTATTAGGGTCTGATTTAAGTTGTAATATTGTATGTATTATAAGTTTGCATATTATTTTATAAAAGCACTTATTTATGGTGCTTATTAAAATATAGAGGTAAATTATTTGCTGCATAGTTACACTATGCTATATATTCAGAAAATTTAAAGTTTTTATGTAACGAAGAAAATTTCTTTAAAAATCGAGCGGTTCACTTTACTTTGAAAAATGATAACGTTATCCCGATACTCAAGCAGCAAGTTCAAAGGGAATATTAAAACATCATTACAGAACTGGTGAATGAGACCGTAGAGTGTAATGAAATTAAAAGGAACCACCAAGAGGTCTTCCTCTCACAGTTAAAATGTTTCTTCTTTCAGAAGCTCCTTAATCACAAGTGTTTACGTCATTGAACATTTTAAGTCATATTTCTTAATGTATACTTGCGCAACTGTGACATAAAAAGCATGTACTCCTATGTACTGATAAACATTATGATTAATTTATTTGAAAACAAAAAGAAAATCAAGGCTTTCGTGTATTACAGAGTTGGCAAAACAAAGAAAACTTATCTAAATTAATTTATTCTGAAGTTTCGCCTGAATGTAGTTCGAATATAAAACTTTGTACGAATTAGGAAAACTTTCGCACCATATTTGTAATTCCATCACCAGAGGATACAGAAAGTGTTACTATTAATCCACTCTGCAGACAACGACCCGGTTAAATCGATCCAATGCAAGTTAAAACGTAAAAAATATTGCAGCAGTGATTTCGTAAATCTTCAGAAAATGACTTAAACTTTTATCTGACAATTTTATCTGACAGTGCTAGTTTCTTAAGGAGATTGAGGATGACCAGTCTTTCAGAATATTGCGCAGGCAGCATTTATACATTTTCAGGGATACTTGTGATATGAATTATAACTGTTAGATCAATAGAAACAGATCACATGTGGAACATAGTGATCAGCCCTCACTGTATCTATTAGTTTCCTTTTTATGGCTTTTAATAATAATAATAATAATAATAATAATAATAATTATAATAAGCTACATATTGATTTATATTTCTGCTACAAAAATCGTGAAGATAGGACAAAAGCATAGACTGATTTTAATGTTTCAGTTTGCTGTCATATGCCCTGTATTTTCCGAAGGTCATCCATATAATGTTGACCATATTACCATGGGGTCCCCTTTATCGTTTCCGTGTTCTTTGTGGTTCACTCGATTTTCAAAATACAAGGATCACGCCCTTGGCGTAATTCCTGCAGTCGATTATGATAATTTTATACTCTTTATTATAAACTGTGCTTGTCACTATTTAAAGCCACGTGTTAGAGTAACAATACCTAATTGTTTAGCACAGATGTATGTGCTTACCCTTAAAAATACAACATAAGAATGTTGTAAAGGTGTAAGTATTTAATCTAATTTGAACCAAATATGTAATCTCCAATATAAGTCGAAAATTTATCATATTTATATTTGCAGTCAAGTTTAAATGAAATTCGGGTAAATATGTACTTTCTAACTGTATGCTTTATAACAAAATTTAATTAAGGAATGCCACAATCATGAAATTGTTATGTTATTTTGAATCTTCATTAGGTGTGTGTATTGTATCAAAATGCGATAATTATGCTTTTGCTTTTTTATAAATTTAGTTTTAACCAAGTTTAGACACGCCCAAATGTTTTCATGTTTATTGATATTTTAGCTGGTATTTGTGTATACCTATCAACGACTGGTAGAGGGATAGTAATTATTTCTACATTTATAATTAATAAAATTTGACATGCAGTTCATTTAAGCAGTGAAAGAATTTAGTGATACGTTTGGAAGTTGTGTAGATCTATGTTGCACATAATTACAGACGCTATTAGGTTTTTATATGTAATATTTTCTATTACTTTATGTCACCTTTTTTAGTGTTTAACGTTAATAGCTTGGAAGCACGATTTTCATACCCCAGGAATTTCAGCATTGAGCACGTGTGTTAGACCTATAATTGGATATTATCTTAATATTAAATACACCAATTTACGGACCAGCGGGTGAACAAATTTTAGAAGCAGAATTCTTTACATTTTATGGCATTTTATGTGCACTATGAAAACTGTTTTTAATCAGCATACATTTATTATGCTACAAGATTTCACAAGATGTAAAAGCAAAATATTTGCCCTTCAAGAAAGCGTGGTTTCCCAGAAGTATTCACATTTGTGACGCAGAAATGTTGTTTAACTGTGGATGCGATTCGTAGATCTTTCCAAAGATCTACTTTTAGCAGTAGGCATTTCATTAATTTGTAACATTATTATTTTCTTTTCTACCATCTTCATCTTATTTTTGCCAACAGTGGCTTAATTAAATTGCATGAACTTGGTGACTGTTATAAATATCCCTAAAATAGACTTAGCTACATTTGGTAATTAATTATACTTGTTACTCCTGAGGGCAAATAATTAGCCCAAAAATAGTTCTTTCAGTTATTGCCTTTTATAGTATTGGCAATATTTATCATAGTATAATTTTCAAACTTAATCACTCAAATTAATTGAATGTGAGTCTAAAATGACATAGATATGTTGAATAAATTTTCAAAGTATTGCTCGTATACCAAAGAACTATTCAGGAACAGTATTATTCATAGCTACTTTGAGCTTCTGTTTACATAAGTACTTGATTCCTGCAAAATCGACAAAACCGCTACCTGGAGATTTAATTTAAATGATATATGAGTAGTCGGAAGCTTTCACGGCCGGAGTCAGACTTATAACTAGAAGTTTCTTCCGGGCTTAGGAGCCGTGGTCTGTTGCAGCTAAGGAGTCCAAACGTTTCATCCCCACCTGCGGAGGACATCTTCAGTGGCGCGGTCTGAATCTTCTGGGCGAAGGTCCGTCATTAGCTCCAGCAGACCACGGCTCCTAAGCCCGGAAGAAACTTCTGGTTAAATGATATAGTTTGCTAAAATAATTCAGCATTTATAGCACAAATATTACTTTGAGCATTATCAACAGCATATTTTTGTATACTATAACTATAAACAGTCTTTATTGTTGGTCAAAATATTTAATAAAATGTTACATTATGACACTAGTGACAGCAATGTCCTTTAATTGTTTCATTTCTAAAAGTTGTGTTTCACTAAATAATATCCCACGATAATATTAGGGAAACAATTTTTCTATTACTGAAAATAAAATCAATTATTAATCTTCATAACAGAATGCATAATTACAGAAATAATAAATTATCTCACAGACTAACGTAATATTAGATAACAAATTGATTAAAAGAAATTTATAATATTAATGTATTCAAAAATATATGCCAAGTCTAAAATTTCGAAGTATGTTAGTATTTTTGCTTTTCGCACATCATGTTCCTTCTCTTCGGTGTAAGTATTGTTCGGTATTATTGGCAACTCAGCGTTTAGCTTAAGCTAAATGTCCTAGAGGTAGCTTACCACAGTAGCAATAAGTAAAAGGAAGTACTTTCTTCGATAAATGACATCTTAATAAAAAGGTTAGAAACTATATATTATTTTCATTTTATTTTATTAATATTCTTTTATAATAGTAATAAGCAAAAATAACACATGAAGATGTTTTAGACATACAACTATTACACCATAAATTAATATCATAATATGTGTACCATTTGATAAAATTGTTATAAATTAACAATATAAAACGATTTTAATTAATATTCACATTAGTATCGAATAAATGATTAGGTTTATTTTAGTTATTTAATACTTCCATTGTTATAGAACTTAAATGTACAAACATAAGCAGTTATTAACGGATGGATCACGCTATCAAGGAGAAACCGCACATCACACTTAGTTTGGATAAACGCAGGAAATTTACATAGAACGGCAAACAAGGCCTGACTTTGAGCAAAACGTTGTTAGTAAATTGTAATTAATTGTGTTGTAGTTCCATAACAACCGTTTTATCTCCATGATGTATGTACATCATCTTTCTCTTTCCACACAAGTACAAATCATTGGCATTTAACCGAAACGCTTTATTTGAAATGAACATGTTTAAGGATTATTTAAAAATGAAGCGTATCTCCTTTTTAATCCAAAATTTAGACACACATGACCTATTTCAAGTTCTGAAAAGCCTTCGGAGTTCTTCGTTACTTACCTAAGGCCGCTATTGATCTTGTGGATGTCTTGTGGTTGGGGGCTACCCTGCCTATGTGTGCAGTTCTAACAGTCGCACGTAATGGAAAAATGATGCTAGCTGTTGTAAAATCTCATGCAAACATGTACACATATGTTGTTATTTTAGATAGTGAAATATTTCCATGGTAATTAAAGAGAAAAAATACATTATTTTAAATTTATTTTATTAATATGATTGGCACTTAAGTGATTTACCCATATCCTAAAACCACCGTGCAAGTATTGAAAGTGAAAGAAGCCAGTAACTGCAACGAGACTACCGAACAGGTTCTATTTAAGTTCCTTCAAAATAACTTTGTGCTTCATTTAATCACATTTTTTACTTCAGAATGAAAGTATAAAAGCAGCGCATACACAAATATTGACACTGTAACACAACCTATTATTAGATGATTAAAAATGCTCGAATGTCCATATTTTCATAACGTTATATTAGAACTAGGAAGCTCATGCAAATGATTTTTTTTAATTTAAAGATCATATTTAAGAAAATTCGAGATATTTGGCAGATACGAATATTCATATGTTCTGCACAGAAAATCCACTAGGTTAATTTTGCACATTTAACCGGTTTTAGCCAGCGATGTATATTTTTTTTATTTTACATATGTAAATATATTTTCTCGCTTTCACACGACTATTTGTAAATATTTCATTTTAAAAGAAACGTGTTTACCTTTATTCTTTTCTCCTTTCTACGAAGAAGTTCAAGAACAACGACGCTCTCTGCAAAAAATTCCTGGCATTACTCAGAACAAACAATAAACTTTACGTTTCATATTACACCGACAGTAAGAATGCGCTGTCCGCTCATCTCATGGGGTTGAAGTATCGTTTACTTTTTAGTACGGTGTCTTATTTGACTGAGTAAATTCATTCATTGGTGCCATAGTAACAAAGAAAAGCAAAGACCTGTAGACAGTGGCATCAAAGTGAAGCCGGCGGTTATTTGGGGTCTGTGAGCAACCAGAGATATGTTATAAGGTGAAATGTTTGCAATAGTGCTCATCTTATCATCACATCTCATCTTCCGTCTTAATCGGCTCTTTAATGCACCGTTCACGTCAAATTTCCATTGTCTGCTATTTAATTTCGCATCTGAAGTCACTGAGTGTGCAATCAGTATAGTTGCATAGAACTTAAGTGTCAAATGCCGAAAGAAAAATAAATAAGAAAGCCCTGCTTAGTAAACACTATCTGGAGAACAAAGTAAGTGCTTTCAGACTGATGGAATCGTATATTGTCAGTTATTTGAAAATAAGATATGTTTCTTGTTTAAATAAGTATAGCTAAACTGCTGGTAATAATTCAAAATCATATTATCACTTATGAAATGCACGATTCATTTTTTAAAATTCTAACAAATTTCAAGTCAGTTCTATGTTCAAATTTTACTACTAATCTGAAAAAGAAAGAGCCTTTAAAGAGAAAAATGATAAAATTCGTAAGAAATAGATAATGTTCCCTGTCCATGCAGTTCAAGAATTGCACAGCTCATTTTTCATGCCACAAGTCAAACATTGCACGCTGTTTAGGGGGGGGGAGGTTTCTTTATAGCTGATAAGTTTAACAGAGGTTGTTAACGTCCCTAAATAAGCATTCTCTTCAGTAACAAGTTGTGACGCTGAAAAAGAATTTTCAGCCTACAAGCTTCTCCTAGAGGACAAAAGGACGGGACAGCGTGGAACTTAAAAAATTAATAGTTTGTTGTCACATGATGGAAAATATTAAATTTTCATTAAAGAATATACTGTTTGATAGAGGATGTATTTCTTATTTTAGAACATATTTAATATTTTCAGTACATGGATGTATGCATATTTCGCCATTTTTAAATGTATGGACTTCCAAGGTCAATTAATATATTTTTATTTTACTATATTCTTAGTTAGATTATTTATGTTGCATTTATATGCTTAGAATGTACGCCTTCAGGGTACCTCGCAAATCTTTAACCTCCCCATTTCGCTCGGATTTCCGTTTGAAAGATATGGTAGGCTTTTACAGTGACGTTTCTCCCTTTGTCATGTCTGATCAACAGGAGTTAATTAAAAATGGACACTGGTCAGTTCTGTCTACAACTCACGTGCGTTCGAGGATTAAATTACTTCGACTGGTTGATAAACTGTGTATATTGGAATATACATTGTATTGCTTAAATTAAATAACAATGCAAAAACTCCACAAAATAAACAGAATATGCTGTTCAATAGATTAATATGGACCCTTCTCTTGTTTGTTAGGATGTTTTTAAAGAAAAGCGTTTACAGTATCACAGAATCTGATGAAAATGAGTTAATTGGACAGCATAAAGCAAAATAGTGCAAGTATCTGAAACTCTTTAAGTTGGTTCATTCAATAGATATTAAAAGATAACAAGCCATTGGGCTGCTTTAACTTTCAAATTAACGAACTTCTGGTTCAATAACTAATGCTGACTTTAACAACGTGTTTACTCTTGTGTTAATATAACATCGCTTTCACCATGTGTTAAAATTTTAACAGTTATTGATATTTGGAAAATGGCAGTCGTAAATCAGGATGGAACGTCGAAATGGTATATTTGGATTATTTAAATGTCATTCTTAATAGAGGATAAGATACAAAATGCAATAATTTTGAAAATCTACAAATGTTTACAGCACTACAGAATGTAAAATGCACCGCCATAAGGTTGTAAATGAAATACGAGCGGGATTAAAATACACTAAATAGAAGCATGACTCTCTTGCTGGCATAGATTACGTTAAACTTTTACACTACTGTTATTTTCACTTAATGGTTGGTGACGATCCTGCATTTCAAAAGCTACTATTTTCCAATTATCAGAAGAGTTTCTACTGCAATTGCATCAAAAAGAGAAAAGTGCATAACCTTCCCTTATTTAGCGGAATAACTTCTATCACTGTTCTATTTTCCTGGTGTTCTGGGAGCAACAGACTGTAAACATGTAAAAATTCAATCTCCTGGAGGCAATAGAACCGAAGTTTATCGTCTTCGCACGAGCTACTTTTCCATCAATGTTCAAGTAATCAGTGATCGTAACCTCCAAAACGGAAATGCAGTTGCTAGGTGGTCTAGATCAGGACAAAAACAACTCGATATTAAACGACTACTACTTCAAATCTGAGTTTAAAATAGTTACAATTAATAAAGATGTCCAGTAAGTTTATAGTGATTATCACTTTAGAAACTATATTTTAATGTAAAGTATGGGACGAACGTTAATAACCTCACCTAATCCCACAGACTTCCAAGTGTATATTGCCATCATTTTCATCTAAAGAGTTACACACTGCCTCGAAATTCCTGGTAATTCTCCAGCTTGGCCACTGTTACTCTCGTACATCAAAGATTAGGCAAACACTATGCATATTTCCTGTTTCTCATATTATAATGTATATCTGAGGTGCCTTAAAATAAATAAAGACTAAATTAATATATTATTTACTCTCTCTTTCACATCCCTAATATTTACTGAAAGACACTGCAGAAACGTGACAACGTTGTTTTCCTGAATGAAATCTGAGGTCTCATTCTACACTTATATTATATCAATGTAAAATAAACAAGCAGCTGTATAAATGTAATCTCAGTTCCAGTAAAAAGGGCCTTTAAGGCTTGTCCCGTACTATACTTATGTTCCTGAACAAGTGCTCAAAATAACTATAATGCAGTGAATGTCGAGACACGCAACTAAATAGAATGGTAGGCGTACGAAAAATGGACCTTTCTGGTAGAAGTCTATTACAAACCGAACTATAAACAATAACGTTAACGATAATTGTGTCCAAGTTTTGTTTATATTATTGTGTTGGATACAAGAGATCCACTAGGTCCATCCTTTCTTTTTACTTCCTAACTTGAAAATTATGTGAGTTTTGAATTTAGAAAGTATGTGCCTTTACTATTCTTAACGTACGTTTCATGTGCCATATTTACCAATTATTTTATGTAAACAAAAGTACATCGGAGTGCGTGAAAAAGTCTTAAGGTTCTAACACCACCACCCCCTCTATTCAGGCTCTGAAATTGTTAACTAACATAAGCAAGAATGGATTGGTACAATGTAGAATTTTAAGCCTGTTGTTAAATTTTTAACATGATGTTAATAATCAGTATGTGTGTATCTTTCAACATTTTTTGATGAAACCAATCTTTAATGAAGTACTACGATCTAGTTAATTTAGCATTTGGAAAAAAGCACACCCTAATCAGGTTTTATGGCAAAAGTCTTTTCTTACAGGCTTGCCACCAAAAGTCTCTAAGACCATTAATATTATAAAGTTTAAATTGAAAGTTAGCTGATTTCTTTGTTCACCTTTCAGGTAAGAGGAGATTTTTTTCTGAAAACATCCAATATATTTATTCCAAAAGACAAAAAGTGCACAGTTTTACCATTGAACACTCCTATGTTTTATTCATATTTCCGAGCTTCCTCTTGCTCTCGCTATAGAGCATTCCGGCTGAAAATATTCATGAGGATGGTTAATATTAAGTATTTTGCATTCTCCTTTTCATTTGCTCTACAGCCCGAGGTGATCCTTGGCCTGCCGCAGCGACCTCTGTTTCCTCTACCCTCGTCATACGACTAATGTGATCAGCATGCCGGCACTTCATCCATCGCCTATCACGTGGTTCCTTATATCAAAGAACGCCATCTCTCTCTCAGACAGCTTCCCAAATATCCTCACGAGGCTGGATGGACCCCGTTTCAGACCTCCTTAACTTAGGATAGATCTAGCAGGTACCGGTTATAGAACACTGATCCCCTAATCACTAGACCAAGGATTTGGTCAAACATGTTACATTAGTTGCCATTAAAAGCACGTTTGCTTAACATAAGCATTGTAAATTCAAAATTTAATCGTTTATAAAGATAATGTTAGAAGCTTTTGTCCAAATACATTACTGGGAGTGCATTTTCATGCACTTTATTTGTGCTTGAAAAATCTACTTCCAATAGAAATAAATAAAAATTAGAGGTGAAAAATATTTACTTTTTTGATTAACGTTGTCAAAGGCTCTTGATAAGCTTTTTCTTTTTTGAATGGTGTTTAACGCCCGTTTTTACTACTGAGGCACCACAGGCGGTGAACACCGATGATACATGAAATGAAATGATATATTGGGAAAGGATTTTTTTTTAAGGAAGGAAACGTTCCAGGCATAAGTTTAGGGTACCTCCCCGGCATTTGCCAGTTATGAAGACTGAGGAAAACCGTGAAAAAACCTCATTCAGGTAGCACGGTCCTGGGATTCGAACCAAAGACCTCCCGCTCACAAGTCCGCGCCTTAACGACCAAGGCCACCCGTGGAGGTAGCGGTAGGTGATAAGCGTTAAGGTATTTCATCGCCCAGACAGATGCTCTGAAAATACACATGTAAATATAAGCGATATTGCAGTTCAATAAGTTCTAAAAAAAATGAGATACTATTTAGGCGAATTTCAAAGTTGTGATCTAAACGATGATGTAGGAATATGTGAAATATATACTAAATATGAAAATTAACTGTTATAAAGTAATATGACAAAATTACAAGTACAAGACATTTAAATATAATAAAAATAAAACACTGAACGTACATATACAACTTCTAATTTGGATACCCGTTTATCCTTATTCACAGACTTCTTGTCATGGGTTGGTTGTTTAGTTATACGGGTGTTAATGAACTACAACACAAGAGTATCAGAAATTTTAGAAGCCTTAGAAACGCAATTTAAGACAGGAATCTGCGGTCTGCCTATTCAAATTTCAATGTTATGACTGTAAGTTTCTAACGGATGAATACGTAACTGATTAATGAAGTGTCCATTCGGAAAGATACCACACAAAAAAATGAACGGAAGTTGTGGAACTTCTCTTCAGCGCAGTCGGAATGGTACTGGCCTCAAGTAAAAGCGAATCATTGTTATTGAGTTCGAGTTACGTTGATTATTTTTTGTTACTTTTGCATCTTGTGTATGAGCATATTTCACCATAAAATAAAAAAAAGTAATAAATTGCTCCGACAAATGCATATATACGATCTATAAACCAATTTGATATTTTCTTCATTAGTGCACACACTCAAGTAGGTAGTTCCCTGCCGGTCCTGTGGACCCAAGATCGCGGGTTCAATCCCGACCAGGGTCCATGTATTTTTTCGGGCATAAAAATGCTAAGTATGGCTTCCTTCAGAAGGCAAAAGTCGTGGGTGCCGTATTGTACATTTACGACACGAAAATGAACCTCAAGCCGAAATGAAGAGGCCTCTGAGCAAACTTTATCGGCCGTTTCATGCCCTGAATTGAATGGGACGCTGATGACCTGAGATGTAAAGAACTTCTTTAAATAAATCAAATGAACAAAGATAGCTCTCTCTCTCTCTTTCTCTCTCTAGACTAAGATTCATAACACGATAAATCTGTTAAACGTTGTTCACTACCGTACTGTCATTTGATTAGATTGCGATCTTAGAGCATTTTCACTAAATTTTGAAAACACTGATAATGAGCTATTGGAAATCTGGATTTCCTCGCTCGATCGCGAAGCAGATTTGAATATGTTCTAATGAAAAGCTTTATCCAATTGTCTATAACTCTTGTTATTTTTCTTCGTGGAACATAAATTCCCTACTCTAATACCAGTATTGCTTATCTAAGGCCCCTCTACAATCCGCAGTAGACTCGAGGATTAACTTTTGAGAATTGTTTTATAGGTAGTAAGCACACGGTGTCGGCATTTTATGATATAGCAGTTTCGTGTGTGTGAAGGGGAGAAAACATAAGATGAAAACAAAATTACAGCTTTGGGTAATTTCAAAAAGAAAAACCAGAGAAAATCTTAGGAAGTATGTAAGGTATAGAAAATGGAATGTTAGCATTAATTACCTAATATAATGAAGTTATTTGAACCAAGGGCCAGCTTACCGTGGCTGATTACGGGAGAACTGCAGGAGCCGCAACTGGAAAAGGAAGGTAAAGCTAGTAATTTTATTTTAATATTTTTATTTTTACTAAAACATTTAATGATGCCACGTTTAAAACGATGAAATAATAATAATAATAATAATATCATAACTTTATTATATAAGAGATGTTGAAAATTATGTACCTCAGCGTCATCAACGCATTGCCGACATCTGCATAGAACATTTCGGTATTTCATCTAGCTTTTCTTCCGTAAGAACACGGCGGTTCGGAACACGTTTTTTCTCAATGAGAGATCCTATCTCTCGTAAGGTTTTAACAAGGTGGCAAACAGTTTTTCTACGAAGAACACGATTGACAGAATATTTTCTTGCCAACTTCCTTACCCCTTCTCTGTAAGAACCCGTTCTTTAAGAACATTTTTTTAAGTGGCATAACTAACGAAGAGCAATTAGTACATAATTTCCCACAATAAAAGCACTGAGAAACACACGAACCACTTTTAAAAGCTGCTACCTGAGCATGCATTATATGGCTTTGACTGGCTTCTTCCAGTATGCAGTCGCGCTTAAATAACCACACTGTAGAAAGGGACAGGGAAAAAATGTTTATGTTTTAGAGGAAACTCTACTTAACAACATAAGCAAAGACTTCTATTACTGCGTATTTAAATATGTTTATTACTCAGTATTCAAATTGGTAAGTTTCAACACCTGTTGGCCATTCTAAGTGTGCGATGTTGTTTTGCACTGTGTTTAGCGTTGTGAACATTTAAAAATTTCATTATTTTATTTGTCTGTTTTAGAATTTATAGAAATTTCCTGCATACTGCCTCATTTAAAAAAAACATCCACGGATTTTTGATTCGTCTGTACTTCTAGGTGCATATACTTGCTTTTTCGGTAATTATATATTATCTGTTTTCTTTACTGATATTTTCTCATTAAAATAATTACCACCCGAATTGGTTTCATGTTTCGCTAATCACAGGCTGCCGCCTTAGCTTTAAACTGACTGAAAAGGATAAAAGCAAGAACGTACGAAGCTAAACCTATATCTTAATACCGTTAAGCATTGTCTACACACATAATAAAAACGGAAACTGCGCTGCTGTCTGAAGTATGTGAAGTAAAACCGACACTGAAAATACTTGCCTCGTTTAATTAATCGCATAATGTGTTCGTGCGGTTTAATATATGCAAAACTAAGGTTCCGTTAATATGCATACATGTAAGAAAATAATTTGACATTAAAACGTTGTATGTAGTCTTGAATTCCAAAATCTACGTTAAGGCGCCACGCATAACGGATATTAATTTTCCTCTGACGCTGATATTTTATCACCTTTTTCACACTCTCATCCCTTAAGTTGTGTACTACCAACTCTTTCTGAATGTATCATATAATCATACAGCTATACAGATGGACCATTAACTAGCTCTTTTCTGCAGTCATTGAAACTTCGCGAATGTCTTTTCCATGGTTGACAGTTGGCTCTCTTTTTGAAGACAAGCCATGTTCTAACTAAAAGTAAAATTATTTTTTCTATTATTTATTCATTTCTTCACCATTTTTACATACTGCTTGGTCATTTTCATACGTTTTGGGTGTTAACAAGAAAGAAGATTTAATATATATTTCGAATAGAAAATTAAATACAAATGGGACCCTAAGGGAACTAATACACATTAATAGAGGATGGAACAATTATCATGCTTCATTTAAATAATTACTAGAAAATATTTAACTCCTTCAGTGTTACGTATTATAAATTGAGTACAGTTTTCAACATCTCAACTTGTTTTTCTTCAAATCAAATATTTCCATCAAAAGAATACATATACTTGCATACTGTTAAGCCGTGTTTATTTCAAGCCTCTTTAACTATAAGTAAATGTTTCGGTTATGTGTGTTTAACGGTTTAAGTGATTAAAGAGATCTCATTAGAACATAAAGCATTTTTATAAATAATTCAGATTTGTAATGGCCCTTCGTACGGTTCCAAGCCTTAGTCGTCCCTCCCGTGCACTAAAACAGTCCTGTAAGGTTCCAAACGGCAGTGTTTTAAAATGAAAGCATTGGGTTCTAAATGGAACTAATCAGTCACTAGTTTAACAAAATAATAAATAACACATTAACAGCAAACATATGTCTTAAAATTATTCTCACATGCGTGGTTGAATTGTATGTGCAATTCTCAATGCATTCAATTAAAAACTTTTTTTGAGAAAATAGAACATTTTAAATTATGTGCTAAATGCAGATTCATTCTCTTTTTAAACTAAACTTATAGATCATATAAAAGAATTAAAGCTACAAAATATATATTAAGTTAACTGACAGAAATGTTTACCTAACTACTACCTCCGTCCTAAAATAATAGTGGCGTTTCCTTAGAATTGACAATGAACGAATACAGACACTTATTTACACACAGTACTGATATAAATAATGAATAGATGATATTAACAGTATTCTCCGATACTAGTCACTTAAACTGCCGTACAGCGGCACGAGTGGACAATAATGTAGGGGTTGTAATAACGAACTAAAGACAAACATTCCTGTCGTTTTAACCTCTGCTTCCCCATGCTAGGTAGTTTATAGTATTTCTTACCATTAACTTTCACACATTCAATTATAACGTTTTGCAAGGTCAAAAAGATCTTCCAGAATCATCACAATGATGGTATCAGGTTCATCTACCGTGGATATGACTTGTTTATGTTGGAAAGACTAAACGGCAAATTTCTCAGCACTATCCTTTATCAGACCCCTGTTTGCAACACTCCATTTTTGCTGGCACGAAGCAGGTGGTCATTTCCAATGTTCTACATTTCTCCCATTATTTGAGCAATACGCTCCTCTAGTCATATACACTGCACAATAGTATTCCGATGTAAGTCAACGATCCTTCAGATTTACGAAATAGCCAATCCACTTGTCTAATACGTGTTTTGAACTGAATTCCCAAATAGATAAAAATCCTTAAACACTTACCCAACGTTCCAAGGACGTTTCATATGTTTTGTGATCGGCTGTTGTTCATTGCTGTGTGCATACTGGTTCTTCACGTTCGTTTCTAAAGCAAACAAGGCCGTTTAGGAAATTCGAATATTATTTTGTAAAAGATTGTGTAACAGGGCAA
Source organism: Metallyticus violacea (assembly GCA_030762175.1). NCBI lineage: Eukaryota > Metazoa > Arthropoda > Insecta > Mantodea > Metallyticidae > Metallyticus > Metallyticus violacea. Next base: position 292,930,547 of record CM060846.1, read on the forward strand.
TACTAATTTTAACGACATTAATTCTGGTTAATTATCAGTAAATCATTCACTGTCTCAAACTTCAGCTGTTTACTTTTCTTGCTTATCAAATGTGCACTAAATTATTATTTTATTGCACTGACATTATTACACATATTGTCGCAATAGCATTGACTTTAGTAATCTTGAGGTACAGAGTGGAACGCCTATTTGGTTTAATTAATGGAAAATCATAACTAAATGGTCCACTTCAGTGAGAATATTCTTACACACAGATGAAAAATAAAATATTTTGTAAGATCATTATTCATTTAAGCCTCTTAACAGCGCTTGATATTCTTTAAAAAATGCTTTATGTCATAAAAAAGATGCATTAAGAGTACACATGAAGCATCGCTCTCTTCAGACCTCTGCTTAATATATCTTACCACTTCCACATATTTCTCGACATGTCCTGTTTAAAACTTTACGTTAGAATTTTGCTATATTTCAAATTTCACTTTGATATAATAAGATACAGAATACACCTGCGCACAGCATACCAGTCTTAGTAATGTCGTAAAATGTAGTTGACAAGTCTTCGTTTAGAACTGAGAGTTTCAGTTCTTTTTTAACTTTTCATATGACCTTGTAGTAGTGTCGTTCCAACTGTTACCAAACTGTTTATACTAGGTTTTCTTCATTTGTTTTTGACGTTTATAGACCCGTTCATGGTATATCTGCCGATGAACATCTCTCTTCAAACCTTTCATTTAATTCATGAACTACTTGTCTATAAGGTATTGTGAAGATTTACAACACTTAAATAACTACGCATCTAATGTTGCGGAAAAACGATCAAATAGCCAACATTTCTACAAGAGGTTAATTTAGTTGGGCATTGGAAAAATATTTGTACTTTAAACTTTTTGCAAATACTATTTAAAATTTTGTTCGGAACTCGTAAGCCTATAAAATATTTATTGAAAACTGAAATTATCACGAATATTGGACCCCAATATCTGTACTAAACATTATGAACTTAAGAAAGTTGCTAATGCAGAAATATACCATCAGTTCAATTTTTCCGGAGATCACAAAGTTCACGGGTTTTTGCTGATACATTTCTAAATGAAATACCTGGCAACATTTCTGAGACATCTCAAACAATTTAAGGCGTTTTTTTATTCATTTATGGTGGAGTTTGCCTCAATTTATTGCGTACAGGTTTAAGTGAATACTAGAATATTTGTAAATTTGCTTTGATAACATCAATAAAAACTGTACCAATATATTTAATATTGGTCTTTTCCATTTTCTTGTATTTTTCATTATTTTATTAATTTTGCCTTTTGATTTTCAATCATGGCGATTTCACGATTATTAAATCATTGTGAAAGCGCTTTGTTGCCATAGGCTTATCATAGTAGAGAGATTTCTGGAAAAGGATGTTGTCAAATAAACTAACTAGGAACTGCATCTCTTAGCCCAATATAAATTATCATAATTAAATACCACACTGTTTCGTTTTAGATTTTACTTGCCAGTTGTATAACGAAAATTGTCTCTTTCTCTGTCCTAAGTGGGTAGATAGCATTCGTTATTACAAAGCAAGCTTATCCCTGAACATGGACGTAATGCTTATATGTTTTGTCAACCACATAGGAGCATTTTAAATCAATATCTCAGGGATTTACTTTGACTCAGTGCAAGATTTAAATGAACTACCACAATCTCTATCAATGTGTCAGGAAAGTCAAGAATGTCTGAAATGTTCGCACTGCATTATGGTAGTCTGCGAGTAGTTACACAGTGCACATTTCAAATACCGGCTGTGAATGTAATGAATTTAAGTTCGCTCAAATTATTCTGCATTCTACTGTTGCCTGAAATATGTGATTTACTTACAAGCGTGAGTAAAACGCGTGCTCATCTAGTACCAGGTTGCAAAATTTAACCCAGATGTGCCCTCATTGTAAACAGCATCTAAGTCATAACGTAGAAAACTTTCAACATTGGTTCTGAGTGCTTTATACCAGAGTGCAATTTTCAACGAGAAACGTGTATGTGGATTTAGAGCATTATAACTGCGCTTTTAAAATATGCTGAAAGTTGGTGATAAATGGAAATCACATTAAATTACAAGATCAAATGTTTGTGTTTGTTAGTGGTTTTTTGCTTTGTTTTTGCGAGAGTTGTATATTGTGTAAACAGAGTGAGATGGTAAAATCAGAGCGAGTTTTTTACGTTTTATCTCTAAAGCATTACTTAGTAACATGCACTAAATGAAATTAAAACCCTACAGGTCTTGCCGCCGCATGGTTGCTATATTAACTTAGGAGTTGTTTGAGTAAACAAAAAAAAAAAGACATGAAAAGGAAACTGCAGTTCGCTTTTGCAAAACTTAAATAGTTGAGTTTGTTGACCATAAATATAGTCTCGTGTTTAATGGAGAAATGGTATACATTGACATCCGGAATCTTATTTTAAGCATCTAACGTTAATATAGGTCATCTCTTAGTGACGAATATTTGAACATGCCTAAGTTAGCAGTTCATGCCTACACCTTGCAGCTAAGGCATAAAAACACTGGTCATAATGTTCTGAAATTATCCCCATTGCAGCTATTTACATGCATTCTATTTAGGAGATACCTCAAAGAGTTGGAAAATGAACAGATTTTAAAAGCGATAGTATTTAAGGTTATAGATAGGTAATATAGATAGTACTTTCATGCTCGTGTTCATCGAAATAACATCAATATGTGAATCTTCTCACACATTTATTGGCGATTTTGAGATTGTATGCAAATCTATACTTTATAGGTGAAAATTATATTTTTCAGCAAGATAGTGCTCCTCCGCATTAATCGCTGTGATGCTTCTGTAGCAAAAACAGGCGTTAAACACTATTCATTCATTCCTCCGCATTATTCCTAAATTCATAGCCAGTTTATAGATTTTATGTTTCCATAGAAAAGGAATGGAAATCACTGTCACTTGAAACATTCACCTCTGAAAAGGAATGAATCGTGTTCTTTATAAACAATTCTGAGTCCTGAAAATAAAAATAATAGAGGCTATTTAAATTGCTACTTCTAACGTTTGTCATGTATGGCGAGAACTGGAATATCATTTTACATGTCTGCAGATCAACAAATGGAAAACAAATTCATCACAAAAATATGTAGTCTCATTCAGGGAGTTTAAGATAAATAGTATTACAAATTAAACATTACATTACATACACGCTGTATTTACAGTTGCACTTGTTACGCAAACCTTTAGTTTAAACATTTGCAACTTGCAGGTTTTCGTACAACAAAAATGCTCTCAAAACGGTCGAGGTATTAAATATCAGAAACAACGAGCTGAAAAAAGGCGACCACGTTCCATTTGCTAAATTCTTATCCCCCTGCTCACTTTTCACGCTACACTCGACAGATATATACTCCATTCCATACATCCCACAAAAGCAATATTTTTATACAGATCGGGCTGCACACACTCGTTTTCATGCTGGGTGCGCGAGAAATAATGCTACTCTGTCACATGACTCTACGGCCCTTTTCCATAAGTGCTGTGCACCAAAAGGGCAATACTGGGGAAAACATACATATTTTATACCATGCCAACTTTTTCTGTTACCCTTTCAGTTTCGTAAAGTTCCTTTAAAAGTCCAATACTGTTCCATATGAGATGACCTGGAAGTCGATATACGAAGTGCCGTCTCAAAGTTTAACAGAAAAAAGAATTAGAAATGCAGCAAAGTCGTGGTTCAGTTTACAGTTTAAAGCCTTTATAAATAAAATTATTACTGACATTTGCATCATAAACTTCGGAGATATCTTTTGAAAATAACTTATAATAATTACGTTAATAATTCAGTAACGCTCTGCTTTCATAGATTCAAGTTTCATTTTGTTGAAAAAGTACGTGCAAAATCTAAATTCAAGAAAGTCTCGGGTTATCCTAATGACCCGTTAAAGATCAAAACGTGAAGAATACAGGATTGTATAGATTAGTGTAGTAGTCCCATATACAACCCTGCAATGTCGATAAATATCGGGTCGATATTATTCATCTATAGGATATATATATATATATATATATATATATATATATATATATATATATATATCTGTCAAATATTTGTGGGACGTAAACTTTTTTAAAAATCCTATGTAAACATATTCCTGAAAATAATTCTTTTTAGAGTAACAGCTTCAATACATCCCTTGAGTCTGTTCCATGCTTCGGATACTGTGTTCAAAACCACTATAGTGCTTCTTATTTGTTCAAATCCATTTTAGATGCGCTCTCTCAGAACCTCAAAATTAGGCACAACAGTTGAACAAACCAAAGACTTCAAATCTGTCAATGGGGCAGTCCATTCAGTTAATCCCTTAACAAATCCATTTTAGCGCAAAGTGGTAATTCAAATAAAGACGAATTATCCGATTAAAGTGAGCTGAAACTCACCATGAATAATCCACCTTCATCGGAAGATGTTCAGGAGTACAACGTTAATTAAATACAACACTTGTTTGTGAGAAACTGCAGCTAAACGTCTACTACCAGATGTGAAAACAGAAACCAAAACATCATTAAGAATGATTCCAACTCAAATGTTTAGATTGGCTGTTGGTGTTTCTCCTGTCATACTTTATTAGGGTGTTCATTGTTACAGATGGGATTATTGTGCTATTTAAAGTTACGTCAGGTGTAAAGTCAGATTCGTCAGTGAACAAGGTAATTGCTATAAAATTCATGAATACACGCACTCTTGTAGAATACGTTGGTATACTTTTCTCCGTGGCCTAGAGTCGGCGCATTAAGCCCTTGCACCCCTTGAAGGTGATATGAATACAGATTGTTTGGTGCTGATATCCCAAATAGTTATGTGAATAACTCTTCCCCTTAATGCAATTTTTCTTTTACTATTTGATAGTTTTTACACATTATGAAGAACTCGTTTTTCAAGCTGAAAATTGTGTACCTCTCTTAGTTTCCCAGCATCCTAAATCCTCTAACCAAATGAGCCTGTCTTCACAAGCGGTGGTGGATCCGTGAAAACGTTCTTGCAGTGGTTAAATACCTGTTGAGATATCTTTCACATACAGTTACATACTCCTAATGGAAGACTGACGCACATTTGCCATTTCGGTCGCGGAATACATTTTCTTGTGATTTCTTCACTCAGCAAACAATAAAAGACAATCAACAGAGGAACAAATGTTATGGCCTGATTTAAATAAGAGAGTAATTATCAGAATTAAAACAGTTTAAGTTAGCTTTTCTTCAGGGATAAATGTACGGAAAATTTAAGCTCATGATAGATGAACAGTTTAAAATGTTTTCTTCTTGGTAACATGTTCCTAAAATATGTAGTGCCAATTTACGTATATCGCATATATGGTAACAATGTAAATTCACCGCCACGGGTGGCCGAGGTCGTTAAGGTGCCAACTCATGAGTGGAGGTCTGGGGTTCGAATCCCACCAGCACCGTTCTTCCTAATCGAGTTTTTTTCTAGCTGTTCCTCAGAGCTGAGAAGTGGCAAATGCCGGGGAAGTGCCCTAAACTTATGCCTGGAACACTTCCTTCCAAAAAAAAAAATATCTTTCCAAATCTATCATTTCATATATCATCAGTGTCCACCGCATGTGGTGCCTTAGTGGAAAATGAAAATTCAACCTACCCTTTAAAGGAAAGCAGGCCTTAAGCGCCAAAAGAAAATACTCTGCTAAAAAGAAGATATTATTGCCTTCTGTTAGAGTGCATACAAATATAACTGACATGTAACACAGTATTATATGTATGTGCCGATCCTGGTGCTTTAGTGGTAAGCATACTTGCCTCGTAGACCCCAAGATCGCGGTTTCAGTTCCGGTCACAGCCGATGGATTATTTCGGGCATAAAAATCCTAAGTATAGTGGCTTCCTTCAGAAGGGAAGTAAACAGATGGGTCTCGCGTTGTAGATGTACGGCACGTAAAAGAACCTCAAGCCTAAAAGAAGAGGCCTCTGAGCAAAATTTATCGGCCGTTCCACATCCTGAATAAAATGGGACGCTGATAACCTGTGATATTAAAGAGCGTCTGTAAATAAAATAAGTAATTGAAAAGTATTATACGAGTATGTAAGAGTTAAAAGTTCCAAGTTTTTGAAAGATAAGATTAAAACAACGTTTTAAAGGCCCAAATTAAAAGTAATTGTTTAGAAAAGTGTAGACATATGATCCACAATAATAGAAGGTAACGAAAAAATCAAATTATAAAAAAGTAAAATATAAAAAGTCCAGGATTTGCTGCTGTCTTTATGTATTCTGTCTTCTACTTCCAGAATTTGAACCTGTGTTTGCATGTCCTGTCTTCTGAGTCATAGTTACTTATACGCGTTCTCTCCAATTGCGGAGCTTGACGATAAAATGCCAGTTCATAATATTAATTCACAGCTCCAGAAAAAATGCAATGGCGTTCTTCAATATTTCAGTACCAGATACAAAACACTACGCATGCTCCAGCGCAGATAAACTACCAAACTCCTTCCGAAGTGCTGAAATTCGTTCAGTTTCGAGTGCTGTGGTAACCCGTTTGGAGACATACAGAGATGCAAGGAAAATTAATTTGCTGTAAATAATACATGAATATTTATTAAACCGTATAATAAATTTAATTGTGGTAAGTGAAATTTAACCTGAATAAAATGTAGAACTATTACAAGCAACTATTTTCCAAAGCTCATACAGAAGAGTCAGATGGCACATGGATAAAATATTAGACTCACGTTCCTTTTTGCATATTTGTGTTTTTCTTTATTATGTGAGGCAGAAAAACTCTCTTTCAATTATTTAAGGCCAGGTGAATATTAATAATAATAATAATAATAATAATAATAACAATATTAATAATTCACATGAGTAGTACATATAATTATTGTACTTTAATATTTTTAAAATTAAAACATCTGTTCCACGACTGTATAAAATCAATTTAAAGTTATTAAAAACAATCGCGGGCATAGAGCTAGAATATCCGCTCATCCCGCATCACACACAAATAACCCAGCCGCCTGAGTTACTAGGACGAGTTTGAAAGCCGGGCTCCTGCGCGGTCGTTCTCACTCAATATACAGGCAACGAACGTTATCATGCGAATCTAGCTTATTACGCGAGATCCAAGTGTCGGGCTATTACTTATGTTCAGGAACTTTACACTTTCTGCATTACACGTCTGGGAAAGTTTTAAGAGTTAATTCGAGTTTCTAGCATTGAATTTAAATTGGCACTAACGATACCTTTAGCCTCCTACAGCCAAACATATATAGATCCTGGAAAGTACTGCGACGAATGTTTATAGGTACAATATAAAATACTGGCTGCATAAAACTAAATTCTAAGTGGTTAGTTAATCAATCAACCTATTTATAGATTCTAACCTCGACTAGATCAAACAGGCACATCATTTTATTTGCCATTATATCTATTCCCTAAGACGACTGAAGCATTTCATCCTATAAAAATAAAATAAATATACGAAATAATCTCGTGAAGCTAAAAGTAATCACGTTATGAACAGAAGTTAGGACTACAGTATGTAAAAATGCCTCTGCCCATACTATGGGCTACATTCTTAAGCATAGTCATCAGTCCCAGTCTTTGGAGTCTTTTTTTATGGTTAACACTACTCGAGCAACTTTCAGACTGTGCAAGTTCAATTTGCTTGACTTTTCCTTTCAAAAAGCTGTAATTAGATACTTGACCTGATAATACCAAGACATCTTATTATATAACAGCTTATATTCCAAATTAAGAAAGAGACTGGAAACTACACACCTTGGGCTCCATTGGGATAGTGAGACGGGGAATACAAGGAGTGTATAGAGGAAGTTTAAAAACCGCATGAGAGATATAGATAGGTAGCAAACAATGGTGCTGGGAGTATAAACTGGGCTAAAATCTGAATGGGGGATTGAGCAGTACATCAGAACTGTAGCTAGATAAGGTCTCGCGTGGCTTAGATTAGGGGCATCGCGAAAAATTGTCACCGGCGAAAATGAATTGAAAATTTGTCTCATCTGTGGAAACACGTACTTGCCAAAAGTAAATATGAAAGAATTCCGAAGAATGGAGGGAATATGAACTCCCACGACCCTTTTCCGCATCGAACAGAAGGAGATGAGCTTGCTGGACCCAAAATAGGTCAAAATCTGATGAAGGTGAGACAGCTCAGATCTGAATAGGCAAATAGCAAGGAAAAGGGGGGTTTGGGGAATGAATTGAATGAATCCAGCTGTGCGTGTGTCATTCCTACTGTTATTTCTTTTTAAATAATATTAAATGTTCTGTTTTGTTAAATATATGTTTGTAGCATTTTAGTTTGAAATATATAATATAATCTATTCTATTCAATCAAACAAACTTGGTGTATTATAAAAGCAGGTACGTTGGCCTGTGCACCTTTTGAAGCTTTATTGTAATGGAACCATTGAAATAAATACATTACTACTACTACTACTACTACTACTACTACTACTACTACTACTACTACTACTACTACTACTACTACTACTAATACTAATACTACTACTACTACTACTACTACTACTACTACTACTACCGCTACCGCTACCGCTACTACTACTACTACTACTACTACTACTACTACTACTACTACTACTACTACTACCACTACCACTACCACTACCGCTACCGCTACTACTACTACTACTACTACTACTACTACTACTACTACTACTACTACTACTACTACTACTACTGCTGCTACTATTTTGTAAGAATTTTTAAAGGTAATAATTGATTTTATTGTACCAGTTTTAGAATACATTCAAATAAATACAACTGTCCCATGGGCGTTTAATATCGTCCTTAAAACAATCAAAATGGTCATACACATACATACATACATGCATACATATACATACAAACATACCTACATACATACATATCTACATGCACACTATATCAAGCTACTAGTGTTAGTTCTATTCACATTTAGTTCGTTTGTGTGGCGGCGCCGTGATCGTATGGTTAGACTGCTCACCTCGCATCCCACCAAGGGGTTTTAGGGACTGTTTAACAAAATTTTTGGAGGACGAAGGGACACCTGGGCAGATTTTTTCCAGGTACTCCGGTTCCCTCTGCTACTTATTCCAACCTTTCTCCGTCGTCATCATCATCTCTACCTCACATCCCTATGTTCACCTTCCTCATTCAGGGTAGCGTAATCGTCACGAGTGACCGAGATCGTTAAGGCGTGAACTCGTGATCGGGAGGTCTGGGGTTCGATTTTCACCAGGCCTTCCCCCCTGATTGAGGTTTTTTCCAGGTTTTCCTCAGTTCTAATAAACAGCAAATGCTGGGCAGGTACCCTAAACTTAGGCATGGAATGATTCCTTCCTTTAAAATAATCCTTTTGCATTTTATCATTTCATCTCATTTATGATCAGTGTCCACCGCCTGTGATGCCTCAGAATTTAAAACGGGCGTTAAACACTATTAATAATGTAGTCCTCTGATTCTCGGTGCGAGCGTTGTAAAATAGAGTACGTTACTGTTCTCTGCTGTGTGTGTGCGGAGCTGCAATATCTGGCCAGCAAGCTAGTTTATGTTAGAACACATTAACTTAGATTTTTGTATTGTGCTGTTCGTTTATTACTTTTAATCATTGTAATGGTTATACGTTAATTTTATACCTACTTAAGATAATAATTGTGTATATCTTCCTTGTGATACTTGAAAATGGTTCGTTACGTATAATTCTAATATTGTAATATGCTCAGCTCTATATTTATAGCAGTCGGGCCTGGTGGTGCAGTTGTATACATACTTGCCTTCTAAACCCAAGATCAGTGGTTCAAATCCGGGCAGGATCAATAGATTTTTTCGGGCGTAAAAATCGTAATTATGACTTTCTTCGGAGAGGAAGTAAAACCATGGGTCCCGTGTCGTACATTTGCGGCACGAAAAAGAAACTCAAGCCTGAAAAAAGAGGCCTCTGAGCAAAATTGTTGGCCGTTTCACGCCCTGAATAGAACGGTACGCTGAGGACCTGAGATGTTAAAGAGCGTCCATAACTAAACCAAATCAACAGCATAGCTAATGCAGCTATAATTCCTCCTATGGTGTGTTTGTCATAACAAATGCATTAGGCAAGTACGAAGTGCTATAATTTGAGAATAGTTTTTAGGTTTAAATCAGTGTAACTCTTAATTTAAACCATTATTATTTTTCTAAAATAATGGTGATCAAACTTTTATATTTTATTGAGGCTTATACACTTAAAAATATATCAGAATGCACCTGTCAAAACGTTACTTTTAAGGCTAAGTATAACAAAACTATTCAAAAAGCTGTTCGGTTACAGAAAATGGTTTCATCTCATTTGCTCCTACTTCACCTGTTCTCACAAACAATTAGCATGAAGAAGTAATTTTTAATAGCATTTGAGAAGATTTGGGAGTTACGTTTTAGTATATTCAAAACCCTTTAAATGCTTAGAAATTTATTTAATCTGCGATGCTGTTCCTTTTTCATACATGCACCTTAAACCGCATTTATAGTTTGCTAACTGCATCAACAACATGAAGTCCGAAGTTCCACCCTCTTGATATTTTAGAGCGCATTAAAAACGAAGGGGTACTTAAATTTGAATTTTATCTCTTCTCGTCGATTTGCTGTCTCCCCAGCGAATGATCTAAAATGAACATTAACTTCAGTAGATATGATTTTTATGAATGTATATGGTTAAATGGTCTATCTGATAAGATCAACAACCTGGAAAATATTTCACTGTGAAAATATCACATCCTGTTGATTCCCTAGATGAGAAAATACCATGCTATCTGATTTATCATTACCTTTTCGTTCTACAATAGAGTAAATATCTTGTATGTTCTATGAATTGTAAAACAGATCACAGAGCGCAACGTTTTGTTGCCAAGCTGACATTAACATCGAGGATGTCTGAATATTTAATTAGCAAGTTTGCAGAACAAAACTCATTAGACTGTTGCAGACACTTTTCTCCTCGATAAATATAATATGTTCGAAAAAGTTGCAAACATTGCTATTAAAATCTCTCTCTCTCTCTTAAAATCATTAGTGAACAATTTAGAAACTAGTTATCAAAGCTTAAGTAAATAGAAAAATAACGTGTTCATTATTTTAGCCTTTAGCTAGAAAGGCTTACTTTGTGAAAATAAAACGATGAAAATATTCAAGTAAGAAATTATTTTAAAAGATACACACGCTTAAAGGTGATGTTTTATGTATGTAAACACAACCTACGCGTCTCACTCTGACCATTGGAATTTCACCCACCATTCTACATGACCAAAGCTTTCCAGAGGTTTCTTTCATCAGCTCCAGGTGGCTCCTTTCCCTCAGAAAATTCCACATCCGCTTCCTGTTCGTTCTTAAATCCTTCATGAATCCTTAATCATCATTCGGCTCTCATTCAGCACAGCTTCCTGTACTAAGCTAGGTGTCTCTGATGTGGCTGGTTCCTATTTCACGTAATGGAACCTACTATCTAAGATAAGCTGGGCGTTATAGAGAGGAGCTGGTAGAACAGATGGAAAGAACCCTTGGACTGCACATAACGTGTATATTTTAGTACTTTACATTAGTAATGTATTGACTATTTTGTTTAACACCATAAAGAAACAAAATAATAAATAAAGGTAAAGAAAGTGAGTATAAATACACATGTAAAAACCCAATGTAAATAGATTTGTCCCTAATGCAGTGCTCGGATTTAGTTAGCGATTTACCCTTTGGGCTGAGCGTAAGCAGATATTGTATCATGAAGAAAAATTACTTTAAAAATATTTATTTATGTTGAAAATGATTTTTGCTTTTTTTCGTTTTGTTAACAATCACACAAAAGGGTAAATTGAATATAAGATATGCAGCGGTGATCACAGTGCCTACATAGTAATAAATCAATGATACATAACCGTTAAATAAACTATTTTCAATAAAAAGGTAATGTTCCTGTATAGCGTTAGCTAACAAATGATGAGCATGCGTTATGTTGGTAGATCGAATTTTCTTTCTTTATTACATTTATATCGTACAGTTTACAAACTTTAATTCATATTGAGGAAATGTACACGAAAACATTCCATTTGGGTATAGATTTAGCTTAAAATATATAAACATATGTTATAATTAAGAGTTTTTGTTTTGATTTGTTTTGTTATCATTGCTGTATATATCAACTTTGCGGCGAGTAATTTCTATAAATATTTTTTTATTTTGCAGATTGCATAATTTAATCATTACTATACTCAATTATGTCACTTTTATTAACATTGTTCTCGACTTATGTATTTGTACTATACTATGTACTCTTATACAGTGAGATTATCTGAGATACGGGCTGGCAGAGCATGGCTGCGTACTGAAAGGTCTGTCCTCAAGGCTATATAATGCATGTGTATATAGTAACTTGTATTTAGTTTTCAGAAGCTATGAAGCGAGTGGCTGTGTGTAGATGTGTTACTCGGTGCCGTGTTTGGGTGTTAATTGTTCTTCACAATTATGCCATTACATAATTATATTCTTGAAGAAAGGTTTTTTTTATGTACAATGATTGTGTAAAAACGGTTTCTTGTAGAAAATTGGCAAAATGATTTGCAAGAAAAAACCCTGTTACAGATATAAAAACTGTCCGACAATTGGTTAAAAAGCTATGAGAGACGGGATTACTCAATAACAAGAAAAATGTTCTAAATTACCGTCTTCTTACGGAATAAAAGTGAGATAAAGTACAGGAATTTCCTGTGCAGATGCCGGCAATGTATTGCACCTGAGGGACATCCTTTTGAACATATTTTATATCACAGATTAGTATAATTTGATGCTTTCAGTGAAAAATATAAATACTAACTAACGCGACGATTCTTTCTCCCCTTTTTCTTTTGCGGCAGCTGCACTTTCCCAGTAAACAGCCGCGCTCAGACTGTCCCTATCTCAAATAACCTTACTGATTGTAAACACAGTTATTTTTTGAAATTTCATTGATGATGTTACATTTTAAATAATTATGTTAACATTTAGCAAGATACTTGTCCATGTGGTATTTTATGACATTGTAAAACACAAATAAATGCCTAAGAAGGTCGTATTACCTAAAGAATAAGAGTGAAAATTAGATATAATAAAAATGTTTAAAGAATATAAGTAAAAATGTTACTTATATAGATTTTCTGCTAAAAGAAATAAAGTAAATACTAAATTGTTAAAATACTTTGTTTCCGAAAATGTATGATTTAGTTCTAAACCACGAAAAGAAATGAACAAAGTGGTGATTTATCTTATATCTTGTAAGTAAATATTGTCTTTAATTACCTGTTGCTTGGGCAAATTCTCCAGGAATCAAATTTTATGAAATCTACAGCTTTTGATTCTAAAAGACAGGCAAATTTATAAAACTTTTTATATCTTATGTCATATTTTATGTACAGTTGCCAGCAAAGTTTTCTGCAAATATTAGAGGTTTATTGGCATTCCGAAGTTCGTGTTTCCCACAATGCATGATAATTACTTCTTTCTTTAATTTATATTTGCTTTAAGTGAATTAGTCTGCTCACCCGAAGAATGCTTGCAGGAAACAATTTTGGTTGTGCCCGACCAATCTCGTTGAAACTTGACAAAATTATCGATCATGCCAACCTGAATTTAATATAATGTTTGTTTTGCTCCCAAATAATACATTCGTGCTTTAATTTGGTTGCGCCCGATTCTAATACAATATGGTCTGTCACCAGTGGCTCGGCATGACCCGGCCACTACAACTTTGCACACTTGTGGCATCAACACCGGCCGTGCCACCCATAATGATGTGACAAAACACGAAAAATGCTAAATAGGAATCCAATGGTTTCTTGTTTAGTGTTGAAAAATAGTTTATTTATAACATGTTTACATATCGATTGTCCGTGTTGCCCTACAGAAGTCACAAAACTATCTAAAATAATAATGGATCATATTATTTTAGTTCTCTTTTCCTCTATTCTTACCTATCTGCATTATAGCTCGCTAGGGGCAAGTCTATATTTGTTGCATATCATTTTATTAATATTACAGATTGTTTTAACGTTTCTGTGGAAATGAAGCATAATAACTGAAACCTCCCAACTAATTTGACGAACATTTTATTCTTTTCATCTTCACTTTCAGCTCCTCCTGCAATTTGTAATGATATCCATCGGTGAAACTTAGTGTTTTCTGCATGTTTTCATTTTAGATGTGTTTTTTCTATTATATTTTCAAGTTGCAATATATGTTTCTAAATGGATGCTACATTAGTTTTAACGCTGTAAGTTCACCTATTTCTTTGTATAGCTGTCTATATACTCACTGAAATTAGCACATTAAGACTATAAAACGTCATCACTAGTTGACTGTAACGTGCTTCCCCAAAATGTGTGCCTATTTTTAAACAACTATTTGTAAAGTTACCATTGACTTTGAGGCAAAATAATTATTACTATTAAATTTATATTATTCAAATTAGTCGTACAGTTTAAACAGATTAAAAGTTCCGATACCTATTTCAGCAAATTGGCGGTTAGACCCTGTAAGCTCGCCGGTATTTTCTTGCGTAAACCCGCGGCGCTTCTTCAAATTTAGGTACATATAATATCACAGAATTTGCATTCAACCTCCTTAAAGTAGGTCCTGGAAAGGTTGCGCTTTTTCCCTGACACACAATGCACATTTTTGGATCTAACTTCGTTTCGAATTTTTGTTTTCAGATTTTCCAGAGTGTGAGGGTTAGTGGAATATACTCTATTTTACAATGTTCTCCATAGATGAAAACTACAAACTGTAAGATCTGGGGAACGGGAAGGACTTTAATGGAAGTTCTTGTTTTATATCAAGTTTTTCTTCTGTGAGTACATGAGGTGTTCGATTTTTTTCCGGTCAGTCATAAAATCTGTTTCATTAAAACTCTGTACAAACTTTAATGTTTTTTATGCTGAAAAATCCTAGTTGCATTGTTACTTCCCTCTGTTTTAAAGGATCCTTGTATGAAAGAATCCAACACGGTACTTTTCGCCAATAAAGTAAACTTTAAAAAATCTAATCAAGTGGGCTGACCCAAAGCGTTGTATTTGAAATCTGCAGACTGTGAATATGATTGGGTCATTTTGCACGATATTCTGAAAGAAACATTTAATATTTTATATATGGAATAAGCTAGTATCACTAGTTGCATTTCTCGATTTCAGTTCTAAAAGTCCTCTCCTCAAAAGCTTTGGAAATTAAGTTGCATCGCTAGTTTATCTTCGAAATTTTGTCTTAAGAGTTAATATTTAATAGCGTTCTCCTTCCATTATGTTATGTGTCAGAAGGTTTCTGTCCTCAAGTGAGTAGGATGGTGTACGAAGTCGGAAGGTATGCGCTCAGTGGATAAACGGCTAAAGAATATAAGGCTGCTGGACAGGCACAAACTGCACTTCTTGGCTATTTGCGCAGCAGAATATGTGGCGGCGAACTACAGCACGGCTCACTAAGTAACTGATTGACATTTGAAGCCTATAAGGAGTAACTGTAGCCATAAAAGAATACCATGAAGTAAAATACTCGACCTTCTGTTAGGTATATTACCTGATATAATTATGTAACTGTTATCTTTTTTTAAAATTGGTATTTAGTAGATATGAAAGACAAATTTTCTCCTTTTCAGTCACCCAATTATCTGATTACCGACACGGCGGAGGGAACTACATGACTACTAAACCTCGTTCACTGCCAGCGTGCTACAGTTGAATTAGTGCGAGTGGCAACAAAAGAGTCAGTGTTTGGGTTGGTTTGTGAGAGGCGGAGAATAATGCTTTGTTACTTCGGTCTTGCTCACGGCTGGTGGTTTGGAAACAGTTCTGGGAGGAGGGGATGAGTTGAGGGAGACACCGGGCGGACAGGATGTTACTGTATGGATGTAGACGGAGTCCCTAACACGTTTCCAGATAAAACATCCGGACACTGGTGGAGCTCCCTCCCCAAGGGATGCGAGCCCCTCAGAAGGTCCGCTTCCATTACAGGCGCAAAAGCCTTTACAAAGCGCAAGCCACCGTCACACCACGCCAGCTCCCCTTGCCCTGGCTCTTTCAACCCGGTGACAGGACCAGTGGGATGAAAGGATATGAAATGAAAATTCGTGGAAAGTAAAGATCTAACCCAGCATTCTCCTTAGCCGCGAGGGAAAACGACAAGAAAATTCAAGATCGCGTTGGTCTGGACCAAAAGATTTGAAGTCGGAAACCTCCTGAATGCGAGTTACAATCGTTACCGTTGAGCCAAAATGCCTAGAGTGGCATACTAATATATTATAATGCACTTAAAAACTATGTACTCACTCATGTCAGTAAGAAGATATTGCAACTTCATTTCGCACACATTTCTTGCATCTGTTTATGAAATTACCCTTTGCCTTTCTTAATTCATCTATGAAAAATTCAATTGATCTCTTGACAGGTGCTATTCTTTAGTTACTCGTAAGTTTGTGGATATTACAAATTTATGATTCACATTACAACTTGAAGCTCGGTCATTTGGGAATTTCTCTTCCAATAATCTCCTGACATCACAAGAATACTCTGTAGAGGCTTATGAATCATGCATAAACATTAATATTGAACGGAATAATTAATCATAGTATTTTCCTTTTAGTATTCTTAGCGGACTCTTATGTTTAGACACGAGTTGTTTCTTTCACCGTTCAAACGACACTGACTGAGTGGTGTATTTTCAAAGCCGGGTTCGTTAAACACTTCCCAGTCCAACTTTTATAGCCCTTCTGAACTTGATGGCTTATAGGCTGATTCATTCCCCCGCCGCTGCGTCGGTCATCAGATAATTGGGTGAGAAATATTTATTTGTAATAAATGGTATTATATTTAAAGCTATAGTTGTATAAATTATTTCTCAGCAAAATAGGAAATATTAGTATATTGCTAATTTTGTTACATATGGACATATCTTTACTAAATATTTTCTTTCGATTTATTGCAGATTGTATATATATATAAAGAAATTTCTCTATAAAATAATACAAAGCAGAAGTTGCAATGTAGATTTCTAAATTAAATTAAAATACATTTGGATATTTATTTTTAAATAAATATTTTATGAATTTAATAAATTTTATCTGTTCGTACATTTAGTATATTTTCAAAATGGGCTCCAAAATAATATACCAAAGCAGAAATGCTGGGTTATAAATAAACAATATTCGGGAACCGGCACGTTAGTTGCTTAAAATTAAACGATCTAATAGTCTAATTTGAAATAAAGGATATCTTTTAGGTTATTTGAAAAAAGGTATTTCATTTCCCTATGCAAGAGTTATTTTGATATGTTTTTTTTTTTTTTAAATTTTAATTTCCTTTTATAAAAACACATTTGCAAAGAAATCAGTGGGTTGATATGACATTATTATATGTAAACACGTTTTCGCACAAAATATATATATATATATAAACATAATTACATTCAGGTACGTCATAAAAATATATAAACATATATTTTCATGTTGCAAATTGAAGTAAATTAGAACATGCAGGCTTAAACAAGAATCATTGCCACAATATGAATAAATAGAGCGTTCGCTAATGACCTGTTTCGAAAGTTCATTATGGCCGAATGTCAGATTGACTCCATACAAACAATACCTGAGGGATATTGACGTTTTGTGATTGGAGTATATGAGCAGTGATAATTTCCCTTGTTTAATTTAAAATTGTAGCTAACATGTTTGAACTCTTTCCTGATGGCTTGCACTAAATCGAAAGTGCCAAAAAATGGAACAATAATGAAGCAGAGTTGAATAAACTACAATGTATTATCAACCTGCCTGTATACACTGAAAAGGAAAGCAATGACTTTGATCAAAAAATTGAGTGCTATTGTTGATACTATTTCATTCTACTATTGTAAACTTATTTGGCTGTTATCTTAGCGCTGTATTTTTACACTTTTTCTTGCTTTTTGTAACACTAATTTAACTTGTCTATTGCAAAATAAAACGATGTATAATTATTACTTATATAATAGGATTTCAAGTCCGGGTTGTTCAAAGATACAGATGGATATACAGATGGATTTATACAAGTGTTGAGCAATCGCGCGCTTTTGGTCGCCGGCTTCAAATTCTTTGGAGACTATCATTCTAAACTTGGGTTTTTTCGTGGGTTCCCCTGGTCGCTTAAGCGAATGCTGCGATGAATCTTTCCTTTACAAGAATTTTCTGCTCTTCCGTTTCATGTCATTTCAATCCGTTGTTTCTGTTACATGATCAAAGTGTACAGCGAGATGGATTTGTGCGGTTGTGCGGTGTGGCAGATGCTTGCGTTTTAAAAAGGCTTTTTTCCCCGGCGTCTGGAATAAAAACGGCCCTTTATATCTAGAAATAGTGTTAGGGACTATGCCGCACTGACCCTGGATACTGGCCGCCCGGCTTCTCTCTCACTTCATGTCTTCCACCGGAAGTACCCCTTATGCACAAACGGGCAGCCGAAGCTCAAGACTGAAGTACCGAAATATCCTCCTCCTTTCCTAACAATGCAATCTTATCAAATGCAGCTACAAGGATAGTAAATGTAGCACCGAATCATGCAGGCAGTCTATTTATCTGAGGAAATACTGCACTATTGTCCAACTATACGAATAGCAAATGTAGCACTGGATCATGGAGGCAGTCTATTTATCTGAGGAAATACTGCACTATTGTCCAGCTACACGGATAGCAAATGTAGCACTGGATCATGGAGGCAGTCTATTTATCTCAGGAAATACTGCACTATTGTCCAGCTACACAGATAGAAAGCTGTTGATCCAATGCGGAAAACGTTTCTTACATGCGTTTTTCTATCCATAACCTAATTTGAATATACAAACATTAGAATTTCATGAGGCCTGTGCCTATGCCTAAGTAGTGATCGGCGCTAGCACACAAACTTGTTCTGAAGACCATTGGCATTTAGCAAGGGATGTTAAGTGTTAAAAATTAAAAGATCTGGCCCGCTTGAGAGCGAGTGAAGTTTCCCTTTAGAGATTTGCGTAGCTTGTCGCTTTTGTTACTTTCTTCTCCTACGTATTGCACCTCTTGGAACTCCAAGGCCTGATTTTTTTCTATATTTCTCTTTACTACGAGAACCTCATGCATGGTTCAGATCTTCAGCCCCATTTAAAAAATTGCGATAAGCAGTAGGTCCCCCTAGGAAACGACTTATTGAAGAAAGTTAATACCCATGGTTATTAATTGAAATGTACAGAATCTGAGCGTATTAAAAATTGAAGAATAAGAAAAAGGTATTCTTATGAATCGAAACAGAGCGTTAAAGATAAGAAATAATTACAAGTTAACGCCTTATACCTAGGGTTTACTTAAATAAATGTATAGAAAACCAAGGATTGATAAAATTAGGCCATAGAATAGTGAATGCTATATTTAAAATTTTCTCATTGTGGTTGTAAGCTCTAGTCAAGTTGTCTAAATGGGAAATTTGGATTAGTCCACATTATAATTTTAAGAAGGGTTCACCTCATTAGCTTAGATATCTATCCAAATGGTGCAGTTTCGATTGCACCGAGATATTTCTCTTCTGAAAATTTGAATGCCTCGTATTTAGAGTTAGGTAATATATGCTCTCGACATGACAATAACCTATTTATGACGAGGCATATTACGCCAGTTGCTTGTATAAAGACACATTTATAAGTATCGGTCTGCAAATGACCAATTTTCACCTACCGCCGGCATCTCTTTCCATAAACTAACGGTGCTCCAATGCTTTCAACTTGTAAAGGTTCTACATATTGAATAAAAAATCAGTTCTCATTCCTCTTACAGTAACTGCAGCTATGCAAGTCTTGCATATTTCTGTGGCATAAGATAATACACACCTTCTTAGTAAACTACGCATATCATTCAGGATCTATGTGCTAATGTATCTAATGAGCCAGTTTGAATCAACTATGAATTAGGTCTGTGGAAATAAAGATATCATAAACCAGTTCTAATAATTTTAGTATATAGTAATTAATGAGTTAACTGTATTAACTGCTTCACGGAGTGTTTTCGGCAGAATGCAGTCACAGCTTATACTTTGTCAAAATGATACAAATATGAGCCGTTAGAAGGCCGGGAGTTCATGGAAAGAGATTACGGTGGTAGCTTGAAGGCTGCGCAGCTGGCTGGTCGACTTACGAACCGATACTTTTAAAAGTGTTCCTCTATAGGTATCATTACCTGAATTTCTGCATTCCAAAATATATTTAAAATAGATTTAGTGACGCACACTAAATTGAAAGATGTCGCTATCAATTAATCATAAGCCATTAAACAGTATAACCTTAGCATTAGAACGTTACAAAATGGAATTATGTATTTATAAAAATAGTAATGCTGCCATACATTTTAAAGCATGTGCAAGTTTAGCTATTTCAGGGCATCTTTATTTCAATCGAATTTCTTGTTTCTGCTACACAAAAACTTACTTGCTCATTCCTAGTTTTGAAATTGTTGAAACCGATAGGTGTTGGAAAAGAAGTTAAGTTGGTTACAATAACATTAAGTTAGCTTAATGTTTCTTTTCTTATGAAGAAACAGATAATATTTTTTGGATTATTAGTATATGCGTATGATGAAAATAGGTTTGAATTTTTAAACATGTTGTTCATATACGAGGGTCACATTTTCCTTTACAAGTTTGTGTTTTTAAGTTATTTCATAGCACATCTCGTTACATTAGAAGCATTTAACCTCCATGTCGGCCAAGTCTTAGCCAGTCACCTGATTCGTCAATATATAAACTTTCCCTCCCATTTCTGCTCCCTTTGATCAGTAGCAGTATGCACACAAAATTAATTTTATTTCACAATGAGTGTATTGTATTATATGAATTCAAAGTTATGTCCGCTTACATTCACACTTTTCTGCGTCCTTTAGTGAAATATGTATTCATTTGCAACAGGACTGTTTCCGTATTTCTTCTGTTTCTGCCCTTACATTTTTTTAAGTTTCTCTACATAATGGTGATTATTCCTCTAAACCTAATTTTTTCTCTATTCTAGTGTTTACTTTTTAATACAACATACTACAATAAAATGTATTTCACTAATACACGGTAATTAATAGCCTGTAATAGCACAAAGACTTGAGTTACGGTGATGTCTTAACTGAGTCATATGAGTGTTGCTCTCATAATATCAAACCTTGACTGCGCGGAAATGATGTTATGAGACGCGATTCTTGTGACCTTGGCCAACGCGTACTACACTCAGCTGCGGACGCAGACCATAAATAGCTGATGATATTTTTATCACATGTTAAAAATTGTCTTTCTTTCAGATTACAAAGAGTTTAATAATAACGTTAATTTATTATACAGAGAATTATCTATTTAACAATCCAATGTCTTCAAAGTTAGTATTCTTTACACATTTTCAACTCTTTCATAATTTTCCAAAAATAAGGTTGTTTTTAAGCCCTTTTCGAAACGTTCTCTTGTGCATTTTCTCTTGGTTTTTGTAATATTTTTTATTTTACAATTAATGTTCCCTGTTTCTCAACCCACTTGCTGTTTTTGATACACGTGTCATTCTTTTATACTATGCCATTCTTAAATATATTTTAGGGAAAATATGGATACTATAAGTACGTAGTGTACCGGAAATCTATTAAGTATCTGTGGTGGTCAGCAAAGCAATGAACAACAACACTGCAACTCGTGAAAGGGACTGAAAAGCCTTACGCTATTTGGAACAATCTTTTGTCCATTAAGCAACAGAAACAGAGGTAACTGAGCAAAGAAACAAAGGCATCTCCACGTACGTTGTTAATTTGCATTGTACCCTCTGGTATATGCTGGAAACATCATGCCCATGTGACGAAACTGCTGAACTTCGTTTGCACGCGTATAGACGCGTTATTTCTGTTCTGGCTCGAGGGATTCAAATCGGTTTTTCTAGTGGAAAAAAGCACGTTAAAGAAACTTAAAGCTGGGATGCTCTTTCGGACAAAGCTACCACGGAGTGGTACTAAAACTTGCATGAACTCGATACCGTTTTGCCAACAGAACAAATTGGTTGACCTCGTATGACCACAACAGTCGATTCGCCCGAAACCTACTCATGAATTCAGTTGCACAATTTGGTTTACACAATGCGCTGAACCAAAGCAAGAAATTTAAAATGTTTCGTACTAAAGGCATAGTTTTAGATTGTATACCATCGATATACAGTATATGCAGTTTGTAGGAATTATCATCATCATTTACAATTACATATTTTATTCACTCATAAAAATTTATCTCTTGTCATATGAACAAATATTATATTTATTTATGCATACAGATCGCCTCTTTGGTCCAGTGGTTAGCGTTGCTGACTGCTAGCACTAGACCCCGGGCTCGATCCTCGGTACCTGCTTAGAAATTTTCTAAGTTACGGAGGTTCACCTAATTATCTTGCGGACAATTGGGAAGCTACTTGATAGAGAGGAAGCTGCTTTTGATCAAAAGGCTACCGGTGGGATGTATAGCTCATCTTTCCTTCTGCAATACTGCACCTTACCAGTTATGTCGCAAGACGGAAGCCGAGAACGCAGTGGTCACTGCGGTAGGCAAAAAGATTGTAGTAACTAAAAAGTATCTGGCAAATATGATATAGTGAAGGCTCTAGCAAGAGTTATATTAATGTAGACAAACACCACTTACTCATAAAATTATGTTGCAATTATTATAAATTCGTATAATATAATCTCATCAATATGTCATTTGTCTATAAGCAAAACCATTTTGGCATATTACCGTTGAAATTGATTCCTTTTTCTTTGGCGTCTTTGGTTTATAAAATAATTTGCCATAGTTATACAAGATTTGTCTTATTTGTCTTACTTCTTTACTAGCTCTCTGCTAGACAGGTTACCAAGCCATTGTTGATGCCTACGTAGAATAATTGTTCTTTGACTAGAACTTGGTAAAGCTCACTTATCCGTAGGGATTCAGATGCTAAATTAGATAAATCTTCCTCTTTTAATACAACCTTGCACATCATTTGATTGCTACTGATAACACACGTCATGATATTCTGATAATATTCTACTGTCTGCAAAATACAAGGCCCCCACAAAAGTCATCCCTCTGACATACCTGCAAAGGAACTGACATGAAATAATATATCTTGAAGAGCATGTTCATAGTTATGGTTTGTGGAACAGGCTTTCAAGTTCAAAACTTTCAACTAGATTTACTATTTCCTGCGTCCGAATCTGAGCGCAGCACACGATGGGTTCCCATAATAACAGGTGTTGCTGATGCTGATGTTTGCACTTTGGTCAGTCGCAGTTTGCTGTTACGGGAGCAAGCATTATATCTGCATGTAATTACAGGCTATTGGTACAAAAGTGTTATTAATTAAAATGTTTTAGTGAAGACAATTTATTGCAGCATATTACTTTGAAATGTACCAATAGAACAGAGCGAAAATTAAGTCTACAGGAATATTTATACTGTAGAGCAGCGATACCCATATGTGGCTCAATTGAGAAGTAGTGGCTTACTCTGTTACAGGGAGGATTGAATGTTGATGACGTAAGGTAACTAAACCCATACTTATTTCTCCTTCATTAAACTTTGCTGTGGTGGATATATAAGCAATCGCTACCAGAGAGGGGAAAAAAAAGTATTTTTCATGAAAAATGGAAGAAGCATTTTATAGTTTGTGCGAAAGGTGTAAAAGGAAGACTTCTCACATGTTCAAAAGTCTTGCTGGCAATACATCCGTGCGCCGCAAAAGCATCCGGCAAACGCGCCGCTAATTAGCCGTCCAGTCGGGTCTCGGTGTTAGCGAGAGAGAACAATAAAACAAACCAACAGTACACAAATAAATTTAAGATGTTCATTACTTACCAAATTATCAAATGAGGTGCTGCCTGCCTTCATTTTCCACACATTTTTTGGTATCTATTTAGGAAATTATTTATCACTCGCTGCATTTCAATTTGAGAAATCCGGAAAATTTCCTGACGAATGTTATCTTTGAGTTCTTGTACACTATGCGAGCTGGTCTTGTGCACAGCATTTTTTAATTTACGCCAGAGATAAAAATCGTAGGCTATTCAAATAGAGGGACCAAGGGGGTCATAAATCCCTACTAATAATTCTGCATTGTTGAAACACATTGTAAATTGCCTTCATGGAATTATCCGCAGTGTGAACAATGGCAGAGTCCTGTTAAAAAACGCATGATCACGATCCCTGTAAGTTAATTCTCTGAAAAAAGGGTTAGTACAGTATTCACATACAGTATATGTGAATCAACTCTATGCTCCCCCCAAAAAATATGATTCTTGCACCACTGAGTTAACACATATGAATCGTACATGTAGACACGCAATGCCGTTGTAAACACACAAGGCATAATGCACTATATGTATACTGGCGAATTAAGAAACGAACATCAGAGCAAACACCTGGGAACAGCTGTGCTGTGACTGCGACAATCAGAATGGTCAACAAGTAAGCAAGCAGACTTGCTACCCCCTTCACGGCGCGGCAAACTAATGAGGGTTTGCTCATATTAAAAAACCCACGTCTCAGGGAAAACATCACTGATCGCACTGTATTATTCTATATGTAATCGCAGTAGATTACAAGGTAAGAAATATGTATCTAATTTAATTTTTAGTAATGAAGATATAATTTCAATGACAAACTTTAATCACAACGACAAATTTAGATTTATTTAAACTCTGGGCGAGCATTATCAAGCTCTTTGTTTATATTGGTTTAGAATCATTATTATAGGCTTAATGTCATTACGTTTGTCTATAGTGTTTGATATAAGCCTTATATTTTGTACAATTTTACGATATTTAGTCCATTAACGTTGATATGAAATTTGTATATTTCAGGAAAATGTATCAGGTAATCGGAACATATAAAACTTGAACATACCAGCAAACTTTAGAAGAACGTATATCAAAGAGAAACAATCATGATAATGTTGTGGGATATTAGGAGTTTTACATAAATACTATAATTATAAATTTAGGATCTTTATTATAATACATTTACATTTGGCGCATCATTTCAAAAATAAATTATCTTAATTTTCAGAGTTATATCATGTTTTACATTTTACATTTGCAGAAGTAAAGAAATTATTTTAAGTTGTAATTTTTCCGCATAATTGTAAATTAATTTAACTGCTTCCAAATTTATGTTTTGAAATGAGCAAAAAACTTGTCCATGAGAGTGTTTCCGACTTTCATCTACTTCGTTGCTCCAGTTACGTATATGTTGTTCTCTCGATGTATGTACACATCGTTGATACAGATGAATTTAAAGATTTTTTTTTCATTTATTTATGGACGCTCTTTAACAGCTCAGGTCATCAGCGTCCCATTCTATTCAGGGAGTGAAACGGCCGACAAATTTTGCTCAGAGGCCTCTCTTTCAGGCTTGTGGCTCTTTTTCGTGCCGTAAATGTACGACACGGGACCCACGGCTTTATTTCCCTTCCGAAGGAAGCCATACTTAAGATTTTTACGCCCGGAAAAATCCATCGGTCCTGGCTGGGTTCGAACCCGCGATCTTGGGTTTAGGAGGCAAGTATGGTAACCACTGCACCACCAGGACCGACTGAATTTACAGAAAATATTCAGATAGAAATAGGGAAAATTACGAAAGTACAGCTGTTACGAATGAATGCAAATGTCATTAAAAAAGGTAGAATCACGGACAACACTTAAAACAACTTCTTTAACACAGATTAGTGCTCAAAACAAATTAACATTAAATAATATGAGTGCTATAATATACTCAAATTGTGGGATAAAATAGCAGGGAAACTTGCCTGTTAATGGGCCGGCGATAGGTGCAGCCTTGGCCTCGCAAGGTTACTACTATTCAACTGCGGACGTATGTTAGAAATAACTTTCGGTATTATTCTTAATTTATGTAGATAATGCTCTGTTTATTTGATTCAGTTGTCTTTTACGGCTTCTGTCCGTGATATTTCAATTTAGAGGCGTACAAATCTGATTATTCGGCCTGGAAGTAATTTTTGAGTACGATATACTTTCCCAGCTACAAGGCATTTACAACGTCATTAATTTATATTTTTACGTGATTAAAACGTTCAACAACGCTTATACGAGTATTGAGAAGCAAAACTAACTGAAGGCGTGCACCTCGTTTTATAAAAGATATAATGGGCCTCCAGTATTATTAAAGGGAGCATTACTCATCATCATTATTAAAATTGGACCGTAGAGACCTGTTCCAGTTTCAATTAAAATATTCCTTCTAATGTTCTTCAGCCTTCCAACCGTTTTTCTGTTAACTGGTATATAGTTCATAGTTTTATATACGTAGATAGGTGTTATTTTCCGCACTTCTAATATTGTTATAATAATTTTGTATTTTGAAATAATTTCACGGGTTTTAAATATTCAGTCAATACCTAATATTTTTTCGTCTGTTGTTTGATAGTGAATATCCAGTTACATAGCTCAAAATTCTCGAAGAATTTATCGTTTGCATTTGCCTTTATATGGGTGTATATATTTCGCTGCAGTTTTCTTTTAACTTAATAATAATGTTATTCTTAAAATAATGTCAATACTTCTATAGTTTTATATAAATTTCAATATGTAAAAACTATCCGAAATTAAATATTTAAATTATATATCGTTTAGTTTTCTTGCGACATTATGTTTTTTATTCTATTTTTTTTTCAACAAATTGTGGTAGTTTCGTTTTGGGTGGGGACAGCTTGAAGTTGCGATCGGTAGCAATTATTTTTAATTTAAAGTCTGCTGCCTTTTGGGTGCATTTTGTATCTGCTACAATGACTTAGTCGTCAGCATAGAGAATATGTTTTAATAAAGTTCCGCATTTAAACATTTTTGTTAGTTAATTCCATCTTTTCATGATGTCTATGTAAAATTCAAAACAGTGCAGCCTACTCTGAGATTTTATTTACTTCTGCATTTTCCTTGCTGTCTACCGCTTTAGATTTTATGGATAGAGCGACTTTATTTTGTTGGCGATAAATGCTGTGGTATCCACCTTCTCTCCAGAACTTTCTTAATTTTCCTATTTGCTTTGTAAAATGCTTTCACATAGTCGAAGTGTGTGTGTGTGTGTACGTGGCCAGTATTTCAAATTTTGATTCTATGGCTGTACAGTGCTAAAGAACCAGTACGCAACTGGCCACTGAAGATGCCATTCGATTGACTGGGAAATATTGAGATGTAGGTGTCATCTATCGGAATAACTTTGCCTGTACAGTTCTGCAACCATATTAATTGTCGTTTCTCCATAAATAATACGCATATCTCAAGTTCTCCATTTTTCCTCAGACAATCCGCAGCGTAGTGAGCTTAAACAAGGAAATGGTACTGGTTGCTATTTTCTTACCAGAGTCATGTCCTTGAATATGCGTATCGCAGCACTTCTTCCGTGTTTTCATACCTCATATAAGTAGCGGTGGTGGAGGCGGTAACAATAATAAAAGTATTTTCATGAAAAATGTTATCATTTTTCTACTAAATTCTTTGAGAAAAAATAAAATGCTTAAACCATAATAGTTTAATGACAATAAATAAAACAAACATAATTGTTTTATTGTATACGTTGATGATAATTGTGGCAGTTTTTATTCATTCATGTCACCGCCTGCTGTATTTGAAGTACTATACTTAATAATTTCACCAAAAATTACTTTTACCCTTAAAGCACATAATGGGTGACTTTCAGATGTCTTCCAGCGTCTTTATGCTGACTGAGTTTTCCATTATATCCTTCGGCGCAGCTGTTGACTGACAAGAGTGAGGTCTTGAGAGGAAAAATATTCCTGTAATATTTATATTGTACTTCTTCCGCTAAGCAAAAATTTCAATGCTGATTATAATAATGAAGAAGTATAGGAACATTCCCCTTGAATAGCAGAAACAAAAGTCTACAAAATGGTAATATCTTTTTAAATTATTTCCCACTCACGCGTTCATTTCCATTGCAAGAAAATAACACGGATAGAAGCAATTGAAGTTAGAAGGCACCACACTCAGATATTGGCATAAATGTCCGTAACTTATATGAATTTATATAGCTTTATGTTTGCACATAGGTCTTAAGAGTCTACGTACATATTTGAATTTGGAATCCCATATTACTAATAAAACAGCAGTACATCATGTAGTAAAATAAAATATAATATTCCGGAAATCTAGCGGACTAACTTGTCATTAAAAGTTAAACCATTAAATACTATTAACATGTAAATGCTAACAACTATCGATGATGATGATGATGATGATGATGATGATGATGCAAATCCGAACAAAAATTCTATCTAGGTATAGATTGGATAATAAATAAACAACATTGCATAATAGTTGCATTTTAATTTTCACATAATGATAAATATATGTTATTTCCCGTTATTTCCATCTTATTTACAACTAATATTTTGGTATGGTAAATAGAATTTCTACATTATATAATCTGCACGACGGATACTTGCTCATGGGCGGTATTTATTTTCATTTTGCATACCTTACGCTTTATATGCGAGTTTGATGACACCATGATTTCATTTGTTATCCTATAGCCTCCTTTTGATTTAATTTAATTTTATTTTTATTGAGTATACACCGTGCATCTGTGAGAGTTTTATTATTGGTACCACTAAAATAAATACTCTGCTGCTGTTCATGCTTGTAAAATGAGGTATATATGAACTGCTTCCCATGAGTCTTGACAGCGGTGTGTAAAAGCATCAAATACAAGATTTCCTAGTTCCAAGTATGAGGACACTAAATTGTTCAATATTTTCTAATGGGAAGATATGGCACTTAAAACAATGAGTATAGGCCGCTTATCAACCTGAAGTTTGGACATGCACGAAGAAATGTCTCATTTCTATCCGTATGAACATATGTGTTGTATATTAAATAACCAAGTTAGTTAATCAACTGGAGAGTTGTTCATTTTTGTGTCACATAATTCATACCTTTTTAAGTGATGTGGTTTATTTAAAAGCGCTGTTTAACATATTAAAGCATCAACGTTCCACTCAATTCAGTGCGTGAAATAGCCGGAAAGTTTTGCGTAAAGTCCTCTTATTTCATACTTGAGGTTTTTTTTATGTAACGTAAATCTACGACACGGAACCCACGGTTTTACTTCCCTTCAGAAGGAAGCCATACTTACGCCCGAAAAAATCCATGGACCCTAGCCAGAATTGAACCCGGGATTGAACCATTTTCTTAAGAAACTATCATTAAAGCTTATCAGTAGTATGTACTACTGGGCATAAATTTTGTTTTAATTTTTTCTCTTATTCCTCGAGTGTAAAATAATTAATATGCACACTTTATTTTCAGTGTTCCCTGGTCACATATGAGTCGTATGTTACAAACTATAAGGTATGGGGTACCAGCAGGCCTAAACCATCTATACTAATTGTGGAGCCAAGGTTTCCAAATCCCGCCTTATCCATCATGTAAAAATTTTCAGGGGAAGTAATAAATGGTTCCTGCTTGTTTCCAGTGTGGTTATTCTATTATTATTATTATTATTATTATTATTATTATTATTATTATTATTGTTGTTGTTGTTGTTGTTGAAGTTGTTGTATTGAGCTAATTAAATTCATTCATATATCTGTAGCATCCATCACAATTATTACAAGCAAAAGTTATTTACAATTTAAAAATAGATAAGGTATATTTTGGAATTTAAAAATTGGATAAGGGGAGTTCGGAAACTGCCATTGTGGATAAACGCGGATTCTGGAAACACAAGTCAAATTTGGTAAGGGTAACATACATCAATAATTACAAATGGTGAAATCGGAGCATGTTTATTTATGTTAAGTCAAATTTTAAACAGTCATAAATCATAGTGCCGTATTTATTTTAAACTTATACTGAAAGTAATGTTAATTATAATTATTTTGCCCCAAAATTAAGTAGATTATTGTGTTAAAACTACAAATATTATATAAAGGGAAAACATACAGGATTTTAGTTGCACATTAAAAATGTGTAAAGTTTTATAAAACAATTAAATCTTGTGTACTGGCTTCAACTTGCAATTCCTTCGTACTTGAGATCACTGTCTTCTTTTACCATTTACAGCTTGAGCCTCTCGTTCTACTCCAGCTTTTTCACTACTGTGCCACGCTTGGTCAAAGTGTTTTGAGAGCAGTTTATCAATATCTTGGAGCTTTAACCATGTTTCGGTAGAATATCTAGAATATTATTTTTCTCTAAAAGAGAACAAAAGACTCCAAGCTCACATCAATTGTTGGGTTCACTTCTAGCAAAAAATATTTGTTGCCATTCTTGAGGAAAGTTATCTTACGCTAGGCAAGTCGGATTGATTGATTTATTTACGAACGCTCTTTAACATCTCAGGTCATCAGCGTTCCATTCAACTCAGGGCGCGAAACGGCCAACAAATTTTGCTCAGAGGCCTCTCTTGCAGGCTTGAGGTTCTTTTTCGTGCCGTAAATGTACGACACGGGACCCACGGCTTTACTTCCCTTCCGAAGGAAGCCATCCATACTCAGGATTTTTACGCCCGAAAAAATCCATCGGTCCTGGACGGGTTCGAACCCTCGTTCTTCGGTGTAGGAGGCAAGTATGGTAACCACGACACCACCAGGACCGACTAGGCAATTCGGAAGTGGCATCTACTAGTAAGATAAAGCAGAATATGGCAACCTATGATAAGATAAATCTGGTTCTGAAAAAAGTAAAATATATTTCTATTAGAATTACAAGGTAACAAAATGAGTTTTCAATTGGATTTCAGGTCACAAAAATGTTAACTAGTGAAAAAAATTTAATTTTCATAAAAAAATGCGTAATATTGGTTTTTGAAAAGCGTGTTCCATATATAATGCATGATTCTGTCATAGATGTATGAGCAGCATGAGTTGTTGCATTATCTTATTGAAAGCAGCTTTACAATGGCGAAGTGTCGAAGCGGCATAAGTACACAAAGGTGATGCCAGCGATCTAGTTGGGGTCACGCCGCTGGCCAGTCGACTTGCAAATCGATACTTTTAAGTGTCTCTTGGTATCAAAATAACATACTGGAAAAGGAACGATCACGGTTCCTTCTTCTTGCCCGGTGCATCCCCCGTAAAGCAGGAAGTTCTGACTTCTTCAGTTGCTGTGGTGTGAACTTTATGGACACTGAAGTACCTGAGATACAAGAAGTTCAATTGAGTCTCTCTTACGGGAGTTTGCTGTATGTTGTAGCAATACCCTGAGACTCAAGGGAAACAGAGTACCAAAAGCTCGAGTAACCCAAATGAAGAGATGGCAGGGCGATCTAGCCAGCGTTTCTGGCAGCTGAGCCGAATAGCCGGGGGTATATAAGCTGCGTTTCAACTTCCATCCCCGAAGGCACATACTTATGGAAGGTTTAGCCGTGTACCCGGTGGCGGATTTATGTCCGCTGCAATATATACTTGTCAAGTTCTTATGACATTTTTAAGGGAGTGGAGAGAAAAATCGCTGCTTTTTGTGCTGTCTATGACCCGTGTACCTACTGCAGATCTTAGAGGTAATGAAATTTGTTGGGGTGAACAAATTTTGAATTAATCTAAGTTTAGTACCTTGCAATCAATTTTTTAAAAGCTCCGGGTAAAGATGGCCTTATACACTTGTGGTGATTCGCCTTGCACCGTTGTAGGTACTTTCAAATTACCATATACCGCCACGGGTGGTCGAGGTCGTTAAAGCGCGAACTCGTAAGCGGGAGGTTTGGGGTTCGAATCCCGCAAGGATCGTCCTCTCTGACTGAGGTTTTTTCCAGGTTTTCTTCAGTCCTCATAAATGGCAAAAGCGGGGAGGTATCCTAAACTTAGGCCTGGAACGTTTCCTTCCTTGAACAGTCCTTTCCCATTATATGATTTCATCTCATGTATCATCAGTGATCACCGCCTGTGGTGCCTCAGTAGTAAAAACGGGCGATAATGACCATATTGTAGGTTAGCATAGAGATCTATTGCCTTTAGTATATGAAAACGTGTGCTTATTTTTAATCTGGTTTTGGGATTTTTCTCCTTAGCCTACCATCGGTAGTATGATTTTTCTACTGATATTTCTTATCACTCCCTTCAACGCAAATTAAATGCCTTTAAATCCATGCCCGATACGAGTATTTAACAGTTAATTTTCATCGTTTTAATGCGTTTGGCGTTCAATGTAAGACATCCCAAATATAATGACACATGTCTTGGTTGAGTTTTGGGCTTAGGTTAGACAGCGAGTACAGGGGTGCTTGTGTACTGTGAAGTAGTTATGGTTGCATTGCATGTTTTACCCTTGTAAGCTTTATCGGCATTCATAAAATGAATTTATTTGTTAAGATATATTGTGATTATAATAATTTATTTGTTTAAGGAGATTTGCTAAAAATTTAAAAGCAATGTACAAATAGTTTGAAGCAGGAAATGTTGTCTCAAAATTTCCTTTTTAAGTTTAATTACTTCTGAAAAATACTATAATAATAATCTTATTTCAGGTAATCAAGGATATTAATATTATAATTAAAAGGAGGACCCCAATATTATATGTATTAGTGCATGTATGTAGATATGTTTTTTTTAATTAGCAAGTAATATTCAAGTTTTCTTTCTGTAATGCCATATATTTGTTATGGTTATAAAGGGAAAGGAAGTGCTGTACTTTGTCGGAAGAAAAAGTCAGGACGTTTACCTGGGAAAAGATTATTTTGTTAAGCATTACCCTTTTAAGCCCTCGGACACTCGCCGGTGCCAGGCGCCAGATGTACGGCAAAAGGCCAGGACTGTGTATAAATTGTATACTTGCCGCCAAAAGGATTTACCCCTTACTGAAACACGCGTTTTCGGAGAAACCAAGAACTTATCTATAACCAAAGGAGGAAATAGACATTACTTTAGAAATAAAGAATGTAAAGAAAGTGCCGAAATTTATGACAGGCCTTTCTTGGAAAACTCAAGCGTGGGAAGATATCATAGATCAGAAGAGGGGAAATAATTTTAGCCAATGGGCATCGAATATAAATCAACGAATGAACAGAACTTAGCAATACAATAAATAACTTAAAATAGTCAATGACGGACATATAACTGAGTAATAGAATAAGAAACAAGAGAATTTAATTTAGCGAGAGGAGTGGTGATGTTATAGAAAACTATAATACAGTACCCGAAGTTGGTCTTTTGGTCATTTGAAAGCATTCATTCAAAAGTCATTTCTAAAGCAATCGAGGTCAGTCTAAGTCATTCCTAGTTCTGTCAAGGGTAGTCTAAGTCATTTCTAGTTCAGTGAGAGTTAGTCAGGCAGTGCAACGTAATAGCAATAATAATCACCATGTTGTTTAAGTGAATAAATACGCGAGTGAATACCGCGAACTATAATACGGCGAAGAACAGCATGTTCCAGAACCTTCCAAGTAGGAAAATAAATTAAATTTTCAACCAGTGCTGAACTTCATTATTAGTGAATAATCTCCTCCCCCCCCCCCCCCTAATGACTTTACTTCATTAAAAACAGTCCAAAATTTACCCTGAGATCCCATTCCATTTACATTACATTGGAACAACAAATACGGTTCCAAAATTGTCGACCTACGTTGTGGACAATAATACCGTTTCAAAATCGTCGACCTTCTTTGGGGCAATATTCCTGTTGCAAATTGACGACCAACCTGTGGGCCCTATAATACTATCGCAAGTTTTAAATGTAATTGAATGTTTATAGTTTTACAACTGATCGTTTGCTGAATGCATTGCTGTTGTTTCAACAAACTGTTACACTTACAATACACTTATAATACACTTATAATATCCATCCTTCATGAGACTTGCAAAATTTTCATGAGCCCATACCAAAGAGATTCCGATTCCATGAGTCCAATCATATCTGAAATCCATTGCGCAATGGCCCCTGACTTCTGTTGAGCGCTTTCTTTGCTAAGACTTAAAATTTTTCTTTGCGTCTTTAAATTATTTTTTATATTTAAAATGTTTGGGATATTTCTTGATTTATTTGTAGTTTTTAACTCTTTCCTCTCCTCGCCTAACCATGTTCACTTTTCTTCCATCTGTGCTTTGTAGGCCGTTGTCAGTGTTTTTCTCATTAACACACCTTTCCTTGAATTTAATTTAAATATCCTCTAATAGAACCAAAAGAATAAGAAGATGTGGAACATATCGATTGATCCTGTTTCTTTAATTGAAATTTAACTTATTAGAAGTTCAAAGAAAAATGTCTCAAAACCACCCGAGTCATTAAAACTCTACGCTTTAACGAATGATAGTATAAAGTATAAGTAGGCAATTAACTAAGACAGGTATGCGTTTGAATTCATTTTTAGTTTAGGACACCTCATCTCAAAAATGATTGTGCCTCCAAGCAATTCAAAATGAGTTTGTTACCATTATAGTGAATGTAGTTAGTGCTGGGTGGGTTATTTTTCAAAAACAAAATTATATCAACGTTTTACGCCTTTATTATTTCTTGTATTAAAGGCATTTAAAAGTAATGTTTTTCACTAATTTACAAAAATTATCCGATTAACAATTTGGTTATTTTATCTTATAGAAGCGATGATAATTTTTCATTTTCACACATTAGCCTTGAACTTTCTGTTTTATTAAAACTGCATTCTAAATGTCCTTACCAAGGTAAGGGCTTCTCTATAAGTAAATATTTTTGACAAATTACTCTGTTACCTACATATGGGATGAGTCAGAAACTATGAAATATTAGCAGGGATGATAGGTTTCAGAATGGGGAACCTTTTTAGTTAAATGGCCTATGTTCTCTGACGTGTTGTTTAGTAGGCATACATCATCGAGAGAAACGTGGGCTTTAGTAACATTTAACAATCACATGATATCATTAACTTATCCTCCAAGTGCCATTGAGCAGATTACGGAAGGTGTTCAAAGTGTCTGCCCTGAACCTGATTGCGTTCATTACACGTCATAGCAGCGTTTGTCGAACTCTTGCAAACATTTCCGGTCTGTGTCACCTTTGATCAAAGGCAGGGTATATTCGCTCAATCAGTTCGGATCTTGTGTCAACTGCGGTCATGTACACCAAACTCTGCACATGCTCCCAAAGATAGAAATTTAGGGGCGTTACTTCGGATGGCCATTTCCTCCCCTTAACACATCATGTCGGTCAACTAAGGGAAAGCATAGATGCCTATTCTCAATGGATGTGTACATTAAACTGCTCACGCATCGCTACACATTGAGGTATACGGAGAGAACAAGACAGCGTCAGCTTATTTAGTGTTGAAGCAAGTACACATAAACGGAAGGGGGGGGGGGAACAAGAGTGCGCAATTCTTAAAAGACGCGTCAGAGAACATAGGTTGTTTAACAAAATATGTTCCTCATTCTGAGATCTACCTTTCCTCCAAACTTGTCTCAGAATCACTCTGTACACTTTTAATGTTATTCCTTGCCATGCGTATCAGGGAAATTCCGCCGTGGAGCACACACTACTGCCGTGTATTTGTCTTTACGAAGGCCACGGGAAGGAAGCCCTGATCAAAAATCACCTCTTGCTCTAGTTTGACGGTTGTAAGGTGAGACCGAAATCTCACCTTGTAAAGTAATTCAAGTTAGAAGAAACATAAGGAGAGAAGACCGTTTGAAACAATGTGCGATAAACAGGAGAGGACACATGTCAATGGTATCTGGGATATTGGGATTCTGAGGGAGAAAAGTGAAGTGGTAAACGATATGAAGAGCACAAAAGTTAAAATATGGCACTAACTGAAGGGTTGTCTAGGGTTAGATCATTTTTTTTTTTTGAGTAGTGTTTAACGCCCGTTTTTACTACTGAGGCACCACAGGCGGTGGACACTGATGATACATGAGATGAAATGATACATTGGGAAAGGATTTTTTTTGTTTAAGGAAGGAAGCGTTCCAGGCCTAAGTTTAGGTACCTCCCCGGCATTTGCCAGTTATGAAGACTGAGGAAAACCTGGAAAAAACCCCAGTCAGGGAGGACGGTCCTGGCGGGATTCGAACCGCAGACCTCCCGCTCACGAGTCCGTGCCTTAACGACCTCGGCCACCCGTGGCGGTAGGGTTAGATCATGGATATATTCTTCTATACATTGGATCTGAATTAAACAAAAGGGATGGTGTAAGCAATCTTTATGTATAAGACAAAGGAATGTATTGAAAGGAATGAAGGTAAATATGGAAGAGAGTGAACGAATTATAACCTTAATAAACGCATATGAGCTAAATGAAGACGAAAATATAAAAATTAAGGTGAAGTACTATGAAAATTTTCAATTATAGTTTTATAAAGAGTAATGTTATTATATGTGAAAATGGTTATATATAAAATATGAATAATGGTTATATAATGTTATTATAATGTGAAAATAAGACCAAATATAAAACAGAAATTATTAAAAATTCGAAACAAAAGGACAGCCACGCGAAATCAATGATTCAAGACAATGTTCGCTATTGGGAGATTTAGTCGATATACGAATAGATTACTTAGAAGAGAGCTGGAAAGTATTAAAAAAACCCTATATTTTCCTCATCAGAAGAGTCACGTGGAAAATCTAAAATGAGGACAAAGCAAGGAAGGAAATTACTATAAAGGTGGGGCCTCTCACGACTTCAAAACAAAAAAAGCAAAAAACAAAAAAATACTTTGATTATAAAATGTATCAAAGAAAGACTATATATATATATGAAGCCATTTTACAAGC
Source organism: Metallyticus violacea (assembly GCA_030762175.1). Lineage (NCBI taxonomy): Eukaryota > Metazoa > Arthropoda > Insecta > Mantodea > Metallyticidae > Metallyticus > Metallyticus violacea. Next base: position 292,967,307 of record CM060846.1, read on the forward strand.
CAAACAACAGTATCGCGAGGAGTTTAGTGATTTTGTGCAATGAGTAGATAAGAAAGTACAAACTGTTAAAAATAGTTTGTAAAAGTTTAAAAATATCAGGAAAAAAAAAGAATTTCTCTTTAAAATGGCAATGAAGAACAGCCGGGAAATACTCAAAAGATCGTGTCGCAATGGAAACAGTATTTAATGAAGTTTTTGGAAGGAACAGAAGAGAAAATTCTTATAGCTGAAGATCTGACTCAAGTAAATTTAAGCAGAAAGAGTAAATTAATGAATTAGAATTAGTAATTACATATGAACTTTCAGAATTTGCTTTTAATGTTTTTTTTTCAATCTTATTTATGCCCGTTTTTATTTCTGAGGCATCACAGCCGTTGGACATAATGAGACATGGGGTGAAATCATAAATTGGAAAAGGATTTTTTCCTCGTTATTGATGATTTGCTTTTATTAGTAAAGAACAAAAATGACCTGAAGCAAATCTCAATATTTCGCGTAGACATCTGGAATGGAAATAAATGGAAATAAAACTAAACCTATTTTGATAAGTGAAATACGCTTAAAATAGCATTGTCCGATTTAAAATGCCTATATCAATAATACCCTTAGGAACCAGACTGCCTCAAACAGGTGCATTATTAAATTATATTTTAAATTATTCTTATCCACTTCCTACCAAAATACGGTTTTTTTTTTTTTTTTTCCCCTTTTTGCTTTTTGCTTGATTTATTTATGGACGCCGTTTAACATCTCAGGTCATCAGCGTCCCATTCAATTCAGGGCGTGAAACGGCCGGACAAATTTTGCTGAGGCCTTTTTTTTTTCAGGATTGAGGTTCTTTTTCGTGCCGTAAATGTACGACACGGGACCGTTGGCTTTACCTCCCTTCCGAAGGAAGCTATACTTGGGATTTTTACGCCCGAAAAATCCATCAGTCCTGGTCCAGGTTCGAACCCGCGATCTTGGGTTTAGGAGGCAAGTATGGTAACCAGTACACCACCAGGACCGACTGTAAGAGATTTACTTAGTATTGCACTGAACATATGGCTTCCTTTTTCCCTGCATAGGTACTTTAATATTTTTCAAATTACTTTCTGCAAAATATGCTAGTGGATCAAGTTGAAAGTTTCATATGATATGTGCAACCGAATATTGTATGATAGAATTTCTCTGTAAAGCCTCTTTTACATTAAAATCTTATACTCTTAAATCAAAAAGTTCATAATTTCCTTTCAAACATTTAGTAAATAAGGTGTGACTCCACTAAAGTACATAGTTCTATGCAGATATCCAAGATAAAAATGGTATAAAATAGCATCTTAGAACAATAAAAGCAATCTCTCGGATTTTCTTGCTTTTTGTATTGAAACAGTGTTAACTAACATTGCTAAATAAGTTCAAAAGCTTCAAAAGACTACTAAATAATTGCTATAGGTTCAAAACTATACTATTTACAGAATTTCATTAACTATTACTGATAGAAATATATTACTCTTGACTCTTAATCGTCATCTTAATATGACACGAATACCATGTTTCTCGTTTCTTGTGTACAAGAAGATAATTATCATGATTCAGAAATAATTTAACAATGCCCAATTAATGTATCAGTTAATAACTTAATAAAAATTTGATAAACACATGTTTTTCTAAAACGAAAAATTCGTTTTATACATACCATACTGTATAAACGGCATTTTTCAATTTTTAATTTATTGAGCCCATATAAGCGTTTTGTTTAAACGAACATAATTATTCAAAGTGTTATTAAACTGCATCATAATCATTTCAGGGGCAGAATATATATTTTAGATAAGAAATTATATATGTGAAATCTATGGTACACAAAGAAAAATAACAGAGTTATAAAGTGATAAAGAAGTTAAAATTAAATGCTGTTAAGTGAGCCTTAAAACAAAAAGAGGTAATGTTTTGCTTTGAATTTTTCAACCGTGCTTCACTATCGAAGAAATTAGGATTTTCAATAGCTCATCTTTGGCGTTTTCAGCAGTTAGTGCTAAGAAATTCTCTAAAATCTTGCACTAATATATCATCCTGCACTAATAATGGTTAACGAATTTTTCGTGTTGTGTAAGTTAATATAGAAGAAGTTATCTACTTGATTGTGTGGGCTAATGAATAAGGCGCCAGATTGTCATTTCAAAGACCGTACATTCGTGTTCTTCTGGGTAGATTTATTATTTTTATCTTATTATGAGATATGCTTATACATAAGTCCAAAAAGTAAAAAAGAAGTAGAATGAACTTGCTATGTGGCAGGTTTACAAGCACACAATGTAGGCATAACTGTCTCATGGACCTTAACGGTTGTCCATGCTAATACCGTACCGCCACGGGTAGCCGAGGTCGTTAAGGTGCGGACTTGTGAGCGGGAGGTCTGGGGTTCGAATCCCGCCGGGACCGTCCTTCCTGACTTAGGTTTTTTCCAGGTTTTCCTCAGTCCTCATAAATGACCAATGCAGGGAAGGTACGCTAAACTTAGGTCTGGAACGTTTCCTTCCTTAAAAAAATCCTTTTCCAATATATCATTTCATCTCGTGTATCATTAGTGCCCACCGTATGTGATGCCTCAGTAGTAAAAACGGGCGTTAAACACTACTCAAAAAAATGCTAATACTGTCCTTTTAACAATCAAAACTTACAATATCCAAAAATAAGGTACCAATGAGTGCTATGATTTTTTTTTTTTTGATTGATTTATTTATGGACGCTCTTCAACAGCTCAGGTCATCAACGTCCCATTCAACTCAGGGCGTGAAACGGCCGACAAATTTTGCTCAGAGGCCTCTCTTTCAGGCTTGAAGTTCTTTTTCGTGCCGTAAATGTACGACACGGGACCCACGGCTTTACTTCCCTTCCGAAGGAAGCCATACTTAGGATTTTTACGCCCCGAAAGAATCCATCGGTCCTGGCCGGGTTTGAACCAGTGCTATGATTAACTTTATATATTTTACATATACACAACACACCTATATACTTATATTACAGATTTTCAATAAATAATTTCATATTTAAACATGCCTAGAACCCTTACTCGTGAGTCCCCATCCCCTTTATTCACCCCCAAACAAAGTTGTCCTATTTTCTCTATAGCTATTAACCTTCTTTGTCCAGCTTCGCTAGAAATATTTCCGATTTGTGTGTGTATCTCTCATGCACCGAAATTTCCAGGCAGACCTTCAAACTCCTGTTGGAATTCAGAAATTGTGGTGGTAAATGCTTGCATCTTAAAATCTTTGTTTCCCTGCATTCTACCAGAATATGCCTCCAGGTATTCTTTCTGTGCACAGTGGACAAATTCTTTCCCCGAAAGCATTAATTATTTTATTTCCTTTCCAAGCCCCTAATCGAGGCCACGCGGGACCACTTCTTCTCTCCCGCAGACATCTAGATGATCCTCTTCCCCCACATCTAATCTATTTGAGCCGGCAGGTTAAGCGATATCTTTTCTGCGCATTGAGTCTCAGTATTTTGCCTGTCTATATCCAGCAAAAGTTTGTTAACTATCTTCCAGCAATTGCGCGTAATGTTCTCTCTCCTTAACCAACTGTACCGCAGTATCATTTTGTCTAAGGCTTTCCTTATTTTTGATGCACAACCTATATCCCACCCTTCCCTTATTTGCTCCCTCAGACAAATTGGTCAAAAAGGTGCTTAATTATTGTTAACCAGTTCGGTTAATTGTTCTTATTTTTAATTTTACACTGTCGTTAAAGATACCAAACTACTCTTTAAAAGCAATTTGCAGTACCTCTCTCTACTGTAGCATCCGTTTTTACTGGTATCAATAGGGCATCAATTTACCACCAATGATGTAAAAATATACTTGTTATTAGGTATCGGAATTCTTAAACACTTAAAATCAAGTTACGCACAAACAGAAACTATGAGTCCCTTGCCGGCAGGTAATCAAGAACTGGTGACTGACGGGTAAGGGAGGAGGCAGTCTTTAGTTTGTGACATATTGAAACCGCACCTGTTGCAAAATATATTGTCTGCAGTTCAACACCAACACAATTTCAGTTTTGGTGCTTAGAAATTCTCATGTTTACTGCTTAATTACGGTTACAGCATCAACAGTGATGCATACTTTGCAAGCAACAGCATAGTAATCCTTTATCTATTCAGCACTGCATCAATTCCTTCGGAAACAAGTTATCACTATAAGCCTGACGCGATTTAGGATACAAGTCGTCAGAGGGAAAAGGTTAGAGTGTGTGGCTGCATGCCAGAATTCTGCTGATGTTTACATTGGAACGCTAGGTAAAGTTCAGAGTCAGCTACACTACATCGTTGATGATAAGGTTACTTCACGTCCATGGTGGAAAATGTTCCATCTTCACTAGTGATATCCGAATAAAACACCTATACAATTGAGCGCGACTCAAAAAGGTGGTGGCTCAATCATTATGGAATTGCACGTAACCCAAAATTTTGAACATGGTCCATATTTAAATTCTATCCCTGTAAATAATACAACCATAAAGTTTTCCGAATTTGTTGTAAACGTAAAATATGTTAACTGAAAGGTCCTGTCTTCCGAAATAGGAGCTCTACGCCAGAGACTGCGGTAATATAAAATCAATAAACTGTAACAACGTGTTTACATACGTGGCTATTTATAATAATGGTATCCATGAATAGCATTAAAGTGCACATTTATATGTAAACCAGAGTCAGTGAAACTTCTGGTCGTTTGACCAAATCGCATGCGTAAAACTTTCATGAGGGTATAAATATGAGAGATCGTGAGGGCAATGCACGATAAGTGCTAGATGTTTCGTTGTACTCAAACTAGCGATATGCACTTGGAATAACATGACACTATGTGCATCACTTTTTCATGCAGTTGCTACAGTGAACTGGAAAGTGTGTTGTAACGTTTTGTCAATGTACTCGAAACTATATCTATGCTCAAATGCACCTTCTACGTAGTTTTATTTTGAAAAATTAATACGGTGTTAAGTGATTATTTACATTTTTCAAATTTCACATGCTTTAATTACCGTATTTTCTCCTCAGTATCCATTGCATAAAATATTTAAACCCGCTACCTTTACAAAAATGTGTAGAAATCCAACTTTTAGGAATCAGAATAAATTAATAATATTTTGCGCTAGACGACGGGAGTAGCTTTGGCGTATTTCCTGCAATCATGCTAACATTGAGAATTAAGACGTGTTCCCGTGGCATTCCCACTAACTGCATGAAAGGTTACAACAGCACAGTTTAATTCTCAATTAGTATCCCAAATACATCATACTGTCAAAATAAAACGGTTAAATAATTACAGGATGTACTTATTGTCAGTATTGTTATAGTTTTTGTACTTTAGGTTTCGAAATATTTAATCTTCCGCAAGTTTGTCAAATTTTCAGTTTCTATTTTATATATATATATATATATATATATATATATATATATATATATATATTGCACAATGGATTGAAATATCCTTTCCCAATTTATAATTTCATCTCATGTATCATCAGTGTTCACCGCCTGTGGTGCCTCAGTAGTAAAAACGGGCGTTAAGCACTACTCAAAAAAAAACAAAAAACAATGAATTGAGAAGAGCCACACACATCCACAAAAAATTTGTTTGGGCAGGTATTGTTGGTGTTTCTCTCTTTAGAGAAACGATTATTATTTATTTGTGTTGTCTTGTCTTGTTTTAAATATGGCAAACAATAACTGCGATGTTTAGTAAAAAATATTAGAAATTTAAAGTTTTCTTAATAGACAATGTTTTAAAATGTAGAGTTAACTTTGCTTTCAAATTGGATTCCTGGTTCACTTGAAAACTTCAAAAACCTTAGCGGAGAACACTTGCACGGCATAACATGTAGGATTAGTGAAACTTGTACAAATCTTCTTAGTGTAACAAAGAACGTATCGATCTGGTGCTTTCGACTTTTCGAAAAAGTTATTAGAGGAGGCGGGATTGATAGTTGCAACCATTTCAATCTTCTAAATATTTTTTATATTTTGAGATGAGCAAATCCTAAGCCTAATGCTGAACATCTGCCTTTGTCAAAAAGTAAGCATCAAGTCCCATTTATTTCCGATATATCATGAAACATTTTTGTAGGTATTAATAATATGTATATACATAGTTTCTTTAATTTATTGGTGAAATTTGAAAGGAGCATAAAGAATGTGATGAAAGAGAAATTGTGTAAGTAACCATTTTGGCAACAGCGAACTATATCAGGCTGAAATAAAATCAGTAACAGTTGATTCAATCGTTAAACATGTACAAATGCGTATTATAGTTTCTTTCAGTAACAGAAATTAACATTGTAAACATCAATTTAGTTTCATGTATAAAAATACAATAATAATAATAATAATAATAATAATAATAATAATAATAATAATTTATAAGTTAACCTCTCCAAAATACGTTAGCTACTAATTACCACTGCAACATTATCCAGAGATTTGTGTATCGTTTCTTTCATGCCCCTCCTAGTGAGAAATACGCGATATTTTTCTTTTTTAATTTTTTTTTTAAAATTACTGTATTAAAATTAATTTTTAACTACAAATGTACTTGGATGTCTAAAATAACTAAAAAAATTAAAATAAAATACCACTTTTATTAATTATGTAATAAATATATTATATTTTTGGATATGAGTTATAAAAGTTAAAGAGATGCAAAATTAAATGTTTTTTTTTTTTATATTGTGAAACACTTTTTCATTTAGACGTTTACCGTCTCACACCGACTGCCATAAGTCTCCAAGAAGATGAAAGGAAATGACACATTTCTACCTCGAATTGTGTCCAGGCCCGTCTAAAAGCAAAACCAACAATTAGTGCACGAGTTACAGCGTTGATTATGAGGAACGCGATGAAATGCACACATATATAGTAATTACCTTGTTAGGGCAGAATTTCGTTGATTGCCTATTGTAACCCATCCTCTTTAAATGCTTCATAAAGCACATATATATTTATTTCTATATCTACTTCCGGTTTTCTGACAGACGTTAATGCCCCTTTCAACAAAACGTGATGATAAATCTTGACAGTTAAAGTAGCAAAGCATAATATTTATGGCATTTCTGAGCCATTATACTTCATACATTGGTTTAACCGAGTATTTGGCTAAACAACAGACAGTGACATATTGCAAGGGTGTGTGTGACTAAATTAATATAAAAGGCATGAACACAAATCAGTAGGCATCACAGGTCAACAGTGATCCACAAAGTTGTGGCCTATTCTGGAGATGGACAAAGTTATCCATGTACCCATGAAACAGTGCCAAAAATATGTTTCTTTGTTGGTATTATTGTGCCCTGTGGGTACTTTAGTAGAAAAATCAGCCATAATTGCGGTAAAATTCATTAATTCTATTATTGTTGGTGAGCATTGTTCTTGCAAAACGTTTTAGCCAAATGGACACGTAATTATAGTCAGTCGTTTCAATCAAGCACATCTGCTACAAAAAATTGAATAACCATTTCCGTGCAATGATTAAAAAATTCATTTAAAGAAGTAGATTATTTATTTAAGGATAAATTACAGCTTAAACATGTCCGCGCACATCTAAAAAATTAAGCGCGTTGTAAATGCGCAGTTGAGGTCACCACGAAGAATTTCATTTTTTACCCCAAATTATAAATTTATAACCCATGTTTTAAAAAGAGTCTCGAGGTATATAAAGTTTGAGTTACAATTTTTGTATTCTAAATTTAGAGCCAATGTTGATTAAGCTGAAGACGACAAATGCTAGAACTGAAGGTCGTTTTATTGAAAACAGAGATTAGGTTGTCAGTAAATATCTAGGTGCATGCGGCGGTTTTTCAGGGCTATTGCAGAAATATGAAGGTACCATGTTTATCCTGTGAAGGCAGGAACGGAAGCAGCCGGGATTGGTCAAAAGTTAGGTTAGAATATAACTGAGCCAAAGTGATAAGGAAAGATTGTGTTGTATGGGGAGTATAAATACTTCAGTGTAAGTTGCTACTTCAGTGTTTGCGTATGTCGCATACCAAACATTTATGTAGTAGTTTAGCAGTAGTTTGGCACGTGATGTAGGTATGGAGTTGTAGTCTGTAGCCGTTTTATAGCTGGCAGCGATCTTGGCTAGGCAGCTCTTTCGTTGGCTTGGGTCTTTGTATGACCTTGACTCAATGTAGGGTAATTTGATTTGGCTTATAGAGAGGGGTCACATCCTTCCTGATATTTGAGGATAATGAATGTGTTGTTCTTTTATATACCATTTCGCCAGTGTTAGATCCAGTCAACTGCCAAGCTGATACCCAGGAGTGCGGTTTGGGGTACGGAAATTTTCTTGTTGAGTCTGCCTAAATTTCCTTCGAGTTTTCTTCTACACTATTCCGATACCGACGTAGTTTTCGGTTTTTAACCCATCTGTGAAAATCTGCACTAGCTATACCAGTATTATGCTTCGATATATAGTCTTACAGGTGGATTTCAAATTTAAAAGAATTCGTAATTGTAACGAAACTTTCCGGTAAAGGTGCACGATATAGCCGAGTCTGTAGGCATTTCAACTGAGTGAGTACACATTATCTAAATTAACACTGCATATAAAAATATGTTTTCGCGAGGGGTATAGCAATTTTTTCACTGTGAACCAGGAGCACACTAAAGAAACTTTCAATACTTTACTGTGTAAAATTCAATTGCATTTCGAAGAATCCAAATTTCGTATCGTTACACACTTTCTTAAAATGACATTCAAAGCATTAGGCTACCAATGAAAAGGCGCCGAATAATGACAGAACCATTTTATCAAATGCAAAGTTAATGGGCACACTTCTGGAGTATTTCCAAGAAATAATTGAACAAAGTAATCCAACAACCAAATTCACTTTCATCCACTCAGTGACCCAAGTATTTAGATATCCAGGTAATATTTTGAAATGTGCATTTCGGAATTCCCATTATTGGGTAAAATGTGGAATTCCTTTATTTACATATAAATTATTTATATGTATAGGTATTACTGTGCTTTGAAAAGTGTTTGCTTAGTTGTTGAAGTGTTTAGAAAAAATACAGAATTAAATAAGAACTCTTTTTCTTTATGGTAGAATCCATGGAAAGCTCCTTTGGCTTACTGCTTCTTGATAACTTGGTGAAAGCAGGAAAGGAATTCTTCATTTTTGACTTTTGGGTGAAAATTGTTATCAGTGAATGTGGACCAGCGAATTAATACGGAAGAAACTAGGCAAGGTGTTCTCATGGGTGGTTCCTGTATGGTTGAAATACAAAGTTTGGCAAACAAATTCAAGTACTAAATATATTTAATATAGTGTCAGAATTTAACAATCACAAAATAAATAAAAATATTATGGAATATTAAATCTTATACTTTAAGATAAATCATGTGATTATGAATAAAGTATTTATCGTGTCAAAATATTCACTTTCATATTATATTCTTAATTTCAAATGAAAATTAATGAAGCATTAATTTAATTTTGTGTACCTTAAAAGTGACACAAATTACTCAAAATAATTACTTTCTTAAGAACCAGTATTCTATATACAAATTATATTAAAATTTCCACAATATAATAAAACAGTAATAGAAGAATTTGTTAAGAAGACATCTTCAATATGAAGCATAACAACAGTAAATCAGACTGAAAGCCTACACAAAATTGCAATACCACAACACAGTAAAAGGATAAATGTAAAGAAAATTATACATACAAAAATTGTTTAATTAGTTACCCATGTCACTACTCGTCACGGAAATTGGGTTAGACTTCAAATTAACAAAATTTAAAGGAAGAATTTTGTGGGTAGGCCTTGCTGAAGGATATCGTCGCAGAACGATGGAACACGAGTTCCCACCTAGCGTCGGGCAAGGACAAAACTGGCGTCCACAAGTAGTCATCTGTACGCTGTAAAGTGCCGACAGGTAGAATGATAAGAAAAAGAAGTAAGAAATCAAGGCACTACCTAGCGTAAGAGAAGGACGGACGAAAACTTTCGGAGATTTGGGAGGGACAAGTACACAATTTAACTGAGCGGCAATCACTGCAAAATCCTTAGGAAAACTCTTTGGTATACTTTCTGGGGATGTTATATTGTAATGCTTATAAGGTTGTATTATGTATATTGCGCAAATTGTTTGTAACGTATATTTCTAGTAATGGGGTATATATTTATGTAACATTTTAGTGAAATGTGTAGTTCTAGTTTGTTTTTTTAGTTTTTAATGTGCAATTGACGATGTAAAAACTTTAATGCTCTTTAAATATTGCAATTATTATTATAATGAACATTTCTTTAAAGTAATGTATCGTGAGAATGAATTTTAATGGGTATTATGCTTCAATATTAAAAAATAAATCCAGAGCATTGGTTTTAAAAGTCTCGCCCCTTCTCTCATCATGTTGGGCACACTGACCCTTTCACGACCACATTCTGAGGGCTTTCTTATTTCAGTACTCTCTCGCGTATTCATTCTGCGCGGCGTTAGCGGAAGAGCGCCAATGAAATATTTAATAACTAAAGGAGATCGCGGCAGCAACAGGAACCCATTATACAACATTGCTGGGCCGTTTGAAAGAAGACGGACTGAGGGAAAACTTTGGAGATTAGCGCGCAGAAAAAGGCTCTTTCATTTAGGGAATTGGGCAGTCCCACACGTCGACAGTCGCAATAACAAAGTGCACTAACTGGCCTATTTCCTGATTTAATTTCTAGCGACTTCTTCATCTTCCTGAGCTTAACATTTAGTTCAATGGTGAAAGTTTCATTAAATGAAGATGTGTTCGATGACGCTAATGACGGTTTTGTAGAATTTTATGTAACCTTTATTTCCGTAGGGATGAAAAGTTGGGAATTCCAAGGACCAAGTGTATAACCCTCGATGGACCTTATGTTAAAAATAAAATTAGATATTCTCCAAAAGAAAGTGTTTAAATTGATTTTTCCGATCCTTGTGCATGCATTTCTACTGATTTCTGGCTGACGCAAGCTGCGTGGATGAGGTATTCTTCAGAGTTCTGTTTAACTTTTCAAATTCTGTTATCCATTGCATCAAAATCCCCATTTGGTTTTTATTATTTGCAATATTTTCCTAAAGAACATGTTTATAAAGTAATCCTTATATAATAACATCTAGCTGTCGCATACCAACGTCTATTGTAGTACTAATTAATACTCTGAACCCCGCGAAATTTAGAGTTTTTGCAGTAGGGGTACATAATTTATATATTTTTGAAATCGTTAGGATCAATACTTTTATATACATGTATGATTTATATTATATATAAATCATTAGACACTGAAGTTGCAGATTAAAGAGTTTATGAAGAAAATATTTAGAATAAGAGGTTTTTATTCAAAAAATGCGCTGAGTTCATTTTCATTTTGCAAGAGATCTAGAACTTTTAACAGGTACTTATAAAAGATATACCTTTTTCTAAAAAATATAGTTTCTAATTTATTTACTACTTCCATATAATATAATAGTGCGGAGTAATTTAACATTTATACAAAATCATATGCGAACAGATTCTAATGGGAATGGACTATTATTTTGCTGAATGAGCAGGCACGTGTAGTTAGGAAGTGCAAGCCTTTGTCTACTTTTGGTCTTTGCTTCTTGGGTATATAGCAGGACCTTTCTTTGGGATATTTTAACAGCATTATGGGCTATTTCCTCGTATCCCTGTGACTACATTTCTCTGCTTATTGTACATGCCTTATTGAAATTAGAACCAAAGAAGTTTACAGCATTTATATATTTTATATGTAGACCAACAAAAGTTTTAGCAAGTTTCTTTATATTTAATGTAAAGCTCTCGAGCCAGTTCCTGCAAATAGTGCCTACATGAATCTTTCTTTGTGTGCTGTTTAGTCCGCCATTAGTTTCACGAGACATGACATGAATTATATGTTGCAATGTCAATCAGATTTAATTGAATTGCCATTGAACATCGCCGCATTCCTTGTAAAACAACTATGTCTGACTTATCGACTCTCATCTTCATGACATAGCATTACGTATTTACAATAAAATAATAAAATGCAATGTTCTAACTGCATTTATTACTTATTCGGAATGTGATAAATATGAAGATAACAAATCCATTATGCATATATACAAACAACAATTGCCATAACTCGACAATCAATTGCCGCCAAAAGTAGATTTTTTGTGACAATGTTTAATATATGGTAGCAAAAAGCTGTAAAAGCACAAAACAGATTTCGCGGTAATAAAAAGAGATATTATGAAATATCTATTTTGGAGCCAGTTGCTACCCCCCTCCCCAGCAGTTCTTTGGTATAAAACTATTAATAATACTTTTACAGTTACATTTGCAGTTGCATTTTGCATTTTGAACACCACAAAAGTATGAAGATGCTCCTTCATTACATTTTTTTCATTTGAAATATTGAATTTTGGCCTACGGGTTAGTAAGAAGACTCAACAGTAAAGTTAGAAGTCATTGGTATATTTCATTATATAAAGTGTCACATTCGCATTGTTGTTGAAGCGATTAAAAATACAATTTTATGAAATCTGCATACGCTAAGAGTGTAATAACATGATAGTCCTTATTTAAAAGTGTTTTTTTCAGAGGTTATTTAATGTGAAATAGCAAGCGAGATGAAAAAGAGGAATGTGAACGCTTGGATAGAGAGAGCTACAGTTAGTTACAAGAGCAGTTGAGAAGATAAAAAAGTAAAATAAATGAGGCTTGGTCACACATGCTTCATGTATGTCTATATGCAGCATTTGTTATGGTAACACAGCTGCGACAGTTCAATGTAATGCAAACCAAACCTATAAACTGGAGTTCTTCAAAGAATGCTCTGTTATTAAATTTTCTCAGCAATACATAACTGTATAAACTATGACTTTAAGATATAATAAAGTTGTCTTTGGCAAAATGCAAAATTCAGAATCATTGAAATACTGTGTACCACAATTTGCGCTAATGTAATTTATGACTGGACATGAGAAATGGAAATCCTCACTCAACTCAGTTAATGGCTACCTGTGTTCCTGCGTACATCCCAATTAAGACAGTTAACCGTCTCCTATTTGAATGTGCTGTATATGGGCGTAAAGCAAATTCCCCTATAAATCATCTGCATTGTTGGAATTTAGAACCTACACCCTCTTGACAGATATATAGGAAAAACAAAATGTTGCCAAGTGCATTTCATAACACTTTTAACTGAAATTTATCAAATGCCACCAACTTTTATTATTTCAATGTATTTCGTTTCTTCTATGCATTTGTAGCGGTAAATTTTTGGCTAATTTATGTATATATTGGAAAGGGTGCATATTATTTTAATAACAGTTTTACCAGTGGAGAAATTGGAAATTTTCTTTGCTCAACGATGGAATAAAGGCGCCACGTAAGAGCCAAGTATACGTATTTTGCTCCCCTCCTTGGATATATTTCCATTCTGTTTCTCTTTCCTGTCCTCCTATTACTCGTCCTAGTTCCCTTTTTGTTTCTAAAGTGTTTTATGGGGTCGTTTGTTAAGGTAGGGGAGAAAATAATTAAGATTGTAGTACGGATGCAGCGTGATTTTAAAAGATGCAATTCAACGGCACAACTCTCAGATGTTATGATCCCACTGAGTATACTTCCAGTAAATAAATGGTATAATATATACCACGGAAAATCAACTTCTTTTAATTCTAATGTAGCAACATCAGAAAGGTTACTCGTTTCACATTTGTACCATGAAGCGATTGATTGTATACAAATTTGTATATCTGAAATAAATGCTTAGAGAATATCATTTTTGACCTGAGTCCGAAGCGGAGCGCAAGGAACGCGGGTCCAAGATCCATCCGGTTGCCAGTTTCTTTCATAATCAAGTTCCCTTTGCATTTTGTTTATGCAACTTTGATCAATAATGGCATGCACACAGTATTATTTATATTTTAAAATGGGTACTAACTTTGTTATAGGAGCTACTGGAACTTATATCCACTTGATAGCACTTATTTATATATTTTAAGAAATTTGCATTCATTTTCAATGACTCTCCTCCCGTAATTTTTTGACTTGTTTTTAAACTTTTTCTGCATGAATTTTTTTATAAAATAATGCATGTATAATATGGCAAGTAATTGCCAATATGGTATTGTCACACATATTGTGCAAATTGATAATTTTTGAAAAAAATATAAATACTATTTAAGAGGTTTCAAACAATAAACAATAGATTTCGTCGTTTCCTTGAGGAATTTGCAATATATATCAATTTATTTTACATTTTCTTTAAAATATAATTACGTTCCTATATTCCCATATTTTAGTCTGAAAAGTATGGAGAGAAAAACTGAAAAATGTTCCTTCGCACAAACAGCAAATAGGCAAGGGTTAGTAGGGTGAACACAACAGGAAAAATTCAAAGCTAGGAATCGAACCATAGAGCTTCCATTTAAGTCACGATGCCTAAATCATCGAGCTATCAGGTTCTTAAACATATGAGTATTTTAAGCCCATAAAGTATCTTCTAAAAAAGTGTGCATTCAATTTTACCTATCCATTATGGAAGAATAAAATAAATACATCGTAATAGCTTCTTAAATAAACAACAGGTAATGGAAACCGTAACTAAGAGAGAACGTATTCAACTAAAAGCAACTTGGAAATCGTTTTATAACGCTACCTTGTTTATTAACTTTGATTTTATATATTGGTTAGTCTATAATTTTGGCAGCATTTCTAGACTGCCTGTGATGTATTAATATACTAACCGAGATAGCTAAAAGCACTTTACCTTATGCGCCTCGGATTTTCCTCACTCCACTTCCTTCCACAACGTTTTGCATGCTCCATTCTCTCCGCCCGCTTTTGCTGCACCTTCACAGCAATTTGCACATAATCGTTAAGAAAGGTTTTTTTCAACTAAAAGGTTTTTATTCAACTTTTAATGCATTGCTCCCGAGATTGTTGTGAATAGACAAGCACATTTTTATCCATGCATGGTAGCCCCGGAAGGAAAAGAAAATCTCAAGATTTTAGCTGTTTCGGATATTAAAACTTAGCTTCACGTTCTTTTAATCTTATACTGGGATTTTTTTTATTCCCGTTGCGTTGTAGTTTGTAATGCAAATGTCATGCACCAGTCATGAATGCATTGTTACGCAACGACTGTTGCAGCAACTTTTCTCGACCTACAGCTGACTTCGCTATTAAAATATCGCGTGCAACAGAAGGGAGTAATTATTCCACATTGCAGTTTTACTCAATGTTCTACTTCTATGTATGTATGTATGTATGTATATATATATATATATATATATATATATATATATATATATATATGCTATAAGAGTATGCTTTATGGGTTTGCATGTATTACAAATAAAAATATTTTACCAGATTATGAATTAATAGTATATGGATGATATGTTTGAAAAAATATTTTTAGAACACTGAAATGAATATCTAATGGTAATTTATACTATTCTGTAGGTCATGGTATTCTACCATGCTCGCATAAGTCGGGCCTGGTGATGTAGTGGTTACCATACTTGCCTCCTAAACCCAAGATCGCGGGTTAGATCGCGGCCAGAACCGTTGGATTTCTTTCGGGCGTAAAAATCCTTCCTTCGGAAGGGAAGTAAAGCCGTGGACCTCGTGTCGTACATTTACGGCACGAAAAAGAACCTCAAGCCTGAAGGAAGAGGCTTCTGAGCAAAATTTGTCGACCGTTTCACGCCCTGATTTGAATGGGACGCTGATGACCTGAGATGTTAAAGGGCGTCCGTAAATAAAACAAATAAAAATGCTCGCATAAAGCCATGAAATGAGATAACCGAACCCCTAGACAGAGCCATCTACCATTTCTCTTCTGCCCATAATGCCCCAGCATTCAAGCGACACCGGTTCTTTTTGAAGGTAGCCGCCCAATAGGCCTGGGGATCCCAATCCCGTGTGCAGTTACAAGAACGACATCTGAGGTTAATGAGTAATGCGTGAAATGGGAGGGAAATAATATGAAGAGTAATTGAGAATAAATGAGAAAGAGCTCTAAAGTTCCAACACGACACAATTTGATACCAGTGATGCTTCTAGCCAATTTTTGGGATAGTCCAGAAACAGTAACTATAGGTAATTTAAGCGTATGAAATTGACGGTGTGAAATTTGTTTGAACTTGATCAAATCCGCTTCACGAAACAAAAGAAATAAATATAGGTGACTACTTACGTGCATAAATAATATTGCGGAGTAATAAACGTTACCATACCAACTTTACAAAATAATATGATGACGTTGTTACTGGCAACTCAAACAGTGCTGTTCACCATCGTAAGTTATTTTAACGTGAGTATTGTATAACACTGAAACAATATGTTATCTATGTTCGTTATTGGTATAACATATTGCTCCAGTGTTATGCATTATTCAAAATAAAATAACTTTAACTGGTGCATGTGTTATAGTTTTTGTGTTGAGGTGATAATAATTGTAAAAATATTTGATTTTAAGTAGAAATTTGTTTTCCTGTAAGTACATATGTAATGAACGCACGTACAATCAAAATAACCATGCAAAGGAAGCTGTTTAAATAAGTTTGTAATGATTCAACAATAGATATACGTTTCTACTATTAATATTAATTATTATGATTTTATAGCATATTTTATTTAGGGAAAATATGATAGAAGTTCTGTAAATTGAAATACTGTATAACCGATTCTATAGCAAAATGTTCATTTTCCTATTATTAAACATCTTAGAGTTGTGAAATATTTATATAAGTACCATTTGTGACATCAAGTAATGCTGGATATGTTCCCTTATTTATTAATATTTCTCAAATATTTGCAATTGATTCATAGCGATTTAAAATAGGCAGATCACCTCTTGAATGTATACTGCAAATTTGTTGATTTGGTTTATTTACGGCCGCTCTTTAACATCTCAGGTCATCAGCATTCTATTCAATTCAGGGCGTGAAACGACCGGATTAATTTTTCTCAAAACCTCTTCTTTCAGGCTTGAGGTTCTTTTACATGCCGTAAATCTACGACAAGGAGTTCACGAAGGAAGCCATACTTAGTATTTTTACGCCCAAAAAAATCTATCAGTCCTTGCTAGGATTGCACCCGTGATCTTGGGTCTACGAAGCAAGAAAGATTATTACTAGTTCACGAGGACCGACTACGCTATAAAGAAGGATATTTAGAGGTTGGAAATAATTTTCTCTCAGATGACAGCTAAACTAGTGTTCTATTTTGTGCGTAGGTAGCCTTCCAAGGTATTTTTCGTAGATATCTTGAACTTTCAACTGTGCATTTATGTGGTTGACTGCCGCGTTATAAGATATTTATAATCAATTTTATTTCCACTACCAGTGAAGTTCCTAATACTTTTATCACTTGCATGATATATATGCTTATTACTAGTTCCTTTTCACAATTACTTACAGAACGCTTTGGTATCTTTCAAGTATTACAAAATAGAGCACTATATAGTTTAGTGTTCTTCCATTACACAATCAGAAATTGGTTTTTCCGACGGGAAGGTACTGTGTAACGGCCTCGCCACCTACCGAGGGAAATCATATCATGCGATCGGAACTCATAACTCACATTTTTGTTCTTTGTTTATATATCATTAGTAGTAGATCACAATTAATATTGTAATCATCGTAATAAATGCATAACTGCCGCCCTCCCTGTGAGACATGCCTGAATCCTTATAAAAAAGATTTTGAGACACTCGCTTGAAATATTGTAAACTGCCTAACATTTTGTTTCAGCACATTTTACTTAGGCAAAGCAGTAATTTTATATGGATGAAGATACAGCAACTGAGTGTCTTTATATACACTGCCGACAGATACACCAACTAGCTGGACTAATCGTATTAAAGATTTCTTAGGAGAAGTTTATAATCAATAGCGTATTTCATCAAGCTTCTGCTCTGTTAAAATCCATTCTTTTGTTCTCGGCTTCCTGCCAATGAAAACACCTCGGTTTTGAACTTATTCAGCAACCTGAAAATTATACTTCATGGTGTAGAAATTTAGCACGAAAATCTCTTCTAATGTATTTATTCCAATTCTTTGCTCATAACAATCATAAATGAATGTACTTTGTTCTGTCGCATATATCTCGCTCTCATAAAAAATAAATACACAGTAGAACGTGTTAACACGCATTTATCACAGAATGCGTTGGCATGATGAAAACCACTGAGCAATCTCAATTACCTGTTTTAGAGGAACTTTAACTCCAGTCTTACTGGGAACCCGACGTCCACTGAAAGTCAACAGATATCTACTAGTGTGTTTAAACACCAATTGATTAGCAGAATGAGGGCACAGTGTAAATCCTGAAGAAAATATATAAAATATGGTATATTGCGAAAAAGGCAAACATAATAATTGCTTAGTTATTTTAAAAGACGTTAATATACTTTAAATTGCTTATGTTAATGGCTTCTTAAACAAAACTGTAACCGAGCAAAATATGTAATCTAATATATGAATAATTACATGCCATTTAAAGGCACAGATAGCAGTGAATTGAAAACTGTGATTGGAAATAGATCTTGGTGAATATAAATGCAAAGGATAAATGTAATTAAAGAAGTCAACAAATATAAATATTTAAATAATCTGAACTATACACTTTAAAAGAAATCAACAAAGCTAGGCAAAAAAAGATATTTTATGAACGGTGACTTTATTTATAACAAACAGTATTAATAAAAACAGAATTAAAATAAATTAAATATCATCTTTTAATAGAAATGTCAAGACATACGTAAATTTAGCATTAAACAATGAAGAATAAGGGATGAAATGTTAATATAATTATCCCTCTACAGAGAACAAAAACAAGAAATCAGCACTTTACTCCAAAAGCTACAAACTAATAAGAACATCAAGTAATGAACGAGCAGAAAACATTGAAATTTTTTTGAGTAGTGTTTTAACGCCCGTTTTCACTACTGAGGCACCACAGGCGGTGGACACTGATGATACATGAGATGAAATGATAAATTGAGAAAGGATATTTTTTTTTTAAGGAAGGAAGCGTTCCAGGCCTAAGTTTAGGTACCTCCCCGGCATTTGCCAGTTATGAAGACTGAGGAAAACCTGGAAAAAACCCCAGTCAGGGAGGACGGTCCTGGCGGGATTTGAACCGCAGACCTCCCGCTCACGAGTCCGTGCCTTAACGACCTCGGCCACCCGTGGCGGTCTAACAACATTGAAATGAACAATATATTTTGCTTGGTAAGGAAATATGTTAAATATGGTTTATCAAGTCAAAAACCTCTCAGTGTTATAGATATTCCACATCGTCATTCGTTCAAGCTCTAAGAGTTTTGAAGTAAAAAATGCTAAATAAAACATTACCAATAAAGCAGTAATACTAAGGCGTTTAATTTATTCTCCTCTTTTCGAGTGAGAGAACAAACCTTGCACTGTTACGAGACACAAACATATTCCGCTACCCTGAGAACCTGAGCAGTTAGCATGGAGCAATAATCGTGAATAAATGTTAGACGTACTATTCTCCCGATTCGTTCATATTTCATAAAAAATGTATGCGTTGCGAGCATCCTGTCGGCATGAAACTTGTGTATTTTATTTATTTATGTGCATAGATGAACGATATCTACACGAACAACGCATTCGAAATTTCCTGCGAGGAAAATGTTGCGTTAGATTAGCCTTAATATGTATGATCATACACCATAAATTCTAAAACGTGTTATGTACATTGCATATCCATAATGTGAAATTGAGGTAAATATTAATGTGATGCAACACTGGCACAAAATGCAAACCGTTAAGTTTTGAGCGCCACAAAATAAACAAACAGATCGGTTATAGTTTATTTATTATGCTATCGGCACCCATGGGATTGTTGTTAATGATGCCCTTGTCCGGGGTTATGCAAGTGAATGGACAGGAAATCGGATGTTTTCGATGAATAAACGAAAGAAATTTGAGCGAGCGGTGGGTGCACATTGTCGGCCGACCGCATTAGCTCCGTCATTCATTCCGCACGACCAGACACATCTAATCTAATGCAAACTCTCTTCTGTCGTGTTTGCCTAGCCCTGTTTGATGCACGTGCCGTCCGCTTAGTTCACTAGGTTTAACGGGATGACCCTCTCGTAAAAGGGCACTGTTGAAACTACACTCACAAATTACACATAGAGAAATTGGTTTATATTCAGGAGAAAATTACAGCGAGCTTGATTTCGGCCACCAGAACCGCATTCCCAGAAACCCGTTCTTCATGATTGACTTTTACATTCGCTCTGGTCGAGCAAAATAGGAAACATGTATATAAAAAATATCATTCCATTTGTAAATAAGCCGTGAAAAAGGATTCTTCGTGTGAGATGGTCTGTTTGTAATGAGTATCATAAAAAGTTGCCATTGTTTATCCATTACTTTTTGCCAACGATACAGTACCTAAATAGTTTTTAGTTTAAATTTAACTGTTTTACAGTAGAAGTCGATTATCCTAACGTCAATCATCCGAACTGCCAAATATCCGAACACAATTTTTTCTTCTTTTGAATTTTAAGCTCATTTTTAAATCTTACATTATATATATTATTATTCTTTCACTCTACAAGAGATAGTGAAATATTTTAGCGCTTTCAGGAGTATAGTGCGGGACAAAGTATGTTTTTTTTTTTTTTTTTTTTTTTTTTATCCGAGGAACTATAAGATAAGTCATTGAGCTGCTTATTTGCGTTACGTTGATATGAAAAGCTTGAGGAATGATGTGTATCAGAGTTAGAAATGAGCAAAGCGAGTCCATTGTCCTGCCGCAACAGCACCGGACCGTAAGGACTGGCCAAGGCAAACGTCAGGTCAACTCGTGTGTTTTTTGTTACGCATCTTCTGTAAAAATTTAAACTTTTCAACATTTTCTGGTGAGTTACACGTGACAGGGATGAAATGAATACCTATTAAGTTATTTAAAATAAACATTACAACATGATATTATTGCAATTTTCTACTTAGCATGTATTAATAAATATCAGAAATATAAACATATGAAGCTTTTATAGGTAAAAGTTATCACTGGGATTGTTATAGTATTAATTTTTACTTTTCATAGCTGTAAGTAATTATTTAAAATGTGGTTAAAATATTATGGAATACAGCGAAAAAATAGATGACAAAGTAAGCAAACTACATATTGCATAATATTATATTTTCTAGTAATTCCCTGCCTACATAATAATTAGGAGAAAAGGTTGTTTATTTATAATACTCTTAAACATTGCATATGTAATAGTAGTAATTATAATACCAATAATAATAATAATAATAATAATAATAATAATAAAACTTTAAGGTAGCATTTATGAAAACCTTTGAACTATATCGGAATAATTGTGTGCATAAGTAATTAAAACAAGAACATTATAACACAATTAAATAAAAATGTTATATAATACAATTTGTATATTGTCCCATATCACTCTGCAGTAATAAACATGCAGTTCTTCAATGTGTGCTACAGTACGACACCACTGCACAGAATGCAAGCAAACCAGTGAAGACCGTGACTGCTGCTTACGTCACACATTGTGGCTGTGAGTGAACAGATAGGGTGCCACTCAGGCCCAAGTCCAGCTCGTACTGAGTGCACTCAGGAAGACAACTAGAATCCCTTTCAATATATATTTAGTGCTAACAGAGATCGAATACATAAGTGAGAAAAAGTATTTGTCAATTTTTTCTTTTTCATTAAATAAGGCACACAGATGTTACTAATAATATGAGAAAAATTAAATATTCATAGTTTCCGCTCAATCTGTGATGTACGAAAGTACAACGAGACAACGTTTCAGAAATACCAGATATCTCGTGGTAGTGTGTTACTGTTTGAACTAAAGCTTTGGCCCTAGACACTCGTAACTGGGTAGGATGTCACAAGATTATTAAATTTTGTCCCACACTTGACCAATTATAGGATATTGACAGACTGTAAGCATTTTTTAGCTTCATTATTACCTATAGATCCTTCTTGGAAATTCTCAGCGCAAGTTCCTTGTTACTGTCAGATCTGACCCCTAATAACCCTGCTTAATACATGGCATAATTGAACAAGGCTCTGTCTCTTCTCTCTTGGATGGCTAGAATAATACCTCAAACCAAACTCTCATTTGCGCGAACTGTTTATTCGTGCCCAAGTAACTAAATTCCTCAAATGTACATCCTTTGACTATATATATTGCGTTTAAGGAATATATATATATATATATATATACTATTAATGGAATAATAAAAACTTCAAAAATGCATAAAAGTCATAAAAAACACTCAGAATGCAATATAAAAAAGTTCACATAAAATTTCACACTAAAAACCGTAAAATTGAACACTAAAACCACACGACATTTCGATATGAACTGAGTTCATTCTCAGCACGTGACCAAGAGCCAAGCTCGAAATATCGTGTGGTTTTAGTGTTCAATTTTACGGTTTTGTGTGAAATTTTATGTGAACTTTTTTATATTGCATTCTGAGTGTTTTTTCATATATATTAGTAATTCCTTGAACGCAAAATTCTCCTAATTCCTACTCGTTACAGCACAATTTCACAAGATATCCAGTAAATTAGTGTAGCCAATGCAGAGTTGTGTTATGTGGCATGCATTAAAGACGCTGACTAGTATGTGTGTGTTCCGTTTGTAGTTCTGTGGCACAGTATGCAATAATGCCGTGGTTAAGGGAACAGGATCCTTCCAGGCATGAAGCACTTTTATATTTAATAAAACTTTGTAACATGTTATCACAAATTAGTTCCATAATATTGTTTCCCATGCACATCAAGCTTTAACGTTGACATATACATTATAATGAAGATTATAACATTTCTTTCAGTATTTGTTTTATCTAAATGCAATATGCTGCACACGCTTTTCGTACACATGCACGAAGGACTGAAGCAGTTATTAGACCCGACGAGAGTATTTGAAATGTATATTAACATCTATAATTGTCAATAGTATTATAATGAGGAAAATACTTTATTGGAATCAAGGATTTTAGCTTACACATTAGTGGAAACTTGCTAGAACTCCAGAGAAGAAGCAACATCTGTAACTTCGGTGTGTTTCCCCTCGCTTAAAATCCTTGAACCTTTACTGTTTAAAACCATAAACCGAGAGTTCGAAGAAAAATCTTGCCAAAGTCATTGAATACGAAAGCTGCGCGAGAACAATAAGAAAACCCTTAAAACTTGTTTTCGAAGTTTGTGCCGTTAGACCAGACCTCATTGCCTAGAGTAATGTGGGTAACAACCGATGTCCAGAAATTGGCGCTACTCAGGAACAGTCTGATTCGCTTTAGTAAAAACGGCGCGAGACCACACGACTGTAGTTTTATTAAAAGAGGCTGAGATCGTTCGGCGGCAGGCAGATTTTCACTTCTTACCGCTCGCAGTGTGTCTCCCAGTGGTTCCACAAGTTTCTCAGTTTCATTTGTCCGGAAGTTGATTTTTTTTTATCTTAGTAGAATTTTAAAGTTAAAATTCCGCGGGAATAAATTCACTGATTCTTAACATACCTGGACAGGCAAGATTTCTCGGAAGCGCCATATACATGTGCATACCAGTAGTCTTTGTGTTTCGACCTCCTAGTACTCTCGGTGCAACTTGAAAAATAAACAATTTGGGAGTGACGTCATCGCCTCCTCCTTTCGTCTGTGAATCTCTTCCCATTCTCCTTTTCCCTGTTCGCTATGATTAGCGACTAAAATACCACTCTTTAAAAAGGGCAACAGGTTAAGAAGACTGTCTCATCAATAGTTAACTTGGAGTAGGTACCGGCCAGGAGTAATAAATAGGACCTGCCAGAAAATCCGACGGAGGACGAGGATACACCAGCCACAGAAACAATAATACACACCATCACTTTGTATAGATCGTCCTGAGAAGATTCCGCATCATAACCCACTCCAGTCTCCTAGCCAGGGGGGGGGGTGACAAAACCCTGAGACCCAATTTATCCTAAAACCTATTAAATCAAAATAAAATTAATCCACACCCCCTTAGATACCGCTCCAGGACATAAGATGACTTATGGGCACAAATTCAAGAAGCCTGGGATGTTGCAGCCTCTCGTTCACATTACTGTAGAGATCTGAAATCATCTATGCCCCCAAGACTGAAGGCAGTTACACGTGTTAGGGATTTATACACGATATCAACTTGCGTTTATTTCTCTGTATTTTCTCTTTAGAATATAACGATATCTGTTCATGTATTTATCAAGTTATTTGTAAAGCATTCATTAGTTTGTGATTGTGTTTTTTGTGTGTGCATAAGTAATGCCTTAAAACTGAAATGATGCGTTAAAATATGTGATATCAAGACAACAGGAGGGTCTACATATACACTTATAAAACCAATAATAAAAAATAAAACCAAAATGTGTGGAATCTGAATAAAAGAGCTTAAGCAGAAGAGCAATGCATTCTAAACCTCTCGGCAACCGTTGCTCTACCGTAATGTTTTCTTTTCAGATACTTATGGTTGTGGCCATTGAATTTACAAGCACGTCGCATACTGCAGTGCACCAGTCACTGCATGCGCGTTATGAATACAGCGTTGCGAGCATCCGCGAAGTTCTCCGATCGACACGTAGAATCTGAGGATGATTTTTTTTTTTTTTTTTTTTTTGTTCTTTGTTAAAGGGTGTACCATGAACTGTCGCATTGACGTTGATAACCTTCCCCTTTGTCAATCATTATGCCTTAAATAACCGCAGACAGAATTTTCAATTTGAAAAAGGTAGGTTTGAAGTATCATGTCGAACCGTTTTATGTTATGTGCTAAAGTGCTTGTGCTTTGAGAAATGTGACGTATACATTAATAAAGTTGGCTATTGGTTACTTATCATGTGCAGAGTCTAGTGTATGAATGTAAAGCGTGCTTGTATATTTGCATCATTTATTAAATAACCAGTTAGCCGATTTTTAGGGTTGCCATTGAGCATCTACCTGAAACTACATATATCCAGTCATATAGGTTGAGCCAGGCGACCTCCACAACAAATTAGAGTAGAGAATGATTTCACAACAAGGATTTTTTTTAATTAAATAACCTACATTCTCTGACATGTCGTTTAGAAACTGTGCAGCAGTTTATATATACTGGTTTCAGCATTAAACCACGTGAAGCAACTTTGTCCTCGCCGTGTATTTCTATGTGTAGTCATGCGTGTGCAATTGAAGGCAAGCCTCTTTGCTTTCCCCAAGTTGACCTACGGGGTAGGCTAGAGGCAAAGTCCGTCCTACTTTACGCCCCTAGATACTTCTTTGAAACATGTGCAGATTGTCGTGTACACAATCTTTGTTGATATAAGACATGAACTTCTACTTTTGATCAAATGATACACAGGACTATGACGGCACGATCAATATAATCAGAATAAGGGCAGACACATAATCAGAATAAGGGCAGACACATTGGACACCTTCTGCAACGTTCCCAGGGTACTTGCAGAATAAATTAATATCATGTCATTATTGTTAGATATCCTTAACATCTATATTTCCGTCAACATAGCGTAGTAAACGACGCGTTAGAAAAAATAGGTCGTTTAACAGAATCTGTTTCTCTTTTAAAATCTATCTCCAACACGAACTAGTCGCAGAGGTTCTAACTCATCTGTATATGATTGACGAGTCAAAAATTAGCTAAAGTGCTTGGCACCCCATAAATGCTGCAAAGCTAACTTCAAAAAATAGACACAAGATCATAAAATGATAAACTGTCTATAATAAGAAGGAAGTGTGTCTTCTCTAGCATATTTTTCATGCAACATAGGATATCCCCCTATATCTGATGATATTTACCTAACATTTTACAATTTTATTCCAAACTTGACTTGAGATTTGTTTGAACAAAGGAAAAACTATAAAGAATCAACTGATTTAACTCCTAAACACCAGTTTAAATGTACCTATAGTTTGTGCAAAGGTATTCGAAAGCAGAACCAACATGTGTTCATAGTTTTTCACAAAGGCATTGTTGCTTAAAAAGAAATTTAGGCGGTTATTTTATTTCAAATATGTTTCTGGCTGATTCAAACTTTTCAGTTCATGGCATTGCAAACCGAGTTGCAGATTGAGGGAGAATTCATGTTTGCTGGTGTAATAATTATTTAACAAATAGAAGCAATGCTCTTAGACATTTTGGAGCATGAGGTGTATTCGAGAGACGGTATCTGTAATTATGAATAAAGCAAGATTAAGGTACAAAGTTTAACTGTAAAGATCCTTCTTTTAAAAAGGAATCTGCAACTAAAAGATTTAAAGTTATTATTGAGTTTTATTTATGGTTTGCGCCAATGATTACTATTGTTGGTTATTAGAAAATTCAAGAGTTCTGAATGGTTTAAAAATGCATCTTGCATAAAGAATACAATAATTTACTGAATGAGTTCCGAACAAGTATAACAGAATGTTCGTTCTAACGTGAACGGGAAATAAAAATAGGTAAAGTTTTGCTGCTGCGGGGCACATACCCCAGTTGATACTTGAGTAAAATGGAAAACGGTTTCAAAGCAATTTTCCAGTAGCTGTCATTGAGAAATGGAAAATAATTCATAAGAAGAATGTTCTCTCTTTTACAGTAGAGAAGAATTATGGGGAATTGCTGTTGCTTTCTCTAAAAAGTCATACGTTGAGGGCAGTTAATACATGTTAGTAGAATCATGAGAATTGTCGACAATTTACAAATTGAATGGAGTAAAATCTACTCGATAGAAGATACCAAAAGAAATTTACATATTTTCCTAAGTCAATCCTGGGGTTTGAAGACTGCGATAAAGAAGAGCAAAATGAGTGGCTCGAAAATGATACGAAGACTGGAATGAGGATGGTGAAAATGAAAGAGACAGTACATGCAGAAGTGTTTGCTACTTGGAAACTGGGAGTATGAATGACAGTTTTCTGTTGAAGGGAATTACAAATCTCGCTTCTAAAGAACGAAAGTAGTCATAATATTCTGAAATTTGTATTGCTGCATTTTGCATGTATTTTAATGATAACATTGCTCTACAGAAACCCTTTTAAAGTTATGTAATGTACTATTTCTAGTTCGGCTATCCAAAATATCGAATATGCGCATTATATCAGTTTCAATTAGATAATTGACCGTCCACTGTAATTCTATCATGACTTTTTGCACTTGCATTGTAACTTTCAAGAAAGTCAACGCTTTTGTATATAGCATTTTAAATTTATAATATATTTGATAGTTTGGCATTTTTATTATGCGTCTACTTCTTAAATATATCTACACAGTTTTCCCGCACACAAGCACTGGATTTACAGTGTGTTTGCATTGGTAACCGATAACAGGGCTTTGCATAATTCTTCGAAGTCATTAGAAAATCGGATTTGTAATCGTTCTGAAAGCACACAGAGGATTTCATTTGTTGGGCGCCGGCATACTTAAGCAAATTCAAAATACAGATAGAACGTAGAGGATTGCAGCACATGGTAAAATAATTGAAATTGAAAAAGCTATATATTAACAAAAATCCCTCATTAAAAAGGAACATTTAAAAAGAAAAATATTTTTACTTATAAAATTAGCAAAGAAAAGTGCAATAACTGGGAAGACAGAAATGTTAACACTAGCTTTCTCTTTTTCGACAAGTACCCAATTTCACCGTAAACTATCTCTGAGGAACATGTGGTGTATGGTGTAGACACGACTAACGCGACGGGCGTCGTTTCATAGGCGCATCCGTTCACTCAGACTTAACTGAGCCCAGCCTAGAAACCGCATCAGCAACCAGGAAGGAAGTGGCAGGTCATGAACACGTCCCAGGGATCACGGCGAACCAAGTAGTGAGTGCATGATATTGTTTAAAACTCGCCATCTATTCAGCACGTGAGACTGCTTGCTTATGCATATGTGAAAGGATTTAATCTTATTGCATGACAAGCTTACTCTTCACAGTATAACTAACAACCGAGTGGCAACGCTTGGAACCCGCAATCGAGAGGTCCCGGATTCAAATCTCTTGCGACCAATAATCCTGATCTTGGGTTTTTTCGTGGTTACCCCTGGTCGGTTAGGTGATTACTGAGATGGGTCTTTCCTTTCCATGAATTTTCCGCTCTCCCATTTCATTTCCTTATGTTAAAGGATCAAAATTGCCATGGTGAGGTGACTGGCGCGGTGTAACGGTGGCTTACGCTTTGCTTCTTCGCCTGGTATGGAAACAGCTTTCCTGAGAGGGTCGAGCTTCTTAAAGAGGTGTGGAACTGTTCTATCTAGAAACAATGTCTACGTCCGTGCTTCTTCACTTGTGCATTCTGCCTGCCCATTGCCCCCTCACCTTCACTATCAGTGGTGCCTCTGCTGGGGAAGTAAGCATAAAAGGCCAGCCGTTAGGTAATGCAAATACTTCCGCCCCTAACAATCCAATGACTATAAAAACATTGTAACATTGATGTCAGAGTACTGGAAGATTTCTATGTGAATGGGTATTTAAGTACAACATTTTGTAATACTTGAAAGCGCTAATTACAGAACAGACACATTCAGTAAGCAAATACAGTTACCCTCGCTGTCTCACTCTGAATATCATAATCAAAGAAGCGGAAATAAAATGGTGCAAGCTCTGGGCAAGTATTATTTCAGAGAAAGAACAGTCAACCGAAGTTTCTCGAGTTTTCTCCTTATGAGAGCGGACGCGCCGGAACCCCTTCTTAAATAGTCGAGCAGTTTTGACATATACGTTGATATCTGTTTCACCACATCGATCAAATTCCCTTCAGAATTCCAGAAGAATGTAGCCTTGGCTTTACCAGCTGAAAGCATTGCTCTGAGCATTTTATTTGAAGGGGAGCTGTGCTTTCTACTC
Source organism: Metallyticus violacea (assembly GCA_030762175.1). Lineage (NCBI taxonomy): Eukaryota > Metazoa > Arthropoda > Insecta > Mantodea > Metallyticidae > Metallyticus > Metallyticus violacea. Next base: position 292,996,188 of record CM060846.1, read on the forward strand.
CATGAATTGTCCTATGGTGTCAGACTCGATGTGATGCATTCACATTTCATGTTCCACTAGAGTACTGAACCAGAAATAGTCACTTTCATCCTCTTAGCAAAAAAAAAAAAAAAAACGATTTTCTGTATTTTATTACGCTTTGTAAAATTTGATTATTCCAAATGATGGATAATTGTGCCGTCACTGCCGCTAATTGCTTGGCTATTATTCGCCAGTCGTTACTAATAAGTACGATCCATTACTGCAGCTTTGACTGCAGTGCGTGGTCGTCCCAAGTGTGGATTATCAGTGAGACTGCTTTGACGCTTCTGTCGATAATGACGACCTTTCCACACAAAGACTAACAGTGCTTTTATCCACCGGCTTCTCTATACAATTACTGAAACGCCTTTGAATCTTAGGGATCGTATCATTTCCCGCAAAACATTGTTCATTTTCTGTATTTGTTTACAGCGCACTCATTTCGAGACTGCAATTTGAAAACTTACGTACATTACTGCCACCTAATGGGAGGAAGTTGAACTTCATGAGCGCTCATTTTTTTTTTGTTTTTTTAATTTACACCTCTTTGTTAATTTCCTCTCACTGTTAAGCTAAGTATCGAAAGTAGAGTAATCGAATCCATTTTGTGTAGCTGCGGTAATCATCAGGGACAGAGAAATGTATTCTAAGTGCGTTAGAAATTTGAGTTCCTCTAGGCATTAAATAGGCAAAATATTGTCTGTGCCAAGCATGGCTATTATTACTAAAATGTAATTGAGACTGTTGAGAACTGCCTGAGCGCGGTTTATACTAATTTAAATCTGATAATAACAAAAACTAACCTGCGTTATAAGCTATGTTGAGAATGATGCCCCTAAGCGGCAATGTATTACTGGCATATATGTAGGAAATTCGTGTATTTCATTTATTTTTTCTTCCGTAAGAACGTGGTGGTTCGGAACATGTTGTTTGTCGTTGAGAGATCCTATCGCTCATATTGTTTTAACAACTTTTGATATAACAACATTTTCTCTCCCTTGAACACGATTGTCAGGATATTTTCTTGCGAATCGCTTTACCATTTTTCTGAAAAAAAATCCCTTTTTGCACATTTATTGTGCATAAAAATTCATTTTCTTCAGGTCTACATTAATGTAATGCCATATCTAGTGAAGAACAATTAGCACACAATTTACGCACAATGAAGCCACTGAGTAACACACGAGGTCACAACCATTCATTGACAACCTCCCTAAAATAAAACTACAAGCTGATACTTGTACATGCAATGTGTGTGTATGTATATATATATATATATATATCTTGACTACCGGCTTATCCCAGTGCTCATCCGCGCTCTGCCTACCCGAAACTGAAATCAAATCATTGTAAAAAGTAAACAGTATCATCGATGACGATACTAAGATTTAGCACATTACGTTGCATGTAGCAAAAATTTTAAGTGAATAGCATTTAGATACAGACTAAAATGCTTAGATATTAGGAAATCTGTACATTCTCAACAATGTGGAAAACTCTTTTACGATTCCCTCCTATAAGATGGTAAAGGATTTTTAGTTAGAACACACACAGCAAGAAGATGGTAATTACTTAACTTTATATGCTCCGCATCTTTTTATTTATGTCTATCTCTATTTTTAAAGATGGTTACTCAATTGTATCTGCTTAATTATTTTCATCCCTAAATAAGATTACAGATATGTCTGAGTAGGCTGCGACTAATTCTTGTTCTTGAACTCTGCTAGTCTATACTCCTGCTAGTTCTAGTTACATTATTTTCACTATATATTAAATCATGTAATAGTAAAAGTCTTTATATCCTACCATTTATCTATAATATAACGAGAGCTCCTGATTTTATCAATAAATTCACTCTCAATTTCGTTTTAGATTGAATTTTATTTATTCTTACTAATAGCAAATTTAATAATTCAAAACAAAACTGGCTTACAGTTACGATGCCCGTTCCGGCATTTTAGTTTCCGCTAATAGTCGTACAGATGAAGGTTAAAATTAAAATTACTAACTGCTTTATTTTTTCATTTAGACCTTTATTAGCAAATTAAAGTCAGCTGAATCATGAAAAATTACATCACTATGTACATGTGTAATTTTATTAAAAACACAATTTTGAACTGTAAATGTCACAGACATTTACAGTTTTCAAGCACTGTTTCTATTTAGTTTAGTATTTTGGATTTGGAATTCGGAATTATATGGCCAATTTGTACATCTGGCATGTCGCCAAAATGTTTTCAATTGCTAATTCTTGACCTCTAAGTGCACACTGATTTTTAGGCCAAAGAAACTAAAAATATTCCGTGTACTGTTCTGATAAATTTTCAGAAATGCTGCTGCACGTAACTGTAATAAAATGAAATTAATAAAATGATAAAATGTTTGGCAATAGACAGGTATAATGGGTTATAATTTCGTATATTCATTTTTTTATCATCGGATACCTTTGAGACACAAGCGTTTATACTTTTTAACAATGTTAATGTTATTGTCATTGAGCATTACCGGGCTATTTTTCCGTGGTCATTGGTTTAAAAACTTAAAAACCAAAGCATTAGCCGATGCTACAGTCGCCATCATCAATGGATTGAAAGTGTCTGGAGAGGCAGAGATGCAGAACCGTTAGAAGTGGGAGGGTGCAGGAGTGTTGGGAGAGCTGTGGCGCAGACGTTGTGTGCTGAATGCTGCTCTATTTCTAAGGTTTCTCTTCTAGCAAGATTAAAATTTCCTGTTGTTGATGATATTACTTCTGCATTCTTTTCGAAATTTTATTCCATGGCAATTTTGAATGGCGTGTTCCACAATCACGGTTAATTTTAAATTAATTTAAACCAACGATCACGGCAAAACAGCGCGGTACTGACCAGTTTCAATAATAACAACACCGGCCTTGAAATGCCAAAGAAAAGTTTTAAACAAAAGAGCTGCTTATTCCCACAAAGATTTAGTGTGAGGACACCGCCACGGGTGGCCGAGGTCGTCAAGGCGCGGATTCTTCAGTGGGAGGCCTGGGGTTCGAATCCCCCAGGACCGTCCTCCTTGACCGAGGTTTTTTCCAGGTTTTCCTCAGTCCTCATGAATGGCAAATGCCGGGGAGGTACCCTAAACTTAGGCCTGAAACGTTTCCTTCCTAAAATAAAAAAATCCTTTCACAACGTACCATTTCATCTCATATATCATCAGAGTCCACCACCTGTGGTGCCTCAGCAGTAAAAACGGGCGTTAAACACTACTCAAAAAAAGTACGAGGATTAAATTAAAGTAATGTTTTAAGTGAGTACCTTGTGAATGAATGTGAATATCTTAATGCAGAAAAATGTGCTCTTATTCTCATTTAAGATAGTTAACAGTCTTATTTCCACAACTAGACTCTGACATTAATTTTTCATTGCCTGCATAGTGATATCCATGAAGGGGATGAAAACCTCAAGGCAGCAAACATGGACTATGTGGAGGATGCCCAGAATGGTGAGATGTAGTATCTCGGGCGCTAAGTACAAAGGGTTTCTGATAATCGCCGTATAATTTGCCGCAGCTGATTTAACAGTAGTCAAAACCTGATTAAGCAAAACATACAATTTTAAAAATTGTTCCCTTTGTTTCACCAACTTTTCATTGCATAAATACTTCACCCAGTTGAGTTGACACTAAATTCAGCAAGCCTGGATCATTAAAAGCTAAAAGAGCATTAAAAGCTAAAAGAAATTCTATTTAATACTGGCACACAGGTGGAAAAGGTACAAACATGTATTAATAACTGTTCAGCTATTGAATATTAGTTCTCTTTGCTTATTTGAAAATATAAATATTACAGAAAATATTATAAGGATGGAAACATACATAAATAATGTCTATTTTGTCCATCCCTAAAACGTACCATGAAAGTGATATAGCTTGAAAAAATGAACGAATTCTGAAAGCCTTGTATATCTGGCAAGGTGTACACAAGTATAGTTTCCTATCATAATGTTCTGAAGAACAGCTTTCAGTTGCCATATTAACGTAATGAAATTACACGCTCAAAAGATTGCTTCTTTATTAAATTATTCGCATTCAAGCACGAGTAAAAGTCATTTGTTTTATCACTATAAAAAAACTGATTTGTCATAACAAAACTTGTCAAAAATAGCAAGAAATGATGATTAAGTTTAATACATTTAAATGGTCTTGAACCTTGAATCGACGCGATAAGTATGAAGTGGATTGGAATTATTAAAGTCAATTCGTTTGAGTACTAGGCAGATCATAAGCTAATGGCAGCATTTTGAAAGATATAGAATTTTGCCTTGTACCGTTTTTAAATGCGATAAATAGAGGAATTAATATGTTAATTTAGTTCAAAGTATAACTATATATGATCCAAGTAATGTAAGAAATGTGTTCTTTGTTTTAAGAGAAAGATAGTGCAAATGCAGCGTTGTCTTGGTGTTTATGTCCAAGATAAAAAGTAGATGAGTAATAAACCAGGGAAAATAATGTCGCAATACGCCAGCGTCTGCATAATGTACAATCTATTGCATATTACAAACAAGACCGCTCGTGCAGTGACCGTGTTTGTTTAGGTACATGAAAAGCGTACCCTCTTTTCGTAAATTCACAGTTCTATTGATTCGAAAAGGTTTATATTGCAATAAATCGTTCTTGACTGATATACGAGCGCATTAAAGTATTATTAGCTAGTCAAACAGTAAAACTGAATTATTGTCAGCAGATTCGAAACAGGCGAAGGCAATGTGTATTAGCAAAACGTCGTAATGCGACGTTATGGCCTTACAAAGTGAATGTGCTGCTGCAAGCCTTGGGCGCAACTAAACTCATTCAAGCCCACAAGGATTTAATTGAAAACCGCTGTTTAAAGTTTTAAAATATGTACAAAAACTTAGTGAGTAAATTTGTGTATTAGTTGAAGAGCTTAGTGGAAACAGGAATATAGCATTGAAAAAATTATTGCCCTTCTGTTTGAACAGGTCAGCTATTAAGCAAACATTTCAACATAGGACTTATTACTAATATCACGCAAAATGTTTGTCTTTTGTCTAACTGGCCTGAAAAAATAATCCCGGGTAACCATACCGGGAAGGCTCATGAGTAATATTATTAATAGTACTTTTTACCACTGCATTATATCAGCATTAAGTGATGGTAAACATATAGCATCTGATATATACGGCGATTTTCGCTGCAAATAATAGTTATCACCATCCTGCAGATTGATAGTTAATAAATCTGCACTTTAAGCATGATTCAAACTTTAGATACGCTCTACTTAAGCTGTTTCTGTACCCTTTTATACTGGCGTGTTGTTTCTACCTTTGTAACACTTACAGTCAATTTTAAGGATATAAATTAAATCACGGAAAATTGTATCGGTTCAGGCAAATGTGCTAATGCAATAAGCATACATATGAACACAGGAATTAACAAAATATTAAATATTACTTATGGAAGATCATGTTCAAAGTATATCATTAATATAACACATAAAACCTCGTACCTATGTGTTTGCACTTTATTTTTATCAGTACTCCTCAAAAACATGTTTAATAAATAGTGTGTGTTATTGAGTTACGGGCTGGTAGATTGCAGATGTGTACTGGAGGAAGCCAGTCGTGAAGGCCTACAATCCACATGCAGATAGTAGCTTGCACTTAGTTGGAGGGATGTCAGGGAGCTGGAGTACGCTCACTCTGCTTTCGTTACATATAAGCTGTGTGATAATGGTACTTCTATCATTTATGACATTACTTAAATACAGTCTTAAAGAATACAATTTTATGTACAGTATATTTATTTCGGGTTCTGGCAGTAATGCGATTTGCAAGAATAAACTCTGGCAATCGTTTTAAATTTAGGGAAATTGTTTACAAACTTGTTAAAATGTCGCGAGGGACAGGATCTCTCAATTACAAAAAATGTGTTTCGATCCGGAGTGTTCTTACGGAAGAAAAAGTTTATGAAATACAGAAATTTCTTGTGGAAAAGCCGGCAACGAATTACAACTAAGGTTCATAATTCTCAACATCTTTTATAGCACTTGTTTATTATTAGTTTTAAATAGTGTCATTTTACACATTCAATAAAAATATAACTGCTAAAATAAATGTTCTAAGTTTACAATCGGGCATTTTTATCTCCCTTTTTCTGGTTGCGGCGCGGCTAATTCAAATAGCCTAATGTACACATTAACTTTCTTTGATCTGAATAAGCGCTTTGATAAATCATTAAGACACAAGTCATGGAAAATATTAGGAAAAACTTGATACTTCCAACATTTAGTAAATGCTCTATAACATATATGTAAACAAATAAATAATTGTTAAAAACGAACGGGAAAGCATCAAATAAAAAAGGAATGAATCAAGACTTAAGACAGTGCAGCCTTTAGCTAGCGTCTTTATCATTTAATAAGAACATTGAAAAATGAAGCAGCTCTAGAGATCTTCTAGAAAATAAGTTTCAGACCCAAGTTAGGGTACCTATGCAGCATTTACCATTGAGGGGTGAGGAAAATCGGGATAAAACTTCAATCGAGAAAACTGTCCTGGCGGGAAACATACCGCACACTTTCAGATTAGAGTCACCGCATAACAAACTCATCCACACGAATAGGTTAGTCCCATTTAAAATATGCTTTTAGCGTGATAGTGCCTGGCATTGTACACTCTCTTTCGGGAATATGGGATGAAACATTTGGTAGAAACTAAGGGCGAATACTTTTATCCCCTTGTGTCCCTCACTTGACTCCTTTGGACTTCTTTCCATGGATTACATGCGAAGCCTGGTGTACCAAACGCCAGTGGAAACAGAACAGTATTGTGGCAAAAATTGTGAAGGTAAAGGTATTCTAGTATAAAACATCGGTAATATTTCACAAGAGTTCAGTGTAAAATGGTTAAACGGTGCAGCAGAATGTGGTGATAACTCATTAGCCGCCATTTGATCAAGTTTAGTAATCATTCTCTCAGAAATATTGTATTTCTTATGTTTCAAAATGAAGCGTGTTCTTCCTGTGGTTATTAATATAAGGACGCTCTTTAAAATCTGTATTCATTAGCGTCCCATTCATTCCAGGACATGAAAAAACCCACAAAGTTTGTTCAGGGGCCTTTACTTTCAGACTTGAGGTCGTTTTACGTGTCATAAACTTACCTCACGTGACCCACGTCTTTATTTTCCTTCCGAATGCATCCGTAATTAGAATTTTTATCGCCTAAAACAATCCATTGATGTTGGCCGGGTTTGAGCCCGCCACTTTGGATGTAAGAGGCAAGTGTGGTTACCGCTAGAACTCACTCAGACTTTAATGAAGTACTGACATATGATCAGATTATCTTACCAATCTACCACAGAGTATTATAACATGGTACATTTAGTTGTTTACACTTTGGATAATGCTTGCCACCATTATGTTCTTACTTTTTGCTTAAGGATACTACAAAATCTCAAATCTGTGTGAGAAAATACTTTTATTGAACGATCTACAGACCACGGAAACTTATCAGAATGATGAATTTCGTTCTTCAACTTTGTGTTAGGAATATTATTTTTAATTCTTGACATTGAAACATTCTCGTAGGCACGGGAGAAGACTAATATTCATATCCTCAAAAAGTGTTCCTTTCGAGCATCTCAAGGTTGTAAACATATTAATAATATTCCACCATGCGATGATATTGCTATTCTAGGAAACTTCTGTGATACTCTCAGGCAACTGTTTATCTCTTATGTCAGCTAACATCCATGAACTCGCGGTATGCTTCACATTTTAGTCTCTGAGAATGGTCGGATAGAAACGAAAAAATTAAAGGCGCTAACCACAAGGACGATTTCATCTTCCAGTTTTCTTAATGTGCTGAAATGTGTTGCTTTGGTTTCAGGAAATAGCCAACACCATAATCAAGGCTTAGTTTATAAAGTTGTTCCGTTCTCAGATATTATGTCTCCATTAATTCATTCTGCCAGATAGTTTGTACCGTAATATTTCTTTTAGTATATTCAGGACTAAAATAACATTGTGCTCTCCAACCTAACGGAAAAGTATAAAGATAATTGACTCAGTTAAAATATTTGTAATGTTTTAGTGCCAAAATTGTACTGATATTTATGCCAATAAGCAATGATTAACTCTTTATGCCATTTTTACCTTTCAGTAGTAGAAGGCTTCAAGTACCTTGTAAATTCTTCGTAATTAAGATTTAAGTGATAGATTTCTATACAATAACTGCATAAAGTTCGGAACAAGCCTAACAACTTTACCCATCTCACCGAGTTCCCAGTGTCTTGTGTAATCGCTTTTGGCTGAAATTTTTGAGTATTTTATTTTATCATTTACAGATTCAACATTATTACAATTATAACAGTAACACACTACCACGAGATAACGGCATTATTACTGTTACTTTCGTGCATCAAAGATTGAGCAGAAACTATGAATATTTCCTTTTTCTAGTATTGTAAAGAATTTCACAATGCCTTAGTTAATAATAAATAAAGAATAAGTGAATAAATAGTTTACGCTCACTACCAAACCACACTTGCTAAACATTTACTGAAAGAGATTGCAGAGAGGTGACAACGCGGTTTTCCTCAGCGCAATCTCTTGCACCTCCTTTCTTAAGCGTATCATGTCATCATGACATAAATAAAAAGCAATTTCAGTTTAGGAAAAAAAAAAAAAAAAAACAGCACGGCTACTGTATAGTGAGGGAAATGAGTATTATGGAAGCGACGAGTTAAGGAAGAAAATCGAAGTTAAAAGATCGCATAAGATTGGAAAGTGGGAGTAATCTCGAAGTACTTCAGTCTATACAGAAGTCTATTGTGCACTCGGCTATGAGGATGAATGAGCCCCACCACACCACAAGCCCCATCTCTAAGCCGTCCTAGTGTGAATTCAGGCGGCAGAGCGACTCAGGTAATACTCCCATGGTTCAGAGACCAGTGTCCCCAAATTTGTCAGAAGAAATCAGTGCTTCATGCAGAAGGTCCCATAGGAGTATCCACTAGAGTTTTCCTAAACCCAAGATCACGGGTTCAAACCCGGCCAGAATCGATGGATTTTTAAGTATGGCTTTCTTCGGAAGGGAACTAAAACCGTGGGTGCCGTGTCGTACATTTACGGCACGAAAAAGAACCTCAAGCCTGAAAGAAGAGGCATCTGAGCAAAATTTGTCGGCCGTTTCACGCCCGTAATTGAATGGGACACTGATGACCTGAGATGTTAAAGAGCGTCCTTAAATAAAACAAATCAAATCACTAGAGTTTTCATGGTTTTTCATGGTTTTCGTCGGCATAGCAGTCAGTCATTAAACTGAAATTAAGTGCAGTGCAGATGAAGAATAGAAGAGAAGTGGTTAGAAAATAACTGAAATTCCACACATATATTTACCACAAAGGCACGCGGGAGTACTAAGGTTTGAACTAAGGTTCACATTCATAGCAAATATGCTATGTTCTGGTCAACTGAATTCTCGAGAGGGGCTACTCCAAATATAAATTTGTTAGCAGTAATGTATAGTTACTGATATCAAGTTTCAATCTCTTTTTGCATGGTTCATTGGCCATATCAAGTTTCAAAGCCACACAACATTAGTATAGGTAACAGTGATATTAATTTACAGTAAAAAATATTGATCCGAGCTCTACCACTGTGACTTAGAAAAGTTCTCTTATTCAGCCAGTTCGTGTGGTCTGCAAACAAGTCCCTTCGTGCTAATCTGCTACAATTTGAAATTAGAAACTTTTCCAGCTTCTCTTTTATCACGATCACCCTGTGGGTTTATCCGACTAAAATATGTGCTCTTCCTTTACTCCCTTACAAATGAGCAAAGTGTCGTTTTCTGAACATTTGTAAAAAAAAAATAAATATGAAAAATAAAGTAGCGTTATATTGAGAATGAGTCAGTAGCAAAAACACATTTAAATTTTATCTCTGAAGAATACGCACTGCCAGAAATTATGTGCGATTTCTGAATTAGTTTTTAATGCTTTTCATATCATATTTGGACAAATTTTTTGTTGGTAGTTCGTTATATGTAAAAAAAAATAATAATAATTCAGTCACTATCCAAATTCAATTTAATTTCGTTAGTAAGACTCAAGAAACGCTTGTTTGTATTTTGCCGCAACTTCCTGTCAGGTAATATAAATCTTGTTAACTTTTCTTCATATCTTTTTGTCTCCTGGTTAATATACTGAACTTTGTCTGTTCACTTCAGTTCTTTTTCTAGCTATGAACCGTAAACTCCTAACAAGCCACTTCACTCTTGATTTCATAGCATGCTATCTCAGGAATTCGTACCCAAAAGGAAACTGAGTTTTATTTTGTGCCTTCCTCTTTATAATATTATATTTTGCAAGTAGATCTAACCACAGCATTATACATTTTTAATATGTCTACTGCGTATCCACAACATTTAAATGAAGATGGAACGCAAGCACTTTTTATTCTCAAGAAGGTAAGTTAAAATGAAATTTTTATGCTGTACAATTTAATAACCGAGATAAACCATCAATTTACCTTGACACTTTTCCATTAATGTCACACAAAAGCTTTTATCTATGAAAGCGCACTAAAAGGACAACCCCTGGGATATAGTCTAGGAAAGTTAAGTTGCTTGATTTAAACGGGAGATAGAGAAAAATTTACAATTAAAGCAATATAATAGGATAAATATATTAATATATAAATAACCTCCCCATTTAATATTATAAAAAGGAGAATATTAAACAACTCTAAATATATCAATATTTTATACAATGAAAAAGTTCTGGAAACTGTAACACCATAATAAAAATGACCCTAAAAGAATACTCATTGCAAATTAATTACAATACAATTAAATTAAATAACAATGAGTGTAAGGTTTAACATTCAAACGGGAATTTCCTTGAAAATCCAGTTTAAGAAAGATAACCTAGTTCAGAAAATTATAACAAAAAAGGTGTATACATATATATATTTCAGTTCATAACAGTAAAATAATTATAGCTATTTTATCTTGGTCACTGAGTTTACCCCGGTCCTAACAAATTTAATCTTACGCAGGCAGGAGTCGTCATTTACGAATAAGTATTAATAAATTGTTCCTCGTAGCCTGGGAACCATCTCTTCAGAAATGAACAAGCAACAGGTTTAAGATTCGGAAAGCATGATGACAGCGAAAATGATCAATACTCATTACACTGAAGCCATAAGCAGAGACTACGGCCGTATAGCATAACAGCTAGTGGGGAAGGGAAACGGAGAAGGAAAATGGATAAGTAGCAATGCGCGACATATAACGGCACATATTTCGCAGTATAAAATTTTACATGTTTCATTATGAAAACGGGTATCAAATTAATGTAAATACTTTATAAAAGCAGCACGTGGAAATAAAATTCCTTAAATTTAACACACACACACACACACACACACACACACACACACATATATATATATATATATATATATATATATATATATATATATATATAAACTTTTGAATCAGAAGTGTTAACTTTTAGTACTTTATGGGCAACATTTATTTTTAGGGATTTTGATTTACACGAAAACCATATTGAACAGGTTTTTTTATTGATTTATTTATGGACGCTCTTTAACATCTCAGGTCATCAGCGTCCCATTCAACTCAGGGCGTGAAACGGCCGACAAATTTTCCTCAGAGGCCTCTCTTTCAGACTTGAGGTTCTTTTTCGTGCCATAAATGTACGACACGGGATCCACGGCTTTACTTCCCTTCCGAAGGAAGCCATACTTAGGATTTTTACGCCCGAAAAAATCTATCGGTCCTGGCCGGGTTCGAACCCGCGATCTTGGGTTTAGGAGGCCAGTATGGTAACCACTACACCGCCAGGACCGACGTTGAGCGGGTACTAATATATAACTTAGCTGTATATTTATGAATATATTTTTTAAAAAATGAAGACCTATTTGATAGAATGATTATTACTAAACTTGAATTAAATGTGCTGGAGTTTTCTTAGATTTTTTACAAGCTTAAAAGCATTTTCAAGAAATAAGTACAGTAAAGCAGAAATACCATGAAAATCACTGCTATAGAAGATGTTACACAATTGGTTGGGCGCCTTTGGGCATTGGGTAGAGGGGCTAAAAGGAAAAAATGTGTCCACATGATCACAATGTCTATATTTTTTCCAGTTACACTAATTTTTATGTTTTATAAAAGGTGAGCCCATGCTTTTAATCCCTCATCATGGACTGTTCTACACTCTCGATTATTCAAGCAGTCTACGTTCTTGTTTCATGTGCTAGAAAAATACGCAATTACGTTCAAACGCCATCATTAGTATAAATTCAATGGACTAATGGCAGGGAAAGAGAAAGTCTTTGAATTATTCATTAGTTTTGGAATGACGTGGAATATTTCTAGCAGCAATAAAACGTGATAATTCCCATCATGTAGCACATTAGGTGAACTTCTTCCAGTCACTCATTAAAATGTTCAAACAACACACACATGCCTTTTCTGTAAATATTGCAGGCAAAATAAAAAAACCCTAATTAGTGCGTCACCAACCATTTCATCCATTTAAGTGATACTCAATTCTATTTCCAAAGTTGCATAAGAATTCTTGCCCACCTGTTGATGCACAGTATAATTGTGCACTCTACCGCTAGTAACTTTACTTAACGAGGGAACAGTACAGCAACAGAAAATATTGGTATTGGGTACACATAAATAATGACGTAAACCAAAGTACTAGTTTGGGAAGGAAATCGCCTTTTCTAATTCCCTTCATTCTTTTAGAAAGAGGTATGATCAAAGTTGATACTCTGCCTAGTTCATAGCTGCTGCTGTATGATTAAGAATTTGTACTTGTTGATCAGCAGTGATATATAGCCTACTACAATCCGAAATTCTTCTTTTAAATGAACAGCTTTTCACATTTACAGTTAAAATTTCGGAACGAAACAAAACTTCAACTTTGGAATATGGAAACAGAACGTGAATATTTACTATGTGTAACATCTCTACAAAATATTTTAGTAAACTTTAATGCTTTAATAATGATACAAATTAACACATGCATCGTCAACTTTGATTAAAATTAAATTATAGTATTTAATTTTATAACTGATTAATTGCCAGTTTATTTAAATTAATGTATTATATAAATTTTAATTATAACAATTATGGTCATAACTGTAGAATTAATATTCTCATGGATATATGACTATATGCATCTGTTAGACATTAAGGGCAACAATTATTTTATACTGCATATACACAAACATGTCCCAAGTATTTTTTCTCGTGAACTACACTAAGTTTAAAATAATACGTATGAAGTTATTTGTATACAACATCAAGCTAAATGTCGTTCCTGGTCGTCTAACGAAACCATAGTTGCCTCGTAGACCCAAGAATACAGTTCAATCGGTCAGGGTCGATGCATTTTTTCAGCATAAAAAGCCTACGTAAGTAAAGGCGTGGGTCCCATGACGTAGATTCACGGCACTTAGGAGAATTTTGAGCAAAATTTATTGGTTGTTTCGCGCTCTGAATTAAATGGGAAGCTTATGACATGTTAAAGAGAATCTGTAAGCAAACCAAATAATAATCAACTAGTTAAATATTCTAAAAGAATGGAAGAGAAATTTGTAAAAGGTTAACAGCAATTTGCACTTTTTACGGCCTTTACCAGAATTTGCTAAGTGATACAACTCATATATATGTACATACATTCCCAGGGTACACATACGCACAATTAAGGTTTTAAATATTACTGCTTTGTCAACTTTACTGGAAAAAACGACTTAATACCATAATTTATTTCTACCGTACTTGAACTCCATTTCTACATTGCATATAGGGAATATTACTTTATTTATGTCTACAATTTTAAATAACTAGGCACGTTTAAAACGATACCTTACAGTTTGTGTGTGTACTTGACTTTAGTTAATAAGGCCTAACTACTGCATATGGAGCATCTGTAAATAGGATTCGATTATTGATGTCCATAACTAATCGTAAGATAGACCCAGGTGATCTTCATTTTCGCCAGGAAGACTATTTATGGCGTCATCAGATGGAGATGATGCGAACTGAGCAAGACTGTAAAGTCAACAGATATAATAGCTTCAAGCCCATAAACAGGTCATGTAGAGCTATTAGGCATTCGTGTGTGGCATTATCGTAAATCAAAGGAAAGAATTGCAAAAACAGTGAAACAACTAGATAATGCGCAGTATTCAGAACGGAAAATGAGACTGTGGACCAACTTTAAACCTCATATCGATTGTAAATGTCAGTAAGTTGTAGAGTGTGTGCGTAAGAAATCAATATACAGTACGCCTATTTGACTGCCGTACCAGCGCACAACTGTGTGAAAGGCTTCCGTCAGGAAACTCTGCAAAAGGTGGATTAACGGTAGCTAACGGTCCATATCTACGGCTGCTATTCTTAGCGGTTATCACAGGAGACAGTGATAAGAATATAGGAGGGCTACAAATACTACCAAAAATAATCTTACTGCTTTCAATTTATCAACATCCGTCGGATGTGTAATAGTTGGAAAAGAGGAAAATTTATGTTATTAAAAAATTAGAAATACTTTAGAAGGTAAGATATCACTTAGTGTGAGATAATACAAAATACCCTCCATAACTGTTTAGATTGTTCCATACTAAGTACAGTGACGCATATGTAGGTTGAAAACCGCGTGTAGCTGGTTAACATGAGAGATACAGATATGATTGTATATAATAGACTTAAGAAATCGTGTTTTCAAGTCGGTAATCAAACATAACTGCAGTGTAACCTTGCCAGACAGCACACAGGGACTGAGAACTAATACAGTTCTCTTAGAAGTTAACGTAACATAGGAGAGGAAAACTATTTTTTTTTTTTTTTTCCTTTCCTTTCAGAATGCCGAAGCAGAAATAAAGTAAGGTTAAAATTTACAGAAGTAATGGGAAGATATATTTTCTGTAGTTTTAGATGATTTTTTTATGTTCTGGATGGTGAAAGGGCAGTAAGCATGGAATATAATATTAGGAAACATAGACAGTAAGAAATATAATGTCGCTTGAAGTATAAAAAAGCTGGATAATCAGATGTCAAGGTGGTTGTAGGTAAGTTGAGTGCAAATGAATGTCGGTAGGAGATACCTTCTAACTTATTTTTTTGAGTAGCGCCTGTTTTTGCTACTGAGGCACCACAGGCGGTGACACTGATGATAATGGGATGAAAGAGTAATTGAGAGGCTCTTTTTAAGGAAGGAAACGTTCCAGGCCTAAGTTTTGGGTACCTTCCCGGCATTTATGAGGATTGAAGAAAACCTGGAAAAAATCTCAGTCCGGAAGGACGGTCCTGGCGTGAATCGAAACCCAGATATGCTGTTCTCGAGTTCGCGCCTTAAAGACCTTGGCCACTCGTGGGGGTCGTTTCTGACTTGTGAATCATTAGATGCTATAATTACTCTTTATTACAATATTTTAAACAGAGATGTGAATATGTTTGGCTACCTTGTGTGAAGTATGTGTATGTGTTGATATGTGTTATTGATGCCGCAACTTATAAGGTGAAATCAGCTAAGTATCTTAAACTACAGTGTTCCATTATGATACGCATAACTTTTCATAGGGTTAATGAGGAAATAAGAGCACACTTACCAAATGTGGATAGACTTATATCTCTTAAAAATATTTGTTATGGCATCACATAGTTTTTCCAAATTCAAACAACAATGTCAGCTACTCGTTGGGGGTCATGATTACAAATGAGCAACTATTTTTCTGCCAATGTCCAGTCTGTGAAGAAAGTGGTCCAGTCATTCCACCCTGTGATGCTGCAGCAATAACTCTATCACAATCATTGTTTAATGATGTTTCCCTTGAACATAATGTGATTTATACTGACTAATTTTAGTTTCTGCCGGCTACCATTGGGGTCTGGAGATGTTTGATGCTGAACTGGTTACGAAAATAAATTTGATAACAGATAACATTAATAATTTGAATAATGTGGAGAAATTTAGTGTATTTCTGGACGCTCTTTAACATCTCAGGTCATCAGCGTAATGTGGAGAAAGAAACCGGAAAACACGTGTGTACTAAAATGAAAAAGAAGCTGAAAAAGTTATGGTTTGAACATTCTTAGCAAGATTGCTGAATCCTGCCAAATAAGTGCCCCTCTAAAGCTGTAAATATTAGTGAAATATGAATAATCTTTGGTACTTTTTAGTCATTTTAGCAGTTGAGAAACGATATTTTTCTATGTAAAGACTTTGTCTAATAAAATACAGCAATTATCGTTTGCAAATTTGAAATATGTGCATTTTTATTGTATTTCACAATCAAATGGGTGAAAATTTATTATAGTTTAATATTTCAATTTGTATATGCTGTTAATATGAAAAATACATATAGTAAGAATATCACTCATTTGTTTTATGTAATCTCTTATCAACCATACTACTACAGACATCGACCAGCCTACTACTGTTATAGCGTCCCTACTTTCGTGTGCTAGGTGACATTTCGTATTACTGACTTTTAGCAATAGTTTTTCCAAAGCCTATAGGACGTTATGTTCTCGAATTTAGGCACTTTTATTTGTTACTTTTATACTGCAATAATATTGATTCAATGCATAGTTATTTAATAGTTTAATTTTTAATGTTTCTTTCTGCGTGTTATATACATTAAAATATATTAATTAATATTTTAAACAAGTTTATTACAGTATACCCGCTTTTAATGTAAACATTCCATAAACATTATACCATGACATCCAGCCCTCAGGTTACGTCATATGAAGTATTTACCTTAATGCTTTAGTGTTTATTAATATTTGTTGCCCTATTGTAGTGTGCATCCTATTTAAGGGTCCTTTGGCGAGGGAATTTATAACGAATACTTAATGGCAAGTACTTATGAGTATAGTGTTACTACAAATTTGTTTGATATCAAGGACTCTAAAAATATTTTATTTTAACCAAATTTTATTGAATATTATTTTTTTACTCCTTTAATTTATAATTTTCATTTGTTTTGAATTTCACTACCACCATTGCTTGCATATTGGTGCATTAATGACCATTGTTATGCTATTAAACTATCAAAGGCTCTCTCTCCATAGGAAATTGAGTACCTTCGGAAGGAAAGAAGATTAAGCTTGCAAATGTCACAACCTTTTGATGTTTTTAATGTATTAAATTATTTAACAATTGCAATTTTGTTCATTGTCGTATCGTATTTGAGTGAACAGAAGTTTTAAAAGTTTTGTTAAAGCTGTAGCCTTGGCAAATAAGATTTACCTTAAATATAAGTCACCTTAATGGAAAATGAGTTAATTCTCGCAATACAAATGTTTGTATGTTTTGTTCGTTAAGTCATCGCGTTGTTTATCATCGCCCTCTGTGTCCTGTGGAAACTTAATAAAATATGTAAAAATTAACATGAACCCATTCATTAAATTTCCTGCACAAGTAAGCCTGACTGATTTCAATGACTGCCCCTGCATATGTCAGCAGTTTCAACAAAGTTCCTGGAATGTTTATGTTATTATATACGATGAATTAGGTTGCTTTATTTTAAATTATTAGTTTACCGCTTTCATGAAAAATAAGCGATTCAATGAACGTGAAATTTTGCTTGTCATCTTCTGCAGAAACAACAATCTTAACAAACTGTTTAGAGATCCATCTTTGCTTAATCCGCTAGATCTTGCCGACAAGGGACAGCTTCTGTTCTCCACAAGTAAGTGTTCCTGAAGTCTAGATAGATGGACATAAGGGATATTCTGCACAGCAGTCTCTTCCCATAGAAGCGTGGGGTAACGGCCGCTGTATAGCTTAAGCTGCCTTTATCTGAGTTTAATCCCCCCAAAGAAACTTCTAGCGTTAACAGTATGGGTCAGTTTAAGTTTATCCCTCCGATTACGAGAATGAGTTTATGTTCTGTAAGCCTCTGGAGTGAACGTATTCTGTTTCGAGCAAAGTGCAATATGCTTAAATAAATTTCCCTTTCAAAACTTGGTTTGTACTATAACGCGGTTATAAAAAAACTCAAGATGGTTATTAGCTAAGGAAGACAGTATTTGATTCCAGTGGGAAAACCAGAAGTTGAGCGAGGTTCATATGCAGCTTCAAATCGTTCCTAAAAGGCATGACGAATAAATTTAAGTGGTAATTTAAAGCAATATTATTTTCCAGATCCTCTGGTAAAAATACCACAGGTTGAAGATCTGTAACTATAAAACCTTGAATATTGGAAACATGATTTTCGGTCAGATATCTGAAGTAGATTACATATATACACATATGTAATCTACTATATATAGCATAAACTTGAAATCTCTTGGAGTATCGTTATTAAATAGGCTAATGTAACAAAATACTATATGAATGAACTTATTTTTAAAACATTAATTTTGTTTTAAAATTATAACAACTATTTAAATGTATGATTATTGTAATTGGGTTTCCTAACATATATGCTCTTCTCTTTCACTAATTTGGTGTATCTAATTCTGTCCTGAGATAACATTAAAGCCACGTATTTTCAATTTAAGGAAATTTACTTAGGATTTTTGATGAAGGAAAAATTAAATTTGAAATATCATACCCTGCTAAATTGCTTTGGGATATTTACTAAGTCTCCATATTTAGTGATACTCTAAAATTTAAACATTAATCAATTTTATGTACTAGAATTAGGTTCACTTATATACTCTCAATTGTATGTACGTCACATTTCAACCGTTTTGTTGGCCATATAATTGCCAATCAGATAAAGGTTATATTGGAGATAATTCTATGCCAAATTTTCTCGATATTCAATTCCCCATATCTATATATGATTAGTCTCCTCGATACTGGGTACTCATGTTTTCGTCACATAAAATGCAAGTACCTCATTTAGTTATTTGAGAATATTAATGTGTCTAATAAATATATCTGAATTTTCTTGCCTATTTTTATAATAATTGCTAGAAAACTTTACTCATATTATTCGAAAATATAGATCACGAAACGCATCGTTTTCTGTCACTTTAAAATAACAACTTACTTGAAAACAACAACTTGGTAATAGCGTAAAATCAGCTCCCATGATAAAGACGCTAAATACGATATTGTTGCAATAAGGTACTTGTAATGAGATAGTTAGCACATCACGTTATATGTTCACCAAACTTTCTTTGATTATTGATCACAGAACTGGTGTTATTTTGTACGCGGAGTTAGGGTTTTGCATATTTCCGAAAAGTGAATGTATTCTAGAAATTAAATGAAAAAATAACATTTTTTGATCAAAAGTAATTTTACTTTGAACTCCAGAAAACCTCCCTGTGAAAGCACCAATGCCCTTTGCAAAATTTGTTTTAGCAGCCATTTTAAGTATCTGCACTCTTTTAATTTGCATGTGTTGGGCTTTGAATTTTCTAAAGTTAGTTTCAGTATGGGTGCCTGGGTGCACTCAAAACTTATCTTTTACTGTAATTTTTATACATGCCTGAAATTTTTTTAATGTTGCTTCATAAAAGTTAGCATGCCCTTTTCTGTATAACCAATAATGGATTAACATAAAAAAAAATTACTTCATCCAATCACTAATTTTTCCATGTTATGCATTTGAATGCATGCTTTATTTTTAAAAGTATTATCAATAGTCATATAAGCTTTTATGGGAGGAGGTTTTAGCAATAATTTTGAATCGCCAGTGTGAAAAATCTAGAATACCTACGTTTAACCATTCAACATTTCCAAATTTCGCTTGTGTCCCCTTAATACAATATCATGCTTGAAAATGTCTATTTCCAACTGCAATTCAGTATGTTTTGTTGCTCTGCTACATGTTTTTTAAAGCTTTTTTTAGCTTAGACATACTCTCGTCAGACCCTCTGCAGAACTATAAGAAAAGGGGCCACTTTTATTATGGGGTCCTTGGTCGGCAGTACTTCATTATTAAGTGAGTACTACCTGCTATTTAGAAGTTTATGGGCGACCGTTTTAAAATGTGCTATTTGTAATAACTTTAATTAAAAATATATTGTTTAACAAAGAATCGAAAAGGTATCGAGCGCATGTATATTGTTGCTTCTTTAATATCTAGTAAGAACATATTTCTTAAACATTTGAAAATGTATGATACTTAAA
The DNA here is from genome assembly GCA_030762175.1 of Metallyticus violacea. Classification (NCBI taxonomy): domain Eukaryota; kingdom Metazoa; phylum Arthropoda; class Insecta; order Mantodea; family Metallyticidae; genus Metallyticus; species Metallyticus violacea. The sequence continues at coordinate 293,016,339 of CM060846.1, forward strand.
CTTATATAAAGAATAGATAATGGTAAAGAAAGAAATAGAAGCCACGGGGAGAATAAAGAGCAAAATATTAAATATAACATAACCGGTTATGCGGAATTTAAAACCAGGAAACAGGACTGAAAGGAATAATAAGGCGGCTTCAGAAACTGTGGTAATTGAAAAAAAAGATAAACAATGAAAGAAATCAGAACGATAATAAAAAAATTAAGGAACAATTGACATCCGAAGGAAACGGGGAAAATGCGAATTCCAAAGGCAGATAATCCATGTGAAACAGTAAAGAGCGAAAAGAGGCGAGGAGATGAAGCATACTGCGCGTGATGTTAAGCATCAGAGATGATGCACACACATGTCATCGTTTCCTGTTTCATGACTATGCTGCGCTCGATGACGTTCATACTACATTTCCTTCCGGCAAAATGTACAAACTACGTAATGCTGCGAGGTAGGGATTTCTTTTTCCACCTCTGTGTTAGCTTCTGGCTCTGTTTGCACACACATTCCCTTTTGTAATGATCATATATGCATATCTGTTCTCGCTAAGTATATCTGTATTTAATTTCATTACCGGTCTGCTCGGTTCATACCCCTTGAAGCGTAACGTTTACACCCTTCTTCCTCAAGATTTTATGCAAACTGGGGTGAACCTTTAGGCCTCGCTGCATCCTACTTTGTTCGCTACAGTGAAGACAAATCATTATCGGCGACACGGGAACAAAAGAAACAACAAGGGTCTCGTGCTGATTCATACTCATACAGACCGAAAGTAAATCAATTACTACCTCTTCCTTTTCCCCATCATTCAACTATTGGTTGGACAGTGGCGTAGCAGCATACATGAGATCCAAAACTGAATCAGTAGCACTCTCGTCTTTTTCTGTAAAGATTATGAAAAATGTATGTAACAGAAATAGTAAATTTATAAGTTAGTTTGCAAACACTTCATCCATTTTAGGCCTGTAAGTCACGTATGCAAAACAGAATAAATACTATGAGAGGTAGCAGGATCAGGTTGCTTAGGCCTGGAACGCTTCCTTCCTTAAAAAAATATTTTTCTTCATTATATCATTTCATTTCATGTATCATCAGTGTCCACCGCCTGTGGTGCCTCAGTAGTAAAAACGGGCGTTAAACACTACTAAAAAAAAAAAATGAATCAGGTTGTTATAATGATTTTGTAACTTAAAACTTATTAGCGGGTTTAAGAAAGCTTGACTTGAAGCAAGCGTGCAGTGATTATTAAAATTCCCGGTATAACAGTGTCTGGATAGTCTTCAGTGAGAATGAGAATAGTTACCTCAGCGAAATTCTCAGGTTATTGAACAAACTATTACAATTACAACACTCGATTCTATCACGTTACAATTACCAATACCACAATAAACTTATCTACTATTAACTGAGGAATTAGCTCTAGTCAATAACAAAAGCATAGGTGTTACCCCAAATTTGGCCTTGGAACTTGTTTCCGAAGTGAGCTTTCTTTCCCAGTTTATCGTTGTTTTATCTCGTGTGTCATCAGTTTCCACTGACAATAATCTCTCAGCAGTGAGAACGGCGATAACCACTATTAACAATGAAGGCATAAGAAGTCATAATGTTACGAACCGTGATCAATGTTGAGCTAAAGATGAATTCACAGATTGTGCTTTTTCCATGTTTTAATTTTAATGAAAAACACAGAGGATGAACTTCAAAATCAATATATGTTTGAAACAAAGTTTCAAAACCTTTTATAAAAAAAAGTCAAATTAGTAGCGATTTTAGACAAACATTCTGTTAGATCTATGATTGTGAGAGATAAGATATTCAAATTTTAAGCTTGAAAAGACACTGAACAAATTATTATTTCTAGACATTGTATGGAACAATTCCAAATATCGAAATTCCGCATCTAAAAATAAAGTTAATATTTTGTAATTTCATGTCTACTCCTGTATGTGAAACAAACTTCTAGCAATGGAAATTATATTTTTGCGTTGAATAAAAAGGTTGTACAAAAGGGGACAAAAAGGACAAGGAATTAATTAAAATATATTCTGCAAATTATGCGTTAATGACTAGAGATGTAAATGGAGACTGTAATTTTCAATGAACGGTTAATGACATAATAAAAATAGGGCTTTAAACTATAGACACGTAGAACGCAAGGCCGAGAACAACAATGTAAAAGGGGACGAATTCATATGTCTAATCACTGTAGTTAAATGCTGTATTATGTTGATTTCTACAGAAGCATCTGATAAAGTAAAATATAATTACTATTTAGAAGAAGAATTGTGTTATCAAATGCTAAATTCTTATGAACAGAAGTGACAAAAGTTTGATCAAAAGCAAGATTTTCATGACACAGACTTTTTTCTTCTACTATGACCTTATAACCCGAGATCGGACTATGGCCTGCCGCAGCGACCTCTGCTTCATGTACCTCCGTCTTACGACTTCGTTGATAAGAGGATCGTATTGCAGAGAAACTTTGATGAGCATGCCGGCATCCCGCCGGTCGCCTATCACACGGGTTCCATCTCCCCATTGGGCAGCTCCCCATTATCCTCTCGAGGGAGGATGGACACCGTTCCAGACCCCCCTAAATTAAAAAAACGCCCTAAGCAGATATAGCGAATCGTACCCGGGTCCTCCCGGTCAACAGTCAGCAACTGTAACCATTAATTAAGGAGGCAGTCACATTGAAAACTCACTCTATCACCAGAACGACGTAAGGTGTAAAAATTGTTTGAGAGTAGAATTGTTTTTTTATAATTCATGAAGGTTTAATTCTTTATTTGCCAAATATAATGGGTTTTCCCAAATTTTTATTACCAGTTCAAGATATACTAGCATATGCAGATATTTTTCATGGATATAATATGTAGTATACCTAAATGAGCGAAGGATGGGCAACTTGACACCCGTGCAATTTCTCTTTTGTAGTTTGTGAATTGGTAATGTTGTTCGGTTGCAAATTCTCCAACGATGTTCTTATAATAATCAGCAACTATCCCTGCTCAAAAAGCAACACATTGTTTCGTCATTTAGAATGCCATTATTGTAAGCATTTCACAAGAAACAATTCAATACCAATGTATTATTTCGATCTCGACTAGAGAATTTTCTATTTTGTCTCAGTTTACTGTTACTTTATGTAGCGTTCTTTGATCAACACAGTAATATTTCTTCTAAAGAGATCCAAAATGTTTGAACGCTTAATATCTCCCAACAAATGGTTCTCTGGTTTAAGGAACATATAGGGTGAATAATAATGTGTTTTTAAGGGTACAAAAACAACAAACATTACATCTATCCAGACCTGAGCCACAGCAGAAAGTAAGCACTCAACGGGGTATTAGCGTCCTGTTCTTAAATGCAATCCATGCCTATCATATTATTTACAAAAATAAAATAGTTTCAAGTCAGTTGAACTATTAGTGCAGATTCTGTTTCCATCACGTATGTTTCAAGACAAGTATAATTAGATGCTACTTTCAACTGGAATAAAAGGTTTATTTTGTTTTCCAAATGAATCGCAAGTATGATAAATGCCTGTACTGAAAATAAACTAATAATACAGGTATTTGCTATTTTCAAAGCTATACACAGAGTTTTAAGGTAACTTAGACATGAAAATGATAGCATGTGTTGAATGTATCAAGTAATACATTTTAAAGTAGTGAATTAGCGAGCTTAACGTAGAACGGGAACTCTTAAATGAAATTATACAGAGCATTTTTGTAATTAGAATTGGATCCATACAGAATGCAAGTGTATTACTGGGTTGATTGAGCTAAAACATGTGCATGAAGACTACTAATTTCCTTCTGAAAAGGTAATGTTGTACTTTAATTTAATACCTGAAACTGTTACAGAGAGAGAACTGCAAAGGGCCAGCCAGCATTTAGAAAGCATGGCACAATAGCTTCGAGAAAATGTAAACAAAGCTCGCGGACATAAATTTCCAGTCGAGTTAAACATAAAATTAGTCCCCAGCTGCTTGAAAAACAAGCAGGAGACGCCTAGGGCTGTGTAGTGCCAAAGCACAGAGGAGCGATGCATTACTACAGGATTTAAGTGACACATAAAATTGTTCCTTTTTCAGTGCTCTTCTCCTTGAGGCAACTAAGTATAATAGAATGCATCTTACTATATTATAATATATGTTAATATCATATCAGTCATGCTGAAGCAGAAACATTTCATTCATTTTGCGATTATTTCGGAAAGCACATATATGCTAATTTGTATATTTTAATACTAATTATGCACATAATTAATTAATACATTTTAAGTAAATTGGCGTTCCTTGATACTTTGAGATGTGTACTTTTAATGGTTTTAGATGAAAAATTACTTTGCTAGATTATGTATTCCACTGGAAATTGCACTTAGGCCCTTTTAATGGCTGAGTTACTCTAGTGTTTCTGAATTATGTGAACGTTTCTGTGATCTAAAGAGTGGAATTAGGAATATGTTAATCAATACTGTTGAGCCAAAATATTATTACTAAATATTGGATTTTCCAAGCACTAAAACCAGAATGTAGCGGAATGAAGTTAATTGGACGGTAGATAACCGATGTTGGGTACAAACTATGCCCTCCCTTTACACAAGTTACTCATCAGTTCTTGTTTACCTGCCGATTGGTGGCTCAATAGCCTGTTTGAGTGCACTTAACTTGCTGTTAAGTGTATAATCCAGATGTCTAATAATGACTATTGCCTATAACGCGGCGCTAATGGGTCATGTGTTGCAATAACAGTTTTTATCCCGGTTTCTAAAAGTTGTCTGAATGTGTTCAGATTTCTTTAATCTGCTATAAATACATGGCTGGGTTTGATGTGAACAAACTTGTTTCTGCAATACATCACTTAATTATTAGGCTATGATGGGTGCTTATGGCGTCCAGCACAAACCGTTGGGTCTTTCTAATGTTTCTTAATACATTTTTTATTTTTCCTCAGTGCTCATCAATGGCTAATGCTAGTAGGTACCCCAAACCAATGCATGGAATCCTTTTTTTCCCCAAAATATCCTTATCAGTTTATAATTTTATCTCGTGTATTATCAGTGTCAACTGTCTCTTGTGCACTAATAGTAAAATTGCCCGACAGACACTATTAAAAATCCATCGTTACTCATCCCGTGTACTGTAGCAAATCCTATTTGTTCTTCATTGACAGATGTCACTCCCATCGCTTGAGACTGTTATAATGAAAAACCATTAAGTTTAAGTAAATGAGACGAGCAATAATAGGAGTTTTTCCAGTCGGTATAACTTAAACAGCAATGCTTACATCGTCTTGCTGTATTCCTAAAGTGCATTCTGATCATCCTACAAAGGGACATTTTTATCTTATCTAAGGTAGATTCTGTCATTTCCGTGTCCAATGAAGGAGCTTTTAATAATGACAGAAGTTAACATCTCTCAGTCATCGCCTTTATGGAACAAAGATCGAAGCACTGTGTATTTTAAGACTTTTCTTTTCTCGTCCTACTTTGTTTTGTATAATTTAAGCAACAGCAGTCCTTCTGTTGGTTGCTATTTTGTGAGAATACATACGCTCTCTTCTATCATGTATCGCATTTTTCCATTTTGCTATCATAGTTGATAGAGATCCAACATTACGAATGTAGCCCGACAAGCTGTACGTGTTAGAAATGCGTTGACAAAGCTCTTGTAATAATATATTATGTATAAATGATCAACATTTCCATAATTGCCGCATGAGCTGTGATTGCATGATTATTTTAAAAATAAATGTAGAAGATAACGGTAGAAATTTTATGCTGCCGGAGGTAAACGTTACATTACTCTACAACGTTGGATAAAACATGACAATTATTTAATTTTATTTCCACTCCGGACTCTATCCGGGCAAAGCTCGAACTATACATGCGTACTTGGGTAATGCTGTTTGGGATCCTACGAATGCTTTGTATTTAAAAGCGCCCTTGGAGGGAGCTTTATTAGTTGCTATATTGGCTGCTGGAATGAAAGCACGTGTCGTATTTGCATTTTACTATAATTTTCAGTGCACTAGTATCAAGAAAGGACTGTAATACTTTTTATGTAAGTAGTGAGAAATATGAGGTACTGCAATCAGTTAAAGCTGAAAATAACAGTCACTTCTAGGACATTCTTAAAGAGGCTTGGTGCATTTTCTGCTGGTGGTGTAGAGTAACTCATTGGAGCAATTTTCTGCAGGTGGGAATAGTGTACAGTGCTACGTTAAAAATGAAGATATGTTCTATATGCTCTTTCTCCTTCACCTATATATAATCATGGTCATGGTGGAAAGTGCTTCAATGAAAAACTGTGACCCAAAATTCTGTACTTAATTCGTATTGCATATCAAAAAAGAATCTTTACAGAAAGGTGTAGTTGCTAAGCTTTTATTGTATATCCACAGATTAGGGAAAAATTAAACCTATAAACTTTGAAAGAATGAAACGCGAAGGCTTTCAGCTTTGAGAACTGCGGATATCTAAATAACCCTTTCTATAATACCATACCTCCATACTAAGGCTTTTACAAAAGACTAGATGGCGTGTGCGTTCTTCACATGTAATGGCAGCTCAAAGTTCTCATTTTGTTGTAAGCCTTGACCCAGTGTAGTGCTTGTTTACTACGTGGAGTGAGGTAATTAATGTACGTACGATGCAGCAAATTATGAGGGGCAAGTCCGTATCAATAACGATACCCAAATCACCGTTCCACGCATCATTCGACGTTTGCTGTTGTGTATCAGCTTCAGTGTGAAATTAGGAACGAGTGCGCACGGTGCAGTAAGTTAAACAAAAGTCGTCCATTAGCCCTTGTACAAATGCAAATAATATGGTAAAGGGTCATACGAATATTTGAACGTCCTTCACGAGAATCCATTTCACAGGCAACGCGTTCACGACCTGCTACTGACCGATTATCCACTGCTATGCAACTTTTGCAATGATATCTGGAACATAGTAAAATGCATCGTACATTCCCGTCCTCTTTTGAAAATTGAAGTGATTAGTCTGTAAAGGCAATAAATGATTATGTTACTTTAAGATGCCGTGTCCTCGAAACAAACCCTCATAGGAAAACGTTACTTTATAAAAAAGTAAGTTTTGGAGTCCCAAAAGTCCCGTGCGAACTCTCAAAGTTTGGTCGATTTATTTTTCCATTCTACTTTGGATCTAATTCTTCGATCAGTTTCATCCCAATATTAACTACAAATATTCCGTTAAGTTCGCACCTTGTGTCTCCCCTATTGTTGCATTAGAGTTTCCAGATATTAATATATCATTTTGTAATGACTCCAATTATTAATCCGTGCGAATTAAAACAACATTTACATAACTATTTTCTTTTGATAACAGTCAACTCCTGCATACTGAAAGACACATTTTTCTCATCCAATAGGCGGCCTTTGTCTTTGTGACAACTTCTCTCTTGATTTAGTATTGAAAACCTGACACAAAAGTTCCAAAACCAAATACGTTTTTCCTACTTTTACAATACTGTATCACCGCAAGGTATAAAAAATGACCCAAAACTTCCGAACAGAAAACCGTTAACTGTATAGCCACTTACATACCTCAAATGCAAAGCATTAAACTTGTTTTTAAAGAATATATTAACACTTTAGTAATGCGTTCTTCTTTCAATGGTTTTTCTAAATTTCTACCTCTCCTTAATTTTTGAACACTTCAAACTTAAAAAGTATATTTCATCGGAAACTATTATTTCCATTTAAGTTGACCCGTCTGGTTGTGGGCTCTCTCTGGGCTAATTACTCGTTTTCATTCAATGCACACCTATAATTTAGCCGAAATTTAAGATTATTTCATTTCCTCTAAGAATGTTGTATACTGAGTAATAAAAAGAGCGACAATGCTTAGTATGTTGGGCGGGACATCAAACTGTCCGGATGTGAATTGTTTTCCGGACAACCGTTGTATGAAAACTCTTGGTATATGGCCCGAGTTCCACATTTTCTCAAGATACCTCCAACAAAAGCATCACATTGTTCAATAAATTAACAAAGGAGTTCGAAATGGCAATCTCTAACATGATTACATGGGCGGTGGCGAGTTTGGTGCACACGGTGAAACACATGTGGTCATGTGCGAAGTATTTCATACGTTGCATGGATTCATGCGTGCAGGTCCACCGCTGATGTTATAGCAGTCCCGATACGGCATCGTGAACTTGCACAGCACGTATGTATGGGCGGAACAAACCCGAAATTGCCTACAGTACTTAACGCAGGTTCAGTGATAATGCCAGGGTTAAAGAAGGAGGAGAAATTATTGCAAGGATCCATGCAGCGTTGAAATACTTCGCATATAACCATAAATCGCTCTGTAACCACGTTGGAATGATTTTATTTAAATGTAGTTAAACGCGTCCTTCATCATATTCGAAGCGTTGTCATACTTTGACACACCACAGCATTCAAACCATGCAATTCTGAACCAGGACTCCACCTTTAAAAATAATCAGTTAACCGTTCCGCAAAACATACTAAACTTTATCCATGATTTTGTGAATCAGCCTGTATAGGGTATTTTGTATTCGTTTAACATTTACGCCTTGGTGCCTCAGTAGTAAAAACGGGCGTTAAACACTATTTAAATTTTACTGTTGTTTATGAACAACCATAGGTGTTCTGTTATATCCAAGTATTTCCTGCCGGTCGCCCGACATGTCCCGCTGTAAATATTATGATTATACATTTAACACTTATTGATGAGTTGCAGACTCGAAACTCTTAAAATTGCCTGAAGAGATAAAGAGAAACAGTTTTTTTTAGAGGGAGTACTCTAACAGAATTAAAGTTTACGTGTTAACATTTTCCCTTTAATTCAGTTATTATGTTTTTTTTTTATTTATTAATATTTATTTTCCTGCCCTACCCCATTTCCTTTCTGGCTTGCTTTGACTGTTCCACACATTATTCAATGTCTGTTATTTACTTTTACCACCTTCATTTTCCCCCTGCATTTTAATAACATTGTTCTATTTGTGCGACTGTTTCTGTTTCTGTAATTTTTTTCAATTCATTTATATAAGTCAGTTTTCGGTTGTTAGGTATGCATTCTCGCATGCTCTTTTGACAATTGTTTCTTGTTAACTCTTGTTGATGCCTTGCTGGAGTGTATACAGAGACAGGGAGATGGCAGTAATAGCATTATATAAAGCCCGAACTCCCCCGGTTCTGAATTATGATTTTGTATGCGTACAACTGCTTTTCGCTTTCCTTATTTCCAAACGTATGCGTATTTCATATTTCTCTTTTTTCACAGTTTGTAATTGATCTCGCATCGTGATACTATCCATATACATCTTTTGTTACTCGCCTTTACTCTAATCCTTTAGGTTTACCGACATTTCTAGTGTTGTAAGTAACCGACCTGTTGACTTATTTCCTTCTGCAGAGCAATTTAATTAACGATGAACAAACCGCGGCGTTTTCCACTGAGTATGTGCATAGGCATCTTTGACTGTAACAAGGTCACTCTAGCTTCTGGCTGCCAGTGTAGATCTAACAGTGTCTGAGTTCAGATCAGTTATTACCAGTAATGTGTTTTATTCTGTATTTAATCGCAACGAGAATTATGATTCAGTATGTTTTCTACTGCTCAACGTGATGATTCATGTATGATCAAACAGTTCGTCAAGTTCAATGACGATTTCAAGAAAGATTCTCTGGTGTAAATGTTTGCTGCAGGGCAGCAATTCATAATATTTATGATAAATTTCTGGCTACGTTGTGTTCAGTCTAAGAAACCTGATAAAAGCGTAGGATGTTCACCGAAAAACATCAGATGACATCCATCATCGTTTGGAGAATTGCTTTAAAAATAACTTAGATATCTTACACAAAGTACAAAGAGCTACTAAATTTTTAAAATTAAAACTATATAATAAGTGACAGGGGCATACGTGAATACAATTTTGCACCCTCTGCTTTGTTAAAGAACTAATAGGCAGGGAGCGTGATTTCCCCCTTTTAACAAGACTCTGCCACAGCTTATACAGCGAATATTTCAATGGGAGAAATTGAAAAAACTGTTTCAGAATGACAGAGCTATTAGTAAGGATTTGTGACCTCCTCGGTCCCCCAACCTCAACCATTTGCGATTTTTATATCTGAGGTAAATCTATAAATTACCGTACACCAGACAAACGCGTATATATTGGAAGGATTGGAATAAAATATACTCCAGGAAATAGCCAGCATTACTCATCATGAACTACAACTAGTGATGAGTATTTTTTAAAAAGGTGCCTAAAATGTATAGACAACGATGTGGCCAGTTTCAGCACCTCCTTTCATAAAGTTGGCAAGTATAGGTAATATATTTTAAAATATTAAAGGAAACTGACGTATGAATTTTGTCAGCAGCTATGTGCATTCCGGCAGACCACAAAGACCGTCGCCCTCGCCTATAGGCATGGCATCGCTTTTTAGTTCATAGTTCATTGGATCGCACTGTGCTTGAAGACGAGAATTTTTCTGGAGAAGATTATGCTCTCAGGTGTATTTTACTTTTCCTTAACAATAGAACGATCCGGTTCAATGATGTTTTATTTTATCTCTGATAAATAACTCTTGGAAATTTTGTAGCTAATTACAAGAACTACAGAAATAGTAACACAAATATCGCAATATTAGGAGCCGCTTGTGATCTTCATCAAATGCAGGAAACAAGTGAAGGTAGTAAAAGTAAATATTCATTGTGGAAGGTAACATAATGCATGGAAACAGATAAAACAAGCAACATGGGGGGAAAAAGCGGGAGAGGGAAAATAAGAAAGAAAAGTGCATTCATAATTGAAAAGAAAATAAAAGAAATAATAACAGATTAGAAAGGGGACAGGCTATGCATTTAGGACGTTGGCCAGAATATGAACCTGCGACCGAACGGAGTGATTTGGAAGGAGATAGATTGCGGCGAAATATACTTTTAAGGTTAGGGGGTTTTCTAAAATTGATCTGAGATACAAATTTAGAAAAATCACTTAAAGATGAATGTATTAATTAAATATCGTGACATTATTTCAAAATAGGTTTGATGTTCTCAATTACATGGATGTAAATAGTAACAAGGTTAATGTATGTTTTATTAGAAGTTTTTGGTTTGCAATGGAATTTTTGTGCACTGTAGTGGTACAGGATGGTAATACACAGGAAGAATTTTCTGGACCTGGAGCTTTTGGCTAGGCTTTTAATATAGATATTAAGAGAAGAAAAGGTTTTACAAAGATGGTAACCGGGGATTAAAATAGCAAAGGGAATAGATATTTTGGATGGCAGCTATCCATCTATTATATATTTGAGGCACTATTTAAGTGTTTTTTTTTTTTTTTTCTATTTCGGCTTCTCCAGTACTTGTTATGTATATATGTCACATTTCTGGTCTAAACATGTCCAATTGTTTGTACACTATGTCAAAAACAATATTTCGGTTCATGAATGTAATTGTTGCATCTTACTGTAAATCATATCATTGACAATCCAGATTAAAACCATTTCATTTATGCGCCAAACAAGCATTTCCTACTTCTACAGAGTTTGGAATGTTCAAGCACTGGTCAATTTGCATATGACGGAGTTTGGAAACCTTCCTGGCTGTGGGCACAAATCTAAGGCAAACCAACCGAGTTAACAAAGTTAGTGTAAATGCAAATTACATTTTGAAATACTGCAGAGTTTTTATACACAAAGCCAAGAGTTATCATCCGTATTATATTTAAAAATCGCGGCATCCTACGTGAAAATTACATCTCTATTATGGTTCCAGTCACCGGGTACATCATTTGCATTAGCAGATGATAATATTGCTCTTACGTTTTTGTACAGAGACGGTGTGTAAAGGAAACCTGAGGTAATTGATTCCTATCTGTTTTCCTGTGCTAAGCCCGGTATCTAAACGGGGATCGAGCTGCAAAGCATAAAATTTAGCTAGACGGTTTGAGTAGAATTTCCGGAGACTTTGATCAATTTAAGTGCTGATGATTCCACTTTCATTTGTTTTATATAATTTCATCTTATTAATTTAAAACATGAAATGTTCATATTCATAAAATTTGTATTCCGTGCACCGGCAATTTGATTTAGGTTTTACGAATAATAATGGAGATATTTCCCAAAGATGAATATCTAGAGGTTGCATAGGAAGTTAGTGTTTGAAATATCATTTCAAAACTAACTTATATGGAAACGGAATAATTCCAGCAGTTGAAATACTTCCTTTTGATTATTTATTTATTTTTTGAATTGGAAGTAGGAACAATCAGTTTTTAAACAAACGCACAATAGGGTTTTATATTAATATAGATACAAAATAAAAATATAAAAAGACTTGTAATAAAACCACGATTTAAAATATATGGTGATGAAAACCTGGGAAAGGCTGTAGAAAACTGTATGTATAATTTAATAAACAAAAATTTATACATCAATGTCAAAACAAACATCACTAAGCAATGAAATATCTTACTCAAATCAACTTTCCCTAATAAATTCAATGAAGGTGGTACCGTTATGTTACATGATGATGGTGGTGATGATGATGATGATGATAATCATCATATATACACTTTTTGAAGATGGATGATAATAATTTGTATGCATTCTTCAAATAATGATTTCAATAAGGGTCATTGAATTAAAAATAGCCATTAACACTGGTTTGCATGATTCTGGGGTTTCCTGCAAAGCATGTCTCATTTACTAAATCTAATGTGCTCATTTTAAAATCAACAGCCCGTTTTTAATTACCACGTACCAAACTTTCACAATTAGCAGTTTCAGCCATAATATTTTCAATAAAGTTGTGTCTGTAGTTCTTGTTTGAAGTAAAGTAATATTATGAATGTATAGAACATTATTTTTCTTATCTTTATTTCAATCCCTGGAAATTTAGTTTACTTTGTATTTTTTTTTCAAATCATCTTTTTTGTGAGTGGCAGTTGCATTTCATAGATTTGTTTCTCTTCATGCCTTACAGAAAGTGTAAAAATAGCCTAATATATTTTGTCATATCTGAGGTAATTTTGTTAGAAAGAGAAGACAAAATATTACACATTTTGGTAAAAAGGTTTATAAAGCCTGTTTTCAAATGAAGCTTGGAAACCTGGATAATAAGGGCTCAAAAAGTTCGTAGAAATAAAACGTGGAGCAAAGGAAAGAAATCTAGTACGCCCTTAGCTGTTTCAATGATCTGGCATGAACCTTGAAACCATGTATGTGTTGCAATATTTATGTATATGATGTTACAAGTTGCAACACAAAAACATGAAAGAAATTACTTATATAAATCTGTTGTCAACAAAAAGACCCATTTCACATGGTCCTGGTTTTCCTATGCCTTCTCCACCAGAAACATTGGAAAAAAATGTGGTTAGGGACTTAGGTCTTCCAAAGGCTGCTGCTGAAATATTGGGATCCAGGCTAAAAGAAGAAAACCCTTCTGTCTGCGGGAACGTCGTGGTACATGGGTAGGGCATGGATAGGACAGAGTGTAAAGAAGCGTATTTTGTTATTTCTTGTATTGTGGAAAATTGGTACATGATGGAGGGGAAATGAGTTCATATTTACGGCATGTTCGAATGAGGCATATTCACATATTAGAATAAACCAGGGGAAAAAGTAAACGTTTGTATATCAGTGTTACTAGTGGACCACAGCACTAAAGAATATGCATAGCAATCAGAATCCACTTTAAATGTTTAAAAATAAGAACTAAATTAATAGGGTGCAGACAGAAGTTGTGTTAAAACGAAGCTCTCTTACTTTAAGTCTACGTACAGTTTATGGTAAACATCTAGGAATAATAAATGCTTTAGAATTTAACTAAATTATTCTTACCATAATATAAGATAATCATGATTTTGTATGTCAACTACCAGAGTGGGTACAAATTCCTCAACAACTCCTTATATTTTGTATCCGATACGGCAATTTGATCTATTTCTCGTTATCTAATAATCAACGGTGTCCAGGAGTTCATAAAAGACAGACATGAGTGCATCAGATCCAGAGAGATTTTCAGCACCTGTGGTAATAAGTAAGGGCAAATTGGACCTGTCTGTAATTCGTTACCTCCATGCCGTTATTTCCCTTTTCTAATTTTTAAAAGTAGCACTTTATGTGTTACTGGGATGCTTCAGTTGGAGTCCACTGATGACGCATATATGTTAGGAACCCAACTATTCCTAAGGTTTTCTACATGAATATGACGTACTATCTGCTTTAAAGACAAAGAAGAAACACTAAAGATTGTTGAACGACATTTGTACAGTTTAAGATATTCTAAACATGTTACACCAAAGTGCCACAATTTAACACTCCGAGGATATTTGGAGATGAATTGTGCCCTTGAGACACTTGTTTTATACAAATATATTTATGACTTTACCCGAAACACTTGTTCCATTTCTTAGTCGAGCCAAGGGAATTTTTAATAATATCTCATTCCATAGGATATACACCCTGGCACTTATAACAGCTAAAGCAGTTAATTACCTTATAAAATGTTGAATAATTATTTGTAATCTTATAGTTGTGCTTATCGATTTGCTTATTTCGTTCTGCATTTATCATTGCCGCAATATTTAATAGAGCGCATTTTAATACAGTGTTTTTAAATCCTTATGGTTAATAATGATGCTGAATGTGTATCATACAAGAATATTAACATTTACTTTATTCTAGTAATTAGATGTAGATACTGATGATCTTGGAGCACTGTGTGAAATTTATATGTGGCATTTTGCTTTGAATTATGCAGTAAGGTTCTTTGAGTTAACGGCCACCTGGACGCTGTTGCTTAGTAAGGAAGTGTAGCTGCCGCAACTGGTAAAAGGTGAAAGAACCGCCGTCCGTAAAATTAATATTATTGTTTATATCTTTACTACATGCATAAAATTATACTATATTTAAAACTGATAATAATAATCATTAACCTGCATTATTAGTGGTGTTGAAAGTAATGCTCCTCAGCAACAATACAGTACATTGCGTAGGAAATTCCTGTATTTCATGTACTTTTTCTTCGGAAGAATACGGGGATTCGGAACACGTTACTTGTCATTGAGAGCTCTTGTTTCTCATAGCTTTTTAACAAATTTGTCAAAATTGTTTCTATCTGGAACACGTTTGGAAAGATATTTTATTGCGAATCACCTAAGAACTTCTTCTTTTACATTTGTATCACATAAAATCGGGACTACTTCTATGTAGTGGTATAATTAACGCAGAACAATTAACTCAAGTATGCATACAATGAAAGCTTTGAGTAACACACGAATCTACAGCCATCACTGAAAGATTTTTCCTCAAACTAATTATTAGCTGCTACCTGCATATGTATTATAGGGCCTTGACAACTGACTTCTCAGTACGCAACCGCGTTCTGCCGGCTCGTAACTTAAGTAATCTCCCTGAATACTTGTGTAATTATCTTTTGTACATAAATTCTTGCCATGCCTAAATTTTGGTTTGATTGGAATTCAGTTTCATTGCTGTCTATACTATTATCCAGTAACAAAACGATCTGATATCGTAGAAGTACAAATAAACTGAACGTTACTGCTGTAAAAGTTGGTAACATTATCACTGATTTTGGACTTCGTGTAAAATACACTTCCTACAGAAACTTCTTAAAACACACACATACTGAATATTTCTCCAGAAATGCACCTCGTGTGCTAAAGCACTCCGTTATAGCTCAGTAGGTATCTGAGATGATGGATTACCTGTTGCAGGATAGGTAGAAGTGAACCAATTGCCTGACTTCCACATTCATCTAATTTCCATCAAATGTCCATTTTTGAGACTATAGAGAGTTTTATGTGTTCGTATTCGGTATATGATGTGGAAATTATCATATATTTAACAGCTGCATGCCAATGATAGTCGGCTATTGACTCCAAAGCAGATTGTTCATATATATTTTATTACTGGAAAAGAGGGATTCAGGAAGGAAGAATTGTTTGTAAAAACTCACTCAAGAACTTTGTATCATAAATATAAGGGTACATGCTAAAAATTCTATGGTCTACGTCCAAAGTATAAAATGCTTTGTTTATTTTTGAGTATATCTGCAATCAAGGACAAGGTGAAGTGGTTAAGCATTTGTACTCACAGAACTGCGAGGAAAAGTAGCTCATAATGCGGTTAAAATATTCCAAAGAAAGGTGTATACCTAAGAAGCAAGTACCAAAAGCATATCAAACTTGCATTTCTGGCAATAAGTACATATATCTTTTTCATACAGCCAAATAATAGTCCATTCCCATTAGAATCTGTTTGCAGTATGAATCTGAATGATTTTTACATAAAATACTCCTTATATAACTCAAATTATTGCACACTACATAGATATAGTAAATTAATTATATTTTACATTTTTATTACGCTTTATATATTTTATAAGTACCTGTTAAAAATGCATTTCTTTTCCAAAATGAAAATACTGGTAGCGCTTTCTGAGTTCTAAATACTATCTTTATAATCTCTTATCTCTGAATCATTTGGGTATGTAACTATATACATATATCAAATCCCTAACGATTACATTTTTTAATTTATGTACCCCAATGCAAAATCACTATTAGTTCTGGGGAGGTAAGGCACTGATCCCCCCATTGGTATTAATCGCTGCTACAATAACCAGTACTATACAACTATTAAATTTAATATGGAAGCGCTACTAAATGCAAACTCTTCTCCAATAAATATGTTCCAAATTTCTCAATACCATTTAAATTATAGTTAATGAGTAATTTGTATTCTTCAGCGTGAAGTGGCAGATTCAAATACTTTCCTTTCAGTCCAACTGAGCTCACAGACAAAGAGTTTAACAGTGGAAAGGGGAAAAAAATCATCTTGGTAATTGATCCGCGGAAACTTCTTTTTCCATCCCTTACACTAATTTTGTCTGTCGCGAGTCTTAAGATCGTGATTTAAAATGCTCCTGTTCACGTCTGACATCTCCCGTTACTTGAGGAATGAAGTCAATTCGACATTCTGTGCCCAAGAGGCGAGCCGAACGTCTGAGTGGCTTTTACTGCAGAGCTTTTAGTTATCCACACAAGAGGAACGTTTTCCTTTGTTAAATTTGTTTTTACAACTCAAGGTACAGGATAACAATGTAAAATCCCAAGTAACTACAGTTTAAATCCCAATCGTGACTCGTGGTATTCTTCTATTCATACTTACTTTTAATTTTTATGCACGCTTACATAGTTACTGAAACGTCTAAAGTTATTATTAAATAGAATTGTAGGTGGTTTGTGGAATTCTCAGAGGCCTGAATGCCCTTTCTTATTTTTCCAATTTTACCAACCTTTGTTTGCTACAAAGATATGATGTTATTAAGCTTTTTAAAACATATCATCCAAGTAATTTAGCGGTAGAATGCGAGTCGGCTGTTATGTGTAGAATAGTGTACATCGTACAAAATGTTTAAAATACTGACTTAAAGTTCAGGGAAAAGCTTGGATGAATGTGCCATATAGGAATATTTGAAGTTGTTTGACTTTTTAGCCATCTATGCGATAGCAAAATTAACTGTGTTGGTACTTTATGCACTTCTATACCGACAGTCAATGCACATCAATTGGCAGTAGGTGCGTGAAACACTTTGGTATTTTATTGTGTGAGTATCACTGACAGCGCAACTAAAATTTCCAACATAACTTTTGACGGTCTGTGTTTCGGAAACTCCCAATCATTGTAGCAATTTTGAGGTACACTGTCCATGTCCCAATTATTTCCCATACAAATCTAAACGCCAATATGTAAAACGGATATAACTAAAACATATTAATCATCAGAAAAAGCAAGGAAACTAATCCCTGTAGGCTATTTCATCGAGCGGCGAAATGTGTACAAAGGAAATACACAAGCAGTGTTGTTCAACAGTTCAAATAACTGCCTCAATGCCTGCAAGCAAGCGTGTTTTGTGTTAAAATCAAAGTTTGCCTTCGGTTTTTTTTTTTTTTTTGTGGTTTTCTATACTGTTAACACTCTGTTAAATTAACTGCGGATAAGGCAAGTCTCCAAACTCATTAACATAATCACTAATTTATTTCATGTTTCAAGAACCTTTGACAGTTAGTAAAAGATGGGAAAAGCTCAATGATAATTGCGCAGGAAGAACGGAATTGCAACAAAGCATCTTTTCGTGAAGCCACTGTATTAAAGGGGCCAAGAACATAAAGCCGTTCAGTTTTTACGAAAGTAAAGCAACACACATTAACAAAAGCATCCTTACAAAACTGAAGAAAAGAAGGCAGAACCTTATGCAAACATATGTCGATGTAACGTGTTTCAGACTTGCAGCTCTTCCATTTTTAAGATGATGTTATGCACTCCTCCCATCTGTGTAGCTAACAGAACATAGTGTTTTAGTCACTCTCTTGCGGCATGCTGCGAATCATTGTACATGCACGAAATAATGAATCTTTACAAATGCCTCGCCCCCTCCACCGAGTTAGCATGTGCTAGACCCCTTAAGTATCCCCAGAGGTTGAGGTGCATCGTCCGAGAAAGGCACAATACATGTACATATGGCTTTGCATAGAAAATGAGAAGGGACTCCAGAATAAAAGGATTACCTTTTTCTGTCTTACTTCCAGACAAACATTTTCCATAATCTCTAGAAGTGTCGAAGAATTTAGTATGCCCTTAATTGATAGTAATTACTGTTTTTGATATTTGTTGTGTTTAATGCATGTTCCTAAAAGAACACGGCTATACTGGACTCTTAAGTCGTATTTGTGTGTGCCAAACTGCTTCTTACACACATTTTTCTGAGTTTGTAAAAGGGTCCTCAGCTACTTATCTTTATTTAAACATTCTCGAACTGCTAATTATAGAAAACAGCTGAGTATACAGTATCTCGGCACACAGTCATTGGGGATGCTTTTAGAGATGCGGCAATGGAAAGAGGAAAGGCAGAGCAAAGGAAATGTTAATGCGAGTTGTTATGGTTGGTTTGTTGCTTGTGTAGTTTATGTTGCTGCTGACTCATCAGGTTTTATTTCCCATTTCCCCTGACTTATTCGAAAGTTTGGAAATGTGAAGTGAACGAAGAAAACCTCCGCAACAGAGTAGAACAGAGGGCGCACTAGTGCAAAATCGCTCACGCATGAGCCAACGGGAAATAATCAGAGTTCCCTCTCTTTGCGCTTGGCCGAACTGGACCCCAATCTAAGGGGGGAGATGATCCATCGAACTGCACAGCTGGTAGCATCCTTTACAAGAGAAGTGCATGACCACACTTCACGTTTGCGGTTCTGTTTTATACGGTCTACAATCATATCATTCCCTTTAAGCAGGGCTTAGCTTCAGCGGAACAAAACAGTACTTCTTTACTTTACCGCTCTTTTCTGAAATAGAAAAGCTCCTGTGGTATAAAAGATTTTATGCAGGTCCTCGGATGTATGATTGCCAACTAAAGAGCTAGGATTGAGGCAGGCTCCATATGAAAGGGTTTTCCGTCGATTTTTTCACTAAGAATGCTACTACTAAGCAGCCTTAGGTCCATTCGAACAGCAGGTCGTCATTTACTTGTGCATTTCTCTAATAATTTTCCATAGTTGCTTTAAAAAAGTAAAATCTATAATCACTTTACTGTTCAATATATTTAGACTACGCGTTTAGCTTGTCCATCCTGTAGACCCAAGATAACGGGTTTAAATCAGACATGGGGCGATGGATTTTTAGGAAATAAAAGTCCTAAGCACGGCTTCCTTTGGAAGGAAAGTGAAGCCGGTGATCCGGTGTAGCATATTTACGGCATGTGAAATAACCTCAAATCTGGGGGGAGGGATCTAAAAGTTATCGGCCGCTTCCGCTCTCAATTCAATGGGACGCTAATGACCACCAATGTTGAAAAACATCCTTAAACAAACCGAATAAATTGGTTTATCTTAAGACAAGTCTATAGAAAAATTTGTCAAATACCAATGAAACGTTCTGAAATTTTCCATACAAATTAAAGGTATATAATATTAATTATAGAAAGAAGGGTATTTAACAACATAAGACGCATCACTACTTTTCGCCTTTGTTAACAAAATGCCTTACCAATCTACCAAAATATTAATTAAAAATGTAGTACAACAAACATTCAAAATTAGGGCAGCTAAAAGTGTTGGAAAGTATTCCTCAGAAAGAGGCGGTAGCCCAATTCTGCATTAATATTGACCATGACATCCTTGGTACAAACCAATATCGTTTCGGTTTGACACGTACTCCTGTCTGCATACTGTGTGATTCTGAGACCCTCAACAGCATAGTCCTGCTCTACAAACATCTACAGATACTGGAAATCATTGAGAAAAATTCCTTAGATCGTTTAGTTCAATAACTGTTAATTAATATTACTACCATCAAAACAAACAAATAAATTCTCATTATATCACTGCTATTGATAATAGAAATGCTATTGGATACATATTTGTAAAACATTTTGGGAAATGTTAAAGTTATGCAATGTGATGTAATATTAGCAATTTAACAAAAAGTTTGCTGTAAATGTCTTATATGAATATACATAAGTGTTTAAATAAAGTTGATACACATTTTGACAACTATTGTCTTCAATTGTTCGATGAGGGGCCCTATGTGGTTACCGCGCATTGTCACATATCCTTCAGCCGTCTGTTTCATGCACTCGTGGAAAATTACCTAACTGATCTCGAATTTTACTCCATGCATTCATTGTCTCTCAATGCTACAAATTTTGTATTTTGTCGACATGCATGACTTACATTAAGACATTTTAAGTGCCCCTCGGTCAGAAATCCAAAGGATTAAGGTCAGATGATCGCAAAGATAATACTACTATGCCCGACCAGTTCATTATTTACTAGACATTGGGTTTCTAGAAAATGGGGTGTTGCTCCATGAACCGCTTACTGATACCTGCAACCTCAAGCCACTAGTGTAGGAATGTCTTACGCATCACCATTGTGCACTGCAGAACTAAAGACAACCAATGAGGAAAGAGCAATGAGCCCAAACGGAAACACAATTCAAGAAAGAAGATAGCCTATTATGTTTTATCCATGTTTATTATACTCTGTTTGGCCGTAATAAATAACTAGTTCTCGGTTATATATTCACGGAAGCGTTTTGTTAGTTTTAACTAACTTTACCTGTAGCACACTTTTATTTAAACATTCTGTGTTAACCTTTACCCATAATTTTTCAAATAAGTATTATTTTAAAATGTTTGTTATTTATCTTTTCCTAATTGTTTTTGTGCTAGCATTATTTTAGTGTTTCAAAAATGTGTTTCATTTAATATTATTTTCATAAGAAAATTCAAAGCATGCGGCTGTTTATGTTACCTTCCTAATTATTTAGAGTAGTGATTTTGATTAAAATGCTCATCGCGTAAAAATATACTTTCAAGCAACTTAGCAATGCTTATCTACACAGAAATTTAAATTTACTTTCTTAAACAAGTCGGTGGCAACAACTTATGCTATACTTACTCTCCGTTCATGAATAAAGCCAAAATAAAATATCCACAATATTAAATTTGTATAGTACAATTTCAGTATAGTCTTAGCTTAATGACTCCTCTCTAGGAATAAACTAGGAGCAGAAGCTTATAAGGCAACAAATATGATGTAACAAGCACTGGAGAGCGTAACTCATTTAGTTTTTTAGGAGTAGTTTTTTAACTTGGTTTATGATAACTGCGTGAGTAACCTGTATTATATACAGGGAGTAGTGTTTTTGCAGATAAAAGTTAGATTTTGAATGGGTTATATGCGAGGTAGATGAATTTTCTATAGTGACAAAGGTTGCCATTATCATGAATTGTATGGAAAGCAAGTTTCATGACACACGAACTTCTACATTTTGTCAATTTTGTATGATTTCTACAGTTTTTAGCAATTTTTTATTTTCGGGATCATTTTTATCCTTCTCTATATACTGATTATAACTCACCACTTCCCACACAAGATTGCAAAACGGAACATTTCACTTAGGCATCGAATATTACATTTACTAAAGTGCAAGTGACTAGTTTTGGTAACACAGATGCACGTTACATACAAAATTTCACAAAGCACTTAAGCTGATTACTTGGACGACAATCCTTTTTGCAAGAGAATCGCCCTTATATGGCACAGTCTCTTAAGTGTATCACCCGCTGAACCGAGACAACCGTACAGTACACACCCAGTGGTTTCAGTATTACTTGTGAATTAAAACATCCACCATTTACTACGATAAAGTACCTTTGACGTGCTATGTTCTAAGTCGTGTGCAAAGAGCATGGTAACCCCCCCCCCTCATCTCAACCGTCTGTCACCCTCCAACAAAGCCACATCTTCAATACTGTGGGCACTTCCGCAAATGAAACGAATGCGCACTAAAATATACGTCGTTTAGAGACGAAAGAGACACTTTATTGATCCGAAATGTGTAACAGTTTTCCGAGAAAAATTCTGACACACATTTTAATGCTTTCCCCCTTCATTACAATGAGAAGTATCAATAAACAGTATAATGGCTGAACCGAGGAGAATTTCGATATATGGGTGTTTTTTTCACATAAAACACGTTTCTTGAATAATGGGATATCATCAAATAACTTATACGAAATTTAAATAACTAATATAATTAAAGTTATAGAGAAATCAACTGAATACAACTTTATTTTTGCTAGAATATAGAGGACTTGAGTTACAAATCTGGTCCATTCACTAGACACTAGACAAAGACGTACTGCAGCCAGCAGCACCCCGTGCTTCAACTTCTTTTCCTTCTTTAGTCTTTATACGTCTCTTTTCTCTTTTCGGCCATTAGGCACATTTAAAAATAGACTCTAAAGCAACGCATGCTTCTATGTAAATATTACTTTTAATACAAACCAGATCGTGGTGTCCGTGCAAAATCTTTTCCCCGCTTTGCTGATAAATTGCTTCCTTTCACAAATACAGTTTGTGATAATGTGCATTAATTTTAATCTCAGTGCTAAACAATAAAGGTAAATAAAAATGTACAGTTTTATGGGAGAAAGTAATTGATAAAATGCGCTCAAATCTTGAAACCTCCACGATAAAAACCCTCCAGAAATGAGTACAAGTGGGGAGTTTTGGAATGTTAACTACCTATGAAATCAGAAACATCACGTTGGCCGAACTTATTCGTGCCGTCAGAATGTAATTTCCCCGAAACATATTTAACCAGAGAGCACAACAATCACAGAATTTTGTATAATGTAATGTGGTATAGAGGGTTGGGCAAGCGGAGTTTGAACGGGTCCTGCCATCTGGCGCACACTAAATACATGCTTACGTATATGATTTAAGACTTAGGAAAATTATATAGATTAGGTTTTTAAAACCATAAATTCGAAATTATGGATATTAGAAACATATTTTAGCACAAAATTTATATCTAAGTATATATATATTTTAGAATACCTATAATGAAAGGTTTATCTTGTTAAGGAATTTTCTAAGAAGTCTAGTATACAATACTGCAATAACACCTGTTTGATATTTAAGACTTTTTAATTTAAAAGGTCAAAAGAGTGTAATATTTGAACACAGTTGTATTTCTTTTTAACGATGTTTAACGCCTGTTTTTACTACTGAGGCACCACAGACTGTGGATATATGCTATATGAGACGATGCTGAGAACCATTGCATTAACCTACAGCATGATCTCTTCTGTGCTTGACGTTGTTGGCCCCTTCCTTGCTGAACAGCATCAGTCAAAACTTCTGGCACTATTTCAGTATGATTGAACGCCATATTTTATTTGACTCGTGCACGACGACGAATTTTCATGTAATGGAAACGTTTTCTCCACAAAATTGTACTGAAATCTCGTCCTTCAGTCTTGGGGCCACTTTGTAATCGTGCTACGATATCACTGTTATAACGAAAGTGATTCCATAGAAAGATTTGAATATGAACTCTGTTCCACGCAAGCGCCGCCACTCTTTTTGTGCAATACTGCCGGATTAGGCCATAAAATGTACCTTACATTTTGAATCCTCTTTGTATCTTCTCTACCACTCAACCTGTCTTAAAAATGCATACATTTGCCTAATACAGTAGCAGTTATTAACTTATGACCATACTGCCGTAATGCAATAAATGCAACCATTACGTGTTTATCATATGATAAATAAATTTAATTATAATCCATTCAAAACAATCTAAAATAAAAAGGATTCGCGCTGCGAATGTTTCAATCCTTTAATGGGAACTCAAACTTCTGTAACATTAAATAGACGTAAATAACATCATAAGACATTTTCAAGTGCAAACTTACATATCTTATAAAAAGATCGTGCATATGCGATTTATTTAAAGTATCTGTATTTAAAATAGAAAGCAATGTATAGCATCGTGTTAATGCTAAAATAATTCTTTAAAGGTCAAAATTGCAGATATATCCAGTATTTTAGCCGGGCTCTTTTCCTAACGTATTTTACTGCAGTTGTATTTAAAACCCATGACCGTCAAATCTCCTCACACAAAGAGAGGACAAGCCAATTGCAAAAAGTCCCGGAATATTTAGAAACCTGTTAATTACAGAGTAACACCGTCGTTTTACTTACGGAACCGCTTTTGATGGACTTAGTGCAATTTTGCCGAAGCCTTTAGAAATTTGTTAGAGCATCTCTGTCTGCTTTCATTACTTTCGCCGCTGCGTGAAAACCCGCGCAAATTGCAGTAACCTCGCTATATAACTGGGTCAACGCTCCGTTCATTAGAGCACGACAGAACTGCAAACTAAATTAGAGTGTATTTTTTCTTACCTTACATTCCAGCAAACAAAGTAGCATGATAGAAATGTATTATCCTGCAGGTCAGCCTCTCGGTAGGGTATAGCTATTATTCTTCCCTCGGCTTCTATTTGTCTTTGCTGCGGTCACGAAACCAATTCATGTCACGCCAGGCTATGAAGTTCTAATTGTGGCGCAAGCAGCAGCGTTAATAAAGATCCTTTATGCCTAAGATTGCTTAATTACTGTCAAATAACATTATTTTAATTATTTTTTAAACTTCCAAACTTTCTTTTAACTTATATCCTTCTATACCTGATAGATTCAAATGAAAACTATAGAAATTGTCTAAATAAATGTGCTGATTCTCATAGGCATATTTATTTTACTCTCCGTTCTTATGCAATTTCAAACGTATGTTAAGTGAATAATTCAGAGAAAGAGGAACACCTGTACCAGAAAGGCAGCTCAGATAAAGTTCACCTAGAGTACATTTTTTTATTGTTTTAGCACTCTAATTAACGAACTGTCATTTGCTATTTTGGGAAAAAATTAAAATATTTTTGTCCCAGTCAGAGTGAACTATGCCATTCATCAGTCTGTAAGGAGTAAATATACAATTAAGGAGATGATATTGCCAAAATTCACTAGTTAAGCATATCTAATTGTAACAACTAGTCTAGTTTTCGTTTCTCAGTTGACTAAAAGAGGTCTGTAAATCTAAAATCCATGAACTTTTCCATAGTCTAAAATGAATTTTAAAACATCGCAGGAAACTGCAATATATACATACATACATGGTTAACTTTCATTTCAATTATCAAATTTAAAAAAAATGAAAACATGCGCTATAAGCTGCTAACCAAAATCTGTTTTAAAATTTAAAGACCTTTCATCTTTAAAACTTTACTCTTTATTTGTATGTAATTCACAATAAATTAGCACAAAATGAGTAAATTCAGAGGTTGTGCAAGAAGCTTGATTCTTTCATTTGCACAATTGTTAACAGTAAAATGTGCTCGAGAAATTAGAAAAATCAGAAGTTGCGCATTGTCTAAAACTAATTTTATTTTAATGAAAACTCAAAATATTTGTTAATTATCACAGCATATATTACACAATAAATACCTTCGGACTTCACAAGAATGCCTTGAAACTTACCTCTGTGTTCTTCCACAACTTGTAATAAAAACCTGTTTTATTGCTCATCATGGATGATTACATAACCATCTCTATGATCCGCAGCAACATTTGCATGTCATGTTCAGGGTGTTTTAGTTGAAAGCTTTGAAAAATGTTAATGCAACAAACAAATCCCTTGAATTTGACTTAATAAAATCACTCAACTGCAGCAGGCATATTTGGAATCTTGATGATTTTGTCGCTTGAAGTTTTCATTCATTGAAAGTTTGACTTCATATGAATGTTGACTGTAAAAAGTACCAATTTATTTAACGACTAATTTAAATACCACAAATAGTATTGGAGTGTTTATGAAACAGTTATGGAGACACATTCATTTATTGCTATGCACTTTTAAGAAGGTTTCTAGATCTTATCGCGTGGCTGATTTTGCTAACGAGCTACTAAATCATGTCTTCAAATTCACCTGTCACTGCAAGTAGGTTTAATTACCAGAGTCCTTGCAATTCCTTTTCCAAATGGTGAATGGTCAGTTGACTAGTAAGGAAATTTAGTATATTTTCTGTAAGAAGATCCAAATGCTCTTAAAAGATTTCATCCCTGATAGTACTTTCAAACTATTCTGGTTTCAGAACATTTCGCAAAGCTCTGAAATATAACCATGAGTACGCTCTGAATTTTCAGTTTACTATTCAAACACACTCGAAATTATGAGTTCACATATAATAGCTGCATGTTAAACTTATCAGATGTTTGTTCATTTTCATTTACAGCAGTGCATACGTCTCCTTTTTATTTCCGGCGTTACATGCTGTAGTGTCAAATAATATCAAAGTAACTCGTCTCTAAAATCCCACTCTGGCGCTACATTATATACTGCTGTTGTCTTAACTGTTCCACTTCCTTTGGGTATCTTGGGAAATGTCAAGAGTTTATCCCAAACAGTCTCTCTTCTTCGACCCTTGAATGCACTCGTCACGTCAGAGAAGGTAACATTTTGCCATTCCAGTATTATTGTGGTGCATGGCTTTACTTGATTTTTACGGTGACGTTACCAGGCTTTCTTGGTCATTCTTTATTTACGGCCAATTTCCATACATCTTGATTTTGCAGCTATTACTAGTATATAAGTAGCCTTTCTGTTACTAACTATATTCTTGGGTGACTAAAACTACCTCACTTAAGCAGAGATTTGCTTGAATCTGGAACACGTGTATATGACAAACTGCTCTTTTAACTTTTTTCTTTGTTTTCCCATTTTCTTCCGTTTTTCTTTTAGGATTTGTCTTATCCACCTTTTTTCTAGTTTTAGTCTTATATTTAGATTGCCTTGTTTTAATTTGTTTTTATTAATGTTAAAATAAAAAATATAATTAAAATGTTTTGTGGCAACAATAAAGATAATCGCGCGATCTTTAATTTTGATGTGCAGTTTTATGTTCAAAAGTTATAAATTATATTTCACATGTAAAAATTTTCGACAAGGACGAAAGAATGTAGAAATAGATATCTATGGTACCCTTTGTTAACGGGGGAGAGGGCATTGTTGGTATATATAAAGGAGGAGAAGGGAGTAGGTAAATTTTTAAACAAAATGAGAAAACTCGGATCCAAAAGTAAGGCGGAAACCGGGAAGAGGGGTGGGGGGAAACAGGAGTGGCAATATTTTTGGAATTATTTGAACATAAATGTATAGGAATATAAGTTATTCACTTTTATACTGTTTTGTTTTCTG
Source organism: Metallyticus violacea (assembly GCA_030762175.1). NCBI lineage: Eukaryota > Metazoa > Arthropoda > Insecta > Mantodea > Metallyticidae > Metallyticus > Metallyticus violacea. The sequence goes on from CM060846.1 coordinate 293,043,977, forward strand.
CTTATTTTATTTATTTATTTTAAAATTCTATTTTACATATATTTTTCATTACTTAATTTATTTCATTATATATATATATATATATAAATGTTATCTCTTTAGAGTTGAATATTGGTTTGTGCATTTTCAAGTATTTCTTAATATATTCGGAAAGCAGTATGGTCCCAAAATCAGTGCGACGTGTATGAGTTAGATTTGTAACAAATATATTTTGTAAATAAGTACACTATCACCATCACCACCACCACCACCACTACATCCAGTCATATTGGCAATTCCATTTCTTTCCCCTCGTTCCAGAGCATAAGCCCAGGATATAATTCTTATTCACAGTGCATATATATAAACTGTAATTCGAAGGTTATAAAAATGAATTCGTTAATAGGCATTTTGGCTCTAATAATCACGCCTTTAACATTAACAGTTGTTGCAGGCCTCTAAACTGAGGTGGTTTATTTTTGACTACCCTGTATAGGTAAAATGTAACAACTAAATGCGTCACCTTGAATTTTAAACTGCTGTTGCTATTGAGCTGTATTCGCAGGGATGAATAATGGACAGAGTCTCACAAAGTTAGAACTATACAGTTAATAATATAATACCATATTTAACACGACAAAAAAGTTGGCGTAGAAAATTTAAACCGGATTAAAAAGGAGTAATGAAAGTGCTGTCTCCTGTTTCTAGCGTAAATATTTTATGAGACATGTTCATCAAGTTGTTACACTTCACTCCGTATGAAACTTCCAAGTTGAGTGAACTGTGTGTGATAAGGGAGTTTCTGATAAAGGTCTTAAGAGCTTTCGCTGTAAGAGGAAGAAATTTGTATTCATAGTGGTGTTACTTTTAAGTTATTTTTTGAAAGTATCTAATCCTGTCAACACATTTATGTAGTTACGAGAATGGTAGATCAAAATCGATTTCTTTAACATAATCTCACAGGTAGGTGTTAAAAGGGAGGAAGATAGTCTTGCTCACAAGTTAAATTGTAAGAGAGAAAACAACTGTAAATGGCGCTTTCTCACCTCGGTGATAGCAATCACTAACATTAATATCATTACATACAACCACAATTCTATTTCTTAAAGTAACATTTTTCATTAGATATCTCTGGATTTATTGGCACGAGAAAGGTACAATAAAAGCATTTTGTCATTTTGGTTGTATGCAGTTTAATTCGTGCTAAATTCGTAAAAGCTTTTCACATTATTATAGACTATTCTCGTATTGCTATTCACCTGCATTTCATTTGTCGTAAAGTGTCGGGTAATTACATCTGAACAGCAAAATTGTAATAGTTAGACCATTAACCATTTCCACTTGAAACGTGCAACAAACGCCGTTATTATTTCTAACACGTCCTAGTTAATATTATTTCTTTTGGAAAGATAGATGTGTAATGGAAATTTACTTTTCCCCACAATTGCTATAACCTCTGCATATAATTGGGATCTGCTCCGTTTTATCCTTCAGCAAAGCCCAAATTGCAGATCAATAGCAACATTTGTTTAGGCTATATACAATAATGTACTTGATGCCATTAGTGTGCATTTGCAAGAGTAGGAGCTATATGATTGTGGAATGTATATGAAAGATTGTTCACGACAGTTAAAAGAATCTAGAATTTGTATACATTTGGCTCTACTAATTTGGACAGAATCAGATCGTCAAATTTTTGCCCGCATTAACTCTCCTAAAGCACAAAATTTTTTTGTGCCATCTATGAATTACAGTCAAAAGAGAGCGACTTTCTGCGCATAGAACGCAAAGCCCGTACTTTCGTTGTTGGTTTCTGCACACTCGTTATTTGTTTAGTGCGCTGGTATACGGTTAGCGATACGTGCATTCTGCAACATCTGAAAAGGAGGAGAGTAAAGAAAATCAGAGATGCATGCTACGTTTTTTTTTTTTTTTTTTTTTTTTTTACCACTGACAGTGTTGGAGGACGAGAAATTCACTCTCGCATATAGCTTGAGTACTGCAAACACCGAATGTTACGTTCACTTGTGATGAAGTGGCATAAGAGATGTTAAAGCCCATGCATATTACTGTAGGGCCATCTGCGTCCGTCCAAGAAAGGCCCATTGTACAGAAATGTGCAGTTCCATGAAGAGCAGCATGCGTTTCTGTTCTGTATTGTCACTGAGGACGAAAAGAAATAATTTTGACCCCGAGAGCATGTCTAATGTCCAAAACCGTACACACAAGTTCCGAGAAAGTCATGGCGACAGCAATGGTCCGCTGCTTGGCAGTTTTCTGGAGCATGGGGCCACAATCGAAGGGAAGCGCTGTGAGAAAATGTTTGCAGAAACTGAAGCGCGCCACAAAGTTAAAATACCCTGGAATGTCATCAAATATTCTCCGCGATAGCCATCACCCCTCAAATTTCGCAACTAGTGAAAAATAGCTTCAGAGATTTAGTTGAGAAACATTTCAAAGAAAGACCCAGATATAGGCACCATGCATTTTCATAATTTTGGTATCCTGAAGTCATTCTCCAATTGTGGCCATTGGTTGGAAACTGACGAGAATATGCGCGCTCATAAGGTTGTGGATCCATCAGTAGCCTAGAAAAATGGGGTTGACCATCATGTCTCCCAGTGGAATAAATGTATGAAATTTTTAGGTAACTTTTGAGGAAATAATTGTTTAATGACTCTTTCTGATGTCCATAGCGTTTTCTTTGGCTGCCCCTCATTATAAATAAATCATTACCCTAATGGTATCAATTGATCAGTAATGAAGACGAAGTATCTGGCGCAGAAAATTGAAAAAGATGGAAGTAACTAATGCAGAAATACTGATTTCCTGTGATGTTGACAGAACAACGAAATCCGCCAAGTTTCCGTTTAGAAAATCAAATTCATTTATGGTAAGAATTTGTCAGGGCGAAATAGTTTTGAAAGAATTTACTAGTTGAGGTCAGCTGCCTTAATTCTCACTTGTACTATACTTAACTCCTTTGAATCACAATAAAATATTTTATAGGTAGAAAGAACCCTAATTTAGAGCACAAAATTCCCTGAACGCCTTCGACCAAGTTATCATCTATCAACCTTCATCTGGACTTGGATCTTCAGATCGCAGTGCAATGATAAAAAATAAAAACTTCGGTAGTGTAATATAATATCATTATGCTAAGTTCATTATTATAGTTTTACGTCAGCAATATACAAGAAAATAGTATCTCAATGGATGCTCTAGCACCTAATATATTCCAAGACTAATATTGTGGCATCAGTCTAGGCATGTGCAATTTCCCACTGAAAGGTGTCTGCCTACATAAGTAGAGATTAAATGAATGTCAGATAGACTTCGTATATGTAGATAAAGAAATGGACCGCTCATCTGAAAAGGAATATAGATCTGGAAATAGTTCAAGAATCTATATGAAAGTAGTTAATAGTAAAATCTTACAATAACACCATGAGAAAGAACAACGTTTCCGGTACATTGCACAAAATTTCAAGCTGCCATATTCTTCTAAAAGTGCAGAGCGCGGTTGTTAAGACGATAATGCTTGGAACTCGCATTTTTTGGTGTTATCTTGAGCTTCAGTTTTTTTTAAAATGGATTATTCTCTTGGCCCCTTAGGTGGGATGGGTTTTTCCTCTTCAGTAAATATTTGCTCTGCCATTTCATATAATTTAAATTTTATTCCGGTTTCTATTTTAGAGTCGAAATTTCAAGGCTAGATGGGCTGGTGTTGTGTGCGGTGTGTCGGTTTGAGAAAGTTTCGCCGGCTTCACAGTGTTCTATCTGAAAATAATCTTAGGGCCGGATCTGTGTCAATAACTCTCCCCTCCTGGATTCTGACAGCTCGGTGCCTCTCTCGTCTCATTCCTTCCTAACGGAGATGCTTCCATTGGGGGCATTCACACAAATGGCCTGCCCCTGATTTCGCAAGAAATACCGAAATGTCCTCTTCTGTCCTTACCAAGGTACTCCAATACTCTTAAAAGTGCGAGAACTCAGATCATGGCAATTAATCATCATACTTTACACCAGACATTAGCACGTCACTAAATTCTGCTTAAGAGAAATCGCTAGCATAGGAAATATATCAAAATAGAGCACCAATACTGGAGCTGTAAGTAATTTTAACACCTCTCGTTATTTTTAGAAAATTAATAGTGTACCCATTAGCATTAAGTGGAGCTCGATTTCTGGTTGGAGCAAGTTACTTTCGAGAATGTGAGAAACTTCTGACGCCGGCTGATTCCGTGTTGGAATGCTCTTATCTCAATTTAATTCTCTTTGCTAAGAACCTTTAAAAGTCTTAAAATTAAAAAGAATTGGGTAATAATTTATATTTTCCCCTTTTAGGCCGCTCATATTGTAGATGAATTTTGTTTTATTGGAAGAGCTTTGTTTTATTTTAATTTTAAAATTCTAATAACATTTTGGAAACATTTCACTTACACGATATATGTTTTTACCGACGTGTTTTATTTAAATCATAATCGGATTTCTGTGTTTGTACATCGAGAAGCTCCATGCACCCCGCAACAGCATAACTGTGCATGGAGCATTGCTTGGCGGCACCGCACCCTACTTACTTAGCTATCCTGCAGGTAGTAGCAGAGAGGCCTCTTCACTTAACTGTTTTGAATTACCACACTCTACTGGCTAATGAACACTTAACTTGTATTGAAATGTACCAGATGCCGAATTCTAGTCATAGCATCCTGAAATATGGCACACATTTAATTTCTGATGAACATATGTGTGTTAAACTTATATTTTATTATTATTTACTGAAATAGTTTTCATATATTATTTATGTGTATATGTGCATAATCTTTTATATATAAATACATATATCAATGAGTTTCATATATAAAGTCATGATACTACAAATCGAATACACGAGGTACATATATTCTTTATAGGAATATACAATATTTCTTCGATGAAATGAAAAAATTTCTCAAAATATAATATTGTAACATAAGCGTAAAGAGCATGGTTAGGAGTAGTGATATTATTCGATCCCTCCTCTCCAACCTACAGTCTTCCACCTAGATGTATATTAACATACCTTTTTGGGGTAATTTCATTGATTACTCTTGTTTAATAGGTAAATAGTTAAAACCTCTGTACAATCTAAATTCAGATTTAATGCTTGACAGAAGATACAGAGTCATAGTGACTACAAATAATATAATTATACTGAACACACTTTAAAATTGGTATTAACATGTTTGTCTTAATTTTTGCACATTAATGTAAAATCCCTATTTTGGCATCAGCTTTTCTCACCCGTGTTTCTTTCTCTCTTTTGCAGGTAAGCTCACAACTATTCCATAACAGATCATTATCTTCAGTGGTAAGCAGCCTTTCAGTTTACTAAGTTAAGTTCTTAAGTTCTTAGCCGAGTATGATTGAAATATATTAATTATAGCACAGTATCAAAAAAGTTAAATTACAGTTAACACCCGCTTTTATATTGGTGTATAATCTGTGGTAAAATTTACCACCTGTGGTGCCTCAGTAGTAAAAACAGGCGTTAAACATCATTAAAAATAAATAAATAAAATTAAATTGCATATCTCAATCTCAGAAAAAATGAAAAAAGTCCTGCAGTTTTCATTGAATAAGTTAGCAAGAGATAGTATACATGTGACGCTGATAAATTCTGTAAGCTAGAATATTAACACCACCCGAAAACATTTTAAGTTCCTCTTTTTGGTTCAAAATTAAAAAAAAAATGTTTACAATTAACACTAGCACAGAGAAACCATGAAACATATCAAAGGGATATAATTTTAATTAAAAATTATAAAACTTTTCAAACCTTAATTAGAATTTAATACAGGCATAATTCTATACATATATTTAAACTAATGTGAGCAATATGTATTACTCATGTAATACATCAACAAACACATAATTTCCAATTAAATATCTCTTCGGGCTTATATCTTCCAAATTATACATGTGTATGATATTAATTGAATTTTATCTGGCTTGAAGGGAGCTGGTTAAAATATTAAAAGCATAAACATGGAAGTGACACCTCTGCTCAGCTCAAAATTAACTTGCCAAAAATAATATGCCATGCAAAATTAAAAGTGAGTGTTAATGTGTTAAATAAAATAATTTAGTTACTTGCCGCTCATATGGAACAGTAACCAATGTCATTGGTTAAATTCTAACCGTAGAAACTACAGTCTGTATTCGTTGGTTAAACTGAGGTTATATAAATAACACTTAAATCTATAGATTCAGCTCTTTTGTTTCTTTGCTTTGAAAAATCAAATATGCTCAATCCGTAACCTCTACATTCACTTTTCTAGAGCTTATCTCATAGATCTTCTGTAAAATTGATGTGAAATAAATCAACCTCAATTACATTTAGTTTCACATCTTGAGCTATAAGTATTTCAGAAGAATGTGAATTTCAGTCATTGTTTGTAATACATTTGAATTGTGTTTAAGTTTTAATCTTGAATTTGACATAGTTCATACAATCTCGTATAGTTGATATTTAAAGGTAATTACATAAGTTGTGCCTACAAGTTGCAGCTAAAATTTGGTATTGAGAGTGATAATGCTTTACTGTTTAGATTTTTAGTTCTAGGGCTTAGATACTGTAGACTGAAAGTGCACCTAATGGTTTAATCACAATTAACGATATGCATCATTCAAATTTATTATAGACATCATTTTTGGGGATAAAAAGTCATGTTCAAAGAATTAGATTTAGGCTTTTCTCCTTTCAGGCATGTTTTATTATAAAACTGTTGGTTACTCTAAAACAGTAAGTAATTTTTGTCTTATTAGGAGTTGAACACAAGTTGCTCCTGCCATCGGCACCATTCCCTTGCCGTCCCCTTGACTTTTGCAATTTTAACCAATAATATCATGCACACAATATTATTTTTATGTCATAATGACTGCTAATTTGCGTTATGAAATTCTAAGGGCAGCCACACACTGCTGACATGTTTAATAATATTTGCAACAGCTGTGTTTCGGTAATTTTCCCAGGTTTTGTCCTTATGTTTACTTTATTTCCCCCACAAAGTGGGCATTATTATGGCATACTATTTTTCTCTGTTTTAGTGGTAACATTTCAATACAATGCACAACAGTAAAATGTGCTTCACTGACACACTGTAATTAATAAAACTGGCACACTAAGAGCCTGTAATAATATGCAATAATACGAAAACTTGAATTATACCTCTCTCTCTTCAGAGTGAGTTATAATAACAAAAAGCCGGAAATAATGCTTGTTCTCGTGACAGCAAACCAGTCCATGTGCAGCAAATCAGTGCGCGGAAACTGTCTTGTAATTGTGACTGCGAATAGGTGTCCTTGGCCTAGCTCGCTGCGCTCAGCTGCAAATGCAGAACAGAAATAAATCTCGATTTAAAGCCAAATATATTCAGCGGGGTAAATCGCAATGCATTTGTAAAACAATAAAAAACAAATAAAAAGGAATGCTCTTTTTAACGTTTTAAACAGCTATGAATTCCAAGTCATTTTCAGTATTTCTACATAGATTAAAACATTCATATTGTTTCAGAACAAATTATATAAGGTGGAAAATTCATCTAGCCTTATTGCTTTTTTGATATTGTCTTCACATTTTACATTTTCAACGTACCTTGCGATATTCCCATTTACTGTCTTAAACCGATGCTGGTATTTCGCAGTAGTGTAGTATTATCCCACAAATTTTAAGTGAATGTTTATGAATAAAAAAGTATCATGTTGAATGTATGTGACGATTGGGATGCAGATAATGTTGAAGCAGTTAAATGACTAAATGGTCAGAAAATGGGGACACCAGACGTCATATTATCAGCCCTAAATTCCTTTAAAAGCTGCTAGGAATTGAACATTACACCCGAAAACATCTATCGACCCTGGCCGAGATTCCGGTTCTATAATAGTAACAATTATTGAAAATTAATTTTTATTATTCAATATAAATCGATTTTGCATCTTATCTTCTACCCATACACATCGCGTCTAATAGACCATTAAATATACTGTATTTAGTGTCCCCTGTTTTGTATGAAGATAGTAATAGAATTATTCTTAATTAATGTATGAAGAGATGTTATGCATTATCTGTAAGTCATTGCATGTGCATTTTTTGCCCTGGCGAAAGAATTTGCAATCTCACGATGATATTTTATGAACTAAGTCTTTTCAAATGTTTTATAGCACTCGTATAGATAGCTCATGTTGATGGTGAAATAAACATACGAGGTCTATTCAAAAAGTATCGCGAATTTTGTGTTTTTTTTCAAAGAGTATTTATTTATTCATGAATATCTATTTTGTTCCCTTCAAAGTAATCCCCACCAGATATTATACACTTGTGCCAACGTTTTTTCCAATCCTCCAAGCACTTTAAAAAATCGTTTTTGTGATCTTGTTAAGCTCCTCCTTCGATGCCGTCTTTATCTCCTCAATCGTGGCGTAGCGTCATCCTTTCATGGGCCTCTGCAGTTTTGGGAACAAAAAAGTCACAGGGAGCCAGATCTGTGGAGTACGGTGGCTGCGGCATCATAAGTGTGTTGTTTATGCTCAAAAATTCGCGCACAAGCAACGATGTGTGAGCAGGGTCGTTATCATGGTGCCAAAGCCAATTTTTGTTCTTCCACAAATCCGGCCGTTTCAGGCGGATTGCTTCTCGCAAATTGCGCATAATTTGCAGGTAATATTCCTTACTGACGGTTCTACCCTGTGGCAAGAACTCACGATGAACCACCCCCCTGCAATCGAAGAAAACTGTAAGCAAAACCTTCACATTCGACTGAACTGGGCGCGCTTTTTTCGGTCTTGGCTCGTGTGGCAGCATCCATTGGGATGGTTGAGCTTTAGTTTCCACATCATAACCATAAACCCATGATTCATCACCAGTTATGACCCTCTGGAGCAAATTTGGGTCGTCGCGGACAGAGTTCAACAGCTCTTAGCAACGTTAATGCGATGGTGTGTTTGGTCGAAATTGAGCAACTTTGGTACGAATTTTGCGGCGACCCGTCTCATTCCCAAATCATTGGTAAAAATCGAATGGCACGAGCCAATCGATATGTTTAGGTCCTCAGCAACTTCTCTAACGGTGATTTGACGATTGGCCAATGCTATTTTCTTCACTTCTTCAATGTTTTCGTCTGTTGTTGATGAGCTCGGACGTCCGAGACTCTCTTCGTCGTTCACATCTTCTCGACCCTCTGAGAACATTTTGTACGACCGATAAACGTTGCTTTGGTTCAAGGTAGCTTCAGCATATGCCACCTTCAACATTTGGAATGCATCCGCGCTCTTAATTTTGTTTTTCACACAAAATTTGATACAGATTCTTTGTTCCATTTTTTGGAATAGGCAAATATCGAAGACGAGCCAAAACACGTCCAAGCAAAATAGCTGTCAACAATTAACTGAACATTCAAAATAGCCGAGCTTTTCAACATAAGTGAGGGACATGAGTACCAACATAACGCCACAAAACAATCGAAAATCGAATATACGTAAACCGTGGAAATTCAAAATTTGTGATACTTTTTGAAGAGACCTCATATAATGCAGATTAACAGTGTCAGATTAGCTGTAAATAAATATAATACAGTTTAATAGTAACAATAAAACGAAATAAAATAGTTCATAATGTCTGTAAATATAAACTTAACTTTTTAAAAAACAAATAAGGAATAATTACTGTTAAATAAATAATTCAAATTTAAATTAAGCAATAAACGCAAGGAAAAAATTGAACAAAACTTATATCAAGCAAATATTAGAATTTCATTTAGAAAATAAATCTTTAAAATGAGTATCTATTAATTAACCATTAGGAAAACTGAAATAATAAAAATAAAAGAAATCAGTACTGAAATTTTATGAAATGAATATTTTAATAACAGATTTTATTGGTTTACACCAAACACAAAGGAAAATATTTGTGTGCAATTGAAAACGCTAGTTAAAACTGTAAGGCTAGAAAGCATAGATTATTAACGTTCATTCACTAAACGTATAATGTTCTGTTATAAGTAAACGCAGACAACATAAGCAACTTCCATAAAAAGCTCTTTCTTGAAGCATGAAATATATATCTCATGTATACTTCTACATCGTTAAGCCAGCACTACAGTTCTAAGTTGATTTTAGCTTCAAGAAAACGCAAAGGTGCGTATACGATGTTTAAGACCCCTCTTGATAGTAATTAACCGGTCTTAAGTAATCGTCAGTCTTCCTCAAAATACGTTACATTATTAAAGGTTATGAAATGGGTAACACCAAGGGTATAATAATATACAGCGAGCGCTCGGGTGTGTATTGCTTCTGGTAACAATTGAGACGGTGTTTATATAAGCTGCGAAACTGTAATACATATTATTGCGAAATAATTAGATATATAGGTATTTCCTCACATTGACATAAATTTTCATCGTTTACTATTCAACAAAGGCACCTTTAAAATACATAATTTACTTTAAGGATTTATTTTAATTACTTTGTGCTCTGTAACACGAATTTTGAATTATATATTTTTTTCATTTCATTTTCAAAATTTTAGAATTCAAGTAATCATTTTCTGTAATTATCGTTTCACAGTTTGAATTTAATGTAAGTTTATTATTCTTTGAACTTGTTTTTTAATTAGATCCTATTTAACATTTTAAATATATCTTGAGTATTTTCTAAGCCTATAATTTGTTTTAATTGAAGATTTATGTTTATTTTTTCTTTCTGTTGTTATAAGAAGAGTTGAGACATATATACAGTTATCTATGACGCGTCGTAGTGAATTACTTGCCTACAGTTGAAAAAAATCGGGGACGCAACACTACCAGCCTACATTCGCAAGCTCTTTCGTATATTTATTAAGTACTTTGAAATTGTTTTAAATTTCTCCGTGCACACAATGTGCAGGATAGTTGAAAAGAATGAAAGGCTGAAGTGAAAAATTCTTGGACACTTCCCACTGTGATGAATACCACGACCTTCCAACAACTAGCTCACAACTCTGGTAGATTTTTGGGAAGGTTTATATTTCAGGAAAAATGCTGTTAGTTGTATATGAAACCTTGAACCATGCGTATGTAGTGCCGCAAGAAAAACAAGAGATTCGCATTGGAACAGAACACCACCTGCTAATATTCAAGACCGAGTTCTCTTATAAGGCCATGGTAACAGGTGAATTTTTATATTATTACAATAAATAACTAAATAATTATTACGTAAATTAATTTTATGCAACATTTTCATTACTGCTTAATGTAAACTTTTTACTGTTACCTACATATAGTTATATTACACTATTTCGTTTAGTTCATATATTACTTATAATAATATACTTAATATTTAGAACAAAATATCCATTAACATTCACAAATAAACACAAAACTAAAAAAATGCAGTAGAAAAATATTGTTCTCCAAATTACAATTCATTTGAATACACATTTTATTACGAAAATAAATAAATACAAGAATATATCAAATGTATCATTAAAATGTTAACAAACTACAATACTTAAGAAACTGTAACTGTATACTTAATTTATAGTACATTATTTCTTAAAGCACATTTCTAAATTACTGGTCATTATTTGTAACAACAGAATGTAATTTAACACACAAACCCGCAAAACTGTAACCCTGTACAAGCCATATCAAATAGTCATATTAATGGGAAATAAGAACAATTCTTTTTTGCAACAGTAAACAGTAATATTTTAGGGAAAGTGGTGACCATTTCAGTAAAATATGAAATAATATACAAATTGCAAAATTGGATACTTGGTACGAAGCATAAAGATAGTACACTTGTATCGTACTCCAAATTAGATTAATGCTCCCCACATCTGCAAATATATTGGCATTTATAGTCTCGCACTAATAGCCATAATCACACTGCAGTCGGTCGACTCTGGTGTCTAGTGGTAGCCATACTTGCGTCTTAAACCCAAGCTCGCGAGTTCAATCCCGATCAGGGTCGATGAATCTTTTCGGCAGTAGAAATCCTAAGTATGGCTTCCTTCGGAAGGGAAGTAAAGCCTGTCGTAGATTTACGGCACGTAAAAGAACCTCAAGCCTAAAAGAGGAGGCCTCCGAGCAAAATTTATAGCCCTGAATTGCGTGGGACGCTGATGACCTGAAATGTTTAAGAGCGTCCGTAAATAAACAAATCAAAAACATTGAAGTGTTACAGTGAAGCTACAAGCATTAAATTACCTTTTTTATTTAAAATTGATTATATATTTAATTGTTGATCATGCGAACAACGGAAACGTAAAAAATAAAATGTGTAGAAAGTGTGCAAGACTCGAACCCACGCTACCTCATACATATTATCTATCAAGTGATGCCTCAAACGTTCAGACATTGTGAGGTTGGAATTACAAAGCTGTTCTTTTCTATACGCTTTCATATTAGAAAACAGTTGCTAATTGTATTCCGCTTAATGAATGAAAATTGAAAACTTCTTTATATTTTCAGTTTTAGAAAGTTGTAAACATCTGTGGTTTTTATGAAGAAATCAATTTTTCTTGAAGGTTGATTTATGTCAATATTGCTGGCATTCACATTATGTAACGCACTGTAATAACATCGCTTGTAGGAGCCTGCCTGCTGCTTCAGTTATGTTCGGAAGCACGAGGTGATCTTTGTTTCTGAAAAGCGGCCATTCATTTAATGAGTAGTAGTACAACACACACTCTACATCTTCTTTAGAAACTACCATTTAAATTCGTCAGATAATAGATACTGCACATCAGGGAAATCAAAACTCATGCTACAGGGGTGTAGTGTGTCATTAATGCGAAACGTATGATTAGGCAGTTTTTCATTGAAAACATAGCTAACAGTGAAAAATACAGGCCGCCAGAATTAATCTACATAGGCTTAATTATCGTTTGACGAGGCCTTTGGTAGGCATGTCTTCAGTACGCATTCTTTCTGGGAATATGCGCATGAATGGTGGAAGCAGGGTGGAATTGGTGTTGGGATGAACGTCCTGAGATCGGGACGGTAAAACTACTTCTATTTCAGGTAAAGTCGTGCATTACTCAAGTGAAATTACCCGCAGTCGTATAGTTGGCGTGGGGGAAACAGGTCGCGCAATAAATGTTATCGGAAATGCTGTTAACGAAAGCAGATTTAGAGTTCAATATTGGGTAAAACGATACCGGGGGAGGGAAAAATGTTTAGTGACAAATTTAAAGCCTAGTGGTCCTTGTAAAACCACTATTGAAGAAGGTACTATAGCAATAAATGCAAACAAAGAACATCCCTTTCCACCTGAAGCAACATTTGTTGCGATTTGCAGTTACACGTTACATTGCAGTGCTACAACAGTAAGGTGGCAGGTATACATCACAGGAAGGTAGCAAAGAAAAGAAACGCGGCTGGGAATCGCGTAGGATTGACAATTTGGTATGTGCGCATAGAAAAATCGAACTGCTTCTGGGAGGTGGTAATATTTTCTGATGAGAAAGTTGTTTCATCAGATGAAGATGGAAGCCTTTATTTGTGGCGACTTGGAAGAAACATTTTTCTATCTTGATAAACCTTGCATATACATTAATTAAGGAATATTTAGAAAGAAATAAAAATGGTGAAAGGTCTATCTACAACCAGCTCACATATCCCCTTACAATAACGCACATTAAAAACACAGATATGGGTAGCTACGTAAGTTCTCTTTCCTTCCACCCGCTTTACATTTCATGTAACAGCCCCTAGATTGCAGCAGGCACTATGAAATGTAATGGTCAAACTAACATGGTAAATTCATTCCCTCCACCTCATCTTGTATAATTATGCAATGTGTGGACGGAATATCGGAAATTTTTCTCAACTGTTGGTCACTTTAATTAAATTGGTCACATGAGCATGAACTGTAGTGATGTTTACCTTAAAATGAAAGCAAAACATAACATCGTCCAGTATCCGTAAAAAGATAAGACCTTCAACATAAGAGCATTAACGTAGATTACTTCTGGCGATGTCTTTACATAAGTAACATTTTTAACCGCTATGAATGAGAAAATGACGTATTTCCAGCAGGATAATGCCTAAGATCACGCTGCCAATTATCAATGAGGAAGTGTATCGTATATGTTGACGCCGATTTATTAGCAGCAATTAATAGCTTCTTCTTTCTCCAAGTATAAAAGTATGTTATTTTTATCTCTTGAAAAAAATGAAAAATTGTGTGTATATTACTAATCTGCACACTCTGAATGAACTTATTCAAACAGAGATTAGATCCATTCGTACAGAAGGAATGACGATTGTAAATGGTAGTTTCTTAAGGTGATTTACATTGTCTGGAGCACAAAATGGACAACACGTTCAGCATTTCAGTAAGAAGGATGAGTACAAAACTCTTCAATTTTATTTTTGCTACCCAAGTTTTGAAGAGGTAAAGTGTTGTACATCGTGAGTTTGCAGCGCCAGATGTAGGCGATTGCGGAAAATCTTGTCGGTAAGCGGTCACTTATGAATTAAAGGTTTTAAATGTATCGCATCAAACATAAACTTAAGAAGGCATATTGGATTTAATTGCAATTGAAACCCTACTAAACTCATTTTGACAAAAAGTTTGACGTAATTCTATTAATTATTATTTTGAGCGCACTTAATGGCTTTTTTTACCAGAAGCTCAAACTAAGATATGCTTAGCTTTGTGCTACAAACCTTAGTTCATATTTCATTGTTTAGTCACATTGTGTCCTATTGGTATTTTTCAATTTAGAGAAGTGGTAGTAGCACAAAGGGACCAAGTCAGATGTTGCAGAGCTTCAGAAAAATCTGCTAATCTTCATTGCAAAAATGTCACTTTTAAGGGAAAGTTCTGTCTTGAAGAAACGAGATTTCTTTATGTTTACGGAGCAGGTAGGGTTATTTCATCATTATTTTTAAACTCTTTCTAAGAATTCTTATTACGTCTACGTGTTGAACTTAGGTAGACTTCTGGAATCTCAGTTCATTTTTGCTCTGGATCGCTCGATCGCATTTGAAAATATGTCGCCGATAATTATGAGGCGCTAAATGTCCCATAGAGTCCCATCGAAATTGGAACAAAAGGGCACTGTGAGACACCCACTCGTGGACATTTGACAACCCCTTTGGATAAGAGTTTTCTCGTGTCTAAACTATCGTGAATAATGTAACCTACTCGTTCCCGGGACATATCCAGGTTTCTGCTATTTTTGCAAATGTCCTTCGATCGTCTAGGTTTAAGGGAATAATTGACAAGTGCATTATCCTAGATTGTCACCTGACAGTCGTTTTTGACGTTAGCAAATGTTCAAATGTATATCTACCCCCTTCTTGATTTCAGTAGAAAAATCACTCGTTCCCTAATGTAACCGACATATTGTCATATGTTTATTTACAGAAATTAAATTCAAGGAATCAGTATTTTATAATCTTTTAGCGCTGGTCTGCGGTATTAATTTCAGCGAATATACACCAGGACGTAAAAACAAGGAGCCCGAGTCCCTATACTTGTAAATGTATCTTTGTTGCAGTTGCTTTGCAATATGACAAGCTAATACATAATAACAGGTGTAATGTTTCAACCTAAGGGAAAGTTGGGACGCTGGGAAGGCGCAATTTACAGCGAGATAAATGCTATTAAATGCTGCCTAAAAATAATTAAGGATAACAAACAACCCTGAGGGCAATATGCTACGGCACCAATTAAACAACATGCATTATCCAAAATGGTGGGCGACGATTGTACAGTAGTCAAAAATTGGTTTGAACAATATTTGTCATAGGAACATTGAAAATAGGTATGGTGCAGTGACAAAAGTCAAAAGACGCTTGTCTGACGTTAACCGGCAGGAAAATAGAGGCGCGATGCATGCTGATGTCATCTCTGCACCTGCAGCGCGAAATTAAAATTAGATGACATATAGAGATCTTATATCGTGGAGTTAGGCATAATCAGAGGTCGGGTATAGCATGGCTTAGCCTGGGAGTCTGAAAGTCACATGAGGTTGTTGACTAGGAAGGCAGAAGGACTTGCCCATTATGCTCGGAACTGGAAGACTGGATGCACATTTTGGCTAATTGTACACAGACAAAAGATGCTTGGATAACATTTCTCACGGACTCATTTTTGATTTCCAGTATGGGGAGGCTGCCATGTTGGGATTTAATTGTAAATAGACCAAATTGAAAAAAAAACATGAACATTTTATTAAATGAAACATGTGGTTTTAGGGACAAGAAATTCCTATAAACATTGTACATAAATAATACAAAGATTTATATGAATATCAGAATTATTGTATGTATCTGTTTCATGTGTGTGTGAGTGAGTGTGTGGGTGAGTGAGTGATTGAGTGAGTGAGTGAGTGAGTTAGTTTCGGTAATTTTGTTGCTTTCCTTTGTTAGAGTTAATTTCAGAAATGAAATATTTTGCAAGAGCATAAGCGGTCTGACGACCAATGTGACTGTGATGTGCAATATATGTATACCTGCAAGTGCTGATTCTGCTACAAATGTACTTCTCGAACTTAGAAATCATACCGAAAATTCGTATTTTTACTTATCAAAGTGATAATTGTAAATGATATTTTGCTCTTTAAATGCATATTGACGCTCTACATAAAACAAAACGATCATAATTTTGTATCCGGTGACTTCTTATAACTTTAATATTTACTTCGATTTTCAATACAAAATGTATTTGTATCTGTGACTCTGTGCATATGTAATAAGGTTATTGAGTCACGGGTCCCCTGAGAGCGGCTGCCTACTGGGTAAGTACAGCCGCCGCAACCGGAAAAGGGGGGGGGGGGATAAAGTAGCCGCGCTAAAAGTTAGCATTTTTATTTCAATGTTTATTTTTTGCTGAAAGTATAAAATGATATGTACTTAAAATTTATAATAAACACTGACCTGTATTATAGAGATGCTAAAATGAGGTTCCTAGTATAATATATTGCCGGCATCTGTGTAGAAAAGTCCTGTATTTAATCTAACTTCCTTAAGAACACGGCATTTTGCAATACATTTTTTGTCATTTAGGGATCTCGTAACCTTTTAGAAAGTTGGCGAAAAGCTTATCTGCCTGGACAACAATTGTCGGAATATTTTCTTATAAATCGCCTTACCAATTCTCCTTTACCTATCCCCTGAATTATTTCACATTTACATCGAAAATGCCTTGATGTAATGATGAAATGTAAAGAAAAATTTAGGGCAAAGCAGTTTAACTTCCTCATGATTTGGTGATTACTGCAGGCTTATGTTGGAGGATTATTGCGTATTAACTCGTGTACGAAGAAAGTTATGTATTATCCGCATTTACAATTTTATGTTCAGTTTCATTGTTTGCTTTAGCATATTCACCATCTTATTATTCTAGTTTATTCATTGTATAGGTATGACCAATTCTTATATAAAGCTTTTGTTTTAAAACTTCGCGGTCCGAATAGCCACCTATTTAACATAAATGTAATGTAAAAAGAAGCAATAATCACATCAATTTATATAATGAGGGGAAAGTTTGAAACCAATGTTTATTAAATTTTACGTTTCACCCTCCCCCCATCATCATAATTAATGTTTGCAGAGAGAGACGAATAAATAGTTCAATCAGTCCCGGCTCCTCTTTCAATGGATCCACCCTATTTGCAAATTTCAAATAACACATATACCTTTCGATGTTAAAATGTTAAAGATTATCCAATTGTTGCCACGTCTTTTGTTTCTTATCGTCGCATGATGACCTGTACCGTTGTTATTGTTGTTTGAATTTGAGCGGAGGTATACTGTAAATACTAGTGAGCATTTAATTTAATAACTAATTTGGTAAAATTGTATAAACATTTGTGTATACCCTACAAGAAAGAACAGAATATAAATGGATTAGTCAAGAGTTTTCAAATAGGCTTGACTAATTTAATACGTGGACAATTCAAATATGAACGTCAATTTCTTTAAATAAATTCATTCTTACCATGTAGTATTACAAACAAATTATATTATTTTCCTGCATATATTTCGTCAACAGAAATGCATTTTCTCCATCGAATGGTCAATTTTTTTATGTTCCCATGAAAGAAAAAAGATGGGCGCGTCTACAGCCAACTGTGCACAATACTCAATCTCTGCCACTTCGCTTAATCTTTCCCTCCAAATGTCTTCTTCAGAGGCAAGAACATGTGGTAATCACACGGGGATAAATCGGGACAGTAAGGAGAGAGTTCTACGGGTGTCCAGTAAATTTTCCTTAATTGATCCCGGCTTATACCTGCTTGTCATGCAGAAGCAGGACATCGCGAATGGGTTACCGGGATCTTTTGTTCTGATAGACGGCTCTGCGTCACCCAACAGTTCGCCTAATTCACAGTCCTTCAAAATCGATGAGCAATATGCCTTTGGAATCCCAAAACACGATCTCGGGAACTTTTTATACCGATAGGCGAGTTTTGGATTTGACCGAAGCACACTTCCCTCTTCTTCCCCACTACTCGTTTTCTTGTTTTCGGGGGTGCAGTGGTGTACCCAGTTTCATTCAGAGGTCACAATTTCGATTTCAAACGCTCACCTTCTTCCTCAAACCGACCGTGAAGACTCTGACTGATGTCCTTTCCAACATTTTTCTGTTCATTATGGAGGAGACATGGGACCGCCTCATCGACACATTCCGTAATTCAAGTTCTTAAGAAAGAATGGTGTGTTCACTTCCACGACTTATGTACACCTTTGAAGCGATTTCGAGTACACTTAGATGTCAATCAACTTCAATAAGGTCACAAACGACATGAATGTTGTAATTAGTGACGCTTGTCATCCGTGGGCAACGTGTGTAGCTTTTATTTTTCACTGCATCTTGACGCTGAGGAACTTATTGGGCCAATCAACACTGGTTCGTAAAGGTCCAAATTGTGTCCGAAGGCTGAAAAGATTTGACTTCTTCTTTGGCAAGAAAACTGATGATGGTCCCCTGCACAATCCCCCCTGATGATCTCAGCACAGACTAGCTCAGACGTAGCTCTACTGGCAATAGAATCACCAGTAGGAAGTACCCTTTGCATTACTTTCCTCCAATTATCCCCACATAACTACCACTATGATTCCACCCTTCTCACCCCTCTTTCCTAGCCCAGGAAACAAAGGTTTGATTTTAAATTGAATGATCCCCGTAGTTATAATTTTAATTTTAAACTAAATAAATTGCTTTAATCCTTGAGAGGAAAAGAGGTGTTTGAGTCCAAATTAAAACAAAATAGCAATTTATGTTGCCAGGCAACAGTAGAAAACAAAGAATGTTATAATAGTGTAATCTTTAAAATGTAAGTGTCAAAAAGTAGCGGTGGCGTTTGAAATTTCAAAAAGGAGGGGGCTGGGTGTAAGGGTTTGAAACCTCCCTTTTAATTAACATTTATTTTAAACCTCAGGTTGTTATTAGATTGTTGTTTGAATTTGGATAGAATAAAAAGTATGTAGTAGGTTATATGATGAAAATACAACGTATTTTGTGTTAAAATATAAGTATTATTATTATTATTATTATTACTATTATTATTAGAGTAATAGGAGGGTACCGCGCCAAGTCAATTCCGAATTATATTTTGTCCGCAAAGCACAGAAGTGAAGGATCGCAGTATATTATTGATGGATGTCATGTTATCGCGATTCTGGATTGCTATCCACCACTGGGAAATGAAGCGATGCGGTTGTAAACTTCTAGTTTGGCCCGGGGATCACCACCTCTGTTGTAGGGTATACACCATTTTAAAACAACGTATTAAACAAACACAAATATTACATTAAATGGTCAATGTATTTTATAGTATTAACCTACCCATATTCAAAAATCAATATCATTTCAGGCTACTAGACAACGATAAAAACGGAGATGTGATAGCATCGTTTTCTTTCAGATTTAAGCATCAAAATGTTGGGATGCAATTTTAAATTTTAAAAGGAATGTGACTGGGAGTGGTACCTTAAATTTTATCATTTTAATCTTCTCCCGCAATATGTAAATTGACGTTTTTTTTAATAACACTTATGTTAAATAGGCAGTTATTCATAATGGGAAGTTTTAAAATGAAAGTGTTGTATAGCAATATACATAAAACTGGTGAGTACAGCAGTTGATTAGATACATTAAAAATGAAGATTGAAGGATGACAGGCAACAGTGGATATTTCTGATAGCTTCACTTAATTTGTTTACGCGTCAGTTTTTAGGTTTTTGTTTTTAATACGTTTCAACATGTTGCTTTTTTATTCATTATTCATTTGAACGACCATAAAGTAAAGCGTTACTATAGGCTTAGTCAGCAAAATTATTATAAAGAAAGTTCATAATTGATATATTCCTGTGAAAAATAATACATTTTCTCGAAAATACATCCCAACATTGACGTATAAAACTCATAGTGCCATGCTACACATTTCAAAAGGCAATTTGTTGTATAATCCAGTTGATAACAATGTGGTATATTGTGCGTTCTGTTTTGTTTTAATTTAGGAACAACTGAATTATTGTTATTTCTAGGTTCACAAGAATGAATCTGCCGTTTGAAATATAACTATTGATTCGTCATAGTTAAACATTGTATTAAAACAAACATACTGAAGGGAAATAGCCATTCTGTTAAAAATAAGCTTTCAATTAATTACCTTTAGGGACAAAAACATTAAGGATATGAACAGCTTTCTTCTGTAAAAGAAACATTCATTATATTAGTACTATTACTCCAAAATAGAATTCCATAATGCATATGGAAAAAAGCTACAATCTATATTTAGTATAGCATTAGCAGAGCTAAATATACAAATATTCTCAATAGAAAAATAAACTTGACAGTTTATTGCAATTAATTATTAATATACTAATTCCAGAGAAAATTGTGATCTATATTTCTTGTGATTCTACAGTTTTATCGCATATCATGGTTTTCTGGAAATTAAATGTATAGATATCAGTTTTGCTCAAATTTCATCTCATATTTATATTATTCTATCATATATCAGATATACAGATGGTAAATCTTTCACAAATATTTTGATGAGAAAGGGTCTGAAAGGGAAACTTGGGCATACACCATTGATAAGTAGATAATTTTCTAATTTTCTATTTATTTCAATAATGCAATTGATTTGATTTTAAGATAACACTTAATTATTGATAGTTTTTTACCTCTTACCTGTTTATCAGAATGTTTCCTAGGATTTACTCAAATCATGCATTCAAATTACAGCTGTGTGTCTAATGTCCATTAGATCAGATGTTGGACCACAAATGTAGTTCTTTTTCCAGTTTTAAAACCGAATTATCACTTGAACAGATAATGGTTTTTTCCTCAAAGTAAATGGCCAACTCCTTAGACACAATCATAACATATTATATAATTCTGTACGGCCCGTAAAAAAATATGTACAAAAAATTTACGAGTAGGATGAGGGTGAAAAGGCGCCTTAAGAATAGGAACAAATGCTCTTGAACGATTCATTGTGGTGCTGCAGGCGTTATTTCCAAAGCTACACATGAGTTTGTCTATGCTCGAGAGGAGTGGAAACACAATAGCCTACCTTTTTATTCCGTCATTAAGGAGCATTCCTTCAATGCATGACATGTTGCAAATAATAGTTTAAGGTCAAGTACAGTGATAGTTAATAAAACTTACCTTATTTCTCAAAAGCCCTTACCAGTTCCCTGAAGACTTGCATACTATGTGGCAGTGCGTGATTATGCTTATGACTGCGCCTCTGCCAGTGACATTGGCTTACATTTGACCGACTACGAACATACATGACATCGCAACGTAGCTATGAAGTTGATCCATATCTATGCTTGTAGTTCTACATTGAAGCGTCTGAGGGCACTTGCCTCACTCTCAAATACTTAATACTGCTCGTAAGTTTTTATTTATTTTATTCGCACCCTAAATACGGCCGTTTTACCTTTTATGATTAATATAAATATACATAATATGAATTGGCGTCTGTTATAGACCAAAAATAACTTTTATTAGCGATGTTTGAAATTAAACTATACTCGTACAATCGAAAATGGTTCGTTTTTTGCTAACACTGCTGTGATTATGACTGTAGATTGTAACAGTTCAATTAAAATGTATGCTTTAGAAGTTTATCTTAGCTAGTCATAAACTTTGCTGAATTCTTGTGTTTATGAATTCACAAGTTTTCAGAAATGATAATTCTCATGCAGGATGTCGACAATGTTCTTAGTTATTGTACGGGTTAAAACAAATATTTGTTACCTGAAAAACCTCTTAAATTAATAAGTTTTCTTGTACGTATGTGATAATGAATACTAGTAATTGAAATGCTTATATGAGGACTAAAATGGGAACGCGCACCTTTATATATGTTGCACATCGCTAAAGAAACGTGAATGTGGCGTGTAATTCATAAAAGTTTCATGTGGTATTGGCTAATATGAATATGAACATACACGTAAGATACAGTAATAGTTACTGCTATTGGCGATAAGCAGTCAGAAACTATAATATCAATAATAGCAAATGTTTAAGTCCCACGGTCTTAAACACGTCTTTCTTGTATTCTTTTCACAGAACATGTATTCGAATTATAGCTCCTATTTGTCTTTCAAACCAGAAACACACATTTAAAAATATTTTACAATTCTTTGATTCCCCACGCGTTTTTCACAAACGTTCGGCATGATGCATGTATTAAACTGTGAACACAAATTCTTTTGGCACTCTGTCCTCGCTAAAACCAATGGCAGGCGATAAACATTGTTAACCCAGAGAGCAGATATACATATACATATCCCATTCAGTTAGTTAAGAAATACTATTACTATATGTTTTTAATTGCAGTTGTGTCATTTGTGACATTAATGTTACTGTATTGCTATGCTCTCCGTTCCAACAGCTCAGTTGGCTGGAGCCATCTGTTGTCACGGCTATGGGGCAAGGTTTATACGGAGTAAAGTTGGGTTTTTCCTTTTTCCTTATATTCTCTGAATAGTATAGTATTGTCCACTCATTGCGGTTGGCACAAAATGCTCTAAGCTTGCACTGCTTAGGGGTGTCCCTGCCTCGTATAAGGTGGCAATAGAACATAATGCAGAGTCGTGATTGAGTCCATGCCCAATTACATTAAATGCATGAATATTTTTCACCTCGGTGATATATTTCAATTTTAATAATTGGGTTCTTTTGACTCATTGGCTGAGAAAATGTAAATACAATTAAAGGGCTGATTGCAAGTTATAAATTGTCAAATTAAACAGAACAAAGGATTAATAAATAAAATAATGAAATAAGAGAGTCATTTGTAATTAACGTATGGAAAAATAATTTGTTTTAATAGTAAAATAAAAATATTCCTCAAGGATAAACTTGTTAATATGCCATTCCCAAATATACTATTTAGTCGTAATGATAATATGATTAGGTAATAATAGTAATAATAATATTAATAATTATGATGATCATGATGCAGTTCTCAGTAGATCAGTTTTGTGATGAATATAATTTTAAAATCAAAGAAATAAGATATCCCTTAGTAGGCACCGTATTTTAGACAATCTTGTACCTTAAGTAGTTTTTAGTTATAAATTGTCTGGAAGAAGGAATATCAAAAGGCCGACGACTGAGACAGGCTACTAGCCTAAGTCGTAAATTAACTACTAATATTTTATTACATGATTTTGTCGGCTCCAAATTTCTTAAGTGACAATAAGCATGGTGTCAAGATTTGCAGGTTTCTTAAAAACAAGGATGCAAAAAGCTGTTCATAAATTCAAGGCGAAAGGATTTGATACCGACAGTAAATGGTTCATAATAGGGTAAAGTTTTAATTTAAAAATATAGTAGAGTGAAAACAGGCGAATAAATAATATAATTTCTATACCGTTATGAAATATACATTTTGGTCCTAAATACAAATAATTAATAGCAGCAGCAGCTTTGTTAAAATGTTTGCTCTCAAACAAAAAAGTTGAATATTTATGTCTCCAATTTTGCAGGTTTTGGATTAACTAATATTCAACTAAAAGTTACATAGAGTCTACTTTATAAACTAATATTGACTTTAATTTAGCCTTTATTTTAATGTCACATATTGGTAGTTTAAACTGAAAATTAAGCCTAACTCTTCAGTAACTCTTAGGGTATATAATTATTTCCATTCTCATTAATTTTAATATATTTTATATTTTTTCAATTTTATTTGCATTTCAGCTTTATGATCATTTGTAACAATTTAACAATTTTGTGAATGATGTTTTTGGCAAAATTGTTTGACATGATGCAATGTATGCCAATATAATTAGAAGTTGGCATAACTGTTGAATTTGCATTTATCGCAAGCATATTTTATTAAATATGCTGAAAATAAAAAGCGTATTTAGTGAATGCATTTTTCTCCCATCGGTATATACTACTGAGTTATTTTAAATTCACTCACTCATTTCAGTTAACCGAGAAATGTTAATACGTATAAAGCTCCCTTGATGCCACACTAGGTAAAACGAACATTAAATATTACTAAAATAATATGTGGAAATGAAATATTGTTTACATATTTGAACATAACTCAAGAGACAACCTCCCTGTTTAAAGTCAGTATTTTATCGCTGATGTATTTAGCACTCAGAAACTTATATCAGAACAAAGTATTATTTATGTTCAACGAAAATCTTCGTTTAAGTATATGGCAACATTGTTACTTGATTCTTCTCAATAAACCTACTGTGACCGAAAGAGATGACTTTTATTACCATCATTTTATGAAATGTGCATATTGCGGTACAGTAAGTGTTTTCATTACACCAATAGAACTCTTAATACTCACTTTGGTGAGTATCCTCTTACTTGCAAGGATTAGACTTTTGGACTGGTCCGCCTACAAGATATTAAATCTGGTCTTGTAGTCTTAGATACAGGTAGATAAACAACTTTATCTTCCTGCGTGCCCTTTAGATCGATAGGTAAATAAAGCTTTTGGAAATCTTAAATCTGGCATTTTTATTATGAACACGTACCAGTTATTGCTTATGTTGTCTACCTATGTGTCAGGCCATAAATATTTTATTCCTTGTATTCACATTTCTACTCTGTTCTGTTAATCTATATCTTCTAGCAACTTAAGAAATTTTATTTTTGAAACTCCTGTAATTGTATTTCTTTTTTGTTTAGAGTCCATTTTTCAAATACTTGACAAAGTAAAGGTACCTAAAGCATTTTATGCAGTTTTAGTTGAGTCCGTTTTTTTTTTGTTTTGTTTTGTTTTGTTTTGTTTTTTTTTTTTAATTTCTTCTAATGGTATCTTTAAAAGGTTTGAATTTTATTTAATTTTATATAGATTTTTGGTTTGGGCAATATAACATATTGTAACATAAATCTTTGAAATTAGTTAATTTTAATATGAATTTCATTTTTCCGTCTTTTAAGAGTATTTTAACCATAAAATTCCATAGGTTTAGATTTAGTACAGAAGGTATTTTTTATTGTTTGACTATTTTATCCATTGATAAATTGCAATATATAGATCAACTTCGAGGCAGCAGATTTAGATTGGTCGCATCTAATGATTCAAAAATATTATGTCAATTATTTATTGTGTCATCCATATTTAAAACAGAGTTTGTTTTACCCCTGATTAATATTAATAGTTACCTATTAATATTAATCCATGTTTCAATACTTATACTATTCTTTCAATTACTTTTAATCAGATTTGTTGTGCAAATCTTCTCTATTATTATCCATAGCTTATACTTTATAATCTTGACGCGGTCAACAAATATAATGAATGTTGGTATATCGTGTTCCCTTCTTTTCCCTATCATTTGCTGTATTATGGAAAAAAAAATTCCAAAAGGAACGTTATATTTCCTGAATATGTACGGTTCTTGAGGTGGCTTTCACCTTCTTATTTATTCTGCGGCCAATTGTTTTGGCATAAACATTGTAAGCAGCATGCAATGTGTTGTTTTCTCGATAATTATTACAATAATATAATTTTTGAAATATTATGCACAAACTATTATTTTCAACATTGCTTATCGCCCGATTTTACTGCTCAGGCATCACAAATACTTTGGATACTGGTGATATATGAGATTAAGTGAGAAATTGGGATAGAATTTTTTTTATATTAAGGAAGCATTCCAGGCTTAAGTTTAGGGTGCCTCCCTGGCCCCTTCCATTCATGAGGACTGAACAAAACTTGGTAAAATCCTCAGTAAAAGGACGAACTTAGTGGGAATAGATCTCCTGATCACCCGTTCATGACCGTGCCTTAACGGCATTGGCCACTTGTGCCGGTACAAACTGTAATGAAATACTATATAAATGATTAAGGAATCTATCTATCCTAAATTCATAAAAAGTATATATATATATATATATATATATATATATATATATACTTTTTTTGGTGGTTTATCAACGAATAAATATTTATATTGTATATATCAGCATGAAGAAGAAAGTTTAGCCTCTATCCCGTTGTATACTAGAACTAAGAACATACAGTCTTGGTGTCGTAGGAACTGAAAACTCTTTAGTGTTTTTCCTTTGCAGCTCGAGTTAGATGCCTAGTTTTCTGTATACCGTGCTACTCAACAGGTTTTCAGATTGTGAATCTAAGGAAATTCCGCATTCTTAAAGCGCAGAAGATGCGGGATTATTGTACTCTCTCGACTAAATGGGCATTGTATGGGAAAAAACACTTCTCATTGACACGATTAAATTCGACCACTATATTTTTTTTTATTTTATTGCTAATGCTATTCTTGATACACATTCCGAAGCCCTAACTTGTGCTAATTTTGGTAGCTGGCGAACATCTTAGATTTCGCCCAATTTCATCCAGTTTTTCCTCTGTTATAGCTGAACTTCTCTCTTGTTTTATTTTTGGGATGATTCGTTTACTTATTTTGGCCCTGAACCAGTACTTTTACATTTGTGTACAATATTTTGGATTCAGTTGTCGATTGAGTCAGTTGATCAAGAAAGATCTAAATAAATTACACATGCACATACAAAGAACTGATTCGTATTTAAAATTACATTTAAACACCAAAATGCAATGCCCCAGTGTAAACTTTTGATCTATCGTCTCGAATGAAGGTATACTGCCGAAGAACTGGCAGGAAACTTGAGAAAACGGCGTTCAAGGGTATTTGAAGGGGGACGTAGAGTTAAAGTATGGGCGCCGCCGGTTGCGCTACGCCTAGTAACCGAGATGTAAACCACCGCATGAGCTGATAGGTTTATAACTAAAGTATGGGGAAGTAATAGACATTTACGTTGTTCAGTGTACACCGCAGCGAGGTACAGCTACTTTGTATATCAGTTTCATGTTTTAAAGAGTGACGATATTCTCAGGCTTCTGACTCTGCAATCACTAAAGACTGGGGTGTTGGAATTTCAAAATAATTTCGTTATAAGCCAATGAAACGAGCCCCAAGTACATTTGACTCAGATGCCGCACTGTTTCCACGGCATTACGCTTGCTGAACCTGCATGTATGCATAGGGTAGCAATGCGTCTGCAGGATTCACATAAAACCCGAATATCAACAAGAGTCTACACAATGCCAGAAACTAATGGAAATCAAAGACTAACAGATTATCTTAAAGTGGATATCTGTGACTGAATTACTAATCCACTGGCTGAAAGAGAAAATGTCTCCCACTCAATCACATTCTTTTTCATTTAACTGTTCCAGTAGGCACACTTTTAAGTGCAGAATAGCTTATCTGAAAAGTTTTTAAAAGGAACGAACATTTCATCGGTTGCAAAGTTTCAACTTTACGGCAAATATCTTCGCCGTATTGGTGTCCGTTTCTGCTCAATGCATACTGTAGAGCCTTCACGAGTCATGAACAGAAGCCGTCTTAAGACGTTCTGATACATAAAGTATTGGAGATGAACTAGATATTTGCGCAAGGTGAAATACTGTAGCCGTTTTATTACAATTATTTCGTATTATTTTATTTTATATGGATATATATTTTATTTATTTACTTTTTGCTGTAAAATGTATGCTATTATTAGACAATATAGAAGTGTGTAACAACAATCTAAGTAAAAGAATAGGAAGTAAGAAGCACCTGAAAAATTGCACGACAGTGTAAAATGCATGTTTGCCTGACAAACTGCAGCATCACGCCAATCACTCGGTATGTTAAGATGCATCTCTCCTAAGAAAAGTACAGGGAGTTTTATGTTTCGCCCAGAAAACACTGCTGCATCTAGCAGTCAATACTGTCAATAGCAAATGTCAATAGCGTCGGCAGGCGCGCGCGCGGAATCTTGTTGAAATGTCCGATGTAAATATGGACATACTTTATTTTGGGATGTTAATTGCCAATGTAGGTAAAACCAAACTTAGTTGATGGAAAAAAAATCAGACAAATTTATCTTCACTAACATTATTGAAAATCATATTAAAAACATTAAGATTTTTTGCGTGATCTTGCTGCTGAAATTGTTGAGCTGTCCAAATTCTTTATAAGAAGTTTTGTAACTGTTCATACTGAACTCTTTGGTACTCCTGTCTCTTGTAATAAACACCTCGGAAACTTTTGTGGGGCGTGTTGTAACCTCGCGTTATGATTTTTCTTCTGCGGGAGGAAGTTTTATTATGGAAAGCACTCGTAGTATGCACCTTCTCTACGAGTCTTTTGTGATACTAATAATTTGGATTTAACTGTCAGGTAATTTCGTCGAAATTTTCATTTTGTTCTGCATCAAAAACTGGTTTTAATGTGTCTATCGTATTAAACAATACATTGCTGTACAGTACATTTCACTACCGATACGACTAAATACACTATAGACTATTTTATTCAAATTAAATGAGTTACAGACACACTGGACTATGCATACAGTACATCATGTAAAGCTATGTAAGAGAACGGGCAACTGCAAGTGAATTATGGACTCCTGCACACTCGGCTATGCGCGTATCAGACGACAATCAGTGATAAACTATAATAGAGGCCAACAAATACATGGATGAGAAGTATAAAATCCGTACTATACTGCAATGAAACTTAAAGGTTTCATTTTAGATAGTGCTTAGAACTACTATTACCAATCCTACTACTACTACTACTACTACTACTACTACAACTACTACTACTACTACTACTACTACTACTACTACTACTACAACTACTACTACTACTACTACTACTACTACTACACTACTACTACTACTACTACACTACTACTACTATCACCACCACCACCACCACTACTATTACTACTACTACTACTACTACTACCATACTACTACTTCTACTACTAGTACTACTACTACTACTACTACTACTACTACTAATAATAATAATAATAATAATAATAATAATAAGTTATAGCACAGAAAATAAGTCAAAGTCACGTGTGTTGTAAAGTAGTTCTGAAGTCTACAAAAATTATATGCTTTAGTACCGTCCTAAAGAACTCGAGAAAATATATAGCAGCATATTTTTTCCTTCTCTGGTCCTAAATTTCCAAAATCCCCATCGTAAGACGTCGCTAAGAAAGAATGGAGCCAGAAAGGAAAAAGTGGACTATAAATTCACCGCTTGATATGAGGAAGGAACAATATTTCGAGAACATTGACCCCAAACGACGCTATTTTGGAGTCCCAGGTATGCCTCTTCGAGACGAGATGTCTAGCCAGCTCGCAGCCTTATGTAACATACATTTGTATAACTCAGACTGTTGCAGCTTCTATCGTAATATACATTGCTGTCCTAATTACCACTGCCCATATGTAGCCTGTTGGCAATTTCTCTTGTTTTCACCTAGCGTTAATGAATAACATTTGGACCGAGAATTATGTTATGAAAATATTAAAATTAATGTTCAGCTTTTAGTTCTCATCAGAAATAATAAAGATTTTAGAAGGACGGGTTAAATAAATAATGAACCGTAGATGACCCGAAGTCTAAAAGTACTAAAGTTATCCTACATTTTACTTCTCAGTACGAGACAATACTTCAGTACTAATCTCAAGCAGGAAGCCTTTACGAAGGATATTGACCCGAACGCTTGGGCGACAGCAAACATTCATAGCAGGTAAAAAATCTACTGAATATTGAAATAAATAATAACTTTCCTATGTATTTGTATATGCTCATAAGATAGCTTCATTGAACAGGTTAAAAGGCATTTCATAAGGAGCAATAATGGAAATCTCATTAACATGTTTCAATGAGCTTTATAAATGATGCTTCTGTTTGTGAAATTTATACTAAACAGCATAATTAAGAGAGAGTTAATAACTATGATGATTATAGTTGCTCTATTTAAGGAATACCAATTAATCTACGAGTAAAGACAATAATAAAATATATTATCCGCATATTAAATAATTACTAACGTTTTCAATTTTGTATCACTAAAAAGTATACGCTACTATAATTATCAAGGCATGAATATAATTTTATTTCTTTAATAAACAGAGTGCAAATTATGTTGTACATACGTGATAAGTAGCATTTTAACAGGAGAACCTTGACGTTTGAAGATGTGTATTTAATATTTTGTTAGAGGACTTCTAGCTCCAAATAATAAACCAATCACTTCCCATTTGTCAACAATATCCTCCTGGGTAAAGTAATCACAATAAGGGTCATACCGTTTTTTCGTTTGTTTTTTGTTTTGTTTTGTTTTTTTATCTATATTAATTTTCTGAACTTGATTTTCTCTTCTTACAAAATAAACAGTTGGATGGATGACACATCCCTTAATTTCTCTGTCCAATTACAGGGATATCCGCTATTTTAGTACATCCCCTACTGGAAATTCTTAGGACATAGCAAACAGTGTGTCAGTTGTAGGAGTTCTAATTAGCCTAGTTTAAGCTTGGGAGTGTTCAGAGTCAGAAGCATATGTGTCGATAATTTCATTTCTGTCTTATAATTATATTTTATTGAAAATATAAACACCCCTTTATTTAAAACTTACTCTTTTCCAAAATATGGTAGAGAAATGCAAAATATTCCAAATCGTGGTATAGAAACAGGTAACTTAATAGCTTCTATATATGATGCAAATATACCTCGAAATATAAAGTTGATGGCAAACTCAATACTACACACCAGCAGTCGACCTATTAGGAAACTGATGTGATTACTTTTGCTCAGTTCAACTATATAGTCCTTACTCTTATGGCCGCATTTCGGTTTCTTCTGTAAAATAATATCAGGACACGGCTCTTGGTCGTACTGACTGCTTCTTTCTACTGAGCCAAACAGAGTTTAAGGTTTTAGCAGTCTTAATACTCCCCTTCTATATTTTCTGTACTATCGCTATAATTTTATAATGGCATTATAACAGTCACCTGTAAGGTGTCGCACCATTGACTTATAAGTAAAATAAATTAATAAAATTAAACATACAGATACAAGATAATGTTGGGTCTTACGCTTTTCATTAAAAACGATTAAAACATTAAAATTTCCATGAAAATAACTTCTAAAACCTTCTCTGATGAGCCTGTAACGTTTTTATTATTTATAAGTTTTCTAAAAAATTCAGCCTAAAAATGGTTTAGCTAGATTTATTTCTGTAGGGTGTAAATTGTTCTAATTATCAAATTGATCATAATAACATCCCAGCCAGGGAAAAAAAAAACAATATTTACAGCAGAAAAACAATTAAGCGTATTGCCGCGGCCTAACTTGATACTTCATGATACAGTAATGCCTGTTGCACACATGGAGGAGTGGGGTAGAGGACATAATTCAATTTCACTAATAACGAAGATAATTTCTATGCAATTTCCAATATATCAGACAATTTCGAGTAACCGTTAACACCTTTCGTTTAACTTTCGGTTGAGGATTGATTATGATTGCTTTAGGGCGATGGCCGAAATCAGCCGTAGAACCTGCCTGACGACTCGCTCCTTGCCCATTGGCAAATTTTGTCGTCAATGGTCGTAACCCTATGAATAAGTATCTTAATTCTTCAGCACTATCACTATACCAGCAAATTTTCACAGGGAAAATGCCTGCATTTGCAACTTCCCACTCCAAGAGCATGGATATCTCCTTATCTGTTATAGTAGTATTTATATGTAATATTCTAACGTTATTTTAATTATTTATTCCTTTAATTGTACTAATTTCAACAATATTTGCTTCAGCATGTCACAGTATTACTGTATTAGAGCGCATAACATTGAGAAACAGAACAAATAAAAATAATAGTTTATTATACGTTTGCGTAGTGTGCATTTGCGTAACAATTTTAATATTTACATTCGCAATTGCCGTATACATAAAACCATATAATATAAGCAACAATACGCTGTTCACAAAAAATAAAATGTACCAACTCTGTGACCTGGCAATAATATTGCCAATGACAAAATTGTGAATTTAAGACTAATATATTCATTCACATTTCTCCGCATCAGCAACCAATCTCTGGCTCACTAAAGCGCGGCCTGCCACTCTTTCATAACGTCTGAATGTATATGCACGTATTGATTTTTCCCTCCCAAAATTTTTCGAAAGCTGCGTTTGGATAATTGACGCTTCGATTAATTGACGTTCAGATAATTGATGCTCTGCTGTACAGAAATAAACACCTCCAACTGCCTCTCGCAATAAACACACAAAGGCACACACATTGGTTCATCGCTTTTGCCTACTTCACTTTGTATCCATTGTATTTTACAACTGAAGGTCAGTAATGTCTGTTTACTTCTCTCCTGCCTATTCCGGTACCCATTTCACTTTCGGTGGTCTCCGTGTTTCCAGGTTTTTATTGGATTTTAATTACACACGTGAACAAAGTTGTGCTCTTTTTAAGAGTAAATTATTACCAAACTGAGCGTGTTATTGAAAAGTGAAATCATAATTTGCAATCTGCTCTAGAGTGTCTGCTTTTAATATCTGACGCAATTTATCGGATATATCCAGTAATGAATGTTGATACGTTTAATGAAAATTATATTTCCCTTGATAACTAAGCAAGAGCGAGCAATCTACGTCGATTATTGTTGAGTGATTCTCCTATCTAATTTGTTAAGCAAGTAAGACCACGCCAGCTGTGACTTAGCAGGCAACATTTCTATGGGAATATTTATTAATTGTGAATTGCCTTGTTGGAAAGTGTTTATGACTCAAAATGTGTTTTCTATTATACGACAAATTTGCATCTTTAATTCGCACTGTCAGTTTATACTCATAAATTTCCAATCTATTGGAATAAGAATTATTCAAGTTGATGACCGACAATTTAATGAATACATTTCTAGAAACTGGAAGTGTTTGACTTTTTCTTTGTATATTGTAATTCAAGCGCTAAACTTATAAAAATGTATTAACATAAGTTTTATGCAAACCCTGTAACATTTGTCTTTGCTACGGTTGTTGATTCGGTTTATTTACGGACGCTCTTTAATATCTCAGATCATCAGCGTCTCATTCAACTCAGGGCGCAAACGTCAAAAAATGCCACCTCTCTATCAGGCATCTTCCCAAGTGTCCTCACGAGGCTGGATGGATGAACCCCGTAACTTATAAAAATTCCTAAGTAGGTACCGGAAATAGAACCGGGGTCTTCCGACCAGCAGTCACCAGCGCTAACTACTAGACCAAAGCAATGGTCTTAGGATACACTTATCACTCATAAATAATTTGGATCAAAGAAAAAAGTACAATAATTCAACTATATAAGTGGTACTACAAAAAGATCTTTGAAAAATGCGTAAACTGGAAAACGAACAGCGATAGAGTTTAATGTGATAATATTTGTTTAATAAATACCGCAAAAAAGCGAAATGTGTATATATACTTAAGCAAATTTTAATATACATATTTTACTTAACTCTCCATCGGACGCAATGTATCTGAGAGATAACTGCATGCATTTTTCAAGTACTGACGTAAACTGTTAATGGGAAATGGCCTAACCTATAAACTCATTGTAGTACTTCCTTGGTTATTATTAATCAGCTGTCTATTATTATTATTATTATTATTATTATTATTATTATTATTATTATTATTATTATTATTATTATCATCATTATTATCATTATTATTTTCCATTAATAGGTGAAAATATCTGTGAGAAGAACTGTGTCCTTCATTACTGTAAGACACATTTTTGTGCATATGTCGCAGAAACAAGAAGTATTCAATTAAGATGGCCTCAACGACTTTCAGAAAGCCCAAGAAACATAATGTAATTACAATTGGCTGCAAGTGTATGTTACTTTATAATGAAATAATTTTTAGTATATATCACTGCAGATTTTCATGCAAATTTGTCCTGCATACTCTAAACGATAGTAAACTTTACATTTCCTACAGTAATATTTTGAAAATTGTTAATTAAATTTTAGGAAAAAGATATTACAAAATGTGGGGAATTAAAAGAAAAATCGCTAATTTCATGAAAAGTTAATAATACCTGATTATGTTTGTTGTTTATTCATATAAAGTAATTTGATTTTCTTGTTGTAGTATGATGATGATGATGATAATAATATTAATAATAATAATAATAATAATAATAATAATAATAATAATAATAATAATAATAATAATAATAACAATTTATTTTATGTAATATAAAATCTTGTAACTTCAATACATATATATTTTAGAAATAAAATAAGGGATACTACAATAGACATAAATCACTAAAATAAAATAGTACCCATAGAAGTATTTTCAGGTAGACAGTATATCTCAGGTGCATTTTGCCCGATCTCGCAACAATAGTGTTGCGCCCGACGGAGGATTTAATAGAACTAAGGAAAATACAATGTTTCAACTTGCAAGATAACTTACATTTTTAAAGAGTACATGCCATTGAAAATAATTGTTAACCCATTCTCTTAATATACTCCTTTTTCTGGATTTTTCTTAGTCCTGAAAAGGAGGAAATTGCCCTAGTTAAACCCGTTCTCAATTGGATATATTACAAGATTTTTGTAAATATAGGTAATTCATAATTGAAATAAGTTAAATCAGAATAAATTATTGAATGATCACATATGAAATGCCACAATGGACCTAGGAACAAAGCAGAAGTAGCAGAATTATTTCTTAATAGTGTTTAATGCCCGGTTTTACTGCTACGACAGTGAACACTGGTGAGACATGAAGGAAATGATAAATAGGTAAAAGCAGTTTTTAAAAATGAAGAATGCGTTCAATGCCGAAGTTTAGGGTACCTCCCAGGCATTTACCAAATGTGACGTCTGAGAAAAATCTGAAAAAAATGTTTGTCAGGATAGACGGTCCTAGTGAGAATCGAACTCTTAAATATCGTGTTAATAGGAACTTTAGCCATCCTTGTCGATAGTAGAAAAAAATGGGGAAATTAAGGAACGAAGAGGGTTAGAAGCGGTCTTTAGGCGACTCAGTCTCCACATACGCTAATTTTTCTTAGCGTAAAGAATGAACCATGTGGTGCCACAAGCCCCACCTTGCAGCCGCAGGTAGATAATTCACCAGGCGACCCTTGGGAACAACTGCTTCTCACTTAATTTGAAACTTGCTTTTTAAGAGCTTGGAACTTTGGTCTCTGAACCTGTCTGTGTTACCTGGGGAGCAGGTAACACAGACAGGCTCAGACACCAAAGATCCAAACTGTTAGCTGCAACATCTGGATAGTAGATACAAGAGATGGATGACATATATCACGACCTTCTCTGGAAATGCAGCCAGTCATTATGGTTCAAGGAAATGACCATGAAAAATGAAAAGGGATGAGTAAAGAGAAAGTAACGGTAAAACCGGAGAACTTTGGGAAAAAAAAGTAAAATGTTCAGTTTTTGTCCACCACCAAAATTCTCTTCTGCATCGAGAGTCAATCTGTGTTCCTTGGCTGTAACCTAACTGACTTAACAGTTCATTAAATAGACTTAAAGCACATTTGAAAAAAGGAACTCACGGCTTCTTATTTTAATTTAACTGCAAATAAAATTCCACTTGTCATTGGATATTAGGTATTTCACAGAAGTCAGTCCTGGTGGAGTAGTGCAATCATAAACCTCATATCGCTGTTCGATCCCGACCAGGACTGATGTATTTTTCAGGCGTAAAATCCTAAGTATAGCATCCTTCGGAAAGAAAGTAAAGCCGGTCCCGTGTCGTACATTTACGGCACGATAAAAAACCTTAAGCCTCAAAGAAGAGGCCACTGAGCAAAATTTACCGACCGTTTCGTGCCCCGATTTGAATGGGACTTTGATGACTTGAAATGTTAAATAAACCTAATCAAACTTTCACAGAACTTTTATACTTTTAATACATTAAAATTTCAGAAATATTCCTTTGCCTACTGCTGTACCAATTTAGCATCTAATCATCTCATAAATACCGTTTTTATAATAATTTTTTGCAGACGTTAGGCAGATTAGTCCATTGCGATTTTATATTTGTCCGTTAATTGTTTATTAGATCTTCTTCTGCCTTTCTATCTAGTACAATTCAAGATTTTTTTTTTTTTTATGTTCTTCTCTTACCCGCTGACGTATGTGCTTATCCATTTTTACATTCTATGATTTGCTCTCTTAATAACAATTCATTCTTGCTTGATTTCTTGATTTTTATCATTTCTGCTCTTGTCACTCCTTAATCAAATTAGCATCTCATCTCAGTTACTTGAAATTTATTTTCAATTTTTTTTAATGTCAAAATTTCATTCCCTTATAGGTCATTTGTAAGACCATCATATTGTAAAAGTTTCACCTACTTTCTCTCTTGTTCTGTTACTAAGTGTTTTTATAGTACCACGTGTTTAATAAAAGGTTGATAATTTATGTTGGATATGAATTTCTGTTGGTTAAGTTTTCTTGCAACCGAGGTAAAATTATTTACCTTTCTAAATATTTTGTGTTCCCTACATATCTGTCATTATACATATCTATTTCCTATAAAATTAATTGATTTTTGTGTGATTTGCGTTTATTCCTTTGCGTATGTTATTACATTATTTGTTAATGCGTCTAATTAATTATCCTTTCCGGTGGTGTGCGTCATTAACACGGTCACATTTTTCTTCAAAGATAAGTAAATTTAGTTGTTTGGTTGTTTGAGATTTTATATGAAGTATAACATAAAATGGGTGTAATTCTCATAAGCCTGAATTAGCAAAATCGCAAATTCAATTAAAACAGTCAAAATTGTTAATAACGTCACAACTTAACTATGTGCTACACAAACGCATTTAACATTCTATGTTCGACACATATCACTTAACCGAAAAATGGTCAAATATATCCTCGAGGATTAAATGAATATTATTGATAATTCAATTAATTAAAATTCAATTCTTGCATTGCGGTAAATCAAATTGTCGACTTATGTGTTATGCATTTAATAACGCTTCGCTACTGTTTTCCGTGTACCATTATAGAGTAGCCTATTGCTATTGGTTTTCAAACTAGGTTGTGATAATTTTCTTCAAGTGTTATTATCATTACAAGTTTTATTTCGTTTTTCCAACATAGAACAATCACAAGGAATTAAATATGATTACCGTTCAATTGTCTGACTATATATTCATGAAAATTTTATTTAAAATCGCGAATAAATGAGTCATGATTTTATGAAGCGAACGAGTTTGTTTTTCATTGCTAAAAAAAAAAGAATATTTTATAGTTATGCATATTACCGTTACTGTTTCATTATAACAATAGTCCCCATCACTCCAGAGCAGCAACTTTATGGCACAATCCAATTTGTGACTTAATATAAATGCCTGACTTATTAATTCATATTTGTTTAGTTTACCCGGGATAAAAACTTCTGGTGTTTATTAGATTTTTGACACTTATCGGCTAATAAAAGAATTGTTACATGTTGTGTCCAAGGAAAGATGCGTTTTGCAGTACTATCAAAATACTGAAGCAACTACAATTAATAGAAAACTTACACGGTAAATAAGCTGCAATGTGTTTTCCATCTATTGTTTCGGAAGGTAGCTATATTAGTTATTCAGTAATCTCCTGATTGGTGCATTCCCTCATTCTGAAAACAGTAACAACTGTCGATTTAGTTAATCCTTGAAAGCGAATTAACTAGAGCACAAAAGTAACTATATGTTGTTGGCAAATTTGCCAATTGCTTTGGTTGCGTGTTTGCAGTCATTTGTTTGATGTTATTATATCTGCTACGTTAGTCAAATTCCCGCAAATAGTTTAGAGCTGACACACTCATCAATAAATGACGACGTGCCTGTACGTTTGTACCGTGTATTAAATTCCGGTGCAAAATACACGCACATAGAACAGAAACGCGAGAGTCACTGAAATTATTGATCTATCCACTCTCCAAGCCGTAACAACAAAAAGCTATTAATCGAATTGGAAGAGCTGCTTCCCAACAACATTTCTGAAAGTATCCGTTTTTAATCTTTAA
Source organism: Metallyticus violacea (assembly GCA_030762175.1). Taxonomy (NCBI): domain Eukaryota; kingdom Metazoa; phylum Arthropoda; class Insecta; order Mantodea; family Metallyticidae; genus Metallyticus; species Metallyticus violacea. Next base: position 293,082,334 of record CM060846.1, read on the forward strand.
TCCAAGTGGAGTATAATATAGGTACCTGATTAGAGATTGGATAATGTCTAATTCATGAACATGAAAACAGCTTTGCGTTTTACCACAACATGGCATGTGATCTGAAATTAATTTAATTTTAATTTTTGCAAACTGAGCAAACTCCAATTTTTAATTGAAACCGTAAGTTCTATAACATTACAAGTGCACTTTTAGCACTATATGCCTTTATATATGATATATATAATAATTAAAGAAACAGAAAAAGGATAAAACACTTAGATAATCTGTGTCTGTCTAAATGTTTCATCCATTTTTGCTTCTTTAGTTGTTGTTATTTCAGTTATCTTGGTCATAGGTTTATTTTACTTTTAATTTATATTATATGTAATAAAATGAAAAATAAAGTAACTCTTGCAACAATATAGCTAAAATTGTAAGAGCTAAAGAAGCAAAACATATATTGCTTCTACATCGATTTCGACCCACATGTGTTCTCCTTCAAAAGCAATGTTGTATAATTTCACACCAAAGCAACACAAAATTGCAGCATTTCTCATATGAAAATATAAGGACACAAGTCTGTGTTCCTGTGTTGTTTTGGAAAGCAGACAGATAATATGAGTGTTAACACAGATAATTCTATTTTTAGATATTTCAGTTATTTAACTGATCATTGTAGAATTGACTATCGTTGCTATGTGCACCCAACTAAAGAGCATTCCTAAGCGGCTTTTGATTTAGTTAGGGAAACTCAAAAAGGATGTCTTATACCTAGTTGATTGTTGGATAGGAATAGTGAGAAACTCGTCCAAAAATCAGTATGGTTAAAGTACGGCAGAGCACGATCGAAAATTGTAAGACAGTGTTTTATTAGTTAAGGAACCTCTTCCCAATTCTACAAAGCAGGATAATAGAAAACTAACATCTTACAAAAAGGTCATTATAGATCACACATGACGAGTAAGAGATCAAATGTATTAATTAGTTACAGAAAGATTCATAATCAAGGGGAAACCTAACTTTGATTAAATTCCCCTGAAAGCTACTAAAATCAGGGATATTACAAAGCATCTTTCCTCGATTTTTGCCTGAAAAAAACCTCCTCTTGAGCACATTCCTCTTCCAAATGCAATTTTTGTATCTGAAATTAATGTTACAGAATCATCAGTTGCATAGCAACACAAGTGCGGCATTTTCATGAATATATTACAGGTAAAATACTAGTGATACTTTTTATTTGAATATTAGGAGGTTTACGTGATTAGACACAGTTTTATTGAAACAAAATCCGATTTCCAAGTTGTAATTTTCAACAGGTATTCACCTTTTGTTGATTTTTTTTATAAACTGTTCAAATGATCATATGTGGTTTTGGAATGACTTCAGTTCATGTAAGACTGTATTGCTGAATAAGATGAGTTACTAAGCACGGGTATATTTGCACTAAGGCTGCCATGATGTTACAGATGTTGCTAAAAGCAAACAGCAGACAGTTTAGAGCACATGTTATAAATTATAATCAGTATCTTGTCTGGCATTTTCCAACTAATACCTGCTTAAAAAGACATGTGTAAATCTACTCTCCAGTATAGCTATTTATTTCGATTTCAGTCGTGAAATGATTAAGAGTAAAGTAAATAACGGTGATGAAGGCTTCATGCATATTCTTATTTCAGAATTTTTATTTTTTCACGCATTTTATTAATGTTAAAGTACCTTAAAGATTTCTTTACAAACCACGAGGTAATATATTACATATGAACATTAAAATGAAGTATTGATTCATTTCAGGCTTTCCAATGTGTCCAGAGAGGTTTGTCGGATGACAAATGGTATATACTACACTGAAGCCATAGCTACAGAAATATCGACGTTTTTAAGTTAGAGATTTGCATTTTCAAAATCCGAAGTGTAGAATTATTAAAATCGAATTAATATTTCGCTGTTTAATTAGCATTATATCAAGCATTGATTTAAAATAATTATTTGTTAAAATATTGTGTTGATTAATTACAGAGTATTTCTATGCACACTAGCTTGAACTTGATTGGTTATTGCTTGGAGTTTGTTTTAAAATGTGTACCAAAAGAAATCCATTGAGGGAACTTATGAGGCACTCCAGAATTGCTAGTACTCCATCATGCCAATCAGTCCCGGTCGCAACTCTCCGGACTGAGAATTGTCATCCTGGAATATTAGTGTTTTCACAATGTGGTTGTCAAGTAACTCGGTGTAGGCACTTCAACCAAAGAATGCGTTTCTGCGTATTAAAACGCCCCAGCTTCTGTTTGATTCGCTTTATTTACGAACGCTCTTTAACAGCTCAGGTCATCAGCGTTCCATTCAATTCCGGGCGTGAAACGGCCGACAAATTTTACTCAGAGGCCTGTTCTTTGAGGCTTGAGGTTCTTTTTCGTGCCGTACATAAGGAAACATACTTAAGATTTTTACGCCGGGTTTGAACCCGCGACCTTGGGTTTAGAAGGCAAGTATGGTTACCACTACACCACCAGGACCGACAGATTGTGTTGACTTGCACCATACCTTGCACACAGTCCTTGAAGACTTCTTGGGGTCTTCAGTGAATATGACGTTGAACAGTTTCCAATATATGCAGAATTATTAGCTTAACCATAAAACACATTTCTAGTCTGGTACAGTTCGCCATTTGTGTTTCTTCGCCCCCAGTAAATAGCAACTTTTGATAAGTGAGCAAAGGCCTGTTGTATGTCACTCTGCTCCATATGTACATGCGATGCAGTTTTCTGCAAAATGTTCTTTCAGAAATGGATGGGGCACCGGCTTGACGTTTTGCAGAAATTCCTGCCTCAAAGCAAGTTGATTTTTATTCGCAAGCCGTGAAAAGCGCAGAAGGCCGCGTCCACCAGAATTGTCTAACCCACAATTTTGACGTGAATTTGAAGAAATACGCAAATATGCCCAAATGCAATAACACTTTTTTTGCAACTCAGTAAGACCACCTTTGCAACACTCAGGTGCTGTACAAGATATAAATTTCTACTCACCTATCTACCTATATGTCAAGGCAATCTACAACCTTTTACAGTACGAGCATCTAACAAACTGCAGGTGAGTAATTTTTTGTCCGGTAATTTTTTGTCTCGTGTTTAACCCCGTTTGAACTGCTGAGGCATCATAGACGGTGGACACTGGAGATACATGAGATGAAATGATAAACTGGAAAAGGAATTTTGTTAAAGAAAGGATGCGTTGCAGATCTAAATCCAGGGTACCTCCCCGGCATGCCATTTATATGGACTTGATGAAAACCTCGGTCAGGGAGGACGATCCTGGTGGTAATTGAACCCTAGATTTTCAGCTCACGAATAAGCGACTTAATGGCCTAGGCCACCAATGGCAGTCACTTTAATAATGGGAATCAGAAACAGTATAGATCAGCAAGTGATTCTTTTAAAATACGAACGAACAAACACTTTACATAATAATTTAAGCATTTGTGTTCCCTATTGTTATTCACTTCAATTTTCGATAATATAACCTGTGCAGTTAAGGCAAAACCATGCTAAATTACGCAAAAAACTCTGAATTTACTTCTTATTTTATGTTTCACTGAGAGAAGGCTGATATCTAGAGAACTTGTTGATTGTAGGCTCCTTTTGCCGAAGCGTGAGGGACAATATTTTTTACATTTTTTCTCTCACATATACTTTACTTAGAGTATCTCATTTGTTGCACCTTATTTTGCCAAAAGTAGTAAAACGTATACTAAATCTGTATAAAAATGAATATTAAACGTCTTAAACATATTTTATTGATAATATTATAATAAATGCTTTCGTTTTAAATGTTCATCAAGGACAGTTGCTAAAATATTTTAATAGTTATAATTAAGCTGTTACAGTAATGTTTCCTAAACATTAGCAAAATTTTTGCAAATTTTCATATAAAACTACACGTACACTGGCATGTCTACAACTTTTCATAATATTCCACTCAAAATCTAATCATGTGCACATATTTCTAATTTTACGAAAGTAATATTTGGTGAATTATGCGAAGTTACTTCTTGTATTTTAAATCCCCGAAGAGAACTGGCCACGAACTACTTGAGCGGAAAAGGATTTTTTTTTTTAATAATCAGATGCCTTTTAGTCTAAAACTTTCCAAGAGCCTCTAAGCCGTTATTAAATACAAATCTTTAATTGGAAAAAGGTAATATTAAGGATGGGAATTAAACTGTGCACAAAAAATACACTCGTAAAAAGCGTTGTCCTGTGAAGCAACTCGTTAAAATCAGTTCTTCATTTTTAGTATTCAAGTAGGGGGGACAGAAAGAGATGGAGAATAGAAGCACTCAAACTTCAGAATATTTGTTCAACACTTACAAGTCATTTATTAGGCAAATAGTACTCCAAAGAAACTGTGCAGTTTTAATGACGCACCTGTAACAATCAATGAGAGGGAAAAGAAATGTTAACATTACACATTGTTGAGTTTAACTTGAATTTATTGAAAAATAGCACGCTTAAAAATATGCAGGAGTTGGATAAGGTAACGCAAAAACCGCCAATAGAAGAGAAAACATATATTAGCTGTACTGAAAACCTGACTATGAAATTTATTTTTAACGTTTGTGTGCCTTTGTGCCTTTAAAAGTTTGTACATTTCAAGAATCACAATGTTTTAGTCGCTCAAGTGTATTGCTGCACATAAATTGAAGTATAATTACTCCCAAAATGGGAAATTTTGTGGTATTTGATTTATAATTTATAACTTATTATCACCCGCTTAGCTCCAGCTTTTCTATCCACGACAGTGCATTTATTGCATTCCTTAGTAGCAAGCATTTTCACTTTTATATCTGCATACAAAAACATAGTTTCTCAATCTAAGAATAACAGTGACAGAACAACGCAATTAATCAGTAGGGATGGCGTTGCACTGACTAGAACAAAAATATTTCAAAGAAAGAACTAATTAAACAAACATCGCGATACAGCCCGCTAAAAATATGGTGCAAAGATCACGAAACATTTAGAGTAGAGCGATGTAACATCTGAATCAGCGAGAAGAAATGTACGCTGTGTTTTACTAAAGATTTTCCCAAATTTGCGGTGCCAACTACAGAATTTGAATATCTGATTTATTATTAAGATATATTTCTGTTTATTCATTTTTAGTCTTCTATCCCGCGATACTGCTGAAGTAATCAATATTCCTAGTAAATTCAACGTAATGAAATGTCAAATGTCAATCATGACATTTTGTGCACTGGTTTGAATGATACTGATTTGGAAAAATTCTTAGGGAGGCCTACTACCAATAGTAACAATTTTAGTTTTCTCCTTCCGTCCCATTTACAGCATTTTGTGCTTGTAAATTCACGAAAATAGGCAAAATAATCTTAGATGCTGTTAAGTGGTGTGGTAGAACAGTTTGGCAGTGAAAGCTGTACTGGGCATGGCGCAAACAGTTTTTATTAACCATCTTATTTGAACTCAGTAAATGCACAAAAGCCGTTACATGCAGATTTACTTTATTTAATTTAAATGTATTGCATTTTACATCACTACAAGATTTAAAGATTGTTTAAATATTTAATTCTATTCCTTAATTTTCACAAATGTGAGCATGTTCTACGTTTAAAATTTTGTATAAATACAGTAATTCATACATGCTGTGTGCTGAATAATATACTATTTATTTACTATGTTATTCAATTACTGAGCACTGCTTTACCCTTACTAGAGTTAATTTTGTTCAATAATTTTATCTTCAAATAATTCTGTTGGTGACCAAATTACTATCCGGAGACTCTAGATGACCATGTATAAGCCACGGAGCAATGATGTTCATTTTTCTGCATGAGGGTGAATTTCAATATCCTCCCAATTATATGACATAGTAACATTTTGAAAACGCGCGGTTCTAAATGTAGATTTCGTTTTCCTTCAACTATGAAATATTTGCGGGATGACTTGCCAGAAAATAAAAGAATATTGAAACATATGCTATTAAATGTTATATAAATGTATTCCAGCAACTATATGTAATTTATCTTCTTATTAGCAAACAAATGTGTATCTTTCTCAAATATTCGTTTATTTAGTCTACGCACTGTACAGCAAGAACACAAAAAACAACACTAGTTCAGCAGATATATTCCCAAATATGTTTGCTTTGCTTATCATTTTTACTAATTTCAAGTTGACTGAAGTAGTATTACCTGATCTTTAAGTATGGGATGAACAATTTTGTTTCTTTGCAATTTGGACATGCGAGTTTTATTTTAAACGGCTGCATGGTGTTTACACCTCATTTAATACTTCACAAGATTAGACCTTCTTTAAATGTGAAAGGAATTGGTTAGGACGATCGAAAGAGCATATCAGTGATATGAAAATCTTAGCGTTCGGACATTAGACATGCCATGTCTGGCCAAAATACGAATTTCATGATTTTCTTATACAAGCTGAATCAACAAGTCATATTCAGGATTTAATTAATCAAATTATAATAGCAATAAAATTAATTGATTTGAAAGTGCAGCAGTGGATAGAAAGGCCTCACTTAATCCATGGCTAAACCAATGTAAAAGATCGCTGTAGTCAAATGTGTGGAGAGTGGAGGTATAATTCCATTATGACTCCATCAGTTAGGCTCAGCCAATAGCGACAGCGTGTAACTCGCATCACTTGGAGCTCCAAGCTCTAGTTCGCTTGGTCCTCCCCCCATGAGAGAGTATGCAGCAGGCAAATCATGGAGGAGACTGGATACTAAGCCTAATAGCTGTTAATGAGTGTTTATTGACACATTGATTAACAAAATCTATCATCATTTACCCAGAACTCAATCATGGATGTGGGTTTTAATGGGAATAAAATACTGAAAATGAATAAATGAGCAAAGAAATAAAAGGGAAAAGAAATAAAATGTAGAAAAGTAATTTGTCTTAGTAAATTCAGTACACTTTCTAGAAATGAGCAAAAATTACATTTTTTGTTTATACTGCTCTCCATATGCATTTTTTCTGTCGTTTCTTTGATATTTTCAGCGATTTTATAAAATTAAGAGCTGTTATTCAGAATGTGCAGCAGAAAATTTGTGAAAAAATCACAAAAAAATCGGTTTACATTGTTAACACCAAACTTCATATTTGACGAACTTTGTGACCAAAAACATTCCATATACAAAAATAATTACATTTGCAGTTAAATACACACCAGTAATGACATAAATACATAATTACCGTGCAAAAAAATGTAATTTTTCGACCTTTTGCAGTGAAATGGGAACAATCACTCTTCAAGCACCAACGGTATACTAAGCTTCATATTTGCGTTCTCTCTGCCATGACACGTGTTCCGTGGTTTTAGGAATAGTAACAGGGGCATAATCCTGACCCTATTTAGAAAGTTGAACAAGCAGACTATAGATTCCCTATCTCAAACTGTTTTTCTAAAACCCCTCTACAATTTTTTAAATTATTGCGGAGTAATTCATTAACAGCCGATATAGTACAACGTGTCTAAATCGCCCTAACATGTTTACAGGTAGAACGACCGACTCCGGTAGATTCCCTCAAAAGGGTCGAGCCCCACTGAAGTCCGTTTTTCTATCAGAGGCCGGAGCAGAAAAATTTCCAAAGCGCAAGTCACCGTCTCACTGAGCTTGGCCATCTCGCCCTGGCACTTTCGACGCTGTAACAAATCTAACGGAATGAAATAATTTGAAATGGCATAGGCGAAAATTGGTGGATTGTAAATATCCATCCCAGCATTCGGCTAATAAATCAGGGAAAATCACGAAAAAAGAAGAAGAAAAAGGAAAGTCAGGATGACCGGCTTAACGGGAATCGAACCCGGGATCTCCTGGACGATAGTCTTAAGTATTACCTGCTCGATAACGATGACTATTAATCAATTATATTTGCATAAATTATCAAAGCATTAATTATGTTGAATATGTCAAACAGAATTTCCTCATATGCATTACGAAAATTATAATTTTTGTACATTGTGAAATAAAAATGTCCAGTGATAACTTCAATTTAAATAAATAATTATTAAAATATTTGCAATGAATCAGAAAGAGTTTAAAAATTTAAGACAAGTTTTGCTTAAACTATTATTGAAAACACCTTTTTTGTCCAAAATGTCTATGATATTTAGAACAGCAATCTCAAACACATGAATATAAGCGTTGTAAGTTTGGAATACTGACTTCTTAATGGTTAACTTTTTTCGCTATCGCTTGAGGATTGTGGCACACCGCGAATTGCTTCTTTTACATTCTAATTTTAAATTTGTCGTAGAATACGATTTTCCAGAGATAGTACTACGCAAATTTTGAGACATTCTGCATTTGCGTCATAATAGCACTAAAACGAAAATAATTAGGTAGTTTTATTAAACAGTTCCGTAACATTATTTTGAAATGTTCTGGATATTAAAATGGGTTTAAGGCCAGGAAAGTGTGAAAATAATGTTAAAATTATTAATAATTTTCTGATGTTTTGGCAATTTTAACTTAAAAAGAGTTTTTATTTCACCCCTAGGTCATTTTGAGGTCCTTAAGTTAGTTTGTTTGAAGGTTTAGGTGTGCAGGTGAAACATGGGCGTTATCATGTTATACCTGTTAATATTGGTACCATAAATTAAAGGTTTCCAAAATCAATATTCAAATATCCTTGCATTTCAAAATGAAAACAAGTTGCAAAGTTGTGTAAAGTTTTATCTACAGTAAGAGCTTACAAGTTTCAAATATTTATTAAACTATACTGTAAAAAATTTGTTTCAAGACCTTGTCAAAACTTTTGACTGTATTTCATGTGGTATATAACTTCATTTTTAAGATCACAATTATATTTTAAAATCAAAATAATAATAAATTTGTATCTTATATTGCAGGGCAATTTTCAAATTAAGAAACCAAATTAATAACACGTGCGCGTTGAATTACGCTTTTCTCACACTTAAAACTTTCAAAATATTACATTGATTAAAAAGTTCTTACGATTGAATTAAATTTTTCACAATCATCTATAAATTGTCGTTAACTATAATTAAATGTTTAAATCAATCCAACATAAGTATTGGGTTATTATTCGTTCAGAGCTAAAAGCATGTTAGTTAATTTTTTCCTATATTAGAAAGATATACTTAAAATTATTTTTTCTTTTTTGACATAACGGACAATGTTATAGTTTATTAATTTAAATTATTATTATTAATTTAAAAATTTTAAAGAACAATTTAATATTCATGCTCTCGCTATTTAACCAAAGTATAACGCATGATAAATTATAAGACCAACTTGAGTAAAACCCTAGAAAATTCAAACTTCAGTTATATCTAGTCTTGAAATAACATAATAATTCTCATTGGATTTAATTTAATATTTCCCTAATAATTCTGGTTGAGGTCCTTTATGAACATGAAAACAAAAGTTTATTTTTAAACGGAATCTGCGTTAAAATAATTATTTTCTCACTCCAAAGAACATTCTGCATATAAGGAAACTACATATGTGATTTTGAAATTAAGTTGCACATTACCTCTGTTATAGTTGCCCCTTCACAAGAATGTTATTAAATAACCTAAGCTCGTTAACTTACTAGAAGAGCTCACCCCTCCCTTGAGTCTAGAGATTCCCTGGTTTTTACAGTAATGATGCAAACATCCGAATTTTCGCCGCTTGAATTACGTTCCATGTCTAAATTAAGATAGCAGTTTGGTGTTATTGTTGCTCTAGAGAATTCGCGTGCGTAGGTTTTTGTGCACGCAGCAACTCTTCTACTCTCATTTGTCTGGAATAGAGATGTGTTTCTTACTGTTTTATTTCCTTGAGCATTGCTTGGATTGTTATCAGAACGCGGAGCTGTAACACACGCAGAAAGTCATACATGCGTGATCTACCACACGCGAGTCCAACACACTTGCATGATTTCCCAAGTTTGCCTAGGTCGTATATTTGGGATCCCCAAATACGCCGGCATTAAACAAATGCTACCGTAATGTTTACTTTCAGTACATAATGTAAAAATACCTCTTTTCTAGTCAGTGGGACCTGGTTTTATCTCCGTAAATAGTGTTTACTAAATAAGAATGTATTCAGAGCATTTTCTCAACTAAGTATTTAGAAGAATAAGCAATATCTGAAATTCTTTCCTGTCTTTGCAGCACACGTAGAATACCAAACGCTTAAATTTTCACACGTGAAATACAAAAAGCTTAAAGGAAAACCCAGCGGACACGAATGTTACATGAATACACTTCGAAAATATGTTGCAGTCTCAAAGAATGAGCTCTTAATGTTGGGCGTGTTTGTAAAGGGTTGAAGTGATTGTTTTATATGTATAATACTTGACATTTATGAATATACCTATAATCTCTAAGTTTTCTGGTTGTGCCAATCTAATACTTTTATTCTGCTTTAATTTTAAATGTATATGCAAAATGGTTTCAATCTTCTAGGCCTCCAATTATTTTGATTTATATACAGAAAAAAGTAAATTGTTTCAGTTGTATTTTTGTAGAAAATACGTGTTTGACTTTCCATTGTGCATTTGTGTATTGCGGGAAAGCTGACAGTGAAATATTCGCTAGAATAAAGAATATTTATTTCTGATTGCCACTTGCAAACAAACAAAAAATCGTACAGGTTACTACCGTAGCAGATAATTGTGTGCTAAATTTCCAGGAGTAATATATCCATCAGGAAGTGCAATTTTCTGATCGATGGCGGAAGTTTAAATCCAAGGCATTGAAGCAGGAATTGTCTCAAAAATTTCTATTTTAATTATGATTGCTTCTGATGGGAATTATAATTATGCATTTGATTTCAGGTATTATTAACAAGGTCAAGAAAGACTAAATAAGCAATGGTATCAATATTACCATTATGATCAATATTTTAATATTGTAATTGCTAGTGTATATATATGTGTGTGTGTGTGTGTGTATGTCTTTTTGACTAATAATTAATATTGAAGTTATCTTTCTATAATAATATGATTGACAGTGCAAATACTTATGTCTTTTTTATAATTATGTGAAAGGGACGGAACATTCTGACCTTCTGATGCCTGTAGAAAATCTTAGGGCAATAAGATTTGCCCCTAAAATTTCATTTTTTTCGTTAAAGAGGGAGGACCCCTTTCTCCCATTGCCAGCCATCCATCAAGGTTTGCCGAGATCAGGCCGCAAATGCTTTTATTGCCTCGGCATGGAAAACCAAGAAATATGATTTCAATCGATAACAGTACTGGTAATCAAAAGAAACTCCGCAAAAGGAAACAGGTATCTTAGAAGAAACCAAAAGTTTAGCTATTTCTAACAGTTTCAAAGGAATGCCGTTTATATGACCGAAACGTGCCTTATCGCAAAACTTTAGTGTGGGGATCCGAGAATTAGAAAATTGGGGGAAAAAAGAAAAAAAAAGTAGCAGCGGGAATAAAACTTTAACCAATAAATACTCCTCAAAATTGGACGAATGACGATGAATAAACAATATTAAAGGTATCATGTAATAGACAATAAGAGGTTAGAATTGAGTCGGTTTTTAGAATATTTGAAGAAATGAAAGTTCGCGGGGGACGGTGCGATTTGACGTAATAGATTTTATATCACATGTAAGAAGTAAGCTGTTGAGAATTAGAGAAGATGTAGAGAGAAAGAGTGGCGGGACAGTACGAGGGATCACGACACCGAGTAGAGGACCGGGAAGTACAACACAGTGATATTAGTAAGGCAGTCAATAAGTGAAAGATATCACACAACAGTTTAGTGAAAGAAACACGTCATCATTAAGATAATATACGAGTCTCGTTACATTAGTGTTAAAGCTACAACGGTCAGATTATTCTTATGGTAAAACACTTACATCGAAGTGATCAGTGTTATAATAGTGTTTGAGCAAAATTATAGGCGACAGTCACGCGTGAATTTGTGACGAAGGAATGCCGTTAAAGCTAAAATTAAAGTTATGGGAATAAGTGTATTTGAATCTTCGAGTGGTGAACTTTAGCCTGATGGCAAATATACAGTAAATATCAAAACCAGACTTGTCATCACGCGACTGACGCTCAGCATGTTCCTAAATCCTTCAATTGTCCAATAAATTAAAAGTTCAACTTGAAACCAAAAGCGTATTATTCCACTGAAGAAAGCACTTCCTTAATGACTTCAAGTCATTAAAACGGTTCATATCCCCCTCAGATTTTTATTCTCTGCTTTGGAACCAGAGAAATAGAAAATATGAAACTCCATACTTCAAGAGCCGAGGCAAAACAAGTAGATCATTTAAACATCTAATTAATTATTAGCATTAACAATTTTAGACCATCGTATAAAAACCACACTAAATATTTAGCCCCCCCCCCGTTATTACAAGCCGAAATCAAAAAATCGGTTTTTTAAAAAACGAGAAGCATGATGAAATGGACTCTCTAGTATAAATTTTAAACACGATTAGTTCAGTACATGCGCAAAACAATTTTCCAATTGTGCAGCGAATTGTGTAGGAAAAAGAGACGCGAGTGAGTGCCATTTTGTATAATATACTATCCATTTGCATATTCGTCCATGGTATAAGCGTCTAATACAGTTTATTTATACTGGGTGGCCCGGGAAACACCGATTCGGTCATAACGAACCAGCGTCGAGAGTGCATATAGCCAAGGTAATGAAGGGTAAATTTCGTGAGCAATCCTATACGCGATTCACGTTTCACGTTTCATCAGTTGAACTCAAATTTCTAGTCCCTAAGAACATTTCAGTATGAGTCAAGATCAAGGAATGTACAAATATTTTTTGACAAATGTAACCCATAATTTACTGTGGAATATTGTTCAAATTTTGACTTCCGAGTGCTGCCGCGTCTTAGTAGTAAAACTGATAATGGTGACGTTTCCTACAGGCCGAGCTGTACTTTGTCGAAACTTAGATGCCTGACAAAGGTCTGCTTGTAGCGAACTATTGTAGAACCTTCGCCAGACATTCAAGCTACGACAAAGTGCAGTTAAGCATGTAACGTCAGCATGACCAATTTTACTACTAAGACGCAGCAGGCCATATTTTAGCTATGAACACGTGCCGCGGAAGCTTCTTCACTGTGAATATTATTGGAGTTTTGAATTAAATTTCGCGTGCCTCTTGCAAATGTTTTCAACTTCTAGTAGCACAGTTTCTTATTGTAAAATTAATGTAAATATGCAAGAGATTCTTTACTAAATGGTGTTTAAATTTTTTGTGACAGCCATAGCCAGAGATATAATTTGTTACGTACATTTTGTGGGCCATCAAATGTATGTTGAGTTTCATAGTGACAAAGCTATTGTTAAGTTCTGTCTCTGGTTTAGCAATAGATAACCGGTTTGTGTCCAATTACTTTTCGGCAGTGCCTTTTAAGAATTTGTATTTCATAATCCGCGGAGTAAGAAATAGATGCTGTTATTACACGAAATAACCATTCGTCATTTATTTTTTGCATACTATATTGCTCGACCGCGTAGAAAATAGAGCCCATAAACTTATGAGTTAAAAATTAGAGAACAGCCGTTCTTCTATTAGCGCCAACCTCTTTGTCTTTTTGCTTTCGCCAACCGAGCAAATTATCTGTTTCCATAGTCTTACAAATTAAAGTTGTAAGAATAGTGCACACTAATTAACATTAATTGAAAATTATTCTTAGAATCAATGAGTGTCTCGGTTTCTGTAAAGCATAACGAATCAAACCCCGCAATAAAAGCGCCATAGAAGTGAGCATTCACTATGAATAAATTTTCTGACATTAACAAAAATTTCTGTAATGTATATTTCATAAACAAAATATTTATTTCCAAATTTCATTCCATTTTCTCTACAGTGAGTTTTCTTAGTTACGAGTCAATATAGTACAGCTGTGTGCTGGAAGAAGTCACTTTTAATGCATATGTAATGCACGTACTGGTAGCAGCTTGTGGTTAGTTTCAGGGAGGCTTTGTTGTCAAGTGCGTAGTATGTTCCCGTGTTACTAGGTGCTTTCCTTGTATGTAAATTGTGAGCTATTTGTTTTTGTTAGTTACGCTACTACATTAATATAGTCTCGAAGAATGGGCTTCTAAGTACGACACATAAGTGAAAACGGATTTTTGCAGTGAAGTGGTAGGGCGATTCGCAAGAAAATATCCTGGTAACCGTGGTGCAATTAGAGAAACTGTTCGTCAGCTTGTTAAAATATTATGATAGACGGATTCTCTCAGTGACAAGAAACATGTTCCGAACCGCCATGTTCTTACAGAAAAAAATTTAGATAAAATACAGGAATTTTGTGCGCAGGTGCCGGCATCGCTTCAAGCAACTCCTATGGTGCAAGTTAGCATTCGCTATAAAATAAAACTAACTTTTTGTACGTGCTATCATTGATCAAATTTGGGCTAACAGGAAAGTGAGGATAGCCGTACTCGCGCGGCCCACATTTTAGCTACGGACGCAGGCCAAAAATAACTGTCTATATACACCTTTTCCAAGAAATCGGGGCATGTGCCAACAAGCTTGTCGTAGAGAATTTCTGGGCAGAAAATTGTGAGCCTGTTTTTAAAAAGATATAATTATTTATATGTAAATAATTACTTTATGCAAATATATAATCAAATAAAACAATGTCTATTATTAATTATTATTCTTAATGCATATTAATGCATGATATATTGTTTGATTTCATCATAAAGCCATAATGTCGGTTAAGTTTATTATGTTTATCATACAACATATTTACAGTTATACTATAATTTACCACTAGCCAAAAATATTTTGAACCTATAGTAATTTATAAGTTTTATATGAGCAGTGAGTTGGAAGACAAATCATAAGCCGTAAGTGTAAAGTGCAACTTGAATATTCTGTTCCCTTCGCAACAGATCTTTGGCTATATTTTAGACATATTTTGTCATATTATGGTAAAATTTTACCTCCCAGAAAATTCTGTGCACTATCAATGTATACATTTAGAAAAAAAGGTATAAAGTGGAAAAATGAAAGGAATCATTAAAATACCAGATATAGCCTGAAATGAAACTGATTGGCAGAAACACGACATCCAAAAGAACGAACATAGATTTGAATGTGGAATTGCGTGAAATGAAACTTTGGTATTACATAGTGGCAGAAAATAGAATAATTTCTGTCCATCTCTTTCATTTGTGTCCAATTCAGGTGTTTGCACCAATGACAAATAGAGTCATGCGGAAAAATTACCTGTTTTAAACAGGGTTCTCGCGAATCAGGTCACGATATCAATCTACAAAACAGAATGTGAGCCAATCTGCCCATGTTGCTGCAAACTATTAATAAGCGAATATAATCAAATTCTGAAAACCTGCTGCTTGCCTGGACTTCCGGATTATAACAGCTGCATAATAATTAAATTTAAAACAATGTTTAAAATTTATACATTATTTAGCTCATATGTGCCTGTTATTACATATGCTGCAGGCTTAGAAATACAGGAATATCGTGTATGTGAAAACGCTTCTGTATTATTTGTTATGCAAGACACTAATATTGCAAATAGCATTTTCAGTTTTGGCTCATAAAGTTGCCTGGTTCACTGCATTTACTGTGCGAAATTAATGGTGCAACTCTGTATGAGAGTTTATATCGAAAGATAATAGAGTTTTCATTCATGAATATCCTAGATCATATTGTAAATTCTGTCACTTTAGCACAAGTATTTCATAGTACCAGTTTTAGCATAGAAATAATATTTATATACAAATTTTGACAAATGAAAGTAACATAGAGTTAAATAAAGCACTATCAAGAAAAATACTTGGAGGTTAAAGAAAAATGAACACACGGCTTTTACACTAAATAATTCATATTTTAGATAGTAAGCAGTAGTTATGCAAATATCTCCTGTTTTGTGTGCCAGTTTTCAATCCCTTACGTATTCATAATACGCAAACACTCATATGAAATTATATATACTAGTTAACTAGGCGAGGTTAGTAGAAATGAAACCTGAAATCTGGTATACAAAGACTGGATATTTCGGATAATTTAGTCTTCAAGTCCTTTTCGATTGGATACTTGGTTATCACAAGCATCGCGTTTTTTTTTTTTTTGTGCCAGCTTTTAATCTCTTGAGTGTTCCAAAATTGTAATACTTAAAAATCCTTAAGAACAATATAACACTGGAAGTCGTAATATACGACAGCTGTAAAGTATATAAAAATAGTGTAAATGGAGTATCAGTACCCTGTTAGCTCGATAATAATAAACTAATAGAGTGGAAGTCATGGCTGTTTTAAACATTAAACTGGTTTTCTCAGACACCAATTTTTAACGAAAATAGAGGAAGTTAGACGTAACTTTCATCAGATTAAAGAAACCCAATTTTGAGATTCTCAATATTATGAAGTGTTGTTAATCCTTCTTCCTTCCGGAGGATTATGCAATGCAGGAACTGAAAGCTCACCCTCCCTCTTTGTAGCTTTCTCTGTTCCACTCTCATTCTCTT
This sequence comes from Metallyticus violacea, assembly GCA_030762175.1. Classification (NCBI taxonomy): domain Eukaryota; kingdom Metazoa; phylum Arthropoda; class Insecta; order Mantodea; family Metallyticidae; genus Metallyticus; species Metallyticus violacea. The sequence goes on from CM060846.1 coordinate 293,098,798, forward strand.
CCCCCACCCCCCTCTCTTTCTCTCTCTTAATCCGTGCCTGCAGTTATAATTAACTGCAACTCTTAAAAATTTCAAAGTAAAAATATAAGAGGTTTATTATTCTGCAGCACAACTTTATTATTCTTTCTCGCCATAGTAAAAGAATAAGTGGTTTCAATGTAAGCCAGAGCTTATGTTTCATTTTTAAGAACCATTATTTCCCACGCGATACACCACATATATGTGCACATATAACTATCGAAATTGCGAAAGAGTAAGGTTGTAAATTTTGTACCAGGTAGCTGAGAAGCAACAGTTCACGATCCATATAGGCCTATTCTATAATCTGGTTGTGATAATACAAATGTGAAGCTTTTTATCATTGAAATTAGTAAAGAAATATAAAGAGTAAAATAATAAAGTAATTTATTACTTATAAAGCATCGTAATAGCGTATGAAGTAGAGAAACCAAGGAGGACAGGTATGAGGCAATAAAGTGGAGGTGGGCCATGCATCAGACGAAGAATTGAAAGATTTCCAGACTAATGTACCGATGAAGCATAAAATATACAGGTTGAGCCATAATAGTGTGGACTACTTCACTTCATGTACACTTACGGTTGACATATGTTTTCGCAGAGGGTTTAGCAAGCAAGCAAGCAAGCAAGCAAACAAACAAACAAGATCTCAAGACTTAAGAATCACTTAAGAGACTCGTTCAAACATAATTTGAACAAAGATGTTCTAGTGTCAAAGTTGCAGCAATAAAATAATATATATTCAAATTATTTAACATTTTGATAACCAGGGAAGTTTTATGGATAAGAAAATAAAAATGCAACGGAGAGGTCTCACTAAGGAAGCACTGGTTTTACACTTAGAAAAATCTCCTTGAAAACCCATTTTGTACACTTTATGGAAAGTTGTGAATTTTTTGTGGTTAAGTACATAAATTGTTGATGTAAAAGTTATGTTTAGCTGAATTAACAATGCTGAACTGCGTTCACAGCGGCGCGCTCAAGGCATGCTAAAAGGCCGCGCTAGTGGTTAGTGCCTGTATGGCTCTTGTTTGTAACTACATTACTGTGAAATAATAGAAATGCATGTCCTGAGCTAATAGTTCATCAGAACTGTGAAATGAGTACGAAAACAGTTCAAATGATGTTGGTTCATTACAGACCGAAAGTAAAATATTTAACCTCGTTTCAGCCGGAAATAAATTCAAAAGGGACCGCTAGTGCCTCCAATATGTAGCGTAGATAGGTACTAGCAAACTTGCTGCGGCTATATATGCTACTATTGTCATCTGCACTCGAGGTTATTCAGTGACACTTGATAGAGATTTTTGGTAAAAAAATTAATTTATTTTTGTGTAATATGTGTCTACAAACTTTGTAGAATATGTTCAATATATAATTTTTTACGTGTTTGCGGCATTTAAATTCTTGTAAGCATCTATTTAAATACGGCAGGCACTATGCCACATCCCCTTTTCTTCTTCTTCTTCTTCTTCTTCTTCTTCTTCTTCTTCTTCTTCTGTAATTCCAAGGAATGGGTTTATCTCCTTCCGCCCCAAAGGCATTTTATTCCTTAAAGTGACCTTTCCACCTAGTTCTCGGCCGTCCTATATCCCATCTTCCATTTGCTTTATAAAGAGAAGCATGCTGTGACAGTCTGTCAGGGGACACCGATTGATATGTTCTTGCCAGTTCATTTGGTATTGAATTAACTGTTGCACCGTACTGTTTCTTACATCTAGTGTCATTTTTATGTCCGTACTTCTCAATTTATTTCTTAGAGGTACTCCTAATAGCCTTCTCATAAATCTCATTTCTTAGCTTTCAATGCCATTTTGTCTTTCTTCCCTCATTACGCAAGTTTCACTACTTTACTACGCGAGGAGACACCGCTGGAGCTCTGTCTCGAGCGACAGCGGAGAGAACCGAGTTCCTCTCGGCCCCGAAAGGGAGCAAATATAATTCAATAATAAGGCACACTAGCTCAAGGGCAAGTTCGCTCAGATGATTAAAGCTTCATGTTGTAAGTGCAAAGGTAGTGGGTGCAAATACCTATGACGCAGAGCTATTTTTTATAGCTGGGGTTAAAGCAGATTTGCCACCATTACAATGATTTACCTGCTTATTTAGTAGCACACAGTCCCCTACCAATTTTTATTTAAGAAAAGGTGACGAGCGTAGGCCGTCAGGCCGTAGCTCACCGTAACAAACCACTGAGACCACCTTTTTTAGGTTTGTGTAGTGTTTATATGAACTATTTGCACATTCCAATGACAACAAAGTGATAAATTGTAGTTGAAATATATCTGAAAAACTAAATTTTGTAATAAGGAACAACATATTTCAACCTGACTGTTACGGAGGACAAAGCATAGATTAGATTACCTTTGACAAAAAAAATAATACATACATCATTTATACTGCTATAAGCGGATTCCTTTTTCATTTTGGTTGCGGCTCTTCACGCGTGCACTTTCTGCACTGTCGCTCGAGTTCGGCTTTCTCCGCTGTCGCTCAGGACGAAGCTCCAGCAGTTTCCTCTCTATGTAAGGGATGTGGTTCTGACCTGCACTTGTTAGGCATCTGAGTTGCTGTGGATAATGGGAAAGTGGTTGATGAATGCGTAAGAAAATTGTACAAAAAATTGGAAAATTGGTATGGAACACAATAATTACTATTAAGGATAGTAGAGGGGTGGAAAGAAACCGACTGTGTATTTACTGTTTTAGTCACTCTCAAGAATTACATGTTATGCGATATGCTAATTATTTAGGAGATGAGGACTTGAAGATTATCTTACAATTTTAGAAGCTAATGTGTATAAGCAAGGAGTAGAAGTAAAAAAATATGTAATGTTATGCTATGCTCAAAATGGTGTGGGTAGAAAATTAAGAGAAAAAAGAAAATAAATTGAGGGAATAAAACTGAGTGATGACAATCTGGCTGTATTACTGATGCAGCAATAAATTCATTGCAATATTATTATGAACTGGATATTTGGAGACACGCAGGGGAAAAGAATGTAAAGGAAATGAGGAAATCCATATGGGCAACCTATTTCCAAAAGTTGCCAACGGATGAAAATGCACAACATGAATTATACCCTAAAGGTACTAACTCATGGTGGCAAATTTCAGGAAGCTATAGGCACAGGAACTACTAATGCACATAAAAATAACATTCGAAAATGTGTATTGTGGGCAATAAAGCCAATCTATGGTTACCTCACTGACTGCCAGTTGTTAATGAAATGGTTGCATTGGACATACTCAGAAATTTGTGAGCAATGTTTAGATGCGTTAATATGTTTTAATGATCATAGTTTGAAAAGAGGGAAATATTTGAAAATTTATCGCTGGAACCAGTAGTTAAACATACATTTGAAGCTGAAAAACCAATATAGGATCTAATAACTTAACTCATTTAAAACTTAAGAACATTTATAACATAACTATTGTAGACAGATATCCGAAATTTTGTGTGCATGTACAGCATGGTTTGATCCATACTTGAGATTAAAGATTTTATTTTGAAAAACCCTCATTACTGTGGAAAAAAGTCTTTGTTTGAAAAAAATGCTGACACCGAATAAGAACTGTTTTAAAAATGCAGTATGACTTACAAACACACAATGTTTCACCTCCCATATCAAAAATCCTGTTAATAAAGTGATATTAAAATTGGATAACTGAAATATTACATTTAAAAGAGTTCAGATTATAGCACTTATATTATTATAATTGTTCATATCATTTTAAAAATATATAAAATGAAAATAATTCATCACATGTACGTTTGTAATAATGTTTTAAGTTTAGAAAGAACTGTTTAATCGAAGGGCTACAGAAAAAAATGTTTTAAGTATAGATAATGAGAAGGAAGAAATAATTCACAGAAAAGGTGTATCCTTGGATGATCTGTTGCTCCCACATATACCTAAAACGAATTACGGTAACATTGTTTTTATTTCAAAGTATTATAAAATAATAAAACTGGCCAGTGTACTAGAGATTTTATTGGAAATTAGAATAGCGCAGCATATTTACTGTTCATATTCGCTTTTTATGTACGGTATCGCTAGCTACAAATCATTCACCACGTTACAAATACATAAGTATTTGTAATTTTTAATGTTAACATTGTAATAGTAAAGAGCACCTCAAATTGTGCAACTGAAATCGTTCTAGTTCTTTTGAATGTAAAACGCTTTTACTATCTCAAAATTATACATGACTAAATCTGGGGCCCTTTGCAATATTACAAGAATGTTGGTGTTAATTTTTGCTACTGTATATGTTTTCTTTGTCTTTTTAAAATTTACAAACTCTTCAAAGGGATTAAACAACCATATTTACACATATACACCATACGGATTTACTACATAGGGTGAACATAACAAAATGTTAAAAAGTTGGAATTAAAAGTGGTTTTCTTAATTTACTATAGATTTCAAACCAAGTCGCGAAGTAAGTTTTATCAACCATATATACATATATGTATCTGAAATGCACACGCTGTAAATGATCATAAGCATGGAAGAACTAAAGTAGGCTTACCAATATAATTATGAGGAAACTATTTTCGACTTCAAGTTTAGATTAATGAAACAATTTTGAAACAGAAAGAGAGAGAGAGAGAGAGAGAGAGAGAGAGAGAGAGGTAGCTTATGCAGCAGCATTAAAGACGCGCATTCGGGAGGTCTCAGTTCGAATCCCCTGGGGCCGACCATCCTGACCTTCAGTTGTTTTGTTCTTTCCCCTTATTGCTTAAGTGCACGAATTCCTTTCCACGAAATTTCCTTTCTCCCATTTGACCTCATTTCATTTCGTTGGTTTTATTGCAGGGTGGAAAGTGCCAGGCAAGCGAGGTGGTACTGTGTACGGTGTGACTGTGAATTGCTCTTTGAAAAGGTTTGTACCCGGACTTCTGGTGCAAAAGCGGCCTTTCTGAGGGGGGCGCGCTGCCGGTGTCGAGGTGCTCTTATCTGAAAACATTCAACCTGGCAGCTCGCTGTCTTCTTCACCTCATTTCTTCCTCCCGGGGGTTTCCACATTTGTGGCGTAGGCACATACGGCCAGCCCCTGAGTATAGCTTAACTACCGAAAAGTTATCCTTTGTTGATGTCAATGCAGTTATGGAGCACGAGAAGAGTACTACATAAACAAAAAACTTAAAACAGGAACATCTGATAGCTTATAGTAATAATTCACACATTTTAGAAGAATTAAAAATATAATTTTCAAGATATTATACATTTCTAAAAGAGAATGACAACTAGTGTTGATTAGTATAGTAATAAGTGTAAAAATGTTTGGTCAGTGATAGTAGACAATTTCAGCATTAACTACAGGGTTTTCACGTAAAAACTATCCCGCATGCGCGGTGTTTGGTTCTAAGTGGATGAACGTGTCGCGCCGATTGCCCAGATGTAGATAAGTGCCTGCTAAGATCGCAAATGTAAAGCGGCATTGGTATATTGAATCGACTATGTTGAATAAATAAGCCTGAAATAATATGTTCAGAGAAATGTTCAATGTTGTTTCTGAATGGTGCAGAAATGTTTTAGTTCCAGCAAAAAGAATGTAGTTTAGAGCAGAAACATTATGGGAATGTCTGGATTAAAGCTCTACTAAATTTATGTTGTAATGTCCAGAGAAGTTGGTATTTCGGTGTTTAGTTTCAAAATGCCCATCTTTAAACTTTTGATCGATGCAGTACTTCTATGAAATAAGCATTAGCATGAATGAGTAAATTGATGCATGCTCCCTAAAGTAAAGCTAGAGCAAGGTAATTAGTGGCTCACAAAATGAAACAAAAGAAAATTGTATAAAGGGAACAGGATAAAATTATACGATACAGGAATATCTGGAAGCTATTTAATTTGCATTATTGAGTTATAATTAAGAAGGCACTATGTGCATTGCCGAAACTCAGTTTTAGCCTCTCAAGCTGCCGGTTGTTAGCGTCTGGCACTTGTTTTTGCCATTCCGTTTCAAATGAGACAGAAGGAAATTAGCTACAGGGGTTTTCTGTTCCGATACATTTGCCACCAGATTTTCCTGGTCGGAGTGGTCTCCAAGGAGGATTGAGGGAGGGGGGGTAGAGCTACATAATGTGCCCAACTAATGGACTTAAGTGCAGTCATTGTAACGAACTGATGGATGGTATCACAAGGCAATACACCACCAGGTCCATAATTCTCTTCCTGCCAGCACAACTCACTTGTAAATTACAGAATCGTAGTTTTCAATACTTGCTGCCGTAACAGTAAAATTAAAAGTGGTTTATATCTGTAGAAGAAAAAAACTGCTTTTAAATGCCTAAAATCCCCCTAAACCACGCTAATTGGAATAAGGGTCGTCATTTGAATTTGGCTAAACCTTCGCCTTTTATTTAAAACGTTTTGCATTTTAATGACTTCTTTGTTACCCAATGCAAATGCTCCTAACTAAAATGGACAATGCAAGAATTAAGCTCGACTCTTTACGGTGAACTTTATTGCATTTTCCAGAAACTGTGCTTTATGAAATCAAGCTATTCTAGACAATATATTTCTACCAATTTATTTATCATAATTATATAGGAGATATTATCTATTGTAAATAAAAGGAATATTTGTATTTGCATTTACTTTTTTTCGTGGTTTGCTTTCTAAAAAGTATGTATGATTACTTTAGGGGAGTTTTTTACAGCGTAACATCTTTAAACTATTTTAATGCCACCAACCTCCTCTTCATAAATCAAATTGTTGTGGTTTTATAATTTCAGTTTCTAAGTTTATGGTATAATGGTAATAAAGTTATTTTAAATATACTTCAATGACTATTTCACTTATGGGACATATTTTCTGTCAATGCAATGTAACAAAATTTAAATTTCAACCAATATCACTGTAAATGTATGGTAATTTTAGCGTAATTATTTTTCCACCTAGACGTACACTCGTCTTTTCATTGTTTTTCCACAAATTCATGAGCAAGAATCGATTAATTGCGACAGCCAACAATCTTATCACAAAGTGGTAAAAGGAGAAAAATAAATTAACCACTCTAGTCGATTGATTCACTTATTATATAGGGCATTTGCTGGAATCCAGGAACAAGAAATTAAGAAATTCATTGAGCACAGCAATGCATGCGCTCTTAAACCGTACCTATAGATTTTGAAGAACATAATTCGGCAATACTAAACATACTGCGAAATTTTTCTTCCTCATCCTCATCTACTAATTTTTACATATCCATTATAACTAACTAAATTGGAGCTCCTTCATTCAGTTTTTATAATTGCGTTTTTAATAATTGTTAAGTGTTTATTCAACTATTATTTGCTGAGCGAATTTTGGAACTAAATTCTAATTTTATTCATTAAACAAATCTAATAAATATAACTGGATATTCTGAGCTTCGTCGCTACGCTCGTGAATTTGTTAGTAAACTCAGAATATCTTGTGATATATTTGAAATAGCTTAGAAAAACGAAAGATTTAATAGGCAAATTAAAGCATCCAAAACAGAATAAGGAATAGCAGGCAGCCTCTGAAAAAAAAAATGTTAATAAATGTGACTTGGTAAATTGTCCATAGATCCGTGTTAATTATCGAAAAAATTATATTTAGTTTAAACATTATTAGAATCCATTAGGCAATATTAATATTATACAGGTCTCTTAAAAGGGGAATTTGAGTATTCTGTTAACTGATTTGTTGGCAAAATAGACTCTTAGAACAAGTCTTATTGAGGAAATGAAAATTAAGATAATACATGGCGAAACAAAAATAAACGGCCATATGCAGCTACCATGTTAGACCACTATAGGCCAGCACGGGTGACTGAGGTCTTGTTAAACGCATCCGCATTCCCGCCGGGATCGACCTCACTAACTGAGGTTTATCCAGGTTTATCTCGGTCCTCGCCACGGAAAGGTACCCTAAAACTTATTTCCAGAAGGTTTCCTTAAAAATAGTATTAAAAACTAAATCCTTTCACAATTTTCCATTTCATATCATTGTCCACCGCCTTTGATGCCTTGGTAGTGAAAAAGATATAAATCATCGAATAAAAAGGAAGTTAAACCAAAAGCTGCATTTCATATGAAATAGAACTTTTTTTTTTTTTTTTTGGTAGTATCGAGGACGTTGCCAAATCTTTAATCCTCACTCCTTACTTCCACGCTATAGCGCAGCTTCGGTTAATAACGGTTAACTGATAATTGTTAATATTATAATACAAATCCTACTTAAACATATTTCCAACATATTAAATAAACAGTTATACTAATCCAGCGCCTCTTCATTGATTTCGCTGTTATCAAGTGCAAATATTTACGTAGGTATATACCTTGTTATTGTCCTGTCTTGGTCTTCTGATTCTTATAAACTTCATTTTATTTGAATTTAATGTATAAGCGGCGGTTGTTCGGATGAAGCAATCACTTTTGCAGGTTGGCTCAAATGAGTAGCTCGCAGAAACAGTTGTAAGTAGTACACGCCGCGATACTCATTCCTCAGTTGTAAGATTTACACGCGGCAAGATACACTCAGTTCGCAGTACTCATTATAATTTCGATTTTCAGTTTCACGTGCCGCGGCACCCGTCTGCAAGTTTCACACGCGGCAACTGAGTTTATACCCAACGTAGCCTAGTCTACCATACGCAAAACATCAGAGGACGCAAAAGAATTTGGACATAATAAAAAATGCAATTGCATATTAAGTCGCATCGCTTGCTTATTTACACTATAGAAACCTCTCCCATTCTCGTTGAATACAAGTCAACAAAATAACAAAATACCCTGAGAATTGTTGCCATTGAAGCGAGTGCATCAACACCGAAGCGACCAGTAATCAATCTACAAAACCACTTAAAAATTGGCATCACTACGGATCGCCTCAAGATTGGTGCCCAACCTGGGGCATATAGCCGGAGCCATACCAAACCATCTCAAAATTTGGCACCTGAAGTGGTTGCCATAATAAACCCCTCATAATTTGGCTCACCAACATGGAATCAACAACAACAAAATCCCATCACCAAATCGCTTCATAAATGAACAATAAACTCCGATATTTAATCATAAACTTCAATGGCGCAAAAAGTAAATAGAAAGATTAAAAAATGGACAAGCCCAAAAGAGAATACACTCTATATTGGTAAATCGGGCTGCTGCTGTCTCTCGCTTCTGATTCGGCAGTCATCTCGCCATCGCTGCATCCTTCATCTACTTTTCTAAGGATATGCGAGGGAATCCAAGTTACTTTTATATTTAGAGAACCATATCCGCACATTTATTTCACTATATATCTTCATTCATACTCTGTGAAAGCCCATACTATTGTAATTGTTTTCTTTCTAATGTTGTTAATATGGTTCCTTCTATTTTAATAGCTTCTGTAAAACTTTAATGTTTATATGCGAAGTACAACTATTTCTTTTAATTTCTAATCCCAATAATTTGAGCCATAATAGTTAATGAAAATGAATGTTGCAGTGAAGCAAACATTGTTTTACACAAATCGTTCAACCAACATTGTTATCTATGCATTTAAGACATCCTTTAAGCATTGATTTACATAATTTGTTCAATTATATATTTTTTTAATCAATTTCCTTAAATACTGTAGACTTGTTACAAAAAGGCTATCCTTCAATATCCCCCACAATGAAAAATAGCACGGCGTAGGGCCGATGATTCCGAAATGGCGGCCAATCCATTGTGTCACTCTTATCCAGTCTTCAAAATTTATGAACATTTAATTCATAGTACGGCGGAGGACCATCTGTTACTAAATAAGGATGTTTCTTACTGCTTCAAATAGAGCGCTATTGCCTGATTCTAGTATAACTTCTCTTTAACGTTCTTGCAGTCACGGTGTCATTGAAAAAATAAAGACCTATCACTCCTTCACTGGAACATTTAATTCCTGCTCAGTTACACACAATTATATTTGTTAACGATCCTTGATTTTTTGGGTGATTGAATATTTCTGCAATAATCCGCATATTGTCTCTTTTAGTTATCTGGCTTGTGGGTGACTATTGCAAAATAAGTCAGCTATAGAGCCTGTTAATAGCTAGCATGTATGGCGGTTGAGTATCTGGGAACTTTTAACGAAATTGCCCTTACTTGTTTTACAATTTCCATCATGTTTCCACCATTTATGTAAAACAAACGCGCGCAGTTCTATGGAAAGTTTCTATTCATAATGTGTTGATTATCGCGTTACTAACAATGAACTAATGAGGTTCCGACAGTATTTCCCAGTCCTTCCAACGCTCTTTATACAAAATTTCTAATTAAAATTTTCCTCACTCTTAACCTACCTTTCTTTACGTGCAGCATTTCGAGAATAATGGGCAGGGGTTAACTGACTTGTACCACAATATGAATACTGGTATCTGCAGATTGGAGCGGTTTTATGATTTTTCTGCAGGAATATTTAGTCACATAATTGAACTGTTGCATAGAAAATGTCACCAAGTCTCCTTTGATATATTAAAGATAAAGTTTCAGTAAACTTTAAATCATCAGACTGCACAATAAAACACTGAGCTTCGGGAAACGTGAATGTACAGCAAGCTAGAATGGGGATTCCTCAAATTTACACGTTGTGTTGTTCACTTATCAATCAAAAAAATGGGTCCTCATCACAGAGCTCGCTTTCTTTCGTGTACTTTTGAATCGTGCACATAACGAAACGCTACGCATGTGGTAAATGGGCGACAATACTTTTTGCAACTGCAAGCGCTGTATTTCAGTCGTTTATTGAAGACTTTCCAAACCATCGTTTTTGAACATTCAACTCAACTTAATGTGGGCTACTTGTGAAACTAACCCGTAGTTGGTCAATTATTTCTTTAGAAAGGAGAGCGCGACCCGCTTATACCACCAAATTGGGTTGGTGCTACGTGGATTTTTATGCTATTTAGTTCTGAATTGTCGCTGAACAGTTGTGACTGCTTGGCTTGAACAACATTTCAGTACGGAATACTCCTTCTCGCTGTTTGCATTCATTGTTATAACTGTGTCGCTCTTGGGGATGTGAGCGAAAACAATTGTCTATCGGAATATTCAAAAAAAGCTTTGAAAAGTACTTGATTAACCATAAAATTCGATTACCATATCTGTGATAATAATCTCGTAGAAAAATCATGAAATGGCCCCAATTATTTCCATATAATCTGTTTAGATTTTATGTTTTTAAGTTATTACTCTATAAAATGGAATAAAGATTTGCAATAACTCTCTGACCTTGTGCTATTTTATCACATCTTCATTGTTTCCACCCTAGTTAGCGAAAATAAACCCCAAAATGTAGCGAGGTTATTTGAGCTACGGGCCGCCTGAGCGCAGATGCTTACTGCACATAAAATAGTATTTATAGTTTTACTGAAAGCATAAAATGACATTGTATTTAAATTTAAAAATAATGACTAACCTGTGTTATAAGATATATTTAAATCTATGTCGTTAGAAAATACAGAAGATTCTTGTATTTCATCTAACTTTTCCTCCGTAAGAACATAGCGGTTCGGAACACGTTCTTGTCATTAAGGGCATCCTGTCTCTCGAAAGTTTTTTTCACAAGTTGAGTAATTTCTGTACCTGGAACACAATTGGCATGATATTTTCCTGCGAATGTTCCTTACTCTTTCTCTGCAAGAATCTGTTCACACACACACACACGCACACCGCCATGGGTGGCCGAGGACGTTAAAGCGCGGAATTGTGAGCGAGAAGTCTGAGGTTCAAATCCCACCAGGACCGTCCTCCCTGACTGAGGTTTTTTTTCAGGCTTTCCTCAGTCTTCATAACTGGCAAATGCCGGGGAGCTACGCTAAGCTTAGGCCTGGAATGTTTCCTTCCTTAAAAAAATCCTTTCCCAATGTATAATTTCATCTCATGTATCACCAGTGTTCACCGCCTGTTGTGCCTCAGTAGTAAAAACGGGCGTTAAACACTAGAAAAAAATACACTCACGCGCACACACAAATATATAGTTCATATAAACCAGTTATTCAAGACTATATTTATGTAGTGGCGCAATTAACGAAGAACAATTAGCATACAATGTACATAATGAAAGCACAACTCGCTGACAAAATCTCCCTCAAACTGCAGGCACATGCACATCCACTTTACAGTCATGACGACTGGCATTTTACGATACGCAGCCGCTCTCTGCCGACCTGTAGCTCAAATAAACTCACTGTGCTTGAACCATTCAACTTTTATTAATGAGTTCCCAATCAAAGTTTCCTTTTGCATCTTCCATCACCGAAAACCAAATATTCATTTTTGTCCTGTGCAATAAACGTGTTTACAATTTTATTCCTTATCAATTATTTAGGCCTTATCCTCCGGAAATAATTAGATACGAATGATACCTTTTTCCACACGCTTTCTATTGCCCATGACAAATCTTTGTTAAATTTTATCAAATAGATTACATAGATTAAGATCGGTGTGGTAGCATAGGTAGCCCTAGCCTGCGGATAGATATTTGAAATTATATAGGTGAAATAAATAACATTTGCAGTAATTCTCTGTTATATTCAGTACTTGTATTTATCAATTTTAATCTTATTTTTTCCCTGAAAAGAAACAATTCATTTTGGGGTGCAGAATATTACACAATTTATCATGAGAATGTTGGGAATTTCATAAATGCTCTGGATGCAAATTTTGCACTTGTCAGAGAAAGAAGTGAAATTTTGGCACCTATACAGCAATTGGAGTGTAAACGTTGGTAATACATACACGAAAACTCATTGGTTTTGACACTGTGGTTATTCATTGTCATGGGATCGCGGTTGAGCGGATCCAGGTGTACGTGATAGGACAGTGAGGCAAGAGGCCCCGTTAGGTGCCGCATTTCAATGCTTTGAGATTAGCAATTTAACCTCGATAACAACATGTACTGACTATGCAAACAATGCAAGAGGTTCCATTACAGCTCCTTCAGCAAGTGACCACACTTCAGCCTCGTGCATAAAGCGCTACGTTGAAGTCAAGAGTGGGAACAAATTAGTCGAGCTGAGTTAAGTCAAATACTCCAGTAACATTTGATTCTTCAATGCTTCTAATTATTTTATATGACACATAGCTGAATTCAATAGCTATTCAATACTTCTTCAATAAAACTGACTCTAAGAGCAGTTTCTCTTCAAATACTAGAGTACGTGTGAACACGCTTTTCATTCATTAGCATGACGAGTGTATATGTATTGATTTCTGCAATGCAGTTGTATTTGGCTAAGTTCCAGGATTAGGTGCCGATCTAAAAATTGTGCTCTTTTCCTTGTACAATTGCATGAATTTGCGATGTATGAGAGGATTTGATTTGTAAAATGAGCACAGATTCGATGACACATCACGATCTATGACAATTTTTTCCTAAATTTAATCAGTAAAATATACAAACTTAATAGTAATAGCAATAACAAATATAAAGACTACAGGGAATACGTTTTCAGTGAAATATTTCGTTAGATGTACTAGCACACAGGTTTCTGACGCAAGGATAAATGAGGCTTACAGTTGTTGTGCTAGCAGATCTAAAGTTTGTTTTTCGGATTTAGAACTACCATAGCACCATACTGGGCTCTCAACGCAGCTTAACCACTAACTGTTGTAACTGTAACTGGCGAGTCCGAGTTAGATTTCCGGTTTAGATTAGTTCCTAAATGACATTTTTTGTTTCCCGTACTTAAGGCCAATATAGAATAACATCAAGTGTATTAGTACTTCTGCCAGATTTTGAGTCATGAATTGTTAATTTACGCGTAAAATTTACAGTAGTAGAACTTTAAATGCACAGATGACTTTCCATTCATTATCAAGTTTCACTTCAGAGTTTATATCCACTGTTATCGAGGTATAATACATATTTTTTTTTTTTACGTTAAATTAATTTGCTCATCCATTTTTACAATTTCAATGCTGACTACACAAGGCATGAATTTTTCCGTCCCCACCTCCGTGCACTTGTGCTTCCCAGCCGATAGATTTTTTGATATTTCAAGAGAGGTAAGAAGTATTAAAGTCTGTCTTCCTATAGAAAACCGTAAATGCAGAAAGAGAGAGAAGTTTTTTTATAATTTTATAATCATTCTGCGACATTTCGCATACTTTTTAAAACAACTTGCTGAAAATGAATGAATATCTGGGTATTTCCAGCAAGAACTGATGCGCGTAAATGACAATTTTCTAAAAAGATGCCAGAAGAACATTTCATAAGGGACCTGCTATTTTCATTGTGATTGTAGATGTAATTACAATAGGTTGAATCAGTTGGCGTGGATATTACATCCGCTTTGCCGAGAGTTGCCGCTCGACTGCCGACTCGCCAGCTAGCGTAAAACGAGCGATAAAATCATGAAAGACCTAATATCAAATATGTGACTTCACTTGTCTTCTTGCCATAGAAGAACTCAACGAGTTCGAAATACAGCGATTTCAAGGGTGACTTTCCACTGTTATAATTATTTTAATTACACACACACACACACACACACACACACACACATATATATATATATATATATATATATATATTAATCGACCCTCCTGAAATGGGACTGCGTTAGAGAGAAAGCCATGCAGGTATTGGCTACGAGTTTGGCCACTAATTGATTATTGCAACAGTAATAAATATGAAATGAAATGAAAGAAATTATATTTAATTATATAAATATATAGTAATACATTGAATATCATGATGTTCCAAGCATTCCTCAACAATGTAACGTGCATGGAGTATTGCTTGGCTGCTACTAACCCCATCTACACAGCTTTTCTGCAAGAAAAGTAGAGGGGGCAGAGGAGAGGCGCCTTCACTGTGGCTTCAAATGTTTTGACTCACCATGTTCCCCGTTCAAAGCAATGTTTTTATGATTGAGAAACACGCAACCTATATCCAAAGTGACCAAATCAGAGCTCTACTCATAATTGGCATGATCTTGCTTCCTATACACTCAACCAGCAAGGTTCTTTCGATCATGTAATACATTCCTTATTATTGGTCAACGTTATTGTATCTCATAAAATATTTCTTACTGCTCCATTATCCATACTAGTGCCGCCTGTGGTGCCTCAATAGTAAAAAGGGCGTTAATCACTGTTAAAAAACGCACACTAGAAACACTAAATGATCATGGACCCTATTAAAACTGTTATTATGACAACTACCTAATATGCCTCGTCCTTGTTGCTTATGCTAAGATGCTGGTGCAGTCGATCTCTGGTAGTAATAGTTGGTAAGTTGTAATGTGGTAAACCGGTATAATAGTAAGTTTGTTTTGTTTCACAAATGCTACTAAATTAACGATCATAAAAGCTTCCTACATATGTGATTTTTATAGTATTTGTAGAATAAAATATAAGATGGAACCCACTTAATTTCTCATACTTGTTAGTGCAAAGTTAATTTTCAGGTGTCCTAAAATGTGGTATTTTGTGCTAGCAACTTTGTATTGACTGATATATATTACATCTATGAACTGATTATTCTGAACCCCCAAATACCAGCACGTTTTGAAAGATGCAACATTCTAGATACATGAAAAATTAAAAAAAAAATGCAGGCTATGAAGTACAATTTCAAATAAAACAAAATACCAATTTCAGTTGCAACAGTTTTTCCACCCCACTCCCACCAATATATAAATTTGAATACTGTGTAAACCATAATATAGCAATTATTATCTCACATACTGTATAAATCATAATGAGCATATAGCATGTAATATAGTGGGTGTACTGTGCAAATCATAAGGAGTATATAACTTTTAATATCTTGTGTGTCCTATGTAGGCAAATTTTATAATTCATGATATATGTATAATAATATTGTGTGGATAACAGAGGCATCTATTATAGGACGTGCATGTTGGTGCACCTGCCATTGGACTAAGGCGACGAAGCTGACTGTCACAAAAGAGCAAAGAACATCTGCCTAGAAAGGCAAGGACAATAAGTCACTGTATTCGCTGATCGCGACCAAATCCTCTGGCGCAGTTACAAATTCCTACATAACCATTAGCAAGGCAAATAATCTTACTGAATACTCAGTTGCCCATTTCGAATCAGCCTATAAGGAAAGAAAATCTTCCAATTTTAAATATTAGCGCTAGAAATTAGAGTTTGAGCCCACCAATGGTGGGTGGAAATTTTAAATGCTCTCACTCATCTCGGAGTCCGTGAGCTCGCTTAGGTGACCCCGTATAGTCTCAAGAAACCGCGCTATCGTGGTTAGAATATCATATATAAGGACGAACATCCTCCGCAAAAGACATTCAACACTTAGTCTTCGCGGACATTTTTCTCTTAGATGCAGAAGCAATCAACACTAGATCACGGTCATTCTCAGATTCAGTCTTCATTCTTCACGTTCCGACAAGCGGTCAGCAATTACTCTCGCAGACTCTCACTCAGCTCTTCGGCCATCAGCCATGCACTTGAGCTCCAAGTAAACCTCGTCGCCTAGGTAAACGCACCAGAAGGCGTAATGAAACCTCTTGATAAAATAAATTCAACGACGCTATGACGCAGCATCGTGTGATAATTTACACAGTTTCCACTCCTCTCCTTGTCTCGTGTAAAATGATTCACGAAACTACGGAATCGATCCCCTAAGTTAACTGTTGTCATGAGGCGGGGACAACAATTCATGATTACGTCGAAAATCATCTGCGACGAGATGTCGCGGCTGCTAACTGCTAATTGAAGTTCAATTAGCATTGGACGTCTGCCGCCCCCGCAATTCATTGGTGAACCACCTCACAATTTATAATTGAGTGTACATTTTTTATTTCTTATTAGATCCTGCTGAAAGCTTAAGTTCAGTTCATTTTTATTTCCGTCTCCTTATAAGAGCGGCTGAAATCTGGAGCGTGACCTTACATACCGTGAACGATGGCACAGCATATGTCATCAATGTGTTTCCACCTTCCCACACGATAATGACGCAACGTTCCACTTCATCACAATGGTAGATCACTATAACAGGTGTGGCATTATCTACTTCGCAGATGTAACTGCCCACTCTCCTTTGCAGCACATTCCCTTGACCTTCAATCATCAACACCTGTAGTTGCAAATGTGTTTTCAGCGAGTCCCCCTTTAACTTTACTGCAGTGATGGGCGCATACACATATATTGGCGTCCTACCACTCAGCATTCATTGTTCAACTTCATTCTTGCTGAACGACAGGTGTGATTTTGGGGGTGCTATTTGCAATCATTTGGGATCTCGGTTGTCACGAACTACGGATACTTTTAAAAAATAAACGCCACTTTAGTGAAGTTTAAAGAGGCAGAAGCCAAACCGTTCCTTCAGTAATCCTAACATGACAATGTGTGACTATGTATTAGCAGGAATGTCCAAGCCTTCTTCACAGCATGGAAGATACTCCTCCTTCTCTGACATGCATGTTCGCCAGACATCGCCTAGATTTTCTGACAGTAGTTTCCAGGATCACAAGCAAAACCTTTTTGATTCAATACCAAGACAAATGGAAACTATTACTGCAGCTCGTTGTTATTTCTGAAAATACTGGATTTTTGCGGATAATATGGTTACATATAAGCACATTATATACATTAGACTGTTGTGAAAATGAATTACTTACACAGCGTTTTCAATTTCAAATGCATGTTCAGCCGTGAGAGCGCGGCTCACTTGGCGGCTGAGTCCGTTATACATACCTCTCAGTTTAAGCACGGGGTCTCTCTTGAAAATTACAATTACAGTATCCAACTACCTGTGTCATTGCAGATAGAAATAAAAGTTTGTGCTCCCACAACACGTTTCTCAACATTTTAAGAATATTTCTATTCATATGCGTCAGTTATTGTGAAGCTGCTGCACTTTTCCTTCTTATATTGACTTTCACTTCCTCCAACGTGTGCGGATTATTCAGATACACAATTTTATTTCAAGTTTCCTCTTTAATAGAAATTCCATGGGAAGATCTAGTGATATTAATAGTGGATTATTGCGTGGAGTCTTGTTGAGAAAATGAAGGTTGTTCAATGTCTGATACTTTCATAACAAAATGCGTGATTATTCATTATCTATGTATATTTTCGTAAACTCGGTATTTCCATACCTATTCCTATAGTTTTGCGAGCACTGATTGTGCACTATATACAATTTTTTGATCATGCAGTGACATATTTTCGTGTACAAAAATCAGGTTTTTCTGAACTTCAGTACCTTTTGTACTATGTCACTGTACATTTAAATAGAAATATACACCTCCGTGAAAAAAATGGTCCATTGAGTCACCCTCAACATTACTCAAACTCAGTTACAGGAATTCACTCTACTTCTAAGTATCCCAAGCCGAGACTTACGAAATGTCTTGTTTCCTGTGCAGCCCTTTGCTGAATTACTTCCAGTTTCTCCTTGGTAAGCACATGGCGGTATACTTTTGGTTTATTATTGTGAACATTTATTCATAAGATTATGAGCAATATATCTATGAGGTACAAGAACATGGAAGGATTTTCTAATAAATCTTCATTTAAATTTTCTGCAAGATTATGCTTTTACATACGGATCATACTTAAACATTCTATACTGACTTCTCTAGCATTGTAACAATACTAATCCACAAATACAGCAAAAAAAAAAAAAAAAAAAAAAAATTCGTTTCACAACCTATGACTATAAGTATGTTCGAACGGCAGAAAGACTGCTGTTAAGGCAAGGAAAATGGAATCGGTTAGCAGCTCGTGCTTTAGTAGATGAACGCCCTTTTGGGAGCACTGTATATGTCATTATTAGATACATGCGACGTAAATATCATTCGATTCACATGACTTCTTTAATGGGATGCAATATTGTCAATAATAATAATAATAATAATAATAATAATAATAATAATAATAATAATAATAATATACATTTGAATAATAGGGCAGACGTCCAGATTCTTCAGGTTTTTCCATCATAATTATTGAAGTGTTAACTATAGTGAAATAAATATGAGTTACAATATTTAAAAATAAATTGTACTACAATATTATAAATAATAAAATTCTTTTTTGCTATTATAGCTGAGATATTTTTAACCTACCAATTTATAATAAGAATTTTACAGTGTAACCAAATCTTCTATGTTTCATGATAACCAGAAATAACATCGGGAAGCTCATTACTGATTGTATTGACCATAAAGTTTCAAAATACAAGGCATAAATTTTGTTGCCAATTTAGTCACACATTATCAAATATTTAAACAGCACCACCGAGATTAGGATGTTTCTGTTAAGCACCCGTTTGGCATGATTTATCACATTACAGTTAATTTGCTCTGAAGTATTTCCTGTCCCTGAAATCTCAAGTTAGGAAACCTGAGTGTTATCGACACAAGGTTCGTTCACGATGTTGCTATTCAATGGTATTAATATTCTTTACGAAATTCTAAAGTCGAGATAGGACACTCAAACCTTTAAAACCCTTGAGATTTAGAATGTAAAATACTCTGGTAACCATTTTGGAAATCCTAAAGTATAGGCAAATATTTAAAAATTCATGGCAACATTGGAAGGCACATTAACTGTTAATGGAGTTAAATAGCTCTACAGTGATTAATTCATAATAATTTCGAACGTCGTTAACTATGGCATTTAGTTATTTTCTAGCGTTATGGTTGTCCTTGTCAAATTACATTAAGTTCAACTTATAAATCACATAAATAATAGCCGTAAATAAATATTTCGGGCTAGCAGCAATCATATAGAAAATCTTTGATGTCACGTGCAAAACCACTAGCTCGTGCATAATAAAATCCTTCATTGAACCATTCAACCTGTTTGAATTCTCCCGGCTGTGCCTAATTAATAGAATGAATGATCAGCTTGCCCAGAGGCACACATTTACATAAATAATGATCACACAAATGGACACGTGCAACGTAGTCACAAGAATCGTTGCCCAAGGCAGGGCTCTGGTGTACAATGTATGTATAATGTTTAATTTTTGTAATTCTTCATTCACTCTGCTGAATCCGACTTCATTATTGCGGATGCCTAATGCCTATTTACTCCCTTAAAATAATTAAAAACGTGTCGATAAAGGCAGATTAGACGTTAAACACTGTTCAAGCTTTGCTTTTTAGAATGTTTCGTTGTTGTTATTATTATTATTATTATTATTATTATTATTTATATACATTTATTGTGTATTCTCCAAAATTTTCACAGTTTGTGCATTTCTTTTTCATTGCTTCAAAGTTTTGCGAAGAACAGATAAGAGCATATTCACCTCTGTAACACTGTATCATAGCTATACCAGTATCTCACTTCTTATTTTTTCATTAATTTCTGAGATAATTTGAGTTAATGACTTTCCGGTGCTATAAGCTCTATTAGACTGCCTAACCAAAAGGTGGAGTTTGAGGGAGCCTAAAACTATTATAATAAATAAACGTACTTTTACACATTAATGTATGTGAATAGCACTTCTTATAATTGTAGTACGTCTCCCAAGTAATTTACAGGATTTTTTTTTCAAAACATTTCATCACACACTAAATCAACGTACCTTATTTATCGTAATGTTACTTTATTTAATCCCTCCTTGTCTTTTCCTTTTCTTCTCCCATATTTTTTCCTCCCTGTTAAAATCAGTTTCTTAAAATTTTCAATAAAGGGGTGATTATCACTGATTTGTTAGAACACGTGGTGTCATTATCTCTTCACTAATGCTTGTCTGGCTTCTCCGCTGACCACGGAGAGTTAATAGTTACTCTGGTAGGGGAAAATATAATTTTGACTTCTCGCTTGGAGACCAGGCGAGCCACCGTTTCGTGCATTTTGTTATTATCTTATTCTTGTATTGGGACTGTGCCTCTCTGGTGCCCTTAACACTTAATTTCGTTCTGTTGTTTAGCAGCGGTCAGCTTCCTTGCCTTATTGTGTCAGTGGGCAGGTATTGTTTCTTAAAAAAAAAGTATTTATAATTTTTTGTTAATTTAGGTCATCCATTGAATTCCTTGATTAAACTTTCTTAAATCCAGTTATTCTTTATAATAATTTTGTATTACATTTTTAAAGACATTTCTGTTAAGTTTTGTGCCTTTGCTATATTGACAATTTTTGAAAGCTTGAGAAATATTCCAAAGAGTCTTTCCTGTTAATGTGCACTGCCTTTGTGTTATTGTCTGGCTACAAATTATATTTATTTGAGAAGTGCATTTGTTAATAGCGTTATGTTTCAATGCATGATTAATCATTTACAAAGCATCGCTTTAAATTTTTGTTTTTGTTTGTTTGATGTATGGTACTAGCATTTTCTATGACCGAAACCTGGGGTTTTATAACACCAGTAAATTTTCTTATAAAATGGTTTAAAGTGTGCGAAACTAGCGCAAGAGTGATGATATTTATTGCAATTATTAATAATACAACCCAAGTCTCCAATATATCAAGTCGGAGCTTTAGTTATTTGATAAGAAATAATAAAATGAAGCATTTGCAACATGAGTATATAATATAATGGTTATAAAAGGACATGTATGATGAATACTTTATTCAATTATAGCAGATAAATTTTTAAAAAATTGTTAAACCCACAGTTCTGATTGTTAACGCGTCCGCTATGCAAGTTATTTCTCATTAAAACTAATTGTGCAAGAGGCATAGTCTAACAATAAAAATCTATATTTGCATACTCGTGTCTCTTGCACTCTGGCATTATTTTGCATAGAACACTAAATTAGAATATTATTGCTAAGCACCTCCTCAGATTCCAACATTAGAGTCTTAAGTATAAATTGTTTGCATTGTTTTATTCTATATTGTATATACTATATATATATATATATATATATATATATATCAGTAATCCTGTTTAACTCACTTTATTATTATATTAAAATTGTAAATATATACGGGATGCATTATTAACTTATGATTTCTGTAATCTAATATGTTCCTCTTTCTACTTGTACAGAAATAATTTATGTTAGGCGAAAAACTTAAGAAAAGGTTTGTTTTTGCATATGAAATTAGGTTAATCAAAGATTGTTGTGTCTTTTAAAATGTTTATAGGTTAGCATTCTTAAAATCGATGTTTTTATTTATTTCCTGTGCAATAATCTATGGCTCTGGCTATTTTTTTTCTAGGAAATTTTAACTTTCTAACAATATCAAAACTTGTTAGTGTATCATCGAATGCTATGATTTAGTACTTGTTCTTGAAGGATGTACTATTCACCATCGATAGGTACATACCGCCACGAATGGCCGAGGTCGTTAAAGCGCGGACTCGTGAGCGGGAGATATGTGGTTCGAATCCCACCAGGACCGTCCTTCCTGGCTGAAGTTTTTTCCAGGTTTTCCTCAGTCCTCATGATGCCAAATGCCGGGAAGGTTCCCTAAACTTAGGACTGTAACGATTCCTTCCTTAAAAATTAATTCTTTTGCCATATATGATTTCATCTCATATATCATCAGTGTTCATCGACTGTGGTGCCTCTGTAGCAAAAATGGGCGTTAAACACCATTCATTCACTTTTACTATCCATACAAGTGTTTACGAAAAAATATACATAAAACAAGTCTATGTGCTGTTCTTGCACGCGGGAAAAGGGCCACCATGTAACAGTTTTCACATGCCGTTTTTGCACACGTGGGAACAACACGTCACGTACTTACCGCTTCCACATAAGTGACGGTCACCGCAATGAGAAATTTGCTGGCCTGGGGACTCGGCACGAGCACACAAGGAGATGACTCTTGGGCTTCCTTCGCCTCGGAAGATGTTATTTCTGCTTTTCAAATGTTTTAGTGAATTAATTTAAAATACCTTTCCACCAAAAATTTCACGCGCAAGGCTAAGATTTATGTAATTCCAAAATCTCGCTCTTTGTAGTTACAAATGGCATAAGAACGGTAAGATAAGTTTCTTGGGGAAATTGTAATTGTTGCTTGTTATGAACAGTTGTATATTCCCTCTTTCATTTTTATGATAATTTATTACATTTCATGCTGTATGGAAGGTTATTTTAAAACTTGTTCCTAATGTTATTTTTTGTGCAACTTTATGCGACGGTGGTCCTATTTAACTTGGGAGTATATGTAAAGCAAGTTTTCAGCTATGCTTCCTTTAATTAATTTGTTGTGGCTATTTTAATAATAACGCCAATATTAGGGGCCGTTTTGTCTTGTTTTATTGTAATATTTAATCAAACATTTTGTCAACCGATCAACTAATATTATTAGTGATGATTCAAGGATTAAGCACCCATTCTCCCGATTTCCTGTTCCTACTTTGTAGTAAATAGAAAGGCGAAAGCAGCTAAAATATGTACGAAAGGGACATTATTGCAGTGAGAAAGTTGCTTAATAAAAAGTACATATAGCAATCTTTCTAAAACAAGTGAAAACTTAACATGTTTATGTTTGAAAACGTTCTTACCACTTTAGTAATATTATAAAGAAAACTGACTCAAAACAAATTCGTCACACTTCCATAAATTTCTTACAATATTCATAAATTGTTTTATTAAAAATCGCCGCAGTGGAACGGGTACGTTTTGTAAAAGGATTATACCTACACATTAGTTCAGAGAATTAAACAAAACTTTTCGTGCACCCATCAGCGATTTGACAACTGCTTGTTTTGCGGAATAAGGTTAGAAAGCACAGTAGCCAAAATCGAAACGAGACTGGAATTTAGTAGTTACGTATGTTACATCTTTAATGAAACTTGAAGTAAGGGGCATGTTACATAACTTTTCCTCTTTAAAATTCCCTTTGAAATAAAGCAGCTGGAAGTGCAGATATTTTCAGTCTCTTCAGCAATGTTTGGAAAGGGGGGAAAAAAAACCGAAAAGAAAAGCAAAATCTGAGGGAACTGAGCTAGTACTCAAAGTTACAAAAGTTGTTATTCGATACTTATATTTATATTGGTTACAGCATACATGATTACGGAGTAAGTTATACCTTCTGTTGTTTCGCCCTCGCTCTGAAAGAACAACCCACGAGCACTTTCAGGTTTATTGACCGTAATCTGTTCTGTATGAGTTCAAAGAAATTGTTAATCGGAATATTAATTTGTAAAAAAGCAAGAGATTGATGTAAATCATTCAAAATAGGTTTTTCTTAAGAATACTATAAAGTGATAAGAATAATCTTACAGTAAAAGGTGATATTTGGATATATTCAGCGTCCAAGTAATGAGAAATTTATAAATATTTTGGTAGTTATCTAGATAACTTCCCTTAATACTATAATGAAGTAAAAATATGTCATGTCAACATAATTTTATTGTAAAATCTGTTTAAAGCATAATAACAAAAATCTTCATAATCGCATTTTATAGTTTAGGTGCATAATTCTGCTTTAACTTTGCTTCTAGACTCTGCACTTTTGTAGGTGTACTAAGGAAAGATACCCTAACAAAATGAATGGCATCAATATTTTTTTATTTCTTCAAATGATTTCATAGAATTTAAATTTAGGAAGAAAAATAACATATCAATTAATTAAAATACTAGCTTATTGAATTATAGCATTTTATTCTAAATTAAATATATTTGATTCGCTTTTAATATTTTGGTTGATCTATATAAAGACAAAAATAAATCCAGATTACTACCTTTTATGATCAAGGAGGAAATGTACATAAATTCATTGAAATGCACTTTATATTCTTTCATTAAGTTATAATACTTATTGATTAAATAAATCAATAGCAGTTTTAAAGTAAATAATTTTTCGGTGAAATAAAATATAAAATTTTTTATAAATTTGGCTATCATTTAAGTTAATTTTTCTTAGCATTTGTAGTTTCTTTTAATTAACTCTAAAAAAACAAAGCTATTCATTTTGCAACATGTATAAACAAGTGGAGAACCTAGAAAGAATATCGTGCTAAAAATGTGAAAGAAAACATTGAGGTTTGAATTTTGTTTGTGTTTGATATTTTATAAATGGATATATAAATATATATGGGAATAAATATATTTTAAATTTAACAACATGTAAAGGACGAATATCTTTTATCAGTTAATTTTTTCTTAAATCATTTATTAATAAAAGTTCATTACATTCACATTGGATAATTGACTACTTAATTGGCGCTTAACTCACGCAAAACATATTTAAATTATATTCAGTTCTTAAAATGTATATCATATTAATAGCTGAACGCAGAGTTTATAACTAATTAGTATAAAATCAGTTCTTTCTAATTTTTCATATCTTAGCTCCCCTAATCATTTAAACGTTTCTAGGTGAGTTAATTTGTGATACAGCAATTAATTTATTTGGTAAAATGGACAAAAATTACAAAACAAAAGGATTTTGTTCTTTATATACCTATGTTATTATACTTTTCATAATTATGCTTTATTTGCAGCAACTTTAAAAAGTATTCATTTTGAAGCACAGGTATTTGAGCTGCAAACTACAGATTTTCAGAAATTCCCTATAGCAGATTGAGATCTGAGAGCTTGGGTAAAATATTAGTAACACGGGAGAAGTGGCTTCACATTCTTCAGATTTAAATTCTGTAAATTCCTTCTTTTTGCACAATTACTTTTAAGAAAGTGGTCCAAAAAGCGACCTACAATTATAATGTTTTGAATATTAGCACCCCAGAAAAATATTTGGTGGGCGGATTATCTATGGAACGTGTGCGCGGCGGGGATTTCATGCGACGTGGAGAATGTTCTCCCGCTTCCTATAAGAACTTGCTGTTAAACTCACAACATTATAGGGCTGTCTAATAAAATACTATTTACGTGCGCTCTTAAAGTCATGTGCTCAACATAATCACTCAAGGAGATGCCAGAATTGCTTGAATTTTCTGCACTTTTCTGGCATGGAACTATCCGTTACCTCTCTTCATCCGCATCGATAAATAGAATTAATCTCGATCACTGGGTGAAGAGCCTGCAGAGAATCATTTGCTGTGCGTGACATCGCAGATTCTTGTTGAAATATTTCAAGTACATTGCTTCACAGTTAATTCATCAAAAGAGGTTGCAAAAATGTTCTAAAATACCAATGGATATTAGTGCTTAACTTTAAGAAAGCACTATGTTATTTTGCCATCGCCTAACGGCTCACTTTACTATAAGCTCCCTAATTTCAAATATTTTGGAAACTCTAGTATTGCCAGTTTTCCGAATTAACAAATTCATGTAAATGGAACCAAACTCAGTTGGAAAACAGAATGAAGTTAAGATTAATTACTTCATTATGCACTTGAATACAACTACGCTTAGAGTAAAGAGAGTATTTAGTTTTAAGCTCTTCCAGGAATTTTATAGGTAGTTCAGTTAAGTCGCTTCATAGTCATACGTACGGAAGTGTAGGAAATCTCCGCTTGTCGGGAAAGACTGCAAAGAGGTTTTTAGAGGACTTGGCCATACAGTATCCCGTGTTATTCACAGTTTATGCTGTAGTCGGTGTACGCGTGTTCGCTTATCTTTGATACTTCTCGTTTCACGAAATGTATTAATGAAGTTATACCTGTAGCTCAAGCAAATTCTAGAAAATTATCTTGAAATAACACTGTGACTTACGAGCGGATTCTACACGAACATGTAATGATGTTCGTAGCAGTCTCTATACAAAAACCAATGAAGACCTGTTTAGTGTCCTCGTTCGTGACTGACTGCATACCGCACTATATCGCATAGGAGAACTCTGCAATTCGAAATGTTGGCGAAGGCCAAACTTATCTTCTCTTGGAATTCTGCTGCGCTCATGTTTCATGGATAATCCACCTAGCAGCACAAAGAAGGTTATGCAATTATAATTACGTTAGGGAATGTCAGGGTAATAAAAATTTAATGTGAAGATGTCATCTTGTAAAACTTTCACTGGTAACTTTGTTCTTATATCCAGTATTCGTTTTCTATTACTTTCTGTATAAAGATAAAAAGTTATTCTGTAAGAAAACTTAATATATTGCCACATACTTTATTCTTTTACAGTAATTATATTATTTTTCACTTCTTATCCCTAAAACTTTCCAACTTCCAAGTTGAAGACTTGGGACCTTAACCCCTTGTTATCGTTTCTCAGTGCTGAAGAATATTTGTCTTTAAGATTTCTTTTGGGGTTCCACAGATGTCATAACTATCCAGCGTGTGTAATTTCCAAATGCTGGCTGTCAGTAAGAGACTGCTGTATTAATTTTTAAGTGCGGTTTTTTTTTTGTTAAATGCGTCATGAACACCATCTTTTCTAGTACAAAATGAGTACCTATCTATGACTCATACGTAGTGACAAGAGTCTGCTCGTCCAGATCGAATACGATTTATAAAAAATATTAAAAAATTGAGAGAATATGTGCAGAAAATTTATTTTATTTGTTCGGATTATTTAACCTTTGGACATAAGCGCACCATTAAATTCAGGGCATGAAACGACCGATAAAGTTTGCACAGTGGCCAGGCTTGAGGTAAATCTGCGACACAGAAACACCGGATTTACTAAACAAGAAGTCATTTTTTTAGGATTTTAGCCCTAAAAATCCATCAACCCTGACAGGATTTGAATCCGCGACTTTGGGTCTACAATGCAAGTGTGGTTACCTGTAGTGTACCAGGACTGATTATAGAAAAGTAATGTTGATGATTTTGAATTGGAGAAATGAGTGGCAGAAATTGCAATCATTCACATCCGTGCCTCCAAGCTGACTTTAATGATAACAAGACAAAGGTGACTTGGGTACGAAAGACAAGAAGCTTCTGTTATGATTGGGTCACAGATCAACAGCACCGTCACTGCACATTCCCATGAGGAAGGAACAAATTGCTTGAGTCGCAGTTTATTCTTTTAATTTGTTTCATAATATGTCAAATTGCAATTCTAGGAAATGTAAGTTTATGTTATTGCAATTATTTTCCAAGCTCCGCCCAACATATGGGCATACCATCAGAAAACTTACAACTGTTTGGTTGCCATGCTTAACTAAATGGTGGACGAGTTTATGCTACTAGCTGTTAGGGGCTTGTTTTATACCATTTACCCTCTTCATGTAATGATACGGCATAGTAGGCATAGTTTCTACAGGCTCAACATATTATTATTATTATTATTATTATTATTATTATTATTATTATTATTATTATTAAAAGTTCATGCGGCACAGTACTAAATAATGTACATTCTGTCGGTTTGACTTAATCAAGTACTTCGATCATAGCGTTAACAACAATACTTGGCATTCTAGGACTGTAATAAAATCGCTAATATACTTGCCGGTAATATAATTAAAACTGCAAAACTATATGCTAAAAAGCTTACCAAATGTAACAGCATGCTAACATAACCTCGTTAACTTTTTTCCATCAACAGAATTGTTAATAATGTTTTCATAGATACACTAGATTTGATTTTCCCGTGGTTTCATTAGATATTTATCTAATATTTCTTTTGGAAGTGCCAATAAATATGCGAATATCCCTCCTTATTTATTCTTCTTTCAACTGTTTGCTGACTGCTTTACTGTTGAATGACCGGAATTGTGGGTCCCGTTATGAACACAATGTCTACCTATATATTCGAAATATATTGTATTATTTAATAAAACTATAAAAATATTGTTCCTAAATACTACGAAAATACCTTTACCGTACTCGTTTTGTAAATATTTAATAAATACTGTAAAGTGTTACTTAACGAAGTAATTATGGTCGCCTTGCAGTCCTAGGGCAGAGGAGTTCCACACTCTAAAATTTAAGTAATAATAAAACAATGCACAAAAATGGCTTGTATACAAAATAAGCTATGTAGAAAAATAAATGGAAAATATTCTTTTATGTCCAGCAAAACGCATTCCACTGCTATATTTACAAGTTATAATTTATAAGCTGAAGTTGGGTTGCAATATTAAGAAATATGGGCGTTGGAGAAAGAATTTAATCGAAGGTTCTGTTGTAATAAACATGTTTTGATTTTAAATCCTTTTTGCTCGCAGACATTTTCACCCCTCGAAACTGACGGCCAAACATTTCCAACTCACATTAATATCTGCATATTGCATTTGCATTAATTCACAAACATCTTTTTTTCTGTTTTAAATAGAGTTTTAGCTCTTGGTGCGGAACTGTCCTGATTTTGTTAGTTAGATGAAAACACAGAATGTAGCACACAGGGTTACTACAGATCTTCCTTGCTTTTAGAATACAGTCATCAGTTTTAATAACAAAGAAAATAACAGAAACTGAATGTTATACATTAACCTTAAAGGATACAAATTTTAGTCCTTTAATTAGTATAATTACATTTATCCTAATGGAAGTATATGATAGAGAAAAATGCAAATTAAAATGATTTTATAGCTGAAAACAGTTATAATGAAAAAATTAAAATTGCGTGAATGATTAGCATTGGAATATGCTTGGGATAAAACCAAAGTTATATACTTATTTCACAATATGGACTGTTCTAATGTAATATAATTTTATTATTTCTCTAAAACATCTGTTAGAACAAGGTCGTATTATTCCCATATAATTTTCCACACCACATCTATCTAGATCTGAAATCTCAAGTTGATTTTGCAAAATAACCATTCAGTTTATTCTTTTTATCTATTTCCGTGTATATTTATTTGGATTACTTAACTTAAGCTGTGCAATAGATGTTTGATTTTTTTTAATTTTTAGGGAATGTGCATTATAACCCTAAAGCAATATGTAATTCTGTTCTTTCCTTTCGACATTAGACGTTTGGAAAATTAAACCCTAACTCTTGTTTTGTAACCTTATTCGTTAATACTGGTCACATAGCGTTGGGTCTGTCAGCCCCACTGGCTTGTTATTAAATGTTTAGTTAATATTTTAGTGAATATTCGTTATATTTGGAATATAAACTTTTAGCTGTTGTTTTTATCATTTAGGGCTATAATAATAACTATTGTAATATTGTTAATATAGTTGCACAATATTTAAAATAAGATAACAATAAGATTGTAATATATATGGAACTCTATAAGGTAAGCATGTCAGTAGGATTCAGATGTTTATGACATAAAAATGTTAGAAATCCGCAAGCTTTTGTGACCTAAAAAATTAAAATTATGGTATGACCTAAATTCAAAATTTTCTGACTCATTTTAAAAATATTTTCTTTCTTTACATTAAAATCTTATTAAATAATTATAAATATAAAATTTTAAAATATGAATTATTATATTATATATTTAACCATTGAGGTATTTTATGCCCCCACCCAATTTTACTTGCAAGTTGAAGAAACGGATAATGTAGCATGGAATTTTACCTACCCCTTACCTTTCCCTCTTTGCCTTCAGTAAGAGAGCATTAGCACCGTAGTGCATACAGCATCCTAGAAAATAGTGTACATGTGATTCTGTGCTGGAAGGTGTGTAGGAAATACCCCAACGTCCCCTCTCATAATGCTTATTGTGTGTCGTCAGTCTAGCATAATTCTGTAGAGTTTTAATAAGTATTCTGTTCTGAACATCAAAATAGATTATTATTCCCAATAATGTCTGGAGATGCTGTGAAAAGACTAATTGAACCCGTTTCCAGACTGGTCGTATTGTCACTTTTGAAAATTTGTTCACTAGTGAAGAGTTATTCATAATTCATAAAAGTAAAGATGTTGGTAAATTGAGGGATAATCTTCCGAGAATTCCTGGACATTAAAAACGAGGAAGAATACTGTAGCTCATTTGCTTTTACACATACTTGGGGGGTCATACATTCCCAGAAAAGAAATGTGATTCTTGCGTTGCCAATAATGCATCACAACAGTGCAATGATAAAGAATCAGGAAGAAGCGAAAAAAATGGAAATAATAACCTTTTATAAAGAAACTAAAGAAGATGTTTATACTGTGGATTATATTCTGCGTCTGGAAAAAGTAGTAGCTGGCCTCTCACCATTATTTATTTAATGCTGAATCTCAATGAAATAGACTCACCCAAGCAAATGGCGGTTGTACTGAAACTAGACGGTAATAATTGAGAAAACATGCACTGTCTTGATCATAAACACAGAGTAACCATCACCATACTACCAAGAGTCCTGATTGACAAAATTCAACAACTTACCAGCGCAGTAAATTCACAAAATAACGACGAAGACCCCGAAAGAAGAGAAAAAGCGACAAAACACATCAGTTCCTGGTTCGTATAATTTAATAAAGTAACGTGTAAATGTATTATTTGAATTATTTTACTATTTTTGTGCAGTGTATCCATGATGTTCATACTGAACTTGCTAGAAGGTAAAAACAAAATAATAGGCTAAAGTCTTTCATCTGCTTCCCGTGAGAACATTCATTGCTGAGGTCACCATTTACCCCGCGCCACCTCTTAAGTAGGAATCATACGCGCCACTCTTCCAGGGTTAATAAATTTGTTTGTTTGTTATTTTTATTTACGGACACTCTTTAACATCTCGGGTCATCAGCGTCCCATTCAATTTAGGGCGTGAAATGGTCGATAAATTTTGCACTGAGGCCTCTTTCTTTCAGGCTTGAGGTTCATTTTCGGGCCGTAAATCTACGAAACGGGAACCACGGCTTTACTTCCCTCCCGAAGGAAGCCATACTTAGTATTTTTACGCCTGAAATAATTTCATCCAACCTGGTCGGGACTGAACCCGCGATCTTGAGTGTAGGAGGCAAGTATGGGTACCACTACACCACCAAGACCGACTGGGGGAGGGGGGCTTAATCAATGAAGAAATAACACTCAACACTATACACATGATGGACATTCACGGAGAATTGCAATAAAAATCACACACAGTTAAATGTTTTCAAACGAAAACTTTCTTCTTTTTTTACTCAGCATTGACTCCTCACAACATCGCAGGATGTTATCGAGGTGTAGTTTAATAAGTCATAATTACTGTTGAATTCAGACCCTCCTTCATATTTATATTTTCTATTGCTAATGTTTAACGTTCGCTTTAAGATCCTTTTATTATTTTTTTTTTGTATGCTATAGAATTTGTTTGACCACGCCATTTTTTTAATTGTTGTCATTTCAGGTTAAGGCCAAAAGCGTTCAATTTTTTTCTAAACTAATATTTTATAAAGTGCATTACCCTGCTAACTTGTTTAATGTTTTAAATGGCAAATATTTCATTCAGCATATGGCATTAATTTCAAGTTTTTCATATTTGTAAGTTATATAGCTTATTGCATCATTACATGAGAGTAATTTTTCAATATTATTTTTGGATCTTAATTATATTGCTTGCTTGATATTAAAGACATTAAAATATGTTTAAATCATCTTCTCTTACATTGGAAAGTGACATTTTTCTGGCAACATACTGAGAGTTCTGTCCTTCCAGTACACTTATGGGGTCGTATGGAGTGTGTGGTCGCTGCTCGATGAGAGGAGGAGATGGAAATTAAGTGATTATTTAATTAATTGATTGGGTACCCCTTTGCTTATGGATTAGCAACATTGTATCTCAGGGAAATTCTGGAAGTTTGTGACTCGTTTGACTCGGAGGGAAGGGCAGAATATCTAGCAGGCTACACAAAAACACGAAACTTCTCAGTTAATACTATTCACTGTTATTATAAGAATATGGGACTGTTCCTATTGGCTTGAAGATATTCCCAAGATCTCAGTTGACTTCTAGATAATGCTTATTGGCTCATAATTGCCGACCAATTTAACTAACTACTGACTATTTATTTTCTACAGACTTCGCTCACTTCCATTCTGATTCTCTATTATCACGCCCATTTATTCCAACTAACCATTTCCTTCCTCTCTGACAAATCATAACTACCCATAACCACTAAAGGATCACTCATCTTACTTTTTACCTTATACTAGACATACTGTTTATTGTATTGTTAGGATCTTCCCCCGCGAAATATAAATCTTCAAATATTATTGAGCTTAGTTCGATTCTAACTACTTTATTGACCCTTCCTTAATATATGTTTTATACAGGCTCGCTCCGATTCGTTCAATTTTGGAAGATTCCAATTGGGTGAGCTCGACTAATTTTCTAAAATAAATCCTCTCACGCTATAGTAATTCCAAGAACGTTCATCCCCGCCATAAATATACGGAAACGTTTCTGATCTGACATCCCTTCACTTTTATAGCCTTTCAGATTTACCTACAATGAAATCGCCATAGATCACGTCTCGGTCGTAAGTAAGAAGCATCTATTTGTTTCAGAAGTCATGTCAGAAACTTGTTGACGTGTCTAGATGTTACTGTTAAAAGGGCTATAAAGCATATGCTGTCTGCCACGGTTGGCATGTGTTCATTTCTCGACAAGTCTTTGTTTACAAACGAGAATTCTCCCCTTATTGCTATTATGCAGCGTTACCTATTGGAATAATACTTCTCCCTGCGCTAGTTAAAAACACATTCGTGTCTCGGGTCGGCAAATTGCTGTCCTTAAAACCTTTCGAAAGGAACACATGACCAGGACAAAAGTTGTCTTCTTCCCTGGTCGAACTTTTTAAAATTTCATTGCACTTTTCCATACGTCACATTCCATAGCTTAACAAGCAGTCCAGTATTGTAACCTGTACTTTCATACAGATACATAATGACCTTTTCCTACTAAAGATTTAGCACAGGTGTTACCTGGAAACCACATGATAACAAAACACGGAAATGAATACAATACCCCATAATACAAATTACATACATGCATCACATTAATTATTAACATCGATTATGATCTTATTAATTTAATTCAATGTGTCCTGTATTTCCTAGTGTAAATTTTGTCTGGGCACCAACGGAATGGTATCAGATAATAAGGAATTTTAGTAGGAGAAAAATAGAATAAGTTGCAGCATTGTGACTTGAGAGAAAATTAACATTTGAGCTGCAATGTTGAGTTACATATTGCATTCCTCTAAATGAGTGAACAGATTTTGTTGAAATAACCTGAAAATGCCACTGTTATTGTTGATGACCATATTGTGTCCATTGCTCTCGATCCTGTTAAACCATTCCTCTGTAGCTTACTGCCACTGCACTGTTTGCCGTTGTGTTCATTAATTAAGGTGTAATTGAGTTCAAATGATAATGACGCACAGAGCCCGAGGTCCATACAAGATAATACAAAATTTATGTCTAAATTGCCAGTGAAGAGCAAATGAATGGAGTAACACATTATTTCAATGAGTAATATCAAACAGTAGAATCTTTTAGCGCTGAAGTTGCACTTGATTTAACAAAGGCTGAGGTAATTTGAAGGTATTTAATTATTAGTATTAGCGGATTATCAACAAATGTTGAATTGTATTTACATGTCATTTGATGGCGCTCATGTTTGACTCTTTATGTCATTTATTACTCAGGTGGAACGGAAATCGTTATTGGATTAGAGGATGGTATTATAATAGTAGTGATTGAGCCACTACAGGTATATGATCAGCCCTATGGCACACTAGTTGCCATTGTTAAATACAAGAGTACAGCCTCGAGCTCCATATCGTTATATGCAAAGCGAACCGTGAACTCTCTATGCTTTAAACGTTTTATTGGTTACGTGTCTTTACCGCGTAGGCTATTTCTGCCCTAAGACTAGGCCGATAAATTCTCTTAAAATTCACTTTAAAGAAATTGTTGCTTGAATTGCTTGGATAGTCAATATTTATACATTATTTTGTGGAACTGTGGGATCATCCTGCGGTCTTCTCAAACAGCACAGTACACTCGAGTCAGTTAATATCAAACAACACGGATGCGGCCTTTGCAAAGATTTTTCCCACTTTCAGATAGACACTACTAGAAGATGTCAGCCGCAAACGGACGCAAACGAAGTTTGCACTGCAATAATTTTATATATTGTCTTTGTCATATTATTCCATCCATGAATAAATTTGAGTAAATTTTATTTAGGGGATTGTCTAAACAAAGCCTCCAGACATGTTTGCTCGTGTATTAACCCTTTGACCTACCTTCGCTCAAACTGTACTTTCTTTTAGATTTTTGTCCATGCTACCCTGAGCATGGAACAAAACGTTAATTCTCCGGTGATCCCGTTATCCAATAGTTCAAAGGGCTACCCATTTCCATTAGTACCCGGATCCATTTTGCAAATAGAGATGGCTACCTCTACAGTAAACTAGGCTATCCAGATTATTGAGGTTCATTTTATATTGTAAATAGCTGCACTTATTGTTGTCTGAGTGTGATCACTTAGGATGCACGTTAAATATTTATTTCTCAGTCATATAGCATTTGCTTTGACGAGTCAAAACAGTTCAAGGTTCAGAGAAGGCTCCTCCCTCTACTACCGGCAGGAGAACTGTGTAAGTAAAGTGGGTTCTACCAAACAATACTCCATGCACAGTTACAATGTTGCGAATTGCCTGAAATTTCTCTTTGTCCAAACTTAGGGCTCTATTTATAAGATACTTCAATCATGGGAAACAATTGAAATATCACTGTTTATGAAAGACGAACGAAATAATTTTGAAAGCTACAGAGTCAGAAATATTTTACTACCCTAATATAAATAAGTAACAGTTATGTCATGCCCAAACCAAAGTACTCCAGAAAAATAGCAGTCTGGATGTAGGAATAATCATTCTGGCAGTTTTAATGGTTTAACACCTATTTTTACTGCTGTGGCATCACATGCTGGGCACATTGATGATATATATGAGACGAAATATGAAATTAGGAATGAATGTTTTGAAGGGAGGAAGCGTTCAAGGAGTAAGTTTAGTATTCCCGCCTGGCATTTGCCATTTATGAGAATTGAGCATCTTTTTATCCCTTTGGTTGCTTATTTTAAAAATGGTTGATACCGCATCTATTTTATTGAACGTGCTGTCACTGAAGTTACACTTTAATTTCTTGAGAGTGTTAATGGCATATATTGCAGACGTACACATGAATTCCGTGCCAAACTTGAAGTATTTATCCATAAATTATTGGAAATGCAAAGACAAGTATATGCAAGTTGAGGTATTTTCCATCGTTAATGCATTGCATGATGTTTATGCCTGACTACAAGCTGTTGCTGCGCGAAGTCAGAAATTATCACCGAGCACAATCATAACGCAAGTGAAACTAATCGAGATTTTATGGCTAGGACAGATGCATGAGGAGTAAACACAAATAAAAATAAAAGAACCACGCCTGTGAGAACCATAAAAATGGTCTAGTGGATGTTAATGTTTCATTAGCTCATAAATCATTGTTTCGTAACAGTTCTACTTCACCCTAATGCGTTTCGCAATAAGAACATTATTTTCCAGTAGCACAAGGAGTATTTCTGTCATGAAACAAAGGAAGTACTAAAATTATTTTTGAGCTGTCGACTGGTTGGAACTCTTAAGTAAACCGTGAAACATGAATTATATTTGTCGCATGCTGTAGTCGTATAATGGCCTCAGTTGAGTGACAGATAATTACACACATACACTCCTATTAAAAATACCTTTTGTCTGGCTTACTTCGACAGCAACTGCTTTTAAAACTCTGGCAATAAGTTTCATATTTACATATTTAGATGAATTTGCCATTTAAAGTCGGCCATGCACCTCAGTTTATGAAACAGTGTGCTGCTTGTCTTGAAGTGGACAAAACAGCATATAAACGCTATTCATAATGTTCTGTGCTTCCCTTATAAAGATTTAAATATATTATTTGTAGGCTGTCGCATAATAGGTGACCTGCGCAGTGCCGGCATGCTGATCACATGCCCCCTGCAATACTGCCTCTTTTCAATGAAATCGTGAGACGGAGGTAGAGGAAGCAGAGTTCGCTGCGGCAGGTCAAGGCTCATGAGTGCCAAGAAGAAGAAGAAGGTAACTGAAGTGTTTGTAGTGAATAAAGGTTAAACTACAAGGACGTAAATTCGGTAATATGTCATAATAAAAAAAAAAAAAACATATCTCAAAATAAATATTATTTCTTACGTGTTTATAGGAACATTGATGCTAGATTGTAGCAAGTCCACCTGCTGTGAAATGCATGGGACGCTTTAATTAAAACATATATATTAACTAATGAAGGTTAAACTACAAGGACATACATTCGGTAATGTAAAAAATAAGACAAAAGGAGAGACAAAGTAGATATTTAAAAATGTAATACAACTTATGACTTTATATGGAACAGAAATAATTATGTAATTTGAATGAAAGTAAATAGCGAAACTTAGACTATACAAGGAGAGACTGTTCGTGGAGTAATTATCGTGAAATGCATATGAAAATATTCAGGAAAAAGTTATATTAGTGCAATTTGGTGCGACGGTTTTTGAAAATATGAATGCTTCATGGTAAATAAATATGGAGCCTAGAACCCGTAGAGTCAGCATTAACCAAGCAATTCTAGAAACATGCTTCTCCTTTTACGATTTGGCTAACGAAACGCACAAATTATTGTTTTAAGGTTTCTTTGTCACGCATGTATGATTCTTTATTAATCCTCAGTAGATAGTGTGCAACAATTAGAAGTGCAACAGTTATGAGGGTGAAAACAACTAGCGTAATAAGAACTTAGTATCATATATGTCTCAAATCAAATATGAACCAATACATTACCGGGTACAAGTGCGTGTTACCTCGCAAGGTTATTAAACATATCCGCTTCTCAAACAGAGGCGATATCATGACTGCACAACAAAAAGTAACAAAGAAACTATACGAAGCAGGGTCCAAATTTTCCTCGTAGACAGCTACGCCAGACTGAAATATTTCGATATGCTTAAAAATAAATGCCTTATAAAAACACCCTTGAAACTATGTAAACTGCGTTTACTCTGTTCGCATTGACAGGCCAATAACATCAGACACACGCTTGCAGGAGCTGAATTTACACCGCAGAGAGTCAGAACATGACAAAATATCTGAAAATGCAGGGTTGTTGAATCGGAAAATCCCAAGGAAACCATTAATGTCCTTTACAACATGCTTCGACTATGGTAGATGATACTGGCACTTCCTGGTGTGTGTTTTTTAATCCTTTTATAGTCCTCAGCGAGACCCCAGAGATAAGGCTCCGGTCGACTGAGTTAGCCGGCAAATATCTGCCATTTAAACACACATACAAACAATATAAGTGTCTCGCTCGCTCTTGCCAGAGCCGTAAACACCAGCTCTTTCTCCGTGACAGTCATCTTTTGGAGAACACCTCAACACAGTCGATATGAAACATCTTGCCGTACTGGGGATTTTTCCGTACCACAGGACGTCCAGAAAGTATGTAAATACTGAAATTTATTGTACTTCACTTGTAATTGAAAATGCGTATTATTCTGCAACACCATTGTAACTATCTTTTTATTCGTCGCACTAAGTTTGTCTTTATGGCCAAACACGTCAGATAAACAACGGTAAAAATCTTGGTCAATTTCTCCATAAAATGAAAATATGCACGTCTTTGTAACATAAAGAGCACCATTGTCTACTGGGAGGTAAGAATGTTTATCTTCATTGTTTTAGTAATACATCGTAGCGTGGAAGACACCTTTCTGTAGGCAATGCAATTGTTGAAATTTTAAAATGTGCCGAAATTTGTATGCACACTTAAGCTGTAAACTTTTAATAAGGTTTTAACTCATTGTAATGCGATATATTTTTCTT
This sequence comes from Metallyticus violacea, assembly GCA_030762175.1. Classification (NCBI taxonomy): domain Eukaryota; kingdom Metazoa; phylum Arthropoda; class Insecta; order Mantodea; family Metallyticidae; genus Metallyticus; species Metallyticus violacea. The sequence goes on from CM060846.1 coordinate 293,137,339, forward strand.
GTTATGTGTTAATTTATGACAGTGCAATATAATATTGACACTTTAGGCTCTAAACTGGATTGATCGAGTGAATTTTTTTAACTCTCAATTTTGTTCCACCGCATGCAGTGCTACAGAAAAAGGCTGCTGCTTACGAAATACGTCAAAGAGGATTTTAGTGGAATTTCCCAAGTGAAAAGCAATAGTAAGCAAAGTTTTCTCTCTTTGAGACTCCTGGACTATTGTGCAAGTTCTTTATTCTCAACCATTCCCTCTCACTAAAGTATGCGGTCAAGGGCATAGGTCGTTGTACTTCTTGGAATATTAATTCCCAGAAATGCTAGCTCAAATTCGTCTGTACTAACCATGTTAATCTTTTTAACAAACATATTAAACGTTCCCCTTCTTGTTTGAACAGTGAAATAAAAAATGTAACAACGTAAAATGAACACATTTTTTCCCCTGTTTACTCCGAGGCAGATTGTGAGCAAACCTAACGCTAACCATGTTTTACTCTATTTAATCCTACGGTATTGTACCTAACGCCTTTTGCAGTTCATATAAGTCATATAACTCTAGTGTCAGGGTCAGCATTTCATGACCGAAGGCTAACAAAAAAAAAAAAAAAAAAAAAGCATGAAGTTTGTTTCATTAAGGAAACAGAGATGGATATTTATTTCCTATGCTCTCACCAACGCAGCTAAAAAGAGATATTATGTTTGAACCTACGTTAAAGCGGCTAGTATTGGCTCGCCATTACTACAAATCGTCAATAAATGTATCTCATCATTAAACAGCGTAAAATATGAAGAAAATGTTGAGGTACTGACATCCTCTTCAGTAAAATATGAAAAGTTGTATTTAAAAAAATATATATTGACATATTCATGTTGAAAAATATCATTAAGATATAATTCCCTTTGATTAAAAAGTTGCAATATATTATTTAAAAATATACAGTAGCACAGTAAATTGCAAGCATTTTCTCTGTTCTCTGGCTGGAGGTTGTACCGTCTGTCAGTGAAAATGTTTTTGTACATGAAAAGCTTGTTATACATCACATGATATAAGAGGAACGAATTTGTATCGTGCTATGTTGTGTAACTTTATGCTGGCTGAAGTACATTTGCCTTAACTTCTAGTAATTAGCGCTTTCATTAGTTCCCAAGTTACAAACTTCAGACATCCAATGTTATTCTTACATCACGCGATTTCGTCAGAGGATCATACATTTAATATAAAAGTATAAATTTTACATATTTAATTGTGATATAAAAATCCATTTTTTAAAAAAAAATATCACAAATTCTATTAAGTTGTGCAATATACTTAAACATAAAAGTTATGCTTCTCAGTACGCTACGATTATTTTTTAATTGTGTTTAACGTCCGTTTTTACTACAGAGGCACCACAGGCGATGAACACTGATGATACATGAGATGAAATGATATATTGGGAAAGGGTTTTTTTTTTTTTTTTTAAGGAAGGAAACGTTCAGGGCCTAAATTTAGGGTACCTCCCCGGCATTTTTCCCGTTATGAAGACTGAGGAAAACCTGAAAAAAAAACTCGGTCGGACGGTTCAGGCGGTATTTGAACCCCAGACCTCCCGTTCACGAGTCCGCGTCTTAACGACCTTGGCACCCGTGGCGGTAACTACGATTGTGAATGGTCATATTATTCCGCTCTTTACTCATCGTTGTGCTGTAGAAGCAAAACCTGGTTACATTCTTAAACACCCTCAATAGACTTTCTTTTTATTCTGAAGTCCCATGAACGCCACTGGTAAAAGTGGAGAAATAATGAAATTAACATTATTAGCTTACCCTTACAATTATAGCTAAATAAATACACTAAATATATGTCAATCTGATTAAGTACATTTCAACCCAATTTAATTTGTGTAAACCTAATTAAATATGTTTTAATGTAATTACACTTTACCATAATTAAAGAATTTCAACCTAAGTAAATGCATTTTAACCTACTTTAATACCTGTCCACCTAATTAAATACGACAGCCTAACTAAATGCATGTCAGTAGAATTAATTACCGGTTAATCAAGATAAACAAGTGTCAATTTAATTAAATACATGTTAAAATAATTTAACATATTTCAATATAACACATTTCAACCTAATTAAATATATTTCGACATATTTCAATATGAAGAAATGTCTTGTCATCCAATTATAAATACATTCCAGTCTAATTAAATTATTTCAGTGTAATAGAACACATGTCAACTTATATTTATTTATATATATATATATATATATATATATATACACATACACATTTAAACATAATTATATACAGCCAATGCAATTGGAAACTAGTTCAAACAATTTAATATATTTAAACAAAATTAAATACATATAGATATAATTAAATGCATACAAATTTATTTACATACATACCAACCTAATTAAATACATTTGAACCAATTATAAGTAAACTGCAAAAGATAATATATTAAATATAATACAGATCTAAATTTCTCTTTTTCTTAACTTTTAGAGTGCAGCCATTAAAGACTACTGCAGTTATGCTATTTCAATAACCAATGATTCGGTTTAAGAATGGAAATTTTTCTGCATCTGTCCTCTGTTTTCGTCCTTTAATTTCATAGATGATTTCCCTTTGAGTGATATTAGGATACGAGATGTTTAGTTTTAAGTCCCAGATCCTCCCGCACCCGAATGTCTCTTACATGCCCTATGAAGTGCATAAAGTTTCGCTTTTTTGCTTCTAGCTGCGGACTTGCATTCTAGATCCTGCACCTTCCCTAACTCATGTTCTCTATATCTTTTCATGAATTTAGCTGCCTCTCTCTGCACCATCTTGAGAGAGTATATTTGATTTTTCCTATAGGGATTCCAACAGACGACATGAAAGGAATGTCAAGACTTCAGACGCCAAAGAGGCAAAATCCAAAAATCTGTAACTGTTTGCAACTTCAACGAGAAAGGTAATTTTTATTGTGTTTACATTTTCCTTTCACTATTTATCTTTACGTTTTCACTAACCTCTGCTTTAGTAATGCAGACTGTTCTTCCTCTGACATCTATTATGTCAAGACCTGGTAATTTTTTGTATTATTCTCTTCACGAATTCTCGGATTATGTTTTCCGTTTCTAAGTTTTGCTTGTCACATGATGAATTTAATGGTATTTGCTTAACATCATTTTCGACCATAAATAAACACGAAGTTCTTGTCCTTTATGTTTAACTTTAAAGTTTTCAATCCCTTTCCTTTATATTCTCATCTTTTATTCTTGTCATAGCAACATTCGTGTGTTTTCCTCCTTTGATCTAGTTTCCCCGCACTTGCCGCTTCTTCGCTCTTCACCCCTGCGGTAGACAAGGGTGAGAAAAGTGAAGCAAGAAGAGGAAGCTAACTTGAAGAAGTTGCTCTTGCTTCCAATTTTCTGTCACCATTGGAGGGGAACTAATTGTGTCACGAAGCTCTTGCGTCTGAGTTTAACCTCGTCGTCACGTGGAAAACGAACTGAATCATTGGCTTCACGCGCAGTTGATTTTGTTGTCATTTTCTGAATAGTGGCCGTGGAAGAAAAGGGGAAGGATGTAAGAGACTTGCATCAAAACTTGTTCGTCGTACTTGGAGGATGATATAAACTGCTCTTCTTTTACTTTTTCCGGCTTCTTTTATGGAAAAGCTATGCTGCAACCTTAAGATTATCTTGGAAAAAGTTAGAGAAACTTTAATTTGAGGTAAGTTCAGCAAGACTGATCCTATATCAGCGCAGCGCTATTGAGTCAATATCTACAGAATGAGCAACCTTCTATCTACTTTATTTCGCATTCAAAAGAGTATGATATAGGAAAACCACGGTAGATCTCTCGTGACACTAAATTAAATTGACTGGGAGGTTAATAATGTTGCATTTCCATTTGTATGTTGTCACAAAATACTTATGAATAATAAAATAGCACGTGAAAATAAAATAACGTTGTAAATTAAATTGTAAATATTAAATACTTACTAAATATGTAACAGGAAATTATAAGTCATGTTCGTCAATTTCTAAGTTCAATGGATGCCATTCGCAATCTTTATTTAATAAATAACTATAAACGTGTTTGTAAATAAATTACTTTAGAGGAACTGAAATCCATTTGGTAAATAAAAAACACAATAGTTTAGCACCAGTGTTATTTGTGTTGTTTTCCGAATTGTAGATTTTATAATAAAACTGGTATTTAGATGTATGCAAGCCTGCAACAAAAACGTTTAAATGTCTTCTGAAATGTCAATATTTCCGAAATTGAAACTTTTCGGACGATGTTTGCAAATTGCCCTTCTTATAACTTGTCTAGCAGCATAAAATGATAAAACCTAACAATCTTATCAAAAAGCAAATATATTCAATTGTTTATTCATTTATATTATTTTTCACAGTCTTGACTCGGTCCTCAAATTCGTAATTATTGTCAATAATTCTTCCATTATGATAGGCTCTATATTTTCAAGTTGTATGCTTTGGTAAAATTCACTCCCCATCGTTTTATTTATTCATTTATATTATTTTTCCCACTGGATATGTGCTATGTATTTAAAAGCAATAACTTTTCTGTATATTATTTAACTCTTTCTTAATTTGTAGTTTCTAGTTTGAGGATCATATATGATATTTTAAATCTGAAACATGTTTGTCATTATTGAATATTTTCTAATATTAGGTGATAAACCTCGCCAAATAAATGTAAAAACGAATATGTGTTCCAAGCAGTTATGATACAGCATAAATTTTGACTTGAGATGGAGTCTGTTTTGGCGTATTTATAGAGAGATGTATAATCTGCTAAAATGGTTTCATTTCCATTATTTTACTGTAAATATATGAAGTAAATATATGAAGTTTTTTCAAAGACAAAATAAATAAACTTCTTTGTAGTCTTTCAATCTAATTTTAATCTTTAACATTAAAGAAAGAGTAAATAGCTGTAACCACTATTTTTGTAACTTTTTCTAACTCATATCCCTTAGAAGTGTTTCTTATATTTGAAAAGCGATATATTGTTTCTTAGAAAATTAATAAACTTCTACTACGTCGTGCAATCAACTTCAATGTTGTCAGAAAATATGTTTATAATTGTTTTCTTTAACATTAATTATTAATGTTATATTAAGTTAATCTTAATAAGATAACATTTTTACGCGTAGAAGAAATTTTAAGAGAAGCTAGATTTTCCCCCCAAACGCGCTTATATTTCAAGGATTTATAAGTAGCTGACATTTTCTAAATCCAAAATAGTTTCAAAGTACTATGAGTTATGAATGAATTGCTGAAAAGAACACATTTAGAGAAGCTTATCATCGTGCGAAATGGATAGCTAAACTTATCTACTACTTTAAGTATACGTGCTTTGCTCATAGTAGGAGGAATGGCAACACTTAGGCAATAAACCTATCAGTAATATTCACCTCTCTGGTTATAGAACGCCTGAAGAAACTAGTACATTGTAGAACAATAAATGAAAGTGTGTCCAAATTGCTCTAAAACATTTCCAGCGCCATTTGTGATATGGCATCTAATGAATCATGAACTGGGTTGACATTTTTGATGAAGAAGTTGCATCTGACGTAAAGTCTTCAGAGAAGGAGAAGCTGAAGCCACAAGGTCATCACGATTTACGTGGACATGTTGAAATAAAAAAAAAATACATTTTTCTCTGCAGTTCAGTGATTTTATCCCATCAAATTCCAGTTAATTATTTGTGCCACGAAACATATCTCAAAACTTTCTTCAGAATGGCATGGCATACAAATCAGTATATAAAAGCAAAAAGAAGAGTTTAGTCCCTAAACGTGGCATCTGCTCTAGTTTACTACTATAGTAACAGTACTAATGAGCAACAAGAAAATTGTACAACAGGTTGTGGAAGAGCAAAGACGTAGAAAATCCAGTTCTTATAAAGTCTGAAGATATGCATATTTAAATTAAATAACTATATCTGATATTTGGAGCATTTACTATAATAAAATTAGTTAGAAGGCATATGTAAAACTTATGGTTTTCCCTTTTTCCCGAACATATTCTAATGTTAATAATTGTGATAAGTAAAAAATGCAAGCTTTTTTGCTAATTTATAAATGAACTTTTTCTGTCCTAATCTTTTATGGCTACTTAAATGTAAACAAGATATTTTAATTTTAAAACCTCAATTTTGTTTGGCATTCTAGTAAACACTTTATAAAATCGCGGAATCCCATGATATAAGATGAAAATATAAAAGTCTAAAAGAAGCAAAAAACAATATTAGCGTACAACCTAAACAGCCATTCTACTTCTGTGTGACTGAGGTGCTACCGAACTTAACATCCCTACGGTGAGCTGTCCCACTCTCACCAATAACCAGCAGTACAACTTGAGATAAGATTGTGGTAATCGACAATCTGTTCTTTGCGTTAGAAAGCAACTCATATAGTACTGAACATATTTATTCTAGTACGTACAATAATAATACTATAGTGATGTTTTATCAGTGTTTAACGCCCAGTTTTACTACTGAAGCACCACAGGCGGTTATATTGATTTGTACTACCACGTGACACAGCATAACAACAAAATAAATAAATGAAAACAAAAAAATATATTAAATGTTAAAATATATTGCATTCGCAAAACTACCAAATTCAGCCTTGTCTTTTCGCCCTAAATTTGCTAGCTAGTCGTTCGGAGCAAGGGTTCATTCTCTCCTTCCCTCTCACGCTCTCTTTCTCTTTTTATCTTTGCTGCTGTTCTAATATTTGCGGGGAAATATAAACCATATTATACTGAGTATTGTACGTTGGACAGATTCATAATATAGCGTTCTTGTTTCGTAGTACATAATAGAGGTTTATTGCGAACTACAAAAACAAATCCCATATTCTTTCTTTCGCCCTTCGTAAATGCGATACAATAAACCTCATAGGTATAGGAGAACGTGACATTTTCCGCCATTTTAGTACCTCCATACAACCTTAGGTGATAAGATGAGGACGGCAGAGGATATGGCATATAGCTGAACTTTACGCATAGTTCTAAAGATTGTTGAACACCTGAAGTAGAACTTTCATTTTTGATCTGTCCAGGGATTGAAAATGGAAGGTGGAATGGTTTGTACAAGTCTTCAGGTAGTCCATAGAAATGGAAATGTCATAGTCGTAGCTCCTCCTTGAAAAAAAGAAAATGGATAGCATTTGTCTAAAGGATGAATCTAGATATGTGGTTTGTCAAAATGTTAAGGTAGCCCATACCTTTAGCCAGACACTAAAGAGTACAGAATGTTCCGTTTAAAGATATCAAGAAATAAGAGCTCGCCGTTTAAAAACAGAGGAAGATAATGTTGGGATTTGCGCAAAACAGGTACGGAGAGTCTCGAAGTTTTTACAAAAAACAACAAATGACGTAAGTTTTTTATTACTTTGTGTGCAGGATGCTCGCGCTTTCATGCCCATAAGCGCCAATGTTTAATGCGAGGACTAGTCTAGCGCTATGTATTCTGCAGAGCAATAGACACCCTATGGTAAACCTATAGACGCTTCTTAAAGTTGAATGTGTGTTACAGTTACCAGAACAGAAAGTTCGCCATGAGTGGAGTGAATAAACTATGGATGCTTGCAGACTAGCTGGGGTATGGAATTGTTTTGATTATTTTACTAAACTAAAGTTTTAACGTCAATTTATGTAAAATTGCAGTTAATAAACCGTTATTTAATTTTCATATCATCACTTATTGCTTTCCGATGGATCATTTGGGAAAACCCAAATACATATAGACATTTTGCTATGGCAGTAATATTAATTTAAAGAATATGCACTCTAAATACAGTATTAAATAAGACACTTATCTTAAAAATTGAATCAAAATCAGATTTTCCTTTCATTTATTGTATTATTTCTTTACACATTTTGTTCGAAATGGACACTATGATTTTGATATATATAACTCATATCGTTGGGCACTGATTTTCAGATAGCATAATATAATTGACAATACACACTCAAATTCCAGAAGTTCTGTTCGATCAACAGTCGCAAGTGATTCAGAGAGAAAAAAAATCATGATAACGCACAGCAAAAAATCGCACGATGAAAGTCCTGTTTCATATCCTGTAACAGGCTACTGGACATAATAATTAATCATTATTTCCAAATACCTACCTTTTTTCTTAAACATATACTTAACACTAATTACACAGCTCTAAGCAATGAGATGTGCATTTTATTCCATTCTGACAGTTTATGATAGATCCACAGCAGATCCTGTTTGTTCGTATTTTGAATTTCATACCCTGTTAGTGGCTAAGCACTGAAAATTTCTGTTCAAAATTTGAAATCACCAAATTATGTACTTATTATGCATCCACCAACGTTATAGAATAAAAAAAAGCCATTGATCATTGATTCATTTGCTATTACTTTTACAGATCAATCGTATGGAATTGGTGTAGTTAGTGATAAAATCTACAGTACTGACAATCGAAAGCATAATGTAAATAAGGAAAAAAAGAGGTCGAACGCCATTTACTAACTCCACAACTTACACAAGGCGTATGTTGTACATACATTGGATCTCGTTGTTTCGAATAATAATTTAATGTGTTTATACCTGAACAAGTATGAAAAGATAAAACGAGTATTTTTGGAGGAAAGCAATTTACCTCATCTTGTATTCTTCGTTGGATGAGCAACATGTCTCAGACTCTTATGAAATTCGCCCACTAACTAACACAGTAATAATGGATCGTGTAACGGCGGGTACATTCTAATACATGGACGTATTTTGCTTTTGCCAACTGTGGGAGGATGGGGCGGTTAATTTTGATAATTGCCCCGCGTTGGAGGGTTAAGGTTTGATGGGGTTATAGGTGGCGGGGAGAATGGTGATAGGAGTTTGATTGTTCATGACCCAGCTCACCAATAACTCTTCACGTCGATCTCAGGGATGTAGCTGGTTTTCGGGACCTGGTAGTGCCGGGTTGAGTGAAGGGAAAGGTATTATATCGACCAGAGAAACACATTTTCTGCAGGTTGACGTCGTTTATTTAACAAAGAGTGCATCCCATGGCGTTTCTGTTCGGAACGCAGTAACGAGACGTCTGGCAGACACGTGGAGCTGTAATGTTAGATTAGCAGTGTGATTGCAGACCGCTCGGAAGACATGTCGAGCTGTAGTGACGCTCGAACATCGGCACTCCTATGACGTCTGAAAACTGACTACTTGTAGGACCATGATGATGAGAACAGACCAGAGTTCCCAGAGTAACGAAGTAGACGAACCAACAAGACCAAAAGACCAAATAGACCTCGAAAAGGGCGATTTCACGTCCTCAAATACCCGATATAACACGCTTTACCACGTGATGCAGGGACGCTCTATTTTCCTGCCACTATGACTTTAGACATCCTCATAGGTTGGCTGTGACTTCATGCAACTTTCATATTATTGGCCAGTTTGATTATTTGAGCTTAACCACTCGTTGATTCGTCCAGCGTCTAATTTCAAGTTTTAGTGAACGTTACAGATCAACGGCCTTAGCGGTATCATAGCGTTGTTCTTTTCTGGCATACCTGCCGGAGCGACCACCCGTCCTCCTAGTAACAATAGATGGTATTTGCTCCTTTGTCTGCCAAAACGGTCTCTCTGCTGTCCGAGCAAAATTCCTGCGCTTTTTGACATTCCTACAAACAGAACCCTTCACTTAAAGCTAGCTGAAATAAAAGATATATTCTAATCAATTTTTCGCGATTGATGGGGTACCAAATACTGTTATCAGTTTATACCTGAACAAGTGTGAAAAGATAAAACGAGTATTTTTGGAGGAAAGCAATTTACCTCGTCTTGTATTCTTCGTTTGATGAGCAACATGTCTCAGACTCTTATGAAATTCGTCCACTAACACATTAATAATGGATCTTGTAATGGCGGGTACATTCTGATACATGGACGTATTTTGCTTTTGCCAACAATGAAACATTTTCACTCCGGTGCTTGCAACACATGTCCAGGGTTTGAACAGATGAACATAGTTTTCTCGTAACCACTGATGACGGTCTCTGTCACGATTTTATTACTTATATTACATAAAAAATGTAGTCATTTTTCACGCATGTGCTTACTGCATGCGAAGCTTGGATGCGGGCATCGCGACAAATTTTGCTTCAGCAACATGCAAAACAAAAGCGAAAGACGGTTTCAGGTAGGTAATTTATTGCTTTGCTTTTTCCATTTAGTCTAATATAGTATTCAAACTTCTTGTTAGTATCTTAACATAAAGTTAAATCCCAAATTAAGTAAAATAATTTCTCTGTATTCTGTCTATTTCACCTTTTGAGAACCATACTTTGAATACTGAACCACATATTTGTTATGTTAATTCAAATTAACACAGGTCGGAATTAATGTTTCCAATATTATGGTATTAGAACATAAGTGCATTCTCATTAAGCGTTCATATTATAAACATATTATACCGGGTAGAAAAAACATATTTTCAGAGATCTTTAAATGTAATTATGAATGTTAGAATAAAATTTTTTATTGTAAACTCTAGATCAAAGCTTCCATTTTTAGAATATATAGTTTAAATTTGATATCGTTGATAGGGATTTGTTAAAGGCCAGTGTAACATACTGCTAAAAATAAGCAATAATTTACGGTAAATGTAAAAACTATTTGAATAACCTTCCTCCTCCTCCCTGAATAACAACAAATACGTTGTAACATCTGATTCTGTGCTGCGATAAAATGATAATGTTATCATTTCGTTCTGGGAGCTTGACCGGGATTTCAAATGGCTCTCTACGGGTAGCATAAATCAGTATATTTAAATATCTGTTGCATCTTTAAATCGAAAACTATGAAAATTAAACTTTCTACAGAAAGATTATAGTGATATTATTTTTTGTATATTACGCTGAGATTGCTAATATAGAATTTAAATAATAGAACAGACTTATACTATTAATACCAAATGCAAAATTTATTTTTTCATTCTGTACTAAGAAAAATGTTCCTTAAAAATATGGTTTCACAGTTATACATCTCTAAACGGAGCTGGTTTTATTGGTCACGTGATATTTGTATTCGTGCATTTGTATGAATGTTATTCCATATCTGAATATCTAAATAAATTTCAGTTCTCACACTTTACTGTTTCATTATTAAGTACTTTTAATCAATAGAGGAATAGCATGTTTAGTACTGTAATTATAATTTTTAATTATCGATTTAGAATTGCTATTACAAGTGCTTTATTTAATTTTAATTTATAAATGTAACAAATGGCAGAAAACACTGATACAAAGAATTATATTCGGGAGGGAAGTAAATCCGTTGATTTCGTGTCGATGTAAAAGAACCTCAAGCCTGAAAGAAGAGACCTTTCAGCAAAAGTTAAAGGCCGTTTCACGCACTGAATTAAATGAGACGCTTATAACCAATGATATTAAAGAACGTTAAATAAACTAAACCTAAAGCAGGTATATTTAAATAGACAGAGCGGCTATTTGATTTCAATTTATCTAAAGCGATTGCACTCCAAAATAAGAGTTCTGGTGTGAACCAATTTTGGAGTGTTCCATTGCTTGCTACACTTTGAGCTTAGGGATTACAGGCGTCCCTACTGGGTTACTGTAAGCCATACAAGAACCGCGAATTTCAAGTCTGCTTCAAGAAGTTCGTTATCCACAACGCAGTTGAAGCAGACATACATTGCTGTGGTTATAAGTTTTCAAACACACGGGCGTTTGAAGTTCGGGTTCGTAGGTGTTCTGCCAAGCATGGTTTTGAAATTAGCATACCTGAATACCAACAGCAAGGAATGGTTACTGGGAAAAAACTTTATTTATAAAGACAAAATGCGTTTCAGAAACAAAGGAAATGACTTGCTCTATAAATTACAACCTCTTCATAATATCACATGAACGTTTACTGCAGGTTTTGAAATTAAATTCAAATCGTAGGCCCAATTATGAAGAAAGGCAAATTTAAAGAAAGGCAGTTTTATTGAGGAAGTTACTGCTATTATTCTTATTCAAATTGAACATATCGCCCAAAATAGCGGTGATTTGGATCCACATTAACAATGCGTTATATTCCATCTGCTCCGGGATTTTGTTACGTTGATGCTGTGTTCTTTTAGCATATTACCACAATAAACTGCGATTTGTTAATTAATTTTATCCACCGACCTCTTCGTCCACACTACACTACAACACTACAATAGATGTGTCGTATTAATAGCGCAAACACCGGGATTGACTAGAAGTCTGTTTCAAGTTGCTCCGAGATTTTACAGATACCACCCCGTGCGAGTTCGAAACCAGAGCTAATTCTGAACGACTAGCTAGTTGCCCTAAGCTGGTTCTGAATGGGTTTAGTATGTATCTGCAGTTAACTTAGCCTGATCAAACGTCCCACTTTGCAACATACCAGGCTTTATTTATAAACCTTGTCCGATCGAGTGATATTTTACGTGTAGGCTGTTAAGCGTATCGAGGCCGGCGACGCCTGTACCTCTATTCCCCTGTCTAGCATGTTTAAAGTCTTACAGAAGATGATCATCTCACCGCTAAATAGGCATTATATTGGGAAAACATATTTTGATGTAAGACCCAAACCTATCTTATAATTGGGAGGTGATTATGTTGACGAACGATGAAGATTAGCACCCATTTCGTGTAGTTTTTCCTCAGTTCATGCTTTTTCTTTTGGATTGGACTAGTAGATTCAAACATGTGCACAATATCGTGAACTACAGTCCTTGAAAAAGAAAACTGATGGAAAAAGTTCTAATATGATTCATTAAAGTAGCATTTATATTTGCAGTAATGTTGACTATGTAACCATCTTTGCGAATGAATGTATACTGCCGGATGCACACTGGTCGCCGTCGACTGCAGTACGCCTTGTCGCTAAGACGTCAAACTCCCCACGAGCGTACAAGGTTTATAACTAAAGATCTGTAGTACAGAATATAAATAACATGGCCAGTTGCTTAATCTCAGACGTATGAGTTGTTTTAGCATTTGGGAAGATACAACATTAATCAAATAGAACAAAATATTGTAATGCTATAAAGAACAGTAAACAATAAAGAACGCCTTTAAAAGCTGATTCATTCTTTAATTAATATTACAAGAGACTTATCTCTAACTTTCTATAACCTTGACATTCGAAACATTTATTTTCCTTTTTTTATACACTTCAAATAAAACTGAAAATTTGTAATATAATACTGATAATACTAAATTAATTATAAAAGTATAAAAACGTACATTCTTTTATTTTTATAAAAAACAGTGATTTTGCATTACATACTTTTCTAAAAGTTTCAATTTGGAGCGTCCTTACACATACAGTTTGTAATTCATCGGTTTACAGGCATTTAATCGGAGTATCTTTAAATGTGTGCACCGCCAAAATTTCACATACTTAATGTTGCGTCCAGTATTACGTACAACCTCTACACTATTTTTAAAAGGAGTACCAGAGCACTTGCGCAAGTTTGGTTTGGTATTTTGCAATTGATATGTGAAATAGTAGAACCGCCAATGTCTTCAGCCGCGGCTTAGAAATTTGGCAGTGTCTTAATACGGGACCGAAGATAACTTGGCAGTACTCATTATAGACCTTGACCAATTATTGCAGCTTTCAGTATTATAGTTATAATAATTGGATTTATTTAATATGTTATCAAATCAATGAAAACCTAATACTTATATAGCGCATAACCATCGCATGAGCTTTAATACCATACAGGCTACACGGTCCTTTTAACAATAAAAGTATATAATACCCAAAATAGATAACATAAATTCGTATGATTACCTTCGTACATACATATACACTTACATACACATATACAATACACCAAAATACTTACCTACAACACATTTTCTATTAATAATTTCACACATACATATAGTGTGTGTGTGTAGAACCCATATTCCGATGTGCTCCCCTTCTTCGCTTTGCTCCCTCCTCCCTAACTCTCATCTGTTATCTATTGCTATTTACCTTCTTTGTCTGGTCTTCACTAGAAATATTCCTAATTTGTGTGTGTAACTCTATGTACCAACATTTCCAGGAAGACGTTCAAACTTCTGTTGGAGTTCAGAATTTCTTACACGCGTTCTGTTTCTCTGCATTTAGCCAGAATATGCCTCCAGGTACTGCTTTCCCTTCACGGCGGGCAAACTCTTTTCCCGAAAACACTAATTATTTTATTTCCTTTCCAAGATCCTAATCTGGGCCATGCACAACCACATCTTTCTTCTTTCGCATAGACATCTAAATAATCACCTCCCTTAACCTGATCTATTTGAGCCTGTAGGTTAAGCGATACTTTTTCTGCTAAGTGAATCTTAGTGTTTGTCTATATCTCGCAAACATCTGTTTAAGTATCTTCCATCTGTTGCGCGTAATGCTTTGTTCCCTTAACCAAATATACCACAGTCTAATTTGTTCTAAGCCTTTCCTTATTTTTAATGCCCAACACATATTCCACCCTTCCTTTATTTGCTCCCTCGTCACGCTGGGCTTTCCGACGGGCAAAGGAGGGGAGAAATTAGGTAAATTTCTGAGGAAAATGAGACAGCTCAGGATTGAAAAGGCTGATAATTCTGCAGGGAGGAAACAAATTAAATTAATACAGCTGTTTGTCACACAAATTGCGATTTATTTGTATTATATATATTATAATATTTTTAAAAATATCTTCTTCTGGTATTTCTTATTTTATTGTATTTCTATTTTTATTCATTTATTTATATATATTTATTTTTGTTGAATATGTTTTGTATCTCGTTATGAATATTATGCTAAATCAAACATACCTAGTGTATTATAAAAGCAAGTATCCGTGCACCTGTTGAGGTTGTTTTGTATTCTATGAGTGCCACTGTAATAAATAAACTTATAACTACTACTACTACTACTGCTACTACTACTGCTACTACTACTACTACTACTACTACTACTACTACTACTACTACTACTACTATTGCTGCTGCTGCTAATACTATTACTACTACTACTACTACTGCTACTGCTACTGCTACTACTACTACTACTACTACTACTACTACTACTACTACTACTACTACTACTACTGCTACTGCTACTGCTACTACTACTACTACTACTACTACTACTACTACTACTGCTACTACTACTACTACTACTACTACTACTACTACTACTACTACTACTACTACTACTACTACTACTACTACTACTACTACTACTACTATTGCTGCTGCTGCTAATACTATTACTACTACTACTACTACTGCTACTGCTACTGCTACTACTATTACTACTACTACTACTACTACTACTACTACTACTACTACTACTACTGGTACTGGTACTGCTACTGTTACTTCTACTACTACTACTACTACTACTACTACTATTACTACTACTACTACTGCTACTACTATTACTACTACTACTACTACTACTACTACTACTACTACTGCTACTGCTACTGCTACTGCTACTATTACTTCTACTACTACTACTACTACTACTACTGCTACTGCTACTGCTACTGCTACTATTACTTCTACTACTACTACTATTACTACTACTACTACTACTGCTACCACTGCAACAGAAACAACTACTATTAGCTTTCTCAGACACATTGATGGAAGAAGTGTTTGGTCCCCCCATATTATTGTTACCGAATATTTAATTGTTTTTACTTTTAAATTTTCACTTTTGTAAAACATTTTAAGAGTCCCGCAATTTGTTGTGCCCCTCCCTTCCTATAGGTACTATCCATTTCAGAAACTGCGTCTCTACCTGATGCGGCTCCTCGGTGTTTAACCACAACCTAATTTCAGACCCGTGCGGCATAGTTGATCTAATAATCGTCCCATACGCCATCTCCATTATTCTCAGCGATATTTCCCTTATTTTTATCAAAAGTTTTGATACTTCCATTTTTTTAATATGTACTTGTGTTTGCGATGCCTATGTGTTTTTCCCAGCTCCTGTTCATAACTAAAGTGACTCCAAAATATGTATATTTCTTCACATTTTCTAATGCCTGAACTGCATATTTCCACCTCTCTTTCCTGCTGTGCATCGTGCCGTTCTTGAACGTCATTGTTTTAGTCCTCTCCTCATTGACTGCCATTCCCAATTCCTAAGCCTCTAAGCAGTATAGTTCCCTTTGCAGATCGCCAATTGTTGTGAACATCAATATCAGATCACCCGAGCTGGTATGGAGATGGCTCCTATATTCAAGGCGGCTGTTTCTGCAAACACATTATATGTTGAATAATGAATTTAATTCCTTGATCTTTTTTTTTCTGAAACTTGTTTCGTTCATAATACTTGCCTTTGCACGTTTTCTAAAATACATAAAGGCACAATGTGTATTGTACTCTGTATTTTCCTTGTACCATTCCCCTGGTAGAGTGGAAGAGAAGACTGTCTGGTCTTAACTCTGACTAGGGTAAATAAATTGTGTGGTGTTTCCTCCGTTTTATTGTGAATGCTCCCTAAGCACTTTACAATAAAATTTAGGACCAAGATTTGCAATTTTTTGTGGAAAAAAATAAAATTTAATTTTAAAATTCAAGATGCCTGCCATATATAAATTAAACCCAGAGAAAATAGAAATATTACATGTGTGCTTAGCTTGTTGACATAATATGAGATGAAAAAAGTAATATTTTGTCGCAAGGGGCTTTTTGGTCACGTAACAAAAAAATATAATGTTGACTGTGATTTTGGAACTTTAAAAGTGCCAATAGTATATTTGGATAAGTATCTACTTGTAGCAGCATAAATCGTTGGTTTACATTTGAAAAAGTTATCATTTTTAGTTTACCGTTTCATAAATTCACTTCATGGATATCCTTGAGCTTAGACTTATTTAAAATTTCCGCTATTAGCTTTCAACTATTTGGCTAGGTTGTGAATGATGCCAAAAGATTATCATAGATACTATTGATCTTTCAACCCAAATTAAATTGATCATCTATGTAAGTCGTAGTAGTTATGAATGGGATATTTAAGCTTCATAAATAATCGGGGTGGTAATTTCCGAACTGTCAAGAAAGATCCGGACCCACGGACAGTTTCCCTGCTACATAAAAATTTTCATTTTACCGATTGCTTTGCTCGTTATACGTTCCCAGATCATCTGATTTGTAGGAAATTGTGCACTTTATTACATGTGGATGGTAAGTTTCATTGCTTTAGCGACAAACATATGCTTAACATCGTATCCATGGAGATTAATCCGAGAACACCACGCAATTCCATTCGTCATTTTATTGGTCCATTGCGCACTTTCTTACCGACTTCAGGTGATTCTTTTTCGTTGCAGTATATATATATGCGCTGTCGATCAGGTGCTTAGCATCGATCCTGAATTTCTAATAAAATTGGAAGTAGGTCGCTCTTTCCGTCCCCGATGAAATTATAGATTTCCTAGAAGCAGCAGCACACAAATTTTGAGGTACTATCATTAAACAATGTATTTGGCTTAAAATAAATGGCATCTTATATGTGCACGGCTTACTTTCCCATGATAGCTATTCATTTCAAGGTTATCAAGATGGAAAAGCATTGCAAAAGAAGGAATATAAAAGACAGGAAGAAACCAAACCTGGAAAAGAACAGCTTCTCTAATCTTACAGTTTCTGTTTGACATTTACAGAATTTCAATTATCCTGCAACAGACAGTTGTGTATAAATGCTACCCAAAAGCTTTTCTAAAGAATTAAATAAACCTAATTGTTGCATAAATTAATCAAGTTGAAGATTAAGCTGTAAAATGGGGTTATGATAAAGATGAATGGAAGAAGAAAAACTAAAAATGCTAAGGTGCTTAATCGGATTGATGTAGTGGAAAAAATTGTTGAATATAGTAATTATGTAAATTGAGTCTTAGGGGCTGTATGGCGATGTAGCATTGGAATTCTTCTCATTCATATTCCCAGACCTTTCATGTATGACTGCGGTGGACATCTTCAGTGGTGAGGTCGCCGTAATCTTCTTGGAGACGAGGCAGGTGCTGCCTCTTTGCTAGAATTGATTGCGACGACCTCACCACTGAATATGTCCACCGCAGTCGTGAACAAAACGTCTGGGGAAGATGGTGGAGAAGAATTCTAATAGAATACGGACTTACAGCCTGGAAGACTCAATTCATGTAATTGACACCGGCCGTGAATACCTATTTTTTTACAATTTAGTGGTTATTTTGAACCTATAATTTCGTACTATTACTCTACGTAACACAACGCATTAATACAGAAACGAATTACAGAATTGCCAGATCTTTTTTCATGGACTGCTCTTTCCTCTGATCTTGCAGTTGAAGGGCTAGTTTCTTTTGGCGACACGACTTTCTGTACCTGATATATGATTTGAAGATGAATATATAACGACACAATTAATATCTCGCCACTGAACAACACAACTGCACTATTTAATTACATCTTACTGTTGACTGCACAACACAATTGCCCGACTTTTTTGAAATCGCAACTGTGTGGAAGAGAGAATGCCACTGCGCGTGAGAAATTTCAGCGATTGGAGGGAAATAGGCCCGCTGGCCGTCCCATACACACAAACATTAATACATATATTCTTAGCGACTTTTAAACTGCTCTTTAGGAATTTTCAGGAGAAAGTGTTTCATCACTGTTAACAGTATGACACGTGTGAGATGTTTCATGCAACACATTGCTTAACATCATTTCTTCTTCCTAGATCTTTATTCTTGCAATCAATCACACCTAAGGCAAAATAATGCGAATCAGAAGTTTCTTTCCCTCCTATAATAAACCCCATTTATGCCCCGCTGGGTAGCTAATGATATATTTTATTGAAAATGAATTAATTTATAAATACACCATTGCATATTTATGTTGTTTCGATACTAGAGAAACCGCACTTTTGAAATGCATACTCATTGCTGTCATTTCTAATAATACTACAATGGTATTATTGTGTTTTCTCACTTTCTTAATCGGTGAATTTCCGTACGTGTGTCAAATAACTTCGCGCTTCATCTAGAATCAGTTTTGTGTGAATTATATTGTTCCTTCACATATCGTTCTTCAAAATTAGGTTGAATACTATGGACATTTTATGTAACATATAATTTAAATTCATTTAGAAACAGACTAAAGACAAAGTGAACAGTGGTTTTAATGGCAACTATGGAGGGAATAACTGACAATGGAAGTCTTAATTTTAAGCTATAAAAAACCACGTTGAGCAACAATATGAGGAACTATACTTCCAATTACTCCTTTGGTGATGAAATAACATTTAATGTTTATAATAATAATAATAATAATAATAATAATAATAATAATAAAATACCTTTTATTTGGTACCAAAATCAAAATCTCACTTTAAAAGCAAATATAAAGTAATTAGAAATAATAATAATAATAATAATAATAATAATAATAATAATAATAATAATAATGATGATGATAATAATAATTATTATTATTTCTAATTACTTTATATTTGCTTTTAAAGTGAGATTTTGATTTTGGTACCAAATAAAAGCTATTTTTAGGAAATATCTAGTAATTTCAAAGAAATCGGTGGATAATTTAATTATACAAATTGGCAACTTGTTAGTTAGAAAAAAAAAAATAATTTGTGTAATTTCATCATGGTGCTGTTTAATTAGCCGCAGCTGCATACTGGATATTTACATTTATTTTTACTTTACTTTACTATTGCGGAGTGAGTTTCTAGCAGTGTAACTAGATCATGTACTTCATCTGGTTCTGAGAATTCCCTATACAGGACGGGAGTGGGCCTTGGAGAGGGAAAGAAAGAGAGAGTTATAGTTATAAACCAGTTGGTCGTGTTAGTTCTTCGGTCGCTTCTTAGATAGCACACTACTATGCTCTCGAAGCCGATAACCTTCAAGGACAGGAGCATTAACTTGCAATTACGTATGCATTCAAGCTGACTCGCAGAAAAGTATAAATAAATTTGCTAACACACTATATAGGTATTTGAAGTAATTTTTTTCCGGGTATTGTACTTTTTTTTTTTTTTTGTTAGCATTCAATGATATCGTTGACGGAAAGAGAGAAAAGCTCTTGTAGCTTTGTTCTATATTCCAGTCATTCCAGTTACGTCTTGGAACGGGATATTATTGTGTGTTGGCTATTTTAGGATGTTGGTAATTTATTATTTATTTAATTGGAAGATTTGATGCTCTTCTTGTCTTGCCTCGGATCTTGGAGTCATGAGTTCGATGCTTCCTAATTCTCTGGTTCCAATGCAGAGGATAGGAATCTCAGGGGAATTTGGGACTGTTTAATGACTGAAAGTCATTAGGGGGAAGGAGATTGTTCACTGTAATAATGAAGTTCGGCGCTGGTTGAACATCTAGTTTGACAACTTGGAAGGTTCTGGAACATGCTGTGCTTCGGCGGGTTATAATTCGCTGTATTCACTCGCGTAGTTATACACTTTAACACAACCGTGATTATTCTTACTATTACGCTAGCACTGCCTGACTGGCTTTCACTGACCGAACGATTTACTTTGACTTTTCGAGACGGTTTACATATTCTGCTATAACGCTGACTAACTGATGACTGATTAATTGATACTCCTACTGCTACAGTTACTACTATCACACCTCTTACTCTTAGGACGGCTTCCTGTCATCACTACTTCAGAGCTTCCTGTCGCGAAAGCCTCCAAACTTAAACTCTCATTGTTTATATCAAGTCTCTTAAGCTAGCTCGCTTCTCCCCCGCAGAATTTAATTCCTTTAAATAAATTGAATTTAGTTCCTTCTAGAATATTATTGGATCAAACTAGCGCATGATGTATTACAAGTTTGCTTCTATACATCGAATTTTTAAACATGAGGATTGGTTGAAGACTCTGGGTTTTCACCAGGAAATACATATTTTCTATTCCCACGCTAAGGAAAAAAGTACATCGACCCTTTCCCTAGATCCTCGAGATATATCACATACCTAGCCGTTACGCAGCTTCCTTTAAAAATAACTAAATCTTGGTTTTCTGTGAAAACGCGTGTTTCTATAAACGGTATTTCCTTTTTGACGGCCAGTATAATTATATATGTTTCTAGCCTTTTACAGTGTTCTTATCCCTGGCGCCGAACAGGTGTCGGCTGAACTGTCCGTGAGGGTTATACAAAGGGTAAAGCTTAACCGAAAGACCTTTTTCTCAGGTACGCTAATAGCTTCCGACAAAAACAGTAGTTTCATTCCCTTTACAAGCACATATCAAAGACATGGTATTACTGAAAGATAACGTGAATATCGCTTACTAATCAAAAAGACATATCTACATACATACACTAATACATATAATATTGGGGTCCTCCTTTTAATTATAATATTAGTATCCTTTATTACCTGAAATAAGATACAATTATTATAGTGGTTGTCAGAAGTAATTATACTTAAATAGGAAATTTTGAGACATTTCCTGCTTCAGTCGTCAGCCGCTGGACTTGTATAATAGCCGCTAATTTTAAGAAGAAGAATCAAAGTCAGTTCATTTCTGTTGTCTAACGCCACTTCCGCACGAAATTTACGGAATTTCCACCCTCCGGCAATTCCATCGCAGATGGTAGACATTATTTGTGCTTTAAAGTGAAAGGCTGTGAACATCCCTCCGTGGCAAATGTTCCTGTTTTGGCCCGCGTGATTTTTTCAGTTGGATACGTTAAGGATCAAGTATTTGTCCTCCTTCTACCTGCAATTATTCCGTGTCTGCAGAAATATATAAGATCAGCCTTTCTAAACGTTGCCGCTGGCAAGCTGGATTATCTTTGGGAAGAAATGGACTACCGTGTACATTTTTGCAGTAATAAAAGCCGTACGTATTGAACATATATAATGCTTGGAAATAGAAAAGATTTGCTGACAATAAATCCTATTTTGATTATACTACTGGCTCCAACTGTGTTGAATAACCCTGTGCATATATGGGCAAAGTAAATGAAAGCTCAAAAACTTTCGTAATGTTTTTAGTTAAAATAAACGTATAGAAATACTTTTGTGAACACCATGTATCATTGCATGAAGTAGTGTCCTGTTTTCTTTATATGAATATGACTATTTATCATACTACGAACGTTCGTAAAGCCGGTTCTGCTACATGGACTTTATCATGCAGTGATCTCTTAAACCACAGTATACTCTGTCATCATTCTTTATGTTGCCAAGCTAATCTACTGTAAAATGAGTAATGTGAATATCATATCCGTAATCAAGAAGGGGTTTGGATACACATCGGGCTTGCATCCAGGTATAGCAACTTCGTATTACGCTAGATTGATGTGTCTGTAGGGTCGTTTGGGTGATTTTGGTAGTTTCGTAACCTAACTAAAAGTTCAGTCATCCAAACTGAGCTTTTCTCGACCCTAGCTCTCGATGCACGTCAAGTGGGTGGCGGGTAGGCGGTTTCGCTGCGAACTGTAGTATAGCGACCCAGTTAGGGCGGGTCTCTGCAATAGCAACGGCGTTTTGGACCAGAGTGATTCACTGAGTCATCACCCCCTAGAGCTACACTCTGGCAGCAGCCTCGTTGCCCTCGCTAGCCGCGTGTCTCGAGTGATTGATGGATTGCCTGGTTGGCACAATGGCACAAACGATCAGTTGCTCTCCCGGATTCCCCTTCTCTCGCTGTGATATGAATTCACGAGACATAGGAGGATAAGGGTCTGATGGGTGGGGAAGGTAGAATAAATACGAGGAAGGAGAAAACCCCATCATGTCATTATACTATTGTGGATACCCGTTGATCATTTAGTTCGATATTGTTATCGAGCATGTCAAGTAATATCATTCATACTAATCCAGCAAACTTGTCCTTCCATCGTGTTTCTGATGACTATTATGTTTTTCCAGTCCTTAAAATAAGAGCAGCGATCTGTTATTGATATCAACACAGCAGTTGCCTTATTTCAGTTTTGCCTGTTTAAATGAATGTTCCACACTGACCAAGACCTTAAATCTTCAACAATGATCACTTGGTTCTGATTATAGCTGCTCCAACTTGGTGATCACAACATGTGGCCGAAAAATATGTCTAGGGTGTTTCGGTTGGAAGCAGAGATTATAGTGGAATAACTTAGTACACTTTATTGCAGATGTAAATACCAATGCTGTATCGAAATACTTTTTCTTCTCTGGTATATGTGTAAGTGGTTATAATGGGCAACATAGTCATGTGACATATTTGTAGGTACTCTGAATTCCTGATATTCATAACGGAACAATTCAGAATGAGGCCGAGTAACGTTCTCACTGTAGATCCATGTCTCACGAGTTCGATCATAATTTACTTTTTCAGGGCATAAAAACTCAAAGTTGGAACTATAAACCATAGGTCTAGTGCCATATATTTACGCCATTGCTGATAGAAAGAGGCATCTATACTTAAATATCGGCAATTTCACGTCCAACTAATACCTTAGTTCCATACAAAATGGCGATGAAAAGAGTATGTAACTCTTCCCTCTGTAGAAAAATAAGCGTAGTTAAATATTTCTTGTAGATCCTATTGAAATACACAAATTACAGAATTATCTCTAATTGTCCAAATTAAACAATCAGGAATAGAGGCTATAAATATGGAGTTATTAAAACATACGCCTCTAAAAATAAAAAGGAGTTTGTTGGAAATGGTTGAAATATACTGAAAGATAAGCATTATTCCTGATGAATGAAAAGGAAGGGCTATATATACTATATTAAAAGAAGAAACAGGCAAGACTGCTAAAAATATTGGAGTACATGTGCAATAAACGCAGCTTATAACATTTATGTTAATATAACTCCTAAACTGCTAAATAACTGAGAGTATACTTATAGAAGTCATTTGGAAAGTCGCACAATAGCTGACCGTTGGGTGCCAGCATGTTGATAATATGCCCCCTGCAAATCTGCTCTCTATTTATGATGTAAGATGGAAGTAGATGACGCGGCAGACCAAGGCCCGAAATCGGTTTGACTCGTCATACAGGAGCAGGATGCTAATAGAAGAGCAAAGTGGTTTCCGTAAAGGTCGTTTATGTCAGACTGCATATTTATGGTAAAATAAATCATTTAAAAGACGAGAGTTTAATTTACCGATGTTTCTATTGTTTATAGATAAAGAAAAGACATTTTATAAGTTAGTGAATATTAAATTTGTACGAAATGATGTATAAGAAAGGAAGCTGAATTTAGTAATGCAAAATCTGTATTTTGAAGCACTTTTATTTATAGATAAAGGAGACAAAGCTAGAAACAAATTTAAGCCAAGGGGTCAAGCAAGGTGGCCCAAATCTCCAACTTAAATTTGCTACCGCATGTGCTATATATATATATATATATATATATATATATATATATATATATATTCCTTATTAACATTAATATAAGTTTGTGTACGGCATCCTTCCATTGATGCCTGCGCATCGAGTAAAATTTAGGAAAGGTGCTCAAGAAAGAACTCTAAATATGGCCGTGAAAGGCAGTCTCATTTGCGGGAAAAGAGCTGTGGAAAATATACATTTCTTGTAACAAGGAAATAATCAAGCGCACAATTCTCAACAAGGTTGTATTCAACATTGCTATAGGCATAAACAGCTCAAACGTTAAATGACAAAGTGCAATAAAAAGTATGAAAAATTTTAATATAATTACGTGCTTGCCTTCCATTTGAAAAGGAAACAAATGTAGTGGGGAAGCTCAAAAAGAAAGCGGCATATATCATTAATAAGAGAAATGCTTGTGTTGCAGTTACCAATATAAAATAAATTCAATGGCAAAGCACAAGTGGAAGTGCGCAAATGATTAATATCACCATGTGCTTGCTTTCACTTTGAGAAATCTATTGGTAAATCACAATTAGCAAGTGGCGTAAAACGTGAATATGATAATGTGCTTGCCTTGGAATTACTGAAGTTAAGTCTGAAAATCCTATGTAATATAATAAATAAAACCCCTGAAAGTAGTTACAATGAATAATATCTAACTGACATGTTTCTGCTCAGTGGGTTAGACGTGGTGAAGGAGCAACAATGGCAATTTTGCAAATTTGTAATAGTTATCAAAAAATATCTTCACCCCTCGAAGTCCTTACTGCTTCTCACTCTGCAGTCAGAGGGACGCTCCTAATAAGACTGGAGTGCACTTATGATGTCATCATACTAGACGCTTCCACACTAGTCACGACCAATGAAACCGCCACGGGTGGCCGAGGTTGTTAAGGCGCGAACTCGTGAGCGGGAGGTCTGGGGTTCGAATCCCACCAGGAACGTCCTCCGTGACTGGGGTTTTTTCCAGGTTTTCCTCAGTCCTCATTACTGGCAAATACCGGGAAGGTACCCTAAACTTAGGCCTGGAGCTGCCTTCCTCAAAAAATATCCTTTCTCAATATATCATTTCATCTCATGTATCATCAGTGTGCACCGCCTGTGGTGCCTCAATAGTAAAAACGGGCGTTAAACACTACTCAAAAAAAAAAACGACCAATGAAAAGAAATGACATTAGGGGTTGGTTACAGTAAGGATGGGAGAGCATGGAAGACAAACCGGGATCTGGCACAAAACAACAGAAAATTTCGTGTAAAGATGACGCAATAATATTGATGAAGCTGTTACCCAGTACCATAATTAAAGCATTAACACTTTTAAGATGAATGATAAAAATTCTGATTATGCTATACACAGATTACCAAATAGCACTAAGTGATAAACACGATTTGTAGATGTCACTGTATAAATTAAAGCAAAAATTTCTAGCATAGGAAATAAAATTCATGATATTTATGGCCACTAACTACATAATAATTAATTTATAGTTAAATGTAAAGAAATAGAACATAGAAATAAATTTAATTACCTGCGGTAATGTGTTTCTTATTGCACAAAGCCGATATAGGTAAAAACTGGTATATTTTATGAACGAGAAAAGCATTAAAAGCGTTTAAACTACATAGCAAAAAACTCAGCAAAGGAATTCCAGTGCCTATATTTACATATAATTGTGATAACTGAGCAATAAAGAGATCAGATAGGGGCAAGATAACTGCTGAAATGAAGTTACTCTTTTCGTAGCAGGCATAACAGGCAATTAATACATAAGAGAAGAGATAAATACATTTAATTTACTAGAAAGAATACATAAATTATAAAAAACTGATATGCTTATATAACGAAAATAAAAACTAATAGAAAACCTAAAATATTGCTATACTACCGACCCAAAGGAAAAAGGAAAGGTGCATTCCCCAATAAGGATTTTTTTATTGGTTTATTTATGGACGCTCTTTAATATCTCAGGTCATCAGGGCGTGAAACGGCCGACAAATTTTGCTCAGAGGCCTCTCTTTCAGCTTGAGGTTCTTTTTCGTGCCGTAAATGTACGACACGGGGCCCACGGTTTTACCTCCCTTCCGAAGGAAGCCATATTTAGGATTTTTACGCCCCAAAAAATCCATCGGTAGTGGCCGGGTTCGAACCCGCGATCTTGGCTTTAGGAGGCCCAGTATGGTAACCAGTGCACCACCAGGACCGGCCCCAATAAGGAGAGTTGATAAACTCCATTTTAACTGTAAACACACCTAAGATCTAACTTCATGAAGAATAAGGAGAAAATGAAGAAGGAAGTGCCCTTGGTTTGGCGGTAAAGAAGATCAAGATGGGCCTAGCCACGGATGGCCGAGATCGGTAAAGCACGGACTCCCTGATTTATGCAAGATTCCCTCAGCCTTAATAAATGATAATTTCATACCATCTAGTCCTCCTAGGTGTTCTCAGCATCAAAAACTGGCGTTAAACGCCATTATAGTAAGAAGGAAAGTAGAAATTAGGATGAAGGTTGCAAATTTGATAGGAAAAACAGAACTCCATTGGCTAGAGGAATAAATCATCATGATCTCGTAAGTATGTGTAATGTCAGTTAAAGTGGGGTGTCATTTGTGCTACGATAAACCATATTTTTATTTCATGTTTTTCCGGCATCTTCCATTTCATTTCATTAGTGCTGCACTTCCTTGCCTCTCTTCAGGTCTTTCTGTGATTTCATTCAAAAAAAAAAATCTGGTTTGTTGCCACATCAGGGTTGTATTACTACCAAGGTTGTACGGGAGTCTTTTCCTCACTTCAGTCAAAGCTTACCCCGATATATAAAATGTCAGGCCTGGAGGGGGTTGTTTCTTCTCCTTAACTAATCGAAAACGGAATTTTGGGCCAATTGAGATTAGTACGAGCGGTCGGAGAATGTTTGAAATTGCTTTGGATTGACCAGGTCGCGGAGGGACCACCTGCCATAAAGGCGAGAAGATGTGTCTGCGGGTGGCCCTGTCAGAATAACATGACACTGCAGGGTTCCTTCATCTCGTCTAATTGCACGATGAGATTGGCACAAAGATACCAGAGGTCGCATTGCTCCACAACTGTATAGCGTATTTGCTATAAAAATGTTTATATTTATATACAAGGGCAGTCAAAAGCTCATGGAGCATTTTTTAACTTGAACATTATTTAATTTCCCTTAAGGGTAAATCTGCATTTATTCCAGTGATGCCAGTGTCATTATACCGTTTCAAACGAGGTTTTTAGAAGTTCTGCAAAATACTACGTTAAAGTTTCAATGGACTATTGATTTAATGGAAACATATGAAAGTCAGAAAAGCCAAATATGGGGAGTAGGATAGATGCTCTAAAAGTTCACACTTCAAATATTTCAATTTTCCCCATAGCTAAAGCACGTTTGTGAGCAGTTTATTGTCTTGATGAAAAACATCTTTTTCCTTCTTCAATCCGGTTTTTACAGATAAATGGTATAACTCTCTTTTCAGTGTACTGACGTACCTGTTAATGCGAAATGGTTCAAACTCGTAGTTGCTTTTTAAGCCACATTGTAAAATTCATTGCTCATTATTGATCGGTTGACTATTATTTTTGTACCATATTCAAGAGAAACTCTCTGTGAGATACATTACATCTGCTCACATATCTCATTTTTTTATTCATCGTTGCTTCAGCCATGTTTTGGTGCATACGTCACCGAAACGAAAAATGTACACTCTGAATGACCCAACGGCAAACAGAAGCCCTAGAAATATAACGTTATTAGCTACATATTTCTGCTAGTGTGTAATGAAATAACCTTCAGTAGTAAACCTATATTTCTTGCAATATCTTGAAAGTCGTTTCTTCTTCAATTACAAGTAGAAGCTCTTACAAGATTGCGTTCATTTTCCTTAGAAGAACTAGGAGAACACTCTTTTATCTCATGAAAAGGTTATAACACCTGACGCTCTTTAATTGCTCTCATATAATGTACATTATAAAGTTTTTTTCTTTACATTGTAATAGTGTGATGGTAATAATTATAATTATTTCGTAATATAATCACTGATCACTTAAATACATATACTATATTAGTTTAAGAAATGAAATAATACTACCATATAAAAAGCAGAAAAGGTAAAATTATATACTAACATAGAAATTAGCTACAAAAGTATCTTAAATACATTGCATCCTTTCGTGTAACGCGTGTTATGGAGGGTAAAAGTTCGGAATAATACTCTCGGGCTATGGATTTGCCCCTCTGAAGATGATAAAATTCCCTTTAACGTTCCAAAAGAGTGACGTGATCTTTCCTGAAAAAGACTTCTCTTCTTTGACTCTGAACAACCGTTTTGACCGCTATTTTGATTCAGGTGTGTTATGTTGGATTCAAGTCTTATCCATGGCTGTAAATTGTCTCACAAAATCAGTTCTGTTGCAATAAAACTTTCCAAACAGTGTTTCAATATTTTCATAAGAAGTTGTTAGCAAGCTTGGCACCTATCTTCGCAAGTTGTTTGCATGTCATTATTCATGTAAAATATAGCCTGCATGGTGCCTCAGTAGTAAAAACGGGCGTTAAAACACCATTCAAAAAAAAAAAACCTTAACCCGTTTCAGCTTCGTCTATTCATTGTTCCCAAGATTCGTAATTCAAAAGTATTTCAACATTAGGTGCATTTTAAAATCTGTACATATGCATGAATTTACATTTATTTTTGTGTATTTTTCGATGATTTTCATAGTATTTAATTCTGTAATATATACTTTAGCGCAATCCTTCGCCGTGAGCAGAATCCTTGATCTATGATATTTCTATTCTGTTCCTGTCTTCCTTGTTTTTCACTTGCGCTAAAGCCTTGTGTTACAGAATCTTAACTGGTGCCTGTGGCTTTACCTTTGATGTTCTACTGATACTACTTCATACAGAGATCAGCTCTATCCTTTATCAAAGTAGTGTCCCAAACATTACATATGTGATGATATGTCACTTTATTACATTGAAATTTAAGTCACCGTTAAACTTTATAGATAACATTGAACGAATTCAAAAGAAACTACCAGGCTGTTTTATAATAGCAAACTCATTATAGTCACCGACTGAGAGTGGTGTAATTAGTTCATACCAATGCCACATTAGCTATCATGATCTAGTCGTTTAGGGCTGGTTTGCCGATTATAGGGTGACTAATGAGGCCAAAAAAGTATTCGCGCCGTGTTGCCGGTGGTTGACTCTTTTTATTTGGTTTATTTATGGGCGCTCTTTAACACCTCAGGTCATCAGCGTCCCATTCAATTCAGGGCGTGAAACGCCCAATAAACTAACTCATATTTCTACAAACAGTTATCATTTTACTATTCCCTTTAAATTTAGAGGTAGAATCTGATTTATTGGGTGATCCAATTATTTGATAACCGATACGGCGGTAGAGTACAACAGAGGTCAATAATCAATCGCAAGCCGAGCCACATAAGTCGCGGCGAGTGTGCTGGTTTTTACCGAACTGTTAGGTTAACCTTCAGTCTCTAGCCACCCAGTCAGTTAAGTACGAACAGTGAAAGAAATAATACACGTCCAATCCTAGAGTAAAGTCTTCTAATAATATTATATGGCAAATACAAGATCCCATTAATATAATCCAAATCAATTGTTTGGTTTTGACTGGTATATCTGTACCGAGCCCTTTCGTGCTGTCAGGAGATAATTTGAAGAGAAATTCCCAGGTGATCAAGTTCCAAGTAAAAGGAAAACGTTAGTCGAGAAATCATTTCAATTTCTCAAATAGCATTAAGAAGGGAGATAGGCAATTTCATAAACAGGTGGGAGAAATGTGTGGAAAATGACGGCATGCAGTTCCAGCATTTTCTTGCGTGACATGTGTGAATACATAACATTTTAAATGCATTATAATTTATTAATACTGTCACTCTAGTGTTTCTATCTACGACTCGTGTTTAGCGCGGTTAGCCGTGAGCAATGGCTTATTGGCCATTGTGTTGGTCATCAAATAATTGGATGACACCATTGTTCATTGCAGTAGTGTTCCGTACGAAAACTAAGGTGAAGTCTAAATATTATGGCGTGACACATACATCTCTTATCATATTTCCACAAATGCCCTCCAATTGATACAAGCCAGCTGATAGGACACATCAAAGAAGGATGTTCTTTGCTTTACTTGACTGTTTTAGCGTCGCAGTTTGTGATAAAAATTGGTCCGCATTTTAGTCAGCGTATATTTGCTGTTCAGCTCCAGAGACCCACTCCACAATAAAAAGGCAACAAAGATTAGCGTTTGCAAGTAAAGAGGTTTGTCTGTCCTGTATTTTTACAAAATGATTTAGCTTTGTCTTGTGATTTTTCAACTTTGATTATAGAAAGTCTTACTTGCATACTTCAAACACTGTGGAAATGAAACATTTAAGAGGTTTAGTGCTTTAGGTTATCTTATAATATTTGTGTGGTTTTAGCACTCTACACTCCTAATTTTTATAACTTTTATCAACCGCATTGTTAAATCTTTAACTGAAGAGGTGGGCTTTGATATCAAAGCAGCGAGGTGGGGTATTCACATCACCCTTTTAAATATGGCTCTGTAGTAACATATCGTTTTACATTAATTTTTTCTTTAATAGTTTTACTGTTTAATGTCTTGGTAATAATAATTATTTAAATTTACCACATTTTAATATTAATAATATTTAATATTAAAATATTTTACATTTTTATTCATGTTTAATTTCACATATTTTTCCAGATATGATTGCATTGCTTTAATTAAATTAATATTATAGAACAATGAAACATATAAAATATGCCATGTTCTTGCAACACATAACATCTGTATCTTAATCCCATGCTTAGCAGGGTTGCTTGGAATATACACCAAAAGCGAAATTTACCTCTGAAGAGCAGTAGCTGCTCATCATTTGTAGAGTAAATTGCAAGGCTGTTTGGATTTGTGCGGGATTTCATTGAACAAGGTAATTTTTTGCTTATTGCAGCCAATTTTTAATTCCTTACTTTGTACTCGATCATGTATTTTATTAAATCTTAAACATTGCTTAACAAAAATCTTTCCAGTGACATATGGCATAAAATATTTGTATCCCCAATCCTTGTGACGAAAACAATCTTGTAAATGCATTTTATATGTCCAATAGGAACAAGCATTATAAGCAAACTATTGAAAGCTCGTGTTTCTATTTCACCTGTTTCTCGAAATCTACTTTTTTTCTTATTCTTATTTAACATAATAATAGTTCCTCGATTATTGAACGAATTACCATATTATTAATAAATACATTGAAACATTCCAAATAAGTTTTGTAATTTCTTTTTATCCACTAATTTGGTGCCGCAAAGCTGATATTCTCGGCATAATTGTTGTTTCCATTTGGTAGTTTTATCCTTCCCAAACATAAGATTTTTTACCGTTGTTGAAAAGAAAGCAACTATTTCTCCGGCATCTTCATCACTTGCATTCACGTGATAACTTTCTTCACAATATTCTTCTTCATTGTCATCCGAATCTTCAAACTCAGATATATGTCACCACCTTTGGCCAAAACTTCCTCCATCATGCTTATAATATGTTTTTATTGTTCCTCTTATGACATCTTGATACGAACCGAGAATCACAGAATATCACACTGGTAGATAGGTGGGGTGTTGTCAGCACTCAAAATCTTTATGCACATCTTTGAATGGTTTTAAAACAGAAAACAACGGTATTTCAACAATGTAATTTTCTTTAAATTAAAGTAATAAGTCATTCAGGCATGTAATGAACATTAAATGAATTTTTTTCTGATAGGGTATTGTGAGCATCCCATGTCCCAAATTAAAAGTTCAGGGGAAGCTTTTAGAACTATCTCGTGAACAACAGACAATTTTTAAGAGCAACATTCGGAGAGAAATGTTCAAAATTTTCGAGTTAAACACTCGTCACCATTCCAATAAGGAGCATTTACAGCTTTATTTTAGAGTCAATATTTTTCATCTATTATGAGCATTTTTTATTCCTTTCGAATGGTTGTATATTCTTAGCCAATGATTGTCTGCTTGCCGACACCTATTGTGTATCAAACCCATAAGGATTACATAGAACCGGGCTATAATTATGATCATGTGAATGCATTTGTTAATTATGATTATTTATTGGTGATACGTTTCGAAATGTGCATAGGTATATTTAAAATATTTGGCACAGTATGCAAAAATGAAATAAATGTTTTATTTTGGAAATTGGCTGGTTTACCATAACATTGCATAAATATGGTGAGCTATCTTGTTTTTAGGGATACTAGCTGGCAATTGAATAGTCCGACTTGTGAGAAATGTTTACGTCTTCTTTCCATATGAAACAAGGCAAAGGCGAATATTCAGATGAGGCCGTTTTCTGTTCCTTCTCTCCCCTTTCTTCTATTTAAGCTGGCCCTCCTAAAACAGGGGGAGTCTTGAAGAAATATAATATTCCACCCAGAGCTTCAGCAAAATTAAAGACATTTTTACGCTGGCTCGTTATCATAATGTTCTTGAAATATTTCTCTTGAAAAAAGTGTTCTTCCTCCCTAAGAGATTAAAAATATGCAGTTGAAATATAGTGTCTTAGAGGAGAGCTTCCACTTTTGGCAGTATTTCCAGCTGAGAGGACGCGTTATCTAATCCAGTTTAAATGAGCCTCTGGAAGAAAGCGTTGTCAAATCTGTTACTTTTGTAGATAGGTGAATGTACTTAATCTGGCAATAATATCCGCAGTGTTAATATCGCAGCACCTACTTAGTGTAGTCATTAGCAAGAATCAGATTGTCATGTTCCAATGTATACGGCTTTAAAAATACTAGTTTCAAACAAAACCAAGCTCTTATGAAACAAAATACGATCGTCTAAATAGGTTCACTTCTCATATTGACAATAGGAAAGAAATGGACAATTGAGTTGTTTAGATTAACACCAAAGTACTTTTCTATACTGGGTAGTTATTTAACATGGTGTTTCATAGGTATCAGTTTTTGGCCCACTGATCTTTTAGTTTATATAAATAGTTTCTCATTTTCATTTAAAAACATTGCTACTACTTTTCTGTTTGCTGATGACACTAGTGTATTAGTTTCTAGCAAATCATTTTATAATATTGTGGAAAACATATATGATATTCTATTTACTATAACTCACATATAACACTCCCGATTCCGCATTACAAGTATCAATAATAAATCATGCTGTAGACCAACACAATGATACCAAATTTCTAGCTCTTCTAGTTCACAGGCAGTGTCAATTGGAAAGTACATATAGTGTATATTATAACACAACTAAGATTTACAAAGCTATGTGCTTTGCACATTATATCATGATAGTTCCGAAACTGCCCTCAAAACAGCTTACTATGCCCATTTTTCTTCAATTATGATTTAATATTCTACGGAAAGTCTGTTTAAAGTAAATGCAGGTTTATGTTATAAAAGAACGCAGTATGAATTATTTGTGGTACAAATAATAGAAAATCACAAAGAGATATTTTTCAAAAATTAAACATTTTGTCACATATTTATATGTACTTTCTCTTATTAAATTTTACACCGCATCTTGTTCTTCATTTCTGCTCTCAAATTATTTGTAATGTTCAATTCGACACATACCCGCTGATACCTAGAAAAGAATTGAATAGGAAGTAGACCAGAAGGAAACCGCCGGAATATTGTCGGAGAAAGATAACTTTTGAGTATGGGAGAAGTTATATTGTAATTTATTTAACGTTAAGCAAAACTTGATTAACATGCAAAAATAATCTTAACACTGCCTCACACAGAATAATATACTCAGCTATTTACATAAATTGGAAATTGAAGAAAATTCGTAGAAAGTAAATATCCATTGCAGCATTAGGCTAAATCACACGGGTAAACCACGAAAAATCCAAGGTCAGGATGAACTGATCAACGTAATTGAACCTGGAACCTCCCGAATGCGGGTCTCAGTCGTCACCGTCTGTTACCTTTAGTGTTACACTGATTGGACAACAATTTCAAAAATGTTATAACGTATAAGTTCATACTTCAATTAAATAAAACAAAGAACTTAAAACAAGCATTAAAACCTTTGCAATAGAATGTATAGACTTTAACAAACCTGCATAATACCAAAATCAGTGGGTCGAGTTAAGAGAGGACTTTTTTCTGGCAATTTTAAAGAAAGGCCTAAACATGGGTTACTCCCTTTGTATCGAAGCAAACTCTGACAGAGGGCAACAGAAAGAACCGATTACGCCAAAAAGATTACGTCATATTATTTCCGAAAATCCCCTTGCCTGTTCTAACTAAGGTAAACAAGACGTAGGTAACAAGACCTTCCAGTGTGGACAGAGAAATCAGGATGGGAAGAGAAGTGGGTATTAGGTAAAAGGTAGACAGGAACACATGCAAGAATGTCGCAACATTAAAATATACACCAGATCATTAAAAATTCTATAATACAAAATATAAACACTAGACCAATATTTATTGTAAACTGTTAACATATAACGCTGTCCCTATTAATACTCAAAGCATTTTCATCCAATTATAAAGAAGAATTCAAGTCTGCTCTTAAAGAATATCTGTATAACAACACCTATTATTCAGTTGACGAATTTTCAGATTAATAATCAATACTGTTCAAATATTGTTCAGCAGCAAAACAACATTTCTAAAATTGGAAAGCTTAAAGTACAAATATAATATTTGACCATGTATGAAATGTAACTTTTTTTTTGCTTTAGAAACTTCCTATGCCATGAGAAGTATGGAATATCAAAGTGTGGTTAGATGAAAAATTATTTTAATCATATTCAAGCAAGTAACTTAAGTTCTGACGTCTTAATGAATATATGTGCAACAAACACAGCAGCTGGGATATACTATTTGTGGTATACTGGAATGAATTAACAATTAATTATTAACAAAAACCACTTCTCACATATGTAGATGTAGTTCAGCAATAAGAAATATTAAGTGGTGCAGTTCTTCCGAGCATGAGAAAATTATTCCCCATCAAGGAAATTCCAATATTAGACCAGTGCAAGACACCAGCGTTGTCCACAGAGCCCGTCGCGTTAGGAATTTCTTTGCTCGACATTCTCCCATCCAAGTCGTGAATTGGCTTCCTAAATCGCTTGATTTGAATATAATAGAGCATGTCTGAGCATAGATAGTTAATAGGTCGGACCCTGAGGATGAGAGAACAAGGGCAGCTCTAATGGAGTCCTGTAGACGAATTTGGGAAGACCTGCGAAATTGTGCAGAACATTTTGAGGACGAAATAAATTTATTCCATGGTATCCGAATGACCTACTATACAGAAATGGTACCTGCACCTCCTATTGCAGATTTTCCATTTGAATATATGATAATAGTATGTTTCATTTCAAATGTTTTGTACCAAGTATAATGCTAAAACTCTAACATTGATTTGTATATATATATATATATATATATATATTAATTCAGTATAATCTTAAATATTTATTTAACAATATGGACAAATTTAGAGCAGAGTTTTCGTTCTTAAAATAAAAAGTTATAATATTTTGAGCTATAAATCAGTTTGTACTACAACTGATCTTAATATCAGCAGGTATAATCTATTCCCTTTTGAATAGCCGAATTCGCGTAAATATTTTATTTCTATATACCTATACTGTGTTCTAGAAATCTGTTATCAAAGCATGTTACTTCGGTACAAGTGAATTCATATAGACAATAATGCATTCCAGGAATTTTTTGTAATTCCTTCTTTATTATATTTATGAATTAATTTTAGTCTATTGATCTTCGAAAAAATGATTATTTTTCAATAAATAGCCCTTCGCCAGGGCGCTTATTGTAGCATAAGACTTCTAAACATAGCTGTTTTTCCGTTCTGACCCGTGGAGTGAGAAATTTAGGCAAATTGTGCTTTGTTTACATCTTCTGACTATCGTTGTCCCCGCTTATACCATACTTTTAGGTATGGTCATTACTAGGCGTCTGAAATTCTAAGCACTAAAACCAGAATGAAGCGGAATGAAGTTATAAAAACACTCGACTATAGAGAAAAGGTGAAAGGTGCACAATGCGTTACGAGCTGCAACTACTATTTCTTCTTACGTCTGCCAGTCATCAGCTCTTGTATACCTGCCGGGCGGTGGCTCATAGCTTGTGTATTTTGCTTTGCTTTTATTGACCCATTCGTATAAAAGTCCGTAGCTTATTTTAAGTGTTCAAAAATTCCAATGCCTAGTCATCACACCTGTTCATCTGTTGCTTGCGGATGTTTTCAAGAAAATATGTTTGTGGTGTGGCCTTTAACGAAATGTGTATTGCTTGCAGCACCCCATAGCTTCCGCTGTATCACTTGTTTCTTACGCTATAGCTCATAACGGTGTACCCAAAGGTCGTTCCCTGTTACAGTGCAACAGATGAAAACATCTCCTTCATGGGCTCAAGTGCTGACAAATAGCCTGCCGCTCACCGATTGTTGTCAGCGGGCTACTAACTTGGGACACATCTGCAAGAAACTTTCTGTACCCGAGGTCATCAGTGATAATATTGCATGCAGAGTGTGAACTCGTTTAAAGATCTACAGAAATTTCAGTAACAGTGACTTGCCTGTGATTAGAGATTCGCTGTTTAGTCAGTTATTTCACTATCGCAATTGCAACACAAACTGTTGTTTATCGCTGAAGTTTGGCCTTCAATTTTTAAAATGTCCGTCCAGTTATACTTTCTATCCTGGCTAAAGCTTCATTCCGCTTGTATTCAAGAAGGTTGCACCATGACCGCCACAAAAAATTAAAAAAAAATACTGTAAAAATTTATTGCTTTTCCAGAGTGTAATTCAACAATACAATAACTATAATTTACGAGCCATTGCACATGCGTACAATGCTTGATCGCCATAATTCCTTGCTGTCATGTGTAACATATATATATAATGAATATAATAATGTGTCTTTTCATTAAGAATTTCTCTTGACCTGTACGTTTTTCAGACTTTTTTTTTTCCAGTATGTTTATTAGTTTTTGTTTACTATCGCAGCAGAAATGTTAAACCTCTCTCTCTAATTCATACATATCTAATACCGTCCGTATTTCTGCAAGGCTCTGCTTATGTTAAAATTGTTTTCTTTGTGGCATAGTTTGAGTAATATCCTTAATTTGCATACATCT
Organism: Metallyticus violacea; assembly: GCA_030762175.1. NCBI lineage: Eukaryota > Metazoa > Arthropoda > Insecta > Mantodea > Metallyticidae > Metallyticus > Metallyticus violacea. The sequence continues at coordinate 293,174,866 of CM060846.1, forward strand.
AGTACTTACAATGCTACAATGAAATAAAATTCTATGCATATATCCTCAAGACTTCCTCCTGTTTCTGCCAACGCAATTTAGTAATCCCATGTTTTGCAGTTGTACGTAAAATAAGTACTAGAAGTAGAGGAATAACATGTTAGTGACTGCACGGTTTCATTATTTTCTTAGTTGTGGTGAGCTGTGCCAAACGATAGGTTACCCACCTTTCCCTCGGCCTGTAGACCTGTAAGTTTAATACAGGAGCGAGCTTTAAGTTTACTTTATTTCGGTTCCTGCGTGAGCAGTAAATGGGATTGGTTGTCGCGGCCCTGTTATTAGTGGAAGAAGACTAAAACCCTTGTTTTATGTTTATTCACAGCGAAGCAGGGGCGCTTCCGGCTGATTGGAACTGCAGAATGGCTTAAAGTTTGTTACAAAGCGTCGGCGCGCCGAAATTACGAGTGGATTCCCTTGAGATTTGTAATGTTGAGGGGATGAAGTGTTTGTAAAGAAGCCGCAAATCCTCCAGAGACCTACGAGGTGCATCCTCGCCGTTTTATGTTTATGTTGTCAACATTCCACCACATCCAGAATTGCTTCTGTATGCCAGTTCTAATAGTTATTCATAATTCCTTCTTCTTCAACCAAGAGAATATTCATTTAATCGGCATTTTTAGATCCAAAATTAAGTGCAAGCGCGCTTTCTTATCTAGGTAACCAGAATAGTTTCGAAAAAATTACCTAGCTGGCCAAAAGACGACTCTAAATTTATAGCCATCCGTTGACTTTTAATTTAGATTTCACTTGTACACCGGCATTTACAAATACTGTTGAGGTTTTTTTTTGAGTAGTGTTTAACGCCCGTTTTTACTACAGAGGCACCACAGACGGTGAACACTAATGATACATGAGATGAAATGATAAATTGGGAAAGGATTTTTTTTAAGGAAGGAAGCATTCCAGGCCTAAGTTTAGAGTACCTTCCCGGCATTTACCAGTTATGAAGACTGAGGAAAACCTGGAAAAAATCCCAGTCAGGGAGGACGGTCCTGGCGGGATTCGAACCGCAGACCTCCCGCTCACGAGTCCGTGGCTTAACGACCTCGGCCACCCGTGGCAGTACAAATACTGTTGAAACAAAAATAAGAATTGCCATTGGAGGTTTGAGTATGTTGAATTCCCTAAACAACTTTGTAAAGGGGTTATATTTACAGTGGTTGTAAACAGCGTTAAAATGATTTACCTCGAGCTCTGTGTAGTTTTCTTGAAGTAAATTTCCTGTCCTAAATTATATTAGTGCTGAGCTTTCCACATTGCTTGAAAGTCAGTTTATATTTTCTCTTACTCCATTATTATATGCACCTTTATGATTCTAATGGGACAAGCATCTTGCAATTATCATTTTGGGCCACTGCAGTTGTAATGCTCTTCTTTGAATTAAGAGAAGATATACCTTGTAAATAGTTATATATTATATCAGCATGTAATTTTGTTTCTTTATGACGATAACATTTAAAGAAATATATCAACTCATACACACCAGAGATGGTATAAATGAACCATCTTCCATTTAACACTAATTTTTATATTTTCAATAATGCAAATTTGAAAGTTTTAACATTAGGATCAGGCTAAATCAGTCAGAGAACAGTAATACCATGCACATGATATTTTGAGTATTCTCATTCACAAAGTAGCAGTGTTATGGTGATCACTCCGGCACTCATAATTTCACTCATGAATTGTATAAATTGTAATAAAGGAGAGCATATCATATAAAGCAGCATTTTTTCTCTCTTTCTGCTTCTATCACTGTAATAAAATTATATGAAAATCTGGCCAATAGCACCTTCCAGTAGGTTTTAGAATCACATATCTCTCAGAATGACTGAGAAAAATAATGAGGTGGCTACGTTATAGGTTAGATTGGATTAGATTTGGTAAGAACAGAGAAGCCATTCTCATCAGAAGGAAGGAATAAGACGAAGAACATACATAAGAACAGAAAGTTCTTCCTCGGGTAGCCCAGGTACACGGCAAAGCCATTCCCCTTTTACTTTCTCTAGGTTGATAGCTAATTACTTTAAACCGAAACCCTATATTGGGAGATGGAACTTTGTTGCGTAACGCACCAGGTCATCCAGTTCAACTCTCTGATTCCAGCGTTGACATCCCCACCTCTGCAGGTGAGTAACCCAAGCGTTTAAGGCAGCTGGCCACTCCACTGCTGCCAACATATTCAATGTCCTATGAGTTTTGCGAGTAATCTGGCCAGCCAGACCCCTCCAAGGAATCCCATTCCTTCATAAAGGTCACTTCAACCTTTCTAAAGCACCAGCCACACGGTACACAGCACCAGCCTCCTTGCCTGGTACTTAAGGTCTGCAACAGAACCAAAAGAAATAAATGAAATTAAATGAGAGAGTGTAAGACCCGTGTGAACGAAAGTTGCATCCCAACGTTTACCTAAGCAACCAAGAAAAATCACAATTGTCATAATGGCTAACTCCAAGATATTTCACACTCGGATCTCCCTAGTGCGATTTCCAAGCGTTACCACCTGAGCCACCTATCATAGTTACCGTGTAGCTTACTTCCATTCATTTTTCAGGTGTAAATTTCCAGGGTAAGGTTTTCCCTATAATTTCCTTAACCCTGAAAAGTCCTGTAGCTATGGTAACAGTCTTGTGGATTATTAACGCCATCATTATTTTTATTCCATTCATCATTTCGAATATTTGAACGGTCGTATTTCAACGTGGTCTATCGTTCACATAACAGACTCCTCTAACCAGACTTTAATGTCGCCAAATTCTAATTATATGTCAAACAGATAACAATGTACAGGGAAAACAAACATTTTTGAAACTAGCTAAGATGCTCGCAAAGAACTGACACTATTCCCATAGTTTCTGAAAAGAAACCGTTACCTGCTAATATTCTGGTATGTTAACGTAAAAAAAACTTTATCTTACTAACGCTAAGTAGCGAAAATTTATGAAAGATATTTATGGATATCTTTGTGAACGCATGTGTATGCGCCAGCATTGCTGTTTGATCCAGACCTCAAGTATAGTTATCGCCAGCGCCACTTTATTGGTATTTTTTTTAAATTAGCATTATTCCTTGGTGTTTCGTTCCTTAAACAATGCGATTATTTCAGATTGAAGCCTGATCCAATGAAAATAATACCAGACTTTGATGTTGAGCAATTAAGTCAACTTGGAATAAGGCAACTCACCTCTTTGATTGTCGATTTCATTTGTGTCAGGTATGGGGAGGGGGGTTATAAATTGCAGAATATTGGCATAGCAAAGGAATACAAAAAGAAATCTTCTTCTGTTGATAAGTAACTCACTGTTTTGGGTTTTTAACTGTAGCAAAAGTAGATGACTGGTACCTGATATTGCTGAACATAAGCCAACTTTCCAAAAAATCACTCTGACTATTTTGTATATTATTTTATCTCTGACAAGGCAACATTCCCTCCTATGGTGTGGGCCAAACATTAATCTGAAACCACTTACAATACCAACACCTTCGATCCATAGCAAATTCAGTAGTTTATTTTACAGCTCAAATACTGATATTTATAAAACCATTACAGCATTAAATTAAAACCAATCACAAACTCACCTTAAAACTATTGAAATGCGCATATCGAGTAAGAAAAGAAGGAAAGCTGCGCAATGCATGATGATTTAATTCATTTGCCAAAATTTGACATCCTCCACTTAATGCCATTCAAGCTTTACACTTGGAAGTGCACTAGAAGGAACCCCCCCCCCTCAGGATAAGGCCAAAGAAAGATAGCTTTACAATAAAGGAGAGGGGTGGTTTAGAATTCCACCATTATTGCTTAGACAATAATAAATTTAAACATAATATACACATAATAAATTTGATCTTCAAATAGGCAAAATTACGCAGTAGCTCTTTCAAAAAGAGTACAAGTTCTCAAAATATTACCTTATTAAAATACTATAAATTGAATAAAAGGTTTCAAATACCATTACATGATCCCAAGCATATTAAAAAACCTTCCTCTTAAGTAGCAGATAAAAGAGTTTGAATGCTCCTCAAATAACACTTAAATTGTATTCATTGGCTTGCAAATCCAAGTTCCCTACTCAATGAAAATTATTACAAAAAGAAATTTTACACAAATGTAGCAATATACATTTTGTTACATTATAATAAAAATTATAATAAAATACCTGGATCACAGAGCTGTCCCTTCGGAGCAGCCTCCGGGCCTAAAATTTTAAGAGAAGGTCGAAAAAAGAATAACCCCCGACAACTTTCTGTGTGGAAAAAAAGGCCAGAGCTCATCTGCCTGTCTGTATGTTTACGTAATAGCATGGTAGAACTTTCAATAGGGAAAGAACAAATCATTAGCTGACGAATCATCCTGACGTAGCCAGGTGAACAGAATAGGGAAAAGGAAAGGAAACTTTCTCAAAAATGGAACACTTGAAAATCTGCAATTACAAATATAAAGTATATAAAAAGTATGGTGAATGTACAATTTCTCCCTTCACACTGTAAAACACGGCTCTTATTTAAACAATTTAATTTTAAATATATTTAATTCAGGAATTTATGTTTTTCTTACGTTAACTATAACATTAGTGTTAGAGCACATCAGTTAAAACTGTAGATACGTACTTATTTGTCAGTTCGCAGTCGGAAAAAGCATTCTAAGGTTTTCATATTCTAGAATTAATTCTGGACTCGGTGCCGTTATCACATTGTGGTAATACAGCAAATCTGACTCTCAATCGTGCTGTAACACAGTCCCAAGGAGACAAGTGGTGCAACCGTGGTGGCTCGACTGAGTAGCACGGTAAAGAAAATGGAACGTTACCTTAAAGCACTTTTACAATAATTCATAATGCATTGGGGATAACAAAAATTAAAGAAGTTAAAAGTTTCACAGCTACAAAAACTTCTGGAACATTGTTATATTTATTACACAGAGTAATTTTGTTTATAGTTAGTTTTTTTTTTTTTTGAATAATTTATTTACGGACGCTCTTTAACATCTCAGGTCATCAGCGTCCCATTCAACTCAGGGCGTGAAACAGCCGACAAATTTTTCTCAGAAGCCTCTCTTTCAGGCTTGAAGTTATTTTTCGTGCCGTAAATGTACGACACGGGACCCACGGCTTTACTTCCCTTCCGAAGGAAGCCATACTTAGGATTTTTACGCCCGGAAAAATCCATCGGTCCTGGCCGGGTTCGAACCCGCGATCTTGAGTTTAGGAGGCAAGTATGGTAACCACTACACCACTAGGACCGACGTTTATAGTTAGTAAAGAGATTGGTAAATGTATTATCCTTTTGACACATGCATTTCTTTTTTATATTTTTTTTATTTACGGACGCTCTTTAACATCTCAGATATTAAGAGTCCCATTCAATTCAGGGCGTGAAACGGTTGATAAATTTTGCTCGAAGACCTCTTCTTTCAGGCTTGAGGTTCTTTTTCGCACCGTAAATCTACGACCGGGACTCAAAGCTTTTCTTCCTTTCCTTAGGATTTTTAAACCCGAAAAAATCCATCGACCCTGGCCGGGTTTGAACCCCGATCTTGTGTACGTACGATGATGATGGCATATATCGCAACTATTCGCTATCCGAGTTGCGTTTATAAGAATTCTTTTGCTCTTTTTGAGTTCATTATTTGGGCTAGGAAAATGAAGTGCCAAATCAGAAGCTTTGCAGCTCGTTTTGGAATGCGAGAGGAGTAAGTAAACGCATTCGTGGCACGACTTCCCTTTTCATAGTGCTGAGAGAATTTCCAGGAGACAGTGAATGAAGTGGAGTAAGCGAGGGCTTACATTGTCACACAGATTCAAGTAAACAGCAAGAAAATTCAAACATCGTTCTGCGTTGAAGGGATTTAAGGCTTCCTAGCGTTTTCCTCTCCAGCTCTCTCTGCATTCGGCATTATTCGAGCAATCTGCGCGAGAACACATAGCATGTATGTGGTCTGCATCCCATCTTCAGTGAAGTGTATGCTCACGTCTTAGGTGGGTTGTGGTCATGCATGGGTTTCCATTAGCGACAGAAGCAATAATGAATAATTTAATCAAACTTTTGAACGAAGACGGCTTATGTTTCATTTTATGACACATTATTCATTTGTTAGTATTTTGAAATATATCTTCTCATATTGACAACCAGCAATAATTGGAAAACATAAATACTTCTCATTAAATCTGTGGTATTATTGCTTAAAATCAAAACTACTTACTGCTTTGCATAAGCATTGTCATATCATCCAGATTATCATCTTCTTCTAATCTGCATTTCAATTATATTTCCTTAATTTTCCTAGTTTACCATTAGCCACAACTTATCTAATAACGCACATATTCTCTATATAACTATAATGGTATATTTGCCGTACTGATAAATTAGTTCGCTAGTTTGTGGACCCGATTTGGAATAACTGCAAACACTTTTTTTCATTTCATCAGCAAACTACAGTATTATTTTAACTTTAATTTCGTCTGGTTCGCTGAATCTCAATGGCTACCTGTCATTCCAGCAAAGACTGGCGGATATTTCTTCTGCTGAATATACAGATTCTTAATCTTACAACCTGTAGACCCTGATATCTGAATCTGGAGATTAATAAATGAACTCCAACTACCAAGTCCGGACATTTGCTCCTATTCTAATAGTGTATGCTAATGAATGTATGATTGGGTTATTGTACTGTAAGGTTAATTTATTCTCAGAGGCCAGAGTATAGTCTGATGTTCTTCAAGAATCTCCTTCTTATCCTTTTATTCCACCTGACATTGATATTTTGGCACAATAGAGAAAAAATAATCCAAACGTCCAAATTTCTTTCATATCTTCAAAAATTATCACGTATCACAGATAAACGATGTTTATTATTAGTTTTCCACAGCTTTAGCTTTTAATTTACATCCCTGTAGTTTATCCCTGAGCCCAAGTATCTCGTTCCTGATACCATGTTTTTGTTATAGAAAATATCCAATTTAAATTTTTGTCGTGTAACAAAGCAAAACACTAAAAAGAGTGTTATTCTTTCAGAATTCTTTGATAAATGTAAGTCATTTTTAGGTAACAATTTTCAAAAAAGTATTTCGAAGCTTTTCTTTGACCTATAAAATGATAAAAATTAAGCATGAAATATGAGCTGACACAGCAAATGTTTTAGAACATTTTCTTATTAGTTTCTTTTAGTTTCTTTACATTCTAAAAGTAAATGAAAGTAAAGGAATCACCCCTGCAAAGACTTAAAAGTAATAAATAACAAACTAATAAGAAAATGTTCTAAAACATTTGCTGTGTCAGCTCATATTTCATGCTTAATTTTTATCATTTTATATGTCAAAGAAAAGCTGCGAATTACTTTGTTGAAAATCGTTACCTTAAAACATTGAACCTTCAACCTGACAAAATTACCAAGTTAATTCATTTTATTGCAGCGATACTAAGGAAACAACTTTGAAACTATGCTTAATACTTTTAATGTAACATAGGGAAGGAACTAATAGGTAGTTCCTATTAAATAGCATTCGAAGTACACGCAAGAAGAGCCCTTGCCGTTTTAAGCTAAGAATAATGGAACTTAAAAGAGTATAGATAAATCCTTAGTTTGGAGGTGTCCACGCCTGTGAATGGAGTAGAGGAGAAATCACAAGTGATACGAGATGACAGGATAAGTATTCAAACACGAAGGGCCAGCAAGATATCTGTCGCAGCATGACGTATAGTGATTGATGGTTTCACCTGCCTTCACCTCTACTGTGATGTCACTTAACTTTGGCTGAGTGGCTCGCTTTTGAGTGAGATGTGGTTAATGGTTGTCTGCTTTTGCATTAATTAAGTACTGTTATAACAAGATCCTGTGCTCATTTCTGTATTAATGAAATACACTTAACCAGTAGCTCTAACTTTATACATAATATGAAGTCACTTAGTAATTTTGAGAGAATATGTAACATTTTAAGAACTGGAATGGAGTCTTTTTATGTTATACTTTCCTTTATGGACATTGCAGTTATTATGGATACACTTTATTTTAATATAATTTTAGTAAATGTTAATTTGAAACAGTGAGGTTATTTGAGTTGTGGGCCACCTGATCGCGGTTGCTACTGGTGAATTGTAGTCGCCGCAAACAGAAAAGGGAAGATTGAGTCATTGCGCTTAAAGTTAGTATTTTATTTTAATATTCATCATTTTACTGAAAGCATGAAATTATCCTTCATTTAAAACTGATAATAATTACCACTAACCGCTATCATAAGATAAGTTGAAAATGACAACTCTCAGTGGCAATAGAATTGACATTTTGTTCTATGTTTAGAACTGGTATTTCAGCTTATGCATTTTTGTATATATTTAAGGGAAAACGCGCTCTTTTTTGCTACTGTCTCTGACTCCAATAAAGCATTACGGTCGAACTTTCAGTTTGAGCTAACAGCTGAAAGTGTTGTTTAAATATATTTCTAAGTCCCACGTTCTTTCATTAAGAGAAATTGCTAAACAAGAAGCTCTTTATACGATCCTCGTATATCATTAAGCAAGTATAGAAAAACTAAAGAATATTTCCGTTCTGGTCAATCTAAAACTGCTTCATTCGCAGAACACAAATTCCCCCAAAATAAAAAACCAGTTTTATATCCTTGTTTACAGAAATGAAGCAAGAAATGAACCCGTATCAGAATCCGTTTTTAAAAATGACTCCAAATGGTATATGACACTTGGTTAAGCTAACAAAAGCGTGTATTTTCTGGTGGCAATAGTGAAGGAGGTTGTTCACAAATGCGGCTTTTTGGCAGTAATCGCTGAACGTTTGTGCGATTGCTTGAAGAGAGAACAAAGCTATCTCTTTAACTTGAAACGGTGAAGCAGGAAGGTGGCAATGGTGCAATATAGAATCATTATAAGTTTAATTATATTTTAACGTCTTTTTATTACTGTGCCCTCTCAAGCGATGGACACTGATGATGTATTTGGTGAAATTAATATTTTTGGGAAGAAAGCGTTCCAGGCTTAAGTTTGAATACCTCCCGGGCATTTGCCAGAAGAAAATCGTGATGAAACATCAGTCAGGGGAGACAATCCCCATGAAATTCGAACCGCAGACCTCCGGTTCACCCGTGTCGGTAGGAACTGTTATCAGGTCATTTGGAAAGATCAACTTCCAGTTCTTCGAAATATGGATTACTTTTAAAGTAGCCGCCCCCGTGGGGAAGGATTTATATTTCGGCAACATAATTACCCAAAACATTCATCTAAGTTGTGCCATGAGTGCCTGATAAGGAACTGCAAGGAAGACTCAAAGTTTTGAAATGCCTTCCTCAAAGACCACACTAATCCTATTGGGCTTGTGTGGGACTAACTTGACAGAAAGTTCAGGAAAGGGGATCTAAAAATTTAAAGAAGCTCTGGGAGGATATTTGTAAGCAGTGGGATGAAACATCAAAGGAACTCTTGAATAAACTCATAACCGCAATTCCAAGAATACGCCGGGCTGTAATTAAAACAAGAGATGGACAGTTTGGAGAAGAAGAGTTTTGAATATAAAAAAAAAAACACATAAATATTTTAAAAGCCTGTTATGTTACGTTATTTTGTGTGGTTTCTGATAAAATAAAATGAATATTTTGAATACTTGTTAACAACATCATATTTAAACATTTGAACCCTTTTAGAAATTATAATGTTTAATTTTGATAAAGGATGCATTTCAGCGTTTACTTCTCTGGTTTTGTATAAAGTGTTGCATGTTCTACAGAAAATTCAAAACTAAATAGTCATCTTTTCCTGAATGTGGGTATGGGAATCCATAAAGGGATCACTATACCGGATCTCATTTCAGTGACTATTTGCTTGTATTAATTCAGCCATCTTTTTAACTTGTTAAAGGTTGTAAAGGACTGACAAAGATTGGCACTTTTATACTGATTAACTGAGCAAGGGATATAGAATGCTGAACGTGTCACTTCTTGGCATATATTTGTATTACTATTTCGTATCTGTTGTTTTTTGTAATTAATAACTTTTTAAAGTATAACAATATTATATACTTTCTGAAAGAAACATCTAAAGTTGTATATTATACACTCCTTCTTACGCCATCTTCATAATTGTATTATGTTCTGCTTCTCACTACTGCTGTTGGGACAGGTAGCCATAATGTGATATCATTACAGAATATTGCCACATCCTGAAAGGGGGATGACGGAAACTTCTAGTGCTAACAGCTCTTAGGCTCAATTGAGTCTCAATGAAATAATTTCCTTTCATTAACCTGAAAACACAGAATGTGTTATATTACGAGGGGACCAATTTAGCAGGGCTAGGAGGGAATAAATCAATTAGGAAATTCAATATAAGAATTTATTCTATATGAAATAGTTTCCGAAATATATTTATGTTTATACTCCAGCTGTACATGGCTCACAGGAAATGCGCAGAAATTCCCTAGGGTCTTCTTTCTGAATGCAGACTTGGACCCTACCAAAGAATATCGCACCCTTTAAAAACATTGAATGTTTGGCTTCGCTGATGGACAAGTTAGGTTAGGTTTTCTTCTCCCAAATTTTTATTAATAATAACATGCTCACTATATTTCAGGAAATGTTTCAATGCAGATAATTGAATGAATAAACAGTTATTACTTCAGTATCTAGTATCTATTCAATTGTAGTCTGGTGAACGTGCAGGTCATGATATTCCAGTTATCACGAAATCTTACGTTCATTTGATGTAACTTAGTTGTGGTCTATGCATAATGGTTCGCCGCCACACTTTACTGGAGTAATCAAATTTAAGTTACCTTATGTTTTCTTCTCCCAAAATTTGATCAATAATTTCCTACATAGTTTATTAGTTTTATTTCATAATTAGTACTAAACTGTGTTACAGAGGTGTTGTGCTTCGCAGTCGCATGTTTTTGACATATTTTAATGTTATTCACACTATTTCTTTACGTTTTTCTACCGTAAGTGGCTATATCTGTAGGCTATGTGTTTTCTTATTCTAGTGGTAATATTTAAAGTTCATTGCACTAAAATAAAACATAAACCATTAAAATACTCTCAAATCAGTAGCGTGTAATAACACAAAGGCAAATATAATGCTTCCTCTCGAACAGCAAAGTGCGTCTGAATGTATTTATTACAGTGGCACCAATATAATAAAAGCAACTTTAACAGGCGCACGGGTTCTACAGCCCGTACTTGCATTTATGATACACTTGGTATTATTAATGTGTTACAACATACTACATTAGATATTTACAATAAGATATAGCACATGTATATTCATTATTTAAACAAACAAATATATAAAATAAACAAAAACTGAAAATAGAATAAAATAAGAAATACAACAAGAATAATATTACAAATATTAAAAATACATATAAAAATATACAGAAATCCCAATATGGATGACACACAGCTGGATTCAGTCATTTTGTTTCCCCCAATCCCCTCAACAGTTATCAACAATTTTCAGACCAGAGCTGTCTCACTTTCTTCAGAAATTTATCTAATCTCTCCTCACCTTCCTTGCCTGCCAGCAAAGCCCAGCGTGGCCATCTTCCTTTATTTGATTCTGTAAAGAGTACAATAGATGCTTTTCCCTCGATTTTTCTTCAGTTCCTTAACATCCAGTCAAAACGTGTGTCCATGATTCCCCCTTCTCACAGATGGGATAAATTCTCCGTCCATATTCTTCAGGGAACGTAATCATCCGCCATGTCCTTAGTCTCCTGTTTGATGTACTGCTCCATCCCCATTCCGATTTTAGTCCCGATTGTATCTCCAACGAAATCATCTCCCCGCATTGCGCATTTATCTACTGCATATGCATATCCCTCATGTGATTCATAATTTTTTCTCCATGCGCTCTTTCTATTCCCATGACCCCCATCCAAAAGCAAGTCTTCCTTATTGTTTCTAGTCTCTTTCTTAATGTGGATGAAACCGCCACGGGTGGCCGAGGTCGTTAAGGCGCGGACTCGTGAGCGGGAGGTCTGGGGTTCGAATCCCGCCAGGACCGTCCTCCCTGACTGGGTTTTTCCAGATTTTCCTCAGTCCTCATAACTGGCAATTGCCGGGAAGGTACCCTAAACGTAGACCTGGAACGCTTCCTTCGTTAAAAAAAATCCTTTCTCAATTTATCATTTCATCCCATGTATCATCAGTGTCCATCGCCTGTGGTGCCTTAGTGATAAAAAAGGGCGTTAAATACCATTAAAAAAAATATGGATGCCCATGTCTTGTTCCCTCCCATCCCGAGCTGTTCATGATAGCATAATGTCCTAGTTAAAGTTGGTTTCCATGAATTATTTGCAGCCAGTAATTCACTACTTGGATTTTACATCCTATGGTCTCGTAAACTGTCTGTTGTGATTGGCCCGGAACCTTGGTCCAGTTCTCGCAGGTGCAAACAAAATTTAGCTCTGTATTTCTCATAGTTCATGTTGTACTCTCATCAAAGTATATTCATATTTGTGTTGTTTATTTTCGTGTTAACTATACGTAATATATTTAATATACCTTATTAGAATATTATATCGATAATAGGTCTGCAATTTTAATTTGTATATTATGAAACAAACTAGAAATTTATCTTGAATATTTGTCAGGCCATGCAGCAATACGCTTTACAAGAAATGTTCTTAACTATTTAATAAAATCCTTATTCATTTCACGGATTAGATCTTAGGTCTATTCTGGTTCCCGTATGGTAGCAAGGAAAAAATATCCATAAGTTCAAAGTAAAAAATGTGATTCTTTGCAATAAATTGCGTTTGCCATTCAATAGTTGACTGTACATGCGGCATTTGTTCCCGCAGTGGACACAGGCGTGACTGTTGAGTTTATCAAGCAAAGTTACGCTAGTTACGACTCAGTTAGCAACCGAATGCAATGCGACTAGGTTCACTGATTGCATTGTTTTCAGAGCCAGTTCGTCAAGCTTGTCACGATTTGAACAGAGATTAAAGTTCTGAGTAGCCAAATGATCCATAATATAGTAATTGATGCATTTTGGAAACGGAAAGCGTTTGAGATAAGAAGAAAGAATACAACCAAAACTTTTCACCCAGAAAATAGATGGAATATGTCATTCCTTACTAAATTCCCTACAAATCCCTTTCGAACCTTTTAACTCAAACGAGATGTTCGCATGATTCTTTAGGCAAGTAGTTATATATTAAATGTTTTGTAACACAGTTTACTTTTGTTGCATTATTAACACTGAACTTTACGATATCCAAAACCCTAGATTTTTTCCACATTTACGAGAAAACCATGCAAATATTAAAATGTATGTGGGTTGTATGGCTCTGCCGGTAGTAATTCCTTAAATTTATATTTTATGGATTCTTCAATATGTTCATTATATTTTGCAATTGAAGATTTGCGCTGCAGTTCCTGTATTGACCACATTATATCTACCTGTGATATTTCGTCTGTAAAAAAACAATATTTCTTTTCTAATTTCAAAATTTTGGCGAACAACCACAAAACATTTTAGAATAGAAAACGCATACATTTTTAAGTTTTCATATTCGCCATATATCCAGAATATTGTTCAGAAAATCTGGTTTTGCATTATTTATTATTTCAGAGAGAAATTTACAATGGCTAATGAACGAAAAGAGTGCGGAAAAGAAACTGTCTTTGCGTAGGTAGTTTATAATCATTATTAACATAATGTTAAAACTTATGTTTAGTTAGGCTTTATTGCAACACTGTATTCCTTCACATCTAGTCAGTCTAGAAGAAGAGAGATTATTACCTATATAAGACCCAACGCCTTTAGGCACAATCACAAAAAGGAAGTCAAATTTACATATTTTCGATATCAAGATGAAAGCAGTTCTTGCAAAGCTACTAGGGCCTAAGTGTACTTGAAGATATTAACATCGAAATTTATTACTGCCTTGGAATCCTCCAAATATACTCGGTCTTAGGCAGGCACACAGCTCTAAATGGCTACGGGATTAAAGTCGCCACTATCGCTAATGCTTGCATATTCCATAGGCTGGTGCCAGTATCAGGATTATTGGCTTCAAGCAGCAGCAAATTCCCGGCTCGTTACCGCCGACATTCATTAATTTCCTTCATTGTCCCTATGGCATCTGTTACTTGGCATGACACATAACATAAAAAAGGAACAAAGAAGAAAATGCGGTTAATTGTGTATCCATAAAAATGACTGTAAAAGCTACCCATTTGTAAAGTAAGGTATTGATATAGTTCTGAAATGTCTAAAAAAGCGTTCTTTGTAAACAGAGCAGGATATACACTCAGGGGGAAAAAATCGGACACTTTTATATTTGATTGTATTTTGTTCTTAATTATTATATTTTGTTCTTAATTATTTTATAATAAAAGAATACCCATTTAAACGAAAGTTTGTTTTATTAAGCACCTTAAATTACAACAATAGAAACAAAAACTTATCTCTGGTTAGAAAAGTTACGGAGGACGTTAAACAATTGCAAGTTTTGTTTTAACTGTGAGTACATTTTTCTATGCTTGTAACATTAAAACGTATTTTAATAACGGGCCTCCGTCATCTCTGCTTGAACCTTATTTATACGTCTTGGCATGCTTTCGATCAGGTTAACTATGGTTTCTTGAGGAATATGCTCTCATCCTTGAAGAAGTGCTTGCCTCAACTCCTGTAAAGTTTCTGGCAGCGGCATTGTATTATCACGCCATTCCACTTCTTGCTGGCCATGGTGAAACATGATTAGCTAAGCATTCATTTATGTACCTATCAGCTGTTAGACTTTCATTTTCTACTAAAACTATCTCAGTATGAGCATCCATAGACACTCCTGCCCAAACCATCACTCCTCCACCTTCCGATGGTAACTTTTCAAATGCAGTATTGTGCAAATCGTTCTCCTCTCCTTCTCCAAACTCTTTCACGTCCGTTAGGTGAGCGCAGAATGAAACAGGACATAACACGGCTCTGCTGTTAATTTCTCCAACCTATATGATCATTTGCAAAACGCAATTGTTCGACTCGGTGAATTCTGAGCAAACTGGGGCAAGTTGCAGGTATACTTGATATCAGTTCACTTGCTTTCAACCTCCTTCTGTATTTTTTGGCCAAAGTTGGGCGTCTATGCAAGTTAACAAATTGCTGGGCTACAATCATAGCTGGCAGGTTGCGCTCCCTGAGGACTGTCAACACATGTACCTGTCTTCATTTTGATTTGTAGCTCTCGGACGACCCAAACCTGGTCTTCTGGTGTATTCGAAGGTCTCTCTGAACCGTTTCCAGGTATCATGAACTGTGCTTCTAGCTTCTTTTCATTACATTTGCAATTTAACGTACACTGCGTCCATCATCGTTTAGGGCTACAGCTCTAGCTGCATCTTCAGGTCAAATTTTTAAGGTGAAATGTGACAACCCTACGTATGTTTACAACATGTAAAATAAAGAAATAATGATAATGGAGCACAAAAATAGTTAAGGTAAATTTGCGGTATCTGAGACTTTATACACATAATTGGAATATTCGGTTACAATGACTTGTTTATAAAACAAAAATCATTCAACATGGCCTACATGTCTTCATGACAACCAATGCCTACCATAATAATTTATGACAAGCGAATATATTGCACTATACTATATCCGGTTTTTTTGTCCCTGAGTGTATATAAACTGCATATTTCTGTACCAATTTCTACATTTATGAATGCTGCTCAACGTAAGAGTAATCAATGATAAATACTACACAAATAAGAGACAGAAAGAAAAAAAATGTATTAAATTATCGTAGTGTCCACTGATATAGCGTAAAGAGGTAGTATGTGTAGCTTGTAAAACGGACGAGGTGTGTAAACTCCAGCTTAACAAATGTTATCGGTGTTATGTTCATTTTTTCTTTTCATGGAAGTTTTCACTCTTTCTAAAATTAAAATTAGATATGCCGGATAATTTTGAGCTACAAACTTATTCATTTGTGCCTTCATTAATTAATTGTATTTATCGCAGAATGCAACAGAAAATGAACGCAAATATTAATAAATTATTTTAGAGAAACGAAAACACTATTGAATTGAAGAAATCTGAAACAATAAATAAGCACTGATTAAAGTGCGATAATTTTTTCTTGAAATGTGAGATAAAAACAAATTCAAAATGTTTGGTTGTGAACTCCGAAATAATACATTATATACCAAAACCACCCAATAAACCACAATGCTCAACTATGTAATGCTGCCAGTCAACTAACCCTGAAGTGTTAAATACATTAACAATTCCATATTCACTGTTATTAAATCAAGTTTTTCTTGCTATTGTTGATTTATTATAACAATAATTCCCTTGGGAAGAGGCAATATATTTGAAAAATAAAATAAAAATGGAGCTTATGTAAAACTTGCATTAGAAAATAAATATACGAAACAATATAAAAATGGCCCCTTCCAACACACTATTGCTTTTTCTTCTTCTGCCTCTCAAAGATTAGGTCTGTCTCATTCCATCTCATCTTATGTATTTTACCATAGCATTATTTTTGGGGGGAGACATATTTTCTCCTTCCGCTTAAGATGGTCTTTCCAGTTTCGCCTGCATTGTTCTATTCTGTCATTTATGGCATATATACTTAAATCCTCTCTGACTTTTTCATTGTATATCTTGCCTATTTTTATTCAGCCTTTATCTGACCATATAACCTCAATTTTGGCTTCTTGGATATGACTAGAATCTTCTTAGCCACACATGATTCACAACCATAGAGCAAAATAGAGACTGTCATCACTTTATAAAATGTTATTCTTTTATTCTTATATGCGTCTTAGTGTTCTAATAATATTTCTGCATATTGCCTTAGATTTATGAAAATTAAGGTTTATATCCTTGTCTTCGTTAAAATTATTACAGTTCCCTAGGTAATTAAAATGCGATACTTTTCTCAGGATTTGATAACAATCAAACTTTACGTTCGTAATAGATCTTTTCCATGGAATGCCGTTGTCTTAATTTTATCTCTCTATATTTTAAAGGTTTACGATTTTCCAATTAAATCTAATAGATATAATAGATATATTGATATTTGTGATCAATTTTCTGATCATTACAATAAAATTACATCATCAGCATATAATTGTCACATAATCGGTGGGTGGTTTGTGACATAATTGTGCAGAATTGTCAATGCCTTATTATTAGTACCATTTTATAATTGCTACAATATTAACATAATTATTCTTTCTGATTTGCTGTTTGTTTCAAATGTAATATTTTCTCACTTAAGATCCAGGACTTTTAGTATCAGCCTAACGGGTTATATATTGCTATAATTTTTGTATGTATTTGTATGTATTTGAATTAAAGTTATTAGAAACTAAGTGAAAGTTAAAGAATAAAATTAAACAGAATAGAATATATCTGATAAAGTACTGTGGGGAGAAAGCTGAGATAGGCTGTTGTAAACTAATATTGCGCCCATGCTATGTGGTACATGGAATATTCTTAAGTTATTTCAAAGTATATTGTAGCCTTCAATAAAAGATGACAGATTACTGCAACCACTCTGTTTTCTGCTACCGCTTTTTCGTAGACATTTTTTCACGGTTATGATAACCGCAATACATATATAGGCTTTCTCATTTCAGTAACTTTCATCATCTTCGTTTTATATTAGAGCTCTTTGTTTTATCTTTTCACGCTTCTTTTCTTTTTATTTTTCTTGTAGCTTGATCTAGCATCTCTGCATCATACGTACTCATTGAATATTCTCGTGCTTTCGGAAACTTCTCCCATCCAAATTTACCCTTGTTCCATCCTCTCCTTTGCTTATTTTCCCCTTGTATTTCAGTAATGAGAAATCGGGATGAGGGAAAAAGAGCGAGCGGGACAGAGAGGGAGACGGGGGTAAACAAAGATAAAGAATAAGGCTGATATTGATTCCATATTTTTCCGGATTGGATCAGTCAGCACAGAGTGCTCAGAGTCGAAGAAATCGTAAAATTCCATCTCGACAGCATTCAAACTAGTCCCAGAAATCTTTGTTAGAGCTGTCAGTTTTGTTCCCTCATTAAAGGATAATAAGAATGTGGCTGAAGTTTCAGCGACGATGGGGAAACGAAAAGAAAAGGTTTCCAAACGAGTCGGTGCGTTCCATTTTACCGAACGTCTGATTTTAACGCATTCATCATTCAAGCAAAAACAGTGTATTCCCATTGACTAAAGGAGGGATGATCACCGAACAGCTAATCTTGGTAACTGTCGAAGTCAGAAGATTGGATTTCAGGTATAAATTTATTACATGTGCAGTAATTGTTGTAGGTGTTGGTCCTTATTAACCTCATTTCTTAATCATGTGTTTTCTAAGTAATATGACAAATAAATCGCTCTGTACCAGAAGGGTCACAGTCCCAAAATGATATACTTTAGAAAGAAGACGAAACAAAATGACAGCAAGATTATCATATGGTATATTGCCATAAATGCCATAAATGCAGGAATTAAGAAAAAAATTAAAGTTTTAATCTGAAAATACTTAAAATGTCGTCATACGACACAAAATGCTAATCTATCAGGAAAAATATGTCGTTTTAATTTGCAATAAATTTTTACTGCACAACTTATCATTATATTCCTTTTTCTACATCTTGTCATCATCCTCCATAGTACCGTCACGGGTGGCCAAGGTCGTTAAGATGCGGACTCGCGGGAGGTCAGAGATTCCATTTCCACCATGACCGTCCGCCCTGACTGAAGTTTTTTTTTTCCAGACTTTCCTCAGTCCTCATAAATGCCAAATGCCGGGAAGGTACTTAGGTAACTTAGGCCTGGAACGTTTCCTTCCTTATACAATCCTTTCCCAACACATCATTTCATCTCGTGTATCATCAGTGTCCACCGCCTGTGATGCCTCAGTACTAAAACCGGGCGTTAAACACTATTAGAAAAAAAATTCTACATAAATTCTGGATTTTTCAATTTCTTTTGTTTTAGTCCTCTTTAAGGGAGTGGCGCTAATGACCTATACGTTTTGCGCCCTTAAACAATAATCATCAATCTTTAAGGGAATCTTTCCTTGAGAATAAGCATGAGCCGTTTGCAACAATGTATCACATCGGCAACCAAAATGAGAAATTCTGAATGTGTGTGCAACCAAGCTGCTAATAAAAGGCAGAACTATAGCACAATCTTTGTAAATAAACCGATAAAATTATTGTAAAAGGAATTGGAGCTTCTTCTAGGCACTATACACCCTGAAGTTTCTTCAGACAGACGTTTCTTATATTAGTCTAGCTACTAGTGCTATAATCTGTGATTCCATAGAAATAGCGAACTAAATTACGTCTAAGTAATACTCCAGTTCCATATAAGACGACATTAAAGGCGGCGGGCTTACCAGCGATCCCTGCCCTCTGTCTGTAAATAAGCTTAAGTGATAATTATCCTAACCTCCCTAATGTTCTAGGATAGAACAATGGATACTACCAACCAATAGCATTGAGATCTGTGATTTGATGATGCCCTCATATTGGAAAGAAATGTATGTATAATTTTGAAACTTCTTATATCTCTTAAAGCAAGAACCTAACGATAATTTTTTTCTTCTAATCCCCACAATTATTTGAGTTTATAATAAATATTTCTCTAATATACTTTGACATATCATGCAAAAAGTCAAACATAATAATCATGTTCATTAGGGCTCTTGCTGATAACACTCATGATAATATTACATTTTTATTAGATTTCTTATTGAAGTCATAAATGTAGAGCACCTTTACAGTTAAATTAATTATATATCTACGTAGACTTTCATGGCCGCAGTTCTGAATGTTAAAATTATATGTTTCCGGGCTTTAAGGCCTTAGTCTAGCAGTCATAAAACGTTCATCTCAACCTAACGGTTTATCACGCACTGTGGTGGAAATCATCAGGGAAATAAAATTATGCAACTGTCTGTCAGCTTGACTAGGTAATTAAATATTTTTCATATAATCAAACACAGTTTCTTAAGAATTTGTATATTTACTGCGGTTTCTCATTTGTTCTTTAGGTTGGAATTAAACGTTTTGCTTTTCCTTATCTTAAAGCAAAGTTCTGCAGCTGCACATTGTTCATTTGCATAATTTTTGTGAGAACGTTGCTGCATAAGCTTCACAAACTCAAAAATAGTGCACTTGGGGTTTACCAATCGATAGCTTAAATTTTTCATTTAATTGACGATCAAATTCGTAGGTACATTTTTTCAGTATCTTTCAGCCAAAATAATTCATACATTATATTTTTATTTATTTGTAGCAGAGGATGGCCAATATAACAAATGAGTTTATTTGGAAATGTGTGTGTGCTCACAAACCAAAACTATTTTATTATCAGAAAGTCCTAATGAGTAGATTGCTTCTCATATCTCATACAAGATTTGTTTTTCTAATTATTTTCACGCTTTTTATATTAACAAAACTGATAATCGTACTTACATTATTCATTATTGTTTAACAAGAGTTTCCTTAATGCCCGCTATGGTTCTCGCAGGTTCATGTTATTTTTAACTGATGGCGTTGAATTTGATAATATACTACTCATCTTTTATCTTCAGGTCATAAAACCACAAGAATATATTTACTCGATCATTTTCTGACACCCTTTCAAAACTTTTTCGGCTGCATCTGTAATCATAAATGTCCGGGACATTAAAGTCTGTACTTTGCTATGCAAATTGTTCTGAAATAGGGTAATTCACAATAAAACTTATATATAACTGACATAGTTCTCTACTTTAATCTTTATCGATTAATTAATATTCTTTGTTCATTTTGGGATTATTCCTGCTAGCATCATTACTAACAAAACTTTAAACTATTTGCCGTAAACCATTTTTTTATGTAATTTCGTAGGTAAATCATGGATGTTATCAATTGTTATTTTTTTCAAGCGGGTCCTAGTACAAGACAAACGACAATTTGTAAATCCTTTTGGAAAAGAGCAGTTTAAATAGATCTTCTGTTTTTGTGTGCTATTCTTTTGTCATTTTCTGAATCAAAGACTGGGCTATCAAAAAACTACTCTAATAACTTAAATACAGATATTCTTTCTAATTTATTTAATATAAATTAAAACTAAAAACATTTTGACATATAGTGATAAATATAGGTGCGTCATCATGTTCAAAATTTGTCATTATTGGTAGGTAATAAGAATAACTCCTTAAAATTGAATAAATATTGAAAATTCTCAAAATATATAGATGATTTCGGCAGTCTGCAACAGAATGCTATATAGGACAGGTACAAATATGCTCTTATAAACATAATCATGGAATGAATCGACAGAGCTGGTTTATAACATATTTTTCTCTTAAATTTTAAGAATACCTAAAATTGTGTACATTTTGAAACAAGAAGTTAAAAACGCATATCATTTTGCCGCGAGATAGCATAATAGCGTTAAAACAAATGTCGATTTAAGAGTTGCAGCTATGTATACAAAACATTGGCCATTTCTTCCTTATCTTGTTTTGGAATTAACATAATATTTATGGATTTGATTTAATATATAGATTTCATATTTTAAGCTATTTTACAAATGAGCTCGTAGGGATGAAGCAGGCCTCTGCCTTCTGCTAATCACAATAGCAATGTAACTTTCCGATTTCGAGCTGGCCCTTGTGATGCGCGCTCGAATGTCAATTTCTGCTATCACTCTATTGCGTAAAGTGAGATCAACACATACAGATGATATTGTGTTAAATAGCTAAATCGTTCCTGGAACAATGCGCACAAAGGTATTCCGTTAATAACTGTATTGTTGCATGCACTTTCCGATTGAAATTATGTGTCGGACTGTGCTCTAATCTTATTAATGACGATCTTCAAGGTTGCACTTAGAATATATTTTAATAAAAAAGGCAATAAAAGCCGAAAACTAAAAGTATTGCACTTCGTGAACTAATCGTGAACTAATTAAAATATTTAAATTAACTTTCATTTTATAGAAAAATTAGGCCATGTATACCAATATTATTTTTAAAAGTTATCGAAAAAAATTTAAATTCTTGCATCAAAAATGTAATAACAACAAATACTGTTACAATAGTTAAATTTAGCTATCATTACAATACAACAATTAATAGTTTTCACTCAATTTAAGAAAATAATATTTTTCTTTAAGTCCTAGAGTGAACGCATAATTAACTATCTGATTGTGTATTTATCACAATAAAATATAATGTGTTAAACGTTAAATTAATTCCGCTATTTGGGCAAATTAAATGAAAAGTTATCATTTTATCACATATTTTTATAATTTCTTGAATTTACATTGGTAAAATATACTTAAAAACAGCACTGAAAAGTAGCTAACTAAACTAACACATAACAACGTTCAAAATAATACATACGACTACTTTTATCAACGCTAAATCCTGGAGTTTGTTGATATCTCTTGACAAAAATTCAATATTTAAATATTTTGTATAATTTGTAATTTTATACACCATAAATGTTAACGTAGGTGGTAAATTGTAGGATTTGCCTGAATAAGATAGTATACATTTACAAATGTGTAAATAAATACACTGGTAAAGATTCTTTGTAAATACAGCTTTGGAACTATAAACGGTTTAACGTAAAGAGTTGGTAACGCTTGACCGTATTTTCTCTTTGAGTAGCTGTTCTTAAAACGGACAGTTGTTCACACGATGTCTACAAACAGTCCCCTTTTTATTCATAATGAGTACGTGAAGCGAAGCGGTGTCATTTCGTGACTGAAATACAGTTCCTCATGGAAAACGAATGCCTTTATTATCCCTTACCTGGGAACGGTCGCTACTTAATTATAACTGTAATTACTTCTCTCCCTGCGGGTATTTTATTTCTCATATTAGTAGAGCGTGCTCTGATCTGCCTCCTTAGGAACTGGCCCTTTGAGGGTTACAAGCTTGCCCAGTAACAAAATCTCTGTAAAATAACAGATACTCACTCACTTAGGAAAACACCAGGAAAGTACTACTTCAGTCAAGTTTTATCTGACAGCTCCTTATTTTAATTTGTATCCTGGAATTTATATTAGAGATTTCCGGAAACACAATATTTTAATATAAAGGTCATTAAAATGAAAGGGTGCCAAAGAAGCTGTTGATTAAATTTATTGCCTCTGGGAATTCCTAAACTCTATGCAGAAACTTTCATATCTCCATTAGCATCAATCAAGTTAAATCTACCTTGGTTGCGTACTTGCCCCTACTCCACAATGAACGCCATATTCAGGTGAGAAGTGCTGCAGTATAGGCATAAAGTGCATATTTTGCTCTCGTTTCACATTATTGTTTTTTTTTTTAGTAGTGTTTAACGCCCGTTTTACTACTGAGGCACCACAGGCGGTGGACACTGATGATACATGAAATAAAATGATAAATTAGGAAAGGATTTTTAAGGAAGGAATCGCTCCAGGCCTAAGTTTATGGTACCTCCCCGGCATTTGCCCTTTATGACGACCGAGGAAAAGCTGGAAAAAACTTCAGTCAGGGAATACGATTCTGGTGGAAATCGAACCCCAGACCTCGCGCTCACGAGTCCGCGCCTTAACGACCTCGGCCACCCGCGGCGGTCACATATTGAGTTGAAGAAGCACCTCTTCACAGACCTCACTCTGACAAAACTATGCAGGCAATATTCTACGTCATAGACATGTGAGCCTACAAAAATTCGCTTGCCTTTGCATAAGTGGTAAATTTCGCGTCATTAACTGCACTGGAAAGTCTTCATATATTAAAGCGGAGGCCAGAGTGGCAACTTATAGAATTAATTCCATGGACAGGCGAAAGAAAGTCATCATAACACTGGACACTCTTCAATAATAACCACAATATTGCCCAACACTTCAATCATATCAAATCTACTTTATACTTTTGTGGGAATGTCTCCAAGCTCTAATTAATATTTCCAGAAATAGTCAATTGGAACATTGCTGGGTAGCTGGACATCCGGGCATAGAAGATATGAAGCGGCATATAAACAAGCAAAAATTTGCATTGTTTTCACAGGACCAGAACCTTTCTGCAGCATTAGCATTGCTAGGGCAATAGTATACCAATGAAAAAAGAAATATCATGAGATAAGATGAAAAAACACTCCCGGTCAAGAAATGGGTATAATTCTTAATAAATCATCCTTTAGCATTCTGGCTAAGAACATGCCGAGTACCAGCACAGTTATTAAAACAATTACTGGACGATGGGACTCTGCCGTGGAACATGCCGCCTGTTGAACAGTCTAATGAAACCGCAAAACACATCTTGCTAAAGGGCGAAGCTTTGGAAAGACAAAATAATATCTATATAGGGGTACAACCCTTTAGCAGATGTAATTCCTAAGTTTGTAGGATAGATTCCACAGCTTTCTAAATCTCTAGATCTGAAACTAAAAGTTAAGCATTAAAGAACTGCACAAAAAACCTTTGAAACTTAAGTACCTAAAAGCATTATTACACGCTCCAACTCCGTTCAAACCAAATCAATATTCTGCGTTGAAGGAAGACAAATCTACTTAACCAGAAGTTTCAAAAGACCCGTTTTTGCTCTTCACTTGTTTAAACTATTGTTTATGGTAATATAATATCAGTACTTATCATTAAAATATTTATAATGTTTAATGGTAAATTAAACCTGCATGTTTTAGTTATTAACCTTATTTTTATTACCTCCGACTGGGTACTTTTCTTTCCTTAATATCCTTGTACGTACGTTTCATCATATAAGGACTTATTTAACAGATATAAGAGTAATCATCCAAACCATCGTCCTAAATATGTAAACGATCCACATAATCGACTTATGACAACAGATGTTGGTTATATATGTAAATTATATTTTCTGTTACAGTCCAGTGATGTCCAACTGAAGAATTATACATTCCATTCAAAGGAAATTTTAATATTGGGTAGTTCAAAATTGGAAATATTGGTTTCGTTGTCAGGTACAGTTTCATTTGTGTATTTGTAATAGGACCATGTGAACTAAAGCATCAATCATCTAATCTTTCATATTCATAGAAAAAATCAATAAAACCGCTTTCTGAAATAAGTTGTATTGTGAATTCATTGTTAATGTTAATGTTCGTCAATATTCACTATCTCCCACATGAAAAAAATTCTGGGATGATAATCAACTAAATACATTCGAAGTCTTAATTACTCCCAAAAAGCATCAACTCAGTTTCACTTAGTGAAACTTAATCTTTCCAAAGGCAGTAAACAAATATTAATTCAATGATTAATCGCGGACTTTTAAGTTTTTTGGTTCTAACTTTTTGAACTGGATTGGCAAAAGCTAAATTTGAAGTATTCTGGGAAGATTTTTAAAACAAATAATAATACTTAATACGATTAAGCAGAAAATTTGTTTGTTATTAGGAAGACAATGTGAAAGAGTTGCAGAAAAACTCCCTTAACTGTAAAAGAAAGAAAGGGTGCCTGATTTTTATTTCTATTGCAGCCTTTAAGTGATAGTCTGTGGTTGGGTTTTGTTAATGAAAGGATTATATCTATTAAATTTTTAATATTCTTAAATAATATCTAAATAATCAAAACCAGATAAACGCAAATAAATTTTATTTACGGACGCTCTTTAACATCTCAGGTCACAGGCGTAAGGGAAGAGGATGATTTGTAGCTCGTAACCCATTGTCTATTTCAGTACCAACATATCTTCATTCTGATTTTAATGCTTAGAAAGGCCAATGCCTAGTTATTAACATATTTACATATATGGGTGTCCGTAAATAATTAAACTGATTACAATGTACTTAGTGTTCTAATGGATATGGCTAATCAAATATAAATGTGCATATCCCTTCATGAATAAATACATTAAACTATTAAACATATATCTAGCTCTAATGGCAGCGCGGTGGCAGAGTGGTTAGGTTATCCGCCTCTCGTCAAGGTGATTCGGATGCGGATACGAATCTCAACGGATTAGTTCCAAATTTTTCGATTTCCCCTGTCATTTATTGCATCATTACACCATTATCGTCTCACATCCATCTTCACGTACATCATTCAGGGTAATAGCCAACCGGTTTTTGATACGTACATTTAAAGTATACTACGCTACTGCCCTCTATGGGTTGTATGCGGAACTCCGAGGCTGCCCAGCAAGTAAATTTACATTATTGTTTCACCCAGAACGTAGATTGCTTTCCATCAGATCGGGTCTTTTCCATGATCTTCTAAATATTCGCCACAAATTAAGAGTTTTTGTTTCTGCAAGCAAAACAACACAATGCATTTGCACGAAAAGCAGTAGTAGTATAATATTAGGGACATAGAACCATAGAAACTTTAAAAATGTAAAAAGATTTCCTGAAATGAAAAAATCTTGATTGAGTATATTTATGAAAATAATATTAGCTTGCATGTTAGAAACAGTTTTAATCCAATTTACCTTAACTGCCTCAGGCTAATGGACAGTGCGAAGATACATTATTCACAAATATAGCCCCACTCTTTTTAGATGTACGAATACAAGCCCCGCCTAAAGTCAGTGTACATACAGTTGTTAAATATTTGGGAGTTATTATGAACAAACATCTAATATGTAATGAACGCATTGCCAATACAAGTGATTGCCAAAAACCAATGTATAAATTCGTAGCCCTCCAAACTTTTCAAACGCTTAATCTATTTGGCTTTGATTCAGTCAGTTATTCAATATGGAATCAATGCATGAAATGGCATTATGAAGAGTAATCCTAACCTAAAATTCCGCTTGCAAAGGCGTCTATTTCAAATCTGAATATATAAGCCTTTAGATTATCCAATGAAATTTATTTTTACATAATGAAATGTTAAAAAAGTTAAAGGTATTTTAAAACAGAAATTACTGATATTTTTCAGTGTGTCATTTATTAAATGATTGCAAATTTTTCACACATGCAGGACAGAACATAGAAGTTTTGGACTAAGTTCTGTAATAACCTAATGGTAAAGAATCTGGAGTGAAGTAACCGATCGAAGTGACTGAGGCGGTAATGCTGCGCGGGGGTTGTTCTACGTGGAAACAATGATAGGGAATCTGTTTATGTTCGTGCCTCACCGCCCCGTAACTCTATCTCACCCTTCCTTCCCGACAGTGCTCCCACGGGAGGCATAGGCACCAACGGCCAGCCGATGAGCAAGGCTAAGTACACAATAACCCTCCGCCGGCCATAACAGTCCAATCCAATAAATTTGAAGGTTAAATAAATTACACTTCCTCGTCGATTATATAGTGTTTTATGTTACAGTCTATAATTAAGTATTACAATTTTAATAGATATTCAAATATTTATATATTGAACAGTTTTTTTTTTTTTTTTTTTTTTTTTTTGCACTACTCAAAACGTAATAGTACTCACTAATACAATGTTATATTTCAAAAAGATAAATGCATACAAATACTTCAGTATCTCTGCAGCTAACCTGTAATATTCTTCTGTACATACACGTTGGCACCGCGATCACCTCTTTATTTTTCGTTGTAACGCCATCTGCAGGTTTCAAGAATCACAAATCAATGTGAGCGCGAAGTGATTGAATGCTTGGTAGTGAATAGATGGCGTAACTGTGGGGACCCAAGCATACAAGAGCGTCACTTGTCGCCAAATGAAACCATTCGTGCAGTTCCGTTGATTTAAGGGTCATTCTCAACGACATGTTTATACGAATGTTGATGTTCTTCAAAGTATCATGTGGAAACTGTGGAAACCTTTCCCAGAGAATGGAAAGAATAGTTAGACATAGGAAAACAGCCCCAGTACAGGACTGCTCTCTTCGCCAAGCATTATGGATACTGCAAGATAACACATGCAGGTCTACAGCATGCTTCAGGGATAAGAATTAGTATCCTAACTGTTAAGAGATGCTGCTTTATGATTTTCAGGATTTTAACTTCCGCAATTCAGATGAAAGCATCGTGTAATGAGAATGCAGTTGGCCAAGGCAATATTGACTGGAATTCTGTCGCATTTTTCCATACATGATTCAGATTGCCATAGATATATCTGGAGAGCAAGAAGAAAGACTCCATACCAGAATAATTCTACTCTTACTTTTGAAGGAGGTACTGTTACTGTTTGGGAAGGCATAAGATTTGACACAAAAACTGATCTCGTTATCATTCGAAATGGGGAGATGCCGCCACCGGTGGCGAGGTCGTTAAGGCGCGGACTCGAGAGCGGGAGATCTGGGGTTCAAATCCCACCAGAACCATCCTGCTTGACTGAGGTTTTTCCCAGGTTTTCCTCAGTCCTCATTAATGGCAAATGCCGGGGAGGTACCCTAAAATTAGGTCTGGAACATTTTCTTTAAAAAAATTTTTTTTTCGGTGTATCATTTCATCGCATGTATCATCAGTGTCCACCGCCTGTGGTGTCTCAGTAGTAAAAACGAGCGTTAAACACTTAAAAAAAAACCTGCCAGATCACGAGAACATAATGCCACACACTATTACCCCAATGAAGGAAACTGGGCCCATGCATGTGAATGCAAGGCGCATAAACCATTGCGGCACAAAGGTTATTCCAGGAACGTAATTTGCAAAGAGTGAAATGGTCGTCCATAAATTCCAGTTTAAAAATGTTATTGAACAAGTCTGGGATCAACTTGAACATTCAAAAGCGAGATCGTCTTCTGCAAACACTTCAATATCTTGAAAAAGCACACGAGGACAAAATGAGTTCTGCCTGCTTCAAGTGAACATAAAATGCTTTATCAGGAGCGTGAACAGGCTCTTCCCCATCCACATCGGGGGAGGCAATATCCCATATTAACCGGCGTCCACGAACATGTAATCATGTTGTAGTATGACAGCACTTTGATTTAAGACATTTTGTTAAAGAATGCCAAAAACAAATTTGTCTAAGAAAAATTTACAGTGTCTTTTTTGTCAAAATGTAGAGTTAATTTACTTCAGTTCAATACGTATAAATACAATAATGTTATATAACAACTTCTTCTACAGGCTGCTTTTATATTTTAGCATTGTATAACAATCATTTCTAAATAAAAGATAACTGTATAATATACTCACACGAGCTTTTGTTCACTCTATGTTTTTATTATGTATGTATTATCTGTTATTATATATACAAATTAATTGATTTATTTGATTCAGAGTAATGATTTATGATCATTCTGTGTAATAGCAGTAAACTATAAAATATATGTCAAAAAGGCATGTCTATACTGGTATTTGATCATATTTTCCGAAAGTTTTCTTTTAACTTTGACGCCCAATGTATTTATTACATCGAATACCGTAATATTCTGACAAATATTCTTATTTACCGACAACGATATGGTTGAAGTGTATATGAATAGATGCATTAAAGAGCAACAGTACAAAGGTCTATATTACTGGCAGTATTACTGTTGCAAGGTATGCGGAACTACTGTCATTTTAAAGAGAACGTTATTTGGTAGAACCTTTTACGCTCGAACTATGTGCAATTTATAGAAAATAAAAATAGGCATAAACTTTTTTATGAACTACTGCTGGTGTATTGAATGCTTTTCTGTACTCGCCATTGCTTTAAATATAAACATGACAACTTTCACTTGTCTGTTACAAACAGAGATATTGTAACTGTAGTAAAACATATTCATAAATATTCCAAATAAACACACTCTTTTATCTCAAATATAAGGACCTGAAAGCTTTACATTTAAAACCGCTCCATGTGGGGGGCACAAAAAGGGAGAAACCAATGCGCAATCAGTATCGACACTGTTACTGTAAATTGGTTTAAAACCTTGTTTAATACATTCGGATCTGAACGGGCCAGCAACTAATGAATATATTCTATCAGTTTTCACCCCAGGCGATCTAAAATGCGCACCACGTAATTATTCTGACACCAGTGCACAAAACCAGGGTAATATGACCTAGTTATCTGTGTGCAGTGAATTAAAACAAAAAAATATTCGGCTTTTAAATGTCGTATGGAAGTTTTCACCATCATCGTCAATTAAATAAGTGCTTATCAGATTAACTTTGGTTGACGTGTCTAACTTTGTTGCTTGTACTGTATCTGCTTGTCATCTTTCGGACCCGGGTTCGATTTCATGTAAATACAAGTTGTCTGAACGGTGTTATCCGGAGTTATACATTACGCTGCAAAAGCGAATGCAAGATAGCTTGAGGCATCGGAGAATTCCAGTTCATTAATTTTCTTTCTTTCCCAAGATGCCATAAGCATTTCCGCCGATCAAGAACAGTCCAGCTCTGCTAGTTTTGTGGTGTTACTTATAGAACAAACGCATATGGAAGTTTTGAATTTCATTTTCATCCAAGTTATTAGCTCGTTGTGGACATTTACTACGAAAAAAAATTAGAGCTTAGAGTAGGTTTAAAAACCTTGGTGCCAGCACTTATATAGCTTAATAATAAATATTCCCTTACGTGGAAAAAAGAGATAACAATGATTGCCAGACTGGAAGAAAACAAAGGTTAAAATTGGGAAGAAATACAAAAAAATATGCTAATTGGTACATATTTTAATATTATTCTCACGCACTAAGTTGTAGAATTTGAGTAATACATCAAGAAGAAAAAATTAAAATTAAGGCCGATAAATTCTTTAAAAAAAGTCATACCAGTTATGCAAAAGAGAATTTTCATTAATTTAAAAGAATTTTAGGGGGATTTGGAAGGCCCTATCATACCAAAGTTAAAACAGCTAAGTTTATGTTCCTACTGTGGCAGAATCATTAGGGCTACAGTAGTGAAATGTGAACAGATTTTTATACATTTTATTCATCTAGTAAAACAGAATAAATGGAACAAATGTGTATTTTTTTTTTAAATTTGAAGTTCATTTTTTGAAAACAGGTTACACAAAACTTTCATAATTCCTAGGTAATGATATTTTCTTAATTTTGCTTCGGTAGATTCATTGCTATGCCTGCATATATTGTTAATAATTTCAAGACAATTGATGTATGTTTTTCATTTGAAAAATGTCAAGAAACTCAACATTTTGCCCTTCAACTCCCTTTAAGCAATTTGCTTCAAATGCATAGGTTGTGAATCGTTTTGTTCTGTTGGTTCTTAGAAAAGTAAAAAAAAAAGGCATTTAAACATTACTTTCTTTTAGATAGGTCTATATTTATTATTTTTTCATCAATGAAAGAAAATATATGCTTAAATATTATCTAGATATTAAATATTTAAAACCAAAACTTTCTAACTATAAACTGTTTGTGAACCGAATTTCATAACAGTAAAACCCTCTTATTTCAGTTTAACGTTTTACAAATGTTTGTTTCTACAAAATGAAATGTCTTGGTGCATTTCCGGACACTTAAATACATTTCATAACTTCCCTTAGATCTTTTGTATACATAGATAATTAATGGTTGGTGTACCTAGAACCTAGATAGAACTAGAGTTGTATGCATATCTTGGCAAGTCGCGCAGCAACCTTATGTTGTTTGCTTTTCTACATTTGTTCCGAACATTTTTATGCGTTTTTTTCTGTTGTATCAAATTGGAAGACGGCGATATTTAAAAGCATATTAATTACGAAAATAAGGTAAGTTGCTTTAGTAATGCTGTTTTTGCTGTTGTAGTGATCGAAATAAGATGGAATGCATTAATAAAATAAGAACTGCTCTGGAGCACATCAAGAACTGAAGAAAAGCATACGGAATCTCAAATTGTAATACAGTCGAGAGGTTCATTAATGAAGAATGACAATGCCATTGCTAAATAAATTTTAAAACACGACCAGCTTTACATTGATAAAAATCATAATTTTAAACGTGATAAGGTAATATCCTCAAAAAGGCCTAAATCTTAATGATGTTAGCATTAAAGGCCTCTTAGTGTTTATATATATGCATCACATGATTCATGTTTCAGCAAAAAGCTTAGTGTCTTTTATTTATGTTTCTTTTTCACATTACTGCTTAAGCATAGTTCGGTAAACGATCTTGTTCTATTAAATATATACCTTTCTTGTAAATGAAGAGAAGGAATACATAGTAAAAATACAATTCATACAGACGCGTTAAATATATTCCAAACAAATTTATCAATCAAATTCAAACACCTGTATAAGGAACGCGCTGCAAACAATTGCAAAGAAGTTCCAGAGATCTTGCAAACAAATAAAGCATGCAAATTGCCAAAGGAAACACATACACACAAAAACGCACTTGCGAAATCTACCTTCATTGTTGTCAAGTGCACTCTGAGTGTACTTGTGAAAAAAATCCCACGGTTTCACTACAAATATAAACTTTAAGTGATTTACTTGAGCGAATAAAATGGAAACACGGAGTGTTTTTGGTAGTATGGGATGTGCGTACGTTAGAGATGTAGTCGACAAGGTGGGTTTCCCACTAGCAAAAGAGAATTCTCTGGCTCTCTAACCGGCAAATAACGCCATTAACTCGGAGGTGAGATATTAAAACCGTTTTTCCCTGAAAATGTCTGCAAATTTTACGCAATTAGAAGTTCAAGTGGGGAAAAATACACATACCAACATGAAAAGTAAATGCTTCATTAACAGTGATTGTGTAACGGTTTGTGAGTAAAGGAACAATATTTACTCTTCAAATGCTATTCCAATCTAAAGGATTGAAACGTACATTTTAACCAGGGTGAAACGAACCAAAAAGGGAAAAATAGAAGGAAAATAAAAGAGAGAGAAAGAAAGGGTTAATAAAAGGAATTTCCGAAAAGTTTAAGACTTTGAACGTAAAATTACTCAGATTCGGCTGCGAAAACTTTATTTTTATACAAATTCGCTACAGATTAAATAGTTTAATATTTCATTTCCCATAAATGGCAAATTAAAAAGAGAATTTTTGCTAATTTTCATACATGTACGAAAAACAACACTTTGTATCTTAGACTTTATAAAATGTATTCCGTAAATTTAAAGTACCTTCTGCTTATATATTTTTTTAAATACTACAAACTATTTTAATCAATATTTTCCCAGAATTTTAACGAAAAGTTTAGCTTTCATATATGTACTTTCTACTATCGAAATGTTGTTTCATTATGTCAAATCAATATTTAATTAATCAATAAATAGTGAATTATTATGCATCTGGCTATAGAATGAGAAACGCAGTGAAATTCAATGTTGACGGTAACCTTACTGTAAAGTCACTGCACCAGGGCAGCATGTTTTTGTTTAGACGAACTGTAATTCATTATTTTTGTCGGGGTGGGGGGGATATTTACGGAGGCTCTTAAACATAACAGATAATCAGCGTCGCATTCAATTCAGGACGTGAAACGGCCGAAAAATTTTGCTCAGATGCCTCTTCTTTCACACTTGAGGCTCTTTTAGGTGCCATAAATCTACGACACGTTACCCACAAATTTACCTCCCTTCCGAAGGTAGCCATACGTAGACTTTTTACTCCAGAAAATAATTTATCGACCGTGGTCTGAATTGAATCCGCGATCTTGGGTCTACAAGGGAAACACCATTACCACTAGACCAACAAAACCACATACGAACTGTAAGATATCTTTCCGACTGCCAAAGATCTTCTTGGCGATAAATTGAAAAATGTTTGTACAAGCTTCAAACTCTCTAAAGCGATGAATAATTTTGGATTGCGTAGAGTACTTATATTTCAGATGACTAGGCAGTTGAAAAAAATTTGAAATAAATATTACGTAGACCACAGGACAGCAACGTTCTAAATCTCCATTTTTAATAAATATTAGGCATGCATGGTATATAATGGCATATCTACTGACGTTTATTTTTACATAAATAATGTTCATGGAAACCTCACTAGTAACCACACAAATTGAGATACAGTTAACGGCTGTGCTATGGAAGTATTTTCTTTCATCAACGTCATTAATGAAAACATTTGTTGCTGTCTTTTTTTAAATAACCGTTGATAATAAACAAAGAATTATATTATGATGCTAAAACCTAGTAAAAGTTCTAAAGCTAGGTAAAATTACATTTTCAAGTAAGAAAATTAGATCAATAAGCTATGACAAAGGATTTTTTTTTCGCTTTACTTTTGCTTTTACTGTTGGTAAATACAAATATTTGAAGATTCACTAGAAATGTGTCTCTGAAGATCGAATTATTTTAGCAAATCTGCCACAATATTAATTGACTGCCTTTTTTTTAACTGAAAAAGCCAGATTGACAGAGTTAACAACCTGCTCACAACATTTATTTATATAACTCGTTATACCCTTGCAAAAATGTACACAAGGAAGGTAAATAAATTTATATATTTATCCTTAAAATTTTTTCAAGCATCATAACTATAATTCCGAATAATTTATAACTAAAAAGTTTTAGTGTTTAACATGTTACACAACAAAGACAAATAAATTAATGATAGAAAAAATATATTGCCAGGTTCTTTTACATTTAAAATCCCCCTTTTCAATATTTTGACACAACTGTAATGTATTTTATGTTTAGTGTTCTTAGAGTAATCTGTTTTAAAATTAAAATGTCAATATTTCAACCATTTTCTTGTTACAGAATGTAGAGTCCATAAGTGTTAAAGAAAAGAAAGATTTTAAAAGTATGTAAAACAAAGCATGTAATTTTCAAATGTTTTCGCTTCCCAATCCTAAAGGGAAATAATTTATGTCGAAATGTATTTCTTGTTGAATTCACTTTAATGCTTAGAAACTGAATCCAACATGCTCCTAAATGTCAGCATACTTAGAAAAACTAGTTTTGGAATTTGAAATTCTTTAGTAATTGTAAAATAGTAGCAGGAAACGTTAATTAATTACATGAATTTGGATACAATTCATATTAACGGTATTTTTAAATCCCGTTTTAATGTACTCAATCTTAAATATGTTTTCAGCCTTAACGAATGGGTTTTTTGTAATGATTTATTAGAACAGCCATTATTTCTTTCGTATATTGAAAAATGTTTCTTTGCGAAATTGTGAACTAAATTGTACTCTTTCTTTTTCCTTCATTAAATGTAGCTCAGAAAAGTAGATGTTTCTTTTACTAACATTTTTACGCAAATTGAAATGTGAGTATAGAAATATATTTTAGAGAGAATGAAGTGAAATACCTTAACAAACGTTATTGTCTTGCATTAGTGAAGTAAGTTCAATGATATTGTCTCTTTTTTATTTCGCTTATCAATAATTGTTCTGGGGCATATAAAATGATCAGTTTCTTTGAACATCTATACTTTTTGCTCATATTTTTTCCCATGTTCTCGTTCGTTTCCCCCTCCCCCTTCTTTATACGATTATTTTCATTTACCTGTTAAAATGTAAACAGAAAGCTTTGAAATAAACGTGACTTAGGCAACGGGTGCAAATCCAGGTCCGCTTGGTGCATGAACGCTCGGGCATGCAGCAAGGGCATAAATCAAATTTACTGTCATATTTTAAAACTATCCTATGCTTTATTTTATTCTTTAATTTTTAAGGAGTAGGAGAATAATTTGATAATTTGTTAAACCGAGGTTACCTCATGAAAAAGCTATTCCAAAGTAACTTTGCCAACAGGTTTAGGTTTATTTTATTCCAGGATGCGCTTTAACTGCTTTGGTAGTTGTTGGCCTATTCTATTCAGGGAGTGAAACGGCCTCTCAGATGCCTCTTCTTTCAGCCCTGAGGTTCTTATACTTGCCACAAATGTACGACACGGAACCCATGGGTTTACTTCCCTTCCGAAGGACACCCTAAAACATCAATCGATCCTGGCCGAGATTAAAACCGCGACCTTGGGTCTATGAGGCAATTATAGTTATCTCTAAACCACCAGGGCAGGCTTTGCAGCTAGCAAGAGTGCTTTATAGCTTGTATGCTACGTTTGTACTTTTCTACCAACTGTAAGTAAAGTTCTGCTTTTGTTTGCAGATGTGTTTATCGGGTGTGTATGCGAAACAGAGAGAGAGAGAGATAGAGAGAGAGAAGATAAGGACCGTGCCTGGAGCAATCTTCCATACCCATGAGTGTCGTCACCCTGTTTTATCCAGCGAGACTTGAAAAGCGACAAATAAAGACCAAGTCCGGATTAAAGAGAATTGATTAACTTTTTGTCTGAAATTACGGAGTAACAAAATTTATATCCTGCCATAGTGCACACACGATCTACCAAGACATGCTTTCGATCAAGGTACACTTTCTTGATGGCTAATACTATTAGCGCGGCAGAGCCAATTACGTATAGAGCACTAGATAAGCGCTTCTTGCCGTTTTCTGTTTGAACATTTGTGCTACAGCTTAACTGTTTCTGAAGATAAACTCGTAAAGTACGCAGACAAACGGTATTTAGTAACCCCTAACCATGGATGTACGAAAGAAATTGAAAATGTGTGTACTGTATGTATCTAGTTGAATCCTAAAATATATGAACATTAAAAGTTGTGGAGAAGTTATTAAGTATCCCTAAACATAAAATAAATAATTTTCAATGTTAACACTTTAATTAAACATCCTGTATTCTAGTCCCAAATCGCCTGAAAGGGTAATTTGGAAATTAAAAATAATTAAAGTAAAATGTTATTTTTGCATGTACAATTCAAGTGTTATTAAATCAAAACTTGTGCAAATCTTTTAGATAAATTACCGTAAAAATGTAGGTAACGGGTAGAGCTTTTTTGAAAATTATACATTTTAGAGCATATAAATCACTGAGATATCTTACTTTACTTTAATTTTACGTTGAATGAATAAAAGTTCACCGTTCTCTGCTTCTGATAGTCTATATACAGAGTGATTAAACGCCTTTGCAGGAAGTAGTCCTGGAAAAAAAATCTATTTAGCGTAGATTGTGAAACAAATATATGCATATATAGAAATATTTCTTTCGCCCTAGTTTTGTGTAGGAACTTAGTTGGAAAGTAAAAAGCACAGTTAAAAAATTCGGATCACAGCCAGGATACCAGCCACATATATTCAGCCTTCCATGCTGATGGACTAATCGGCTGAGCTAGTGTCCTCCAAGCAAGCAACGACGAATCTCCCTTACGTGATCTGTACTATGAGAGAATTATTCCGTAAGAGGCGATTCAAAATGCTACAAGTGCTTTTAACCTGGCACCTTGTTTAACCAACAAAATATACACATATATCTTATATAAACATTCAATTTAGAACAGGGGTGAGCACGCCAGGTCAAGATTTACTTCCCCGCAAAACGCAGCAATGAAAGCTAGTTGTAGAGGACTGCTGTGCGCCAAAACGATACGGTTGCAAACCCCTGGTACGACTCGACTTTGTTTATCCCTACTCCAGAAGATGTTCTATGGGGTTTTCATTCATTGTCACTCCAGGGCACATTTAAACCCTCGCGAATCGTGGAATTCAAACTTCACCTACTTTGTATTAATATGTGGGCAGAAATTGTACAGTCTGATTGTTCTGCTAGAAGCCTCAAACTATTCTCTCCAAAAAGGTACGTAATTTATATAATGGCTTGCAAATTTATATACTCATACCTTCAACAATGTAAAACAATATATGCCGATAATCTACGATGAAAATAGACTGCTCCTATTCCTCAAATTCAGTGATTTATAATGATCGGCTTGTTGTTGTTTTTTCTTCCTGATTTTTCCCCTTTAATACGTGGAATATGAGTGACAGGTCTCTTGGATAAATCTTTGTAAACATTTTCAATTTGATGCCAGTAATCGTTTCTTTGTATAGTTAGTTTGTTTATTTCGCAGCTGGCGACCTGCTGAATGTTGATTGAAAAGCCATCCTGTTGTCTTACACATTTTAACTAATTTCTAGATGTAGCACTTTGATGGTACAATCTTACACCAAATTCAGCTCAAAATGCCTTCAAGCATGCTTTGAATTAACCTGTTTGCCTGAATTTACAAACATTTGCTTGCATACATTGTTAATCCCATGGCAGCGAAGTCACGACTGCTGAGTTGCGGTGACGCGAAACTTAAACAAATGAAGGTCACTGGACAAGTTCACTAATGGGGGGTTTCCATTCTGTTTTGCATCGTTAAAGACATGTATATATAAATAATTTGTAAGTCAATATATAAATGACTTAAATTCCTATAAACAATAGTTTGGGGCATCTAGTAAGATAATCAAACTGCAAATGACAAGCTAATAAGACTGCGATATATAGAAGAGACTGCCTTTTTCATTATTTCTTATTAAGCAAACTGCTTCATATGCTGGAAGAAGTGGATCTGTATGTAGTTCAAGCACGACGGTTTTTAACATCTACTGGTGGGATGGACTTAGGTAGTCTTGCAGTATAACGGTTGTAAAATCAGATATTGTCATAAAAATAGAGGGAGTGTTAAAGGAAACAATTCTTTAAATAAGGGTCTACAGGATTGTCTGTTAGAGGCAAATGACACTGAACAGGATTCTATTTTGATCCAAAACTGTTTCCCAATAATCTGACTCCAAAATTTAATGCACTATGAAAGAGCACATAATATGCAAATATCAATGCATTCCTTTTAACTGTTCTTCAAAGATTTTAAGAGAAAAATTAGCCTGAGTAGTTTATTACATAGTTCATCTGTATGACGCTTCCTTGTTAATTTATTTAACATTCTTAGCACTTCCCATACTAGGATTAAGATTGAACTTAGCACTTTCCATACTACGTTTAGATCGAATGTGGTTGTTTTGGGGGGGGGGATTTTTATTAAATTAAATTTGATCAGAAAGGCATTTGAACGTTTTTGGTAAGTCGCACATAGTATTCAAAACAAGTTTTCACTTCTTGTAAACCTGTAGAATGCAATTAACTAATTGTGCAGTTTTTTGATATGGCGGATTACTTCTGGTCAAGCAAAAGAAGCTATTATTTTCGTGTATTAAACTTGTTGGTTAATCAGTTCAAACACTTCTCGTAAAATATTTGTATTAACGAAATTGGCCGATAATTATCCACAGAGTTAATGTCGTCCATTTTTAATATGGGCAGAGTGTTAGAGAGTTTAATTACCTCTGGAAACAACTTTCATATATTCATTTATGAACAATGGCCGTTAAAAGATCAAGTTTTCAGATAATGTACTATATCAAAAAGTAGGTAAAATCATAGAAATGTTGGGTTAATCTTTGCTTTAATTTAGACTGTAGCTGATTTGGAATTGAAAAAGGGTATGAATCACACGTTTGAAGTTCAGAAGCAACTAGAATCTGCATTATGCTGATCAATTGTTAAATATTTACCTCCAGAAGAAAATATAATAAAATATATTCATGATTACAAATGAAAAATAGATTTTGTGCTGTCTTAAAGTTATCTAGAATTCACTTTTGATGAGCAAAGAGTACGATTCTCTCTTGTTTCGAAATGAGAATTGTAGGTTGGGATCGTTGTTGATGACTTCGAAAGTCTTCCACCTCCCGGGGGCTTTAACACGCGTTGTCCACAGTCGCGACTCAGATTAAAGTCTACTTATCTGCTGGTGGTCTGGGTGTTATTTTGAAAGGGACAAATTATCTCATTGGCTTTTTTTTTTTTTTTTTTTTTTTTTTTAACTTTTCCTTTGCTGTAAAAAGATGAAATCTCCGAAAATTTATTTCAATGCATATCCCTTATTGTTTCAGGCATATATGTATGTCGAAAAAGGATTTTAAAACCTTTCAAAAGGATCGTCTTGGAAGTCTGTCCATGTGTAAATAATAGGTTTTAGAGAGGGAAAAACAACATGTTTTCATTTCAATGTATGGTCATTAATTTTATTCTCCTGTTTGTTGTTTTGCTGTTCCGAACAGTATCTTTTATCTATATACATAAAAGAATCTCCGAGCTCGACTTTTGCTTTGGTGATATCACGGTTATCGTTGTATATACTGGGAGCATCAGTATATTTTACTGGCTTTGAGGGAGTAAATGGAGAAGCTGTTCTTGAAGCAAAGATTCTGTTGTGTGAAGTTGGCCTTTAGATGCAGTAATCGACCAGGTTTCGATTCGAGAATGTACATAGGTGTGAGTGTATGTGTGTATGTATGCGTTTCAAGGGTAGTAAGAGTAGCAAACGGGAGTTTCGATGGTGGACGAAGAGCATAGCTGGGTGTTTGGGAGCTATAGAGTTATCAGACACTTTCCGAGAGAAGGACGGACGAACGGACGGGATGGGATGGGTTTGAGGATGGATCGATATGGCAGTCATTGCATGAAAGAAAACATTTGCTAGTTCTTTTATCGCGAGCCTCAACTGCGCAAAGGGTAGCAGTTTATGTGCATGTGTGTGTGTGTGTGTGTGTGTGGAGGAAGTTCTGGAGAGGGGTATCAACGGAAGAAAAGAGGAGGGAACGGTAGGGAAGAAAAGACGTTAGAGGGGTTAACGCACCGACACTACCAACGGCGTGACTAGGAACGCCCTAGGCCCCTTTTCTGGTAACGTTCTTTCACCGCCTGCCTCTTCTTTGCGTATCTTTTCTTTGAGGTTTATCATCTCGTTCTCTGCCTGTCTCTTTCACGCTTCCTTTTCTTTGCTGGCACCGAAGAGGAGAGCTCGTAAGACAAGTTTAGTTAAGGATGTTCACCACGTCCCGTAGACGATGGAATAGAGCGAAGGTGTGCACTGGGTTTGGGTGCGGGTATATTCGGAACAAGTCTATGTGTGAATGAGGGAAGGCAAGTTGAGGAATGCTGTGGCTCTACTCCGTTTCGGATCGGTAAGGGAAAACAGTTCCCGTAGTTGGGTTTTCGCCTTGAGAAAATGAGAGAGCGAGAGAGATCCGACGGGGAAACCACACTTCCGTCTCCATCCTTCTCTTTCTCTTTGTGGAGCATTCTACAACGCGTCCGGTAGAGTTGAGTCGTGTAACACTTGTAATTTACGGCATCCATAGTGACAGAACTCATTTCAGAAGTGCAAGGGCTGATATTGGAGCATGTCCGTCTGTTTGTGTGGCGAAAGACGGAGGCAAAGGAGATTGGTTGATGTTTCGTTTGGATGGTGGTAAGAGAAAGGATAAAATAGGACTTCTGCTGCTCTCACATTCCACCCAAGTAGACAGCGAAGCTGCTGTTTTCTGTCCTTCATTCTTATTTTATTTTTCTCTAGTTTGCTTTTTCTTCACTTCTTTCATACACCATGTATTTACCTGTGTAAATAGAAACCACTCTTCCTATAAATTACGTTATGCTTCTTTCATTGCAAATAAATCTCTTGAATTTGGAACATATACTCCTTCTGTGTATTGTTTGATGAGAAACAATACCACAGCTCGAAATATTCGCAATCACTGTCTCGGCAAAACCGAACGTAACGTTGTGTTTCCAAAAATGATCTGCAAGATTTTCCATTGATTGAAGCAACTTTATGTACTTTTGTGTGACTTTCTGGCCTACACTTTTTTTTCTTTTAAGGCACCTCAAAATAAAATAAGGCAGAGTTTGGTAAGGAAACTTTGAAACTTTTTATTTCAGTCATGCCAAATAAATTTGTAATTTTTGAACTTTTGAATGTAGCAGGCAGTCTTCTAAATCATGAATTGTGACGAAAATTTTTATTGGCGTATTGCAAATACATTCTGGAATCTTATAAGACACGCCGCTTTCTTTTAAGCCTTTAGCAGCTTTATTTTCTGTTCGACAGTAACTCTGCAAGCCTTGAACTTCGCTTTTTTTTACGATTATCTTACAGCCTGAACATGACAAGTTTGTCACCTAAGAAAGTTTGCTTAATTATTTCTTTGGTGATTGTTCTAAGCGTATCTTTATATATCTCTGGGTTTTCATTTATATTTGTAATTTGTCATCTGATCGCTTGCTGTTACACAAGAATTCGACACATTTCTTCCCTTTCGCAATGTTTGAGAGAAGTCTACCGCATTAATTCTATACATTTTTTATGTGCGGAGATATGCCAAATTTACGGAACCTGGAAAAAAATCAACATGTATCACTATAGACAAAAAAGTGATCCGTTCCAGAGTAGGTCTAACTTTGGATAACGTTGGTGATAAGGCTGATTCAAAGTAGGGCATATTTGTTTACGTTCTCTATGATTCCACCATCAAACTACATCCAATTAGCCCAGCGGTTAAGGAGGTGTACCTACTTATTTGGGGTCCTTTGTTCTATGTTGTGGCCATAATATGGAAATGTCACAAAACCGTATCAACTATATTCGCCATGTCAATGAATAGCTTCATTGTGTGTCCTATTACACATAGAGGAAAAAGCAAAATCTATTGAAAGTTGTTAATAAAACTGCAACATTTAAGGATTTCACATGTTCATATAAAATGAAAATTAATTATTAAAAATATGATGAAAACATATAAACATAAAACGGTTGATATTCTTCTACATGTGAACTAATGCTATTCCGAAGTGGACTTGGACAAAATCAGGCTTCAAGAATCGGATCTTTTTACTATTTTCCCCCTTATCACCTATTATCATCTCGCGTGATATAAGTGATAAAATTGGCTGGTAACCTTTATAATGTATTTATGACAAATAAAAATATTGAAATCAAGGAATTCTGCGTGGGTGTAGTATAGGTAGGCTGCATATATGAAATGAAATCATTAAAACTCATTGTTGGAGTATTCCGTGAAATGGTCCCTTATTTCATGTTTGAGTACGTACGAAGAACGGTACGCCGTGAACTTGAACAATAACTTAAAGAATGCATTAGGCAATAAAATATATTTCCTGAAATATCCATTACACTAAGAATTGTAAATATGCATTTCTTATTTAAAAATATTACTATGCTATCAGTACGATGGTTGTATGGACCTAAACATGAAATTTGTGTTAATTACAAATGTAGAAAATAGTCCTAAAATAAGTAATTAAATAAATATACACAATTTATTAGAGTTAATTAAACGTTTTCTTAGTACCCTCTACATAGGTGACAGCACTATTTGTATTTTAAATTAAAATATATATTTATGCAAATGGCTAACACGTTATATGATGCAACTGCATACCAACCGATGGACCCACCGGATTGTTGCGTGGGATTTTAGAACAGGCCAAAGAAAAAGGTGGCAGACGATGAGAACAAACTCAGCTAGTGTGTAAATAAGATAGATGAATTTACTGGCTGGCTAACCGGATTTGCCTCGCTTAGCAAAATATCTTTGCTTATATTGAGATTCTTTTGGCTATAGTGAATAGTAAAAAATGACATAAGATTTGTGAGTATCTGTAATGAAAAAAATTATTTATAAACACAAGCATTCGTTAAAAATTTTGTTTTTGCTTTGTGTTACCTTAGCACCACGTTGCATGATCCACTCATTTCGCCACACTTCTACTCCGAACACACTAACCTTGAAGTAAAAGGACCAATAAGGATCTGCAGTTTTAAATTATTTCTAAGAATACGTGTATCTATCGCGATTTAACAGTCTCGCCGGTAGTATCTAGACCGAGGGCCTTCATAGGGTCTGCGTGCATGCGCTCGGCCGACTGCCGGTATTTATCCAGCGTAAAGCGGGATAAAATTAATTGATTGTAAGGTGCAGCTCGAAAATAAAAT
This sequence comes from Metallyticus violacea, assembly GCA_030762175.1. Taxonomy (NCBI): domain Eukaryota; kingdom Metazoa; phylum Arthropoda; class Insecta; order Mantodea; family Metallyticidae; genus Metallyticus; species Metallyticus violacea. The sequence goes on from CM060846.1 coordinate 293,218,318, forward strand.
AGAATAAATAATAATAATAATAATAATAATAATAATAATAATAATAATAATAATTAAGGACAAAAATTGCGCTAAGCATTACAAGGCATTGGAATTATCTTGGATTTCTCTTGGATGAAATGTTGTTTGTTTTGATTGTGACAAAGTTTTTCAGATACTGAACATTTTCATTTTTCTTCCTTGTTTATTATGAAGAGTAAATGAGATGAATAATGCCGCATATATTCCACTCCAAAAGATCTTATGGATAAATTATTCGGATTGCAATATAGCAGTTCTGGTTTTCATTTATATCCACTTAGTGGAGGTTTCTCTTTTAAGTTATTTTCAGCAAGGATTTTTCAAAGCGTATGAGAAGAAGGTACTGGAAAGAGAGAAGAAACATTGGCGTTATCCTTATAGAAATAACGCTGGTTGCTTCTGCGTATGCCAATATATTATGAGGAAATAAATTTTGTTATCTTTCACGAAGCCTGAAAGCAAATATACAAGGAAAACAATGCACTTAACCCAGTAGTCAACAGTAAACATTTCATCTCAAGTGCAGTTCATGTTTTACTTCTACGAGATAATATCTGAAGACGATTAAAAAAGTGTAGCGGTTGAGATAATGTTTAATATCTGGCTGCAAGACATTGTTAGGAGCGATTGTTTCAGTGCAATACTCATTTCAAGACTATTGAGATTAAATTACAAATGAGGGATTTTTCCGCCTTATATTTCTTACTAGGTTTTTACCAAATTTTCTCAATGTAATGAGGTTCTACTGCAAAGAAAATATTTTAATTTTGTCTTACTTTGGAGTAAAGTTCACCATTTATTCATTACAATTATCTGCTAAGTAAGTAATAATCAATATAGTCTGTGGCGGTGAAAAAAAAATTGAAACAAAGTTAAATTATGCTTTCTGCCTTTAATCACAGTATATTTTTCTATATGAGTCAGGTAAGCTATTTTTGTTAACGAGCCGAACGGAACGTATTGTGAGTTCCCGCAGACTGTTGTCTTGATGCCATTAATTACGTAACATGTGTCACAGGCCTTTTCATCGAACTGTGCAATAAATCTAGACTTTGTCCCTTTTACGTACAGTTATGAATTTTTTGTTTGGGAGTGAGCGGTTAGCTTAGGTTAGGTTTAGGCAGCAAGCCTAAAGTAATAAAGCTGTTACTTGTTTGCACTTTTCCCCCACCATAGTCACATATATCTCTGTGCTGTAATTTCAGCATTTACGCATTTTGCAAAAGATCACTATAATCTTTTCATAGTTCAGAGGAACTTTAGCAAACTTTAGCAAACTTTTTCTGTTCTAACAAGGAAAACCCTCGGGTTCGAACAAATAATATCGTACCAAAATGTCAATACTCGGCTGTTTATCTACCTCGAAATTCAGTGGTTGCTTACTAGAAGCCTAAGTTAAGTCACCCTTCGAATTTGTCTTAACGGGTCACTATTGGTCAAATGCGATATTTTACAGAAAAACGAGCATCCCTTTTTAATTCAAAGTTAAGTAAATGCTCTATCACTGAATTTGGTACGGTTTTGCTTGTTCGAACTCGAGGACTTTGTCCGAAGAGTTTCCTTTTAAGAAGAACTGTTCTAAGAGACATGATAAAATTTTCGATTTCGGTTTTTTTATATGTTGTCCCTGCTATCGTGTGGAATTTCCAAGAGCCCATTGAAGGGCTCTGTTGCGATACGGAATTCAGGAAAAGATATAAACATTAAAAGTTAGAAGGACTTTAAATAAATCATGCTAATAATTTTGTTGAATCAAATTCAGGTGTGCGCACACACGTGAACGCATTAGGAAATGCAAAATGGAGGAACAATAGGCAATTTTTTTTTTTTTGAGTAGTGTTTAACGCCCGTTTTTACTACTGAGGCACCACAGGCGGTGGACACTGATGATGCATGAAATGAAATGATAAATTGGGAAAGGATATTTTTTTTTTTAAGGAAGGAAGCGTTCCAGGCCTAAGTTTAGGTACCTCCCCGGCATTTGCCAGTTATGAAGACTGAGGAAAACCTGGAAAAAACCCCAGTCAGGGAGGACGGTCCTGGCGGGATTCGAACCGCAGACCTCCCGCTCACGAGTCCGTGCCTTAACGACCTCGGCCACCCGTGGCGGTACAATAGGCAAATGACGATATTAATATAGTTATTTAACACATTTTTACCGCATATCTTTCAAGAGGAGCACCCGTTTATTTGTTTGTTGAAGGTTATTGTTTCACAGTTCCTTCTTGTTAGCAGTTTCGGCTATGATAGTAACGTCACCGGCAACAGATTTCGGCTAGTACTATTCCGTTTTGTCTATCAGAGAAGTTCACTGTGCCATGCAGTTTTTAATTTAAAAAATAATTGTTATAATCTGATATATGTTTACAATATTACTTTAAAAGATTATGTAACAAACACCTTTCATTAAGGGTACGTGCATAAGTGTTGTTTATTTTATCTTTTAAATTTTTTCATAGGTATATCTATAAGGCTTAGAGTCAGGAATCAAGAGGACAACACATTCGTGCTGACTATTTCACTTATGTGACATCATCTTAAAATCAAACAATGAAACGAGACAAAGCTTTGAGTTTTGAACAATCACAGTAGGATATCACAGTGAAATTGTGGGGGGGAAGATCAAATCTTTTTTATCACGGAACGTGCATTTGTATTGTGGTCAGTGTAGCCAACTGTATCTCTACTGTATAACTCCTGAGCACGCATCACTGACCACTTTTCTGTGTTTTCAGTAATTGTAAATTAAACTAACTTTATGTGTATTCACTCAAGCAATTGCTTTTATATATTCAGCCAACATCAGAAATCATTTTATAAATTATATAACAATATATGCCTAAGCAGCCATAAATCTTAATAAATACGTTGTTCAGAAAGGTAAAATATTTTTTTCTATTTCGTTTTTCTCAGTTGGTATTTGTAAATCTAACGGTAGCGCTTGTAATAGTCGACTTTCCTCTCTTTTATTCTCACGTTTCTGAATAGGTAGGTATTCATAGGTATAATATTTTATACAATTGTTAATAATCCGGGCGCAAATTATGTACATTACCTTTATTCCTATTTTGTTCATCAAATAGTCCCAAGCCCGTATAAATGATTCTTCTCTATTGGCATTACTGACAATTGCCATTCGTCTGTTGCTAGATGGCTTGAAAAGGTTAAGTATCATAATACAAATGTACAATTATTACATTAGTGTAAGCCAGTTTTGCGGGGATTACATTTAAATTCTTATTTTATTCGTGAAATAGTCCTCATGAATACCACTTGAGGATCTGAGTTTTCCAGGCTCACTACTTTCGTGAATTTATCGGCAATCTCAGAGCCCCTTTGTGATATTACTTATGATAATTCTTGCTGAAACCTCAAGGAAAGAACAACCGCTTTATGTTACCTAAGCAAAAAAATGAACATAAAGGAAATGTCTTAGGTATTACGGTGTTAACAATATGTATATGAAAATGGAATCATACGACACTTGCCACTCATTGGACACGAAAATTCTATTTTTTCATAAAGGAGTATTACTTGATTTGAGTGTTTATTTGCTTGTACATATATAACCGCTACCTGCTCGAAAACGGAAGTTAAGAATCGATTCTTCCCCACAAATCCATACACATCTGACCAGATTCTGATATCTGATTACAGGGTCATCGTGTTACATTTTATTTAAATTTACATTTAAATTTATAAGGTTGAACTTCAGAACTTCATGACTTTTGGCACAAAATCGTAAGAAATAACCACTTGCTGCAAAAGATGCTGTAGCAATGTTATACGTGCAATATCCAAACTACGTGCAATTTTTTCAAAAGGTCCTCCATCAGGATAGCACACCAATTTTCCGCTTTTTATTTTAACACTTCCAGTCTTTCAGAATTTGTTCACAATAAGATGTATCGTTGAAAGATTTGGAACGCCAACACCAAACGAAATTGTGTTAACAGACAATTAATGTCCACTTTTCAACGCTGAATATATCTGTTTGTCCAGACTTTGACCTTAGCAGAAAACGCAACGTCATAAAAAGTCTTATAAACCCAGAAGCAGAGAGGTTGCTTTTCTGTTGGGTTTTTTGTAATATTTTTCTTTGCTTTAAATTTTAATTCAGGCCGTAATTACAAATAGCTTATAAATGACGTACTAAATTGTTTTCTCTTGAGCTTTATCTTGCAAGGCGTTTCCATTGGGGTTATAAAATATTTTTGCGTTCTATAACGGTCATCATAAAGGTTAAAGAAAAGGATATGTATGATTCGAATGTGTTTGAGCGCATGAAGTTGGTTACGTTTCTCTCTTCAGTAGAAAGAGAAAGCTCTGAGATAGACTCACTCACCTTGGTAATCAAGCCCGGCTGTGTGGATATTAAGCACACTGAGCAAAATCGGTGAACTAACAATAAGCTCAAGGGTGAAATTATTTTGAATAAATTATTAATGTCCAGGCATAATCTGTTTGTTTTTAAAATTGTTGTTTAACTGTAGATTCTTAGGTACACATTCAACATATTTCGGAATATATTACTTTCATTTACACATTGGACATCGCCGTGATTCAGATAATTACTAACACCGGGTTCATTTTTGACAACATTTTCATTCAAAGTCCAATATCAGTTAAAAGGGAGTTTTATGATTACAAACCAAAACAAAACAAAATTCCACGTGCCCGTAATTCGCATTATGTCACATCTGCGGCCTGCATCTTTAAATGACAAGCATGACAAGTGACGAGTGATTAGTAACAGGTTGCGGATTTTCTGTTTGCATTTGACAAACGTATCAATTGTCAATCATTCGTTGACATGTGAGAAAATGTAAGCTGTCTACTTTGTCGCTTACACTACCACAAATGACTAAAAGAGAGAAGTATATTCTTTTAGAATTTTCAGTGGCACAACTGAGAGAATCATTTGCAGTATTTCATGTAAAACAATTGAGCCCTACCAGAGACACAAAGTAGCCTAACTGGAGCAAAATAAATTGTGTGTATATATATATCCCTACGTATAATCATTTTATTATTTATACAACAACAGCAACAACAACAACAATAATAATAATAATAATAATAATAATAATAATAATAATAATTTCTAGTTCCTACCCATAAAATGCACTTCGTATGAAATGTAAACAAATGTGTGTGTGTGTGTGTGTGTGTGTGTGTGTGTGTGTCCTTTTCAAAATTCCTTTCCCAACTAATATTTAATTTCATGGCGTAATTAATATCTACGCAATAAAATTATAAAGGGTCGTTAAAAGAATTTAAAATATATAGATTACATTTAATGCTAGTTGAAGCATACATTTTCTAGCGAAAGCATTATTTAACAAAGGTTTATGTCTAAATAAATGTGTTACACATCCAGTAGCAGTTTCATTTTTATTAGAGCTTTCATTAAATTTCCTGTACTTTTTTAATATTAAAACTCAATTGTATGTCATAACAAAGAGATATTTTTAGTCTCCGCCCGCGGATGAAAAAAACACGAGTAGGGCCAAGGTCTTAGCAATCGCAGGTTCCTTCAGTGGGCCAGTTCCCCTAGCATTTTTATTCATCCAACTTTAAACAGTAATAACATTTGCGCAGTATTATTTTTATTTCATAATGAGTTCTAACTTGCCGATACAGGAGTTATTTGAAGTGGAATCTGTTTACATTCACACATTTCTAACAGTTTTTAATGAAATTTGCACTCAGTCACAACTGCTATATTTCCATGATTCTTCCAATTTATGCGCAAATTTTTAAGTTCCTCTGCATTCTGTTTGTTATTTCTGTACGCTTTATTTTTCCTCTGTTCCAGTGGTAACATTTCAATACAGTTTTTTTTTTTATTCTGCAATATTTATATCTTGTTGAGTCTATAACAGGAAATAATATTCCATATAAACATTTATTTATTCCTCTTTACATTTATCAATGCAGTTATAATTTCAATTTTACAGTATTAATACAATAACTAAACAAAACTAAAACTTCATACAACTAAACCTGTACTGGAATCCAGCACTACTGCTATTTTAACTATAACTCATAGTTAAACCTGCAATTACTCAGTAGCAATAATTACATTTGCAATTAATTAATTTAAAATTTTATACAATTTAATATCTACAATCTTCATTTCTGCTGACGCTCGGTATCCGGGCTGCTCCCAATCGAATTCCAGGCAGCAGGATCAATGAGGTTGCGGCCGGTTTCAAGCAGCAGCTAAACTGAACCATGGTGTATTGACAGGGCAGTTTCCTTCTCTTCCCTTTTTCCTCCTTTATCTGTACCTTATACTTTCCACCTTTTGTCTCGGTCTACTTCTTCTCTCAGCTGCTTCCTTTCCGCCCGAAGACTACCATTATTTTCTTCTTCTGTTAATTCTGCTCCCTTCTTCGGGTTCAATTTGGGTGTAATCTTCTTTATCTACTCGTTTTTGAACTGACCCTTCCTGATATATCTTTCTTGCCTTTCTATGATTCTCTGAGCTCTTCTAGGAGGAATGTACGCTTTTTGACCTTTGGATTTTCTCTTTTATTTATGTTTGTTGTTTATATACTCTTCTGCCATTTTACTTCATATTTTATTTTTTAAATCATCCAATACCCTAAAACCATCTTGATCTCTCATGAAGTTCATAATATATTTCCCTTCAAGTAGCCACCTTTCCTCAGCTACAATTTACTGGTAATTAGGACATTCGAATGAAACTTGTTCCGGTGTATGGATCACATTACAAACAATACATGTATTGTTTAGTTCTAATTTAAATCTTTTAAAATATGAACAATATGGACCGTATCCTGTTACATAATATACTAAACCCTTACTGGGTTGATTACGTTTGAATTGTAATCTTTCTTTTATGGGTGAGAAGATTTCATACACTCTTATACGTTCTTTTATTTCATCCCATTCCTGTTGCCATATTTGTAATAGGGAATCTTTAATTTTTGTTTATTTCTACAACTTTTGCCAACAATGTCCTTTATATTGTAATTATTTTGTTTTAAGCCAATAAGAGGCTGCTCTCAACAGGATTAAATAATCAATTAGCCATATGTCCAACATTACTAATATTTTCATTATAGTAGATGTGGAAAATACCTCTGTACATCTAAATGTTTTTTTTTTCTTTGGGTGCTCCTTAAAGTGCGTATCAAATATTTGTGATCTGTCTTTCCCCCCAAACACCTCCTCCATGGTTTAATATGGCTGTAAAGATGCTATTGTGATAGATTTTTATTCCACCATCTTGTATATTGAAATATTTCTGTCCAATATTGGCCAAGTTAAATATAACTGTTTCTGCTCTAGTTCTTGTATTTTCTACACATTTCTTAAAATTTAGTTTTTCGTCCAAATGTATACTTAGATATTTATTTACTGCTAGTCTTTTTATATTATTATTGTTAATTTGAATAATCGGGTTTCTGCTTAAGTTTCCTTTTAAAAATATATATGATTATTTGTGAGGTGCTTTACTATATTGCACAGATGTTTACATGTACAGTTGTTATATTCCTACTTTCTTCTATTTTCTTTCTAATATTTCCTTCTATTATTATTATTATTATTATTATTATTATTATTATTATTATTAAATCATCTGCATATGGGATGGTCTCTTTTATACTGTCTAATCCCTTTAATTTCTCTTTTACAGATTCAAAAAATATTTCCCATATATCGGTCCTAAAACCGATCCTTGTGGACATTCTTTGATGATTTCCTTGGTAATAGTCTGGTTTGCACCTTTAGCATATATCCTTCTCTTTTTGCAATAATCTATTAATGAATTATAAATGCATTTTGAATATTTCTTTTTCCTTAAAGCTTTAAAGAATGCCGGCCACCATAAGTAATCAAATGCCCCAGCTATATTGAAAAATATTGCTATTACATAGTTTTTATTATTTTTTTTTTTGCAGTCTCTATTGCCTCGTTAATGGCATCTTCTATTCACTTTCCTATTCTAAATCCAAAATTTTTCATATTCGTACCAATTTTTGATCTATTTTCATCGATTTTTTTTTCTTTGTAATTTTTCTTGAAAATTTTCTCTGCCATAGAGAGTTACTAAATATTTGACACAGATACTCAGTAATGTGATTTTCTAACTGCCCTAACACTTCCGACTTTATTTCGTCCGGTCCTGGTGATTTTTTTTAATTCCTTTATAGTTTGTCTTATTTCAACTTCATGGTAGGGATAAATGACACCTTCGACTATATTTTCAGTAATGAGTTCTTTTCTTAATCTACTGTGCTCTGGGTTATTTTCTTTATTATCATTAAGTAGAAGGTTTATAGTAGGAAATTTATGAAGATTATACAATCATTTTATCATTCCCTTTATCAAGAGTATATATTACTTCTGGGACTTTTACTTTCTCCATTATTAGTATGTAAGGTGTGCCCCATATATTGGAAAGATTTACCTCTGCAAAATTTTTCCATGGAGCTTTGCGATACCCTGCTATATTGTCCTTATATCATTTCAATAAAACACACTACCTACAGTAAAATTTATTTAATAGCACTGGCAACACAATGGCCTGTAATAACACAAATACTTTAGCTCGGTATATTCCGTTCTTTCTTCAATTTCTTCTATTTTTAAATATTATTCCTTTTTCAGAACCGTTAGACAATTGTTTACGTATTATTTTCTTTCTGTACACTTAAAAATGAACAATTATGAAATCAGCTCATTTCATGCAAATCACATAAGTACATTATTTTAAAAAGAAAAGTTTGTCAGGCACTAAAATGTAATTAACACTTATTGATTTTCATATTTGCTGCTCATTAGTGAAATATTTAATAATTTATGAAGTAGAAATTAGTGCTGATCACAAATATTTACTTCACTTATGAAAGTTATAGTTTTAATAAATAAGTCAATGGAGCTTTTCTCCCTGAAGAACTATCAATAACTACATTAATCCTATATAGCAATGATTTCTATATTTAGTGTTCTATACATTTTAAGAGCTTCCTTGTGTATTAACCTAAAGCAAAGATGTAAATTCATTAAGATTTTTCACTTTTAAATAAAGGTGAAGAAATACCACTAACTTCACTTCCAGTGTTTGGTGGATAAGGCTTTATCTTTCTCTTCAATACCAGCAAACCAAAGAGGGGACCGCTATGACTCCTTGAGATTGCTTCCCTTCCTCCAATCATCTTCACTCGGTTCATTTCCTGCAACTGAGCGCAATAGTATAACCTGATTTCCCGTCTCAAATCTTGTTTTCTATATTTGTTTCCCCTGCCCATTTGGTGAAGAGGGAAAAGAAACCAAAGTACAGTCTGCAACTTATATGAAGTACTACTACTGTATGAACTGCTACGGAAACTGGCCGACGCGCTTGTGTATAAAGGCTTGAGTGAAACAAAGCGAACTATTCCACTATGCCGCTCAGCGCGGCCACAACATTAATGACATTAATTCTTGATAATACTAACGAGTATTCATAGAGCAAACTCATTATGGAAATGCTAAATCGGCAGACCTGTTGTCAGTGTTTGGGCAGCATCTACAAAATTACGAACAAGGTTTGAGCATATGCTTATCAAATATGTAGTTTGATTAATAAACAAACGTAACTGTGCATTTTTAAATGCATTTTTATCATTGATAGATACGATGAACATAACGCAGAAGGCTACGTCGTTGCTATCTATTAGCTAAAAATACTGCTTCAGGACACTATCAGAATCTAACGTCATATAAAGGAATGACTTGGTACTAAATGCGGTTCTGAAAAAATTGTAATATGTGTAAATTTCTGCGTATAAATAAATAGGTTGCAACAGGCTGGAAAAGTTAATTATAGGCACTATTAAGTGACAATTGATGACAAACAGATGAATGACGAAGGGACTTGGAGGTCGGTGACCAGAAAGATAATCTGACCAAAAAAAACCCGACAACAAAATTTTTAGATACAAGATACCCTGAACGGAAAACACCTACAAAATCATCCTCTATATCGAGACCGCTCGATGACTACATTTTTGAATGATCCTGAATTTAAGGATTTATGTGCAAGTGGCCTTCAACTTTCCTCGCGAGGATGCTTAACTTTTGGACAATGTAATACTGCTTTGTGACATCAGTAATTTTTTAAAGTGTTTAACGCCCGTTTTTACTACTGAGGCATCAAAGGAGGTGGACATGAGGTGAAATTATATATTGGGGAAATATTTTTATAGGAAGGAAGCGTTCCAGGCCTTAGTTTAGGCCTGCCATTTATCATTTGTAAGCACTGAGGATACCCTGGAAAAAACTTCAGTCACGGAGGACGGTCCTGGTGGAAATGGAACCCCAGATCTCCTGCTCACGTTTCCGCGCCTTAACGACCTCGGCCACGCGTGGCGGTACTGATTTTGATGCATGAGGCTTGTTTAGTGTTAGCGTATTAGTAGATTAACCTTAAAATATATATGGGGACTTTCAGGGGACAACAGGCTGTTTTATTTACATATCTATATGTATTTTACAACAATTGACCTGTGCTGTCACAGATATATTATCTATAAATATTAGCATTTGGTGTTTCTGTAGTCTGCAAAGGTTATGATTTTACCGGTTCATTTATTTGTCTATTTTTACCACATGCTTGTGCTCTATTCTTAATACTGGCAATTCTTTATTGCGCCGATTATTAATTTTGTAGGTTTTTACAACACACTTTCCGTTTGTATCCTACATAGTACAATATATATTGACGGTTCTTTTATTCCATTTTACATGTGAGTTGTGAGAAAGAAAAAAGTATGAGTACTATTGAAATCCCGGAAGAATCAAATGATGTCTTTGATGAGTCTTCTGGCATTGAAAAAATTCCATAATCTAGTGATGAGGAAGACAATTCCAGACCATTTTCTCTAGATTAGCTACTGCTTCAAGTGTTTCGGTGCCTCTGAGGATTAGCGCAATTACTTTTAAAATAACCGCACTACAAGTTGACGCCATACGATTTTGGTCAATGAGTACACGCTCAACTTCGAAGAAACAAATATTTCCCTATTTGTAAGGAGCTTCAAGACGGAGAAGCATAGCGTTTTCAACAATGCGAACAATAGTTTCACTGACACCCTGGACTTCATCAGCATCCCCAACTTCCCCGGAATTCCGAAGCCTCCAGGAAAGTCAGACAATTTGAAAGAAATTGGAGAAGGTCTAAAATAGTGTTCGGTAAAATGGCATTTAAATGTAGCACTGGATTCAGTGGGAATCTCTTAAATGTGGAATATATTGTTTCAGTTCTTCAGTTATATTTTTTAAAATGAATTGTTGGAGCACCTTCTACTCGAAACACACCTATACACAATTCAGAATGACCCGATAGTACATTCAAAGTAAAGGAGGATGAGCTGAAGTGTTATATAGTTACTGAATTCTAATGAGCTTAATAAATTTTTCAAATGTTCGAGATCATTGGGGTGTACTTGGAAATTATTTCATAATGGATGCTTCATTAGCAAGTTTCAAAATAAAAAATGCATATACTTCAATGATCTCAATAATGTTGACCAAGTAGAGGTCCTGGTCTCGATCAACATTTAAATTGCATCTTTCAACAAGCACTTCTTATTCTGTTTCTGTAGCAGAGCCTGTCAGTTTGTAAAAAACTGTGTCTTAATAAAACAGACATTACTTGAAGCATTATTTTAAGTATGGTAAAAAACCCCACAATAGGGATACAACATTTCTGTTCTTGCTGGTGTACGTGGCTTTTCATATAAGTTTAAGATATACGTACACAGAATAAAAAATTATTTTTACTTGATAATGCCAAACGAGCAGACCTGAGAGCAAGTTTTAATGTTGTTCGCTAATAAAGGAAGTTCCCAATTTTCCGAAGTTTACAGTTTATTTCAATAATTATTTTGCATCTATTCCTTTAGTCGTTTAACTAGGAAGGCTGGAAATTCAATTTGTTGCAACGTATTGCCAACTTTCTAGTGTAACTTCTTGCTAACTTGTAATTTCCAGCATTAATGAGATTTAAGGTTTGTGGCAACCTTAACGAGATTTCCAAGATTAACAACTTGAACCAGCTAAAAGCAAGAATTGTTTAAAATTGTAAAAATTGTTACTGCTCTAGGGTTGTTTAGTGTTTCTTAAGAGAAATTAAGAATTGGCAACATAACAAAATTTATTGAACAATTACCAATCAACTTGAAAGTAAATCTCGTAAATTACGAAAAACTGAACAAATTAGTTTTTATATTGCACATAAAATATTCAAGTATTACATGAAATAAACTCAAAGGTTAAACAAAGAATACAAATACTGACATTTTAAAGCAATTAAAGATTTTCTTTCATGTAAGGAGAATATGTTGCTAAACATTTCCACAATAAGAAGACAAAGAATATTACTCTAATGACTTGCAAATATGCGTTCTCCTATTAGCAAGCAATTTTTTTTTCAAACAATAAGCAAGTTCAGCAGTCTTGAAAACTATTTAGTGTCAATCATTTGTCTCATAATAGCCCCATGCCTACTCGGACAACACACTATAACATTATTCTAAAAGTTAAACAAAAGTCCTATATGCAATTTACATTTAAAATAAAAAAAAATATGCAATAAAGCCAAACTAAGATCATTGTAAGCAAACAGTTCAATTTTTAATTTCTAAATTTGTGCGAAATAGTTGCATTTCCCTATGCAAACTGCTTACCTACGACCTGCCATTGTTCTAGCTCAGGTTGGAAAGACAAAATGCTCGCGCCAACCAAATGAACCCCTCGAGCATTTAACAAGGCACGCAGTACCCAATCAATTTAAGCTTCAGATAACATTACCATGCTCACGTGAAAATAGCTAGGAAATGAATGGAGAAATATCGATCGGCGGAAAGTTCTCGAATGCCATAGGCAAACTAGTTGTAATGTACCTGGTATTGAGATCGAAAATATCGATAAAACAGTAAGCAAAAATTGTAAACATGAACGTTTTTATATTGGTGATGGTGAAATTTTAGTGTGTAATTGTGTAGTAGCAACAATTTTTACATAAAATAGCAACAATTTAATTAAATGAAACTGTGAAAAAAAATTAAGTAGACCTGGTGATGAAGTTGAAAAAGTGAAATGAGATTCTAACTATGACTGCACCTAAAGACATCCATATACGTTAGGTGAGAAGAAACCATAATGTTGTGTTTCAAAAATACTTCTCTTTTTTTGTGCTGTATAAGGAGCATTTTTTCATTTATTTCGCAATTTCTGATCGTTCAGCTTTTTCCAGTATGGGGGTTACTTTTTCTACTAATATTTCATCATTAATTTGATATAATTTAATTATTGTGATAACAATTTTAATTGTAAAATTATGTTTTTCTTTCCCATGTAAATTAAAGTGTTGGTTCCTCATTGTGAATAGCGTTTACTACAGGGTACCTCAGTTATACCTAAATGTATTAATTATTTTTTTATTGTTCCTTCCCATTATTAGTGCTACAATTATAATACGAAAGAAAATATTTCAACATTTTTAAAATAATTTGAGCGCTTAATGTTATAATGGAATGAATGCAATTTTCAATTAATTAGTTTAATACCTCCGTCTCGAAATAAATACAAAAATTGAAAGAAAAACGGATGCACCTATTAAATAAAAATGCATGTAGCATGTGTGTCCATCACACGGCTATCCTGGATAGAAGAGTGCGAAGCCAACGGACACAGAAATATTTTTTGTCTTAGCTAACTTAATTCCAATATATTTTCTGAAAATATGTATTATGAATAATTCAAAACTAAAAAATGGTGTCACAATGAAAATATTCATAATGATATTGTGAGTAGATATTTAAATCAGTTTGAAAACTCAAATTAAAATAATACATATGAATACATATTATTTAAACAATTCCATATGACAAAATAGAAGAGTATAAAGAGAGCTGAACAACAGTGAATTGGAAGCTAAGAATGAAACACAGCTAAAGTGCAGGACAAACTTTAATGACCTTGCCCCATCCTACCGAGCTCCTTGTGTATAATGTTATATAATAAATTATTTACTCTCACTGCGACAACCGGTCTCTATTAGCAATAAACATGCACTGAAAGAGATTTCATGGACGTGAGAACGTTGTTTTTTCAGTGAAATCTGATACTATTTTTTCATTATTTAGACGTATCACATCAACATAACAAAAATAAGCATCTAATAACTCTAATATTAGTTTTAGGAAAGAAAAGCCATCAAGGCTTGTCTTTTTTTTTTAATTAGTGTTTAACGCTCGTTTTTACTACTGAGGCACCACAGGCGATGAACACTGGTGATACATGAAATGAAATTATATATTGGGGAAGGATTTTTTCAAGGCTTGTCCTATACCTTACAAATCTATGTAAAAAAAGTCCCTTCTTTTCAAAAACGCATCCCGTACATCTTAACAATGACAAATGGAATGAATTAATAGCAGGTTTTACGTTACTTAACCGTTTTTTACGGCTGGCCCCGTGTGCCTGCACTCTCATTATGAGCACCTACGGGAGGAAGGGATGTGGTGAGGGAGAGATAAGGTCCCTAACATGTTCCCAGATAGAACACCCCGATGCCGGTAGAATCTCCTACAGAGTATTCGTACTCCTCGCAAGGTCCGTTTTCTTTCCAGGCGCCGAGGCAGAAACCCTTTCAATAAACAAGTCACGATCACAACGTGTCAGCCCATCTCACCCTGGCACTTGGAGCCTGTAACAGGAGCAATGGAATGAATGATAAGAGTTGGAAGAACGAAATATTACTGGAATGTAAATATCCATCCTGGCATTTGCCTAAGTGACCAAGGAGTACCATGAAAAAGCCCGAGGTTAGGATGACCGACCCAAAGGAAGTTGAACGCTGGACATCCTGTTACCGCCTGAGCCGCCCAGCTCAGTAATTACAGATAGGCGTGGAAGTAAAGTTACCTAGCACTCGTCTTTCAGGATGAGGAATAATTAGCGAAAAAAATCCACTCAAGCAGCAGAACCCATCCCTTGACAAGCATCTGAGCAATAAGGGTTAATAGCAATAAGAAAGAGAAAGAGAAAAAGGTAAAACTTTTCAAGCAGGACTTTAACTTACCACGCACACATTTGAAACAAACGTGGGGTTAAGTCATGTTTTACCAGTAGTTGTTACCGGAACGATAATAAATTTACTATCCAGCTTCGCTTTGGGCCTGTCCTAATGATTGAATTTGACGTGTTTAGAGAAAGAACAAAAATTTGCAGTCGCAGTTAAACTTATTATTATCACGTATTTACCGAAGAGTATGGGTCTTAGATCCACCCCAGGGACAATAAGCATTCACGCGATTCTTTTTTATCCGGTTTACCGATCAATTTACTTAAAAGAACTCGCAAACTTTTAATTTTGGTTCCCTGTCCGCTGGAGCAATATTTTCAGTATATTAGGTTATAATTAATGATTATCGGAGCCAATTTCGAGCTTGTACACTAAACAGCAGACACGTGGCACAACAAGGAGCCATAGCAATCAATCAGCAAGTAAACGTCGCGAGTAAGTTATTTGCTAGGATATGCCAGCTATCGTTTTCGACACAATTTCATCGTTTTTCTATGATATGTGCAGTGAAAAGGTTTTGGTAGTAATATATTACAGTTATCATTTAGGGAAAAAAATCGGATTCTTGCACGGCTTCCCTTTTTTCTGATTGATATTTTAGTCTGCCTTCTTCCTCGTACTTATGCTGCCATGTTGTGATGTTCAGGCTCATTGGTCATTGGCTTAGGCCATGAAATTTGGTGAGACCCATGCTAGGGGCGACTTCACTTCGCTTTCCTTTTCTTCCTGTGGAACACAGCAAGGAGACCTCGGCCGAGTGGATGCAGATATTTTCGGAGATTAAATTCCAAATTGTTAGGTCCAGGGCCTCCTTCGTAGCTTACTCACAGTGACCCAGTAGTTTTCTCGACGAAGAACATGTATTGTAAGCCAACATTTCAAAGTATTGTAATTAAAGCATAATATTTAATCTTTTTAAGAAGAAAATTGTATGATATGTTCGTACCATAGTATTTGCTTGCCAATTATTGAATGAAATATTATGCAAAAAAAAAATCAACAGAAATTAAATGATTTACGGTTTAACATTTATTATTTCAATTATTTTGTAATGCTTTCAACGATGTATTGTTGAATCACGTTTGATCCAGTTCTATGTTCTTTACTTTTACTACTGTCAAATCTATTTAATATTTGTTATATAAATCCCTTTGTGTTCAGAAAATTAAATTTGATTTTCCACTGATAGCCATTGTACATTTTTTCTCCAGTACTTTAAAGTTATCTTTGCATAGCTATTACTTGCGGATTTTTTTCCAGCATCATCTCAAATTTTAAACTTGTCTTACATCAACGATAGGGTCCAAACTCAGGATAGTAGGACTATTAGCAACAGAGTGACACCGCGAAGGTGTCCGAGGTCGTTAAGACACAAACTCGTGAGCGGGAGTTTGCAACAGCAATATTGCCCCAAAGTAGGTCGACAGTTTTGAAACGGTATTTATGTCCTTGCGTTAGTCGTCAATTTTGGAACGGGAATTGTAGTAGTTCCAATACAAAGGAATTGAATGGGTGATTGATTGTTATTTTATTCGGACAATTTAATGCTCTTGTCTTGCCTCGGCTCTTGGAGTCATGAGTTCGATGCTTCCTAACCTTCTGGTTCCAATGCAGAGGATAGGGATCTCAGGGGTATTTTGGACTGGATTTAATGACGTTTAGGGAGGGCAGGAGATTGCTCACTGAAATAATGATGTTCGGCACTGGTTGAATATTTAACTTATTTTACAACTTGGAAGGTTCTGGAACATGCTGTGGTTGGGCGGATTATAGTTCGCTGTATTCACTCGCGTATTTATTCACTTGAACACAATGGTGATTATTATTGCTATTACGTTGCACTGCGTGACAGATTTTCACTGAACGAACGATTTACTTTAACTCTTCGCGACGGTTTTAACTATTCTGCTATGACGCTGACTAACTGATGACTGATTAGTTGTTACTCTTGCTGCTACAGTTACTACTGTCACGACTCTTACTCTTAGGGTTGCTTCCTGTCACCACTGCTTCAGAACTTTCTGTCGCGAATGCCTTAGTACTTCTTAGGCTGACTTCGACTGCTTTAGAATAACAGTATTCCAGTTTCCTATGACATCGCCACGCCTCTCCCTAAATTAAATTCCTTTGTTTGTTTTATTTCCTTCTATTGTTCTATTTCCTAGTTATATGTTCACCATTGGGTATCTTAAAAGATTTATTATATCGCTAAGTTCTCCTCATTCGTTGATTTTTGTTCGATGCCCATTGGCTAAAATTATTTTCCCCTTTCTGGTCTACAATATCTTCCCACGCGCTTGAGTTTTCCAAGAACGGCCTGTCATAAATTTCGACACTTTCCTTACATGCTTGATTTCCAAAGTAACATCTTTTTCCTCCCTTAGTTATAGATAAGGTTTTGGTTTCTACGAAAAGGCATGTTCCTATTCGTGGCATCTCCTTTTAGAAAAGGACAAGTGCCGTTTCCAATTGAACCTTAGCCATTTGCAGCGTTATTAGCCCAGGCGCCGAACAGGTGTGGCCATGGGGGTTTGACAATGGGTAAAGCTTAACCGAAAGACCTTTTTTTTTCAGGTACGCTAATTGCTTGCGACAAACAGCAGTTCCATTCCCTTTGCAAACATAACAAAATCACATAGGCATTGTCAATCATTGGTATTATATGAAGATAACTTGAATATTGCTTACTAGCAAAATATGTATAAAAGTATGTCTATGAACATACATACATTAATAGATATAATATTGCAGTCCTCCTTTTAATTACAATATTAATACCCTTGATTACCTGAAATAAGACACAATTATTATTGTAGTATTTGTCAGAAGTAATTGTACTTAAATAGGCATTCAACATTTCTGCTTCAAGGTGTTGGGGTTCGAATCCTGCCCGGACCGTCCTCCCTGACTGAGGTTTTTCCAAGTTTTCCTCACTCCTCATAAATGATAAGTGTCGGAGAGGTGCCCTAAATTTAGGCCTGGAACGTTTCCTTCCTTTAAAAAAATCCTTTTCCAACATTCATTTCATCTCATGTATCATCAGTGTCCACCGCCTGTGGTGCCTCAGTAGTACAAACGGGCGTTAAACAATATTAAAAAAACGAGTGACAACTCTGCCTTACGTACTATGTTATAACCAGGCGCGTTTTTTGCGTCAGCAAGCGTCTGCCTTCCTGAGCTAAGACTTCCAAGAAATAGCCAAGCGGTCAATTACTTACCTGGCTGTATTTTCCCATCACTAACTCATCCGCTACTTGCGCATGTTACTAAGTACAATTCAAAGGAAATATCTGGCAAAATACTACAAAATATAATAAAATAATGCATACAAATATCGCGTGAAAATTAGTTTCAGCGTTACGATTTGTGTACATTTTAAATATTTATAACTGAGCTACAATACGTTTTATGATTTAACAAGTTTTAAGATATCTTTCGTTATACCACGACGGGATATTGAAAACAAGAATTGAAATAAACTAGCAGTAAAGCAAATGACAGCAGAATCCTGCGGTGTCTAAAATTTAAGGATATACTTTTATTTTCAAAATGTGGATTCTCCTTATTTCCAATACAAGAAGCTTAGCATAGGAAAGTTCATTTAGCTGATTGTGAAATTGTACTGTTTTTTCCCCAGCCCACATTTCGAACACTCGGTAGCTTTAGCGTTTCTGGTTCCTGAACACATATCATGTGAATGTCATTCATTCATTAAGTTTCCAGAAGAAGTAACACGAGAATTCAGCATAAAAAAGTGTACAAAATGTACCTGCTATTTATCCATTCGTTAACATTTCATATGTAAGTGAACAGACATTAAAGGTAAATACAGTGAAAATAAAAGATTGTGGGTCTATACTTTTTTCAAAGATTTCCTAGAATGCATAGATTTGATTTTCGTCGTCCTGTAAAGCCCTATGAATGCACATATGAATACTTATTTTAAAAATATGAAGCTAGTTTTCTGTAGAAGTTAATATTTTGAAGTGAATTATACATAGTTCGACGAACCTCAAGCACATCTAAACAGTTAAAGAAACAATAATAACCCCTGAACCGATAGTCGATTAGATTTCTATTCAAAAGGTCAATCGCAGTGTAAACCAGCTGCTCACTCAGGGAGTCTTCCATTAATTTTGTTTGTAAAACTGAAAGATCACGGATGTAACGTTATTCTGGTCATGCTGCATGCTAGGGAGTCATCCAAATCAAAATGAAGCATGGTACATATTTGGAAATTAAGACTTTTTTTTTTGGAAATCCGAAGTTTCGTCATAAAAAGCAGTGAAAAAAGGAGTTTTCAAATATTAAAATTCCTTTTGTTGGGAGTTATTCTGCCGGTAACCTCTCCCACAGTAATGTAATACCATTGTTGAAATGAGTTAATGTGTCAATTAAATTTTAAAATGACAAAAATTTCTTTTAATAATACTGTTTTAAATAGTTGATCTATATACAATTTACTTCTTTTACACATTTTATAATCTTGTAAAAGAATAAAATAAATGAATTAACAGCGAACCAAATGAATCTAGACTGCATTGGGGTTATCTAACTTTCACATTTTTAGGAAAAAACACTGGAAAACAATTCCAACCGTACCTTCCGTTTTTGCAGCTGCCTTCGAACCAATTCCCTAATCCAGGCCAGGCCTGGGGAATCTGTGCATGAGGCTCGGCGAACAACCACCCTCCCCGTCGCTCCTTCTGACCCCTCCCCCGTCCTTCTCTCATTTGGATAGTATACAGTGAGCAAAGAACAATCAGTGATCTAGTATTTCAGCATAACTCGCATGTAATTTGGAGCGGAATACTTTTGAACATCATCAGAACTTGGGTATCGACTGAGAGCATTCATGAATGAACTGTGGTTATGGAGTTAACAAACTAAGCTAGTAATATACTTCCCTTTTCTGGAGCAATTCATACAATAGGAAGTTGTTGCATTGAGATATAAATACATTATAGATTTCTTCACTGTGAAATCTCAGTATGCAAGAGCAATATACGAATATCCCTGCTATGTGTACGTAAAGTAGTTTTTATACAACTTCAGTGCCGTTCGCATTTGACATTCTAATACCAATTTGATCGCTGAAGTGATTTTTGGCATAAAAGTTTGCGTTATTTGTAATATGCTAATGGGCTGGAATTCATATACTCCAATTATAATAAGGTATAGACCAACAGAAATATCATAAATCCCGTCTTTTGCTATTTTTTCATAACTCGAAGCATTTTGACCTTACTTCTCTGAAAATGTTTATATATATAATCATGTTCATGTATTTTGTCCTGACAGTCCCCCACTCTTACTTTTGAAATTCGAAATAGTTCGAATCATTCAATTTAGAAAATGACTGATAGACAAATTAGGGTTACGCTTTGTAAGGGAGATCACAGTGTATCTCAGATTTGGGTGTACATGCAGCTTTTTACCGAGTGGTATCGCTTGTGATTCGCACTCGAAACGTCCCAAGTTCAATTCCCATAGAACCAGTCATCCTGTACTAAACTTTTTTGTAGCTTTTCCTGGTCACTTAAACTCTTTCATTGCCTTTCATTTTTTTCCGCTGAATCTCTTAAAGGGTCGAAAGTGCCAGGTTAGGTTGCGGGCGCGGTGTGATGGTGGTTTGCGCTTTTGAAAGGATTCTGCGTCGGCGTCTGGAATGCAGGTGAGCCTTTTGAGAGACCCTAAACTGCTTGAAGGGAATTCCAACTGCTTCATTGCGTTCTAACTGGAAACGTTGTTATGGACTCCGTTTACATTCTTGTCTCACAACCTTTGCATCCTGGCTGAATAGTGTCTGCCTCACTCATCCCTTCCTTCCGAAAATGCCAGCCTGGGGTGTAAGCACAAAATGTCAGCCGTTGAGCCCAGCTGAATTGCTGAAAATTGCTCCTTTATCCCTAGCAATGCAATCTAATTTAACGTAGAGTTTTTCTATCATCAACACAACGATATACATAGTAACAATTAACTTATCATCAGTAATATCACAAGAGGGTCTGAGATTGCCGACACAGTCACGAACGCTGTGAATCTGAAAAACTCAAGACACTCGAGTGATACTTATTAGAACTAGAATTTAAGTATAATTTCCGTAAACTTCGCTTACAATAATTGTACATTTGTTTTATGAAACTTAACCTTTTCAAACCATCTAGCAACAGACGAATGGCAATTGTCAGTAATGCCAATAGTGAAGAGCTAAATACGGGTTTGGTAATATTTCATGAATAGAGTAGGAAAAAATGTTTTATATATATAATTCGCGCCCGGAT
Organism: Metallyticus violacea; assembly: GCA_030762175.1. Taxonomy (NCBI): domain Eukaryota; kingdom Metazoa; phylum Arthropoda; class Insecta; order Mantodea; family Metallyticidae; genus Metallyticus; species Metallyticus violacea. Next base: position 293,239,729 of record CM060846.1, read on the forward strand.
TATTAACAATTGTATAAAATATTATACTTATGATTGCCTCATATTCCGAAACCGTGAGAATAAAATAGACGAAAGTCGACTATTACAGTCACTACCGTTAGATTTACAAATACTTACTTAATATTTTACCATTCTGAACAACATATTTATTAAGATTTAGGCAGATATTTTTACATATTTTACAAAAGGATTTCAGACTGTTTGGCTGAATATGTAAAAACAATTGCTTGAGTGAATACATATGAAATTAGTTAATTTTACAATTACTGAAAACATAGAAAATCATGCGAGCTCGTGAATTATATTGTGGAAGTATAGAGTTGGCTACACTGAACACAAAACAATTGCACGTTGCCTGATAAAATGGGTTTAATGTTTTTTTTTTTTCCATAATTTCACTGCGATATGCGACTGTGATTGGTCGAAATTCAATATTTTATTTCGTTTCATTGATTGATTTTAAGATGACGTCACATAAGAGAAATAGTCATGTTATTATTGTGATGGTTAAATGCTAAAGGTTGTGTATCGGACCTGAACATTTCTATGACTATATCTTTTGAATATTTGTTGGGATTTTAAAACATACTTTCTACTAGTAGCCAAATGCAAGAGGGAATAAAATATAAATCAAAATTTTGTTATTGTGGGTTTTGAGTTGTACGGAGTAAGACAGTCTTTGGAACCGTTAAGCGCTGGGTTATAGATGGCAGGAAACAGGTTAGCCTCGCACAGCTAATTCCATTGTCGGTAGCATTATGTCCCTGAAAGAGGTAAGGTCGTCAATTGCATACCGTAATATTTAGGCGAAAGAGAGAAAATCTGGTCAAATTTGGCAAAGGCACAGTTTGAGGAAAATATGCAGTCTAAGGCACAAGTGTTTCAGTGGAACATCATTTATACAAAAACGTGAGCAATATGAAATGAGAAGTCTCCAACGTCGAGAGTAAAGGAAACAATTATTCGGTCCGTTCGGAGTGACTGACGTTTAACGATTTCTCAAATCGCTTCCGAGTTTGGGATACATTATGAAAGTATTCAATACATCAATTCAAATAATTGGAATTACTGAAAGGACTCGCAAGATGAATATGTTTAATCCTCATTGGGAGTCGAAAGGCTGCATATTATGAAGTGTGTTAGAGACTTTTGGCTCAATACCGGGATTAAGAATTATTTTTTTTTTTTTTTGTTGATTTGGTATATTTATGGACGCTGTTAACATCTCAGATCATCAGGGTTCTATTCAATTCATGGCCTGAAATGGCCCATAAATTTTGCTCAGTGGCCTCTTCTTTCAGTCTTGAGGTTCTTTTACACGTTTCTTTCTTTCTACGGCTTCGAAGGAAGCCATACTTAGGATTTTACACCGTAAAAAATGCCGGGATGGAACCCGCGATCTTGGGTTTGGGAGCAAGTATGGTTACCATGAGGACCGACTCAAGGAGAAATGTCTATGCATCGAATCGTAACCTGCGGTGGAACATGGGCATACACTATACTCCCGAGTCCAAGCAGGCGAGAATGGAGTGCAGGAGTGTACGCTACTGTCACCTGACAGCTGGGAATGTTTTCCTGGCTGTTTTCTGAGACTACCAAGGAATTTTGTTCATCGGTTTTCCTCATAAATATCGAACAGTCCAAGCAGTTTGTTACAACCAGATTAAAGGGCTAATGGATGGGAATTAAGAATTTCTACTCGTGCAACAAAACGCCCGTCCACATACAGCTTCCTTGACAAGGGAAATTCTCGAGGAAGTTCATTAGACAACATTGGAACACTCTCCCTATAGCCCATAATGAACCATATGTTTGAACCGTTAAAAGAAGCATTGGGAGATTAACAGTTCGACAGCGACGAAAGTATGATAGCATATCGGTGCTACTGGTCTGGAAACACAACACCACTCTTTTGTCGATAATAGGGGTTAAGAAGCTTCCATTCTGCATAGAAAAATGTATTGTTCAGAAAGAAATTTATGTATATTTCAATTATGTATATTTAATTGCAATAAATTTTAAAAAGTCCTTTTTATAATGTAGCATCAATTAATTTGTACAATTTTTGTTATTTAAAATGCATATAGTGTGATATTTTCTATTCACTGAGTATGAATGGTTTTAAATAGGTCATTTGCTCTATCCATAAATCTGTATTATGTTTGAGACTCATCAGGATAATTACAGTGTTCGCTTCGATATCTAAAACCCTGATCTCGACCCAAGCGGAAGCCAGCCTATACAGAAGGAAGCCGTGAATGAAAACATCTCGGGCATTATAGCAGCTACGAGAACTAATGCAGACGGCTCGGAATGAATGCTTAGTTCAGCGGCTTCCTTGCGAGAGATAATGGGAAAATATGAGGGCTAATGGAATAGCTGCTGATTAAATTAATAAATTAAATGCACATCCTTTTTATAGGATAATTTTTATATAAACATTTCTCCTTCACAAAAGGAGAAACATGAGTTTGTCTTGACGTTTACCTAACTGTAAATGTATGTAATTAAGTAATATTTATGACAATCGAACGGTACTTTTTTGCCTACTGTCTACATCTCTTCCATTGTGGTAGCAGTTGAGAGAGTTGTTTTCCTCTTACAAGAAACCGAGTGGCCTGACTCGGTCGGAAGTCCCGTTCGGGGATCCCCGGTTCAAATCCTTTAGGGCCGGCCATCCTGACCTTGAGTTTTTTCGTTGCTTCTCCTGGTTGCTTAGGTGAATGTTGGGATGGAACTTTTCGCTTTCTCATTTCATTCCGTTTGTTCAATTCAGGACGTCAAACATCCGATAATTTTGCTCAGAGACATCTTATTTCAAGCTTGAGATTCTTTTACATGCCGTAAATCTACGACATGAGACCAACTGATTTACTTCCCTTCCAAAGGGCGCCATACTTAGGAATTTTACTCTGGTGGTTCAGTTACAGTTTTGAACGTGTTAGGCGAAATGAAGTGGTGATGTGTGACCATGACTTGGAATTTGGGATGGTTTCTCCTCCAGTATCTGTTATGGAAGCTGCCCTTCTGAACGTCTTGAAGGGGGCTCCGCTCTGGAAATGTTGTTAGTGACCTCGTTTATATTCGTGTCTTACCTTTGCGGATCCTGGCTGCCAGATGTCTCAAGCATCAGTTCCTCCCGAAGATGTTCCCATCAACGAGGTAAGGCACTTGAACGCGGCTGAAATACGGAATTATTTTCCTCCCTCCGTACCAATACAATCCTTTACAAGGAGACTTTCTCAGGCCGATATCAGGGATCACAGGGTAAATTTCCTATTACAGGTGTATCGAGAATGAATATTGATGTTTCTCTCCCATAGGCCCTGAAGCGGTTTAAAAAAAAAGATAAAATTTCAACATTTTTGCGGCGAACACATGTCTCTCTCTTCCACTGTTTGCTTGCCTGAACGTGAGTCGAGCAAAGGGCGCTCTGTTCTGGAGAATATAACTTTCAGCAATTTCCTGTAATTCACCTATGAAGCTGATAATAACCTTCACTCTCTATTAAAAGTTAGTCAGATTCTTTACACCTCATTGTGAAGTCAAAAGTTTCCATGAATATATTAACGAGTTTCTTCCCGATCAGTTGTGAGCGTACTGTTACTTCCGCATTCTCGAAAACTACCAGCTTCATAAACTAATCTAGAAAAACGTAAATATTATTAGAACAACTGGGGTTTAGTGTTTTTAAAAATAGTTATGTTGTTACTATAACAATGAAGTTCATTTATTTTGTTAACTTAATTGCATAGTGAGTGTTTTAAAGTGCGGGACAAACATTAGTAGCCTCATCCCGTCTTATCGGGTTCAGAGTGTCTAGTATATCGCTTTCGTCTAAGTAGCCCACTACCAAGAGATACCTACTAACTCTCCAGCGTTGACACTTTTGCTTTGGTACATAACAGATTGATCAGAACAAATGAATAATTCCTCTTTCTCATATTATTAAGAATGTCTGAGGGGTCTTAATTAATAAACAAAGAATAAATGAATAAATCATTTACTCTTAATTTCACACTTCACTTCTCCTAGCACTAAACATGTAAGAAAGAGATTGCAGAGACGTGACAACGGTGTTTATTTGAGCGAACTCTGATTCACAGCATTCTTCAAGCGTTTCATGTCAGCGTAACATAAATAAGCCTGCAATTTTACTTATGTATAAAAAGGCCATCAAGGCTTGTCCATGGATTTTTTTTCGGGCGTAAAAATTTTAAGTATGGCTTCCGTGGGTCCCGTGTCGTAGATTTACAGCACGTCAGAGCCACAATCCTGACAGGACAGGTCAATGAGCAAAATTTATTGGCCGTTTCATGTCCTGAATTGAATGGGTCACTGATAATCTGCGATGTTAAAGAAGGTTGGCAAGTAAAGCAAATAAATAAATATATCAATTATTTTTAATATCAACCTGTAAAGTATTAAAATAAAAGCTTACTTTAGAAATAACGCACGATTCCTATTGCATGTACTCTCAATTGAGACTCATCGGTATATTTCGAAGATACAATTGGATTAATGCCAATTATATGACAATATTTTCTAGATAATATTAAAAATGATGTGCAAAACCACTCATCTTACAAAATGCTAGAACAAACAGGACATTATATTCGTGATGCACAATGACCAGCAAAGTGTGTGCCAGTCAATGAAACCTGCGTGTAAGGGTGTCCTAAAGACCAATGGGAAGATCTGATCATTAAAATGAGTGAAATTCCTCCGTTTAAGTCATTATTTCTAGGATTGGGTACGTGCAAAAAAAAATCTCAAAAGATACAAATCTCGTTGTTTTACTTACTCTCTCATCTTAAAATATTTATAAATACTAAAATGGAGGAATTTGTCACTGTGAGAAAATTACCCAGAATTGGAAAAGATCTATTTCCGACCTATCTAGGAAATGTGGGAGAGAACGTTCAAATAAGAATATTTCTAATTTTAATACATTTTCATACCAAACATTTTCTCTTTGGCCTGTGATATCGGTCTGACGATGTCTTCTTGTTACTTCTATATTGCCTTCAAATTTGCACATATGAAAACATTGCGCTGTTTAAATTCCAAAATGCACATCTGCACAATGTAGAGGTGGGTGTCCGAGGTCGTTAAGGACATTCGTCAGCGGAGGTCTGGGATTCGATTCCCGCTAGGAACGTCCTCCCTGACTAACCCCCCCCCCCCCTAGATTACATCAGTCCTAATAAATGGCAAATGCCGGGGAGGTATGCTAAAATTAAGCTCGAAACGCCTTCCTTTGAACAAAAAATTCCTAATCACCTGTGATGCCTAAGTAGTGAAAATCAGCGTTTAAACACTACTGAGAGGAATTTTTTTTCTACCTGCTTCTAGGTGCCAAATTAACGAACGAGAAAACATTAAAATATATTTGTCAGATTATTTCGGAACCATTGAATTTATTTCTTTTTATTTATATCTTTAAAAACGAGTGACTATTCAAGTGCAAAGTACTTTGAGTGATATTGTAATCCAGGTTCGATATTTTCAATTTGGTTACAGGTGTAATGGACTAAGACAAAATGCTTGTTGTGTTATAGAATATTCCAACAGATGCGAATAATGAAACACCCGTAATAGAACCTATAACAAGATTGGACCTTGTGCACTTGTAGAACCAGCATTATTTATTCCCTTGATTTGAATAAGTAAAATCGCATTTTAGAAAACAATGAAAAAAAGAACTGAAAATGAAATGAGCAAATTATCAAAGAAGTAGATAACAGAGAACAGTAAATGCTTATTATCACGACTTTGATGGCCTGACCATAGCTGTCACATTACTCCGTTAAATTACCTCATGTCGTACCATCTCTGCATGTACTCAATTCATTAGTGGCTGAAAAACAGCAACTACGCATGTGTTCAAAATGATGATACGATCAAAGGGAAAGGTTTATAATGAAGAATGAGAATAAACTAAAGGGAGAAAGCATAGGTGGCTTTAGTGTTTGTTTGTAGATTATGTCGAAAGCGACACTGTACTTTATGCAGTTCTGAATGAAGCCATCATTTTGTTTTCTTTTATAATTATATATGGTAGTTCCACATTGTTTATATTTCTTTATAATATTAGACAATTAAAATGGTGGAATTCAAGGAACTATACAAATAATGTTAGAAGGGGGACGTATTTCTCTAATATTTGTTGTTTTACATAAACATTAAATGCCATATATAATTACGCAAGTTATTAAAGTGAAATTTTATTTCAGATTCTGAAAGTCTATTTCATAGATGAGAATGGCAAACGAATAAAAGTTTGTAATACATGGAATATCGTTGAATGTTTTACTACAATTGTATGATAAGAATATAAACCTTACATATTTCACAAACAACACCCAGTGCGGCTTGTGCACGCCAGTTCTTATAAAGTTTGGAGTTATTAGAGTTTAAAACTGTTATGCTCAAGTCTTCAGCACGAAAACTTTCAATCCTGTTGTCTCTCAAAAGTATATACGTTGTCTTAAAAAACTCCTCTTGATTATTCTAACTTGACTTAAATTTGCATCGTGCCTTAATTATCTGAAAACGACATCCTATTATTGATGTCGCAAGCTTTTGAATTAGAAATATGGAGGAAAACTCCCAGGGTGTGGTCATGTGGCTCAACAGTACAAGAGAAAAATAGCAAGAACTCACAAGATTCAGCACCACCTATTTAAATGTAATTTTGTAGACAGCAAAATTATGTATATAGATAGCATGGGCAAAATAATTTCAAAATTCAAATAACGTATAAAGCAATATGCTAATTTAGCGTATAACAATAGGAAATATTTATTACGAATAATGTGCTGAATATTTACAACATTAAAATACAAAAATTATATCGCAGACGCACTCATAAAGTAAATTTTGAAAACTTGTAAAAATATATTTACTCTTGGGCAGGCAAATTGCAAATAGCAAAAGTCAATAAATCTTTTGCATGTTAATAGAAATATCAATTTAATGTTTTCTCACACGCATCTGGATTAACAATTCACCCTAGCAGTGCACATTTGTTAACAAAACTTTATATTAGACACTTTGGACCAAACTGATGGTTAAATAAAAATATTACAATGAACACCTTTGCTAATACACAATACCTGAGTACTGGCTAGACACTGAAGAAGTACACAAGAATAATTTCTAATTATAACGTCGAAAAAGTTCCCGGATACTGGGGCTTTCTTGCTGCTAATTAGGACAAGAGAAGAGGAGTGTTTCGCAAAATAATTACGTTGTACAGAGGGCAACCTTAATTCTGTCACTATAAATGCTTTGCAACCAAAGCTTAAAAGCAAGCGAGAATCAAGCTATGCATACGTAAGAGCACAGGAAAGGTAAAGGAAGGGCAAGAATTAAGGAGACATTTCCTATATTGAACGCGGAAAACAGGATATATGCAAGAACGGCATACGCGAGATTATTGAAAAGTAGTCCATTCTGCGAATTCAATTTTACCAATTTTTTAATTTTTTCGTTAAAATTGTGAAGATGAATGCACTTATCAGAATTTTCGAAATATTTTGGACACATAAAGCTTTCCAAATGCACCTGTGTGTTGGTGTGCTTATCATTGATTTATTTATTTATGGACGCTCTTTAACATCTCAGATCATCAGCGTCCCATTCAATTCAGGGCGTGAAACGGCCGACAAATGTTGCTCAGAGGCCTCTCTTTCAGGCTTGAGGTTCTTTTTCATGCCGTAAATGTACGACACGGGACCCACGGCTTTACTTCCCTTCCGAAGGAAGCCATACTTAGGATTTTTACGCCCGAAAAAATCCATCGATCCTGGCTGGGTTCGAACCCGCGTTTTGGGCGTAGGAAGCAAGTATGGTGTGTGCTTATCAGAAACAACAAAACAAATGTACAACTTGAGCACATCATACTAACAGATTGCCATTCATACAATGACAGGAACGGGGGAAAATGCAGCTTTATCTTTCTGCATTTTTCTTTACTGTCTACGTAATTAAGTGGCTCGTAATATGCCCATAATCGAGTGCAGCAGCACTCAAATGAAAAGCATCAAATAACTTTATAGCATCCCTGAACAACCAATCCTTTGTACACACCGTATTACGTATATAATGAATGAATCGCGTTTATAGTGAACAGATGTTTATGACTTTACGATATTCGAGATATGACTACGCAACACACGCAAAATGAATGCCGTGGCAGGCTGGAGAACTAAATCCAGGTGTATGTAAATACCTCTCAAACATCAATAGCATGACACACTAGTTTGACAGCTAAACCAATAAACAGTATTACATTCATAATGGCGTTATGATTGCTCAGGGGTACATATATTATTACGCATTACTCTTTTGCAACGATTGGCATTAATGTTTCAGCCACAGCACAGCTCTTGCATCTCTGCACATGCATGGCTTATGTTTAACTGCTCGATTTAGCTGTCAGTTATTTCCTCCTCTTTACAAGTCAAAGAGATATTTTTGTTAATTCATAAATAGTATGATTTTTTCAAAAGAGTAATAAATATTCTTTATTATCACTTTACTGCTTTGGTTTATTTATGGACGCTCTTTAACATCTCAGGTCATCAGCGTTTACTGAATTGGAAAAAATACATTTACCAACGACAATTCATAAAGTCAGTGCAGTACATTATCAGAAAATTATTGGAAAAATATTAAAAGTGAAGGCTAAATAAACTTAATAAGCAAAAATTGTAAAAAAATTGCATTAGAGTGCAATATTAACGTAACAACATACTAGTAGTGAATAATAAATGCCAAAATAAGAAGTTAAAAAGACAAATGTGGAGCGTTATCACTAAATGGCCACATGTTACATAAAAAGGATAATTAGGATTTATAATAAATACTACAAGCTACTTAGATTAGCACTGGAATCTTAAAAAAGTAAGTTCTTTGACGCAAGTTTTAACATCAGATAGAACTAGAAACCCAGAATAAAATGGGTGCAAAATACTCAGTTCCGATCATGCTGTGGAAACATACAACTACTGTCCTTATTACTAATAATGTTTCCTTGCAGGCTGATCAAGAGGCAGCTTTATTGGCGTTTCCACAGTTCAGGTTATAATGAACACAGAAATAGATTTAACTCTAGTTTTCATAAGTAGACGGTCTATAAGTGACACCACGTACAATTATATTGATAAGTTTCAAGGAACTGGCAGTTGCTAATGAGCTTAGATCTGAACTGTTGAATGCTGAGAGTATGGTTCAATCTGATTAGAGTCAATTAAAAAGACCCTTAAATCCTTTATTCTCTCTAACGAACACTCGACAGTCTTTAATTGTCGTTGCTGAGGCACTGAAAAGTTGCACTTAAAAGGAGCACTTATCAACTTCTGCGTCATGCTCACGAAGATGTTAGTACGGAATATGTCGTAGTGGTGCGTAGGAAGACATAATTTCAAAGAGTATTTTTACGATTAACTAAATTGAAATGTTAATGGTGATAACAAAAAATCCGGCTGACAAACACTCAACCAATGTCAATAAATTTGCATAATTAAGATATAAATTGTACGAATGGACTAAAGATTTTTTCTGCAGAAAGTATCTGGTACACGGGTACACTTAACAGTCAAAGTTGTATCGATGGCATTTTATATTTTAGCAGAAGGTGCTCCACATCATTATGTTATTGATGCTAGAGAGCACTTAAATAATCAACAGTACAACAGTAAATAAGTAGAGTTTTAAACAAGCCCTGTGCAGAAAATAGGCAGATCTGGCCCAATAGATTTATAAGTCGTACAAGACTTTAAATTTAACAAAAAAGTTTTCGTTCAGTGATTTAAAGAAGGAAGGCATTCATGATGTATACTTAGCGCCAACGCCTAAAAGTCTCCATTGCGGAACTAATCAAAGTCGGTATTTCTATACTTACGATTTTTAGTCGTAAACATAGTTGCTTACTTTGTGAACATTCTGTATACAGAAAACAAAATTAAGATATGTAAATATTTGAAATGTTTTTTAAATATTTGAAATGTGGAATGTATTGATGTGCTAAGAAAAATGTAAATACAAACTACAAAGAGGTCTCCATCTATCTGACCCAGGTCATTTTAGGTAAAACTCCTCACAAATACAACAATTTTTGTACAATATTGCATTTATACTGACATCTTTACCCAAATTCTAAATAGTTAAACAAAGTACAAAATGTCCACCTCGATTGCATCAGTTCGCAGTTCCCGGTTCATCAGCAGGAATCTACTGAAATTCCAGGGAACTAGGCTCCTACTCAACCCCATGCACTAAAATCAATATTTCACTTAAACTACTTATACCATTATTTTATTAGCTAATTACAATATGTACAAAATACTAATTGTTTTATTTCTCAAATACCAAATATAATTTTACATTTGTTCACCTTCTAGAATGATTTCCAATATCACAAAATTAATAGTTCAATAAATTTAATATAACTCTACTCCCAACCTTTCCCAAACCAATGACAAATTTCAAAATCATACAGGTACTCTTTATCATCTAAAATTTATGTAAATTACATATCTTTCAAATGACCACTTCCATTTCATTTTTACCTTCCATAAAAACTCTCCTAATTTGGGTATCTGCTCACGATCTTCAAAGATATTTCTGAATACAATTCCTTTATTCTTCATTAACCTTTCTTACTAATTAAATTTTCCCTCTAATAATTTGTGGTTTTACAGTGGAAGATGATATGATGTCCCACAGATGGGACACATTTCCGGAATAACATCTTCACCCTGTCCCCTTAATTTCCAAACACTAATCGAAACCAGACTAACTCTTCTCTTTCGTTTTCATTAAAATACATAACTGCCACTTATAGGTTATATACGTTCTGGAGGCCAGTACTTCTATTCCGCGTTCTTCTCTACTTCCCATGATATTCACCTCAACCATTATCTTAGAATCGCTCAAGAACACATGACACACGCCACATGAGACAGGGATGTATACACAGTGCATACTTGTTGTAGTAGGTAATAAATGCGGACTAATCTTAAACTCTAATTAGTTGACAGAGGGGAAAAAGTGTACGGTTGCTTCCAACAGGACCCCGCAAACACACGTGTGACTCAAGAATTATTAAATACTCTTAAGTTAGGTGTTCAATGACAGAATAGACAGTCTTGGTTTGTGATCCTCGTGATTTCCCAATTTAACCAGTTATACTTTTTATGTACCGCGTAGTTTGAAAGACAGATGTTTCTCATGAATCCCCACGCATTAAAGGAACTTAGGCAAATATTGAAATTGACAACATATTCTTGCGATTTGGAGATTGTATACGAGTGGATAGTAACACCTGTCGTTTCTACTTTCAACATTTTCTCTATTACTACTCGAAGATAAAGTTCATAATCCATTTAAGCTTCCGACCTTGTACGGAGCATATTACCGGCTGATGTTCGACCTATCGCTCGGGAGTAAGATTCCGTGCTACGGCCGCCATATATATGCATTAATGATTCTGTAAAACATGATAAACTGGGTTAGCCGCTAAAGTAAAAGTAGGATGAGGTAAAAATTAGCAATGATGCAGAAATAACAGAAGCATTGGTAAAAGGGGGGCTTATGGATAACAGGCTATCCAGTCTAAATATGAATACGTGTACTAAATACTTATCTAGGAATAGTTTTGTAACTAACCTTATACATTAGGAGATTTAAATTCAGCTTGGCCTGCTCCTAATTGATGAAATTCATGGCTATTAATGTATAGTGTGTGAATAGTGTGGGTTCAATTATCTTTACAATAAAATCCTTGCAGCAGCAACCGATTACACAAATAAACACAATGCTTTGTAACCATTATTGATTGAAGATGAAAAGCCTGTATTTGGCATATTTTTCAACAATAAAACATTTAATATCTAATATTTATAGATGGTTTCATTCTTGTACAAAATCGACACAAAGGTAGAAAATGGTTTCAAAATAAACTGCAAAATGTAGACAATCAATTCCTGTAAGTGCAAGTGAAATCTTTTGCGGCAGATAAACCATTTGAAGTAAGAATTGGATACTAAACTTATGCCATTAATAATCTTCTGAGATTAAAGAATATTTATTCACTGGTTGCAAGTTTAACAGTGAACAAATTATCTCGGAAAGGGAAAGGTTTATCTTTTCCCTTCATATCTTATGTACACTATTAGGCGAAGGTTCTAGTCGGTCCGGGTGGTCTAGTTGTAACCATAATTCCCTCATAGACCCAAAGTCGCGAGTTCAAACACGGCCAGAGTCAATGGACACTTTAGGCGTACAAATCCTATGTATGGATTCTTTCGTGAGAGAAGTAAAGCGGTATGTCCTTTGCCGTAGATTTATGGCACGTATGTATCTAAAGTCTGAAAGCAAAGACCTATGAGCAAAATTATCGGCCGTTTCACGCCCTGATCTCAATAGTATGCTAATGACCAGAGATATTAAAGCGCGCCGTTAAGTAAATAAAATATATAATGAGCATTTAGAAGAAGAAATATACAAGATAAAGGAAACCAATAACGGCTTTATGTCTAAAGTCTTCGTGCAAAGAGGTCATAAAAATCATGTGTAATATAAGACCATTATATAACAATTTTCAGTTAGTTTTAAAATTTCAAGTGTAAAAATACCAGTTACCAGGAAGGAATTTTGCTGACGTTTATAAAAGTTATCATTCATTTAATTGTATTTGCATTTAATTATAAAATAATGATCTTTGGAAGCAATCTGGTATAAAATCGCCGTGAAAGTTTACACGATATCTTGAAATTTAGCAAACTTCTGTAGGTATCGGCATTATAAAACTGTTGGATCTTTTGTGCAGAAATTAGTTTCATATTATATTTAATGTGTGCAACGTTACCCATTTAGAAACGCTAAAGGGAAAATATAATATTACGTTCAGTTTGAGAAAAAAATTGCATAAGCAAACACATTCTATAATAGTGCAGTGTGACTTCCATTGCCACTACAAAGGTAACACAAAGAGAAAATGATGGTAAAAGAGAGATAAAAATAAAATTTGAAAGAAAAGGCAAGTGTACTGAAAACACAGAAAAAATTAAAAGAGAATGCCTTCAACTATCAGGAAATAATGCATACTATATTACATATTTTTGCTAGCGGGTACGTCTCTGTTGATTATAAATGGACATATAGTTTAATTTATGGCAGCGTTTAAATGAAACACGATAACTACGATTAGCAACGGAATGTCTGTGAATTTATGTTTGTTTAACATTAACAACATATTCAGAACAAACAGCAATGCAACATTTATTTTCGCTCAGATTAGCTAACAATTTTGCGCATACTGTTTCCCCTTAGGTTTAGAACCTGAACCGGTGTCATGCACAATAGAACAAGCACGTAATGTATATGAAGTGAGGGCGGCGTGGAAATGGTACACCGGGGACGTATTAATTTTGTTAATGTGATGAGCAAGAGGGTGCGGCATGTATAGACCCACAACTGCGAGAATCTTGTCTGCTTTTCACTCTTCATCTAATAGAATGCATAAGAATGAGTGTAAGATTGCATTCCCTTTACGTTAGGGCTTTAAGCAACGAATTTTTGGGTTTTGTTTATTCTTTTTTGTGTGTGTAACACCCCCTTTCTACTAATGAGAGATCACAGGCGATGAACATTGGCGAAATTAAATTATTTATTCGGAAAAGGAAAAGAAAGGGACATGAAGCGTTAAAGTTTTTTTTTATTTTTATTTTATTTTATATATATATATATATATATATATATATATATATTTTATTACTTACTGCTGCTCTTTAACATCTCAGGCCATCACCGTCTCATTCAATTCAGGGCGTGAAATAGCCGACAAATTTTGCCGAGAGGCCTCTTCTTTCGGGCTTGAGGTTCTTTTTCGTGCCGTAAATTTACGACAGGGTCAAATTTAAGGCACCTCCTCAGGAATGGTATATACTGATATTTAAGCTAAAATTTGAATTTTAAAAATGATGTCCATCAGATTAATTATTATTTCAAAATAAATGTCTCGCACCATAACAGGAAAATTTTAATAAAATCTATTTGAAAGCAGCTATAAAAAGAGTATGACAAACAACAAATTAACCAAGCAGATTATGGACTAAGTAGGCTACCTCTTGTCTCCTGCATTATTCGGTATATACATTAACGATTCGTTAGAAAATAACAAGAACAATTAAATACGCGTTTTAAATTTAAGAACGAGGTCTTGAATACTATTTTATTTGCAGACGACCAAACAATTTTACTAACTCAGAAGGAGGATTGCAAATGTTGGACTACAAATTAAATTAACTACCACGTAAATATACATGTATTATTTCAAAAGAAAAAAAAAGCGATAACCCTAAAAGGCACTGATCGCTTATGATGTAAAATAATAATTAATTAAAATTACTAGAGCAACTAAACAACTTTAATTACTTACGATTCAACCGCCTTTATTGTCAAAATAATTACGAAAATATAAAACTAAACAAATTTTACAGCATATTTGAAACAATAAGAACTCTAAAAAATAAAAGACAGAGATCCTCGTTGGCATATGCCTATAAAAATTGGGCAATTAACAAGTTAAGTATAAGAATATAGATAACCGACGTATTAGGATATCCTCTAGTAGACAAAATGTACAATGAAAAAATAAAGGCAATTAAACACTTTAACGTAAAGGAAATGTTTTAAAATCACACATTAAATTGACTCGAACATGTCGAAAGAATACTGCTCAACAGGCTTTCACAGATGTTATTTAATAATCATCCCAAAGAAAGAAGGAATATTTGTCGTCTATTGTAAAGATGTAAAAGGTCGATCTCTTTGACAGACCTAAAGACTATCTCCAATATGAAGAAGAAGAGGAAGAAGAAGAACATTAACATGTCTATAGGACAGTATTATGTAATACCATTAAAGTGTTAAGATTATTTATTCAAATGAGAACATTCGCCTATTTTTGAAGTAAAATTTCACTTCCTCTGCCATTTTGCAGAGCTCTTCTCTGACCCTATCAAGAAGATGGGATTGGCCTTCATATCCATAAGAAGATAAGTTTTCTGCTGACATCATTGATAATATAGAGATGTTTTTGATTTTGCGGTTTTTTTCTGGAATTATACGTTTCAACCCCGAAAACAAATGGTTTTCACTAAATCACACAAGTTATTAACATTTTGTAGTTTGCTGTGGAGGTCATTTGAAACTAAAAACTGGTTCCTAAACTATTTCCACATATTCTCAAACTGTGGTCACCTTACCTCAGCTTTCATTCCTTAAAAAAAATCGGTATACATTCTATAACTGAAAGAATTTTTTTCCAAAACGTATGAGAAAATTTTATAATTTAGAGCAATGTAGAGGTAATTCTGGCAATGTAATAATATGTTATGTGATTAAAGCTACACCGTAACTGTGTATTTCATAATAAAGTCTCATATTTGTTCCCTAATGTCGACATACTTTCTTGTTTTCGTTTTACTTCCGTGGATCACATGATTTGTGTTGTTTCCCCCAAATATCTTCAAAACCACTGTTATGTTTTGACGGCAATGTTTTCCTTAAATTAGTAATTTTTGAGCACTTAGTAATATCTATATATTGTCTAAACGCTTAGATTTAATTAGTTTAAGTTTTGGAACAAGGATATTTGCTGTCATTGAAGTGTGCCATTCCTCCAATATGTGGCGAGGAAGTAGTTACGGAATGATGTGACTATTGCTTTGTCTTCAGAATCAATAGGGAATAATTGAATGCAAAAAAATTCCGCATTTCCCCTACATTATACAGCAATTAAGAATTCAAATGATGTCACTGAATAAAGCTAAGCCTCCATGGCATCACAGGTCAAGTCATGTTTTAAAATAATATTATCTGGTATTTTGAGTGAAAATATGAACTAGATTTTGAATAAAAATTTTTCTTTTAAGTTTTAAATCTGTCTTTTCGACTGGAATATGGGAGTGTGCAATGCATGCCTTGAATTCAATGATTAAAATTCCGTACTCTTCAGTGCATTTGCCATTGATGATGATTGAAGAAAACCTGGATTAAACCTCAGTCAGAGAAAACAGTTTTGACGGCATCGAAACCCAGGCCTCCCATTTAGCAATCTCGGCCTTCCTTATCTGTTGTTCATTAGTTTCTTTATTTTCTTGTATTATTCTTATTGGGATTTAACCACCTTATATGTTAAAACTTGCTAAAATTATGTTTTAAAATTAATTCTAATAATTATTTAATGCTATACATTTTCATCATTATGCAAGGGTACACAATTTTAAAGTAGATTTATGCTTATATGCAGAGAGTTCAAAAATTGAATGGCGCAATACCAACCTGTGTTTACAGGTACCATGGTTCCAACAATAATATTTACTGACTAGTCAATGTGATATTTGGTATATTTCACCACAAGTAGTAAATACGTGTACAGCTGTGTTTGTCCGATAAAAGAATAGCTGTAGTTTAACAACAATTTTAAAGTAATACGGACTAAAGTGAACGGCACAGGCAAAAGTATAAAACAGAATTAATTAATCTGTAAGGTAATAAATGTATAATGACTTAATTTTATTTCTTAAAACCTTGAAAAACTCAAATAGTTACCAAAGTAAATCAACTCTGCTAAAAACAGCACAAAATTAAAATAATCAACATGTACACATGTTCCAAAAACTGGCCTTTATAAAGCTTTAGTTATAAACGTACATCATTATGATGTTTTACTTCTCGGCTATTAGGCACTGCATTTCAATTTCGCTTCCTCATCCTTGCCATGACCCTAAATGTCGCTTTCTGAGCGGTTGGTTATTTGCCGGTGTAACGTCAGTATACATTCATTCGCGAATATAATTAAACAGCTTACTATAAAGCAACGCATTTTGGTTTTGTAAACGTTATATTAAATACAAATCAGCCCGTGCACTTGTACACTTTGTTCAGAAGTTTCCTGATGAATTACCTCCTCGGATCTGCAATTCACAATAGTGTGCATGATCAGTGCAAAGCAATAAAGAATAAGCAAAAATGCACGTTTTATAGGGACAATTTCTTTTATGTGACGTCACCTTAAACTCCACCAATGAAACAAAACCAAAAATTTAATTTTGACCAATCACAGATGGATATCGCAGTGAAATTATCCAAAAAAATTATTAAATCCATTTTATCATGGGACGTGCATTTGTCAGTGTAGCCAACTATGTATCTCCACTATGCAATTCCTGAACACACATCACTGGCCACTTTTCTGTGTGTTTACAGTACTTGTAAATTTAACTAACGTAATGTATTCACTTAAACAATTATTTTTGCGTATTCAGCCAAACAGTCTAAAATCATTTTGTAAATGATGCACCAACATTTACCTAAGCAGCCATGAATCTTAATAAACTTGTTGTTCAGAATGGTAAAATATTTTGTCTCTTTTGTTTTTCTCAGTTGGGATTAGTAAAACGAAGAGTAGTGATTGTAATAGTGGACTTCCGTCTAGTTCATTATCACGATTGCTGAATAGATAATTACGTATAACATTTTTTTTTTTTTTACAATTGTGCATAATCCGTGCTCGAATTTATATACTATATATATTACCTTTCTATTCATGAAATAATTCCAAACTCGTATTTTACTCTTCACTATTAGCTTTTCTGGCAATCCCATACGTCTGTTACTAAATGGCTTGAATGGGTTATTTATTCATAATACAAATGTACAATTATTACAATATTGTAAGCTAAGTTTACCGCCACGGGTGGCTGAGGTCGTTAAGGCACGGACTCGTGAGCGAAGGGTCTGAGGTTGGAATCCCGCAGGACCGTTCACTCTGACAGGTTTTTTCCAGATTTTCCTCAGTCCTCATAAATGCCAAATGCCGGAGAGGTACCCTAAATTTAGGCGTGGAACGCTTCCTTCCGTTAAAAAAAATATATCCTTTCCCAATATATCTTTTCTTCTCTTGTATCATCCGTGTTCACCGCCTGTGGTGCCTCAGCAGTAAAACCGGACATTAAGCACTGATCAGAAAAAAAAGTCTTACGGGAATAATATTTGAATTCTTAATTTATTCTTGAAAGAGTCCCAATAAGTATCACTATAGGGTCTGAGCTTTACAGATACATTCACTTACTATATCATTCGTGAATTTATCGGCAATCTCAGACTTTCCTGTGATATTACTTGAGATAAATTAGAGGAGTTAGTGCAAACCTCGAACATTCGCCACAAAGATCACTTCCAATATTATCACAAGGGAGAATTCCGGAATGTGAAGGAAAACAACGAAATCAGAATTATTACAGTGATTAAACGCAAAAGTGTCGCTCAGTATCTTTTTTCACGATGCAGTGTCTGTTTTGCTGAGAAAAGACAATTCCTGCATATTTTTTTAAATTAAGAGTGCATACACGTTTTTGGAAGGAAGTTGAAGCAAGGTCGTTACCTGCTGTGGCATGCTAGTAGCCGAGATGTAAAACAGAGCGTGAGCGGTTAAGGTTTACTGCTAAAGCACATATAAAATATACATTAGAACACAGAAAAGACTTTACGTATCTTTGCTTATAAAAAAATAGAAGCACCAACATTTTTAGGTCGTAATGTACATAGCATCTTTGCCGAGTTTAAAAGTTGTATTTTCAGTACTTAATAGCGAAGACTCGTGAATCATTTACAATTGTACAGTTCAGTAGGAGAAAGGAAATGATAAAGACTTTTAGTAATTTATATCAGAGATATCTGCTGAATGTCTAAAAAATCCGTACATTATCTGCACTAATGACCTGAAAGGTTTAATAACTAATAACTCTTAAATAAAGTAGATGTTTGTAGAAATCTGTCATTTTGTGTGATTGATAATTTTGCAGTATCTAATGGTAACGTTTAGCTTAACATACATTAATTACACACTGTACTGAATGGCGCTTTAATGTCAGGTATGCTTTATGTAGTACAACCTATTAAACCTTGAATTATCTGCCCGTAAATTACTGCCATTGTTAATATTGCGAATCCTATAATGTTAGTGTTATCTTAATCGACAGCCCAATTAAGATGTAAAAGGTAGTCGAGCTGTGGAAGTACGTAAGTATGATATGCTTTAAATCTATAATTTCACCATAAATGGTATGTTTTTTCAGCAATTTATTTAATAAACATTATGGTGCCTCGATATGTGTGGCTATTTGGTCGTGCTTGTGGAAGATGTGCACGTTTTCTAGTTTGATATTCTGAAACGTTTCTTTATCTTTGATCTGATGGTATATGCCCAATACTGATAAGCGTGGTTGACAAGTATCATTTGGGATCTCAGTAACTTTATAGAGCCAGAAACCGAATGCTTACATAGACTAAAACCATGGTAAACAAAGTCATAGAGGAGGGTGTGGTGTTTTAATTAGAGAAAGCTATACAATATACCATTTAGTTTAGAAAATGTCCGTGAAAAGCAACTCGTAAGCTTCCATGTAGAAAGCAATTTTTAAGACTTTTCCCAATATTAACTTATTGTAATTAAAAACGAAATCCTTATTTTATAACCTTGGTGTTTTAAAATTTGTGATGAGCAAATCTACCTCATAATGTTTTATATCTAGAAACGAGAATTTTAATTTTGAAAAACATGCGAAATAACTATTTAAATGTTCCCTTGAAGCTGCCAAAATATTCCCTTAAAGAAAAAAATTCAATTTTTAAAGTTTACAATATCTATGGGGACACACGAAATAATGCTCGTATAAGGTACTAATGTTGAAACCTTTTTTTTCATTTTTATTTATTTTTGAATAGTGTTTAACGCCCGTTTTTACTACTGAGACACAATAGGCGATGGACACTGATGATACACGAGATGAAATGATAAATTTGAGAAAGAATTTTTTAAGGGAGGAAGCGTTCCAGCCCCTCCTCGGCATTTGCCATTTATGAGCACTGAGGAAAGCCTGGAAAAACCCTCAGTCAGAGAGCACGATCATGGCGGGAATCGAACCCTAGATCTCCCTCTACCAAGTTCGCGCCTTAACGACCTCGGTCACCCGTGACTTTGAAACCTTTGTTATTATATGCCTTTTTAAAAACATTAAGTAAATAATAAAGCAGTGTGTACATGATAGAATTACTCCTGTCGTTAAAATTTCATAATTAATTTTGGTTAAACTCTAAATTCACCTGTTTGTTTCAAAGTATTATTTTTCCATCAATTGTTAACCACTTACCCTCTTTTACCAACTGACATCAGATACAGAAGGTTTTTGTTTTCTTCATTTAGTTTCCATCTCTCTTCTTCTGACAATCCTAAAGAATTAAACGATTTCTGCATACCCATATTTCTTTTTTCCATGTCACTACTATTGTCGTCTCAGAAAACGTCATTTCTGCCAATCACGAGCACTAAAGTTGCTAAATATAAGGAGACAAATTTTAATCACATCTAGTTTTGAAAAGGGTATATGTAACACACTTCATTTGTTGCCTACGTGCCATTTATAGTCAATAAGGAGCTTCGAAAATCCTGCGATTTTCAAACGAGGGACGGAGGTATACAGCAGCTTTTAAAACAGTTTATCATTATAAAATTAACTTTTCTGTTTCATTTATCTTTAAAAGTATGTATTGTTTGTTCTTGGAAACAACAAGATCGAAAGAAAGAAAGAAAGAAAAGAAAGAAAGAACGAAAGAAAGAAAGAAACAAACAAACAAACAAACAAACAAAGAAAGAAAGAAAGAAAGAAAGAAAGAAAGAAAGAAAAGAAAGAAACCTCAAAATATTTCTATATTGTTTCTCAGATACCAAATATTCCCTAAATCTTGAAATATACACCTACAATTTCTATGAAATTTTACTTACACTAATCATTTCAACTGAAATTTCGATATACTAAATATTAACTAATATATGCTCTCAAACAAAGTATGCCCGTAAACCAAATTTTCATTCCTATTTATAAAGAATGATAATTCATTTGCTTAAGTTATGAAGTGTACAAAACAGGTTTTAGACAGTTTAAACTTAAATTATTTCTTTTAACACAAGGCACTGAAACTAGAAACTGCATTTTGTAACACTCAGTATTATAACACTTTTATTACAATCTAGTATATTCAACTCTAATCCGGAATATGTAGATTACTGACCTATTTAAGCCCATAAAATTTACACATACTCGTACATATAATACATTACATATTTTTAACGTTTGCATCCCTCATGGCGCTTTCTAAATAAAGTCGCAGTGCATTTAGTGATATTACAAAATAACCATTAAAATTATTTATTAAACGTATTTGCATAAGTAGCTATGTTGGCAACTCTGGAACCATGTCGGGTTAGAAGAAAATTAACCACAGGTAATCCTATTGTTGCCATGCCAAAATACCTATTATATCTTCTTTCAACGCGATAAAATAATATTTTTCAATACATAAATAACAATGTTAATATTAATAAAAAAAATTCTTTGTAATCTTACCTCGCCAATATACGCACTACTGCCATCTGTGAGATATTGATAACGTTATTCAGAGACGTAGGTAGTGTTTTTTCTTGCTTCTCCTAGTGGGAAATACGGGAACTAATTATTTGAAACAAGGGATATTTTGCAATGACCCGAACAAATTTAATTTTTAATTATCAATATATTTATTAATATTAACCACTGTCTAAAAATAGTGTATCATACATCTGTTAAAAATGTTGTATCTTCACAAAACAAAATTCCACTTTCAACACTTGTATTATAACCATTATATCTAATCCGTTCTTTTGCCAGTATTTACAGTGCTTAAGAATATCTTCTGATAGCTAAATGAATATTAATTTTCTCCATTCATCCATTGTCTTTCTGTTTGCCCTCTCATTGTCATGTATATAATGTATTCTCTTTCCATAAATTCCTAGGTCTTCTTTGTTTATGTCTTCTGTCCGCTCTATTTCTTACCTCCCATCTTCATTATTATTCCTTTCATCATTAAGTTTTATCCTAATTTGTTATACTCTTTAACCAGTTTTCCCCTTATATATGGTGTGTTTTCACGCCTTTTTTCCATAATTACTTGAACATCAGAAATTGAAGTCATTAACACAGGCGATTTTCAGTCGTGAAATCCATGGAACTACGTTTCTTTTTCCAGCAGCAAAGGTCATATTCAAAGCATTACATTGTTTTAAAAAAATGTTGGAGAAACAAAGCACACTTGCCTTAAAGCACGTACTGATGAATGGGAGGTTTGGGGCTCGAGTTCCGCCAGGATCGTCCTCCATGACTGAGGTATTCTCCAGGTTTTCCTCAGTCCTCATGAACAGCAAATGTCGGGTAGTTGCTCGAAATTAAATCTTGAACACTTCCTTAATTTTCCCCCAATTTTTCTTTTCATCTCATACATCAAAAGTGTCCACCGCTTGTGATGCTTCAGTAGCTAAAACGATCGTTAATTACTATTAAAAAGCACATTATTGTAGCAAAAGACCAATCGACTATCTATTTTCAATTTTAATGTTGGCTATTAAATCATTTTATAACTTTTGTTGTGATTCTATGATTTTGTTGATATTTCTACGATTTTAGCGCTAAATATCATATTGAAATTTTATAATTTTTACTAATTATAAAATCAACAGATTGCTTTGTTCAGCGATGGCATCTCGAGATCGGGATAGGAATCAAATAGGAATACTGTACCTGCAACAGTTGTGAAATAACATAAACACCGCACTAAGACAGACATATTTAAAAGTCCTTCTTTGACTCTAACAGTAACCATTATAGTTAATATTTAGAAGTAACATAAGGTACCTAAAAGCCTACATTTATACATATATTGAAATAAAAATAATCAAAATGACTTCTTTTAATTAGGGACCATAAAATAATTGACAACAATGGTCAAATAACGATGTATAGGGAGACGTGAGTTCATCTGGCTTTTTCTTTCACCACCCCCCAGCAAATCAAACGCAGACTTACAGAAATTTGTGGTTTCTGGGGTGGTTTGTTTAACCCATAAATGGGCGCGTTGCTTTTAGAGAAGTTTATTATAGCTGTACCAGAGAGACAAAAGGAGAAACGGCACATAATACTTCAACAATATAAATGAACACATTATAATACAACAGAATTTCAAGCTCAATGCTGTTGTAAAAATAATACCATGTCGTCACAAGAGAAATTACTGTATTCCTTGTTTGGCATAATTATTTATAAGTACAAGTATAGTAGCTAAAGAAATAAATCCGCACATACATACAAGTTAATTACATTTTGATTCACTGTATTGGCTGTGGCAACTATTATTATTAGTAATATTATTATTAAAAGATAGGTGTAAAATATAATCATAAGTACAATTTAAATTAAACGCATACTTTTGAGTATTAAAAAAGTTACAAAGCTTATAAGCAAGGAGGTTCATTGTCAAAGAACGAGTACTAAAATATTTGCAATGGGACAACGGAGAGACAGTTGTTTGTAGCAATGTTGATATTTCCAATGTTTAGTGCACTATTGAACTATACTATCACGTGAACATTTACCTTTCTGATGTCAAAGCGTATTGTACGTGTTGTTCTTTGCCAACCATTGCTTAGTTCATACTAGCAAATGAGCTTTGAAGCAGATGAAATGATGATGTAAGATGGCCGGTTTCTAGTACTCCGCAAATAATCTCTTTGACCTCAATAAGCGGAGGACAAGTATGTGAGACACCCAAAGGGAATACTACGCTACTGCTGATTATAGCGCTAAGCAGACGACCAACAGTTAAAGGGGAACTCTTAGAATTGACATAGCGGAACGTTAAATCGGTTCCAAGAGATGTTACCTAAAGGTGGAAAACTGTTCAACTTATTTAGAAGTCGATAAAGCAAAGCAATGTTGGTTTTTATGAAATAAACGTAATAACGAAAGATTTCAAGTATAAAATATTCTAAGAGAAAAAAATAATAAACAGCTAAATGCTGAGATAAATGAGTTTAAAGTATGTGCGAAATTTTTCAGCTTCAGAAATACGAATTAATAAGATGACTCTCCAAAAATGGTAAATAGACAACAAGCAGTATACAATATAAACTCTGACTTTAAAAATAAACAAATAGCTCTTATAATTCATTAAGTAAATTAATTTCTGCGTCTAATTGATATTACAAAAACTGTTTAAAACACATTTTAATATTTCATTTTATCTCTATCATTAGTTGACAACATAAAAATTTTAGCCACCAAAAATTATTTTTAGTGTGTCCGCAGCTGAACGAAGCGGGCACTGGACCAAGGTCACATCAATAGTCTGTCACAATAAAAGATAACTTCTAAGCTGATGGCTCCGCGTGAACAATCAATCCAGTTTGTTATTACGATGTCAAACATTATTTCTTTGTGCTTTTATAACTCAGTTTGTAATTTGGAGATCAGTGCAAGGAAAATCCTGCATCATTATGTGTTAGTACAGGCTATTGGTGCGCCAATGTGTTCTGTATTTATAAAGGAATTACCCACATACTTGGTGGCAGAATTTGGTTATTACTGAAGCAGAGCTATTGAGAGTGAATCAAATTTCATTGAAAGGTAACAAACGCAAGATTGCAAACGAATACCTCTTCGAGCAACTATAATATAGCCTAGCACTTATTATGAAATATAACTTTGTGTGTGCATGCTATTTTTGATAAAATGTATACCATGGAAATTCGTGAGGAACTTGTCCATGGACGGAACCAGGCCTGCTAAGCTTGTTTTCAACCTGAAAAATAATTATTTTAGAAACCATGTGTTTTCTTCAGTTTGATATCAGAGTTACCCATCAGCAATGTAAGGAAAAGGACAAATTTTGTTTAGCCTCTGAAATCAAGAGCTAATTGATAGATAATTGCATTGCACGCTACATTTCATCCGAATTATGACAAGGATGAACAGTTATTTGGAAAGCCTATCCTCTTTCACTCAGTACATGAGTAGGAAACCCGAAAAATACGAAATAAATTACTGGTTCCATGCCGATACTAAACTTAGGTACATTGTAAATGGTTTTCCGTACATGAGTTAAAATGAAACTAGACTAGCTACCACTTTGGGACAGCTTGTTACTTAACTTTCATAAAAGACTTTAAAGGAAATGAACGAAATGTCACAACTACTAGTTTCTTCATGTTTATCAAACTAGCATGAAAATGGAAAAAGCGAAATACAATCATTTTTAGTACCTTGGTATGATCAATACGACGCATAAGCTGATAACTGGCTCTGCAAGGTCCCGATGGTCTTTCATAACTAAAGTAGTGGAGGAATTGACTACGCCATACAGGAATTTATGCCCACAACGACTGTCTCCATCACTCCTATGAAGGAACATCTAAGGCCGCTAAACGTAAGACATGCCAAACTGAGTTATGCAAGAAAAACAAAACTAGGCTCAGTAGTTCAACCTGTAAGAAAAATGTCATACCAACGTTTCTGAGAATGCATGAATGTAACGACTTTCTGTATTGATATGTAAATTGTACCTGTGTTAATTACGTCTTCTTTTCAGTAAAAGTAATAATTTCTTACTACATACCATTGACCAGATGTAAGCAATTTTGTGTAATAAAATATTTCTAAATACCAAATAAAACCAGACACATATTGTAATTAAAAGATAGATAATCCCTGTATTATTTAAAGTCACTCAACCTGAGAGTCTTATAAAAATGAACGAATCTAGCAAATTAATCACTTAATTAGGAACAAAGTAAATGAGTAGCAAAGGAGTTCGGGTACTTAAAGCTCTGAACATGCGTATTACTGAGCAAAAACCAAGAACATAAAACATCACTCTTGAAGCTCCACTCAAGCTGGATGCAGCTGAGAGGTAAATACTTTCCCACAGTTGGCTGGTAAGCTATGAGCAAGAAATTCAATCTTTCTGAGTCAGAAAAACACATCAACTGCGGAAAAAATTAGTAGCAGTCAATTAACAGCTGACGGACGTTCTAGTGTTAAAAATAATAAAATTAGCAAAGATGGTTTTTGTACAAATGTTAACATAACATATATTTTTCGGCTTATTCTATTGAATTATATGTTCAGATCGGTCAAAGAGTTGATAAAAATAGAGGTAATACATTCTTCTTTGTGTATGGAAGGGAACAAGAACAGCAATGAGCACGTGAATTTCAGTACTGGAATAGAAACCATCATAGATAAACATGAGAATTACAAACGCTTAGAACACCTGAAACATTCATGCAATTTCATGAAAATATACAATGGCACTTCTTTATGCTACATTCACTGTCTCATTCTGTATTTTATTTTTAGTAATTTAACATCTTTAATTTAGTATTTTTATGTCGTAAACGGTAAAGAGAGTAATGAGGATTATAAAACAAAAAGTAATCTCAGATAAATTAGTATACTTTCATTTTTAACCCATTATTTTTTCTTCAATCTTCATTTTTGTGCCATTAATATCCTTACTATACACACCAAACTTCAAAAGAGAACATTTTTATTTGTAGCAATTCTTCTTAGTGAACATTTATCACGTCTTTAAGCGCTAATTATATAACGGTGTTAACCGTTAATTCCTTAAATAAACCGAGGATTCTATTCATTAAAAAGTATACAGAAAGCAGCAAGCAAGAGTTATTTCTTAATGTGTATAAAAGACATGTATGTGCTGAATTAACATCTTCTCCACATAGAGTGTTAAATCAAAGGTAACGTTAATGCTTGGCCAAGTAGCTACGCTGTAAAGAATTTGATAACACAGACCCAATGAAAAATAAACCATCTTGTGATGTTTTACCTATGTGCCAAAATGGTGTTCGTTGCCGTCTGCGGGTATTGTAAAGTGGTTCTGACATGATTATACAATAGATAACTTAACTATTTTATAATGTATTACCAAATTTATTAACAGACACTTTCGTTGTTCATGTGTATTTGACACCTGTTTAAAAAAACTGTCCATCACTGGCTGTAGTTCACCTTGAGTAACGCGCTCTGTTTCCTGACGGATATGTTTCAAATCTTCAAGTTATGTGAGTTTGCCTTGTATAAGGGTATGATCAATTACTCCAAAGATAAAAGTCGCAAGGGGTTAGGTCGGGGATCCGAGGGGGCCAAAAATCCTTACTATTAATTTCTATCACTCTGAAACACTTTCGTTCAATTTCCCTCAGCGAAATGTTTTCTGTATGCGCCAGGGTAGAGTTTTATTAGAAAAAGGTGAAATAATTTCCCTTCTAGATTAATACTGTAAAAAGGAGGCAATACTATGCTCACTTATGCCATGGCATTTTATGTGGTTTTAAGTTTAACAATTTAGTAATTCATTGCACAGAGCCATAAGGAATGTCTTTTTTTCGTAAAAAATATCTAAGTGGTTTTTGGTATTTTTAGTCTTTCTTAAAATCCTTTTTGAACTTGACAAACTGACTGAGTTAACATATGTGAGTGTAAATAATGCACGTTGAGCAGTAGAAAACCTGCTAGCCATAATTCACTGAGAGATTAAATACAGAACAAAACACAGCACTTGTAATAAGTAAACTGAAGTCGACCACTAACAAATCATATTGACAGCCGAAATTTAGAGTGGCCTTATTCCTGTCAACGGCGGGAAACACGTGTACACACGCTCATTGGAAAAGCACCGCAAGTTGGTTCATAGTTCATTGGATCGCTCGGTATATTAGTAATTATTGTAAGTGGATACGGTAATATCTTATTTTAATGTTGTTTAGATATATTTAGTAAATTAAATTATTATAGTACTTTATTTTTATTTGAAATATTGTGTGTTTTATAAGTTATCTCTAAAGCAAAGCTTAAATGCAAAAATCTTTGCTCAGATATTAACAATTTACCAATTCTAAGTAAAGGACTAATTCTTTAATAATGTTAGACAAGCACAAAAATTATGATAGAGACTGGCTCTGGGGTTTTGTTTCGTTTTTTGAAGGGAGAAGACTGCAGGCGCTTACCAGCATGTTTTTACTTGAGTCAGGTCCTATGATTCATAGTTAAAAAATCTAAAAACGTTGTTATACCTCCAATCTACTGAGAATTATTTTTGGCCCGCGTCCGCAGCAGAGTCAAGAACGTGGCACTATCATAATATCAGAAAGCTTCGACGCTGATGACTGCACGAGTGCAGTCAGTTTGCAGTTAAGTAGTGGATATCACTGAAGTCATGTTATTACGGGTCTTTGATGTTTCAATGTTATTAGTTATCGTGTGTTAGTGAAGTTTTCAGTATTGCATTGCATTTAAATATTATCACTAGGATGCATGAATGAATGAATGAATGAATGAATGAATGAATGAATGAATGAATTCAGCCACGTTCCACCAAGGGCTAGGGTCTCCAAAAGCTGGCAGGGCTCTCGATTTCTCATATGTGAGTTATGAGCTGTTGTCCCTGTGAATTGTTCAGTTTATGATGTTCCTTATTTTGCAAGTTTAGCATCAATTTAACTGAAAGGTTCAAGTGTTGAGTCTATTTAGTGTTTGTATTATAAGTTTTGGTATCACTTTCACTATTGGCTTTGGTTGCTCTCTTCCATCTGCAGCTCTGTTCCTAGGCTCTTGCAGGGCACTGCGGTTTCGTGCTGGATAGTTCAGTGTGTTCCTGCTGCTTTCCTGAAGGAGTCTGCACACCTCGTTCTCGGTCTCCCTCTTCCTCTCCAACCGATACGTGGATCCCATGTAATAGTTATATGTCCCCATCTACTGAATAGAGAAAAAATAAAATATACACTATAAGAACTGTGCAGAGAAACTTTATGGAAATATCGGGCAGAAATTTGTAGAATTGCGGAATCCCAGCTGCTACTGTTGAAAACAACTTAAAAGATGTTGGAAATGTATGACTATTGAAATACAAGAAGAATGTATACATGGATGAAGCCGGCGACTGGCGCAAACTTGGCCCTGCGTGAATTCCATTCATCTATGGATGCAGGCTAAAAATAACTCTCTGTAGTTCCTTAGCTCTCAGATATTACATTTACAAAATGTTTGCTGGCTTCAGTATTGTAGCGAGCGAAATGAATGCAGAGTGAATGCCTATGCACTTATATGCACTAAACGCCGTTGGTGTTACTTAAACCCCACCATTTGCTTAAGATATATCATTTGCACGTAATTCTCAGCTCTAGTAATAGTTAACCCTATTCGTTCCAGAAATCTTAAGGTACGACATTCGCGTAGAGAATCCCATTTTGGCTACTTAATGAAACCTAACGCCTTTGTCGTTGGTTGTGTTAGAAGCCTAAGAGTAACTAGCAGTATAAATGTTTAGTGAGAAACCCATGTGTGATTTCCATTATAACGATGCTCCTGCTCCCCAGGCTTAATGGCTCACATTGTAACTTGGCTCTTAATACCATATATCCCTTGCGTCCCGATGAGGATATTCAAATTACTTTCCTATGATATATACTCGTATCTAAGCGCTAGGGGTAGTAATGAAAAGGGAGCTCGGAGGCTAAATGTGTGCACAGTGAACATGGAAAGCGAAATCTATGAAAAGCTTCGTGGTGTCGCACTCTCGCAAGCGAAAAATGCCACCTCATCTATTTATCTTGGACAAAACGAGCTTCTTTGCAGAGCAAACTTTGTTAACATATACATGTGTCAGCAAAGTTGTAATATGAAGAAGTGGTAGATATTTTCTTTGCTAGCGGTTAACGTCCCAAGCCAATTGCGTCTTTGTAAACATGTTTACGTGAATCAGTTGACTCCAGAGATCAGGAAGGTGTGATTTCCTGTCAGAAGTTAAAACGCTCAAAATTTGTACGATAACAGGCACTTTAGATTAGAAACCATTACAGTATTTTCTCATTGCAGAAACATTTAATAAGTTGTAAAATATATTATCACTCTAAAATAATGTTTAGCAAGTGTAATTTAACAAGCAAGTATCAACAAGCTTAAACTCTGTTTCAAACATCTCAGAAATGTAGAAATTCACATCTGAAAACAGTATTCACCAAGTCCTCAAGTAATAACCAACGCTGGGAAGTCATACTAGGAAGATCCTAGGCTCTAATACAATGGCCGACAATTTGACTGAAGTTCTCCGTGATTTTTCTCGGTCCATTATTTGAAACGACAAATGTCAGGTTAGTATTTCTCTGTCACAGACTCGCCTTGCATTTCATCGCACATCTGCATTCCATCTATCGTGTGTGCCTACGTCTTCTGTGTTTGTGGTGTCATCCGGGCGCTCTGATATAGGATTGATCATGCATTCAGGAAGCCCCTCAGCTTGCATGTGTATTTTATGTGCGCTCAGAGTAAGGCGGCTGATCCGGGCATAAGATGAAAACACTGTAAAACATTTACTACTGAACCTTATATTTTGAAATTTGGCGTATATAACATTGAAATATGGGAGATTTCTTAAACCGCTACGTGGTTCTCATTGCGCACTCTGCACTACTCATAACGGTAATACAATTAAGCCCATGTCCGTTGGAACATCTGAGGAGTGATTTTAGGCTTGAAAGCTTGAGTAATTTTTAATTGCAAATCATCAATGTTCCTGCATTTCTTTAACAAAACCGTCATGAAGAGGTCAGGAGGAGTTAGGTATGGGGAGTTTAGGGGCCAAGAAATTGCTCCGTCATGACGAATCACATGCGATTTATTATGTATTGCATAGTGATAATAATTAAAGCTAGAACTCATAATATAAAGAATGATAGAAGAACCAGAGTTTTAAAAGAAATCAAAGAATCGGATTACTTACACCCGCGCAATAGAGAACAGGAAGAAACAGAAAGTCAAACAACGACTTAAACGAATAGAAGAAGGAGAACCTGAAATACCTCCTAACAAATACTACATACCAAGACCAGAAAAGTACCGTCAGAAGTCCTAAGTTACTTGCAGATCGAGAAAACTTGAACAGCAGCATTAATTAGGCCGCAAGGAAGTTGTGAGAAATCACTAAAGCCATTGTCCCTATAGAACCTTAAGGAAATACCAGGAAGATATCGGCGACTCTAAAAGAGCTGTTCCCATACATGAAACCCATTGAAATGCAGAAAATCGTGTTTAGTATTTGCAACGAAAACGGTCGTGGAAAACTGCTCATGAGAAATTCTATCTAGTTTATATAAGGAGCTTTTAAGGTAACCGCAAATGTACTGACTGGTTTATTCACAACTACTATTTGACTTATAAGACATGCCAAAAGAAATCTAGAGTATGGTGAAATACAAATTTCGCTACCTTTGGACTTCGCTCTATCTTCGAAACAAAACTCTCTGTATGAGACATTGCATTTCAAATCGGACAGGAAGTTAAGAAAACTGAACTCATATTTTTTAAAAACAATTAATATTTTTAATACACGAAGCATCAAGTGATATTTTTTTGCTTAATATGGAAACTCTGTTCCCAATACATTTATTATAACAACTGTTAAGGCATTTTAAGAAAAAAATCCGCCTTTGTAAATAAAAATATATGGGACTACTGTAATGCATGCACTGCGTAAACATTACGTCATTTTGAACATTTCTTAATGGTATACAACAAATATGTACATACCAAGGATGCCAAAAATGTATACACATTTTCACAGTAGATATCTATTTAATATATTTCAAAGTTGGACCGAAAAACAACAGTAATGTGTAGCATTATGTTCTGTAAACAGATGTGGCTCACATACATTATTGATAACATTGCTACATGACAGGTAAATCAACAATGAACAAATAAAGTCAAGATTATCGTATGGTGTTCTGTAAACAGATGCGACTCACATTACGTTATGCTAGCGTTGCTACAGCAAAATTGAGTCAAGATTGTCGTTTGCATAGCGGAAAGCAATTTAGAAGTATCCAAGGTACTGGGATAAGACGAAGAGGTCCGATTGTGTTTCCACCGCGTTCTGCGGATCCCACTTCGTTGGACTTCTACCTATGAGGAACTCTTAAGTACGTTATATACCGCCATAAACCTGCTACACTGGCAGCACTTCGGGAAAAAATTAAAACGGCATGTGCTACAATTGCTGAAGACACATTCTCAAACGTTGCTCAATCAGTAGTTTCACGTATTCATAAGTGTATGGACGCCGATGGTGGGCATGTTGAGCAATTGTTTTAACTGTAAATGTAGAAGATGATTAGTGCTCATCTTTTTCTGTTTGTGTGAATTCAGTTTTGTTATGCTTTTTACACATTTTTTTTCTTTGTTGAAGTTTGTATACATTTTTGGCACCCTCTGTATTTAACTAAAGGTTATTTCATTATAACATATTTTAGGAGTTGCATTCCTTTTAAAATATTAAAATACACGTTAAAACATCTGTTTTAAAAATGAAACAATTATTGTTTTAAAAAATATGGTACGGTATAAGAATCATCTTACAAAAATCAAAACTTTTGATACAACTTTATTTTAACACTTGGCGGAGGTTTGTTGGCAGGTGCGCAGCCTTTCTTGTTGAGATGTGGGCTCGCACAGTTAACTGTTTAGCACACTCCCACTGCACAACCACATCAGCGTTCAATGTAGAACTGCGCGAGTGGAAATAATTTGAAACCACACCAGTTTCATTCCGCATTTATATTCTCGCTTCGTGTTAAAAGACATCAGTAATTTGAAAAGTGTTGTCTTATTGTGAATAAGTAAGAATCAATATGGTATATAAATATATTTTATGCAAATTAATGAAGCATATTAATTCCAAAAGCTAACCCTTATGACGAAATACTATTTAATAACGAGGTATTTAAATAAAACAGCTTATGAAGATCTTAATTAATTTGATTTATATATTCAGAAACATTTCGGAGTTATTTATTTCAAAATTTCAAAAAGTTAAAAATGTTCGATAAATGAAACTATCTGTGATAAATTAACCACATTTTCACGGAGCATAGTCTCTTCTTTCTCTATTAGTTTACAAATATTGCTTTAAATATATATATATATAAAGGATTTTTCAACTTGATTTCACATGGACTAGCCCGTATACTGAGGTAATTAGTGCAGATTTAGTTAAATGTAAAATAATTGGTACGAACATATTATTGCCAGTTAGAGTCGTAACAAACTGCAGGAAATGATTTATAAACAGCACGGAAACTGCATAAACTAATGCTCTGTCTCTGTAGTATTTCCTTTACTTCGCACCTGCTATTCACAGAGACCTACAAAAAGCATATAATAATCAAACAACAGCATATGCTTTAAGCACTCACCATTATTGCAAAGTAAAATGCGCAACTATGCTTAGAGGAGCTGTGAAAAAATACTAATGATAAATTAATAAATATGTTTAGTAGTTTAGTAGTTTTCAGGTGTACACACACACACACACACACACACACACACACACACACACACACACACATCTGTAGAAGAGCTAGAGGAAGAAGAATAGTCCCCCAATTCATTATCATATATCTTATGGAATATATAGCAATGCTTCACAATGAGCACTTTTGTATTAGCTTAACCCTAAGAAGCCAGAAAGCGAGTGTTAGCTTAGTTCTATGTGTAGGAGATGACACCTCTGTAATGCATTGCTTCCATTTGTTCTCCATCATTGTTTTGCCATGACAATTACTAGTAGTAGTAATGGACGTTTTATTGTATGATTTTAGGATACACTCAAACAAATACAAAAGTCGCATGGGCCTTTCGGCCGTACATGCTAATGTCGTCCTTATAGCAAGTAAAAGGGTAATACTCATACATACGTACATACATATATACATGCATCCATACATATACACATACCTACATACACACAAATCTACATGCATACATACAAACATACAAATACTTTGATATATTTAAGTTTTCTATCAATAATTTAAATACAAAGACATGAATGAAACCCTTACTCTTGAGCCCCCTTTCCTTTACTCACACTACCTCTCCATCTCCCCCCTCTTCATTATGGCCATTAACCTCCTTTGTCGGGTCTTCTCTAGAAATATTCCCATGCGAGTATCTTGCATACACCAGCACTTCCCAGCATATGTTCAAATTTCTACTGGAATTTCAGAAATTGCTGTGATAAATGCTTATTTCTTTAAATCTCCGTTTCCCTGCATTCTGCCAAAACATGCCTCCAGGTATTGCTTTCTCTGCACATTGGTCAAATCTTTTCACCGAAAGCATCAATTGTTTTGTTTCCTTTCCAAGCCCTTAATCTGAACCATGCAAGATCACTTCTTTCTTCCCTGCCACAGATATCTAGATAATCCTCCCTCCCCCAAACCGGAGCATGAAGCCTGAGCCTGAAGGTTCAGCGATACTTTTTCTGCGCATTGAGACAAAATATTTTGTCTGTCTATATCTCGCAAACGTCTGTTAACTATTTTCCAACTATTTCGT
The DNA here is from genome assembly GCA_030762175.1 of Metallyticus violacea. NCBI lineage: Eukaryota > Metazoa > Arthropoda > Insecta > Mantodea > Metallyticidae > Metallyticus > Metallyticus violacea. The sequence goes on from CM060846.1 coordinate 293,274,087, forward strand.
GTAATGTCCTCTCCCCTTAACCAAATATACCCCAATCCAATTTGGCTAAGCCTTTCCTTATTTTTGATGCCCATTCCGTTTCGCACCCTTCCCTTATTTGTTCCCTTAGACCGACTGTCCGAAGAAGAGCTTGATTCCCCCGCATTATCCTTAACCAGTAATTAATTGTTCTTATTTTTAAATTCACACTCTCGTTAGTAATACCAAACCCTTTAAGAACCCCACAATTTGCTGTACTCCCTACTTGTAGCAACCGTTTTAGGAAATGTGTTTGTACCTGATTACTTTCCTCGGTGTTCTCCCACCCCCAAATTTCGGCCCCGTACGCTATAGTACCGCCATGTACACCATCTCCATTGTTCTCAGTGGGGTTTCCGGTATTTTTACTAAGATCTTTAATGCCTCTATATTTTTTAATTAAGCACTTGCGTTTTGTGTTACCTACGTGTCTTGCCCTGTTCATGACAATTATAGCAGGTGGTGCGACGTAAGTTTATAGATCAACACACTTTTACGTTCTTACTGGATTAGATATAGACCTTATTGTCATTTGAGCTTTAACAAATGTGTGGTGTTTTATTTTCTGAAAAGAAATATTCTAAAGAATGTGGTATGGTTCTCAATTTGGGAAAACTAACACAATGGCTATGTTATGGCACATTATAAGCGTTATGAATAAAGCGTAATTTAAAAAGGAATTTGGTTTGAAAGCAGTCTACTATGTACATTTTGTTACAGTTCTAATGTTTATTTATTATAAAATTTGAAATATTTTATTATAACCAACATTATTATTATTATTATTATTATTATTATTATTATTTAATAACGTTCATTAACATCTAACGTCATTAGCCCCCAATTCAATTCAAGGCATGAAACGGCCGATTAATTTTGCTCAGAGGTCTCTTCTTTCAGGCTTGATGTTCATATACGTGCCGTAAATGTACGACAAGGGACTCACGGCTTTATTTCTCTTCCGAAGAAAGCTACATTTGAAGTTTTACTTCAAAAGATCTATCGATACTCGCCGAGTTTGAAGGCGCGACCGTGGATCTACAAGGCAACTATGGCTACCACTAGGCCAAAAAGTCGCTTAGGTTCGATAACGAGCGAGTGAATCCAGTAAGATTATTGGTACTCTTTTACAAGCATTGCTATTACAGAATGCGCCCATTCTTTAACAACGTAATGCCTTATTAGAAACCCCACTAATTTACGCCATGACTCCCTATAACAGTAGTGATGAGTTTATACAACTCATTTCTTACGTTCGATGCGTTAATAGAAAAGTGAGCAAGTTCTATGCCAACACTCTTGTTGGCCAGGCATTGGAGTTCTGCACACGGAAGGCAGAGGGCAGTAGGCCAGTCCTATTTGTAGTGGGACTTCATTACGTTGGATGATGAACACGAAGATGGGTATGGGATAATAACGTAACAACGGTGGAATGAGTGGCATGGGAAGCCGGAGTTCCAGGAGAAAACCTTCCAAAGCGCTGCTTTGTCCACTGCAATTTTCACTTACAGCCGTTAGGATCTAACCGCAGCTGCCTCGGTGGTAGGCACTTGGCCACGGCACCACCTTTAAAGAGAAAAGAACCGGGGGTTTGTATACAGCAACTCTTATAAGTTCTGTATTATTAGAGCTAAAACATGAAACACGCTAGTTGTTATTGAAGGTTTGCGAATCTTCTACCTGCCTTGTAGTTAAAGGCTTGTTTGTACAAGTGCATGCATTTGCAAACAATCAACATCGGCCTTCGAAAGATACGATACATGCATTGTGAATATTTCGCTATTTAGATAACTAGGTTTCGAGAGTATCGAGTGAGTTGTTAAAATATGCGAAATATTGTTTACACCGAACTAGCACATATTTGTGTGTAGATTGTATGTCCAGTGTTCTGCTAAAAGCATTTTATAATAAAAAAGATGTACAGTTATTATGCTGATATATTTGTTGAAGCAAACCGTGAGCATTTATCACTGCGGTCTATGTTGATAGGATCTGACAGCAAAGGTATATATATATATAATATTACCATCAACGTGTACCGCATTCAATCCAACTCCTTTCATAAATTACATTTTGCTCGTAACATTCCTTGCCGTAATATCCTCAATGTGAAACTGAGAGTCACATCATGTCCTTTAGAACAGTTCATTTCAAAACATAATCATCAATTCTTCTTCTGAAGCTCAACTGGCAAAGTGGAAGTTTACCTAAGTCAATAAGAAAGCAAAATATTCTGGACTCACAAAATTATGTAACTGCTCACAATACACCACCTGCTTGTAACGTCGCTAGAATGACAAGACTATGATATACAGTATATGAAAGTAGTGTATTACAGTTTGTCAGTTCCTATTCTTATAAACAAAGGCATTGCTCGCTCCTCAAGGTTAACCTAACACAAAAAACTTATGATACTAAAACCTGACGTAAGAGTTGCATTTTTCAGTTCAAAGAAAACAGTAACGTATAAAATTAGATAGCTGATAACACCCCATAATCAACCGGCTTTACTCTGTCCAGCTTTCGGCGCAATTATTGTTTTAACTGGTGTAGAACCTCCAACCAGAGAGGTGGGAAATATAATTGAACAGGAAATTGAATTTTTGTATTCAAGCATTATATTTTCAAGTTACGGAGAACTGCGAAAAAGAAGAATGTTGAAAACCGCAGTGATGACAATTTTAAGCTCAAACATGGAAAAATGTTAAGAAATAATCAGAAGCCAAGACTTTGCAAACCACGAGGAATGGGTAGAAACAAGAAGATTAGAATGAAACAAAATGTCAGTAGAATGACAACAAATAGGGTCGTCAGGATAGTCAAGGACTAACTCCCAATAAACGACTGGATGGGGCCGCTTGGAAGTCGCATTCGGGAGACCCAGGGTTCAAATCCCTTTGGAACGGTCATCCTATCTTGAGTATTTTTAATAACTTTCCCTGGTCGCTTAGGCAAATGATGGAATGGCATTTTCCTTTCCACAAAACATTCCATTTCCCGTTCCATATAATTGCATTTCCTTGTTTCTGTTGCAGGGTATAAAGTGCCAGGGCACATGGGCTGGTACAGTGTGACGGTGACTTGCGCATTGTTAAGATTTCTGCCTCGAAATCTGGTATGAAAGCTGCCGAACTTCTTACAGGACGGGGGTATCCTGCGTCGGGAAATAATGAAAGGGAATCCGTCTATTCTTTACTTAAACCTCCCGTGAATCCTGACAGCCCGACACCTCCCTCATATCATTCCTCTCAATGGGGGCGTAGGCAGAAACGGCCAGTCGTTGAACAAGGCTGAAATGCCAAAGTATCCTCCGTCCCTAACAATTCAATCCAGTCTTACTTCCAATAGATCGAAACGTCTTCACGATAACATGTTAGAGGAGCACTGAAAAAACACAGGGAGATTGCCTGTACAAAAAAGTGAAGAAAAAGAAGAAGAAAGAATTTTGCATTTAATATATATTCACGTAATTAGTTATTATTGACATTTCTAATTTGAATTTTGGTTAGCATCCGAAACACCTTTATTCACATAGCCTGAAATAAATACTTTTAGATATATGAAGATCTAGCTTATTACCAGATATATGTATTCCTACATACCCTTGCTGCTAGTTATGCTTTAATTATTAGGAAAGTAAATGAAGAGTGGAAGCTTTGTTTTTTAACTTTGGTAATGAAACACAATTTTTTGAGGGAATTGATAGGTCATTTTGTACGAGGGGAAGATAGTTGAACTAGATTATCCCACGGCAATACACTTCTACTGATCAAAGCATTATATTACAATTTGATAGTCTCTCCTCTCTATTATTTATGTACTCACCCAGTCTCTTAACCTTGTCTGAACGTTTCACTGATTTTTCGATTCACTGGCTATGGATACCGCCACGGGTGGCCGAGGTCATTAATGTGCAGACTTGTGAACTTGTCTGGGGTTCGGTTCCCGACAGGACCGTCCTTCCTGTCTGAGGTATTTTCCAGGTTTTCCTCATTTCTCATAAATGGCAAAAGCCAAGTTGTGTGTGTAAATATACTCCACAGTGTTTAACATAAAGTGAATAGTTGTAGGTTTACTCAGGAACACATTCTTTTTCAGATATTCTCACAACTAATAATCTGCTGTTTAAATATCTGACGATATCTAGAAAGATCTCTAATTGCATGGACCTGCACTTAAAATAACTGCTGAAAAACCGAGTCCATATTCATGTTAGCATTGAATAAACCCTATACAAGTTTGCAGAGGTTATCTCATTTGTTTCATCAAAACAATAGAAATGAACAAAACCACTCTTATTTATGTTAATATTTGTAATTTACATACAACAATCAGAAACAATCAAACTCGATGTCATGGTAATGCAAAAAGCCCAATATTTCTACTTTTGCAAAAACCTGTACTTATTGGGAATTTAACATTGCATAAATAACTATGTTTATACAGAAGAAATACTGCACTATTCTCTAATACATTGGAGGGGTGTAGAGCCATTGTGTTCTTTTCACTTATTAGTATATGGTGTTTCATAATTAAATACAAATCTTCAAGCTGTTGCAAAAATTAACACGTGACCTAACTGTGGAATTAGCTTCACTTAAATATGAGGCACAATTTTGGAAATATTTGTTGTGACTTTTAAGGTATTTTACACTTGTTTTGAGTATCTTTATTTCGTTGCTAATAATGAACTCACTGGCGCCTCTAAAAGCACTCATATTAATGGAAGAAATTTAGATGCGCGTTTTGAAATCAGCTGTGATAAATGTCAGTTATAATTATCACCACCAAGTTCATATTTTAAACGAAGTATGCTCCATCACAAATTACATGGGATTGTAATTCTGTACATTTGGGGATCACGATTTCTTTTCCTTAATTGTAACGAATTATATCAATCGTGCCGAAGATCTACGACAGTAGACACGTGACCATAAAAGCTTAAAACTGTTTGTCGTGGATTTTTGGGGGTTATGCTTTGAGGTAAAATGATACGATTGAAAATCAAGAGGATAAATCTATTTATAAAACTAAGTTTTCATGCATACTGGGCTTCAAGAAGCACGAGACCCAAGATGGTGCCAGGGTATCTAGCGGAGCCCCTTTAAAATGGGGAAGAATAAAAGCAAGCACATTCTGCAACGCATGAGCATCATATGGCGTCTTCCAAGAGCGACCGTCACTGAGGTCTTTAGAGGGGTTCCGATGCACAATAGTGCAAAACGGAGTATGAGGGTATTAGGATCCTGCTACAAGTTACTCCACAAACGATATGTGCTGATACGAACGCCTACACTTTAGTTGCTTTGCCTCAGTAAATAACACCAGTAATCCATAAAATAGACGTATTTACTTTATGTTGGTCTTAATCTATTTGAATGTCATGCAAGATGTAGCCAACAGAAATCATTCTCTCAATATGATTGTCATTACTATTATAGGTTATTTGCATGATAAAAAGAAAGTAACGAGCGTTTAACTACCGTTTACAAATGTGATTCTCGTTTTCAGAAGCAGATTGGTAGTAAAAAACCGGGTGCAGGTGCAGGTGTGAAATCTCTATCCTTAAATATTACTTAAAGTGCATGTGGTATTTTTATTTTACATGGTTTTACTGTAGGCAAAAATACTAATAGGCAACGCAATTGCTATGGGTATACACGAACGTCAAAAGTCAAGAGAGTTAAATCACACTAAGCGAAATTTTAAAGCGTTTCTTTTATAATTTTTATTTTTGGTGTTTCCAAATTAAAATGCTTTTCCTTTCAACCAAACCTAATTTTGCTTCTGAAAAGTTCTCTTCTCAATTGCATTGTTCTCTTTCTATCGTACTCTTATTTACAGCATCCATTCACCGCTGCCTGGGTCTTCCATCCCCCCCTTGTTTTCTTTTTTCCTTGTGCTTGTCAACTTGAGATGTTCTTTGATCGTGTATTCTTTTAACAAGTCGGAAATTCTTAAGTGTTCTTTCTGCTACTACTTTTAGAATATTCTTCTCTGTGTGCATACCATGTCTGATAACTGTAATTCTAAGTTTATCCAGTCTTGATTTCATTGCCACTCTCCTCAACAAGCAGTTGCAAATGGCATATCAGTCTGTTGCCAATGTATATAGTTACACATCTTACATCAACGTATAAATAATTTAAATTTTGTTATATAATTCCATAACCCTGTCCTTTATTAGATGTCACCTATACACTTCTGTCTGCTCAGTATTTTAGTTCGAACTACACATAAGCCTTTATTTTGGACAATATTAAGAAATGTTTCAAGTATTACAAACGGCTGTTAAGCAATTTCAAACTTTGAGAGATGTTTTAAACGCTCCATTCCTTGAAATAAGCTGGCGCAAGCCCATGCCATATTATATCATCTAAAGTACTCAATCGAAATGAATCTCCATTCCTACGATTTCTAAAACTAACGACCTTTCCAAAACATTTCTATAACTTCTCTATAAGATTCAGAACAATACTTTCATGAAATTGTTGTACGTTCTTTGGATTTCCATGGCAATCTTTTATTTTCACATTGTGTTTACATGGTTCTCAATTATACAGGGAATTTGTGACCAACTTTACCGCAATCGCGTCGGTTGTGAAGTTGATTACGTACGCTGTAGCTCTTGCCAGACCACGCCTTTGTTCTACGCAGAAGGTTCAGTTTCGTGTTTGCTTTCACCAGGTACAAACGTGTGCTTCTAGGTTACAGGCTATGGCTGTGTAGCGTGTGATGTGTAAAATGGAATTCGGCAAGAGAGGTTCAACGAAAGCTACTATTCATACTTGTGTAAAAAGTTCATGTCTACAGGAACATTGCTTCATTCTTACAGAACAGACATTACGTACGGAGTGTATTCCGGCAGAAGGAATTATCTTCAGCATTATTGTAAGTTAAGGTAAGGCGTTAAATAATTTCTCCCCAGCGTTTATATGTTTAACATGTGCTAACGAGTTTTCCGCAACCATTGCCGAGCGCTATACGGCAAAGAGAGTCGAGAAACTTCTATTATTTGAAATGTTCTCCTGAGGATTAAACTTTTCCAAGTGAAGCATTTACTGGGATGTAGGGAAAGTACTTTGTATCAGCGCTGCACCAAATTCAAGTTTACTTTTGAACGGTAGCATAAATAAGAATGGTGGGAATTATGAATTTACATGAAATACAAAACATGTGGTAAATCCGCTTTATTTGCGTCAACTCTGGAATCTGAAATGCTTACCAGTAATTATCTTTTCTTCGCAGCGATAATTATTATTATTCCCGCACAAACTTCGTATTTTGATGTAATACAGTAAAACCTTTTTATATCTTTTTCAGTTGTGATAGCTGAAATCTCCTGAACTTTGTATATACTGATGAATAATTGCTCCTAATTATTTGTTTCTATTTAATATGGAAACATCTTCCATACGTTTTTTCAGTAACAGTTCCAAAAATACATATGCCGCTTTTGCACATGGTAATACTTCCGCCGTATTTCAGGCACAATAAGATAATGCATGGTAAAAAGTGATAAAATAATGCTCAAACATACCTAAAAACTCAATTTTGTAACAAGGAACAACATATTGCAACCAGAAAGATAAAAACAGAATCATCTTATAGTTATAAATAAATATGCTTCTGGAATATTTGCATCTAAAAGCTACACTAGCTATTAACCTTCTCCCACAGCCCCCCACACTCCCAGTGCATTACTTATATAGTCACGGGCTCTCCTATTGGTGACGATTGTACCCTTTCCAGGGCGAATTTAAGAATGGGCAATATAACTTGGATTCTAGTGCAATTTTAGCGGAAATTAGGAAAAAATTAAATTCACAATTAATAACCTATAACTAACCCTGGGTAAATCCTAGAAACCGGTGGACCCATGGTTTGCTGCGGCAAGGTACGACCTGACGGCCTACGCTCGCCTCCTTTTCATAAATATAAAGTGATAGTGGATTGTGTGTTACTATGTTAGCGGGTAAATCGCTATAGTAGTGGCAAATCTCCTGTAATTCCATCAAAACGTACGTAGCATCATCTAGCGGCAGAAATCATAAGCAACTAGTCAACGATAAACAAAATAAATGAGTGCAACAAGAACCTAAGTGCTGCATGAACTATTTGGAACAATTACCCTTTTTTTCCCCCTTTCATTCTCAAAGAGCAAGCAACAGTTTGGTATATTTTAGAAAAATCATTTAAATATAAATATACCAATTTGTCATTTTAAACAAATATCCTTGTTTTTATGCAATACATTTATCTTTTATTTATGAAGAGCACAATTTCGAAGAAAATAAACACACGTTCTATAAATTTTTGTGTGTGCCACGTTTAGTATAAAAGTTCAACAGTATCATATGAATTCAATGAATTAATGCATATTCTAGGAATTTGCTCACGCAAAACAGTAAAAATAAAATTATTGGTTAGAGGAATTTATCGGACATAGGAATGTCATAATTCACAAAATATTCGGTTTTATATGTTGTAGTATTAAAATACTTAATATTTTTTTAAATCTAAAGTAAATTCTTCTAATTTTCATATTGAAATAGACATTCATATGAGCTTCCCCATATGTAATATCTATGGAGGATTAAATATTTCCAAGCACAGTTCGTATGGTGTCGACAATGAAATTCATTATTCAATGATTCTGATTTGCATGCGACATCTTGAGAACTATTCGTGTAAATTCTCTTTACGTGTATTGTATTGTGCTCCATAGACTTTATGAGTTATGTATGATAGTAATCATCTAAATATGGATTAATAAAAAATTATATAAAATTATAGGTACATCGAAGTTCTTCCACACACACGATGATGGAGCCTGCGAACTTTAAGGGTTGCTCATTGCTCTCAAGGCTTTAATCTTGTCCTTACAGAAAATACGTTGCAAGTTAACGAGTGTTATTGTAAATGTATTAAAACAGAACTCCGGCAAACTCTCCAAGGTCGGTGTTGTGATGAGTTGGCTCTCTACATGATCGTGTAAACCTGTCATTAGTGGCAGGTATGCTCGCCAGTATTAAAGGTATTATATGATTTACATTGCCATAAAAATGTAATACTATGTTATTTAAAGCCGATCCACGATTAAAGTATAATAGTGGAATATAACAACGAATCAATAACTAATCATTTTTGCCTAACAATGTTTTCTTATATCAGAAATAATACTTACCATAATACATTTACAGCCTTTTCGTACTACTGTAAAGATGTTTTTAGTTGAACCAAAGGCCGCAGCAACAAGCTGGTGAATAGGTGTAAATTTTGTAAATAATAGTACAGAAAAATTTTATATTGCGCATGAACAATTGTTAGGTCAAAAAATCTGATCTTTAACTCGCCTAGTAAATCTTCCTGAACTTTTCAACACCCTCTTCTAGTATAATCATACTCTTTCCCAAAGATGGGAAGTGATATACCGAGTGGAAGGGGCATAGAGATATAATTAGTAAGGAAATTATTATATATAAATGGGGGAAAATATATAATACAATTTAGATCTTGAAAAAACATTTCAACTAAAGAAAGTATGTTTTGCGCTCTTTTCATATCTTTATAATTGAAATTTGGAACGAGTATGACAAAGCATATTAAAAGACAGGATAGAATATGACAGATGAGCACTTTTCTTTCAAATTCTTCTTTAAACGCTTTGTTTCGCCTCAATTTAGTATTATTTTTGTATGAATCGGTCAGTTAAACCGGTGTTTTATGTTACCTGACAGTGCGGGGTTGGATACATGCTGTCTGACGTAGTACACACACCAAACCGTTTTTATATGAGGGGGTGAGCACACAGCCAAGAATGAGCATGTGCGCATTATAACGTAGTGGTTGATCGTTCAACCACTTCACTTTTATGCATGCGTATGCAACCATACCACCGTTCACTGAATGTTTAAATAAATTCATTTACTATACATATTTGTAATTTCTAAGTTAATAAATAAAATATTTTTGCTACTTCAATTTTGTTGAATGACATGAATATTTTATATTCTTTTACTGGTAGTTAAACTAAAAGTTTTTTTTTTTTTTTTTTGAGTTTACTTAAATACGTATGAGTGAATATAAGTGTTTCAGTATAAAACAGTGAACTTTTATTAACACTTTCATTCAAATTTAAAAGAAGTGTGTTTCCTTTTTACGTACGTCCATTAAACGTTGAAACTTTCGCCGCAAAAAAAAATAAATAAATAAATAAATAAATATAAATAAAAAATAAAAAACTGTTTTAGGAAGTATCAAACATTTCAATTTTTGTAATGCAATTGGGGCAAACCGCCATATATGGCCGAGGTCCATAAGGCGCGGATTCAAGAGCGGGAGTTCCACCAGGACCGTCCTCCCTGATTGAGTATTTTTTTTCAAGATTCTCTTTAGTCCTCATAAATGCTAAATACCGGGAAGGTACCCTAAACTTAGGTCTGGAACACTTCCGTCCTTTTAAAACAATCTTTCCCAATTTACCATTTCATTTCATGTATCATCAATGTAAACCGCCTGTAGTGCTTCAGTAGTAAAAACGGGCGTTAAACACTAATCAAAAAAATGCGACAATGTAATCGATTTATCCTCACAGCTCGAGGAAATCTGGAGCTCTAGTCCCGAGCGGCAGCGGAGAAAGTCGAAGTTAGTGTTAACTTCCACAGATATAGGGTAGCTATTATAACGGCATAATAGCTCAGATGGTTAGAGCATTGAGCTATAAATGTGAATGTATTAGGTTCGAATTTTCAGGGGTTTTTTTTCTGCCGGAGTTAAAGGAGATTTGCTAACATCACAATGATTTACTCACTCACATAATACCGCGCCCAAAATCTGCTTTAAATCAGTATTTACAAACTTCTTTTTTTCTACCGGAGTAAAAGGAGATGTTTCACTACTACAATGATTTACCCGCCTACTTAGTAGCGCACAATCCCCAATCAATTTATATTTACGAAAATGAAGCAAGTCGCAAATGCAGTCGCTTTTCAGAAGTTCTTAACGAACTCGGTGCTGTTTTGAGACCTCAGCGATGAATGTATATGCAAACACAGTCCAAAAAAATTAAGTATTCCACGGGACAAGTCTTCATTACCTTTTTACCTAGAAATGAGATTACAGTTATCCAATTGCTTATTTATTTTACGTTGATATGATATGCGTGAGAAATGAGAGGTATGTGAGTTCTCTCATGGAAACATCATTGTCGCGCCTGTGCAGTCTCTTCATTACTGTTTACTGCTAATAGGTATCAAATATGTAAGTGAGAGTAAATAATTTGTTCATTTGTTTTTTAATTAAGGCAACAAGTATTTTAATAATGTGAGAATCAGGAAATATTAATATATCTGCTCAGTATTTGATGTATGAAACTATTAGTGATAACGATATAGAATTACCAGATATCCCATAGTAGTCTGTTACTATTTAGACGAAAGCGATAATATTAGACACTTGGAACTCGGTTGGATAGGGGAGGTTATTACGGTTTGTTCTGCACTTCATATCCTGTGCTTAGATACCGTAATTAACTCTAATATGAAACATCACAGTAACCAGAATCTTTTAAAAGTTCGTCAGTGAATTAAAGGAATTCATTTAACAGAAAAGTTCAGCTATATGCATAAATATATATGATATTTTATATTCTTCAAAGTATAAGACGAATATTGCACAAAATATGTTTTCAAAGAAAGAAACATAAATGTCATTTATAGGTATAGACCTTATTATATATAATCTGTAATTTGCATCTTTTATATTTGTTCACTGCATTATGATGACGATATAATAATAATAATAATAATAATAATAATAATAATAATAATAATAATAATGATGATGATGATGATAATGATAATGATAATGATAATGATAATGATAATGATAATGATAATGATAATGATAATGATAATGATAATGATAATGATAATAATATGGGAGAGCATTTAATATTTGTGCTCATTCATGAAGGACTATCCTTTAATAGCCAGATAAGTTAACAAAGGGTACATGAATTATTTTTATGATTATTTAAGGACGCTCTTTGACATTGTGGTCATTAGTATCACATTCAATTCAGAGCGTGAAACGTTCAACATATTTTTTCAAAGACCCCTTCTTTCAGGCATGAGACTCTTCAATGTGCCATAAATTTACAACACAGGATCAACAGTTTTTCTTCCCTTTCGAAGGAAGTCATACTTAGGGTGGGTTTATGATGATTATTTTGTGTTTTTTAATATTATGCACTTACACATTTTCACAAAATATTCTTCACTTTAATATACAAAGTCATAATAGAAAGTATATATTCACAAGGGAGTGTCAAAATATTCATTTTTTTTAAACAGGCTCTTACATGCAGTTCTACTATTAGCGTCATAAATTATTCGAATTGCATTCCTTTGTAGTATAAAAACTCGCTTGCTTTCAACGAAATTACTCCAAAATATTAATTAGCATTTCATAGATCATTTCTTTATTCACTCTCCTTAAAATATGGCTAACTGCTCATTGTCCTTGTTATCTGTAGACTCATCAAGGACAGTCCAATCTTTTATATTTTGTGAACTTTAAATTTAAGTACTCTTCACTACCTGCGTGAGATCTACATCCTGTTTGGTAATTGCATTACCCGATAAATTAATTGCGTTAAAAACAGTTCAATGATTCCAAGAAGATTTCTTCAGCAGCCGTAATTATGCATTCTCGAATAAACTCCTCTATAGAGAAAGCCTTATACTGTTTTACAATTAGTTTAACTTTATAAGGCGCGAAATGCTCATGCATGTCCCATAGTTCCAACGACTGTTTTTACTTCCAAGCACTGGGAAAGAAAATGGGCAAGTTGACCTGCGCCGTGTTTACCAGGTCGTATTAGGACAAAAAACGCATTTTCCTTTCATGAATAGATATCTTATTATTATTAACAAATGGGTAGCTTTGTTATGCACGAAATGAATACTATTTTATAAATTAATTCATAGATAAATATACTCTTCAGCTTTAGAGAATGAGGCCTATATATCCAGTTCAGCATTTTAGCGCCTTAATACTGAAAGTAATTCTGAAAAAATGCACTACTTTTAGCCGTAATTTATGGTATTTCGTTTTCTGCTGTGTCTTCCTTTTCTCCTATGTGGTCCAAATGTAAAAGGACTTGATCCCTCCAACTGAACCCAATGGTTTACTTCCAGTGAAGTTTTCTAGCCATGCGGTTTTTAATATAGAGATATCGATCTTTTCTGAGCCCAGTCCTTGTTCTATACCGTAAAATGAAAATGTTCATTTCTTGTTAAAACGCACCTTAGTAGCAGAAATGAGAATTTTGTAAGACAAGAAGACTTGAGACTTGGGAAACATTTGTATTCATTTGCTAGTATTTAGAAAAATATACCTGGAATTCATGCATTTAACTACGATAGACTCTTCCCTAGTAATTTATAAAGAAATACGTACACAAGTTCAGAACAAGAATTAGATAGTCAAATATAATAACAAAAATGCAAAAATGTAGCGGACAGCAAAAAACGATATTTTGCAAAATAATCTATAAAGACGCTTAAGAGAAAACTTATCAGCATTTTTGGCGGGATCATTAACAATTTTGAGTAGAAGGTTTTTTAATTGATACCTTATTTCATCAAGTTCCTTCTCTGTTAAAGGCGGTTTTTTTTTCTCGACTTCTTCTCAGTGAAAAAGCCTTGGATTTGAACTCTGCTCACAAATCTGAAATTTGCACTCACCGAAGGGGATGCTAGTCCTGGAAATTTAAACGAAATCCTATACTTAAGTGCCTGTACGGTTTCTTTTGTAGAGAACAAATTACTCCAATGCATCGTTTGAAAATACGGAAATATCTACGAATACAATTTATTTTTAATTATAATATTATTCACTATATATCCTATCCCATCCTGCTACCCAATTATTATTTGCGTGCAATAGTGGAAAGCTGTTAACCTTCAGTTCAAGCGTTATTCCCTGTAAGACTGCAATTAAATAATTGAGCATGCACTGTCGTGTTTATCACACGGATCCAGTTGCATCTCTGTTGTACGTATGTGTGGAAACACTCTGTTCTGTATTTTTATTGTGGAGTATGCCTAGAGTGAGATATCCTCTAGAAGAAAACTATTTATGGTTGTTATCTACAAAAGAAACCGTACAGGTGCTTAAGTGCAGGATTTCGTCCAAATTTCCAGGACTAACATCCCCGTCGGTAAGTGCAAATTTCAAATTTGTGAGCAGAGTTCAAATCCAAGGCATTTTCATTGAGAAGAAGCCGAGACCAGGAAAAAAAAAAAAAAAAAAAAAAAGGCTTTAACAAAGGAGAAAATTGATGAAATAAGATATCAATTAAAAACTTTCTCCTCGAAAGTCTTGAACACGATTAAATGACCGTCACGGGTGGCCGAGGTCGTTAAGGCGCGGACTTGTAAGCAGAAAGCTGCGGTTCGATTCCCACCAGGGCCGTCCTCCCTGACTGGAGTTATTTCCTGGTTATCCTCAGTCCTCATAAATGGCAAAGCCAAAGAGGCACCCTAAACTGAGGCCTGGAACGTTTCCTTCCTTAAAAAATATATTTTACTTATATATTATTTCATCTCATGTATAATCAGTGTCGCCGCCTGTGGTGCCTCAGCAGTAAAAACGGGCGTTAAACACTATTAACCCAGCAAGTTGGTGCATGTGTTGGCAGTGCGCATTAAGTCACTCAGCTTCTGTATCTTCATATAAAATCACTGCAGTACCTGTAATAAAATCCGGTAGGCAGTTTTAAATAATCGGGAGAATGAATTGCAATGAGTGCCTCAAAATATTTTCAAAAGGACTCGAGCATGTCTCACAGAGGAGAGCAGGCACATTGAGCTTCTACTTTGATGGCAAGTACAATATTAAGTTCTATTTACTACCAATAAATAACGAAAGAAAAAAATACGCGCTAGGGGCTACAACCGAGAAACATGATTTACTTCGTCAGGTGGCTAGGCCGTTATTCAGTCGGCAAATTCAATTTTCAATCACGTAGCATAATGATAATGCTGTAGAAAAAAAGAACAAACTGTGGAACATGTTTATGCATTGCAAACATTAGAGAAAAGACCGTGAAAACAAATGTACTATATCTGCCCTACCAAAAGCTGATAGTCCCTGTCAACAAAGGTTATATCCTTACGGCGTTAATTCTGGGATTGAACGGAGGGAAAAGGAAAAGCGAAGATATTATGACTGAACATGCACAGAGATCGAAGCAAACTTCTCTCTGTATATTGTACAAAGGCCACAGAGGCTTCATACACAATTTAAATTATTAATGCTCATAAAATTCCTTGCTTCTATTTATTAATCAATTTATTACCTAATGTCCTAAGTAACAAGCTATCCGAGCGTATAATTAGTGAATTATTTGCAAAGGAGAAGAATCACATTGATGCTGACATCGTATATCAGTTTACGCAAAACAGAACAGTGGAAGCAAATACGCATAATTGTCAAAAAGAATTGAAATGCAACATGTTCAAACAAAAGAAAACTATTCTTCTTTTTCCTTGAGTTTTTTATTTGCTTAAAAAGCATTTGATAAGGCAATCCGTTCTACATCATGATAAAATAATAAAATAATTATGTTTAATAAACGCAATAAAAGGTAAACTGTTTGTGTGTTTCAAGTCTTGAAAAACAATTTAAAATATGGTAAAATTAGACAAAGGATTTTTCGAAAATTCTATTCTTATTTGAGCGAATATTTTAAAAGACCTTAATATATCTACACGAATCATGAAAAATAAAGAATTTAAAGGAAGTTTTATTTTGCCATTTTGTGCTTTTTTGACGTAAATACTTTTTAATCCAAACATTTTAATATATTTTTCTTTTAATTTATACCTTGTAGAATTTGTTTAAACTTTCAATCTTAGCCTTTGTTAAAATAATAGATTAATAAGCAATTATCACATAACACAACAATATGATTAATTATCTTTTAAGGACTTAATAACAATAAACTATTTTGCATTAAAATATATATTACGATATATTTCTATTATTAACATTTCCATTCTGCACTCAGTTAACTTATTTGTTGGAAATTACACGAAATATCTGGACATTTCTTCGTTGAAATGCAATAGTGTAATTGTGTTAATATAGTAAAATTTAAACACGGTAAGCCGCATTGTATAGGCTATAGATAACGAACTTCCCGTATTTCAGTGCAGATCCAGCTATAATAAGGTGCCACATGCGCAATAAACCAGTAAATGAAAGATGTATACCAATTGAAAATATTTGATATAATAAAATGTTGTCACTGGTGGTGTCTGTTTCTGTATATATTTAATAGTTAGCTTTCTTAACACGTAACTATTCTCAATTTTATTTTGCTTATATTTTTATCAAATGCAGTATTTTAGATAAATAAGAGTAAAATAAATAATTACAGATGGTAAAATTAAAGATGTTGTTTAAAGAAATATCCCTGAAAAGTAATTATTCCTCCCTACGGAAGTTGCTGTAGTTGAAAATTGTTTTTTTTTTGGGGGGGGGGGATGTCCCATTATCTCGGTTGGTGATGAAAGTTCTTTTTTCACGCACTATGAGCTAATCATAGGCGCAACGAATTATGAGTGCTACAATATTCACAAATTGTTAGTGATTTCTATAATGTTAATTAGAAATGCCATTGATATTGATTTAGCAAATAAATAATAATATAATATATTTTTCTCATTTCGTCATGTTACATAGTTGTTTCAATCGGTAAAACACCACACCTATAATTTCATTAGTTTCCCTTACAGTGTTTTGTTTTAAGACATTTTAAGAAATATAGCACCTTTTTCCTATCTACTTAATACATGTTTAGACCTCTAAAAGTATGGTTTTAATTCCTTAACATCCCTGTTTAGTTGAAAGGTTTCAATAAACTTTCTCATTACAATGAATGAATTGTGTTATTGGCCTAAAAAGAGTCCACAAAATATCTAGGCTTTATGAGGTAATAGAAAACCATGAGAAAATCTTCGCAGAAAAACAGCAGATAAAAGTACTTATTAAAATATTTGCGAGTTAGGCAAATCTTTTGACTTTTTAGGAACAGAATAATCACATATTCTGATTCCAACATTTTCTGAAGAGAGAAATAACTTATAATTTTGAACACGAAGCAGCTATTATTGCCTATATATTTATTTTACAACGCTATAAACTGCAAGTTTGCAGATTATCTACATTTATATGATGGGAGAATCAGTCTATTCAGCCGACCTGAAAATTTAACTGCTTGTTCAAATGTTTTCCGAATGGAATGAGTGGCTGTATTGGTAGAGATATGCATGGAGCAGTGGTACTGCTATGGAAATTCGGTATCTCCAAGAGATTATATTTATATTTGTATGAAAGGAAGGGGAAAAGTTTAATGGGTAAAGAAAAAATTAAACTGTTTCATGGTTGCAAAAGACCACACAAACAAATAAAACAGTTTTATATATTTAATTGCTCTTAAGTGCCGTAACAGTAGTTAATGGCCATAAGTGGGATTTGTGCCGGACAAAGAGGCACCTAGAGAGCTTTTCTGTGGGTGTTTCTGCTTTCCTTGCCTTTAATTCTATCATTGCTCCATGATTCATCTTCATCACTGCGGAAAGCAACGAGAAGCTATCGTAGTATCTATCTCCAGAAAAACTATAAACACTGCATGATAATGGTTAGTGATCGGTGAACTTCTACTCTCGAGCAAAACACCAACTGTGATTGATTAAGCACTTTCTGTTAACGTACCGAAGGGAAGAAATGTTCAGTCCTCATTTCCTTGATATTTAAAAAAAGAAATTAATTATCTCATAATCAATTTCAATATCGTGAACTTGGGGTAGCCTAAGAGCACGAGCAAGCGTTAGCCTAGTACTTATATAGATGATAACAAAGTTATAATACATAACTTTCATATCCTCCAGCATAATCTTTACTTTTAAGTTCATGAAACTCATTGAATTCCAAATGCTCAGAATTAAAACAATTTACTATTTCAAAAGCTGTTCTTTTAACAGTTCTCTTGCTTGGTTTCGGTTGATACACGTTCAATTTAATACCGACCCCTCTGTTAAGTTTCATCAACACGTTTGGGATCCCTGTTGACTTGCTTGATTATAAAAAATGTAGAATAACGGCGCAAAGACCGTGACTTGAATCAGAGAAGTAGTTTCAAGGGGACATTTACACACATCAAATGTGAGATACTACCAATTTGAACTAGTAAATATAGATATCAGAACTCAGAATAGGCAAGTCAAACTGATGGAATCTTTCTTTCCATGTATATCTTCCCTTTTGCCAGCGCTGGTCATGTGGGCACATTACCCTCTTTTCTGTAGCAATTGACCAATCCGCTGTCATGCTGTAGGGTTGGGATAACAGGGTGGCAAACGAAGGGGGAAAATAGGCATGATAAGGTTATTCTAAGTGCGAATACTATAGCAAATTTGTATGAATTGGAATTATAAATGCTTTGTCAAACCCGGCGCATTGGCGATTTAAATGTTTTTCAACCTAGGAATATCGTCCAGTATTAAATTTCCTTGTTTTGCATGCTTTTTATTGTATACTTGAAAAGCTATTTGTGCAGAATATTGGGTCTTTAAGGCACGTACTCGTGAATATAAGTCTGCTGTTCGCTTGCCGCTAGGACCTACTTCCTTGACTGAGGATTATTCCAGGTTTTTCTCAGTAATCATCGGCAAACAGTCAGCGTGGAAAACTTCCTTAAAAACCCTTTTCCAATTTATTATTTCTCCTCGTGTGTCATTGGCGTCTACCACAGATGATGTCTCAAGAAATGAAAACGTTAATCATTACTAAAAGAAACAAATAAAATAGTTATATTTTCAGATCGAGATAGCAGAATATCAAATACACTTTATGCACCATCAGACTTTAGTTAATTTTAGGGTCTTTGGCACGTATGACATTCACGCTCCGTTTTCACTTTTGTAAGCTGGCGTTCCTTTAAAAACTAAAATCACAAGCGTACTACTTATGGAAAGAAAAACAAGAATTATTTGCGTAAAAGCGGTTGAAACCGTTGTTTCTTATCAGTAATTTCATAAAATCACTGATAATTATTGTTTATTTCAAAAAGTTGCATGTTGCTATTCAACTAAAATGTAATTTAAAAATCGCAAACTAATACAAAAAGTGGCCCTTGCAGTACCAGGAAGGTGCATGCAACCGTGTCATAGTCACTTTCTCGGTAGTTTCGTATATTGTTCCGATTCATGTTTTTCGTATTCCTTTATTTCTATTAAATGTTGCGAAGTACTACGCTTTTAAGTTTAACTCCAGTTTTTCTGCTGAGGTATCACAAGCGATGTCACTAATGATACATAAGATGAAATGTTTATATTGGGAAAGGGTTTGGTTTAAGAAAGGAATCTTTCAGCCTTAAGTTGAGGGTTCCTCCCTGAATTTGCTATTTTTGAGATTTGAGAAAAACCTGAAATAAACCTCAAGGAGGACGGTCTGGGCGGGAATTGAACCCAGAACCACCCGCACGCAACGTCCTCTTTCACCCTTGATGGTGTAAGAGATAATCAACTGAAATCCTTCCGGACCAATTTATTAATATAAACCAACACAAAAAATGAGAAACTGTACACAATCAGAATTTAAGGAATAAACACGAGATACTTTCTATAATAAAATCTCACCCTGGGCATTCAGATACGCACACCCTGCTTTACCAAGGATCGGATACCGTCAGGAAAAAACAAAAAAGAATCGTGGTTGGTGCGTGTACCAGATCCGCAACAGTCTTCCCATCATAGTTGTGGAAGTGTTTGCCCTTCAGTAATTTCTTGAGAGGTCCGAAAGATGCAAGGCTACAGGACAGGGCTGTGAGGATGAAGCCGTCACCATCTTCCTCGTACGGTACAGGCGGTACAAACAATGCTCTGTTTCTTATGAGACGCATACTGCATTTGCGGAACCCATTGCCAACATACTTTTCGAAATAATTTCTTCATCACGGGGCATGGAATATCGACCGTTTGCGGACGTTCTATTTGAAACATGCATGTCCAATACTTTGCATTTTTCACCATACACGGCATTCATACGACGATAAATTTCATTCTGCTGACATTCTTCCGCTGTAAAAAATCTAACTATAGAACGTCCCTTCCCATTTGAGGGATTCCGAATTGCCGTCATATTACTCAGCACCCACACAGCCAAACGACGCAGGTCACCTACACCTTCTATCGGTTATGACGATTTATTCTATATATTTGCCTCTTTCTCCATCCCTAACACCGTTGATTGGTACACCCAAATGAACAAAGAATGGGAACCGGGTGAGTTTCAGTTGATCACCCTTGTAGTTTAAAAATGTAGGTAGATATACTTTTTACATGATTCATTATTTCAGTCATTCAACAAACATTGAAGCAGCCGACTAACAAAAGAGTTGAAATGGGGAAACTCTATATTTATTGTGAGCTTCCAAAAGAAATGTAACAATTTTTACGAAATAATGGAAAAATTATCCCCAAGAAAATCAAAATAAAGTTGAAAAATAATATCAAATATTCTACTCATCGAAAACATAGTTACGAAGAATGTTTTGTTTGCATATCGTATTAGATTTGGTAAGGATTTTAAACTTAATATGGCAGTTTGAATTGCATCATACAGAGCTTTGAAATAAATCTATCCCGCATGAGCGGTGTTTTGAATCCCATTGGCTGCAAGTGGCACTTCCAACATTTACCCTACAAGTCTCCCCTCCTGTTCTTGAACGTCACTTCGAAGCAGTGCTGTAGTTGAGCTTCGCCAAGATGGGACGGTTGACTCCAGAGCAGCGCATTTTCACGTGGAAATGTTGCTACAAATACGTGTCAGCTCATCATGCTCGTGCGTAATTTCGTTTACAGTTCCCTGGTCAATTGTTTCCTACCAGAAAAGCAATTCACGATATTGCGAATAAATTTGGTTCTACTGAACCGTACACAGCAAAAATCACGCGTTAACGTACAGTTTTAAAAAATGATAAACTATACGAAATTGGTGCAAACCTAAATTAGCAAAAGTTGGGGTTTAGGTGGGTTCTGCACACAAAGAACAAAATTATTAAACCTCGAACCGTACAAATGGACATATATCCATTGTTTAAAACAAGGTGACCCAGAAGGAAGAGTGCGTTATTTTGAGTGTTTTTTTTTTTTTTTCATCTGTGAATGAAGGTTTAATGAAACCAATGCTTCTATTCTTTTCAGACAAGGTCTGGTTTCACCTGAACTGCCGTATAAACAATCAAAACATGCGCTACTGGTGTACAGAAAATCCACATTGTGTACAGAAAACCCTTCTTTGTGATAGGGAATTTGGAGTTTGGTGTTCTGTTAGCGCAAGGCGTATTATCAGTCCGATTTTTACGAGACAACAATAGATACAGAAAGGTATAGAATGGACATTTGGCCCCATTTAATTAAAGCATTGGATTTCTATCATGTTAGCCCTTTTCAATGCATTTATTTCAGCGTTAACGAGAATTATTTACATATGACATCTCTTTAGTTCTAGCGGCAGTATTTGAACTAGTGAAAGGTAGATTTTAGCTAATCTGAGACCCCGCGGTTACCCAGTCTGCTTCGCGGTCATCATGGTGGTGATGTGGAAATATTTGCTTCCCCTGTGGTGTGAGGTCTGTGGTATATGTTACCAGAAGCTGTAGGGTCGGGGCGATGGCCCTACATAAATAAATACACACAAGAGTGTAACAGATGTAAATTACGGTTAATGGATTTCGGATTTCCTCTCCTGCCTTGCCCAGCTAACCTCTATGTTTCTTTCTTTCCCTCTCTTCACTCTCTATCCTTCCCTGCATCCCTCCCTCCACTTGCTCGTTCACAATCCCGACTCTATGTTGCGGCGCCTGCTCACCCCATTACCGTCTGTTGCTGCAACTTGTTCTACGGTGTTTTGTTGTTTCCATCAGCTGTAATATGCAGTTCGGTGAATTTTGTACGTTACAAATTAGTGTGCTTTTGCACTCTACACTGTTCATTTTCACTTCTAGTAATAACATTATGTGGAAGTGGACATCGAAATGTAATAATGGTGATTTTGTAACTCCAAGTCCTGATCCAGCATTGTTAGTATCAAAACCCCTTCGTGATAGGAAAATGTACAGCCAACATTATGGTTTAACAATAAGTACTTCTTACATCAAGCTATGAGATCAGCAGTCTGTTCTTTCGAACAGTTACTATATTTCTCTACCTTCCATTTATTAATATCTAACTACTTCCCTTGACTCTGACAAAGTTATCAATATATTTACATTTATTAAGCTTTCCACGTCCTACTTTGGTTGCCAAAACTCTTGAACTAGTAATAAGATTTTCTACAGAGGAAGATTTTTTCACTGCGGTGGCTGATGGGTCTATTATACATATGCCCCCAGTGGGCAATTCCAGGAGGAAGGGATTTCCTGAGGGATGGACCGGGCGATCAGGAGTTCAAGAGGGCGATGCAGGGACGCAGGCGGGATCCCTCATATTTCCACAGATAAGCCCCTATCACCGGCGGACCAGCGAGTTAACATCCCGTTTCGCCAAAGTGTCATTCGAAGGGTCCCAAGGTACACAGACAGAACCCACCATACGCTAGGACAGGTCGCTTTCGATCCCGTAATTGATGCCATGGAACGCATTGAAAGTAAATAGAAGAGAGAGAGCGGAATATTCGCGGAATGTAAATATCCATACATAATGATCAGGGGAAATCATGAAAAACACAACGTGAAGATGGTCGGCTCAAGGGTCCTATCTGGCAATCCTGGCATTCGGTAGGTCCTAACAAATGCCAGTTTCAGTCTGAGCAATTCCACTTGGTTTGAAGGAATTAGGGTGCAAGGAGTATCAATTTCCCTTGAACTCTAAACCTGTGTACTAAGTACTTTAAACTTCCAATAATGAATCTAAAACTTACATATAGAAATTTAATAACATTATGAGCTTTTTTTATAAACTTACTTCTTTAACACGATTCAGGATAAAGTTCTTTTGGCAATAACTAATATTTATATTTACAAGGGAATCTTATGCAGGGAAAGTTACTTGTACGTATGAATCTATATACAAACGAAAGGACACTACCGATAATGTAAGAACACTAAGCATTATAAACTATGCACAAGATTCATTATGCAAAGTTCCAATAACAACTCTACTCTCAAATGCATGAATAATTTTCAAATACCGATCGCACACGACAAATGTGTGTGAAACGACGCAATAGTAATAACAGGGCGAGTGGTTATGGTGGCCACATCTCGTAAATGCACCTTTGTCACATCCGTCGAGATTGCAGTATCATTGCACAACTGTATAGGCCAGCGATGTCCACACAGAAAGTTACGGCTAGGCAATGGCATATATGGAACTAGCGCGATAAAGTAGAATGCGGTTGTGCAGCATTTGGAACTGAAAAACAGGATTTGTGCTCACCGACGAACCAAAAAGCATATTTAGACTTTAATTTACATTCAATTTAATTAAATGACAGGCTTGGAGCAGAAATACAAGTTACAAAATAACTCTCATTCTTCTGCAAATATAACACAACAAATACATAATTAAAGCATAGCAATTAATGCAGTTTTTGAAAAGAGTAACTATTGCTGTGCTATAGATAAATGTATAACAATAAAGTACTTTAAACGTATAATTGCAGCATCTACGTAAATAAAAACCCGTATAATATCTCAAAATAAATGTAACATGGCTTCAAGCCAAAATATTTCCTTCATATAGGTCCTTCTAAACGAAATTAGTTTTCACTTTTTAAATGTTTCAGTTAATTAATACTTTGAAATGTTGAAATATACAGCTTCATGTCAATTTTAATTGACTAAATGCTATTGTTGGTCTAAATATACAGCATATTCCAAAGAGATGGTTGCTATAGAACCACAAGTAACCACACTAACCTTACAATAATTATCTATACTAACTGGAAACAAATAATTCGGTAATGTTCACCCGGTTTTAAATAGGGTTTAAATTTATCGCTAAGATTTAAAATTTAATTGTATATTATATTTTTAAAACTGAAAACAATTCAGAACCAAACATTTTAACTTTTATTCTATTGTAATTAGCATGGCACGCGGAACAATGCCTTTGGATATTGTTTTATATTCCCATTAAGATATGAGAAAACCTTGCGTTTTCACCTTTCAGCATAACAATTAAACTCCCCCAACCACGAGTATTTCCTCCTTGGTAGCGATTGCTTGTTATACGCAGCCATGGTTTTTTCATATCGTGGGCATCGCTGGTATAGGCGTTTGGAAGGGATCTGATTATCAATGTATCCAGCTTTGCGCATAATGTTAAAAATGCCAGATTCTGAAGCTTAATGAAGTTGGTAAGTCAGGAACGAGGACTAATGTCATATTCGTAATGTTTTATGGGCGAGCGAAGAGATAGCCAGGGAAAAACTTAGCCTGAGGGAGAGGAGTGTTTTCTCATATAGTACTAATATAGTGCAGTGAATCTGCAGTTACCTTCCCCCGTTTGTCTTTTCTTCGTAGGCCCATAGTGATTGTTAGATTTTTACACGGTCTGAGGAAATACTCATCCAGAAATTTGGTTTAACCATGTCGGTGCCCTTTAGATGTTCCATGGTAAATTGCAGTCTTTCCGCAACTAGAGACTTGCTGCTGATGGTGAGGACAGTAACCAATAGCTGTATCTCCGCTCCTCCAAATCCGGACTTCCAATTGCGTATGTACAATTTCGCTAATACCAACAACCACCCCTTTAAAAATCATAACCGCACTGGAATTTTAAAACCATGTGGTTTACACTCAAATATAAAATTTTTCAGTAGCTTTTGAAGTAGTGTAAATTACAATAACGTAATGAATGTTACGAAGCTATCATTGCGATTTGCAACGAATTCTGGAATGCAGACTTTTGCTGAAGGATCTTGCTAATAAAATCACTTTCCAATGGGTACCTGCACACTGTGGCATCGTGGGAAATGAACACGCGAACCTACTTGCTAATAAAAGGAGCCTTGCTGACTCAGACCCACGAAGACAGTATCATTTCATTCCATGAAGCTTTTGAGAAATAGGAATTTTACACTTAATTTTAAATTGGAAGCTGCAGTGTCACCCAAAGATAAAAATTGGGCGATTCTTAATGAAAACCTAATGGCCCAAGAAAAGTTTCTGTCACTCGCTTTCGATTGTTGACGAAACATGACTGTCTGAGGTCCCACCTCCGATTGCCGATTTTCCAAATTGTACCCTTTGTGATTCTCTTCAACCTACGATGGCCGAACATTTGGACGTGTGCTCTGCATTAAGTGATTTTATTTGTAATGTCGAAAAATACTGCAGAGCCCGTGTACCGATACCATAATGGATAAATTATATGTAGCATTTGTTAAATGAAATAAAAAATAAAGTTTGTCATTATTATTCTTACTATCTGAGGATGTATGAATGATGTGTCCTTTCTCACATTTCATATTTGATTATGTCCCCCTTTGCCATTTTTCCTTATTTAGATCTTACTAGAGCATTTAAAAGGCTTCCTTTCCTGCCATAGTCAATCGTTGGGTCTGTAATTATAAGCTTATGAACAATTTTAAATTTTTTTTTTTTTTTTTTTTTTTTTTTTTTTTTTACACTTTTGCACTTTTGAAATATTGTCACTATATTACCCGAAACAATTTATTTGCCACATATACAAAATACATGCATTTTTCGAAGTTGTACTAATCTTCATTGTAGAATATACTCAACAGCACTGTGGAAAAGTCGTTGCGAATGATGTGGTAGGCGTACAATGCACGTTGGTAGTTCACATTCCGTTGCTAGTTCGAGTAGAACGATCTACTACTTGAGGAGTCTCTGGAACTGTTCTGAAGCGAATGCCATAAGTTTGTTTATTTTAGCGTAAGATTAAGTAGAAGTTATAAGGCCGTGTGGTAGATAGTACCTCACTTCCCATCACCAACTATTGAATAAAGCAAGTATACCTTTAGCTGCTTATGTTTGATGCAAAATGATGCACAGTGTGTCGCCGCTTTATTTGCAGCGCTACTCGCTGACTATGTTTCATAAATGAACAGTAACACTGTGCATTGACGATCTAGGGGTACATCATTACAGTCGTACATGAGAATCACCAGATCTTTGCTGAGGTTCTGACAAATGTTTCGTTTTCCTGGTTCAATTGCACCACTGATTTGGTGGGCATTTTATTTTTGAATTGAATAATCTGGCCCGTGTCCCATGTAGCTTAATATTGGGTAAGCAAGCCTCTCCTTGGCACATGTTTCGTTGTATGTGGGTATGAGCAGCCTTACCTACATTTCTGTCAAAACATGCGGAACCCATAGTTTTCGCATTGCTAGGCGTTTCTTTCAAAGTGAAGCGATAATCTGTCACTAAGGCCTGTAACGTGAAAGTGCCACTCAGTTGTTCACTTGCACTAAGACGAGCCATGTCTTGTCACATTTTAATGTCTCTCATTGAAGGTATCTTGCTACTGTCCTGATAGGTAATGCACTCCCCGCACCTGTCCTTGGTGACACTGTGGTGTTGTACAACCTCTGGAATACTCAATTTCTCTGGAAAATACCGTGACCTTGTCTCTCGATTTCCCTTCTTATTTCCTAGCATAATTGTAACACAAGATCGCTACATATAACTTCATCTTATATATAAGTTAGGAATTGTGTATAAACATCAAACTTCTCTATACTCGCCCTCTTTCATTACCCACTGATGATCTGAGAATTCTGGGTAATAAAATCATCGCCAGATAGCAGTATTACATGGGGGAGCATGTTCCCTGCACATTAACACTCCGACGGTCGCCATCACTCGGCTTTTTAAATCAAAGGATGCTACCGCTCTATCAGGCATTTCCTTAATTGTCCTCACTAGACTGAGTGGACCCCGTTTCAGACCTCCCTAAAACCTATCTACTAAAATTTGATATGAACTGTAAATAAGCAATACATTCTTCCGCGTTTATGCTGAACTGGAAGAAGAGGGGAAAACGATATGACTGGACATGGGAAAGTGGAAGGAGTTAAACGTTTACATTTGAACAAACGCCTCCTTTATCAGTTGCACAATGGCTACAGTGCATTATAAGTACAATTCCCATAACACAATTTAAAATATTCTTGTATGGAAAGCCTCCTACAGCTATTTATTGATAATTTTATTCATTAATGAATATATAACATGCTGAAATAAGTGAACTATTTACAAAGAAGGAAAATTACTATTGTTTTTCTAATGGTCAACAATCTCGTGCATTTGTTGGGATCGCAACATAGCTTCCATTGGGTAGAGAATAGCGCTTAGAACATTTCTAAGCAGGTACCGAGAATCGAACCCTTGACCTACCATACAGTGGCCAGTAACGCTGACTGCTAGACCAAGGAGGATGATTCTTTCTGCTCGTGCTTAGATACTTTTACATAATGCTCGTAGTAATATTTGTTTTTCTTTCCCGCTATCTAATATTGCTTTGTGTGTATTTCTTATAAATGTATATGTGCATTATCATCTTGTCTTTTATCTTTGTGCTTATATATCTATTCATTTATTTTGTGTGTTCGTTATTTTAACCAGGTTGAGTGTATAAGAGAATGCCCTGTGGTTTGTAACTCTAGCAAACTAAATAGCAATGATCATGATAAGGTAATAAAGTATATTTCATTAGACCGGTAGATATTGTTATTATGAACTGCCTCTTCGCTGCGCTGGCGCATTTTGTCGGAAGGTGTTAGGTATACAACAAGCGTGTGGCATAATCGGCATTATCTGGTTCAATTGTGTGTCGTCCGTACATCACTATTACAATTGGAAACCTCATAAAAGCGAAGCAAAGTACTTGGGAAGCATTTAATAGTACAATAGTACAAATAGGGCAAATAAACGCCCAAAGAAGTAAATTGGTCATGTTGGAATTAAGGAGGCTATCAGAAGAACTGCAATTAGATATTCTGTGCATACAGGAACCATATTGTGTAAACGGCAAACCAGCACACATGTCGACAAACTTTAGATTTATAATAGATAAAGCAAACCCTATGGCAACAATAGTAGTTATTAACTCGGAAATACAAGTGGTGAAAATAACGCAATTAAGTGATACACATACAAATTGCATAGAAATAGCACTAAGAGGGAAACATTATGTTTTAGTAAATCAATATTTTCAGTTTAGCGAATGCATAGAACCATATATAAATAGATTAAGAGAAATAGAAAATTGTTATAATAATTCTCCAGTAATATATATGGCGGATGCTAATGCACATTCCCAATGGTGGAACAGCAACTACAAGGACAAAAGGGGAGAACTACTGGAGGAGGTAATAGCGGAGCTGCAGCTAAATGTAGAGAACAAACCATGTAACCCACCAACTTACAGTAATAGAGCAGGAGCTACATCTAACATAGACATCACATTGACAAATAAAAGAGCAAGCAAAAGTGTTACAAATTGGAAAGTAGGTCAATCACTGACGTCAAGTGATCACAATATAATTTATTTCGAATTACAAATTAACACAAACCAAGAACAAAGATGGAATGAGAATAAACGACCCTACAATATAAAGAAAGCAAACTGGGATAAACTAAAAACGGAATTTAAATTGCCTACAATGCCTAAACCTCAAGAGGACTGTAACAATAAAGCATTAGAACTAACCAAAGCCATCCAAAAAGCTATGAAGTGCAGCATACCCAGAATTAATAAAAAACATAACACTTCACCAACATTTTGGAACAATAATCTGTTAAAATTAAGAAGATCATTTAAAAAAGCTAGAAGAATTTATCAGAAATCTATTATTGCCTCAGAAAGAGAAAATAACTTAAATAAATATAGAGAAATTAGGAAAAAATACAAGGAAAATATAGAAGAATATCGCCAAGCTGCATGGAAAAATTTCGTAGAGATAAACCTTTCCAACAATATATGGGGTACACCTTACAAGCTAATAATGGAGAAAGTAAAAACCCCAGAAATAATATCCACTCTGGATAAAGGGGAGGATAAAATGACTGTCAACTGGATAGACTCTATAAATCTCTTACTTCTAAAACTACTACCTAATGATATTAAAGAAAATGATAACTCAGAACACAGAAAACTAAGAAAAGAACTCATTACTGTAAAAATAGATGAAGGTGTCATTTTCCCCTACCATGAAGTTGAAATAAGAAAAATTATAAAGGAATTAAAGAAGAATAAATCACCAGGACCGGATGAAATAAAGTCGGAAGTGCTACAACAGTTGGAAGATCAGATTACCCCGTACCTGTTTCAATTGTTTAATAATTGTCTATGGCAGGGAATAGTGCCTTACTGCTGGAAGGAAGCGAATGTGATCATTTTAAACAAAGGGGCTGACAAAGATCCCACGCAACCGAAATCCTATAGGCCTATTTGCTTATTAAATGTTTTGGGCAAAATCCAAGAAAAACTTTTGAGCAAAAGAATAGATGAATATAGATCAATGATTGGTATGACCAGCAAACAGTTTGGATTTAGAAAAGGCAAGTCTACAGAGGATGCCATAATCGAGGCAATAGAAACTTCAAAAATAACCAATAAAAAATACGTAATAGCAATATTTGTCGATATTGCGGGGGCGTTTGATAATTTATGGTGGCCAGTACTGTTTCAAATTTTAAGGAAAAAGAAATATCCAAAATGAATCTATAATTCGTTAATAGATTATTGTAAAAATAGAAGAGTGTACGTTAAGGGTGCAAACCAGATCATTACAAAGGAAATTACCAAAGGATGTCCGCAGGGATCAATTTTAGGGCCGATATTATGGGACATATTTTTGGAATCTCTAATAGAAAAAATAGAAGGATTAAACAGTATAAAAGATATTATCGCATATGCAGATGACTTACTAATAATAATAGAAGGAAATAATAGAAAGGAAATTGAAAAGAGATCAAATATAATAACTGATCATGTAAACAATTGGTGCATAAAAGCAAAATTGGAAATTGCTCCTCACAAATCATCATATATGTTTTTAAAAGGAAACTTAAACAGAAATCCGAGTATTAAAATTAACAATAAAAGTATTAAGAGACAAGCAGTAAATAAATATCTAGGTATATATTTGGATGAAAAACTAAATTTTAAGAAACATGTAGAAAACACAAGAACTAGAGCAGAAAAAGTTATGTTCAAGTTAGCCAATATTGGACAAAGATATTTTAATATACATGCTAACGGAATAAAAATCTATCACAATAGCATCTTTGCAGCCATATTAAACTATGGAGGAGGAGTTTGGGGGGAAAAGGTACGCGAGCTTCATTTTATACGTACTTTAAGAAGCTCCCAAAGAAAAATTTTATTGAGATGTACAGGGGCATTTTCCACTTCTCCAACAATGGGACTATTAGTAATATTGGGTATATGGCCAATTGATTATCTAGTTCGATTAAGAGCAGCCTCTTATTGGCTTAAAAAACAAAATAACTCAAAAATAATGGACATTGTTGGTAAAAAGTGTAGGAATAAAAAAGAAATCAAAGATTCTTTATTATAAATATGGCGACGAGAATGGGATGAAATAAAAGAAGGTAGAAGAGTGCATGAAATATTTCCATCCATAAAGGAAAGATTACTATTTAAGCACATTCATCCCAATAAGGGTTTAGTGCATTATGTAACAGGCCATGGTCCATATTGCTCATATTTGCAAAGATTTAAATTACAAACAAATAATACATGTACGGACTGTAACGTAATCGATACACCGGAACATGTCTCATTTGAATGCCCTAAATACCAGTCATTTGTAGCAGAGAAAAGACGACTACTTGCTGGGAAACACATCTGGAACATCATGAGAGACGAAGATGATTTTAGGGCATTGAACGAGCTAACAAATAAAATATCATGCAAAATGGCAGAAGAGTATAAAAACGGCAAAAAACAAACAAGAGAAAAAATCCAAAGGCCAGAAATGGTATATTCCCCTAGAAGATCCGAGAGAATCGGGGAAAGGCAAGAAAGATATTTACAACTAGAATTAGTTGAAGAAAAAGATGATAAAGAAGATAACACCCAATTTGAATAAGAAGAAGAGAGCAGAACTGACAGAAGAAAGGAATAATGGCAGTTTTCGGGCGGAAACGAAGCAGTTGAGAGAAGTAGAAGACAGAGGTCAAGAGAAGGAGAGAAGCGAAGGAAACCACACTGTCAACACACCATGGTCCAGTATAGCTGTTGCTCGAGACCGGCAGCAACTCCACTGATGTCCAGGTTCCGTTGCCAGGAATTCCAGTGGGGAGCAGCCCGGATACCGAGCGTTAGCAGAAATGAAGACGCATAGAGTAAATTGGATAATAATTGTTAATTAATAAAGTTTAAATGTAACAATTGCTACTGGGTACCAGTTGCAATTGTAGATGTTATTATAAGTCATAGTAAATAGCCGTAGTGCTGGATTCCAGTACCGGTTTTGTTTTTGAAGTTTTAATTTTGTTTAGTCATAGTGTTAGTAGTGTAGATTTTAAAATCTGTAAAATTTAATTGTAATTTAAATTGTATTGAAAGATATAAGAGGAATAAATAAATGAAATCTGGAGTATTACGTCCTGATGTAGAACCAAGATATCAGGATGTAAGTATTGCAGAATTAAAATTAAAATTAAAAAAATTTAATAGTACAGTATTTCCAAAACTTGGAGATTAGAAAAAATTTACGCTTTACCTTGTAATGTAAATTCCCCTGCGTTGTTCATAGTATAAACTAACGTAAGTTTATTTTAATAATGTGTAAAACGACTAAAAGTATCAAATTGCTAAAAATCTTGCATTGCAGATACTTATATATGATAAGAGCGTGCTTTTTCAGCTTACCAAGGAGTCTATATTGTAATTTGAAAGGGATGATACTGCGTTTTATTCGAAATTTATTTTACGGCTCCTAATTTAATGCCCTTTTGATATCAGTAGTTTTCCTTAAAATTGTTGCATGCTTTGTAATTAAATAAGTATGTAAACCACTTCGAAAAGTGAGTATCTTTTTGTGAATGCAAAATTAGGTATAAGGATTTATCGCAGCTTTACAAACTAAGTCTTATACTCCAGTGGGGTTTCCGCATATTGTTTCATACAAATATATAGCCTTTTACCTTATTATTTCGTTGTTATAAACTACCTTTCAATCGCTATTTCCATTTCGGTTATCCTTTCTCTAGAGAAAGCCAACATTTTACAGTTCACATTTGAAGGGAAGCTTACGATTTATTCTAGGGTCCCGATGTAGTTCACTTAGTTTTGGCAACGCTACTATGTACACTTTGAGATAAAAAAAAACTTTTTCATCTCTAGAGCTAGTTCGAGTAACCTCTTGGCACCCGGTAAAGTTGGATTCAAAATAGGACGAAATGTCTTCTTTCTCTACGTTTCCGGTGAATATCGTAAAAACGCGTAAAATCACACACTGATACCCATAAAAGCTCATACTACAGTCGATTAGCCGATCGGTTAACGAGGAGAGTTTAGTGAGTAAAGCGCTATGTCGAAGTACTCATAAACATATTCAGGCTTCAAGAGTCAAACTTTTTGTCTTAGTTATTTTGCCCTGAATTTTGAACCAAAGTAGCAAGCTTAAGGATTAAGAAAATAAATGTTATGCTTAGAAAGCAATATTAATTGTAAAACTTTGGTGAAATTTTGCCTAAATATATTAAATGTTTTTTTGGTATTACCTAGTGAATCATTCCTAAGAAGCAAGCAAACATTAATGTTATTTCTAAAACTTGACCATATTTATCTCCATCAAGTACTTTTGAATTACCGCAGGATGTAATACCAGCTAAAATAAATGTTTTCCAACGTTGAGCGGGAGGCTTAATGCTTCGTGCTTGGAAAATAGTTCTCTGTTAAATGTTAGCAATTCCTAAACTGTGTTGCTCGTTGCTGTGGGATTTAAGTTGCTTGGTCTTCCTTGCAAGCCCCGCATTTTAAGCTAAGCTATGTGATTAATGAACCTGCCATTTACATAGAGCAAATGTGTATTCCATTTTTGCTGAAAATCTTTATTCCATAGGAACTTAATTAAAATAGTTTTAAAGTTATCATTAAGTTTTTAGATATGCACAGCTGTCACAAGTATTCTTTTATTTTTAGTTAACCATATTGTAAACGTTTCAAAGTCAATAAATTGCTTTTGCCATTTCTGAATATGTCCATAAATGAAAATCACAAATGGCTGTGGTGTGTTTAACTTCAGTTTTATAATGCGCAGAGAATTTATGAAAAGTCAAATGGAATCAGCTTCAGCGCTCGCTTGAATAGTTCAAATCTGCAATCAACTGAGCACATTATCCAAGGTAAAATAATATTTTGCTTTTGTTTGCAGCACAACATGCAGAGTGTTCAAAGGATAGTGATTAAGTTCTTCCTCTAGAGCGGGGGATTTAAATGTTTATTATGCTCAATTTCCATGAGTGTTCAGCAAATTGTGTGAATGTTTTGCATTGGGCTTAACATTCAGTCAGTGTTTCCCCGCATTTGTACAGATTTCAATAAGCACACGGCGTAAAACATTGATATGCATTTCTCATTGCAGTAAATGAGACAAAATTAAATTGGGACCATTAAAAAGGCGTAGTAGTTTTTTCTATCACACAAATGTTTAGTTTTATAGAAACCGCAATGTAGGAAATAATACATTTCGGTAATTAGAAAACCAACTCTTTAAAATGATGATGTTTTTATAATTATTCTGTTTTATTTATAAGTAATGTCAGTCAGAGATCTCCAAACACAAGTCAACATTTTTAATTCAGATAAAATTAAAAGAAAATAAAAGAAAGGGAGTGAAATGTACATTTTCTGGACACTAATTTTATTATGTAATCATATTTCACTAATAGAGAAACAACACATTTTAAATTTTAATTGGACTGGTTACACATACTGCTAAGTGGGAGAAAAAACCCTTATCACGAAAATCTCTCCATTTGTCATTTAGCATTCTCTGAACAATTTACCGCCACGGGTGGCCGAGGTCGTTAAGTCATGGACTCGTGAGCGGAAGGTCTGCGGTTCGAATCCCGCCAGGACCGTCCTCCCTGACTGGGGTTTTTTCCAGGTTTTCCTCAATCTTCATAACTGGTAAATGCTGGGGAGGTACCTAAAACTTAGGCCTGGTACGCTTTCTTCCTTAAAAAAAAATCCTTTCCCAATATATAATTTCATGTATCATCAGTGTCCACCGCCTGTGGTGCCTCAGTAGTAAAAACGGGCGTTAAACACTACTCTGAACAATTTTTCTAGAACAGACGTCTGGGTGTTCCAAGTATGGATTAAGGTGGAGGAGAAACCTTCCGCATCCGGTGATCCAATTTGAGGGAAACAACTCAAATGACCACTTTATAATTTTCAGTTACCCTGGCCTCTACTAGTTCTTCAGAAACTTCTGACAACTTGTTTAGGCTTTACTGAAAGTCAAATGCTCCATCAACTTTATGGTTTCCCAAGACTACCGTGTACCTATTTAGAAGGTAGAGTAGTATCCATTCTTATACACTATCCCCTTGATCATTTACATATATTTCATCCTATGTTCCAAAACCATGAACTTTTTACTCTTCAGTCAAAAATATCTATTTCCTGTCATGCAACATACCGGCTTTGTGCACCATTCTCGATCAAATTCGTGCTGATCGAGAGTTACTGAAACGTGATCAAACTTTGACCGCGTTGAAATTGTAGTTGCGATGCATCATAGTTAATTCTCGTTCAACGAACCACCATCAGCTGACCATGCGCTAGGCTGCTGAAGACTCCGATTCTACGATAATTCCTCAGAGGCAAGCATCTAACTCTATAGCCAAAGAGGCTCTAGTGCAATTACAATCGCTTTGTTTGTATTGTTTTGTTTTGTGTTTTATTACCATATGTATGTAAGCGAAAATGGAAAACAAATAAAGATCTTCAAATTTTTCTCGGCGTGAGATAGACATTCTGTTGGAACTTGCTATTTCATATTCCAATAAACTGGAAAATAGAAAGACGATTCATATTCTTTAAATCAAAAAGGAGGGATAGAATGAGTTAGCCATATTTCAATATGACACCAGGAGAGTTTAATTACCAAATAAATAAATAAATAAATAAATCGCTATTTGTTAAAACTGATTGAGCCAGGAAGTGCAAAGTTCTATTCATGGGCGAAACAGCGTTATTGTGGTTAGTAGAAAACTCTAACCTCTCATTCATTTCATTTACTAGCCACCACACTGTATACTTTGATAGCCAGAATCTTTCTTCAAATTTCCTACCCCCATACAGTTCGAAATGGTTATCTCTTTCTGTAGTGATCCGGTTTTTACGCTGGTCCCGATTCAAGTAATCCTAGGTATGTTATCTCGCCCTCAATACCCCCAAGAAAATCGAAACGGGCAGCCATTTTATGTAACCTAACTGCAATCAATGTAGCTGATCGGTCCAGCATCCGCGGTCAAAGAAGACCGTAATCATCTACCTTGTTTAACTTTGATCATTGTCGATGAACCAAAAAATCGTATTGAACGCTATCAAAGGCCGATTTAATGGGTTTCAAACGTTGATTGTGGATGGTGTACATGGCTATTAGTGTTTTTGTTGTTAATCTCAATAAAATTGTTTATGTTTATTTATTAGTTTATTAAGGATTTTCTTCACAGCTTTCTTCCCTAACAAACTGACTAACGGTGATCTCAGTTGCACATTTCTTACTGCTATCTCTCTGTTGACCAAATTAAATACTGTTTATCAGATGTTTTCCATTTACATAGTAACTTTATCTTTTTTCTTTTTTACTGGAAGTCGTCCACTTTTTTGTTGGCATTTGACTCTATTTCCGTTAACTTGTTTAAATTTTTTGTCATATTCATGGAATGAATAAATGAGAATTGATGATGATGATGATAATAATAATAATAATAATAATAATAATAATATGCGACAAATACAGTTTTATGATCTTCAGGCATTAACTTTAAACACGCTTCCTTAAACTAAAAGGAACTCACACTATGAACAATATTCTTTTTTTCGTCATGTGTACAAAAGAGTGTACATTTTATGTATTATGACTTTCCTGAGCGAGGATATAAGTAGTTTTCAATGTCGAATTACTTAGTAGGAAGTGGTTATGCTGTGTGAATGTGCACTGATATAACAAACAGTACAGTTCCTATAGTAAATTCCTTTATATTACGGTGTTCTATTACAGGTCATTGAGGTTGTCTTTTTTACCAGGCCTGAAAGAGACATTTTTTGTTGACTTGGAATCATTGAAGCAAATTCAGTAAATGTCTATTTTGAAATGGATGGTCTTTTATACATCATTCCTCCATTTCATGAAGAGGCCAGTGATAATAGGACACTTACGATTACCTAATGCAAGTTCAACACTGAAATAGTAAAATAAATAACATTTCTGAGACTATAGAGCTAATATATCATCATAAGATAATAAAAACTATTGCATCATATCAGCATAATTTGAATAAAGGAGAAATTCTGATTTCAGATTTTACACAACAAACATCTTAACTAAATCAGAATGTAGTGTTACCCAAAGGGGAAAAATAAAAGATACTTGTCCTAAATGTTCTGAAAACTAAGAAATCATGGGTGAAATTTGGCATCAAAAGTTTCCCTGTACATGACAGAGTAAGCAATAAACTACATCCTAGATAAATTTCTGCCATTGGGGAAGAAGAAATATCTTAATTTTTCTATGCAGAGAGAAATGGCTGAAGTTTTGCAGTGTTCATATTCGGTGAATATTATCGTTTGCCTGAAAAACGTATAATGTTTATCATTCTAGTTGGACTGTAATATTAGTTTCCCCACATATTTTCACTAAGAATTTTCATAAAGCATTAGTTTCCATGCTCTCTTCATATTTGAGCATTTATTCTATATTATTGACGCATTATATATGTAGTTTTATTATGTTACTGATGAACACTTATTCCCTTGAGCCAGAAAGATATACGCTTATGGCCCCATTTTCCCATGTACAGTACAGTTAGGTTTACCTTAACTAAATAAAATTTCTAAATATTTATGTAATTTTGAAATGATGTGTATCAGTTTTTAAAATGCATTTATATTTAAAGAATTAAAACATGTTAGCCACATTGTGTTCCTAAACGGATTAATCTTGTTACGGTATCAGCAACTATTGCTCTGAGGATGTTCAATTAAGTGTCAATTTCAAAAAAGGGTAATTCACTGCTGAGTACTTAGCCCTACTCTGCGTCTATTTATGACCCATTTTCTGAATTAAATTTGTAAACTTAAATAAAATTACTTAAAACGCAAGAATTTTATTTGTCGCAGTATGTGCAATAGTAATTAACAATTACTAACTATTAGTTGGATGGAGGAAACGATGGCTTCAAAAGATATATTCTTAAATTTTTCCATCAGAAACACTGACGGTACAGTATTTGCAGTATGATCACAGTACTTACAACAGCTAGACAGAGTACTATAAATTGCAACATCGGTAAAGAGGGGTGAAGGTAGAAGGCATATTTACAGTATTTATACACATGAAACATGTTTTAGATATTGAAACACTGTTCAAATTTTCTGCTGAATTGAACATTTTTACCAAGTATTTGGAAATATTTTGACCAGAGCGTACCTAAAATGGATCAAAGAATAGCACTATCGCCGTCGTCAATATAAATTATATTTTTCTTATTTTCTATTCAAATTACATTCTTTAAAGCTATTGGAAATGGTGAGAGACTTTGATAAGGTTTCCTTTCGCAGTTTCCTCATAAGCAAGCGCAATATTGCACAGTTTCAAAGTTTACGTATTTCCGTATTTGGTCTTCGTTACTTCGAGTCGATTTTGTTAAGAATGGTTCATAGACTACTTTGAGCAAATTTTTTATCTATTGGGAGAATGACATATATTAAAATAATATGGAAATTAATTAAATCGGTTCAGTCACACGGCTACTTTCATTTCTATGACTATACTACTAAATGAAATCTCTATTCGGGACTACTGGTCAAGCAATGAAGCGTGTTGCTCGTGCGAGCTGGAGAGCGACCGGGCATCTGATCGCCCTCTATGAACTGGATACAGGGAGTCAGTTTACACTCACAGAATGTTTCTAGCATTTCAAAGTAAAGGCTGTTGTTGTTGTGGATGGCTGAACCAATTTGAAACGTTCTGTGATCAGCAATTGATCCTACAAAGAGCTTCAAATATATTTACTAATTTCACCTTAATAACATAATATTCCCAATGTTTTAGACATCCGCAGTAATCTTTTACCTTCTATGTTTCCCGCGAACATAGGACAGTAATTGTATAGAGTTCATGCTTTACGTGCATGAGCGGAGCTTAGTGATGAGGCTCATGGTGAATGAATAAATACCGCCACGGGTGGCCGAGATCGTTAAGGCGCGGACTCGTGAGCGGCAGATCTGGGGCTCGAATCCCGCCAGGACCCTTCTCCCTGACTGAGGTTTTTTTCCAGGTTTTCCTCAGTCCTCATAAATTGCAAAGGAGGTATCCTAAACTTAGGCCTGGAGCGTTTCCTTCCTTAAAAATCCTTTCCCAAAATATCATTTCAACTCGTGTATCATCAGTGTCCACTACTTGTGGTGTCTCAGTAGAAAAACTCGTGTTAAACAGTATTACCAAAGATGAATAAATATTAGAAATCTATAGAAAGTAACGCTGGTTTCCCGACATTTGATACAGAAGGATTTGTTCAGAAAATGGTAAAGGAGATCACCATTTCGGATATCCGTTGAACTGTCGCCTTACTTAAATATTTGTTAAATAAACTCATTCTCAAGCATCTCAGTTACACATAATCAATTTGCAATCATATATTAATACTCAGTAAGATGTTTTGTTACATGATAATTTAAATTAAAATGTAAAAATGTGTGAGAAAAATATACAGTATATGTAAAGTATAATGTTATGACTATTAAACAAATCAGTAATTTTAAATATTTACAAAATCACTGCATAACTGCATAGAACTGCAACGGTTAAGCAGATGAAATAACATTCGTATCATGTGGGTTGCATCAAGGGTTTGCAGGCGGAATCATTGGTAGTACTGCCGTGCACCGTCATTAAGCACAGCAAGGTATCCCGCCCGCTACATTTAATACTGCAATGCCACGCTAGATGTAGTTACACTATCTACCCACACGGCCTTAGTGCTAGAATGTTGTTCTCTACTTTACTGTTACGTAACTGGTTCCAATCGCAACCTTCGCATGACAGTTTCATTTTAAATATATTTTGGTAATTTGTTATAATTTCGCCATCATATTAAACATATATAAATTATTTTTGTTACTGTACATGCATTGAGAAATAAATGTGGGAATAAGATGTACTTACAAAACAGAGACCATATAGCTTTAAAATGAAGTTAAAAATGCATTGACCCAGCCATGCCTATTGACAATGGTTGACATAGATCAAAATCGTATCACAGTTTCTTTAAATAAGGACAGCACAGTTTTCAAGTACATGTATCTGAATAGCCCAGATAATCTAAGATGTGCAAAGACGACGATAAAGCTAAGATGAAATGATTGATGCTGACTCTGTTGTCACTGCCGTTGATCGAAATAAAGTTCTGCAATCGCAGACATCAAGCTTATGTGTCTATCTGAATGCAGCGCAGCATCTCAAGCATCACGTAGATCGTGGGATCTTGTGGTCTCGTCGTGTATACTCCAATCTGAAGATAAACTCAAACAGGGAAATGCAGTGAGGTCAAATCCCGAGATCAAGCAGGGCAGAGAACAGCTCCATTCTGACAAATCCGTCTTTCTGGGTGGTTGTGTTTGGGTACTGTATTACATGTCCTTAACTGCGCAGAGGGGCATCACCATCAACCTAAGCCAGTGACTTGTTGCCAAGGATCGGAGGAATGTCTTCTAATAGACCTACTGATATCAGCTTGTTCCTGAGGTTTCGTAGAAAACTCCTGTCAGCCAGTGCGGAAAAAACAGGGCCAAATGATTTAACAGTGAAGAACGCTTACAGCCCAGCGAAAATGCGAATATTCCACTTGTCTTCAATAAGGGTTTGCTCTAGACCAGCAGTACATATTGTGTATATTGACATAGAATGTCGGCAGTCCGAATATTCTCTTAGGATCTCCACTATCTCGATGTAATAGCAATTTGATAATCGTCCCATGAGATTTTTGGATGAGCACCACTCGATATGGATGCTACCGATGCAATTTAAGAATGCAATTAACAATGGACTTTGGAATACCTAAGTTTTCTTGTAGGAATTAACGCGAAACCTTTACAAAACATCTTCATGAATATTCTCCATTGGTGGATGGCGTGCTAATATCACGCTGTCGGGCGTCTCTAATCTCAGAGCAGAACATTGGAATGATGGTGCTGAGCAGAAACCTTCGTTATAACATCTTCTTGCATCTGGGCCACACATTAAGTTGAATCATATTGTGTACTCTACTGGACTAAATATCTTTTACTTTTACATATTCTAACTCTACTAATTACCATAAAGGAATCACTCGGTCTATCCACAAAAACATTAATCCACTAGTTTCTGTTTATTTCTCTGTGTATCATTTATATTATTACTGATATATTTCAAAAACAT
The DNA here is from genome assembly GCA_030762175.1 of Metallyticus violacea. Taxonomy (NCBI): domain Eukaryota; kingdom Metazoa; phylum Arthropoda; class Insecta; order Mantodea; family Metallyticidae; genus Metallyticus; species Metallyticus violacea. Next base: position 293,314,842 of record CM060846.1, read on the forward strand.
TCGTAGAAATATTACAGAGATTGTATAACCATAGATCTAGTCCCAGCCAGGGTCGATGGATTTTTTGAGGGCTTAAAAGTTTTAAGAATGGACTTCCTTTGGAAGAGAAGTAAAGCCGTGGGTCCCTTGTAGATTACAGCACGAAAAGAACCTCAATCCTGAAAGAAGAGGCCTCTGAGCAAAATGTCATTTAAAAATCTGAATTGAATGGGACGTTGATGACCTGAGATGGTAAAGAGCTTCCGTAAATAAACCAAATCAACAATAAATGTATAACCATAGCTGCGTTGTAGAGACAGCTAAATAATTCCTGAACAGCTTAATCAGACTATACCTCATATTGATCAAATAGAAAAAAAAATAAAAATTGTGATCTAGGAATCATGTTATTTTGAAATTTTATTGTAACGTCAGTGTTCAAGGAAAATAAATAAATACGAAATGAATTAAACACATATATTTGATCTAAAAGATAAAATAAAGAAATGGAACAAATTAATATCCTACTTCCAAAAAAGTAACATTAGAATTTACCTTTCAAAAGACTATACTACTACCTACAGAAAGACGAAATATGGGACGCACAAGAAACGTGACAAAAGCAATGTCCTAAAGGGGATGGAAGATTATGACAATGAAATAAGTTTAAGATGCTTTAAACATAGTACATGAGAGGCCCAGTCTTAGTTCTCGGCCTGACATTCATTATTACCATGTTCATACTATCTGATAGATGATTCAGGAATATTGGCTATCCAGCCATGCCATTAATTTGTTTGGATAAGCTCATTTCAGTCAGATGTGTTGAATATAATTTAACAGAGTAGTGATTGCATATTTAACTGAATAACTTTCAAACATACCGACATGGGTGGCCGAGGTCGTTAAGGCGCAAATTGTGAGCGGGAGGTCTAGGGTTCGAATCCCGTCAGGACCGTCCTCCCTGACTGAGGTTTTTTCCGGGTTTTCCTCAGTCCTCATAAATGGTAAATATCGGGGAGATACCTTAAACTTAGGCTTGGAACGTTTCCTTCCTTTAAAAAAAAGTTCTTTCCCAATATATAATTTCATCTCGTGTATTATCGGTATCCCCGCCTGTGGTGCCTCAGTAGTAAAAACGGGCGTTAAACACTAATAAAAAAAAGCTTTAAAACAGAGATGTTAAACGGAGCCTTGATAGTGTGTATAGAAAAGATTCCCCTTCGTATTCCACGGTAAAGGAGTGGTAAAAATAAAACCACGTAAAGGTAGACTCGTGATTGTGTTGACACAAGAAAATAACTTCCTTGTCAAGAAGTAGTTTTGAGCAACAGACGTCTGAAGACAAAAGAAAAGGCTGCAAAGTTTAGCTTTAACAACTTTGCTTCGCATCCTATATAAACATTTGCAAGTGCGTAAGAACATTGTAAGATGGGTACCCCGAAATCTTTCAGATTAAATGCAAGTGCGCGTGGAATATTTTTAGAAATTATTTCATCTTTGCCGTGCAATGAGAGGGCAGTATTGGAATGAATAGTCAGGGGGCTCGAACCTATGATTCTTTACTATGACCCTCTTTGAAAAAGAAGATCAGTGGGGTTGCGGAGGAAGGGTGAAACTCCCTTAGAAAGGCTAATGTCAAAAAGTTCACGAAGAATATGATAGTTTTTGAGACTAGAGAAAGTTTATTGACGACGTCTATGCTGAGCTACTGTGTCAATTGGGGAGTGCCATAAATAATGCCGTGGAATGCCGAATCAAGGAATTCATCTGCTGCACCACAACGCACCAATTCATGCGCGGTGGATATGTATTCAGGAGCTGAGTCATCCACCGTACAGCCCAAATCTTACCCCCAGCAAGCGATTTTTATTTTCTAAATTGAAATTTGAATTTCGAAGGGGAAGATTCAGAAGTTGAAGAACAAAGCTTCCAACTATTTTTTTCAGAAGGAATGAAATGTTAATTCATAGGTGTGAGAAATGCATTTAGTAAAGGAAGATTACATTGCAAAATTATACTTGTATTTTTATTCAACTACATCATGCTCAGATCGGAAATTTGTGGAGCGCACCTCGTAGGATAATGACAACCTGTTACGTATAAAGTTTTAGGAAGTTTCCGCCGTGAAAATGAATTAAGAATTAACTTAATTACCATGAATATTAACTTTACTGGCTGCCATTGTATAAATAAAACGACAGACAGTCCAACTGTAGATCTTTTAAATGTATAAAATCCCTTTTTCTGCAGTAACATTTCCCCTTCTAGTCCAACAGTCTTCTGTTATCTTTGCCATAAAGAGTAAAACATGATTTCCTTCCTAGCCATTCGCTGAAGTTTGTTCACCTTTTAATATCGTAATTTGAAACTTTGTGTCTCATCTTGAAACCAGTGTTTACTTCCTCGACCTTTTCATTCAAAATCCCATTTCCTCTCACCAGCCAAATAATTTCACTTTTCCTATTCTCTTTTTCTACCACGCAATTCCCTCTTTTTTCTATTTTTGTTCTTTTTATTTTTTGTTTATGCACAATCCGTCTTCTGCTTCGTGCAGCGATTTATGAATAACGTGCCCAGGAACATGCCTACGTTTGTAGTTCCCACAAAGTTTCGCCTCCCTTCCTTTATCATTCCTTCATTCCTCCTCCTCGCCCTTCCTCCCTGGGACGCGTTGTATACTCTCTCTCTCTAGTCACATCTATCCAATAGTCATTCTGTTTTTCCCTTTCCAACAGATTCTGTCATTTTGTCATTTCCATTCCGCTCTGGTCTTTCATTTCTCTTTCTCCCCTTTTTGCTCATTTGCTTTTTCAGTTTCTGTAAATGTCACATTTCATCCCGCTCTTCCCTGCGCCCTGCCACAGCTTCCCGTCTCTCTTTCCCCTCATCTTCCGCCGTGCTGTTTAGTTTGTTCCGTGCCGAGGCTAATGTAATTACCAAATAGTCTGAGGGGGTCCTCTTACTTCCACTGTTTAGTGAGGCAAGGGAGCAGAAGGAATGGTTCCCTACGTTGCCTCCGTGCCCGAGGAATTCAATGGCAAAGAAGGAACGAAAAACAGAGGAAATAAAATGGATGAGCAGTGAAAGAAAGATCACGCGGTGGTCGCTACATAGCCGAAAAATTCTACATTAACATATAACGGTGCACCAAAACAGAATGACATCTGCATAGATGAAGGTTGACTAAAATGAAAGAAAAAAAAACTGAATCCTCCAGAGAGTTTTGATTTGAAAAACAGCGGTGGTTCAGAGAATGTGTTGCGCGTTACTGAAACAAAATTACTGCAGGCTGTGAAACCGAATTATGTTTTTCTTTTCGTTTTTTTTTTACTGATTAATCTGCATACAGTAGCAGTTTAATTAACTGATAATGCGTTTAAATAAAATTTTCTTGTTTACCCATAGTTTGAAGTTTGTTCAACCATGTATATATTTATTCCAGTTACACCACTCGCTATGCAATTGCGTGCGAACTGTTAAAGTGAAAATATAAAGAGTATTGTAAAAATAAAGTATCCCAATTAAAATGCATTATAAGAGAAGGCCAGGGAATTAACTTCGAATCCCATACATGCTATATAGGCTCGTATTTATTTTTATTTACTCCAGAATGTCTCTTCCTTATATTTGTTCAGTTGATTAGCATCTGCCATAACAAAATACTATTACTTTTATGCATAATGATTTTATCAAACCTAAGTAAATAATAATAATCACAAATAATCACAGTTTGTTGTTACGGAGTGGTTCTTTAAAAAAAATACTGGTTGTTTTAAGTGGTCCCATTCCTGTTTGAGGCAGCTATGAATATGTTAAATTTTTCAAAATGTATAGTATTTCTGAGATAATAGGCTATCCAATCAGGTCCTAAAATGAGTTCCTTTTACCTGTAAAAACATATTCCTACTCATCGTACAAAGTTTCTGGCCATTCATAGCATTACACCTGGCCAACATGCCTGATTTCAACAATGATGATTGGCCGATTTTTATGAACTCGGTATTTGTAGTAATCCCATAAAAAGTAGTGACGATATGTTGAAATATCTGATTTATCACACATTCTTAGCAGTTATCTCAAGGAATCGTTTGAATAACGCGAGAGATTCGATTACGTGCGGCAAGTTACTGCATTTTATTGAAAATGAATCATTACTATAGAGCTGTTCAACTAATTCCTCAAAATACTTTTGTATTCACTGTGTTGAAAAATAATAACAGATTAAATACTGGAGCCGCAGAAAGTCACAGTAAACTCCGATCGTTCGCAAGTGCAGGGTTAATTCAGGACTAGTGGATGGTTATATGAGCTTCAAATGTATATTTTGGGAATTCACAGGAGGTACCAGGCTCGCGCCTGTCAGCCTTATGAGTTTATAATGTCAGATAGCTGCACAACTGTGATGAAAAGCCTAAAATCAAGGTCCATGTACAAAAACGAACTCTGTCTTATGTGCTTCCTACAACTAGTGAATGGAGTAATTCTGTAATATTTAGGTTTTGCCTGTCGCTCTTTGACAGCACCCCGCCTCTTAAAACTAAAGACATATAACAGATTGGTTCCGATGTGCGACATATAACGAACAAGAAATTAATGCTTGCCAGTTTCGTGCATGAAAAATCCTGTTGCTTTGTACTTTCTTACTAATGGAAGCGTTCTCCCTTAAGAATGTTCTTTGTCTTGTAATGATGATAAAGTTCCGTATATCGCAGTGTGTACGGACTCTCACCTATCGACAAAAATAACGAAAGAGAGGAAAGTTAATATTCCTGACTGTGGGGACACCCCTCTGAAATCATGCAAAATTTAAACTTGGTAAAGAGAAACTCCAACAGTTTACACGCTATTATATGAAACCTGCCCAAAATGTTCAACATGTACAATAATATGCTGCTTTACAAACCCCTTATTTTATATTTATCACCTTGTACAAATCGCTTTGTTTTATGACAGTTACCATGCAAATTGGCGGAAATTATAAGAGCAATTAACATTCAGAGTGCGAAAGACCGCCTTAAGTACTTCTTTCAGAAAACACTAAAGTGTTAAAGTACACTTAATTGCACAACATAACATTTCTAACTGTACGGAAAGTTGTATGAATTTTCCCAACTTCCATATTATTATCTCAAATTAGCTGTTCGAGATAAAATAGGGAGTTAACTGTAAAAGTTCATTTAAGGCATCTTAAGTATATTTTATGTACATTAACGGGAGAATGAAAGAGTGTAAGAGTTTAAATAAACAACTATAGCTACGATGACGATATTACAAAACGTTTTGTTCTATCACAGAAGCTCACTTTTACGGATAAGAATATTAAAACAGGGTATACTGCTAGAATTTTTTGCGCAGGTGCTAATCATCGTAAACTAACTAATATTTAATGTATTATTAGTGATCTTTTTCTTGTCAGTTATGTGAGATCCTAAAACGTAAGAGTTAAAGGTTGCAACACAAGTACTATCGGTGATATTAGCATAGGATAGGAAAGTGTGTAAAGGATAGCTAGTAACTATAAAAACTATTGGTTAGAGTGACAAAATCAGAACATGATGCTAAGAATATAACATAAGAATTACCGTTGAGTGTGGCAAATACAGGTATCTAATAATGTAGTAAATGAGAACTACTATTGAGTGATAAATACAGACAATTTAACTAACAATATAGTTACATGGGAACTACTGTTGAGAGTGGTAAATACAGGATATTTATCTAAGAATATAATAGCATAAGAACTACTGTTAAGAGTATAAAACACAGAAAATTTAGCTAACACTATAGTAACACGAGAACTATTCTTTAGGGTGTAAAATACAAGACATTTAGCTAATACTTGAGTAGCGTAAAACTACTGTAGAGAGTGTACAATATATGAAAATTAGCTAATAATACAGTAACATGAGAACTACTGTTGAGAGTGTAAAATTCAGAAATTCCTAAGATTATAGAAACACGAGAACTGTTTACAGTGTCAAATACAGGATATTCAGCTAAGAATACAGTAACATGAGAACTTTGTTGACACAGGTAAAAACAGGACATAGAGGTAAGAATATAGTAACAGAAAAATAACTGTTTAGAGTATCAAATACAGGACATCTAACTGGAGTAACATGAGAACTGCAGTTGAGAGTGACAAGGACAGAAAATTGAGCTAAAGATTGGAGTAGCCTCGGAGCTTTTGTATAACAGAATCTTCAGCTAAGGATAAAGTAACATGAGAGCTTCTGTTGAGAGTGGTAATTGCAGGATATTGAGCTAAGAGGAGAGTAACATTATTGTTAAGAGTGGCAGGAATATGATATTGGGCTTAGAATAAGAATAAAATAGAATATATTTTCGAGAGTGGCAAGAATAAGATATTAAAATAGAAATATAGCTACATAAGAGCTATTGTTGAGAGTGGCAAGAACAGAATATTGTACTAAGGACAGATGTAACGTGAGGAAAGAAACCTAAGATCGGTAAGGACAGGACATTGGGCAAAGAGTATAGTAACATGAGAGCTACTATTGAGCGTGGCAAGAAGAGGATAGGAATAACATGAGAAAAAACTGTTGAGTGTAGCAAGACAGGACACTGAACTAAGGGTAATTGTAGTCTGATAGCTACAATTGTGAGTAGCCAGGAACACAGCAGAAATAGAAGCACGAAAACTATCACTAGCAGTGGCAAAGCACAGGAAAGTAGTAACTAATGGGATGGCGGAAACTTTCATGATTTCCTATGATTAGAGCTTGTTATTGTGCAATTTAAACTTAAAAAGAAGTATATCCTCCTATTAACATCTTGCAATAAAATTCTTAAATGCATAGCTGTTGGGATCTTTTTGTAAAAACATCCGCTCAGATTTCGTATATTTCAATATTTTTGGTACAGAACATTCCCATTTTTGCACAATTGAATTTAAAATATTAGTTAAATTTTACGCTATCTTTCAACTCGTTCCACATATTTCCTACTATAAAAGCATTTTCTTTTGGTATCACTTTTAGTTTTAGAATTTATTATTCTAATAATTCACACATAAGTTCAAAGTAAACACGTTTCTGTTATTTACAGCGATTTCAAAAAAGATACCATTACTATTAAAATAAATGTAAATAACTGCTAAAATAATGTAGGCACCTGTGGATGAGAATTTATTCTCTGCCTATAAAAACAGAAAACGTAAAAGATAACCGAAATAAATTGCATAATGCACTAGCCCACGTTCACAGTGGTTTCTTTAAGCCAGAAGTGTGCACGCCGGGGGGAACCCGAGCTCTACTATGCTCGCACTGCACAGCAGCGAAGAATCCCAACGCGTCATCGATCTACGGCGTTGTGTTGTGCCAACTTTGGATGGCTGTCCCCAATTAGAAATGCAGCGATGCGGGTTACAATCCTCTAGTTCCTCTCGGCGTTACTTATACTTACTTAAAACTAAAGACATGTTTACATATAAAGCAATATTTTATAAATCACAGAAATTGGATTCATACTCAAAATTTGAAACTTTATTATTAAATGAAATGTCAAACATATATGAATGCTTATGAAATATTGATGTTCCGTGAATGAGAGGTTATGGTTACCGGTAGCTGCTGGCACGCCCCTCGGGAGCATCACTGCCATGTGGCGTGGGTGTACAAACCGCTCAACGTGTAAGCTGTAATGAAGAGTGCGCACATGTATTTTCAAAATTGCTGGCTCAGTTATCAAGTTAGATGATAACAATGGAAACGTATTGGTTTGTTTAATTCGCTTTGTTCTAAATGATAAAAGGATTAGGGGTAGAGTATGGCGCACAAAGTAAGACAAGTTATTCGTTTGAAATAACACACGCTATCAACACGTGTCGTTAAAGTAGATACCAACGGAAATTTGCCGTTCAGTGCTCCCGTGCAGGATACAAACGAACTGATCTCTACCAGAATAAAGCTCGAGGACTTGATCCTGCGGGGTTACGAACCGGAAGGTTACAACGAGCTAATGAATGTACAATGATATTTACGCAACTTCCGACTTGCTCAAAGGGACGAATCAAGACCGACCGACCGACGCTCATACATCAAAGTCAGTGTAGCTTGTGATCGTTACCATGCGTAGGAGATATTTCATCAAACAAACCTTGCTCTGCTAATAAAAGAGTGAATAGCCATTGTGTAGCGAAAAAGGCCATGTGTATAAGAGAAAATTGCTACGTTCAGAGATCTTGGTCAAAGTAGATAGTTGCTATACTGCGGTTACTATGCTAATATGAAATGTGTTATAAAGTTACGCTCTGTTGTTCCTGAGATCCACTTTTTAAAATTTGTCCTATATCTCGGAAATGGTAGTTTAGCTCCACACTTTACTACGAAAGATAAACACTTTTTTGTAAAAGATATCAGACGTAGTATTGTTTATTTTAAATGCAATTTGAATAATTTGTTGTACTTTCTTTCCTGTAGCAATTACATTTTCTATCTCCGTAGGATTTTTAATCGGAAATTCATTTATTCTATCACATTTGGAAAGGTTGTTCTTGGGAATGTTAAATGAAAGTTTTTGTAAAGCGTTATCATTTACCACTCATTTAGCGCTTCCCCAAGTTCCCTGTTTAATCCCATTGTTCTCCATTTTATTCGTTTTGCTAATGGTTTTGAAGTGCAACTTGTTAGTATTGTCTACCCGTTCAATGAGCAGTGTAAAAATGTACGATATTGATCTTCCGAGACAAGTTAAACCCTGTTACTATTCTTATCAGAATGTCAAATGGGGTCTAGTCTATATAGTTTAACATTACCTCGGTCCTTAAACAGATATTTTTTATATTTACAGAAAACAGAAGAAAATTACCTGAAAGTAATCATTTATACGTGCATAATTGTTTACCTTGTTGAAAAGAATGCATGGAATAGAATATTTGGAGGGCATTTCTGTAGTCCACATGTACAGATTGCTGGTAATAAAATAATAATTTATAACGCTAATCATTACGCTGTTAAAGTAAATCCTCTTATTTTTTTGTCCCATCCAGAAGGCCAATAATGGGTGTCTCAAAATGTTTTTGTGACTAAATGGACGCAAGGTCAGTTCAAGATATTAAATGTTTCAGATACTCGTGTATAACAAAGTACAATGATTAAATTCTTTGCCGCTTGCCGCAAAAGAAATCGGTCCCACTGAAATCCATAATGAACTTAAAAATGTAAATGGAAACAATGCCTTTGACATCAGCATATCAAGAATGGAGAAACAAACTTGGAAGGGGTGAAACATGAAAGTAAGAAAAGGACCGAGCACTCATTAAAAAGGATCCTCGACCTGCAAGAACAGAGACCCGGAAAGGCATCTGTTTAAAACTTTTGGATAGGTACACGAACAAGAAAGATTTAATGTCAAGCATAGTGACAGTATTCAAAATCTGGATCCAGTAAGGTGACCCTGTGACTGAGACCATTGAGTGTTAATGCTTAGAAAATAATGTTTTTATAATAAAATAAACAATGCTTACGGAAGATACGTGTAAACATCATAACATTTTGACATTGGTTTCTTTTCGATCCACAGAATAATCCTGATTAAATTACTATGTAATAATTAATTTATAAAATAGGATGTTTATGCATTCACTGTGCGTATTAATATGAAAGAAAAACAAAAATTAAAATAAAGTTCATGATTACCAAGAAATAGTTAAGATTATTATATTTAAAGTTATAAATTTGTACATAAATATAAGTATTATAGACATTGTAGTATTTAATTAGTTATTACTTTCAATAAACATATTTATAGATCCGCAGTTTAAATCAAAAATTATAATTTTAACATTGCCAGAAACTTAAATTTGTAAGTATGTTTTAATGAAGCTTATTACTATTGTTATTATTTTATTCCCAATTCCTTCCATTGACGAACAAATTTAGAATTACCACCTCATCTATTGATTGATGCTTGCAAAAGCAAGAACTAGGACAAAATAAAAACGCAATGTAGATATGTTGTTAGTAAGAATGCAACGAGTGAGAGGTGCAGTATTGCTTTATATCGCTGGATACCTCTGCTGATGGCAACAATGGGAGACCAGTGTTCAGTAAAACACATTCTGTGGTCTACAACATTTTGAATAAAGTTTCCGATAGACGAAAAGTCTTTATCCAGGAAGTGGGTTCTATGTTGCTATTTTGGTTGAGTATTCATTGTGATTGTAAGTGACAAAGTAAGTATTTGTATAATGTTTTAATTCCTTTTTATTACTGTGGCATCACAAGCGCTGAATACAAGAGATGCAATGGTAAATTGGGGAAGTAACTTGGGAAGAAAGCGTTCCAATGATAAGGAAAGGAAAACTGTTAAAACTACACAGTTATAGAAGACGGTTCTGTTAAGAATCGAACCGCAAACACCCCATTCACCAGTTCGTACTACCGCCACGGGGTGGCCGAGGTCGTTAAGGCACGGAATCGTGAGCGGGAGGTCTGGGGTTCGAATCCCGCCAGGACCGTCCTACCTGACTTTTCCCCAGTCTTCATAACTGGCAAATGCCGAAGAGGTACCTAAACTTAGGCCTGGAACGCTCCCTTCCTTTAAAAAAAAAAAACTTTCACAATACATTTTATTTCATGCATCATCAGTGTCCACCGCATGTAATGCCTCAGTAGTAAAAACGAGCGTTAAACACTATGCAAAACAAAACAAAAACAAACAGTTCGTACCTTAGCAGTCTCGGCCATCCGCATCGGTTAAGTGAATCGTGGTTGACCTTACGTCATTCTTGACTTTCTTTGTTGCTTTAATAGAAAATATTGCAAAATACTCGATGTATACCTCAGATATTAACGTTATAGTTAACCTTAAAGTGTGCAGTAGCAAAAAAACCTTAATTTTGCAACTGTACTTATGAGGATCTCTGTAACTATCAGGATAAATTTTCATGCAGTTTTTATGATAAACCAGTACATATGTACTCAAATAAATTGTTTGTCTCGTTTAAACTTTGAAATGCTTGAGTATTCTAATATTTAAAAATCGCACAATTTCAAAATTTCGCCTGTATTGTGCGCACACATTTTCATAATTATTTCCATTTATTTTCGGCGTATATGTGTTATATATTAATTGTTAAGATTCGAAATATTGGAGCTGCTCTGTGTGATGAAACACTAGTCATATTGTAGTAAAGTATCTCTTTGGCAACTTCGTTATACTGGTGTAAATTCCTATGACGTTAAATATCCAGGCTGCCCCGATTCGATATGGATAAGATAAAAAATTACTGTTACTACAAAACTTTATTTTTTGTAACTTTGTGTATACAGAATTGAAAGATGAGAGATTTCAACAAAAGGTACCGGACACACACTTCCCAACTCGTGATGCTGATGCAATTCTGACCATGTCCGTTGTAGCATCACAGGGTTGGTTTGTTGGAAAGTTCGAATAATTTTTCTTTTTATATCATCAATATGTCTTGGTTTCTGGGAAATCCAAGACAGTCTTCTTAAATTTTTATGATTGCTTTTCATGGCTCAAAAATAGCTGCTTCTCTCTCAGGATTTGCTTGCAACCATTTGTATGTTTTTCCAACACAGAACCTGTTCATTCAAATGTTGTACACGAGAACATTGTGGAATTATATCTTGGTATATTAGGCACAGCATACCAAATACTAAATTCTCGTTGAACTCTCATTAACACTCTCACATTTCGCGTACCTAAGAACACGTTTGGCCTGCTGTTGATTTGTAGTAGGCATTTCAGTAATCCAGCATTTTCATTTCACATTCTACACGATAAACTTGTTTATTGTGGCCAGTATACTACATGAAAATTTCCCTAACTCGTTCATAAAATTGCCACTAATAAGTCTATCCAACTTCATGCCCAAACCGTTCACCGTATGTTAATACATCTTTGTTTCGTTTTTATATTAATAAATATTCCTTTAAATATTCTTAAAAATGTAAAACTTTGGATAATGTGATTGCAAACTAAATCTAATGATATGTTTTGTTTGCTAAGAAATATGAAAAAATTTAGTTGTAAGAAAATTAGTCTAAAGGCAAAGTCCAACTGCGCAAAAATGTATAATTGCAAACTATGGCATATGTAAGCCACAAGCTACAAGTTAACATGACAATTAAAGTTCTCTAAAGCTCAAAATAATGGAATGTATAATCTAAATTTTTTGCAGAAATATAACAGTTTTATTAGCAATAAGAAAGAAAATGTATTTAATGTGGGAAAAACACACTACATTGTAGAGCTAGTGCAGCAATATGTCTAACTTAAGTTATACAATTATTAAGGTATCTAAATGCTTTATCATTTGATACCGTCAATTCGTTACAAATGCTCATGCATAGGAAAAACCCATTCCTTTTCGATGTTCTGTTGGACATCGTTTAAGCAGCATCCCCGTAAATATTTAAACTTTTGCCTTTGTTAACTGGTTATGCATTCAGTAGCCCAGAAATAAAGTATGGTTAACATGGTAAAACGAAGTTAAAATGGAAAACTGCGGCTTTTGTTGATTATTTCAAGTAGCTTATTCCATCTACTTTTCTGCTTGCAGTGCCCGATGGGAAACCTACCATCACAACAGCCCACAATACAAGTTCTACATCATTGCATATCAGCTGGCGTCCTCCACCCCATGATACAATCCACGGAGAGTTTCTGGGATATCGGATCGAATATAGACCACGTGACCGCGGACCAGCAGCCGTCAAGGAAATCTATATTCGCGACGCCAACATAAATGTAAGTACTCCGTGTCCTGAAATGTTATTTCTTTTGAGATATTGCAAAAGCAGTTAGTAATCTATGCGCTTATAACTCAAACCTATTTCTAGATAATAATACATACACTTTGTTTATTGGAGCGTACTGTTTGTATCTTAAACATTCATATGATGTACTGTTGAATACGGCTTCAGAAATGACACAGGGTAAAAATAATTTAAAATGAAATTAAATCTAAAATAATTTCATAATACCTTTGCTACATTGATTATAAATGTTTTGAAAGTAATGTGGTAAGAGCGTTCTTCCTCGAGTAGAGTTTATGTACATCAAAACCATAATAATTCAATTGATTACAACATAGGATTGCTGCGACTGCAGACAAGTGTTTGGATTCTTCCGTTTTCTGCATATTCTCCACTTCTTTCACTCCTTTCAGCACTAAACTGATCATTTTATCTTAGTGGTTAGTATCTGTCGGCTGTAGATGAAATGTGCAATCCTAAACTTGCATATATAGCTCTGACTCAGTGACCTTAGAACTTTGGTCTGTAAACAGGTGGTAGTTTTGATATTCCAATACAGAACTTGGTAAGGTTTAGATTCTGCCACAGAGCTTGGCTTAAGCTTTCTGAAGTGCTATGCATTCACAACAGGCGCAGAGTGGTGTTTCTGTGGTAAACAAATGATGCTTAGAGGGCCCTATCATTTATCCATTCTAAAATAGTCCAATTTTTTCATTCATTATTAAAACACTCAGCAAAGGGTGCTATCATTTCATTTTTGATTAACTTCTGCCAGATGTAACAAAAACTTCAAATACATAATTATCTTTTTATAATTGAGTGATGCTTCTTGATCAATGTGGACTAACCTAGCATAACTTAAGCCTGTCGCAGAATCACTGCTAAATTGTTATGTATGTCCACTTTATAGTTTGCATATAAAATTAAAAACAAATATAAAAGTAGAACGGGTAGTAGCTGATTTAGTTCACTTTGTGTTTTATAATTAATCCCCTTCCATATATACCAATATATACCCTGGAGAGAATGTACAATGCTATGATTAAGTCCATTCTCTTACATGGAAGTGAAATATAAGAATGAAAAGAGCTAAACATGTGAATAAAATTTAATTTGATTATTGGAAAAGGGTTCTCGGGCCCTCCAAAGGAACGTCAAACTGTAGGGTCATGAGAAAGGTTAATAGCATGAAGCTACGGTTAATAGTAAAATAAGGGGTGTGAAATATCAGTTTAGACTAATGCAAGGAGACCAATCAACACTTCGCGCTAAATGCTATAGACACCAGGTAACAAAATATAACACCGACGTTTTGGGCTGCAAAGTCTTCAAGGTAACTGAAAGGAAATGCCCTGGATTTGACAACTAGGTAATGAAAATAATAAAATTGCATGGAATAAGGTTAAAACAAAGCTAGAAGTTGTCACCAGGCAGGAATCGAGGTAGAATGTAATACAAGTCTCCTTGAGCCTATGGAGTGAAATGTAACTAACCGGAGGTAAAGAGGTGTATTTGCTCGTTCTAGGGAGAAAGGCAAGATCAGCTTTCAGATTGGGAGGTTAAATGGCTTTAAAAAAAAAAAAACCCAGATATTCTTGTGGAAGAATCTGTCTTCTTTTTGTGGAGGGAAAGAGGAATGGGTACATATTCTGGACAAATGTATCCACTATAAAAATCTGAGATAAACGCTGTTTCTAGAAAAAAATTAAGGCAATTAGAGCCCAATTGGCATGCTGGGACCTGTTTGCGAATCAACTAATTAGTTGAATATAGGCATTTTCCCAGACAAAGTGCGCGAAGTTAGAATTTTTTCTGGTTAAAACGAAATAACTAGCGTAATTGTGAATAATATATAAGTTTTTTCTTCTCTATATATGTAAATATTTAATTTTTAGTTATTTATTATTATTGTTTTATACCTTTATTGTGTTTTTCTCTTTTAAATTGTGTATCATACTTAAGCATGTATGGTCGACGACCCATGCATTAAAGATATTTTTAATGTGTATATAGAATTTTATAACAATATTGAAAATATTTGAGGTCACAGAGTTAGGTGAAGCCCCCTGTATATGTGTGTACATAATAAACAAAAAAACGTGGTACATAATTCCAAAAATTGTTTCTTTCAAAATAATTAAAATGCATGAAACGTACGCACATCATTAAATAAAACAGATTCTCTCACTTGTTTGTGTTTATTTGGCGTTTGGGTTTGTTTACAATTTATACGGATAAAAAGCTATGCAAAAACATCGTTTTCACCAGTTGTTTCTACTAATTAATAAGAACTAATTTGTCCACAATTATCGAAAATGTATTTACAGTAATTGCAATAGTAAATAAAGAAATTCAAGCTTTTTCAGGGAATTAAATTCATATCAAGAGCTCTGTACTACCATATTTTCCCGCAGCGTTTTTAATTATAAAGCTGTCTGTCCCTGGTTAGCAACTGTAATCGTACAAATATACTTAAATATGAAGAACACGATAGAAATATTGAAGTACATGAGATAACACATTTAGCATTAGGTTGTCCCTGTTTCAGCAGATTGGTTGCATTGCGAAAATCTGGTATACAGCCCTGAAAATTCGAAATCACTTCTTGAGCATATTTTACTTAAGTGTTAGTGTTTTCTTCGGACAAAACGTCTTAATACAGTTGATTTCTCATGCATTCCTCTTTTTACGCTAATTTGTTTTTAACTTGAAAATCAATATAAACTTTGTGTTTATAAGCATTCCTTAGGTATTCAATGGTTGTGAGTATCTTTTCATTAGTGACGCAGTTCTTCCGCTATCTAAATATTATTATGGTTCTATCATTTTCCCTCTTTCTTTGCGTTTTTTTTTTTTTTTCCTCCTGGCTATATTGCATATTTTATATATCTAGTATCCTAAAAGTTATCCGCGCATTCAAACTCATTATTTTAACAACGTACCAAGTTACCAGCCTCTGCCACTATTTTCTGCACGTGCTGTACTCTACGTGTTCTTCCCCTTCTCATTTATTTTGTTTCCAGAACCATGGATCTTTGTTATTAAACGTGTTACCTTGTGTTATAAATGTTTTACAATAGATAAGACCGATAGATTAGTTTCCATTGTATTGAAGTAGTAGGAAGGAGGAGATCTTTTTCCTCAGTCTTGCTCAGTGGCTAGTATTTTGTACTTACGCCCACTTGCGGGAGGAAGGAATGAGGTAAAGGAGAAACTAGGCGGCCTGGATCCACGGGCGACAAGCACAGTTACCCTAATATTGTTTCTAGATAGAACATCCCGACGCCGCTGGAGACATTCTCCAAGGAGTTGGATCTCTTAAAATCATACCAGAAATATTTATAAAGCACAAATCACTATCACACCGCACACAGCATTACCCAACCTTGTCTGGCAATTTTGAATTTATAACATAGCCAAGAATTGAAATGATATGAATTGGGTGAGCGAAAAATTCGTGGAAAGGAGTGATCATTCCAGTATTCGCCTAAGCGACCTAGGAAACCACGAAAAACCCAAAGTGAGGATGACAGACTCCAACGGCTTTTAGTCCTGGACCTCCCATGCAAGCCCAAGCGCAATTGCCTCATCTAATCCGCTCGGTATATACTTTCTCAAACATCGCCAGTTAAATCAACTGCCTTAGTTTGCAGTAATTGTAGGGGGAGTGTCATTGCCCTGCACTTAACCGGATCACGAAAGGATGGTGGTGGGTACTTAAACACTAAAGGCAGTGACTCTGTCAGAATTTCATGACATTATAGGAATTCTTTATTTTATCTCGTGCCACGTTGAGTTTGCGCAGAAGTCTCCAGATATTGATGCTTATAAACTGTGCCTGCCCCATTCGGATAGAATATAAGTAAAAAAAAAAGAGAGACCTGTATCGGTGCATTACTCATTATATTATAAACTTTGGCGTCTACTATAATGTTAAAGAAAATCTTTCGCAGTTTTTTTAGCCTCTGTTTATATACGCAGTTTAAAAGCAATATTTTGCAATTTTAAATAAAAAAAATTAAATGCTTTTAAATATATAGCGTTTTTGCAGGTACTAAATTCTTACATTTCTAATTGAAAATGTTAAAATGACGCTATTAGTAAATGAGAAGCGCCGGTAAAGTTGGCATGCCACTAGCTCATAGAGTTTGTAGTAAAGTATCAAGAAAGACATATATCTTACAATTAATAAAGCATAATACAGAGAAATATGACGTTACAACGTTAGGGGTATTATGTGCAATCGCAACTGCCTGCAACTAGTACAAGCACGTACTAGACTAATTTCTAGAGCTAATAGTTGTTTGGGGATGCTTTTGTCACCAATGAAACTATTTCCTGTTAGCCTATCCGCGCATAATTTTTTTTTATTTAAATTTGCAGAAATTCGGATTCTCTCCCCCCCCCCTCTCTCTCTCGTCTTGCTGTTCTTTCTGTTCCTTTTGACATCCCTGAAAGAGTCGAGGATATCCGCGCCGACCGCTGCTTCCCTTGACTCTGTCTCGCAACTTCGAAAGAGGGCAGTAGTGCAGGAGTAATGGATCAGCATATACGCACCCAGCTGCCATCACGCGGCTTTTGCTACCTCTCTACAGGATATAGATTCGTTTCAGACCTCCCTAATTTCCATAGTCTTCAAGTAGGTACTGAAATTTGAGCTCAGGACCACTAAACACTAGATCGGGGACTCTTCTTGCTGCAAAATATATATTTTTTTATTTATGAATTTATTTTTTCCAATTTAGGATGATTTTGGCATACTTGGATTCAGTCCCTTCTTACACTATTATATATTCTGTGTGCACATTTATTGCATTTTTCGCAGGGTACAATGTAATTATCTGATCTATAACTTGTTTTTTGCCTATAACTTTAAGAAACAAGACAAAAGTGATTATGCCTACGATGTAAATGACGTTTTGATAAAAATAATATATTTGCGTATACTTTCTGACCTAATTTTTTCTATTAGTGCTCATTAAAAATTAGATATTAAAAACTAAGAAAATAGGATATGTTGATATGAAAATGTTGACATTTTATGCCTTGAGGGCAAGGGGTGGAATTAACTTCCAGGCAGAAGGGAAATATTTAATGCACGAGCTGGGGAAACTGTTGGACGAGAAGGGCAAGTCCCCTACATTACTCCGGTAATTCGAGTCTTTAGTAGCACAAATCCCCCCCCAAAATGTTAATTACTTAAACATATTTATTTAAATATTGACACCACCATCTGTTGAAGACTTTGGTTTTACTCCTTTACCTCATATGATTACAGAAGTAAAGAACGCTATTTAAATTTACATTATTCCTTAGTATTAACTTATCTCTGCAATTAAAATGTATTGTTGAAAGGCTTTTAATGTATGATATTATAAGTTCTTAGAAGTTATTTTATTTACGGGCCTACCTGTCATAAATACATCTGACAATTTAATAATTTTAGCTACTTTTACTATATATATATGCTTTCACGGCCGGAGTCTTGGATCTTAACAAACTTCTCTGGGCTTTTGAACCGTGTTCTAATGTTCACTTCATATTTATGGTGAGCTGACGATTCGTCCGACACTATGGCAGACATCTTCAGAGGAATAAAATAAAACGTCTACTTGACATTTAGGGACTGATTCTAAGAATGAGGCTTCGTCATCAATAACTGAAGTGAAAGTGGGACTGTAACGTGGGAAGCGGAAGCTGAAGGGGAAGTGGCATGGCCACGGTCATGGTCATGCTTGTTGTGGTATTGATCGGCAGCAGGATTTCTAACATGCTTCTTAAGAGCAGCAATCCAAGTTCTGTTCATACCTTCCTTCCTGAAGGTTATTGGAGGGTTTAAATGTTTCAATAGGTTCCCTATGTAATCTGCTGTGATTATTTCTGTCAAAAGCAAGGACCTTGCTGATTTCGTAAACCATGTGGTGGTCTTCCAGGTTAATTACATGTTCAGCAACAGCCATAGTGTCGAATGAAACACCAGGTCACTATAAATATGAATTGACCAGTAGACCACTGTCAAAAAGTCCGGAAAAGTTTCTTAAGATCTACTTTTCCTAAGTTCAATATTCTGTTTAGACAGATGCTTTATGTATTTACCACTTTTTATGGCAGTAATTTCTTCAATTCCACCTAACTGGAGAAAGAAGGCTATTTCAAATGATACTAATGAATAATCATCTAATGATGAAAAATCTCGCGCTTCATTGTCACGACCGCTTCAATCGAGAAGAAATTGACAGTAGCATAATAAACAATAATTAAATTTTAGAACTAGTGAAAGGTTTGAAACTAAATACATATAGATATTGTCTACGATTTTAGTAAATAATAGTTCAAGTGGCATTGCACATCAGGCTGTATGTTTCAAGTTTAGAAGCACATTTTTCATATATTTGTCCCTAAAACATAGAGAAACCCCCCCACTATACAGGTGTCCTGAAAAAAAATTCTAATATTTACAGAGACAGCAGTATGGAACAAAACAAAAAAATAAGTCCGTATAAATAAGGATTCAAAAAACAATATGTTCTGAGTTATGGTTTCATTTTGTAAGAGTTAAGACTGCCGATGTTATTAAAAATAAAAAAGAAAAAAATATTGAAATAAATTATTTTATTACTCGGAGCACTTTGGCAAGAAACGTTGTACAAATAGTTGAGGAGATAGTAAGGAACAAAACAAGAAAAAAGCTCCTATAATCATTGGTCGTAAACTTGACATCTTCTGAGTTATGGTCAACAACTATATTGTTTACTACTACTATTACCAATTATCATCACTATTTTTTATCTACTCTTTACAACATGTGCTCCATATGATCGTCAATCATTGCAATACAATCTTTCTCCCAACGTCTGATGGAATCGCGCACTATTTCGAACTCCTAGTTTTTGCCGAATTGCATCATAGATATTGAACACGCGTTCTTGTAGTGTATGCACATCTCTTATAACAACTACATATACAATGACCTTTAAATGTTCCCAAAGCCAAAATCTTGAAGTCAAGGTCAGGAGAACAAAATAAGACCATAACTTTAGAAAATATTTATTTTAGGACCCATGTTTATAGAATTTGTTTTTATTTACTCCATACTACCGCCTCTGTAAATATTGCAGCTTTTTTCTCTTGATATATTGTATTTACATAATGACTTTACATATGCAAGTACACTATTTTATTGCCAATTCAAGTTATATGGTGAGAAATATGCACCATATAACTTGAAAAATAGCATATTAAATTATATTTCTGTAATAATAGAATATTTTAAAATTTGCTATTTTAGTAGCACAACCAATCTATTACCTATAAAATATTAAGTCCATACTTTTCTTTTAAGTTTTTCTGAAAATATCCAATATACAGTGAATCTTCTAAAGCTACCATTGCAATCGTTTCTGAAATGAAATATATTGTTAATGCGTTGTTTTCATCGAGATTAAATTCAAACAAATGTTCATCAATGAGTTCGTGCAACAATTCCAACAATTATTAGAGAGTGTATTATTTTGACATTCTAATCTCATCTAGTTTTATTTTCTTGCAGCCAAACATTATTACAATTGAAAAAATGTGCCTGTACTAAATCACCCTTTGACCAAAAAAAAAAAAATTAATTATCTCTTGAACGCCAAATTCTTCTAAGTCCTACTGGTTACAGTGCGCGGTTAACAAGGTATACAGCATAGCTGTATAGCCACTGAAGCAGTTACGAGATGTTATATGACATGCACTAAATACGCTGTATGTGTTCCGTTAGCTCTATGGCAGAGTGTGCAGTGATGCCGTGGCGAAGAACGCAGGTTCGCCTCTCGGCAAGAAGAACCTTTTTTTTTAATAAAGCTTTGTAACATATTATGACAAATTAATTTCGTAATATTCTTTCCCATACACAGAAGGCGTATACACGTTAACTTATTATGTCTATAATAGTTCCTTCAGTGCTTGTTCTCTCTAAATGCAATATGCGGCACACTCATTCCTGCATAATCACGATGGACAAAAGATGACTTATGTGCACAAATTCAAGGAGCCCTGGACGATACAGCCTCTGGTCCACGCCACAATACACTACACCTATGTCCCAAAGATTGAGGGTAGTTATACATGCTAAGGGTTCATATACCCGAATATTAATTTTTTATTATTTCTATGTGTTTTCACTTTTAAAGATAATTATTTCTGTTCATGTATTTATTTAGTTGTTTGTAAAGAATACTTTAGTTGTGATTGCCTTTTCTGTTTGTGCGTGAAACTCAAATGATACGTCAAAATATAATATGATACTAAGGCAAGATAATTTTCTACACTTATAACATAAATAATAAAAAATGTGTGAGATTTGAACCCATGTGCTTAAGCAGAAAAGCAGTGTCTTCTAAACCGCTCGGTCACCACTACTCTACCCTATGTTCTCTTTCCAGATGCTTATGACTATGACCATTACGTCCTCTGTAGTGTGCTAGTCGCTTCATGCGCGTTGTGAATAAAGCGTTTACGAGCATCCCCGAAGTACTTCGATCGACACGTAAAACCTAGGGGGACGACTCCCCCCCCCCCAAAGGATGGAACCTTTGTATTCGTGGTAGTGGTGTTGGTTGATTCCTTCAGTATACTTAAATTTAACAATGTTCCATTCCTTAATCTAAAATTACATTACAATTTTATATATATATATATATATATAAATTTCACTAAGACAATTTTTTATTCCCTGATATCATTTGTTTGTTCAACAAGAGCTAATGTGAGATGCAGTCGATAATTCAGTTTATATATTTAATTTGTCGTAATAACATATTTATTGTAAAAACAAGTGAAAATAGTAAATTTAACTGAACTCAAATTCGCTCCTTGCAATCACTATATAATGTGATTTTAAGAATTTATGATACATTTAATTTAATCCCCAAATATCTCTGGGAATATTTTATTAAACACTTTGCTCATAAAACGGCAGTAAAAATTTGGTAATGTAGTTTTAATAAACTTCGTGTGTGCTGTGAAGGTTAAAGGCATTTTTTTCTTTCTTTTTTAATTACTTTCTTGTAACGAGTTAGTAAGTCGTTATATCTGCGCTGAAGGCTTGTAAGGAGTTCTGGAAAGTTTGTACGCCTTTATGCTTTTGAGTTCAGATATTGATGTTTGGAGATGGCAGTTATTGCTTTTGTAGCAGATGCCAAAGGTGGACAAAACATATTTTGTAAAGTAGGGAGCTGTGGGATGAACCAAAATCAATATCATCTTTTGCTCTCAAACATAGCATGAATGAAAATTTTTAAAGTTTGAAGTAAAAGTTCACCGCTGCGCCCGCATATTTGCGTACAGATTCATAGATGACTAAGACGTTAACTAGAATCGAATATAATTTTGAGGTCTTCGGGAAAGAAATGACCCTTAGAATAATGCAAAAGAAGAAATTAAATGTACTGAATCTTAGTTTCTAGGAAGTTAACTCTGAAATACAAAATCTTGGTTATCTATCCCGGAAGTTGTGCGATATGTTAGTAAAGAATATTCTTAAAAATCCCTATACTCATATACTTTCAATTGAGATATTGCATCACTGGGAAATATGTAAAATACCAAACGAACTGAGAATGACTGAAGTAATTTCATAATCTAAAAACTTAATAAATACATCAAATTATAGATTCCCATCTTGCTCTAGGCCTGCTCTCAGTTATATTCATTTTTGGTTTATTTAAAATGTAGCTTAAAAGTTTGTTTTCACTCATTTTTAACGTATTTGAGTCAACTTATTTTCCCTCTTGAACCAAATCATTTAAATATATATTTAACACATCTGCGTTTATGTCACTTATCTAATTAAATGAGCCAGTCACGGATATTGAAAATATCATTTCCGCCCATTTAATGTTTTCTTTTGTCAATTATGTTTAATGTTCAGTTTCCGCAGGTGTAAGTCAAAACTGGAACCGGCATCACATTATAAAACGTTTAACTGAGTGTCTTTTCTGATATGATTCCGCAGTGTTCTAATTGTTCCTAAATCTTTTTATAATCGTTTTGTTTTCATTTTTAACTGTTTTATATAACAGATGCAATGACCTGTATAATTAAACATTTTAACTTTTTTAATAATTTTTATACGGCTGAATTTTATATCCCAGATGATTTATACCTAAGAACGCCATACTTTTTCTCTTTTTAACTGAAATTTTGAAATTTAAGGTATAAGTCATCTGTATTTGTGGGTTACGGCTATTCTTCTGTAGTGAATCAGTAATAAATAGTGTTATGAAATCCGCGCAGAGAAAGTTTGATGGTTGGGCTGCCATCTTATAACTCTTATGTTGCTCCTGTAGTGAACAATTCTCACTGAGAGGGTTTCCTCTTCCTCTCTACATTATTTAAATATAATTTTATCTAATTCTGAAGACCGCTGAAGACCTCAACGTTTCCCTTTGCAAGGGATCCTAACCAGATATCCTATGTAACTCGCAAATTGGGAGAGGCGATTACCCCTGATATGGGTTAACTCATTTATACCCCATCTTGTTACCCTTCCTGTGAATGCTATATACAAATTATACATCGACTTTTTAAATGATCGTTTTCAAAATATCTCTGACTGTATTCCAATAAAAAACGAGAAGTCTTAGAAAGGAAAGATCTATATTGACAGTGTTTTTGCGCTCAAACAGATAATTTAAAATAGAGAAAATTTAAAATTTGGAGTTTCCCAGGGCATTATTAATAGTGAAAAGTTATTTGACCGGGAATACAGGAGATAGCTGTGATCGGTTATAAAGAATTCCAATATATATAAATATAAACAGCTATATTTAGAATAAATTCCGGCAAAGAACTAACGTATCGTGAGACAGAGATGCAGTATATCACTAACGCTATTTCAAATTTACATTAATTATTTGATTAACAAATGGAATAGCTTTAAAGACAACATAATTCGCTAAGGACCAGGTAACCATGTAGGACAGAGATGAAAATGTAAATGAAAAGATATACAAGAAAGCCAAACTATTTATAAGAAGCAAACTAGTGGGAACAAAAATTTTAATCAATGATGATACTATACCTCAACAGGTAGCAGACGTTCAATTCGTTATTTGTGGCAAAGAGAAATATATAGGTAGCAAAATTATTAATTATCAAAGAATAATAAGGACAAGTCAAAGAAAACAAATAAAAAGAAATTCAAATAAAGTGCAGAGTAATAGAAAATGTTACTGAATATGAATAGTATGTAACACGTGTTTCACCGAAAAGAATTCCTAGGCAGAGGGATTTCACCTATCTGCCCCCCCCCCAAAAAAGTGGAGATTCAAAGGACTCGATTGTGAATCCGGAGCAATTAAAAGGCGGCTTTAAGAAGAAAAAGATATCAAGCTTCCCCTTTGTAGCTAGTTAAAGTTTTATGCTAAGAAAACGGTGATGTAGTGCCCTTAAAGCCACTGGGATTGTTATACAGCAGCAAACACCTTTCGCGTTCCTTTGATAATAAAATACATTCATTTACCCACTGCAAATTGTGTCTGCATCTCAAAGTCATAGAAGACTTTAGAACATGAAGTGAAAAAGCTTGAAGGAGATTTTTTGTACACATGCCCAGAGATAAATAACGAGGCCTGCCCCAATTGCTCGCTCAGTTGCATATACCAATGAGCAGTGATAGGGGTGGAGAAAGAGGTAGCTATTTAGGTGATCATTCCTCAGTGCCGTTTATGGTGAGAAATTCTTGTCTGTAAAAACCAGAAGGACTGGACACACATGTAAGCAAACGTCTTGTGAAGAAGAAATTGATTCGAAAAATCTGTTCCTAACGGGTTCCGCGAATGTTGTTGACTGATACACATGAGGAATGTGATCACTTCTTCTTGCACATAGTGGCCATACAGTCCTGACCTATCATCTTGTGACTTTCATTTGTTCGATATGTCAAGAAATTTTTGAAGGGCAAACGCCTCCACAACGACGATGAAGTCCAGACAGCGGTACGGAACTGGTTCACGCAGCAACCAACATCCTTTTTTGGGCTTGTCTGAATGCGCAGATTGTGTTCCTCTGCTATGACAGTGCCTCATTTTCATTCCTTAAATATTGCCGCTTCTATAGTGTTTAATTTGTAATTCATTGTATTCGTTTAGATGAATAAATGGTTCCGAACGGGTTTCAGTTAATCAATCCTCCTAAATAATGAATTATATAATATTGTAGCACATATTTACAGTACTTTGAAACTGAACTAAATAATATTTATATATTTTAACTAAATAATCTAAATGTAGGTTAAATGTTTAAGTGCAGATAGGCGTTTTGAGCATGACTTGCGTTGCCTGGTTTATGTTTAGGAAGAGATTTTGAAAGCGTCCAAGTGATGAATACCACATTGGTTAGACGGTTTTTTACATGTCACATAAGCATTTAACTTGTATAGTATTACCAGCAAATTAAGGTTTATTTATACTATTCTCATATAAGTATTTTAATTATTTTGTCAGAGCAAATAGCACAAAGTTTACTGTGCTCTCACTTACGGTATGAGGCTTTAGCATATTCTACCTTATCATATAGTATAGTTCTGCGTTTATTATATCCGAGGGGGTTGCAAAAGCAATACTGAATGCAATACTGTACTAAATAATTTTATAATGTCGCATTGAATACATTGATCTTATCTTGACCGCTTTAGTTCATGTGAATTTCGCAAAGAGTGGAATGGTCATGCTGGACTTTGCTGCCAGGCGAGAAAGAGGAGAGAATAGATAAATTTGTGTTGAATGTTTGATAACAGGGGAAAGGTGTTAGGGAAACAAATTGAGTGAATCCAGCTGTGTCCTTGAAACAAAAAATAAAATGTTTTCCTAAAATCTTCCCTTTTAATCTCTCTCTTATATCTAACGTCATTTCTTATTATGTTTTTTACTTTATTTGCTACTTATAAGTTTTCTTTTATTGTTAAATATATATGTAGTTATAATTTTATGGAATATTAAATATCTAATAATCTAATATATTGCATGGAATCATTGTAGTGCAATATAAAACGGTTGTTCAAGTTTTGTTGTTATGGTGCAATTAGAATAAATTTCAGCACCATGTGCCTTTGATTTTGCTGATGAGATAGCCCTATTTAAGTACTTACTTTTCTGTAAGCATTTGTGTTATTGAAATACCCAACCCAACATTCGCATTCACAACCAATCAAAGCATGAAATAAAACCTGGCTGGTTGCTTGGCACTCAGTATAATACCTGGGCTCCTCCTGAATATGGGCCTCAGATTTCAATCTTGAGTCGGCTTACTCAATCATTTCTATTTTTCTTTGCTTCGTTTATTTATAAGGTTAAGTGTACTTAGGAAGCATGGGAAGTTCTAATGCTAACTCACTCATCGATCAGGAATTTGAGTTCGACACTGCAGAGGGAGTAGCAATATGCGCACCGAGAATCGCAGACTACATTAAGCTGAGTGCTGGTGAAGATGGGAGTGAGACAATTATGGAGCGACGGCGGAATTAGTGGTAACAAAACTGTAGTACCCAGGCGCCGCATCGTTCGCCATATATCCCATTTTTGGCCATTAGATTCGAACCGTAGCCGTTTCAGTAGGAGGCAAGCAGTCTAATCAAGTGATCATAATGCCGCCAGAGTAGGCCTGTTGTTGCTGCATTTCTTAGATGCAAATACGGTAGACTTTTGTTGATACGGGAGATATGTCTTGAAGGGAGCAATAGGTAAACGGAGGTCCCAAGCTTAAATGTCGTTTCTTCTTTTGCTATTGTGCCTTGTGTTAAAGAATATTGTACCGATCAAATTAAAATCAACCATTAATCGCCGGTCTGTAAGGAACAATTGTCGGGTTTATTATTTCTAATCGAAGGACTACTTTCAAATACAGTAAATCTCACGTTACATTTCATTTATAACGGATAGAATACATTGGATATGAGCACCACAGTTCAAAGTAAAGGCCTAAAATGTTCTCCGTGAATGCATTTATGCTTAATGAGTCACAGAATGTCTCACACTTCACAGACCCCAGAATGATTTTGAATACGTTTCGAAGGCAATTGCAATGCGTCAGTACAAGAAAAATACATCTACCTGTTCACTAACCGATCATTTTGCTTTTATGTCTATATGAGAACTGTCATAGATGGCGATAGTGCACAGCGAGCTAATCAAGAGCGTAAACAATATACTCAACCATCCATGTACGTAATAACAAATTTCTTGTCTACCTTCATATGTCTGTATTTGAATAAGATGGGTAAGCTCAAAATACAGTCGTTTCAATTGCCTAATTATATAGACGGCGTTAACTGCTAAACAGTTAATATACAATCTGCTTTGTTGAACTTCAAGTTTGAAGTTTTCCTTTCATGGCTCGGCGTATCTAAGTGCTCTTGTCATAGCAGTGCGCATTATAATTAGCTAGCGATACACAGATACTTGAGCGATAAAAATATTTGTTGATTGAGTGGTGAACTACAACGAAATAGAATGCAGAGAAAATAAAACAAAGAAAACCATTCATAATTAGCAATTTCTTTGAAGTTGTAAACCCTTATTTGTGCTCCAAAATAAGAAACACTAATGGGTAATTAGATACAAGAGCTTCGAGATGTTGCACTTCTCTAATTAATTATTCAGTCTTGCTGTTTTAAGAAGTAGCTTGATGTGATTAAAATTATAATTTAAAATTAATGCTCTGCTTTATTTAAAAATAAAGGAATCTCCAAACGCTGAGTTATGTTTACTAATGATTTTCAGTCACTATAATTTCTTATATCCTTAAACATCTTTTTCCCAATTAAATACTCTGGGGGAGCCATAGCAAATAGAATTTGCTCTTCCAGTCTATAAATAAACACTCTATAAGAAGCTTTTGCAAGCAAAGTAATGCAATTTAAAAGTCTGTGTGCAGCCGACTGTTGTGCCTCGTAAATTGCGAAAATGTATTGTAGTGCAACCTATTTTTTCTATTGCTTACTGAGCATTTGTATGCAATTCATTCGCCTAGTATCAACACGATTTTACAAAGATTTCCCAGTGTTTTGAATCTTTATATTTCACAAAACGGGTTTAACAAAGAACAGTAAGGTAAGTTTTCTCACCGTAGATATGTTATACATCAACTCGAAAAGTTCTGTTACCAAATATATTCGGAGCCATTCACAGCTGATGGTCCTAAGCGAAGACTACAGAGAAGAGAAAATAAGTTGTCAAAGATGAACAGTTTCATCATTTCCTTTTCAAATAATGTGTTATATTTTGCTATATGCATTAATGAGGAAATCAATTATATGGCACTAGCTCAATGACCGATACCCACCACTACCGTGATCTCATTAAGCTACACAATTGCCATTTGTATACAAGTACTAGTATATCAACCGATTAGAAAATTGTTGCTAAATTTTCAGGTATAACATCTCTGTCAGGAAGTGAAACTTTTAGATTATCGAAAAAATGTGAATCCAAGATGTTTTATTAATAAGAAGTCGAAACCAAAAACCCGGATTTTAACAGAGGAGAAGATTGATAAAATGTGCTATGGATTAGAAACCTCATAGAAGGTCCTTAACGCAATTAACCCAGCAAGTTGGTGTATCTGTCGGCAGTGCGTACAAAGCCACTCAGCTGCTGCACCTTTATATAAAATTATGGCAGTACATGAAATAAAACTCATGGAAGCGCTGAAGTTAAAATTATTAGTTTCATTTCGAGCAGATGTAGTATCTAAGGTGCTGGGCCGAAGTAGGCTTGACGAATTCAGGCTTCAAGAGTCGACCATTTTTTGGTCTTAAAATATACATCTGGAGAGGTGATGAATTATTTATTTTAATAAATTGGAGAGAATAAAATATTGCTTTATATTGATAGCTAATTTAATATGCAATATTATTGAGAATAAACTTATTTTCTACAGATAAAAATTTTTGTGTATTACATAAATGGAAATGTAATCCAATTCATACTGGCTGCACGACTCGCCCCTCGCAAGCCCTTCTCGGATTCACCGCCGCAGCAATGCTCCATACTCTAACCTCAATGCAAAAAGGCTACATTCTAGACTTTGCTCATAGTGCTTGACAGTACTGAAATGAACATAAAGCTAATTTCATTTTATTGTTCAAATGCTGGCATTGTTTATTATTATGTCATTAATAAAAATTTACATATTGATCGTCCATTAAACATCCTTAGTCTTTGTAAATTCCTGCCGTTCTCTGTAGTACATGTATATCTCGACCAAATACATACCTGCATCGCAAACACACAGCACATCTGAGTCTCACCTACTTTCATACATAAACGGGTAACAAAAATAAAAGAGTTTATTACCAAACGTACGTATAATAACGTAGATGACAGAGCACGTTCGTGTTCGTAGTGAACAGAAACAGTCACTGTGCTGGAAATAATTACGTACAGACTTGATAATGAAGTGTGTCATAAATATTGGACTTCACTATTAATAAGCTTGTTCATGAAACATAAGTTTTAAAAGTAAAACAAGCACATTAAGCTATAACATTACTGTACATAAAGGTGCGTTTAAATGGAAGTTTAACACAGTTGCCTGTAAAATTAACAACCAAATAACGTTCACTTTGAATAAAGAACACGGACATTTTATGTTTTTCCAAACATAATACAGCAACTTCAACGTATGTTTGCTGCGGCTTTCGAAATTTTGGAACTATCACGTTTATGTTAAGAAAACTGGACTATCTATGATAATTATACTGTGAGGTTAGTCGCCCGAGTGCGGCAACTTACTAAGGTAGTGTAACCGCTACACCGGGAAAAATGAGATTAGTCGCCAAGCGTAAAATTAGTTTTTTTTTATGTTAATATTTATATTTTTACTGAAAGCAGAAAATGATACTGTATTTAAAATGTAATAGTAATATTATTATTATTATTATTATTATTATTATTATTATTATTATTATTATTATTATTCCTGACCTGTGTTATAAGTAGCGATGAAACATGATATACCATTATCTACCATGAACACGAAGTTGGCTTACATCAACCATACAGTGTAGCTAAACTTGAACTCTGCTTCACGGTCTGATATAAACAGCAGGTTTCTGCTTTGTAGCCGGAAACTAACCCCGTCACATATTCTAGCTCCCGTCAAGTTTATGCTGATATCTTGTTTCTAAGCGATTGTCCTAATTTCTAGTTATAAAGAGGTTTAAAGTAATATCCCTCAGAGGCAATACATTTCCAACATTTGTGTGCAAATTCGTGTAATACATCTAACATTTCTTCCATGATAAAACAGCGGTTCAGAACACGCTTCTTGTCATCGAGAGATCCTGTCTCTCGTAACATTTTAATAAGTTGGCGAACATTTGCTCTTCTTGAAATACGATGGCAGTATATTTTGCCTCACCATTTGTATACATACTCTGCATAAAACTCGTTCTTCAAGGCTATGTATATTGAATTGGCATAACAACGAAGAACAATTAGCACACAATTTACACAGATTAAAATGCAGAGAAACATACGAACGCACAAATCGCTGACAAATATTCCCTCATACTGGCTATTAACTGGCATGTACTGTTTCCTTACGCATCTTGACTTGCGTCTTTCAGTAGACAGCCCTGCGCTCTGATGGCCGCAGAGCTGTCAAATAAACTAACTATATGTGTACACCGGCGAAAGCTAAGGT
The DNA here is from genome assembly GCA_030762175.1 of Metallyticus violacea. Classification (NCBI taxonomy): domain Eukaryota; kingdom Metazoa; phylum Arthropoda; class Insecta; order Mantodea; family Metallyticidae; genus Metallyticus; species Metallyticus violacea. The sequence continues at coordinate 293,345,258 of CM060846.1, forward strand.
ACAATGTTCTACCTCCTTGGCATTATATGACTTGAACGCTCATATGCCTCTAGATGAAATCACTGAAACTAGCCGTCGATCTGGTGATGTAGTGGTAACCATACTTGCCTTCTACATACAAGTTCGGAGTTCAAATCCAGCCAGGACAGATGGATTTTTTCGGGCGTAAAAATCCTAAATATGGCTTCCTTCAGAAGAGAAGTAAAGCCGTGGGTCCCCTGTCATATATTTAAGGCAAGAAAAAGAACCTCAAGCCTGAAAGAAGAGACCTCGGAGCAAAATTCCTCGGCCGTTTCAAGCCCTGAGTTGAATGGGACGCTAATGACCTGGGTTGTTAAAGAGCGTCCGTGAACTAAATTAAAATACAAATAAAATAAACAAATAAAAAATAGAAAACAAAGCTCAAACTAGCCTTTGTATCCAAGGTAAACAACTTTCAAAAATCAAAATCACTTAAATATAAAATAATTAAATGTTTCAACTTTAAGATCTTATCAGGCTTTTTTCCGTGAAAACTATTAATATATTGTTAAAATATTAAATAATAAAAATCAGCAACAATATGTATTTTCAAATTATAGTCCTTAATGTTGGGAGAGGTTTAGGGATTTCAATCATTATTCCTCCAAATATAATATGTTTTATGTACATAGGATATAAATAAAATAAATCTAGAAATACATGAAAATTAAAAGTGCTCAATACAATAACAGTTCCAGCTAAAAAGTACAAAATGCTTATATATAAATGAAATGGTTATTATGAGGTTGACACTAGAAATTATAATTGCGAATTCTTCCTCTTTGAATTTGAATAAGGAAATGCAGTTATCCGGAATACCATGTTTCTGTGGAAGTTTTCATAGTTTTACTTTCCATATAGTAGAACATTTTGTGATTTTAACTATGATTATACATAAACAAAGTATACGCACACTTATTTTTATAATACCAGTAATTTTCACTTCAAAACAAATACCAGCTCAAATATGGTAGTGGTGCAGAAAAGAGGCACGTGTGCGATCAGAACGGCGTGACTCCTGGAGAGTTGTGGCAGCTGTAACAATTTTTGCAATAAAATCCATCTCAGACTTCTTGGTGTTGAAATTTGAACATTTAAGTTAAAAATAAATTACAGTACAATGCCAAATCCGTTTATTAAGCGCAGATTTAGTTTACAGCCCATAAGGATTTAATAAAACAAAACTTAATTTTTAGTCTCGTCTATTACCCCTGGAAATTTAGTGTCTGGCGCAATGTCTGAATATCCTCTATATATTATTTTAGCAACTAGCTTATGTGCGCCTTGTTTTAATTCCCTGTAATAAAATATAACATTTAAATATTTCCCTTCAAGATTCTTTGAAAGTTTATTTAAAAATATGGTTACCGTGATTTTTTATTTCTCTTAGCAGGTGTAATTATCGGTATCAACACATGCTCTTATGTGCATTTTCTAAATAACTATATTTGTTTTTTGTAATAAGACATTGGTTACTAAAACAAAGAAAAGTAATAAATTCTAATTTTCGACGTATGAATGCGTAAGCAAAGTAAACAAACACAGATTGTCCTAGATTATTAAAGCAGTTGTGCAGAAAATCTACAGCTTTTGAAGAAGCTTCTCTCTTCGAATGAAATGAATGTGAACGTGAGTTTAGTCGCTTTGTAACTCCACAATGGAGATTATCTCGCTGCTATGTTCTTTCCCGTGATAACTGTGACAGTGCCTTTAGAAACCACCAGCCCGCATGCATTGTACATGAGATCACGCACGGTGTGGTCGTAAATTTCTGAACAGGACGGACGAGCTAGACAGGGGATGCAAACACAGACAAGAGAAGCAGACCCGTTCGATCAACTTGTTAACTGAATGATACATTATTCTGGACATTGCCACTGATATAATCCTACAGTATGCGATAGGTAAAGCATATTTATTAATGCCTTTCTGATGAAATGTTAAAGTAATGCATTGTTCACCTTCCATATGCACTAAGCTGCAGCCTTCGCAAACCAGTGTGACCGTATTTTGATGTTAATGAAAATTGTCATTATCTTGGCTATCTCATGAAATATATGTCAAGCCTACTCCCTACAATAAACTGTGATTGACAGTTTGACACCATTAGTGCACTCTATATTGATTTAGTGTAGCAAAAATATGCTTTATGAATGAACAGAATGGATGACACGAATGATTCTTAGCTGTGGAAAGAAAATATTTGCTTTTAAATTTCTAAATCTTCGCAGTGCAATTCAACTTTTTAACCCTGCCAGGTGGAATAAACTTTACCATTTGTAATTGAATGAGTTCTAATATAATGAATCTATAAACGTCACCGCGCAGTTGATTCGGGGATAAGAGATAAATACATTTATGTAAGGGAACATTTACAATTAGATACCCTTATCCCACAGTCAGTTGCTGCCACATTACTCGGTTCACGGGTGAAGCTACCGAGCAACCGCCTAGACCAGTCCTATGATCTCATCGTACACATGATTTGCTGACGCTGGAAGGTATGAGGTGCTGCGAGCGTATAAGTTATAAGCGGAATCGAGTCATTTTTTTTTTTTTGGTTTAATGCCCTTATCATATCGTTCTTGACTTTATTTATTTTTAATATTTCCATATCTGCTAATTCATAATGAAAAGGAATACTACATCGTATTAAATAAATATTCTAAGAGTGCTCTTCCAATAGAGGGTACCGGAACATGTGTCCTTTTGATCTTTGTAGGTTACTTCTGTTGGTCTATTGTTTAGAACTCTCTTAAGTCAACCCTTACAAACTGACCTGCTGTCTTAGGTTTTAAGAGTATATTGTTCAACTGTCGTCAGAACTACAATAAACAAAACATCATATGCATATCCTTAACGTTACACGGAACAAGGGGTAGTTTCTTAGGGGGCGAATCGCCTAAGTTTTGTCTCTGCTCATTTAGTTGGACATTCTTCTGACATAGCCGACCGTTAGCAAGAGTTTCCGCACGTTTCGAGTACGGTGATCCGTTCGGTGTAAACTGTGATCTTACACATTTGAAATCGTGTGAAAGGGAAGATTTTTTTAATAACAATGAGTTGCTCTTTCAATGTATATTTGAATTATTTATATCTTTCCATTGGCCACTGCCTCGACTTGAATCCGCGGAATTCCAGTGTTAACAGTGGGCTGTCCTCATTGTGGTCAGGTTCATAAAATTCCATAATTATAATGTTACACGATGCTTAATACATATGAAAGATATTGAGTGTCATGTAGTGTTACTGATTAGCTAGCATGGCTACTGTGGTAAAAATGTTTGGTAAGAATAGGTTTAATGAAAGAAGGCTGAGTTACTATCACAATTAAAGGCGTTTATATTTTTTACATCTAAAGGAAAAATGTGAGCAAAGGAAAGGAAAGAATAGAGGTGGATAAATTTATACAAGGTGAAATAAGACGTTTAATTAATGCATTTTATATGTTAGGAAGACCGTACCTACAATACATTTGGATGGGTGGGTGGATGGCCTTCGGCACTTGTGCCATGCTCCCTTTTTGACCATGCTCACCTCTGGAGGAAAGGATGAGTTGAAGGAGACAAGGAGGCCAGAATCTACGGGGGTTGAATACGTGGACGCAGAAGTGTTCCTAACATGTTTCCAGATAGAAACCCCGACACTGGCAAAGTCATCCTCTCTGAGCAGTTCTAGTCCCTCAGAAGGCCCGCTTCTATTCCAGAAGCCGGAGCAGAAGCCTTTACAAAGCGCAAGCCACTATTACACTGCGCCAGCCCACCTCTCCCTGGAACATTCATCCCTATAACAACCAAGGGAATAAAATGAAAGAGCGGAAAAGTTGTTGAATATCAATATCCTTCTCAGCATTCGTGACCAGGGGATACCACGAAAAACCCAAGGTCAGGAGAGCCGGTCTAAAAGAAATTTAATCCGGTACATTCCGAATGCGAGTCTCAAGCCACCCAGTTCGGCACAATGCACTAACAGAATGAAAATGTGAATTTGGAAAATAACACCTCAATATTGCTAATATGATATTTAGGATACAAATAGAAAAAGTATTACTCAAACAATTAGCAACTGAAATTCTCTGTAACCTTCCACCAGCTTCACTACTTGTTATGAATATAGCTGGTAATCACAGGGTGCAACAACCTAGTACAGTCCACTGCAAATGGCGAATACAGCGTATGGTAACACTATAGTTTCCGAAACTATGTTCATTCTCCGGAAATGCCTGGTGGGGTATCTGCGAACGGCTGGCAGATGGGGTTTGAAGCGCTGTACAGTTCCTTATACGTGAAGGTACAGGAAGCCGCTATATAGGCAGACGTACTTGTAGAATTTCATCTAGTTCTCTTCGGTTCAAACAATATTTTAATCATCTAACAATGGAACACTTTCGAATTTAGTATCGAACAATCGGGATTTATAAAAGTATAAACGGTTTGGGGAAATAGAGAAAACGATTATATATCAAACACCAGTCCTACTTGTGACGCTTTTTTTTTTTTTTTGAATGATTTATTTATGGACGCTCTTTAACAGCTCAGGTCATTAGCGTCCCTTTCAACTCAGGGCGTGAAACGGCCGACAAATTTTGCTCAGAGGCCTCTCTTTCAGGCTTGAGTTTCTTTTTCGTGCCGTAAATGTACGACACGGGTCCCACGGCTTTATTTCCCTTCCGAAGGAAACCATACTTAGGATTTTTACGCCCCGAAAAAATCCATCGGTCCTGGCCGGGTTCGAACCCGCGATCTTGCGTTTAGGAGGTAAGTATGGTAACCACTACACCACCAGGACCGACCTTGTGACGCTGGTTCAATGAAATTCACCTCAGTACTTCGGTAAGCATATACGCAAGTAACAAAATCTACCTTAAACTGTACAAAATCTGCACAAAGATTTAAAGACGAGATCTTTAAAATGTAAGCAAACTGAGACTCGGATAAACCAAAGAAATATTGTCGGTGGAAAAACAAAACTAGCACAGCATTAGTACGCTTGAATTAATATGCCACCATTCCGTTTAGGACAATATTCTCTAATGTTTTTTGGAAAACCATTAGCTCTGTGCTAGCTCGAGAATAAACCACATTACAAATTATGAAAGGAGCATTTTCTTGAATCTTCAATGTACACTACTGTGAGAACGGCAGCAAACGGGATTAGAAAAGCATTTCATGACGAATGTGAGAAGGGAAGCGCACTTGAAATATGGACTCCAACATCAGCAGTACGCCTAATACCAGAGACAAAAACGATTAAATTTATAGCTAGAGCCCTATAGTAACAGATACATATTTTTAGAATGTCCACTCAGAATTGAAATATTTTGAAATTTCAGAAGAGAATCCTTTTACATAAATAACTCTGTTCCAAAGTTAGGACGAAGATTACTTTTAATCATCTTTGTTAAAAAAAAACTTATTTACATGTTTTGGTATGGTAAATTTAAATATACGGTTGGGCTTTTAAAATCTATATTCTACGGTTTTTATATATAATCTTAATTTCTAGAAATATTGAACTTCAAGAGCTACATACACGATAGTTGAATTAAATTTTTCTTTTCACATCTTCTTTTTCCGTTTCTGTAAGCACTATTGAAATACAAAGAGGTTTAAAACTGGCTTTTTTAAGATTAAAAACTTATTCTCATGTTTCATATTTTTTTGAAATTATGAACCCTCAAAATAACATTGTTATATTTTCAACGATAAGATATTTTCAAAAACTGTTCCCACGATTTTGAACTTTTCTGAATAATAATTTGGTTTTGATAAAGTTAATATCTATTTTATTCAGAAATAGAATGTCTACTTTTCCAATAATGTAACTATCCTCAAGCGTACACAATAAACTTATAAGAACTTTTCTGAATAATAATTTGGTTTTGATAAAGTTAATATCTATTTTATTCAGAAAGAGAATGTCTACTTTTCCAATAATGTAACTATCCTCAAGCGTACACAATAAACTTATAAGCAACTACAGTAAGCAAACAAAAACAAGCAAGAAAATAGCAAGTAGCAGATGCATCAGTTCTGACATTTTCAAGCTCCTCTCTTTAGGGAAGAGAGTAGAGACGTTTCAAAATCTCCAGAGAACCTTTAATGGCACCAATGAAAAAAGCCCACAAATAAAGTCATTGTTTAAATAAATTTATCGACAAAAGTTTACAGTGATGTGAGGTATTGAACCTCAAGCAACAACCATCAGCTCTTCTATGGAGGTGAGGTGATATTTCTCCAGGTAGTATACGAAAGTTCACTCATAAATTGTGAATTTCTCTGCATGAACTTCTGCATGCTATCGTTCCTGAGCCTCTAACTTGATCGTCGGGACAATGAATTAGACAGAAGTAGAGCCTTATGGAATGACAAGCTTGTCCATGCATCGACAGGATCCTTTATGAACAATATTCTGAACTTCTCCATGCACAATCTGACCTTTCTTCCTCAATGCGTCAGCAGTCACTGATTTTATCGTATATCTTGGAATTCTAACTGAAAAACAGGCACCAAATACATTGTCAAACGTTTCAATCTCACTTCCACAGTGTAGCCGAATAGTTAAAATGAATACATGACAAATTTAGGGAAATTTTCAATTTTAAATACACTTTTCTCCATTATAACATTTGTTTAAAAATGTATTAACATAAAGCTAAACTTTAAGCTGAAATTCAGACTGTTGATATCAATAAAACTAGGCAACGTTTCTTACAATTAAATTCAAAATTGTAGTATTTATTGAAACAAATTTGTTCAGAATACTACCTGCAAACTTACAGATTGAAGTAATGGCAGTGTTAATATGCGATTTTCAGTTTTCTTTTCAGTTGCACATTTGCGGTGTAGATTATCTTTAAATTGGTGAGTTTTTGTTTGCAATATTGCATCTATCTTTGAAGCACGTTTGATTAAACTTCATCAAAATAATATCAAAATACAGCTTGCCACTACGTGTTTTATTTTTAAAAAAACACAACCATGGATAGCTGAACAAATACTTCCAGTATGTGTCAGGTCTATAGCAGTACTAACAGATTCAGCACACTACTAAAATGAAACGAAACATTGAGCACGAAATTTAATTGTTAAGATACAAATTATTTAAAAAATCATCGAGTAGAGAAAGGTGCTTGGCTGGATTTGATTTAAAGGTTCAATTGTGATCACATGCTAAAAGGATTTAAGGCATAACTTGACCAACGTTGTAGATATCGAAATCATTCTTTCACAGGAACGAAATTGAAAATTTATTTTCTAACTAACAAGTAAAAGATTTTTTTTTTTTAATCTTGACGATGTGTATTACCCACTTAATAGCAGTTATTTTACAGAATTTTAATGTATGTTAGGCTTGCTACATGCATTACGCAAGTTGAACATATACTACAAAAAGTATGTATGTTTTAGAAGTTTATATATGTGTACATTGTGAGTATTAATCTTAAGTAGGTCGAGGTCGCTAAGGCATAAACGAGATGTGTGCTGCTCAAATCCTTCCAGGATTATTTTTACTGACTGGTAATGGGTCCTTTACACAATTGAGTTCTCATTTTATCATGTAATGGGATGTATATTTCATCAATGATCAACGCCAGTGATACCACAGCAATAAAATCGCACGTTAAACCCGTTTTAAAAAAATAATAAACTCGATATCAGATTCAGTGAAACATAAAGCACGTTTAAACTTCCAGGAAAAAATTGTGTCAATTAGAATAGCTTCCACAGTGGTTCGTGTTGTAGACAAAATGTGAACGGCAAATATCGCTTGGTGCTGTTTCTATGCATGGTGTGGATTTTGTGGCACTATTATGAAACCAACTCTCTTCTGCTGTCAAGGGTGTCCACTGTCGATATCGTAAAAACTTTAGGCTTGTATTCCCGGCAAAGGTTTAACATAAAAAATAATAAAATGCTTTATTGTAGAGCATAGTTTAAGTTTATGTAATGTTTTGAAAAATCATGTTTTCAAGATACATATTATGGTATTGTTAATGTAGGATTTATTCTTTTGGGACTTTATTGTTTGTGTTGTTTGTGCAAGATGTAAACACTTTCTATAAATGCAAAAGGTGGAAGGGATCACATAATAAAACAGTTTTGTACGAATTAGCAGTTGCATACTAATATTCATTGTTTGCAAGTAATACCAATGGGGGACTCACCCCATGGAGTTTATACCTATTCCTGCAGTAAAACTAGAGTGAGGTTATGTGAGTTACCGGCCAGCAGAGCGTGGCTTCGTACTGGAAGCCAGTTTTCAAGACCGTACAATTCATTTTCAGGTAGCAGCTTGTAGTTAGTTAGAGGGAGACTTTGTCAGCGTGATTTTGCGTTCTTGTGTTATTCGGTGCTTTCATTATGTCACCTGTGTGTTTTTTGCTCTTCCGTCCGTAATACCACTACATAAATATAGTATTGAAGTGAAGGTTTTGTATGTACGAATCAAGTGTGACAAAGGATTATTGCAAGGAAGTGGAAAGCCAATTCGCAAGAAAATGTTCTGACAATCTTGTTCCAGTTAGAGAAACTGTTTTCCTGCTTGTCAAAACGTTATGAGATACAGGATCCCTCAGTAACAATAAACTTGTCTCGAACCGCGATGTTCTTAAGAAAGATAAGATGAATTTCAGGAATTCCCTATGCAGATGTCGGCAATGTATTGCCGCTGTGGGGCTAAATTTTCAACATCTCTTATAACACATGTTAAAGTTTATTGTTAGATTTCAATATAGTATAATTTTATTTTTAGGAATATATAACTATGCAAATACTTGTACGCACAGCGATTCTATCTCCATTTTTCGCTTGCGGCGGCTGTATATCCCCAGTATGCAGTCGCACTTAGGTGGCCCCTAACTCAAATAATCTCACTGTAGCTAAATCATTTGTTTTTATAACAGTTACGGTGTGTGGGATTTCATTTATCAACTACTAGGCCACCAAATGTAAGAAATTAAACATTTTAATAAAGAATTTGTTTAGGAAATGTTTATTGACAACCTTCGATCAATTCATTTTCACTTTGTCATGGATAAAATAAATTCAAAATTATTTCAACATGTACATATCCATGGAATAATATTACATAGGTTTATTTGCTAAATGTATGTAATATGAAAGTGCAGCACAACTTACGTCAAGGGAATTCTGGTGGAAATTAACTTCTCTTTATGTGTACATGTACTTACTGCTCGAAGTACAGGTCTTTGCGCGTTTTCATTCCTTTGTTAAGTATAGATAGCAAACATATTTCTTCGGAATCTTTCCAACTGCATTACAAGCTGCTTTTTATCAAACACTGCTCTTAGTCATCTTTACAACAAACGAATGAAATACTCCTTATAACTGCAATATTTTCTGACTAGCAAGTCACATACATCAAGGGAATAAATCTGATTTTCGAATTTCCTGGCAACCATCCCTTTAACTGAACATGAATTACCACCAAAAGCTATCTTTTCTGACATTGTGCACAATAAGTAATAGAGGCACAAAACTAATCGCCTAATAAGAAAGAATATATGATGAAAAACTTCTTAGAGCCAGGCGCTGAACCCCTTCCCATTGATACGGTACATAGATTGTTATGGGGACACGAATAAGAGAGCAATGACTCCAGAGATAATTTTTAAGCGCGTGTATCGATGAATATTCTCAGATAAACAAATGTTTCAATTTGCTGTTTATTTTGTCCCTTGGCGCTTTCACTCAAGTTTCCGAAATGTATTACTTTTTAATTAGTAAGTGACTTATTTAAATGTCTATAAAGCCACGCCCCTTTTACAAGGTTATGGTGGAGCTTAGCAGTTTTTTGGTGATTTCTTGGTTGCAAAACTTCAGAGGGTGGATGATATGTTTACCGAGAAAGCAAATTACCATCATTTATCTAGAAGTCAGTGACTGGTTTACATTTGTGTTAATGCTATTAATCTTGAGAACAGTAAGCTAATTTTGTGAATGAAATAAAATTGTGTACTGACTAGCACATGCAAAAGTAGGAGGTAGTTAAAGCATTAGTGGCAAGAAAAACCTTACAAAAAATAAAGTAACTCCAAAGTTACTGGCTATTAGGCATAATATTTCAAATTTACAGCGATGACCCAAGACGATTCTTCTCTAAAAGTGGCGTAAATAGCTGTAATGACGGGAATGCAGGTATACTGACTGTAACGCATAAGTTGTGCTTCACACGAGGAGATGAGCTAGTCACTGGAGCTTCTGGTAAAACTGTTAAATATGTCCTAATTTTGGAAGAGAACGAGGAGAATCACAAGAACTTCAAGTGATGATTAAGAGGATTCTCAGTATTTCTATTGGGATTTTAAAAAGCAGGTACAGCAATAACTAACTTATATTTATCCTAAAATATGCTCTTATTTTTTTTCTGAAAGTTTTATACTTTAAACATGTGCCTTTTATCTCGGAACCTATCAGGTGCAAGTACCCGAAAGTTTTCTTACTGGTATATCTTCATATTATTTATTAATTATATCTCCATATAACAGAATCCAATTTTGCCTGAGGTTGGGCTGTTTTAACTAATTAACATAAGTTAGTATTTATGTATATGATTCAATGATGTACTTACAATCCTTAAAGCTATTTACAGTATTTACATGAATGGTTTAAGAGCAGGGTTGTACATCATGGAACACTGCAGGGACGTGATTACATTCTTGAGCAAGAAAATGCTTCGGTGCGACGATCAATGCTCAACTTTACTGCGACACCCTTACACAACATCCAAAGAACTATCAAAAATAGACGGCCGGGAAAATCAACACCATGTGTGCAACGACAGTTCGTGATGCTATGGAAAAGTGGCTTCACCAGCAGCCAGAGTCCTTTTTCGCGGAGGGTATAAAGAATCTTGTTTAGCGTGGGACAAGTGCGTGAACGGTGGGGCTGATTATCTGTAGACTCGCTCAAACTGTCATCTGCAGGCTATCGTTGTGACATAGTGTATATAGTTTAATAATACGTATTGTGTTCGTTTCAAAACAACCGTCTTTGTTTAATTTGAACAATATTCCATAATTGAAGAGTTCAAGAAATTTGCATCTTTCCACTTGATTAACGTGTCAAAAAGTAAATGAGGTGTTGTTCAGATATTTCATGTTTGGATACCGGACCAGCAGAGCTTTCCATATTGAACCTGTGATAGTAGCTTTTAAATGTTGTTTGTTTAGCGATAAAAGGTTTGAGAAATTTTGAAGTTAGACGGTCTACAATGCTTGCAAAGAAATGGCTCTTTACTGCTAAGGACTATTTTTTCCAAGAATCTATATAACTACATATAAGATTTATTTCTATGTAAGGGAATTTGAAGTATTTGTCGAAAAACAGCAATGTATATAGTTGAAAAAGCTATAGATGTTGGCAAATTATTTAGGAATTATATCGACCAAACAAAATGCAATAGAAAAAAGTTTACCTGCAATAATCCTGTGATACGAACTGAAAGAGAGATTTTCACGGTATTTTTAAAAAAAAATGTATATTAATATTTAAAAAATATATAATATATGCTTGAAGCTATTATGACCAAAATACACCAATCAAGTTCTCATAAAGGTACAATAAAGGAAGAAAATTATATGAGGGCAAGTCATTAATTAAGTTACTAATTAATGCGGGGTAGTACATGTTTTAATAAGGCACCTGAGGCTATTGCCACTAAATGGCAGCATTCAACACGAGACAATTATGTTTACAATAGCGAAACAGCAGTTGCAACCTTCGAACACACTGCTCTTGTGCAACGTTTGTGGGCAAAAGGGGTATGAAATCAAAGAACATTCACAAAGAAATGATTTCCAGCTACTGTAAAACGTTCCTGTCATGTCAAGCTATTGACTTGAGTGTAGAAATTCCCTAAAGGGCGGATACGAATATCTCGTTGGCCGTACTATCCATGTGAATTCGCAACGATTTGAAGACTGAAACGGAATAAACGCAAAGATAATTATAGTCTCTGCTATGATTGTTCGCACGACATGGCCTATCATATTGCATAACATGTTAGATTTGTACAACCTGTGCGCCAAATGCTGACCCTCACAACACAAAATGCAAAGAATGGTTCTGGTATTACAGTGCCTTAATCGCTACCACTAGCTCCAATTGTCACTCATGACGAGTGTTGTGTTCACCTTTATCTCCGAGACAAAGCGTGCAGTAATGCAATAGAAACATCCTGCCTCGTCTGCGGGAAAAAAAAGTTTAAACTGACACCGTCCTCCAGAAAAGTTATGCACATAGTACTCAGGGATCATTCCTACTACAACATCCTCAGCAAACTTTGCAACGCCATTCAATGGAAGCGACTAGCACTCCTCACCAAAGGTGTGTTTCTCATGCATGACAACGCGCATCCTCCAAGATAAATGAGACGCTACGAGATTTCAAGTGTTAAGTCCTTGAGTATCTTCCGTGTAGCCCAGACCTAGCTCTAAGCGTCGTTCATTTGTTCTTCGGTGATGCTGTAGAAAGGAAGTCATCGCCTGTATTCCACAGCAGCCCAAAGATTTAATGCTAAGTTTCAAAGTCTTGTGAAATGATGATAAAAGTGCCTAATTGTAAAAAGAGATTATATTTTTCAAATCAGTACTATTATCATTTAACTTTTATATGCATTTTAACTTAATAATATATCCTCGTACAATGTTTAATAAAGCACTGTACTTTTGTAACATCTCCCCTTAAAGATTTAGCGTCTCGTGTCAAGTACTAAAAAGACCTGAAGACTGAGCATGAAACAAACAAAGATAACACAAATAATTTCTAATGTTAATGCAACACCAAGTATATGCAACAGTTCTCAAACGATGTAGAACTTCTGGCTGCTGGGCAGAAAGCAAACACTCCCATCATGGATAGAAGTTCTTTAACTCATTAGTTAATACTCTGTAAAAGTTGCATTCTTTGTATTTAAAACAGGGTGGGAAATCTTTCAACAATATAACAACATGAACAGGAAAGCAAAAACAACACAGTTGCAAATGTCATTAACCCTTCGAGAAACCACAACTTCTTCCGCAGTTGGAGTAAAGTGTTAATGAATACAACGAGCGGAGCACATGCATCCGCGTGGGAATGGTTGTGTGTATCATAGGGTCTATGAGCTAATCTTTCAGTCTTCTCGCAATATGAGTTAATACAATCCCGTAATTGAATTCCGCAGAACACATAATTCAGTTGCCAAAACTGAATTAGTGCTCCACTTCTGTACCCCACTCCTTTTGCGCCTACCCACGCCCACGTTTTTAATCAGTTCGTTTCCCCTCTGAATTCTATTCTGTCTTCTGTTGATTTATTTTGCGAAAACCAGGGAAAGCCTAGGTTAACGCACTGCATATTTATTTCCTATGGTGATAAGGCCCAAGGGAATGAATTTATATAATTAAGCAGACTGCTGCTCTGCGAGAACCTCTGTGCGCCGCTGCGTTTTTTGTTTGCATGTATGTATTAAACATGGAACGAAATAATGATAGAATAAGTTTGAAGCGCCACCAAATTCACAGGGTGAGGAGTAATCGAGATGCAAATAAACTCGACATAGCATTCCAGAGATTCATTCTGCTACGGGCAAGCCCATTTAGTTGGGTCCCGGATAAGAAGAATGCCTTGGTAGGATTTTGAAGCACAGCTGTCCAATTTGAAGTATGTCAGCATTGAATACCTACCAGAAGAAGCAGCCTGTTAATGATCAGAAATGAGAATCCATTGAGCTATAACCTATGCTATCCGAATAATAAAATGAATTAATAATTGTGCGAACTTATTCAGAGTACTTTAGTTGAAGAAATCTTCAGACATTTGCATTTCATGTAGATAAAGGGAATGTCCTCATCCAAGTAACTCATCTTTTCATCATTTCTGCTATCAATGTATGAGTGGCGCTTAAGGAAACATTCAGGATCTCTGTCATATGTCTTAATGCGATATTGTAATCTTCTCTCATAGCTGAAACAGCGTGGATAATGATTATTTCTGTGAGTGGGATTTCCGGACTACTGTCCTTTGATGATGCCTCTATTATTGAAACATTCTATATCACCATTCAGTACTAAAATTCGCTGTGAAAAAGAATGAATCTCAGCCCACGATTTCTTGAGACAGGAAAAGAAAGGAAAGAAATATTTTCATTTAGATGAGAATTTCAAATCAAACTCAGGCATTTACACTTTATGTAATTTTTATAAAGAACATTTATGAAAACGCTATAGCCAATATTTTGTGATTAATTAAGATTGATATTCCATTGTTTGCATAAAGTATCAATATATCTGATCGGAATTATGCCACAATACCATGCTGACTGATAAAGACTAACGCTTGTCCGGAGCGCTATAGATTTGGCTCAGTTGCTGCGCCTTCCTGCTTCAATTTCAAACTTGGTCCTGCTTAATGGCATTTATAATGGACGATATTAGAAGTTTCGTTTTTTTTTTTTTTTTTCCTGAGTTCCCTTTTTCCAAATTTCATTCCACTTTCCTCCCTTCTTCAACCTCTCATTATCTTCATTTCAGCTCTTTTCATCTCAATTGTTGGCTGCCAATTGTGGTGAAAATCCGGGCATCTTTCGGCTATATTATATTCTTCACATTTATATCCTGTGCAATCCTGAAGTTGTAGTTCTGATTTACTCTTAAGATGTTTAGGCTCTGGTTTCTGAGAAGTGACAACTCCCAAACTGAGGGGCAGCCATGTTTCTCACAAAGCTGAACATCTTTCCGAAGAGATAAAATCTATTAGTAATGCTTGCAGATGACTGACATGTGGGGTGTGCGACGCCGCAAGTGTAATTTATCCTCACATATGAGAATAAAATAAGTCTGAATATGTGATAATGAAATTCAAATATCTCCCAATGCTTCTCGCTGTACTCTTCCCCTTTTCGCTGAGTAAAAACGTGCGAAAATGCAAATGCATTGCTTTGAAACCAAGCATGCATTCAAAGGCATCAGTGAGGTAGACGAATGCAAAAGCATGCAGAGAAATTGAACCAGAAAGTACGATATATTGTACACTATGGATAAATTTTGACAGTGGAAGTTAAAATATATAGGAAATTAATACAATGTTTTCAATTAAAAAGTATATTATATGCATTTGTCAGTTAAAAATATTAATCCCGGTACTGGCTAAGCATTTCTCAGAAAAATTTTCGTGCTGAAAAGACAAGACACAAGAGCTGGCAAATTTCAAATTGCACATTTGGCACAGAACTACCATAACAATAACTCAAAATAAACATAAAATATATGCTTACTGCAAACTGAGCTTGTGGGCCAAATTTACTTTTTAGGCTTTATACGGGAAGCACTGTTCCTATTTGAGATATGTCTTTACATTTACAGAAAGTTACAAGATCATTCATTCATGCAATTTGTTATTGCAGTGATAAGTTATGGCTATAAAGACTAAATTTTGGAAAGGGAGATATAATGTACTAATGATAAAGGAAGTATGGAATGGGAGAAAACAGAAGCAAACCGACGCAAAAACAATTGTATTCTTCAGTTTCTGTTCGTTTTTCTCATATTTAATAAGTATGTTATGAAGGAAATCATTTATTTTACGTTGAACAAGCTTATGTTATAGCAGAATGGCATTTGGGAGTAAGGCTGAAATATTTTTATACAGTTTCTACGAATGAATAGAGATAATTTGGAATTGAAAGAAAAAGCAATGTTATATATATATATATATAACCTTTCATTATATTGTTGCAGTAAGTGATTCAATTTGCCTATAGGTGCGTAACTTTTATGATGCTATTTTAATTAGCTTTTGCTATTCATCCATATATTGAATCTTACTTCAATCAAATGTAACAATAGCGCTTTATCAATTAACCTTTTAAATAATACTTCAATTGAACTTTTTAAAATGCGCTGCATTAAACAAAGCATTGTTTTGTTTCCCATTTACCAAACCATTCTTTCATTAGGGATATTGGCATTCAGGTTAATTACTGCTATTTTATTTATTTTTTAAACTTCTTGTTAAAAACGCCTCACTGATTTAAATGTTTAAATGCTTTAATGTCGAATGCTAAAGAATACAATGCATGTTACCTGTGATACAAAAGGTTTGGAAATAAGTTGGTTTTCGTTTGCCAGTTCAAGAGATCTGAAAAACAAGAAAAGGTTAACGAGAAACAACCCTGAAGCTACCGTCCTGTGCAGGATACATTTTCTTAACGTATATGCTTTTTTAACCTGATGTTAATCTCTAATTGCCCGAATTGTCATTTCGTTTACAATAATAGAGACAGGTGGGTAACTTCAAACTCCTGCGGACCCAAAATAATTTGCACAATAAACACGTCTCGCGTTGTCAACCAGTTCGTATTCGTTTTCTACATCTGAGCTTAAGGCAAACGCAGCAATCTCTAATTTCCATATGTTATAGTTATGTGGAAATGAATGAAACGAAGGAATCTCTCAAGAGTCATATCTTGACATGTCCACAAGCAGCATACCTTTAGTCTGATCTGGAGGTCAAGTGGTAAGCATACTTACCTCTTTGACTCAAGGTTGCGGGTTAAACCTGATCGAGATAGATGGAGTTTAAGGCGTAAAAATCCTAAATAAGCTAAGTAAAGTCTTTGGACTCATGTCGTAAATGTACGACACGTAAAAGAATTTCAAACCTGCAAGAATAAGCCTCTGAGCAAAATTTATCGGTCGTTTTACGTTATGAATTAAATGGAACTTTATCGACAAAATATGTAAAAGATCGTTACATAAATAAACCAAATAACTAAGTAGTATCCCTTTTCACATATATAATGATTATATTGTCTTACATCCAAGCGGTACTATTAGCCCTCTCAACTACCCGGTGAGTCCAGGAAAATCCTTCACTCTCTTCAGGCTTTGTTTCTAATGCAGGTAAGTTTTCAAAAATGGCCGAAAACGGTCAAGGAAAATTGGAGAAAGACCTGCATTTAGCCCTTCTTGGCAGAAGGAAACACCTGTGCCCCTCAACCCGAAGTTGAGTGAGATGAAAAAGTAGAAAGGAAGTTTTGATTATAGCTGGAATGAAACCAGGGAAATGTGAGAAACTTCAGAAAAAAGATAAAATCTTCTGCACCACAAATGCCATTCCGCCTTTATATGGAATTGAACCCCATGCGAACCATATGCTCTAGCCCAGTGGTGTTCAAACTTTCCTCGACAGCGTACCCCACATTAACGATCTTTCGTTTTCACTGACCCCTATGGTTTAACTCAGTCAAAAATTATAAATTTGCATTCTATATATTTTTTACTTGTTCATCATTAGGTTTCAAAATTTAAAAATGTGGAAAATGCATGTTTTGCATTGTTTGACTTTTTATTTTAGGGAATTCTTATATAATGGTAATAAAATAATATATTTAAGAATATAAAAATTGCTAACAATGCATGATGTCATAATTGTAATGGTGGATTGTTATTCCGGAATGAGAGGATTGTTGTTGCATTTCACTTTCAAACTGAGATATATCGGGCGTAATTGGAGAAATATGTATTCTGAGTTCTTCTACGTTTTTCAACCGGTTTCTACATATTTTATTAGATAAATGAGTTCCGAGAATTATTTTACACTGAGGTAAGTTATTTCTAAATGCATCAATACTTTCAAAACCATCTTTTGAAGTCCGGAATAATCTTGGTGTTCTGAGGCAGGCCAGCCCCAGCCTACTCAGTTCGCTGCTGAAAGATCGTCCTAAGATGGCACATATATTGCCTGGTCGACATTTTTGGCTTGCTTATTTGAAAAATCCTACAATCTAATTTGCTTCAAATCAATAAATATGCATAGTAAATTTGCTTAATCTTTCACTTTCTCTTAGTTCATTGTTTTTGTCTATACATTCAGTAACAAATGCTAATAACAGCACTCTTAATTCGTCGTGGACTTCCTGGGAGTTTGGGCTCCGCGGATTACAATTTGAGAACTGCTGCTCTAGCCTACTCAGCTATGGGAATAACAGCAAAGATCCTTAGTGGTAAATAATGGGCGTTACCAGATTTAAAAAAAAAATGGAATCTTAAATATGCACGTGGTATAACATTTCGTTTATTACAGAAGCAGCAATTTAATAGTTTGTTTATTCTTTCCGGATCTCTTTAGAAGTTGCCGCCATTGAACTTTGAGCGCTTCTTAGTTACATCCTCTATATGAACTTGAGAGGAAGTGCATTGTGTCTTGGACAGTGCTAAGCATGATCAAAATTAGTACCTATATGCGCAGGTTAATAGCACTTCCTGGCATGATGTCCATATTGTACATGGGAACGGTATAATTCATACCCGATAAATTACAACCTTTAGCCTAGTCACACAGGCAGTTAACGATAAAGCATTTGATAGTCTCCCACTACATATTCATGGATTTATTGTGATACTGTGCCAGCGTCACTTTGAATGCGATGTAGTCTGATGGATGAAATCAGCCGCAAGAGAATTTGTCTAAATCTCGAATGTATAACGAAAAATTAAAAGTTCATTTACAGTTTTGTGATATTTTTATTTTTTTTCAATAAAACTAAAATATATAACTCTAGAAAATTAGTAGTTAGTAGTTGATATTTTTAGTATTCCTAGCATTCAATTGGCGATTTAAAATTAGGTTTAAAAAGTACATTTATAAAGAAACATGCTCATGGTTTCAGGACGACCAAAAATTTTACTTAGTTTAGCTGGGCTTGCGAACTATTTTAAACAAAGCATTTTAATATAGTATACGTTGGTCCATTGTAGCCATTTTATAATTGATTTAACGGAATTATAGGATACAAGGATTAAAAGAAAGATTATATTACAATGTTAGGGAGTAAGAGCGAATTGTGAGCAAAACCTTAAAAAGAAAATGTCAAAATATTTTTAGTTAAATGTTATAAAGAAAAGACTTAGGTACAATACGTAACTCTATTACAAATATTATAATATTATATATATGAAATGAAAAATAATGAAAAAACGGATAATTTATTTCAAAAGTTTAACTATTATCTCGAAAGGTTGAGGAAATAAACATTATAGACCAATAGTTAACGGTATAAAATTTATTGCAGAAAAAACACGCTCTCTACTCAGACTAACTAAATCTAGTCGAAGGAATTCTTCATTACAAGCAACCTAATTTATTTATAGATAACTTTTTATCTAACTCGGAGAGAAAATATACAATCACGATGTATTGTGGATCAAATATACTACTCCTAATACTCTGCAAAATTCAATTACAAAAATTCAACCCACCTACATCAGTATGACTGCAGTTGCTGGATAATAATAACACTATAATGTTTCAATTGTAGCAGTTTTGTAGCTTTCCATGGTGCAGTTGCTATACTTGTGTTTCCTGTGCAAGGCGAGGGAGAGATATTTAGTACTACGTTCTGAGCTTCCTCCAATTTCGCCTTGATGTCGCCTCACTAGAAGTAATGATAGAATAATGGTGGTGGTGGTGGTGTGCATTTATTGTTCATTATTTAAAATCATTTGTAAAATATTGTTCGCCTAACTCTTTTGAACGTACATGCTATTAATTGCACTCTTAGATAAGAGGAATTTACACTTCAAATCAATTACATTTATAATTAGTATCATCTAAATACAAATTTAAATACTGTTGAGACACTCAAATATATGTACATTCACTTGATTGCTCACGCATGCACACACACACATTCAGAGTCAAGGAGCCCCTCTTCTCCAAGAAAGCGCTTCTAATTCCATGTACTGCATAGAAAAGAACAACCCAGCTTTGGTCACTTTTCTATGTAAACAGATCCCAACATGCTAACCTATCCCTATTCTACTTAACTCCCAGCGCAACGAAGTTCACTGCTCTGTAGCTAGGCAGTCCATTAGAATGTGTTACCAGTTTTATGTCTCGAAAATGACACATATACTCTGTTCAGCTTCATCTATTATTTTGTCGATTTACATGCCCCGACTGTTATTCACGCTAGACCTAATCTATTTTTAAAGTTCGTAATATATGCACTTATCTCTGTCGCCTCAGTAAGCACATGCCCTTCTATCCGTCGTTTCTTATCGAGATCCCGACTCTCTAAATCTGTTGAAATTAATATCACAGATTCCTTGGTGGGAGAATGTCCGTCGAGGAATTTACTGAAAACCGCCTTTTAACCTCCCTGCACGAATATGTATTATCATTTGTATTTGTATTAACTTACACATTTTTCTTCTTGTAATGTTTTACTTTTGTCGTGTCATTATAAAGATTAAAGAACACAATATGAACACTTAATGTCACAATTTGAAACACTTTAACGTACACTTTTAAACGCAATAAACGGAGTATTTTCTTGTAACGTCCCTAGCTGTGACTAAATGACGCTGGAGAAATAATATCAGAAGAAGTGAAATAGAACACGTGCCCCAGCCGTCCGTAGTACCAAGGACGGCCATGCTCACGCTCAAAGTTCTGTACAAACTGGTTTCACGATGAAGATGTCATCAAAAATCATTTCATCTTCATTTAGATCTAAATTGGTATTTCAGAACAATACTATGAACTTTCCTGGTTCCCTAATATATTATCACCATCACCACTGCCATTTTTGAGAGAAATTGCCAATGTAGGAAATTAAAAAATGTGCTATAGGGGCCAACTTGCCCGCATTTTGCTGTCACTCGTTTTAATTTAAATCAAAGGATTCACATTTGCTTTGAATTTCTCTAGTCAAGTGCCTAGGGGTTTCATTTTACAGTATGATATTCCTCCTATCAGAATGCTTTATTATTATATAGAAAAATTATGCATCATATGAGAATATTTATCTTTGTCTTTTACAATTAACTGATTAATTTTATAAATATGAATATTTGCAAAATCTTCTTCGCAGGAAATCTTTCGGACAGAATGTTATTTACTGTTATTTTAAGTATTTGTGTTGTAATTTTAAGGATATTTATAACTATAAATGGGTTTCCAATTCCTCCGGTACCTCAATGCCCTCGATACAGTTAGCAGTTAAGAAATAGGGCGCGCCTCTAGCCCGACCGCCATCATAATAAAACCAGCCCTCCTTTCTTTAAGAATCATGTACCAGGGCAACAGAACTTACCGAATATAAGTTTTAAGTAGATATTTTCGAAAGTTCTATTTCATTGGTTTCTAGCATGTTTTTCACTTTTCGCGGATATGGAAAAATTCCGCTCCGGTCAGTTCTTGATCTGACTAATAACAGATGCTTTTGGCCAAACACATATTGGCAGTGGTCTGTTAAACTACCTAATCATAACTTCTGTAACAATATCGTACTTCAGCGTCTTTAGCTGAATTAACATTAGTACCTTTATTTTGAAGTGACGGAAGACGGCGCGTTTCGTGGTCATGGTGTGAGTGAAGTT
The DNA here is from genome assembly GCA_030762175.1 of Metallyticus violacea. Lineage (NCBI taxonomy): Eukaryota > Metazoa > Arthropoda > Insecta > Mantodea > Metallyticidae > Metallyticus > Metallyticus violacea. Next base: position 293,366,667 of record CM060846.1, read on the forward strand.
TGGAACTATTTTTAATTAAAGCATATGTATGATAACCGTGCAGCATTTGTAAAAAGTTGTTTTTTCCGCGGTATATAAAATATCAAAACTCTAGCGATAATGGGAAAGGTGTTAAATGTACCTTAAATAAAAATTACACTCTGAATAAAGAAATTCAGACCTATGTGTTTACCGCCACGAGTGGCCGAGGTCGTTAAGGCGCGGATTCGTGAGCGGGAGGTCTAGTGCTCAAATCCCGTCATGACTGTCCTCCCTTACTAAGATTCTTTCCAGGTTTTCCTCAGTCCTCATAAATGGCAAATGCCGGGGAGGTACCTTAAACTTAGACCTGGAAAGTTTCCTTCCTTTAAAAAAAAAATCATTTTCCAATATGTGATTTCATCTCATGTATCATCAGTGTTCGCCGCTTGTGGTGCCTCAGCAGTAAAAACAGGCGTTAAACACTAATGAAAAAGACCTATGTGTTTTATATGTTAGTAACTCAAAATAATAAAATAAGAAATTTGTGTATTATTTGACAAAGTATATTAAAGTGTTGAGAGCCGAAATATCCATTATTGGGACAAAAAACGTATATAGTTACCGAGTGTTGAGAAAACGTTTTACTAAACCATATCTATTATAACTTAAATTCAGTGCACTAGTCCTACTTTAAAAGTTCCAGATATATACTCTCTTTGAATATGGATATCATAGACACTAGTTGCCAATTTTCTGTCAAAAATATGTTCTTTCTCAAAGGAAGAACGCAAACTATTCGAAATATTGCGACATTTGTGTTATTATTTAAGTTTTTGTCACTTTCTGCTTCTTTAGTTCGTTATTTTAGTCACATTATTTCAAGGGTTTCTATCTTTCTTTTAATTTTTATATACAGGGTTTATCTAAAATCCCATTGTACACTTTGAGGGTTATATTGGAGACCGAAAGGTAATGTTTTAAATTCGAACTCATGTTCGGAAACTAACCGTTTTTTCACTACAAGCTAAACACCACCACAACTCTTTCTGAACTCTCCTGCGTCTCGGCGTCAAATAGTTCAGCAGAGTGCCTATTTTGTTGTTGTATTGCTTCTGTATCGTTTTTTCCATATTACTTCGGACCACAAGAGCAAATTGAGGGGTTGCGCCATGGAGTTGAAAACCCAGGTCTTACTGAATTTTTAAAGTCACATCTCTCAGGAACTCTTTGAGTACCCTGCAGGAAAATTAAATAAACGTAACCAATGAGGTGAAGTGAGGTGAAAGAAGGTATATATGAGTCGCTAGATCTTCCCGAAACCCTGCCCACATATCGATGCTTTGTCGTTCCTGAATGCCACGGTGACACGTAGTATGCTGATTTTCCTCAGCCCATCATGGCTGTTGCGCGAAATGAGTACCTATTTAAAGGGCTACCTACTCGGTCTCCACTGCAAGCCTTCAACGTGTGTAATGAAAATTTAGATACATCCTATATATATATATATATACACATATATGCTGCTGGGAATGTACAGCGACGTATAAGGGGAGAGAGGATTTTATATGCCAAGTAGCTAACAAAAACACAATATTAAGAGTTACGTTGTCATCACATTCCTCTGCATAGCCTGACTAGCCATCCCTCCAGCTCCCATCAGCAGAGGTTGTGAACCAGTAGCTCATGTAGATAAATATCACTCACAGAAGGACACAATATTTTATTTACTTATTTATTTGTTTATTTCATTTTACCTTACTGTTTAAACTCTTAGTTTAAATTAATGACGCTATTCCAGTGTTGCGGTATGACAATCCCTCCCCTAAATCCTACTATCATACACTCTCAACTACTGACACTCTTTTAGACATAATTATAAGAACTTACCCTGACGGAGTAGTGACTAATGGTCAGCTAGCTGTACAATATTTGTTTCCCATGTTTCCATCTAGTTGCGTAAGCCCCACAGACGCCTAAACGCTGTTAACTTCAGAGACTTGAAGCACATAGACGAAGAGGCACTTTTTATGATGCATTACAAACTAAATATCTGGATCTTAAGGACAATCGATGAAATGAATGAATAGTGTTTAACGTTTTGCTACAGAGGCACCACAGGCGATGAACACTGATGAGATGAAATGATATATTGGGAAAGGATTTATTTTTAAGGAAGGAATCGTTCCAGGCCTAAGTTTAGGGTACCTCCCCGGCATTTGCCATTATGAGGACCAAGGAAAACCTGGAAAAAACCTCAGTCAGGGAGGACGGTCCTGGCGATATTCGAACCCAAACCTCCCGCTCACGAGTCCGTGCCTTAACGACCTCGGCCACCCATGGCGGTATGAACAATCGATGAGAAAATTGAAATGTTCAGTAACACCATCACACAACTTAATGACCGACATGCCCCCATCAAAATAAAGAGAACAAAACAATCCACCGCTTCTTGGATGACAATCTGAATTCGTAACTTAATGACTGAAAGAGACCTGACATATCGTAAATGTCTAAATAACAAAAGTGACACAAATCTATAAGAATTCAAACGATTACAAAACCAAACAACCAATCAATCAGACATGGCAACTTCAGACATGCACATAAACTAATAGATCCCAATATACCAACCACAGAAGTGTGAAGAAACCTCTAGAACGTGGGTCTTGGAAAGACAAAAGGACAGATAGAAAGAAGTAGCGTCCCTGTCTAAAAACTTAACGAACACTCTTCTGTTTTGTAGACCTGTCATATCAGATCATAGACCAACCAGAAAACTATTCCAATGAACCGACTCCAACACCTGACAAAATTTCCTTCACTAACACTACTTCAGTAACAAAAATGCACTAAGATTAAATCAAAGGTAACAAAAGCAAACATGGTTAGCGTCATTTTCACAAAAATTAACATATTTTGAACTCAAACGCATATGCTTGATGCAAGCATAATAGTAGCAACATACCCTACCCTCTGGGGGAAAAAATATTTGTACGGCCTATCAAAAGTCACTTCACACTCCGCTCTTCAAGATTACAGACCTATAAGCGTTCTACCTGCCAAATCGAAAACACTGGAGCAGATCGTTAGCAAGGAACTCATTGACAAACCTAATAGACACTTTATCAGTCAGGATTCCGGGCTGTGTGCAGTACGGCAACGGCCTTGCTCAGAGGACATTCGTGGGGCTATAGATTTGAGTGAACTGACTTTCAACTCTTATTGACTTCTCTAGAGCGTTTGACTCGGTAAATATAAATAAACTACTTTTAAAACTTCCTGCATTTATCTGAGAACTCGATATAGGGGTTTCCTTCCTCTTTCTCGGGCCGACTACAGTGTGTTGCCTTATGAAATCGCTTTTCGCCTTGGAGTAGAGTGTACAGTACCACGAGGATCAATACTGAAACAAATATTATTTTTTATTATATAACTTAACAAATTAAGCATTGCAGATACATATACATGTAGACGACCTACAACTGTATACACACTCACGACCAGACTCACTCATCAACGCCACAGCTGAACTTAACGAAGACTGAGACCAAATATCAGCATGGGCTAAATAAAACGACCTTAATATAAAACCGTGAAAATTGCAGGCAATCATAACGGGGCATAATCAATTATTACACAAAATTAATCAAACAGTACTCATTCCCCTAAGACTTAACGAAACAAAAGGGCAATAAAATCGCTTCTAAAAATCTCGTGTTCTATTTTGACATAATAAAAGAAACATGTAAAAATATTTTTAATATTTCATTCCTTGAAACGTCTTAAAGATTTTCTAACATTCACTAAGATAAAAATCACTTGTATTAACATTGATTATGCCATTTTCAATTACTGCGACAATCTGTTAACTGACATCACGAAAATTCTTGGACAAAGACTACAACGTGTTCATGATGCCTGCGTCTGCTACGTTTGCTACCTACAGATCACTCCAGCTTTTAATTGTTACCCTGGTATCGATCGGATGCTACAGGTATGTTGCACTCCTCATTCTTCTGCGTCGAATTCTATGCATCTCAACGTCGCACTATCTTTTGATTCCGTTTTCATTCTTTATCTCCTCTTCATAAATTAAGCACTTTATCGAATAACACATCTATTCTCTCTACACCGAACCTCCTACTCTTCTTTCCAGTTGTCGCTACTCGTCTCGGGAACTTTCTACCATATCATATCAAGAACTGACGGTAACAACGAAAATTTAGAATATTTCTCAAAGATTATTCATTTGGAGAATGCAGCATTTAAAAAGTACTGTGTTCAAATTGCTAATGTCATTAACTGCATTTATATATAATGTATACATTATAATCGTAATTGTCTCTCTGGTGGAGTGAAAGAGAGAACCTTATAGGCTTAACTTTTCCAGGTTAAATAAGCACATTTTATTATTATTATTATTATTATTATTATTATTATTATTATTATTATTATTATTAGTAGTAGTAGTAGTAGTAGTAGTAGTAGTAGTAGTAGTAGTGGTAGTAGTAGTAGTAGTAGTAGTAGTGTTGTGTTGTTCACAATCTGGATACACTCATTGTTATTATTATTATTATTATTATTATTATTGTTTACAATATGTCTATACTCATTGTTGTTATTATCATTATTATTATCATTATTATTATTATTATCATCATCATCATCATCATCATTATTATTATTATTATTATTATTATTATTATTATTATTATTATTGCATACAATCTGCATATACTTGAAAGAAGTTCTTTAATTTTACTTTGACACACACACATACACATGACACGTGAATCCAATGTATTTATATCTTCTTTCGTGTTCATGGATTTTAATAGTGCAATTGTCATGTCTCAATATTAAATCTAACCTTAATTTTTCGTTCTTATCGTTATTTAAATTTTTAAGATTTTCTCGTCCCCAACGTTTTATTTACGGGTTTCTCTTTTTACAATGTTATTTTCTTGTGTCTTTCGGAAAACGCGATTTAATCGTTGCCAGTATCACAACTTTCCTTTATCGTAAGGCATGCTGGCGTAGTGTAACTTCTAATAATTTCTGCTTCCTCTTTGTATTATATTTGTTTTTGTTCTGTATTAACTGGGATATTTAGTTTCTATAGTCATTTAACATTTTATTATCTAAAAATAACTTTAAATGGATTATTCGTTTTGTTATTTTGTGTTTGCAACTAATTTTTTAGGTGACATGAATTTCTGAAATGCCTGGTATTATGGAAGTATTTATTTAGCTATATAATGCATTACCAATCTCAAGTTAAGTGACAAATGCATTGCTACGGGCAATGTGTTAATCGAAACAAATTCTATCAAGTTTTTCCCATTATGGTACACAGTTGTTCATTGATTCATTGTAGTGGATTATTACCCACACTTGCCTTTTAGATCTCTGGCCACAACAGTATATCATTGCTTATTGAAGTTTGCCTATAGTGTTTCATAAATTGCAATACATTCATTAGATTTATTTTCTTCTGGATGTAGACCCCGACTCGGAAAATTGTTATTTAGCTTATAGCATTTTGAAAATGTAGCTTTATTATTCTTTCATTTATTTCTGAATATGATTCTATATTATTTTTCCATTTTTATCATAAAAGGCGCTGCAGCTATAACTCATTTTTGTTTTTCTACCGCACTGTAAATCAATATATAATCTTTCGTTTCAGTTTCTGTTTTTTTTTTTTTTTTGTGTGTGATATAAAACACCTAAATCTGCATTTGCATATTTTATTTAGGGTTTCAAATATAATTCTTTACGATTTAAGAATTTAACGTTCTATGTGCCGATATTAAACGTTTGATTGCTCTTTAATATTTCTAGTAGCCATCGATGCATATTCCTTTGTAAACCGGACAAAACCTAACCTAAAGGACCAAGGTTTGTCTTCTGAGCATTCCTCTTTATACCTCCTCTTATCTATCATTTGTGGCACAAGCTTGCCTTCCTCTCATCCCGTGCCTTCCAGTAATCCTAAACCCATCGCATTAAGGTGTGACATAATACGTACAAGGTGCTATCAAAAGTATCCGGAGAGTAAAAAAAATGAAAAATTCAATGATAATGGCAAAAACCTCTTCCAAGCCAAATATATAAATTGAGTTCTGACATGGAGATTAAGAGTTCCTGGACCCATGTCCATATGATATGTTTCTTTTCCTAATTGTAAGGAATGTGTCCGAACCTTATTGTTACATTCAGTGTAAGCAATAATAACCCCACAATAGACAGGTTTTATTACAAAGCAAATACTTCGTTTTGAACACCATCTCCTTCGAAAAATGCCTCCTTAAGGCAGCAATACATCGGTACCAGCGTTTCTGCCACTTTTGGAATATGGCCTCAAAGCCATTGTTTGTAAGTGAATATAGAACCTTCTGCAATTCACGCTATATCACCTCAACGGTGTTGAAATTGCGACCTTTGAGATAGGTGTTCATCTTCTGGAAAAGTAAAAAGTCAGTAGGAGTTGAGTGCTCGCCTACGATCCTCATGAGCAATTTTGCCAACGTTTTCAGCTCCCAGGGACGTTCTTCCACTTTTGAAGCGCCCATACCACTCCAAACTGTGTACGTCGCATTACATCATCACCATAAGTTTGCCGAATCATGTTTAATGCCTCTGTAGTTGGTTATCCAGGTTTAACGCAAATTTCGCATTAATTCTTTGTTCCAACTTGCTGTTCATTACGAAATCGCAGGCTAGTACATGCACGTGATGAAAAAATACCGATTGCACTACTTCCAATGCAATTACAGTGATGTCGCTTGGTACATTGGTGCTATTTCAAAGTTACAGCTCCCTAGCTCTGTACTACCATCTGTTGACACGCTACAGAACTAGTTCGGTAATTTTTAATACCTTCTCGTTTATTCAGCATACTACTTTCACACGTAGGGTATTCGGAAACGTAAGAAGAAAATATTTAATATAGGCCCAAAAACAGTTACCTGCCTAGATATTGCCCAATGTTTATCGCTACTCATTCAGCCCTGCACCTCAGAGTATCATGCACTGTTGGGAACACAATGGGTTGCTCTCTGATTTGCTGGAAAGTAATAAGTGCATCAAAGATTTCCCATTTTCTGTAGAACCGCGAATTAAAGACATACAGTTGAGAAGAACGGGCGGAACAAACTTTTGAGCCTCTTTGTAGGTCAAGCGCTATCAGACCTTTCCTTCTTTATAATTAAAAATGTGGATATGCATTGGTTAGTCTCTCGGTGGACCGTAGCTGTCACCTAGCATTTCTGCCCACATAAATTCTTATGCTTCTATTCATGCGAAGATATACATTTGCCCACATTATATACACCGCTTAATGTGCTTACAATAGTGACCATAACTATTAGGACACTGCTTAGTGTGCTTACAATAGTGACCATAACTATTATATATATATATATATATATATATATATATATATCTTATTTTGGTCAAACCACGTGTACTGAAAATATGGCATTATTTATTCAGTGTTCGTATAGTAAGATTGAGATATTTTCTTATTCCGTGAATAATGTGTAAGTATAGAGAAATACATACAATTTACATATATCATATACGAGGAGTTCCAGTCACGCTTGATCCAAAAATGCGAGCGCAAGGAAGCCGGTAGAGCGTGACATTCAAGGTACGTATTTTTTTTTTTTTTTTTCGGTGCTGCGTGAGCCTATACTTTCGGTCAATGCTTAGTATAGGCTGAGAATTGGCAGTAGAACACGTGTTTGTGCAGGCTCTACAATACCAGTTCTTGTTTTGTACGGTTTGAAGTGTTAGAAAACATGTTTGGTATGTACACAACCAAAATACGTTTAAAGTGCGTGTTCTGTGTGCTTATTAAATTAGTTATTTTTATAATTGAAATTTTATTCCACAGCAACGGATATGTATGTAGGATACTTACACAAAAACAGATTCATGCCGGTAAGTTTGTAGGCAGTTTGTGGACAGATTCCCTGGCATTCGACACGCAATAGAGGTACAGTTAGAAATCTTATCAATAGAATTAAAAAAAATGGGATCGCTGAATTCTAAATTTCGTAGGCTTAATCATGGAATTATAACAAAATAAAAGCTGGGATATTGGGGCAGCACTTAACCTTTCTTCTGATAAATCTTTAGGTCGTGTAGCATAAGAATTAAGCGTTTCAAAAACTTCAGTCCACGCAGCTATTAAATTTTAATATTTAAACCTTACAGAGTTACGGTCGCATGACAACAAAATTCAAGTAAATTTCTATAATTGGGTTATACATAGCATTCATGATGGTATCATTGATCCACATTTAATGATTTTCGCTGATGATGCGTGGTGTCATTTACATGGTTACGTATGTTCACGGAACAATATGTTCTGGAGCACAGAAAATTCATGAATAATTCATGAAATTTCTCTGTATGCGAAAAGATTGGTGTGTGGTGTGCTGTAACATAACAGGACCTATATTTTTTTGCAAATACCGTAAATACGGTAGGTATAGTAAACAAATACATACACATTTTTAACAATTAACTGATTATAACAGACAATATACATGTTTTCAAAAAGAGTCTGCCACAACCCATACTTTCCATGTTATTTCGAGGCCACAAGGGAGGTTTTGTGAAGACAGGATAATTTCTAAAAGGTTGTGGACTGCACATCCCCCAGGCCCTAACCGCGTGTGGGGAACCCTAAAAAATATAATCGATAGAAATAGTCCATACACTGTAAATGAACTGAAGGACAGTATAAGAGCAGAAATTACAATTATTATGAAAGAAGTATTTTTGCACGTGAATGCAAATTTTATCAAAGATGTCGGAAATGTGTGAATGCCAAGGACACCACTTTGAGCAACTACCATAACAGATTAGTGAAATAAAATGATGATTGTGTGCATGCCATAGATTAATGAAAGTTTATGAGTAGAATGCTCGGAAAATTATGGGTCTAGAATACCGCTGTTTACTTCCCATTCTACCTGCTTCCTCCCGCACACTTTTTCGGATCAAGAGTGACGCAAACTCTATGTATACTTTTTTTCAAATGATACAATATTATTCTTTTTTCTTCACATTAACTGAAAGAGACTATCCTTAAATGTATGTCCATTAAATATATAACGCTTTTAAATTAACTTGACATATTTCTTAAAAATGCGCGTGGTATTTCCTTAACATTTGCCTTTCTATAATTTATCATAATTTCATTGCATTTTTACAATTGTTTCTTAAATTTAAACATGAAATACGTTTTCAATATTTTTCCCATTTATGGTCTGCTAATGGTTAAACTGCAACACAATCTGCTTTCCTACATTCTAGGCACTATTTATGGTTTCTCTAGTGGAACCATATCCTTTATTATACTCTTAATATTCTCGTTTTCTCTTTAAAATAGTATTGCTGATGATATTAATAATATATTTCTTGTTACATTAACACTTAATACTATGAAACTAATAGTGTGTTGTATTGCGATACAGAGAAAAATAATTTATATTCATTTATCTAGTGACCGAAGGGGCAGCGAGTACTGCTTTGGCCGATAAATCAATGCTTATGGCCAACCGAGTTTCACTAGAATGGGGCAGGGTCTGTGGCAGAAACATAATAGTAACACAATAGTAAACGCTATGTATAAAATTAATTACTCACCCACTTTACACTAGGAGGCATCTGCTTATGAAATTGTCCTTTCTGGTTCTCTTTGAGAAATCAAATTGTTCTATTATAGAGGTTGGTTTTTAGTTCAAATAAAGTGTACGAGGTAGTGCATTTCTTTTTGCCTGATGATCATGGGAATTCTCTAAAAAGTACCTAAAAGTCCAAGCCGTAAATATGAAGATAGCTCGTAAACTATTTGGCCAAAATTCGTGCATAATCACCATTCATATTCCAATTTCATCTAATTCTATTTTCTTGAAGTCAAAAATGTAACTTTGTGTTAGAAACACACTATGTAACAGTTGTTTAGTCTACTTTGATGAGACGTTGTTTGAATAATTCAGTGAAAACAGCACATCAATATTTGCATTTATAGTTTCAGAAATTTTTATGGTTGTAATTTTCTATTATTCATCCTATGTGTTTGTTTAAAATCAAAAGTAAAAGTTCAATACGTTACCATTCTGTTTAACATTACCAAGTGTTTAACATTACCAAGATCTGTTACTCAGAAATTATTATACGTATTTACTTTACACCAAGAGGGAAACGATTGTTTATATAGACCAGCTTCTGTACCGTTTCAAGTGGCTCAGATGTCTAACGGTTAGAAACAGCATTTTGAAAGTTAGATGTTTCACTAGTTGTAGTTTATGGACACCTTTCACAATCGACAGCATTATTAAAATTCAAAATAGTCAGGCATTCATGTCATGCAATAACCGCAATTGACTTATTTTAGATGGAAGATACATAAGCTATGAGTTCAACTCTATCATCAATGTCATCTAATGTTCATTCGCTTCTTATTCTCTACGTTCCCCATACCCCCAAAAATACATATAATTGTTTGTGGTGCAATACAAAGTAGTCGCCTGTATACTGACTCCTAAGTGCGTGGTCTTGCTTGCTAAAACTTGGCGAGTATGGCTCTGTCGACCATAGAAGTACATGCCGTGTAACTGGGCGATACTTGTTTGGTTCTTTCAACTTTTTTTTATTTAGCCTTTTTATTCTAAGTCTGGTATTTTAATAGAGAAATTAAACTATAGTACTTAAAAGGTCATTCGTTTTCATACACACATGAAGGCGTTAGCTTTTGTGTAGAGATGTTAACTTAAACATATGTCAGCAGTAATAGTTTAAAAAAGAACATCAAGGGCCCTACTACAGCTCTTTAGGCTAATACTCAGATAACCGTTCCGTACTCCCGCATAGTAAAATCCTTTGCTCTGTATTTTAAGCTTCATTTTTGATAACATGCAACCGTGAGTGTGTTCCAGCTGTGCCGTATTGTAGATAGTGAATGCGCTGCACTCGGCTTGAAATGGAATTCGGATGTACATACGTGCAGCAACTAGGTTTCCATTGCCATAAAGGATAAACGTTATGAGAAAGTATTTTAATTTCGCTCTGATAGCATACACCATTCACTTAACCGGGGTACCGCCATGGATGATAAAACTAATTTACATACAGCTGAAAACCGCGTTTCACTTTCTAACTGGTTTCATTGAGCTTTTCCACAGCTCTCGATCGACGAATGTGGGGAATCCATTAGAATAATATGCATGTGAACCCCACCATTCTATTCCTTAAATCATTAATGACCACATGCAGCAATGCATTCAAATAGCCGAAAAAGTAGACTTATCAATCAACATAGTTCAAGGTATGCTGAAATGTTCTTAGTCTTTTACAAAAGGAAATGCTGTGCTGAATGCAAAAGAACTCGTCAAAATGGTAAGAAACTGATAGGGCGAAAAAGAATCCCCTATATTCAATGGATCATATTGCAATAATGCTCAGAGTTCTTATTTTAATCATGGGAAAACGAAATGTCCCTTTAAAAATTTCCATAATTCGAAACGTTTTGACATAAAATATCCTTAAACAGGATTGAAACTTAAGTTTTGATTACATGCTCATTTCATACGGTTACAACATTATTATGATGATTCTGAGCCTCACTTGTTTTACATTTTATATCCATTCCCTCTCTATGCAGTTATCTAGTAATTTCTTGCTGTATTTCGAATCACGAAAGAAACATTTGTTATTCATGCCATTTACTTAATGCCGGAAGGTACAAGTTATTAATTTGCTACGTAAGTTTTAAATTGTTTTCTTTGTGAGTTTCATGCAATGATAACATTCACCATTTGCAAAATTATAAAGAAAAATGAATATGATGAAAATGTTTTAATAAAAATATTATATAGAATATAGTAAATATATTAATGAAGTACTAGTAGTACTCATTTATAAGTATATAATATTTTATACCGTACCCTCGTTCCGCTACGCAATCGCAGTATTTATACGCTAGAGAAAACCGATTGATCTTCATTGGATGTACGATTCCCGGAAAGACGTATTTAAAGTTCCGCTGACGGAAGCAACTTTTCAGTTCCATTTTTGCACGAAGTGCGTGATAGACTCTCTATTCATGTTTAGTGGAGAGTGAGATGTACTCTAAAGCAATGAAATTTTATTTATTATTGTTAAGTACATAAATAGTAGTACAAGTACTGTAGGAAACAATTTAATGCTAAATTTCTTGAAGTAAAATTTCTAACAGAAAGTGCAATTTCCAGATTAGTGAAAAAATTTCGAACCCAATACGTTTTTATTCAGAAGAACTCGAGACTAAAAACTTAATTTTAACAAAGAAGAAGCCTGATGAAACTGGTTATCCATTATAAATTTCTACTCGAAAGTCTTTTAACAGATTAGCTCAGTTAATATGTGTATATAAAGCCACTGAATATTTATCGCAAGTAATTTCACAAGAGAGTCTCAGATTGCCGATAAATTTACCAACGGAGTGAGTGAATTTATCTGGAAAGCTCAGACTGTGGAGTGATATTATTAGAACTATTTCACGAATAAAATAGTTTAAATATACTTTCCGTAAACTTGGCTTACAATGTTGTAATAATTGTACATTTGTGTGACGAATACTTAAATATTTCAAGTCATTTAGCAACACACGAACCTCGGTTGTCAGTAATCCCAATAGATAAGATTCAAGCACGCGATTGGGACCATTTCATTGTTAGATTAAGAATAAAATTATATATATTTGAAATTCGCGCACAGATTATTAACAATGTATTTAAAAATTTGTATAAAATATTATACCTTCTAAGGAATGCCTATCTATTTAGAAATTGTGAGAGTGAAATAGATGTTAGTCGACTATTGTAGTCGCTACCATTCGATTTATTAATACTAACTGAGAAAAACTAAACAGAAAAATGTTTCCATTCTGAGCAATGTGTTTTATTAAGATTGATTCCTTAGGCAGATATTATAACATAATTTGCAAAATTATTTCAGACTGTTTCGCTGGATACGCAAAAACAACTGTTAGAGGGATACACATTAAGTTAGTTACAATTTAAAATTACTGAAAACCCAGAAAAGGGGCCTGCAATGCGTGCTCAGGAATTATGTAGTGGAGGCTACATTGACCATAAGACAATTGCACGTCGCCTGATAAAACGAATTTGATAAAACTTTTTGATAATTTCGCTGCGATATTAGCCTGTAATTGGTCAAAATTAAAAAAATTATCGTTTCATTATTCGATTTTATGATTATGGCACATAACTGAAATAGTCCGTATAAAAATATTGCTGTATCTAGTCGCTGAAACAACATCCGTAATGTAGGGAGGAGGAATTGCTACGAGTGTCTCAAAATATTTTTAAAAGGAAGCACATGTCTTGCAGAGGAGGACAGGAATTTCGAACATCTACTGTGATGGTGAGTGGGATAATAAATACTATTTATTACTATAAATAACTGCTATTAACATTAAAGTTGAACAATTATATAACCTTCCAACGTGTTTCGAATATATCAGAGCAAAATATAACCGAAAGCATGACCCCTCACGGAAATACAGATGGAGAGAGAATGAGAAAGAATGTTTTATTAGTATCTTAGAAGGTGAACTAAAATATTTCAATGTAGATAATACACATAAAGGGTGCCGATTGTATAAAGAAATTAGCAGATATACAGAAAACTAGTGTGCTTATGCTAACTTGGATGAACGGTAAAACAATTAGCATAAATTCGAACGGTTTGTAAGCTGATTAATGTAAAAAAACGAGAAAAAACCGGCAAAAACACACTTGTTATATACCCAAGAGACGGGGGTGAGATACAGAGGAATTCATATGCAAAGCTAAGAAAGAAATACAAAGGAATACTATCGCAGAGCAAAACTGAGTGGCAAGACACAAAAGCAGCAGAGGTAAGACAGGTAGTCGAGGGCGGAGAGGTCAGTGACATGTGAAGGGTCTTTAGGCGAGGAATAATAAATACTACCACTACTACTGTTACTACTTCTGCTACTATTACTCCTACCACTACTACTACTACCACTACTACTACTACTATTACTACTACTGCTACTACTACTATTCCTACTACTGCTACTACTACTACTACTACTACCACTACTACTACTACCACTAGTACTACTGCCACTACTACTATTCCTACTACTGCTACTACTACTATTACTACTACTACCACTACTACTATTACTACTACTACCACTACTACCACCACTACTACTACTACCACCACCACTACTACTATTGCCACTACTACTATTGCCACTACTACTACTACTACTACTACCACTATTACTACTACTGCTGCTACTACTATTATTACTACTACTACTACCACTATTACTACTACTGCTGCTACTACTATTATTACTACTACTACCACTACTACTATTATTACTACTACTACCACCACTACTACTATCACTACTACTATCACTACTACTATTATTACTACTATCACCACTACTATCACCACCACTACTACTGCTACTATTATTACTACTATTACCACTACTACTACTGCTATTATTATTCCTACAACTACCACTACTACTATTACTACTACTACTACCACTACTACTACCACTACTACTATGACTTACTACTACTGATACTACTACTGCTACTACTATTATTACTACTACCACTATTACCACTACTATTATTACTAGTAATCTTACTACTACTATTACTACTACTACTACTACGATTACTACTACTACTACTACTACTACTACTACTACTACTACTACTACTATTAATACTACTATTATTACTACTACTACTATTACCACTACTACTAATACTAACCACTACTACTAATACTAACCACTACTAGTACTGCTACTACTACTACTATTACCACTACTACTGCTACTACTACTATTATCACTACTACTAATACTAACCACTACTAGTACTGCTACTACTGCTACTACTACTATTACCACTACTACTAATACCAAACACTACTAATACTAACCACTACTAGTGCTACTGCTACTACTACTACTACTACTACTACTACTACTACTGCAGTTGCTGATACTGCTACCACTACTACTATTACTACTGCTGCTACTGCTATTGCTACTACTACTACTGCTGCTGCTGCAGTTGCTGCTACTACTACCTACTAGTACTACTACCATTACCAACACCTCGACCACCACTAATATCCCAATTGCTACTACTAACACTAATACTACCACCATTACTACTTTTACTACTGCTACTATTACTACTACTATTATTACTTCTACTATTAATACTACTATTATTATTACTACTACTATTATTATTACTACTACTATTATTATTACTACTACTACTATTACTATTATTACTACTACTATTATTACTACTGCTGATATTATTACTACTACTATTACTACTACTATTGCTACTACTACTAATATTACTACTGGTACTATTACTACTGGTACTATTACTACTAGTAGTACTACTACTATTATTACTATTACTAATGCTACTATTATTACTACTAGTACTACTACTATTATTACTACTACTATTACTACTGCTACTATTATTATACTACTACTATTATTACTACTACTGCTACTACTACTAATACTAATCACCATTAGTACTACTACTATTACTACTGCTACTAGTACTACTACTACTACTACTACTACTACTATTACTACTGCTACTACTGCTGCTGCTACTACTACTGCTGCTGCTGCAGTTGCTGCTACTACTACTGCTACTACTACTACTACTGCTACTACTATTACTACTGCTCCTACTGCTACTACTACTGCTGCTGCAGTTGCTACTACTACCTACTAGTACTAATACCATCACCAACACCTCGACCACCACTAATATCTCAATTGCTACTACTAACACTAATACTACCACCATTACTACTACTAACACTAATACTACCACCATTACTCCTACTACTACTACTATTGCTACAATTACTACTACTATTATTACTACTATTACTACTACTATTACTACTACTACTGTTATTACTACTACTGTTACTACTCAATTACTACTATTATTACTACTACTATTACTACGACTATTATTACTATTGCTACTAGTACTATTACTACTATTATTAGTACTACTACTATTATTACTACTACTATTATTATTACTACTATTGCTACTACTACTACTATTACCACTACTACTAATACTAACCACTACTAGTGCTACTACTACTGCTACTACCTACTATTACTACTACTGCTGCTACTGCTACTACTACTACTGCTGCTGCAGTTGCTGCTACTACTATTACCTACTATTACTACTACCATCACCAACACCTCGACCACCACTAATATCTCAATTGCTACTACTATTACTACTGCTACTACTACTACTACCACTATTACTACTGCTACTACTACTACTACCACTATTACTACTGCTACTAATACTGCTGCTACTACTACTACTGCTACTACTACTATTACTACCTCTGCTACTGCTACTACTGCTGCTGCAGTAGCTGCTACTACTACTACCTACTAGTACTACTAGCAGCACCAACACCTCGACCACCACTAATATCTCAATTGCTACTACTAACACTATTACCACCACCATTACTAATACTACCACCATTACTACTACTATTATTATCACTACTATCACCACCATCTCTACCACCACTAGTATCACCACCACCACCGCTACTACTACTACTACTACTACTACTACTACTACTACTATTACTGCTGCTGCTGCTGCTGCTGCTTCTACTACTGCTACTCTCACCACCTCCACCACCAGTATCACCATTACTACTACTACCACTACTACCATTACTACTTCCTACTACTACCACTACTACCATTACTACTTCCTACTACTACTACTACCACTACTACTACTACCAATACAAATAAAAAGTAAATAAAATGCACGCCATGACTTCCAACCGTGCAACACGATCTACTTCGGCAGGTTTTCAGGGCGTTACTCAGTAAGTTCCCATCCGTAAAATGAATTTCGGATTGCTTTGTCGAAGCAGGGTGTGTACATATCAATAGATCATTTACTGGAGTGCACTTCGCACATTCATGATGGAATCAAAGTAAAAATCCATCAAAATGAGTTGTAATAGGGAAAATTAAATGTTTTTATAAGCAATAATAAAGTCTCTAGTTTCTATGCAATTATTTCTTTAGTGGAACTTCAAATCCAAACCAATCATTGATAGTTTGTTAGCAATCATAACCTATACATTCACTATGAAATGAAAATGAAAAGGAAATGTATGACGAAGGAGGCAATAAAGGAAGAATGGAACCAAGTGTGGAGACTATTCTGCCGTTCCAAGATTTAACTACACAATGAGCTGGAAAACGACACGCGTAGAAAGAAAAGCAATAAATGGAGGAATATAGAAAATATCGTTTGCTGCATTAGGTAGGAGCATTCTAGGGAGTTATTTAGCTAACTAGGAAGACCCTCAGGTTCGAATAAATAATCTACCATACCAAACCATACCAAAATCCAGTTTTTGTCCTTTACTTATCTGTGAAATTAATGCTGATACTCGTTTTTATCCCGCTGCGTTGCTCGCTTTCTACTAAGCCAGTCGAGATAATCGAAATGCCACTTGTCCTCTGGGACCGCTACTGGTCAATTGTCCGTTTTGCAAAGGAAAACATGTCACTATCTAATTCAAAAGTAAATAAATTGTCTGAGTGAATTTTGGTGCGGTTTTATTTGTACATGCCTTGGTTATTAATGTATACTTCTGGTAAACTATTCATTCCATTTTATTTCCTTTAACAAAATACACATAATTAAATAATATAATTAAACTTTTTCAAAACATTAATAAGATAAAAAAAATTAAAAACATGTTCATTAAGGATTGGGCCCGAAGATGGGGGTGGCGTGGGCGTATGTTTGATATAAAAATGCACCGCGTTATTAGCACCAGATGGGAGCGGGGTTTATTATTGAGTGGGTTTCGGTTGGGTTTGTATGATGGATTGGGTGATATTGTTGACTGCTGGTCGTTGTCTCCATGTTCCCCCGGCTGCTCGCAGTAACTTCTGCTCGAATTCGGTTGGGTTCGATCTCAGGGTC
Organism: Metallyticus violacea; assembly: GCA_030762175.1. Classification (NCBI taxonomy): domain Eukaryota; kingdom Metazoa; phylum Arthropoda; class Insecta; order Mantodea; family Metallyticidae; genus Metallyticus; species Metallyticus violacea. The sequence continues at coordinate 293,384,768 of CM060846.1, forward strand.
CTCTGGAGTGGTTTGTGGATCAGTTTAGATCCACGGGAACGAGAAATGGATTGCCCAAAAGATACACCAGGTTGATTTGTTCCAAATATTTTATTCACATATAAAAATACTGGGGGCTACTCCCTGACTGCTCGTCGCTGATTTCACTACTCACTGCTATTCTTCTCAGGACTTCCTACGAGCTATCTCTCACCACTCACTGCTGAAAATTTCTCACTGTTAACTCCTAACTTCTAACTGCCCAAAACTCATGAATAAAACAGTCCAGAATAATAATCAACAATAACCTAGAATGACCAACTTCTGATCCTGTACTCCTGTTTTTCTATATCATCGCCACGCTTCTCACTAAATTAAATTCCCTCGTTTATTACCCCATTCCCGAGCTATGTGTTCGCCATTGGTTATCTTAAAATATTTATTATATCGCTAAGTTCTCATTAGTTGATTTTAATTGGATGCCCACTGGCTAAAATTATTTTTCCCCTTCTTATCTACAATATCTTCCCACAATCCTGAATTTTCCAAGAATAGCCTGTTATAAATTTCGGCACTTCCTTACATGTTGATTTCTAAGGTAACGTCTTTTTCCTCCCTTAGTAATAGATTGTGAAATGTTCTCAGAGATAACGCACGCATTTTCCCCAATTTACTTTAGTAAACGTGTGCTTGTGTAGGGGGCATAATACTTTGTACTCCCGGCTTGCCTGTAACAAAACATTTTCGTCTCCGCTCTGACATTTTCATATCCATTCAAAATTATTGCTATATCTTATTCTGTTCAAATTCTGTCCCGTTACGGCCATGGATGGTTTTTCTTACTGCGAACTTCTAAGTATTCCGTGGGCAGAAAATTTCGTTACCTGACAAAAGGAATATCTTACCTTTTTGTATTTCACACTAAGGAGGAGGGTCAGCGGACGAGCTGTCAGTCAGGTACATATCTCTGTCTCTTTCTCACATCTTTTACCTAAATGTATGCAAAGCCCTTTTGTAAATTACAGTTACATAAAGTACAAGTCTTAAATTATATCAATGCCTGTTAAACCTATATCTAAATTGTTTCATTATAAATATACATAATAAATATCCTTATGAAATCAATACTTTTATAAATAGAACTCTGCACCCTCAAGTTATTTATTTAGTAAAAGTAGCCTTATTTTCGGCTGCAGGAGCACAAACTAAAATTACACAGATCACATGAAAAAATTAAAGTATATAGGGAACAATTTAACAGCAATATTGCTCATTGTTGAGAAAAGTGCACTGAAACTTGGAAAAATATGAAATTGGCTGTATAATCGTCGCTAAATATTATATGAATATTTTTATTTCGCTGATATAACATGGCATCTCAGGATTAACTAAATATTTATAAATTTGTTGTAAAGGCAGGAAATTTTACAAACGTAACCTATCATTGGTATAGACACATACCTTATCCACTAGTTTTATTAAAAGTGTATCAAAATATGACTACATGGTCAAAGGTTGGAAGAAGGAGAGAGTTACCTCGCTGTTTTAAAACAGATACAGTCCTTACAATATTTGAAGTTACTTCTCTGTCCTTTGCTTGGGGAATTTATCAGGTGTTTTAACTTATCAGTATTTCCTTAGCTTGCATGTACTGAAAACCCATTAGTTCAGGCATTTTATGCTGCGCCTATGAAAATCGACAGTTTTCTTTTGCGCAAGAAAATACAACCTTTTTGGTTGATTTTGAAAACTCAGCCCTTTCGCTGGTAAAGCTGGTAGTTCCAAGTTTGCATCAAGTACAAAAAGAAATAGTTTTTGTCACTGACTCAAACGTTCTTTGCTAAGATGCCCATTCATTTCCAATCATCCAGTGGCAATTCCCTGAACGTTACTGCTTTACTGAAGTTGTACCAAAGTTTTACACAGCTTGCAGTTTTGCTCTTTCCTTTTGATAGGCTGATATTCAGACATTCTTAAGTCCGTTTTTCAGCCTGAGCTTTCTTTCCAATTGGTTCCATGTATTTCTACATTGTTACAATTGCATTTATTGTTATTTCAAGTGTAATAATCAGTCGATCAACATCTTCTATCCAAGATGGCATAGGTAATGCTAATATATACGACATTCATACATTCATACATACATACATACATACATACATACATACATACATACATACATACATACATACATACATACATACATATATACATACATACATACATGTATACATACATTCTTATTGTGGATTTTTGGGTTGAAGTGAGTTATTTTAATGTTGTTCATTTTCACTTTTATTTCTATGTTAGGTATTTTCTCTGTTTTAGTGCATTATTTGTAACATTTTGTGCTTTAATGGTATACGTAATTTCTTTTGGATTTAATCTAAGGTTTTCTATTTTGTGATACTGTTGCCTCTTTTAAGAAAACCTAGAATGAAATTTTTAAATCAGACATACTTTAACCTTGAAATAACTGCAGTAGTTGGAAAAGGCGTTGAGACTTACATATGACATTCACAAATTTATCTATTAGGTTACCAAGAAACGTTATTTAAACAGCTTCAATACATTGTGATAATTAAGGAGTAAGATGCGATAAAATGACAGCCAGAGCCTCTCATCGCGCAGTCATTGGTTCAGAATGCTGCCGATATAAGCATTATATGAAAACAGACAACTGTGTTTTACTGCATTCCTGGAGTGCTATTGATTTAACCCCCCCCCCTTTTCAGAAAATAGCAAACATAGGAAAACTTTGGTGGCCTCAAATTAACTAGTGCAGAAGGGTCTGCTTTAGTTGCAGTTCAGTTTCCCTCTAAAAATTCCGAAAATAAAGGCATATAAACAGTATGCTTTAAATCAAATTGTTATTTTTTAATTTGGCAAATGCGTGTTTGCAATTAATTACTTGATATTATTGTGCAATGTTTGTGGAATTAAAGTGGCGGCTGAGAAAATGTTCGCAATATAACAGCGTATCAAACGCGACAACAAATGTATGCTGTGAGAGTGGTGCCAAAAAGAATACAACAGCACAGTAATTGTTAACATAAGCTGTAGCAAATACCGGTAAATATTCAGCATTTTTCGAAGATTTGTGCCACACTCTAGTTTCAGTGAGTGTCCTACTATGGACACTTAAATAAGGGACTTCCTACAAACGCTACACTGGCCATTCAATCCCTAGTGAGACTACTTTAAGACAAAATTAAATTCCTCAATGCTCTGTAGACAATGTAAAAATTAGACGAGCGTTCGAAGCTAACGAAATCTGTGCCTGTATTGATGAAACTAGAGACATTGAAGGTAACTCCGTAGTCCACTTCATCGTAAGGATTATGAAAATCAACAGCTCAAGTCAGGTATTTCTGCTGAACACCGAAGTTTTGGAAGCAGTTAACCATTGAACATATGTCGACTGTTTCATCGCTGCATGCATTCACTGTGTCCTGATGGAATTCAACATGACGACGTGCTTCTGTTTGTCACTGAAGCAGCAACATACGTGGTAAAGCTGCTAAAGTTATTAAAGAGTTTTATTTTAGGCTTGAGGTTCATTTTAGTGCCGTAAATCACGGGACCACGACTTTACTTCTCTTCCGAAGGAAGCCATATTTGGGTTTTTTACGGGCGAAAAAATCCATTGGTTCTGGCCCGGAATGAACGCGCGATCTTGGGTTTAGAAAGAAAGTATGACCCTGCACCCCATGACCGACTGCTTTTCTGTGTGAGTGGAACAGTGAAACTAAGGAATGTTTAAGAACAGCCAGAAGACTTGTTTAGTCGCGGGTCAAATTAACAGTTACTTAAAAAGGTCAAACTGTTGCTGTCAGCGCTTCGCATAAAGTTAGATTAGTGAAATTAGTGAATTAGTGAAAATGCTATTGTACGATTTTAGTTTAGATTAGTGAAATTAGTGAATTAGTGAAAATGCTATTGTACGATTTTAGTTTAGATGTATTCTAGTAAGAAGTGCAGCATGCCATGATCGTGGGAATGTGGAGGGCTTTGCGAGATGCCACGCGCCTTACTTTGCAAACATGTATTACATGATGGGATGAAGCGAGAGAAGCTCTTCGTGAGCATAGGAATTAAATCGGGGCTCCAAAAGAACACCTCCAAGGGAAGATGTTTTGTTAGCAACCACTAAGGATTCTGTTGGGCACATAGAGTACGTTTCTCAAAGGCTAAGGTGAGCAGATTTACTGTAAAAGAATATCTAACCAGTCGTCACAGAGAACTGCCCTTGAAGAACTTTCAACTCCACTCGCACATTAACCACAACCATATAACTTGCAGTGATGTCTCTCAGCGCCAGTTGACCTGCCGTTAAGACATAAGAACGCATAAGATCTACATTTTCGATCATAATAGGAAAATTTACAACTGCCTACCTAATTACTTTCGACGTCTAATTGTGTCTGTGCCTTCCCGCAACCAACTATTGAGCAGATAAGGCAATTGGACAGACAATGGTTTTTGCATTGAGGGACATGAATAATTTGTGAAAGTCCGTAATAGATTACTAATATAATAATATTGCATTATTACTGTGGGAAATTAGTCTCTCCATGAAAATATCTGTTTATGAATATACTGAAAATAGTAAACATCAAAGAAGTTTTATTTATTATCTTATTTGATTGATTTAGTTGATGCGATCTAGCATTTTGGTAATGTTTTATGACATTTGTCTCATTGTTAACGTATTAAGAGACCAATATGAACAATGCATTTTGTTCTGGTGATATTGTATTGACCCTGTCTAATGAAATTTATCTGAATTGTTATAGCTTTGCTGCAAATTACAGTTATATTGTGTACTGAGTGCACAGCTAACGCTCTTCTGTTTTTTCCCAAATTTAATTACTAAACTAAGTTTACGTTACAAAATATTTTGTGGATTTATATTCTATCGTGTTTCATATTCACACCAAACAGAGCAACCTCGTAAGATATCCAACTCTATATGCGTCACTTCTCGTATATCTTACCAGACCGCCACAGCACAACCAAGCGGTGGCAGCTAATATGCAAATATTGGTTAGGGAAACAGACATCGACTCGGTCAGATCCAGATCAAACTGGTGATGGCATATATGTAGGAGAAATAATAACGCCAGTTTTAAGTTCTGGGTCATCACGGGCGGTGGACACTGATGATACGAGATAAAATTATACATTTCAAAAGAATTTTTTTTTAAAGGAAGGAAGCGTTCTAGGCTTAGGTTTAGGGCACCTCCCGGGCATTTGGCATTTATGAGAACTGAGGAACCGGGAAAAACTTCAGTCAGGGAGATCGTGGAAATCGAACCGTAGGCCTTCCGTTCATGAGTTCGCGCCTAAGCTAACTCGGCCATCCATGACGATTATGAAGAAGAATGTACAATGAGAATTAGGGTAAAAGATGTGGGCAGTAATTTTCTAGGTAATGTAAGGATTGAAATTACAAAGGGATGATAATAATATTAATAACAACAACAAAAATAGTAACAGCAATAATACATTTTTTTTCAGAGGCTACTTATTTCAAGCTTGAGGTTCTTTTGCTTGCCGTAAATCTGCGACACGGGATGATTTGCTTTACTTTTCTTCTGAATAAAGCCATCTTAGGATTTTACGCCCTAAAATCCAGGGTTTGAACCATCGATCTTTGGTCTAGAAAGAGGCCTCTGAGCAAAATTTATCGGCCTTGTCACGTCCTGAATTGAATGGCACGCTCATCAGAGATGTTAAAGAGCGTCCGTAAATTAAAAAAAAAAAATACAAATAAAATAAAGAAAAAGAAAAAATCCAGGGCCTACGAGGAAAGTATGGATAGCATTAGACCATCAAGATCGACACAAAAGGATAATAAAGACATGCAAAAGGCACACCAAACTTTAAGATGTCATTGAAACGCATTTTCTACATTCTCCCTCGGACTTCTTTCCTCCTAATCTGCGTGTTGTGATTGTTGAGCAAAGTCAGCATTTTAATCAGGAATTGCTCCTGTGGAAAAATGATACAAAAAAAAATGATGATTACCAAGCATGTTAGCATGACAATCAACTAAAACGGTACCTGGAGTGCTTTACAAACGAAATTTCCTCTCAGAAATAATATGCAATGTAATATATTTTGTACTGTTGAATTTTATACAGCTAAGTATAATTTGAAGATTTTTATAAGGGATTTAAAATCTAATTGCCCGAAAAAATTATACGAGGTGGGAAATTGTGAATTTCAGTTTGAATTCAGCACGTGATAATTATACAAATTCTGCGATTTTCATTCATTTTCGAAACAAAAAGTTAAAACTAGTTTTTCATTATAACTATGATAAAATTGAAATTTAGCATAACCTAGATTTAGTTTCTTCAAAGGGTCACAGAAATAAATAGTAAACATTAGCAGGGCCAGGATGTTGTTGACCCAAAAGTCTTAAAATGACCTATAAATTGACGTTAAAATAATAGCAAATTTTCCATAAATGACCAAACATTTTAAATATAAATTTTAGAATGTATCAATGTTTTGTTAAATGTTAAGTTACTAAACGTTTTAAAGCACATGTTTTACAACCAATTACAGTAAACAAAAATGAACTGAAAAATTTGCAGGTAAAAATGTAATCACCCTATTCTGAACTGAATTACAGTGTACATTTGCAGATTCTCAAAAATAAATAACATTCTTATATTAAGTCACCAAAGTCACTTCATATCCTTTCTTCAAAATTGAATGAATTGAAGTTAGCAGATATTATCTTTTTTATCTAGCATCTTTTTCATTTTATTTTCCACCATTTCACCAACTTCAATTCACACATGGCTAAGCCGCAATTAGTTACAAATTCAATGGAGCTTTCAAGCTTCACACAGTTTTACTGAAGTTTCGCAATTGTAGAGGGAAGAAAACCACAATTTGCTTTTAAATATGCCAGCTCCCGCTCTATTTCACTATCGAAAGAGTCCATTGGACGGTTTATCAAACTTGTGTCTTCAGAGCGTCAAGCACAGATTTCACAGCTTGGAAGGTGTTGGAATAATACGTTGTAGCACGGATCCAGGAACCGCGCGTGTAATGATTCCGGTGGCAGGAGCTATCGATCTACGGACTTCTCTGCTTGATAAAGATTTTACAAATATTTGATTTGTTTAAGACACAGGCTGAGCAAAATTTATCGGCCGTTTCACACCCTGATTTGAACAGGACGGTGATGACCTGAGATGTTAAAGAGCATCTGTAAATAAACAAAAAAAAACACAGAAAAGCAAAATATGAGGTCAAACTATTCAATATTCCTAAAAGTACTCCTATTACTTTAAGATTATTCACAGATTTGCCACTCATGTTCTTTTTTTAATATATTCCTTGCACAAGATAAAAGCTTGACTGCACTCTATGCAGCACGCGCATAATTTATTTTCTGCCGCAGCACAGAAAAACCTCCTCATATAGCCATGAATTAGCAATCATCTGTGAAAGTTTAAGTGATATCGCAAAGAGGATTTGAGCTTCGTCATTACCACATCCAAATGCATCATTTATTTATTTGCTTTATTTAGAGACGCTCTTTAACATCTCAGGTCATCAACGTCCCATTCAATTCAGAACAAATAAACTTTCTCAGAGACCTCTTCTTTCATGCTTGGGGCTCTTTTGCGTGCAGGGATTTAAACGACGATCTTCATTCTACGAAACAATAGGCTACCACTAGACCACCAGGACCGACACAGATACATCATAATTATACATTTTTAGTCAGGTTCAAATGTTATGTTGTACAGTATTATAGCTTAGGACGCGTGCTTTGTGATCTGGATAATCATTTCTTTGCATGAAATGTAGATCACTGTTTACTTAAATACCAACAAATTCAGACAACATTTCGGACCCGTTAACTTATTTCTTCCAATGAAATCAGAAACAATCGGAGTTTTAGTGTTATCTCCAGTCTAACTTGAGATTCTCACTTTTTCCTATTAAAATAATTTCATTTGTTACAAAAATGTATTTCTACTAAATCATAGTAATCTGTCTCCGTCCTGGTGGTGCAGTCATAACCAAACTTGCCTCCTAAACCCAAGATCGCGGGTCCATTCCCGGCCAGGATCGATGATTTTTTTTTTTCGGGCGTAGAAATTCTATGTATCGCTTCCTTCGAAAAGGAAGTAAAGCCATAGGTCCTATGATGTAGATTTACGGCATGCAAAACCTCCACCCTGAAAGAAGAGACCTCTGAGCAAAATTTAACGGCCAATTCACGCCCTGAATTGAATGGAACGCTGATGTCAAAAAGTTCCCGTAAATAAATCAAATCAAGGAATACCATTCTGTTTTAATATTTATTTTCTTACCCTTTAGAGCATTATACAGAGTTGATTTTGGCCTGCGTCAGCAGCTAAAAATGAGTACAGGGCCAAATCAGGCCAGTCACCCCAGAATCTCTCCTTGCATTTCTACTTGCATAGCTTTGATAAATAATAGCATAGGACACAATACGTTTTCTATCCTTGCTTTAATCTTCTAGCAGATTTTTTCAGAACTTTTTATTTATCTAAGATTTATACAAAATACTCGGAAGTTAAATTTATGTTTATGGTTTTAGTGCCTTGAGTAATGTGGCACCTACAAATATGTGAATTAGGTAACATTGGCATGCCGGACTTCCATGTGCGCTCTTTAAATTGTACATATCTGTAGAACTACAAATTAGACCTGACAATAGCAGCGTGTTTATAGGGTCCTTAATCACTTTGGAAAAATAACAGAATGAAGCACGGACATTATGGTGAAGGCATTTTTTGTTATCTGTTTCTAATTTGATGCGCTTAATCCTCAGGCTGTATCGCAAAAATTTAAGTTATTTGCTGCAGCCTATCTGATTATTTTAAACTTATCTGGGTATCGTCAAGGACAGTTAATCTGACTAACCGACTATGTCATCTGCCTAAGAGAATGGTCTCACATTTTTATTTAAACGGGGTGGCTGGAATAGCTTCTTGCTACCAAAAATACGTGGATGGTTTCGTTACGTACAGCGCGGAACGTGCTTCGTGATTATGCGTTTGCAGTTTAGATGATTGGATAGAAATACTTGCATATTGTATTTGTATTGATTATATATCTTAAATGTGACTTGAACAGCAGATGTTTTAGACGCGAGTGGGCGAGGTCGTTACGGCACGGATTCATGAGAGGGAGGTCGGAAATTCAATTCTCCCCAAGACCGTCCTCCACAGCTGAGGTTTTTTCAAGTTTTCCCCGGATCTCACAAATAGCAAATGATACTCTAAACTTAGGTCTGGATCGCTTCCTTCCTTCGTTACCTAATTTATCATTTCATATCATTTTTTTTACCAGGGTTTGCCTCAGTATCGGAAACGGGCATTAAACACAGTTAAATAAAAATTTATAGCATGTGATTGTTCTAATTATGACCGAGTTTGAAAGCAACTAATAACGTTTACAGTTGATTACCCTGAAACCATTTTGTCATTAACTGGACGGGAAGTAATTAATTCTTTCCAATTGCTGCAATTTGTTCTCAAGATAGTGTATAGGATATTGCTATTATTGTTATATTTTACCTCATTCTCAGGTAAATTACATTTTATGTTATTACTGTCTTTAATAAAGGATTTTCTTTGATAAGGACACGCGTTTGTGCCGTATCGGCTGTGGTAATCAAAATAGAAACGTCTTCCATGGTTTCTTCATTTGACTTCTGAATATGTTCCCATTTTCACTCTTCTGATTCTTTTTGTACGCTTTATCTTTTATGTTGTCTTTCTTTTACATTTTCCTCTTTGCTATAAACACAAGAATCTCGGAGGTTACCTCAGGAATGACAAAATGTGTTCTCTCGTTGTGTATCCGTCTCTTGCTTTTGCACTTTCTAAGTGGTAGCGTTTGAGATAGCTCAAAATATAACAAAGTGCGACAGACACCTTGCTGCTAGTCCATCTCATTTATACATACCCACCTTTATCAATTCATCCACAAAGATTTGTTAACAGCTCTGTTTGACAGCTTTTGTGAACTTAAAATCTTCTCTTCTCCTCTTTCTACTATCTTTTTTCTTTGCATTTAACAGAACTCTCTCAAAGTTTCAAAATACTCTGCCTGAAAACGATAAACACCATCCATGGCAATAATTAATCTTCAAGCAGAAACACAATAATGTACTCCGATTCCAATTACCTCTCACACAGACAGGCAAATCGGTAGCCTGAAATTATAAACTCTCAATTATCTAACACTTACTTTTACATTAAATTCAACTGGAAACTAAAGGAAAATAAAAAAAAAAAATGAACGTTAGGTGTACATGTGCGTTGAGCGAGCCTCCTTTATCTGCTTTGTTTATTCTAAAATATTTTAAGGCACCAACCTTTGCCCATCTTATCTCAGTTGAGAAAAAGAAATGCTTTCCCTTTACGAATGGAGTATGTTTCTATTTCTGCAGCTTTTCGCTTTAGTTTTAAACGCCTAAATTCAATTGTACAGTAAATCATTAAATTTTTATCACTATCGGGAAGATATTTTTTTGGTTTGTACTGAACATAGCATACTTTATTTAGTTCTGCTTTGAAGATTTTTAGCTATAACAATAATTGTAATTTTTAGGTCAAAATGTAATTAAAAAGGATTTTACGCACAAAACTGAGAAGAATCAAGCTATTCACACATTAAGGACAAGCCAAATCTCGGTCAACTAACTCATAAAGTTATCTTTAAATGTCTTAAGAAAACATGATCTTCGCTTGCCTTTATAGATATTCTCTAACAATAGCGTAATGTGGCTCCGTCTTTAAGGAACGAAAAACTCTTCACCCTCTCACCTTTCTTTATCAGACCCTTCACACCTCCACCCCGAGCTATCTGGAGCTATTTTCACAAACTATCTTCATATTGTAGCCTGGATACCAAATCACAACATCACTCTTTACTAACGATACCATTATATAGAATATGTTCATTTTCTTCCTCTTTCACAGTTTATCTTGCTCATCTATGGAATAACTTATCTTGCAATATCAATGACTGTCGGACCAGTCGGTCCTAGTAGTGTAGTGGTAACCATACTTGCCTTCTAAACTCAAGGTCGCGGGTTCAAACCCGGCCAGGACCGATGGATTCTTTCGGGTGTAAAAATCGTAAGTATGGCTTCCTTCGGAAGGAAAGTAAAGCCGTGGGTCCCGTGTTTACGGCACGAAAAAGAACCTCAAGCCTGAAAAAAGAGGCCTCTGAGCAAAATTTGCCGATCATTTCACCATATATATATACAGTAATTAAAATAGTAGAAAAGGATAAAACACTAAGAAAAAGTCACACTTGAGATCGCTATATTTCGAACTCGTGGAGTCCTTCTAGGGCAAGAAGACAAGTGACGGTGATAAAAGTAAATATTGAGTATCGAAGGTAACGTTATGCATGGAAACAGATGAAACTAGAAATAAGAGTGTGGGGGAAAAAAAATTAATACGTAAGATTTAAACCATGTGGTATGCACGCTTTATTTAAAAATTTCTCTATCTCTGAGTAAACTTTCAGAGCATTTTGTCGATAACGCATCAATAAGTGTTAGATTAAAAGCATCATCAAAATCCTTACAGTGAGATAAGGCATGTTGGGCAACCGGCAAGGGAGACTTGGTTTTAACAGAACGTCTATGATTGTTCATGCGTAGCGAAACAACAGTAGAAGTTAAAACAATATAAAATGCTTTGCAAAGCTTATAAGATAACATATATACGACGTTCTTGGAAGAACAAGTAGCTAATGAAGAAATGTTAAATTCTCTGGATAAATTAGGGCTGTGGAATGAATGGCAAGGCATAATTAGCGCACAGGTTTTACACTTATCGCGTTGGCAAGGATATGAGCCATCAAAGGGACGTGGTTAATTCGGGGGAGATAGGTTTCGGCGAAATATACTTTTAAGGTTAGGGGGTGTTCAAAAGTAAGGCGGGGTACAAATTTAAAAAATCATTTAAAGATGTGTGCTTTAACAAAGTATCGTGACATTCTTTCAAAATAGGTCTGTTGTTTTCAATTCCAGGCACGTAAGTAGTAACAAGGTTAATGAAGTTCTTATTAGAAGTTTTAGGTTTGCATTGGAAAGTTTTGTGCGCTGGGATTATACGGGATTTTAAAAGAGGGGAAGGATAATTTTGGGGTTGGAACTTTTGAGCTAGGTTTTTAATGTACTTGTCAAGAGATGAAAAGTTGTTGAAGGATTGAAAGAGAAAAAGGAATAGATCTTTTGATATGCAAGGAATGACAGCTATCATATGAAGATGCTGTTATAAATTGGTAGGCTTAAGGTGCACAGACGTAAGAAAAGAGCCATTACATAAAGAAATATCAATATCTAGGAACGTAGCAGCATTGGGAGAGACAGAAGAAGTGAACTTAACTGAAATTTTGGAGTTAAGATTAGTAAGGAACTGATCGAGAGATTCTGAGCCATGAGTCCAAAGCACGAATATATCATCAATATATCCCAGCCATAATAATGATGCCAAAGGTTCTGACTTAAGAAATTCTTCCTCTAAGCGAGTCATAAAAAGATTGGCATAAGACGGTGCCATTCTGGTGCCCATTGCAGTACCTTTAATTTGTAGATAATATTTATTATCGAAACTAAACGCATTGCGAGTGAGGACCAGATAAGCAAAATGACAGATGAAATCTGTGGATGGGGTATGAGGAGGTGCTTGAGAGTCCAAGGAATGTCTAACAGCAGCTAATCCTTCATGATGGGGAATGTTAGTATAGAGTGACGTCACATCTATAGTGGCCAGAAGTATATTAGAATGTGCCAAAGGGTGAACTTTCTTTAGTAAACTCAAAAAATGGAAGGAATATTTGATATAGGATGGACTAGACGTAACAAACGGCTGTAACCAACAATCTACTAGAGCGGAAATACGTTCAGGGGGGAATAGTAACTAGGCTACTGTCGGGCGACCTGGACAGTTCTTTTAATGAATTTTAGGAAGAAAATATATGGTGGAAGTACGAGGGACATGAAGAGTAAGTAGAGTGATATCTTGGGAACTAAGTCCTTCAGCAGTACCAGAATATGCAATAAAAGAAGCTATATCTTGATTAAACTTGACTGTAGGGTCGGAAGACAATAGTTTATAATAAGTGACATCTTCAAGCTGTCGGTAAGTTTCAGCATTGTAAGAATAAATGTCCTGTAGTACTACTGAGGACCCTTTATCGGCTGGAAGAATAATAACATCAGGATTGGATTTTTAGATAACCTTTTAAGTGCTGATTTCTCAAGCAAAGTTAGGTTATCTTTCGGTGTGATCGTATCTAGAAATTTGGAATCACTAATCAAAGTTAAAAATCGGTTAATAAACATTTCTAAATGATGGCTAGAAGGTAAAAATGAGGTTCAAGTTTGGAGAGAGGACGAAACTTGAGAAGGCAAGGAGTAACATTTGAAGTAGGCTGAGAAGATTTAGTATGCCAATAGTAACGCCATCTTAAATTACGGCAAAATTTAACGCCATCGGAAACAAATTTAAGGCGATTAAATTTGGGAGTTGGGGCAAAAGTCAATCCTTTTTGCAAAAGCAATGTATCAGCATCAGAAAGTGAAATAGAAGATAAATTAACAACCGCACTATTAATAGTAGGAGAAGTACAAGGGGTACATTTGCTCTTGGGCTGCTGATATGCAGTACCGGAGTAAAATTTAGATGGACGAGGTAAATTTAAAATAGAAGCCAAGTCAGGAGCTGACGCTACCAGCCGCGGGGAAGGTTTTGGAAAAAGATGCTGTAAACTGAATAGGAATACCTGCTCTTAAATATTGTAAATAAAACGGTGATAGTTTACGAAGATGTTTCTGATTGAGAGAATATAATAATGTATTCGCACTCATCAAGATACTATTAACAGTGGTAATATATATATAGGAGAACATGCCAGAATAATTTTAATAAAACTAATTAATTTAGACAAATGAAATTTCTGCAAATATTGACAATTATTGAGGATCATCCGTAGAAATTGCTGGGAGATATGGTGCCTAAATAATTGAAATTGGCTCTGAGTGCTAGTAGCTATAGCGGACAATGACAAGTGAACTGATATTCCGTTAGGACTAAAACCAGTAATTATAACTGGTAATGGAACAATTCCTTCAGAAGCAGAATATCAGCATAAGTCTGATTAGTTTTTTTTTTTTTGTTAGGGTAGAGGGAGGAGGTTAGAAATTTCAGAAAGCTGCTGTTGTTTACATTGGAACGATAGACAGAGTTCGGAGTCTGCTGCTCTGTATAGTTGATGCACGTACATGGTAGAAAATGATGAATCACTCGTCATACCAATGACGTTCAATGCGTAGCATAATCTGCCGGTGTTCGTGGTACAATAACCATCACTCAAATCAAATTTCTGTAGGATATTCCAGCTCGCCTCAGTCTTCAGCCTGGAATAGAAATGATAACGCTTGTTGTTAACGCTTTCTAAACATGTTTGCTAATAACTCGTATTGGATGATATCACCCTAATTTATCATCTATCATCAAGATAAAACTGTTTAAATATATTACAATGTCGATATTACAATTGGAACCGTAATTATTTCTGTGTGAGTTATTTTTGCTATTGGTGGGTGATTGTTATTTTTTATTAGATTTGAAGATTAGATTCTCTTCTTGTCTTGTCTCGGCTCTCGGAGTCATGAGTTCGATGCTTCCTAACTCTCTGGTTCCAATGCAGAGGATAGGGATCTGAAGGAAATTTTGGGGCTGTTTTTAATGACTTAATGTCATTAGGGAGGAAGTGGATTGTTCACTGTAATAATGTTCTGCTCTGGTTGGACATTTAATTTATTTGACAAATTGGAAGGTTCTGAAACATGCTGTGCTGCTTCGGATTATGTTTCGCTGTATTTACTCGCATATTTATTCACTTTAACACCGTTGTGACTATTCTCACTATTACGCTTGCACCGCCTGGCTGACTTTCACTGATCGAACGATTTACTTTGACTCTTCGCGATGGTTTAACTATTCTACTATGTCACTGAATAATACATATACTGACTAATTGTCACTCTTGCTGCTACCGTTACTGCTGTTGCTACTGTTACCCCCTGTCACGAGTCTTACTGTTACTGTTACGACTGCTTCCTCTCGCGAATGCTTAAAACTTAACTTCTTATAGTTAATATTAAACCTCTAATACGAACTCGCTCCTCCCTCGCGAAAATTTAATTCCTTTAAATATTATTAAACTTGGTTCCTTCTAGAATATTATTGGATCACACAAGTGCATGATTTATTACAAGTTTGCTTTTATTTTTTGGGTTTTTTAAATATGTTGATTGGTTGAAGATTCTGGGTTTACCAAGAAATACTTCCTATTCCTACGCTACGGGAAAAAGAAATATCTACTTTTCTATAGATTCCCGCGATAAAGCACGCTTCTGCAATATATGCGGCCCCCCTTTGAAACAGTTAATACCTTGGTTTCTGTGAAAACACGTGTTTCTGTATGCGGCATTTCCTTTTGACATCAAGTACAGTTACTGATATTTCTAGCCCTTTACAGGTAAGAGCATATCTGGCTCCTTGAGACCGGCGAGTGTGTCCGAGACGATTTGAAAGAGTAAATTCATAAGAAGTTTTCATTATACATATGTACACCGAACGTTGAAGCACCCCATTTCTGTCATAGTGTGAAGCGCCATATCCTTATAGTCTGTTTTGGCATTGTTGAGAGTAGAGTGAAGGGACTTCAATGCTAAAGCAGCCCTAGAAATAAGACTGGTGTACAGAGGATGTTCTTCCTGACGGAGATGTAGTTTTATGCACAATAAAGCTCATCTTTTGTAGGGAGCAGTCCAAGGCCTACTGAAATGCCACAAAAGAACAAAATCTGAAACGCAAAGTACTAATTTGCTGTCCATTTTTTCATAAAGACATTCAGAATAAACGAAATTATTTCTTCCAAAAAAAAAAATACTTCAGCGAATGATTTTCACACCTCTGTAGGGTCAAATCTGTTTCTGGGTTTGAGTACCCACCGTGGTCTCAAAAACGTTCTTTGGGCAGAAATTGCTTTGCTTTGTTTGCTTTGAAAAAATATACAAATATGTGAAATTAGAAAACCTTCTCTACATAAAATCAGTTGCCAGAGGGTATAGCTAAAATAAGTTCGTATTTCTCATGAAAGCTATTAGAGATAGTCATGACACACGAGAAGGAATTAGGCGGTTCGTATTGTGCACTAAACTGCAGGAAATAAACGAATCGTATTCCACCCCTGATACAATGACTTGAGTTGTCATCAACTGAAAAACACCAGGCAGCAGCGATGACACAAGAAATGAAATGGGTGGATGAACCTCGATATTATGTATAGCCGATGGCTACTTTAAAAGGCTAACATGAAATCGCCTTTACCCACCCCCTCTCACACAACACCGGATTGCAGTTAAATAGCGGAAAGGGTCATAAAGGTCGAAAATCAAATTCTATAATCAAATACGAAATGGGAAATTTCTGGTAGTTAGCAGAAATTATTACGTAATCTAATAACCTTTCAACTTTGTTACGTTGAATGATGTGGACTGTTATTTGCAGCTAATTCCTGATCTGCTGAAACTAAAAATATAAATGAAAAAACAATGGTTTTAGTCAGTTTAGAAGGAATGCTATTGATTTCTGGTCAGTGGTCTAATGCGAATGAAAATTAAAAAATAAAAGGTTTTACGGAAGTTTTTCAGCTATGCAAGCCCATGTTTATATGTGCATAAAACCCTTTGTATAACCGTTGCTAAAATTAATCTGATAATGTAAGCAATGAAGCATGGGACGCAGGCTCTGCTGTGAGGATAAAAACATAAAAACAACATTGTCAAAATGCGTGCTAATGCAATACTCGTCCTCATTTACAGGCCGTTTTACTCCAGAATAATCTCAACAAACCTGACCAGCTGTCGTTGGAGCCCAGTGTTTAGTGATAGGCACGCCCAAACACCGGCTTCCTCATTAAGCTTTGACAAGCCATATATCATCATCAACGCTACTCTTTGCAGTTGCCAGCTTTCATTTGGAAGCGGCTAATTGGGGCGCAGGGCTAAATGTTTAGAAATCGAGCTTCTCTTTCTGAAATAATTAGCATGCTATAAAAACCCCTTCTTACTGGCTATATCCTCCAGTTTTATAAAATTGATTTTACTTCAATTTTTCAACGCTAGAAACAGGAGTTTCTAGATAAGTGATTTCATCCAGAGGAATTGCAAGTGCTTACCTGTAGTCCTCTCGATATCAACCTTCCAGTGGCGGCATAGACGATCTTTATATTAGCACTTTTTACTGTTTTTCTTTTGCTTTCAATATTGGTGAACTTCCCATTAGCTAATTTTTATACTGTATTTAATTGAGCCTTCACTCTTACTGGGAGATTGTTAGCTATTCCTGTGATATATAGGATGACTATTATCATCCAACCGACTTTTGCATCATTACTTTAAAAGCCGTGCTAGTGTGTGGTACTGCTACAAATTTACTTGTGTAAGTGTAGTTTGTAACTATTTCTGTCTCGAACATTAAATAGGTTCTAAATCAACGGTTGCAATAACTAAAAGATAAAGAGGGAGAAAAAAGATAGCGGGATGAAGACAACAGTATAGTTCAAATACTACAGATACTGTAAACAATTCTATGTGGCAGGAGCAGAAACAAGATGAGCAGAAGATATTGTAACGACTGCAATATGTAGGTGTACGTTGACCATGCAAGAGATGTTTACCTATAATATTTGTATGACAAGCAAAATATGATTGTGTTTAGGCAATAAGTTTCTTTGTGTGAATAATGTAGATTCTCTCTGCCATAACAGAGATGTATTTTTTTAACATATGCTGTACATAAATAGGAATGCACTAATATAAAATATTAATAAGAAATTTTAAACTTCTTTGTGTCGATTATAATAATTAGAAAATAATAATTTCATTGGTATAATAATTTATAAAAGTGAAACATAACATCTAATTATTTTATTCATTCTGCAAAGGGTTACATTTACTTACTTAGGCAGTATATTTAAATCATATTCTCAATGATAGATGTTACACTGTATTTTTTCCTCTCATTCTGAAACTGGATGATAAAGCCTGTTCAGTTCTTTTTGTATTGTGTTTAATGTGAAATTTGGTTAAACACCATCGATTTTTGTAATGTATTATAATTTAACACTATAAACTTATTATTTGCATTGTTGTAACAAATCAAAATGCATTTAAAGTTATTGCAACGATGTTACAAAAGTGTTCTGTCTTATTTCATATGTTTTCTGATATTAATTTAATAAATTATCATATTCAATATACTAAGTTTAATGTTGGCTTAACTGTTCAATAATGCTGTATAGTCAAAAGAATACTTGAATATTTTTAGTCTATTTGCATGACTATTGTCATCCACGGGAGAACTTCTGATACAAAAATGGATGCATCATTCTTCACCTATACCGGATGTTTCCCAACAGATGATACAAACGTTCAAGGATAATGGAGAAGGGTAAATGTATCAATTTGAGATGAGGATCCTGGTCCGGAAACTACGGAGTCGAAAGTTATAAGCCAACATTGTTTTGGTATACAATGTAACAATGGAATACGAGAGCCTACGAATCGTTGTTTGTATGAAGTAGTACATTTATGTGTTTACATGTACTTGCTAACCCGACCAACACGTAGGCGTATATCATGAGGGATGGGGACAGGAAACTTCATTACTGCAATGCAGATAGCCTAATGTGTATCGGACGGACTTCAACAGTCCGGATGTGAAGGTCTATAGACTGCAGTCTGTGTTTGCCAGTTGAAGTGTACAGTCGACCAGCCTAATTAAATAGACTATACGGTTATGGAATATGCAAACATGCTTCTCGTGTACGGAAAATTCACTGGGAACATGAGGAAGCTGACAGGTTGTGTCGGATCAAGTACCCATGTAGGATAGATTCGACTCATACACCATGTTTGTTCCAACTGTTAAGGGAAACAGTGCACCACAATACAATGATCGAGAAGGCTAATAATGTAGTGTACGACTATCGCCATGGAAGAAATGCTTGCTTGCGTGGATGCGGAGCACTTGATCAGCTGCACGCGAAATGGATGTCGTGTTGAAAGTACAACGGAAACAGCAACCGTACCATTGTCGGAAAGTGCATGCTTTGACTCCTGCTGTCTTTGGACCTCGCGTCGTGTACAGCCAATGGGTGCTGCAGCGCTATAAGATCGACCCTAACTTTCTTGCGTATGTACTTTTCTCGGTTTCGCCAGAGACTGGATGCTGATAATCCCAATAGCCCTGTGTGGTCTTTTGAGAATCCCCGATCACTGTTATGACGAGCCATCAACATAGTTTTGCTGGTAGCCTGTGGGAAAGCGTAGTCAATTATTATTTAATAGGCTCGTATCTACTTCCTCCCCGCTTAATCGCAAGTGTACGATGTGTTGCTGAGGCATACTCCCAGTTGTTCGAACATATCCCACTTAATGTTCGTCATCGTATGTGGTTCCAACATGCTGGAGCCCCATCTCACTTTGCACATACTGTTCGTGAACACCTGTGTCTGACGTTCCCTAAAATGTGTATATAGGAAGAGGAGTCCTGTTTCGTGGGAAGCTCGTTCACATAATATGACCCCACTTGATTTGTTCTTGTTGGATTGTGTGTTAAGTTTTGTGTACGCGATAACAGTGAGACTGAAGAGGATCTCCTGGCAAGACTTCTAGCTGCCTGTGACATTGTTCGAATTCGCTTATAACTTTTGACTCCGTCTTTTCTGGTCCAGGGTTCCTGATCTCAAATTGAGATCATCCATTCTTGAAAGTTTGTATCGTCAGCTCGGAAATATCCTGTATATTTCAGTAAAATGTTGAAACATTTTCAAGTTTATTATTAACTGATAGGAATCCAAAATTCATAACGCGGTTTTTGTCCAATGTTTTCTGTCGATCACATAGGATAGGCTTGATTTAATGTCGAAGCGACGCAGATATCATGTAAGCAGCCAGAACCATGCTTAGGCGAAAAATTATTCTTACTTTGCTTCTGGAAGCTTTTGAGATATTTCTTTCCACTCTTTTCCTGAGCTGAGGATTAGCTACCTTGTTTTTCGAATAATTTTACGTACAAAGTACGTCTTTACTACATTCAATTCTTTCATTCGCCTTCAGGATATTGGAACCTGTTTTTAGCCAAAACATCGGCAATGTTATTTCCGTTATCAGTTATCCACAGGGAAAACAACCAGTTTCTACATCTAATATTAGTTTTTTGGCATTCTAGAATCTCTGTATTGCAATGGAGCTTTATATTTGCTAATGGCTGAATTACTGATTTAGAATTCTAAATAACATTTGTTTTATTTTCATCTTGATCATTCTTTCTTCTTTTCTTAAAATAAAAAAAAAAAAAAACACTAAGTGACATTTTTCAGACCTGTTTCGCGCAAATTCGGGCAGTAAAAAAAACAAACTATATGAATCCAAATTTTGGCATTCCCTAAAAATACAGATGATTAAGGAAATTGTCTAACTATATCAGTACATAAATAATGAACCAAATTTACAAGGACTCAGAAGAAAGCCAATGGCAGAGTATATGGGCATATGGAATAACCATTATATATGTAACTCATATTTCATGATTTACGTGCCAGCTTAGCGCGGCTGTTTATTGGGGAAGTGCAGCCGCCCCAACCGAAAAAAGGAAGCTATAATTCCCGAGCGTAAAGATGGCATTTCCATTTTAGTATTTATTTCTTTTTGAAAGCGTATAATGGGACTGTGTGTAAAACTACCACCACCACCACCACCGATAATGATATAATAATAATAATAATAATAATAATAATAAGAAGAAGAAGAAGAAGAAGAAGAAGAAGAAGAAGAAGAAGAAGAATACACTGTGTTGAAAATTATGTCCCTTATTGGCCAAACATTGTCGTCACCTGCTTAGAAAGTTCCAGTACTCCTTTCGTAGGAATACGGCTACTAGGAACATGCTTCTTCTCATTGAGAAACCGTATTTCTCTCAACTTTTTAACAAGTCGGTGAACAGCTTCACTACCTGAAATACGATTCCCAGTATATTTGCTTGCGAACTGGCTTACCTCACCTGTACAAAAATTCGTTTTCATTTATGTATTGTACATAAAACTAGTTCAAGGCTATATTTACGCAGTGGCGTAACCTTCGAAGAACAATTAGTACTCAATTTACACAGAGTGAAAGCACACAGTAACACACGAACGCACAACCACTCTCAAAGTCTTCCTCAAACTATAAGCTACTATCTACACATGCATTATACGACCTTGACGACAGGCTTCTCCCAATATGCTTCCGCGGCCTGTGTGTCCGTAATTGAAATATTCGCTCTTCAGTAGTTTATTTCCGATGCGGAAGCCACAACCAAAATTTAGGTAGTTTAATTCTATTTTATGCATTTTACAGTTTCCCACTTTGGACAGTTTTCAGAAAAACAAAGCCAATAGCTAATGAACGATTTTTATTGGCAACAATGTTAATGGCTTATATAACATAAAAGTAAGTTGTCTGTTCCTACCTGGCACACAAAAAGGCAGAATTTTCAACAAGATAGCAGTTCATTCCCTTAGTGCAATCCCAATTTTCTACAAAAAGATCATAAGGAGTTTTAAATTTTGCGGAAAATTGCTATTCTTCAACAGCAGTGTGTTTACATTCCAACGGTTCTGCCTCATTCTGGTAGATAGTTTGTCGTTCTGAATATATTAATGCCAACTTACAACTTTCACCAACTGACAACTTGGTAGTTCGAATGGAACTTAAAATGAAAGGGCTGCGTCAGCAAGTAATCTAAGTGAACAAGATTTAGAATGTTTCTATTCAAAAATTGTCCTTATTCAGCTCAACTTAAACAACACATGTGCCTTGCTTCTGTCAGATGATTCTCTTAAAGAAGAATATATTAATTTTGGAAAGGGCATAGGAAATAGTTTCAATTAACCTTATTTAAATAAAGAGGGAAGTTTTTTATATTATTATCCTTCTTTTCCACACTGCGAATTCAGCATTTTATCCAGCGGTTTAGAGACTAATGCCTTTCAAATTAATTCATATTCCTCTAAACCTAAGAGCAACACATACATCTGGACACTTGAACATTTTATACCAAAATTATTCTTTCGGCATCTTAAATATCTGGCTGTAATTTCATTTCACTTTGGAAATGCTATCCTTTTTAAAGTTTTTTACTTTCCAGATAGACTGTCATAGGCACGAGTTCAAAACTAAGAATGAAATGAATTAATGATGGCGTTAATGAGCCCGGATTTCATATTTTCAGGGCGAGTAAGCGTGCTGGAAGAAAGATTGCACATCAGCTTGTTGCTACCGCTAGTTTTTATGCACATATTCTAAACTCATGTCACAGCAATGAACAAAACTAAGGACGGTAAATTAACTTTGAAATTACACGATCTGTAACTCCAGCTACTAATTTAAGTATTTCTTCTAAAAAGAGGAATGCCTGGAGAAATTTAAACGTTTGGAGGATTTATAAAGATCATTATAAAATTCACCCAGATTTAGTAAGCGCAAAGGCAAATTCATTTACATGCAGCTAACGATTAACGACCTACAGAGAGAAGTTTTTATTTTATTATTTTTTTTTATTTTATTTTTATTTACGGACGCTCTTTAACATCTCAGGTCGTCAGCGTCCCACTCATTTCAGTGCATGAAACAGCCTGTAAATGTTGCTCTGTGGCCTCTGCTTTCAAGCTTAAGGATAGTTTACATGCCGTTAATCTATGACACGGAACCCACGCTTTACTTTCCTTCCAAAGGAAGCGGTTATTTGGCATTTTTACGCCCGGAAAAATCCACCGGCCCTGGCCGGGATCGAACCCGCGATCTTCGGTTTATGAGGCACGTATGGTTACCACTAGACTATCAGGATTGACCTACGGAGAAAGGAATAGGTAGATTTAGACATACTTCAGAGAGTGGTTACTCACCGTTAATGTGATGAGACAAAAGCAATGGTTTTTAACAATGAATCGGTTTGTAGTGGGGTACAGACATAGACGCATGTGGTACAGATGGTAGACAACGTGATTGAGCTTTACTTTTAGAATGAACGGAAAGCGGACGAAGCATGACATCACAAAGCATTAAGCAGCAGAAGCTATCTGGTTAAATAGCACAATCCCAGACATGCGTGTAGATTTTTTGGAAACCGCCTATGAGGCTACAACAGTTAAAATCTTCCGAGCTGTTTTGCGTGATCCATGTTTTAAATTACTACCATAGCTTTCATCAACTACTTCGATTGGAATCTACAGTAAACGATGAACACACCTAACTATTGCTCTTGATATATTTGCACATGCATAATTTGTTTTTAAGCGGAAAGTACAGCGGGAACAGCATCCCTACCATCGTCGGAAAGTGCATGCTTTGGCTCCTGCTCTTAGGACCTCGCGTCGTGTACAGTCAATAGGTGCTGCAGCGTTCTTTGGTCGACCCTGACTTTCCTGCGTATGTACTTTTCTCGGTTTCGCTCGAAACTAAATGCTAAATAATCCCAATAGCCCTGTATGGTCTGTTGAGAATCCCCGGCTACTGTTGTGACGAGCCATCAACATAGTTTTGCGGGAAGCCTGTAGGAAAGCGTAGTCAATTATTAGTTCATAGGCTCGTATCTGCTTCCTCCCCGCTTAATCGTACAGTGTACAATGTGTTGCTGAGAGACATACTTCCAGTTGTTGGAACATATCCCATTTGATGTTCGTCAACGTCTGTGGTTCCAACATACTGGAGCCCCATCGCACATTGCACATACTATTCGTTAGGCTGTTGTTCATCGTCCACAGAAGATGCCAACCGAAGTAATTGGTGAAAGATATAGTAGTAATTTAAACCATGGACCACGGCTAAACAGCCCGGAAAATTTTAACTTTGTAACTATAACACCGGCCGTGAAAGCCTAAGAAGTACTGCTCCAATGAGGCACTAGTAAGATCTACAGTGGCATATAGAGTAGAGATTTGAGGATGGCAACAAACTGCGGACCTAGATTTAATGAGGACATGCTTTCTTCAAAGAATTTTGGAACCGGGAAGGGACACGGTGAATTTCGGAATTAAGAAGGATTTTGGGGCCTACAGTCAGACCATAGAATGTAAAATCAGAACAGTGAAGTATTGACTGTGAATTATTCAAGTGAACCCAACTTTAATTAGGGCATCGTGCTACCCTAAACAGCTAGAAATGCGAGGGAACATGTCATGGACATCCAAGTAAAGAAAGGGCCTGAAAACAATAGGCTGGCTTCCATTTGAATGGTGGGTCTGGTTGTTATTGATTTGGTTTATTTACGGACGCTCTTTGGCATTTCAGATCATCAGCGTCCCATTCATAAAGGTCGTGAAATTGCCGATAAATTTTGCTCAGAGGCCTCTTCTTTCAGGCTTGAGGTTTTTACATGACGTAAATCTACGACATGGGACCCACTTCCCTTCCGAAGGAAGCCGTACTTACGATATTTACGCCCGAAAATTCCATCGATTCTGGCCGGGATTGAACCCGCAATCTTGGGTTTAGGAGGCAAGTATGATTACCACTACACCACCAGGACCAACTAGTGGGTGTGGGAAATAGAAAAAGGGCAGGAAGGAAGGTTAAAACCGCTTGAGGGATATTGATAGGTAGCAGCAATAGCGCAATGCAGAGAGATGATTTCGCTGGAAGAACAATCGAGACTAAAATCTGAATGAGGGAAGGGGCAGTCACTCGAAACAGGAGCTAAACTCGCTAGACAGGGGCTCGCTTAGCTCGGACTAGAGGACATGGAAGAGGATTACGATCACCAGCGGCTATGAGCGGAGAATTTCTCTCATCTGTGAGGAGGAGGGATCATAGACACATTTACTGGCTGAATGTACAGTAGCATTTCCAACGGAAGAATGAAGGGAAAACTGCATTTCTTGACAGGGTCGAACAGAGGGAGATGGGCATGTTAATGTTGGGCTCTATTAATAGGCAAGAAAGTGTAGGAGCGATAGGTAAATCTCTGATGAAAATGAGACAGCTCAGTTCTGAAAAAGCCAATAACCGGGAAGAGAGAAACAAATCGATTGAAATCTCTATGCATGTGTCTTTTCTAACGGTACTCATTTCTATTTGTTTTGTATATTAATTTTTATACTTTAAAAACTATTTTATTTTTATATCTTTATTTTATTTGTTTTATTATATTTTCAACATAATTTAATTTTATTGTTGAATATGTTTCATAGTTTATTGCAAAATGTCTCATTTATAACCTTGAAAGTTAAACAAATAGACCTAGTGTATTATAAAAGCACGTTCGGTCCTTTGGACACGTGCATCTGTTGAAGCTTTATTGTATTGGTTCCATAAAATAAATTCCTCAACTACTGCATATGTTGCATCGCTTATTTTCAATTTTCAATTTTCTTTATAACAGTATTTTGATACCCTACCGAATAGTCAATGTCCCGAAAGGGACTGAAAAAAGCTGCTGAATACTACAATATTACTTATTATAACCCTTTTAACTTTCACACTAATATAAAAGAATATTAAAGTAGCGAAGTTGGTGGCGGCCGCTAATTATGAGCTAATGATATGTAAATTACTCTTTATTTTACTCAATAGCACATTTTTCATTATGTAGTCCTATAAATTAAACATGACAAATATTAGTACGTATGTTGAACAGCCTTCATCGCTTCGATCGAGTTTATTGTAAATTATAGGCGAAATATTCCTGAAGACATACCTTGAGCTCCGCACTCCCAGGACTGACGTCTTCAGTCAGACTCTTGAGTGCTTGAGCTAACAGACCAACTAGAGTGGTAAAAGAAGGTTGTAGTTTGTGCGTGTTACAACTGTTAAAATTTTGAATTAAAATGTCGAATTAAATAGTTTGCTAACCTACTGCAGATCTAAACTTATGAAGGATATAAGCAAAGAAAATATAATAGGAAAATGTAAGATAACAGTTGGGTGTTTCAATGTAAATTCGGAATGCTTTCTTTTGTTTTCCATGCATTCGTTTTGGAAAGAGCAATCCTTGGAGAAAAGACGGTGTGACAGATCTTGCATATCTTAACATAATAATTAAAAACACGCAGGAAATAAAAATTAAATCTAGGTGTCTTCAATATCAGCGATTTGGACATGTGTGGATGCCATTTATTCAGCAATGAGCAAGTATAATAGTTATAATTACATTCTTTTTTTCGTAAAACAGTTCGACTCACCTGTGATTTCTTCCACGAACAGCCACTGGGTGAAGTGTTTAAAAACAATTTATGCATGTACAAATATATCAAGAATAAGGCAACTTAAAATAATTAATGAAATATATAAAGCACTTTCTAAAAAAATGGTTTTATGCGAGGATGGAAGCTTATCGCGATTTGAACTGGTCAAACGTGCCATTTCTATGTCTGATAAATGTGTATTCTAGTTTACAAAACCAGTATAAAAAGACATTCACATGGAACGTTAACCGGCAATTTCCTGTTAGAGTTTAATTGTTCCATTGCCTGCTGCTTTAAGGAAACTCAATGATATGATATAAACTCTCGGGATTTGACCGTGGAAGATGCATGTATAATATGTTACGATAAAAGAAATAGACATTTCTAACATTGTTCTTGAATTTATTTAACAATGATTTAACACGTTACAGTTTATTAATAGTGTTTAACGCCTATTTTTACTACTGTGGCACCACAGGCGGTGGACACGGATGATACATGAGATGAAATGATATATTGGGAGAGGATATATTTTTTAAGGAAGGAAACGTTCCAGGCCAAAGTTTAGGGTACCTTCCCGCAATTTGCCAGTTATGAAGACTGAGGAAAACCTGGAAAACATCAGTCAGGGAGGACGATCCTGGAGGGATTCCAACCCCAAACCTCCCGCTCACGAGTCCGCGTCTTAGCGACCTCGGCCACCCGGCACGGTCACGTTACCGTTTTAACTAATGTATTCCTCCAATACATGAATCATGAATTCCAGCATAATACCGAGGCAGTGCAGGTTGAAATGAAGAACCCAATAATTATAAATTCAACACATCTAACCAAAGTTAGTATTGAATTTTATTTACATTTTCGCCCAAAATAATAAATTCTGAACAATTATGACAAATAACTGGCTCAAGAGAACCTTACAAAAATTCCAGTAATTACCTAGTTTAACAAATAATTCTATAATTACCAAGTTAACAAATAGCTGAATTGCTGGCACGATTAATGAAAGAATTGACCGCTGTCAAAAAGAAATGTTTATGTAAGGTCATCGAGGGAATGCCGCCCTCTAATCGCGTATTATACCTAACACAAATCATAAAACGGTGACTCGCCCGGTTCGCTAGCCAAAAGTCGAAAGACGTTGGAGCTCAGGATGTAATTTTAACGAAGCAAGTAAACCAGATGAATGAACGACACAAAAAATAAAAAGAAAGAGGGGAATGGAGAAGACAAGATGAATTGCTTGACGTGGAATGTCACGGCACACTTTACTGAACTGGCAATTTTCTTGTGAACTTATGGAGATTTGTGATGCCAGACCGTGGTTTCAGTATTTTACTGCATATTAATAATAATAATAATAATAATAATAATAATAATGAATATAACATTTACAGGATAAATTATATACGTACATTAACTTCCCTATTGTTTATCCGGGATTTTTATTGAAGGTCATTACTTATTTTCTTTTTTGCTAAATTATAAAATACGAGTTGATCATAATTGAAATGTTGCTTGACCTAATTTATATCATGCCGAAAAAGTAAACTGTCATAACTTGACATTTTAAAATAATAAAAATAACGTTACAACGCTGCGCCCATTGATTACATTTTACAAAATACCGTACATTTTCTGGTTCAACTCTTCAAATTCACACTAATATTAAAAGCTGTCCCGTTGCTACTGCTGCGTTCTGTTTATTTTTGTCTTTTTTGCTGCTATTGTCGTCTGCAATTGAAGGGAAAGGGGCAAAATGGTCAGCTAGTAAAGCAGAGAGGTTTCCTTCTGCTTTTGTATGTAGACTCCAATTGCAAATGGCCTCTCTCTTCTTCAACAACGATGTTCAAACCCGGAACGTATAGCAAGGATTTGAAAGGTGGAATAAAGAAGAAGATTGATATACTACAAAGTATATAATACTTCGGAAATAATTGTTTAACGTCGATGTACGAGTAGATAAACCATAGAAAAGACCAGCGAAAAGAAGTCTACAAGGTAGAGAAAAAGAGGGAAGATTTGAGAGGCAGTGAATTTCCTGATGCTATAGAGTGCATTTAAATTGGTTTAGCCAATAATCGTAGTTAAATGGTTAATTTATGTGTACCAAGTGTAAAATGTGTTGAATAAAGGGGTCATAACTTTAAAGCAGTTCGAACTGGTTTACTGCATTTATGGAAAAAATGGCATTTCTTTAACAATGTGTGGTGAAAGCTCTTCAGCTAATGAGGAAATAGCTAACGAGTGGATTTATTGCTTGACTGAACTTATCGGCTTTGTGTTGTAAAAGTCTCAATTGATTGTGTATAAAGAGATTTGAAAATAAATTTCTACCTGATCATAGAGTGAAATTCCATGAAAATTTAATCGTGGAAGGAAAGTTGAAGGAGATAAAGGAAATGAACATATAATCTCTGTGAACCATTATGTAGTACCTCGAAGCGTAAAATGGTGCCTCTTCCACTCATCTACGGAAAGAGATAAGCAAAGACATTTTAAGCATTGGAGTCGAGATGGTGAAGAAAGAAACAAAAAAGTATTTTTTGCACTATAGAGACAAAATGTAATTGGTGCTTCTTGACTCTCCAGAAGAGAGAGTGATGAGAAAAAAACCAAGCCAAACGGATGCGGGGGGGGAGGTAGGGCGGAGATATTCGAAATAGTACGATGGCATGGCACGAGATGAAATGTAATCCAGTAAACATGCCTCCTTCCATCTTGACGTAAAAGCAAAGAACGTATGTTAAGAGAAAACTTGCTACGGCATTACTGCTTTCAAAAGCCTCACTTCAGTTCCAACATTCACTGAGAGTGATGGAACGGAGAATGAGAAAAGTTCTAATGTAATTTTTGAAATAATGTGCTGCTTCTTCATCCGCGCATTATTTTTTCAGTCTCAGAAAAGGCTTCAGTATTTTTGGCATCCATCTATAATATTTCATGTTTTAGCAAGAAGCAAAGATATCCGTTGTGTGTAGACGCTCATTTGAAAATGAATGCCACTGCGTTTATAAGAAACTTAATGTTCAATCCATTATGAGAATAAGGTAGTGTTTAGATCACAATATCTTTGTTCAGAATTCTAAATATTTTAAATTACTGTTTATTCACAGAACCAAACAATTCCAACTATGGTGGCATATGGGGAATTTATGTTTGACCTACATCCCTACTCCCCAAACTAAAATTGGTCGATTTCGCAAAATTTTCGTGCCGTAAAAAGGTAGTACCATATAAGGATAACTACAAAGAGTTAAATGGGCGAAAAACGAAAACAACATTAAAAACACGCCGGCCAACAGAAAAGCTTATTTTTCTCACGCGCGTTGAGAATGAATTAATCCTATGGCTCTACAAGCCCCATCTGCCAACCATCGTACACATCATCAGACATCTTTAGGGTTTTTATGAGCTCGCGTGCTCAGGAAGCAGGCAAGAGGTATCGAAACGCCCCAAATACCACCCCTGAAGAGGAAAATCAGAACCGCAAGCTCAGATTTAAAGAGCAGGTGATGCTTTATATTTCTGTGAGCGTTTAACGAACTTTCAAACAACCCAAGATGGGATACATGAAATTATACAAATTAGTTGCATCTAATGTATCCTGGTAAATCACCTTTTCAGTGTAAGGGTAAACTCTGGTAAAATCTTATCCAGGCAATATATCCCCACCAGGGATCGAACCCGGTTCTGCCACTTCATAAGTAGACACGTTACCATCTGATCCATCGCAGTGGACAATAGGAAAGGAGAATTTACTGGAACCGACAGGTGTCATGATCTGCACAATGACAACAATTAATATGAAGTTAAATGAACTTTAAGAAGAGGCAAAATTATGAAGTGGAAATAAATCGCAGAAGCCCGAGCAAAAGCCCGATTAGTTACACCCTAGCACCAATTCGTCTCAGAAATGTTAGGAACGCAGCGTTCCTTCTGGACTGTGGGGTGAAGCGTTGAAAATTGTCGTTGTTGGAAGTGGATAGACGTGATATCGACGATATAATTAAAAATATGTCATTTTATTGCACGATTGTTTCATTTATCGCTATTGATGTATCACCATCAATACAAGTGTTACGTAAAATGATGATCGGAGTCTAAGTACCATCCGTGCGAGAATTCTATACTATCTCTGTGCATGAATCACAAGCCGGGCAGCACATGGCTTTTGTATCTCCCACGATAATTTAAAAGTTTTAAAAATCCAGCGAGTAATAGCTCGCTCCTTATTGTATTATGTCGTGGCGCGAATTTTCAGCGTCACCAAGTGATCTTAGTTCAGCATTTAATTCCTTTCCGCTCTCAAGGAATGCTTACATGGTATGTAAAAAGAAATAATCCATTTCCCTTTCTTCTGGCCATTTTGTACACATGTACACTTTTTTATAACTTTACTACTTCCAAGAGCAATATTAACAGAAGAAACGTTAGACAACATTGAACATGCTCAGGAATGTTCTCCCAAAATTCACTTAAACATCTTTCTCAACAAAGGGGAATTTCCTATTCCTCTGTTCGAACGACTACAAAGCTACGGAATTTAAAATTCTACAAAAGTGTTGCAGTGCAAAAACTTTAACTTAGTGACCCTGCTTCCAGGAGTAGATACCGTTAGTCGATATTGAATAGTGTTCATGACGTAAAAATTTACCTTAATCTATTTTTCTTTACGGACGAATCTTGATTACACCTAATTAGCAATTTTAATTTACAAAACGGATGCTCGAGATCAGAAAAGCCTAATCTGCTTCACGAGAAACCCCTGCATGATCAAAAGATAGGAGTGTGGAGTGTCATTAGCGGCGAGAGAATAATAAACTTTTATTTTTTAAATAACCATTAATAGTAAATGGTATGTGCACAGTATATTGCAATCTTTTTTCTGTGAATTAACTGTGAGGTAACGTATGTTCGCGACTTTCCAACAGAACTTTGCAACGGCACATAAATCCCATGTCTCTTTGCGTGTAATTCAAGAAATATTCCACGATAGAGTCATCAGTAGCAACATATGGCCCTCTCGGTTCCCCAATTTAACGCCCTAAGATTTTTAATCTCTGGGGTTGGGGGAATTAAACTGAAAATCGTACAAGAGCAATCCACACACATTATATGAAATGAAAAAGAACATTCGTGAAGAAATTTCTTCAATTTCTCAGATGGAACTGCAGAGGGTAATGGTTAATTTCATAAGTCGATGGCAGAAACGAGTGTATAATAAAGAGAGGCAGTTCCAGCAGCTTTTTGTTTATAATGGTGAATAAATGTAAATTTTGTATGTTTGAATATTAATAATAATTCATGCGACAATCATAGCTGCGGATTTACTGATTCCCGTTCACCGCGGTACCAGCTTGAACCGACCGGCCGTTACAATGTAGTGGTCTCGGAAGAAATCACCCAAAGTCTATACCACCTTACAAGTCTTCCGAAGCAGACGAAAACCAACTTTCACTACAAGAGAAAGCGTGCTTTCAATGAAAATTTCGAATTTTGAATTTGAAAGATATAATCGAAGCACATAAATACATTTATGCTCTGTATTTAAAGACAATGCTGAAGAATGCATGAAAGTTCTCTGAAATACGGGTTTTTACTGTATGATTTAGGCGTTTAATCTCATGAGGGAACGGCAACACATCTGCTTATCAGTAGCTCAAATCAACCCCAGTTTGGGAAAACTTATCAGACTGAAGTATTTTACAGCTTTTCCTTAATCCAAAGGAAAATGTGAGAATTGAAAAACGATGAGGCATATGAACGGAAGCAATGCATCTCGCAGATAATTTCGCTTGATAATTAAAAAAAACAGACAGCTGATCAATAATGATCAACAGTGTTTTAAGAAATTACTATGTTTTAGAGTCATTTTACTTTAACATTTACTTCAGTATATATTGAACCAAACGGGCGACGTCAGTCATATTATCTAAAAAGTTATTGAAGACAATGCGAAAGCCATATATGCCTGAGTAACTGATGACTTAGCTACTGTAATCGCTAGTACTTGGGCGTTTGTTACCCGTCTGTTAGTTAATGAACTGAATAGCAGTTACAAACATTCTGAAACAGTAATTGCGAGATTTGGATTAAAAGTTGCATGAACGTTCATATATGATACAGTGCAGCACATTAGCGATAAAATACTTACATAGCCTCCTCAAACACTTTACATAAAATTTCCGAATCTTTTACATTGTTCTACGAAAATTAAAGCAATTATTAATTTATCATTAACCACTTTTAAAATATACGCGTACATTTTCCTTGGAATCTCCAGGGGCATTTTTACCATGCTAGGCGTCAACTACCTTTGAATAGATTGTTGTTGTTGTTGATGTTATTATTATTATTATTTGATTTGTTTCTTTATACAAAGACGATTTTTGGATAAGCGAGCAGTAAAAAAGGGGATATAGTATTACCACGATAAGAAATGAACACTTGCACTTCTTTGCCGTAATATTTTATAATATTATGTGACTTTAAACTTTACTTGAGGAGAGAAAAGATGAATAAGAAGCAATTCGTTCAATTTTTAAACTTTTTATAAAAACAAGTTGATTGCATTAAACATCGTTAAGGGAATGGTAGTAGAAATATGAAAATAACTTTGAAGTAATTTGTGTAAGATACATAATGTCCGGAGGTCTAAATATACCCTTTTTTAAATATTCTGGAACTCCTAACTCGTGAATATAATTTTTAGAACAAAATATGGAAAAAAACCTTTTTATTTTTAGTAATTAGATATCTTTTGTAGGAATATTATTAACAAGACTAGTGTAACACAGTGCTTCAGTATAAATTATACTATTAATAACGTAACTCATTTTACACTTTCCAAAATTGTGTATTTTTTAAATAAATGCCAAGTTTCTTTCAATGATTAATTTGGTCTATACAACTTTATTACCTATAATACCTTTCTTTTCCATTTGTCTTTAATGAAAATGATTCTGCTCTGGGATGCTATAAGCAAACTTCTGTTATTCGTTCACGCTGATTTCCCAGGTTTTCAAAATTTCTCTGTAGGTACGGTACACCGGGATGTTTAACCATAAGAATTAAAGACAATACTGAAAGAATGCCGATCATTTTGCAATATGTTAAGCTCCTAACCAGTTATCCAAGTTATACAAGATAGTTCAAAAGCAGAATATTTCATCTAGATAAGCATCCAAAACCATGTTTGTATCATTAGGGTTTAAATACTTGCAAATATAAAAAGAGGCGTATTTTCTGTCCATTTGATATATAAAAAATACGCATATTTTAAAGTTTTCAAAATAAGTTTCTCCGCACTAACGTTTTTATGAAACATCCACAGTTAAGTATTATAATTCAATACTTCCTAAGAGGCAAGGCATGAAAGTTGTCATGAGGGGTTGCGTGATCAGTCCGTTTTAGATGACCAAATAATTTCTTGGACAAACGGCTTTCTAATTCTATCATGAAGTTGAATGAACAGAACACCAGAATACCACTTAGGAAATAATTATCAAGAGTCCCGTAATGCAAAGCGGAACCTCCAAAAACCCTGATCAAAAAATCATAAAGATGATCTAACTATATATAAAATGTCTAAATTCTCTGAACTTAACCCTAGAGAAGCATTGTAATGTACATGAACATTATTCAAACTCAATTTAGGAAAGTGACTTCCAGACACTGAAACAATACCCTGGTTGCGCAGTGTTGTGTGTATAAAATAAATTTGTTTACTTTCTCCATTACGTAGTTTGTTATGCAACGGCATTCTGTAAATAATGCAACACTTTCTTTCCCTCTCCTCCAAATTGTCTCGGGAAGTTGCACATTTTTAGGTGTAGTATCTTTAACCTCCTCACACTATAAGCACGAAGCTTCATCTTCCTCCTCTTAGTGGCACTGATGCACTTAGCTTACCTAATGAAGTGTGTGAATTTTTTTTGGAATAGTGTTTAATGCCCGTTTTTACTACTGTGGCACCATAGGCGGTGGACACTGATCATACATGAAATGAAGTGATCAATTGGAAAAGGATTTTTTCAGGAAGGAAACGTTCCAGACCTAAGTTTAGGGTACCTCCCCGGCATTTGCCAGTCATGAGAACTGGGGAAAACCTGGAAAAAACCTCGGTCAGGGAGGATGGTCCTGGTGGGATTCGAACCCCAGATCTCCCGCTGACGAGTCCGTGCCTTAACGACCTTGGCCACCCGTGGCGGTTAAGTATGTGAAGTGATTTGAATTATAAAGAAAGAGCACTAATTTAATTGCGTGACCGGCGGAGTCCGACATAATCACATGTCCCTCCTGCAATACTGTTCTCTCTATGTTGTAAGACGTATGCGATGTATAATTATTATTATTTTTCCTTATATAAATATAAATGTGTTCTCTTTATGTATTATTTAAATTAAACTTGCAACCATAACTTTTGTTAACTATAGATAAACTTAAACTAAAGTTCTATATACACTTAAATTACGGAATATATTTTGAGTGATACAAATTTAACCAGTAATTTTAGCTTGCAAGCGAATATGTAAGTTTTACTTATTTAGCCCACTCCTTTAATAGTGAACTAAATAAGTAATCTTATATTATGTAATTATTAGTTTAGTATTAATTTAATATGTATGACAAACTAAACAGTGCGGATGTCATAGTTTTAATATTTGTCTTTCTGTTTGTATCTTTCGTTGTATCCATAACGACTGGTTGGGTGGAAGAGAAGACCTTATCGCCTTAATTCTGGTAGTTAACATAGAACATTCTATTCTATGATGCTTAGAATCTTTTACACATAGAATAATAATAATTATAATAGTAATATTAGCACATTTTACTTAAAGCAGTATTCAGTTTTCTTTTAAAGTCAAAAATAGAAATGTTTTTATAGCCCTTTCATATGTTTAATAAAATCTGCAGCTCGACACCAGTGTTGCTTCGTTACCTGAGCCCAACTGTCACAACACGTTGATGGTAAAATTAGTACATATATGTATAAGAGTTGATTTACGTCCCTTCCAGAAAATGAACCCGTTTTAACAGAGCGATATTGATGTGAAGGCGGAACTGCGCTACCAGGATGAAGTTCTCGGTAATTAAGTAGTTTAAAAGATATGTACGCCAGAAAATTGAAAACTGGGGTGCCTGCCACTTGAGGCATTCAATAATTAATCAACAGCTTCACTACGAAAAACATTTAAAGTGAAAGTTGGCGAGCTTCCCTGGTGAGAACCGAACAAGAGCGTGCGCGCACAACTCTGAATCAATAATTCACTATCATTAATATTAGCTTCATTAAATCGCTGCCACCCCTTCGTTCATTTGCATTGTTAAGGTATACCTATCGAGAATTAACTTACCTCCTTCGCTTATGTCGGAGCGTATAAAAAGATAATCGTATGTAAGCGTTTGAAATGTTCTATTTTATTCTGTTATAATTATTATTTCTTCGAAGCTTTCAATTTTTCAAAGTGGTGATCTGGAGCTCTCTTAACATAAATTAGTAATAACTCTATGTAAAATGTTATTCCGGTAATATATCCTGTACACAACTGGGAAACTACCTTAATTTTAAAACATTACAATGTAATTATGTGTAGAAAAAGTAAATCAACTTTGATGTAATTTGACCTATTAATGCATTTATTATATTATTGTAATTAAAAATTTTAATTAAATTATATGTTCTATTTTCTATATACAATTATTTTATAATTTTACATATAGGACATATTAAACATACTTATATACCAATATACACGAAATCTTTTCCAAAATAGCCGAGATTTTTTTTTTAATTGGCTCAACTAAATTTTATTTAGCTCTGTTCCTTTGAAATAATCTCCCCCTCTTCTCCAAATGGCGTTTGAGCTTCTGATAGCAGCCCTGATGCGCGTTTTTCAAGATTGCGCGAATGTTGTTTAATCCTCTGAATTGAGTCGATCTTCGTCTTTTAATAGTGAACTTCAGCTTTAAGGGAGTCAGCAGGTGCTACGCCTGAAGAATATGGAGGGTGGGGAAGAAAAGTTGCGAACAAGCAATGATGAATGCGTTGATGCGTTATCTTGCTGCAGGATTCATGAATTGTCTCTCCACAGTCCAGGTCTTTTTCTTTTCATGTTTCCTCGGAAACGTGTAAGGGCATATTGGTAATACCAGCGATTCCAGTTTGACCCTCCGACAGAAATTCGTGACAAATAACGCTCTAAATTCGATGAAAGCCTCAACAGCACTTTAAGTTTGACTTTACCTGACGAATTTTGTGGGTTTTGGTGAAATTTCCTAACCCATTGTGAATTATATATTATTTATTTTCATACTGTCTAGGAGAACATTTTGCAGAGTAAACCATGTCAAAACAACATAACACTTCAAAATCTTGTGTGTGGATATCAATGTTAATAATTCGTTCATCTTATAAAAAGCCTTGTTAATGAGTCAACTCAACATGAGAGATGCATTTTATAAATTGACTTTTACCAAGATTAAATAACTGGTGTGGAAATTTACTGACTGTCTTACTAGCAATTAATTGAAAGTTCTTATGATTTCCACTTAATCTACTAAAAGGAACTTGAAACATATTTTGTTGTTTATTATTATAAAAGCGCAGGTATAAACGTTATTGTATTAACGTTTATATTGTCTTTAACAAATACCAGTAACTCAAGTACATATAAACATGCAATAGTAAGAAAGTTTTCTTTGATAAAAATAGAGTGACGTTCCTTAAAGCTAGAGTTTGTCATTATTCTGATGGATTTTTTCTGCAATTTAAAAATCGTGTCAACATGAGAACTATTTCACCACAATACGATACCATACTTCAATAGAGTATTGAAACAGGCACAATGCACTGTTTTAAGATATATATCAAGGGAAAGAATCATCTTCAACTTTTTCATCAAATATAAAAATCTAGAAAATTTAATGCAATCAAGATAATATGATTCTCCCAACAAAGATTAGAATCAACTATAATGTTCAACATATTAAACGATGTATTAATATCAATGTGTGACAAAGTAAACTTCAATGCTTTTGTCTTGTATTCATTTAATTTTAAACCAGTATTTAGTTTCATAAAGACATATATTCGTTTAATTCTATAATAAAGTAACATTCTAATGGCTGCTATGTATTATAGTATCATCTGCATATAAAATAACACCAGAATGTATATAACTACCAATATCGTTAATAACTATTATAAATTAGGCAGAGCCAAGGACTTAACGGTGTGGAACATCATATTGAATAATCCTTGTGTTACATTTGTTATTAATAACAACACACTCCTTACGGTTCAATTAAATATGTATTAAATATTTGTAATTCACTACCACTAATTACAAAAAATGCATTATAGAAAATAAAATGTCATATACAATAAACTCAAAAGCTTTGCTGAGATCACGAAAGGTAGCCATGAGAGCTTCGTCCCTTTCAAAAGTGTCTAATGCCTGTTTAATTAAATGTGTTACTGCATTAATAGTACTTAAACCAGTCCTTAAACCATTTGATTTATATAAAATATATTATTTTCAAAGTAATTGCAAGGTTGTTTTTAATTATAGTTTCAAAAATTTTCAAAAATACAAGAATGTTAGAAATTGATATAAATTACCAGGCTCACTCATGTCCCCTTTCTTAAAAATCAGAATGACTCGAACTATCTCCAATTTTTCAGGAAATTTACCAGTTATTAGACATTTATTAAAACAAATAATCAACAGATATAAAACATAAACTATAATTTGTTTGAACATTCGTTTCATCAGTGTAGCCATAGACCCGTGTTTCATCACCAGTAATTATTCTAGCTGGAAAGCAAGAATCAGACTTAAAAATTCAGTTCACAGTCAATTCCAACCACGGGTCTTCGATCATCCATGGTGACCATTTAACCAACTTAGCAACCATGTCTTCCTCCAAGAACGGAACCAGGAACCTGCCTCGTCTGATTCTATATATTCACACGGAATTTTGGTCTTATTTGACCTACTACAACATTACCGTGCCTTCATCTAGATGTTGTAGTGTTCATAATTTTGCTCTTATACTAGTAATCGATCTCTTTTTACTGCTATAAATAGTATTTCTTGAATTATTGTCATAGTGTGTGCGATGGAATCCAACTCAATAACAATCGTAAAATTACGCAGGAACGCTCTTTTTTCACATAGCCTCACAACCACATCTTTGGACAGGACTCAAAATTTCATGCGCTCATTCGTACAACATTTTCGATACAAGCACACCGAAGGCTACTGTAAAGGGCGTTCAAGTCAATGATAATAACAACATTAAGCCTGATACGAGTTTGCAGAGATAACAGCATTTCTTTTCACAAATGTAAATTAATAAAACGCACTTTACTTATGTTGAATATTTACAGTTCAACCAAAACTATCAGCAATGAACTCGTTGTCACACTAATAAAAATAAATGTATTCGTTAACAAGCCAGCGGCAAAATATTTACATTGTTCATAAAATAAAGCAAATATGAGAGATTACATTTACTCGGCAATTTTGAAAAACACAATATGCTTATATTTTTAAAACAACATTAATTATAGTTATCTTTGCTTTACATCAAAACTAACAATTAAAAGAAAATACTTTCTGTTTAATAACTGAACAATATAAAGGTTATTTTATAATAATGCGGGTTCATATGGCATTTGTGTTTTCCATTTTATTATCTCTATTTTATTAATTAAGGAAAGTGTGCAAATGCTGTTAGTATTGTATTAACAATCTTGCTGGCTTTGAGCAAATCAGTATTTATTTTCAAACTCCATAAACGAGTTCGAGAAATGTTTTCATAAAATAAAAAATTTAGCAGCTCTATTTAGTTTCTTTTTTGTTCTCATCTGTACCATGAGATTTTCACCTCATTTTAATATCATCTTTTCTCTTCTTTTTAGGGTTATTGCTCGGTTTTATTGAATAAAAGTTATTCTATATTCTGGAAGAACACAAAGACTGAACTCGTGAATCACTTGCGGTACGCAAATCATAGTTTAAGCAACGCTGCCTCAGTGCATCGGAGTGCACACTTTCTAATTGTGATAATGATAGACAGAACCTAATCTAAAAAGTATCCCTTTGAGCATTTCGTTTTACATATTGAAATGTTTTGAAACACATTAAACTTAAGGGATTTATTAGTGCCTTCTTGTTTGTAAAATGTATGTGCTTCACCAAGACAGAAAGGAGAGTACTTTTGTATGAAAGTAAGCACCGTACTATTTATAGAAACATTTTTTGAAAATGAATAAAATAAAATCACCAGGTTAAGAGTTGCAGCAGGAGAGATAATCTCCTGCTATTATAGCAAAAATATGGAAGATACAGTGCCACATGTTTCATGATAAATTAATTTGCTCTCCTATGAGCACAACAAATAGATTAAAAGAAGTCGCAATACAATTTGTTATTGCACTTATTACGCTGTGTTACAAGTTTGCTTCAGCCGTAGTATTAAAGCTAAGTACTGTGCCACCAATTTATTTAGACCTCCATTTGCATAGCAAAGTTACCTTGGTAAGTGATGGGACAGTCATCGACTGCCCACACTTAGGAATTAAAAAGGCTAGATATCCCAGTCATAAGGAAGTATCGATTAGTGCTAAATTAGCAGCATGTTTTTGCAGTCTATCGACAACTTTCAGTACTAATTCTGTGAAAAATGTTGATTTGTTTTATTTACGGACACTCTTTAACATCTCAGGTGATCAGCGTCCCCTTCAATTCAAAGCGTGAAACAGCCAATAAATTTTGCTCAGAGATTTCTTCTTTCAGGCTTGAGGTTCTGTATATGCCGTAAATCTACGACAAGGGACCCACAGCTTTACTTCCCTTCCGAAGGAAGCCATACTTAGGACTTTTCCCTTCCGAAAAAATCTATTGGTCCTGGCCGGGATTAAACCCGCTATCTTGGGTTTAGGAGGCAAGTTACTGTATGGTTACTGTAAAGAAAGTGGAACCTACGTTTCTCATTGAAAATCGCAACATTTGTGTCTAAAACGCCTTTATGCGTCAGACTGAAGAAACCATTTGAAAATATTTGTTTTATTTAAGGGCCCTGCCTTGAAAGACTTAAGCTTGAATAATAACCTTACATAGAGGAAAGTTCAGTAATTACATGTGTAGAGGATTATGTTCATGTGTATCTGACACCGGATGTTCTTTTCTGATGTTCTGTTCTTTTCAATTCCAGAAGAACGTTCCTAAAATTTTCTATTTGAGCATTTGTTTGTAGTTAAAAGTTACAAAATTATCCGAAACAATAACTCAAACAGCACGTGCAGACAGAAAAAACGTCACACATAATTTAGTGGCTCCCGACGGAATAATATCGGCTTCAGCTTGACGGGCGCTAAGATATCGACTGCCGTGACCACCTGGCCTCATAAAGCAAGTCCCAAACTGATGGATGGCACAACATATCACTGGTGATTTTTAAATAGATGACATATTTCCTTTCTATACACAATTATGCTTCCGAGTTTTTCTTAAATGGATTTCTACGCTCTTTATTCCTTAGAAAAGTGAAAAGAGGCGGATCAACTTTGCTCCATTAATAATATAAAGTGCTATAAAATTCAGTAGGATAGGATGTACACATTCTAATATTATTGCTGCACTAAACAAAAATAAAAAGGAATAAAGACAGTAAAAAATAAATAATACAACAAAAGTTAAATAATGTGTTGTAAAATAAAAATATCTTTTGATTGTGTAACAGTTATTTTTGTCCTCCATCCGCAGCTGAACGCA
This sequence comes from Metallyticus violacea, assembly GCA_030762175.1. NCBI lineage: Eukaryota > Metazoa > Arthropoda > Insecta > Mantodea > Metallyticidae > Metallyticus > Metallyticus violacea. Next base: position 293,425,855 of record CM060846.1, read on the forward strand.
ATCAGCAAGGGCCAAAGTCGGCCCTGGACAGGTTTCCCTTGTATTTCTACTCACATAACTATGACCAATAATAGTATACACTTTTATTACAGTGAGTTTCCGAGTTGTTCAGAGTGTTGTCAATATGCAGTCACATATTTCTGACGCGGGTTCGAACCCGGCCAGGACCGAAAGGGAAGTAAAGCCGTGGGTCCCATGTCCTACATTTACGGCACGAAAAAGAATCTCAAGCCTGAAAGAGAGGCCTCTCAGCAAAATTTGTCAGCCGTTTCACGCCCTGAGTTGAATGGGACGCTGAACACCTGAGATGTTAAAGAGCATCTATAAATAAATCAGTCAAAAAAAAATATATTTCTGGCATCTTTTAATTAAATGTTCATTTACTCATATTAGCTCTTCCTCAAAACTCAAATATGCCCCGAATATTTTAAGTTCCTCTACAATATGGGAATTATTTCTTTGGATCTTTTTTCCCCTGTACTAGAGCAACATTTATACGGCATACACTACAGTAAACTTCACTTCAATAGCACACTGTAATTAATAACACTGCAAGCACTGGTGTTGTACTGTCTCTTAAGAGTAAACTGAGTTTATATTAACAGAAATATAGAAACAATACTTTCTGTCGAAGGCAACCGACTGTTCACATCAGCCTTTATCGCAAGACTGTTTGTTATTACTTTCGGCAACTGGCGCTACATTGGCCCGGCGCGCGTTATGTGCAGCTGCAGACGAAGCTAAAATTAGCTCTCAGCATTATATCTAAATAGCATACCAGTTTATAAATTATAACGCATAAGACTTTATGATGTATTGTACAAGAATCAGTTATGGGTGCTTCACTAGCCTTTATCTGCAAAATTATTCACAATATCATAAAAACTGAGATTCTATCTCCATAACCCTGTTATTCTCTGTCACTCTGAACTGCACACTCTTGTGGAAGGTGTGCGTCTTGTTCTCAGAGCAAGGAGGGAAACCGAAAAAAGAAGCTGCTACGATTTTACGACAGAATGTGTATATGCATAAGTTACTGTGGCCAAACTTGTAGTTTGTATGCTGGAAATGGGCTCATAACGTGTAGTCTGCTGAAGTTTATCCCGTTTTCAAAAGCTAATGTACATCTCTTTCTTTTACATCGTAATTAATGTCCCTAGGAATATTTAGCAGTTTACATTTAATGTTAAAATTTGCACAAAAAAAATCTAATGCAATTGAAAGTTATTTCTTTAGAAATAGCCAGTATGTTGTACAGCCAAGAGTACAGAAGTAGCTCCTATGGCAGTTGTAACTCTAACATTCTTTTGTCGTTCGTTCTGTATAGTTTTAATTTTGTTAACGATCTCAGCCACGGCATCCAACAGTTTTTTAATTTTATGAGAGCAAATATTTCACTCCTGTTGGTAACGTGCGCCCTTGTGCAAATATTTTTGTTTACTGTAACCAAATGTGTTCTGACTTATTATTTTAACGGAAAAGGAATGAGCAGCTCGTAAGGGAAATATGACTTTTTTATATTTCAATTATAGTTCCATCTTATTTAAGGTATGTAATGTAATAATGTCTCTAAATAAAGATAAAGTTTCATTGAAAATAAAAATAAGCTACAAACGGGAATGTACGAATTATATTTTCTATGCACATTATTAGTTTAGGAAATAATGACTTGAAAATAAATTTTGGGTATTTTAATTTATTAGTTGTGTTGAAAGTAGTATAATCTGTCTAAAGTATGGAAGTAAGTCTTTAAAAATGCACCTCTATACATGTTGATAGGCAACAACAATCTTCCTATCATAACTTTTCAAATGTATCTTTCTCATAGCTGAATAATTTCTAAACTTTGCATTTTATTTTTATTGTTAACATGTAGGTCAGGGTAGTTGAAAAAAAATTGTGTAAAAGTTTTCAACAAAGCTGCTAATTTGTACACGGGAATTTGAACTAATGAGGAAAATGTAGAAAACTTCTTGCTGTTTAGCTCTGAATGTATCATCAGATATTTTCCTTCATGAGAAACTAATTAATCTTTGTCCGTTGAAACAGCTCAATTTTTGCATTTGTTAAGCTAATTCCTATTGTGTATATATTATTTTGACATTATTTTACATAAATTCAACATATCTTTGTCAAAAGTATGCTCTGAAATACGTAAAATTAATTAATGCATACTAAATATAGGGGACTACTTGAGTGAGCCAATATTCAGACAGTCGTTCATTGGAATAAAATCTAAAAGATCGTATTGTGCTGATGCTTTAATTCCTGCACACTCCAGGATCGGGGTTTCGTATATGTCACGCATAAATATAGCATTAAAGTTATCACAAATGTAAATCAGATTCATTTGTTTTATTCTAATTAACCATTCCTTTTATATATGCTGAATCAAGAGTATACGGTGTATGGTTTTTTTTCTTCTTCTTTTTCTGCATTTGTTTGTCATTGCATTTGAGAAAAACGTGAGAATAAAGGAAATAAAACCATAGATACAGCAGTGTAAAAGAAGCAAAGTACAGAATATATTAAGAATAAAAGCAGAGGTCAAAAGTTGATATACACTAGGTAAAATAATAATATATATATTACTGAAAAAATTTCTACATTAAATCCTAGCATACATCAGCATTATCGTAAATACATTGTAATAAAAATGTCAACATTTTCACATTGATAACATGTTGAAATGGCCTGCATTTTCTACTGAAAGGATCTGGTACTTCATGGGAGGCCAACAGGCATGCAAATCGACAGTGTATTTGCTGGTATATTCCGTATGTGCTGCTTGTTAAGTTTCGACGTGATTGTTAAAATCAGCATTAAACTTCATGAGTCAGCTTTTATCTGTGCGCATGACATGTAGGTACTCGTGGTGCTATAGTAGGCAAACCACATCGCTCTTTGCAATTAAAGAAACATTTTTACGCAGCAGTTCCCTGTTAACTGATTCAAAACTATCCTGAACATCTTTGCTAATCTCTCGCTGAACAAGTTTCTGCGGACGTAGGAGTAAATGCAATACAAACGGTCAATACTTACATAGCTTACCTAGTAATTTGTAAACAAACCAATGTTACACCTATATAATATTGAACTTATTAACAGAAACATGTTCTCTAGTAGGATTTCACGTGATATAATGTGAATCGAAGGTATGTTTTTGCATATAATTTACTATGACTTTTCTAAACTTTAGCATAAGCATTAGTAGATATTTTCGAAAACATTTATTCAATTCAAATAGTATAGTTGAAGCACTTCTGATTAACAATAGAAAAGAATAAGTACATAATAGTAACGAATATACTCCCTTGATATCTCGAGTAAAGTATTTCTTAATTTCATTTTCATAGAACCACAATTATATTGAGATTGCTAACGATATTTAGCATAGAGCTAGACTATACCAGGATTTATAACTGAAGTATTTCAAGCAATTATTTAAATATCGTCTTAAAATTAGAAGATAAGGGAAATATTATTAAGTGCAACTTGCCTATCAAAATATTATTATTGCAATGATTCCTTAATATAATCTTCATTATTATGATAAAAATAATTTATTAGAATGAAAAGAATCGTAGCCATCTGCAATGGTTGCATAACATTTGCTTTGTAGCAGGCCAGAATCTTCAACTTAAAAAGGAGTATAACTTGAAAATTTAGATCAGTAAATTTAATTGGGTAAAAATATTTTGCATGACAGCAAAGTTCATTCAAGAGATCTCTGGGTAAAATAGTTTCTCTCTTAATTACTAACAACAAAACAATAGTAGGATAAAATCATAATTAAATCCCGTGAAAGCACAGTAAAATGTTATGTCCCTCACTGTCCCTAAAACTGGTCAAAAATGCACGCATGTAGTTGTCCGTTTTGCATAAAATTAACATTTTTACTCAATTTTGTAATTTTTTTTTTTTTTGTATTTTGAGACAAATTGTATTAATAAATGCATTTCCTATTAAGTATTATGCCGGAAATATAGGAGCACGGAGTATATACCTTTGCATAATTAACTGTACTAATATTTCTAAAACAGAAGATGTAATTTTATCATTTGTATTAAGATGAACTATCTAACGTTCATTAGTTGAGTGAGTTGTTCCTAAGTAGAGACTTTTTATTTATTTAGATAGGTTTTACCTCTATATATTACCATAGCACTTCGAAGCAGTCAGTAAATATACGGTCGTTGTTCCAAACTCTGCTGCAAAAGCGGAGATCCTGGATGATTCTTTTTCCGGAGTTTTCCCTCATCCGAAAAACGAATGTTAGGTAACCGGCGTCGACGAACTTCGACTTCATCTGCGCCATCATTAATTAATTTCATTCGTTGTCTGGAAGACTTGCGGCAGTTGAAACTCAAACAGAAAGACCAAAAGCTCCTTTAAGGGAAGTTGGCATTCTTTTCTATGAGTCCCAGTAGTGGAAAAGAACAGAATGGTTGCATTATTTTTCCAGTATAAGCTATATATTATATTATATACCAAAGCAACGAAGAATAATTTTGACCCTAAATGGCATGTTGATTTCAGGATCCATAATCACACAAATTACCTATTTCTCTGATTCTGATTTGGTAGTTCTTAGCTTCAGTTACACTCACTAAGTTTACTTTTACAATTCCCCTGAGTATCAATAAATTTAAATTTGATTGTGTTTATGCTTAAAATAAATACCTCTACCGTTTTAAGTTCATTCATCTGAGGCTAGTGTGTGGTGATTGTTTATTTAAGAATGTCTTTCCAATATATGAAAAATGATACGTAATAATTTTAGTGCCTTATTCAATAATAGTTTGAGTTAGTTTTATTGTAAGAATGTGTTATCTATTATGCAATTAAAGAAAGAGACTTATCTGCGAGGTTTCATTTCCTTTCTTAGCATTAGCTTCCGCTCCGCGCTTGTGAATTTATCGATAAAATGGAAACCTCTTACGACATTCTTGTGCCTATGATAAGACAGTGGAGTGGAATTATTCGTCGCCGAAGAAGAGATAATAGTATGAATAGCTGAATGAACTTCACATACGAGCCTTAATCACAATAACTGAAAAGGTTCAGCCTTATTTTTCTACTACTTAAGAAAAAGTAAAGCTATTTTGCTACCCCCATATTAAAATGTAATTATTTTCAGTGTGTTATTTCTTTCTAAATTAGATTCATTTCGGTATAAAGAATTTAGTTTCGATATAGGTTGGTTTTAGAACCGTTAACTATTCATAAATTTCCTGGACGTTTCAGCGGTTGAACTTATTTTATATAGAGTGGTATGTGTAACGAAAAACAATTACCACATAATTTACAAAAGTAAATCATCGAGTAACACAAGAAAGCATAGCCACTCTCTAAAAATCCTCCCTCAAACTAACTATAAGCTGCTAATTGTATATGAATTTTACGACCGTGATGATTGACTTCTTCCTGTATGTAGGCGTGTCTTACCGGCAATAACTCAAATAACCTTTTTGTGTTTCCGAGGTTAAGTATTTTAATGTATACGTTTAGTTCTTTATCCTATAATATCCAATTGTATTTCTAATGATCCGTGTATGACAACTCAAATATAGAAAAAGGCAGCACAAGTCTATGGTTACTTGGAATTCTCTTTTCAAGGAAAAATATCTTATCTAGGTAACGATTCCAACATTAAGTATACTCGTTGGCATTTTGTGATTCACAGCAAAGGAATAAGGTTTATTGTTAAGCAATCGGATGGCAAGCAAAAGTATAGGGTATACATATTAAGATCTCGTGTTTCTTTAAGGACAGTTACTGCTTATTTTACGTTTGCTACAATGAACAATTGACTAAAAAGGGTCCTAATTTACAAATAATGAATTTTTTGAATTGCACTATACAACATGACTGCGTAAATTTCCTCTCTTTGAAACAAAATCAGTCTCAATATAATTAAATCGACTTTAAGGCGAGTTCATAAATCCATTGAAGTAAAGTGCTTAGAAAGTGAGGTCTTGCAGCCTTAAATGTTTAAATGGCTGGCATTTTTTCATTCTGCCTACTTTCGTTCCTTCAATCCATTATTTTTATTGTGATATTTGCTTTGGGGTAAAGTAGACGCTGAAACGTGCGCGCGTATATGTACGCTCTCTGAAAAGCAGCAAGGTCGTTAGATATTAATAATTCCTTTGGGAGTTGTTGTATGTGCGTATTGAATTCCGAAATATCTTCACATAGACCTGTCGACACATAGAACTCGCGCTTCCTCTCAGAAATACATAATAAATAGTTGCAAACGATGTTTGCAAATAGTTTCATGGAACTGGGCGTAGCATTTATTTGCCAACTCATGTAGCTACTTGTGGAACAATTGCGTGTATATATATATATATATATATATATATATATATATATATATCGCCAAATCCAAACCAGACAATACAATTGGACCCGAAGTATACCACATTCATGTAATTAACAACTATTTAGGTCATCTAGTACCTGGCATGTGAAGCAGGATTTCCTAGCTTCCAAGAAAATAGTTAATTTAAGATATTACATAATTATTAAAGCTTCAATAATTAATTCTAAACATGCTTTTATCAATCATTCGTATAATTAAATCAGAAGGCTTAGACATGCATCAAAACCTCGGTAGAAGGCATTTATGCAATATATGTAACTTTGGCTAGAATATAAAGACTGGACCTCACGGCCTTGGCCCTTCCCTCTTACACAATAGGACCCTCCAAAGCTGAAGGAACCAAGCCATAAAAGTGAATAACAGATACTGTTAGCGAGGGTGAAAAATAACCGTGAAGTAACCTTGAAAAAAAAAGACGCAACTCTGACGAAACATAACGGGACGTATTTGTCAAGTAAGTTTAACATGGGGTGATCTAAGAGTGGAAGAGTAAGGGGAAGCAGAGAAATAGAAAGCTTAAATATTCGTTAGTGGGGAATTGATGCTAAATTATAGCCAATGAGAAACGAACCAAGAAACACGTGATTATTATGTAGCCTATTAGCACGTAGAACGTAGTAAGACGCTGTAATAATTTGAATAAAAAATGATTGAAGGCGCATAGGACCGACTGACAGAAAATTTTATAAAAATCGTGGGAGAACCAAAAAAGCCCCACACAAACACAAGGACAAGGCCGGAGAAGCAGTGGCAGTAGTAGTGGCAGTAGCAGTAGCACGTCACAGCTGTGGAGCAATATGAGCGAGTAAATAAGAAAGACTTGTTACGAAAGTTGTCTTGAGAATTCGGTAAATTGGTGGACTATTTTTTTTTTTTTTTTTTTTTTTGAGTAGTGTTTAACGCCCGTTTTTACTACTGAGGCACCACAGGCGGTGGACACTGATGATACATGAAATGAAATGATAAATTGGGAAAGGATATTTTTTTTAAGGAAGGAAGCGTTCCAGGCCTAAGTTTAGGTACCTCCCCGGCATTTGCCAGTTATGAAGACTGAGGAAAACCTGGAAAAAACCCCAGTCAGGGAGGACGGTCCTGGCGGGATTCGAACCGCAGACCTCCCGCTCACGAGTCCGTGCCTTAACGACCTCGGCCACCCGTGGCGGTTGGACTATTTAAAACAGACATAAGCAATTCAGTGGTAATAAGAAAGTGATCGGCGATCGTGTATGTCCGCGCCTAAGAAAAGCTTTCAAGTGTATAGGCCCGTTACGTATTGTATCGCAAATACATCCGCGTGGATTTTTCAAGGTTATCTTCTGGCGAGCAAAAACTTGATATAGGTATGAAGAGATTCTTCGAATATTGTGTATATAGAGAAAATTAACATTACTGGAGAAAAGTTTACAAAATTCTTTATATGAAGAAGGTCCCCGTGCATATCCTGTCTTCCTGGTAACGTAACATACGTTCCTAAAATCACAAACAACTAATTGACTCTTATGTACCGGCGCTGTGATAATGACAAGGTGAACATCATCGAAGCGGGGAGACTGAAGAGGGAGGAAGTGAAGTCAGCTACAACAACGAGAAGTCACAGCCAAATACGAAATAGTATTTACTTCCGCTTCCTCCTTACGCCCAACTGCGGAGCTTATTAACTGATGGGCTTCTTCTTTCTCTGTCATCATTATCACAAATAGTAACCTGAGATCCTATTCTAATAACCCTTCATAATTAATTAATAATCCTTATCCCCCCACATTCATATTTTAACCCCCTTTCCTTATTAAAAACCGCTTCACATGTATATAAATATATTCATTATGTCAAAAACTACAAGCAAACATTTTATTAAACACAACCAAAAGAGACCCAATCAATAGTACAAGATTTGTCTGTATAACGTAGTCCACTCGGGCGGTGGATTTTATGTGAAGAAACGGTCTGTCTACCGGCAAAGCAGCGCATTGAGTTCACGCTGGTAAAATGTTACGCAATCACCAAACCTAGGCAAAAAGAAGCTGTAATTGTACTACATGGGAATTTTGTATACAAACATGATGCTCTAAATAAAATCTAAGCTCAACAAATTTGTACACTTTTAAAAATATAATGCACTCTGAATATAGCATTTTAATAACTTACATTCTTGAGAATCTGCACGCGGCCTATGTTTGTAACTTCCAGTTCAGTTCGCATCACTCGGAAGAGCTGAGGAAGAGCTCACCTTTATCATAGTCCTGTGGAAAATACCGCTATATGATCAAAGTATAAATTATCATTTTAGATTGTATCTATTTATACAGTGATGGTAATATGAGTTATCTGTCGGCAGGCCATTACTGAGTACTGTGGAAACCAGTCATCAAGACCTATAATCCAGTTCGCACCTTGTAGTTTAAGGGAGGCTTTATGAGCTAGTGATTGTGCATGCATGTGTTACTCAGTGCCTTCATTGTGTGTAAAATATGCAATTATGTCCTTCTTTTGCTATGCAACTACTAAATAAGGGCTTGAAGTTCGGGGTTTTTGTAATAATAGCAGTAGTGTTTATTATTCTAGTTAAACTAGGTATACATATATTGAACAACAAAGTTGCATGGGTCGCAATACCGTTTATGCTCTTGTAAAATGCTCATTTCTGAAATTAATTCCAACAAAATAAAAAACAACATTAATAAGAACGCACTCACACACGCACGCACGCATTATTCCGACATTTATGTAAATTTCTATCTTATTATGTACAATGTTTATAGAATTTTCTTATTCCTAAAACTACGTATTTCATTTAAGAAAATGTTCAGGTTTAGCCAATTTTGTTTAATTGTAATTAAGTCCCGACATGCAAGCCTCCCCCTACTGAAAGTCAAAAATGAATCCTGCAGAAATTTTTTTCTGGCATCTTCCCTCTGTGAGCACTTAGTCAAAATGTGCACCCAGTCTTCCGGTTTCGAGGATAGTGGGCAAATCCCGTCTTCCTTGCCAACAAACTCACGTGCCTTACAGCCCCCCAGTTTAAGCAGCTATATCCCACCCCTGTTTTATGCCTAGTTCGATGGTATAGGTCTCTTTACCCCATCTAGTCTTAATTTCGCTCTGCAGAAGTAAATTCTGTATGCATCACGCAACTATTTCCTGCCGGTTTATGTCAGACAGGCGTCTTTTGACTTTCCATACGCCATGTCTATTTCCAGTACTCTTCTGCCAAATATGGTTTAAACCGATGTTGACAATTCCCGCTGTACAACCGCCGCCCACCATTTCGGATAATGTATGTTGTTTAATTGGTGCCGGTAGCATATTGTCCTCAAGGTTATTTGTTGTTCTTTAATTATTCTTAGCCAGTATCTAATTACATTTACTTTGCTGTAGATTGCATCTTCCCAGCATCCCAATGTACTATACATATTTGAAAACGGAATCTTGCAGAGAAGTGGTAAGACGATCCGCAAAAAAATAATACTGAAAATTGTGTTCCAGATATAAAAACTTCGCCAACCTGTTTACAAGTTACAAGAGCTGGAATCTATCAATGTTCCGAACCGCCGGGTTCTTACGGAAGAAAATTTATATGAAATACAGGAATTTCCTACGCAGATGCCGGCAATGTATTGCCGCTGAGGGGTACATTATTAATCTCTCTTATAATCCAGGTTAGTGTTAATTTCTATGAGTTTTAAATACACTTTCATTTAATGCTTTCAGTAAAAATATAAATACTAAAATAGAATAATAGCCTTACGCGCAATGCCGTTTATTTCGCTTTTTCCCGTTGGGGCTGCTGCACTTCCCGGGAAAGTTGCCGCACTCAGGCTGCCGGTATCTCAAATAAACTCATTGCATTATTAAATTGATGATTTAATTTTATTATATCTACGTACTATACAATTTTACTACGAGTACTATACTTTAGACTCTTTCGGTAATATATCAGTGTTGTAGAAATGTTTTAAATATACCCGAGTTACATTTCATGTGCTTCAGTACATTAGTTTTTCTATAATTTTGTTTGTCTTTAATGCCGCAGAGGTATTCTATGAAATTATGAACCCAAATATACTAATCCAACTCCAACTCCCAACATGGTGGGCTCCAATTGATTCCATTTTGTAACAATTTGCATAGGGCAATGGCGGTAAATTGCAGGCATTAAATAATCTAGATTATATGTGTCTTCCTTCATTCATCTAAAGCAGTGTGTATGGATATTAAAACAAAGTATCCATTGACAGCAATGCAAAATGTTATTAAAAACTTTCAGTAAATTATTATTATTATTATTATTATTATTATTATTATTATTATTATTATTATTATTTGCGCCAAATCCTTTGAAGACAACAAAAAAGTATTATTTATACCTACCTAAACTGAATATTGTTCATTTCATTCTCTGTTCTTTTTATCTTTTATAAATCAACTATCCATAGGTCTAGTTTTCTTAATTGGCATTTGTCGCTTAGAGTAATGAAAAGTTCTAAAAATATCAATCTTCAGTCTGATACATTATCTCAAACTGGTAAGCAGATGTCCTGCTGTCCCCTCATTAGATTAAACGCTTAAATCATACAGTAAATAAACAGTATGATGCGGAAACAGCCTCCCTTCATTTTCCATACACAGCTTATGAAATTAATCATTACCCTCTGCAGTTCCCTCTGAAAAATTGAAGAAATTTTACGAATGCTATTTTTCAGTTCATCTAATGTGTGTGGGTGGATTTGTCTTGAATACATTTTCCTTTAATACCCCCCAGAGATCAAAATCACACGGCGTTAAATCGGGGAATCGATGAGCCATATGTTGTTAGTAATGACTCTATCGTGGAATATTTCATGAATTATATGTAAGGAGATACGGGCTGTATGTGCCGTTGCAGAGTCCTGTTGGTGATCGTGAATCTATGTTTCTTCACATTTAATTCGCGGAAAAAGGGTTGCAAAATATTCTGCACATACCTATCACTATTAATAGTTTCTTAAAGAAATAGGGTATATTGTTCCCTCACTGTCAAACCAAACGCCTATCATTTGATCATGTAGGAATCCCTCACGGAGCAGATTCGATTTTTGAACTGGAGTATGTGTTGTTTTGTGAATTAACATACCCACTTAGGGGAAACCAAGATCCATCCGTAAAGAAAATTAGATCAGAGTCAATTTCTCTATCATGCACACTATTCAAAATCGCAAATATACTCTTCAATGCAGGGACATCCAGTTTAAGTTCTTGTACTGCAATAGTTTTATAGGGTTTAATTTCAGTAGCTTTGCAGTCATTCGAATAGAAATATAGGAAATTCCCCTTTGCCGAGCAAAATGTCTAAGTGATTTTAGAGCAAAATTCCTGAGCATGCCCAGTACTATCTAACGTTTCTTTTGTGAATACTTTACGTTGTTGTGTACACATTTTATCAAGAATATTTCCGGTTTAACGAAATTTATTTAACAATTTTTAAATCGAACATCGACTTGAATGTTGAATGTCAGCAATCTCTTTAGAAACAACGAGCCAATTCTGTACGCTCGTTTAAAACGTAAATAAGTATCTTTGGGGAATAAAATACCTGAATTGAGTCATACTAACGTAATTAAAACACAATTACACGGCCTAATTAATAATTAATACATTATCGCACAACAAATACCCATCCGTACGTTCCTAGATTTAAACTCGTACTGAGACCCCGCTCCCTTCGGCTTTCAGGAGTGGAAACGAGACTAAAACTGTAGAACTCAGTTAACTGCGACCAACTGCACGCGGAGCTGTCCCGCACCCTGTTACATTGCGGTAAAATTTCTGCGAAATACCTACATTTTCGTCTTGGATGAAATACGTCCACTGCATGAAACTTTCTCAGAGGGAAAAATGCAATTTTCGGAATATTTTAATCCAATGTAATTGTAACAAAAACTTTCAAGTTCCCAAAGTTAGATGACCTGTTAAGAATGTTCTTCTTTATGATATGATGTCAATTTAAATGTCGTTTGTGTGTCATTGGATCCTATCTCTCTTGTACCTTTTTAACACGGACTTTCTTATAGTCTTTCTGAAAGATAGAGTTATAGTCAATCAAGTGTACCTATTCAAAGGCTACTTGTAAAACGTGTAGATTTTCAGAAGCAAGTATGACAATTATGAGTGACGTTCAAGATTTGATATTGAGGATAATTAAGAACAAATTCAATTATGAAAATGTTTTAAAATTTAAATCAATAATGTGTTATAAATAAACACAAGTGTTAAAATTAATGCAATTTATAAAAACTGCAATTAATAAATTAAATAGCATCATTATAACTATCGCATTTCAAGTAGTCGCATGTACTTAAATCAAACTCGTCAACTATATTGTTAGTAGGATGAGAAATAGTACCCTTATTTTATATTATTAGTATCTTATTACATCTAATCTCTTTCGTCCTGGAAATGTCAGTGGCTTGAGTTAATTATACAACTTTTGTTTGTTCCAAGCACTGAAGTGCATTAATAGGTAAAGATATAATAAAAATATTATATGAAAGTGCATTGTTTGTGAGCGAGCGTACGAAGTAAGTTTAGTAAGTAGTTAATCCTCGTGCAGTATACATTTTTGAAACAAATGTGAAAATTTCGGAAGCAGTTATAACACCGGGAATATATAATTATAGTTTGTCATTTACATCCTATGCCGAAATGACCAATTTTTCTCGTTTCAAACGTTGTATGCATGTGTCTGCCTATATTTTTTATGTCTGTACTGCTAAATGTTATGGAAATAACTATTATCTAAAAATAGCGTCATATGCATCTAAGCAAAGAGGTGCCGATGGACTCCTATCCAGGTAATTTATCCCAAGTTGGACCGAACTTGGGTCAGTGTATAAAGACCCCGTATTCTGGCAAGAGCTTCTAAGAGGTAGAATGTGATGCTGAGGATTATTGTAAATGCTCCTCCTTTGCCGTACTAATTTAAGACGTTGAGCAACAAAACAAGTTCCCCTTTCTCCATGCAGGATGGGAAGGGATCTTGCTAGTGTAATAATTAACAACGTAGTTAATTAACAAGGTCGATTGCCTGATGTGCCAGCCAACTTTATCTCCGTGCGACGCTATCAGTGTTGATAAACTGTGTCACAAATCACTGGCTTATAGGATATGTACCAATCAAGATTTATGGTTCCACTAACTAAATGAGTAGAGGTGGAAGCCTGGGCCTCCAAGAGCAGCCTTTCTTTCCTCCCTTCTCTTCTACCCAACATTTCTTCATCTGACATACCTTCCGTCTTTTCCAGGGCTTTCTGAAAAGGGTCCAGCTATTTGCTCAGCATTTAGACACTTTATCTTATTCTACTTGACAATTTTCTTGTTTCTGTAATCTAGGTTTGATCATTTAGAGTCAATGTTAAGGGATTATAAAATTAGTATCATTCAGTCAGAATTCAAAAGATGAATGTTTTTAAAAATCATCATGAATAATTTTACTTCACTGTTTAAGAAAATCTGATAACTCAGAAATTGCCACGTACAATTTCAAAATAATTGATAATCTACTAGTTGCTTATGATATAGGAATGAATACAAAACTGCCCCAAGACAAGTAAATTAAAAGCATAAAAATATTCATCTTAATAAATAATATTAACAACTTACACCCTCCGAATTAAATTTTAAGTTTCTCATTTACATTGCAAATGAATGTAAAATTAATTCTCAATCGTTTTCCCAATGTTCTGGTGTATTATGCATTACAGTTTTATACGTAGATAACCACTTAATGTTGCAAAAGGTCATCGGCGCTTATTTACACATAGAAGCTGTGCTAGCAATAACATTTACATGAGATTCTACAGTTTTACCATTTAATACGTTACAAATTTTAAGAATATGTAAATATATTTTTCAGCACAGATTACATACCTGAACTCTCCAGTTTCTTGATAATTGTTGTTAAGGCAACTGAAATTGTATGTAATGTATGAACTGAAATGAGCTCGGATCAAAGCTGACAGAGATTCGCTCACAAACTCTGCAGAATCAGAAAACATTTTTCCATTTGCCTTCCCAGCTTCGAAGTACTTCCTTTAAAAAATACCACCATTAATCTAGGTTGCTTATCATGTCATTACAAACTGTAAAGACAGAGATATGTCAAGTATCTGTTAATTGTAGCATTGTACACAAAAGGAAAATTTTAAAAAAAATGCATTTTCGACATCAGTTTATTTACTTTCGGAAACTTTATTTCTATCTGCTGCACTGCTTGAGCCAGGCAATTAAAATGCACTAAGTTCATATAAATATTTTGCGTTGTCGATATCAGTCTGTTGTGAAAGCATTGAAAATAAAGATGAATATTTTCAGGTTGAGCGATAATGAAGATACGATAGGCTGTTATCAAGTAACTGTTAAATATCTAGAAGTATTTTGAGAACTAGAAAGGAAAGTGTTTGAAACCAATCATACTTGGCAATAACGAGCTCCTGTTATTTCATTTTGAATGTAATAATAGTGATTATCGTAATAATGTTTAAACGTAAGAATTATATATAATTCATACGGTATATGATACAAATACAAAATAATAATAATAATAATAATAATAATAATAACTGTGTACATTAAAATTATGTAAAATGTGCATTTGATATGAAATATTTAACATATCAAATAATTAGCAATATCAGGTGTAATCATAAGGTATGGCCAAACTTTCAGTACGCATTCCTCACACGTAGACGAAGAAAATGTTATATTATATGGATCCAGAAAGGCTTTATTATGTTAGAATTCATTTTCTACAACTCTTCATGTACATTAATCATGGGAAACTCAGAAACAGAACATACCAGCATACCACACGAAACTCTTTCTTACATGAAATGTTCAAAATACTCTCCGTTAGCAATTGATACATGCATCAATTTGCCGTCGCATTGAATCTCATCGCCGAGATCGTTAAGGCGCGGACTCGTGAGCGGGAGGTCTGGGGTTCAATCCCGCTGGGACCACGGAGGTTTTTTCCAGGTTTTCCTCAGTCCTCATAACCGGCAAATGCCAGGGAGGTACCCTAAACTTAGGCCTGGAACGTTTCCTTTTCTTAAAAAAAATCCTTTCCCAATGTATCATTTCAAGTGTTCGCCGCCTGGTGCCTCAGTAGTAAAAATGGACGTTAAACACTACTAAAAAAAATTGAATCCCAAATGCGCTGATGTATCCCTGGAGAATTGCATATTGTTTAGCAGCCTTCCACAATACAGGCACGAAGATTATCTGCATCTTGTACCGGGGTTCGACACACAAGAACATTCAAACGCCCCACAAATAGCAATGAAGTGGGTTGCATGTCAACATTACCCTCGTTCAAATGGAATACAAAACACTGGCGTAAACCTGAGAATTACAACTTAATCAGACCTAACCAAGAGGGCATTTAAACATTTCATCCAAGAAGGAGTTTCTTGTGGTATGCTGGCACGTTCTATTCCTGCGTGTTTCCCGTGATTAATGTACTATGAAGAGTTGTAGAAAATGTGTATAACATGGAAATAAAGCATTTCCTGATCCTTGTTCATATAACATATTTTCTTTCTCTACGTGCGAGTAAAATGTCCTGAAAATTTAGCTACACTTTGTTACGTCCTGTATATGGAAAACATTTCCTTTCTGTATCTTGTCAACGTTTATCTTTATATTGCACACTAAATATGTAATTACACAAAATCCAGACTCCAGACATAATCCAAAAGCAGCTATTAAATTACTAAAATAAAAAATTATTGACTTTGTGTAATACAACTCGAACCTTAGGGCTTATAACATCTTAAATATCGCTGAAGCGCTTAAGGAACTAGTCAAACGTTTTATTTTGCACAGTTTATGTTTGTGAACTATTCAGAATTACAAATGAGTTTTTCTTTAGGTTTGTGGACTTTGAAAACAAGCTGAAATTAAATATTGAGGCAGCTGCAGAAACCAACAACAAACCAAATGTGATTGATGTAATAAAATATTTTTGGCTTTAGCTGGCTAGCTGAGCTGAGCAATTGAAGTATTTAGGGAAAAATTTTGGTATGGTAGGACTAGGCTTTATATACAAAGTTTTTTATAAAAATACACTGTAAATTATTGGCGTAGCTCAGATATTAGCATAAGTATTTTATGTTTAAGTGTAATTGGTGCGCATGGTATTAGATGTGATTCTTGAGGCCCAATATAGAACTTGTAAACGATTTTTTTTCCTTCCTGAGGTTATAAGTAAGTATAGTAACGTATTATTTTTATTAAGTCCTGACATATACATTCACATCTCAACATATTTGTCCAAATTTTTTCTAAATCTAAATTACTTGATGTAATGCATATACTTGCAGCACAGGAAATATAAATAATTACATAAACTTGTTTTCTATAAAAAAAAAAGGTGTTCTAAATGCTGCGTATGTGATGGAGCGAAAGCTCGCTGTTCATTTTCTCACAGAAAAAATTGCGAAACACACTCCGTTCCAAAGATAGCCAAATTTCAAATTAAATTTGTATTATTTTTTTAAATAGATCAACAATGGGAAATAATGCGAGCAGTTATCAAGTGTGATTTAAGTTTCTCTTTCATCTCTCTTGTAAAGAACTCTTACAAGTAATCAAAATACGAGAGAGTTGTTTTAAATACTCTATTTGGGGCACGTTTTCCATGCAACACACAGAGGCGCGCGAATTAAGCTGTATAATCCACATAAAATATAAAAATATATGCATATATAAACATTCATTTTGTGGACATTATGTAATTCTTTTTCAAATAAATGCACTAATCTCCAAATCATTTTGTTTAGAAATTTCTTACCTTTGGAATCTCCTGTACTGCAGGCTACGGTAAACTATCATTGCTAGTGACAAAATTGTTTATTTCCTACCTTTCGATACTGAAATTCATACATACATTATACAATGTTTATACAACAGTAATTTACAGTTCTGTTTAAGATGTTCCTAGTTCTCCAGTTTCTCTTGGATCTCTTGGTGGGTTCATCCCTCATACCAGCGCACGCTCGTCTGCAAGATGTTTTATGATTTCTTTCCTTTCTCGGCAGTTTCTGCTGTTCTTTTTTACCGGTATCTGTCTGTTAACGTTTTGTTTTTACACCTGAATCTTGCTCTAACAATTTGTTTGCGCTATATTCTGTGCAGATATTCTGAAGGCTTCTCTGTTCTTATTCTCTTTTATATTTCACAATGCAGGGTTATATAAATTAGGAAGGACACTTTCGTGGTTCAGCGCAAATTCAAATGTTTGTTTAGCTTTATTGTACATCGATATATTCAATAAGTGTAAAGTTGGGAACGATAGTCAGAAGATGTAAACAAAGTAGATGTTAGCTTGAACCTTCACCCCACGGATTAGAGGGGAAGACAGTTATGTTAGGGTTTCTTTTTTATTTATTTATTTATGGACGCTCTTTAACATCTAAGGTCATCAGCGTCCCATTCAACTCAGGGCGTGAAACGGCCGACATATTTTGCTCAGAGGCCTCTCTTTCAGGCTTGAGGTTCTTTTTCGTGCCGTAAATGTACTACACGGGACCCACGGCTTTACTTCCCTTCCAAAGGAAGTCATACTTAGGATTTTTACGCCCGAAAAAATCCATTGGTCTTGGCCGGGTTCGAACCCGCGATCTTGGGTATAGGAGGCATGTATGGTAACCACAACACCACCAATCCGACGTTATGTTAGGTGGCCTATACTGGTGCAATAAGCTCATTAACTGATGGGTTATTCATTTAGGAAGTAATCCACGTTTCGGAGATTTAATTTCATATTTAACGAAATATTTGGGTTAATAATGTTATAATTATAACATATATAAATAATAAAAAACTTTAAGAAAAAATTAATTCAAAAAGATAATAAAGAAGGCATGTAATAACTTATAGCCTATACCGTTTCACTTTTACTGAAGTATAGTATTATAATGAGAGATTGTTAGTCACTTAACTTGCATAAAAATAAGGTTTCTGTAAATTCAGATATTCAAAGGAAAAACATTACCCGATTATCCTAGATGGTTAAGCAATATAGTTGACCAGATATTTATGTCATACATTACATATAATTATCCCAAAAACCAGAGTTTCATTTGTGTCTTTGGGTATTTTACGTTTTTTACATTTTTTACGCTTTGTACATATTTTACGCATTTTATGCATATAGATTTGTGTCATGTAGAAAACACTTTATTGTGCGTAATGTCACAACCCTGTTCTTATCGCTTTTGTCTAAACAGTAAAAAATACCATGAGATTTGTCGCTGTTACTTTTTCACATCAAAGATTGAGCAAAAAATAAAATTAATATTTCATGTTTCCCATATTAAGAAATGAGAGAGTACCTTAATTAATAAAACGCTAATAAGTTAAAAAACAACTCTCACTTACGCATGCGATCTCTGTTAGCAATAAATAGTACTGAAAGAGATTCCAGAGAAGTTACAGCGTTGTTATTCTGAGCAAACTGATACACCGCATTCCTCGCGTATGTAATGTCAATGTATCATAAATAAGCAATCTCAGTTATAGGAAAGAAGATAACCAAGGCTTGTCTTGTATTAAATCTGTACAGTGGCCGATCAACAGACAACATTCGGATGAATTTTTGACCGGGTCTGCGAAGCTTTCCAAGAAGAGCACGAAAAGAAAAACAAATTGGACAAGTCGTCGAGAGCTTCAGTATATACAACAGTCTATGAATGAAGACATACCGTGTGCAATTGCCAATGCACCGGCATCTATGTCCCCCCCCCCAAAAGTCATGTTTTTACACATAAATATTTTATTGTATTTTACTTTATTTTACAATAAACAGAATATTTTGGAAGCTCATTTTGAATAAACATGTACTTTCTAGCGCCTGTTTCGTAGTTATCAGTTTTCAATGTCTATAATCTTATGTAACTGAACTGAACTGAACTGAACTGAACTGAACTGAATTGAACTGAACTGTGGAATTCGTTGGACGATACTAAGTTTACTCCGGTACTATGGGATGTAAAAATTGTATATTTGTTGTATTTATTGTGTTACATGATAAATTTATTAGCTGTCGCTACGCTTTAGAGAGGACAATCCATTCTTTTTGTTTTTAACGATCAATGCTCCGGCAAATGGAAAGTGCTGTATGTCGCAATAATTCTCTTGTAATGCAGTAAACATTCATGGGGATCTTTCCCAAGTATGAGGGTTGAAATAATGAAAATTCAGTACACTGCACAATTGACTAGTATATATGCTCCCATCGAAATTAACCAATACATAATGCTCATATAAATTTTTTACTCCAGGCTAGGCCTACTTTTCAACTGCCAAGCTCAGATCCATTTCTACTTGGAAGAACTTAATTGGATACATATTTTGTACAGGAACGACAGATGGCTGACCTTCTTGACTGATTTTGGATTTACTTCTGTCAATGTTAATGTGTGCCGTTTATTTTCCCGAAGATCTCTGGCGGACAAAAGAGAACGATAAATGATTATAAATTGTTAATGAAACTAGCTTTAAAATGTCGGTTTTATCAGTAACAAATAATATCTTAGCTTTGAATCTCTTGTTCTTGAAGTGTACACTTTCTTCAGAGATATCAGCTATAAGCAGCTATTGATAATAATAATTAACCTCTGCGTTCTTGGCAGTAATGTATATGGACAGATTCAAAATACAGGTTAGTGATAAATATATTCCCAATTTTATAATAGCATAATACACACTAATGAAGCCATTATTAAAGCTTAAACACAAACAGACACAGACAGACACTGTGAAAAAGTTGTATTATTTCAAAGCCGGTCGCATACGCTCTTCGTCGATTGCCGAGTAGGCAAGCGCATAGGTGATTCCTTCTTACACAGACAAGCAGAATATTTTAATTGTGCTTAACTTACATGGATAAATGTACTTTGCATTTACTTTACATTGAAAATTTTCGGAAGTCCATTTGTCTAACCCAGTCAAAATACACGTGTAGAACTTATAACAAGATATTTTAGTATAAGAATATATTTACTTGCATACATGGGAATCTTTGTACACTACAGATTATGAAAAAAATGCCAGGAAACTTAAACTTTGAATTTATACCTAGTAGGAAATAAACCCCTAGGAATTTTCTACCTCAAATATACTGTTTCTAAAACAAATCTGGTTGATATACTCATAGCCTCTGTACATAAATACAGTGTTTAAATTTAGAGACAATTTCATTACTTTATAACGGAAGGTTGTAATGCCATAATTGGATGTGAAAATGTAACTACAGTACGCGGGTAGGGGAGCACTGCGAATCAGTAAAAATTGCAACAATTAACGCAGAATGGAAGTAGTTACTAATCTTTTGTGATGTCTTTCATCTGGAAGTTATTAACGGGAAATATGAGTCAGACATGGCGGGAGAAATTACATTAATTGAAAAGGCGGAAACAGTATGATTATATATTTTGCTCATAGGAGATGAGAGCATATATACATGTTTTCAAATTTTTAAATAGAGCTGAATCCCTCCATTCACCAATTTTCATCACTTTAAAACACCTGGCCTCAGAATATAATAAAGCAAAATTAATGACATTTCTGTGTTACGTTTGTTGCTGTACTCTTGGAATCCAGAAGGAATGGAGGAATTCGTGGGAAGACTGCCTGATTCAGCAATTACATTAAATGGGGAAAGCAGAAAAACTAATAGAAAGCACACAATTAGCAGGCAGAAACGCGAAAAATTTAAATATTGAAGGTGAACTTCATACAAAAGTTGGGTGGAATACATAAAAAACAATTGAATAAATAAAAACTGAAGGGATGGAATCGAGGAAAAGCGTCAAACCAAGAAAAAACCATAGACACACTGGAAAGTTTCAAATCCGAATGACATAACATTGGCGGGGATGTAACAACTGCCGCCGATTGGAGCGATATCCAGAATTTGGTTTGGAAAATTGAAGTACGCAAAAGGGAGCAAACAAACATCGAACCGCGGAGGTGTCTGGCATATTTTAATAGCGTGTATGGTGAAAATGGAGTGGAGCAGTGAGAGGAACTGTGATTATCTTAGAGAAGCGCGTTTAATTCCCCCAGTATGGAGAAATTACAGATAGGGAAAGAATATTGCCTATTAAATGTTTAAAAATGAGAAAGCACCTAGACTTGAACTTACAGATTACTTTATAAAACTGTATTTAGTAGTTGCGGAAGTAACGACATCATGCGAATCTCCTTTAACAATCAAAGGCAAGGGTGACCCACGGGCGCCAGAAAACTGCAGCGTATATTACTTATCTACATTCAGTTAAGTACACTGCAAGTTCCTGTATGATGGATTAAGAGGATGTGCTAACAAAAACATGCAGATATCAAGAAGGTTTTAGGGAAGGGCTTTCTACGATGGTAATATATTCATTCTAAAGACTATAGCTGATGATAAACTTTGAAATAAAACGGGGTAAATTAAACTGTGTATTTGTTAATTTTAAAATATCTTTTGACAGTGTTCAGAGAGATAGCTCTGTGGGTAAAACTGTGCCAGAAAGGTGCCTCTGGCAAGATGATGAAAGCTCAGATGCATATATAGAGAAACTTGAAATTCAGCATTGAAATACACCAATGAATTTTATCGTAATGCAGATCAGCCAGCAGAGGGTAGATCCTGGTGGTCTAGTAGTAACCATACTTGCCTTCTAAACCCAAGATCGTGGATTCAAACCCTGCAAGGATCGATGGATTTTTTGGGGCGTAAAAATCCTAAGTATGGCTTCCTTCCGAACGGAAGTAAAGTCGTGGGTTCCGCGTCGTACATTTACGCACGAAAAAGAACCTCAAGACTGAAAGGCTCCAAATTCATTTGCTCCATTATTAATTCATTTCATTCATAAGTACAGACTTACTCCTAAATGAGACGATCTAATAAGTTAACTCTCAACAAGAGAAGGTTCAAAATGGCTACATGTGTGGCAGAGATAAAGTGTACTACAGAGGGCTACAAATCGTTAAAAAAAAGTATATTTAAAAGTAACCTTTAATATGAGTGAGGAGTAGAATTATAAAGCACGAGGTCAACTAAATGAGCTGCGTGTTCTGACTCGCGTTCCAGATGTACCAGTGGATACACAAGAGAGGATGTACAATGCTATGATTAAGTCTATACTATTTATGAAAGTGAAATATGGAAATAGGGAAGAGCTAAACATGTAAATAAAATTGAAGTAAATTTTTGGAAAAGGGGTTTCGAGCTATCAAAGGAACGTCAAACAGACAGTCATGATTTTTTTTTAATTTACGAACGCTCCCTAACATCTCAGGTTATAAGAATTCCTTTCAATTCAGGGCATGAAACGGCCGATAAATTTTGCTCAGAGGTCTCTTCTTTCAGGCTTGAGGTTCTTTTACATGCCGTAAATAATAAATAAATAAAATGTGTATACGCCACCCTGGTACCTGGTTTCCTAAACCAGGCCGTGTATATCAAATTTTCCATTTATTATTATAATGATACACTTCAATGATCTTTTAATACATTATTTTACAGATTTTCCTAATAACTAAATTAAAATAATATTATAAACGGTAAGAAAAAACTGAAAGTAATTAAATTAAACCAAAATATAAATTTACTTAACTACTTCCCAAATTAATCTTCCGAAATCTACAAAAACTACCAAATTAACAATATTAAGAGTTATAGCTGGTAGTCAGAGCTATTCTATCCTGTAAATTTATTCTATTACTATACAACTACCAACCACTGGCTACCAGCGGTATGTACTGGTATCCAGTACTTGGCAGAAATTCTCTAAAATTAAACATTCTAACTAATTGTTTCAAGTCTCCTTAATTTATTTCAATCATAATAATCTCCTTCTCTTTAAAAACTTACTTCATTTAAAGACCATTTATCACTATCAATCTTTCCTACTCATTTCATTTATTTGTCCCAACATTTGAACTCATTAAACACTATCACCTCGCTTCCACCATCACTCTCCATCTTTTCTTCCCAACCATCCCTTTTTCCATCTCGCTTGATCCTCCTGGTCCACTGGTTGCACCATTTCTCGCACTCTGCTCCTCCTATCCGGAAACCGCTTCTCCATCCTCCATCTCCTCCCGCGGCTCATTCCCGTGTATCTCCATCAGCCTTCCATCTCCTTCTGTAATCTTCCTTCTTCCACCTTCTTCCCGGTGTCAAAACTCTATTAGGTAAATGCCTTCATCTTCCCCATTCCCCACTTCAGGTTGTAAATCAAAATTATTCCTGTCTATTATAAATTTAGGTATTTTCGTTTCCTCATTCCCTTCTTCCTTATCTTTAACTTTTCCTTCTAATATTCTCTTCCTGTTGATTTAAATAAGGTTATCTTGTATATTTTCTATTCTTGTTAAGTTATTTGTGTTTGGGGGTTGTCTTTGCATACGTATGCGTTCTGATCTTCTTACCTCGTCCTCAGCTATTTCATTACTTCTTATTATCTGTTTTTGTGTTATTACCTCTTCACGTGCTAGGTTACTTATTTTTAATGTGGCCTGCTCGAGATATTTATATAGGCTCTTATTTCTAAGTATATATGTCACCTGATGGCCACTTAAAAATTTCCCATTCTTCTCTCACTTGTTCTAAGTAGCGTGTACATTCAAATAACACGTGCTCTGGGTTATCCTGTGTTTTGCAAATTGTACATGTATCGTCCTGTGTTCTATTAATTTTTTTTCCAATAAGTTTTGAAAGCCCCGTGTCCTATAAGGTAATGTATCATGCCTTTGGTAGGTTGTATAATTTTAGTTTTAATCTCTCAAAAATGTTGCTAAATAAGTCGAAAGTTCTCCTGCCTGCCTCGGCATTTTCCCATTCGTGCTGCCATTGTTCTTTTAATTTGTTTTATTTCATTTAAGTTGTTACAGTGACTGCCGATTATTAAACTTACTTTCTCCAAATTGCCTTTCTTCAACCAATAAACAACACCTCTTAATTTAATCATTAAGTCAATTGGCCATATTTCAGTAACTACTAAAAGGGTCATAGTGGGTGAGGTGCTTAATGCCCCTGTAAATCTTAATAACACTTTCCTTTGTGATCTTCTTCAGAGAGTTTTTATTTGGACATCCTTTATCTTCAGAGCCCAGACCTCTGCACCATACGTCATTATTGAAGCAAAAATGTTCGTGTGGTAATGTGTAATAACATTTAATGAAATTTTAAAATTCAACTGAACTAATCTTGCTAATTTCATCATGACATTTTCGGATTTTTTCCCTACGAAGTTTAATTTTTCATCTAAGTAAATTCCCAAATATTTTGCTTCTTTTTGGCGTCTTGTATTTTGGTTGTTGTATTTTATACATGGATCTCTTTTGAGATTACCTTTCAAAAGCATGTAGCCTGATTTAGTTGGAGCGACTTGGAGTTTAGTTTTATTACACCAATTAATTTATGAGTTAATTTATTCCCTCTTCTTTCTATATCTGCCATGTTGTTTCCTTCTATTAGAAATAAAACATCGTCAGCATACGCGATGGTTTTTGCCACATTTTCATCGTTGTTTAGTTCGTGTAAAAGAGTCTCCAAAACTATGTCCCAAAAAATTGGTCCTAGGATTGAGCCTTGGGGACATCCCTTAGTTATATCTCTATAAATTTTTTCTTCACTACCTTTTGCATGAACCCTTCTGTCTTTGCAGTAATCCATTAATATTGCATATAGGCATTTAGGGAGATCTATTTCCCGTAACCTCTCAAATAGTATCGGCCACCATAATTTATCGAAGGCGCCGGAAATATCAATTAGAATTCCAATTAAGTATTTTGAATTTGAGTTATTGGCCATTTCTAATAGGTGGTTTATTGCGTCTTGAGTCGATTTTCCATTTCTAAAACCGAATTGATTGTTGTTCATACCCGTCATGATCCTAAATTCTTTTAATCTTTTACGGACGAGTGCTTCTAAGATTTTTCCAAGAGTATTTAGGTCTATATGATTTCGGCTCCTTAGGATACTTGTCGGCACTTTTCTTTAAGATAATAAATTTTCCTTCTTTCCAGCAATAGGGAAAGCGCCCTTGCCATATACAGTCATTAAAAGTCGATATAAGAACGGTGTAATTTTATCTTCCAAATTTATCAGAACTTCATTCATTATTCCATCTGGGCCTGATGCTTTATCCCTTTTAGCTTATTTATAGCTAACTTAATTTCCAATATATCAAAGGGGTAGATTAGTCTATTATTTCTATATATGGTGTTCATATCTACTCTTTTTTGAATGTGCTGAATATTAGCCATACTTTTATCATCCTGGGGAAGTAACTTGTCCAAAAGGGCATTTACAGAACTTTTCCAATCTGTAGTCATTTCACCATTGTCTTTTTTATTGTATTTAGAATATCCGATTTCTTAATTTTTTTCCATAATAATTTTATAGGGCATTCGGCATATATTGGTGTCTAATTCTTTTTCTACGAAAGTTTTCCATGAGTTTGCCCTTGTTTCTTCTAAGGTGGTTTTATATTTCTTTTTACCTTCTCTATATTTATTTAGGTTACTCTCCCTTTCTTCCGCAATTATCGATATTTGATAAATTCTTCTTAGTTTCCTAACTTTGCTTCTTGCTTTTTCAGTGCATTCGTCCAAATAGTATCAAAATATTTTTTGGGTATGGTTGTGGGAACAGATTTCTCCATGGCCTTTCGCATTGTTAGGACAAGGTTATTGGCATCCTTATCAATAGACTCTCCTTTGTATTGTAACTTTAAGTTTTCAATTTCCTGTCTAAGAAGATTCCAGTCTGCTTGTTTGTAATTCTAAATTTTCTCTCCTCTTCCTGCTTTAAATTTTGGTTTTCGTGTGCAGTAATCGAAATAGATTAACCTGTGATCACTGGTGGTCATATCTTGACCTATTTCCAATTTATTATTTTATTATTTGAACTTAACTTACATAAAGTTATGTCAATGTTTGCAATAGCACCGTCTCTATTTTCGAAAGTAGGAGGGTTGTTGGATTGATTATTGACAAATAGATTTATTTAAGAAATAGCTTCTTCCAGTTTTTCTCCTCTTTCGTCTTTGATGTTACTATACCACCAGTCAGATTTGGCATTGGCATCGCTTGTGAACATTTGCTCAAAAATTTTAAAAATGTTACTGACCTCTTTTATTTTTGTTATATATGGGTCCATTAGATGGCTATATTGAAAATATTGATTTGTTAGAATAAATTTTCCGGTGTCATGTGTTACTTCAATACAGTTTGTATGTGTGTCTCCTAATTGTATTATATTGACTATTTGTAAATTTCGATTATATATTATAATTGATGCCATAGGATTTTCTCCGTGACTAATGATCCGTGCTCTTGCTGGGGTATGTACTACTTTGCCTTTAAAGGAATAAGGTTCCTGAATGCATAATAAGTCTAACCTCAGTTCTTCTGCAGTTTTATTTAATTCCAACATAACTTGTTTACTTCTCTGGGCGTTTATTTGGCCAATTTTGATTATTCTACGCTTGTCGTAATCTGCCATGTTGTCTTTTAGATAACACTTATCCAGAGTTAGCAGCGGAGTGATGCTCGGTACCGGTCCTAAGTTCTTGATCGGTTGCTTCCTTGGGTTTAGAACTGGGTTTATTATTCCTTCCTTGTTGTTTTATATCAGCGCCAAAATTACTTTTTTTAATTTTGTTTATTCTTGTTTTGTGTGTGTTTTGGATCTTAATAGGGTGTTTGTTTTTGAAAGGAGCCTCAATATGGCCTCAATTTGGGAACAATATAATGTGTACAACAAAAATATTAGGAAAAAGATTAGAACAAGGCTAGAGGTTATCAGCAGGCAGGAAATTGGGGCAGAATAAAACACGAAAGTGTCCTTGAGTTTATCGAGTGAAATTAAACTAGGGGTAAAGAGATATACGTGCTCGTTCTGGGGAGAAAGGCAAGATCGACTCAAAAGGCTCAAAAGACGACAATTCTGGTAGGAAAATCTTCCCATTTTGTGGACGGGAAGAGAATTGGATACGCATTCTGGTCTAATCTACTCACGGGAACAATCTGGGAAAAAACAAATTACTATCTCCAGAATATTTTCTTATCACAATTACAAATCGATTGGCATGTTGGCCCCTGTTTGCGGATCACACAAATTGACTGAATATGGAATTTTCTTAGCTAAAGTGCGCAAAGCTATAAGCAATTTATTTTCTGGTTAGAATGCAATAATTAGTATAGCTGAATTTATTTTTTCTTTCTCCAATTGTATATCGTTAAGCATACAACGTATATGACCCATGTATAAAATACATTTCTAATGCATAGCATTTTGTGTGTATATTTACTATATATATATATATATATATATATATATATATATATATATATAGTAAATATTTTGATTATCCATATTTATCTAACAACCTACATTGACATTTGCAAGTGAATGTATGAAGAGAATGAATTCTCTTCTGAATAAGAGGCTAGAGCCCTAAATATAAATATAAAAATTATTCGTGAATGAAATGTTAAGAGCCCATATAAATAAGCAGCACTCCTGTGGCGTTTATCTTTAACATTTGACACAGCAAAAGGAAACTGTTAATGGCATTCTTTTGCCTCAGACTAAACCCAGAACCGCTATAGACCACAATGTGTTTTCAAGAGAGAGAGAGAGAGAGAGAGAGACAGAGAGAGAGAGAGAATCAATAACTTGCTCTACTTCAAAGTGACGATGAGCTGTACTCGATCTTTAGGTCAAACATTGCTAACAGGTCTGAGATGCACATGGAATCTATATATAAAACAAGAATTACAAGAAAATATTGCGGGCATTAATTTTTATGTTCATCGCCAACATAAACATATACGCATTAATTAATCAAATAAGTAAGTATGCTGCATGAAGCTATCTTGACAAAATAAGCGCCAATAGACACAGCCACTGTGACAGGTATATTTTTTTTTTATATCAAAGATGTGCAGTGTGAATGTTTTACAGTTATGTTGGTAACACTGTTGCATACACTCCACGTAGACTGCAGATGCAGACGGGCGCACAGTTGATTTCCTCTTGCACAAGCAACCAGAATGTTTAAACTGCGCATACCATGCATGGACATGTTTATTTTTAGGTGAACCCTCCCGGTATTTTTTCTCGAAAGGGACGTTGAATTGTGATAATTGACTTAATTGCTTAAAATTCCAGTACACAAATTGCCTTCTCCGCTACTGTGGCTACCATTTTCACAAAACAATATCTGGTAATAATTCGGAATGCTACAGATACAAATATCCATTGGATTTTAATGTTGTTGGTGTAAAGTTCATGAAAGAATGCAATATTCATAGAGCAATGATGTTTCAAAACTTTGCACCTCTTTTTGACTGACCCTGTAAATCTAGGAGGAAATTAATTGTTCTGTTTATTTAAATGCAACACCCATAGTGCTATCGTAATGGAATTAAGAATTGTACACGAATCTAAACCATTTCTTATGTGCTACTCGGAGATTGTTATCTAAAAGTTACGAAAATTTGTTAACATTCAGAGATGAAATACTTCATGTATGTGTTTATGTTTCTGTTTTATGTATTTTACGAAATTTTGCGCGGCGGAAAATGAAACGTATTAATGTATTATGGCTTCTTTAATCGTTTCTGGGTTCAGCTATGAAAAGATATCTTCCTTTAAGCATTTTTCCAACGGAAATTAGCACTGTAAATGCATGCACTGATCGAAGTGGTTAGTATAAAGTTTCATTGTAATTTCTTCATGGAATTAAACAAAATGAAACAATGACATAAGTAAACAGTGGTTTAATTACGAAAATAAATTATTTAAGTAATCTGATATTATAGATAATCCAAAAATTCCTCCCTTTAGCTAAACATTTCGCTTTATTCAGGCTGTATCCTGTAGCAGAAATGGAGTCACTCTCTCGTACTTATTAACATGATCAGGTGCATTTCATTTTAGAAAGGTTTTGTGGTTTTGTTTCCTACCCTGACTAGTATTTAATCAAGGGTTTATCTCAAAGGATTATTTAAATGTGAAATGATTTCAGAAGTGTTCCAGGAACGTAAGAGAAATTTCAAAAGCGAGATTGGTGCGCGGTAAAAGTGAATGTCAGTAGCAGATGACACGTTGTTAGAGTTCAACTGCTTTAGTTTCACTTTACGCTGCTGGATAAAATGGCACCGCTGGCAAAAATTAAAATCCTCTGTCCGTTCTCCCGAATTGTGCACGCGCGCGCGCGCACGCACACACACACACACACACACCCGCGGAAGGGGGTGAGAGCGCGAAAGGATGCTGGCACAAGAAATCATATCGATGAATGCCCTTAGTCTGCAGGTGCCCCTGCTACGCCCATCATACTGTGCAATACTGAGCATAACGCTCTTTCTTCCTCCATCGCTCACCTGCAGGTTGGATTGAATCCCTGCCAGCATACATTAATCATCAGACATCTCGTTAAGAGTGAGATTTAACAGCAAGCGCGATTCCCACGCACCTCATCTGGAACAGAAAAGAGACGGAAAGGATATATTCCAAAAGGAGAGAAAATTGCTTCAATGCAACGACCGCGCCTAAAACAGAAGAAGCAATATTCCAGGTTACTTTCTTCTCGTTAGCTTTCAAGTAATGCAACTAGCTGTTAATGGGGTTATACTTATGTTTAAATTTCACCTCAGTTATTGTATAAAGTGTGGTGTTTGTAATAGTATTTAACGTCCGTTGTAACTACTGTATGTCACCACAGTTGATGGACGCTGATGATTAGGCATTGTAATTTCTAAGCACTAAAACCGAATAGAGTGGAATATAGTTAAGTTCGTATTAGACTGTAGGCAGCAAATGGAAATACGTACTACAACTCACACTCTCCCGCTAAGCCTGTCACCATATTCTGCCTCCGGGCGGTGGCTCATATCCTAAGGTTGAGTATATCTAACTTGATGTTTAAATGCTTAAGAATTTCGATGCCTACTGATGATACATGGGATGAAATGATGAATTGGGAGTTGTGAGAAGGAATTATTCAAGCCTAAGTTTAGGATGTATCTCTTATTCCATTAATAAGAACTGAGGAAAACCTGGAAAAACATTAGTCAAAAAGGACAGTCCTGGGTGGTATGGAGTGTAATACTTCCCGTTCGTGTGCCGTTCCTAAAATCTGGACCGTCCATAATGGTCATTAGTGTACGATAGTAGGTTAGGTTGCAAGATTGAAAGGACTTGTCTCGTGGACCCAAGATTGGTGGTTCGATCCCTGCTGGGTTTGTTGGATTTTTTCCGGGTGTAAAAATCCTAAGAATGACTTTCTTTGAAAGGAAAGTAAAGTCGTTGGTCCTGTGTCGTATATTTACGGTATGTAAAAGACCCTTAAGCCGGATAGAAGAGGCTCTTGAATAGCATTTATCGGCCATTTCGTGCCTTAAGTTGAATGGGACGCTGAAAAGCTGAGATTTTTAAGAGCGTCAGTAAATAAACCAAATAATAAATAAAATTGAATGATTATTGATCATAATTTTAGGGTATTTATACTTCCTATTATTTTATCCCCTAATATTAATATTATTTAAAATATTTGCAGCTTATTTGAAAATATTGTGTTGCTCAGAACTGACTAAAAATATGAAGAGTGTTATTTTCACCATATTAGTAGACAAACTACTTATAATTGATAACAGCTACATTAGCGATAGATAAGAGAACATGAAATATCAGAAGCAGTTTGATAACCTAAATATCATTCCTTCCCCTCTTTAGGCTATAGGCACGAAAGATGGAGGGAGTTTTAGGTGGCGGGAGGAATGGTGATGGGAGTTTGATTCGACGTCATTGTTGCTCCCCGCAAAGTAACTCTTCTTGCTACAGGGATGGATGTTGCTGAATTTTGGGACTTGATAGTGCCGGGTTGAGTGAGGGGAATTAAAGCTGATGTGTTCAAGAGAAAGAACATCTTGTTATCTGCGAGTTGATGTCGTTTATTCAATCAACAAGTGCGTATCAGGGCGTTTCTCATCGGACCGCAGTAATGAGACAGTTGGCCGAAGGGCGGACCTATGATACTTGACAAACTGTAGCTTTCTGACTGCTAAAAAGTGCCGAGCAGAAGTGAAGCTCGAACATTGATGTTCCAGTGCGAGTTCCCAAGACTAATTCTCAAAAATAGCGAATTTATGTTCTTAAATACTCAAAAAGACTCGCTTGACCAAGTGATAAGGGGAAGCTCTATTTTCCCGCCACTAAGGATTTAGACATCCTTATAGGGTATTGGTGATATCATGCAACTCTCATATTATTGGCTAGTCAGATTATCAGAAAATACCAACTTCGCGATTCGTCCATCGTTCAATTTCAATTTCTACCCTACGTTAGAGTTCAACATCCTGTAACGGTAGCACAGGTGCTAACAGCGTTCATCTTTGCTAACATACCTGCCGGGGAAAAACCCTTTCCAATGAACGAAAGAAAGCGTTTTCTCTATTGTCTGCCAGAACGGTTCCTGTGTTGTTCGAGCGAGAATTTCTGCTTTTTGTAACATTTTTACACGCTTACAGAACCCTTCACTTACAGTTAGCTGAAATAAAAGTTTTCATATATTCTAATTCATTTCTCACAACTGGTGGGATACCAAGAACGGTATCAAAATGTCCAGGTTTCATATTGCGCAGCTACAAAAAGAGCAATGACTCACAAGAATTCAGTGAATGGGTTCTTTTACGGTCTGTAGTTTTGTAATTACTACTGGCCATTTTTTTTTCGGAATACAGGAGTCCCTCACATGCCATTATTGGTACTTACAGAAGGGGGTGACGTCATTTGAAATTGTAAAAATACGCTACTACCCTTATTTCTACCCCGTGCCATTAGCTATCTGCTCTCAATTGAATGATTTTGAATGTGTGTTTCGCACCCCTTTTTCACTACTGAGGCAACCACAGGCATAACTGATAATGCATGAGATGAAATGATAAATTGAAAAAGCAATTTTCTGGGTGAAGGAATTGCTCCAGGCCTGTGCTTAGGTTACCTCCCCGGCATTTGTCATTTATGAGGACAGGAAAACCTGGAAATGCCATCGGTCAGAGAGGACTATTCTGCCGCGAATCGATCTCCGAACCTCGACGTACGGTACAGTCTCTCGTTTGAGTTAACACACATACCCAAACTTGAGACATACAAATTGTAAAAAGCTTTGGTCTGCGAATGCGCAAGAGGTTACCACTCTTGTTTCATTGTTGAGTAAATTAATTGTCCAATCACATTTCTACCCCACCTCCGCTGTTATCAAGGGATCTTTAGCAGGCTATCGGGTATTTTTGGTATTTATATTTCATTAATGCGCACAATACATCTGTTACATAAAAATAAAATATATGTAACGAAATTACTGGTGCTTTCTTCAAGACAAATGTAAGTGTTAAATTTGAGTGCGTAGTAATAAACAGTCAAACAATGCGTAACAGACAAATATATCGCTTATCTTGAGGTAACAATCACAAGTATATTTACCAACTTTCAAATAGTTAACTGTTGCAGAGTGGCTCTGCACATATACCTTGGGTTTCATCACCAATTTTTTTAATAAGCTTATTCTGCAAGAAGTAAATTTAGTGGTAAAATTTCCTTACATAGTGTGTAGCTGGTATATATGATTGTGTTTTATACTAGTGTTTGTTAATTTGTATAGTCTTCATTTTCATCGTGTCTAATAACCTCTTTAAGAAGCATATTTAATGCAGGATATTTCAAATACAACATTTAGTTAGGATCCAGCATTTTTTGTGCTAAACATTGCGAAATGTCTCCGAGAATTCAAGAATAAATATTTTTCTGTTTCTTATCGTTTAAAAGTGAATAATGGACGTAATTTAGTAATTTCCTTGAAACGTTTGTACAAAAATAGGAATATTTCAGTTACCTCTACAATAGGATTGGTTCATGCGAAAAGTAAAAATTTAAAAAGCTCGGATTAAAATCCCTTGGAATAGACCAAAGTAACCTTGGGCTTTTTTGTGATTTCCCCTGGTCACTTTGGCAAATGTTGAATTAGATATTTACTTTCCACGAATTTTCCTGTCTCCCATTTCAGTCATTTTATTCCGTTGGTTCTATTACAGAATCAAAAGTTTCAGAACAAGATGGGTCGGTGCGGTGGGATGGTGGCTTGCGCTTTTGATTGGTCTGCCCCAGCATCTGATTGAAAAGTGAACCTTCTGAGGGGCGTTCTCTCTGGAAACATGTTAGATACCGCCTAAGTCCGCGCAGTTACCACCCTTAGATCTTGGGACACCAGGTGTTTCCATTTGGAATGTGGAGAGCCGTGAGCAAGGTTGAAGTAACGAAGTACCCTCATCCGCTCCAAACAATCCAATATAATTAATTCCCTCTCATTCATATGCTCAGACGTTAGATATTTTCATTGGTGAGCAGTACTTTGACATGAATATCATGAGTCATAACGCGCAGCCCATCATTTTGGTGTCGGTTATTGTGTATGCAATCCTTAACTTAGGGTTGCATCTAACATACTCTCGGTTTCCCAAACTCTTTCTCGGCCTCTAGGCTCGATAGATAGGTAAAGGACTTGCAGACAAGCAAAACAAAGAAAGGATTCTAATAAAAACGAAAAGGGGCAAAAATATATTTGAACATGCATTCTAGAAAGAGTTTCAGCTCTTATCCAGAGTGATCTGGGGAGAAGAAAAAGTTTGCGTTGGTCACAAGCTAGTATATATGAAATATGTCCATTCAATGTTAGTGAAAACAGTATAGTCCATAAAGTATGCAGTGTTGTCTGCAAGGGAAGAGATCTATCCTAAAAACTTGTATCAAATCCAGTCTTTATCCCATAGAGAAAAACATCCTTGGATTGTCAACACAATGAAAAAGTTTAATAAAGTGTTGGAAAAACCATACTGTTAATTTGTTCATTATGGGGGCATGTTGATTTAAAACGTATATCCAGTTTTTCTGAGACAAAAAAAAAATCTGAATTTAAATTACTGTCCATAGAGTAGTTTGTGAAAGTATAAATTATTGTCTTTGCCATTTTCCCACACGGATGGTTAAGTGATGTTTCTCAGAATGCAATATAATGTTACATGCAGCATAATACAGATTTTTATGGCATAATAGAAGGATAAAGTGTTTTATCGTTAACACAGATCAAACAAAAACATATTGATTATTGACATAAAGTTAATAAATTGGTTCATTAAAAATATGACTGAAAAGTTGCTTAATGTTTAACAATTATATGAAATTCCCAAACTTTTTCATGAAAAGAACAAAAATTTAAAAAAAAATACCAACAGCATATAGATGTACCAAAAGGGTTAAATTCTTCACAAAGGGACCAAATAGTTTTATATCTTGACAAATTGAAACGGAAACCCTTACTTCATCGCAACGATGCGTTTAGTAAACTTTAAAATACACATTTATTATCACCTATCTACTAATATGAATCGTCCGACTGCATTATAAGATAAAGTACTGTCCAATTATGTGAGCTCTGCATGGTAAAGGGACAGAATGATGGGAATGGCATGTTTATATGTCATATATATGTATATGTATATATACATGCATAATAAAATTTAAAAATAAAGTAACTCTTGGAACAGTGTAGCTAAAATAACAAGTACTAGAGAAGCGGAAATAATTAAATCACTTAGATAATAACAGAAATATCGCTATAACCGCTTTGTTCTTCTTCAAAGGCAGAAGAAAAGCCTATGTAATATAGTAGCAATTTCTAGATGCAATTTATTATATTATTCAACAATGAAATGTAATCCTGAATGAAATGAAATATTCTTTTAAGATCTACACTATATTCAAAACGCCAAGGATGGCAGAGGTCGTTAAGACTCAGATTTTTGAGCGTAGGAACTGGGGTCGATCCCAAAGGACCACCTCTCTGACTGAGGGTTTCACCATGTTTTTCTCAGTGCTGATAAATGGCAAATTTAGGATAGGTATACTAATCTTAGGCCTGTAAACATGTCCTTCCCTAAAAAATCTGCCTACCGCCTGTAAAGTCTCAGTAGTACATACTGGCGTTAAACACTACTCATAATAAAAAAATATATATATATTCAACGATAAAACTCTTGCTGAATGCCTATCAGTGTATGCATCATGGCAAAGTAATTTCATTTCTCCCGTCTACTTCACTAGAGCACAGAGCTCAGAATCCTCACGCTCTCCCTTCAGGTCTATAAGGAGTGGCGGGAGTATTTCATCTGGTGATATTTCTTTTAGGGAAGTCTTTCTGAAGTTCATCAACGTCTCCACTTTGTACTTTTACTAAATACGAGACTTCTGCTGAAAGATGCATTTACTTGAATAGAGCTGCGGTACTTGGAAGGTCATCTTAGTAATATTTTTCCTTTCTTATTTTTATTATTTATAGTATTTAATGATCAATTATATTATCAAGGCACCGTAAGAAGTGGCCACTTATGATACATGAGATGAAACAATAAATTGACAAGAATTTTTTTTAAGGAAGGAAGTGTTCCAGTCATAAATTTTCAGTACCTCCCCGGCATTTGTCATTTATGAGGATTGAGGAAAAACTGAAAAACAAATATCAATCAGGGAGAATTTGTTTTATTTACAGGCGCTCTTTAACATCTCAGGTTACCAGCGTTCCATTCAATTTATGGCGTGAAATGACCGACAAATTTTGCTCAGAGGTCCCTTCTTTCAGGATTCAGATTTTTTTTTTCGTGCCGTAAATGTACGACACGGAACCCACAGCTTTACTTCCCTTCTGAAGGAAGCCATACTTAGGACGTTTACGCCCGAAAAATCCATCGATTCTCACCGGGATTGAACCCGCGATCCTAGTTTTAGGAGGCAAGCATGATTACCACTAAGACCAACTCCTGGCAGGAATCGAATCCCGTACCTCTCGCTCATGATTCCGTGAATTTATGATCTCGATCATCAGTGTCGGTAAATGCTTTCCCTGATTATCCTTTTTTTCCCTAGAGTGCAAGCTTTATGATCACAACTGAATACTATATTCTCAACTTGTTTACCAGTATTCACAGCTCCTGCTTGACAACGCTGCAAGGCGGAGCAAGGTGTAAATGGATATTGCATTTTCAAATTATTAAAACTTTTAAATGCTAATTTTAAGCAATACAAAATGAACTTTTATTTCTCTAGTTCAATTTCAAAGGGGGTTAATTGCCAGATTAATGTTTCCGTACCTTAAAAAGAGAAATGCAAGAAAAATTCAGGTGAAGCGATTAATTTATACCATCTTCCTGTTCATCCTCCTGATATCCAATGACAGTCCGCCTGACCATTAGCTTACATCAAAAGACATTTTCAGTGCAATATTATCATTTCCCCATCACTGAAATGCATTGTACAAATACAACAGACATTTTTTTATAAAATTAAACTAATAATTATAAAAGTGTTTTGGTAGATCAATGGGCTAAGACCACTTGAAATGACTAAAATGAACCGCAAAATGCTTCAATGGATTGTATTATCATGGCCATTCCCATCTGTAACATAATAATTTTTTTCACCATTTACCTTTAATTCTAATTAGCACTATAATACATTCTCTGAAATTTGTGTAAATTTAATAGCAATATCTGTTAGAGTACATCCTTTTAAGATTTAACCAGTTGTTCAGAATGATTCCAGCTCTCTTTTGGTTTTAAGGCTGGTATCTCAAACTTAAATTTATGGAATTTGGCAGTTGTTAAACTAAGCACACTAATACTGGTAATAGAGCAGCAAATATAAGTACAATGTGTCGATAAAGTTAGCTCCATAGTTCTCTTGGAATTATGTATTAAGGATCTACAACTAATCCGAAGGGAACAAATGAGTTACGTAATTTGCTGCGCATAGAACCTATTTACAGCAAAACTTGCTACTAGTTGTGTATTTAATAAAATGACAACATATAAAACTCAAAATGAGCCTGAAGCTCAGTAAAAGACCTGGATCGGACACCAAAGTTGAGTGTATTCGCGTTGCTGTTTGTTACCGCTTAAATAGTGATAACGGACAATTTGCGCGCTAGAATTGTATTGTGATGAAATGGCATTGCAATCATGTAAACGTCTAGCAGACGCTCAGTGTCACTTAAATGTGAAATAATCATGAAACATAAACAATATATAGACTGCAGTTGTGAGATACTTGTATTGCTTGTAATATCGCTACCTAACAAGAAATGTTCTGATGCTATCTTCATTGTAATATGGGGCAGTGTTTCTGATGTTGTCTTAACAAATGCCAGGGCTGAAGCGAAATGATAACGGACCAATCAAGGGACTCTGCAGCCTGCTTTGTTTAGTGATGACAAGAGTGCATTGTGTTGAAAGCTCTGTTTGTTGTAACATCAGTATCTCTCTTGTTCTACTCAGTCTCCCTTCTACAAACCGTCACATCAGTTCTTATCCTTCCTCTGGCAGTATTGCCGCCAGCTCTGTACGAAATAAGCATTGCAGATTCCTATGAAGTGACCACATTCTTCATCAAACACTAATATGAGCTAACGTCATGCTTTCCACGAATGATTTAGTTCATTTTTACAGACAAGAATATTAACTGGGATAAAATGGTACAATAACAATTTTAGACTGCATGTGCACGAAACAAGTGCACTTGTTAAGTTTATTTTGGCTAGCTCCTTTCACTCGCAAGTCATAGCTATCATTAACTCTCAGCATTATTCCCAATAGGCGAAATAAAAAATAGTAAACTTGCCTGTAGTAGTACGTCACGTAGTTGTGAACTTTCTACACCGAATCCTATCACGCAATCCAAAATCATGCAGCTCTGGATTAGGTACTACAATATATCGCAATCTTTTTCTTTTTGTATTGAAATAATTAATTTACTCGTTTAGTTGCTTATATAGGAAGGATTTTAAAGTATTAACCACTAGCGCTATTTTGTGAAACTCGTCGAACAAATTGCTGGCTGCGAGTTACAGGCATCAGTCACTGACGAAAATGCACCCAAAAATAAAACATTTCCTTACTCATTTATCTAAAAGTTACATAGTTTATAATTATTTGCCCAAAGAACATTAGTTTGAAAGATGGAGAATATTTTCTTGTGCAATTTTTCCAAGCCAAGAACAATGTCTTCAATATCTTCTCAATGAAAATCTTTAGCTGTCTTCTTCGCTTATTATCGAGATTATGGGTCATTTGATGACTTGGGTCTTTAATGTCAAGGAAATTTTGTACAGATCATAGTCTAACTTCGAGCAAGCAGGTATGAACTTCTCCCTACATGCTCGGCAAGCTCTCTCCGCCGTGGTGAGAGCAAATGTTCATAATTTTATTCATCACTCTGTATTATATGGCCCCATAACGAATCGTTTGGTGCTAATCAATGAAAAGCTTAAAGTTAGGAGATTCAGGATTTCGTATAAATATTTGTATAAATTAAGGTTCCTATATCCTTCCTGTGATATTGATTTAGTACCCTAGGATGCGATATTATTTCTATTTGATGTTTGTTATGGCTCTAACTGAATGTTGGTGACACCACGTCGTTCAGTGAAGCTTTATGTGAATAAGGCGCCTCTGTTAAGGATGTGGATATAATGCAATTTTCTAACATTAACGGCCAAATGTACATCATGTTTTTAAGGTTTGGTTTTCTGGGTATAAATCTTATTTTGTTCTCAAAAATACATATTAGTGTTTGCTCAAGTTTGACAGACACAAGATCAAATACTCTAAACGCACTTTTTAAATCTAGCAATAAATTGATAAAGGTATCCATGTGAGTAAAAGAAGTTATTGTTCATGGATATAAAATTGCAGTTTCATAATTGAAATGTGATTTGCAGATTGGATACTAGAAAATTCTAACTTATCGTCCTTATAATGTTCATCTTATTTTTGCAAAAATTCTTTGTACTAACTCGCTACGCTGTTCATCACTAAATGAAACGAACTGATTTTTATGTTTGAACAGTTCCTTAAACTTGATATCATTTTAACGTTGCCTTTTCTACTGTTGCTAACCATTTTGATTGTGTTGTTGAATGGAGTAACATTCTTTCTATTATTACTGAATTACAAATGGACTCCTCGTTTCTCAACTTCTGATTCTAATATCTATTGGGTATTATGTTTTTTATTTAATTTAATTTAATTTTATTTGCGGACACTCTTTAACATCTCAGGTCTTCAGCGTTCCATTTTATACAGAGAGTGAAAGGGACGATAAATTTTGCTCCGAGGTCTCTTCTTTCAGGCTTGGGGTTCTTTTACATGCCGTAAATCTACGACTTCCAAAGGAGGTCATTTGCTCTAAAAAGACATCGATTTTGAACCCGTGACTTTGGGCCTACCAGGCAAATATGGTTACGACTAGACCACCAGGACCCATTATAGGGGTCTCGTGGTTGATGCAGGCATTACACAACAATCATCAGCATTAGTAAACGAACTAGCTAACGTTTAGAAAGCTCTTACTGTCATTGATTTCAATTGCTCAAACTATGGAAACCATATGTTTCAATGAAAAGCTCTTAATGTCGTTTATTTCAGTTGCCCAAAATGTGGAAACGCAAATGTTTTAATATATAAGTGAATGAATCGTTGTGTGCACAATATCTACTTTCCAAAAAAGGGGGTTACATAAATTATTTTGTTATAATTTGCGTGAAAATCCCTATTATGCAAGATGTTCATTTTCACATCTGATAACCTGACAGTGGCATGAAGGGGGAATAACAGAAAGAAACACTCAGCTTGCTCTTCTCCTGCCATCTCACCAGGCGTGTATTGATATTGCTTCTACGTTGAGTTAAGCGAATGAGAGGGTCATTTATCATAAAGCGAATGAAAGTCAACATTTGATGGCCAATGATAAGTGTGCTATGTGCCTTTCCCGATGGTACCTATGAAAAACCCACCCTTTAATTAAAAGCTCAAATAATACACTAAATTATTTGCCTATTGATTCAATATTATTACAATTATTTCCGCTATTCAAAATCTAAATGTAACTTTTATTTCCCAAGATTTCCCAAATCTTGCGGTTATGTTAATCTAAAGCCTTTGCTTGCCACGCTATGAATTTTTGGTCTATCCACTTGCGCTCTGAAGTAGCTGTGTTATGTACAAAAAATATTGTTTGCTGCTTTCTCAGTATGTGTCACTAACAGCACTATAGGCACAAGAGCATAATTTTGTCAATAGCTGAAGCAATAAACAAAGCAGAAGATAAAACAGTTCTTCTAGTAGTAAAGTGAGTTTAAATGCCCCGCAACTTACATTTGCCGACAAACGGACTTACCCCCTGCAATCGCTTGGATTACCCGCGCGGCACCATTTTGTGTTCCAGTCAGTTACAAGCGGGATTTCAAAATAGTCGGGCAGTTGTGTTGCGTAATCTAGAGCGAGAGTCCATTAATTAGTGCAGTAGGGCAATAGTCAACTTCAAGGAATACATGAGGTACAGAAAGGTGTGGCAAAACGAGAGACATTCAGGCGTAAACTTCCCAGCAGCCCGGTTCCAGCACAAAAACATGAATAAAATCAGTAGAGAATTTTAATGAAATAGGTTCTTTGACTTGCCCGGGAAAAATCGAAGACTGCTAATCAATCCATGAAGCAATTGTGCTGTACACTTAGTCCAGAATTATTACTTCTCCTTTATGGACTCCTCGTTTCCCATTTACGGTTTGTTATTTTTACCTTTGGGAAACAATGAAAAACATGGAATATATTCAACGAACCCTCACACCCTGGAAGAACTTTAAACAAGCATTGAATACAAAAAGGTGCAGTGATGAATCAATATTTACATGTAATATACCTCGGGCTTGCTGGACAAGTTAGACTTGATTTCAGCAGCACAGTTTTCATTTATGCTTTAGCAAATGTGTGCAGCAGTCTGGTACATTATATAAGAGAAAACTGGAGATAATAGTAATGATTTTAAAAAAAAATACCACACACATAACTCTTGTGTCAGAAACATCATTCAATTTCCTTAAAGACTGTAGATTTATTTGTTCTGAAAATAAAAATGTCTTAGTGTATTAGTATATTTTCATTTTTATTGATACATTGTGTGAAAGAAAGGTCGTCGGCATTGCAGGTTGAAAAAGTTCGGTTGATATATTTTTTAAAATTGCTTTTTAGAACTCTAGTTAGTACTTGGTGCATGAAAGCCTATATAAAATGCTTGTTTTTCAGGTGTAATATTTTTGCTAATTTTGTTTTATCCCTAATTATGTAAATGATAGTACTTCGTCACCTTATTCAGCAATCTAAATAGTGCTGGTGGTTAGTTTTAGTAAGCTCAATAGAATATGCAGATATAAATTTCTATTCGGTTAAGTAGCACGAATGAAGCTTTGATCGTAGGTTACAACAAATATGAAACGTCTCTTAGAGTTCTTTATCAAACATACGTACATAGAGACAAGTGGCGTCGTTGTCATTAATTTCTTGTACCTTGTTACAAATCTTATCTAGCGAGTATCTCTGCAGTAAAATAATAACTGACTTTTATGGAATCTTGCAGTTACATTTCAGTTATTTTTGCACTGGAGCTTTATTGTTAATGATTGTGGAGGAATTGGACAAATAATTTTGAATGCCGCTGCTAACAGTGCACAATTACCCTTGAAATGTTAAGTGTTTTCTTTATACGTTTGCCTGTGTTCAGCTACATGTTGTCTATGTACTTCGGATTTTACACTGTTTCAAAGAGGGCAAGTACTTGGATCCTGTTAGTTGACTGTGATTACAGTTAAGGGAAGTGAACTGAAAAATTACATGGCCGAGCTACTATTTGCACATACAAAAAGGAAATAAAAGTAGTGTCTGAAACGCGAAACCTGAACTATCGATCAATGAAAACATAAGTCAGTTTGGTGCATCAATCTTTCACATTATTGTCGACCACAGGATGTTTGTTTGAATAACATTGGGAGAAAATTACAGTGCATACCGGTTTTCCAACAGTATAGCATGGTGGTGACACTATCAAAGTTTCCGTGGTTATATCGGTTTTGGCGTCAGTAGCACAGTTGCTTCTTACAGATTACAGCATCTTAACTAATATTCTAGGTGAAATACATGAAACATATGACAGTAGTTTGACTGCATGAGAGCGAAATTACGTGTATTCCTGAACTGCACAAGCACCAAATTTTGTCCTTATGGAGCAATTGTGGTCTGATTTGGGAAAACAGCAAATTACCGTTGCCATTTTTAGTATCACTCAAGAACTTAGCCAGTTACTGTCAATAAAGAGTGAAATAACATTCCATTAACCACCATCCGGGATACTTAACGTGAGCATTATTAGGGATGTCTGAATGCCAAAGTGGTCCTGCGCTCTATTTTTCCCATCCCCTGTTTTGTCCTCTATTAAAGCAATTTCTTTACCCAAGAATGAATGTCCATGGCAAATAATGTTGAATTTTCAGCATAAAACTGCAAAGAGAGAAAGCATATATTTCATCCCCCCAATTTGATGTTCAGTACAAGTGGTATTTGTTTTATTGTTAAATATAGTTCTCTGACAATTTAATACACTTCAATTTTCCTGCAATGATTTGGAAAAAAAAAAAAAAAAGGCTTCTGGTTGGTCTAAAAACCAGGATCTTAAAACACAATTGCCATTTTCATCACTTAAAATCGCGTTCCTGCCGAAATGCCTGTTTCTGTTCTATTTAGGAAACCTTAATTCTCTTGTCTC
The DNA here is from genome assembly GCA_030762175.1 of Metallyticus violacea. NCBI lineage: Eukaryota > Metazoa > Arthropoda > Insecta > Mantodea > Metallyticidae > Metallyticus > Metallyticus violacea. Next base: position 293,468,982 of record CM060846.1, read on the forward strand.
TCAAAGTTAAATCCTTAGTTTTCTTGCACATTTCTCTGTTGGCAGCTTCTTCCACAGGTCAGCAAGTGTGAGAGTCGTCACCCAAGAACTCTCTACATCATTTGAACAAATTGCTGCAAAATCTGACTATATAGCGTGTTTGTGCAGACTTGCCATAAATTGCAGCCATGGATTCTTGGATCTCCTTCGTCAATTTCTCTACTTTTGTGAGAAAGTTTAACAAAGAACTGTGTTACAAATCATGCAGTCTCTTACTAGGTTCACACGACAACTCTCCAGACATCTTGCCTCGTTCAGTGTTAGACTTGAACTGAGCTCGAAACATGTCACAACATGCACACATTTGTTTTAATATGCTCATTTCTCTCTCTTTCACATTGGAATAGATACATTATTGAACATCCCTCCTAGGTTACTCTTAATCAGGGTTTACCCCTTAAGCGGATTTCCCGCTTTATCTAGCATTTTTGGATGCCAATCTTGCGGCTAAAATATTTTATTCCATTGAACGGGAATTCTAGAGGATTTAAGATTACCGAAGATGGCGGGTTTTCATAGAAAACCCGTTCAAATATAAATTTTACGGATAATCTTATAATGGAAACCCAAATATTGTATACAGATGTTTCATTCTTAGCGAACTTGGAGTCGCATTAACAAGTGTTTGCATTAAGCAGTGACGAAACAGAAAATGTTTGCAAGGTGAGCAAAATAATTAAGAGAATTGAACATTGTGAAGTCAAAACTACGAAACCGGATAGAAATCGCTCAATAAATGTTTACAAAAATAGAAAACCTAAAGCGCGTGATTAAATGCTACAAAAATTGCCATCAGAGATTTTAAGTAAAATAGGAACATTAGCTGCCTACGGGAATTAAATATGCCAGTTGATAATTACGCATACAATCGCAGCCTTATTTCGTACATGGGAATGATTCAGAAAACCTTATTTTTAAGTTATACATTGAAATTATTTTTCTCATTAAATAATAAATACATTGTAAATTATAATAACAGTAGTTGTAAGTATATTATTATAATTATTATTCACGCCTAATCTGCAGATTTCTTTTGGAAAATTTCGGGTTTTTTTAGGTCATCTATTGGGATTCCAATAACATATATTGGCTACGCTGCTCTCAATACAAAGTCGCATTCCATATGTAGAGCATTTAGTTAGAGATGTACGCAAGGATTCTCTGCAATTTGCATTTAAAAACAATATTTATATACTTAAATTGCATTAACTGAAATCAGGTTACGAATAATAAGATACAGCAATAGGATAGCTGCGGAACCGGCAAACTTCAGTAGAGTTTTATATACCAAATAGACTTTTTCAAGGTTTTTCGGACTGCAGATATTTCTGTTTCAGGCTACATGATGCGAAGAGAACATCAAAAAGATTTCCCGGAACCTTAAGTTGCAGAAAAAGAGAGAAATTACATAACAACGAACAATTAGAAAAAAATCATTATAAGGATAAAAAGGATATTTAATTATGTCCTTTCTCTATAGCTCTTGGAGTTAACCGATGTCCTCATTTCTAAACGCTAGGTCATGGAATGGATTGCCAAGCTGGACAGATTGGTTCTTTCCAGAGCGTGTTGAGCGAGGCTGCTGTGCTGTGCATCGCGGGCTTTCCAAATGAATTCGCCTATCTGTCTCCCTATCCGATGTACGGCTACCCCTCCCGCCTATCCTCGCACCAGAATTGGAATTGCCAATTTACAATTTAAGCCCAAACAACAAACACGGTCAAGTGGGATGGTTGACGACCACGTTTTGTAAATGGGTGCTGTAAATCATGGTTTGGCCGCTTGGGGCGCCACTACAACTGCTACTTCATCTGAGTTGCGAACGTACTATCACACCCTCGCACTCCTCCCCACCCCGAACATGACACAGTCAGCAGGGGATGTCCAGCAAAGAGTCGGTTGGCCGATAGTGGGTCGGTGGGCGTTTGCCGTCCAATTATCGGACTAGAAATGAGAGTTGGAGCGTGCAGCGTTACAAGATTGAGCAAAGCTCGTCAAGTGTGTTCATTACTAACTTGGCATATTAAAGCGTGCTTGTTTCCCTTACTATCTCATCATTGAGCTATTTCTTTGCGTGCTGCAAATACTTTCGAGCATCTAAGAGGCGGGGAATCCTTGTAGAATATATACAACTCCTTATTTTAAACTCGCAATCTTCTTACAACCTTACATCCTCAAAGCTAAAGTAAATAAACTTAAAAACCCGCCTCCATTGCTACAGATCGTATGAGACTTAGAAAATGTTCCTGGAGAAGCCTCAGCATAGTAACTTGTAAGGAAAGTGATCTCAAGTGCACTACATAATAAGAACACTTCTTACAACTTAAAAATTATTTTGACTGTAATTGAAGAAACCGCACCATATCAGAGAGGATTAACGTTTGCGGAAGATCTCGTCAATATATTGTGCAAACTTTGCGCGTAGGCTAAGAGTACTGGCTCATAATTGAAGCACCACTTACGGCCCATCCCCACGGAAATGTAAATATAATGTGTACGTGCAAACTTAATCATAATATTTTAGTAATGTAGATATCATGAATATATGTGCCTCGTAAGATATAAACAGAAGATGTTATTTGTATGTAGCCAGAAGGGAAAGTCTCTCTTGTTTTCTGTTACGGTAGCTTGGAAAGCCAAAGATGTCATTAAACTCTTTACGAAAGGGCGATAATAAACCCGAATGTCGGAAGTGATGCCACTTATAAAAGGACTGCCGTGGGAGGGTTAATAAACTCAAGGACTTTTAAATTCGTTAGGGTTTTGAACCCTACATGTCGTTATACAGTTAGCCTTTAAACTAGCCAATATCAACAGAGTTTTAAGCCTTCAAATATAACGAATAACACATGCTGGCAGGTGAATTTGAACCAGCTAATAGTAAATGTATATTTTAAACCTTTAAACCAAGGCGGTAAAGTTGAGCGTCCGTGTGTGACCCCATGGTTTAGTGAATCCAATGATTATATAATTTCAATCAAGTATATAAGGAAGCGTTTGCTTGACTGGGGTAGGCAGTTTCAGATCAGTAAGCGGAGAGACGTAGTTCGATACATCACGCAGGTTCAGATCAGATAGCTGATAACAAGTTCTATTTCAATTCACGCAGACCAACGCAGTTAAAGGCGGTTCGCGCTGATACTTCAGTTAAACTAACGCGTTTTAAATTCCACATTCTACGGACACTTATATTCATCTGCAAGTTTTACACGCGGCGAAACAAATTGTTAAAGTCTACACGCTGCGACGCACCAATTTTAAAGTTCCATACTTGTCGAAATATGCTGTAACATTCATAATATATTCAACTTCAAACTCGTTTCTCAGATTCAGTGCATATCTGCGGAAGTCACAGCAGTAAGTTTACATTCAATGTAGGTAAATTTTGTCGTGCGCAAAACAACTGAGGACGCGACAGATCTTTTTGTTTTTTGAGTAGTGTTTAACGCCCGTTTTCACTACTGAGGCACCACAGGCGGTTGACAGATCTTAAGCATAATAAATTTCCATATATATAATGCTTCATCGTGTGGTTACTTATACTACTGGTCTCCCCTCCCAGTCCTGTTGAAAACGAGTGAACTAAATACCCGAATTATCTCCTGAGAAATTGTCATCGAAGCGTAAACAACACACCAAAACCGCTTGCACCGAGGGTGGGTGCCATACCACCCATCACATAATTTGGTGCTGAGCTTCGAGCCAGACAGCTACACCCACAAACCATTTCATAATTAAGCACAGATAAACTAAATAAATATAAGACGAGAGAACTATCAATCTGTTTTTCTATTGTGAAGATTTGCTACACATTCCTCATACGCATGTTATGCATGGTTACTATTAGCATGTGTTTAACATGAGAGCTTTTTAACTGTAGGAAGGCTAATACAAAACTATTGTTACATAAAACTGTCCTTTGCTTCCTGCGAAACAAAAGATTATTTGTCCCATTCCACTACTAATCTTACTCAAGTTGTCAGGTCTTACAGAATTCACCCTATACCTTGCCAACAACTGTATTCTGAGGGAACTTAATAAATCAAAACCTAAAAGTATATTACATTATGATTTATTAACTTTTATGTTCGTTTCGCGGTTATAACTACAGTTCAGATTTCTACTCGTTTTGCTTTTAAGTGCCCTTCCAGCAATCCACATAAACAACAGAGGTCTTCGCTACGATACGAAGTGCCCGTATTTTATTGTTGCAGCACAACGATCACCATAACATTTCAAAGCACACGTGAATCACATCGTGTCCTTTAGAGTATGAACTCCTTTAGTTTGCAAAAACTTAATAGTTTTTCCTCTGAACCGGAAAGAGGCCAAAATGTTCATCGATAGTCTGGATGCATGCACAATTACCCTAAAAACAGGCATAAAATAACTGAGCCAATTAGAAGCAATGTTTTACAGGTTTGTCACTTTCCATACTTGAAACTAACAATATGCTTGCTCGATACCTAAACCAATCCTAGCCATTTATTCTTAAAGACAAAATATTCTGCGATTGTACTTAAATCTGACTTATAGGCTAAATATGTAAAAAAAAAAAATTACCAAACAAAAATAAAGTTTTACAATTTATCACCAGCTTATATTTGAATTATTGCTTTTGAATTATACTCTGATTCATTGTAGCAGCCATAAGGCACACACCTGACCTTGAAATAATGGAAACTAAAAAGATGTTATAATTTACATACACTGTACATCACGTAATTGTTATCTAGTTGATAAGTAAAGATGGGCACTAGGACTTCAGTTATTTTTATGCTCAAGGGCGGATAAAGTACACCCTCACGAATTAGGTACGTTTTACATTGTATCAATTGATAATTGATTTAATTCTCGACAGACTTTGCTGATTTTCAGCCCTAGCATTAGTTCACGTCTTGTAGGGGAAGGTTCAGACAAGTGTTTTAAGAGAAGAATAAACCCAATATATGATATCTCATCCAAATAGGCATGACGTTCTGCATGCATTTTTGTGAAACACCAACTATAATAATTTTTAAAAAGTAGAATTAGTTTTTATATATTTTAACATATTAGATGCGAAACGCAAAATAATACTAATAATAAAATTATTTAATAACATAAAAACCTTATTTTTACTGCGCAGATATACTTAAATGCATTCAACGTAATAGTGGTTTTGCCTTAAATAATATTGAAAATAGAATCAGTAGTTTCAGTTTATTTTCCTTTATTTATTGATATTACATGTGATTACTTCTATAATACTACACTTACATAAGGGTATACAAAATCATACAAATTAATTAGGAAACTGTAATAGAGCATTTGCAAAATAAAACGTTCGGTCAAAAATCTCTAAAACAATCCTGATATTTGTTGTACCAACTTCATTCAGTGTGCATAAAATATGTGTCAGAATATTAGTGTATCGAGGGTTTACTTACTCGTTTTCTCTGTCACTTCAGTTGCATCAACACGAAATTTCCTTAGCATTAGCCACACAGTATCTTCGGCTTGCTAGTGAACAACATCGAAATAATGTATTATTAGACAAGGAAATTCAGATAGCGAATCCAGGATGTGTAATTTCAAATCATCAAAGGATATACACGAAAGTGTAGTTCCATTTATTTCAATTTAAAATATAGTAAAAAGTGACTGACATTTTCAGTAATGTTCGTCACTGGTATGTTTCTTCATTACAATAACTACCCCGATGCGTGGCCGAGGTCGTTAAGGTGCGGAAAGTCTGGGGTTCAATTCTCACCAAGACCGTCCTCCCTGTCTGAGGTTTTTCCAGGTTTTCCTCGGTCCTCATAAATGGCAAATGCCGGGTAGGTGCCCTAAACATACGTCTGGAACGCTCCCTTCCTTTAATTAAAGAAATGCTTCCCCGTTTATCATTTTATCACGTGTGTCATCAGTGTGCACAGCTTGTAGTTAAAATGGACATTAATCATTATTCAAAAGTTTACAATATCTACATTTGCAAGTAGAATTTCAGTGGCGTGCAACCATGTGATTTGACTGGAAATTTTGTAGATATATGATTATATTATATTTTAATAATCTTTAATGCCTGTTTTTACTACTGAGACATTACAGGCTTACATATGAAAGGATACATTGGGACGAGAATTTTTTGGTTGGGGGAAGCATTCCAGGTCGAAGTTTGCCATTTATGAAGACTGAGGAAAACTTGGAAAAATCTTGTGATGACAGTTTTGACGGGAATCGAATCCCAGGCCTATTGTTCATAGAGATTTTGGCCACCCTTGTTGGTCCTAAAGTACGAATGTCATCGACGATGGGTCATTGAAAATCAGTTCCTTTCAATCAATCAAAAATGGTGAAATTATTTTAATAAAAAGTTCAACTTGTTTTTGTTTATTATTAATTTGTGAGTATCAAATTGTAATTACTGCAATGTCTCATACCTGCACATTTTATATCTGTGACCCAGTGTTTCCTATCTTAAATGATTTGTCTAAGACTCTCTATAGAGAATGAAAATAGTTCGCTATTCCTCATTAGCAGTATGTATAAAATGATTATGTATTAATATACTAGTAGACTAAGAGTTTTCGTTTTGGTATATATCTTATTTATACGTATTTATGTTTTGTTTCAGGTAAGTAGAAGTTTCTTTTGTGAAGAGAGAATTAATGAGAAAGCTTAAGTACGGGGTAAGTACTCACATATTGTATATATATATTTATGGAGCAGTTATTAGCAACCAGTGACCAACACACCAGAATATCCTTGTGAATAGCACTACCCTGAAATAAACTTATTGTTTATTTTAATTCGAAATTCTGTATTTTCGAAAAAAATACCGAGCATTTATTTGGAAGTTGTTGATTCTAATATCCCACGTTAACTCGTTTTGTGTTTTTACACGAAGAACGTTTTATTCCGATATAGGCTACTTACGTTTCCTGCATATGAGTTCATTCATAGTATAAGATATAATGGTTAAGGCTTCAGAATTGCCAATTTGTTTTTTGTAATTAATACACCCCGTATTACTGAACTGTGAAAAATGTATCCGTTAGAGCAAAGATATAGAAAAGCAGTTTGAGTAAGGGGACCCATTGTACCAAACAAATAAACAGTGTGTGTAATTGACAATTTATGCTGATTAATTACTATTTAAGTGAAATAAATTTAAACCTGTATTTCCAATAATTCAAGCTTATTATGGATTAAGGAAAACCAGATTTTCATCAGCTCTCCTGCAGCATTTTGTCTAACCTGAGAGTTTAATGAATAAGAGAAAAAGAAATTTATTGAAATCGAATATTATGTATTCCAATCATAATTTTTGCTTTTGAGGTATGCTCATGCGTGTCTGTTATGAACACGTTCAAGATATCTCTTATTGGTTATGACATTTCCTCTTTTACTGCATTAGGACACGGCACTACGTTGCCTCTTGTGAGCGGGATGTCTAGGGTTCCATTCCCACCAGAACCGTTCTACTTGACTGAGGATTTTTCCAGGTTTTATTCAGTCCTCATAAATGGCAAATGGTGGGGAGGTACCCTAAACATGAGCCTGGAACGCACCCTTCCTTTAAAAACCCTTTACCGATTTATTGTCAATGATCACCGACTTTGATGCCTCAGTAGTATTCAGTTACACGCTTCCTCAACTTGCTCACACGTGTCTAACTTATTAGAGAAGCTGAAAGTCGTGCCGCTATACTCCAATAGACATCATCCATTCGTGTCTGTCAATAGGCTTTTGTGATAAGGTACTGACAATATACCTATCACATCAGAAAGGAGTAGTTCGTAGATGGCCACTTGTGGTTTTTACTTTTAAGTAATTTTTCATGAACCATCTAAAAGCTAATACTTTTACTTCGACTAGAATGTTAGATTTTTTCTGCACATGATGCTCGAGACTTCCAGTTTGAGCGATGATATAAAAATTAACATTTCCTTAATTTCCCTAAATTAGGCAAAATTTAATTGCAGATTATCTGCAATTTATTTCCAGGATTAAAGTCTTGTTTCAACGTATCTTCTAACACAATTTACCGTGAACCGGTACATATTTAATGCTTTAAGTGTGGTTATACATTTTGTAAACATTCATAACGATTATATGAATGTTTACAAGGTTTAATTTATTTTGCAGTAATTTATCCAGTCTACAATGTATTTTTTTTCATGTGACTCCAATGCCGTGTTCACTGCTGCAGATATATATACTCTTCAATTTGGGAATATTTCTAGAGAAGACCCGAAAAAAGAGTTCAATTGCTATAATGAATAGAGGGAGAGTTGGAGAGGGGGTGTGAGTAAATGGAAAGGAGGCTCAAGAGTAAGGGTTCCACTCCACTCATGTTTATATATTTGCATATAAAAATCTTAATAGAAAACGTTAATATATGGAAGTATTTGTATATTTATATGTATGCATGTAGATTTGTATGCGTTTATAACAGTGTTTCACGCCCATTTTTACTACTGAGGCACCACAGGCATTGGACGCAGATGACACATGAGATGAAATGATATATGGGGAAAATATTTTTTTTTTAAAGAAAGGAAGCGTTCCAGGCCCAAGTTTAGGGTACCTCCCCAGCATTTACCATTTATGAGCACTGAAGAAAACCTGGGAAAAATCTCAGTCAGAAGGACGATCCTGGCAGGATTCGAACCACAGACCTTGCACTCATGAGTCCGTGCCTTAAGACCTCGGCCACCCGTGGAAGCTTGTATGTATGCATATGTTTGGAAAATATGTGTATGGCCATTTTGATTGTTATAAGGACGATGTACGGCCATAAGGCCCATGCGACAGTTGTATTTATTTGAATGTATTCTAAAACCGGTACGATAAAACATTTAACACTACTACTATACACTCTGCAACTGTCTTCCGATCCGTGCTATCATTTCTAGCTGAAATGGAATAAGTCATTGTTATACAAATCCTTCATAGGTTATCCATAGCTTGCAAAATACGAATGCATTGACCACAATTGTCTATCTCAAATTGCTTGCTATAAGATAACTGCGTAATAGTTCAAATATATCCGTGCAATTCCTTAATACGCTGCAGAAGTGACGCAAATCGCAATTATTGAAAGTACCTTAAGTAACATAATTCTTAATTTTAACTTGTTTTCCTTCATTTCATTTTATTTAAAGTAATGCTGGGTAATGCTGGTAAAGCAGCTAATATTCTTCCTAATCTTTATATTAATACATAGCATATTACCCGGAGTTAAATGCTTTGTTTTATCGATGTTTATAGTAGCTGGTCAAGACGCATAACATCAATAACCGTACCATGGGGCTGACTAGTGAAATACAGCTCGTCTCAGTGAACGTTGACGGAGCGCGAGTCGGGTAGCAGGCGGGTCGTAACGCACACAGTTACAGCTGACACCTGTCCTGTTCAGTCGACAAATGAAGACATATGCAGCTTGGCTTCGATAAGCATGCACAAACCACTGAAAGTGGGCTGTACTTAAATGTAGTTTATTGCGTTTGTTGTGTTCGAATTAATCAAATATTTACAGAAATACACAAAATTTGCGTGATAAAACAAGGCAAATGCATTTTCATATAAAACACACTTTTTGTTTTTGTTTTGTTTTTTTAAGAAAACAGGCTCTGCAAAGTCAAACGAAAATCTTCATGTGCACGGTAAGGAAACATTGAAGACCTTAGAACATATTTTTTGAAAGTCTCTCAGATGTTTATCATGGGAGACCGTAAGTTAAAAGAGGTACTAAAGATTTAAAATTGAAAAGGAATTCTCAGAGAATTAGTTCTTTGGGAAACTCTCCACATGACGACCAGCTCCCTCTCCGTAAAAGGTCACCGAGACACAATATTTGTCCGTTCTTTTCATTGAGCATAGCAATTGATTTCTGGGGCCTAAGATATTGCATGTATGATAATTATAATTAAAATGTTTATTCTAATGTTTCCCTCTTTGTCTTCATTTTTTTTTTTTCGATTTATATTTACAAAGCTGTAATGAAAGTCCAGTTATACTATGCTCGCAAAGCATAGCAGCAAATCCAAGTGCATTTTCGACAGATAACATTATTTTATGACGATTTTGAATTGATGAGCGAAGACCTGAAATTAAACGATGCGGGTTGCAAACCTGCAGTTTCATCGGCGCGGCCCACCTCTGCTGCAGTTGTTCGATCCAAAGTTATTTCCCAGAAAAGTTTTTTTCTTATTTCATAGTTTCTAACAACCCATGTCCCTATTAAGTGGTATCAGGACTGATTCTGTTGGCGTCTAGGATACAATAATTCACATTTTCCAAATTTTTGGAAATTTCTTCGAAAATATTTTAAATATTCTGAGTGAGAAGGCGATATTCTTGTCCGAAAACCGCGCCGATATACATTTCTTGCCCATTAAGTTGCTAGGAAGTTTTGACTAATGGCACACAGGCTCTTAGAACGAGCGAATAATGAAATCAACTGCACAAATCACAAGCATAACAGTTGCATGCTTTTGACGCCCCTGTGCCGCTCTGATGTGTACATTCGGTAATTTTGGATTGCTGTGAAAGAGCGCGAGCTAATGGATTACTGCTATGTTTAAATCGGGATGATTTCTGAAATCGTTCATGCATTTAACCGCTCTCTTTTACGCTTTAATCAATTGTTTATTTCGTTGTTTTTGTGTCGTTTTCCGCCATGTTTTGTTTTAGCCCAAAGGCACTGTTTCTGATACGAAGCAAAACAACATAATGTGTTCCTTGTTTGCCCAAAACAACTCGTGATATGATTTCTAATACCCTTCTATTTCCTGACAGCTCAGTCAGTCTAATATAACATACTCGCCATTAATAAAGGTGCGGGTGCTTTTATAAACACAAAGTCCACAACGAATAAAAATGTAACCATTAAAATGATTTTTTCTAATAGTGTTTGTTTGATATATTGTTATCTATCTGTTCTAACTACTCAGAACCGAAATAGAATTTATATTAAAATCCTAAATAATATTTAATTAAGTAGTCATCCACAGACTGCGGCAATTATTTCATGGCAACAATTGAGGCACGGAATACTAAACACATGCATATAAACATTATTATTTTTTAAATGTTAATGTAGTGCTCAGAAGAGCAAATCCTCAAAGGAAGCGCTTCACGTGTGTTATAAATGTAATTAAAACCTTCGTTATTTTATAAATGCAATTACAGTTTTCATTTTAATTAAATGACTAATGGCCGTGTGTTAAGAAATAAAACTGATTAGTTTCATTCAAAAGAATTGTTTTTGGTAGTGTGTGCTTCCTTTTCATGTAATAAATCGATACAAATCAACTGGCATATGCATTTAATGTAAATTACGTCAGTCCTGGTGGTGTAGTGGTTACCATACTTGCCTCCTAAACCCAAGATCGCGGGTTCGAACCCGGCCAGGATTGATGGATTTTTTCGGGCGTAAAAATTCCAAGTATGGCTTCCTTCCGAAGGGAAGTAAAGACGTGGGTCCCGGGTCGTACATTTACGGCACGAAAAAGAACCTTAAGCCTGAAAGAGAGGCCTCTGAGCAAAATTAGTCGACCGTTTCACGCCCTGGGTTGAATGGGACGCTGATGATCTGAGATGTTAAAGAGCGTCCGTAAATAAATCAATAATAATAAAACGTAAATTACTCGGTTGGCATACACAGATACGAAGCGCGCAAACAAGTTTTACATGAGGACGATATGTTCTCGTAATTGAAGCTCATATGCGATAGTTACATCTTGGTTGCACCTCCTTTAGACAATACTGAAATCATTCCGGAATTCACCGAATTATATGTGCGCCCTAGCTATTTATTCCAAAGCAATAATATCCACTTGATCATACAAGCATTTTAACGAACTAATCCTCAAAATTTTCAAAGATGGTAAGGAGTTCATAGACAAGCAATTTGCAACAGGAAATACTATGTCTTTTTCTTCAAATTTCAAATTTATGACATTAAGTTTCTAAAGGACCAGTACGCTATTGACTAATGAAGCTTATTGGAAATGGTATCACTGAATAACTGAGCAACTTTGGAACACATCTCTTTGGCACAATCGATAAGACCCCAGGGACAATGTTCTTGACTTTGAGTCTTGTTGATATTTTTTACTTTAATATCTTACACATGAGTATATCTAATCATAATATAAATAACCTACTCAATAGGACACTAACCTACCAAATTCGCCAATCAGGCCACAGTCAAGTGGATAGCTCCCTGTGGATTAAGCTACATAGGCTAAATCAGTTAACTGTATTTCAGTAATGTACTGTCATATGATTAGTCCGAGGTAGTTCTAAGGTAGAGGTTTATACCATTTCGCTTTAACACTGACTTATTAGCATCCAATCTCTACTTATTTATCACAATATAACTCGCATTTTTTTCATCCGCCACTGGTGGTCGAGGTCTTTAAGGTGTGGAGTCGTGAGCGGGAGATCTGGGGATTTATTCCCACCAGGACTGAGATTTTTCCAAGTTTTCTTCAGTCCTCATAAATAGCAAATGTCTGGGAGGTGCCGTAACCTAAGGCCTGGAACGCTTCCTTCTTTAAATAAAAATACCTTTCCCAGTTTATCATTTCATCTCATGTATCATCAGTGTCCACCGTCTGTGTTGCCTCAATAGTAAAAACGGGTGATAAACATTATTAAACAATATATTTTTCTTCGTGGGTCATAAATCCTCTTATCTCCAATTACTTGAGGAACCCCTAAGCAGTTACGGAATGTATTGCACCGTATTTCATTAATTCCCGGCATATTAAACAATAAAGCAAATATTAACGACTATGGATTTATACTAGTATAGTTCCTATATATGTCTTACTCCCAAGCATACGATGAGATTCCTATACCACTTTATTTCCCTTACTGCCTGCCAAATATCTCCAGGACAATGAAGACAATTATTAAAATTCTGCTGGCAAGTAGAAATTCTTTATATCCCCTAAGTTACCTAAATTATAAGTTTAATTGGGTAGATAGATGTTGGGGGGGGGGATGTGGAGTTTAAATAACCTCCAGCATGTCTGCCTATAAAGCTTATTGTGCTACCCCACTGGGAAAGAAATCTTCATTGTTTCCCAAAATTTGTTCCTTGAAAAGTTGTTGTATTTTGGTTCCAGGTGTTCTTCACCATATATTCCCTGGATTTTAGAGAGAACAATTCCCTTTCTTTCCAGGATTGGACACTTAAATGTGCGATAGTCGAGGCGGATTCCTCGTCCTGTTTAGACATTCTGCAAGTGAGTTTATATTTATAGAGTTCCACTTTTCGCAGATGTTTCCTGGACTGACCATGTTGGGTATTTATTTTCCTTCTTCTTCTGTCCAATTTTAGAAGAAATGTAAAAGGCTATTGCTAGGACCTAGGACAAATTTCCTAGCTTGCGTTTGTCCAGCTTAGGTTTACCAGCTTTGTTGATGTTTATACCTAATCCATGTTTCAGTCGCGGTCTTGGCAGTGCGGTACTGATTCCAAAAGCAGGTTCAGGATCATAATAATAATAATAATAATAATAATAATAATAATAATAATAATAATAATATATCAGTGCCCCTTTTTTCCAACTGATCTGCTATTTCATTCCTACGAATGTCCTGATGACCTGGTACGCACCGCAGTTCAAGCCTGTTGCGAGATGCTACGGCAGACAGGGCGTTTTGACACACCTGTATCAGTTTTGATTTCACCTGATAGAAGGAAATTGCTTTTTAAGGCGCTTTGGCCGTCTGAGAGGTTAAGAATTCGCTTTTGGTGATAACGCAACTCAAGTTCTCTATAAGCGCAGTTGAGTGTAGCAAATACTTCTGCCTGAAAAACTATGCAATGTTTTCCAAGGCTTATTCTAAAGTTAGTCCTTGGAAATAAGCTGTATATTCCTTTGCGAGATCCATCAGTGTACTATATAATATAAGAATATATAATATAAGAATATATATAATTCTTTAATGTGCGTGGTTTCTTCTATCCAGTATTCTGGAGATCCGAGAGTAGCCTTAAATGGATGGAAATTACAGCATTGAGTATTCATTAGGCCAGACCTCATCCTCATTTCTAGAATATCCAGGAAATTTAGAATGGAGATATGTCTAATAGCTACAAAACCACTTCTCCAGTTCTCTGTGTGCTCCAAGCGATATACCATAAGCCTAGTCTTCGCTTTTAAACAGATATTCATGGTAGGAAGACCCAACAGATTCTCTAGCGCAATGTTAGAAGTAATTCTGAAGATCCCTGTAACATATAGAAACGCTAATCTCTATAGCTTGGTAAGTTCACCTGTTATAATAGTTTTCAAAGTTCACCGCTACCAATCAATGGTGCCGTAAAATATTTGACACCTGAATACTGCAATATTATAGCAAATGACTAATGTATGGTTTGAGGCCCCAGGTGGATTCAATAGTTCGTCTGATGGTTACAAGAGACCATCTGGCTCTATGGAAAATATTGTTAATGTGGTTATTCCAGGTCAGTTTCTTATCCAGTTTGATACCTAGATACTTAAGAGATTCAGAGTACTCCAGAATTGATTTATGTAGTTTAACATTTCCTAGATCTTTAGATTTATCCTATTAGTAAATCCTGTGTTTTTAGGATTAATGAATAGATCCTCCTGCATACAGCAGCTGTGAATTTTCACAGTTCATCATACTTGAGACTGCATTGGGAAATTTCCCAAAAATTATTAGTGCTATGTCACTTGCATAGCTTTGTATATGCTATCCTTACAGGGTCATGTGTAGGAGTAAACTGTCCAGCATCACACTCCAGAGAAGAGGAAAAGAATAGCCCCCTGTGGGCAGCCCCTCGTACCGGCGATTCCTTTCATTTCCCCAAAATGGCTAGCAAAGATATTTCTCTAAAATGGATGTCATTGACCCCATATTTCAGATCAGACAAAACCATAGACTTATGTGGTTGAAAGCACTCTCTATGTCTAGGAAGACCCATAGGGCTATTATTTTCCTAGGTATATAATCCTCCAGTCTGCTAGCAAGGCAGTGTAACTCCGTTAGGAAATACTTGGACGACTGATAGGTGTGTGGTTTCTGATAACCCCCTCATTCGATTACATCTTTAAACTAGTCTTTGCGAAGACTATGAGAAACGATGCAATACTAATTGGTCGATAAGCATTAGCTAAGGTGTAATTAGTACGACCGTGCTTAGGAATAAACACTACTTTGGTAGCTCTCCAGACCTGAGGAACATAGCTAAAGGCTAAACTCATCCGAAAGAGGTTACAGAGAAGGGTGTAAAGGGAGTCAGATCCTTTCCGAAAAAAAGCAGGAAAAGGTACCATCTCCACCTGGCGACTTAAATTGGTCAAATTTATTAATATTTAATACTTTGAATTGTGTCAACTTGCTGTGCAAATCCTCAGTCCTTCTGCGTTGCCCTTGGTCTATAGTTTTCGCAGTGGTCTGTGGACTCACGAGTGTTGCCATAAAATATGCACCTGGGGAAGCTTACCTCAAAGAGAACGTTCAATGTTTCTTCAGCCGAGCACGTAAAACCATCCGTAAGCTTTCATGTTGTTCCTACGGGATTTATAGGTCCGAAGGCCAAGGCTCTATTTAATCAGGCTGCCTCTGACTAGCTGTATATTTTATGGCAAAAAGCTTGTCAAAAGGACTTTTGGTCTTACATATACCTTTATTACAGTCTGTGAGGGCTGTATGATATGCCTCCAGTGACCAGTTTTTTTTTGTTTTTTTTTTCCCTTGTTAAAGAGACGTCGTACCCTGCCTCTCTTATGTTCAACATATTTATTTCACCATGACACTTTCTTGTGTTTCTTCCTATATTGCATGGGGCAATTATCATAATAAGTATCAAGTATTGTCTATTGGATAAGATAGGCTACCTTGTCGATATTACCTCAAGATCTAATCTTATCAATCTGTCCAATCCTACTTGAGAGATGCTACATATGACTCCCACTAGGTTCTCCTGGAATTCCTGTTAAGATTGACATTTTTTACTACATAAGCATTAAATGCTATACAGTTGTGGTCCGATAGTGATGGTTCGCCTAAAATCCTCTATTCCGTAATATGAGTAGAGATGTACTCTGTGCAAAAGGTAATGTTGATAACTTCCTGTCCTAAGCAATTGGCAAAGATAGGCTTGTTACCGACATTAAGTATATGTAGATTACTAAAAAGCAGAAAGTCTGAAACATATTCACCCCTTTTGTTGATATCCTTACTGCCCCAAATTTCGTGATGAGAGTTTGCATCACACCCAAAGATGGTCTGTTCCCTCATTTAGTGAATTTGGGACCAACTGTTCTAGTTCACTGGTAGGTAGGTTACCGCCGTCGAAAGGGAGATAAACAAAGCTAAGCAATAGGCCGTTCTTCCCCTTATTTTGCAACCAATTTCTATTGTGGTGACATCGATAAAACAAAATTTTAGAAGAGATAAATTTTGAGTTCCGTTGAGAATAAGAATACAACTTCTGAGTCGATTTCCCTTGCTGCAATGTATCAAACCTTGACATTCTCCTAGTCCCGTGATTCGCCCCTGTTAATCCAGGGTTCTTGAATCAGGGCTAGGTATATTCCTCCTACGAAAGGCAGCAGAGGACCGTTTCTTGTGTTGGAGGTTGATATGAAGGAAGTTTTGGGCCATTCTTGGCTAGAGTCACAATGTAACTCAGCCGAGGCCCATAGGTTCTTTCACCCAGATCTCCAGAGTCAATACCATCCATATCTGAAGTTTGCTCCAAGAGAGTTTTCTCATCAAGGAATGAATGAAATTTTAACAGCACAGATGTCGTCCTCAGGAGTATTTCGTTTATCTTCTGGGTGATTTCCATAAAGATACCACGAGAAGCTAAGGAAAGTGGTCCACCCAGACAGTGCCTTGCATGCCTAGGTAAGGCTAAATACTCCGGATGGTCGCCTGGTATTCCGGAGGCTCCGTTCCATGTACAGCTTCCGTGCCATTCACCTTCTCGGCACGGGTCGCATTAAACCTTGAGGTTGGATGATGAGTGGTGGATGAAGGTTAATGTTGGATGAAAGATAAATGGATGAAATAAAGTTGAATTGCTTCTTAGTCTGGTCTCTCCTTACAGCTTTGATTCGTAGAGATTCGTGCCCCCCCCCCCCCACAGCTACAAGGTCCTGTAATTTTTAGGCGGGGATTATATAATTGGTACAACGTTCAAACCACGAATTGAATAAGGACCCGCAGGCTGGTAATTAATGGATAACTTCCTTCTACGGCTTTGCTGTTTTTTATTGGAATTAGTAAGTTAGAGTTTAACCTGTTCTCGGATAAATGTTCACTTCTGCAGATTTTACAGTAATATTTATGTGGTTTAACTAAATTCCTTTGTAGGTCCCTTTAACGCTTTCTCAAATACAACGTATACTGCCATTTACGTAAATGACTCCACCCTGTCATACTGGACCGCCATGGGTGGCCGAGGTCGCGGACTCGTGAGCGGGAGGTCTGGGGTTCGAATCCTGCCAGGACGGTCCTTCCTGACTGAGGTTTTTTCCAGGTTTTCCTCAATCCTCATAAATGGCAAATGCCGGGGAGGTACCCTAAACTTAGGCCTGGAACGTTTCCTTCCTTAAAAATAAATCCTTTCCCAATATATCATTTCATTTCATGTATCACCAGTGTCCATCGTCTGTGGTGCCTCTGTAGCAAAATCGGGCATTGAACACAATGCATTACTATTCATTCCTGTCAGACTGGCAAAAGTGAAGACTGTGTTAAGAAGCAATGAGCTATGTATATCATGAGTGAATGTTTAGTTATTCAGAGCTATAAATGCCTATTAGCACTATAGTAAATTTTCATTACCGTTGAATATGTTTCAGTTATAATTAAAACACATTACAATCAAGCTTCATTTTGTGATCAAACTGTCAAATCAACGGCTTATTTTCATAGAAAGAAAACTTTATTTATCATAAAGGTATACCACTAACAGTAAATCCCTGCATTATCTGCATTTAAAGACCGTTTATCTCGAAGCATAGAACTGTTGTAGTGAATCGAAAAAGTGTGGCGAGTGGAGCAGATCGGGCAAAAAGGTGCGGTATGCACGTACTTTCGTATTAATACAGTGTGATTATTTGGGTTACGGGTCGTCTTAGCACGGCTGCTTTTTGGGGAATTGCAGCCGCCCCAACCTAAAAGAGAGAGACACACAAAGAGTTGTCGTGCTTAAATAAAGTATTTTGATTTTATTATTAATACTTTACTGAAAGAATAGCATGATACTGTAATAAACAGATAACAGCAAGCAGTAATCTGTGCTATAAAGAATGTTAAGATTTATGCCCCTCAGCGGCAATGTATATCTGCTTAGGAATTTCTTGTATTTCATATATTCTTAAGTAAGAACAAAGCAGTTTGGAACTAGCATTTTGTAATTGAGAAATCGTGTCTCTGTAACTTTTTAATAAGTTGGCGAACGGTTTCTCTACCTGGAATAAGGTTGCCAGCATATTTTCTTACAAGAATTCGTATGCGATTGCATATAGCTTTTATTCTTCCAACAGAACACAAAAAGTGTCATTAGAGGGTCTTTCGCAAACCCATAAATACAATATTTGTATGAGCATTGTAACTCATTAAAAGTTGCACCACTTAGCGATATTGCTGGACATCTTCATTGGTTCTGGTATATCTGCATAGTTGTCCTGTTATCGCAGATGTTATTGTTTCGAAATAAATTTTGATCGTCAATAAAAAATATGCTTTGGCTTTGTTTTAGATTCTCTTTGGTTAACCAGTTGCGCTCACTTGAGGCTGATGATGTTCGTACATTGGAAGATTAGATGTCAGTCAAGTTAATGGTTGTTTACTATACAATCCCTTCCGCCACGTAGAAAGTAGACATGTTGAGCAACAGCCCATAAGGTGTCTAGTAAAAAAATTACCATCCTTGCTTTAAATTCTGTCAATCTCTCCATGATTATTTGCCTATTATGCTCTAGCTCAGTGCTCAAGTCAGTGATGTAATCGAATGTCGGGTTATCATCATAATTAAGAGCTGAGCTCTTCTACCGCACATCCAAAATTGACTTTCATGTGAATTCCTTCCTTTTTCTTAATTGCAGTTCTTGAATGATTTGAAATCTGAGCGAACTGGTCTTTAATATCAGACAAAACGCAATTATCTTCCTCAACTCCGTTGATAGCTGTTGATACGGGCCCTAAGAGTTTTATATTTACTCAAATTTAACCGTTTCATCTTCTATAATTTTACTCTCAATGTTTCTGTCGAACTGAACTGAAGAATATATAGCAACTTTCAAAACAGGATCTTTGTGTTTCGGCAAACGTTCAAAACATTTCACAGCACCAGCCCATCAAAGTGTTAAAGTGACTAAGTACCTTCCATATTTTCTGTTCTATTTAATCTCCGAAAAAATGTGTGAAACATGTCTTCTGAAATGCCTTGATTATTTGTATAGTTGGTGAAATAGCCCCTGGAGTATGCCCATGTCGTTCAAAAAATCTTGAATGAAGAAGTTGATTCCATGAGGCGCTCGTCATGTACAGGTTATGTGTTGGTACTTGCTTTATATTATTTTTTCAGGCAATTTTATTTTTACGCGTTATCAGTGATAACTGGCACGAAAATCTGATCGCCTAATCTCGTCGATTAAACTGATGATTGAAGCGATGAGTTGAACGATTGCTCTTTATACACTAGGCCGAATATTCCTGAACAATATTGGCTGTGGCGTAGTGACAATGAAATTCACAACGCTGTTGATGTATATTAGAAATTAACAAAAAAAAACATTACACTTTTTAATCTTCTTTCCGACGACTTGTACAGGGGTGAGTAAAACTCCACCCAGAGAATGATGCTTAAGTGGATCGTAGCTAGGACAAATCAAATTAAAAGCATTCTGCAGAACTTTGATTTCAGCCCAGACAAAGCAAATTCAGACACATAAGCAGCTCTTGGTATTGCATTATCTATCTCACTGTCAGTCAACACTATATCTGCGTCTACTGTTGATACTGCAGAACATGATGAAGTACTATCATCTATTTCAGCAGTCATCAATGCCATACGTTTAATTGATCGTGAACAATATGCACTTCATACTATACTCACGTAAACGCACAGCTAGAACATACTGATATATGATCATGCAGTACTTACATTTTGCTTTTGCTTTTGCTTTTGCTTTTTCTTCTATTTGTCGATTCTCTTAATGTTCCTCTTCCTCAACATGAGGACGCATTTTACTGACGGTCTGTTAACAACTACTGGCTTTATAGTTACGCCGAGGTCTATACACTCGCCTGAGGTAGGTTCTAGAAGGTTCGTAAGATCCAGAAACTTCTTAGTATATGAGGAGATATTTACAAAGGCAAGTCGTCTAGGGTTTACTATGCAAACGGAAAACACACTGGAAGCGTATGTTGCAATGAATTATGCCAATAATACGACGATTAATGCAGCATTATATAATGTTATTGGTATTTGTGATATACGGTGTTTTTTACTACTCAGGACATTACTAACGAAATTAGTATACATTTACACACAATAAAGCACTGAGTAACCCACAAATGTACAACCACTCTCTAATAAATCCTCCTTCAACTATCTACAGACTGTTGCCTGCACATGCATTATACGGTCTTCATGACCGGCTTCTCCCAAATAACCTCACTATATGTCACCAACGGTAACACATTTATTGTAAAAATGTTTCCTTAACTACACACTTTGGCATGGTTAAAAATCGTTTAATATTACTATCGTGCCTGTGCAGTAAGTACAGAGTTATCGTATTTATAATTGATAATAAATCGGCCAAACAAAGCAAAATATATTACATTTTAACATAAGCAATTCATGTAATACATAGACATTGAAATTTGTATAATATATATTAATACTGTGATCATGAAAGAAATAATGAGATATCAGACCGCTTAACGGATCTGTGCTATTCTTTTACATATTGCCAGATAAACCCTTTTTAAGTGAAAGGATTTTTCTCAGCGTGCAAATGTCAGCCTCTCTTGCTTTACTTTGCCTTTTTGCCAGCATGTCTTTCCTTCACCGTCACCTCCTTGAATGACAACGCTTTTATTCATCAGTGTAATATACCGCCGTAAGTCTCATAATAGAAGAGGCATTTAAAGGCCTCGGGATGTAATTAAGGGTTTCGTATCACTGTCACAAATAATGACAGATAAGCAAAGTTAATTACAGAAACCAAATATTTTTAATGTTATTTAAACCTTCAAGCTGTTTTTACCCCGTCAACGCAGCGCTACTTTAATGCTTCAGTGACATTGGCAATGTGGTGTTAGTTCAGAAAATACCAAACCTTTCTTTCTTTGAGTGCCAATCTTTGAGTGTTCTCAGTTAGTTTCAATGTATTAACATAATTGTAGATTTAGTACATTTAATACTTTTGTCTAATTCTCTATTTAACTAATTTATTTACCTGCCATGTTTTAGAATTTCTTGCGCTACTAGCTACTCCTATGATCAAACTTTAGAATATATCGGGTGACCAAAAGTGTTCGGTGCAGTGAGCATATTGCAGTGATTTCTGCAATAGGTTGTTAGTTCAAAAAGTGCCCAAGTTTTCTATTTTTGAGTGCCTACGTTACGGTGTTCCCAATTAGTTTGATTGTATTAACATATTCATAAATTTAGTGGATTTACTAATATGAGCGAACTTTTCCAATTTACCATTTAATTAAATAATATAAGAATTTCTTACGCTCAAGTTGCTCGTATGATCTAATCTTTGAACATATTGCGTGATCAAAAAATGGCCAAAATTTCCAATAAAGGTAAAAAGTTATAACAATCCATGATTGTGTCTTCTCCTTGAATATAACAAAACATTTCTCTTGCACTGGTCTATGGCGCATCCAACTCACTCATGTAATATTAATCTATACATCTTATCCATAATCACTATAGGCTTTCTTAACGCTCTTTATATGTACCGTACAATAGTGGCAATAAATATTTATTAAAGAAATTTTCGTTATTTTTATTATATATCGCTCATGTTATAGCAGGCTATACTAGCCTTATTACGAATCTTCTAAATAAGACATCATATTTATGATGTGTATCCTAAAATATTAACCTTTACCTAAATGTGTCGCCGAGAATTCGGTTTTCAAATTTTAAGATTCTAGAGTTAACAAGTTCTAAATTTTGCGGTATTAATTTGCCACCCGGTATAGTACTGGTGACCACAATAAAGGTGGAAGCATTTCACCCTACTACAACTCGTCCATGATCACTATTTCACTACCCAACATTTTCTTTTATAGATAGCAATAAACATAGAAATTTCCCACCTGGCAGCTAAAATTTTCCCAGCAAGTGTGTTTAAAAGAAGCCGGATAAAATATAAGCACAATTTAATGATACTACATTGCACTTTAGTTATTACACAAATAACTAACATGGTGAATGCAAGACTCCCTTATCAAAATCAATTAAATTCGTCAAGGTTCCCCCCCCCCTTTCTTTTTTGTGTAAAATCTATTGACACAGCAACCTCACACAGAGAATGGCATGAAATTGGTACTGTTACGGAGATGGCAGTTTAGTTCGAAAGCTAAGTCTGCCACCACCGTAAATTTTATTTTAAAAATATTACAAATAACAGTTAATATAGTACAGCATAGTTCATCACACCACATTTCCTGACATTAAGCTTTATAATTATTTTCCATAAATATTTCTGACAGCCTCATTGTCTAGTGATTAGCGTTGCTGACAGCTGGCCAGGAGGTCCCGGTATCTATCTGGAAATTGTATAAGCTAAGGAGTTCTGGAGCGAAATCCACTCGGCCTCTTGAAGACAATTGCGAAGCTGCCTGATAGGTAGCGACCTCTGATCATATATCTGCTTGATGGCGGAATGCAGTGTGTTTATCATATGCTGTTCTGCAATACTGCACTCTACCTGTGATGTTGCAAACGGAAATAAAGGACGCTGCGATAGACCAAAATTCTGTAGTGTTTAAATATTTTGTGGATAAAAATATCTAAAAGGTAGTTTATAGCTATTTACATTGCACGGAAGAAATTAAAGAATTAACTTAAGCATTGTTGCTATTAGGAATATTGTAATACAGCCTTTTTTACTTTGGTTCGTGTATAATCTGAAAATCATGGGAATGGGGCTTTAAGATTAAGCAAAACTGAGGTTTAAATAATTTAATTGAAATAAAATATAACACGGTATTCTAATTTTAATTATGTATTAATATATTTAATAATAAATAATAATAATTTTCAATAGATGCAGTAAAGAGAAGAAATAATAAGAAAATTGTGTGTATATATGCACATAAACAGGCTTATTTCTTTCCTTTATTGCATGTATATAATTATTATTATTATTATTATTATTATTATTATTATTATTATTATATGTAAATTTCCTTCTGCACCGTAACAGCCATAAGCTTATGTTTTTCTGTTTACTGCTCTCTAAAATATATTTCTATGGATTTAGAAGTTCGCTCATTTTTTGAATGACACTTTTAAATAATACATTTTTCAAATTTATTTCTTTCATATAAACTATTTAATAGCTTTACTATGTATTTACTTTTCTAAAAGTGTTATTATCTTCTGTAAGAATAGTTACATGTAACATTATAATAGTTTAACGTGGCAATAACAGGTCAAATACTCCGATATACAGGGTCAAATAAATAAAACCACTAAGGTGGATACAAAAACGGGGGTACGTGACTGCAGGAAACCAAATGCATTACATTACATTACGCATAAATTGCATTATTACATTACATTACATTACATTAAGCATAAATAATTGTAATTTCATAAAATAAAGTATGAAAATTTAACCGATTTTACTTGTTTAGTTTTGATGTTTTAGTATACCATTTAATCCAAAAGTTGTAATTTATGCGGAAGTACTAGAGCGTATTATCATCTTTAAATTTTCATTAAAGAAATCCTTTTCAGGCATGCATGCTATTTTTATAATAATTGTTTAGAATTTCTGTATTTCTGTTATTCGTCGTTAAATGTTTATCTTAATTATACCACAGTTAATTGTTTTATTAATGATAAACCATCAGCCTATTTTGTGGGGCAAACAACTTTGCTTAATACACTACTCAGATTTTATATTAGGAAAGGGGGCTGCTAAGAATAAGTGTGCCTTAATTTATAACTTTGTAGTTCTGAATCTGGATTCCTAGCGCAAAATATAGATTAAAATATCTGTATTTGAAATACATAGCATAAAATTGATATCTTACATAGCAATGTAACACAGTACTATATCAACATTATCGCCACCGGTGGCCGAGATAATTAAGGCGCGGACTCGTGAACGGGAGGTCTGGGGTTCGAATCCATGCAGAACCGTCTTTCCTGATTGAGGTTTTTCCCAGGTTTTCCTCAGTCTTCATAAATAGCAAATGCCGGGGAGATACCATGAACTTAGCCCTGGAACGTTTCCTCCCTTAACAAATTCCTTTCCCAATGTATCATTTCATCTCATGTAACCTCCGTGTTCACCGCCTGTGATGCCTCGGTAGTAAAAATGGGCGTTAACACCATTCGGAAAAACAAAACATAATATTATGACATTGTATTTCTCATTCGCAGTATATGCATAAATTACTGAAGTGTATGATTATTTCAACCATATCATCTTTAAGTAACACAGATGATGTTATGTTTCTCTTCATCTGTGAACCACTTCATTTAATCTATAATACTGAAAGCCACACATCTCAAATTCGATTATGTAACTCTTGCCCTATTTTTAAAATGTATCCTTATAAACTTTTAAATGGTTGCACATCAAACTGAAGGAAAATGCTGAAATACACTACTGTCCAAAGGTTAAGCATGATCAATAAAACAGATAAATGAAAGTGGGTAAAATGGTAATACATGTACCAAGGAGTGTTAACTAGTCTTATTTAAGCTCTTTGCATAGGCAAGGGATTGCACCAGTTGACAAGAGAAAAAAAAAATCATTCAGATTCGGACTGGATATCTCTTCATCCTCCTCTCATTGTGAAAAGGCTATGGTTACTTGGTTTAGTGTTCGCAGTATAGCAGCAAATGGCGATTAAATCATGTTTTTCAGGGTGGAATAATAGATAGTAGATCAGATACAGACTGCGATCTAGGCATAGTATCATTTCTGAGCTTTGGTAACGGTTCCGAAATACAGATGTTCAAGGTCGCCCCAACGCGGGAAATATGACAGGTACCTGACTTAACAGCACAAAACAAACGGACAATGCATGCAAGACAATTGTCCTCGGAGATTGTTGCCAAGCCTGGAATTGGTTTCTTGAAGCCCAGAGTAATGTATCTCTATACCAGATACCCAGCAGTGTATGTCCTGTTTACTACAGTACATTGACGGGCCCGGATACTGGAATTTGTGCCATTAAAATTGAACAATGAATAAAGGAAGGAAAACTCTCATCGCGCAATAATCTGGAGAGAGGGTGGAAGCCAACACAATCTCAGGAATATCGTGGAAAGGAACCATTTTGGTGATGGAGTATTGGTATGAACAAAGCATTATTTCAAAGGCGTACAGATCTGCACATCTATGCTGGTGTTTCATTTAATGCTCCAAATTACAGATATGAGATGCTGCAACACGTGCGACTTTTCAGAGGTGCAGTTTATTCAGCCCTCATCTTCATGGACGATGATGCATTTTGCACAGAGTCAATCTAGTGGGCAATTTTTTTTAAATAAAGATATCCGCCGCACACACTGGCCAGCGAAATTTCCGCATATAAAGCATAACTAGGACGCATCAGGAAGGGGAGTTGTTGCTTGCCGGCTTCCGCCAAGGACTATTCCAGACCTCTTACTGCCTTTCGTGAGGAATAGCACTAGCTGTCCATAGAAAACTACTTTATAGAGAGCATACCATAACGCTGCGAGGCGTGTGGGCCTATTAGCGGTAACCAGTCCAGCGTCAGAGTGTCTGTTGTGGGAGTGATTACATATTTTGTTAATTTTTGTTTTTTTTTTTATGTGAAAATAGTTTCTTTTCCGCCATAAATATTATGTTTATCTGATGTTTTATATTCTATTGTATATTGCAGCTCTTGTGTTTTATTTTACAAAATTTTATCTCAATTTGATATTTAACTGTAAAAGTAATTTCTTATATCCTTATTATGAGTAGCTTTCGGACACCAGTGTAGCTGAGCGGTGATAATGCAGCGTTCTACTTTGGGTTTGCTAACATAGCTCCCTAAATAAGACATAAGATATATACTTAATACTCCAAAAATAGACAATACATTAAATTTCTACTTTCAGTAACCTCCAAGAGTTCATAGATTTAGACGTCTAAACTGAGACAGTTTCTGCTTTTTTAGATTTTAATGAGATTTCATATAAGTTGAATTGATTATTTTGGAAGGTTACCATTTTACTAAAACGCCACAGGAATGTAGCTTAAGAAACCTGAAAATTTATATTGTGTAAACTGTAGCTGCACCATTAAAAGAAAGCTGAAAACCTAAGATTCACCTTTAAACTTGTTGTTAATCTCATTTAACCATCTGCCTCCTGACCGACAATGCTGGGATTTTCTTGATCGGTGGCAGTCTGGCGCTTGATTGGGTAGCTAGCAGATGGTTGGGTGGAACTCGTGGTAGATGTACAAAAGTTACTGTACGTTATGCAATTTGTGCGGATCCTGTTTGTAGACTGTGAGGAGTTTGACCACAAATCTTATGCAATAAAAGTTTATATAACGGTGAACACTTAATTATAATTGTTTCTACATAGATAATGGGTATACTTTATCCTAAATACCTGCCGACATTTTATAATTGGAAATAATTTTCAGAATTAAATATTTAACAAGCATATATCTCATATTTTTGCTATTTTTAGTATAAAGGCTACATCTACAACATTTGTATTATTTTCGCAACAATTAACTGGAATACTTTGCACGCTAAAGAAATGGGAATGCAGTAAAAGAACCTAACAGCTCAACCGAATTATGTAACAATTAAATATACGCCTGTTTGCACTCTAATATTCAAGTCAGCATTTTATTTTAGCTGAAGTAATCTGGCCGCTCTCTGCTCTGATTGTAGTACAGCAGTGAAATCCACCCCTGACACCGATGAACGTGCTCGGCGTTCGCGCAAACGAGATAATGTTGTCTAGTTTCAGTTTTGATTTTAATTCACGGCAAGCTTTGAAAACGTGCGATTTTGGAGTGGTTTTAGTCTACAGTGTTTGAGAGTAGAGAAAGTATTGATTTTCCCCGATATTTTTAGTTCTGTATTTCGTAAAGGGGAATGGTGCATGATGCATGGACTTCGTGGATATGGACGACCAACTTCCATTTTAACTTAACCTAAAGCGGGAACAAAATGTAAATGCGTTTTCTACTCTACCGCTTTCGATTCCCAATGTGGCTTAAAGGATACTATTGCTCTTCCCCCGACAGAATTGTGTTCACTCCCAGTTGAAACAGCGTTCTGCTGCCTAGAACGGATGAATTTCAGGCACATATAAGAACAAAAAGTTTGTGAGCGAACTAACTCATTCTTCTCACTAACCTGAATAAATTTAATAAACGGCAAACAAAAGCTGCACCTGTGTTCAACTATACCTAAAGTTACATATCTACAAAATTATCAAGTAATATTTATTAAGGCTATTTCAGGAATTAAATAATAATTTAATTATAATTCCCCTAAACTTTGCTTACAAAATTGTATTAATTGTAATTTTATATTATGAATACTTAACCTTTTCAAGTTATCTTGAAGCAGAGGAATTTTGATAGTAAGTAATACAAAAAATGGGAGCGCTAAATGCAGCTTTAGGACTATTTCATGAATGAATTAAGAATAAATGTTATATGAAATTCGTGCAAAAATATTAACATTTGTATAAAATGCCATACTTTTTAAATACCTACCCATTATGAAACCGTTAAACAAAGTTTGACTATTACAATTGCTACCGTTCGATTTACTAATACCAACTGAGAAAAACAAACCCGACGTAAAATATTTTATCATTCTGAACGTGTTTATTAAAATTTGTGGTTGGTTAGGCAGGTATTGTAACATAATTTACATAATGATTTCAGATGAAAATTTATGGTTGTTTTGATAGGTATTGTTACATAATTTACAAAATGATTTCAGACTGCTAGCAAAAGTGGTCAGTGATGCATACTCAGGAATTATAATAGGAGTATAGCGTTGGCTACACTGACCAGAAGACAAATTCATTTCGCGGGGTAAAAGAATTTGATAAAACTATACGATAATTTCACTGCAATATTGCTGTGATTGGTCAAAATTCAAAAACATTTTAAGATGAAGTCACATAAGTGAAAGAGTCAATTAAATTTTTAAAAGCATATTCATAATTTACGTAGAATAAATGTCTTTATAAGGGAGCAAAAAGATACTATTGAATTATCTACAGCTTAATACACTTAGAAACATTTATGTTAATAATGCGCCTATCCAATCTTGATACGAGGCATAATTTATCAATGGTCATTTTCTTTGATAATCGGGAGTAGCTTCCCTAAAGAGGTTTCGACCCTGTGTTGTAGAATTGGGGATGTGAAGGTGTGCAACGCTTCTGGAGGACTATGTTAAATGTTAATGCAGTTACAAAATATTATATTTAAAGCCAAAATAATTCGAGTCATGAATAGGTGAAACGCGCCCTAACCCCATGGTTCGCTCAGCCTGGTGTACCAATTGTACCACGCAGCAACCACGATCCGATGCTTGGTAAGACAGTACGATGAGTTTCTAAATGCCCAGGGTATCTTCTTCCACTTCATTTTAGTTGCTTGTATATCTTTCTTCTGTTTGACTTCATTTTGTAGTTCTTGTATTGGTTTGTATTAATAAATGAGCCCAGGTTAGTTTCAGTTGATCACGCCTCGTACTATGAGTATAATTACACTTTAATGAACAACAATTATACTAAACCGAATCGATTAGCAAGCAAAAAGTGTGTTAGAAAATTAAGTAATGGAAAAAGACTGTGTTATTATATACAGTTTGCATTCAATGACGGAAACACAGATATTTCTTATTTACAGATAATTTATAAGCCAAAAAATATAAACTTTACATAATGTATTAAAATTACTAATTTATTAAACTACTACTTTGTTCCTCGTTTTTGCTGTCTGCGGTAGTCTGGTGAATTTTTCTTGGTTGACGCAATTACGCATAAACTTCTTTAATTTGTCCATTGTTAACTCATAAAATGCACATTAGTCTGTGTTGGTGATTTGCTCCTCTAATTAAAAAAATGTGAAGGTATTTGTGCATTTAATGTCAATTTTTTCTCGTAATTTGTTTTGGAATTTTTTGAAACTTGCTATATTCGTTTCAAATATATTGTAAATTTTAAACTCTTTGCATTATTGATAACAGAAGTTCAATTACAAAATTGGGGAATAAAATTATTTTCATTTGTTAATTACATTATATATCATTTGAAGTCTTATTCTTTATTAATTATTCCTAAGATTCTTAACAAAAAGTAAAATGCTACTAAATGTTTAAAAAGTGTCACGGCTTAGTAAAAAAATCTCAAAATTGTTTCAGGTTTTTTCCCACTTTTTCTTGATTCCGTGTTTTCGTCTTATTCTGTCATTCTTTCAGTTTTATTTAAAATTAAATGTTTGTCTCTAACAAAGTAGTTTCCCAAACGTTAGAATATATATCTGCTAAGTTGTGACACACAATTTTCCTGTCTGCAGTGAAAGTTTGAATGTTTTTCATAATGTCTAATTGTAGAAATCTTTAAAATTGATATAAGAAAATCTCTTCATTCCATTATTTATTTTATCAAGGCACGCGACCATACACAGTTGCAAAGAAAAATAATATTAAATGAATGCTGGAAGATTGGAGGATATCACGGACTATTGGGAAGAATTAATATAATTCCAATATTCAATATAGGATATAAAATGAACTTACGCGAGAAATACGTCAATATTTTAGGAAATAAAATGGTAATTATAGTGGAAATGTTTATTTTACAAAATCAGCATGGATTTAGAAAGGTTATATAATATCCTGAGTGTATATTTACTGGGTTACATCTTCTTGTAAAGAGAAGCAATCTTCCACTTCCTCGAAAATTTTTATAATGAAAATAGAAACAGAATATGGTAATCAAAAGCGAGAATGTATTATCTAAAAAAATGGGACAGAAATAAAAGTCCTACAAGGATGTTCCCTTTAATCTGCACTATTTAATATTTATTAGAAACTTTCATGTCATTAGAAAGTGTCGAAAAGTTCACTCTAATTTTAAAACATTTAACAAGCATTTAGATACTTTACCTTTTGCAAATTACAAAGCAGTTACAGTATCTATTTGAAAATAAGACATCTTTTGTTAATGTATGTGCTGAATAAAATTTGGAACTATCAACAGATTAGACTAAAGGAATTGGGTTTTGTGGAAATTGTCTATTATAGCAAATTATTAATAATACTTCTATTGTATATTTAACAAATATTAACTATTTAGGAGTCAGTGCAGGCAATTAAAGAATTATAAGTATATATATAAGTAGAATTGTATTCCAATTTATATGTGGCACAATAAAAAAAACGTTATCAAGGAATGTAACTAAGGAAACATTATTCAAATGTTATCCTACCTTTAGCGGTGTTATTACTGAATTACAGTGAAGACGTAGCAGAAAAAAAAATCATGTGAAGAATTTAGAATATCTACACCTGCTAATAAAATGTACAATACAGAAGAAATTGCTACTAAATTTTTGAAGAATAAATGATAAAATATTGAATTATATAAGCCAAGTGCTTTGGACATACCATGAATATCATTCAGCCATCTGCCAATGGATCGATAACGCCTGATTTCTAAGGTCGGCAGCCGGCAGGCCATTGCATGTCTGGCTAGCAAATGTTTGACTGGAATGCATGGTACTTGCGATGTCATTAAAATCGTTAATCGTTTCGAAGACCTCGTGAGGGTTAAGTTAAAGCTGAAACAGAAATATGACAAGGCATGTGTACTTAAAGACACTTAAATGTGCGAAAATGATGGTTCAAGTGATTAGGGTTGTATATTATAAATGACAACATTCTAATCAAAAGGTTTAGTAGGAGAAACCACTCAGAAATGAGCAATATCCCCTCAGTTAAATGCTGCGCCTTTCATGTTTAGGGCCATTTTTTTAGCTTCATTTGTTTGATAACAGTTTAAACTTCCTTATTCTTTCTTTCAATCACTGAAAAGCGCGGAGAATGAAAATGACTCCGACAGAATAAAATTTTGTATGCTGGAGTCTGCCAAGTCACATCAGGGGACTCAAATGCTTTATTTTCCTTTTTGCTCAACATTTCTGTGTAGAATATAAACTTTTTCACCTTGTCTACTTCTCATCGTCAATTTCTTTCGCAAAATGCGCCACATCGTCGTTAGAGGAATTCCTAATTCACGACCACGCACATTGTTGACTCTTTCCTGGCGGCGCACGTTCTCTTTAACTCTCTTTGGTCGACCTTTTCAAATGCATTCTTTGTGCTAGAATTGCTGCTGTTACAGCTCGTTCGGCTGACTCGTTACACTGCCGTAAGGCTGAATGCTTTTTAGAATACGTACCAGAAATTCTGAGCAGTCCAATATTCCTGTACAAGTACTGGAGAATACGTAATCTAGAAAGCATGCGCCCAATTGATAATAATTAATGCTGAGAAAATTCAATGGGAGTTTTCATAAATATACAGGATGAATCATCTAAAACTACCCACTGGTATTTCTAAAGGAGAGGTGATATTAATGCACCGACCCGAGTTTCAGACAAGCACTCATCAATGTAGCCTCTAAACGATTCCAACGATTATTATAAAGTGAATTTCTAATATAAAATTTCATTTCTTCAATTTTAAATAAATTATATAAAGAAATATTGTAATGTATATTACCTTTTAGATTTTACATAATATCTTTGATAATTAGACAAAAAATAATAAATTTCCCTGATGCCTAGGCATAAATAGTACATGTATTTTCTCAGTTGGTGTAAAATTTAGGGGTTTATCAACATTATGTTACAGTTTATACTGCATGGGCCCAAAATCCACGCCTTAGTTATCAGAGATTTTTAAAGATGCGTCTGCCTCATTTAACTCCTTAGGTACTAGACTGGAAATGTAATGCACATTCTTGCCTACTGCAACCGTCAGTGTTTTTCTTCTTTTTCTTGAGAATTTGTTTATTTTATGTTCAGTACTTTTCTAAACTAATACTTAAACAGTTAACTTATAAGTATCATATGACTACGACTGGAAAGTTTGGGCCCTTTCAGAATAAACAAAAACATATTGTTGATAATTCAGGACACTCCAGTGAGTATTATGGAAGATATGTGCGTGGACATTATAAGATTGGCAATATGTTACAGATGTGAGACAAGGGTTGGATTAAAATGGATCAGTTACATAAAATTCTGAATGGCTTCTTAAAACAACCTCGACTTGGGAAGGGATATAGCGAATTGTGACGTTTTAAGGGAATGTTGGACGCTTTGTAAACAACATTAATTGTAAAACTCTGGCTGTAAAATGTTGTTTACGAATATTAAAGGGAGATCAATGTTCACTAAGGACAGTTTGCTATTTCCATCAAGTAAAAAACTGCCACCATATTTACTGGGTAGAAGGATTGAATATAGAGGTAGGTTATAAATGCAGTAGCATGCAGAGAAAAAAATTCGCTGGAACTTAGTAATGAGCAAAGTAAATTGGGGAAAGGAATTACATAACTTTCATCTTAAGGGCCATCAGGTATAGCTTGCAAAGCATAAAAAATTACCAATGAAAGGAGCGATAGAGTTTGCTCTCATTGTGGAAACCTGGAAGACTGGCAAAATATACTGGCACATTGCCCAAACACGGAACGTTTGCGGGTGAACCTTAGAGCCAAGTTTACTTACTTTAATAAGGAGTTGGTTAGCATGCTGGGACTTGCTTCAGTAGGAATTAAATTGGTCTAAGTTGGGTGAGTTTTTATGTAAAGTGCGCCTAATAAGAAGCTGTGTATTTAAAAAAAGGGGTATAATTGAGCTGTACAGACATGAAAGAGAGAGAAAGTGCGTTTTTTTCATATAATATAACTATCTGCGAGTTAATAGTGACATATAAATATTTTCTCGTAATATAATTATTTGTGTATTAATAGTTTTATATAAATATTATTGGCATACAGATATATTGTTCGCCGATGTTAAATAGTAGCATCTCTGGACTCATACAATGGATATAATGTACAAGTTAATGTACATATATAGTTTTTAAAATAAACTTTGATATCCATCCATCCATCCATCCATTCATTCATTCATTCATTCATTCATTCATCCATCCATCCATGCATTCATCCATCCATCCTTCTAATTTTTATAAATTGTAAATAATATGCGACCATTTTACTGTTTTAAACTAACAATCGCGGTAATATTTTTCTTTTGCCTAATAATTGGGAACCTCTAAAATGTATTTAAAGTTCGACTATCAAATCTGTCGAAAAACTATTTGGCCTAGAATCATGGAAAAACTTTGACATTCTAATACCATCTAAATTTACTTTCTTGGAATCACTAAATATCGTTCCATTTGAAAATTAACATATAATAGTGTGCTATAAATATACTTTCTATTCACGGTGGCACTTTTAGTTGATTCATCCTGCACGCTATATCAAATTTAAGGTAAAATGAGGTGGATAAACTAGCTGTCCCGACTACATTGTAAGATTGAGTTCATATATTGATTCAAGGGCACTAGTGTTTGTAGTGTCTTTCTCCTGATTATACCTAGTCTGTATATCTGACTCTCGATTTGTTTACAATTTAATGCTAGTCGACAGTTCGCCTTCAGTTGGTGCAATTTTCCGAGATTCGGGAAACTAGTAGGAGCATTTTTCAGCTCTGTAATAATATTAGTCCATTTATATCATCAGCGTATAGAAAACATTGATTTCGTGTGAAATATTACTTGTATAAGACGTGTTTAGTAATTCACTATAAAAATGTGATCATGATTAATTCTGGTGAAAGAAAACACTCATAGTGCCCAAGATTCAAAATTCACAGTGCTGTTCTTTCTTCCAAAATTTTAACTAATGACTTGCATTTTCCAGTTGAATCTCTTTGTTTATACAGTGCAATTAGATAAGTGGAAATAAAGGTACTGTTATTACTTCGAGTAGTGATTAGTTTAAATATATTTCAATTGTGATAAAATTGTGATTAAAATGTAAATCACATATAATAATTTATAAACAGCTTAATATGAATGGGTCAATATTTAACAGATAAATTATTTTCGAGTATAATATTTATAAACACAAAACGTAAGTGTTGCATCAATAAATAAAGAAAAGTATTTTTCATTAATTGTAGTTTGTTTAATAAATGTATTGTCACGTTAAAAAATTCGATGCGAAATACTTAGTAAATTTACTATATGAATCAAGAATAACAAACTAATATACCTGTAACAAATACGAGATAATAACATGTGGCATATTATAAGCAGGTTATCAAATTCACGTTTAAGTTTAGAAGTACAACATTATACTGCTTTTCTCGTAATAAACGACTAAGATTACCAAGATGTCAGTAACTTGATCACCGCTTTTGTGGCCGACGGTATACAATGTAATTATACCCACAATAGATTACTGCGCTTTAAACTCTCTCAGCATTTTGTATAATGTCTTAATTCTGAGTGACCCAAACATGTGCTAGCAATTCATGCAGTATTTCTCCCATTAGATTATATTGAAATAAATTTGCAGTTAGATTAATTTTTCTAAGATATTATTCAATATTTTATTCTTTTCATTGCTTCTAGGTGTTTATATTTGAAAGGACCTGACATTCAGTTAGGTTTAGCAGACTGTTCTATAATTTTAAATAGATCTCAATTATTATAGTAACGTAAAGTATTGCTTATGTCCAATTAGCTAATGCTTCAAATTCTAAGGTAATATGAGAAGGTGTTGTATGCATTACGTGGTCTGCAGAATGAGCTTTCCTTCTTTATTATACCGCCACGTGTGGCCGAGGTCGTTAAGGCACGAACTCGTGAGCGGGAGGTCCGCGGTTTGAATCCCGCCAGGACCGTCCTCCCTGACGGCGGTTTTTTCCAAGTTTTCCTCAGTCCTCATAAATGGCAAAGACCGGGGAGGTACCCTAAACTTAGGCCTGCAACGATTCCTTCCTTAAAAAATTAAAATCCTTTCCTAATATATCATTTCATCTCATGTATCATCAGTGTCCATCGCCTATGGTGCCTCTGTAGCAAAAACGAGCGTTAAACACAATTCATTCATTCTTTATTATTCCCACAGAGTACAGATGATGCATCAGTAGACCAGTTATCAATCTGGATGCTTTTCAATCACAAATGTCCATTTTCCCCATGGAGCTGCATTTCTTGAATGTGTCACACGAATGAGCTGTTTGCTGCTACGAGAGAGCAGGCTAATTAACTGTGTAGTGCGTGATTAAAAGGTGTTATGTTTCAGCATATGCTTTCAATGCACAAAGAGTATTTGAAGAGTTAAATTTCAAAAAAAAAAAACCTAAGTGCCAATTTTTCCCCAGATAATTATTACAGTTTCAGATCCCAAGTGTCACAAGAAAACTGCAGGAAACGTCGTTTCATGCTAATGGTAATCCTGTAGAAACTACTTCAAATCTCTTTCAACCAGGCATAAGTGTTAACCTGAATTTTAATTGCTTGATTTTAATAAATTTGTAATAACTTAGATGTCAAAATACTTAATACTGCTTCTGACTAAAATAATTCTTGTTTGGAATATGTAGAATGCAGTCCTACCGTACGATTCAAATCTTACGTTTCTATTTCCCAGCATACTATACCAACAATTTTAAGTAATTTAAAGATAATGATTCACTTTCTCATAATTGCTTTGTTTTCTACAAACTCACTTAAGAGAACCTCTTGGTGCTCTTTCTAATAACGCTCCATTATTTTACTTTGTCTCTCTGTCTTTGGCCTTCTTTCCTTCTTTCAAATGCATCAGCTGCTGTCAATTAGTAAATGTCGCCGAAGAATGAGATTAATGTTCTTTTTATTGAGAGACAGTTACCTTGTAGATAATTTAAATGATAATGAATATCCTTAAAACTGAATGAAATTTAAGGTGGCATTTATCTGTAGATCATTCTAAATTTTTGAGTAGTTTTTTGTAAATCACGCATTTATTTAAAATGGACTTGCAACACTGCTTTGCAAGCAAAAACTGCAATTTAAACACTAAGAACGCGATGATTTTAATATATTGCTATGTTAAGTTCCACCATTACTATTGTGGTTTTAAGTTTACCAGTACGTGCACCATTTTCATTCTTCGGCACGGAAACTATCTGCAAAGGTCACTGTAGCGTTTTACTTAATGTGGCAAGAAAATGCCAGTTTTATATATTTTAATGGATATGCTAACAAATAAATCTGCAAGAGTTCAAGATTTTGTAATATTATGAAACCATTATATATAGGATATATCTGCAAAGTAATGCATTGTGAACATCAGAGGACTATAGACGAGTTGAATACAGAACATCTCAAGGTAATTGACATAAGATGTGATATTATATGACGCAAATGCCGAATACCTGAAAT
Organism: Metallyticus violacea; assembly: GCA_030762175.1. Lineage (NCBI taxonomy): Eukaryota > Metazoa > Arthropoda > Insecta > Mantodea > Metallyticidae > Metallyticus > Metallyticus violacea. Next base: position 293,505,735 of record CM060846.1, read on the forward strand.
TGCCTTCGTAACTCGTGTTGCATGCTAACGCGGCGGAGCTGCTGTTCACTGCAAACAGGAACGACCCTTAAAGAATTATGTACTGTCCTCCAGCCACAAGAATTTATCTACGAGGAAGACAGAATGGAGCGCAGGCTAGTAACGTGCCAACACGTGAATAGTTTGCTTCCTATTGAATAAGTAAATGTAGTAAATATATCTGGTAGCTATACTGATAAAAATGAGTGACTTCAGTATTAAGGTGATCTAAAGTATTCTTTTACAATTTTACAAGCAATGTGCAACTATTCGCAATGAAGTTTAGGCGATAATAGCAACTATTTTTAAGATGTGTAATGAGGAAGTTTGACAGAAGCAACTGGTTACTTTGAAGGCGTTTATTTTCTATATGGCTTGTATTCTTGTGCCCCATTTCAAGTAGCAAGGGACTACTGAAGCTGCAAACTCGTTCTGGGCTTTTTAAGGCTCAGATTTGGCTTGCCCGTTTTATAGGGTTCATTTCCAGAGAATTGTTCAACAGTATTTCTTTGATAAAAATTAAATCAGATTTGAAAACACACACTTCCCATTTGAAAGAGATTTTCTACATAAAGAATATTCACTGGACTATATATTTTTGGCTAATGCTTATTGTCATTTTTACATTTACACATATACCTAGTCATATATTTCACGTTAATATGATGGTACAATATAATTAAACGATTATTTGTACGTATTAAATTAACAAGACTACATAATATTATAAGAGCATTTATGTTATGGTATCATTAATATTAATGTAATAGTATACATTTTGTTTACTAGAATTTTGTATTTAATAGAATAACATTAATGCATTTTGAAAAACTCTCTAAATTAACGTTTTGTAAAGAAATAACCAAATACGCGTAAGACGTTTTTAGAATCAATTTTTATTATTTTTTCTATACCCTTTTAATTTTAGATAGGTATATTTTGTTTTAGTTAATTTTACATAAATTTGAACGATAGCAATGCATTTTATTTGGAGATAGTTACTTTTAAAAATAACAATTTAGAATGTTTCTAGGTTGTCAGTATTTCTCATACTGATAAACCAATTTTTTTACTTACAAAATAATTTTGTTTCTTATCTTCCGCTCCTATTCTTTTTTCTTTTCTCTCTTTCTAAAGTCAATTCAAAAATTTAACAAACTGAAAAAAATTAAGTTTTCTATAGATAGCAAATAATGATTCTCAAGAATTGTATATTTATAGGCATTCTTTGTACCCCATATCTTTTCATTCCTTTCGTTCTTTCTTCCTTTTAATGAACTGAACATTTTAACAGTTTATTTAGCGGGCACTTTATAGATTACCAGATTTAGATCTTTTGGGGATGGTGGCTAATGGAGGGATCTTCAGATTTGTAGTGTGTTTTTCCGTGAACGAACACACACACACACACACACACACACACACACACACACACACACACACAGAACTTAGCTATAATTCAATTGGTCATTAAAATCTTTGTAAACCACTCTTGGGGATAGACTGTTTTGAAAATACGCAAAGCATATGTTAAGCTTAATATTGTAATGCGCTTATAAATAAATAAATATTGATATAATTGCTTAAATCAAATGTTAAATATACGTATAAAACATTAATAAGGGCTTTAAAAAGCTTAATTCAAACATCGTTAAAATGAGCTACACATTTTCAAAATGTCAATATTATAGGGTTTTTATAGCTTGCATGCACGTACTAAAGTGAAGTGTTTAATAAGCACCCTGTGATACAGTGATAAATATTCTCTTTAAAATTTATCTTAATTTCATGATAAACGGCTACTAAAATTCAATGAAGAAGACCGAACTAAATCATTCAGTTTTTGATGGTGTACGTAAATGGAAATAGAGAAAGATGCTGGACCTAATTAAAGTTAATGGGTTCTTCTTATTGTGGAAGTAGCATCTTAATCTTGATGGTGGATGTGCTATCGGTGGTAGTGGTGGGGGACGTGGTGGAAGCAGTTTTGTAGTAATTAAAGCAATAAATGTCCTCCCTTCTTCATCCCCCTGTCCTCTCCCGGAAACCTTTCTCCCCCACTAGACTCGAAGCTTCAAATGGCTCCCGAGCTCTTCGATTTTCTGGAGAACCTGGCAGCTGCCTATTGAATTGCAGAGCTTGGTTGGTCCCATTTATGATTAAACTTCCGCGTTTTCCTTCTTACTTTCTTTTCCTTGTAGGGCTCCTTTCTTTGCGACCAATCTATCCATCTTCACTCCCAGAGGAGCTCTTGGGGAACGTGGACCACTACGTTCTGCTCAGGCACACCCAACATCTGGGTCCTTCTACTATACCCCAACAATTGGAACAAATCGGGAAGAAGACAAAGAAAAGGGATGAGTTTAGAACCAAGGGAGGGGATTGAACGTGCGAACTTTCTGCAGAAGTTCGAAGATCCTGGCGCAACGCGACAAGATGCTGGTAATTCTATATCTTCCAACGTACCGAATGTTTCCCGCACTCTGTCATCCCCCTTCCTCTTTCGTCGTCTCGATAAAAAACGTTGAATTCTCCTCCCTAATTTTTCCGCTCTATATACTCTGCAATTCCATCTTCCGTGTCCCAGACCTTAACTGTAAGAGACTCAACTTTGGGTAATGTGTTCATCTGCTTCCACCGCACACTCTCATTGTCGTAAGTTTATCGCAGGTGCACACGAGCAGAACACAGTCAGGTAGAAATTGTTTTTTCCTTAATAATCGCATTTATATTCGTTTCGGAGATCAGTGCACAAAGCCCTTCACAATCCTTCTTTTCTCCAAACTGTACTTAGCACTTGAATATATTGTTTGCACATAAATGCGGAAATACAATAAAAACCATAAGTTATACCTTCACATTTATTTTACTTAGACTATAAATAATATATAACACAGCAATAATTATTATTTTGTGATCTGAATCAACAAATTAATAATTCCTAGAGCATGTTCATTCATTTTAAAGCTGCCAAAAATTACAATGTACTCTAACTTTAATTATTATAATATGCATAAATGACAGGTATATAATTCACCAATTACATAGAGTAAACATTACTTCCTCAGTGTAATTATGCTTAATTGCATAAATGTTTATTCTGATGTCCTTTAACTGCAATTTCAGCACGATAATGCCTGGTGCAAAATTAGATTCCATATGTATGTTATGAAAGACCATAAATATTTTCTGCAACGTTTCAGGTGTTTTCTTGTTTTCATTCGCTCCAACAGTTCTGTGTTTGCTTAAGCTGAAAAAAATTTCCTGTTTATGATATCGTTTTTATGGAATTATCCAAAATTAAGCATTGATTTGAGCGGTAATTAAGAAATACATTTCTTTCGTAAAGTAATGGCTGTAAATCAGTGCTTCTAGTGGTGATCAATGGAAGCTTATACTATGCTATATCAGTAATTGTTTAAAAAATCTGCATTATTGAAAGTTTTTAACCAATCATATTTTGCAAATACACTAACATTTTCTGATTTGTAGTAAGCAATATCTCCTTATTACCGTTCAGTACGTATGAACAAAGCTGTTTCATAAAAATCCAAGCTACAACTGGAAATAATACAACTCATTGCTTCTATTTCATTACAAGAATATTGTGAGAAAAAAGTCCTATCATACAGAACTATTGCAAAAAACGTGAGCATTTTTTAAGGAAGGGATAACTGTGAACACAGAAGACGCGCTGATAGACCCGCGGTTTGCAACAGACGTTTTCCAGGTTGAGAATATAAAGACATTATTGGAAGAAGAAGCTCTGGAAATGTGCGGAAATTTCTGTGTAACATAGTATTGCAGCATCATCTGTTCACCGACATGGGTTGCCGAGGTCATTAAGGCACGGACTCATGAGCAGGAAGTCTGGGGTTCGACTCCTGCCAGGATTATCCTATCTGACTGAGGTTTTTCCAGGTTTATTTCAATCGGAGGTTGTACGCTAAACTAAGCCATGGATCGTTTCTTTCCTTAAACAAACTCCTTTTTCAATTTATCATTTTATCTCGAGTATCATCAGTGTTCACTGCCTGTGATGCTTCAATATAAAATCGGCAGTTAAGCACTATTAAAAATTTTCAGTGCATAAAAGTTTGGTAAAGAAGCTGAAAGTGCAGAAATTTTGTGTTCGTTGGTTTCCGCCGAGCTTTATAGTCTTCCAAGGATCTTACAATGTATTTTTGCAATCGCCAAGTACTATATTTGAAGTATGTTGTGCCAAAAGTAACTTAAATGCATTTAGCGTGAAACAGTACGTATGTTACTTTTCTATTCTTACTATGCGTACTTAAAATAATTAATGTTATGAATCTGTAACGACTCTAAGGTAACAGAATCCGCATTTGTACTTATTATTCTTTCACTATATCATGATGCCAAGTCACTCAGAAAGATCCTCTTCCTGACTGAATATCTTTGTGGAGAAGTTCCTGTGTTGCAACTGTAACTGCGTTGAATAGCGTTTCAGCTATAAAAAAAGTGAAAAAATCACACGTTGGCATATCAGGGCTCATAGATAGGTGCGTCAGCTGTGGTAGACATTGTCATTGCCAAATACCAGAACCCAGAGTAGCCCTTGGAATTTTGACCATAAAGTCTACCTTAACATTGGTGTTTCACCATCCACATTTGCTCCTCTACAGTAACTCCATGAGTACTGGGCCATATTGATCGAAAAATGTCATCATACATTCCATTTTGTTGAATGGACAGTGCTTACACAATGAGGCAGATTTTTTTTTTTGGGGGGGGGGAATGGAAGAAAAGGATGATTATCTGCTAGATGGGTTTTAATTATCCAGAATACTCATAGTATTTGTGGAACCAATGAAATTATCCATCTCTTCTCCCGCCGCTATCTCGCAGTGTCGCTATGTCACAGCTAGATTAGGTAGAGCGCTGGAATCTTGTGACATTTTCAGGTCAACGGGGGGGGGGGGGGCTTAATACTTGAGATGACATTATATATTTGCTTGTGTCGCTTGTTCAATTTTAAGGGTCGCCTTTCTAAGTTCTGTTGAGCGGTTTTTATATCACACTTGCACTTTCACCGAACTAATTGTCTATCAATCTCCCCCGATAACTAAAACACACTCCCCTTTATAGCTCAACTTATTTAACTCAACTCTTAATAGCTAAACTCACACTTTCTCCCTATGGACCTGGAAATCCCAAACTTTTATCCAATATTCCTTAGTCTGGTCGTTAGAGCATCTCCCAGCATTTCCAAATATGATTCTTAAACAAATTTTTATCTATTCGCCGAGGGACGTGCATATACATTTCCTAAGATTCCTGATTGGACGTTTCATAGGCCTTAAGTTTAAGTTATTCTTTCCCCTTTGGTTCTCTTATCTCTGGTTTATTTCACTCTCATGGCTTGTTGTTCTTAGTCAGTTCCATATTACGCTTTGCCTTCAGATTTTAACAAAGCTAAGCTTTTCCAGAAACCTTAAAGGGGTGACCCTTCGTACACAAAGCATCTTGCAACAAATTACAAAGGAGGTTCACGGTCATTTGTTTTTTGTTTTGTTTTTGTTTTTGTTTTTGTTTTTGTTTTTTTTTTTTTTTTTTTGTCCAGTCGAAAACACATTTACAATCAAAGTTTTCTGGTTTATTTCTAAATTTCTGTCCACCAGTTTTTTTTCCTCACTACCCATGAAATACACAATAACAGATACACAATACACAAATAACTTAACTACTAGTATTCCATTCGTTTTATTTAAGGACGCTCTTTAACATCTCAGGTCATCAGGGTTCCATTCAATTCAGGGCGTGAAACGGCCTACAAATTTTGCTCAGAGGCCTCTTCTTTCAGGCTTGAGTTCTTTTTCGTGCCATAAATGTACGACGTTGGACCCACGGCTTTACTTCCTTTCCGAAGGTAGCCATACTTAGGATTTGTAAGTCCAAAAAAATCCATCGATCCTAGCTGGGTTTGAACCCGCAACCTTGGGTTTATAAGGCAAGTATGGTTACCACTACACCACCAGGATCGACTAACTACTAGTATGAATACACACAAATCGTACATATTAATTGCAGTATTATTTATAACATATGTAATTGATTATACTAACATTTTATAATATTTTAATTGGGGCGGCATCTCATAAATACTGCTTCAAGAAGCACCAGTGTTGTTATGCACTGTGTCACTGATGAAGGTCGACTATGTTTTCAGGTGTATCACCATGGAACAAAATCCATCAGTATCACAAGACATATTTCTGCAGTCATTTCTTGTCGATTTTTAAATGACTGCTCCTCATGCAATTGTGGACTGAAAATTGGTGTATTAAACAAATCTTAATGAATAACTCTTTTATTTTGAAACTTCCTCATAGAAAACGTGAATAAGAGGAAAAACTTAATACCTCATTCTTTGCATTAAGTGCTATTTAAGAAGACGCACAAGCTGAACTTGAATTAATAAGAGTAAATTACACATTTGCAATATTTTTCTTGCATTTTACATGTTACTTCATCTACTTAAAGTCATACTTTCATTTTCCTTTCTACATTTGTTTTTTTTTTTTTTTCCTTGGGATAAACAGCCATTCAATCTGTAATTAAAAAGCGTTTATTTTACAACTAGAACATTTGTCTTCCCTTCTGTAAGTTGCAGTGTGTATGTTAAGCCAAACTCCTTTTAAACCTTGTATATACACTTTTCCTTCCATCTACCCTTTTCTTCGTATTCCCTGATGTAAGCAGTTCAGTAAGTAACCAGATTATTATGTATTTTCACAATGTACAAGCGAACCAGTTTGCCGTGAAGATTGCTTCTCCAAAACAACAATTACATCTGTGAATTCTGCGTGGTGTTAACTCGCAGGCAGCAGATGATAACTGCTGGAGATGGAGAGAGATGATAATTATTCATAGGTACCCAAGAGGATGATGCAATATTTACTAATGGATGTACAACCTAAGAGCATTACACATTAGGAGTGGGACAGAGAGCAGTAGTGGCTGTGGAAAATTTTGAAGATGATGAGGTTCCGCAATTTTACTTTACGTGTCGTCGGACAATCTATTAACGAATCTTGGCATGAGTCACGCAAATTCATATTAATTTATAACTCTCTTTTCTTCTTCCACTTCTTACAAAAGAGCCGTAAATCGTATATTATCCGTTTTAGAGTGACTATTTCACTTACGTAATGTCATTATAAAATCGACCAATGAAAAGAAACAAAATTTTAAATTTTGGCCAATCACAGCCTGATATCGCAGTGAAATTATCTAAAAGTTTTATCAAATGCGTTTGATCAGGTAAAATCCATTTATCTTGTGGTCAGTGTACCGAACTCTATACCTCCACTATATAATTTCTGAGCCGCACCTCTGACCACTTTTAGGTGTCTTTAGTAATTATAAATTTAGCTAACTTTATGTGTATTCACTCAAGTAATTATTTTTGCCTATTCAGGCAAAAAATCTGAATTTTTTTAATTATATAAAAATATCTGCCTAAGCACCATAAATCTTAATAAACACGTTATTCAGAATGGTAAATTTCCTTTTCTGTTTTGTTTTTCTCAGTTGGTATTAGTAAATGGAACGGTAGGACTGTAATAGTCACTTTAGTCTTATTTCATTCTCACGGTTTCTGAATAAGTAGGCATTTGTAAGTAAGTATTACATTTTATACAATTGTTAATAATCCGTGCGCGAATTTCAAATATGTATTACTTTTAGTCTTATTCTATTCATGAAATAGTCCCAAATCATATTTGGCTCTTCTTTATTGGCATTACTGACAATCGATAATCCACATTCGACATTGCTTGAAAAGATCAAGTATTCATAATACAAATGTACAATTATTAAAATATTGTAAGCTAAGTTTAAGGAAATTATATTTAAATTCTTATTTAATTCGTGAAATAGTACTAATAAATATTATTCGAGAGTTTGAGATTTCTAGATATATTTATTCACTACTTTCGTGAATTTATCGGCAATCTCACACCCTCTTGTGATATTACTTATGAGTATTTAAGTTATGAATCAGTGACCAATCCGGTATAAGAATATCAGGAATCTCAACCAATTATAGCTGCTTATCGCCACACTTTCCATTTTATCACTTTCATTTTATCGTAACTATGTACAATTGTTTTTATGCATATTCATCAGAACATCGCACTGTAGTATCTATATAGCTTCTTTGGTCTAAACATTAGGGTGCACTAGAAATCAACATTCAACATGAAATTTTATCTTGAGAGAATCTAGAGCTCGAGTTGTATTTATTTGGACTATTAGGCGAATAAAATTGTGAAAATCAAGCAATATATTCATGAAATGCTCTAACAGTTATCAATACCCAGTTTTCCACTTTTATTTCTGCTAACAGTCTAACAGATGAAGGTCGAAACTAAAACTATTTATTGTTTTATTTATTTATTTGTTTTTTTTTTTTTTTTCATTTCAACTGTTTGGTAACAAATTGGAGAAAACTGAAGCAGAGGAAATTAAAACGCACCCATAACTGTGAGCGCGTTTTATGGATATATTATGAGAAATTTGTCATTTTTCTCTAAACAGTCAAAATAAATATAATTCGAGGTATAGATTCTTTCAAGAAAAATTTTGGATCTCCCGTTATGTTATTACAGATAAATTTTGCTTGTAGATAAAGAATCTATGGAAATGTGAACAAGGGTTTATTATTATAATCATGTTTATTTTTTTTTCCTGGCCCTGTATGCAAAATAATTTATTTAACCCCCGTAACATTCTGAAAAATTTAAAACATAAAGATAAATAACTTTAAATCGACCTTCCAGATAATATTTCTCGCTACTTACTCGTAGTCACACAGGTGTAAATTTGATGCAAAGTTTATCTTTTAAGGTTGTCGTTGAAGGAATTTTTGCTGCAAAACCCAATCACAAAATATAATACCATACCTTCGGATAACATCTTGAACTGTAGAAAAATGTAGCAGTTGAGCAGATTATTTAGATAAATGAGTGCAAAGAATTATTTTTGCACACGAAAGACATCAATACTTTCATGACCTTCCTTGATAGTTCGGTAATATCTATGCAGTTTGCTGTCGAAAGTTGTGTGCTGTTGCACTAAAAATATGACAGTAAGTAGTGCTATGGCTGGTCAACGTTTTTGGTTTAACGATTTGAAAATTCCCTTCAAAACAAATAGTCGCCTTCATGTTGATTGTAATGTGTTATACCTCAATAAATACGCATAGTAAATCATATTTCGTTTTCTTGTCATTCATTTTCTCTATCTATATATTCAATAATAAATGCTCTTAATGGTTTGTGGACATCCTGGAAGTGCCTCGTGGACACCTGTGGCAATAATGTGTTGCAAGAAAGCATCATACTCATGTTGATGATGATTCAAATGCATTTTGGTCAAAGTGAACCGCATTTTTGAACTCCTGAATAATGGCCACCATTTTTCGCTTTCCCAGATGATTTTGTAATATTTTTGTGAGATATCAGCTTCACTGTTAGTTTTCGGCCTAAGTTTGCCGCCTTCCAATATAAAACAAATATGTCTTTTATCTGTGGCAAAGGTCGCCCAGCTCCTGAAGGATATGGACCTGTTCGCTTTCCTTTTGTTGTTAAATAAAACATGTCCTTCTCGCAATCTCTAATACTGCACTACATTTCAACCGCGAGCCACTTAAATTTTCACAAAAATGTGAATTTCATTTTAGAAATATTTCTGCGTAAGGCCAAAACTCCGTCAGGTGGTAGAAAATGTACAAGTTTTTAGAGAAGTGCTTTGATAACTGACTGTGACAATACCAGCTTTGGAGTACAAAATAGATAAATATTAATAATTGATGAATATTTATGAAATGGCTCTTGTATCTGTCTTAGGTAAAATATAGCAAACAGTTTCTCACTTTATAATGAAGAGAGCCTGTGCCAACTGTTGTTACTTCCTGCAAACTAAATCGTAAGTACCTAATCACCAGGTTTCTTTTTAAAGAAATAAAAAAGACCCAATGTCTACTGTCCATAAGACCCCAAGATGATGAATGGAAATTATTAATGATGTACGACCGTACTTAACTTCTCAACAGCGGCGTGGATGAAAATAGTCATATAATCTTATATTTCTGCTTTTAACTTCTTGCCATTTTTGTCAGCAATGGTGAAGTACTCATTAGCTTGTTTGTATAGTTAGACTGTGTTCTGACTCTAGCTAAGATATTGTTAGCTGTTCATGTGATATTTAATGTTACTTTTCTGGACGATTTTCATTCGCATGGCTACTCGCGTCATCGTTTTGGATGCCGTGTTAGAGTGCTGCAAATTTATTGATGTAAGCGTAGTCTATGGGTTTTCTTTGGCGATACGTCTTAATATATAGTATCCCAAATCTGTGGCTGCAATGGCTGAAAGTAATAGCACAGGGGAAAGAAAACAAGGAAGATAGTGATGATGAAGAAGACAATGATTCCCGAACCTATCGTGGAATACATTTCTAAGTCAGAACAAGGGTGTGAAGGTGCTACAGATAGAGTAAACGATTATATCTATGTGGTAGAAGCAGATACAAGAATAGCAGAAAATGCTAATAAGTGGACAATGTACCTACAGCATTTGTCTGACAAGTAAACTGTGATTGTGCTTGAGCATCAAGTTTTTGTGACTAGTTTAGATTCTCATAGAGATTTTTGTTTCGCATACATACTTTACATGCACTAATATGTATATAAAATCTTGACTCTTGGATTTACACTTCTTTATGTCGATTATAAGCATTAGAAAATAATTTTAATAGTGTAATAATTCCCATTCATTCTGCAATTCCCTCACTTTCTTAGACAGTACATTTATATCACATCATCATCATTGAAAAATGTTACACAATCTTTATGATCTTATTCTCTTAGTGAAAAAATGCTATCTAGTTCCTTTTGTAATGTATTTTAATGTGTAAAGCTATTGATTTATGTGGTTTGATATAGTTTAAAACTGTAAACACATGCATTCACAGTGAAAGCACATTCTGAATATTAATTTACAAAAGTTATCTCTTACTTCATGTAAGAGATAATTTAATGTTTTCTGCTATTTATTACATAAAAATGATCGCAGAAATTGTTATATTCATTATTATACTGGGTTTTCAAAAGCCAATTATTTCACTCATGAAGTGTGTTTACTTGTATGTTCAAACGAAGTTCTTGTGCCAGTCGAAACATTATTCTGTATGTTCAGGCTATCTCTAAAGAATTACTGATATATTTTCTACTGACAAATCCAGACCCCGAAAAAATGAGAGGGTGACCCTGATATGACCACCAGCAAAAGTGTTGAGGTGTACCAACAGTAATTTGAAACATCATATCTTCTCTGATTAGCCTTCATATTTGCCCGCGGCAAGAGCTATAATGTCATCCCAATTTTCATTAACCTCGGTGCACAGACTACAGTATAGGGAAGATAATTGAAACTACAGGACAGGTTCAGTGAAGCTTTGCTCTCAAAACCCATAGGAAAATCAACCGAAATGCGTATCGGTTCATCTACGCTGGTGCGCAGTGTGCCATTGGTTCGATAGCGTAACTCTAGGCTCTAAAAGCGATTTTTCTTTTCCAACGAAACGCGCAGCAGCATTGGAACGTGATAGGTCAGTCTGCTAGCCTAGTCACAAACTCTGTGCCTCGAAGCCACGCTTACAGGGATTACTGCCATAAATACAGCGTGACACCGGATATGGGATTTTTTCATCAGTCAATCGGTGTTTAGGTCAAAGAACCAATAGCGACCATCCTGCAGCTTTTCTGCTTATCTGTTTGTGTTTCAAGGGAATTTGAGCTGCATGTTTAGGAATTCCTGTCATATTTTGAGTACTGAAACGCTTTATTATTGCAAATAGTTACTATGAATATCTTATTGGCTTCCATAATCATGTTTCTATATCGTTGAAAAGTAGACATAATGCTTTAAGGACTGTTCTGTGTATGAACAAGCGCCACAGTACACAATAACATTGGATCAAATAACGTTGTTAAGTTAGTCAAGAGCTATAGAGTTTCACAATATAACTGTATATATGACAAAGTAGACACCAACAGACACAGCAACTGTAACAGTTTAATATTTTTTCAAATATGTTCCATGTGCATTTTAGCACTACGCTAATAGCATTATCCCATAGGCTCCGCATCGACTACAGATATAGAAGGGCAACTGTTGATTTCCTCTTGTCTAGACAACCAGATTCTTTAAATTGTGCGCACAAAGGTACGAATAAATGTATCTGTCGGTGGGTTCAAAAAGTATCCATTTTTTAAATTGTGCTGATCTTTTTGACTAACAATATGATTTAGTTTCACAGATAATATTTTCAACAAAATCATTTTTCTAAAACAGTACGTCTCAACAGCTACATTTTTCTACAAATAAAGTAGAAGCCACAAAATACTGACATAAAATGGAACATTAATACAGAAAATTTAGGTTGACAATATATTTCGGAAATATGTCTTTTGCACACTGTCAATAGTATTGTTTGGCTTGTCAATATAAACAATGGACTTGAAACACTCCTAGAAATAAATTCAAGGAGGAAGATAAATATATATATTTTAACTACTGAAGCATCACAGGCTGTGGACATTGCTGACGCATGAGATGAGGTGACAAATGGGTAAGGATTTGTTTTAAAGGACGGAAGCGTTTCAGACCTCAGTTTTAGGATACCGTCCCGGCATTTTCCATTTATGAATACTGAGGAAAACCTGAAAAAAACCTCAGTCAGGGAGGAAGGTTCTAGTGGAAATCCAACCCCAGACCTCTCGCTCACGAGTTCACGTCTTAATGACCTCGGCCACCCGTGGCGATTTCATGGAGTGGAAGTCAGATGATCTCACTGGTCATTCAACGAGTCCTGTTCTCCAAAATCATTTACCAGGGAGCACTTAGTTCCAGAAATGTATTTATTACTCCTGTATCAAAGTGTGGAGAGGAACCGTCCTTCTGCTACCATAATGTTCTCTTTATAAACACCAGCTAACCTCTCTCTGTAGGCTGAGATATCGCGTGAAAGTTGCAGACATATATGAGAGTTTAAATTTTCTTCTAAGAAATGTTTACCAATTGTTATGTTTCCTACTATACCTTCCCATACATTTGTTTCTGAGGATGCTTATAATGCTCTGTTTGAGCTGCTGTCGCCCAATAAGGTTGCGACTAGTCCAGTATCATCAGTTATTACCAGAGAGAGGGAGTTTATTTCATAACGGAAGTTATTGAAGTAGAGAATATAGGTGTTACTTGTGATCTTCTGAACCTCCCAACCGGGTCAGACTAAACCTGGAACTAGAGAAGCTAATTAATCTATGTTTAAAAAGATTTTTATGATTTCTTGTCTCTCTTACATCATGCTGAAAGAGAATATTTTGTTACTGGCTACTAACAGTGCCGCTTACGTGAAAAAGTACAAAGGTCTTACCCTCACATCTATGCTGTTTAGCACACGACCTACACCGAGTTGCGGAAGAAATAATTAAACTTTGCTTTAGTGACTTAGATAATTTTATTTAGATTTAAGAATATGGCATTAGAATTCCTTTGCCTCCACAACAAATTGTAGCTCGTTGGGGAACATGGTTAGACGTTGTTCAAAATTATGAGCTAGTTAAGTAATCGATATCTTTGAGCAGGAGCAGAATTCCTCTATAAGGACAGTAAAGGACGTGATTTCATATATTCCTAAAAAATTATGTAATATAGAAAGCACAGTAATACACAGTTATCAGAGCTAAAATTGTTAGAAGCTCTTCAGTCAATAGAGCAGGAGTCATTATCACTGAATCAAACAAAAGAAGGTGGGGTTAAAGTTATAGTCAGAAATAACGTAAAAATGGTAGAGAAAAAGTGTGGAAAAAGAGAAATGTTTAGAATAAGTAAAGCACTACTCACTCAAAAGGCACCAACGACGATCATATGTTCTTTCCTTACACCACTACATCGTGTGAAATAGAACAAAGTGTGAAAAGTGTCTAAGTGTAAAGCGCATTCGATTGACCTTCAATATATGCAATGAATGTATTCGTGTGAGCTGTAAACCTTGCATCCAGGAAACACAACATATAACATATCATTATTGACTGTTGATTTGGTTTATTTACGGACGCTCTTTAACATCTGAGGTCATCAGCGTCCCATTCTATTCAGGGTGTGAAACGGCCGACAAATTTTGCTCAGAGGCCCTTCTTTCAGGCTTGGAGTTCTTTTTCGTGCGGTAAATGTACGACATGGGACCCACGGCTTTACTTCCCTTCCGAAGGAAGCCATACTTAGGATTTTTACGCCCAAAGAATTCATCGTCCTCGGACCTGGCCGAGATCGAACCCGCGATCTTGGGTTTAGAAGGCAAATATGGTTACCACTACACCACGAGGACCGACATAGCATATCATTATTGTATAATATATTACATATGAAATTTATATTGAAAACTTATGCAAAACAAATTAATAAATTGAAACCTTATGCAGAATGGGGTAATATAATGATACAGTTTATATATTTTCTTCCGGTGTGTATTTCAATGAAGTTTTGTTGTTTCAGCAGCGTCCTGTACTTTAGTCCATCCGATGTATTTACCGATATAACCGCAAGATGAACGATTGCACGCAGTTCCCCGTAAACCAGGCCACTCAACCTAACGTTCTACTTATTAATCTCCCCCTCACTAGTAATGGCGAATGAAATAGCCGCATAAATATAAACTGCCACAACAAAAAAAATTATGTCTTAAAAATTTGGAGGATCATTAATGTTTTGAAGTTAAGCTTTAACAAAATATATTTTTTCGTCAATATTTAAAGCTTGCAAGAATTGATTGTATATACATCCAATCTCTTTGAATTCAAAGCTTCCATACAGATGCATGGCTCACATTGAATTCAAGTCCCATCTACTTGTAGATTTATTAGGGTAGTGTCGTGTCACGTACAATTTCTCATATGGAACAGGCCATGGTCTTCGAGAGTTTTGTTTATAATCTACGCTTTCTCTTTCATCAACATTTTTTCCTATTTTCTAAAATGTCGACGTATTATGCTTTTATTTAGGTAACTTTGTTAAATAATTTTATACTTCTTGTTGATATGTCTTTCTGTCTCCCTGTAACTAACCATGTATAGAATTTCTGTTATTCATCTAAAAGCATGAAAGATGGAAATGGGTTACTTAATTAATGCCTGTTTTTGTTAGTTCCGTGGTCTGTTGTAGATGCACTTAATTAGTTTTATAACGTTTGCTCAAAGCTATACTTAATTAATAATATATTATTAAGGATATAAGTAGCCTTTTAGAGAAAGATAAACTCTGGTTTTGTAAATATTGTCACGTTCAAACCATAAATGATATCCAAGCCTGCCTATATATGACTCAAACTTTGTCTTTGAGAGGACGAACACAATATAAAATAACACAATAATAAATACTCGTATAATGAATTTCTTTTCCTTTTATTAATTTCTGGCAAATACTTAGACGTGAAACAGGTTGAGCCAAGCTTATGTACACTTGGAAGACTGTCGTTATTGAATCTTTGGCAAGCCTGCTCTATAAGTAGCTGTCATATTTTCTCCATAGATCTGAAACCATATCCAACATTTTGTCTGATTCTTAACAACTAATTGGTCACCTCTGAAAAGAAATGTGTATTGCTATTCCAAATTTAGATTTTGCCGGGAGGGGGAGAGGTGCAGTTAATTTGTCACTCCCCTTTAGTCCTGGTGCTGTATTGGTAACCATACTTTCCTCGTAGACCTAAGATGTAGGTTCAATCCTAGTCAGGGTAGAAGCATTTTTGGGGGCGTAAAATTCCTAAGATCGGCTTCCTTCAGAAGGGAGGTAAAACCTTGGGTCTCGTGTGGTAGATTTTACGGCGCAAAGAACCTCAGGCCTGAAATAAGAGGCCTTTGGGCGAAATATATCGGCATTTCGCGTCCTGAATATGGGACGCTGATAAACTGAGATGTCAAAGAGCGTCCATAAATTTAAAACCAAACCATGTTGTCACTCCTCACTTATCCATAAAGGTTGTTAGAACCATAATCTCAAATTATGGCAACGAATAGTTATTAAAGTTAATTTGAATCCAAGAAGATATGCAACAAACATACTTTTAGTATTGCAGCATTCTCGAATGCCCAGCATTAATGTTCTAGTTCCTATTATTCCAGTTAGGTATGCCAACAGGAACCGAAATGACGCTCAATTTATGTGCTCGCTACAGCAGGTTGCTGATTATATTCTTCTTAATCAAAGTCGCGTTTCTTTCTTAAAGTTGGTGGAAAAATGCATGTCCCAAAATTTTAGTCAAAGTACTCTATCCCGAATTTCTTTTGCATTATAAAAGACTATATTAATACCTGTAAATACGATCCCAAGTTTTTACAGTATATAAAGATAAATTTATTATAAACGGGGTAAAAGTAATGTAAATATGCACAATTGTGAAACAAATGTTTGAATCAAATACAATATTACTAAAGAGCAATTCAAATCAAAATATAGCACCAAAACATTTTTCATGCATTTATTTTTTCTGATCTGCAAAAGACACGAAAAGTATAACTGAGCTACTTACATCTAAAATGTTTACTTTTCGAAATAATTTATTTATTGTTCAGCAGTCGGAATGGTGTTAATTATGAACGAGGTGAAGTCACAAAAGAATTTTAAGAAACTTCAAGTTTAGGAATATCCCCAAAGAGTAAGTTATGGTTCTAAATGAAGTTGTATGCATTTGCTTATTAAAAGTTTCAGAGGGAGTGAGTATAGCACCAGCATATTTTAATGGAGTTGGCGAAAGCACTTTTTTAATGTTCAGATCGCCAATGTTGTTCTGCATTTCACAGCGCGCACAATGTGGTCTGTTTTAGTGATCTGCTGTTTGTTGTTCACCAAGGACGCTAATGCCGACTGGACTCACTAATTCAGTGCATGGGCATAAATCAATCTAAAATGAAAAACAGAGTAATATACTTCATACATCTCATAAATATAATCAATTCGCTTGCTCAGCAAATCTGTTGTTACAACGGCCATACGTGTGAAACCAGCATTATATCTTTTGAGAGACATGCTAAAGTTTTATATATCCGAAGTGTCTGCAGTGACATCTCCTCTAAAAGTTTCCCAACACCAGAGAGTTGGTAGCTTCTTGATCAAAAATACAAATTACACTGGATATTTAGATTAAAAAAAACGCCTAAGAAACTCAAGGATTTAGTTTATAATGCATAGAAAATTATGTTATATCTATGTTTCTAAAACTGGCTTATTACAACTTATTTCAATGGAACTGTTCCAGAAAGGTTCTCTCATCTTATCTATTCAGTTTTATTTTACTGAGTGAACTGATTATCTGTGAAACTTGTTCAAGCGGGGAGTTCAGGGGCTGGCCGGCAGGAAGAGTCATCTGTTACCTTGGACACTAGAGCCTCAAATACATAATTTATTTGCACATTTCTGGCATCCGCTTGGGAAATCACATATTGTCTTTCTTTAATTCTTTCTAAGAAATGTAATTAATCTCTTAACAGGTGTTCTTCAGGTGTACGGATTTGTCCTGTGCACTTATAGTTTAATGCTCGCCAGAGATAATCACAGCATGATAGCTCAGGCTATCGAGTGGTTCATTTGTTATTAGCTGTAACTCTATCGCAAATGTCTGCTGAGAAACGTTGCTCTATATGCCGCATTAGTTTCGTTCTGAAAAAAAAAATATTTCGTTCCTTCATGTTATTTCAGCAAAAATAGTTACAAATTGATGTTTGCGCAACTATTATTAATGTATCCTAAAAAGTGTTTTTTATCCTGTTGCCGCTAACTGTGCAACATGTACATTATTGTTTAATCTATTTATAGACGATATCACGGATGCTCTGTTAGCGGAGGAAATGATTGCTCCTGAAGTGGATGACACTTGCATTTCTGTACGTTTGTATGCTGACGATCTAATTCTTTTATTTCTAACATGAGATGGTTTGCAAAAAGGCATTCACGTCCAAGAAAATTATTGCCTGAAATGGTGTATGATAGTAAATATCTACAAAACCAAAACAACGAGTTTTAAAAATTGCAAATGTGAATGGCAGAGATAAAAAATGGTACTACAGTGGATAATACAAAATGTTAATTTTTTTTATTTCTAAATAACCTTTAATATATATTGGAAATGGAACAGGCCCTTGTCTGTTATTAATTATAAAGTACGAGGTCAACTAAAGGAGTTACTACGTGCTCTTGACTCGCGTTATATATATATATATATATATATATATATATCAGTAGATACACTAGAGAGTGTGTGCAATGCTATGATTAAGTCTATTTGTTATATGAAAGTGAAATATGGGGATAGGGGAGAACTGAACATATAAATAAAATTCAACTCGATTTTTGGAACAAGGCTTTCAGATTCTCGGGGACGTCAAACTGTACGGTCTTGAGAGAGATGGGTTGCTATGACGATACGGTTAATAATAAATCAAGGACGGTGAAATACTGACTTAAACCAATGCAGGGAGACCAGTGCACATTTCATAGACAATGCTATAGAGACCAGATGCAAAATATAATATCAACGTTTTGAGCTCCAGAGGTGGAAAGAGGGCCCGTAGGAATTGGCCTGAGTTCAGTATGGCAACGAGGCAATGAAAATCATAAAAATGTATGGAAGAAGGTTAAAAGAGGGTTTAAGGATATCAACAGGCAGGAAATCGAGGCAGAATGTAACATGAACTTCTCCTTGAGCTTATCGAATGAATTTAAATTAACCTGGATAAAGTGCTGTATATGCTTGTTCTTGGGAGATCAGAAATGGCCTGATTTAGACTAGGAGATTGGAAGGCTCAAAAAATAACGGATAGTTCTGGTAGGAGAATCTGCTTTTTTGAGGAGGGGAGGAAAATGGGTACATGTTCTGGCAGAATGTACCCACTAGGAACACCTGAGAAAACTCTGTTCCCAGAAAAAATTTTAAGGCAGTTAGAGGTTGATTAGCATGTTGGGATCTGTTTGCGAACCACGCTTATTGGTTGAATGTGGGCTTTTTCCTAGCCAAAGTGCGCAAAGCTAGAAGCAAAATATTTGCTGGTTAGAACGCAATAACTAATATAATGATAAACAATATGTGATATGTTTCCATTCCTATATCTATAAATGTTTATATTTTTATTTTAACAATGTTTTACATTTGTATTTATCTGATTAATATTATCCCATTTATTATTATTATTTGTTCTCCTTTTAAATTGTGTATCATACTTAAGTATTTACGGTTTACGACCTATACATAAGATATATTTGTAATTTATATATGGAATTTTATACCAATAAAAATACACCTACTACTACCACCACCACCACCACCACCACCACCACCACCACCACCACCACCACCACCACCACCACCACCACCACCACCACCACCACCACCACCACCACCACCACCACCACCACCACCACCGAACGAACGAACGAACGAACGAACGAACGAACGAACGAACGAACGAACGAACGAACGAACGAACGAACGAACGAACGAACGAACGAACGAACGAACGAACGAACGAACGAACGAACGAACGAACGAACGAACGAACGAACGAACGAACGAACGAACGAACGAACGAACGAACGAACGAACGAACGAACGAACGAACGAACGAACGAACGAACGAACGAACGAACGAACGAACGAACGAACGAACGAACGAACGAACGAACGAACGAACGAACGAACGAACGAACGAACGAACGAACGAACGAACGAACGAACGAACGAACGAACGAACGAACGAACGAACGAACGAACGAACGAACGAACGAATCAGTTTGTAGTAGGGGTAGACATGGACGCATGTGGAACAGACGCTAGACAACGTTAAGTATTTCACATACTTAGGGCATTATTTTTAAGATTAAGAGTAAGATGGCCGAGAATGAGAAAGCATAAAGCAACACAGACTTCGATTACATAGCAGCATACCACGCCTATGGCAGTTGCTAGCTACGTAGCAGCTAGCATTTCTACTCGCACAACGTTTATAATACAGTACACATTGTATTGCATAATACAATAATATAACCTGTGTTTAAGGAGTACTCAAGTGTACGTCTGCATTCATGCATTTCTGACCGCCCTATTAATCAAAATTGCATTCACTCGTAACAACTCTGCTTCCGTATTTCTACCAGATTCTACCCAGATATTTCTTTCAGTTCGCCTTTATTGTGGGGGCTTCTTTTTTCTTTTTCTTTGTTCTATTGGTAACATTTCTACTACAGTAAAATTTATTTCACTAACACACCAACACGTAGGCTCACCAACAGCTTGTTATAACACAAGGACTTGCGATATACTGATGTCTTAACCGTAAACTCTTTTTTAATATCACAAAGATAGAAACAATGTTTGCTCTCATAACAGCAAACTGCGACTGATTGTCTACATGCATCCAATAGTGCAGAACATATTGACTGACGTTCCAGTGCGCGCTGCGCTTAGCTAGGGGATGCAGGTCAATTATTGGTAGCTTTCCGCGTTCAAGATTTAAGCAGGCAGTTATATTTTTTATACGTGTATTATACATGTGCAAAAGCTTTTCTAACAAACAAAATAAGAATTGTATAACAAAAATTGAAGTTCTTTAAGCAGTGTGTTTCTCAACTTAAGCGATCTTGCCAAATAAATAAGAACACATTTCTATTAACTTGAGATAACATTAATGGACACGTCTTTCTTTGAATTTGTGAATTTTTCTTGAATTCAATTTTGTAAATAAATTTATCCTGCATGAAATAAAAATCGGTTATCAAACTTCCACCACCAATTCTTTGTATCTGAAGTAAGCATTACATATAGGAGTATACTAATCAGTGTATTCTATACTGCTGTTAAATTTTGATATTATCTTGCTGAGGAAAAAGCATATGAAATAGTCAAAGTAAAAATTTAGCGTGGAAATGTTGCGACTAAGTTATGATAACCGAAAAATGTACGTGGTGGCAAACGATGAAAAGGATTACCAAATAAAATTATGTTTTTGTAAGAGAAATATATTCTAGTGCTAGGGAAGATAGCACCTCAGAAAAAAAGGAGTAAATGGGTGGCGATACTCGGCGCAGATATTTTCCTGGCCATTTTAAAACTCGTGATCGCTATTCACGAGCTTTCTTACATGTGTTTAAACAAAGTGGTCTATTCCACTTTACAGCGATGCCACAGTCTCATATCTGTTTTAGATTTCCGATCAATAAAAAGTACATTTTACCACAACGCCATTACAGCTGATATTCCGGATTGATAAATTTCATTATTCTGATAATGCCTTCTATTGTAGCGGTCCTTAATTAAAAGTATAACACTGAATGCTCCTTTTACACTATAAAACTGTATAGTCTCTAAAGTTCATTAAGTTGCAAGAAATTTTAAGTATCTATTTCTTACGAAATTCTATAGAAGTTGGGGAATGAAAAGAAATAGCATTTGAAGTATTAGCTCCATATAGCACGTTGTGAAATCAATTTATTGTGTTTACCTTTGTTCAAATATAACGTTTTATAGTCGAAATAAAAGGTAATATACCTGAGGCAGGTTCCCTGTCAGAAGCAGATGTTTGTTTAACATGTTTGAACTTTTTTCTTTCTTTCACTTTAAGTAAAATCTCACTCTCGTCTCTCTAAAGATGGTAGGATCAAGTGAAATTTCCAATAAAAGTAACGCTCTGATGCGCGGTCTAGGTTCACCGGAGAGGCTCTCAAAGTTACACTTTGTGTACAGGTTAAGAAATGTTAAAAGAAGCTATCACGCTCTCTATTGAGGGAGATTTGGTGCAACAAATATTGCGGTCGACACTAAAAGTACTTTAATCTTTGAGACTACGATGTTTTCTTCTTTATTTTTAGTAATAAACATTTAAAATTAAAATATTGTAATGAATCAAAATAGAGAAAATCAAATATACATAAATAATATATAATGTTTGGTAAAAATTTAACGCAAACTAATAATTGATTAAACTCCCCTCGCTTTGCACGAATAAATTATAACTCGGCTGCTGCATTAAGGACAAAAACAATGTTTTGATCTTACAAATATCTATTTATACCTACATATTTTGTACAGCGAATAAGCTATAGAATATTACAATAAATAAAATTTTCAAGAGTACTGCAGAGAAAATAAATGACTGAAATATATGCAAATTCAAACTTCAATAAAAATGTTTAAAGATATTGCTATTGGCTCATCCTCCTGAAAATAATTATAATAAATGGTGTGTGTGTAGCTTGCACTTTAGAAGGTTTTAGTATGGAAGCGGCCTTTCTAAAGATAAGAACTTCTTGGAGGGGGCTCTACCGGCGTCAGGGTGACAATGTTGAGAACCCCGTCTACCTCACCGCCTCTTGGATCATAGCCGAGCGGTGTCTCCCTTATTTCCATTCTTCCTTCCGGAGGTAGGTGGTGATGTAGAAGCAAACGGTCAGGCCTTGAGCAAGGCTGAAGTACCGAAATATCCTCCGTCTCTAACTAATCCAATTCAATCCAATCCCATTGCGAACTACACAGCTGCGAAATGCTTGAAAGCGTTCGACTCTTATAATTATAATACTTAATAAAACCTGTATTACTTACAGCGTGACTTACAACGCCGCTGCACATGAGATTTAGCTCAGATAAGTAATAATCTCTAATAGGGAGGATGAGGCTATGGAGCAGACATCGTTTGCGACGCCGGTTAGCTCTCAATAGAACTGCATTGGCGCGCTGGAGGTGAAGATGTTTTTTAAGAAGCTGCTGCACAAAGTATATAAGTGCTACAATAATTAGAAGCAGCCTAATGTTTGGAACTGTTGAATGCACAATCCATAACAGTAGTTTAAATTTCAGGCTAAACTTTTACTTAATGCACGTATCTTGTAAATCCGAGCCTTCATTTGCTTGGCAACGTTTGTGGAATCAGAGTGTAAGCGACGTTACGAAGTGCAGAAAACCATGATAGGCCCGTTGTGAGTTTGGCGACGCACAGAATAGGTACACACGCTTTTCAATTGTCGATAAATAATTTTCAATTATTGTTAACCGCTTCAAAAGAAGATGCCGAAAATGCCCATTTGCTTCGAGAGAGGATTGTAGCATCTAAGGACAATGATTCACACTTTGTAGCTCTGCTTCCGCAGTGTTGGTCATTTTTTTCACATGTCGCTTTGAGGTTCATGTAATATATGCACAGTTCTGAAACTGTTCAAGAAATAAACATTTCTGTTTATTATTGCAGACCACAATAATGCACTAGTTGTTTTCCATAAGAAATAGTGGGCAATGAAGTTACGAAATGTAGAATTTTTAGCCCTGTCTTGCTAGAACATAGCTTACATCCGCTCTTCTTTATTTGCTTTAGGAAAATATTCTCCAAAATAAGGCTATGATTTGTCGACATCATCGCCATCGCTCGTTCCATAAAAATATAAATAGTTCCCATTTTTTGAAAATTAATGTTATTTTGAATTCATCTGGTTCAAGCAAGTGAAACCATGCCTCGGCGTTAACAATACTTTTAAATTACCAATCACCGCCTAAGCAGCAAACCAGCTGCAAACGTTAATTATTATCCTATGTGGGTTCCTGGAATCAAAGGCTGTAAGCTTATATCTGTACAGATACTGTTTCGGTAGTGTTGATGGCATCTGCTCCACATTTGATGGGCTAACTTGGATGGTTTTTCATAACGATCTTTCTAATGGAACACGAGTGTGAGGCTTTTTCTCTGCTAAACGTGACGCCTACATTTTCATTTCTGAACTAACATTATAGAATCTGTTCTATTTTTTGAGCTTTACTTGAATTGACCTCAAGAAAACAGTTTACAAATTTTTCTGCGATTTTTTTAATGGTGTTTTAACGCTTGATTTCACTACCGAGGCACCATAGGCGGTGAATATTGATTATGTATGAAACGAAATGATATATTGGGAAAGGATTTATTAAATAAAGGAAACGTCCCAGGCCTGAGTTTAGGGTACTACCCCGGCATTTGTAGTTTATGAGGACTGAGGAAAACCTGGAAAAAACCTCAGTCAGAGAGGACGGTTTTGGTGGGAATTGTACTTCAGACCTCCCGCTCACGAGTCCACGCCTTAACGACCTCGGCCACCCGTGACGGTCTGTACGACTCTGAACAGGTGATTAATTTTTTATATAAAAGCTCAGCTAGCACATTTCTTTACTCTATACTAAACCTCTGAGCCCTGACTATAAAGCACATCCCGCGATAGCTCTGCATTGCAATGACAGATTGCACCTTTTATCATAATTCAGAATCGGCCTTGAACGTGTCGTGTTTACCTGTGCGCTCCTGCCTACTGCTGACGTGCACTCCATATCAGGAGTGTAAAGGTAAACGAAAGACATTGAATAAATTCTCTCTCTTTCATTATCTGTGCTTTATGCGTAATTTAAAATTCCTCGTATGATTAATAGCTTACTTCTATGCCACATCATATTATAGCTTTCTAATATTCAGAATCCCGGTAATGAGATATGTCAGAGCGTTTGTTTTAGGTAATAACATTTTCATACTTGTTTGTGTCAATATGGTTAGAAGTCTGCCATAAAAAGATACACTTATGAGTATTGGATCCAAGTGTAATGACCGACCCGACCGTGGGGACTGCATCGGGCGATAGCTAGCTACAGTCGGGGCGGACATTAGGGCGGGACAACGAGTCGATGGTAGAAGCATAAGTTATAGTAAATGTATTCTAATGCGCTTAAAATCTTATGTACTCACTTATGTCACGCAGAGAGATGCTGGAACTGCCCGTCTTCATTTTGCACTCATTTCTGGCATGTGCTTTGAGAAATTAAATTGGTCCTTGACGAATGTTACTCTTAGTTCATCTAAAGTTTGGCGATACTACCAATTTATCGACTGCATTACGACTTGGAACTCTGTTATCTGGGAATTTCTCTTCAAATAATCTCCAAATACCATAAGCAGACTCGTTACAGACACACGAGACATAAATAAACACTCGTGGATTGAAATAAACTAGTCGGTTTAGTTTTGGCAGACTTTATTCTATGATTAGACAGTCTTTGTTTCCTTCAGTGTTCAAGAAAGCAATTCAAGGCCAACGCAGCAGTCAGTAAGCAACGCTCGCTAGTCCCGATGCGTAGCCTAGCTGACCTTTAGCAATGGCCGGCTTTGGTCTAATTCAGTTCCCCGCCGCCGTAGGTCATTATATAATTCAGTGACTCGATATTGTGCTGATGGTGTTATGGTTATCTTCAGGCCAATATAATAATATTATTACACCCTGTCGCTGCTTCGCATCTTGATATAAACAGCACATTATGACAGAATTAAAGAAGATACGAGGACAAATGCTCTAGCTAGAAAATACTAGAATGGCAAATTAGTTTATTCTAAGCGTGTGCTACACCTTGTAATTTAACGCATAGGGGAGAAAATATCTCCGAACAGCTAAGCAACATCTTAAATGGAGGATAATAAACGTGGTTTTGGATCAATCTAGGGCTTTTATTTAAGTCACAGGAAATATCAAAATATTTGTAATAAGGATACATTACGAGTATTGGGATTGCATTAGAGCGATGCTTGTAACTTTTGGAACTTACTCTTGAGACTGAATATATCAGTTTTGTTCTACATCTTTTAATACTACACACGCACGCACGCACACACAATAAATTTACAAAAACTTGTGTGTCATAGGCATCGTTCTATTTTTAAAGTAAAAATTCCACAAACATCCAGTTCAGGATTATGCAAGAAAAACTTGCACTGGAATAAAAGCGAAATTTAAAAACTTGAGTTTTGAGGGAAGCAAGAAGTCTGTTTCTTAGTGTGTAACAACGAAGATAAACTAGAAAGTTTAAAGTTAAATTGATTGACGAATATGTTCGTGAGTTTAGAGTACTGCTAGCTATGTTCTTGCAGAAAAGACATTTGAAACCGTATCACACTTTGACAAGTTGAAAGTATGAATATGATATACAAACTCAAGTGCATTTACTCGATCTACAGGATATAAAAATGGGCGCATAAGAATATTAGGAAAATATTAATACGGCCATTAGATTAAATGATAATTAAATACTATGTTTCTATTTTGCATATTAATAAATATGTTAAACAGTGAAAGGTCAATTGTGGTGCATTTAGTTTTGCTATAAATCTAAAAAAAAAACTGTGATTGTTCTAACATTATGAAAGCGAGTCATCGACAAGTTCCTCTGGACAGGAAAAAGTTGGTACTCCTACATTTCTGACATTCCTTACTTCCTTCGAAACTGGTTTTTAGCAAGTTTTCGGCCCGCCGTTGCTAAGGTTTGCACTTTGGAGTACGTTCTTGCCTTGGTGGTTAACTGAACAGAATAACTAACTATACGCTCAGCACGCTGTAGTGCTGCCATCCGAATTTGCTTCCCTAGTGAAATCTCAGCTACACAATGGCTGCGGTGTGACTTTTCGATAATCTTTTATAAGTGTTTCCTACTGAGGTTGTATAAACTAATGTAGAGCAAAACCTCATCCTTGAAATTGTTGATTTAGCGATACAGCTATCTTGCTGTCCACATACTACCCGGAGTTAATTGTGCTGCGTACTGCGTACCTATGCAATGATCATTATTGTGGTGTGTGAAAACGGAAGTTCCTTTCTTTCACAAAATGACAGGGGATCGAGCGAGAGGGCACTTAACGAGGCAGCCTGCATGAATCTTCAACACGCTAACGGAGATAGAATTCGTCACTGACGAACTAACTTCGTTCGTTGTTTAATTTATTTATAGATGATATATCGAATGCTCTTTTACGGGAGAAAATGAATCCCTAAAGTGGACGGTACATGCATTTCTGTACTTTTTGTATGCTGACAATCGAATAATTTTATCTCTAACAAGAGATTAGAAAGGCATTCACATCCTAGAAGACTATTGCCTGAAATGGGGTATGGTAGTAAATGTCGACAAAACCAAAACAACGACTTTTAAAAAGGGTTATATGTATGGCAGAGATGAAAAAGGTACATTACTACAATGAACAAGAAATGCAAACGGTTAAAAGTTTTGTTATTTGGAAGTAACCTTTAACATAAGTGGAAATGGAATCGGCACTTATCTGTTATTTATTATAAAGCGCGAGGTCAACTAAATGCGTTACTACGTATTCTGACTCACGTTCCAGATATATCATTAGATACACTAGAGAAGATGTACAATGCAATGATTAATCTATGCTAGTATATGGAAGTGAAATATGAATATGGGGAGTTGAACATGTAAATAAAAAATTCTGCTTTTGGAAGAGAGTTCTCGGGCTCTCTAAAGGGACGTCAAACTGAGGGGTCTTGAGAGAGGTGGGTGGCTATGAAGATGCGGTTAACAGCAAAATATGGACTGTGAAATACTGGTTTAGACTAATATGGGGAGACCAGTCCATACTTCGCTCTAATGCTATAGATAAAATATACTAACGTTTTGGGCTGCAAAAATGAAAAGAACACTTGAGCGGAATTGTCCAGGGTTCAATAGGCAATGAGGTAATAATCGAAAATCTACTTGACCCTATCGAATGAAATTATCTGGGATAAAAACATACATATGCTCTTTCCAGGGGGAAAGGCAAGATCAGAAATGGCTTGGTTTAAATTCGGATGTTGGAAAGGCTAAAACAACAATAGATAGTTTTGGTAGGGGAATCTGCCCATTGTTGGAAGCGGATTAGGAATAGAAACATATTCTGGTCGAATGTACTCACTGGGAACTCCTGAGAAAAAGCTGTTTCCAGAAATTTGTTTTAAGGAAATTAGAGGTCGATTGGCATGCTGGGACCTTGTGCGGATTACACTAATTGCTTGAATATGAGCATTTTGTTAGCCAAATTGTACGAAGCTACAATCAATTTATTTTCTTTTAAGAACGCAATAACTAGTACAATCGTAAATAACAATGTAAGTTTTTCCATTCACATATTTGTAAATACCATTCTTCAAAATTTTAATTTTTTATTTCTTATTATTGCTTTACGTATTTTATATTTGTTCCTCTTTGTAATAGTTATAATTCTAAGCATGTACCGTCGACGACCCATGCATAAAATATACTTGTAATATGCATATAAAATGTTATAACCTTAAAGATACTACTACTACTACTACTACTACTACTACTACTACTACTACTACTGCTGCTACTGCTACTGCTATTACTACAACTACTAACACTACTACTATTACTACTGCTGCTGCTGCTGCTGCTACTACTACTACTACTACTACTACTACTACTACTACTACTACTGCTGCTACTGCTACTGCTATTACTACAACTACTAACACTACTACTATTACTACTGCTGCTGCTGCTGCTGCTACTACTACTACTACTACTACTACTACTACTACTACTACTACTACTACTACTACTACTACTATTACTACTACTAACACTGCTGTTGGTGCTGCTGTTACTACTATATCTACTACTACTACTACTGCTGCTGCTACTGCTACTACTAACACTACCACTATTACCACTACTACTACTACTACTACTAATACTACTACTACTACTACTATTACTACTACTACTATTACTACTACTACTACTACTACTACTACTGCTGCTGCTGCTGCTATTACTACTACTAATGCTATTACTGCTGCTACTAACACTGCTATTATTAAACTACTACTACTGCTACTACTATTGCTACTACTATTACTACTACTGCTGCTGCTACTACTACTAACACTACTACTACGAGTACTACTACTACTAAAACTACTACTACTACTACTGCTGCTGCTGCTACTGTTACTACTACTTCTACTACTACTACTACTACTACTACTACTACTACTACTACTACTACTACTACTACTACTACTACTACTACAGTTTAAAAAGGGCATGCTATTGTATAGTAACGCGAATATAAGATACTAACAAAAAATGTGTATAAGATGCATAAACCATGCAGTTACACTGGTGAAATATTTAATAGTTGTGCCCAATATGATTGTTAAAAAAATATAAATTTATAATTTCTTCGATATATTTGCTTTCGCATTTATGTTTGACTTGTATCGTAACGCACATAATCACTTACTTAATGAGTTGTTTAAGGGGATATTTGGGATAAACTCCACATATTTTATCAATAAACTTAATTTTTAACATATGTGATTAAAATAAATTGTGCAATGTCAGATAAATGTTTTAAAGCTTTCCTTAGAAAAAAAATTAATATTTATGCATCCCTTAATAAATGCTCCATGAAGTGAAATTTCCAAAATGTTGGAAAACAAACCGCATATTTGCTCCAAACAGATAATAGAGACAAATTATCCGCAAAATTTTAATTTGAATAAAGTATTGTGTTATAAAAATTTCTCATTTTTATTTTCTTACATTTTATTGTAGCTTTAAGTATAAATGGATAATACATGCGCCAATATATTATTTATGTACTAAATTTTTCTGGTATTTACGCTTATTGAACCATGTCTCAGGAACGTCTTTGGGCCATTTCAAGTTAATTTATGAAATTTATAACCTCAAGGGGCAATTTCAATCTCCATATGTGCGAGAAAAAATCGTTATTAGAAAAACTGCATTTAGTATATATGAGTTCATCTCTACCCATGCTCAGGGTCATATAAACAGTTACGTGGCATTTAGGCATTTAAAGTGAAAGTAGGACAAAATTGTTTAACTGTATTAATCTAAAAGAAATTCATTTAATTTATCTGCAAATAAAAAAATGTATCATATTTCAGATTTTTCGCAAGTCGTTCCCTTTAATTTACTCAAAAATTTGCTGCTCTTGTCTCCCTTAAAAACTACAATAAAAAGAATAAAAGGAGGGAATTTTCGATGTAAAATATACCATTCATATAAATGTCTGTTCAGAATTCTAAAATAAAGTGTTGATAGCTCTGATAATTACGCTTCAAATTTATATAGAGATTATAAATAGAAATATTAAAAAATAATATTGCATTGTATACACTGTATGATTCCCCTGGAGACCACAAAGTAATTTTACTTGATTATCGCCAGATGTGGTTAAACCTTCTCTTTATGTTTTACTGCTAGTGATATTGTAAACTAACCTATCTGTGTTTCATTGTTCAGAGTATATAGATACAACACTTAACTAAAAGCCCCATGAATTGCACGAAGAGAGGTTATATGATGCAGGCATAAGGGAATATCCCAAACGAATATGCGAGACAAAGAGAGCAAAGCTTTTCTCCGCTAGTTAGCAGGACAGTGCCACATATATCGCGTGGCTGCAGTCAGTGATATATCGAAGACTCCATAATGTGGTAAAATTTGCTAACTTGTATACATATCGAATTAGGAGGATTTTAAGGAATTAGAGAACAGTGAATTTAAACTCGTTAAGTAGGTTTTGCGCTACTGTAAACAAACAAATGGCTACTGTGATTTCATACGCAATAAGACAAAAAACTTGTGACTTTTTCACTGCCAGTTTTTTTTATTTCTTATTTTTTTTTAATTTTCTAAAAAGCTCAACATTCATAAACTGCAAATGGCACCAAAACTGTGTACTCATTTGCCCCAACTTTATTCATTCCATTAAATTACTAAGTTGTGCAAAAAATAATGCAAAATATCAACTTAAGTCTCGACACTGGTAATTTTATTTTCTATACATACAATCTCGTATTCTTTTTTCTGTAGCGTCTGAATCTGAACACGGTTTTATCTCGCCGTAAGCGCTTAATAGGATAAATGAGGTTTTTATAACTCCGTGCGGCTTTTATGGTAAAGATGCTGGGCGTGTGTTCCGGACCGGAGAGTAAACGAGA
Source organism: Metallyticus violacea (assembly GCA_030762175.1). Lineage (NCBI taxonomy): Eukaryota > Metazoa > Arthropoda > Insecta > Mantodea > Metallyticidae > Metallyticus > Metallyticus violacea. The sequence continues at coordinate 293,536,655 of CM060846.1, forward strand.
AATGGATCTTGGAGTGGAACCGGATACTTTAGCTTGTGTTAGGAACTAGGGGTGGAGCGGGAGGGGACTAAGGGAGCGAGCGAGAGGGCACTAAACGAGGCAGCCTGCATGAATCTTCACCAACACGCTGTTTATTGTATGCCTAATTGCACGAAAAGAAAAACCGCCTGCGAGGAATTTAAATTAAGCTCCAGCGTGCAACAGCCTCGGCAAAAGGATGTCCCGGGGAACGGGGCGGGCGTGCGGAGGTTGGGGGCGTGGTAAAGTACAATTAAGGGTTCCGGCGATAAATAGTAGAAGACGATGTGCAAGTTGCGGAAGACACAAATCAAACCGAATGCATGTTGTTGATGTAGTCCTAGGTCAATCCTCTGCCCCACCCTCGCCATAGTATTCCGGCTTATACGATCGGAATGTATTGATTTCGATTTTAATGTGCTATGCTGCCCATACCGGGGCTTTTATTCTAGAACGCCGAGTCCTAAACTCGCTAATTAATGCAGAATTCCATACCGTCTCAGGAACCAATGAATCGAGAAATATGTCATGCGACTGAAACACTGCGAAATATTCACTCACTTTTTGTGTTTCCTTATTCTGAAACTACTATAACACTGTGTTATTTCATTTATGACCGTGTAAATATTTCGCAGTGTTTCCTGCCATTCTCCTTTTCAGGGTGAAGGGTAACTTATGATTTATACAATCAGCTCATGAACGGTCTAAGGCTTCAGCAACAGTCCCGAAAAATCCTCAGTTTCATGTTTTCAAGAACATTGTTTTAGTATCTATTATTATATTAGTCTTGGCATATGTTAGAAGTAGCCTATGTTATAGGTTAATTGTTGATGGAAGAATGTATTGCAAAGAAGAATTAAATATTTAAATAAGTAGAAATATTTTTGTAAATAATATTTTTAAAAAAGCTCAGTTGCTTTAATATACATTCGGGGATTCGTGAGTTAAAATTTTCATATCAACACCCTTTCCCGTATACAACAGAAAAGTAAGGGAGGGATGGCGATACAATATAAATTGTTTAAATTCAATTCTTTTTGTTAAAACTATTAATATAAATAAAAAGTAGTAACTTGTTTCATTTCCTAGAAATTTATAATTTTAACCCTTACTCAATTTTGTTACAAGTAAATATTTTCACTTTTTAATATATTCTAATCTCTTTATATATATCTTAATATGTTGATAAAATAATACGTTAAATTTATGGCAATTCTTGAACATGACATTGATTACAATTTTCAGAGTCCTCTTTTGGAAGTGTGGCCGGCTTTAAGGGGATTTGTTTGGCATCAGGAAGCACGCTGTTTGCGGGCGGAGTCAGGTATTCATAGCCCCTTAAATTCAAGCGCATAGAATTGTACAGCACCCTAAACACCATTTGGGGGGGGGGGTTATACAGTGGCATTTCGTGTACAAGTTCCGGTTTTTCTGCACTCCATTATCTATTGTTTAGTGTTCCTTTATGCCTATGTAAATATAAACCTGCTTCGTCCGTAAAAATAATTAAACGCGGGCCAATAGAGTAAACATTAACATTATTCAGCACCCTATAACAGAAATTACCTCTACTAACATTATTGCGTGGTGGCAATTCCGGAACAACAGTTATCTTATAAGATTTTAATTTTAAATGTTTAGTGGCATTCCAAGCTCAGGTTTGCAGAATTCTTGATTCCTGTGCAAGCTTTATCAGGTTATTCTTTGGATTTCGTTCTAACTTTTCTCCTATGTCATCGAGTTTTTCTTATGTAAGAACACTGAGTTTTACTTTCGGTTTCTTATGAAGAACAGATCCCGTTTCCTTAAATCTATTCGCAAGGTTACGAACCGTTTCTCTGCGGGGTGGAGAAACAGCAAGGAATATGCCTTTCAATCCCCATCTCACTTCTCTATACGAGTTTGTTGTCACATAGGAATCATACATGAAGATTCTGTGTGCTCAAGTATGCGGACCTTTTGGCATTATAACATCACTAACACGCTATAATACTGAAACATGCAGCCTTACAACGTTCAACTCCAGTGCACTACAAAAACTTGGCGTCAGCACACGGAGAGGCGGGAAATTGGAGGTGGAAACAGAACCAAGAAACAGGGCAGGCAAATACCCGTTAAGCCGGCCACGAGCCCAAATGAAGACTCTGTACTTCTCATTATGCTATATAGAGGTTATTTTAGTTATGGGCGGCCTGAGTGCGGCTGCTTACTGTAAAACTGCAACCGCCGTAGCCGGGAAAAAAAGGAGATAAGATTTGCAGCCCATAAAGTTAATATTTTTTTTTAATATTACTGAAAAAATTACCTATTTTAAAACTGATATAATCACTAACCTGTGTTATAAGTGATGTTGAAAATGAAGCCCCTCGGCGGCAATACATTGTCGGCATCTATGCAGGAAATTGCTGCGTTTAATCTAACTTTTCTTCCGTTAAGAACACGGTGGTTCGGAACACGTTTCTTGTTACTGAGACATCCTGTCTTTCTCTCTCCATCTCTTGTAACTTTTTAAATTGTTTCTCTACCTGGAACGCGAGTGTCGGTATACTTTCTTGTAAATCATCTTAACACGTTTCCACAAGAATCCGTTTTCATATTTACATCGTATATACAAATCCGTACTCTTAAGACATTTAACGAAGGACAACCACACACAATTTACACGGACCAATGCAAACACTCGCTGACAAAGTTCCCCTCAATCTAACTACAAGCTGCTACTGCTCATGCGTTTTTCTGCTTTGATGACTGGTTTCACTGTTTTGCCAGCTCATATCTCATTCAACCTAATTCCATCTCTTTTTAAATGCGTGGACCTGGCATTCTTCTTTAGACTCAAGAAAAGACATGATCCTCACGTGAAATTGAACCGGCTAGTTAATAAATAATGCCAGAAAGAAAAAAATGAATTCCAAACATCCGAGTGTTCGTCATAGAATGTTAATAATTAAAATATATAAAATGTTCTATTACTTCTGTAGTTCAGCGAGCAGATTTCTCGATAGAACTTAAAAGCGCATTTATTTAACAGTAAAAAGCACAACGTTCTTTTGTTATTCTTTTTATTATAGTTATAATAATTAAATTAATTAAATAGGCGTCAAGTATGTGCTCATGTATGTAGTAATAAAATTGCCAAGCTGCGTGAAAAAAAAAATGTGCGTTGTAATGTTATCAACGGATTTAAAGGCAAAGCCTTAGAATAGTAGGTCTTTGTTGAAATAGCCTTTACATAGTCGCTCCCCGCTTTTTGTTTACATGGATCTGTATAAAAAGTGTAACTTGCATTGTATCCGGTTTCGTGTTTGGTAACTACCTGCTTTCAGGAAGGAAATGTACTGCGTAACAGCATAGAAACTGTGTAGAAACTTTCATAAAGTTATTCGGCGCTCCTCTCTAGATATTTACTGATTTTATTGATACAAAACTAATTCCTGTGCACAATTGGTGCAGCGCTATATTACATGGACCATTGAGCCACGGTCCATTGTAAGAGCTATGCCATCTATAGTGTAATCTCCCCTACCTGCGTGTGACCTCTATGGACCAATAATTAGAGGGGCTCCGAGAAAGCTGGGTAACCGGTTCGGAGAGGGGCGAGGTGATTAGGCTTCGGCTAATAGCTTCTCACCCCTCTCGTATTCTTTCACTACCAACGACTATTTCCTAGTTCGCCCGAATTCAGTCCTTTACCACATCCACCAATGGAAGCGTGTCGATTTGCCCCAAATGCTTAATTACTCTAGAGATATTTAGGCATATAATAATCCATAGTTATATATAGCTGTGCTTCATTATCTAAAAGCTTTTGCCATGATAAAAGGAATTAATTATGCATCATCGTTGATTAAAGAATTTTTAAACAAATGTTATCATTTCAGTAAACATTTATATAATCAAAAATTTCATTGGATAGGTCTAAAAGCAGTCGTGTGTGCATGAGTTTCATAAACATTTGGGGGGGGGCTGAAATGCAACCCAACACTGTCCAAAATTATGGCAGACTGCTCCTTTATAGGTGTTCCATTGCATAGGTTGGTCAAGTTAAAATGGGGAGCATATGAATCACCTAAACCATCACCTGGATATCTATGAAAAGAGAGGTGCTCTTGATGCACAATTTTCCCCGAACTGAAGTTCATACAAGAGTACAACAATGTAACCTATACGACGATTCTAACAAGTATTAAAATACTTTTGTATCAGAAAGTTGCAATAACTTCTATTGGCGAGGTCAAAATGTAAATAAGTTTTTGCACGAATCTAGGGCAAGTAGTTTAGGAGATAGGGAGATAAAGGAAAGCTTTGGAAGGTTTGTTTTACAATAAAATTGGTACGGTTAGAAATGTTAACTATCCTAACCTTTTGCTTAATGTCGTACAAGCGTAAATATTATCCACAAGCTGCCTAAGCGTGTACGTTTTAATAACAAACTACTGGATATGAAACGTCATTTTTTGCCACATAAAGGTAATTCCAGAGAGACTAGCTTTTTGCGTCCCTGAACTTTCGTTTGGAAAATGTGGCAGAATTTAATTTCGTGTCCATCGGAAGCAACTTTTAAAAGTGATTACATTATTTATCAAATGATTCAAAAACAAGGCTGATTGTAGCTGTCTAAACCTGTGATTGGTAAAATGTGCGCCTATGAGCCTCACGTGATACACACGATAGTTATAAATTGCATCTCATGCTTAGAAAATTGAAATTTGGTGTGCAGTTTCCATAGAAATATTACATGTTCATTATGAGTTCAAATGGGTTTAATGTCAGCAGTTCGATGACAATGAACTTACTCAAAGCTCCTTTCAAGACCTTGAAGTCTCTCGCTTTAATCAGAAGTTTTTTGACAATTTATTCATTTCCAGATTTCTATAACCATACATCACCCGACCTAAAGTCAACAGATTACTTGTTTACGATCAAATTTTCGAACTAGGCAACGAAAAATTGACGATTTTAACATCACCTTCATCAAGTCGGTGGCATTGACCAGGCTTACTGGAGTGAAACAGTAGAAAAAAGAAGGGATGGATACACAAAGAATTCTATTTTCAGCATCTCTTGTGGAGTAACCAGTGCTCTCGGAGATATTTTATGTTTAGAAAGCAGTTGAATGTGTGCATCTGTCATCAAACAGAAATGGGATAAATTTAAAAAAATCGTCAATGTTACATGGATCGCTCTGTATTAAATGTTTTGTTATTCTTTAGACTTATTGTTACCCTCTTTGTCTTCATTATAACATCTCCTGGAAAGCGCATTTGCTTCTGTTCTACATTTTAAGCTTTTAATTACTAATCAACATTTAAGGTTTTCATATTTTCCTTATATTCCATAAATGTATTCCTACATATTCTTGTCTCATTTCATCGTAAATATGTATATAAATCCAAAACAGGAATCTATAATAAGATATGGCAGCCCATTAAAAACCTAATTTACTCATATAAAATATTTTAAATGCTCGTAAGAATACTTTTTAAAATTAAAAAAGAACGACATGTTTATGTGCACAGTAATCGGTAAGAAGCAAATTTTATTTAGAATTTTCCTTTAGCGAATTAGAAAATCACAGAATTCGGAGGAAATTCTAGAGCATATTATCATTCTAGTAAAGCCAAAGTATGAACACAAATTTTGATTAGCAAGACATTTTCCCCCCATTGATTTATTTTTATGGTTTTAGATATAAACTGTACTCGCTTATTCAGTGGCGAATCGCAGTCGGCAGCTCCCGTACTTCAACTTCGCTTCCTCCTATAGCATGTCCTTGAATCTTCTGCCGGTGTCACGGTAGTATACATTCACTCTTGAAAATTATTTAGACTATTGACTCAGTAGGTACACAATTATGTGCATCGGTGTTATGTTGAATACGAATCAGCTTAGGAATTTTTTCAGAATTTTCGTGATTAATTGACTCCTTCAAGATTTGCAATTCACGATATTATGTACTCATTTTAGTCTATTTATTTAGTACAAAGAACACAAGATAAAACATACAGTTTAATAAATAAAAAAATAGACCAAATTAGAGCACATATTGAACGTTTATCAAAATCGTTGCTCAAATTAGCATAACATTGGATATTTTGGAATGTAATTAGCAATGAAATTCGAAAATCAGCATTCAGTGTTAAAATGAGGTATATACCAGAATTTTAATATGAGATATAGGGTTACCGTGTAACCCTACACGGTAGCCATTTGCACCGTTTTCTCACTGAAAGATATATCAATTAATTAGTCTCAATGAAAATTAATCATATTACCTTTTTACAATTACCGTTTTAATAATTCCATTAGCCATACACAGATGTCATCCAAGTGATAACTACTCGCGGCTTATTATTAAGATGAGTGAACACAAAATAACAATTTCTGTCCGTTCTGTGACATCTGGTCTTCAATCCGTTGTCACTAGAACGTATGTAGTGGGGCTACTAGCGGAACCGTTTACGAACAGAAAATTTATCACCCCACAAAAGATTCAATTGTCCAAATGAGAAACCAGCTTGAATTGCATTTATTTCTAGAATTTTAGGGAGTTTCTGCATATCGGTTAATCTTTTACTCCAACTCTAAGGTCAGAAAATTCAGCCTTAGCTCCTTTTCGTTTAAATGGTCGTTATATGATTCCCGTTATAGCATCAACTTGAAAATTTCAAAGAAAAAACCTGGGGCAGCCTATAATGAGTTGCAATTCATCCTAAATTTTTTGTCAAGGAACCGAACGCAATTTGTAGTTAACCAAAATTCGTACCAGTGCCCTTACCCTGTATTCGCTATCATGGTCCACACTATTAAAATTTATAAAACGTAGAAGCGGTATCCTTAAACAAGCAACTCAACTAACCCCCTCTTTAACATATTCACGTCATAACAACTCAGTTAAATTAATATCAAAATGTATAACTTTACTCCTTTGCAATTTGATTCTTTCTTTTCACTGTTCCATAAACGTTTCAAGTGCTATATATAAATATATACACAAATAGATATGTCTGGCCATCCAATTATCTAATGACCGGCATGGTGGCGGGGATGCCATTGACCGATCGATCATGGCCAGTTGGGCTGTATTAGGAGTAGAGAAGCACAAGAGTTGGCGGTAGAGACACTAGAAGTGAGAGAGTAATAAATTCTAATGTATTTAAAAAGGTATGTACTCGCCCATGTCACGCGAGGAGATACTGGAACTTCTACCTCCATTTTGCTCAACTTTCTACCATCAGTTCATGAGAAATTAAATGCATCTCTTGAGTGGCAAAGCTCTTTTAAAGTATGGGGATACTACTAATTTATGAATTGCGTTACTACTTTGAACTCCATCTTCTGAGAATTTCTCTTCCAATAATCCCTTTATAGCACGAGCTGACTCTATACGGACATGTGAATCATAAATAAATAAATAGTGATTATACGTAATATTTGCCATTTAGTAGACTTGACTGTAGTTTTAGGTATGTACTGTTTCTTTCACTATTTCATTACACTGAGTTACTATACTTCGGTCAATGTAGCATCTCGAAAAATTGTGCTTGCGCCTGCTCCAGCAGCCCGCATATTCTTCAGTGATATTTTATTGGCCAATGCAATCCCCCTCCGCCGTATTAGTCATCAGGTAATTAGATGACCCTATATAACAGAGTTCTTCGTATGTACTTGAAAATAATCTGAGACAAAGTTACAGAACAATGATTAACCATTTTTGCTGAAAACGAATTCATTTTACTCATAACGTCCTTTGCAATAACGTAGACAACGTATATGAGAACAATATCATGCTCTATATGACAACCAAAATATGAGACTCCAAAAAGAAGCAAAATATCTAGGAATTTACACAGATGAGAAACTAAACTTTAGGAAACATACTGAATACATACGAAAAAAAAATCCGAAAACGTTATGATGAAATTAGCAAGATTAGTTCAGTTAAATTTTAAAATTCCATTAAATGCCATAACAACATACCACACGAGCATCTTTGTTTCAATAACAACTTATGGAGCAGGGGTCTGGGCTCTGAAGATGAAGGATGTACAAGTAAAAACTCCACTAAGAAGATCACAAAGGAAGGTGGTATTAAGATTTACAGGGGCATCAAGCACTTTGCCCACTATGGTCATTTTAGTGGTTAAGGAATATGGCGAATTGAGTTATTGGTTAAATTAAGAGGCGCTGTTTATTGGTAGAAGAAAGATAACCTAGATAAAGTAAATGTAATAATTGACAGTTAATGCAACAACTTAAAGGAAATAAACATAAATCAAAAGTACAATGACAGCATGAATGAGGAAATACGGAGGCAGGCAGGAAAATTTTCAACTTATTTAATAACATTTTTGATAGATTAAAACTAAAAGATATACAACCTGCCAAAAGCATAGTACATAACCTTACAGGCCATTGACTTTACATAACTTACTGGAAAAAAATAACAAAACACAGGATCATATGTGGAGATTTTAATCCAGAGCACGTGTTATTTGAATGTACACGCTATTTAGAACTGGTGAGAAAAGAAAGGGAAATGTTAAATGATCATCTGGTGCACATATACTTAGAAATGATGGTCTGTATAAATACCTTGAGCAGACTGCATTCAAAATAAGCCATCTAGCAAGGGAAGAGGTGATACCACAAGAGCGATAATAAGAATAAACGAAGAAGCAGAGGAAGAAGTAAGAAGATCAGAACGCAAACATATACAAAGACAATCCCAAAACACAAATAACTTAACAAGAATAGAAAATATACAAGATAACTTAATTAAATCAACAGGAAGAGAATTTTATAGGAGAAGATGAAGACAAGAAAAAAGGGAGTGATGAAGGAGACGAAGACACCTAAATTTATAATAGACAGAAATAAAGAAATCTGAAGTAGAGAATGGGGAGGAAGATGAAGACTTTTACCTACAAGAGTTTTGGGACCGGGAATAAGATGGAAGTAGGAAGATTACAGAAGGAGATTAAAGGGTTTTGAAGATCCGCGGTAATGAGCGACGGGAGAATGGAGAAGTCTTATCCGGCGAGGAGGAGCAGAGCGCGTGAAATGGTGTAACCAGGGGTTCAGGAAGATCAAGAGAGATTGAAGAAGGGACGGTTGGAAAGAAACGATGAAAAGTAATACGGTGGAAGCGAGGTGATAGTGTTTAATAAGTTAAAGTGTTAGGATAAATAAATGAAATGAGTAGGAAAAATTGATAGTGATAAATGAACTTTAAGTGAAGTAAGTTGTTAAAGCGAAGGTGATTAGTATAATTGAGATGAGTTGAGGAGACTTGAAAGAATAATAAGTGTAATATTTAAATATTGAGTGTAAATTTAAGAGAAATTCCTATAAAAGTACTGGATACCAATAACAATATCGCTGGTAACCAGTGGTCAGAAGTACAGTAATGTAATAAATTAGGATAGAATAGCTGGGCATCAGCTACAATTCTTACTGACCCCCAGTAATTTCGTTAATTTGGTAGATTTTGGAATAGTAAATTGGGAATAGTTTATTAAATTTATATTTTGGATTAATTTAATTAATTTTCAGTTGTTTTTTATTTTATTATTTTAGTTCAGTTATTACGAAAACCTGTGTGCTAGAAAAGACAAATCTTTCCATTTGTAGAGTGAGCCAGGAAAGCTGAGGCAATTTGGAACCAAAATATTCTTGTTGATCAAAATTACGTAAACGATGTCATACCTTAGTTAAACATGACAATGATGAAAGGTGGAAGTAATGTACTACAGGTTAACCACTTATACTTAACACTAATACTGCCCTCATTCGTTGCTTAAACTTAAACCAAATCAAAGGGCTTCATAAACAGAAAAACTCTATGACTATACTTTAACCTTACTTGTTTAAATTTTGCAAGCAGCTCGATAAGTTACAAAAGTATGTAACTAATGTCATCACAACATGCTCGTTGCGACTCACTGTATCATCTGTTTTGCTTGTTAACAGAAGGGCACTTTCATGCGTAAATAGAATCAGATTAATTGGAACAGTACTAGATAAAAACAAATATGTAAAGTTTATTTTGTGCTTACGAAATAGACAGAATAAGAGAATGACATGCTTTTTAACAGCTATTACAAGTTGAGGTAGGAATTGAAACCATTTATTCATATCATTTGTTGACCGATGTGTTAGCGAGTCTCTTTCTGGTAACCGCGGTTGCCGCAACACACCACTGGAGAGCGCTTTGCGGTAAAGAGGGTCGACAAACTCGCGTTAGTTCACTCAGCTCGCTCAGATTATCATATGTCGCTTGAGATGGTTCCCAAGTATACAAACGCATGCCATGCATTCTACAGACCGAAGTCTTACGCTAGATTTTACGTTAAAATCAATTCATGACATTTATAGTTTCAAAGTGACAAGATTCTTAAGGATTTTATTTTATAATATAGATATATTTTTTCTAGCTACTACATATGTTCATGTATTTGGCAGTATTATTGTTTATAATTTGAGACATATCTAAAAACCTTCCTTCCACTTAATCATCTGTTATCTTACACAGCGGTTATGGATGTTTTGTTTCTTTTAAATACAAAATATAAGGTAGTTCAACTGTTAAATACAAACCTCTCATTCAGGTAGAGTAATGTATTCGCTACAGATTTTGAGAGCAAGGCATTGATTTTAGCGTGGCGCTTATATTTACTTATGAAAGGGAGATAATTAATTACACTTCTGTGTACATTAGCGTTGTGCTTATTACTGAGGAATGTCATGGATAATCATATGTACACATAACCTTCGGCTCTATCTATGGAAATTAACCAAGTTCACTCAAAACTGTTGAAGTGCTCAACGTGTTTGCGAGCATCATTTAAAGACGTTACTAGATAACTAATAGATGACAATAGTTTACGTCCTTTCAATATTTGTCATTTAAGTAGGCATCATTTTCCACATTGACAGGGAGTTTTGCATTTATGAACATAGCTTATAACTGAGAGGACAGAAATAAGGTAGATTATTTTATGATGGTTCATTTTGTTTTAAACAATTTAATTATTTTTTATTCTAAAATGAAATGGAGTTGGACAAGGCTGCCGTTTTCGCCTATGTTTTATATATACATACAGACTGGTAAGCAGGTCTGTCTCATAAATAAAGCTGATAATATAACTTAATAAGAGCAAAAAAGGCAAATACCTTTTCCTCCATCTCTTAGATTTTGCAGGAAAATATTTTATCTAGAAAAGGTATGTCAATGCTGCTTAAATTTTTACATAGTTAAGTTAAATTAGGATGCGCTAACTGCAGATACCTCGCAGAGTTTGTTTTCGTATCCTTACTGCAAAACAAGTTCATAACTAGGCATTGTTCATATTTTAAAACTTTTTAACGTTAATACTCTTAAGACAAAATTAAGCTCAATGATGCAAATTATAATTTTGTGAATTAAATTAACCCCATTAACATTTCAGATAAATCCAACAACACGCCAAGCCAAAATGGAATTAGAAAATTTGGTTCCATTTATAGTATGAAATTATCCAATAAAATGATTATAAATGAAATATATATTTCAAACGATGTGTTTGATAAATGACAGAATAGTTTAGATTAAAAATTTATGGTGAACGAAAAAAGAATGAATTGCATTTATTTTTCAGATGGCCAAGTTATTGTGGTCTCTCCGTAAAACCAATGAACTGCTGGAAATAATGAAATATCATGACTTAAATATATGCTTTTAAAAATAAAAATCAACGTAATTCATTGAAACCGAGCAAAAAATAGTAATTGGATAAAAATAATTGAAAAGTTATATGTTTGAACTACTTAGAGCAGATGACAACATATGGGCAAAATATACATATAGAAAGAAAGCAATATTTCAATATAATTGTGGTACAATGAGAAGTAACTTCAAAAATAATACAAGATAAATTAAATGAAAACTTTAAAATGTTCATTTTTTAGAGTAGTAGCTCAAAGCTTCCTTAAACGTTTGAAAAAGAAGTGTATAATTTGGAAATGGGGTATAAATATATAATTAAAACATATTATTGATATTAACACACATTAGGAATGACCGAAAGTCATATCATTAAAATTATAATTTTGGTTAGATAGATTAAAGAAATTGGAAGACTAAGACTGCGTTGCAAGAACGATCTATCATATTCTTTAATGAGCGGAACAGGACAACAGGTGCAATCCTTGAAAAGTAAGATGATTAATTTTAAAATGGATGTGTAAACAAAAATGTTCGCTCTATTCAGTGATCTGAAAACTAAATAAATCATACATTTTAAAGATAAGCATTTGTACACAATGTGAAAATTCGCGAGCCCCCGCTCTCTATATATATATTTTACACGCGCTAATCGCTACATAGAGAGGCATACAAGCATTGCCCACTTGCGCTACGCTTTGTATGCGGCGAACGCGATGCTATTTGCGAACGTTCAATGTTGATAATGTAACTAATAATTAGCGATGTCATCGAAAATGAATGAAATAATATCACTTAAAATAATAAGAACAACAACAACAAAAGCAGCAGCATGGCCAACCCGTTCCGGCGATGTTCGAACAAAAATCCACCTTTTCTTACGTCTTACCACTTATTCTTATTCCGATGGGTACAGTTACGCTTTCTTAGGTATTCGTTTATTATCGATTATAGATGATTCGTTCGATTCTTCTGGTTGCTATGTATCTTATCTTTGATGTTATGTTCGTGCTGATCCTGTCGCATTTCTTCTTTTTTACTTTTGTCAATGGGCCTGCAGCATTTGACATGTCACAGGTACACCACTTCCGCAGACTGTGTTCTATTTCTCTTCTTAGGTCTAACTATTCATGTCTCATATCGTATAGGAGGATGTATATACAGTTTTAATTTCATTTCTTTTCTAATTTTGCTTCCTAGAGTTCTATTTATCGTTCCAAATATGGACTAAAATTGTATTAACTTTCTATAGTCTTTTTGGTAACTCATATCACATCCCAGATAGCATAAATGTGACACCTGTTCAATGGATCTATTCTAATTTTTACTAGAATTCCCCTTTAAATGTCATAACTTTTGTATTCTGAATAGATATTTGGCAATTATGTTTTCAAAAATCTTCAATTAATTTTTGAAGATCAATTTCATTTTCAGCTAATATTATAATATCGTCTGCAAACATTATAGTATTTAATCTAAAGTGTTTTGTACTAACATTCCTTCCTTCATTTCAAATGTTTGCAATCAGTAGGGACTGAGTCAATAAAATAATTAATAAGTATGGGTGAAGGTTAACACACTTTTCGTGCCCCGTGATTTATACAAAAGCAAATAGGTTGCTTCCATATTACTGGATGATTCCAAGTATAAATTTATATTAAAATATAAACGTTTTACACATTGTATGAATTGTTTAGGGATACCTAGTTCCTGGAACAATCTAGAGAAATTCTATATATACTTTATCAAACGCCTTTTCAAAATCAATAAATAACAAATGTTTTTCTAAATTTTTTCATGTAATTTATCTATAATCTGATTTAAAATACACAGACCATATGTACAGGATATCCCCTTTCTGAAGCCAATTGTTCCTTGGTTAATCGTGCTTCTGCAATCATTTGTATTCTTTTAGATAATATCTTGGTCTTGTAGCCACTGTTTAATAATAGTTCTGTAATTTGATGGCTCATTTCTGTCTTCTCTTTTATAAATTGTTAATATTTTTTCTTGTTTCCAAGAAAATGGTATGCTCAGAAAGTGTAATAACCGCAGTTTTAAAAACATATTTCTGCATTTTAAGACATTTGAGTTGTAAGTAATTTCTTTAATTTGTACATCCTCTATAGCTTTCAGCTGACTGCTGTGTTTCATGGGCATCTTTGTTTAGTCACATGTTCTGAAAGTGATTTATCCATTGTTTCTCGTGTATTAGATTTTGTATATAGACTATTTTATCAATTTATTTAGACGTATACTTATAAACAAATTATTATTTCCCTTATACAAAAGAGTCGGTTCTGGTGCTTCAGTAGTAACCATACGTGCATCGTAAATCCAAGATCCGAAATGAATACCGGCCAGTATCTACAGATTATTTTGTGTTGTAAAGATGTGAAGTATGACTTCTTTCGGAAGAGATGTAAAGTCTTAGGTCCAGTTTTGTAGATTTACAGGGCGTAAAAGAGCCTCAAGCCTGAAAGAAGTCTCTAAACAAAATTTATTTATTTATTTATCGGCAGTTTTCGCCCTGAAAACTAAATGGGACCCTAATGATCTAAGATGTTACAGAGCGTCTAAACCAACTAAATAAGTCATGAAAAAGTAATTTCAGATTAACATTTTGGAAACCACTTCATAAGAATAATTGATTCAGCAAAATGAGCGGAAAAATATTAGGTGACCAAATTTTTACTTTTTGCTGACATAGTTAATGAAGTTGTATTGACGACTTCTTTGGATATCTGGACTTATAATGTATACACAGACAGTAATGTTATTATTGCATTTTATAAACTGCTCTTAAGGACATGCCTTTACTGCTTCAGAAAAACCTTAGAGAGTTCCGTTTAATGTGTTGTGAAGGCAAAGTGTTATTAGGCCAGTGTTAAGTTGCTCCTACGACTGCAAAGTGCGAAGCTAATATTTCTCTGAAAATCGCTTTGTGCACGTAGTAGACATAAAATAAGTTCTTCCTTAGCAACGAAAGCGCTTGAGATTTTACAAGAAACATCTTTGCCCTGGGGCTTAGGGTAGAAGAGATTCCCACGCTACTCAGTCTCGACGCTATTAGTGTGTGTTTGTGGGGGGAGAGCAAAGAGTAGGCTGAATAGGTTCCGCAGAATGGAATACCCTGGGCTGAAAAAAGAATACCTGTGCATGGAATGAGAAGTAACTTGCAACATCTTGACACTCTAGCTTACCTACGTATTTATTGTTCCACTTTGCTATCGCAAGAATGTCTCCTTCTTAAGAGACGTATATAATAATAAGGAACAAGTTACTCGGAAGCCGTTTTTTACTATTGTGCTTAAGGCAACGTGCATTTCCTCTGGTATATTATAAGCTTAATCATTTTGGACTCATCATATTCAAGTTGCTTATGGTTAAGTAAGCAAAGATTAAAAGGATATCATGGTTCACGTGAGTGGGTGAACGTGTGTGTAATACTGTTGAAACCATTGTGGTTAAAGTATAATTTCAGCGAGTGAACAAAATAAATCTACAATCATTATCTAACGCTTCATTTTCGTGCCTATGCACTATTTAAAAAAAGTTAAACCTTATTCACAATAACAACTATAGTAATCGCAGAGTTGTTGGTTTCACTTAGTTTGATAGTTAACATGGGTGTATAAAAACCGATGGATTTCCTCATTGGCTTCCAGAAGTTTACAATGAGGTTCAGCAAAAATAATAATTATTTAGCAGAACAAGGTAAATGTCTGAGCCTTTTAATTAAAATATGTTTAAGAAATCAAGCTTGTGCGGCCCTGAGTTACGTTCTAAGTATTCCTAACCACTGTGCAAATCAAGGTTAGCATACTACCATTTAATTCCTGTCTGTCTCTGTAACAGACAGTATATTTTAATTCTAATTATGTCTAGTTATGCTTAGTACCATCCTTGGGTGCTGGACATATTCAGCGTCTTTTCCTCTAATCCAGGTTTTTTTACCTATGCCGTTCAAAACTGTTTTAGACAACTGCAACAGTACTCGTACCAGGCGGAAGGTATTTGCTGGTTTGGTAGGCGATATCCACGGTATTCGCTGACATATGCATCAAGAATGTTACGATTTTTATGTTAAGCATATGCAGTTTATTTATTGTGCTAATATATTTTTTCCTCCGTTTCTTCTAGTCACGTCTAGCTTAGGAGCTATTTTCTCTTCTTATTGACCCCATAATACCGAATTAATGTCCATTCCTCCAAACAATTTTTCATTCATTGATAGTATTTTTATTTGGTTTATTTACGGACACTCTTTAACATCTCAGGTCATCAGCGTCCCATAAAATTCAGGGCGTGAAACGGCCGAAAATTTTTGTTCAAAGGCCTCTTTTCTCAGGCTTGAGGTTCTTTATATGTACGACACAGGGCCTACGGCTTTACTTCCCTTCCGAAGCCATACTTAGGATTTTTACGCCCAAAAAATTCATCGGTTCTGGCCGAGATTGAACCCGCGATCTTGGGTTTAGAAGGCAAGTATGGTTACCATTAGACCACCAGGACCGACACATTGAAAGTAAGAAACGGACATAGAAGAAAAATAATATCTTTAAAGAACACAGTAAAGTTTAAACATTTATTCATTTGAAAATATTTTAATATTATCATCATAGAGACACTACCATGAAAACGTCACGATATAAGCAGGTTAAGACGAACTTTGGATGCACGCTGTGAAAGACACAAAGTTTAAAACATATGAGATCGTTTACGATGACAACACCTTCGCTGATGCTCAAAAGCGACGTTCTTGTGCCTGCAGACACTAAAGGAAATTTAACCGTGTCCATATGAATATGGCGTGCATTTCAGGAGACATTGTATGACAGGCGACTCGTATCCTTCGTTTAAGATAGCTGCAGACTTTTTGTTGCTTTATCTCGCACATCTTACTTCGATATATCACAGAAAAATGTCAACTATCATACCCTACGATCAAGAAGGCCATAGTATAGTTCCCAAGATCCCGGTGACTTCTGGAATAGGCATGATTGAGATGTGGCGTTTAAGGTATGCACTGTCCAACTGAAGCCGATGGTTCGACACCAGTGCCAGAGGAACGTCCTCCAATAGTTCTGCTTGAGTTAACTTTTTTATCAAGAGTGCCAAGAGTGAAAGTGGACAAGCGGTTTAAGGAAGGAACTTGGCAAGTATCTCACTAAATAGGCTGTGGATTATTCTACTATGGTTGATTTTAAATGCAAAGTATGGTAGACAATTTCAAGTGCTAAATATACTTATATTAATATAATTTAACAGTCACAAAATATGTACAATTTGATGAAACATTATTAATCTTCAACTTCAAGAATATTTCGAATCAAATGTTCATTATTCCAAAATATGTACTTTAATAACATATTTAAATTAAATTTAAAATTATTGAAACACTAACTTAATTTTAGTACATTACAACTGATATAGGTAATGCAAAATTATCACTTTCTTAGCGAGTATTTAACTTACAAATTCTGCTACAAATCTTCCCTATATAATCAAACTATGTTGGAAGAATTCATTTACAAAACGGGCCCAATATTCTTCTTCTTTTACATGAGTAAACCAGACTGAAAGCCAACACACAATTTCAATACTGAAAGATAATAAAATATAAATATCGATAACAGTTACATATAATAAATAATTAATTAGTTACCTAACTCATAGTTTTCATCACCGATAATGAGACAGGCTCCAAATGTACCAAATCTCAAAGAAGAATTTTGTGGGTAAGCCTTGCTGAAGGATATCGTCGCACAACCATGGAACACGAGTTCCCACCTGGACAGACTCTAGCCTCGAGAAAGAACAAGCCCGGAATCCACAAATTATCTACACCAAGGATAGAGCGAACTTGTATGTGCAGGCAAGTAGAGCGATAAAGAAAAGGAGTTGGAAACCATGGCGCTACCTAGGAGTAAAATAAGGAATGAAAAGCTAGAAGATTCGAGAAAAAGCCCAGGAGTGAGAAAGCACACAAACCTAGCCGAATACATATACCGATAATCGAGAAAGCGCAGAAATATCCAGCCTGTCAGACAACGCTGGAAGAAGTAGCACCCAATGGTGTGGTTTCCGACAATCCCACAACACACTTCGACACTCCAGCAACCTTGTATTATCTCAATCTGTCGTCGGTCGTAGTAACTATACTTGCCTCGTAGACCCAAAGTCGTGGTTTCAATTCCGGCCAAGGGCAATGAATTTTAGGGCGTAAAAACCATAAGTGTAGCTACCTTCAGAAGTGAAGTAAAGCCGTGGGTTCCGTCTCTTAGATTTATGGTGCGTAAAAAAACCTCAGGCCTTAATGAACAAGCCTTTGAACAAAATTTATCGGTCGTTTCACGACCATGGGATGCTAATAAGCAGAGATGTTAAAGAGTGCCCTTAAATAAACAAAGTATTTTTTTAATATCAATGATCGTATACAGCGAGAATTTTTGTTGGAACATTAGTGCATGTTGTGTCTGTTGACGGTGCTGTCATTGGAGAGGAGACTCTCATCGTTGGCGTCCTTAGTGATATCCAAGTCTACAGCGGCGGCTCTTATACTCAGATGTGAATTCTTACTCGTAAATACATTGTCTGTGTCCCTTGACCTCGTTCTAGATGTACCTGAGCAGTGAGCCTCGGAATACTTGAGCTCTGGTAGGCGACGATCCGGAAACAGTTCCCTGCAACATCTTTTAGCCTCCTGAATATCGCCCGCAGCCCCCGCATGGAGTTGGACCATGCCGACGTATTCTGCTTGAGGGAACATCTCATATTCAATTTTGCTGTCGGTGCTCTTACTTTTGCACTCACAAGCTTCAGACACTTGAACCATGAACGGTAACGGACAGCAGAATTTGAACTTTTATATCCAATGCTGTGAAACATTTTGGTTCATATAATCTTCCGATTATTACGTATATCCTGTTACTTATTAGCTGTATTCTTCTGGAAAATCCTGAAATGAAATTAAAAATTAAATATAGAAAGCTGAAACCGGAACGAAGACCTGGAAGGCAGTTGAATAAATACATCAACTACCTTGAGATCTATAACTATTAGAAATAAATGTTTCTACTCAAATACATCATATGAATCAAATTATGGTTTACGCCCTCCACCCACCTATACTTTTATGTATTTATTTAATTAAAATTGTTTTACTTACATCATTATACGTCCATTTCAATAACACACAAACGCACCGAGTTAGAGAAGTACTCACTGGCCTAGTTGCGTTTTGCGGGATGCCTAAAATAGATTATGAACGGTTTAAGTCAGACACCCAGTACATTAGCTGTATTAAAAATAAATCTACTTCTTTTTCCTCCTGCGCATTTTGAAAACTCGAACTTATGGATTTCACCGAGTAGTACAGAACGATTTATTTTGCTGCATACATTGCCTTTGGCGCACTGACCTACAATAGCTATACACTGGAAATGCACACATGATCGCTTCCTTGGGCTAGTGGTTACCATTGTCGACTGCTATCCGAGAGATCCGGGTTTTGATTCCCGGTACATGTTTAGAAAATTTTCTAAATTAAGGAGGTCTGGAACGGAGTTCACCCAGCCTCATGAGGGTAATTAGGGAGCTGCCTGATGGGGAGGTGGCGTCCTTCGATCTCTAAAGCCGTGTGATAGGCAACCGGCGGCCAGCATTCTGATCATATACCCCCTGCAATACTACCCTCTATCAATGGAGTAGAGATAGCAGAGGTCGCTGCGGCACGCCATGACCCAATCTCGGACTAACGAGCCATCGAGGAGTGCGCTTTTGAAGTGTGATATCTAATGTTGACTATCAAAAGTTTTTTCAGAATAATGAATGGTAACATATTTGAAACTGAAGACTTTTTTTCTTTTTCTTCTTCCAAGGTTACTTCGCATTTATCCCAACTAGAGAAAGCGAAAGGGAAAAATAATCGCACAAGGAACAGAACTGATGAATGATCCATAGGGGCAAATTATTTTGTTTGCGATTTTTTAATTTAATAACTGTAATATTAACAAATTTCCCTAGGTGTTAATTATGCATCAATCAACCTGAGAAAACAAAACGATACACTTATGCGACAGTATAAACTCACTCGAGTTAGCTGAACATCGCTTCGACACACCAGCTCGTAGCTTTCAGCTTGATTGATGTGAAGCAAGCTGACGCATCACAGGTTCAGCAGCATTCATTAGCAACAGCATAGGCTGTGCAAAAAGTTATCGTACATTCAAAAGACTGTGGGATAAAAGGATCAAGCAAAATAAAAATATAAAGCAAAAATAATTGAAGCTAAAATGTTATACCTTCTATTTTGTAGTATTAAATTTATAACAATTTACATTACTAAACATGTTACTTGAGATAAAAATACGTCTTTTTATAAACACAGTAAGTAGAAAATGGGAGGATATATCTTAGAATCTGAATTAAGTGAAAACAGCCAAATAAATAAAATTAAATTAAATAACTTTCATATCGAAAAATTGATAATAAATTAGTTCAGTGTATATTATTTATATTTATCGTTTATAATATTTAATAAATTACAATTAAAGTATTTTAATCCTATAAATGTTACATAAGTATACTTTGGCCATTTTATTCTCAATCTCGCAAATGTAGCCACAACTATTTTCTGTACTCACATCAAGTAAAATACTTATACATTTGAATATAATTTGGTAGAGTTTTTCATAATAAGGTTTCATAATATATTTTTTAAATTATTGCTTTTGATGTGTTCTCCATCGCTCAAAAGGTTCTTTTAAAAGGGCCTATGCTGGATGAACTACTCTCCTCGATTCATATCTCCGATTCATTGCAGCAACATAATTCCACGCATACCTGGTTGTTAATATAGTAGGTAAATGTACATGTTTGTAAAAAAATGTGAAATGTCAATGGGACGTAGTTATATGATAGAACCTATACTTAAAATTACTGCTAGAATATATTAGCAACTAGGTGTTAATATGCAATAATTTGCTGTAATATGCACTTAAAGTAAATATCTTCATATATATATATATATATATATATATATATATATATATAAGCTGCTTTTTTATATTTTTATACAGGGTTTTTCAAAAATTATTTGTAACTTCAATAACTGGTAATTCCTAATTTTATAAATAATCTTCAAACTTCTCTCACTGACTCGTTACACAAAAATAGAATTTTTGTGCATTACCACCCGTTCACTGCGTATACAACTTTTTTGGGTTCATGTACAGTGTGTGCGATGAAGTCCTTCAACTCGTGAATTGTCGTATGTTTTCTCAGGAACACTTTCCTTCAGATAGGTTCACAATCAATTACCTACTGGGTTAATATTTGGCTATCTTACATAAAAGTACTGGCACAACAAATGCAGAAATTTTATCTAACATTTATTTTATCGGATTAAAGATGCAAGGTGGTACCCCATTCTGCATGAATATATTTTTATATTCCGATTTTTTAAACCGGATATATCATAATTTTTATAATAACCATGATCTTTTATTGTAACACTTGTTGCTACTCCATTTTCAGTCACACCAAATATAGTCTTTAAATCATGGAGCTCTTATTCGATGACTGAAAAGTGAATTATTCGAAGACCAAATCCTACCATCATGGTGTATACGCCACTCTTAAGATGGAAAGGTGCTTCACCAATCCATAACATATTATGAAGCCACCCATAAGCAATCGTCTGCATAGCAAAATTATTTATTTGAGCTTTGTCTTCTTTTAGTTTTGACAACATTTGCATTTTGTAGGAATACAATTTAAGCTGAATCTTCAGTATTCACTCTAAAAATTTGTGCTGCTCATCACTAAACGCCTTGCAACTTTATTAGCACTATGATCGCCATACTCGTTCACATCTGTAGTAGTGGGTGCTGGTGGTCTAGTGGCAACCATGCTTGGCTCCTAAACCTATAACTAGAAGTTCCAAGCCCGGAAGAAACTTCTAGTTATAAGTCTGACTCCGGCCGTGAAAGCTTCCGACTACTAATATCGCGGGTTTAATCCGGCCAGGATCGTTGGCTTTTTTTTTCGGGCGTAAAGTATGGCTTCCTTTGGAAGGGAAGTAAAGTCGTGGGTCCCTTGTCGTAGATTTAAAAGAACCTCAAGCCTGAATTTGCTTCAGGTCTTTGAGCAAAATTTATCGGCCGTTTCACGCTCTGAATTGAATGGAACACTAATGACCTGAGATGTAAAAGAGCGTCCTTAAACAAAACAAATAAACAACAATATTACAGTAACTTGCATAATTTCACTAATTTCTATATCTATTTGTACTGTAATTTTGTAGGTTTATCTGATTAATTTGCATCTATGATATATCCAGTTTCTTCAATATTCTATGCAAGCCTATGAACAGAACTGAAATTGCATTAACCAATAATTAAATCATTTTAGCTACGAACCACACAAAGACTTCTGTAAAACTGAGTGCATGTTCGTAAAACATTGAATAAGTCCAAGTTAATACAATTTTTCCCACAAATGTATTTTATTAAAACTTTCCAAAATCTGTAAATCGACCACGGCAGTCAGAAACAATTTTTTTGTTACGGTGCTGAAAAAAAATTATTTTATTTGTAAAAGCTAGTGCCAAATTTTTTAATTTGCGTTAAAAATAAGAAAATATGAGCAATTAAATTTACTTTTTAATTTTGAAATTCCCAATATATCCCTATATACTTCACAATGTATTAATATAAATTCATCGGGTGGGCGGATTTATAATTTCGAAGATCACAATTTGTATAAGTAGGTTGGAATAGAAAGAAACACCACCCCTAGGTGCAAAGCATGGTTGCTTCTGCTAGGATTTTAGTAAATTTACATATCCATAAAAGAAGGAATATATAAGATGAAAACATTGACGCTAGACGCTATTGTCTTTAAAATGAAGAACGCGCGTTATTTTATGCCATTTCAGCGACTTTTGGAAGGCAAAGAGGTCTTACATTACTGTTTTAGTAGACACTTTTTCCCCAGCTTTTACGGATATAAGGAAGGTGGTGCGGACTTCTTTGTGTGAAGCTCTAGCTGATTCACAAAGGGATAGCACTCATTATGAGTACAAAGGGTGCTGTTTTATTAATCCTTCCGTGCTGAATTACTAATTCGCAATGAAGAACACTTAGTGCGTCTTGTTTGCTGCTGTGAAGTGATACCTGTGTTCATAACGCACAATATCTCTTTAAACTTCGTTACGTAGGCCTTATTTCTTTTGCTTCTTATTCGAATAAGCAAGTATAGCAGCTGCATATGCTATAACAGTAAAGGGAAGTATATTAGTTTTACCTCTACAACAGTCCTGGTGATGTAGTGGTAACCATACTTGTCTTCTAAACCTAAGATCGTGGGTTCAAACCCGGCCAGCATCGAAAGATTTTTATCGGGCGTAAAAATCCTAAGTATGGCTTCCTTCAGAAGGGAAGTGAAGCCGTGGGTCCCGTGTCGTACATTTACAGCATGATAAAGAACCTCAAGCCTGAAAGAAGAGGCCTTTGAGCAACATTCGTCAGCCGTTTCATTCCCTGGATAGAATGGAAGCTGATGACCTGAGATGTTAAAGATCGTCCGTAAATAAACATGTCAAAAATACCTCTGCAACAAAGGACTTGGTGTTTAACTTGAATGATACTGCTACTAGTGAATAGAAATCTTTTTAATATATATGGTTAAGCATGACTTCGTGTAGCAATGATATAATTGTAGGCATTTAGACTTTATCTTAGCTAATTTTTATGACGCATTAGTGTGCATGGTGAGAAATTTTTTATGGATATTTAGGTTTGTTGCATATATTTTAAATACAAAAACGTTAATAAAAATAAAAATACATAAACCTACCAAACAGTAACGAAGGATTCGTATAAAAAGATAGTATTTAAAATAGCATATCTTCATGTATATGTTGGACATATTTTCATTTAAAGCACGCGGAAACTGCTACAGTTTACTCTAATGCTTCAGGTTTTTATCATGTCCAATAATGGATAATGTTGCCCCATAAAGTTTTGCTTTTCTCTCCATCTCATTTTTTGTTGTCCTTAGGTGCAAATGCCTCGTATTTTACTGAACATTGAACTCCATCGTTGGCACGCAAAGGAATTCCAGAAAGAGTAGGTGCGTATTTGTCTTTTAAGAGAGACACAATTCTTGTTACAAGGAAAATCTTCGAGTTCTAACAAATAAAAGCGCACTAAAATTCAGATATAGGCATTTATTTACCTGTAAATTCAATAATATTTGTTTTTCTGTAAAACGTCAATGTTTATCAGTAATGGCCGTTGATAACAAATGTCGCTTCAAAGTATGTGATACCATGCATCTGTACAATCTAGATTGGCGTAAAGAAGGTGAGAGAAGGATGAATAAATGGAGCCCTCTAGTGAGAAACTGGATCTTTTTACAGAGACAGAAATATCAGTGATAAGCTCAGAGGTGGGTAAATTGTATAAAACTGCATTTTTGTGCGGTTTTAGTCCTTAGAACCCGAGAAGTAGTGAGAAAGTTTGAAACAATGAGTCTGGCCAACATCGCAGTTTTGTTCGGTAAATGTTGCAAAAGATATAGGGACTTGTCTCCTTAAAAGGTTTCGCATCTTTTGTCTGATTAGGCATATCAGGCAGTGATTAAACTGATTAAACTGATCCGTTATTGCTGCTACAGAAACCAGAGAAAGAGAAAAGGGTTCGCTATTGTGCTGCTACCAAGGTTCTAAATATCATGTGAATCCCAGACGAGGTTGGCGCCACCTGTATAGATAAGTGAATTAGCAAAATACATGCGTTTGGGTTTCATAGAACCCACTCGATAGCCATAAATTATTCCTGCATCCGCAAATGTTTGGAGTTTGGTTGCAGTTTCCGCAGGCCAATAGTAGATCCATTGTTTTTGTTTCGTATTGTTTTCTATTTCACTGAATACTGAACAGTACGAACGCTAGAAATGTGGACGACGCTTATCTCCCGTGACTTAAACAAGATTTGAGGCTTCAGCAGCTTCTCAACCTAATCTGAAGTTTAAGTGACACGATGTATTTTTAAAAATCTGTAGCCGCAACGGTTCGAAACATATTTGTCATTGACAAATTCTGTTTCTGGCAACGTTTTAACAAGTTAGCGAATAGTTTCTCTACCTGGAACACGATTGTCAGGATATTTTCTTGCCAATCGCCTCACCACTTCTCAACAAGACTCCATTTTTACAAATGATCGTACATAGAAATGCATTCAAGACTACATCTTTGTAGTGGGATAACTAACAAAGAACAATTGCCAAACAAATTCCCAAAAAGAAAGCTCCGAGTAACCCAGGAAAACTCAATCACTTACCGACAACGCTTCCCCCAAACTAACTACAAGTTGCCACCAGCACATGTATAATAGTCTTTTACGATTCTCCCAGTACACAGCCGCACCAATTGTTTCAAATGGACAGTTTTACCGTTCTATATTCATAGCACGTTAAAGCACGTTTTAATGTTTTCAACCTGCACGTCTCATTCGTAGCATCAAGTCACAGGTTCTACTGTGTTTTGTACCTGATCGAGAGAGATTTAAAAGATTTTAATTAGACTGACGTACATATTACCAGCTGGTGTACTCTTCTTACACCGAAGCAGCAATGAGGTGAAGAAATAATGAATGTCGTACTAAATGTCAACTTTTGATCTTTGCTTTGCATGAGTTTTATTACTTTTTGTAGTAATTAACACTAGACTAGAGATTGTGGAATAATGCATGCTTAATACATTATGTGTAGGTTTATGTGGATAGCACATTTCAACGTAACGTAAAATGACAAAATTAAAAGTTCAATTCTTCTTGCATTACTTGTCCACTGTTGGAAGTCAGAACCCATATATATGTATAGTCTGGCGATCAGAGAAAGGCGAGTGAGGACTGAAATGTGAGGGGGAGGGGTTGAATTGTGTATCTGCACACGTACGAGTGTATGCGGGATACCCATGCTGCCATGAATGAGGACTTCTCAGACTCGGATCTTGTACTCACGCTGGATTTTTAACCATGGGTGATTATTTGACAACACTGTTTATTTTTATCGGATTGAACATAACGAAGACGATAAAAATGTTAAGTAGCAAATTCCTCTCGCTTGCCTTCTTCTGATCGCCAGTCAGTGCGGATGTGATAGCTACGAACTTATAGTCTATGCTTCTACACCTGTTTATTTATTGGTGTTGGTCGCAATGCGGTCCCGATAGTATAGCTCAAGCTAATCCACCATTTTCTACTTAAGATCCAGTGAGCATAAATGCTACTTATTCATTATCAAAGTTGTGCACGTGTATCTAATGTATGAACTTGTCGAGGATAAAGCGGTGACAGCAAAACGTCTAATCGCGGGATGGGCAGCTGACCCACAAGGGGATCTTATGAAGAAATGATCAAACAGAACGATGTTAGATTTACGTTCTCACCTCAGTTATTTCGAGTATAAACCTAAAATTTTGTATAAAATGCTGTATGCAGATAAAATGAACATAACATCATAAGATGGTATCCAAAAGAAATCTTATTTTACCGGGAAGACGAAAAATACTCAGAAAATGAGATAAAAGTTAGCAGTTTAGATAGGTTGGTGTACAGAGAGTGGAAGGAAACAATGTGTCCCAATTAAAGCTGACTATAGTGAAGCAAAAAGGTCTTAATACCTTTTTAATAAACATTTTATATCTAAACGTGTGGCAATACTGCTTAATATTCTGCATGGTTAATTATAAATTTAAAATGTGCTAATTGCAGACACTCAATATGTATTTGTTTGGATTAACTTACTGCAAAAACAAGTTCATCACTAGCGTTGCTTATTTTTATTACATTTGTTAGTGTATGAGCACAATATTACACTCAGTGAGCCAAATATAAAATTGCGAATCCAAGTTATTAACATGAAACATTTCAAGTGACATTATAGAAAAGCGCTTCGAGTTGTGAAAAAATAGTAAAGGGCGCTATCTTTTTATTTCCCTTTATCCGTCAGTAATTATAATGTAAATGTATAAATCCGGATATATTACAGTATATGAAAGGTAATGCAGAAATGAATATTTTCGGTCAAAGAACAAATTAACGATCATAATTGTATTAGCAGTTTTTTCTTTCATTTATAATGTGGAATCAGTACATTAAATCAAGCATGTGTGTGTGCACTAAAACAAAAATTGTCTGTTACACCTAGAAAATGCAAAAAATACGGCTGAAAAAATGCAGTAAATATCTTTAAAAAGTACATTCCATAGTGTTAGAACAGTCATCATTAGCAATAAATAAAATAAATATTAATTTGCCTAAGTATAAATAGAAATAGTTCTCATCTTTTAAACAGCTGATTCGCTTCTGTAACGAAACCAACCATGTCCAAAACAGCTTGTAACACACCACCTAGCTAATTGTTGCAATATGGAACATTAGCATTTATTAACATTAAACAGCCCTTAAGGGCCTTTTGGTATGGAATCGAACTGAATATTGGTTAGCGTGAACTTCGACAGAAATAGTATAACTATGTCATTGTAAAATATTTATTAATATTCCATGAAAGTTATATCATGTAAGTATATATGTAAATGAATGTACATGTCTACAGCTGCAGAGTACAGGAAAGCTTACGGTTATAATGTAGCTCTTGATCTGGATTACAAACATAAATATTCAAACCTGTGTTCATTAGCATGGTTCTTTCGTTGACATAGCACTAACTTCAACATCTCTTAGAACATTAGTGTCCAAGCACAATAAGGCATTATCATACGATGCGGACTAGCAAGAAGTCCAACCTTCTAATGAAATTACATTGGGCAATTTGGTGGTGTTAATGCAAATGGGCAGATTAATGCCAATTAATTTCAGGAAAATTATAACTTGGTCATGAGTTTCGTCTGTAGGGTCCATCATTTAAAAATGGGGTGGATTTTTAAATGTGTCTGTGATCCTGGCAGGTTTAGTTCCGTGAGCAAAAAGGCAGTATTTCAGACATTATGGATATTAATGGTGTATAAAAGTAGAATGAAATGCGCTCAAAAATGAAGAGTTTTGTACGAATATATCTGAAACATTATAACATTTATATTAATACATGTGCATAAAATTAAATTGTGATGCGTTTTCAAGCGTTCAATCGGAAGTGAACCGGAATGGGATGATGCACTTGTTGGTCCAGTTCTACATCGACTTTGTTATACTGTTCGCCATGGTTAAGTTAGATTTCAGTTGGAAGGGGAATATTTTTGAGCAACTATTAAATATACGAGTGAAATGGATAAAGAAATATGAGAGTTCGAATTTTAATAGAAGCAACAGCAACGGTACCATTAATGTCACGTATGTCACACGATGGTTACATCTAACTTACCTCGGAGCAAATGCACCTTGTATTCCCACTCCATGTGCCTTCACAGTGACGAGACGAGGAGAGCTTTTATGTTAGCTACTGGCCTAATGTAGTGTAGGTAGATGGTTCCAAGACAGGGTCTGTCTAGATGAATAAAGATTGAATATGTCAGAGATCGTACAGGACTCCTAGGACTCCGAGAGCCTTGCGAGGAAATTGTAGTATCTTACATAGCAATAGTAAGATGGGACATCATAATGTGATAGAGCTTGACTAGATCGCCCCTTACAAGGGAAGAAGTAAATGCTTACTCCACATACCAAAAACGCATTGGCTCCACATGATCCTTGAGTAAACCTTACAAACATACTACAGAAAATTTGTATCACGATGGACTTCGCATTCTTTGGTGGAAATGACGATATAGTGCTACCAGTACCTGCTTGGAGCGCTGCGAGTACCAAAGACAGGCCTTCTAACATTATCACGTTGGGTGAGATATGGGCCATTTCGCACAATCAAAACTGAAGCGCCAACCAAAGTCATCCATATGGGTCACCATGGAACCCCAGCGTTACAAATACTATGGAGTTTCTCGTGTAAAGTGTTATCCTTGCGAATACCGTACTTCTAGAGCAGACTGTCAATGTGCGGTATTGCTGTTCTTTTTGTAGCACATACTGAGCAACTTTGGGGAAAAAAACAGCAAATTTTTTCCCATAATTCACTCATTGCATAGCAGCGTAATACAGCGCTGCAGCTTTGAGAAGATTTTTTTTTTTTTTGAATGCTTTTATGTATGGATGCTCTTTAACAGCTCAGGTCATCAGCGTCCCATTCAACTCAGGGCGTGAAACGGCCGACAAATTTTGCTCAGAGGCCTCTCTTTCAGGCTTGAGGTTCTTTTTCGTGCCGTAAATGTACGACACGGGACCCACGGCTTTACTTCCCTTCCAAAGGAAGCCATACTTAGGATTTTTACGCCCCGAAAAAAATCCATCGGTCCTGGCCGGGTTCGAACCCGCGATCTTGGGTTTAGGAGGCAAGTATGGTAACCACTACACCACTAGGACCGACAGCTTTGAGAAGAAAAACAAAAGCAGCGACACTTTCTGCATAACTCACTCTTTGCATAGCAGCCCAGCTGCTTATTTTAATCGTTGAGGCTGGAAATAGCTCCAATACCCTCCATGCAGACCTGATTTAAATCCCTGTAACTTAGACATTATGCTTAAAATATAGCAACTACTTAATACATTTGCTTGGGAATAGTTCCAGAGATTTTTCAGATAGTAGATCGTTCTATTCGGGCTATCAACAAAACAGTCGATGTAAACTGTTCCGCATCGCTGGTAACAGGGTACGCGATACTGCTAACTACATCAAAGGAAACTATAGCTTAGTATGTTGTATGCATTTTGCGTGTATTGTAAAGAAATAATGACCACTTTTTAATTCCAATTCTCGTTATTGTTGTTCAAGAAAAACTACAAAATGTATCCATGATGTAGTAATTTCTCTATTCCGATCATAGCTTTCATACATTAATATATGGATTTAAGTTACATACCTAGACTGCAAAATTCAAATACTTTGCAGAGAATAAAACGGGTTATTGTAGCGTTAGCGGTTAATTTTCATTTTGTTTTTAGTGCCTGGAAAGAGACTCAATTCCTAGTCATGAGACTTCACACACTTAGTCAAAGAGACCTTCCATTCCTAAAAGAATTTCTGGAATGGCTTTTGGGTATATTATCGCACTCGCATATGAACTCACATCTCATCACCAGTGATCACGGTCGGCGGGCACGCAGGCTCGACTTCGGCGTACTACATTTGCTGCTCTATTTCAAAATATAGCTGTTGCTCCTACGAAAGCAGATCGGTACTATTCTGCACACGCCGAATCCTCCGTTACTGATAGCCGAGTTACAGAGCCTATGCTGATTTCTGTGTCGTCAAGAATTTCTGGGATGTCTTTCGATGATGTTTCATGTACATAATAGCATTTGAACGATATCAAACTTTCCTTTGTTTGTTAATGGTCTCCCTGAGCCCTGGCCACCGTTCACCAATGTACGGCCTTCTTTCAATGGCAAAACTGTTGCGCAGCCTTAAATGAGTTAATGCCAAATCCTGCTGAACCTTCGTAAACTTATCCCTTTAGAAATATCCAATTTTCTAGCAAAGCTCGATGGAGTACCGCTGCGACACACATTAGTCGTCTTGCGCGAAACGAAAGTTCGGCGAGCACCTAAAACCTTGTATTTCTACCGAATGACTTACTGCCTGAAAGCAAATGACACCCTTAAAGCTGAAAAAGTCGCGCATGGGCATGAATGAGCTTTTCATCATTGTGCCCAGTTTTGGTTTCCTACCTCTTAACCTAAAACCAGATACGAGTACATGT
The DNA here is from genome assembly GCA_030762175.1 of Metallyticus violacea. Taxonomy (NCBI): domain Eukaryota; kingdom Metazoa; phylum Arthropoda; class Insecta; order Mantodea; family Metallyticidae; genus Metallyticus; species Metallyticus violacea. The sequence continues at coordinate 293,567,158 of CM060846.1, forward strand.
TGATCAAACATCATATGATTCAATCAGCAGCCACAAACTTAATCAGCTCAAAATGCAGTTGATAAGCGTCAGACTGAAACATCAAAAATCAATATCAAATGATCTAATGTAATTTAACCGAGTTGTAACTACAGATTTATATTTTTAGAATAGGAAAATGTGGCTAGTTTTAGGGCTATAACAATAGAATTTGTCAACCGTGTTTTTCGAGCGCCCAAAAGCGGAAGGTAAATTACTCACTGCTAGTGATTAGTGGTTAACGATATGTACTTCGTGAAATGATCAACAGATATGGCGTCTAAATTCTCAGCTGTGCTTAAATTTCTTGTTTCAAAGAGCCAATCAACGATGATTGAGCCCTACGTGCGACACTTTGTTTACATCTGAATAGAATCTACAAGGAACAGGGGATACCTAAGTTAGTGTTAACAGCCGGACCACTAAAGTACCACGTTGGATCTCTGCCAGAGTAATCCGCCCTCCCCATCATCACAACCAATCTTCCAAACATCCATTAACGTCATCCTTCTACTCTCTACTTCCTTTTAATGGTCTTCTTTATAGGAGTTTTACAGTAAACAAGTAGTAAAGTGTGCTAAGTTGTGGTTTCGCGTGCAGGTTGTGGACGGGTGTGATACTCCCATTTCCTAGTCATTTTGAAAAGAGTGACTGTTTTGTAACTTTGTAACTTAAATTTATCAAGGCCTATTCATGGTTTTATTTCAGCTATGGAAGATACCAACTGCGATCTAATGCATTAATTATTAGCTTTCCTGTAGCATTAAAACTTTTGTGTAGAATTTGAAAATCCCGAAAAGACAAATTACCTCTGTGAAACTATCAATTATTGGTATGCGTGCTATTTGTACGCAATTCCAAAACATACAGTATTGCATAATTTAAGAATATGCGTCCAATTTATCTGTTAGGAGTTGTCCGATAGTGTATGGAATCCTTGGATGCTTGCAAATAAATACAATGAAGTTGAAAATAAACGTAAATAGGCTACTGTTTCCCTACAGTTTGGAAGTATCGCTTATCACTTAAAGCTAAGCATGTGTTCATCTAAATGATTGCGAGCTTCTGGAACTACTAAATGCTGAGTTCTCAGCAGAAGTTGTAACATGGAGCCATGTTATATCTTGGTCAGCAAAAAGTTAAAGCAATGGCAATGTCATGCATGAAACATTACTGTGTGTGAATACGCTAACTCTATGACAAGTACCTGTTCTGTGCTAGCATGACTATGTGAACAAGATATTTTTCTTTAAGAAGTATATTTTATGAAGAAACATTTCGATGAACAGATTTCAAAAGTATTTTTAGTTCACGAGTTCATAATTCGTACTATTATTTAATCTTACATCTCTTATTAAAACTTGAAAACATAGAGAATATCTTGGTGTCTTACTAAATCGTTTAAACTTTGAGAAATTGCAGTCCAAGTAATAAATTATTTATTGTTAGTAAAGTATATAATATATACTGATATATTTACGAAGTTTTAATAGCTCTTCTTTTAATTTGTAGTTATTCATTGAAAGACTTTACCATATACCAGTAAATAACATACTATTTCAGTTGTATACAAAAGGAATTGAGAAAGTGTCCGGCAACATTCTAAAAATTGTTTATTACCTCACTTTATTTATTTTTTTTTTCTTTATAGCCACTTTCTTCCTTTTAAGGCGCAAGACTTTGAACTCATAATAAGGTATGGCCCGTTCACAAATAAAGTAAAGAATGTATTGTGATTTTTACAGAACATTCGATTTAAAATGATGTTTTGCAGTAGTAAAATGGAAAGGAAATAGTTCTTACGTGGCATTCTCTCACTCATAACTTTTTTGCTGTCCCAAAAATACACTCAGATGAAATCATGTTTCAACCTGGGACCAAAGAAAGGTACAAAGTACGATCGCATAATAATTTTCTGCATTGGATCACCTTATCTTAGTTTATTTTCTTAAGCTTTAAAATTAAATTCGAAGTCTAAAGCTATTTGCAATGGTAAGGCTACAATCTTTTCGTGCCTACGGTTGCCTGGAATTCACATTTTCATGTTTATCCTTTGAATCGCCTCGTTCAGTGGAAGTAACTACCACATCAGCCTCCCCTGTGGGCGCTTTCCCTGTACCTAAAACAGCCTTGTGGTTATACTGTCCTCACTTGTACAGAAACGGGCAAAACAGCGCCCCTTATTCGTCCCGACCATTCGGTCCCATTCCCTCTGAACCACTTATCCAAGCGTCGCATTTCTCTAGGTTCGTACCAGGGCCCTTTAAGATTGCTTGCCATCCAGTATCTTTTCATCTCACTGCCAAACACGCATGAATATTCCATTTGGGCGTTTATTTTTTCGAGGTACATGGATATCCGGATTTTTTCTTAAGGTTTCAGATTCGGGAATAAATCCAAATGTCATAGCCAGACAAGCAGTCCCAACTTAAAACGAACCCTATCCTGCTCTAGTTAGGAAGTAAACCATGTTACGTGGGTCTCGAGAATTCTTCCAGTAGCCAATTCTGAGTAATGTAACCGTGCCGTTTATACTTCGAATCAATTGATACAGAGTTAGGAGAACCTGTTTTCGTTTAATTCCACTATATTTTCTTTCTCCGTGTTTCTCTGCGCCTATTCCCAAGACACCCTTCTCGGCAACTCTTTCCCAAACATCTACACTGGCCAGAGCTGAATTACTTCCGAACCTCCACTAACTGCTACGATGTTTTTTTTTTTTATGTGACCTTTTCCTGTGTAACTGTAACCGTAGAACTAATGAACTTCGTCCCAGGAGAATTCCATCGGTTTTTACTTACTGGCTTATGAGTCATCGCTCACCAAAACATTAAAATTGGTGATTAAACAGAACAACATAATCGTTCACAATCCATTTTGCGTACAGAAAAATAGAAACAAATATCAGTTTCACTTTTTGTACCAAGGTAAGGCACGTATAAAATGATTGAATAATGAATGAAATCATTGCTTTTAGGCAAGAAACTATAGAAAACATTTCAGAACGTTTATTTTGTTTTTATGAAATTGAAGTTTATACTGACATGCAATGTAACATAAGTTCGTTGTTAGCAATTAAGCCGTAGCATGCGAATTTAAATGTTTGTGCAGGTCAGAAGGTTAGGTATCTTTTTTTTTTCAAATTATTTCTTTCTCTCACTATATGAAAATGTACGCGTGGCGCATTTTCGAACAAAAATCCCTAATGTTTTACGTATAATAGGTTTATGAATAGCTTTAAACGTGCTAAAAGAAATAATTTGCAAAAATGCCTAACCTTCTGACCTTTCACAAACATTTAAATTCGCATGCTACAGCTTAATTGCTAACAACCAACTTATTTCACACTAACGTATGTAGGGCATCATTTGGAAAGGAAGAATCACCCTTGAAAAATTCGGGTTAGGCCGGGATTCGACAAGGGATTCCTTGTCGATGCTAACCAATTGAGTTGTCGTAGGTAGATCTCCGGAATATACAATTTATATATTTCATATATATTCAGATGAGAGGTATTTTTGGAACCATGCTTGAAGGACACGGTAGCTCAGTTGGTTAGAGTATCAGTACGGAAGGCTGTAGATCAATGATTCAAATCCCTGCCATTTTCCGAAGTTTTAATGGAGTTTCCTTTCCAATTTATATAAATTTAAGAATACTATGGTTCATTAGGTAATTTATATTACTATAAGAATTTCCGAGAAAACGTTTCATTATTAAATAGCTAATTTCTCGCCGTACCGAGTAGTTTTTTATCTATTTGCAATATTTTCATCAATTTATAAAACAAAATAATTTGTAGGTAAATAATATCAATAATTTAATGAACACGCATGTAATAAAAGTCTTATCTTTCATAACAGTGGAATTCACAATTGAAGGGTTTTGAATTTTCAACAAGGGCTTGACTTAATACTTAAACTTTGGTTTCCTTTTTCTTCATAATTGTTCAATACAATTGAGTAAGAGTAAAGAGTTTTGGACATAAACTAGCGTTATTAACTACGTAGTTTTTTCAACTCTTGTAGATTTGCCAGGAACAGTAATGTCCTAAGATGCATGAAAAATGCCTATTTCAGAAGTTGGTAGCTCTTAATATATTAATATCATGAATGTTATTGTTAATGCAAAACTAAGCTGACGTTTTTATTTTTAGTATTATGTATAGCATAATATACTATTCACGGGTTGTTATAAAATAATATATTGCAATATGGCCTGTATGGTATTTCCGGATTAATTTCATTTTAAAAGTCAAATGTTTATTGTTTCTTTAGAGAAATCTAAATATTGACATACACTTGGTGTGTGTACTTATAGAAGCAATTTTAAAACGTTGGAAAGACGCATGAACGAATTGATGTATAGCTAATAGTTTTATGTATGGCAGAACCGACCCATATATGCCATATTACTGTGAAAGAGAATTATTTGCTGATATTCAAGAGTGGCACCAGATAAGACGATACAAATGGTGTGTTATACATATTTTAAAACATGGTATATTTTGTAAAATAGAATTTATTTAAATTTGTTATCATAAATAAAAAAATTATATTTAAATATCATTCGGGCAATACTCTTTGAGAGTATTAAAATATTCTGTATAAAATATAGATACACGGTATGTTCCAAAAGCACAAAAAAAAATTGTAATAATGATATTTCTATCATGAAAAATTACACACTTTGTCTCTTATCACTGAATAAGTTGATAAATACATATATTTAAAAGTGGAAGCGAAGATTAAAACATAAGTTTCCCTTTCAAGTAAATTCTTCAATCATCTCGGCGCAATTAACGACAGCAATTCGCTTTTAAGAAATATATTAACATTTTATATCAGAGCCGGGATTGCAAACTTACGCTCCATGTATTTAGTTCAAGCTCAGTTGAGCCAAGACAAAATATTATATGAATTTTAAGTCAGACTTCTTCAGATAAATAGATTTGCTAAAAAGTGTAGAGCCATTTAAAACCTTCTGCTGTCCTCTCAATGTAAATGCTACATATCTTCGTAGCATATGAAGCTATATGAACAACCACGGATTCAAACCCTCACGTCATTACTGATAGCAATGAGGCAATCCGATCCTTACTCAAACCTAGCAAGTGAAGCAGCAACAAAGAGATGCGTGTTTACTTACAAAGAATACCAGAGCTTGTCTCCAAGGGACCGAAAATATTTCATTTTATTGCTTGATGCTTTATTTTAGATTTTAATACCTATTAAGTACTTGTTTTATAGTACACAAACATTTTAGTTGTATTTAACTATTAGATGCATGATTGTTTCTATTGTTTATTTGTTTATAAAAAGGTCTGTCAGATCCAGCAAATATCATAAACACACAATTGCAGCTATCAGTAAAAATAGCTAGATTGATGCGTAAAGTTTTATACTGTTGATTCATTTATACCTGAAATAAGAAGTCAGTTGTTATTTGATAGAATTTCCAAAATAATTACCATTTATAATTTCGATAAACTGGTAAATATTACTTATTATTAATAGTAATTAATAATACCAATACATAAATAATATTATTAAATATTACACTGTATATTAAGTAGATGATTGCTTCAAATACGTATAGTGAGTGAAATGCTAGACCTTTCATATTTTTTCTATTTTCTTTGTGAATTAGTCTAATTCAAAACAGCAGATATCATAAGACTCATTTTCATTACAATTGTAGTGTACTTTCTGCATGCCGTCCCTTCTATGCCATATTACATGCGTGGATAAATTCGTTACGAACTGCTTTAACCAAATTTGGGTCAACAAATTTAGACATTCTATTCAACAGAAACAAACCGCGTGTTGTTTTGTTGCTGCATTCTGTTTTATGACATTCCAAATAAATTACCTATATTTACAATCGTGAAATATTAATAATTGCAAGTAAATAAAAACTGAATATACTTGTATTTGTTTGGTATAATCAAAAAAATATCACTCGTTTAAATTAAAACTAAACTTTTAACATTTCTCTGAATGTAGTAAAAACATATATGGTAATTAGCTCATTATTTTCTTAGTGCAAAACCCGCTATATCTACTTTTTCAGAACCAGTGAATGATAATTTTCTTCCGCTATAATTTTATGTATGAGCTTATCACATAAGTTCGTTTTTATTGTAAATTTTATGGAATTAAACTATACTAATCTCCTTTTTTTATTTATTTGCGAATGCTCTTTAACATCTCAGGTCATCAGCGTCCCATTCAAATCAGGGCGTGAAACGACCGACAAATTTTGCTCAAAGGCCTCTTCTTTCAGGCTTGAGGTTCTTTTTCGTGCCGTAAATGTACGACACTTCCGAAGGAAGCCATTAGGATTTTCACGCCCGAAAAATTCATCGATCCTGGCCGGGTTTGAACCCGCGATCTTGGGTTTAGGAGGCAAGTATGGTAACCACTATAACACCAGGACCGACGAATCGCCTTAGAATAATGTACTCTTTGTATAGTTATGGGGTCAAACTCAGCAATCAGGGACTCGCTTGGTTTACGTTGGGCGCGTGGCGGATGACTAAAGTCAGAGAGGATACGAGAATCTGTTCTTCATGATCGGACAAAGAATCGTGGGAACATATTCTGGCATACTGCTAGAGAACGGAAGAATGGAGTAAGAAATATCTACCGGTTCCGTTTGTTAACGGGGACAGAGGGCAGTAGCAGTGCTGGATTTTGCTGGCAGAAATGAAGGAGGAAGAGGGAATGGGTAAAATTTGAAATTTAGCGGGACAGCTTATATCAGATGAGACAGACAACCGCAATGGGGGGATTAGGGGAATTGAAGTTACATATTTTGGAACTATTTGTACATATATGTGAGGGAGTGTAAGTTTTTTTCTTTTGTAGTGTTTATTTTTAAGTTTTTAATTTTTTCTATTAAATATTTTATTTTTTCCATTTATTTCTTTATTTCATTGTGTACATATTTTGTTTGTCTCTTAGGAGCTAAATAGTGGTTTGTGCAATTTCGTGTATTTTCTAGTGTATTGGAGAAGCACGTACGGTTCCAGGACCCATGCGAAATGGATGAGTTAGATTTGTAAAAATATATTTTTTAAATAAATACGTACACGCTACGTTGGTCCTGGTGGTGTAGAGTTAACCATACTTTCCTTCTAAACCCAAGATCGCGGGTTCGAACCCGGCCAGGATCGATGGATTTTTTTCGGGCGTAAAAATTGTAATGAAAGTAAAGCCGCGGGACCTGTGTCGTACATTTACAGCACGATAAAGAACTCAATCCTGAAAAAAGAGGCCTCTGAGCAAAATTTGTTGGCCGTTTCACGCCCTGAATTGAATCAGACGCTGATGACCAGAAATGTTAAAGAGCGTCCGTAAATAAACTAAATCAACTTCTACTATTACTACTATTACTACTACTACTACTACTACTACTACTACTACTACTACTACTACTACTACTACTACTACTACGTATTATTATTATTATTATTGTTGTTGTTGTTGTTGTTGTTGCCGAAATACCCCACACCAGCTGGTGAATAGCTCATTACGATTTTTGACTGACCTTGGATAACTTAAAACAGATTTCTTTGAATGACTGTATGTTTAGATTCTATCCCCCATTGTTTTCAACTTATATGTAATAGCTGTGCTGGTGGGTGTAGGTGAAAAGGGGATGTTAGTGACTGAAATGTAACCAGCAAGCGAAAGAATGTATGCGACACCTCTTCGTTTCAACAATTTAAACCTTCAAAGATATGGATATCTAATATATCCTTAGACCCGAAATACATCTAGCTATATTATTCTGATGAAATCCTGCCTTATTACTAAACTCTGCAATGAAACTATTTTCTCATATATTATGTCAATTTTCAACGCACATCAAATTAGTTGATATTTGAAAAAATAGGCAAATCGCTTAACACATGTTTTCAAGGCTTTTATCAAATTTAATACTGCAGGAAATTCTCCATGCTAAGCCTCTCAGGCTAAGCAATTACGAAGTAGTAAACTTGGCAGGATGTATGCTGTAAGTCAGACGACAAAGGCCTTTGCGGTAAGCCGAAGTATCTGCTCCAGAACCAGGAACCCCCGGGAATTTGCCGATTACATAGTTTTCCTTAATACAACATAATTCAAAGCGAAGGGAAAATCCGTGTTAAAAGGTACGTTAATCGATATTATGCTGAATAGTACTTAAGACTGTTTCAGCTATTTTTATACGTAAACTAGAGATCTCTCTTAGAAAAAAACTAGTAAATATTTTATTCGCCTGTACAACCGTCTCATTATATAAGTTGAATTATGTAAATTACCACCCCGAAAATTTCAACAATTATTATAAACTCCATTTATAGCATAAAATTACATTTCAAATGTAACAATATGTATTGACTTCAGAAAATAAACTAGATTTTATTACAATGTCAATAGGATTTTTGCACCATTCTAGGCCAGACAATTGATGAGATATCGTCATACTTAGCGCTTGCATTTCAGATCAGTGTTTGAGAAATTCGCATCATCATTAAACGAAAAGAAATATATTACCGCAAGAGTTAGGAAAAAACAGTACATGTCTGGTGCTACAATTTAGGGAAATTACAACAGTACGTTCCAGTTTCTCCTGAATGTATATCTGGAGATCTCTCAGCGTTTACCGTACCAGAAAACGTGGCATTCTTCTTAAATTTTCCATGCTTTTTCAGCATTATTAAACAATACCACCTTCTGTGGCACATCCAGCACGTCCTAATTCTATGACGTATTGACAGGGGTGTCTCGCTGTACTCCGTCTAAAGAAAACAAAACATAAACAGAAACATACAGATAGGATTTCGGTAGGCAAGAATTTGCGGTACATTTTCAGTCCAGTACTGATTACACAACTCTTTATAATTTTTATATTACTATAGTAGGGAATTTTGGGTATTTAGGATAAACTGTAATATACTGTTGTTAATTTTCCTTAATTGTAGACAAAATGCGAACTGACTTGTACATTTGTTGTCTAGCAATCAGGGGAAAGTGTTCTTTTTGGCTAATGATCTGGGAATTCTCTAAAATGGTCAGAAACTTTGAGTGGAAACAATGCATAATAGCGCGTTTTGTTTCAGAAATACTCGTATTTGCGGCGGTAGTTTTAGGTGATAATTCCTAGATATATACAGAAGATGCCAAAAAGTGCATACACACCTCAAACAAAGAAAAACTGTGTTAACATAACAAAACTGAATTCACACTAACACAAAATGATGAGACTAATTGTATTAGCCTTTTGCAGTTACAACAGTTGCTCAAAATGCCCACCATACACATGTGTCGATACACATCTGAGTGCGTTGAACTACTGATTGAGCAACATTTGCGAAAGTGTCCTCAGCGATTACAGCACATGCCGTTTCAATTTCTTCCCGAAGTGCTGCCAGTGAAGCTGGTTTTCTACAGTATACAACATCCTTAAGAGTTCCCCGTAGGTAGAAGACCAATGGAGTTAGATCCGGAGAACGCGGTACACACGTCTCCATTGCCTTTGAACTTCAACAAAATTCTCGGTTTTTTAACACAACTTCAAAATTGCTTTCCGCTGTTCAAACGATAATCTTGGCTCCATTTTGTTGTAGCAACGCAAGCATAGCGTAATGAGAGTCTCATCTGTTCACAGAACATCATACAATAGCCTTGGCTTTATTTGTTCATTGTTGATTTAGCTGTCACGTAGCAACGCTATCATAATGTACCCGAGTCACGTTTGTTTACAGCACATTATACTATACATTACTGTTGTTTTTCACTCCAAGTTTGAAATATATTTAATAGATATCTATTCTGAAAGTGTAGATACCTACACTTGGCACTCTTGGTATATGTATTGTGACAGTTCTACAGGTTAATACGGTGTAAAATAAATAAATAGGTACACATATAATTTCAAATCTAAGTGCAAGGATGAGTATTGTAGTTTGAAAATGTGGTATTAATTTAATATCTATATAACTGAGCGAAAAGAGTTTCGCAGCTCAGTTGGTTACAACGTAAAATTGCTAAGAGTGTAGAAAGTGTTTGAATCTTGACGCTGAGGAATGACATTTGTGATGGGCGAAGTCAGGATTTTCAAGGGAATTTCTAAGGTTTGTCCCATTTCTCCGACTTCATTCTATTATCTTCCCCATTCTCTCCTCTTCGTGTTCATCTCATTTCGACATCCAGGTCTCGAACACTCGCTAGCCACCGGTTTTGAATATAGAAATGACTTCGACTCAATAGAAACGTCTTATTGTTATCAGATGAGACATTTGGCTCTGTAGAACTCCTTTTTCCTCGCATGCAAAAGCACAAAAGACTTGATTTATTCTTACATGCTTCCATTCTCGATTACTGTTTCACTTGTTTGGTTCTGCATTCACCATTTTATATGTGGCTATTTCAAATGAAATACAGGTGTTAATTTGACTAAAAAATTAGCTACTTGTTTATAGAATTTAATATAGGCTTTGACTATGAAAATCTAAAAATATTCGGATATTATTTTTTTCAAATGTAAAATATATTACTAAACTGTCGACACAGAATTTTAATTTTAAAAATAGTTTTCCGAGGATATTTTTTCGTTTGTTTTTAGTTTTCCATTATGCCCAATAAATTCCATCAAGTTAAGGCTATATAATATGTTTTATAAAGTTCAGCAATTAATAAAAACAATTTTAATTTCATAAGTAGCAAAAGATGGAAACTTTTTGACTTTTAAACATGTTAAACTAGGCTAAAAGATTTTATTTTTAAGTGAGTAAATGCAACTAAATGAGTGTGATGAATATTAAATATTAAGTGTTCTAAACAATCCCGCCCAGAAGTATTAATTTTATTCTTATGATTTATGTCATTTACGTTTTAAAAACATTAAAATTTGTTTAGGAGTAACGATATTTGAGATAACAGGGGCAAGTACTACTGCAAGTAAATACTAAAGTTATGGTGGTATGCATGCTTTTCATCATCCTGTTAAATCTTTAGCATATGAAACTACTTTCAGTATAAGTCTAGAAATGTAGACAAAATTAATTTATCGGAGTGCTGATCCGAGATTGACTTGAATCTGTTATCCTCTCTCTCCCCCCATTGACAGCTGACTGCACTTGGTATTGTTTTAGCTAGATTGATTACCATTTGATCTACTTTACTTTTTATTTTCTTGTTTTTGATCCTTGTGATTCATCTCTAATTTCTTGGTGTGATCTTATTGGCTTCTCCAAGAATTAGCTATTATTAATGATGCACAATCTTCTGCCATTTCTTTGGCCTGTGTTAAAAACTAATTAGCGAGCGTCACTATTAAACATTTTCTTCGCCACAGTTCCTCGATAATCTGCGTAAGGCTCAACTCTTAGTGATCATGTAAAGTAATGTGAAACATGAATCAAACTAACGACAGTTAGATTATACTGCAATATCTTTGTTATTTTCCAAATTATTAGTGTATCACTAATTCCTTCGAGACTACAATTTCTAAAATGTAAACTTTGAGACCTTTATGAATTTATTTATAGCAAAATCGTTTTAAAATAAATCAATAACATATTTAAAGTCATTCATTTCACTTAAAATAGAAAAATTATAACGCTTTGCTTCAAAATCTGTTTAATGGGTGTTGACTCATTGCTTATTAGCCATTTTGTTTTCTTCCAGGAGTAAAAATGCAAATGTCAATGTTATATTTTAATTTCATTTTGAGAGCTGTTTACTAAATATATGCACTTCCGAACCGTAAGCAATAATCGTTTTACCCCTATTACTAACATTGAAATGTCTGTTTTGGATTTCAAAAATGAATATTTCTTTTAACGTTAATGCCAAGTGTTTATAAGTGGCGTGAAATGACCACATTCTACCTCATTAGAGTCAGTAATATTTGAAAACTACCTTTATATATAAAATATGCGTTTAGGAGTGATCATCAAATGTTGGTGAATAAAACATTTTAATGACAAAATAATAATTTTTAAACAAGAAAAACCTTTCCATTACTTGTCTTATTCTGTAAGAGGAATATATGGGGTAAAACATAAGAACAATAACTTCCATGCTGTTGTTTGCTCTTTTCCATATTTATGTTCAATACGTTTGAAGAGTGTGCAAAGTTAACTTAACTTTTTATAACTTTGATGAAAGGAGTAAGTTTATTTTCCTTCTGTTCCACATTAACATTACTTAACCGCACAAACAACAAACGGACAGCAACATTTATATCGCACGTACATTTCATTTCCATATATTACTTGGACTATTACTTATGTGATGTCATCTTAAAATCGACCAATGAAACGAAACAAAATTTTAAATTTTGATCAATCACAGCCCGATGTCGCATTGAAATTATGGAAAAAAATATATATATCAAATCCGTATTATCACGCGACGTGCATTCTTCTTGTACTCAGTCTGGCCAACTCTATACCTCTACTATATAATTCCTGAACAAGTATCACTGACCAATTTTATGCGTTTGCAGTAATTGTAAACTGAACTTCATTTCACTTAAGCAATTGTTTTTGCGTATTCAGTCAAACAGTCTGAATTCATTTTATAAATAATATAACAATATCTACCTAAGCAATCATAAATCTTAATAAACTTCTTCAAAATGGTGAAATGTTTTGTGTTTTGTTTTTCTCAGTTAGTATTAGTAAATCGAAAGGAAGCGCTTTAATAGTCGACTTATATCTAATTCATTCCCACGGTTTATGAATAGGTAGGTGTTCATAAGTAAGTATAACATTTTATACAATTGTTAATAATCTGTGCGCTATTTTCTAATATATTCTATTCTTATTCTTTTCATGAAATAGTCCCTAACCCGTATTTGGCTCTTCTGTATTGGCATTACTGACAATCGACATTCGATAGAGTAAGGTTAAAGAATTGATAAATCGAAAGGACCGTTATTACAATATTGTAAGGCAAGTATGCAGGAATTATATGTAAATTATTATTTTATTCCTGAAATAATCCAAATAACATAATTCCAGAATCTGAACTTTCCAGATAAATTCAGTCAATATGTTCAAATGTGAACTACATATGAACCATGTGGGGATTTGTTAAACTATAATGCACTTTTAATCCAACTACTTACACAGCAGCCACACGCTGACTCTTAAGTTAATAAACACTCAGCTATTATACCATGTCGACGTTCATTAAAATGTAGTATGCAACTTTTCATTTTAAATATTCAATAGAAGTGCAAGGAAATGGGTGTTAACATTTTTCTGGATCTCTCAGCAAATGTTTAAACTGCAGTACTGGTCTTAAATCTGTCTATGATCGCTATGGTGCCTCGTAATCCATCCCGTGTAAGATCGAAATTCCTCATAACTCATTTACTATTTTGCATTCTCTAGCCAAAAGGCAACTGTAGAAACGTTTGCAGGGAACTAGGTTGGAGATTTATTTCCCCATTAGCTGCATGAATTTGTTTGCTTCCTTTGTGCCTTTGTGCACCACTCAACCAGAAGTCTCACTGCCGGAAAAGGCCATTAGTGTTGCCATAGTCCCTCAGGAATCTGATACTTGTAATTAATGACAAAATAAATTAATACTGCGTTTTCCGGATCTAACAACGTGTTAATGCCAAGTATACGCAGAAAAATGTATATTTCCGTCATAACTTTTAGAGTATTTTCAAAAATTTTGTTTAAAAAATCTTTAATATATCTATAATAGTAATATGCTAAAGGATAAATTTTTCAATTAACTACAAAGAACGGAGATAACTTTTTTTATTTTTACTTGACATTGATTTACTTGATTATATTTATCATGATTATATTTTAGGCCTTTGCTGACATTTAAAAGTTCAGCAAAAATCTGGTTTTCACATTTAATTACTTTATAGTTATATGTGTGTAATAAACCTTCAGTTCCCTTGGTGTGTAGAAGCATTTCAGGTATTTGAATTCCATTCTCAGTTAGAACAGAAGTTTGTAAATTCGGCCAAAAAGAATTTGGGTGCTATAAATCCATATAATCGTGATAAAGATATAACTACATTTCTAAATGTGAATTCACAAATTACCAACGTATAGAATACGTTATGCTCCGAATCAGGCGGTGATACTTTCATGCTACTGTGCTATACCAAATTTTTGTTTAAGAAGTTTATTGTCAACATTCAGTTTAATGCAATTTTTCTCATTTCCAAGTAAGAAGAAATCAACAAGCTTAATTATTCGAATTTTTAAAAAGAAAATTAGTATTTTAAATATCTAGAATGGTACTTGTACTTCCTTGTCAAATTCACAATTAATTACAAGTTGTCTTGTACATTTCATCTAGATCAAGCATGACAAAGTAAAGTTCAGAAACAAAAGAGGGTGATATTTCTAATTTTTAAACTTTTTAAGCTATAGAGTTAGATCTTTGTATGTAATATAATTATACCATTAGTATTTATTGTGAAAAAGTTAATTTATTTATGATTAGTTTCACACATATTTAAATGTTTAAAAAATTTACAAAACAATGCCGATTTTAAACAGTTTGCTTATTTCAATAATATTGAGGAAAGTAAATAATTTTTATTTTTCTTCGCATTTCTTATTAAGATTATTAGGCCAGATATTTTTTGTAACCGTAGCGTTACTTATAGAGATATTAATATGGTATTTTCTAAAAATTTTTTGTAAAATCTAGATATTTTCAGATTTAAAAATTATTTTGCAAAAATTAATAAATATATATCTAAAATAATAACTATACATGTTAACCCATATTTGCAGATCATACATGAAGCTATTCCTCGAATTAGGATCAACATTTATGCAAAAATGACATTTTCTGTAATGAAAAATATATATTTGAGAAAAATAGAACTTTTGTAAACACGCATTTGATATATTCTACAGATTTCCTCCGTCCACCAAACTGTCATTCTAAAATTGAGGTTAAGTACTAGTATAAAAAGAAATAATGCAGCACTAAGCATAAATATGGATGAAATACGTAACAGAGAACACGTAATACATAATGTACAAGAAAAGCAATATATTTGAACTAAATTTTTAATACTAATTTATTTGTAAGTTGCATTGAAAAAAGACACTACATAATTGTGTGCCTCGTCACTAGATAGCAATACAATGCAGAGCAGACTAGTTTCTAATGCAATATGCAGAGAAGACGACAAATAAATGTTGAAACTATGAGCTTAGATCCGATGTAGGAAAAAGTAGGCGTGAAGGTGTTATTTAAAGCAGTGCGCACAGCATTTAAATGCTATGCTGGAATTTTGAAAATGGTGGAAAATGAAAAGCTATTTATTCATTATATTCTCTAGGGCTTACAGATACATTTATATGCTTTATTTACAAATATTTACTTTATCACTTTAAACCAAAAAATTAACCCAGCTTGTCTCTTTAAAGCAATAAATTTCGAATCAAAGAAATGAAATACAGAAGTAATTATGACATTGCTTGACCTGTTTTTAACCTGGTTCTAACAGACGCTGGGGAGTTCTGCCAATAAACGTTTTGATCCAAAGTGGCAGAATTTGCCCATCTATTCAGAGTAAATTACCTTAGACGACTATTATACCTAAAATCCTTACTATTAGTTTCTCCAGTTGCACCATAAATGTTTTCAGGTTCATTTTACAAAAACATTTCATTCAGCGCATCGAAATGTGTTTTTCTCCGGACTTATTGAACCAGTCATAAGAGTTACATCAAACGTACAAAAAAGCAGCGGCTAAAATGCAAAAATTTCCAAGAACGCTTCCTCTGCGATATTCTGAAATACAACAATGGTAGTGCCCACAGAATGAACATGTTATAAGTAGCATCCATGAAACGTAGATAAGTTGTAAGAATTTTATATTCAGGTGAAAAATACTCTAAAAAATAATTCAAATATCAAACAAATTTCTAAACAATCTTGTCAGTTCTAAATCTGGAGAAAAAGAAAATTCTTTTTGTTTCGTGATCACAGAATCATGACCAGTAAATTTTCAACATTTTGTCTGTAATTATAGTGTTGATTGTGAGATAATCTATGGAAGAATTTTTTTTGTTACTTTCCGCACGTCGTTTTAACAAGCTGTCTATCAAGAACAGGAAAGAAATAGAACAGGGGTTTGTATATACTGTGCTCTTAATCGCTGCGTTCCACATTTCTGAACCTTGTAATTGCTCAATTCTTGAGCATGTATAAAGATCAGAACAATTGAATTACAGATTGCTTTCTTAAAATAATTTTCAACCATCAACTTGAAGAAAAGTTGGGAAGAGCGCTTTAATATTGCTTTCACTTTCGCTGTGAACTCTCAACTTTGCCATTTACGGCTTCTTTGTTCTAGCAATTGAATACCATCCCATTTTATATAATGATTCCTCTCCTTCAGAGTCATGGAAATATAATGCACGCTCAGTGATATTATGGCTTATTTTCCCAGAATGCCAATAGCTGTTAACGTAGCCATTTCTCCTTTCAATTGATACTTCACTCTCAAGAAAAGCCTCTGGTAATGCACAGATGAGTTTGCAGAGAATATGGTTAACGATAAGCAACGATAGCAGTAAAAATGGTGACATATGAGCCACCTCCCAAACTTTAGCCTTTGAAATCACGAGTGTAAAGGTTTGGCAGTATATACTTATATAATGCGCTCCGAAAGAACCAGGTAATCGCAAATATTTTCATGTATAGTAAGTTATTGCCCAGAGATAAATTAGAGTGCAGCTCATTATTTAAAAACGTAGAAATAAAACATAGAGACTGCGCCATTTCAAAAGCAAGCAGACTTTCTGGGGCTCTACGCACCACCGTGGTCTAATAGTAGCATTTGTGCTTTCCAAACGGTGGACTCTTAATTTTATGGCTGAAGATTTTTATAGGAATTTTCCTTAATTCTTAAAGTGAACCCCTGGAAAACTTATAAAACAATATTCTGAGCTCATTCGGCCAAATATGTCTCCCTTATTATCCTCATCGGTGCTCTAGATTTATTTTGAGAGTTTACCACTAAAGCAAAAATGGTTCATATCTTGAGAAGCTTTTTATATTCTGAAAGACATTGTTGTTTTAATAAACTGAACCAAAATATTGAAAAAGAACACCTCAGCCAAAATAAAGCACACAATTATACGTTCCGTCCACCTGTAAGAGAGGGGGAATCTTTTCAGGGTTTCCCATTTATTTTCCTCACCCAAAATAAATTAAGTCAAAAACATTTGTTTGAAACCATCAGAAAAAAATTCTTTTGGGTAAGCAAGATAAAAGGGACACCCTGTATGAGACATAGATCTCGCAAAAAACATGTCCATGTAATCATGCCGAAACCTACTTTGAAAGTCTATTTACAGAACCATGCGGCATAAGGAATTCATATGTAAATACGTAGCTACTAGTTTAACTACAAACTCCAAACTCCAAAAATAAATTATTGAATTCTTAAAAGAAATACAATTATATATTGCAACTGCACATTCGTGCTTCAGCCCAGGTAAAAGTATTATTTACTTGCTCCCTCACTGTCAACTCGACTGCACTAAAACGAGGTTTGTCCAACCCAAATACTGGTTACTAGTTTGCTTTATCCTTTTAATATATTATTTGGAACTCCGTTTTGGAGCATGTCATTTCATACCGGCGGCTACTGTTTTCAATATGGCCGACTTATAGCACATTATACATTCATAGAATTTTTAATAAAGCTTTCATCATGATAATATTTATATTATTCTTGTCAGGATATCTAAAACGCTTATTTCTGTGTGCACCTACTACTTAACGCACATAAATCTGCTAGTCTTTTGCTCAAATCCTGTAAAATACAGACATATTTTTGATTATCCGTTTTGCCACATATTTTTTGTTTTCTTCATGTCTCAAAAAGTCAAATGTAACAAAGTTGCAGCGTTCACTTGAAATATATTTGTCGGATTTAGAACCCATATTCACTTCTTTGTTTTATTTTTCTGCTATATGAATCTGGTGATCATAAATAGTTAAGTTGTTTTTCGGATGCAGGAATATAAAATTAATAAAACGATGGTTTAACGATTTTCGAAGAATAAATTTAGACACCACGCAAACCTGTGTTAATAAAAGCATATACGTAAGAAATATAGCACCTCCGTAATTTTTCCTTTGGAATTTTTTCTATAAACTAAAATTTGCATATACCGTCCTCTTTAGCTTTTGATTTTATTAATTGTTTTCTCTCTGTTCCCTATTTCAAACCATTAGCAATGCCTCTCTTGGTCCCTCGTGGCCAATTATCTCCGGTAACAATTTGAAAGAAGGAAGCACTTTTTTCTATGGTATTTGCCAACAAGGGGCCATTTTGGTGTCCCTTTAAACACTGTTTAGCTCAGCTGTATCCTAGATCAATAAAGCTGCACCAAGCGATTGTGTTTGGTTATGGTCACAAGTTCGAATCTGGTTCAGGTCGTGGGGTTTTGCACGGAGTTTGCTTTCACTGTTAGTCATTACCACAGTTCAAAGCGTTGTACTGTTTAGCTTAACTAACAACAAACCAATGCCCGATTTCAAAGTTCCAATCACGCTCTGAACTTTCACTCCCCTTTCAGTAATTTTCTGTCTGCTATCAGCTTTCATCGTTAAAAGGCACGCAATGTCAGCAGGGACTGCAGTAATTAAGAGATAGTTACTTGCATTGCAACTCTGTGTGGGTGGACGAACTGCCGTAACTTAGTTCCGGGCTATAGGTATTCATTTTTCTTACACATAGTACAGTATACATATTTTCAATGTTCAGATTTTAAATAGAGTACAGGAGCCTTGCCATGGTCACGAACATCATAATAGCTATCGGAAATGTGAACTATAACCTAGTAAGCATCATGCTGCACAAAAAAGATAATGCTCTTTCTGTCTTTTATTCAATATTTACTTATCGTAATTCTGAAAATATCTCAGGTGTACGAATAACTCTCCTTTTTATAGACAAACTAAATAAATGAAGGATTCTGCATATTGATGGAAGGTGAAATTGTTTGGGCGTTCGTGAAAATATTTTGGTGCCATGAACGTTGCATTATTTTAGAGGCAATTGTTTGGATATGGTAGTCGGATTATTTACTTTATTCTGTTAATAAAATAAATAATACGAAGTATTTCTATCATACAAATGAATTTTATAAATTCAACAACGATTCATATAATAAAAATTTAATTGTATTTATAACTCACACTTGATTATTAATTTAGTAGTACAAATTTACATCAGACATATTAAAATACTAATAAATAAAGTACGAGTAATAAAGTATTAAATAACAAAATCTCAGATTTATACCTTCAAAATCTTATTTGTGCAGTTATAATTTCAATGACATTTCTATGCTAAAACTATACTGTTCTATATTTGTTTAATCGCAGCTTCAGACTTTCTCTTCGCAAGATTGTGATAAGCTGACTTTTTGTCATTCTTTTGCAGTAGCGGTCTTTAATTCTTCACATCCAACTTACAATAAACTCTTCTCTTCAAAATGTTCACAAGTGCTTAATATTGTTTGTGTTCTAGAGATCCGGCGGATGTTTTAATTTGTTTTGGATTACTCCACGTAGCCATAAGAAACATCAGTCTTATGCTTGGGATAGTTGACTCGCTGAAACATGAGTGACACCTAGAGTCACATTTTGACACCATTTTTTTTTAAATCGCATTATAGCCAGGATGCCATCGATGAAGTAGGTGGTATCAGCTCCCTTCAAAGACACACCGAAAAATTGTTTCCATGTTTGACGTTGGAGAGCGTGTTTACATGTTCCTTGGTTGTGCTTTTCTTCCTTAAAATCCTCTAGGTTCCATTCGAATCAAACCTTTATTTTCGCCTTAGAAGTTCCGACAGCTCTTTAGAAAAACACAATATGATTAATCTGAATGAACACACACTTCTCTGCCGGTCCTGGTGCTTTAGTGGTAACTATACTTTCCTCGTAAACCCAAGATCTCAGGTTCAAACGCGGCCACGGTCTATGAATTTTCTCGGCCGTAAAATTCTAAGTATGGCTTCCTTCAGAAGGGAAGTATAGCCATGGGTCCCGTGTCGTACATTTACGGCACGTAAAAGAACCTCAAGCCTGAAGGAACAGGTCTCTGAGCAAAATTTGTCGGCCGTTTCACGCTCTGAATTGAATGGGACGCTGATGACCTGAGATGATAAAGAGCATCCGTAAATAAAACAAAATCAGCACACTTCCCTCTGATTCACTTTCACTCTCACGAATACTTAAGTTTAGAATTGTTTAACTTCCGTTAAAATAAAAGTGTTCACCTCTTTGATTTGCCAGTTTTTCTTGGGAATTTTTTGTGTCTTTGTATATGAAGGTGTATTATGTTAACTTAAAATTTTATGAGATTTTTTCACAATCTTAACCAATTTCTCTGTATGAATAACCTCTTAGAACCAGATTAACAGTTGTTTCTTTAAGTTCAACATTAAATTGTCACTATAATTTAGTGTATTTTTTATTAAATTGGTAGAACAGATTAGCAAACTTAAAGGCCTTAGTTCTGTCAGAACAAATAAATAAACTCTGGAATCAAGGTTCGCAGGTTCAAATCCAGCCGAGGTCGATAGATTTTTTCGAGACGTAAAAATCTCCAGCACAAGTCTTCCAGGTGGGACTTACAGCCATGGGTCCTATTTTGAAGATTTTCGACACGTTTAAGAACTCCATTCCTGAAAAAGAGGCCCCTTTACAAATTAACCTACCCTTTCACGTTCAAATAATTCCTTAGTATCACACTACTGACATTTAAAGCGATGGACTATCTATTCTTCTGACATCTGTAGGTGCTAAGCGTAACAATTCAAATGGTTCAAATCGACCAAAAGTACCCGCCACGGGCCTTACGCCTAATCTCTGAAAATCACTGATGCTATTTTGAAGTGTTATTTTAATAAATAAAATTTTACATTTATGTAAATAAAGTTCACCTTTACAAAGCAACTGTTACTGTATATCTTATTTGATTCCAGAAAACGGGTCTGCAACTGGAAGACTGTGGAAGGCTTCTAAATGAGCAGACCATATATTAAGCTCTAAACAATCTCAAACGCTGATATATCCCTTATACGTTATCACCCATTAAACGCAATAAGTTTAATTTTAGTTCTGCTTTCGTGATCAGGTATGCTTCATGAACAAACGGTTGACCCAATAGAAACATCGCCTTCTATAGTGTAGATCGCTTATTACCATTATTATGGAAAATATATCAAACAGGAAACTCTATACATCTAATAAAAGCCATAAAATTTACATATGAAAACAAAATTATATAAATGTAAATGGGAAGTCAATAGAAGAAATAAAAACAAATTGTGGTCTTAAAAAAGGATGTAGTCTCTCTTCAATATTATATGTTTATATAGACGGCATTCACACAGAATAGAAAAAGATTGTGTATAGAGGAGTAGAGTTAGAACAGAATTGGTCATTTTGTTACTTGCAGAATATGTAGCATTAATTTTTGACAAGGAAAATAGAGTACAAAAATAAATATACAAACTATATCAAATAAATTAATGATACGGATAATTTCGAAGACCAAAACAAAATTAATGGCGTTTCGAGGTGAATACACAATAAGAACAAAAATTATGATAGAAAAAATAATATAACATTTATCACACTTTCAGTATTTATGATATGTCACATATGAAGAAGATAAAGATGTTAATACAAAAATAAGCTCCAAGCTGTGTGAGGAACAAATGAATACTTTGAAATACAATGGCGAGAAAATACACACAATTAAGATTCTACACCTTAATGGACTTACCAGTGTTTTTATGAAAGTGAAGCTAAGGCTTTAAAAAAAAACGAAGAAAAAATTAAATCAAGCAGTAGAAATGCGTTTTTTAAGATCTGTCAAAGGTTTTACAAAAGAAGATCATATAGGAAATGAGGATACAAGAAAAAAATTAGAAATGGAACCAATATTAACAACAATTAGTGAATTATAGAAAATAATGGATAAAATACTTAAAAAGAATGAATGTAGAATACCAAAAAATAAGTTGCATATTATCCGAAAGTAAGAAGACCAAAAGGAAGATCAAAGAAAAGATTGCAAAAACAAAAATGGAAGATCGAAACAGGCAGGACCTAATCCGTGATGGAAGAAGAGGAAAATAAGAAGAAAAAGGCACTGGCTCATTCAAACTAAACGTAGTGTAATCATCAAATACATTCCACACTATGAATTGTTATATCTAAAAGCCTTAATTAAACTCTTCCAATCACTACAGTATGTTTCAATCTGCAGCGAAATTATCCTTAAAACAGATATTTTGTTCTTAAGTGAAGCTGTATTAACTCTCCCCAAAAAGGATCCATAATAAAAGCCGAGAATGGGATATCGTTATTCTAGTTCGTAAAAGGATTAAGTTTTTGTTGTATCAATTTAAATTAGTAGCACATGTTTCTCAAGAGTACACAGTAGGGCACTGTAAGATTCCACAATTATATCGGCACTTTATCCTCTCCACCATTGCTCAGCTCTTTCAGAATGAAAGTGCTAAAAGTTTAGTAAATTGTGAATGCAAATATCTACCCCAGAATGTGTTATACAGAAGGTAATCCCAGGGGACGGGACTTGTCCATCATTATGTTATCAGAATGTGAAGGGGAAAAACATGAGCACATTGTTGTCAGTTGAGTCCAGCGTTTGATCACCGAGAAACTTCGAGCCATCTGTTACAAGGCATGTGTGTATAAAGTATGGCGGAACGACACTTTCAATACAGGCGATTGATTAATATTGAAGTACCGGAGCTGCGTTCTACATGCTTCGATAAAGTTATCTGCTTCTGAATCTATCTGAAATAGCTTTGATCAGCATTTCTTCAGATATTCGAATACACATATTACATAAATAGCACATTTAATCTGCTCTACAGCATTCTAATACAAATATGTAATTAAATATCAAAATTTTATAAAGAACAGAATGACTATTAAATTTCCTAATAACTATGAATGTCATCTTATCATACAAGTTGCATAAGCAACATTTACAATACTTACATAAGCAACACAACGCAATAGTCCACAGAAACAAAATGTAGTCCATTTTAACAAAATTTCCTAACTTTAAAGACAGTAACACAAAAACACAATGTCAGTTCTCAGGTTTCCATGAAAATCGTGCCGTCAGTAGTTTGTATCACCGTCTTTTGCAATAAGTACATCTTGAAATTTGAGAAATTGATGAAAGATTTCATCTTGTTCGATATTCTGCCAGTGTTGATATAGAAGCATGAATATCTGAACCAGTTTCTAGATATTTTCAATATCCTCTTAAACTCTCTGTTGAATGTATTCCAGGGATGTTAAAATGGATTTAGATCTAGGACTGAGTAGCTCATTTTAATATTGCAATGCTGTGTCTTTCTAACTACCGGGACCCTGGAATTATCTTGTACGAAAAGAACTTTTAGAGCCGGGCTCTTCAGCAATAGGAAGGAACTCCGAAACATTTTGAATGCATCTGTTTGCATTCATTATTCCACGGTCAATCAAAATGAGATATGTTTCTCTATTTGCCATTATTCCTCCTCAGACCAGGAGGGTACCTATTTGTAAATTTTAATGCCTCAAGTCTTTCAGCGATCTGATTGTCTCCATATGCGCACTCTCTTGAAATGGGATGCAGATCGAAGCAAGATTCATCTCTAAAGAGAACATGACCCTACTGTCCGCATTGCTAATTGGAATGATGCCAGAACCATTCAATACCACTTGCCAAATTCACTTTAATGGACGACGGAACAAAGTAATCTTTCATGTTGTCTGTTTCTAACATTTAAGTTGAAACCGTTAAATTGTCAACATTCTGCAGAGCACTTCTTAATATGGCAGCATTAGACCTCTTATCTCTCACGATCCTTAGGCACTAACATCTGTCTTATGCAACAGTTGAAATCCTCGGTTTGCTTGGATATTGTTCTTCTGAACTGCAAAATACTTGACTTCGACTCCATATTCAGGATATAACGCCTCTCCTGGTATTCAAAGAACTAGCCACATCAACTTGTGATCCACCATTTCTAATTATTTCAATAGTCACAAGCATTTGATTTATTAAAAATGTCTTTAATATTTCTCCAAATATTTCAACAAGAAAAGTCCTATATTAAAAAATAACCTATTTACTCATTACAATGTAACAATTTAAATAGATAATGCAAATAATGCATTGTTGTAGTAGCTAGAAAAACGAACAAAGCTCCCTTATTTACCCGTTATTTATCATTTCAATAATTTAATTTGGATTGTGTGTGTGTGTGGGTGTGGGTGTGTTCATTGATACAGCAGCTTCAGTTGCTTTGATTCGCTAGGCGTTTCACTATAAGCGAAGAAGTAATGCGCATATATTTTATTCAACATGGCCTGACGATGGAATATAGGAAACAATGAATGACCATTAGGGATAAGTTTATGCTTGAAGCTCTAAAGTCGTTCAGTTTAGCCTTGGCCTCCATGAGTGATGTCCATTGCTCACGGTCCAGTGCACCAACTCTCCATCATTTCAACTCCCAAATCTCCACATTGCTTTCCACATCATCTATACATTGCAACCGTGTTCTCCTCGCCTTCTTCCTTCCAACTTTTCTTCAACGTTGTTTTTCTCACCTTTTCCTTTCTCTATTCTAACAAAATGTCCAGTGTATATTTTTAGTTACAAAATATTATAACATTTTTAATTTATTTGCACTTTCCATATTTGTTTTCATTCTTCACTGATAATCATTGAAAAATAATATAATTTAAACATACCCTTGCCAATCATCAGAATCTTACGTATATATATATATATATATATGTGTGTGTGTGTGTGTGTGTGTATAAATTAACACTAATAATAAAAGTAGATAAAGATAAAACACAGAGAAAGAGTGAAATTGCTAGCTAGCTTCTTGCCATTGAAGAACTCGCAGTAGTTCGAAATATAGCAATTTCAAGTGTGACTCTTTCTCTGTGTTTTATCTTTATCTACTTTTATTATTAGTGTTAATTTGTTACATTGTTAATGGTGTTTCTTTATTTTTATTTTTCATATATATATATGCCTGTGACACTGATCCGTATATAACGTTCTGTCCGATTATAAATCCATATAAAGTCTGTGAATTTATTTCACTACAGATTCCTTCACATGTTAGAATCTCTGACGTTTTCAGAGCAAAAATATTTCACATTTAAAAACTATAAATATTTCATATGCATAGTAAGTTCCTAAGAAATGTCGAGATATTTTCATGTTTATGGGTCCATACTTATTGATTCCAAATGATGATGCGTTAGGTTACATCGTGCAGATGTGGTTGACGTTGTCAGAAAAAGTCACACCGTAAATAAAAATTATGGAAAATAAGTACACTTGAAATTTAAGTTTGTCATTTGCATTATTCTTATGTTTTCTTCATTTACAAAATTGGGTTTAATACTTAATGTTAATACTGTGGCTTCTATGGCTCGCAGTTTAGGTTATTAGACAAAGTAATTTCAGTGTTTCAGCAATTTTTATGTACACAGTATAGGTATAATTTGTATTTGTTATAATTGCGTAATAACTTTCAATATTTCATATAACCTGTTCCCAAATAAAATGGAAGATTTTATCAAATTAGATACCGTAGCTTTTTGACTGTAAAAATTAGAAAAAAAAAATGGAGCCTAATATGTAAGTAGTGCATTGTAGCTCCTATTTTGACATACTGGTTAGTGATTTATTTCTTACATTAATATTTCCTTTAATATTTGTTTCATTCTCCTCTGATTAGTTTTCAGCGGAACCAAATGCTTAAAGTTTTAGAAAATTTCTATCTTTACTTTATATTACTATCATTTGAGCTTTTTCTTGTTAAGTTAACTAATTTGTTTTGAGTTTCTCTCTTATGATGTTAAAGGTAATCAGAATTTATATGTTTACCAAGTAATTGCCATTAATTAAAACTATCTTGTAGATCTCCCCAAAATTATCCCATTGGTTGAATAAGCTAAATATACATTAGTCTGCTATAACTGGTGGAAGGGAACTCAATTACATAAATAAAGCCAATAATAGAACTTAAAAGGGGGAACATGAATCTAAATATCTATTCTGTCTTTTAGAGTATTTTGTGTTGAAACATATGGTGAGACTACTTGAAGTTCTCTATCTTTACTAATCACTAGGACGTACATTTTACCGCGGTTAGAGTCTAAACGTTATTCGCCTTGATAGAGGAGGGGGCAGGAAGCAGCGTCGTATTAAGTGCGTAAGTTCCCTAAATTTGTCGCATCAAATTTTCATGCTAACAATACAAAGTAACCAAAATTAATTTATTTTCGGAATGTTCTCTCTTTAAGAAACATAAATTTATAATATAATTTCTTCATCTATTCCTTGCTATTAACGTGATATAATAACAAACTTGGCAATTATTTTACTACTTAAAGAGGTTTAATAAACATACAGCAAGCAAATAACAGCATTACGAATGGAAACAAATGAAACAAAGGAGATTGAAGAACATTGATGTCAAAATTAAATTTGCGAACCCAAATGATTCACATAAACCATTCTGGCGAACTTGCGTGAAAACGCCTTGAGATGAACAAATAGTGCAGGTCATTATATTGTTTGTTTCTGTTTGTCAATTCATTATTATAGTCGAAATGCACAAATTTTGGCTCATTAACATATTACATAACATGAGGGACAACGCAGAAAGCCTTCAAAATAGTATTGCAATACGTTTTGCACTTATAGCATGAACTTGCAGATTGATGATGGCATTCCTACCAGATTGCTTCATCTGTGAAGAGGGTTGACGACAGAAATCCCTTAATGGTAGCGGCCTGAGTATTCAGGGACAAAACCTTTCTCTTGGATGAAAATCTTGCACACTTAGGATACTAACGATTCTCATGTGAAATGTTCAAACCACGCTGGTTGCCACTTACCTAGACTAGGGTTATTCTCAATGTGTCCTTCCAGCTCTCCAAGAACCGCCCTCCATTTCACTCATTCCGTCAAAATGCCCCGTCTTACTCAAACGACAAAATACTGCTGCAAAACTTCTTATGACTCGGTTACTCTGTTAGGGTAAGTTTCCTGTAAATCCTTGCGGCGTCTCCACCATTTCCATTCATTTGTCCATTGATGAAAAATCATCTGTGCTTATTCCTTAAATGAATGATTGAACAGGACCTTATAAGCACATCTAATCAGGAACAGATCTGCAACATAAAATTGTATATCCACCCTAAATTATATAAGTGCTCCTACAAGGAACTAACACTATGAAGTGTGTTGTCATCTATACATTTTGAGCATATGCTCATATGAACTTTTTTGTTCGTTTTCCTATTCTGAAGTTACTTTCTATAGTTCAAATTCACATATATACCTTGAAACTTCACCTTGATGTGAATACTTTTAACTAGTCGATTTACCTGGAACTGCAAATTCTTTCGTTAGTTCGTATGTTGTTTATAATCTACAAATAGAACTGAAGTACATCTACACTATATTCATACGCTTTCTCCAAAATACTTTAACATAAATGTGTGGTACAGAGTTGGAAAAAGTTAAGCATTGGGAATATACTAAAATGCACTGCAAGGCATTAAATTTGCGACACACATAAGAGACACGTTTAACCGACACCTTATTTCTCTGAAGGAACAAGTATGAACTCTTCAAAAATACGACAGCTATACCAACAGGTGTTCGAATTTGATCAAGGAAGAATTGTCGGAAGAGTGCGGAATGTCATTCCAAGAAGTGTTGGACGAAATGGATCCCAGCAAAACGAATATGAGATCAGAGTATCAGGGTAGAACGAACAGACAGACATGAAGGATCTCAACGGCCGTCAAACAACCCAACGAGCAGATAGACATTTCCGCTTCACTGTTATGAATGGGGACAATGTGTTGCAATTTTAATAGCCATAGTGTATATTACAGAACAGTTTATGCATAAAATTTGGTACAATTCAGTGCCATTTCAACTGTATATATGTGATACTGATATTAGGGCTTAAAATTCTTCTTTTTAAAAAAAGAATTTATCTACCCACTGCTAACTGACACGTTTAAACCCTCTCAAGTTTGCCTTCTAAGCACATTTCGGAAGCTTATTGTCCTAAAAATGAATGCGTTTTTTTGAGTTTCATTAATCTGAAACGAGGTATATGAACATTTTGTTTTATTCTTGTTTCATAATTATAAAAGTCGCTCCTTCCATTCAAACTATTTTTCTACTTATGCATAAAAATCATTAATTCATAGATATACAAACTAATACCAGTTAAAATTTCGAATGAATGAAAATTGGTTTACAGTGAGTTCTTGCTTCGCAATTATTTTAAATTATGCTAAGAGCTTTTTATAACGTTAACATACTATTTGATGCTTTGTTACTAGCATCCCACAAAATCATTCCATACTACATCATTAATGATTGAAAAAGAGTTAAAAAACTGTCATTTAATAATAAGATGGAATAATTTGTTTTAAAATGTTATTAAATAAATTAATTCAAATATAACCTTCCATATAGATGTACAAAAATGTTTATTAAATAGGTTAAATAGATTAATGTTCAATATACAATTCCCATAATAGGTGATCATCCAAATATATCCACAATATTTTATGTATATTATATGATTATACCCACAAAAATTAAATGCTCTCTGTTAAAATTATTGATTTTTATTGGCCTTAGAGTATAACACACAAATATTTTATTTCTTTATTGAGTAATAAACTATTGGCACTAATCCATTCGGTTGCACGCATAATGGTTTCAGTAGTTTTACAAGAGCGTTTTGAATCCCATCATCATGAAGGTGGCTAGTCTGCATACACGGTACATGACAAATCATTATCAGCTATTAGAAATGGAAGTGTCCTATAATAGGCCCTTGTAAAATTCCAGTTTTTACTAACGTTTCAGTTGGGCTAAAGCGATGTACAAATAGAAACTGCAATATGATCTAGGTACCTACACGAGGTATTTCCGAATGTTTTGCTATTAGAACGTTTATTAATGATAACAAAAATGTGTGTTTATGCTTTTTTATCATTTTTGTTCATTGCCAATAGAATTACTGTCATTTCAAATAAGCACTGTGCTTTTTTCTGTAAACATTTGCATTTGGCACCTCTTAGGATCTGGAGAAAGGAGCAAACGAACCGCACTAAATGGTCTCATTAAGGGGATTTCTCTGGTCAATGGTATAATGCTTGCGATCGAAAGTTAATAGACACAACCAAATATATTAAGACTATCTTCGTAACGGAAATTCGAGCTACGGAGACCTTTCTGCTTTGATGAGCTTTGCCGTACCCAAGCTGGTTGTAAGATTTTGGGTTCATTTACTTCATCTCATGCTCACTTCATCTTCTGTAGTGGCTAACGGATGTTAGAGTTTGCACGACAGTATAACAGGCTGGGAACTGTGTAAAATGAAAGAAAAGAGCAATTAACTTAACCGCAATGAAGCGCAAGGGGCATAGGAAATGCAAAAACTTCTCCTTGTCAGTTTTCTTTGAGTGCATTTTCAATACCAGTGATAAAACGGACCAATAAAGGGAGGAAAATACCGTCTCTTTCTTCATCGCCGTCAAATTAATACGATTATATTGTGAGGGCAATGAATAGCTTCCCATGAATTCATTTCTTGAGGCATATTCTTTTATTTTCATGTCAGGGCGGGGTGACGCAAATTTCCTTTTATTTTTTACCAGCTTAAAAACTCTCAACTCCATTGAAATCGATATCTAGACATGTAATATGAATGAATAGCTTATTTATTGATTAACGTTGTACTTAAACTACCGAAAATAATTGTGAAGACGCCTCACTGGTCCTTTTGTCCAGAGCTTGCACAGAGAGAAATTTCTATGCTCTAGATGTGAAGAATAAACTTTGGATGTGAGCTCAGCTGTTTTCCATTTTTTTTTTTCTTTCTTTCAAATTCAAGGATTGTCAAGACTCGGCAGCATTGCCTGGTACGTTTAAGCATCATAAAAAAATTCACACGAATCCTTTACAATGCAAAAAACCATTAGGTGCCTATAGAGCAACCATTTCCTACTTCATCATTTTGTATTTATGTCGGCCTTTCTTCCGATTTTTTTTTTTCACCGACGATTTTATACTACGTGTATTGTGTAAGTAAAATATGTTTGCTGGCAGGGAAGAAATGGGAAACGGCTGTCCTCTCAGTCCTTTTCGCGGCCACATACGGGGATACTGCAGAGGGAGGGAAAAGGCTTGGAGGTTAATGTACTGTGATGGGAGGAAAATCGAACGTAAACAAGAATACAAATCGTGGCGATGACAAACAAGGAAATGCGCAGACGTTTAATTAAATTTATTTGAATGTTGTGCTTTTCCCCTCCGAGAGCGAGGGCCGTTGGTTATCCCTATAACAACAAATTATATTGAGTCTATGTTAGTTGTGTTATTCCGCACTGATTTTCATTTTCAGCCTGGAAATTGCAAGGGCGCAAAATGACGTTCCTGGCATATGCAGTGTGCACGGAACGATATAATCACACATACATATGCAACCGTATGTAAACATAAACCTCGCTAGAAATATGGATGCTCATCTTCAATGATATCCTTGCTCCAAAGGTACATTAATCTTTGTTAAATTGTTCATATAAAATACTTTTATGTGTGTAAAACTCGGACGTTCTCCATATTGTATTTCCTCCTCTAATATCCGTTTAAAGTTAAGAAATTCTCGATTATCGAGATGTACCGCCTTTGATTTTTATTACGGTGTAAAAGAACGGCTACTTTAACATTTAAACTTTTCGTGAATCCTATAGAACAGTTTGTTAAAGCTCAGGCTACGCAAACCTATTTTATATATGTTTTGGTTGCCATTTTTAACATTCGCATATCAATAAACGTGATGCATCAGTTAATACAGGAGTTTATAAGATTTTCTGCAGTAAAACTAGAAAAAGGTTTCACAATTTTAATCGCTATGACTCGGGAATTTTATATAGTTTTCCCTAATGCGCCGTCTTTTGAATGAGAGTAGTGTTCGCTGTAGTATATTGGAGTAAATCAATGAAATCCCAAGTTCTACTTCAGATGTCCAGTTGAAAAAACCTCACACTGCAGGTCAATCTATCTTTATTTAAAAGACGGCGCAAGAACGCCAGCTAGTGTGTCGAACATTGGCAGCCAAATATAAATGAGTTAAAAGTTAGTGAACGAATATTTGAATTTAGAAATTCTTGTTATTGAAAAAGAGAGATTAATTAAATTTCATTTTACTTAATCTTAATTTTTCAACATATATGTGGAAAGAAAAAGAATCTTCTAACGATTACATTTTTTCACGTAGTTTTATTTGTTAAATGCATATAATATGAAAGTACAATGCAACTTGACAACAGCCATTAAAATCAAAATCACATTATGGGCAGGTTTTGTTGAGTATATGAGCAGAGAATATGTACTGGGACTTTCATAGTTTTGTCGCCCGTTTCACGGCAGTTGATGTGTCAGCAGTCAAGAGCATTATCTCCGGCGAAGTGGATGTAATATCCTTACATACAGGATATGTTAGAAATGTTGTCCTGCTACATCCACTCATTTTTTGCATCTTTTAGTAAACTCCATTCACACACATCACACATCAGCTTATCTTCCGAAACCCAGTCAATTTAAACTTGAAAGCATACAAGGTAACTGTTGTCCACGAATTGCAGGCAAGTAGTGCTGATATTTTAGTAAATTCCCGTAAATGAATGTTACAGAATGTTAATGATAAGAGCGATTTATCCACGCTTAATATTTATTATTGATGAAGCATGTTTTTTGTGGCCATGTATCGATGCAAAATAACAAATATTCGAATATATAAAGCCCTCACTTTATATGCCAAACCTCTTTGCATGACGATAAAATGGTGTATGGTGTGCAGTAAATGCATACAGAGTAATAGAGCTGATCATTTTTCAGAATACTATAAATACAAAAAGGTACATAAATTATGGCCCTTTCCTTGGCCTTCTAGGGTTTACGAATGCACCTAAGAGATTTTCTCATAAGGGGCAAGTCATAAGAAACGTCTTAAATATTCTATAACTACAGGATGTTCATGCAGACTGAGGGTGTCTTTATTACCATTATTGCATTGTCATTTTCGTTAGTGACCAAAATATACCAATCACTTCCTTCATTTGCAATTATAGTAGGAATATCAATTACTAATTATTTCTTATAAAGTAATTATGTAACTGAACAAAAGTATATCTCTGAAGTGCTGAAGTAAATTGTGCACACTTGATCTCGATCGATATTTTCTACGCACTGACGGAAAAACACAATGCATATTCAAATTATAGTTTGTAATTGCAAAAAAAAAAAAAAAAAAAAAAAAAGGATCAGGTTTATAAACATCACGAAGAATGAATACAGACGTAGTTATTTCATAAGCCATGGACGCCAATATAATAAAAGTTAAACAATGTACTTTCCAATCGAGATAATGTATAAAATTATAAAAAGTTGTTGAAATCGTGAAACCTTAAGTTTGTATGACATTTCAGTACGTATTGTTTCCCAAATTTAATAATGGAAATTCAAATCGGTATACAGTTAGAATGAAACACGACAATCTAATGATACAGGTGCAAAATTCAAAAAAAAATGTTTTTGCAAGATGTCGTTTGAGTGACTCATATTTCTGTTTTGAACTCACGGTAAAAGGACAATAACCTGAACATAGCGGAACTGTTTGCTATGAGCCGAATTCATGATTGTATGATCTTTCAACAAGGTCGTACTCCTGTGCACTATGCGAACATTGCTATGGAACATTATGATGAAACGCTGAAATGGTACACCCTAAGACAAAAAAATTGCAGACTCTCGAGGCATTAATATGTCATAAGTTCTATTCGGCCCAGCGGCATGTTTCTGCACGCTGGTCTTAACCGACGTTAGCTGAAAGACAAGCGGTAAGAAACATTGCCTAGCAATGGGAGCTATCGAAGTTCTAATATTACCCATGCATAAATTAATTTATTTGTGAATTTTGCAAGTTAAAATATGGTGCAGTATACTCATAATGTACGGTTAGTAAAATTACCCCATAGGTAGCAGTACAATGCAGATATCAGTGCAAAAGTCATCACAGTATCAGATTAACGATTACTCCCCTCTTTAGCCATACAATAAAGAAGAACGAATTTATCTTATTCAATTTTTTAGTAGTGAAAGTGCGAAACCTATTGAAAAACTTCAGTACGGTCTATCACAGCAGTTAGTTTACCAATAGAGTACAAAGATAAAAAACAGTGTTACTTCTGATACATCAGGTTGTGGCGCCAGAGAGTATTACAGCAGTTTTAGGATGAAATTTGCAGATATTTGGAAATATGTCATGGCTCGGCACATTGCATCATTCGCGTATGAATTTGAATTTGGATGTTTGGATGAAGAGGTACACCAAGTGATGTACATGTAGCTGCATTTTTTCCAGAGAATACATTTACTTTTTATGGCATAACTTGAACATGAATGGGAGCCATTAAAACGTATGTTGTGAACCCAGGGGTGGTGAGCACTTCCGAATTTTCCGAATGGGTCATGGTTGGCCGTTGCTCATTTTTTGTCTAAGGGTTTAGAGACACGTAGAAGCCATGGCCACCACGGTCTTTGCACCGTAAATTTCTTAATTTTCTATTAATGGCGGTTTATAGAGCAGATCACCTGCTGAGTTTGTATTTGTGATATTTGACACAAAAATAGCAAATTAGGAACGCATCTAGCACTATTTATATCCTTGATCAGTTGTGGCAGAAAGTGGAAGATCTTTAGTTATCTGCAGAGACATTTATTGGTTTATTTAAGGACGCTCTTTAAGGTCTCTAGTAATTATCGTCTCATTCAATTCAGATCGTGAAAAGGTAGATAATTTTGCTCAGAGATCTCTTCTTTCACACTGGAGTTTCTTTTACATGTGGTAAATTTACAACTAGGGATCCAAGACTTTACTTCCCACCCGAAGGAAGCCATACTTAGGACTTTTACGTCCTAAAAAATCCAAAGATCCTGACCGAGTTTGAACCCGCGGTATTGAATTTACTAAAAAATTACGGATATCATTAGCCCACCAGGACCGACCTGCAGAGACACCTATAAAGTTCAATTACTCAGTAAAATTTTGAAATTAATTACTTCATTTGTTTTTTGTTTTTTGTTTTTTTTAATCGCCTTTAAGAAGTATACATGGTCTGCTTAATACCTAAATATCCTTAGAAACTACACCGTGACCTTTGGGACTTAATCATCATGAGCTCATCAAGTATATCAGCGAAATAAAATGATTCATTCATAAAGTAAACATAAAACTACACAGAAATTATAAACGTATTGCAGAAGCAAAAAAATAAAAAAAGCAAAGAAAAAATAAAAATAAAGAAAAATAAACAAAGAAAAATCTATGATCTAATTTTGTTCAAAATATAAAAAAAAGATTCCGATTGATTTAATAGTGGCGTCTTTTTAGAGAGAATAAACTGTTTGTCTCTTCCTAAATCCAGCTCAAACCCACTCCCTCCCCTGTGGAAAGTACTCTAGTCAGTTTTATCTCAGTGTGAATGTGACAATTACAACTGATAAGTGATTCGAAACTATAAAATCTAAAACATTCACTCATATATGTGCCTTCAGCTTACGAGAGTGCCGACCAGTTTGAAAACACTGTGAATCATTTTGGTGTTATCGAACATTGTGGCGATGTTAATGCTGTTTTGTTGCTCTTTGATTCAGAATATTCGTATGCTAAAAGCCTGCGGCAACGTGACAGATGTTCGCTAGCGTTGCTTTTTCCTTTCGATTGAGGGGTTTTGGCTGGGTGTCTAAAGTATGACATGCTTGTTATGGTTTTAGTGCACCATTTCAGCGGCAGATATGACAGCGGCAACAATTCATGTGCTTTCCACTTTGATATATATTGCCTGCTGGGATACTGCATGGCTAAAATGTAAAAATCTTAATGCTCTGGTATATGCAAAATATATTTTAAACGGTTTGATGCTGTTAAATGTGATGAACTATATGTTTAAACTTGTGACTCAGATATTGCCTACTCTTCACAGTTGAAGCTTCAGAAGTTAGGACGGTTCATTTTATTTACAGTTTATAAGTAACTAAACTAAGTAGGATTATATCAGCAAGCTGCGATTTATTTTTAAATTGCTTTAAACTGATTTGCGTAGTTACTGTGTTTCGATTATAGCATGTTTTCATGTCAAAATGATAAACGTTTATGCACTAGCATTAAAAATATTGTTCTACTGTATACACATGTTTTCCTTAGAGATTATAACGTATATAATTTTTCCCTTGACCATAAGTACAAAAATACTATACACTTTAAATAATAAGTCTTTGTTCTGCAATTCACTTTGTGACCAAAGTCCCATTAAATCGATTTCTACATCCACCAACTAATACAATCGACTGCCTTAGGCATTCTGTACCATAAAGACTAGGCACACAAAATGAGTTGGCAATGACCTTTCATATACAGGATGTTTCAAAAGTTTAATGATAAACTTAGGAACGAATGCTCAGACTAAAACACTTTTTGAAACAACATTGAAATACGACACATACACTATTTATGGGTAGGGACTTTTGATGTGCTACAGGTATGTACAGTATTTTGTAACTATCACACTATCAACGAAGAAGGCAACATGCAATACATGATAATATTGTGGTAATAAACAGAGCCAAATAGAACTAGGAGTGGTATATGAACATTGAAAGGAGATGGCTTATTTTATATTTCGAATTGTCCACAAGTGACTTGAAATCAAGGAACTAGTGGACTTAAAATTGCAGTATATTGTCACGTGTGATGCAGGCCTATCAATGGATTTTTGAGGGAGTATTTACGAACGCTCTTTAATATTTCGGGTCATCAGCGTCCCATTCAATTCAGGGCGTGAAACAGCGGGTAAATTTTGCTCAGTGACCTCTTCTTTCAGGCTTGAGGTTTTTTTGCGTGCCGTAAATCTACGACAAGGCACCCAGGGCTTCCCTTCCCTTTCGAAAGAAGCCATAATTTGGAATTTTATTATCCATGAATTTATAATTAGCACCTCATAGTTTTACTATATGTTTTTCATCTTTTCAAATTAAATGATAATATGGAACGTTTATCTCCAACGTCTACATTTTCAATCAGGTTTCTGGTGGCATGATTAAAAAGGTACCTTGATATTTTAATCTAGGTAATATGTTCATTGTCTAGGTTTGGAAATGGTCATTGCAACATCTTAACTACCTTTATAAGATTGGAATCATATTATTAAAAATACAGTGTTAATGAACTACACATCAATAAATGTATCTATGGTCTGCCTGTTCAAATTTCAAAGTTTTAGTATTAAGTATCTAAAGGACCAGTAAGCCACTGACTAATAAAACTTTCATTCGAAATCAAATTACATAACAACGAACAAAAGTTGTATAGCATGTCGGTAATAACAATCATTACCTAGTCCTCTTGATTACTTTTTTTTCAATATCTTACGTAGAGAGCATAAATTCCTCAAATAGTAAGAAAATAAGTAAATAAGGTACTTTGCAGAAGTCGAATTTGCGATTTTCGAGACTACAGTCTGTCGCCTTATCCATTATGCCACTACACTAAGCTACACAACACAATAAATCAGTTTTTAATTCCTTGCCGTACTATCATGTGATTAATCGGAGATTTTAGAGCTTTTAAAGCCCTAAGACTTGAAATGGCTATTAAAACCCGGAATTTTCTCTGTCGCAAAGCAGGTTCTAAGGCAAAAGACATTCTAAGGCAAATTTCATTTCGCTTTAAAAGCGGCTTATCAGTATCTATTATTTCAACCTTTGTATAACCATAAAACTTATTTTTCTTCGTGCACCATACACTCCCTATCTTCAATTGTTTGCCTAATACCCCTTCACAATCTCTGAAACTATTGGGTGTAGTTTCAAAACTCTGTACATCTTAGAAAAAGCGTAACAAAAACCTAGTGTTTTAACATTTTGTGTATTCTACTGTTTCTTTCTATCTGTAATGTACCTTAACTGATGTTCGCTGTAAAATACAGCTGCTTTTATAATTTATATACGACTTCCTGCATCCATATAATGGAATTCTAAACTCCATCGTTCCTTAATCTTCTTGTATATCTTTCCTTGTTTCAATGCGATAATTTTAATGTTTTTATTCTGACAATTGTCTTCAGCTTTTAATTGCTTTTGTTATCAAAAGTTCAAGCATAACGAATAAAATATATTTGCAAGTTCAAAACTCGTTAATACTCTTTAATAGAATTTTCACGTAGAAGATGAACATAATTTTATCTTTTACAATATTTGTTCTTTCAATATGTTAGTCAAGATGAGTCAAACTTCTGTTATCATATGAGTCCCAAATAATAAAAAAACTAATTTATATCGTTTAATTGGTGAATTTAATTATGTGTGTTAAGACACAAGTCTTCTATAACATATAAACTCGTGTAAACGGTTACGTGAAGCAAGGGCGTTTTCCCTTCATTTCAAAATGTATCTTCTACATTAAAGTTGAAAGATCACAAGTTAGATTTTTTTATTCTTAAAGACCTTCAAGTGCATTCTGTAGAAGAAGAGGAAATGATGAAGGAAATTAAACCGGTGATGAGTTCGATGACATAATTCTTTGAATTTCTTAGGAGGGCACACAGTTCCTAAATCTCCACTGAAAAATTGTGAAATCCTAAGGAATATAAGTTGCACTTCATAACATTCTGAATGCAAATCGCGTTAATTTCTTCATGTCTTAAAAGTGTCAAGTTTTTCCCTAAGAGAATTGGTTTTTAAAATCCAAAAGATGACAATATAAGTCTACAACTAATGAGGAATAGATGTTATAAATTATTTATTTAAATACATTTATAAATACAACATTAACAACCAAAGCATTAAAGCATTTTTTTCCTTTTAAAGTCGCGTTTTAACTGCTGCTGTTTAATATAATAAAGAAGTTTAGATTCTGCTATATTGACAAAACTATTTTCTTTTACATTGGCATAAGCTTCCTATAGCCAATATTATGTTCCACTTTAAGGAGGAAATTTTGGCTCAGCCAAAGCGTAGAGGTTTTTGGTATGTATGTTATACAAAAATGTCGAATTATCAGTGCGATATTGCATTACTCATATAATCTATATACTGAATTTAATGATACCTCCTAACTTTTTCAGTCATTTCTATTTCACTTTCTAAAAATAGTAATAAACACTAGTTTTTTACATTATTTAGTTTTTCTTAAAACTCACAAATTTAGCAATCCTCTCCATTGTGGTTCTAATATCCAGTGCCAACTTTCACTGGCCTGCGTGGAGGAGAGCGAAATGAATTAACTATAGTACAAATTATATAAGTATCCAAAAACTTCTGTTTTCTGACACGAGTATTTTCAGATATCCGATCCCTCGACTAAGAGTAGGTTATTAACAATGTTCAACGTACTGATCGTAAATAGCATAATTTCGAACAGCTAAAGTAATACTACGGAATGAACATCATAGAATAACTTAGCTTAGCGAAAAGACAATTCTTTCTATGGGCTGTGCCAGAGATAAAACATATTTTCATGTTAGGACATTGGGTTAATATTTGTGTAATTAATACCAGAAAAATCTACTCAGTATTCTAGTTACATGCAGCAGTACCTAGATTTTAGTTATTAATCGCAAGGCCTCCTCAAGAAGAGTCACGCTATATTGGAACTGTGTGGCAGCTATTAGTATTTTAACAACAAAAATGATAGCGTGACTTGAATGACAACCTGTCTTTACAGTTCAATTACATATTCAAATAAGCAGTTTGGAGTAAGATTAACGAGCTATATCCCTATTCCTTAGAGAAAAGTCAATTGATAAAATTTGCAATGCATCAATTAAATTTGTAGATTTATACATTTGTCCACACACTGCTCTGCAACTACAACACATTTTTAATGCTTTATTTCTGTACTCACATAAATATAATATAATATATTTAAGACTTTGAAAATAAAAACAAAATAAGTTATGCACGCTTTTCATAGCCTTACATTTCAAATACCAAATAATTTCAAAAGCGTATTGTAAGGCATAATATAAAACATAAGTCAGCATTTTTTGTTCTCTTCTCTTTCTTCATCAAGTGCTCAGTTTGGCCACAATTTATCATTTTTATTTTTTATAAATAGTAAATTTTAACCGGAGTTTGATGTTCCTACAGTTCCTGACCGTGTGTAACTGGGGGAGTTTGAAGACTTAGCTGTCTTACTTTTGTATGCACTTCCAACAGTTTTGGTATAAAGGTTGCGCGCGTTGTGGAAACTGAGCAGCTCCATGTTTTAAATTTGAGCTTGACAAACTGTGGTTGATCGCCGCACAATAATTTGCATTTTTCGGTATACACACGCAATCATAGCAGCATTTAATGAATGTTTCATTAAAATTTTGTTTTGTTTTTATTGTTTTCCTGTAAATGATATACAAAAAATATTTCCTTTTATTGAATGCTGTACATAAAAAATTAAAGTGTTATTTTCTTTCACTATTAATTCACCAAAATGTGTATTGTACCTGTTTGGAGTTTACTTTAAATACATATATGTAAATATTTAAGTACAGAACATTTAATGTCTTTCATTAAAAATTCAATTAAATGTGCGTTTCATATTTAGACATTTTCTTACACGAAAGAAATATTTTGGGAAGTAAATACAAGTATCAAACATTAATAATCTCTTAATGCATTTTTGCAAAGTAATCACGGTTGCTTTCCGGCATAGATAGCGATAACATTTCTCTCTCACCGCGAACCTCCCGCCCTTGACCTGCACAGTAGGGTCATTCAAGTAGCTATGAGAGTATGGCACGGTTGCTAAACGTCTCCTTTTTCCTAAAACATATTAATAATTAAAGAAATGTGTCATTAAAATATCTACGTGGTTCAAAGGATGACATCTTTGCCGCTTCCACCTGGTTTATTAGTGCCTGAATACAGGGATTCGTCGACTCTATCTTAGTCGCCGATCCAGAGGTATTTACCCAGTAGTTGCTCGTTTTGCGGTAAAGAGATTCCGGAAACTCTCTGTATACTTAATGGGGAGGTAAAATACCAAGTAGGTTGGCTCAAGTGGTAACGCTTCAGAATATCCAAGGGTCATATCCTGCAGCCGATGAGGTTTTCCATGGTTTTACTCGGTGCATTTTCAAATAGAACAAATGCAGGGTCATTATTTCTGTGCCACAAATTCACCTTCCATTTTATCTTCATTCCATCTCTGTCTGTGTCTGAGTCATTCTGTTTGGGATATTTTCGAGGTGACTCTGACATAGAAATGATCAATAATTCAAAGTGACTGTATGCATGTCCAGAGATAATTAACTCCCCTAAAGGTGACTGGCCCGGCAATTGACTTGTAAGTTCCAGGATGTGTAAGTGCTAACGTTTTATTAGTGTAAACAGTCAAAGAAGAAGAAGAAATACTTGAAATGCATTATTTACGCGTTAGTCCAACCTTGTTTATGGGTAACGCCGATGGGAAAACAAAATTAATGGTGCACATTAATCATAACAAATAAAATGTGGGAAAGTCTCCGTTTTAAATTACATATGTAGAATATCCCGAAGAACCGGTGGGAGTGAATGATAAATATGTTTTTAATAATGATTTTTAAGAATTGGAAAACATTTATGTGGCATCGTAACTATTACATAGGTTTATTAGTCAGATATGATGCATCATTGAAATTTAATCGCTATATGAAATGACTACCGTCATATACACCATAGAAATTGAATAAACGAGTTCGGTGTATTCATTAAGCAATTCTATTGAAGTGGGTAGTTTCGGGGTTCGGTACAACGATTAAGCATTCCTATTTGAAAAAGTGAATGGTTGCGCAGTTCGGTACATTGTGAAACATTTCTGTAGCAGAAGAGGTTGGTTGCCCAATTCAGTACAATGATTAAGCATTTCTATTTGAAGAAGTGGATGGTTGCGCAGTTCAACCTAATGATGAATCATTTCTACTTGAAAAAGTGGATGACTATGCAGATTGAATCCAAATTGAAGTTCCTAGAAACGGTGCCCCAGCGTTGAAGACCATTTATTTCTCCATAAATAAGTAAACGTGGACGTACAAGAACTGAAGATGAAGTGCGCTGTAGCAATTGTTTTACAATAATTCATGACCCTGGACGTAACTTGATCCACCATTAAAAACCTAAATCGTAAGTTATAACACTGGTATTATTGTGCCGAAAGAGGGGAAAGTCTTTTTGTCAGCTGAGTAGATGATAATTATAATTTTTAGGGTCGAAAATGTTTAAGATCTAATCCTAGTACACTGTTTTAAAACGGGGAAAATAATAACGTGCGTCCATTACGCAGCATTTTTAAATTGAATGAAATAAAAGTCAGAGAAATACGGCCAAGGTTTAAGAGCAAAAAGATGCTCTGTAACCAGGAAACTCATTACGCCAAATATGGACCAAAAAAAAAAAAAAAAGGATTCCTCACGAAAAATATTTCCCGGACCTAGTCATAGTGACTCTTTCCCAATTCAGCTCTATGGGGAACAAAAAATCGTTGAATAATACTGGCAAAGTGTATTTTGCAGAATTTGGAAGAATGAAAGGGTATTTTCTGACGGGATAAATAAAGTGTACATTCCGTTCTCTGGCGTTTTCGCCAGTGGGGAAGGTAGTGAAAGTCCGGGCTAGAGTCACTCAACTATATCACCTAGCTAGATTGGCATATTGTAAATGTGTGTATTCGAATAAAGGATAAATTAACTTACCCTCCATGACAATTAGTATTATTTCTAACTATTAAATAAAGCAATTATTTGTACGTTACAAAGGAATGAATGGAGCATCAAATAACTGATATTCCTGAAATAATTATAAAAAGATAAACTGAAATATGAAAACGCTGCATTTTTGACAAGGAACGTGTTTTTCAACACAGGTTAGCACGCGCCAACCGATCCAAGGTCATACTCATACATTATGCCTGACTAAAATACGATTGAAGGAGTGTAAGCGTATAGCTCTCGATGGAGCCTACATTGAGAAATAAAAGTTGGTATTTTAAATAATTTTTCAAACGACTCTCTTGTAATATTTTCTACAGGCAATGAACTGCAATCTTCAAGATTTCATCTTCTCATGTGCATCATTCTTAGTTCTTTAATATTCTTTTACACTTTTATAAAATGTTTAATATTTTAATATCCTCCGTTTTATTAATTTTTATTAATATTATATTCTCAACTAAGCTTCCGCTACGAATACACCTTATTTTTTTTTTTTAAAGTTACTTAATCGGTTGGTATATTTTCAAGTATATTAATGTATTAAAAAAGCAGCTTGATAACGAACACTTGTTCTTCAGCCATAAATTATTAGAGCACGGTCACTTTTGCCGCAATGACTACTTATGTGCACACAACATAAAGTTGTACTTCATGCAGTGAATAACATTTCAACCTTCAATGTATAAGCTTATAATAAATGGTGCTGCAACTGCACCGTTAATAAACGTTTTCATATCTTGATTGAGAACACAACTACTAACTTTTCGTTTACGTTAAAAGGCGCATTTGCTAACATAACGTTTGAGTGTATTTACTTAATGAATTTTTGTGAACTGGCCAGGTGTATATATCATATGCACAAGAAAGTGCAGCAATATTCTTGATATGGATAAATATGATGTACCTTATAGTCGATTACATTTTCAGGTTGACTTTTTTGCTGGGATTTTCCCAAGCCAAAGAATTAAAACCGCTATGTAATTACTATTCGTAGCCATAAAGGCATCTCTTTGAATTTCTCGACATTATACAGTAAACAAATGTGAGCATATATATATATATATAATGAGATATTTTTGTTAAACATCTTTTTCTTTGTGCAATAGGGAATTTGATCGAAGACTGTCCCTATTTAGGCTTATTCCCTGCTATAATCGTTGAGA
Organism: Metallyticus violacea; assembly: GCA_030762175.1. NCBI lineage: Eukaryota > Metazoa > Arthropoda > Insecta > Mantodea > Metallyticidae > Metallyticus > Metallyticus violacea. Next base: position 293,610,254 of record CM060846.1, read on the forward strand.
CCCTTCCATACAACCCTCTTATCATAAAGGCATGCAAGGATTTTTTCTTTCAACGTGCGTCATAAAGTAAAACAGGATGAAAATTGTTGACGAAATGTCTCCCTTCCAGCATGTGTTTGAACATTAGGCAACTGACAGAATGTTGTCTTCTGTACTGAAGTTGATAGACGTACTGGTCGGGGGAAATTTATAACAGCCTGCAGTGTCTTCCACTCAATTACTGCTGCTGTCAGGTTCGCCAATAAACCTTTCGCACGGTAACCTGAATCTGCCCTTGGGGTCTTTTTTCTTCCAATAAAGCCTGCAGGCATATTCCGACCGCTCATCTCTTACTGTTCAGGCATGTCCAAAACACTTCATTCTCTTCTCTTCAAAGGCATGCTTTATTGGCTGTGCTGCTCTTTTCCTTTCGCTTCTCCTGTTTCTCCCTCTTTAAAGCTTTCATCTGGCCTGCTATTATTCGACTAGGGCTTCTGCCCATTGTTGTCTCGCCTTTACGACTCCTTAAAGCACTCGAAAAGCAATGCGCTGAACCATAGTCTTCAAATTCATTTTCTTACTACCCATGCATGTAGGCTTTTCTCTTTTTTTATGTCATTAATGAAGCGCTGCACTTTATAAGGGAGACGTTTTTTAAATCTTAAATTCGATTAGTGAGCTTAACAAATTTATCCTTGTCATTCAATTATCTCTCTAGAAGAAAGATTACCCCCCTAGCTTCTTTGAAACGACTTTCGTGTCATGAGTTTAAACAGATTTTCGTTCTTTTATCATGATTTTTATTAGACGTTATTGATGTATAGAGCTAATAATGTTTTGGTAGTACGCTATGAAATTTCATTATATGCCTTAAGTTTCATTTTTGCATACATAGGTGCTAAAGGCCAGCCAGGATGTCATAAGAAATATCGCCTGTTACCTGAATGAAGTGATTTGATTTTTAGGCAACAGGGGTAAATAAATTAATGATTTTAACACCTCCTTTTCCTTTCTCTTATCTTTTACATTAAAACTGAAGGACAATCCATTAAAAATATGCGAATCCATAACATAAGCACCAGACAAAAGAAAATAATCTTCATAGACGCATTGCTAAATTAACTTATCAAACAATAGTACATTACTAAAGCATCAAAGTATATAATGCACTTCCAATTAATCTGAAAACATTTAATCTGGAAACAGGGAATTATTCAAATCGGCTACTACAAAACATTTATACAAGACCTAGTCCACAGCTGAATAATGTATGTTTAAATTATAATAAAATGTATCTAATTTGACAATGTGTATGAATAGCAACATTTTATCTATTTTTCAGCGGAGAAAATTGTGTTATATGTGTAAGATATTTGCACATGTGTGTTGACATATTCTAAAATTACATGCATATAAATATCATTATATATGATATCGTTATATCATTAATATAACATCATTGTGATTTTATCCATGTTATGAAGTACACACATTGTGCAATTACCGCATGAAATGTAAATACATTTAATGTTTCTGGTGACACATCGGAAGGGAATACATACCCAGTGAAGCCGACAAAAGACTGTTGATGAGATGTCATCATTTAGATAAAGCTGTATGTCATGGCTCTTTTCTTCGAAATATTAAAAATTGTACCCTTTGGTAAGTTTTAACTTCTATGTAATTTTTTGATTTACGAATAAATAGTGCGGTTTGCATTGGTGATTGAAAGAACGAAAGTTATTTAAAGGCCCAACAAGGAAAACTCTCGGGTTTGAAAAACAAAACCGCACCAAAATAGTTATAGGTCGTTTTCTTACTTCTAAAGTCATTTTTTCAATTAAAAGCCGAAGTCGCTCACTAAAGGCCTCCATTTAGTAGACTTTTGCTCGGGTTTGGACAAATATTCGCCCCTAAAATTCAGTTATATGCTCTTTACTTGCCTCTCTAAGTTCAATTGTAGGTATATTCGTTTTTCTGTAAAAATCCCCATTTGGTCATTAGTGGTCTCTAAAGACAAGAATCACTTTGAAGCATGCAATACAAACATCTATACAAAATCAATTATAGTAGTAGATAGTGAGCGAATGGTAATAAATGCCCTATAACTGAATTCTGTGAAGTTTGTTTGCTCGAATCACAGCAAAGGATGACTAAATGAAGACCTCCAGTGAGCAACTCCGACATTTTATTAAAATAAAAGGAATATCACCATTTAATTCAGAGATAAGCAAATGACTTTTAACCGAATTTTGGTTCTATTTTGTTTGTTTGAACTTGAGGGTTTTCTTTGTAACAAAAGCCTTGCACGTGTTCTCCATCATGGTTACATGACGTTAAAGCAAGTGGTGTGATGTAACCATTTACATAATTTTGTTCGTTAATAATCGTACTTTATAAAATGTTAGGCTTAGTGTCTTTATTGGTCGTAGAAAGTACTTCACTCCTTATAATTATAAAATAAACAACTTAAACATGTTTTGTTTTATGTTTCGCACTGCAACTGATTTTTAAAATATTCACATGATTCCATTGTGTATTTAAAAATTTCCACCCTTGTTCCCTTTAAAACGGTGCATTTTTCTCCATGTAATGATTCGTAACGTCACTTAACATTTTTTTCTTAAACATCTTAACTTGAAATTTATTTTACGCATTCTCCAATAACCCCATGTGAACTTCCACACGTTACTTAACCTGCTTTCTGTAACGTCGTATACGCACTCTGTTGCTCATTTTCACTTCGATGGGTACTTAGTTTCCCTAAAGAAAAAAATAAGTCCATTTTACCAAAGAAAACCCCAAAGTTTTAGCACCTAAACAGCCTGACGTTAAAATTTTAGGACAGGAGAAAGCTTAAGAAAGTCTCATAAAAACACTTTACAAAGATATATTGAGAACTTGAATGACTGTCTTTGCAACAAGCAAACGAAACATCATTTGGGAACCTGAAAACGTGTATCTGACATTACATAGGTGTTGAGGGAGCTTTCTCTGCATTTTTCGCTCCGTTGGAGTATGCAGATAATGTCTGTTGGTCTAGATAACAAACAATTACCGTGTTTGACTGGCGAGAGGAGACTATCTATACGGTGTCGCTAAACCAGTACATCATTTACGATATTCATGATATACCTTGAAGCAATTACGCGCATCTGTCGTGTCGTTCTGGACCCTTATAGTCCCTTGAGCTGTGCAGACTCTTCTCATCTTTCTGCTTTGTAGCATGTTTATGCAAGTTTATGCGCAAGTACTGATTTTCTTGCATAAAATGTTGGTTAGGCGTGGGGTGTAGAATATGTGACAGCTGGCACCGTTCTCTGATGCAAGTCTATTTAGCTAATGCAAAAGTCTTAGTAGGAATAAAGGAGTTAGATATTCACTTTAACTTTCAAACTGTACATTGTAAAGTTAGTCGGCAACCATGCTTACTTCCTAAATCCAAGATCGCGGGTTCAATCCCGATCAGCATCGATGAATTTTTTCGGACGTAAAAATCCTAGTATGGCATCCTTTGAAAGAAAGCCGTGGGTCCCATATCGTAGATTTATGGCATGTAAAAGAAGCTCAAGCCTTAAAAAAGAGGCCTCTGAGCAAAATTTATCGGCCATTTCACGCCTTGAACTGGAAGGGATGTTGATGACCTGAGATATTAAAGAGGGTGCGTAAATAAACCAAATCAACAACAATTGTGAAGGTATGCAATCTCATCATTTTGCAGGCAATTCTTACACATTGTCAAAAGGTCAACTGATCGTACCAGCATGTTCTCACAGTATAACGAATATCACTGTGCACTTCGCATCATAGATCATTGGTATGTACGTACACTGTCACTGGATGTTTTGCTGCTAAACTACACTTATATTGTTGAGAATTGTACCACTTTGAGGTTTGTGCTTTGTTTCAACACTCTCAGTTTTATCCATTTCTTACTACTTACTGGCAGCTGGGTATCTTAGGTGGTATTACTTAGGGCTCACATTCAGATGGTTTTTGGTTCTAAACCTTTGGGGTTCACCATCTTAGGCTTGGGTTTTTTCGTGGTTTCCTCTGATCGCTTAGGCGAATGCGGGGATGATCGTTTACTTTCCACGAATTGGCTGCCCTTACAATTCAACTCATTTCTTTCCGGTGGTTCTACTACAGAGTCAAAGGTGTCAGGATAGGTGGGCTGGTGCTGTTTCCGGTGTGACGATGGCTTGCGCTTTGTAAAGGATTCCGCTCCGGTAACTGGTATGGAAGTGGCCCTTTTATGGGGCTAGAATTCCTTGATGGAATGAAATAATTAATTCGATAATCAATAAATACAATGTAAAACGCAATTTACAGAATTATACAAGCAACCTAACAGCCTATATAATTTTGTATTTATTAATTATAAATATTTCTACTTATATTTTATCTCAATTTAATTTAAGAATATCTAATGTATCCAATATTCACAATACTGCGATTATTATGACATTTGGTTTCTTCCACACTATTAAAATAATCTCTCTTAATTTACCGAACATTTCATTTCTATAACTTGTTTATTGATTTCCCTCAACATTTCTTCCTTAATTTCCGTAATTAATTGTCTGCTTTTTTCTTTGAGCTTATATTCATTATTTCATTGCCATTTACTTCCATTGGTAAAGTTCTCCATTACTCCAAGAGTAATTTCTATCGCAATAAATAGTTTCTTTACATTCTAACAAACTATGTCATTCTATTCCCTTCATATACTGGCATACATCATATACTTTAACGCATTCCTTTCTGTTTCGACAGTTTTAACTCATGCAAATCCATTTTCTTCCTTATTTCAAAATTCAATATTTTCCCTAACCAAACTATTTGGAAATCCTTGAAAGGGGGATTCTCAGGCATCGGTGTGTTCTATCTAGAAACATTATTAGGGATCTATTCTACGTCTGAACCTCATTGCCCCTGAATCCTAGCCACCCATTGTCGCCGTCTCCGCATCCCTTCCTCTAGGAGGTGCCTCGAGAGGGGTATATACCCAAACGGCCAGCCTTTGAGCAAGAATGAAGGACCGAAATTTCCTCCCTCATCCCTACCAATCCAATCCTTGAATTCAGATCTTAGCTGTCATCAGAAATATATCTAATCTCCCCTGTCCTTCCTTGCCTGCCAGCAAAACCCAGCATGACTAACTACCTCTTTTCGATCCTGTAAAAAAGTGCGGTAGATACTTTTCCCTCCATTCTGCCGTCTCCTTACATTCAGGCATAATGTTTCCATGATTTCCCCTCTTCACAGATATATTGGACATGGACCTTAATCATCCGTCATGCTCTTAGTCTTAGCCATGCGAACCACTGTCTATTGAGTTTAATCCCTGTTTTGATGTGCTTCTCCATCCTCATTCTGTTTAACCCCCGATTGTACTTCCAGTGAAATCATCTCTCTACATTGTGCAATTGTCTGCTGCCTATCCATATCCCTCAAGCGGTTCCTAATCCTCCTCCATGTGTTCTTTTTAATCGCATGGCCACCGTTCAAATAGAGCCGGCCACAATTTTTTCTAGTCCCTTTGTTAATTTGAATGTCCATGTCACATTCGCTGCGATCCCCATCTGTCCCGAATAGCACAATGTCCTATTTACAGTTTGGTTGAATAATTCGTAGTCAAGTACTCAAGTACTCTGTAGGCTCCGAAATTCCTCTAATTCCGCATTTCACTGTGCCCCTCTCCATCCCTAAAATTGCTTTCAGAAAACATTTCCTAACTAAATCTGGATTCTCAGTTTGTTCCTATCCCCAAATTTCTACTTCATATGTCATTGCAGATCTTACGTTCACAGATATGTGGATTATTTAGCAGGGGCAAAACTACTTCATAAGAACTAATCAAAGACCGAGGAAAGAATATGAGGAGGCTCCACACGCACATGTTGCGTACACAGAGCAATTACGAAATGGTTCTTTGTGAGGAAGAGAACAAACAATTTGGTGTAATTTTGCCCACTTGAAGCGGTCTTTGAGAAATTGTTAGTAATTTGTTCATTTTTAAACACAATATTTATATAATATATTATAATTTGGAGGTTTTCTTTTGAAAATTGACAAGAATACCCTCTATAGTCTAACATTTATTTTATAGGCATGAGTTTAACAGTTTTCCAATTAAAAAGCGTTAGAAGATGTATTATAATTTGGCGTCAACTGCTTTGTTACTGCATATGCAAGAATCAAATAGCTATCTTCAACTGCTGTGCTGCAAATAGCTAATTTCAACTGTTTGTTTGTCTTTGAATGTGAAACAAACGACGTTAGTTTGTAAGATGGAACGGTTTAGCAATGCGGAGTAGTTCGAAATGTTACACATTCATGCTGAAGTGCATCTTAACGAGGCTGGAGTGGCATGTATCTACCGAGAAAGGTTTTCAAAGAGAAGAACGTTACATTCTAGTACGTTTATTAACCTGTTAGCTATCTACCTAAGAATAGTTCCATAAATAATTGGTCTCAAGCTCTCATGTTTAGATTATGTTATGAATAATTTTCATTGTGAATAATCATTTAATGTTTGTCATAGTCGAAAGAACATATTACAAACTTAGTTGCAAAAGCTAAGCAATTAATAGGAAATAGTTCAATTTCTACATTGCAAAATTGTTTAAAATAAAAATGTGACTATGTCACATTATTTAAAATGTACTTAAACGAAATTCCTCCATATAGCACTTTTTTTAAGATTATTTGTAAGCCATAGATCCCCTCCACTCCGTATAGAAACAAAGTAAGTCGTTTAGCTACTGAGCTGCCAAAGTGCATTTTCCCTTGTGCAAAATGCATTTACACCATAGAATGTTGTCTGTTCTGCAATGTAAGCGCAACGAGTCAGTAAAGCATGCAAAGTTCTCCCAATCCAATACTCCTGAACTGTATATTATCTATAATATCAAGGCTGTTTTAGCCTCAAGCTCTTTTGAAACTGTCATTTTTAAATAATGGAAAATCCTAGTTTATCTATTATCCTTCGCTGCAGTGTTATAGTCCGGTGTGTTATTGGGAAACACAAACAGGGTTTCTTTTGTCCTAAACTATAGTTTATAGCGTTTAATATCCACAAATAACAAGAAACATTTTATATACAGGATTAGTGTGTAAAGAAACAATTTATTACATCAATAAACTGGACAAAAAATAAGCACTGCCAACCATAGTTTAGTGTATGAGGGTACACTAGTATAAAATAGTGTATAGCTGGACGACTATAATACATTCACGCATTGAAGTGCACTGGCAGCAAAGCACACAAAATATGAAGATGCTTACTTGGTGAGTAGATCCTATAACTAGTATTATACCTAGAATTTAGCACCAAGCATACCTTCCCTGAACCTTAAATCTTAATAGCTGTTGTTTGAGTTTTTTTACTAAGACCTACTTCTGGTCACAGCCTGCATGCTGTGTCTGACCAACGACTTGTAGGCCTCTATTTCTTCTATGGAAATGTAGATCCCACACTGAAAGTGCATAAATCCATCTAAAATGCTGAAGCCCCGCGACTTGCCGCTCAGATTGTAAGGGTATCGGTACGGTAATCCGAATTCTCGAATTTTTCCTACTTGACTCCGACTCCTAATTTTATTCTAACACGCGACTTTGCGAAATTCACATTTCATACTTAAACCCTAATTGGATTGGATTATTTTGGTCGAAGAAGGTTATTTCGGTACTCCATCCTTGCTTAAATGCTGACAGTTTGCGCCTACGCCTTCAACCACGTAGACCGGTACCTAACATGTTTCCAGATAAAACACTCCGACGACGGCGGAGCCTATGAGGATGGCCGCTTCCATTCCAGATGCCGGAGTAGAAACCTTTCCAAAGCGCAAGCCACCGTCCCACCGTGCCAGCTCACCTCGCCCTAGCACTTTCGGTCCTGTATTTTATTTATTTAGTTGGTTTATTTTCGGGCGCTCTTTAATATTTCAGGTCATCAGCCTGCCATTTTTACGCCCGAAAAATTCCATTTACCCTGTCCAGAATTGAACCAGCGATCTGGATCTAAAATGCAAGTACGGTTGCCTCTAGACCACTAGGACCTACTTTCGACCTTGTAACAATGGAATGAAACAGGAGAGCGAAAAATTTGTGTAAGGAAAGGTCCATTCCAGCATTCGTCTTGGCCACCAGGGGAAATAAAAAGCCATTTGTTAAGTCCCAACCATTACCGCCTGAGCCACCCCGTTCAGTATCAAATATAATAGTGGAAATTCGTTGCTAGGTCCGGAAAGACACGGCAGCTCAAATGGTAAGAGTATCGACAGATTATGCCAAAAATGCTTGGTTCGAAACCCGGTCCTGTCCTCGAATTTTTCCTATCTTACTCTTGACTCTAAACTTTGACTAATTTATTTTATTTAAAGATTTGTCCCGTTAGACTTTGCACACCAGTCGTTTTATCAGCTTTATGTTGGAGATTCGTTACGCTCTTAGTACCTTTCTTTACTCCGCAGCTTTAATTTTATGCAGTATGTAAATGAATCCCGGAGTGGACAAACCTTCGATTACTAACTTATGTCCAAAGAAATAGCCGTTGCTGCGCTGCACGCTGTTTCAGTTTCTGCATCTAAAGGGACAAGAGAGAGCTTATCTTGCAGGAAAACCACCTGAAGCTAACTTTACCTTCCAACAAACTTTGTCGCTGAATATTCCTCAACAAGTGGCTGCAACATAGCAGTACGATAACACACTTCTCAAATGATGCCCCAGTTTTTCTTAAACAAAAATATTTATGGAAAATAATAGTTCAAAAATCAGAAGTTCATTTTATTATTTTTATTCACTCGTGCGACAAAAAGGGCATTAAATGCGTAGCCTCTATGATGTCTGAGGAAATGTTAAATACTGGAACTCTAGCCAAACAAGAGATTTGAAAATCTGTCTATTTTAAGTATATTTCACAAACGTCATGTGTTCAAAAAGACTAGTGGTGTACATTCCGAATAGCTCTTTTAAAACATGAAATTAATGGCACTGCATTGAGAGGTAAAAACAATCAAAAATCAAAACGAAATAAAAACAAATGACTAGCCGATAATCTCTCACGATCCTAACATATGATAACACATTATCGGCTTGTAGCACCGAAACAAGTTTGTGTAATCAAACTTTTACCTACTGCGACACTTCTATATATACATTATGTGAGCCGCATTGCAGCAACATTCATTGTATTAATTTTCTATCTAGATGCTGTAATTATCTTAAAGGGAGCATTACGTACAAAAACTACATATTTAGAAAATGCCACACATTTAATAATCTTGAATTTAAAGGAATTTTAAGTGATGAAATGCGTATATGAGTTAAATAATATTTTCTTTAAATATCATCTTTTATTAAACATAATTTAAATAGAGTTTGACCATATTTTTGTAGCATTCTTTCATTTTCTCTAATTTTATTTAATGAAAATGATCAAATAAATTTGGAGCAATACTTTCTTTTGTAAAAGGATATTGCAACGATTTTTCTGTACCCTATATGAGGTTTTCACGATCAGCGATGTTCATTATTGCGAATGTGATAATATTAAGTATGTATTTGTGATTGTTTCAAATGTTTGTGATATGATAAATAACACCCTGACTAAATGAGGAATAATCGAAATAAAATTCTATACTAGTAATTATATTTATTATAATAGCGTACGTAACTTGATTTGTTAGCACTTGCAAATCACTAATTTTATTGAACTACAGCAACAATAGCTGTATTTTCTTTTACTCTAATTACCAGAATTCTTTAGAAATATTAAGCATAGGTTGTTATTCGTAGTAAAATTATGTGTATTAAATTAAAATATTTATAAAATTAATATAAGTTAATATTTTATTCAAGTTCTATTTACAACCCAGATGTATATAACATATAATTTCTCAGGAAATTTATTTATTCATCTCAAAATATTTAAATAAATTGTGTTTTACAATAAATTTAAAATTTACTTAATAAAATCAGTCCCCTTGAATAACAGAAAATAGTTTTCTCTTCCACTGATCTATGGTGCAGCTGATTTTTGTCCTATGACGCTTAAAGTCAATTCCGGACTTTTATATTGCTCTCAATTGAGGGTGGACTGTTACACAAGTTGTTTACAAACATTTTAATAAATGAAAACTTATATAAACCTTTAAATATTCCCTTTTATAAATGTATTCATTACTGAATACAGTCGCAAAATAATTATTAGCATAGTTCCGTCAACGCTGGACAAGATTCGTCAAGCCTTCACGGAAGTCGCCCAAGCTTTATATTACATATACATACTAGCAGTTCCTAACAACCATCTAAAATTCTTCATTGACTGCATAGTGACGTTCTTAAAGGCCTTCTTTAACATTTGAAAAAAAAAAAAAAAAAAAAAAAAAAACATACAATTTGCGGGTGCCAAATCTGGATCTTAAGGCGGATGCCATAGTATTCTAAGATCCAGTTTTGCGGTTGCTGCTGTAGCGGCACTTAAAGTGTTGTGAAATGTTTCTCTTTTCTCTTAAAATTGTTCTCAATTGCTGTTTTAAAGTTTTCAGTGCCTAAACATAACGGCTTGTGTTGATTCTTGTCCACTTTTCATAGAAGTTAACGTGGATAACATCATGTGCATTCCAAACACTCTTGCCATGAATTTTCCATATGAAGCTAGTTCATTAAGTTGTATCTGTGTGTTATATGTTTTCAAAATAATAGGAAGAATAGGGTTTATCGCCATTACCATAGCTCCATGACAACTTCACGAAAATGTTTCAACGTTGGCAGAGTTGTATTCAGTTGTATGACTGCCAATGCTCAGATTTGGATGATATGTAATATGTTAACTTGCACTCAAATCCTGAGCATGTCCCCTAGGTTATAGAAACTCCAATTTAAGGCATTTTGTTCATCTTTTAATGTTTTAATTTTAGGTAATTTTTTCAATGTCAGGTCATTATTTTATTATTTTTTCTTCATTTATTCTCTCTTTTACTATTTTCAGCTCTGTTTCTTGTTGAATATTATTGACATTTTAAATAAATTTGCACACCGAAATATCAAACGTTTCATAACTTATTGTGAATATGAGAATTAAAGAAATTTTGTTCATTCATGTTCTTGGAAAATTTCAAACTATAGGCAAGACATTGTGCTATAGAGCAGCTGATAATGGCGAGATCCTTGTTGTATTGATAAAACGTATTCTTGTATATTCGTGAACGCAGTTACGTTAGCTAAAAGTAGTGTTTGTTATAATCACACCGATCTAACACTTGTTGCGATCTCTATTTGCACCAATGTTTAGAGCAAGATGGTCCTTTACTGGGCTGCCAGACTTCAGATAGACTACTGAGTGAGGAACCTAAGTTTAATGTTTTATAATCATTTGCTCTAAGTCTTGATCTTGGACAAGGTATTACAAGATAGTCAGTTCTACGTCAGACTAAATTCCTACATTATATACTATGTACAGTGTATTAAGTAGATCGTTGGATATTTCTGGGTCAGTGTTAAATTAAGTACAGAAGGAAAACCAGAGATGTTATATACAATGATATGAAGCAAAGAAGAAATCTCAGCTGCATCCAGTGCTACACAGAGATATAGAGTCTTAAATTTCAGTTAAATCAACCAGATAGTACAATGTGATTCCTCGACTTTCTATATTATCCAAAAAATAGGACTATGCCTACCTATGCAGGCAATAGCTGCTCTATCATACTGCGCTTATACCCCCAGCTCAGATGACTTGAGTTTTCAAGTGATCGAGTCCTAGGTAGGATGCACTAAAGCCAAAGCATCAAGAACTAAATTTTCTGCAGAAGAGAGCGCTTTTTATTGAGGCCTATTTTCGCACTGTCATAAAAAAATTAACTTGTATGCTGGAATGATTCTATAGCTAAATGTGAACAAAAGTTTCCAAATTTTGTATTAACGCAATATTTTAAGAAAAAAACTCATGAATCTTATTCACAAGTTCAGAACAACGGGATATATAAAGAGGATAAAAAGCCGCACGTCCTAGAAAAATGACAGAACTTGTGAAAGAGGTAAAGAAAGAATGCAACGAAGCTGGAATAATCTCTTAGAAATAGGTGGAAGAAACAGAACTGTACTAAATAAGTTAAGTGTTTATATTATTTTCATATTTATATGAAATAATATGTAGTAATAAATAGAATAATAATTACTAACTATTCTACAGTAGCAGCGTTGCAATTCCTTATTCCTTATATCAGAAATTGATAAGAGACACAATCTGCGTATCTCGGGGAAAGAGGTTGAGGTTACTTCTAGCATAAAATGTTGTACAGTCGGGAGAAATTAAAGTTGAATATTTATGTATTTAACTGCGATTGCGCTTCAACTCAGTGGCAGTGAAGAATAATAAAAATAAAAATATTATTTACAGCAAAATGCGTAAAAAGAAATAAGCGCACTTAACTAAATACATGTTAACCTATAATTAATTATGTAAATCTAAATTAAATACATGTCTAAATAATTTTACATATATTTACATACAAGTTAACTGAACTAAATACATGTCAATCTAACTACGACACACTAATCTAGTTAAATACACATCACCCTAGTTAAATACCTTAAACTAATTAAATACATGTCAATTTAATTTTACACATATTAACTTAATTAAATACATTTCACCTTAATAAAATACATATCCATCTAGGTAAATGCGTCAAAATAATTACATACACGGCAAATTAATGTTACATATTAACTCAAAGATAAATGTTTATAAAACTATTAACTTTATCAAATATAATACAGCATATTTAGGCTTAGACTCTTATCATCTTTAATAATAATAATATAAACAAGTTAAACGAAGCTAGTCAATTAAGTATAATGAGTTAAACAATACTTTAAAGGAAAAAACTTAAATTTGAAGACTAATTACATTCATATCTACATATATAAATTAAATATTTCTATACATATAATTTTAGGTTATTTTTAAATCTTGTCAGAGAAGGTTTACCCTCAAGGGCAAATGCAGGTAATTCATTCCAATCATTAATGGTTTTATTAACGAAATGATTTACCTACATCGATTCTCTGTTGTTTACAGTTAATTTTAAAACAATAATAGTTCCTACCATAATATGTTAGTTTCCTGATCTAGGTGTAATATCCCTCCATGCATTTTGTTCTGTATAGCTTTGTATACTGAAGTTGTCCTTGTTTTTTTTTTTTTTTTTTTTTTTTTTACTTAAAAATTCAGTCTCCGTGTTCTTTGTTATGTTTTACGAAATTTGCTGTTCTGCTGGATTATTTTCTAGCATGTATACTTGATACATTCTGTTGGATTCCAACAAGCTGCTTCATTAAGAGCCGACCTAATGATAAATAAGCTATTTCCTTTGATTTATTTTAGTATTCTCAACAGAGTGTAACCCTCTCCATACTTTCCTCTTAACACTATACCGCCAGGGATGGCAGAGGTCGTTAAGGTGCGGACTTGTGAGCGGGAGGTCTGGGGTTCGAATCCCGCCAAGACCGTGCTCCCTGACTGAGGTTTTTTCCAGGTTTTCCTCAGTCCTCATAAATGGCAAATGCCGGGGAGGTACCTTAAACTTAGGCCTGGAACGATTCCTTCCTTAAAAATAAATCCTTTCCCAAAATATCATTTCATCTCATGTATCATTAGTATCCACCACCTGTGGTCCTCTGTAGCAAAAACGCGCGTTAAACACTACTCATTCAATTCGTAACACTATCAATTTGTTCGTCTCATGCAAGTTTACAACTTATGTGAACTTATAAGTATTTACAGCAGTTTTCCTAGGGAATTTCTACTTCATCGGGCTTATAATTCATATTAATTTATTCTGGTCTTTTAGAAAATAGTATTGCCTTATTCTTAGAGGCATTTATTGTCATCCTTTGTTTAACCGCCCAATTGGAAATACTATTAAGAATGCTTTATAAAATGTCCATATCGGAACTGCGGTTAATTTTTCTATTAACGATACAATTGTCGACAAATAATCGTACCCTTAAATTTATATTTAAGCAAAGATTGTTAATGTAAATAATAAACAATAATGGCTCAAGAACACGTAGAACTCCTGAGGTCATCTGCCCAATAACTATAATTTTTTGATCTACCCTACCTCTCTCGGTCCGCTCTTCAAAACATTTTTAATTCAATATACAACCCTTTATCTATTTCTAGTCCTTTCAATTTATCCACTCATAAGTTGCTAGAATGATATATTGACCACATTGTATTTCGGGTAATACAATGTGGTATTGTATTATTGTATATATCCTGAAGCTTTTTATACAATAACACCGCAAAAAGGTACTTTGACGTGCTGAATACCAACCCCAGGGATTCAACAAAGTAGAATTTCCTCTTTATCAATAGTACTCCACGCGCTACGCAATAACTATATTAGATTACACTGATTAAAGTTCAGCTTAAAACTTGTTGTAAATATTACTTGCTCACCTGAAGTTACAGTATACAGTTTCTTTGATAGATTGGGTAACGGTAACGTTTCAGAAACTCTGCAGAAGGCATGTTTAAATGTTCAAGTCGGATTTAGCTATGCAGCATACTGCGAATTGTCGGCGATGTTAAGCTCAGATATCAAATCCGAGCAAACTTACTGTTAAAATGTATGGGTCATAACACATTATGCATGCATAGCATCCACTTTTTATTTAAGGGGCAGCACTTAAGGGAGATCAGGCAATTCAGTGATTACTTATAGGTCCTTTCCAGTGATGTATACCTAATAAATATATTATTAGTTTTAAATTATTTATATCAATTTGAACAAGCATATGAGATTTCAGTAGTAATTTGACATTAGGTAACACATTAAATTTTAAATGTACTAGATAAAGCTTTTACTTTGTTTGAAGAAATTATTGCATTGGTTGTGATGAAAACTTTACACTCTGCCTTTACAATGACATGAGGTAAGGCTTATTTGTGTTTGTCACTTTTATGTAACCCTTAGTACCGAGTCAATGATGAATGATGATGAATATACCTGGGAAGGTTGATTGACCGATAAGCAATCGCTAGGCCAGCCGAGCTACACTAGAGTCATGATGGAAAGAGGAGCAACAAAAGAGTCAGTTATAGAGGCATAGTGGCGTTGTAATAAATTGTAATAGCTTTAGAAAGTTTTGTAACCACTTGTATCACACAAAGATATTCAGGATGTGACTGCCTTCCTCTTCTACACATTTTGGCATATGCCTATGAAAGTACACATGTTCCTTGTTAATACTATTGAGAATATTAAATATCTTGACGAATGTTATTCTTTTGTTCATCTAAAGTTTGTGGATACCATCAGTTTATGAATCGTATTAAAACTTGACACTTGATCACTTGTTATTTCTCTTCACATAATCTCCTTAGAGCACCAGCGAACTGGGTACAGACATACTAATTATAAATACTCGTTAGACCTTGTTTTTACCGCTTAGTATTTCTTAATACCTTTTTCTCTAGTATTATACATGTGTTGTTCTTTCGCTTTCTAACACCACCTACTGAGTAGTGCAACGTTCGAGGCCAACGTAGCAGCTCGATGAGCCCCGCCTGCTCCGACTCGTATAGCCGAATAGCCTTGAGCAATGGTCTATGGACCGATACAGTACTCCGCCATCACGTTTTAATTGCATACCTCGATATTGTATACTCTCATCTTCCGCCGGAGACTCCTGAAACTAAGTTTTCATGGCCGAACTCAGAATTCTTGTGAAATAATCAACTGCATTCATTAGTAAAGAATTTCGAGGACGCCCTTTTTTCCATTATTACACTCATTTTGACGTTTACCATACATTAGAAGCTTTTGATGATTGAGATATACCATGATATGAAGTTTTGAAAATTTTTGGATATTTTATAATAAAATCAATGCTAAAAGTGGGTAAGTTAAGACTTCAGAAATGCAGGTTGGAAGCAAGTGCAAAGGTAGCACAGAAAAGCCGCTCAAAGGAAATTGGAAAGAGATCTTGAAAGGAATGCTGTAAAGTGTTCACAACTTTAAAGTCAGTTTTCAACAGCATATATTTTTTCTGCAATGTTTGCCTTTCCTCAGCTTTTACTAGGCATTATTGATTTAAATTGACAGGTTGCATTATTTGGCCTCTTCTGTATGTCAAACAAGAGGAATTGGTTGTTAATATTACAAAAATATTAGGGCCTTGAAAAAATGTCTATTTCAAGGAGAGATGGTTTAAATCTGAGATTTGTTTACTTTTTTATGTTTTAATTAAAGCATAAAAAGATTGAATATCTGTCATAGCATTTTTATGCATGTAATTTCAGCAGTTTATGAAAGAACACTAAAAATTAGTATTTTTTAACATTGGTGAGATAGAAAGTTTTGGAATCCCTCTTGAATAGGTACCCTAGCATTTCTTTAGCTATAAGTAAGTAAATAAATAAATAAATAAATAAATAAATAAGAGAGATTTGTTTCACACTGGTGTTCTGTTCTTGAGATGAATGCTAGGATTAAAAATTTGAGTTCAGTTTTAACAAGTTCTATATATGGAGTATAGTACTTAAATGAATTAAGGAAAATATACTTAGTCGGGTAGCATTCCATATGCAGATCCCTTTATGAAGATGAATATCACGCAAGTACTCAACGGAATTACTCCTAGAAAGGAATCAAAGCAGAAATATAATTCATAAGGAGATATGATTTTAGAGAGACCACCATGGTTGTTACGTTAATTTCTGCTACCTAGAAAGCTTAGATTCTGTTTAAAGTTGAGACAACTCGTTTAGTTGAGTCAATTCATTAAAAGTAAATTACATGTATCTTGCATGCTAACGAACTAGGCTTACTTGTGCCCTTGCTGTGTCATTGCACTCACCGTCTGAAAGATATGTGTAGAACGTTAAATCTGAAATAAATGGAACAACTTTCAATGTTATTTTTGCATCATTCTAATTCAATGTTCTTTAAATCGCAATATTGGTTGCTATGGGATAAATAGTAGTGATGAAATGGAATAAAAATGTCATTTTACACACATCGCCATTAAGAGTTAAAAAGTTAAAATAGCATCTGTCCCAGGTGGCGATTCCTCCCTATGCACGGGATGCTTGTTAGATATTACATGTTGACGTTAGTCGGGTTCTGAGCACCTCGATTAGCAGTGGTTAGTGAAATGTTGGCCTACGGTGCATGAGAGCGCGTCAAAGATGGGTCCCGGATGACAAACATGATCGAGGTTCTGAGAGCCAGCTGGGGATTAGAAGCTACATTGCATTCAATCAGTTAAGGGCTTGAGCAAGTATTAGGAGTGGTTATTGCATTACGTACTGTGGTTTTGTCTGCGTGAAATGCGACCTAATGAGTTGGTGGATGTTAGTATGTGATCGGAATACAGTGGAGGTGCGGGATTTTAACTAAACTAGTTTGGGGTTGACTTCCGTGTTGTGTGTTAGACTATTGGCCTTCCTACGTTTAGGATCTGTTCAAGGTTGCTGGTAGCACATTTTCGCTATTCCTGGTAACTCAGTAGTGAAGGGCGTTCTGCAGAGAGCTTCCAAAGGAAATGTATGTGTAGCATACTTCCAAGAAGCTTAACAAGCTTTTGAAATTATTATTGTCCTTTCGTAAATGTTTAATAGAGCCATTCGCAGGTTGTTGTTAAGACATATATTTCGTTTGTATCGAAGTATCGTTTGTTTCTTTATGTAATGTTCTAATTAGTTTACACAAGTTCGCCGTTCAATATTTTGAACAACCAAATGCTTGGGCAGGTTTAAGAAGTGTATAAGTTGAATCCTATGATGAACTGGGTAAATCTGTTAAAGATAATTAAGTCATAATTTGACAATTTACTGGTTTTCTCACCGCTTGTATGAGTTCAGAAACAATATAGGATACTATCTTACTGTATTAATCACAATGAATATAATTTCCAAACGTGATAATAGGTGAATACAGTATGCAGGGTACCTCAAAATTTGTTTGCTTTGTGAATATTAGTGCGTCCTTTTAAGGGACCTTAATTTTACACCTTTCGTTGGTAACCAGTTTCCCAAAGCATATAGTTCAAATGTGAATGTTGCGATTGTTTTAGAATGTTTGCATCATCGGAATACTTATAAGTTGTATTACTCCATTTTGGAAAATTACCAATCTATAAGTTAAAGAAATATACCCAAAAGACTCCCAAATAAGATGGGTCGTGTTGAAGATGCCGCAGAGTTTACGGTAGAGTTGCATTGTCGGTCTCTAACTGATTAGTACGGTCATTGAGTCAGGAAAATTGACTTCCATGAGTCTGCGCAGGAATCCTTCGTGGATAGTCGATCAAAGGTTCGCTCTGGGCCTTGGATTACCGCACTGACAGATATTTGCATACTGAAACCTCTTTTAAGGTTACTATTGACCGCAATTTAAGTGTATGAAATATTTGTCCCGAAAACCACCATGATCTGGTTATGACGTAGGCACTAATACACTGTTTAATGAGTTAATAAGGATAATAGTTTAATTTTGCTTGCTTTGTAAAAATAAAGTAAGTTTGTTTTCTTCCATCAAGAAAGGAAAGGTAGCATTTATTCAGAATTATGTTAAATGACTGAAAGGTCTGCGACTGACATTGCTCTAACGCGACATTCATCCATGTCCACCCAAAAATTTAACTAAATGGTTAAATTATTTGTTTACTTTCAGAAGTTCTGGTCTGTACTGTTATTTCAATTAGATTATGGATAGAGCCACAGGTGAACCTTTCTAGCTAATTTTCATGTATCTTAAATGTACAGGGCAGACTTGCGACATTTTGGAGTTAGTTGTCCGCAGGGGTTCCTATTTTAGCAAAGACCGTTTGGTAATTTTTCGGTGCAAATGTAACGGCCGAATGTTTGCCTTTTTCTCCCTTACATTTTCGGTATTACGCCAGATGAAGTACATTCTGGCTCAGGAAAGCCGAAAAGTACTTTCGTAAAAACATCCACCAAGGGTTTATAAGTATGGCTCGGAGATTTCAATTCCAACCGCGTAGACATGGGCGAGTGAGCTGTGTCAGTACACACAAAGCAACCCAGAGATGTTGTTTTAGATCGGAATCTGCCATCAAGGACTGTTAAGTGTTTTTTAACATTGTCATAATATGCGGGTTATTAACTTTCGGATTAGCCATGGATATGATATATATGATATATGAAATGGAATAACACTAATAGTAGCAAATTTTATAGTTATCCTGTATGGTATAATGCCATCGACAATGGGCAGTAATTGAACATGATGTAGACGTGTTTCTATTTTTTTGCACATACAGTTGAATAAGTTGACTTTGTTTTATTTCTGTTACCTGTGGGCGGAACATATCGAGGGGTATATCTAGAGTAATTAGCAATGGAGAATGTCCGCCACCGTGGCTCAGGTACTGTGTAGTTGTCAACATGAGTTGGGTTCAGTTTCATCGCTTAGGTTATTTTACGTAGTTTGGTCTCGTCCTGATAGGCACTGGCGGTCTTTGGCCTCATATTATGTATAATTATTTTCTTTATCCCTTAGTAGCATAATGCTTTCTTGGCCCTTTTCTTTACTGGGCAGGACGCAGAGATAGGAAAGTAGGAGGAGTTGTGCAGGCCTTCTACAAATGTGGTGCTGATATTGTATACTAACTTTCCTTCAAGACATCTTCGGTCTCTTGTCTGAAGAGAAATTCTTATGCCAGTATGGAAGAATTTCAAAATTCTCCAAGCGTCTTGCAGGTTCACAATAAGAAAAGGAGATCGATAGTTATCCAGAGTGGTGGAATAATATTAATATTGTGATCTGTTTGTAAATATTTTGTTTCATTGACCCTATGATTAAAGATGCGAGGAGTGGTTTAGCACTTTGTTTTCAGCGCGGTAATACAGCACTGTATCATCCAGAAAGTTCGGGGAGGCATGGTTGAGAATACTAACTAACATTAGGGATCTCAGGGGCCAGGAAGTCAGGCAATAACAGTACTTTCACTTAAACATAGACGTCGATTTTAGAATGACCACGAAAATTATCGATAATCGAACTAATGACAAGTAAATGGATATTTGCGGTAGTACAGAAAAGATCTACACTTTTCAACTAGGCATCGTTGGGGGTATAATTTGAGGGTTTTTTTTTTTTTTTTTTATGTTACGAATACTTAGTACTGCACCGTTTTCATTATTGCTGATCCAAAACTTATTTTTAGTATTTAAGGCGAGACGATACTAAATCACGTCAGAAATGTTGATGTTGAACTATGTCTCCCTAATAGCATTTGTGGGTTCTTTGCCTCGTCTGTCGCGGTCAGTACGATTAAAACAGAATTGCTCTGGGAAAAAAATTAGAACTTGGTGATAAGTGCAATTTTAATATTACGTATTATATAGAAGGCAGGTAGTTCAGTTTTAAGCCGACATATCCCGTGTGTATTTCATGGCTTTAAAAACATCATAGGGATGACTAGATTGAAAATTAGTTTTAAAAAGTTGGAATAAATTGGCAGGGTGAGTGGGTTTCCGATGTATTTCTCAATAGATGTTACCCCTTGCAATGAAATGTCATTGACTCTGTCTATAGCTTGATTGGGTTTACGGCCTCTTGAACAGAATATTTCCAAGTTTTTAGGGCACACCCAATATAATATCCCATACTAAAGGGTACGTTGAGAAGGCTAGAAATAACATGTTCTGAGCTTGTGCTCTCTCGTGCACTTGGAGCTGACGTGACCTACATTTTTGGGTAATGTTGGCGACTGTCACACTGGGTTTGGAGGATATTAGTCTTAAAGTATGGCGCAAGTAAATACCATATTCCATTATATCACCTGCTGTCGCTACTTTAACTAGGTAACTATGAAGGTGAGTTTTTTTTTTTTTTTTTCTTGGACACACGATTTCAAGGATTAAAGTTCAACTATGTAGAGTTGCTTGATCGTAGTTAACTTTCATCTAATGCAAGGGAGAAAAAATCTTCACGCGGGTTTACATATGAAAGCTGTGTGTACTTCATATTGTGGGTTTAGTTGAACTTTTCTTAGGTCCACGCAGGATACACATCTTGATAGTATATAATGGATAAGGCAGTCTAGCATTACTGCCCCAGCATAAGGCATAGCCCATCTTTGTTGTTCAGAAGTTTCTTCTGCAGACGAGGAAAGTTGATGTAAAGTAGAAGGGAAGGATATGAGAGAGGAAGAAGAGAAAGCCTCTCACGCAGTCCTTGGCCTTTGTCAAAGTAGGAACCAAGTTCCGGTTGACCACGTTAATACTGGTAGAAGCGAACACTACCAATTGTCGAATAGTCGGTCGTCGCTTTAGCCCATATTATTTGTTCAAAATAAACAGCGAATGCACTAGAAAGAAGGAATAAGAGCTCTTGGCTCTTTGACTAAAATGCTCGTGAAAGAGAATGTAGAGGAAAAGATGAGAGTAGACCTAGAATATACTTTTTTAACTTGGTTTATTTACGGACGCTCTTCAACATCAGTGTCCTATTCAATTCAGGGTGTGAAACGGCCGACAAATTTTGCTCAGAGGCCTTTTTTCAGGCTTGAGACTCTTGAGAACCCACGGCTTTACTTCCCTTCAGAAGGAAGCCATACTTGTATTTTTACGCCCGAAAAATTCCATCGATCTTGACCGGGATCGAACCCGTGATCTTGGGTTTAGGAGAACTGGAATATACAAAGAACGGATGGCTGAACACACAATACGGTCAACTGTCCAAGAGGGTTATAGCTGTAGCATTGCAGCTCGAAGTAATAGCTCGTCTGCCTGAATTGCAAAAACTCTTTTCTACAAATTAGAAAGCCTTCTAGCTATTTGCAGTAATCACTTGGGTTTAAATGCACAGAAATATCGATTTTTGGAACTCATATAGAAATTTACTTAGGGCGTTAGTAGGCTACCATATGATTAGATTTAGGAATCAATACATCCACTTTATAACACAATTCCTGTCCGAACTCTACAGTCTTTGGATTTCACGTAGTGTCTTGCAGTATACTATATAAATTAGCAACATTTTTAATTTTGTTTATATATCACCAAAATCCGATGTGATTTCAACAGCTCTGTCACTTATAATTAGTCGATTTTTTAATTATTTGAAATGTTCGCTGATATTTTTTTCGATCGTAAGCTAGAATTTTTTCATCGTCAAATACACTGAATGAGCTTACTTTTATGGAGTTTATTCCCATAATCGTTAAACTTAATTAAAACACTGTATGTTTCACTCTATTTATAACAAAAATAATGTTTCACCAACTCATGGCTCTTTTATTCATTTGTATTTGGCATAGATGGCTTTGGTTGTATCTGTAGTTAAGTGTTTCTTATTTTTATTAAGAATAGGAAGACCGTTCCAACTATAAAATATATGTGATTAAACTATTTATTCAATAATACCGTGAGTGTTATTCTTGAACTGTGACCGTAGCTGAAGACAAAGTGCGCGGGTCCAAGATCGCATCATTCGCCCGCTCCGTCGATGGACCAGTTTCCTTCGCATCTCTACTCGCATAACTTGGATCAATAATAATATGCACGTAATATCAGTTTTATTTCATAAGCTATATACGAGGTTAAAGAAATTGTGTCAATTTGTGTTCGTTCATAGTCCTGCATTTTTTGCATCTTTTAAAGAAATTTGAATGAAGCTCTGCTTATATCATTCTTACAAATTCTGGTGTGGTTTTAAGTTCTTACACAATATGGGTTATTATTTCTGTAGACTATATACAACAATATCAAGGACATAGTCCACATTCATACATTTCTATATAAATAACTGGTATACATAAAAGGTAAAAAACTTTATTTTTGTCGCATATTAATGCAATTCGCTACGGTAAAAGTCACATCAGTAGCATACTATAATGAATGTCACCGATGCACCAACAACAAAATAATAACACAATAACACAAATTTGAGTTGCACCACTTAATAACATAGAATTATAACACAAATGCAATGCTTACTATCTTAAAAGAAAACGTGCCGCCAACAGGTGGGAGGAGCTGACAGGTGATAGTATGGTCTTAGCTCAACGCGCGCTACGCGCATTGCAGATGCAGGATAAAAATAAATATCAGTTCTATGCGTTGTTATATTTGTTTTAATATTTATTTATTTTTCTTATTTTGAAATGATCCTATTAAAATCACAATAGGTATTAATCACATTTGGATAATGTTTTCCGGTTGGAAATTTATCGACAAAATTAAAACCAAGCATCGTGTGGTAATTAGTAAACTACTCTCTTTGTATCACTTACAAGCAAAACACTTGCGTTCGAATAAACAAAACCGTAGCAAAATTAAGTTGTATGACATTTACTTACCTCTGAACTAAGTGGGATTATTTGTTTTGCAGTAAAGCAGGTATTTGATAGTAGTGGTCTCTGAATACAAGTGTCACATTGCGATACAAACACCTGCACAATTGCGACTAGTGTAGCAGAAGGCGAGCGAGGGGTGATTAACTAAATGGAAACCTTTAGTGAGCAACTGCGGCATTTAACAGTTTAATTCGGGGGTGAGTAAATGAACATAATCACATTGGTGTTTTTTTTTCCCCCCTGAAACTCCAGAGTTTTCCTATTTAGTAAGGTAAATACGGCCAACTTTATTATTATGTTAAAGGATACAGTATACCTCTAGGTATATCGTAAAAGTATCACGCAGTAAGGATGACATCGGAATAAAAAATCGGTGTTAAATCTCGTTTTGGTGATGACTATAATACACAGGTAAAAGAAATGAGGTTCATCTCGGAAATCTACCCGAGCTATGATGTACGAGTAGGTGAGATATTTCCGCCATACTCTTACAAGTTTCAGTAGACCAGCACGGCTTTAATTTAGCTTAATGAAATATTTTAAAGAGCTTATCACATTTCATTCGTATCCAATGAACACGTTTTTACTTCTGTATCAAATAACATATTTTAGCACATTAATTACAACATTAATAATAACAAAACCTACCATTAATGAAGTGCGTTTTGAATGGATCATTTGGCGACAGCGAAGCATTAAATTTCTGCGTTCGGTCATAAATTATTTAATTTATATAATTAAATGAAAATGACGCACCCAGCACCAAAAACGTATCGACCGAACTGTGAACATCGTACATGCAGTAGAGGAAATGTTGCACTCCACCCGTCAGACAGCCTCGTGGAACCTGAGGTACAATTGATACAGAAAGACTAACGATGGTTCTTCCCCCTTTTAATTAAAGCGTATTTTTTAATTTGGTGCAGTATTCCATTTTTGTAAAGGGACTGACGGATTAGTACGAGTATAAAAGGATATCGTTCTCAACTTTTCCGATTAGTTAGCATTACTCCAATTTTGTTTGTTCCTTTCATTTTTGAGCGCGTTTTCGATTTCTCGAATTGTTTGTACTGAAAACGCAATTAATTTGTCATGAAATGTACATGATTACTAAAATTACCTGACACTTGGGCTCTTAAGACTGAAGAAAACTACAGAAAAACACCAAAATACTCAGTTACATAAACATATCAAATACAGCTCATTTTTAATTTCGTAAGATTCTCTCCTTCCTTTCTTTGGTGTTTTGCTTTATAATCCAGTAGGAATCAAGCGATTGCTTAACAATTTAACAATGCAAAGTGCAATTTCAACAGTCGTACCTAGAATAGAAAGAATATCTCTAAAGCTAATGGTATACGTTTTAGTAGCTTACATCTTAAGATGTTTATGACGCGATAGTTGAATAAGTTGCCATACGAAATTAACTTTGGGTTTTTGCGGAAGACTGGTCTAAAGTGTGTTAAATATTTAGCACATTCTGCGAGCTAATGGTAAGTGTCCTAGTGAATTTAGCTCGGGAAAAGTTGGCGTGAGAGGTATAATGACGGAGGGAACATTGAAACACTGGTTCAGAATAATAAAATGTTCTGAACGGAAAATTCGCATCTTAAAGAAGTAAAATCATCATACATTTCATTGAAAGATAGATGAAAAGATTTCCGACTATATGAATTAATAATAAGAAAATTAAATGTTACAATAACTGAGTATCTTAAACTGTACCTCAACTAGTGCTAAATTTAAGAAAGAGCGCTGAAAAGTTAGAAACAATGCCGATATTCCTATGATGAAAACTTCAAACATAGGAAAATTAAACTTACTGTACTACTCAATATAATCAAAAATCACAACTTAATAAACTTAATAAAATCATTGCAGTATATGGTGCAGGCGCATGAATATGCAGAGTGCAAAACCAACAAGTCATAAAGAAACTCAGATGTGTACTAATAAGGCTAACGGGAGCTAAATTAACTATTCCCAAAATGGCATAAATTATAGTTATAGCAGTCTGGTCTGTAGATCTACAAATTATAATGCGAGGAGCCCTTTACTCGATAATAAAAACAAACGGGAAATTGTTGGTAGAAGATGCAAAAATGTAATCCAAATAAAATTGCTTTACTCTACAAGAATGACAAAATGGACAGAAATAAATATATCCGTACAAACACACAAATCCAAAAATGGATTATTAAACTACATTATTCGCCACGGACAATTTGGAACATATTTACATAAAGTGGGAAGAAAATCATCAATTGTAAACTTTGAGGAATAAATGTAATTAGGCACGGAAAGATCCAGCTTAGCCGAACAACAAATAATAAATGCACTCTAAAAAAAATCGCTACAAAATAATGGAGGATATGACGAGCAATATATCTCAAGTCACAGAGGAGTGTAAATACAAAAGAATAGCAACACCTACAGAAAGAATAGAATACTGTAACAAAAGTTGAATGAATTAGTGTGATCCGAAAGACTATGGCATGTACCGCAAACATTATAGGCAGAACATGTACAGCATTCAGAAACAGGGATCTTAAAAGATAAGAAAACCGAATCAGAAAAAGAATATATTGGCGCACCACAGGAAAATAAGAATAACAATGGTCAAAGAACAAGAGCTAGGAAACTAGAAGAAGAACCACATAAAGAGCATATGACGAGAGTAGGGACAAAACCAGAACGACCAGCAACAAGCAGCATATTAATAGCATTTGTGTCAATAGTTGTAAAATGTTTCTTTTTCAATTTTGAACTAAAATAGTATTATTGAATTACTAAACCATTAGGAGCCGTCGGCATATGTGTTCTATCTTATTTAATTGTTTGTTTGTTTTAATTCCTAAGTGCTGACTCTTATTAGTCAAGTTTAAAAAGAGTTAGCTAGAGATTTTAAGGCTACTAATCATCTTTTAATTGTATTGTAATTGGCATGAATACTTTTAATAAAGAAAAAAAAAATCATGCGGACAATACGTTCAGGTATAAAAAGTAGGTATCAGCATGAAGGTCAACACTTTTATTATTACTATTTTCACTATCTTAAAGAAGTATCAGGAAATATCTAGTTGCAAGGGGATGACGACATTAACAAAGAATGTAATGAGAGACACGTGGTTAGAGAACAACTTATGTAAGGAAATTGAAAGAACACTAGATTTTGGTTTGGGTTTGCATGTCCTTAGCACCATTAAAGAAGAAAACCCCTCTCATATTTTATAGTGAGAAATAACTGAATTTTGTAGAGAATTGTACCTGGGTAAATATGAACAATTAATTTAACGCGGTTCAAGTTAGTGATTACAAAGTTTAAAACCACTCAGAGATAACGTAGAAAGGGGTACCTGAAAAGGAAGAAGTTGATGCATATTAATGTTCAAGATTTGAAGAAACTGTGAGAAGAATACGTTTCGTCAGCAGCACTAGAAAGAGTCTTAATTAGTAACCATAACTGAAGTTATCGCACGGCATTCATTAATTCTGCCGCAGTAAAATATTCATTTTTGTCTTGTGCTAGATGTCTGAAGTTCTTAGATGGAAATGACTAAAGAGCATTTTCTTGCAAAGAATTTTTAGGGTTATAAGTGCAGCTTAATCTAACAAGAATTCCTGAATAGTACAGGGAGATTTTTTCAGAATAAACTCCTTCCCATATAACAGTCCATAACAGTTGAGCAGAGTTTAGACGCTTGAAAACGAGGAACACATGTGGCGCCCAGCAGCAGTAGCAGTGAACACTTCTCAAAATTAATACAAAAGCCAGATTTCAGAATTTAAACCTTTGATAGTCTACATTTATGCCTTAACCAAGGGTTTTAGAACTGAACAAGACTGGGATTTTTCACATAAAAGTTCATTTATTTCCCTAACAACTTCTGTGTTGCATGATTCCCTAGATATATTAAATTTCCGCAGAAATAAAAAGGAGTTTAAAAAGGAAATTATATATTTTATTTAAAATATAATATTTCAGAGAAAAATGAATGCATAGGAGTGATAATCATTCTATTTTGATGTATTTTCTCTTAATTTTTCTCCCTTCATTTTGATTCTTTAGATAACTTTAACCTTACTGTTTTTCCTTTTTGACATGTACTTATGATACACATTTGTGCTGTTTCAGAGCCACACTATCACCAACCTGGAAACTTACACTCAATATCGTGTTTCTCTACAAGTATTCAACCCGGAAGGCCCGGGTCCAAGTACTACAGTTCTGGTCATGACCGATGAAGGCGGTGAGTACTGTTGTTTAACTTAATCGCCATAAGATGGCAGAGCATGTTATCTAGTCTTACACTGCACTCTAGTGGCAAAATGCTAAACAAATACGCAGCTCTTTCGGCGTCGTCGCTCTCTCGTGCAAAGTGAAACCGATTGATTCACTTTCCCTAGCGCTCAAGAGTTCTACTTGAAAACAGTGTTGCCACTTTCCCTATTTCGTATCTAAATATGTTTAGAGCATTGATTTTATTGCAAATACTTTAAAATTTCATTTTTTATAATATGGTATTAAATTTACACAAAGAGGCATAACTATACGTCTTTTATGCCCCTTTTAAAGAATTGTTTTACCTAATTCGGGAATAATTGACCTATATTTTGCTTTAAACTTTACACAAGTAGAATTGTTGCAAACACTATCCGTTATACCGTTATAAAGTGTATCTTTAATTGTTGTACCAAAACTGAAATTGTAATCGACATCTGCAGTTTATTAACCACATCCTAAAACTAAAGATGAAATGTGTCATTTTTACCCAAAATTTTTATACATTACAAAAATATCACATTGCTTATAACAGTTTGGTTCTGAAATACATGTTCTTGAGACATCTGCTAAATGGAACAGTGTACCGCGAATATGCTCGGCCATTGTGCAGGTGTCTAGGAATAACTTTAAAATGTGGTTAATTATTTTATATTGAAGGAATGAAATAATGTGTTATCTTTCAAAATATAAACTTAATAGCTGAAAAGTCTCAAAAAAAGTTTGCCTTTTTAAAAGTATTCTTCATAGAAGTTTTGTCAAGAATGTATTTAAACTGTTAACCTTAATGTGCTGTAATATACCAGCAGACATTATCTACATAGTTGAAATCTTTGCGATATCGCCCAGTTAAGAAAACTGACTTAAAGATATTTCACACATGAAACCGTATGTTCCACCATTTATACAGAATAAAGTGGCTGTGTGCTGGTTTGTTACATGTAGAAGAATGATATTCTGTCAGCATGACTTAAAATATTCAAGTTACTGTATTGTCTACTTTGTACTCTTTATGATCAAGTGATAACTTTATACGTAAGCTGCTTTGGAATATAATAATATACTCACAACAGTTTATAAATTTCTACCATAGGAGAGGAAATACTATTAATAGTGGTAGTGGTAGTAGCTTCCCAGATTATTTTATAGCGTACGACTCGGGCTTGCCTTCCAATTAAGTCCATCATGTTAAATGTAGTAGTTTCAAAAATCCAAACCCCTTTTAGCTAGCACTGAACCCCTTCACTAAGGTTGAGATGAAATTTTAAATTGAAAAGTAAACTTTGGAAAGAATGCTTTCCAAGACTTAAGGTTAGGATACTTTCCCGGCATGATAAATACTGAGGAAAACCTAGTGGGGTGTGGGAATGCAAGGGAGAACGGTCGTGCCGGATTCGAACTGTAACCCTTTCGTTCACAAGTTCTTGCCATAACGTCACCCATGTTGTTCACTTAGCGAATGATTACGAGTAAAGTAAATGTAAAATGCCTGAAAATAACCTTGAAGTCGGCGACAAAGTTACGAATAATTAGTTCCTTTTAGAGTAAACGAAAATGTAAGACCTAGTAAACTGAATCTGCTTATCCGTATATTTGTTTTTGGCACATCCGGTTGAGGAATATGAAGATAGTATCAAGGTTAGTCTACCCGTGAAAATTTTGGTATTTCCTCACCCAAAAAGGTTTACTTTTTACAGCCGACACTACTTTAGTTCCCACCGAAAGTTTTACATTTTTTTTAAACTGAAGTAAATATGCTAATATGAAGAATTGATGAATTATTAACATATTTCAGAAATGTTTATTAATCCGGCGTGATATCGCAGCCAGCATTGCAATAGAGCCAATTTTTGTATTTCTTTACACTTCCATTAAATTTCTAGCTGAAACAAATATATGAAAGAAAAGTATTGAACAGTAAATCTGAAACATTCATTGAAAGTAACAGTAGCTGGCAAGTAAAATGGAGTGATGGTGCGTTTTTCTCATATAATGTTAATGAATTTGCACATACTCCCAGCACTTTTCTCGGCGTGGGTATGAGAGCTTTGACTTTTTTTTTTTTTTTTTTTAGAAAATTTCACACTTTTTCACTCTTATCAGCCATCTCCCTTATATCGGGTCATCCAGCTACATTATGACCGGCATCTGCATAAAAGATATTTCTCAAGGCCAGCCGAGCTATATGAGTTGACTGGCGGACGGGTTTACCAAACTGCTGCTTTGGTCTTGAGTCTCACGCCCTCAATGTCGTTTGAACAGTGAAGGAAACAAAATGTTCCTAATTCTAGTATAAGGTTTCTTAAGAATAATAAATGGGTAATTCTATGCCGAATATTCTATTCTTTTCTAAAACAAATGTTTATTTGCGATTCATCTGTCGGTCCCGAATACATTTGTACTATCAGAGATTTATTCGAGAAAATTCTTAGGTGATCGCGTTTCAAATTGTAACGAAATTCATAAATTGGTAGTGTCCACACACTTTATTCGAAATATTGGATAATTTTTGTCAAGATTTTCTTTTAATTTCCCAAGGAGAATTAAATGGATAACTTGTAATTTCATAAACAACTGTCAGAAATGTGTTGAAAATGAACGTAGACAGTTTGTCACTCCATTGTTTCTATTACCTATTGTCCACTCTAAGAGTATCTCGGCTGGCCGTAAGCAATGGTTTATCGATTGAGTGGCTTCATCGCATTGACCATTATATAATTGGATGACGTGCTATTTATATGGCAAGTCGTTGTGAACAAACCTATGTTTTGTTTATTATTACCGGTATATTTTATGTTATTTGTTTTCTGACGGAAAGTTCGGTGGTACCCCTATAAACGGTATATATAGATAAACGTTGTTGTATAATAACTTTATGACAACTTTCATATGTAAACCTTCCACCGATTTAGAAACCCAAGAGTAATTTATAATAGAGTAGTAATCAATCCCAGCAGCATATTTTTCACTATATACGTCAATGTTTACATTTTATTATAATTTAGTTGTCTTATGTTATATATATTAATCGGTGAATAAGTTCTTGCAGGTAATTTAAGAGTTTTACTACCCATAGCATTAGAATATCATAGAAACTAAATCAGAAATATTTAACATTCAATTGTTTTTGGGGCTATAGCAAACAAAACAAAATAATAAAAGATTACATGATATGTAAAGTAGTCAATATTTTACTAAGCCTGGGAATGTGTAATTGATGTGGTATTATCGTTCTGAAAGAATGCGTCTATTGTCTCTATATACAGTGAGATTATTTGAGTTAGGGGCCGGCTGCGAGTTGGGAGGAGACAGTCGTCAATATCAATTGAAGGTAGCAACTTGCAATTCGTTTGTCAGCGATGGGTTGTGATTTCGTGTGTTACTCTGTACTATCATTGTGTGTAAAATGTTCTTCGTTGTAATTTTGAGGAACGGGTTTTTATGTGCGATACATATGTGAAAACGGTTCCTTGCACAGAAGTGATATGGTGATTCCCATGAAAATATCTTGGCAGTCGTATTAGAAGGGCTGTTTGCACAAATTATTAAAATGTTAGAAGACAAGACCTCCGAATAACAAGAAACGTGTTCCAAAAAATCAAGATGAAATACAGGAATTTCTTTGCTGAAGACGGCAATTGTATTGCCGTTGAGGGCGTCATTTTTAGCATCTCTTACAACACAAGTTATTGCATATTATTATCAGTTTTAAATACAAAGAGTG
The DNA here is from genome assembly GCA_030762175.1 of Metallyticus violacea. Taxonomy (NCBI): domain Eukaryota; kingdom Metazoa; phylum Arthropoda; class Insecta; order Mantodea; family Metallyticidae; genus Metallyticus; species Metallyticus violacea. The sequence goes on from CM060846.1 coordinate 293,641,585, forward strand.
CTCAACAAAGACTGAATGGAATAGTGTTTAACACCCGTTTGTACTACTGAGGCACCACAGGCGGTGGACACTGATGATACATGAAATGAAATAATAAATTGGGAAAGGATTTTTTTAATGAAGGAAACGTACTTTCCCAGCACTTGCCATTTATGAGGACTGAGGAAAACCTGGAAAAAAACCTCAGTCAGGGAGTACGGTCCTGGCGGGATTCGAACCTCTAGACCTTCCGCTCACCAGTCTGCGCCTTAACGACCTCGGCCGCCCTTGGCGGTTTGAACATGAGATGCCTCTAAAAGTAGGCATCTATGCGAGAGCAACGTTACTCACTCAAGTTTGTGTTCTGTTGAAGAAAATTGCTTCAGAAATGCTTGAAGATCTTCGAAGAGTTTATGCGAGTCTACATTGTCTTTCCATTGAAATGAAGCCTTTAAAGATGGACAGAGAGCTGTGAGCAGCAAGAAGGGGAAGGAGCCTCCACCATCATCCTGATCGAGGTCCCTGTCAACATTGCTACTGTAACCATGTGCGAGGACTGAATAAAAATGCTGAATATAGCAGTTGGAACTGTTCACACCACTTTAAAGGATCGTTTAATACTGGTATGTCACGAGTGTGATTCCTGTTCAAAAACAGTGCACAAGAAAACATCTCTACTGTTTCCCATCCACCGTATAGCCCTGATCTCGCCCCGTGCGTCCTTTTTTTTCCACTACCTGCCAAAAAGTACCTCAAAGGACGACACTTCGTCACTAAAAATGACGCAGTAAAGTTTTTAGATACGATTTTGAATCCTCCATAGATTTGAGGATGTCTTGCGAAACTGGGTGAAAAGATGGTATAAGTTCAATAATTACTATAATGAAGGGGAAAAGTTGATTTTGGTTAGCTTTTATAATACAATCTTTATTGTACACCCTCGTACAGTGTCATTTCATGCTTTCAGTAAAAACATAAATATTACAATAAAATTACTAGACGCACTCCCGGCTACTCATTTTTTCAGGTTGCGAGGCTGCACTTCCCTAAGTGAGCAGCCATGCTCAAGCGGCCCCTAACTCAAATAACCTTAATGTAATTAGAATAAACGTTAACCTAAATAAGCCATTGACAAGCCATTGCAAGAGAAAAATAAGCATTGCTACATCCATCAACGAATTCAGCGCATAAGACTAAGAAACACGTTTTATTGGTTTTATATTTGTAGGCTGCCTTATTGTTATTTCCTCTAATTGAATCAACATTTTCCCAAGTCTGCTTTTATTAACCACTAATTTCCAGCCTCTTCCCTGAATGTGCCCACTCATCTAAAACTTGTTCTTCCTTGGCTTTCCTTGCAGCTACATGTGTCCACATGGATTCGTCTTTCGTAACAATATTCTTCTGTACGGTTTTCACGGTCGGTAATCTACGGATAATTTAATCCGTCGTTGACGTCAGAAGTTATCTGGTGACATTTGAAGGGCTTAGAGCACAGTAATAAAAATTTGGTATAGAAGTAACATTTCAGCTAAATAATTTTGTTCTCGAGGCATTTTTAGCCACTGCAGGCTCTTGGTCTACCGCTGGGTCCACTTTCGTCTTGCTACATCACTGGTAGAGTGTTGTATAGCAGGGTGATTGTGATACCACACTGCATGCCGCCATCACCCGGTGGTTTATCAGAGGTCATTACATCTCTATCAGCCGCTCCATTGACCTCACGAGGCTGGGTGAACCCCTTTCCAGACCTCGCTAAATGTCGAACCAGGAACCTGCCGGCTAGCAGTCAGTAATGCTAGCCAGTAAAATTTGATATTACAGCAATTTTCACCAAAGCTCTACATAAGTATGCCTCTATCGATCTCTGTTGCCGTCTCCAGGTTAGATTAAGTTATATATAGAGGTTTTCTTCATACTTTTTCCTCATCCTAACAAGGTGCTTAAATGACGATTTTAAAATAAGAACCTTAGGGGTCAGACTGCATTAACTTTCGATCAAAAGCCGGTAATCCCCAAACTAATCTTGAGTCAATATAACCCTTGACAGTAAGATCATATCAATGATATAATAATCAGATTTATAATAAAATATATGAACACAGTAAATGTGCTGTGCTCATAATATTACTCGAAACGGCAACCAAGCCTTGCTTCGTGGAACGAAAATCCTTCAGAAACTCTCAAATACTCTCAACATCTTCCGGGCCACATCAGCTACCAGTGTTTTGTAAACGAGAGTTTTTAATAAGCCACCAATCAGAAGACTCAGATCAGGGGAGCGTGTTAACCCTTTAACTTAATTTTTTCGGTCAGATTACATGCCTTTTTGAAAGAAAAAAAGTAAGAATATTACGTTAAGTAGCTGAAAGTCACATTCAAATTAACCCAATCAAATGCACGCAGTATCTCTTCGTAACGTTTGACATAGTGGAGCCTGCATTGACTCAGTGTTACAGAGTAGAACACGGACATCAATCGAAATTACAATATATAAACTGCTGACTATCTTGAGTGTTCAAATGAAGAATGAAATAAAAATTTTAATTAGTAAGTGGTTAAATTTCAGAAATTATCTAAGTTATCATAACTGGGGATCAAATTATAGTGCTTTTTCTTGATAAGACTTCTTCTGTTCAAACTCTTCCTAGTAAACCCGTAAGTATACTGTCCGTACCTAATAAGTACGCAAGGGAGCATCATATTAAACAAATAAAATTTATAATAAATGACCATATGGCGTATTTCTATCTGCTATGTTTTGAGTTAATGATACGGCACCTCTAAGTAAGCTTTATGTTCAAATATTCCTTCAGCCATCACTGCAATATGTGCCAGTAAATAAATGTTAAATATGATCATAAAATAGAAAACAATACTTTTTATACAAGAACCTTCTCACACCCAAAGGGTCTAATGAAATTGCCTCCTGGAATTGTCATATACTTAAATCTGGTATATGGCAAACGTTTATCTCGTTTTCAATAGTTCTTTGAGTCAGAATAAAATAGCAATACGATTTTTTTTCGTATTGATTGTATAATGATTCCCCAAAGCATATTAAAAAGTAAAAATTTTATTTTCTATTTTAGACTGTTCTTTCATTCCTCCTGACGGGAGTTTGAAAGGATTGAAAAGGAACTAAAAATACAAGAAAATATCTGAATTTCAGAAGACTACAAAAAGATTTTTATAAAATTCATTACAGTGAACATTGAACTTATGTTGTGTATATGACTGGAAAATGACACTCTACTTTCGAAAGGCCAGTGTCAGGATACTTCAAACTTTAGTCTTGCAAAATAATTATTTTTAAGAAGAAATAGTAGTCTTCCCTCCTTCATGTAGAACACAATTGTAGAAGTGGCCTAACTGACTTTACAGGAATAATCAAGAGAGTAAAATGTCAGTATATTTTAATAAATTCCTGTTTCCCTTGTGTAAAGAGAAAAAAAACTAAGATATTGATAAGTTTGAAAAGCCATTATCGGGAAAACTAGGAAGATAACCAATACATGCGCTGTTACAAGGCGTTATAGATGAGGAAGGCAAAGAAGAAAACATATCAGACAGTCTTGTTGTGAGCCACTAGAAGAAGATGAAGACTAGGGTTTCAGAATTATATTTGTATGTTCAAAGAAGTTGTGTTTATTTGGTTAATGCTTTACCTTATAAGTGTGTTGTCCTTTCCCCTTTTTTGTAAAATAAACAGATATTTTCTGTTATTAGGAACTTAAGGTTCAATAAATTAAAATATTATGTAAATATTTCCGCAAGGTTTTTTTTATTAAATTCCAAATATTAATAAAATACTCAACATATACAAAAAGTTCGTTCCAAAACATGATTTTCGTTCAATTTACTGGACTTTTGCAACTTTAATAACAAAATACAAGAAAAGTTTATTGATTAATTTCATTAGGACTTTAAATTCGGGTATTGATAAAATTGATAAACTTTTTTTTTCCTCAATAAATAAAAAATAAATATCCACTTTTGGAAATAGGCACTCCACGAGATGTTAAAAGTCGTTAGAGTGAATAATGTTGATGGGTTGTCAGAAATTTGATCGGTTGCTTTTCTCTTCAGTTTACTACAACGCATTCCCCTATTTACCACTCTTTCTTCAACTTGGCCATAATAATGATTTAAAATATTTATTCCTCGTTTTTCATTTCCATGAACACTTAAAAAAGTGCTTTGCATTTAAGTTTACACACAACTCCACCGTTGTACAATGCTAGAATTTTGCAAAACATAAGTGCATACTTATTAATCAGAGTCATTCATTGTATCATTCCACACATCATGCACCAAGTACAATCGGACAGCGACCGGGTTGAGAAACGGTGGTGGAAACTGCGGATGCATATAGTAAGACAGTATTGTGATGTGACCTTTGATTCTCCCCTGCTTTCATGGCCGAGCTGACTTCATCTGCGATCTTATCGGTACCACCGGCAATAGGACTGAATTGGAGTGCAACGAGTACAACCGTGGTCATCGTAATAATAATAATACGTGCTGTGACGTCGCAGCAATAGTGCTTCCGTAGTTAATGTGGTACACACTTTTCTGTGTTACAAGACATTCAAATATTTATAAAGGCAAGCGTAGGGAATTAGTTATGCCCACAAGTATGCAATTATAAGAAATTAATTATGCCGCCCACAATTATGAAAAGTAATATTAAATTTACTGAATAGTACTGGCATTAATGCCTATTAACTAAGTCAGAAATGAGTTCCATAAGAACGCAATAAATTACTATGTTTGAATAAACTAAAGCTGAAAAAGAAAATAAAATTGCATTATTTATTTATGTCGACAGTTACAACAAAACGTGCCATACACTTGAGATATTGAACTTTATCAACTTATACCTTGACACAAATTTATATTGCAAGATATTCCTATCGCCCTGCTTGAGTTGCAGATTATGTTTTAAGACACTCCAAATTTCTGATGTAAAAAACAAAGTCTACACCTGTAGTAATTGTTGAGCAGTAATTTTGTAATTGTGAAAAGTGACTTTTCTATAAATGAGATGCATGACGGGGCACATTTACAAATATATACAAAATTCGATACGTCTTTAAATTTGGTGTAATATTAAAATCATTTCAACTAGCAAACCGTTCGGCCATTTAAATTCTTTATTATATATGAACGGCAAATATTTTAACGTTACCTCATTTTCTATACTTCTACTTCATTTCTCTGTCATACCTCGGAAACTCATGACAAGGGCTACATGACATTGTGTGTTTAAGTTTATTTACAATATAATTCACAATAAATAGGGTGCGGAAAAACAATGTACAGAAAATTGTAGAGTAGAAAGACGGTAACAAACTAAGCCTTTTGAGAATAGGAACAAGGAGTCACAGAAGCTTTTTACAGCACTACATGCGTGAACATTAAATCTGTCATGTTACAATCTCACATTGGCGTGTCAGATGTAAACAAAACACACTACAGTCTCTGTAACAACGTGTGTCGGATGTTCAATGTAGTGTTTTGTGTTTTGAAGCCTACTGTATGGTGCGATAATATCGAACGCTCATCTTGAAATTAGGCGAAACTTATGGTTCCAACATGATGGCACCTCTGCACATTTTTCACTTGCAGCTCGAAATCAGATTAACAGAACATTTGGTGGTTTCCACGGTACATCAGCCAAATACACATTGTAATATTTAGTTTCTCATTGTGTACCAGTACTCATTAGTTAGGCCAGTACGCACACACTTATCGTGTGAGTTACATTTCATTTTGAATAAATATGCTTCATAACGTCAGATTTCAATTATGAACAATGCGCTTTTGTTATTATACTGCGTCTGCTACTTCATGTTCCCTAATCTCAAAATACTTGGTTTGGTACTGCCTTGCCACTCTACAATTTTCTGCACATTATTTTTCCGCACCCTGTATAAAAAAGTATTTTTATTTTGTTATATGCATTTCACTCTATCTTTCAGCTCATACACAGTTGACCTAAGATGTATCAGGTCTATCTTCTTCTATCGAAATAAAAAAATGTTTTCCAAAACCTTCATCATTGGTTGGGGCAGCAACTTAATTAGGTTTTTTTCTAATTTTAGTTTCTTTGCCGGTTTAAGAATTTGTATTGCATATATATTGTAACTTACCTGTACTAGATAAATCTGCCTTCAGAATTGTCAGTTTGAAATTTATCCAACAGCACATTTTTAATATTGACTTGAGAAACTATATACTAACAAAGAGTAGTTCAAAGTTTCAGTTGTGTGTTTGAGACCTGAGTTCGTGATGTAAAGCGACCAAAATTATGAAATGTAGTTGAAAAATTAATTCTATCATTACTGAATTTTTAGGGAGCAATGAAAATTTTATTCATATAATATTGTTTATTAAATTTTCAAAAAACTATAATTTTAACAGCGTTAATGTATTTTTTGTTAATAGCTATAATAGCTCTATCTTATTTAAAATAACAGAGGAGTTACTTTCTTCATTAAAGTGAATTATATAATGTACAGAAATATAAATCCTATACTCGAGAAACAGTATGTATTTTAAAGTTATTAACCGCATATTTGCTACAATGTTAACAGTATTAGTTGGAAACTTGGCCTTTAAGGTAGGTTTATTTCTAAAATGTATTCCTGTTTTTAACGAATTGAATACATGGTTTTAACTGTATAAAGTATAAAATTAATGTACAAAGCAATGCACTTTGAAAAATCGCACCACTCAGTCACAGTGAACACAATTTTAATTTTATATATCAGAAACAACAAAGGCAGTTCCCACTAGACCAACGGTCACACTATTTCATTTTTTGTAGTAACAGAGCGTTGTAGTTCTGTTTGCGCACAGAGTCTGTTTACCTATTAAAGCGAAATAATGCATAGCATATATGGGAACGGTTGAAATCTGTACGTTTGTACTGGCTGTTTTGCATGAACTTGTTTACAGAGACGATTTATGTTTGCTGCTTTCGATCTTTATCCCCTATACTGATTAAATAACTGAAAACAAACAGCTAAACACTTTCGATGGACGCCCATGTTAGATGAATTACCGAATTCGTAAACAGAAACTAATTAGGTTGGTGCAAATTCAATCTGTGACAGAATAAAAAGTGTATACTTTGAAAATGACGAGAACAGTAAAGGTAAATTGCAAACCTGTCGCTTCCTATTGAGGTTACCATAAATACAGAAATTATTCTTCTCTTTTTTTCTCTCTTATGCTTCCCTAGAGACATATCAAACATAAAGTTGGATGAGCGAAAATTAAACTATCTTGTTAAATTCGAAGAATGAGGAAAAAGGGGGCAACTGCTGTTACGTAACATTATAACTTAATTTTAAAAAGTTTTAATGAAGCACGCAAAGTGCCGAATTTATATGTAGTTTTTTTTTTTTTTTTTTTTTTTTTTTTTTTTTTGTTCAACGAAACATTTTCTTTTCTATATTTGTATTTTTAACATTTGGCAATGATTGTCTGTTTTCACTACAAATATTGTAACCAAAACGTTCACATTTTCTGTTCGGTTTCTTTTCCATACTTCAACAATAATATTTCATATATGAATGTTGCGAATATCCTTGCAAGGAATCAATTTAACTCTTTAACTTCGAAATTATTTTTATTTTTCAAATAGTTTGTATTTTTATCAGTAATTCTAATAACTCTGTAGAACATAAACATGACTTACCATTTCGTCAGCAGGGCCGTGTCCATATTATCACGCTAGGCGCTTCTGTAAGCATTTTACTCTGTATTGGCGATGTGTCACTAATAAAGCTAAAATGACAAGTCGCTTCATTAGTACAATAGCTACAAATTTTAAATAGCAATATTAAACACATGAAAACACAGATTTCACTGAAACAAAGTATTAGGACTAAGTTCAGAAAGTCAAGTCTTGATGGTTCATTCCATGAAGACGAATATCGTCACTAACACCTCTGTGCTGAATGCTGTATGGGACAGCCTCTTCCTAATGGTGCGTTTCTGTACTTCTTCAGGTCTGCCCGCACAATGTACTGGCGAAAGTTGAGATACGAGATACTGTTCCCAGACTTTCTCAGAAGTAGTCAGCAATTGTGAGCCGATACAAACCATGTGAACAGAGACCATCAGCATTTCTTTCCACGAATTCCTGTTCTGTAGTACGATATATTCAATCAGTTCCGCCCATTCCTGTATTGTAAGCCTGAAATACAGCCGGCAGACTAACTCGTACTTTTCGTTTTTCTGTCGAGAATATCTGAACACTGAAGATGTTGGCTTAACTGCGTGACATATGGAGGCTATGGTAACCACAGAGTTGTCTGTTCAACGTACGATACTTGTGCCATGAGCTCTTTGCCATGTCGTGGGTACCCCGTGCCTGTCTCTTCATTTCTTTTGAAGGGATAATAGGACGTTTTTGAGTTCTATTATCTCTAATTGTCCCTGTATCACCATATCCGCAAGCTTTCAGATGAGCCAACAGTTCCATTCTAATAAAAAGATTGTCACGCTGAAGAGCAGGTGAACCATATTGTTGGGCGCTCCTTGAGCATCTGCACATCGGAGCAGCACATTTTCCGAAGCGTTCCTCATATTCTGCATTGCCGTGAGCATTTTTGCCTTCATAAACGTCAAAATTTATCAAATAGCCCGAGGGAGTGTTCAGACACCGGACTTTATAGCCGAACGAATAGGTCCACGAATGAATTGTTTGCAGCATGTGTTCCAAAATATTCTACTATACACTCGTTCTGCTCTGGTTTGAAGTGCGTGGTAAATATTTTTTTCGATATCTCTTTACCCAAATCTTCGTCAGAATAGATGTTCTGGAGGTTCTATAAAAATGCTGTCTATATCTCCTATGTGTTCATCAGATTCTATGACGTCCAGGGCTTCCTGAAATGTTATATCCCTGTTAGAAACATGCAGAATAGTGTAATATTCTGTGTAATGTAGCTAAATAATGAAAAAGTTGTATCATGACAATAATCATTAGTCTAACATATCATAAACGCGAGAGTGCACTATTGTATATACAAGCGCCTAGCGTATTCATATGACCACGCTTTGTTTCAGATGGGGATAGGCGTAATATATGCAGTAATCTACAGATTCCGTTCATAGTACAAAGAATGCTATATCTAAATGTGTTAGACGGTATATTACGCAATCAAAATATAAAAAAAGGAAACTTACTTGAAACGCACAGTCATTTTTCAGCTAATACAATACATGCAGGAACTAAAAGCTGTGCCAGACAATTGATTGTGTACAGAAGTGCAATGATATGAGTGTACAGGATTACCACACCATTCTTTAACTGATATAAACAGTCAACAATGACCTCCAGAATCACACAAAGTATTGTAAGGAAGCTAAATAGAAAACGGTAACACATGCTCATACGAACACGCAGGCGCTAAAGGGTTAAGTTCAATTGCAGACAAAGCACTTAAACATACACATATTCTCTAGTACATAGTGGTGAAATGTTATGTATTTAAGCTGCATGTTATTTCGAACTTTTCTGGGTAAAGAGCGTTATTTTGAACCACATGCGGCAAAAACACTGTCAGCAAACGTGTTCAAGCTATCTGGACTTATGTGCTAAGATCTCGGTCCTCATGAGCTAGGAAACTGTTCGACCAGACCGATTTCAATGTCACTTTGTTCAAATAATTTAAAAGTAATGTAATGTTAATATACATTTTATCGTAAAATAAATTATAACTATATAAATAATTATGGAAAATAGGTAGACGACTTAGGGCGGTATGGCAGTCACCTATTACGGTATTGTTTGCGCTGGTGCCAGTGAATATATTGGCATAGACATTGACATCTTATTTGGCATCGCTTTTCTGGAAAATAGTTAAAATAAATATAAAGTGGACTTTCTTTTAAACTTGTAAATGAATAGTTATTTTGCAAATAATTATGCCCGACTAGATATGGGTTTTAAAATGAGCTATTGTTGAAACTTTTTAAGGGCTTCGAGGGCTGTCTCTATAAAAAAAAAATTGTAATAAAGTTTGGTAACTAGGAATGTCATATTTCACTAAAATATTATTTTTATATGCTGTAGTATTATTAAAAATGTATTAACAATTAAAAACATAATGCAATATGTTTTATTTTTCCGTCTGATTTTAGATGGAATCGTCAATATATTTTTTACACTATTCCTCTATATGCAATAATTGTAAATAGTTTTACTAATTACGTAGTAAGACAGCATCAATACAGAATCTGTCGCTTCTGAAACCATTTTGAGGTTCTAGTGACATTGTATCGGATTGTCTTTAGGCGTCGTTTTATTATTATTATTATTATTATTATTATTATTATTATTATTATATAAACAGTTTATAAACATTCCAATTTACAATGCAACTGTTAGGTCCAAAACTGAAGCACAAAATTTTAGAAAAATAAAACTGGAAAAAGAACATGATTTCGTTTAGTTTGCGTCCTATAAATTAATACGAAGAGACCGGTACAATAACAAATATAATTATTATTAATCGTACATAAAATACAAAAATGCATTTATGATTAAGATAAAACATAATTATTATTTCAATCTTTATTATGATTGGATAGTAAAGGTAATTAAACTATTTTACTTATGTGACGTAATCATAAAATCGACCAATGAAATGAAACAAAATTTTGAATTTAGACCAATCACAGCCCAATATACCAGTGAAATTATCATAAAGATTTATCATATCCCTTTACCACGCGAAGTGCATTTGTCGTCTGGCCAACTTTATATCCCCACTATAATTTCTGAGCATCGTATAAACTCAACAGGTCTTTCGTCTACAGTAAATAAAGTGCGTAATTCTGCTTCCACGTGTTCATCTACTAATTCCCAAATGCCCTTTGTATGCAATGAAATTACGGCTCCTTCATTCAAATTTGATAACTGTGTTTTCAATAATTGTATATTTAATTTACTTAATATGTATTCACTCGAACAATTGTTTTTGAGTATCCATCCAAACAGTCTGAAATAATTTTGTAAATATGTAAACCTGCCTAAACAGCACGTTGTTGAGAATGGTAAAATATTATCTCTGTTTTCTTTTTCTCAGTTGGTGTTAATAAATCAAACGGTAGCAATTGTAATAGTCAACTATTTCCGTCTCACGGTTTCTGAATGGATAGATTCATAACAATTGTTAATGTTCTGTGCGCGAATTTCAAATATATATTACTTTCATTCTTATTCTATCCATGAAATACTCCTAAATACGTATTTGGCTCTTCTCTATTGACACTACTGAAAATCGACATTCATCTGTTGCCAGATGACCTGAAAAGTGAAATATTTATAATACAATTATACAATTACAATGTTTTAAGCCAAGTGTAGGGGAACTATATTTGAATGCTTATTTTATTCGTGAAATAGTCCTAATAAATATTTCTGACTACGTTTGTGAATTTATCAGCAATCTCAGACCTTCTTGTGATATTACTTGTGATAATTATATATGCATATTCTCCGTGGTTTAGAGGCACTTCTTAGTCTTTTGTTAGGATGTCATTAAGTTTTAAACAAAACTGGAAGTAATTCCTAAAGCATAATACTGTTAACTTTCTTTTTTCGTTTACAGTAAAAGTTTGGTCTCTATTCATCTTTATCTGGCGTTGGTTCTGGAGGAGGTCATATCCCCAAGCTTATACATAATTAATATATAGCCTTGCAACTAAAACACTCCATGGCGCTACTTAAATTCATTATACGTTCTCATAAATCTGTTTGTCCTTTAGCCTGTGTTCTTATCTCCAATTCAAAGGAAAATGGATAAAATGCTTACGCTTGGGTTTTTTGAATACGAGAGGACGTATCATTTATCAACAGTGTTCTCTTTGTTCCCCTGCAATAAATATATTCAAGGTTTGGCGTCATCTTACAGTTCTTATCAGGTTGCAGATCAGCTTATGCAGTTCAACAAGAACAAATTACGTAATCGAGCTCGACAAACTTTTAACAAATATAAGCAGACACATCAGAATATGCAGCAAACGTTTCTGTCCTGATGCGCCCTCTGTTCACTTCCCTCATGCTCCCTTCACCCTAGTAAACTGATAAAGAACTTGGGTTCATTTCCTCCATACGGTACCTTGATGTATTACAGTGTGATTTTATATCACTATATTTCTCCATTTATTTAGAGTTAGAATTGTTAAATACTATACAAAAACCTCATAATTTGCTTCGTGTAAAGAGATAAAGCTTCAAATTAAAAGCTGGCTTTATTGTTTTGTTTTATTCTTTCGATTTTATTAGCAAAGATTATAAATTTATATACTTTGCTTACTGTTAATTATAAATATTTTCAGGATAAATTTCTCTACCTACAAAAATAAATAAATAAACCCTTCTATGTTGAATTGAATTAGTGCATCTATTGTTCACTTTCACTGCTGCAATTGAAAGCTTTACAAACTGGGTAACTAAGTATTGAACTTTTGATTGTTAGAAATAGATGAATGTGTTTATTACCGTCAATAGCACTAAGTTCTGTGAGTATAGACCGATATGCTGCGTATAACCAGGGCCCGGATGTTGCTGATCTAAAAACACCTTAAAATTATAAAAATTTACCCAAAAATTGGCTATTTTTTAAATCCATGAAAATTGATGTATATTTGCCTTTAACATTGTTTTATTATATGCAAGTCACTTAATTTTCTAAAAGCATGTTTTAAATTCCCTTGCAGTGAACAAAAGTAATTGAAAGACTAATTTCACTGTAAATGTAACCACCTTGTTTTCCATTGTCGTAAATTACAGTGTTCGTGTGCAGATTCTCAAAAGTAGGAAGATTATCGGCAAGAACATTCTTATATTTTGAAATGCTCCTTTCATCATCGGCATTTACAATCGGTCCACGTTTAAAGTATGCTTAAGTCACTAAATGTAAGTTCTTCGAAACCAAGTTTTCACCAGTTAGCACTTAAAAATCAAGCACATGGAGCGGTACCCCGAAATTTTTTTCTAGCAGGCTTTTAATTCTATTTTTCGCCAACTAAACAACATCAAACAAACATCGCCAAGCGCAACTTGAGTATAGTTTACAATTTAATGGGGGGTTATAGTCTCACACCAATTTCTTGCAGTTTCGCAAGTGTAGATGTAAAAAGCCACAATTTGCTTTTAAGTGTGCCAGCTTCCCTTCCATTTCACTCCTCAGCTCGCTGGATGGCATTAAAATCTTGTGTCTTAGCGTCAACCACGGATTTCGTAGCTTGGAAGTTGTTGCAATAGCACAACAGCACGATTCAGGAATTTCACGATGTGATGGTGGGTACTGGTAAATTAATCTTAAGACTTTTCTTCTTAATAGAGCTTTAACAAAGATTTTCTTTGTTTGAGACACAAGCTGGTTTACTTTATGAAAGTGAACCCGAACGTCCTCCCCATAGCTTGCGAAAGGTAAGTTAGATGCACCGACTTTATTAGCTTTAGCAGCTTTTACCATGTACTTGCTGCATCCGCGACAAACAGCAGCACGATGTTATGTTGAATTCCCTCGGGTCGCAGTTGATGCATGTAGCGATGAACAGTCGGAAGAATGGTTAATTGCTTCCAAAACTTCAAGGTTCAGCAGAAATACTTGAACCGAGTTGTTTATTTCCATAGTCTCCACAATGACGTGAAGTACTGAGTGACCTTTAATGTCACTAGTTTCATCATTATAGTAAAATATCCTGTTAGCTTCGAACGTTTGTCTAATTCATATGTTGTCCTTATAGCATCGAGAAATGTAATTTCTTTAATTCATTACACTGGGGGTTGATTAGCGAGTGTAGCGTTGCAGAAAATCCCTTAATTTTGCATTAGTAAGTTTTGATAGAGAAATATTCACTGAAACTGCAACGTTAACAATTCTTTAAAATATTGTGAATATTTTCTGTTACTGCTACAGCTTGTGTTAACACTAAAAATGCCGATTTTTTTCGTTTTGGCACTATTCTCTAGAATATGTTTGTTTGTTGCGTTTGATGTGATGTTGTATTGTGAATCTCTTCCCTGTCGCGTTTTAAACGTTGCACAATAATATCAAACCATCAGTCGCAAACGGGTCTTCGCCAAAATCAGAAATAATTTGGTTTAAATAATACTATTTATATATCTTTACTTTCGGAATTTTTAGAGCGTAACTGAAGCGCAACTAAATCGAATCCTTCAGTATTAGCTGATTTGCAGACCAGTAAAGTTGCTGTTTTCCTAGATTTGCTCTTTGCCTGACAGGAGCGGGTATAAAACAATAGGTGCCTGGAGTGCAGTAAAGCACAGTCGCCTTTAATCGTATTTTTGCAGCAATCTGTACCAATGTTCACGTGACAATGTTGAATGACAACTACTTAACTACCAGAATGTGTGGATGGCTGTTTAAATAAAACTTCCTGGCAATTACTAGGAAATGTTGTGAACTTATTACGCAAGGTTCAGCACATCTTCGTACTACTGCAGTTACAAGGTTAAAGCCTGTCTCATTTAATCATTTCATCCTATATTTGCTTAAAACAGTAAGGCAACATAACTGTAGAACAGAAAAAAATAAATAATTCATTTTAAAAAGGAATTACTAATATACCTAAAAAAATACCAATAATGCACAAAATCTATAAAATTGGTCAAAATAGAAAAATGTCGGAAAATGACATTAAAAATGGTGGTTTTATAATATTATTAGATCAGACCGATTAATTTCCATTTAAAAACCTCTGTTAATAATAATAATAATTTCTGTTGTATTACATTTGATATGTAACTGATAATATTAATGATATTCTATCATAAAGATTTACAAAGTACAAATTCGTAACAACCATTATTCCCTGAATATTCTATTTAGAGCCTTCTGAAGGATACATTCAAAAAATTGGAAATGTAATCTAGTCAGCAATGTGTATAATTCTTGCCAATTTTAAATAAATGATTTGCAAATTTAGGAAAATGCAACAAAAATCAAAAGCTGAAGTTGTGATTTGGCCAAAATGAATCAATAATCAATATTATATTGGTGTTTTTTTACGTAAATAAAAAGCCGAGAAAATAGATGAATGAGAAGCAATATGATTGAAAGTAGAGCTCCTCTATTTCCTGATACATGTTGAATTTCCTTTCATAAAACTCTGGCTTAAGTTGAATCATACTGAAATTTTAAGTTCACATGCTATTTGTATAATTTTTATCTGGAAGTAGTTCATTACAAGTCTTCTTAATTAGCAGAATCAAAAGAAGGTTGTCAATCATTCTTGGGTCTTATGCATAAACTAACCTTACTAATACCTTATTAATGGAAGTAATGATACCCGTAGAAAAAGCGTTAACTATCACGAATAATACATACAATTATTAATTATTTTTCGAATTACTAATATTAATTATTACAAGTTTTATTTATAGTGTGTAAATTTTCTTAAGAATATTATGCAAAACGAATTTCAAACTATGAGTGAATGCACTAGTACTAAATTTGTGAGTGTTATGCAGCAGACTGCTTTAGGGTCATTACAATGAATGTATATGGGCTGTCACCTCAAAAGCCTACAAAAATTAAACAGGAAATAGGGAATGCTTTACTGAAATTTTTGAGTTAAGGATTTTGTAGTCTGCGAAGGCGGAGATATGGGCTTGGGGAAAACTTAAATGCTAGGCAATCTATGATGCAATGTTTGGTTTACATATTGCTCACAAGGTGGCTCTGTCTTATCGTATTTACATTGTCACGCTAGGAATCAACGACAAATCCTTTCATACCATTCGAAGAGTCAAGAGTAAAATGGCGCCGCACCGTGCAATTTGGCACGGTGACCTTGTGTATGGGAAAGTACGTAGCAATGCTCTCGCCGCTAAAAGCTGTACAGGGAACGATTTCCCAAAAGGCATCATCCCCCACGACGAGTGTTTATTTCTGTAGATCGGCGGTATTTGAAAGGGTTCGGCAGAATCACTTGAGCCATGTCGTGCTTGCGCTGAGGTTACTGGCCGTCATTTTTGAGCAGCTGTTGTGAGGTACTAAATGGTACATTAACTCATGTTTGTCAGGATATGGACCTGTACAGTAATAAAATGTAAAAGCTAAATGTAAATATATGCATGTAAATTAGTTATAAATTATAGAAATATAAATAATTTAAAGACTAATTGTAAATAAATACAGTTTTAAATAATCCGGAAAGCAATTAGAGTGATAGACAGTGATAGTGATGAACATAGTTAATCACATATTATATCCTTAAACTGGCTTTTCAGACTCTAGGTTCCGTGTATCAAAATATTAGTAGAGCGTTCCCTATTTCCTGCTTTTTGCACGCCTTTACTGAAACACTCTATATAGTATATAACTGGTATGACATTTTAGGAAAAGTTTATAAATTAATTTTTACTTTACAAAAAAGAGAATGTTTTATAGCAAAAGTAAAATGTACGTAAATCTTTATGAGTTAGGTGTCTTTTATAATAACAGCAAACACTCTTTCCTTGCATTGTTCTATGGCGCATTCAATTCTGTCTGAGATGTCAAAGAGCACACAGTTTCATCCCCTTAACCCATTTTATCCCCATTTTGTAATGGTTTTCTAGAGATGCCATATCTTTGCATATGTTTTAGCGTTTTAAAGACAAAGTAAACATCCGATTATCGAAATTAAAGTTATTTCTGGAATGTCACACCGCTCATATTGCAGCATATTACCTGTCAGTAAGTCGAGACTTTGCATTTTGTAGAACATTTGTTACATAGCGTTCAGAGTCACAGATCTCTCGACCTAGGAACAAAACTTTCTCAAATAACTTTATTAGGGATTTTATTTGTATAAAGATTACCGGAGTGGGCATGAAATAGATTTATTTATGACATTGTCTCTCAATACGAATATCTAGTATAGCTTAGTATAGCTTTCGCCTTTAAGTTCGTTCTTCTCAACTGACTCTGGCATCAACAGCATAGGCATTTAATAATGCAATTAAGAAGTAAATGACGATAGGTGTTTTGATAAAGGCTGGTGAACCCAGGGTTTGTTTCCGGTCGGATATGTTGCTTGGGCAAGGTTTTGCCTTCAATATATGAGCGCCAGATAACTTCAGGAGCTGATATGCACCAAAGATCATAAGAACATTCTAATATTAAAAATATAAACAGTGTGACACCTACCTCTCATTACAATTATTTTCCTGATAACTAACAAATTAGAGCACATTTTAATGAAATACAAGGATATTTTTCTTTGTAAGCTTTCAACATCCCGCCAACTACCATGGTCTTTCGTAACGATGAATGGAGTGAATGAAATGATAACGCAAATGAGTCCCAATACCTTAGCATCTAAATTTACCTGGCATTCCCCTTTTTAAGTTTAGGGAAAAGTCGGGAAAATGTTACCCGAGCCATAATCCTACTCGGGGATTGAACCCGGGTCTGCCAGTTGACAAGCAGATGCGCACATGCAAATGAAGCCAAACAGTGCAAAAAGGATCGTGAGTGCAACTACACCACGGTAGACTTCTGTAGCATTTGATTCTTAGAATGCGCGGAATAAAATACACAAGACAAACAAAGGAGAACCAGTTTTGGGACCGACCTTTTTGAAGGTTAAATTATAAAGCACGACTAAACAAATGACATGCATTAAATTACCAAAACATGAAGGGCAAAGAAGGTCAGTTTTCAAGAGATGCGTTTTAGTAATAGGAACTGCAGGCTTTAATTGTCTGTGCAAGCTATTGCAAGATTTAAATGTGAGATGTTTCATTTTAGAAATTCTATGGCTAATAAGTGACACTTCCCACCGTACGCATGAGCTCTATATCTTTAGGATCAAGAAGCATAACAACTTGTACGACAACCATCGTTTGCTTTGCAATGTCAACTGATTCGAGTATATTGCACTATGATGGGATACAGTCAATATTACTACATTGCTCTGTCCTGCTCTTGAAGGAAGAAAGTGTTCACCGGTGCTTAAAGGTTCACTCACCATCCACAGAACTTCAAAACTACAAGAGTGATCTTGTGAATGAAAGCAGAAACATCGTGACCAAGTACGATCATTTGCATGTTTTCATTCAATCAAACATATTTTATCCTGTAATGTGTCTATTTTTACCCCCCAATTTTGGTGATACAGTGTTGAAAATTGAACAAAGAACGCAAATAAGATATCTTGACTGCCGAGTGCGTAGAACTTGAAGTGACAGTAGTTCTTTGAGTTTATTTCATGCTTGTAAGATCACAGATCTAAATAGCTTTTTACCGCTTTTATTACACTGTTGCCAATTTTTGATGATGTCATAAGTAATGCTTAAAAATTCAGTCAATTCATAACGATGTTGCATTGTCTAACTTGCAGCCACGGTCCTTAGACCCAATCTTTCACTCAGCTGCACACGAAACACTTCTTTGGATATTTGGACGTCTGATACTTCACAGGGGATTTGTTCCATTACAGCTGAAACAGAAATACATCTTTGAAACATATAACATTGTTTTGCTTTCCAATTGATAATTTGTAATAGTATACCAATGTAAACAACATTCATAGTTCTCACGAGTGGTTTTTGCAAACACCAGACAAATTGCATCTAAACGTTCAAGCATTGTTTGTGAGTTGGCTAGGACTATTTTTTTCAAATCACCATTTAACATTATAGGCTTGTATTTAAAGTGAAAATGATGTTGGTTACTTAATAGTTCAAACATTAAAAACACTTAAAAATGTAGAACATGTAAATTACAAAGAATGCTGTTAGTTGTATCATGGTCCAGAAAACAATAGAGGGAATTAAAAATTTAAAACTTATTTCTTAATGCATTCTGTTTCGTTAAATGTGTAAAATGATATTCCTGAAGTCTTTATCTTCTAGCTTCCCACTTATTAGTGTTAGCAGTAATTCATTGATCTTGACACCAACATATCTGAAAGTGTGTATGCCTGCAACAGCGGACATATATTCGTTTGGGAAAAGATCCCTGAGTAAAGTTTGTTGACGTTTTCTCTCTTTCGCTGAAAAGGTGAGTTTCAAAACTTTAAACACCGGCATGCTGAGGGTTAATTTGTGTTCTAATTAGCTAATTTCTTCCATTGATCTAAAGCTATAGGCCATCATATGGAAGATAAAAATTTAACACTTTAACTGGGTAACAGCGTAGTGGTGGAGTGAGCATGCTGTGGTATTTCTAAACTTCGTGCTGTACGATTGTTGACAGTAATATGTAGAACACAGACCCTTTCAACTGCAATTTCACTATGCCTGTCCTAATGGCTGGGTAATTGACGTTCCCTTTAACCATCCTGGTCAGTACTCCCTGTAGGCGCAAGTCAGAGTTTAACATGTAAATAACGACATGACGTATAATTGTAATATTATCACATTGCATGGGATTACCCGCTACACTTATCTGGGGAGGTTGGCCATAGTTTTAAATGCAAGATTTGTTTTTTTAATTACTTTAACTTCCATTATTTGTTTTCCAGATTTTGGCAAACTCGTTCCAGAGTCTTGCGCCTAAGCATCAGTTGCATTTTTCGTTTAGTTGGTTATCATAATTGTAATCTGTGCTTTTGGCAGATTTACAAGCTGTAAAAAGGAGGGGAAAAACAAGAAATATGAGAGAAAAGGTATTCGTGGGAGGGGGACACAGCTTTACAGTATTCCATATTTTGGTTCTGCCGCTTGGCGAGCGAGGGCAGCAGGATATCGATGTTGTCGGTGAGTTGTACAGATGGCGTGCTGCTGCCACGGCAAGGCTGATATCTAACGGCGATAGGGGAAACTAACCAAATTCTGACTGCCAGCCACCAACCCAAGGATAGATTGTTAACGACCATGTTAAACTTTGGCTCCTATTGCATACGGTGCCTCTGTAGTTGGAGGGACGTACTATCTACTCTTGTATAGTACACCGGCCGATAATGCAGCTCTTCTTGCGAGGTCGGTAATAATTCTGCTTCTTACTTCACTGCCTTCATTCTCGCAGTGTAAATGCGTAACTCTTCTCCTCTTGCATTTTTAAATACAATGACAAGTCAAAATACATATAAGACCAAATGCATAACTGTATACCACAGTGAAATTACCATTTTGTTTTGTTAAAACGAAACAAAGCAGTAAAATTATACATTTATACAAAATGTTGAGTTATTTATCTCTATATATTCACAGCACAAGAGGCAATTAAAGAATACAGAACCATCCGGTTTCAATATTTAAATATATATATAAAACTGGTACTTTGTTCACTATGACTTCAGATTAATTATGGATCCTTTAATTTAGTAGACTCATCAATAATTGTATTGCAAAAAGCAAGAAGAGAAGATTAAGCATTTAAAATGCGAGAATAAAGGCAGTAATGTAAGAAGCAGAATAATTAGCCTTGGTAAAAAAAAATTGTAGAGCGTATTCATTTTAAGTACCAGAAAAGTGTGAGACATAGATATTATTAACTTTTTATAATTGATTTTTATTCCACCTTCAATAACTTTTATAATCCAATGAAAGAAATAGAATCAATGTTTAAATGGAGGAAATACAACTGGAAACTTTGGAGGAAGGAAAAACAGTAATAAAGCAAGATTGATTTAAAACAAACATTTATTGACAATTAATTAAATGTTTACCCGGCATTTGCCTTACAACTGAGGAAAAAACCACACAAAAACCTCAATCAGGTAGAGGTGATGATTGTTGACCCCAGTACACGGTTGCCCAGTACCATACTAAAAACAGAAAAAAATATATTAACTACTTAATAAAAACTTAAAACAGAAATAAACTAACATTACAAAATTGGCTAATAGTTAATAATATTCATTACTAACAGATAAATAATTCTGAACAATGAAAAACTAAATGCAAATGAAATTGTCAGTTTTATTTGTTAATTATTGTTGTTCTTTCAAAGTGCAGAAGAGGCTTCAGAGTTCCTGTAAATTAAAAAAAAAAAAAAAAAAAAAAAAAAAATCAGGCAAGTTATACATGTTTAAAAATCTGAAGCCTTCTCCTTGATGCCATTGCTCAGTACACAGATAACTTCCCTCGGTTTTTCAACCTGCAAAACTGATGAATTGAAATTTTATTAAAAATTTTGAAGAACTTTACTATTACGCCATTTTTATGAATACTACATTCGGCCCAAGTAAATTTGCAGTGCTGCGTGATGGCTTCTGAAAGCTGGAAACCTACTCCATTTGAGTGAATAATATCTGGAAGTAAAATTTTTGAAACTTTTACAGCCTGTGCTACGTCTGCTCTCAGTGCTGCTGAGGCATACTTTAATTGTCCACCAAGGTCGCGTGCACCTACTATATGGGCTTCTGCTCTGCAGTCAGCATCCTCCTGCAATCAGCACAATCTATATTGTTAATATTTATTAAGTGTTTAACAATATAACCACTGACATAATCAGTTGCCTCAGCTTCTGGAAAATGCAAATCCACCAGATGAATGATGGCATCATTTTCTGCAACAATATCTGAAACAGAAGAAGCATTTGTTACATTATCACGTTTGACTTCCATAAAACTCTCCAAGCGGGATAGCAATCGTCCATCATCATCTTCACAGTTTTTCATCCCAGATTGGGAAGAACATAGACCATTTAAAACACTAGTTTTTAACGCTGAACAAAACAGAGCACATGTAGGATTACTGTTATCATCCCCAAACTGCCGAATTGATGCTGAAGTTGACGACAAACGAAGCTGCAAAGGATTATGGGCTGGTGAAAATCTTGGGAGATCCTTTCAGGCTGTTAAAAATATTATTTATAAATAACAAAACAATACAGTGTTTCTTCCTTCTGGAGGCATAATTTCTGGACACTTATCAGCTAAAACAGAAATTCCACTATAACAAGTCCTGCTGAAGATCTGGGCAGCCAGGTATGCTCTCATCATATCTTTACCTTTGGGTTCAATGTGTGACTGTAATTTTAGAAGTTAAACTATGTAAAGCATTAGAATCATATAAACGTCTCAGATGATCCCACTTTGCCTCTCCATTCTCTGTAATGACACTATACTTAAAAAATTATTACGGATGCCCTTTAAAAGATGTGGTACATCAAACATCGTGACTACTTTTGCTTCGTTAATCTGAAACACAAGTTTGTTATTAGTATTTGAAGGGTGAGACACAACTAAATTCTTCAAAGCTGAACGGTTTGTGCACCGTTGATCACACACAACAATTCCTACAGAAAAAAGAGAATTAACAACATAAACAATTAAGTCCTCTAAAATATCTGTGGGTGTAGTAGATTGGCAGAAATAATATGCCACAAGCTGCTTCCACTGTTCTTCAGACCTCGCGCCATAAAAACCAAAACATGATCAGCAGGCCTTTTTGTTCTGCCTAAGTGCCCATAATCTTCAAAACCTTCCACACGATCTAGCTCATTCCTGTAATAAAAACCAAATTTTAATGACATCTCATCGAAGTATAACACACAGTATTCATTGCCTTTCTGCAGAGTGTTCATCTTCTTTACTTGTTGTCCAAGGTGTAGAATTACTCTCTCATTGATATCTACATGAAAAGGAACGGAACGCAATAAATGATTCAAAGATGACCTACGAGGAAGAACAATTAATGAACTTAAAAAGCTTTATGCCTTAGGACTACACTTATACATTGCAACAGCTAAAAGCTTCTGCCTCCTGGTCCATCGACGATTCGTGGGTCTTAAAAATCGGTTCCTTGCATCTCAACAGGCTAGGGCTGCTGCTGCAGGTGAAATGTCATTCTGAAGGAAAAAAAAATTAAAATCAGAACAATCTGTTACTTTCAACGGGTAGACTGTACACGCCTTCTAATTCTATTGTAATTCTTAACAGTACATCGAGCAAAATTCAGGATTCTGCTCTTCTTTGGCGTAATGTATTCTCGGCTTAGTTCCAGCTGCTGCAACAAACGCCTGCGGCAGTCTCTTCTTCTTGTTTGGCCTGTAAGTTAACGTTGAGGTGGGTGACTCTGTAGGGTTATCTGTAACAAAAACATTAGTTGGATCCTCTGAAAGAAAATCAGTGATAGGAGTGGCTAGAATAGAATCAGGACATAGATAAGGTGCTTGCGACGTTGATGGCTCTGAAAGTGAGTCTGAAACAGAAATTGCATTCAAAGGAGATGGCAATAGATTAGCAAGATTAATACTAGGGATTGCATTAGGAGTTAATCTTTTGCTAGGAACATTTAGATACTTATCTTGAGGGAAGTGTAGCCCACATATTCGTAATTTATCTATGTCCTTTGGCATTTGTGCAACGTTGCATCTATAACAGAAAACCATTGTCTGCTCCTGAAAATAAAAACATTACCGTATATAATCTTTATTCAGTACTTCACTAAAAACGTTTAATGGAAAACTGGCATTACTAGGTACTATAAAGCAAGAATCATCTTGTGAAATACACTTTTATTAAAGTTCTAGAATATTTATTTAGTTGGGGTAGAACGCACAAAATACATTTTCAATTATACAGTGACCACATTGCCATACCTTCCCTCATGTGCTGGTAGGCGGTGAAAAGATAGCTTTGAACCATCTACCTGGTTTCTCCAGCTCTTGGTTGAACAGCCAGGTACGCAGCACTTCATATTCACCATGATCTAAATTGAAAAATGAATATACTTTTGCAAGAAATGCAGCTATATTTAGAAATATAACTTACAGCTTTGAAATGAGAGTTCGACTACATATTATGGTTGTTAGTTTTTCGAATTTAACTATTATTCTACAACCGTTTTCAAATAATGTTTCTCAATATTATTGAAATTATTACAATCATACTCACCAAGGATTAAACAAGCAATTCCTCTTTAGCTCTTATAAAAATGAATTTAATTCTGTGAAATGGCTCTCGTTCTTTGCTAAGTTAAAGTTGGCGTTGAATATACGCTGCCAACCACATAACAATATCTGAAATAGTCGACTCTTTTTATTCGATGATAATACCTTAAATACAAATATAAGAAAGTCTAAAAATTAAATAAGAAGAAAGTACCTCTTTTATAAAAGCTTAATTTAAAAAATATCAAGCAGTAAAAGCATTATAAATAATTGGGCATGGAATGTTGTGTTGGCTATAGTTTTTCCTCCAGCCACATTTGCTACGCTAGCGCTTCAAGGATTGGCGGGACGAACTAAGTGAATAACCAATTAGGAGCCAACCAACGATAACCCAAGGAGCCAACTCGTCCCATTTGCGTTGGCCGGGGTTGCCGGCCACTGAGTTGGGTTTAATGCAGTTGTACTCTTATCAAACAATACTAGATTTAGAAATTGTTAAAATTCTTGCATAACTACAAAAGTAAATGCTTCATCATTATTTTTATATAAATGTACTTAACTCACTCCATTTATATATACAAACACAGCAAACAAAAGGGAACCATTGCTGAAAAAGTAGTGATGTCAAAAAAAAGTATTTTAGAATGTTTCTTCACATATTATAAATAAAAATCATTTCAGTACAAGCCTATTGCGGAACATAATAAAAGCTAGGAATTAGGTAACATTAGAATTCTATTGTTCTCATAGCTTGTGCATCAAAATGGGCTCATTTTGCTATTTATTTACAGTGAACGGTTGCATGTTTAAAAGGGACCATTGCAATCACGGACATTATATACAGTAGTTATTTTCCATTATTTTGAGTTTTACTAAAACAATTTCTAAAATGAAAACAGGCTAGAGAGAGTTTTCATACTCTATAAGGTCATCTCCATTAATAACGCGCGATGTAGCCCTTACATTTGAGAACCTTACAACTGCATAAAGGTAATTGTATGGCAATTGGAACTCTTTGGCCAATTCTTTTTATTAGCACATTTGTTTAATTAACAGTTACAACGCTGATGATGATACATTCGTAATTACAATAGGCTGATTTGTGAAATGAATTATTTTGAAGCACGTCAAATCAAGGGAAGTAGGTTTTCGATTTCTTTAGATAACATAAAAACGCCGAAAAATACAGTACATTGTTTGCACTCACGTTCCAATTTGTGCCAGAATTGCATTGCCTGTATACAGAGTGATCGGTTCGCTGGGCGCATACCGCATGCACTTGGCGCTCTCGGTGAGTGCGCTAGCACTTGTTGCTAACAAATGTTTTGCATCTATAGAAAGTTAATCGTAAATGTTTTCTATTAGTATTTGAATTGCGTGGTCGCAATTAGAATTCTTGTTGCGTCTTTTAATTATTTTGTTCGTTTGTTTTCTAATGAAGGGTTCTCCAAATCAGTTTTACATTAATATTATTATTGTTTTTGAAATTGAATTCATATTAGTATTTATTATATAGAGCGTTTAAATAGTATGCAAATATAACAGAAAATATAACCCCATGTTACTAACTTATAAATTCATTTTAGTATTATACAGAGCGTGTAAATAGTATGCATAAATAATAGAACAGGAAAACCATGTTACTAATTTATTAATATCTGCTTTTTTGAAACTTAAGTAGGATTGAGCGACTAGTAAAACTGTCAGATAACGTCAGAGACTGGATAAGGATTATTAGTTGAAATGAGTCATTGCTAGCCAGCTGACCACTCGATATTTATAAATTAATGTATCTTATACTTTATGTAATTGTGTTAGCTAATAATTTGATAATGGGATATAGTTTTATTTACATGTAACAATTTGATCTATCTAAAGAGGAAACAGGTGACAGTATGTAAGAAGTATTTAGCACTCCTTTTAGGCAGACATTGTGAAAAAGGAAATACAAGGTCAGCTCGCCAAAAACTTCATTTACCTGCATGTATTGTGTGTAGAAAACCTTTGTAAAAACAAGCAAGGAGAAGATGTGTTATTAAAAGAAATAATCTACAAGAAAATCATTAGCAGGAAGAATTCTTAAAAGAATAAGATACAACAAAGAGCAAAACTTAAAATTGCTAAGTAAAGGTATATATTCACAGTAATAATAAACGGTTTAAACGGATAATACACTAAAATGAAGTCGCACTTGAAATCGCTATATTTTGAACTCGTAGAGCTCTTCATTGGCAAGAAGACTTGTCTTACTATTATTACTGTTAATTTGTTACATTGCTAATAGTGCTACTTTATTTTTATTTTTCTTATATATATAAGCGAGGCGCCATTAAATACCCAGAGCATCGAATTTCCTTGTATTACAAAAACTTTTCCTTCACCACAATGATAAAATATTGTTATCTAATGAGATTTAAAGTTGTGGACAACAAGTTGTTGGAAGTCGTGCATGATGCCCCATAGCACCGAAATTTCCAATTTAGTAGCCAATAATAACGTAAGACTATGATGTTACAACATTATGAAATATATGAAAGCCTTGGATGTAAACCTCCTAAATGTACGCTTGGGTTGAACAACCAATGAACAAAAAACTGAACAAAAAACTGAAACATTTTTGATAGGATGAAAGAAAAATTACATGAACATCACCTGTTTATGAGCCTGCACAAAGCAATACTACGATGTTTCACGAAGCTAAGGGAGATACGGACGAAGGAAATTATAAAAAGACGCACGGAGGATTTTGCGAGGGAAAATCAAGGACGATAGCGAGGGAGAAAGACGCGACAAGAAAGCTCTTGAGAGAATTCAGGACTACTGCTGTGACGCTTCTGCAAATAAATGGTGATGGAATGTGTATATTATTGAGCAGTGTTTATGGAACAATAGAGTTCGGCGGCGCTACGAGCATAATTCAGTATTTCAGCAGTAAATTATCCAACACAGATTATTCTGAAACCTCATGATTGACGCCTTCTTCTGTTGTGCTTCACTGTTAATATGTAATGCAACAATAAAGAAATTCAAACATATGCCATGCTTCCAAAAGCCCTGTAAGAACGAAACCTCAACCATCATTTTCCTTTCCCATGACACCAACACACCATAAGGAGGCTAGCGAATGTTGAATGCAACGCGGGAAGACGGCGGTGCCTCCCGGAGGTATCGCGGTATAAGATTTTATACAAACTCTCTATTAATTTGACGGAGAGAGAGTAGAAGAGAGAGTAGACTGCTTCATGGGTTTGGTTGGGAATGACATAAGGTGACATTTGGCTTCATATGACAATCAGTGCTGAAAATACTGTAATACAGTACGTCCTTTGAAATAAATATTGAACGGGGTCATTGTCAATACTGATTCCTGAAAAATGTAACTTATCTTGCAGATTTGACAACGCAAATCCTCTCTGCAGGTTGACTTGGCTTAATGTTGTTTAAAATCTATAAATATTAGAAGCAGAATAGTTGCTTTGATCTTTCCTATTGCCCTTAGAATTATAGCGTCGAATTTTTTAACATCGTGTATAGTCGAAATTGAAGAATTAATACTCTTATTAGAGCACTGAGCATCCCAAATTTACGTATTCTATATTTTTTTCTGTTAAAATTAAAATGGAAAAATCCTTATAATGAGATTGTATAAACTTATAGCAAACCGTTCTTTTCCAAATTAGTTAAATGAAACCATGTTGAAGCGGTTTACTGTGTTGTTGCCGACGCTTCAACGGCAAAACTATCTCAGGGTGATTCTGCCCTTTCGTTGAGTGGGGCTCAACAGGACCTGGAGGGGAATTATAGGTGTAAATGAACACGCGATGCTACATAATATATATCGTTGCATAGTTGAAACTTTCAGACGAATACTACGAAGTGCTTAACTCAGTCGATTGGAAGAGTACAACTGAATGCTTAGTGCCTGACTTGACCGCGAAGAGAGTGCTGTTTGCCCTCAGCAGGGTGAGTTGAGAGCTGACTGCCGAGTGCTGAGTGTCAAGTGATTGCGTAGGACTGGGTAAATTGAGTGAACTGATTGCCCCAGCGGGAAGACCGCCTCTTCTGTATATCAAATTCGAATTAAAAATCCTTGGCTAGGAGATGCCGAAATTCCCGCGCATCCTCGCGCCTTTCTTTTAAAGTTCAAATACACTTTTTTCATTGAGTGGTTCAGTTTTACCTACCTCACACTTCATTCGCTATATTAGAACGTATTTAAGACGTATATTTGGATACTTTAAGGGCTAACGACCCACCAGCCGCTAGGTGTGAGCGCTCCCCCCAGACGGTTATTTCCGTACAAAAGAATTTCCTTTAATACTGGAGAATGAGGCCTCGCGCGCAATCCTCATAAAAGCTTTCAAAATGTTTTATGATGCTGTTGACGAATCCAGCAACTACCACAGAAGACACCAAAGGAACATTCTATTTACAATTCCTATGTTGCAGTTACAGCTTATAACACAAACATATATAATATTTATATTATTAATTACAATGTCAAGGTATGATGATTGGGCTTGCATATACATAACTCTATTTTAGTAGAGGCGGATCGGAGGAAGTTTTACAATGTAAGGGCTCAAAATAAAATAATATTAATATCCCTAAACCCTCCCAATATTCTCTGGTACTTATTTTAAAATGATTGTCCTAATTTTTGTTAATAGTGCTAGAAGTAAGAGTTTTTTTTTTTTTTTTTTTTCATATTTGCAACTATAAACATAGGGAAAAATAGAAAAGACAAATTACAAAAAGTATAATTCTTATACAACGCTCATAGTGTCAAAAATGGTCTTAAGAAAGGAATGATTTTGCTCAAAATATTTATTAAATTAAATGTTACTTTTAAAATGTTATATAGGCAATAACTAATAAACTAGTCCAGTGTTTAGACCATTGGTACCCTGAGTAAAATAAATTTTGTTGCTGGTTTCTGTAACATTACCCCATGTATTAACTAGCAAAAACAAAAAACGATAATTGTGTCAATTCGTCAAAAGGTATGTTTGTAATAATTAATACTTAATAATAAACTTTTGCCTAATTAAGTAACTAATTATTATACAATTTAACTCAGCATATCTTAACTAAAAGTAAAGGACAGAATTAAGTAATGCCACAACAATTTACTTCCATAGTTTTCTCCTTGCTTTGGACTGAGAAAAGCTGTCGATAACCTCAGAGAAGTTTGTTTTCAGTGTTACATACTTCTCAGAGCACATTAACTTTACAGTATTCATTGTACTGTCTCCAAATGCAGTTTGAATAATATTGTGGTTTTCCCCATCAGGCGAAAAAGAAGCGACAAAATTTCAAGCAATTTGTTAGTGCCACATATGCATTTCTCCTCCTTGATAAGTTGGCTATAAATGAGTGCCCGAGGTCGTTAAGGCGCGCACTGGTGAGCGGGAGGTCTAGGATTCGAATCCCGCCAGGACCGTCCTCCCTGACTGAGGATTTTTCCAGGTTTTCCTCATTCCTCATAAATGTCAAATGCCGGCGAAGTACCCTAAACTTAGACCTGGAAAGTTTCCTTCGTAAAACAAAAATTTTTCTTTCCTAATATATCATTTCATCTCGTGTATCATCAGTGCCCATCGCCTGTGGTGTCTCAATAGTAATAACGGGCGTTAAACGCTACTCAAAAAAGTCAACTATTTCGAGAAACACGCCAATCTAGTATTCTAAAAATAATTAAAAGTACTTACAACACTTACTCTTGCGCCCTGGACATTTGTTCAGTCTGGCAAGTAACAAAATGTGGCCTGTAATGAACATATTTGTCCTTTAGTGGTGGGAGTCAGTTTTCAAAGTCAGTTACATTATCAATAAGGTATGCATATTTGCATAAAGAGTGACAAAGAATCAACCAACCTAAACATTAACATGTCATTATATCCCTTTCATGTAATACGAGAGCATTTATAAAAGAACTTTCTCTAAACGTTTTTAATGAACAAAGCTTTAGTAAATGTCAAAAGGAAGCACTTAAGCTTAAAATTGGAGATGTGAATTGAAGAGATGTTGATTAAATTAAGAAGAACTGAAAGGAAAAATAAAAAAAAATTTTTACAAAAAACTGAAGCGTTAATTAAGTGGGTGTTTTCGTTCTTGTTCTTAGCACACAGGAAAAGTAATAAATATGCTTTGTAAGCCTTTGCGTTGGATGGCAAAGAAAATATATGCAGAGCACTCTGCTGCTGACACTGGGAAAAGTCAGGAGAGGGAGGTGACAGTTGATGGATTGTGTTAGGGAGTAAACAGGCGAAGAGCTGCAAATGTAGCTGTACAGTAGGATACACAAGGAAATGGAACTCTAATCCACACTAGCAAGGAAAATGAAATCGATTGATGTCCTAATATTTAACGAAAAGTACAATTGAAATCTCAAATAGTTTCTCTTAACATCCTGAAATAAGAGCAGCCTTTTTGCTCTGCTCCATTCATTAAATGAAAAATACAACCTGGAGCCTGTTCCGCTACAGTGTAACATAAATTGCAAGTAAAAGGTATTGTTATGTATGCGTCAATATGTTTCTGTTCCACAAAATTGGAGTATTATTTGTACGAGTGACCAATAAAAACGACTGATGCAGAAACAGCTGTTTATCTTACTGTTTCGCTCGTTGAAAGAGATTTTGTTTTCCCTATGTAATGTTATGTCACATTTAAAGAAGTGTGGCAGAAATGTTTGTTGCTATAACATTTCTCTGGTCTATGTTACGTAATTAACTTATAATTATAATTGCTTATTGCATATCTTAATCCTACAATATAAAAGGAAAATTGTGTATCTTTAGTGAAATCAATAGTAGTAGCAATTTTAGTCAAAAGACCTCGCTTGTAGAAACTTTACTCAAAGTCTTGTGTACTTGTTCTTTCGAAAGAACAAATGAACCTACATACTTCCAAGGAGAGTATGTTCTATGTTTTGACGTTAAAGCAAGAAAATACTAAAATGAGCTAAATTAGGGAGATAATTTGAATATTTATATTGAATGTGCTCTAACTATGCAGCAATTCTCCCAAAAATCTCATCAATGTTTATTTGGAATGGCTTCCTTATATGTTTATGTTGGTTTTTGTTATTAATACTTGGAATTCGTAGGCAATTAGTAATTTATGTCAATGTAGAGCAGTCCGTGATTAATAATAGTTGTATTACTAGAAAGTTTACTGTAAAATCTCTGATAAATCGGTTTATTATATTTAAGGGCGCTCTTTAACATCTTTGGTCCTTAGCATCCCATTCTATTCAGGACGTGAATGTTGCCATGAGACCTACAAGATTGAGGTTCTTGTACTTACCGCAAACCCACTACACGGGATCAACAGCTTTACTTCCTTTTCGAGGGAAGCCATACTTAACCTTAGGGTTTATATGCCCGAAAAAAATTCATTTATCCTGGCCGGGATTGAACCCGCGACCTTGGGTCTATGAGACAAGTATGGCTACCACTATACCATCAGAACCGACTCATTGGTAGAGATTACATACAACTAAATTATTAACACTCAGTTAATTTTATTCATTGTGACAATGAAATTTCACTTTAAAGTGTAGAGTAACAAAATAAAAAGTACAAAATGCTCTGTAGACATAATTTTCATTATTTGTAATAGTTGAAAATAAATTTAATGTTAAACATTGTATTTGTGTAATAGGTCCCTGGCAAACAGTTGTTTCTCAGTCCTATGGGTTTCTTTTTGTACAAAATGCACAATATCCCACTTTGTTCAAACTTCAATGAATATCTCCGAAACTATCCACGGTAGGAGGTATGTAGCTACAAGAATTAATATTGCTTATGTATTGAACCTCATGACTAACAATATAATTTCAAGTGATTTGTATGTAATCTATTATGCTTAATAAATTTATTGCACATGCTCATTCCACTACGCAAAAGAAAATTAATTTTGCCGATAGGAAGTCACTATTTAAAGACACTTCTCCACCTGCCGAGAGAAATCATGTCGCGCAGTAGGAGCTCATAATACTTTTTTTTCTTTAATTATTTGTTAGTAGTAAATAGTAATTAATACTCTACCCACCATTATAGCTGATGCCTGAAGTGCATGCCCTCTGCTTTGAGACATGCCTGAATTATTTTGAAAAGACAATAGAAAATCGCCACAATTCATCTTCCCAAATATTGTACACAGCTTGTCGGAAATTTGTTTCAGCACCTCCACGAGTTTTATTTCAGGTACAGCAGTAATTTTAAACGGATGAAGATGAGGCATCTGAGTGGCTTTATATGCACTGTCCGGTTCTTTTTCTCCATGCTTCTTTTCAGAAAAGAAATCTTGGATTAGTACTTTGTTAACCAATCTTAAAATTGCACTTCCCAATGGAGATGTTATTCCCAGAAGTTTAGCACGAAATTTTCTCATACAATACGTGTACGATTTGTTTGCATATAACAATCATAAATAAATATCCATTGTTATAGCGTATTCTCACTCTCTATATACTGCACAGATAAACACATGCCTTGCCTGCACTGGCGATCACTTGCCTGCATCAGCGGAAATTTAACTATAACCTTAGCGGAAATAGCGCGTTCACTGAAGGTATGCGAACTCCGATTGTTTGACGAAAAGAGGGCACGGTACTTTTAAATATTTTATTTGATGACTCTTACATTCTTTCATTGTTAATTATTTTCAAAAAAAAAAGCTTACAGTGTAAGATTTATTGACAATTTGTTCTGAAATACTTTTTAAGTTAATAAAGTCAAACAAATGCGCCATGAGGTAATGGAAACGAGTTCTTTAGAGATTTACTCTTGGGTTTATTTTACTATTGTCAAAAGTGTTGAAATTAATGAATAAAATAAATTAATGATAGCATGCATTGGCCGTACCTAAGCTGAGCTGAAGGAGGAAAAATTCAGTCTCGCCCAAATTGTAATTTCGGTTTCAACTCGTACATGTAAATGCAGAATGGCTATGGATTTGAGAAAATTTTTGCGCTAGTTACAGTACTATAGTCATTTACAGCAAAACGTATTTGCATTTTTTGTATAGAAATGAAGAAAAAGTATAAAGTATTGTTAATTGATTCAAATTTCTCGAAATGTGACCTGAACCCTATTCCATTAGAAAGATGACTCATTGAGCAGATCCGATTAAATACCAATGTACACGAGACAAAATTCGACGTGAAAACAAAGTTTCAATCTCCTTGTGTCTCCCGTTATCAACTCAGCACTTCATTGCTTTGTTTTGAGGGTGTTGTCTTGATGAGGGCAAAGTAGTAAAGTCAACACACGGTTTCTTCCAAATCCTTCAGCTTGCAAGCTATTCTCCACAGCGTTATAAGATATAAACACAGTAACTGTGATCCATTTTGAAATTCATCAGTCGCCTGACTCGATCAACCACTCGCTTGATCGTGATAACAGTAGCCCTGCATCTTATCGTCAGCTGACAAAGAGGATATATCTTTTTGAGGTCCGAGCATTATTGGATCTCTGTTTAGATTTTGATTATGCAGCTAAACCTGTTTCTAGTAGTCGCTACGTTCATTATTGCAATTAACTTTATCTTCGTGTTAATTAAAACAGAGAAATGTTAATGGCATTCAAATCGTTAAATTAATTCCAAGGCAGATAACATAAGATCCATTTCTGATTATTTTCATTTCCTTTAATGTATAAGTGCGTCATGTGGTTTATTTATGAAGAGAATGCACCACTACATACCTAATTGACAACTCGATTTGCACCTGTTTAAATGTCACTTATGGTATGTCAGGTTCGAACCATTAAATTCTCCATAGATAATTTAATTTGGGTCCTTTGATTAGCACCACGTGGCAGGTGGTGTTGACTGCAAGCTGCTTTGTACTGTTCATAAGTTTGATTAATTGTTCACCTCAGCTGATCTACAAAGTTCTGTCTTTTGACACCTACGTATTCAAACTGAAATACTTTGTACAAAACATTGCAGTTATCTGTATAATATCAACTTCGTCATTATTATTCAAATATCGTTTTTACCTCCAAATAATTATTTCTTTCTGATGTCCTGTAGAAATAGTGTTGCTGTGTACTTTAAATTCTATGCTAAATAAAATATTTAATTATATTTTTATCAACAAATTTGCGGTCCTAGATTTCAGCCTTATTAGTATATGAAGACCGCGAAAGAAGAATATGTAAGTTTTATGAAATTGGTTTGTTATTATGGAAAAATTTACTTCAAAACCGAAGTATTTGAAGTTCATTGAATATAAATGCAAAAGTCACTACTGTCAAAACATATTTATGAAAAGAGCAGTTTAAAATGGCAGTAAATACATGTGGTTATTTGAGTTATGGTCCGGCATAAAGCGGCTTCGCACTGGGAAAAGACAGTCGTCAAGCAAGATTGTATTTGCATGTGCAGATACCAGCTTTAAGTTAGTTTGAGGGAAACTTTGTCAGCTACTGGTTGTACGTTCGCCTGTTACTCTGTATTTTTATTGTGTGTATTTTTTTTTTTTTTTTTAAAGGTGTTTAACGTCCGTTTTTACTACTGAGGTACCACAGGCGATGTACATGATGATACATGAAATGAAATGATATATTGTGAAAGGAGTTTTTTAAGGAAGGAAGCGTTCCAGGCCTGAGTTTAGGGTACCTCCCCGGCATTTGCCAGTTATGAGGAATGAAGAAAACCTGAAAAAAAAACAGTTAGGGGAGGTCCCAGACATCCCGCTCACGAGTCCGTGCCTTAACAACCTCGGCCACCCGTGGCGGTTGCAAATTTTGTGCCAACTGTTCTTGGCTATTTATGCGACTACAAATACAATCCTGCAGAACAGGTTTTTATGTACGTACATATGAGGAAACGTATTCTTTCTGAGAAGTATTAAAACGATTAACAAGAAACTTTTCATTTGGAGAAACTATTTCACAATTTGCTAAAAGGTTACGAGAGAGAGAAAGAGAATCTCTCAGTGACAAGAAACCTGTTCCGAACCGCCTTGCTCTCACGAAAGATATGTTACGCGAAACACAGGAATTTCCTATGCAGAAGCCGACAATGTATTGCCGCTAAGGGGCATTATTTTCAACACCTTATATAAAAACGGTGTTTATTTGTCAGTTTTAACTACAGTATTACTTTACGCTTTCGGTAAATATATATAAGTAAATTTGCGCGCGGGGACCGTATTTCCCCTAATCCGGTTCCGGCAGGAATAACTTCGCTAGTAAGCAGCGCTTATGCGCGCTCAGGCGGCCTTATCTTAACTTCATAACGTTATAATTATTTTCTCTTTGTTGTGCACAATATTAAAACTAAAAATAATACTCTTTGACAAATAATCGGCAATTACAGCTGTAAAGTCCAACATGTTGTGAGAATAAAAATAACTCCCTAAATTAATGTCCTGCTATGAATCAAGTGGGGTCTGGAAACAGGTTGGACTGCGTAATTACATAAATGCATTGGTAGGTTGTTATTTTTTTGGACCTTGATTTTCTTAATTACAAAAATACCGGCTATTTAAATACTTATGTGGTAATTTAAGTTCATTATCCATTATCATATAGAATTGTTCAGTTTTTTAGTCCTAAACCAAATATTGTATTTTAATTATTGTTCATATGTGAATTTTTTTGTGCACCACCTATATGTATTGCATCTTTGCACTTTCTGCTGTAATGACAATGAGTGACTATTGCTTGTGATCTCATGGGTGTAAATAAAAATTTGCTGTCGGATTGATATAACATGCAAATCCTCTGCGATACGATTTATGCATTGTTGTTTTACAAATGGATTCTACTTTAAGTTTCAATCATATTTACCGAGTTGTATTTTAAGGCAGACTTGCATGTATTTTTAGAGGGTCAACAACAATTAATTTTCAATTATTTGTTTCCTACTTCCTTTGAAAAAAGTAAATACATTTGGGTTCTTTTATGTGTCGATTTCAAAATAAAAAATAATTTAATGTTGTTCTGTATGTATGATTATTATTTATGGTTCATTTAGTTATGATTTTCTCATTATGTTTGAAACCAACTTATCACTCAGTTTTGAAATGCAGGTGAAACATTACGACCATAATTTTTAAAAATAATTAATGAATACCTATATTTTTGAGTTTAACATTATTAGAAAAACGTATTCCTATTTATTTACTAAATATTAAAAAATATAATAATTTTTTACATGCAAAACTGTTTAGTTACTTGAAGGTTATTTTGAGGATATTAGCTTATTTATTCACTTAATCATCATTTCAGATATTGTGAAAATTATTTTCTTTGCATTTTTGATTGTAATTGTCAAACTTTGTAATTAAACGTTCAAAGAATTCGCAAGGAATTGTACTGTGTGAACAGTTTATGAGTTTCCCGAGAGTCAGTCAGTAAAAGTACAGATGCGATGTCGGCTAAGGCCACGGCCGGGAACGCGTTATCAGGCTGAGCTATGGCTGATATAGACCAAAGTATTCCATTCGATAACGAGGGTTTGTTCCCGATTCGTATGTGCGTACAAAATTGGCTAGTGCTGTCAAAAATTCTCCAAAGCAAAATTCCCTGATGATCGAGTCTCATGTCGTGCTCGATTCATAAATTAGTTAACAATTCCGGGAAACGGGGAGTGTTTGAGAAGCGAAGATGGCGATAAGAGAAAAATGATATTAGGACCTTAGACACACCTCAGAGGAACTGAAGAGGAGCGTCCTTCAAGAAATAATTTCAATATCCGTAAGGGAATTGAGAGGAGTGGAGATTAATTTCAGAAATGTTTGGAAAATGAAAGAAAGTGGTTTCAATGTCTTTTTGGACGATAAGGCTTAGCCTTTTCAAATAATATTTTATTGTATTATTATTGTTATTATTATTATTATTATTATTATTATTATTATTATTATTATTATTATATTAACCAGAGCGTACATATTGTAGCTGTAGTTGAAGACTCGTATTGCCAAATAGACTGCATGGCCTCTGCAGCTACTCGCCGCTCAAAAGGTGTTTCTTTTTTAAATTTCGTGCTTATGGTCATATATTTTCATGCTTCTTATTGCGGATTGACATTTTTATTTAATTTTCTTTATTATATTTTGTTACTTTTGATATCATTTAAAATTGCAATTATTATTTTCCCTTTTCTTATAGGATGATTTAGGTTTTCATCATTTCCATCTACAATAGTTTCAGTTTCTAAATATTTATGCTGTTTGCAGTTTTGTACATATGTCCTCTTTCTTCCAGTACCATTTTTTTTTTTTTTTTTTTTTTTTTTTTTTTTAGAGTTGATTTTAAATCCTCATTTTCATATTCATCTAAAATACATATTAACCTAAAATATAAATGATCAAAGTCTTGATTTAGTAGTAATTTGTCATAGGCAAAATGTAGGTATATTCTCTCTAAACAATGGAGTCGGTTTACAGGGCGGTTGAGAGGTGAACTATGGCGTACGGGGCCGAAATTTGGGGGTGGGAAAGTATCGGGGAATTGAATCAGGTACAAACACAATTTCTAAAACGGTTGCTACAATTAGGAAAGGGTACAGCAATTTGTGGGCTTCTTAAAGAGTTTAGCATTTCTAATGAAAGTGTGAATTTAAAAATAAGAAGAATTAAGTACTGGTTAAGAATAATACGGGGGAATCTAGAGCTCTTCTTTGAGCAGTTTTCTAAGGAAGCAAATAAGGGAAGGATAGAATACAAGATGGGAATCAAAAATAAGGAAAGTCTTAGACAAAATTGGATTGGGGTATATTTGGTCAAGGGGAGATGGCATTATACGAAATAGTTGGAAAATAGTTAACAAACGTTTGCGAGATATAGATAGGAAAAATATTTTGTGTTGCACAGATCGCTGAACCTGCAGGCTCAAATACATCCGGTGTGGGGGAGGTGGGATTATCTAGATATCTGTAGCAGTGAAGAAAGAAGTGATCTCGCATGGCTCAGATTAGGGGCTTGGAAAGGAAGCAAAACAGTTAATGCTGTCGGGGAAAGAATTTGTTCATTGTGCGGAGATAGCAATACCTGGAGGCATATTTTGGCACAATGAAGGTATATTTTAAGCTATAGTGGAGAGGGGGAAGTTGGAGAGGGGTGTGAGTAAGGGGGCTCAAGAGTAAGGGTTATATTCATATTTATGTATTTTTATATAAAAATTACTCACAGAAAACGTGTGATATATGTATATCGATATGTTTGTGTATTTGTATGGATGGATTTATGACCATTTTGATTGTTTCAAGCATGATATTAGCATGCACTATTGTAAGGTCCATGCAACAGTCGTGCTTACTTGAATGTATTTTAAAACTGGTACAATAAAAAGTCCATTACTACTACTCTTTTCTCTACAGCAAATATTCCTTTATTCGTTCATTTATTTTGCCAGTTTGAAACGGCAAATTAGTGATAAATGACATTTTTGGGTAATCCCTTTAGTACATTCTTATTCACGCAATACAGCCAATGTAGGGCCTGAGCCTCCTGTACCAGCCACTGGTGTCTATCCTGCGCCTGTTATCTGCATCTGCAAATCCCACATTTCCCTCTACATCTTCAGGCCAACCCAGCCTTGGTCTGCCGCTTTTCCTTGCACCTTGAAGTTTTCCGTACAGTGGTCGTTTTGGCAAGCTTGCTTCTTGCGTTCCACATCCAATTTTTAATTCTACCTTTTTAATCACTGACATATTCGGTTCCTTATTCATTTCTAATAGCTCCTGATTACTCCTGCTTCTAAATTGACCATTTTTAAAGTGTGGTGTGCATATTTTACTCATGACCTTCCTTTCCCGGATCGCCAGCTGTTATTCATTGCTTTAGTTCATTTTAAGAACTCTCTGCCATACGTTCCTTTAGTAACTAAGAAATATATTTCCATCTAAAGGATATTTACCAAACATTCTTTGAACTCTCCAGGTGGATATTTTGAATATAAATCGAGACAGACACTGTTGTACTACAGTACTTCCTTACTTAGATCTTCCTCACAGTAATACAACCAATGAAATGCTCTGCATTTTCTAAACGAATCGCTTTTATGCATTAAAATATCTCAAGTGATGTGAAGAATAAATTAATGACATAATTCTCATAAATTTGTCACCAGTACACTCGCATACTACTTTTGGAGAATTCTACTTCACATTATTTTGTGAGTCGATGCATAAATCATTAATAATATTACATTAGAATACAGCAGCCAACGCCGTACAAAGGAGACAAATAGAGCAGAATAGTGGAACTCTTGTCGGGCTTGCTATTTGCTATATGAATCTCAATGGAAAACAAAAGAGGGACTTGAAGTTAAATAAGCTAAACTTACCACACTAAACACAAAAGAGACGTTTCCAGAACTGTTTACATAATGCTTATATTGAGATTGCTTACTGATTAAGAGAGTGTGTGCTCTAGCAGAGGCAGAGAAAATTGCCTGTGCGATGTTTTCTTAAGAGTTTTTCAACTTCACTTACACTAGCAATAGCCGTAAGTAGAAAGTAACTTTGGAAAGGCCTTACAACTTTTCCTGGAATTAAGGCATTTCTCCTTCATCCTGTCGCTCCCTCCTTGAGCTATATATACGTGGTGACTTCCCTCGACCCTCCGAAGGAAGCATTGCCCGGTTCCCGCTTTATATATTCAGCATTTGTATCTGCTTTAGGTTCAAAGAACTTTAGTTTCTTTTGCGGCATCATTAATTCATTTCATGCGTTTCCATGAGAAGTTCGCGCTTTAAAATTATCTTGAGCGTCTTTGATACTAAGGAATCCATTACTGCACGATCCAAGATGAAAAAAGTTAATAGTTTATTACTTATCACTTGTCACTAGTAAGTACTTTTTGAGATGCTTTCAAGGAAAAGTTTGCATTCGTTTCATTTGGAAACATTCTGGAGTTAGACACATAAAACTTTAATGGTGCTCATGAGCGGATCTATTTTTAATGTTATTAATAGTTCAAAACATTTTGTATTATGAAAAGTCTTATTTATTTTTCGGGCGCCATTCAGTATTAAAAAGCCTTCGTATCTGCTTATTATAAAAAATAAATATTTTCTATTGATATTTTATTGTCATTCCAGAATCTGCATACTGACATGTGCTCAATAAGCAAAGCCGGTCTCCTATAAATTAATAGAGATCTTTCTGAGGGGGAAGGTATCAACAGAGGATGGTTTAGAGGCTGCAAAGTCATATTGTGCAGAGGCCAGAAAGGGATAAATAATATTAGTACTACAAAGCGTGAATACTGTACATGACCACACTATTTTAATAGTTTATACTTAATATATTATCGCTGCAAGCTATGTAAAATATTTATGTACTGAACGCAGTAAAATAATAAAAAATATTCTTAAAATATTCCATAAAGCCTAAAAATTTTACATTGTGTTTCTATCACAACTGCAATTTCATTGACCATGCACGTAAAAATGGGATCATTGTTGATTTCTTTATCATTAAATATTGGATTTCTATTTGAATACATTCAATTACCATATTCTGCATTGTTTGGAAAGTTCGCTGAAGTAGCAATTTTCACCCTATGTTCTTTAACTCTACTCTTCTATCCAATATAAAATTAAATATAGCTTTGATTATCAGAATTATTTGAATCATCTGATCTCAAGTACTTCCTAAGGGAAAGCTCTTTTTGCATAACGCACTAGTAACTGAGCATTTTTAAAATATCCCTATTATTTCTGACTTCCTCATTAAGCTGTAATTTTAAAAAATTGTTTTGCTTGTTAAGTAAGTCACAAATGTTGAAAATTCGTTTAGACAAATAACGTTAAGACAATGTATGTGACCTTTACTTACTTCATGTCTACTCGCTGATCTGAATGGATTTGTAAGTCATACTCTTCAGAGGTCCATGAATTTTACTGTGCTTATTATCATGCAGGGCTACCAATATAACTTACTTTTAAGTTAAGAGCTGCTGCATAGCCATTTATGCTTATAGTATTAAGTTCATCGAAATTATCTGGTTTTACCTTTATGTAATAATGATACATCTAGTGTAGGTCGTTCAGATCTTAATATTTAATTACTTTTACACTTCGTTCTTCTTGAAAAGAGAATCTGCAACGAACTAATTAAAATATTTTCATTATTAGATTTACTAAAGTATGGTTTATTCATTCTCACTCAAATGAGTATGGATACACGATAAACTTAACACACACATCACATTGAAATTTTCAATAAATTCATTAT
Source organism: Metallyticus violacea (assembly GCA_030762175.1). Taxonomy (NCBI): domain Eukaryota; kingdom Metazoa; phylum Arthropoda; class Insecta; order Mantodea; family Metallyticidae; genus Metallyticus; species Metallyticus violacea. The sequence goes on from CM060846.1 coordinate 293,682,591, forward strand.
TTAATAAATAAAGAGCAATGTTCTTATACTGAGAACTCTCACTTTGTGGTCTACTTTCACGGGTTCACCAACCAATTTAACATTTTGGGAATGGGTGGGTGACTTATACTCTTAATCATTGAAATTTTGGCTTTACACGCACAAAATCAGTACCACGAAAATTCCTAGTGGCCTCAGTGAGGTACTTACAAACCCAGTGTGGAACATGATATCTTCGGAGTGACTACAGCTCACTCGAGAGAATCACAAATATATACCAACAGAATTGATTATATGTTAAATGCGTGAGATAAGTAAAGGAAAATTTGTTGTTTAAGGGACTCTGGGAGTGAGTTTTTTGGCCAAAATCGGTCAAAATTTGATTTTTTAAGGGTGTCAACAGAAAGTGAACAATTGCATGTCATCCCTCCCCTCGGGCTCTACAGCCATTTAAAAAGCTCCGCGTGTCGTTTTAATAAAACTGTTTCCCAGCATACATTTTAATAAAACAACTTTTTTCTCAAACTTCATTTTCACACATTCAAAATGTTCTACGCGCCACAATTTTCGTTTAAATTAAATTAAAATTTACCAGAATGTGCAGCAGTATCCATTGTAGCATTCTATAGGACAAAAAACATGTTAACATAATAATAATAATAATAATAATAATAATAATAATAATAATAATAATAATAATAATAATAATACATTTAATAGATTTATTCTCTATGAAAAGAAACATTATTTTAAAAAATTAAAAAATCTTATACATTTAAAAAATAACATTACCACATTTCACCCATCAAATATATTTAAAATATCTTTGTATACAATTTTTGTATGGGGTTCGCAGCTCCAATTGCAAAAATGACAATTATTCTCAACTTATGAGCCGCGTAGGACATTTTGAATATGCATAATTTTTACTTAATAGAATTTATGAAACATTTTACTGCTCGCAAATTTTTCAATTAATTTGGTATGCATATTAACTTAACACCAATGCATTCACAGTAAACGTTAAAAAAAAAATCCACACAAAAATTGGAACTTTAAAAATTCTCTCCCAGTGTTCCTTAAGAAATAAGGAAAGAGGAATGAAGGTGAAGGAGTCTCGGCCTACGGTGTCTCCCCTTCCCCCCCCCAAAAGCCCCTTGGAAGTAAATTCGATTTCTTAGGAACACCCTAACGTGCTAAAGGATACTTTGATATGCAACAGAACCAGCCACTTCCGAAACTCGATGAGTTTGAATATACTTTATGAAACAAGGCAAAGGGGGGGAAAAACTGATTTTTACACTTGGCTGGAAACTGAAAAAGAGAAAAGAAACTAACAAGTAGCTCCTGGTCCGTTGAATTCCTTCAAGCTTGATTACGTCACCCTAAGAAAAGGGGTTTTATTTTCGGACTCCTGTGCCAATCGAAAGAAAATCTGCGGTAATGACTGCGTTGATAGCTTCTTTTGTAATCTGTGTATGCGTGTAACGTCATGGTTTCCATGATTACAAGTGAAGGTCATTCACCAATTCCCAGTTTGTGAAAATGGTTCATCAGCGAACGCAGGTGAGAGTTCTCAGTACAGAAATTTTATTTATAAACAGCGGATTTACGTCAATTTCTATATGTGGTGTGTGTGTGGAGTTTAGGGTGTATACTAACTTCCAACTCGCGCATATAGAACGGAGGAAATATCAGTAAAAGAAAAAAAATTTTTTTCTTTCTATTTGAGTTCTATAAATACTGAAACAATGCCGTACTGCAAAGTAATAATTGAAATTTGAAAACAAAGGACTTAAATCCATTGCGCCAAATGTCTTGAAAATAAAAATATATTTTACAATAACAAACAAATGAGTAATAAGGTATATAAAATCTAAAAACAAGTCAGTGACGATACTGGTGCCGAAGCTGTATTAAAATACAGGTACTCCAGTCAAGAAGCACTGGAGGTTTCTGTTTTAAAGAGAACATTTTAAACCTCGCCAAATTACCTGAAATACCAGAATTAGTCAAAGAATATTACAACCATATAGAATGATATTGTTTAAGATCCACATGAACGTTTCATTGTTGTATTTAGTAATCAATTAACATACCTGATTATTTTGCTTTCTCTTTAGTTCAGATATATTATTAATATCAATGTGAAATAGTTAACAAAATTACCTGTACAGACAAGTCAGTAATTTTTCTACTTCTTTATTTTTGAACAATGAAAATAATAATAGTAATAATAATAAATTAAGCCTCATAAAATAAATAGTTGCAAGTATTTTGCATATGTAGCATGTATTCAATTTCTAATAAACAACGTGTTTTATCCTGTCATGTTTACACTAGAAACCCAAGCTTCGAAATATTAATATTGTCAGTAAATTAGCTCTTAAAAAGAAAAGATTTAAAATGTTAAAACATTTTTGGTTATTACGTATACTATATAAACATTTTTCTTGTAACTTTTATTACCGAAATCCTCATCTCAGAACAAGCTACAAAAACCGCATTTCATACTTCAAAGACCAGAAATTCAGGATGGTCGACAAATACCTGTAAACAAAAGTGTGTGTTATGTGTGACCTTGGGGCTACTGAGCATCTGTTCTTGAATATTCGCGACCACAGCAGATGAAAAATCACCTCTCGTCACAAATTGCAGAACTTAAAATAGATATCACTTTGAGGTTACGGTAACACAATTTCTTTACCTTTTCTGTTTTCGCCTCTCTTTCTTCATTATCTGGCTCGCTCTGGCTGGGGTGGTGTTTCGTGTAATATTTCTTCAATACTGTATTTTTTTGTAATTAATATAAAATGAAGACAATCTTTTAAAAAGTTTCCCAAGCCTTCTGCTAAAATCTTCAAAATGATTAATGAAATGCAAACATTAATATCACAACCAGGAAGCCTTGCTCAAGCAGGTTCGAACCAACACGGACCTACAGCTTAGCTAAACAAATCACAGAATTGGCATTGACCTCTAATTTACGTTCTACGTTATGTTGCTAACAAGCTGAATAATAAGTATTAACATCTTGAACATCAAATTTCTAATCTACGCCGTACACGGGCAAACATTTGCAGATTTGGTTAATTGTATAATTTAGTGAATGTAATTAAATGTTTTAAATCAACTGGAGTAAATGTGAATTTTAAAATATTGTAAAGTTGTTTAGCATTAATATATAACTTAAATTTTAGGGTGGTAGAAAGCTCTTACTTTAGTAGTTTGAAATAAAAGTTCCTAATTAAACTTTTCTTTCAATGATTGTAGAAAGATATAAAATGTGACTTTAAAGGTCTCCTTTATGCGCATTTTTCAAGGTTTAAATCTGCATTGTTCACACCGTATACCCTATAGTTGAGTACAATTATTACTGCCCACATTATTTATCTGACGACATGTAAATTGGTGTAATCATATTACAGCTTTAAACGTCAGAACTAATCTACATGCACATAATTAGCGTTTTGGTCTCGGAATATTATTTGCTGCTGTTAGGGGAAATTCTTGTCTTCTGTTTTCATTACTAAGCGTATGATGGAAACATTCCAGGGAAAATGCTCAAAATGCCAATGAAAGTTTACATTACACCGAGTGAATCTTCTCATCCTGCGGATTGGGATGTTATTCAAACCTGCGTTTTACAGACTGTCTCTTAAACACTGTCCCTTGTGTCGAATCGATTTCAGTTGACTGCAATGTTCCTCTGGACGTTTTCTCACTCGTGTTGCACTGTGTGCGTGCTGGTCTTTAGCGGTGAAGGTCCGGAGTTCGAGTACTGGCCAATGAAAATATGACTATTTTGTATTGTTTTCTGGCAAGGAAAGGAGAATTAACGCTTGTTGGGTGCTATTTATTAATGTAAAAATTCTAAATTTGTAAAATTCAATTAAATCACAAATAATTGTAAAACTGTGCTTTATTGAACATAGTAAGAAAATGCAAATGACTCAGCATTAATGCGAGATGACAAACATAAGGCATTGAATAATATTTTACTCTTTGTGGATATTCTTTCTTATAAAATAAAGACAAAATCAGGAGTAGTTATAGAGCAATATGTACAGAGTAGATAAAAGTACACTCATTTATAGAACGATCTGGTGACTGCGGTGGGTCACTGGAGAGCACTTGCATTCCCCGTCGTCTGTAAAATGTTGTTTTGCGTAGTTACCAATCCTCAGGATGAGAACAATCACCCGCTATAACGAAGTTAACTGTTCGAAAGAAATGTTAGATACAAGACATTTCATCATTGATTTATTTCAGTTCTGGGATTGTTAGACAGTCATGTATAGGGAAAAAGTTACTGATCTTAAATTATTCAAGGAGGATATATGACATGTGAATCGCAGGAAACAAAAGGGTTAAGATTCAGAACAAAGCAGTCAAATGATAAACACTGCCAATGAAGAAAAATTTCGGGCTAAAGGCCAATCCAAAGCAGTTGGACAATTTTAAAACATTAAAGATACACATTTCAGAAGAGGTTATAGTTTTAAACACAATTTTCATCAGTGAAGAACTTTCACACCCCAGTTTCTCAATGAGACTTAATCTGGACCTTCTTTTCCCCTGTTGGCGAGTATGACACAAAATTTTGCGCACATAAACAACATGTTTAGTTGCTTTATCATATCTATATACAAAACTTCAGATATAATTTCAGAGAGCATTTTTAGGAGCTGCAAAATAATATTTATACTGTTACATGTTTGTTTATTAATTTCTTTTTTGCAGCGATATTGTAAAACAGCAGCTATTCATTGCAAAATGAGCTATGGTTATTTAGATACAAACGACATAAAGGTGTCGAGAGTTCACAGCTGAATATAAAAGCGGCTAGAGATGCTTTCAAAAGATGTTATCATTTCAGAATGTTAGAACTTGGCATTCGTCATGTTCGACGTGCATGTATTATGAGAATGTTTTAAAGCAAAACTTGTATAAGTAGTTTTTCATATTATTTATTGGCTCTCAATCATGTGTGGAAACTTGCGGAAGTTGATATGGAACATTTGAAACTTGAGAAAGTAAAAATATAATTAGTTTATAGGACTATAGATTGTATATTTATTATTTTTTTTTTTCTGTATGGCGTCTTGTGTTTCTGAACTTGAACTAGCAACGTTCTCCCTGACCCCCCTGATGATGCGGTTGAAGCTGAACACGAACTATCTGACTTCCATTTGTCCCTCGTTCATTCCTTTCTAACTTCAAAGAAGGTATGATTGTCATTTTTCAACTAATGCAAAGCTATTTATTTGTACGTCTCATAAATAGGAAGCGGATTTCTATAATCTAAAATTACTAAGATACGTGCATGTGTTTGACATAAAAATAATATATATGGCAATTATAAACATACTGCTCCATATACTAGGCCTTTTTATCTTAAGGCTATAGATTATTTCCAAGACATCGTTAAATATTTTTATTATTGAATCAAAATTATTTGAAATATTTGTCCCAAAAATAAATTTTGCAATGTAGTTCAATCACCACTTTTTCCCAAATATAAGAACTGTCCTCAGGGAAGAGAACATTGTAAAATTAATCGAATAACTTAATGAACGCGCATGTAAATACTATTCAAAATAGGTCTTATTTCAGTAAAATATTCATACAGTCTTCCGGTTACGAAAGTAGATCTGAGAGGATCGTGTCGTTTACGAAACCAGAGATATTATGCTGGGTGATCCAATTTATACCAACTATACTGCGAGTCATTTTGAACAGATGACTTAATTGGTAGTCAGCGCACCTTAACTCGAAGGGCATCAGCTTTTCTCTCCATTTCGCTCCTTCTTCGAGAGGCACTTTCGCCCTCTACGGCGAATTCCCCAAACTAGAACTGATTAAACTTATAGAAGCGCGCTCCGCAATAGTGGCTCACAGTAAAGTTGCAATAAATTTGATCACCTAGTAGAGCTCGAGTTCACCACCATAGTAATCATTTCACCCACACGAAATTTATCCTGGTTGCAGGACTGTACCTGGTTTTGATCTTTAGTTATCAGCTGTATTGTGCCAGTCGATGACACGCAAGCATCTTAAAATGGCTAAATAAAATTCCTTTCCTGATATTGCTGAGGGTGGTCTTGTAGCCATGGGAGCACACTTGAAATAAAATTAAACGGCTAGAAAATTTTGTTCTTATGTTAACTAGTACACATTAAATGCTATTGTACAGTGAAATACCCTGCGATCAGTTTTGTTTTCCCCCCGGAGTGTTTTGACTATTGGAGAGCGCACCACTCATTATCAGAGTAGCCGGCCGACCGGGTGTCGGTGATTAGCGGAAAGGTAAAACAATAAAACAAGCCAACCCTACAACAATATACAAAACAATTTAAAGAGGTTCATTAGCTACCGCATTATCAAATGAGGTGTTGAATCTGCCCGTCTTCATTCTCCAGATATTTTTGGCATCTCTTTAGGAAATTATCCATCATTCGATGTAGTTCATTTTGAGAAATCCGAAAAAATTCCTTACAAATATTATCTTTGAGTTCTTGTATGATGTGCGGGTTCGTCTTGTACACGGCATTTTTTAACTTACCCCAGAGATAATGATCGTAGGCTGTTAAATTGGGGGACCAAAGGAGCCACAAATCCCTACTAATAACTCTGTCTGGTGGAAATACATTGTGAATTGCTCTCATGGAATTATTCGCGTTGTGAGCAGTAACAGAGTCCTGTTGGGAAAAAAAGTATGGTCATGCTCCCTACCGATTCATTCTGTGAAAAATGGTTTAGTACGGTATTCATATTAGTAACAGAATCTACTGTATGCTAAAAAAAAAAAAAGGTCTTGTGATTCTATTCTTCTCCACTGAGTTAACACATGTAAATGGTAAATAAAGATGTGTCATTGTAAACATACGGGGCATATTATACTTTATGTATACTATCGAATTAAGAAACGAACAACACAACACACACCCGGGAACAGATGTGCTACGATTGCGACAGTCAACAAAGTCAACAAAGTCAACAAATATTCAAGCAGGCTTGCTATCCCTTTCACGGCGCGGCAAGCGTATGTGTGTGTGGGGGGGGGAGCCCTTGCTCATAGGAAAAACTGCACTCCGCCGTGAAAAGCACCACTGATCGCACTATGCTTCTCAGTCGTAAATTCATTCTCTCATAATTTACATAGCATGTTAGCTCTGTATATAATAAATAAATTTTTACGCAATTTCAACCTAGTTTCCAATCTGACGCTAATCGAGCAATTCACATCAAGCATATTAAATGGGAACTGAAGATAGCGGCACAATGAACGGTACCGCCACTAGTGGCCGATTAGTTCAGACGAGGACTCTTGAGAGGGAGGTTTGGGTCCCATTCCTACTAAAACCCACCTCCGCGATTGAGGATTTTTCCAGATTTCCCTCAATCCTCATAAAGACAATTGTCCAGGAGGTATCCTAAACTTAGCACTAGAACGATTCCTCCCTTTAAAAAACAATCACAATTTATCATTTCATCTCGTGTATCATCAGTGTCCACCACCTGTGATGCCTCAGCAGTAAAAAGGTGTTAAATACTATTAAAAAACAAATAAATAAAAGTACGAAAGTTTTAATAGATGGTGGAAGTTACCTTTATCTCACCCCTGCCTTGATTTTCTACTGTGCAGTGAATGCCTAATTTTTTCCTGCACGGAGCCAAACGATAACTTCTATCTGTTACTGGAATACCCATATTCTAGAGACAAATCCACGCAGTTATTCATCAAAATATAATTATTTTGTAGAACTTGAGGCTTTCTCAGCGTTTATTATGTAGAATAAATTTCCGTGTCAATAGCCGAAAACTACTGTATATATATATATATATATATATATATATATATATATATATATATATATATATTAAGATTTCCTGAACAAAAGATATAATTTAAACTTCAACGCGGCATATCTTGACTTTCATTAAAAAGGGGGAATATAACGTTAAAAACTGTTTTCCTCTCTATATGCTACAAAACTTTAAAACGATTTTATATATGATTAATAAAAACGCATTTAATTTCGTAAGAGTTAGGTTAGTTTAGTTTATAATATAAAATAATTTAAAGGAAAAAACTTTAACTATTATAGAATCCACCCCCTGCATATGAGTAAGACATTACATTCTGTGACCCTTGTGCTGGTGGAGAGCATTCCCATCATAAATGCGGTAGTATCAAAGGAGTGTTATCTTATTATACCAGATTCTGACGCTTATGTTGTCATTGTGTACAAGGATATGATGAAAGTTCGAAGGTCAACTGTAAGGAATTTTAATTTGCTTTATGATACTTAAACATTTATTACTTTTTACGCATTTAATGTCCAGTGTTCACTGCAGAGATCCTTTATACAAGGAATGAAAAGAATTTAATTACAGTGCAAATGAAATAGGAACCCTTCTCTCTCTGAAGTTGCCTGGTAATTGTTGAGGAAAATTTCCTACTAAAAACTCCCAAATGAAAAATTATTTCACCTCCTTTGCATTTATTTGACTTCTTATTTTTTCCATAAGGGCTTAGTTTTAGCGTAGATTTAAATAATATATGCAGAGTAATATAGTTAAATTAACGCTATCTAGTTTGGGATGTTAACGGCCTCACAAAAATACTATCGACTAACTGATACCACTAAAGTCCTAATCGGAAACCCTAGTTTTCTTTGAAGGAAACTGCGAGAAAATATCTCAGATATGTAGCTGCAGCACAGCTCATTCATTTCTACTTCCAAATACCCTTTAGCGCAATAAGTTACCTTAATGAAGGTCTTCAGGAGGAAGGGGAAAATTGAAAAAAGTATATGCGGCGCAATTGAATTTGGAAATCGTTGGGCATTAAAGTAACCTGGCGGCTGCCTTTTTGTTTATTCTGGCTCTGCAAAACCAAATTTGATTTTAATTTACTGCCACGTTATACATTTCAAAGTATCGATAGATGGAGTACTTAATTCATACAAACGTTAAAAATCGTCTAAAAGAGACATTCTTTGAAAAATTGTAACCTATGAGCAGTCAGACATTTAAAAACCAAACAATTGCTGAAAAAACAATAATCTTGATTAGGGTACATGTATCTGTGCAGACACTTATCTCACTGGGAAACAAGACGCAGAATGTCTCTGTGGAATAAGTACCTGGGTCGCTGCTGGAACCATTGTTGAACTGTATCCTGTATATCATTGGCCGATGTGAATAGTTTGCCTTTTAGGTAAATGGGGATACGCGGGGATTATGTCAGAGCTCTAAAGTGGATTCGTCAGCTGCAAAGTTGGTTCTGGTGGTCTAATGGTAACCATATTTGCATCGCAGGCCTAAGATCAAGGTTCAATCCCTGCCCTGTCGGTGGACATTTTCGTGGTTAAAAATGCCAAGTATGGCTTACTTCTGAAGGGAAGTAAAGCTGTTGGTCCCGTGGCGTAGATTTATGGCACGTAAAAGAACTTCAAGTCTGAAAGAACAGGCATCTGAGCAAAATTTATCGGCCTTTTCACGCCCTGGAGTGAATGGGGCGCTGATGAGGTGAGATATTAAAAAGCATCAGTAAATAAATCAAACAAATAAAACAAATCAGCTGCAGTTTGCTGCAGATAGAATTGATAGTGCAAAATGACACCGTTATCGATCTCCGCAGCGTAATGTTTTGACATAGCCCAAAATATACACAATTACTCCTCTTTCCAAAACCTGCATGAGAAGTGGCCCATGTTGATCCAAAAAGAAGACCACTATTACTTTCTGTTCTGTTTCTGTTCTGTTCTTTCTTAAGAGTTGGTTTGTTAATAACGGATTATCGAAAAGTTCCTCTGCACTCGGGTAATGTACACCGCACAGGAGAAAGTTGGTACTCCTACATTTCTGACATTCCTTCCATCCTTCGAAACCGGTTTTTAAAAGATAATCGGTCCACAGTTGCTAGGGTTTGAACTTTGGAGTGTGTGCTTGCCTTGGTGGTTAAATGAACACAACTATACGCTCACCACGCGGTCATTGTCGCCACCAGAATACGCTTCCCTAGTCAAATATCGGCTACTCAATGTCTGCAAAGCGACTTTTCGATGATCCTTTACTAACATATCCTTATGGCAACAGCCTACATTATAAATAAACATAAAACAACTATGAATAACGTATATCTTCTTTTTTTTTTTTTGAGTAGTGTTTAACGCCCGCTTTTACTACTGAGGCAGGCGGTGACACTGATGATACATGAAATGAAATGATATATTGTGAAAGGATATTTTTTTAAGGAAGGAAGCGTTCCAGGTCTAAGTTTAGGGTACCTCCCCGGCATTTGCCAGTAATGAGGACTGAGGAGAACCTGGAAAAAAACCCAGTCAGGGAGGACGGTCCTGGCCGGATTCGAGCCCCAGACTTCCCGCTCACAAATCCGCGCCTTAACGAACTCGGCCACCCGTGGCGGTAACGCATATCTGAAAGCAATGTAATTCACTCTGGAAGGCTTTTGTTCTTGAAACTCGTAAACAGTCGACATGTTTCTTCTTCTTCTTGCTAACCTAAGATTTGTAGAGGAGGTCGTCTACAATGTGTTACCGGATGAATTAATCTTACTGAAAATGAATTTCAAACAGGCGGAAGTTTTTGCTCTATTGTTTCATCCCAGAATTTTATCGTTTAAGTCAGTGTGGTCCAACAAGCGGCCCCCAATCCTTGAAATGAATAGTTTTTTATGTTTCTTAAAATCTAAAAAATAATTTTGTAATCAAACTGGCACATACTTCGTTGAAAAAATTGTGAGAGAAGCAGAAAAGGCTGCACTCTAGCAAATCCCTTCCTTTGTCCCTTCTAACTGCGTTATTTTCCGATTCCAAGAATTTTGCGGAGCTTTGCATTCTCCGAGCAAAGCAACCCGAGTATAAGGCCTTTTAGCAACAAGGTGAGGCAATAGCTTAACGATTCATAACTGGACTAGGGATTATAATTATGAGTTCTAGTACTTATATATTTTGAACAGTGAGGAGAACGGATTTTGAAGGCAACCACAGTGTCTGGTAATTAACAATAACGGTAATGGTATATAATATTTGCTGTCATTACGAAAATATACACGAAGAGAAATTCGGGAAGGTTAGGGATGAGACACGAATAAATTTGGACAGTGAACACAAATATTAAATGAAGAGAAAAAGGAAAACTTTTAAGGCAAAAAACACGTGTAGAAGTCAAGTCTACATGCATTATGCGAAGTTTGCGCAATAGTGGCTGAGCACCAAATGGCGTTTAGATCCGATGAAGTGATTAAGCAATGTGTATTTCAAAAGAGAATTATTTTGCCAATTGGAAAGCTGCTAAAAATTTGAAAATGTGTCTCTGTTCCACCAGATTGTTTGAAAAAAATGTTGGAAATATGTAATTAACTTGACACGCAACTAAGAACACAACTAGGTAGTTAAAGCTGAATATAAATACGTTAATTTTTATAAGAACAGCTAGCTAATACCAGTTTTCCGTCAAAGAGAAACCATCTAGCGACAATTCCTGTTGGTGTTAAAGGCTATGAAATTTCTGGCGTCGGTGTTTCACAAGTGCGGTGGATTTAGCAAATGCTCCTACACAGTGACTAATGTTAAGAAAGGTATGACTGGTAAAAATAATGGCTGTTGAAGAAAAGTGTATGAATATACCTGCTTTACACTTCATTATTCATCAAATTCTCAGCAGCATATTTGTTAAGGTGACCGTGATGAAAGAAGTTACTAGAACTGTCCGTATGATACGTGACAAAGGTTCTCAGAGCCATAGGAAACTGGTGTAATTTCTCCAGGAGTATTTTTATAATTTTCCGATATTCTCCTTTTAATAAATCAAAATAATCCCCTTGCCTTCAATAAATTACATATTCAGTTTCAGAGAAGACGCTGTAAAATATTTTGGATAATATACATAAAAGAATTTAAAGCTGCATTAAAATGAACGGAAATAATTTTCTACAGTTTATTTAAAAGTCCAGAGTGAGTTTATATTTCATTTTATATATAATCCCTATATTGAATGCTAATATTCTGTACACAATGAACATTTCACAACGAACATATCAGTGTGAATGGTCCATTTAGAGATGAAAAAAATCCTTATTTTTTGTGTGTCTACTGTATTTTGATTAACACCTGATTATCCAAATTATCATATCTTCTGCTAATGAGAATGGACGTACCACTTTCCTTCCCTCCTGCTTAGTGGTAGGATGGATATAATTACAATAATAAAGCCAAAATGTCTTTAAATATAAACTTTTTTGTTTATATTTTTTACTTGCAATGTCGAGGAGCGGGATAGCAAACATTGTTCTCGGGTTGTAAACCGTTAACTTATAGATATAGCTAAGCTAATGTTGAAAATGTTAATAAAAATAAATTACTGAATATGAATAAATGTCACTTTAGCAAATGTTAATATAAAGCATCCTCTCCAATGTGTCCTCACGAGCTTTCAAATAGCAACAATAGCAATAACAACAAAATACGGCCTTTTCGTATGCTGCAAATGCGCCGCATATTGTGATATGGATATTGCTTATTGTCGATGTCGGTCCTGGTGGTGTAGTGGTTACCATTCTTGCCTTCCAAACGCAAGATCGCGGGCTCAAACACGACCAGGATCGATTAATGTTTTCGGGCGTAAAAATCTTAAGTATGGCTTCCTTCGGAAGGGAAGTAAAGCCGCGGGTCCCGTGTCGTACATTTACGGCACGAATAAAGAACCTCAAGTCTGAAAGAAGAGACCTCTGAGCAAAATTTGTCGGCCGTTTCACGCTCTGAATAGGAGACGCTGATGACCTGCGATGTTAAAGAGCGTCCGTAAATAAACCAAATCAATCAATCATTGTCAATCTTGTAACAAAATATTTCCTCGGCAATGTATGAAATAAAATAAATTTTACTTAATTATTTTAGGAATGTTGATTCAAAAACTATCTAGCACAGTTCACATTTTTATTTGCCTTTCTGTAGTAAACTAAACATCACTGGAAGAAATAAAAGCAATTTCCTGAAAAAATATCAGTTTCAGGAATTGATATTGAACTGTGTGGGTTAGTTTTGTACATGATTACCCTAGAGAGCTCGGACTGAAGGAGCGGTTCTGTCAGTAGATATTAATCATAGATAAATTTTCCTTGTTATTAGAAAACCACTTGACCATAATACACAATGCAATCACGTGCTTCGCAATGAATTATCCCTCCCATTCAGTAGTTGTGTACTCACTTGCTTGATATGCTTACTCAGCGAGCATGCCTCTGTCGGTCATGAAAACAAATGCGACACTAATGACCGATACTTTTACGGTTCACGCAGTGTTAAATTGGTATTGTTAATTGCATACCTCGATTTTTTTTTTTTTTTTTTTTTTTTTTTTTTTACTACTAGCACTAGTTGAGCTTAAAAGTATAACCCTTTTTAATTCTTAAGCTAATAATTGTTTGATTTGATAAGGTTTAACAATGATTCTGTGTAAAAGGGGGGGGCGGCTCCGGTCGTTGCTCTTCAGATGCTCCAGGTGCGGGCTCTGCGGACCCTGAGTGCCCGTGGTACCTCTGACGTACTCGAGGGAGCCGGGCCGGACTTGAATCGAGCCCCTCCCGGAAGGGAGTTGTCCGGATTGGGTTGGACTCGGCTTGGCATTGGACCCGTCACTCACGGGGAATTGAGGACCTACGATGGCGGCGTGTCTCAGGGGAGTGCCTAAGGCGTGTACCCTGGGGGCCGGTGCGCCGGAATCGCCGTTGTTGGTAGGGAGAGTGGTGACTACCTTAATGCTGGGGTGACTCACCTCTTAAATACGAGTAGGTCTAAGCTAGTATGACCTATCCACCAGTGAGAATCTGGAAGCTAAGGGAACTTGGCGCGCCTGGGCGACGCAATCGTCTGCAGCCGAAAGGCGGGTCGGTTTATGAAACAAGGTACCGTCTTAATGCAAAAACCCACGGGTGGCACAGACCTCTGTGTTGCACCCCGGGACCCAGGGCTTAGTAAACCCGACGCAACCAACCTGTGTAATAACACAGCATGTCGTTTACGGCTGAAAACATAAGCAAAAAAACATTTTCTGCTACGGTTTTTATTAATACTTAAAGAGATTTAGTCGGCTCTGGCTAATTACCTCAGTTTGGCACCAATTTTGAAGCAATATGTTGTCGACGTCGAGTAGTCTCACGTTGTGATACCCATTTTGAAGCGGTTTGGTAAATTGATGAATGATAGCTTCGGTACTGTTGCCTACGCTTCAGTGGCAAAACTTCCTCAGGGTGAATTGTGTTGATTCATACTGAACAGGACTGGGAGATGAATTCAATAGTGAAAATGAGCACGCAATGCGACATAATATATGTACTTTATTATGTTCAAAAATTTTGCGTCCTCTGGTGTTTTGAGTACAATAGACATAGCTACGTCGAGTACAACTTAGCTACCGAGAGTGGAACTTAGAAGTGAAACCGAGTACTGCATATACTGCGGTGTATAGCTTACAATTTAGTGCCTGCGTAGGAACCAGAACAACAAGAAGTGCCTCTCGCCGCGTATGAAACTTACAGATGAGTACTGCGGCGTGTGAAAATGAAAACAGCTTAACTGATGACCGTGTATGTCCAGTGAGAACTGGGTAACTGAACTGCGTCTCATCGCGTCTGGAACTTAGACATGCATGCAGCGTGTATGTCTTGGAACATCTTCTCGCCGCGTGTAGAATTGACATATGAGCACTGAGAATTGCTTAACTGATAACTGCGTGGGTCAAGTGAGAATTGAGTAACTGATGTAGCGAAACCGAATCACAAATTTATCTGTGAACTGCGTAATCGGGTGTGCGAACTGATTCTCGGCGCGTCTGGAACTTATAAAAGTTTAAAACTTTTTGTTACATTGGCTAGTTTAAAGGCTAGCAGTACAATTCCTGTCGGATTCAAAACATCAACGGATTTTTAAATTCTTCACTTTACTAGCCTTGCAACGGCAGTCCTTTTAAACGTGGTGTTACACTCAACCCTTAGGTTTCTTCTCCCTATGTTTAGATTTTTATGGCCCTCTTAGTCGGTCCTGGTGGTGTAGTGGTTACCATACTTGCCTCCTACACCCAAGAACGCGGGTTCGAACCCGGCCAGGACCGATGGATTTTTTCGGGCGTAAAAATCCTAAGTATGGCTTCCTTCGGAAGGGAAGTAAAGCCGTGGGTCCCGTGTCGTAGATTTACGGCACGATAAAGAACCTCAAGCCTGAAAGAGAGGCCTCTGAGCAAAATTTGTCGGCCGTTTCACGCCCTGAGTTGAATGGGACGCTGATGACCTGAGATGTTAAAGAGCGTCCATAAATAAATCAATCAAAAAAAAAAATGGCCCTCTTAGCCTTCCAATCTACAGTAACCGAAAACACCAGAGACTTTCTCTTTTGTCGACGTACAATTCGCATGTTAGATTTATGACGTATTACACATATATGATATCAACATTACTAATTATAATACATAAATATTATGATAATTAGATTTGAACATACATAATATATTTATATTTCAGTGGGGACAGGCCGTAATAACTGCGTAATACTTTGGAAATAGCGTAAATTTGGAAATTATTAGATGTGCGTTTAGCTTGTTTCAATTTAGCTCATTTTGAATTTCTAGACGGGTTTCATCGAAGCTGTTGATAATGTAATAGGTTTATATCTCTGGCACAATATAAAATGTAAAGGCTTAGTGGCACACACATTTTCAACTGCTTTAAAAGATATACTGTAGTCGTTGCATTTCCGGCAAAATTAACAGGCAATTCTAAGGGATGTGAAGATTTTAATTTTATCACCAAGTTTCTGTAACTTTTAAATATATGCCATATAAATTCCTTTTATTTTATTATTTTTTTGTGCTTTGATTTCATAATTTGGCTGTGATGTGAATCTTTTAACCGATGATAGTTACTGACCTTTCCCTTAACTGTGGATCTCCTTTAACGATCTCTCGCCATCGTAGGCCCCTAAAATGTAACAGGGAATTAAAAACTCCCATTCTATATATAATAAAAAAATGAAAAATAAAGTAACTGCTGGCATAGTGTAACTAAAGTAACAACTAAAGAAGAATAAATAGATAAAACATACTAAAAATATTCACAGCATTTTCTCTATATTTCGAACAACTCTTATTGCTCTACAAAGGTAGAACACTTGAGACAGTATTTATAAGCTGCCACCTCCAAATTTAATTACAGTGATTACAGTAAGTAATTTTATGTAACTTCCTTAATTTAAGCATGAGTGTAGTTTCATTTCTATATCCTGTACAAATGCTGGATTATTGTTTGAAATTTTATTTTTTCCAAAGTACCCCCAGTCATAAAAATCTGGCCAGGGAATTTCTGTTGCCTATTTTATCAATATTTGTATAGAAGGCCCAAGCAAACGGCAAACCAGTATTTTCTGGACAAATTCTTAAGCAAGGTCTATGGAAAAAATGTTTCTTTGTATTATTGTCTGAAAGCTTTGTTGTTGTTATATTATGCAGCAATAGTAAACATTCGGAGTTGAAAAGACAGATTGATAACCTCTGGAAGGGAGATCCTAACGGTTCTATGTAATGCGTATGTGGGTAACATGCAAGAAGCCACATAAGCCATCAGACCAATAATATAGCAGAAAAGAATTGGAGGGAAACATATTACCAATACAGATGCGAAGATGGGAGAAAACATTCTAGATTTTTCTAAAAATATATTTGAAAGAACAAAGATAGGTTCGCGAGACCGGCATACTGCCATGTTTATTTAGTGCTGCAATTTTGCGGCCCGCAGGGAATGGAGAGAGTATTCAGTTGGGAGAATAGTTAGTTGGAAGCATAGTTAGGTTGGGGCATTATCAGGTGGAAAATAGGCATTTCTTCGGTCAATTCTCAGTTTAGTTCAAGTTACGTCTGTGCCAAGAGAATTCAGTCCAATTATCAATTTAATTCATTTCAGTCGAAGAGAATCGTTAGTGGAAAATTATCAATGTGAAG
This sequence comes from Metallyticus violacea, assembly GCA_030762175.1. Classification (NCBI taxonomy): domain Eukaryota; kingdom Metazoa; phylum Arthropoda; class Insecta; order Mantodea; family Metallyticidae; genus Metallyticus; species Metallyticus violacea. Next base: position 293,699,589 of record CM060846.1, read on the forward strand.
TAAGCAGGTGCGTCTCAGAATTAGTTGAATTTACTGCAGTTCAGGATCAGAGTATTAGAGTTATTAAAGTGCGTTAACGTCAGAGTAATCGCCATAGTTAGTGCAAAAATGGCACACTTTCTTCAGGAAATAACAGCGGCACATTTTTAATGGAATAGTCTATGAACAATAAATTGTGTTTCATCGCCTATAACGAGAAATCCTATTAATCTCCAATATTCCTTTCCCTATGGTCACAGGACCATAAAACTATCCAGCAGCAGAGTCTCAACAGTTGTTGCAAAAATATATCGGCGAAAACTATCATCGGAGAGGGAGAAGAAAAAATGTACCTCTGAGATCTCAATTGTTAATCCAATCCTTAATCTAAACAATTAATCTAATCCTTTCAAAATATTTCCCTTCACATAGTTTACATATTTAATTCATCCCGTATCTAATAAAACCGCTGCAGACTAGTGTGTGTATGTATATATACACACACTAGGACATACATATACATACACTAGGGGTATTCTAAAAACTGTCAGCCTAACTCGGAGATTTCGTTAAAATGGCCACATTAAGATTATAGTTGTTAAGCCTCATCCTTTAGGTGGCTCTGTAAAGGTTCAGCGGCATACATATAGTCACTTATTTGTGACGATCGTGTAAACTGTAAACAAACCAGTATGAATGTTTTCTGCAAAATGAATAAAACTGAAATACAAGATGTGTTAAAGTATTTAGTTTTGAAGGGCTTTACCACAACAGATATACAAAAGAAGTTAGATTCCACATTAAATTCTTCATCTTCATTTTCATTGGTTAAAAAGTGAGCTGCAGTTTTTTAATAGTGTTTAACGCCCGTACTGGTGTACCACAGGCGGTGAACACTGATGATATATGAAATGATATATTGGGAAAGGATTTTTTAAGGAAGGAAATGTTCCAGCCCTAAGTTTAGGGTACCTCCACGGCATTTGCCATTTTTGAGGACTGGGGAAAACCTGGAAAAAACCCTCAATCAGGGAGGACGGTTCTGGTGGGAATCAAACCCCAGACCTCCCGCTCACGATTCCGCGCCTCGGCCACCCGTGGCGGTCAAGTGAGCTGCTGAATTTAAGCTTGGTCGCATATCCATTTAAAATAATGAGCGCTCAGGACGTCCCAAAACTTCTACTAGAGGTGAGATTGTGACAAAAATTCACAATGCCCTGCTCAATGACCGCCGATTGAAGGTACGCCAGTTGAAAAATATTGCAAATATCTCGATGGGTCGTGTTCACTACATTTAACATGAATTTTTGGGTATGAGAAAACTTTGCATTTGTTACCAATGGATCAAAAACGTATTCGAATGAACATTTTGCAAGAGTGTTTATACACATTTGAATGCAATACCAGTGAGCTTCTCCGACGTTTCATAACAACAAATGAAACACGGATTCAATCACTACACGCCAAAGACGAAGGAACAATCTAAATAGTGGGTGGCAACAGGTGAAAGTGCACCAAAGAAAACAAAAACAGTTCCATCTGCAGAAAAAGTCATGAGTATGGTTTTCTGGGATTCTCAAGATGTGGTGCTCATAGACTATCTCCAGAAGGGCAGAACCATTGGAATATCACTACTGGATCAAATGAAGGATGCTAGTCAGGCTAAACGTTCACCATACCTAAAAAAAGTACTCTCTTTCAGAATGATAATGCACCTTCACACACGTCTGGGATTGTTGCTGCAAAACTGCATGACCGCCGCTTTCATTGCTTTCACAGGTTTTGGCTCCAAGAAATTATGTTTCGTTCCCAAACTTGTTCGCTGGGCGAACAAAGATTCACATCAAATGAGATTGAAAGAAAGACGTGTATTTTTCACAGTTGGACAAAAATTATTTTGCTGACGGTAAGTTGGAAAGTCTTTAGACTAAATGCATTGATTTACAAGGTGACTATGATGAAAAATAAAATAGAAAATATCTTAAATATTGTGTTTCTTGGATTGGACGAAAACATTTAGAAAGCCCCTCGTGTATATATTATATATAATAAAGCTATTTATCATTGGTTTACTAAATTTAAGGACGTAAACAAATAAATGCACATTTTTGCAAAACTTTCCTTTTTATTGTAGTGTATTTTGCCATAATAATAATAATAATAATAATAATAATAATAATAATAATTCAAACATATATTAAACGCGCAAAATTAATATTAACAATAACTAACAATATACACAGCACAAAACATTACTCCTTTAATTCTTGAATGAGAGGAATGGTGCTACATTTTACTTACAAGCCGAATATATGGTACTTAATAAAAGAAATTTGTATTCTGAGTTCTGATTTTATGATTTGCGAACGGTTTCTGTATATTATTTTTCTCACAGGTAGCTTTTTAGGAAAATCATCAATACTTCCATCGCCCTATTTGACATTTCCCAGAAATCTGGGGCTCTGCTGCGTTGCCAGGGTAAACTATGATGGTGCACACGAGCGTTATGTATCGTTTTTTTTAGATCGTCTGATTCAAATCTCTCTCCGTGAAAAGGCATCAATACTTCTATCACCCTATTTGACATTTGCGAGAAATCTGGGGCTCCCTGAGGCAGACAATTGATGCGTTGCCAGGGAAACTATGATGGTGTACACGAGCGTTATGTATCGTGTTATGTTTGGTTCACGCGTAGGATTATTTGTTTGAAATCTCTCTCCGAAACGATCACCTTCAATTATATACTAATTTATTTGACCTCAATAAAAATACATCGCAAATTCGAATCATTGCTTTTCTCGTAATTTAAGAATAACGGCTGTAGAGTTATTGGGCGCTCTAATAAAACCTCACGGAAACTCCTGGGGTCCGCGTAGCAGTTAAGAGGGCCGCTGGTCTAAGAGAATTCTGATAAGTATGGTATTCTAGAGGTAGTGGCAAATTGTATAGAATGGTTGGTATTATTTACTATTTTGTGCTTTTCTGTTAACAGTTATAACTAGTTACAAAAGTATTATATGTTACTGAGTAGAGTACTATAATGCTGTAACTGATTTGAATTTAATATTGGAGTTGCTCTGTGCAAAATTGCTGTACTGAAGTGAAATGTGGATTTCATAGAAATGATAAGTAGCTACTTTGTCTGTCTAGCGCACGACAAAGTTATTAATTAATAATGTATTGACGGCTCTAATGATTAGCGACAGATATTAATGTAGCTTGTAGACAGATACAGGGGCTTAAGGGCACTAATTAGTGGAAAGAGAAATTAATAGTTACATTGAGAATATTTATCATTTTTATATCTACTGTACTGAATTATTATTATTATTATTATTATTATTACTATTATTTAAAAATAACCTATATATTATATAGGATTTTCATATACAGGCTATTTTTTCTACGATTGCCAGCGTTACATTTTGTGAAATACAAGTTTGTAGTATTTTAAGACACGTCAGTGACCTATCTGTATCAGCATTTATTAATTATACAGCGCGGACTAATTAAGGGTTTACGCATGTTTTACGGGTAAGATTTAGGAGGGCGTTAGCGGTGAATGCTGCGACCATTTTCCATTCCCATTTTAAGTGCTTTGTGAACTTGTACAGGTTAGAGCTTCGAAAACGCGTCGGTTTACCAATGAAAAAATGGCATTTATTGTTGAGACTAAAACTGTTGACTATGCATGTGTAAATTTCATAGAGCCTTTCTGTAATCTAGTTCTTTAGATCTCGATATGCTCGTAGGTATCTAAAACAAGTCTAAGCAATTCTATGACCTTGAAAATCAGGAGAGTGCTGAGTCAAATAACAGAAATCGAGTTCAATGAGTGTCGCAGAACTTTAGAAATGGAGTCTATTGAGCATGAACGAAAATGATCATTATTTTGATTATTTGTTATGAAATTGAGATTATTAAATAAATGTTTTGAATGTATTTATTCTCAGTGTGCCTCCCAAGAGGAAACGAAAGTATAATGTGGCGCAGTCGGTGGGTTTGCCACTAGCATTCTCCACATTCTGCCTGTAAAACATACGTAACTATTAGCTGATCCTCCTGCATTGTTCTTGTGATTTGTTCTATTATGGAACAATTTATAACACAACATGTTCTTCATTGATATTTGGTTTGGTCTTATACACAACATGCAAGGTTTTAATTAACGTTCTTTGACAGATTTGTATTTCCAAATATCTGATTGCAGTAGAGAACTTGTAGGATACTCTCATATACCGGGCGTTAAGAAATACACCGCAATAGTTTTAGAGCCTTAAGAAAAGTTTTAGACAAACGATTTGAGGAAGAGATCCTACGCGTCACAAAAAAAAATCTGCACTGTGTGGAAGATCTTCAAACTCGCTTTGCAAGCGAGATACACTTTTATTATGGCAGATTTACATGTGCACAAAGGTAAATATAACAGTAGCATGGGCCTTACGGATGTACATGCTAATACCGTCCTTTTAAATAGCAAAATATACAATACCCAAGAACTGCATTATTAATTTCTACAATTATATTGTACGTAAATATACTTCTATACACATACACACAAATATACATAAGTATATACACACCAATATATTTACATCACCCATTTCATATAAATAATTTCATACATGTATATAAACATGCGTGGAACCCTTACCCCTGTGCCCCCTTCCCTTTACTCAGAATCTTCGCAACTCCCCTCTTTTCCATAGCCATTAACCATCTTTGTGGGGTCTGGCCAGAAATATTTCCAATTTGTGTATGTATCTCTCGTACACCAATACTCCCAGACAGACGTTCAACTTTTTCTGGAATTCAGAAATGGTACTGGCAAATGCTAATTTCTTAAAAGTTTTATTTCCCTGCATTCTACCAAAATATGCCTTCAGGTATCGCTCTGTCCGCACAGCGGGCAAATTCTTTCCCCGAAAACATAAGTTATTTTATTTCCTTTCCAAGCCCCTAATCTGAGCCATGCGGGACCATTTCGTCTCTCCCACATCTAGATAATCCTTCTCCCTCCGCCTGAGGTATTTGAACCGCAGGTTAAGCGGTATCTTTTCTGCGCAATGGGCCTCAGTATTTTGCCTGTCTATACCCCGTAAACGTCTTTCAGCATTGCGCGCAATGGTATGTCCCCTTAACCAAATATATCCCAGTCCAATTTTTTCTAAGCCTTTCCTTATTTTTGATGTCCAACACATGTCCCCTTCCCTTATTTGCTCCCTTGGACAAATTACTGGAAGAAGTGCTTGATCCCCCTCTCCCGCATTATTGTTCACCAATACCGGATTATTTTTATCTTTCAATTTGCACTTTCGTTAGAGATACCAAACTCTTCAATAAACCCGAAATTTTTGTACACCTCCCTACCTGTAACATCCGTTTCAGGAACTGCGTTTGTAAAGTAAAACGAGACCCGAACTAGGTAACAATGATCAGCTTTACTTAATATCAGTATTATATAGACTGGGCCAAAGAGACTGGCCCCACAACTTCATTAGTCAGTGGCATACAGGTTACAGGTCCTTTAAGCAACTTAATACCACAACTTTGAAATTTGAAAAGGCATACAATAGATCTACTATCTCAAGCTGATTGTCTAAGACCCTCTGTAATGCCTGAAATGATTGTGGTGTAGTTCATTAACACCCTGTATGAACTTAATTAACTTCATGTAACCATAGAAAACAGACAAACGATGACTCTTCTAAGGGTCTTTCAGAAATAACCAAAGGTGTAAATGGAAGACAATGCCTTAAGGAATATAGTAGAATAAGTATTGCAAGTGCAGACATCTGAGAAGTAACTTCAAACACATTTCTTATGTTATTTTTGAAAATAAAATTTAAAATAACATAATTAAGTATTGAATAAAGACGTAGATGCTGGAATCTCACATTTAATAGCGAAGGTCTGTGGGGATTTAACTACCTGTACATTGACTTTTGAAATCTTAAAGTGTAATGTTCAGAGCTTCTAGAAGAAATAGAAAATGTAATATACATATATAACGGATATTAAAATGTTGACAGTGTGCAATAATTTCGGAAATATTCGCCCTAAGTATTACTTATATATTTTTTTTCCCCGAATACAACACATTTTCATTATTTATATCCTCTGTAAAACACTCTACCTTCCATTAATATAAATTGTCTACCCTTGTTTTGGAAGATTGTATATTACAGCAACAGTTCCCCGTAATTTTCTTATTATGATTAGCTTCCGTTGCTAGGAAAATGAAGGCACTGCAATCTCGATTTGGAATTTCACTCTTCTCATTATTTGCTGAAGCAATCAGTAGTTTGTGGAACACACACCATAATATAAAAGCCAGTTTGAGTTGCTTTTATTTTAAGCAGATTTTAAGTTTTTGTTATTTCCTTTATTTACATTTCTGGAAAGATTGTCATTAGCCTACCTTACCAAGTACAAGTAAATATATTACAAAGGAACAAAACGTAAATAATTGTCATTTTACATTTAAAACACTAGATATATATTTGAACTTATTTTAAGCAGATTTTAAGTTTTTGTTATTTCCTTTATTTACATTTCTGGAAAGATTGTCATTAGCCTACCTTACCAACTACAAGTAAATATATTACAAAGGAACAAAATGTAAACAACTATCATTTTACAGTTAAAACACTAGATATATATTTGAACAATGTTAAATGAACTTTAAACAATGTATGAAGAAACTCATAGCAATAATGTCTTTTTTTTAAGTTTATAAAAGGTATTAAGGTCTGTTCGAAATTTATGCAGCCATTTTGAATATATCTAAGAACCAAAACAATCTACAATATATTAGACCTTAATGCAAAACTAATATGGCCTCCGTATAGGTTGGATATAAGCCAATATGAACTACATTTTCATTATTTTAAATTCAGCGCAACGTTATTAATTGCTCATTAATTAGTTGCATAAATATTAGAAATATTAATTTCTGAACAGGGAATAACAGAAAAACTTTAAATATAAATATATAAACTTTTTTCTAGCTAAATACCAGTTTTAGGCAAACATAACCTGGCCTTTACGCAAAATTTGTATGTGTATGTCTATATTATTAATTTCTTATCATAAAATGTTTACAAATATTATTTTTTTATTTTTAGGAGGAAATATAGAAAAACGTTTTATAACCAATTACTAACTTTTGGCAAATATTACCAGAGCTCTTATGCAAGATTTTGCGTGTACATATATTGAATAAGATTATGTATATAATTTATTTATATGTTTAAATAAATCCAAATGGAAGTATTGAAAATATTTTAATTGGCAGTATACTATGTACTTTAGTTTAATCAACTATACCTGTTGTAATATATCTTGCTTTAGATACATCCCAGACATATTATTAAAACCACGGTAAAATTACTTCAATGAATGAGTTTTCAGAGTATGTTTATTAGAAAGTATGTTTATTCTATGTCGTTTCTCTCTTTGTACTTTATCCTTAGGCTGAGGTGTCAGTAGTACATTAGCTCGATTCATATCCAGAAACACAACACAGTCGATCCATTCTCATAATGCATACTTATTTTAAATATGTGCAAGCTAGATTTAAAAACATACAGCTATATAAATTTCTTGCCATTACATTCAGGCAAAAACTACATTCAGTGTACTTCACACGTGATTACCCAGTACCACATGTTTGCATACTATATATCCGAAAGTGACGACATTTTGTTCAGTGTCATTATTGCATTAAAATCTATTTTAGATGATCTTGCTAGAACCGATTGACCAACATTTATATAACAGGTAGCCAATCAGAAAGGACTTTGTTGTGCATGCATGAAAAAGTAAGTACTTTTCTGTACAAATATTTAGTTGTAGTAAGACGAATCTCTCAAATTAAGGCAGTCGCATTGCACAAGCCAGGTATCTATAAAAGTATACCAATTACTGCATGAATTTTCGCTTAAGAAATCGTTTGGAAGTGACTGCCTTTCTTGTAGATTCTTTAGGGGAATGACAAAAGAGAAACAGGATGAGGTTTTCTGAGTATTATTTCTGAAATAACTTACTGACTAGCAGTTATTTTACTTAGTGGAAAATGGAATTTTGTCTACAGTTAACTGTAAATGAGTTAGTGAACCTTCAAGTATTACTCACAGATTTGAATGATACGTAGAAGTTAAGCATTAAACAATAAACTACTGGTCTTTATATTCTGTTGTTGTTCTACTGATTTACAGATAATTCCATGTTAGTATATAGTTGTAGATAAAAGTAGTTATTTAATAAAAAATTGCAAGCTCTCCGGGTTGTTGGTTACAGAATGTAGCCTATTGTCAACTTAACGCTATTTTATAATGTTGACACGTGCAAAAGTGAGTTTTTGCTGAAATGCCTGCCGGAAAAAGGACATTGTCTTCAATGTAAAGGAAAGACAGAACTAGTGGATTAAAGACTCCCTGATGGCAGAACAAATCAGCTAAGACACTTTAGCATATGTTTTCAAACATACCAAAAAGGAAAAGATGTATACCATATGGGTGTTTGTAATTACCCCAAAAAGTTGCCTCCTAAGCTTATAGGTAGAATATCATTTTAATACAAGACATTATAAAAATAGAACTCCAAGCCCTGTAAATGCAGATCAAGCTATTGTTTGTAATGTGAAAACATTTTTGGAAAATAATAAACTGAATTTTTAAATATATTTTAGAAATATTTAAAAATAAAATGTGTGTTCTCAAGCTTAAGGCTCAAAAGCACAGCATGGGAATATCTTAACCAAAAATATTTTATTTGTTGAAAGTTTTACAGACAGGGTTCTAGATTACTGAAAATCCAAACACATTTTTGAGAATATGTATGCACATAACATTTGTTTATGTACATAATTGAATATATAATTGCATAAATGCGAAATCATAGGTGTCAGTAGTCTAAAGTACATAATTATGGACAAACTTCATGTTATGACTTTTCTGAAGAAATCTCCATCATTTTTCCCTAACTTTTCAACCTGGGTAAAAATCAGGTACATCTATCTGTTCCTTAACTTGTTTGAACGCTGGAAAGGGTTTGTGGGTGTAAGACTCTGCAAGTAAACTGTGAGGTTCAAAAGTAGTGAATCAAACACTGGGGGAAAGCTCTGTAATAAAATCTGCAGAAGAACAAGCTCAAAAGAATGTGATGTGCAGCAAAGTCTAGATTAGTTTCACATTTGAGGCGTCCGGGTGTAAATAATGGTAACTGACATTTTGCAGTTTTTAGGGAAATGGGTTTTGAATGTTTACAAAAATAATAAAGACCTTACTATAAACTTTAGAATCGTTTATTTTAATATAATTTAAAATGGATACAGATTATGTATAGTATAAACTTTTAATATTTTTGATTCACTTGTAACTATTTTATAAACTAGTTTCAAGCTTTTTATGTAAATAACATTATTTACTTGCATAAATATATCACAATATACTGAAGACTATAATGTTAGAAAATGTACAATTAGATACTTTCACAGTTTTTGAACATATTTTAAACGGAAAACATTCCAAGTCCTTACACAGTTATACAATATTAACAACATCAGCATTATTAAATATTTTCATACATGAAAATAATTTTGCCATGCGCTATTCATATGAGTACTGAAGCGGAAAATTTATTGAATTAGATTACCACCATGTTGAGGCGCCATTTAAAATGGAATATCACCAGGATGAATACGGAATTAGTTTGGGCTTAAATGTTTAATTCATATTCCCAATTGCGACTGGAAAGGATTGATGGTTTAATAGGGGAAATCACTATTAAAAATTCTATAGTATCGATGTTATTCTCATCATGGCTAATGGGAGGGGAAGGATTTTAGTAATTCATTTGGCTACCTCAGGGTGCGCAAGGGGGATGCGGAAGAAGTATTGTTAAGTAAGATGCTTTTGGGACTCCTCATGAGTTCTTCCTTCGGCTCTCCTTTCTTCACTGCTCCCGTATAACCTCCGGAATCCGCCCCTGTTGATGACAAGGGAAATATTCCTTCGCCGCCCTGGCTGTGATGAGATTGGCTAGTTTGTTTTGGGAGACGCCTCAGCGCTCCACGGGTATAAGATGGAACGGGGCTAGTTCAGTTATAACACTCACATTAATAGTTAATCTCTTATAGGGTTCTTTATTTAGCACCCTAATTAAACGATATTCTGAATCGGAATAACCACTACTGTTAAAGTTCTGCTGTGTCTTTCAGCTCTATTGTATTCCCTATGCAACACTCGCGCTCGCCCTGAATTACTGAAAATGTTTCTGGAAGGCGTGAATATATTTAAGTTAGTCTACTTACTTCGCAATTCGTAGTCTATACAGGTCTATCGAGAGAAACAAAAGTTCCCGGATAATGAATATGCACTTCCCGGATGATGTTATATTTCACACAAGGCACGATTCAACAAAATAACTGGCGAAGATTTCTCCTCTAAACAATTTACCAAAGTTATTAATTTACACTCACTAGCCAACGAAGCTCGATTGATGTATAAATTACTTAAGCACTATTCTCATGCACGCTATCAAAAGGAATGTAGTAAAAATGTCTCAATGACTGCCTGATATACTTCTACTGCTCAGACTTCCTAAAACTGTGCGATCTGCTGAAAAACTGCCCACAACTGTTTTTGATTCCCGTGTTCCCTCTTTATTTTTTATTTATTTATTTTTTTAATATCAAATATTCAGTCGGAACGTCCGATGATGCCATGAACATTATGCGTCACCATATTTCAAGTATTATGGAAGCGATTTCTTCCTCCCCATTGGTTTCTGAATTCGCGGCATTTCTGTCATTGGCGAATTATTTCGCCCCTCTAGCGTCACGGTTCCCTGTTCAAAGTTCCCTGACCTAAATTGACGCAACCAACGCATACAACATGGCCTGTCTATATGCTCTTTAGGAAGAAACTAGGGGTCGAACCATGGCAAAAGAGCAACTGCTTCTCCCTTAGTATTCCTTGGAAATTTTCCATCCGAGATTTTACAGTCCGGGTCTGGCAAGAGTCATAAAGTCATTGCGTTCCTGTTCAGTCTCACGTTCCCTCAGCATCCCTAGTAAACATATATTTTATTTTAAGCTTTCTCTTCCGAAAAAAAATATAAGTTAGCTACTAATAGTTAAGTAGAATACGTTATGCATATAAGAAAGATGAAATAATTTATTTATACATATATTGTATTTAAGTACCACCAATCGTGATTGCTATTTATATTTCTCATAATAAGGAACTTTCTGTCGCAATACTAAACAATATTATAAACTACACTATATGCAATTAGTTTTATATTTCAAAGCCCTATAATAGTCTGATAGACCGTGCATCCTTCCTTATACTTATCAACATATAATTCTACTGTGTAATCCATCGCCCTCCATTTCTTTTCTGAAGTTGTTTTTTCTTGAGTACTGATTTTTGTATGTATATGGTACAGCTTTTACAAATTCTACTTTTCTTATCCTTTCCTCTATCGATTATATAAGACACGCCTCTGCTTCTTTTATGCTGACAAACATTTTGAGTACTCTGTGTCTTTCTTTTCTTTGCTCTAGTGACTGTTGTGTCATTTTCCGCTGTATATGCTGTTTCCTTTCTATGAATTACGGGGTTGTCTTCATTAATGGAAACATATGGCGAATAAAAAAAACGTCTCCTGAAACGCATACTACGGCAATGATGTAAGGGATCAATATAATTTGGCATTTCATGTAAATAACGGTAACTGAAATTAAGCTGTAATTCACCTACAAAAAATTTAGCACGAAAGAGAATTCATTTATGCTGTTATATTAGAAACTATACAAAGAAAATGTTGAAACATCGACACATTCATATATATTAACAACTTATTTTAATTCAAAATAAACTTTAATCATGGTAAATGCACAGAGCTTTGGTGTAAACAATGATATCTACATCAGATGACATTGTTTACGTGCTGGCTTGATGTGTGTACATCTTACCTCAGATTCGCTGTTTTATACAGAAGATTAATTATCTGGCACATGTGGAACATAGTCTGGACTCTTATCTGAGCCATTAAACTCAAAATCGCTGTTTGAAAGTCATTGTTTTAATATATCAGCATTATTTCGCACTAGCTGTGAAAACCCCAATTTCCTTCGGGCAGTCATCTTAAAGTAGATAGCATTAATTACGTGAAATTGGCGGTAGATGTCACAACTTTGAACTTTAATTTTTCTGTCATCTTTGCCCCTTTGTAAAATCATTTGGAATACACATACAACATGTTATACACATTTGAGTGCAATCAAAACTCAATTTTAGGAAACATGTCAGTTACCATTATTTACACCCGAACACCTCATTTGACGAATCGGTTTCAACATGTATTAAAAAAATTAAGTTTCCAGTGATTTTAAAACAAAAAAAATCTCATTTAAGTCTCATTCTCTTTTGTCTTTGTAACAACGTTAAAATCGGCAACATTTTTTGCGTTTTTGGATTCAACACTGGCTGCATTAACCAATCGTGTTCGCCAAAAGTGGCACAAAACTAAGGCATTTGTGAAGGAAGCTGTAAAACTACAAAGCTAATTTAATCAACAAAAAAAAAAAAAGAAAAAAAAAAGAAAAGTAATGCTGTCGCCAGATCATTAAAAGAGCAAAAATTTTGTAATAGATGTCACTCGCAAGATTTGATGTTCAGTGTTACTATTGTCAGTTTCATCATCTTTGACTTGCTCACCGCAGCAGCAAAAAATAAATAAATAAATAATAAAATTGACGTGATTATCTTAGATATATAGAAGCATATATTTACTTAACTGTTATTTGGAGAAGATATAAGCACACTTACGTAATCGTGCTCCTCTGGAGGTCATTAGTTTTATTGCCATATGTTTAAGTTGTTTACTGCAGCAAATGCAGTTGATAAACTAGCTTGGCGCAGTAAATCCCCAACTCTTGCACACTGAGGGCCAATCTCACCAATTTCTTACTAAATGAGAATTAACGAATTAAGATTTAAGTTAATTGAGGAAGTTAATTCCCAATTACATCTTTTGCATCTCATCAAACTAAATACGCCATCAATTAGCTAAGTCACTACGGCCTTATGAATTATAGAAAATCCGTGATTTTAAAGGCCATGGACACAGCAAGAAAAGTTCTGTACACTATTTGTACCGGAGAAGGTTATTCATTCGTTTTTCATGATTACACATCAAAAATGGAGTGAAAGAAGAGAGTTTAATGTATAAGAGAGGAAGACGAGGTATAGCAGCGTTCCCTCAATACCCAAATCCTAGAGCAGTTGCTGTACTAAATCCAACGAAATCACCTGCTGCTAAACATGTACTTCCTGTGGCGTTAACTCGTAGTGTACATTGGAGAAATGACTTAATTCTTTAAACGAACAGAATACGCTACTTTCAATTACATTTCGTTTTATGTTGAGTGTTTGACAGTTCAGATAACCAGCTTTCTAAATATGGGAAGACAATAACCTCATTAGTGTAACTGAATGTAACCTACAACATAAAGATTATGTAATATTTACGGCGAAATAATAAAGTTTTGGCATTATTTAAGCGTTATAAAAATTCACATGTTTATCGAGAATTCTAGGTCATATTCTATAGAACTTAAAATATCTAATGCAGAAACTTTACTCAGCCGAAACCGCGTTTGGAAATCTTTTTTCTCCATATATTAAATAAATCTTGCCTTTCAGAAACCGTCCTCAGCCGTCTTGGAATAATGTGATCTTCAAACAGCATATTCAATATTCGCTTTGCCACGATGAAAAGTTAATTGAGAATTAACTGCTTATGTGGGAAAATATACGCCATTTAACTTAATTGGAGTTTAATTACACATTAGCATACAATTGTTGATGGTGATATGTAATACTCTAAATAAAGGAGAATTAAATAGGAATTAAAAGTTACTTGAGCTCGGTGAGATTGGCCCTTAGAGTCGCTGAAAATGTGAAATACTGGTGACAAAGGATGGATTACATATTCTCAGGCTATGTGGTTTGATTTGGTCACTAAACTTTGGTAAACATATTTTAGATTCACATGCTAATTTACACCACACACAGCAAACAGTTCCAAGGAGCACACATTACTTTTGTACATTGTATATACTAAAATAATAATTAATAATATCTACATGTTTGATTCATCGTTCTCACCTGCATCTTACAGTTTCTATCAAGTTTTAAATTGCACATCGGGAAGCATTAGTAAAACGTGGTGCTGATGTGGTGACTTGGATCCGCCAACACTCTACCACGGTGACATACGACTGGGAATGCAGAAATGCGGACTAGCACCAAACTTACATAGCGGTTATCACTACTACTTTATATGTTATAATAGATCAGAGTGACATAGCGTGTCCACTGTGTAATCCTGCTTTGAGTTCGAATCTCGTTTGGGGATGAGCTGTCAGGGTAGTTCTTTTTTTTTTTTTTTCTCTGGGTTTTCCCGTATCCTGCAAAGACGAATGTCAGGCATCTCCCCAACTCATTAGTTTCCACGATCATCTGAGAATATCATCATAATAATCATTTTCCCCTCTTGGCTTGCCCCCAGAAGGTTTTTCACCGAATGGACATAGAATAGAGTACTCTCTCGACAGGCATCCGGCTCCGGTAGCCATATCTCTATAAAAGAGAGACAACAAAAACGAAAAAAAAAATGTTATAATAATGTTCAATTTACACCTCAATTAAAATATTTATCATTGGAGCATGTTCTCAAAAATAACTACCGTGGGTTTTACAACTGCAAATATATAAGATTGAATAGCTGTCACTGTGGATAATGATGTTTGCAAATGAACAAGACTGTAAAGCTAAAGCATTTGTTTGCAACAACGAACTAAGTTATGGCTCATAAGGAAAGGGCGGATTTCTATGACCTAGAACATTAGAAATGCACATATTTATTACTTAAACGTGTTTACCTATGGTGCAAATCAGTCACAAACCTGATGTAATAATTTAAAGCATGTATTCAAATTTTTATGAACTACCCCACGTCAAAGTAACCGATATGAACATAGAAGCTATTGGCAGATAAAAAATGAAAAATATGCCAATTAGTAATTAAATTTTCATAAAATAATTAGAAAAATTTAATCTATACTTCTAAATATAACAGCTTATGCAACCTGTCACCAAAAATAAATTATCTGCAGTAAATGCTGGCTCAAAATCTTCACAAATTAATCTTTATATGAAAAAAGAATGTCATTTATTTTGGAAAAGGAGGAATAACCTGCCTTAGACAATAGTACTCGTTTCAGTTTTTCACTTTTGCAGTTTCACACAATTCTATGAACTCTAAACCTCTGTTTATTAGTATGACGGCATAACCTTGCCCCCTCTCACATTCTTTTGCAGAGCTAAAGACAGAGCATATCTATGAATCAGTATTATTATTATTTTAATAATAAT
The DNA here is from genome assembly GCA_030762175.1 of Metallyticus violacea. Taxonomy (NCBI): domain Eukaryota; kingdom Metazoa; phylum Arthropoda; class Insecta; order Mantodea; family Metallyticidae; genus Metallyticus; species Metallyticus violacea. Next base: position 293,715,017 of record CM060846.1, read on the forward strand.
AATAATAATAATAATAATAATAATAATAATAATAATAATAATAATAATAATAATAATAACAACACATTGAATATTTTAAATCAGCGTGACAAAATTAGAAACAGAGAGGAAAAAATCAAAAGAAATAAATGTACACAATATTGTCTGTGAAATATCAAAATAACAGGGAATGCAAAAAATGCGCTAATGAAACGTATTGGTCTCATTCTTGGAATTTGAAACGCTCCCTCTGCCAAAACGGATCAATATCTCAGGTAGTAGTGGCGGAGGTAAAGCGTCCATCTCTTTCTGGCTCTGCAACCCGAGATTCTAATGCTTCACATGTACACAGCATGGTGCTTTAATGCTCTAAAATTTGTCTCTTTTTCTACAATTATTAGTACTAAGAATAATAGGTTGCAACAAGCTTCATAGAACTTAGTTTACAGAAAAAAAGTTTCACAGTTTTAGCTTCACGATTGAAAACCCGTTCAAATAATTTTTGAGAATATTCCGACCAGTTATAAACAACGAAATCAATAGCTTTCACTAAATATGAGAAGGAAAAGATGTTAGAGGTTAGAATCTTGGAATAAGCTCTTGTATACTCTTCAAAAACCTGTATTCCAAATACATTAGACGAACTTTTTATTTCTACTGTTACTGAACCACGAGCCAAAACCCCAATACAGAAAAAAATGACTTCCATCGTCGCCAAATTCTGCCATTAGCAAACACGACAATTTTACGCATTATGTTTTCAAGATGACTTTATTTATCATTAAAAATATTTCGATGTGTGTTAACAATCTGGAATTATTTACAAACAGTATTTCTCATATGCAAACGAAATGTAAAATAATTTGAATTTGGCTTACATAAAATCATCCATGTACAAAATATGATTAATCAACTATTGCCCATTACCGTTTACTGCAGTGTAATAAGTAATGAAATAAATGCAATAATTATAACAACAACAGCATGCATAAACAAGAATAACTTAATCCAATATTTTTCACTAGTATAACATGCATAAAAGTATTTTAAGCAAGTTTACTGCAGTGCAAATTTAATGGATCATTTAAACATACATGCATCTATATACATATTTGGCTTTGGCTTTTGTACAACCACACAAATATAAAACGGTTACTCATTTTTATCTAATTACAGTGCCCTCTACAAGCACAACAAACAATTTTAACCAAGCTACTGGAATATAAAATCTAATTCAAAATACAACTTACTTTATATATGTGTTAGAAAAAGTTTTGGTGCATATTAAGAGCTCTGCTGAATATGTAATTTCATTTTCATAAGAACATTTCAATTGTTGTTATGCAAAATTTATTTTACCATCTTTCTCTATATCTAACACCTAATCCCAAGATCGCGGGTTCAAAACCGGCCAGGACCGATGGATTTTTCGGGCGTAAAAATCCTAAGTATGGCTTCCTTCGGAAGGGAAGTAAAGCCGTGGGTCCCGTGTCGTACATTTACGGCGCGAAAAAGAATCTAAAGCCTGAAAGAGAGGCCTCTGAGCAAAATTTGTCGGCCGTTTCACGCCCTGAGTTGAATGGGAAGCTGATGACCTGAGATGTTAAAGAACGTCCATAAATAAATTAATAATAATAATAATAAGAAGAAGAAGAAGAAGAAGAAGAAGAATTTTATCTAAATCATAGTTTATTAGTAAACTTTCCTTGATAGCGTTTATTAATAAAATTCCTCTTTCAATGTGCGAGATATTATTATTATTATTATTATTATTATTATTATTATTATTATTATTATTATTATTATTATTATTAGCAAGGTAACTCATTCAATTATCCAATTTGCTCTGTCTTGTCACATTTTAACTCCTTACTTCTACTGCACACCAAAATCAAAATGCTCAGGAAAGCACAAGTCTTTAAATAAAAAATTTGCTAACTTCCAAATTAATGAACACCATAAGCAAAATGGACATAGATGGTATAGCATCATATTTATCATATGTTTTAATGAGACGCCTCTTTAAAAATCCTATCAATCACTTGCTGTAGCTTACGTTGAGTAGTGTTGGCTATTTCTGGCAATATATTGTTTCAGTTCTTCCAGAGTATGTGGCCTGTCTTGTATATTTTTAAATTTATCCCAGAAATGAAAGTCGCAAGTGTTTATGTCTGAAACCGAGAATATCACAAATCTTATAAAAACTGTTATTCTGAAAATTCATTCTAATTTATCTCACCTAAATATTGGCGGTATGAACTGCGGCGGTTTTGTAAAAAGAAATTAATTAATGCGAAATCACGCCCCTAGAGATTTATTCCCTAAAAAATAGGCCAAAATAGTATTCACACATGTCAAAGCTATTTCATATGATTTTAACCTTTGCAGTCTAGTAGCGTTTTGTACAGAGTCATAAGAAACGCCTGTATGTTGTAAAATATGTCTCAAGTGATATTTGTGGTAATTATACAAATGATGATTTCTTATACTGAACTCTACTAATGATCTGAAATTTATTATAAAGATTATGGGATTGTTGTACGGTTTAAACCTTTTATGTCCAGGAAGTTTTCATCAAACCATCTTGTAATTTAACGTGCTGACTGAATTAACACACATAAATCATAAATATATGAACTTTGTTCAATAGTAAAACACATAGTCAGTCCATAATTCACTTCGTGATTAAATACAGAACAAAACGCATCACTCGTAATAACTTAACTAAACTAAATCACTAATAGATCACACTGATAGCCAGAAGCTAGTGTGACCTAGTTCCAGTCAACGGCTGGAAACACTTGGTGCACACGCTCAGTGGGAGAAACATCTTCAGTTGGTTCATAGTTCATTGGATCGACGCGTGTTTGTTTAGATTGGGCTGACCAACTTGAAAAACTGGATGAAAACTCTAAAGGTAAATAGGAATGGACAAAATATATCGATTCATTTATTAAATTGAAATTGAAAGCGAAGGTGATAAATGACTGGCATTCATAATGGTCAAATAGTGCACACAGCCCAAAATACTAAGACGTTCTTTCAAACTATCTTCGATGAATTAGAGCCGTCATCTATAGTAGTATAATTATTACAGGACATGGATTATTTAAGTGACTTTTATAGACACTGCAAGCGATTATTCATGTATCTGTGAACTCCTACACAAACAGATATAAAATATCTTAGAATATATAAGGCATCTTTCACACGAACGTTGACATTTTTTTTTTAAATTAGAGGGATGTTTAAAAATGTTTCTACAGTTATTTATTATTGAAATTTTAAGACGCTAAAAAATAAAGCATTTTAGTTGTTTAATGCCTATGCTTTAAGCTGTAGCCCTGGATTATATTTATAAATTATAACTTCTTCTGGAGATTCAACAACAATAATAATAATAATAATAATAATAATAATAATAACAACAACAACAACACTTGTTTAAGACAAATTCGGGATATGAGTTTAAGTGACTCATATACACTGTCGCAATATCAATGCCTATTTGTGAAGATTTGCTACCTTTTAGAGCATTTTAAAATGAATATATGCATTTGAATTTTATGATAGTTCTCTTCAATTAATGTCTATGAGTTAAGATGTTATTACATAGCTCCTTTTCATGTTTAATATTAATTTTGTAGATTGTTCTGAAGCAGTATAACTGTAAATGCAAAATAAATGATTAGGCATATTTGTTCAGGTTAAGAAAGTATTTTGAGTTCAATTATTATATAAAGAAGTCAGAATTTGTTTTTGTTATGTTTTTTCTTACTTCTTTGCTATTTATGTCTTCACTGTACTAAAGTTGAATTGCAAGTAATCCCTTCGGGTGTGGATTCCCTGGGAATACAATAAAATTAGTAAGAATATCGGCGCATTTTAATCCTGTAAGCATAGAAAAATGTTTAAACTTGGCGTTTATATTAGGACTAGCAGTTAGTAGCCAGATAAATTGTTTTATTAACAAAATTTTTCATTAAAATTAATTTACAGGTGCCGTGAGTTTATAATGTCTAGAACTTATTTCTTAACCATCTTTCAGTTTATAAAACAGTCATATACACTACAAAGCTTGCAGAACATGTAATATTGTAAAAGTGAGTCGTATTTGAAAATAAAACCTTTCATTTTTGTTATACAAAACGAGATTTACAGTAAAATATATACAAGCGTATTTCAGAAAATTAAACTTGCCGAACATTTAATTTTTCATTCAAAACAAAATGAAAGAAATGAAATGTATTCGCTGTATTTCTGCAGGGTACTAGACCAATTATATAAATATATTGCTATTAAATAAAATTGCTTTACCGATAAAATAAAAACAAAAAGGAAATGAAGAAAAAATATAATAAAATTACAGAGTATAATGTTTTGAAAGATGGCCATGTTATTTTACATGTGTAATAACGACATTTTTAAATATTTAATTCTGTAATAAAGCAGCTTTTTTAAAAAAATGAGTATTTTTACTTTGAAAGTTGAGATTTAAAAGTCAATTGAATTTGCACTGTGCTACATAAACTTTCATGTAGCCATCCTTATTTTTTTAAAGTGTAACTTTTGTTTTTAAAAATTAATTGTTTTGTTAATATATATATATATATATATATTATTTAGCAATAGACGCTTCGCTTATTATTATTAAATATTCCTAAACCCATTATTGTTTAAACTCAACAAAAAAAGAAAAGATGAAATTATCCCCGCAATCCCAAAGTAATTTACGCTAAACATAAATGCAACTAATTTATAAATTATAATAATGTCATCTTTAAATTCATTATTTTATTGAACAAATTTTCTTCCAACATAGTTATAATTTGCAATTTATATAATATATAGTGCACATATTTTCCTTGAATTTAAAAAGTTATATACTTTTTTCTTCTATGTATAGCTGTTCCATTACTTTTAGGAGTGGAAATATTAAGTTATATTTATTATTAGCCGTAGGAAGGTGAAGGAGCTCAAGAGCTGTAGGTGTGTTGGATACCATGTTAAAAATAAATTGACGCAGGTTCGGGTAAATCTGAGAATTCTGGCGGTACACAATCCTAACTGTAGATGTTTCGTTTTCTTGACACGAAACGTCTCTCCGAAAATGGCAAACCAATGCAACCATTTCCGGTCCGTACAGTGGTCTATTGTTTTCACTTACTGTGATTGCTACAGAGGTAGAGTCGGGACGCACAAGGACTTGTTGATGAGTTACCTTAGCAGTGATTTCTTCTGTCGTTCAAGGGTAAGGTAGCCAAGTCATGCGACCTTTTCGTATTCTCACGATATTTAGAGTACAATTTTGCTCTCTTTCTTTTATTTCCTCAAAAACCTGCATACATGGATTTCAATGCAACATACCTGCAATTAACAGCACTTTTTTTTTTCTTTTGGGTAAGAACAAATTCTGAAATATGTCAACTATATTATAATCTTTACATTCCGTTGTCCTAATATTCCCATAACATTTAATAAACATATATGCAAAAAATTTAAAATGTAAATTAAAATATCCGAATCCCTCAAAACCTTGAATCAGCGAGAGAGCTTAATAAAGCTGTATTATTTACAATTCGGATATAAAAAGCACGTCCTTGCTTTATGGGTGTTTTTTGTCAAGTCGCATTATAATCCCTTACGCCATATAGATTTTTAAATAGTCTAAAACACTTTTATATGGACAAGAATCTTGCCATTTAATTTGAGATAAGATTTACATCAGGGTGATATTACAATGTCAAATAATATTAAAAAAGAACTCAAACAGGCTCCGCCATGTGTCAAGAGACATAATTTAATATATTAATATATCAAGTTATAAACACTAAATAACTGTGAAGAACTAACATATCAGATACTATTAATTTGGAATCAGAGTCAGAGGCTCGACCACGGAACTTTCGCTTACCGTACAGAAGCTCTTACCGTCTTAGCTACTGCCCTGTCCGGCCACAGTCGCGAAACTCTCCAATACCCTGGGGATCTCTAAGTTTACTTCGATACAGAGGCGTCTCGAAACCATTCAGAACTTGTAGTTTAGGTTTGATAGTTACCACACTATTACGGTTAAATTATATGAAATGTGATTTTTCCACAAGGGCTTAGGCTAAGGGTTGGAATCGGGGTCACGGCCGGGACTCGAACCATGAATCTTCTGCTTACCGTACCATACTCCTTACCATCCTCTGCTCTGTAGGACTACTATATAAACTACTTTCACTATGCACTTAAATATATACGAAATGCTCTATAAATCCTGCAATACAGATAAAATATTTAATATAGAGAATACAAAATATACTAATGTTAATTTAAATATACCTCCGCAGCAGTGAAAGTGTTGTTATATATTAATACACTTGATTAGTTTATATGTATGTACAATGATTGAAACATTCCTTCCTGTTTGTAGCTCTCTCTGAATGATACCGTAAGAAGTGAAAATGAATAAGACCAGGAGCATTTTTATAACCTGTTAATATTTGAGGTTACAATTCTTTTCAGAAAATCTTTATATAATATATTTAATTGTATTACGTAAACTTGTGAAGTCTTAACTTCAATCGTATAAACACAATGAGTCAAAAATAAAAATAAAGGCGGCACATATTTGGAAGTTTATGCCTTCCAAAATTACTTCCATTTATTACAATTAGAGATCAAACAATTGCTTCGGAAACAAGATATCGGCTTGGGCCTGAAGCGAGTTAAGAGTGCATGACGTCAGAAGTAAGGATTAGAGTTCGTGGCTGTATGCCAGAAACCTGCTGTTGTTTACATCGTAACGCTAGGTAAACTTGGGTAAGCTACACTATATGATTGATATTGATATATATGCGAGGTAACCTCGCATTCATGGTAGGAAATTTTACATCATTAATTTAAATCCTTATCCTATTAAAATAAATAGATAATCTGGATTAAGGAAAACTACATTTAAATTTTAATAAATTAAATATTTTCGTTTGTTTAATTTTGATTTTTATAGAGTTAAGTTTTGTATTAATATAAAACTTGGGTAAGGGAGACAGCATTCCGAGTGCCGTGGGGAGATCTGATGTGGAATCTTGGGTGCCCATCTTATTGAACCATTTTTCTTTGAGGAGTACCTAACAGGAGCAGCTATCTGCAACTTCTCCGCAATGAGCTCCGACTGCTACTAGAGAATGTACCACTGTAGGAGCAAATAACGATGTGATTTCAAAACGATGGTGCTCCACCGTACAAGTTCGATGATTGTCTGCAATAATATGAATGCTGCATATCCTGGTCGTATTGAATAGGAAGAGAAGAACCAGCCTCCTGGCCAGCCAAATCGTCAGATCTAACACCTCTTGATTTTTTCCTCTGGTGTTATTTAAAGCAACAAGTTTATGCAGAGGTGCCGGAAGATTGAGAATCTTCGCTAACATGTTGCGGTGGCTGTAGATCCATTACACCTGGCATGTTACACTGACTCAGAATTTCCATGCCATAGAGTGCCCAGGTTTGCATTAACAAAGAAAGTTATCTGTTCGAGCACTTCCTTAGAAAAGTTAAGTTCGGACAGTGTTAATTCACCGGTAATTTGAAACAAGTAGATCAAATGTGTATAATTCTTATTCTATCTTCATCAAATGTACTTATGCTGCGTTTAAACACTTACCTACCTACTTACCTATCTACCTACCTGTGGCTTATCAGCAATAAAGAAACGCTGAACAATAATTTAATATTAAGTACAAATAAAATTAAAAATAAGTGCAATTAAAACGATTTTCACCATGATGATTCTATGAATGTTACAACACATTAAAAAATAAGTGCTCAAAATTGACTCGAACCACCTTTACTGCAGACGCACTTTCTACCAACCACACACTCGTTCCAGTTGAGATATTTAGGAGCATGTGAGTTTGACAGTCAAGTTAACATAATATGAAGTATTTGCTTGTCACAGTATACATTTCAGTTGTGCAAACACTTCGTTGGTGTCAGCTGTCTATTTACAATCCACTAAAGGTCGATATTGTAACGTCTACCATATTTTTAGTCATTTTGCTAAGTGTACAACCAAAGATATCCAGGTTACAGAATTTGCGTAGATACCATTGTGACCGAGGTTTTCATGTCACAGAAAAATTGCGAATTGCATAAAAGTGCAAAAGTAGGGGTAGCTGACTCGCGTGGCATGTTGGCCTACTAATTATATATACCTACAAATAATGGATGTACCTAGTTCGAGGAATTGTGAATATTGGATAGCTGCATGTGATGAGTTGAGGCAATAAAATTTACATTAAAACAATCAAACTTAATATACCGGTGTTCCAGTGAGAATAAATACCGGGATAAGAAACGAACGGGTTGAAGCCGGCGAGTCCTCTCTACCTACTTCAGGAAATATATAGTGAATTAGAATATTAAATGGGATACGCTGCTGCATGGACGAATTTTATTTAGTGGGAAAAGAAATTCCTACATATCCAAAACTTTATATGCTATTCGAAAAAGAAAGAATTGTATTTCCTTAAGGGTTCGTTCTCTGAGCTGAGTTCTTAAAGATATGAGCTACAAATGGAAAAAGTGCCAAAATTAAAGGAAAAGCCAGAAATAAATGGAATGGTGCTGTAAGCAATAGGCCGCTTTAGGGAACAGATCGTAATATGTATGTGTGTATGTATGTATGTATGTATGTATGTATGTATGTATGTATGTATGTATGTATGCATGTATGTAATAGCACAATATTATATATAATGTAATATATTGTTTTTGCTTTCCTAGTTCTTGTTATTTTAATTATATTTTTCTAGGAGTATATTTTTATTTTTAATGTATATCATATAAATGAAAAATAAAGTAACTCCATGAGCAATGTAACTAAAATAACAATAAGTAAAGAAGCAGAAGAAGAATAAAGCACTTAATATTTCCATATAATCGCTATATTTCAAACTTCTTGTGTTCTTCAAAGGCGTCGGTCCTGGTGGTGTAGTCGTAACCATACTTGCCTTCTAAACCCAAGATCGCGGGTTCAAACCCGGCCAGGATCGATGGATTTTTTCGGGAGTAAAAATCCTAAGTATGGTTTCCTTCGGAAGGGAAGTAAAGCCGTGGGTCCCGTGTCGTACATTTACGGCACAAAAAAGAATCTCCAACCTGAAAGAAGAGGCCTCTGAGCAAAATTTGTTGGCCGTTTCAAGTCCTGAATAGAATGGGACGCTGGATACCTGTGACGTTAAAGAGCGTCCGTAAATAAAACAAATAAATAAAAAAAATTCTTCAAAGGCTAGAAGAATTTCATTTGTCTTCTTGCCTTTGAAGAAGATAATCAGATAATTGGTATAACTTGAGTTGTTCAAAGGCAAGAAGACAAGTGAAAATCTTCTTGTTTTTGAAGAACTGGAGAAGTTTTTGTAATTATCTTTGAATACCAGCTGTTTTATCCTTTTTCTGCGTATTTGGTTCTTGTTATTTTAGTTATATTTAGTTATATTGTTATTTTGTTATTTTAGTTTTATATATATATATATATATATATATATATATATATATATATATATATATGACTTGGATGAACAATAATTTAACAAACTGAAAATGCTGGCAAAATCTAAAAGTCAACTAGGCGTACTGAATAAGCTAAATTTCGGTAACCCTCTTATTATCGTGGATGTAGAATCCAAAATTGTGTATGTAAAGAATTCATTAATAATTTTTCAAACAGGCAAAAGCTCGGGAGATTATCATGGTCAAATGAATTAGTTTCTTTCCAACCTCCCACAGGAAAGTGTTGTGGTTATGGATAATCCTTAGTAACATTCAGGGGAAAATAAAAACCCTTTTTCGAAATACGCCGTAAAAGAAGAGATGAAAATACGACCTCAAAATAGCATTCCTCCTTCGTCAAGAGACATGAGAATATCTAAATTCTACATATTTGTAGAGTTAAATGGCAAGAAAATGTGTTCTGTACTGACGAAATATTAAAATTCCATAGCCATGAATTATAAATGTGGAAACTGAACCTCATTGAGATTGCGTGGTCCAAAGTAAAAATCTTGCTAAGGAAACAAAATGTTAGTGGAGAAATTATTATGCAAGCGTTACTGATACATATATTTATGGCTTTTTCTTCCTTCACTCCTGAACATAGTCCCCGACTTCTGTTAGATATATTGGGGGTAGGGGGCAACCTCCCTTTGTGATATTTGTTAATACACACGTTAGCAATATTATACACAACACAACGTTTATAAACATTCACCCCGCTGTAATTAAAAATTAAAGCAGACAATTAATATGAAGTAACAAGTCTATGATATATAGTGACCTGTAATTAAGTCTCTGAATTTGTTCAATTATATTTTATTAATTCGCTATTAAGTTAGGAAGTACTAAGCATATCAACTTCAGTCTGCAAGGGGGCAATGTTTTCTAAACACAACATAACACAAGCACAGGTTCTGTTTACGATAATTGCGCTATTCGTGAACAATGCATTCCTCTGACACATTGACTTATCAGCACATTGCTCTGACTAGCCATCTCTCCAGCTTCCAATAGTTCTGTAAATGTTAACCAATATAAAACGCTTTAAACATTCTTGATGTTATGGTTGATTAACGATGTGATTTGTGTATTATATTTCTGGTCGCTTTTGAACATTCTGCGTATAAGCTAATTTATTTTAGGTATATAAACAATTAATTCATAATTCAATTGAAATTAATGGGATCTGGATAAAGCATTTCAAATGCTAGTCCGGAATGGCTTTTTATGAAAATAAGAAGGCACTTTTATGACGTAATCCATAACTTACTAAATAATGCTTTAACGCTTTCACATGTCTGAAAAAATCTATATTTTATGAAATATTTAAATTGTTTTACAGGTGTGTACAACACTAAGATGACAAAATTAATAAGTGTTGTTCATTAGTTTTATTCTATAAAGGTAATTTTTAAATATAGCAACACTATTGTTTTAAAGGAAAGTTATACTAATTGAAAAATTAGACAATTCGAGTTATGATGATTCCTGGTTATAATGAGGTGCTTAAACAAAATCAGAGAAATGTGACAATCACTGAGAGAAGTGATTGTAATTGTGTACGTTTTGAGATATTCTTTAGATGAGAAAAAGTGGTAAGCATCTAGAAATGTTATAGTAGTATTACAACTTCCACAATAATGGCTGAAAAAAGCTTTGATTAATAAATTTTCTCTTTTAGAATGTCTCCTGAAAATCCCTGATTAATAGTAATAAAAGACGAAACTATTCTACGGTATAATCAAATGATTAATACGAGAAAAGTTATCTGGTATATTTTGTCGTATTTTGTTTTGTTAATTAGTTATAGGTATTTGTTTATATCCTGCAGTATTTCTACTCCTGGAAAAGATGAATGCTAAGTAGCCTTGGGCGGCAATGGATTCAGTGCAAATTTGCATTCATCGCCTCGAATACCTAGATATTTTTAATAGAATATTAAACAATTGCAAAAAATATATATACACATCTGTACACTTTCACATGAACATAGACGTTGAACATTAGCCGGCGGGGAAGCATACTTTGGCATCGCAGTCTCTCTTTGTGCCTGCAGTTAACTGCCGATGCAAAGGATGAGTGTGAGGGAGGTTCCGCGTGGTGACTGACAGACGCGAATGAGGTTCTTAACTTGTTTCCAAATAGAACATCTCGACGCCTGTGGTGCCCCTCTTCAAGGAAGTTCACTCAGACTCCGGGGCAAAAACCTTTCCCAGGCTCCACCTTCGCCCTGGCACTTTCGACAGAATCGACGGAATGAAGTGATATGAGATGGGAGAGAATAAAATTCCTAGAATGTAAATAACTATTGCAGAGTTTGCTTAAGTCACCAGTGAAACTAAGAAAGGGGATGGGGGGAAGAAAAAGAAACACAGAGTGGGAATTTTACCCGAACCTGCAGAATGCGTGTCTAAGGCGTTATCTCATAAAGTCAAGAACTTAATTGAAATGGTAATATTTATTGCTGGCATTCAATTCCATGTATATAACGCACAAATAATCTGAGCAAAGTACCTTCTGCAAGCTCCTGAATATCCCAGCTTTGTTCCGTTTGTTTTAAGCTGCCGAAATGTGTCGGAGTTAATAGCGCTCGCGTTCAATATTTGAACTGGGAAAGCACCCAGTTGGTTGTTGTCAGTCAATTAACGGACGGCTTGCAGAGATAGAGGAAATAGCCACAGAATTCTCACGACTTAACCGCATGTTTCCAGCTAATAATTAAATGATTACGAATTTCTAGTTACTTCACCTTGAAACTGGGAGGGGATGGCGTATTATCCCTGCAGTGAATCGGACCTACGTAGAGTAAACGTACATTTCCATAAATTTTACACATTCCAAAAAGCTATAAAGGATGCGTTGCTTAATACGAATGAACTCGCTAAGATTAGGCTATTTCCACACCCTGGCGGACCATACCTATTGCACAAAAAGATACCAAAGAATTATTTAGACATGAAATCACCGGAAATTTTGCCTAGGGACCGCTTTTTCCAAGTATGGAATTCCACGGCTTAAAGTCCATAAATTTAACACATTCCAAAAATTATAAAGGATGCGTTACTACTCGCTAGAATGAGAAACTTCGCTAACTTTGGAAGATTGGATTGGATTTTTAGGGACAGGCAGAATATATCTGTTTTTTGTCTTGCTCAATGACTGGCCTTTTGTGCACACAAGTGATAATATTTACGCTTTCCATTTTTCTGCTGCCCCTTACTCTTAGATCACCCTATGTTGAACTTGCTTGACAAATACGTCCCGTTATGTTTTGTCAGAGTTGCGTCTTTTTTTTTTTTTCAAGGTTACTTCACGGCTATTTTTCACCCTCGCTAACAGTATCTGTTATTCATTTTTATGGTCTGGTTCCTTCAGCTTTGGAGGGTCCTATTGTGTAAGAGGGAAAGGCCAAGGTCGTGAGGTCCAGTCTTTATATTCTAGCCAAAGTTACATATATTGCATAAATGCCTTCTACTGAATTTTTATGCATGTCTAAAACTTCTAATTTAATTAAACTAATGATTGATAAAGGCATGTTTAGAATTAATTAATGAATCCTTAATAATTATGTAATAACTTATATTAACTATTTTAATTCTGCTTCACACCACGCAAAAGAACCTCAAATTCGAAAGAAGACGCTTCTGAGCAAAATTTACCTGTCGTTTTGCGCTCTGAATGAATGAGACGCTGATGATTGAGATATTTTAGATGTTAAAGAACATCCGTAAATAAAGTACATCAACACTTCTGGAGAACTTGAGCTGGAGAATTTCACTTCCAGAATTATGTTATACCCTCGACCAGGTTTTGAGCTCGCGAACCACGTTCCAGAGTAGAACGGGACAATTATAATGCAAGTTTCTAAATTGTCATTTCTTTTTCAGAGAGAGTAATGTTAAGAAACAAGGGGAAACTACTTTAGTACGGGTATCATACAACATTTTTTTTTCTACGGTAGCAAAAGTTTTGCTTAAATAAATATTTTAAGATGGAGAGGTTTTAGAATCACGATTACATGCTCGTCTAACTAAATCGACCATAATCAACCAAGATATTAGAAAAAGTTTAATGCTTCATGCAAGCAATTATTACTATAAATGTAATTAGTGAATAATATAGCGCAAATATGAATATGCATCTTAAATTTGTTACATTATGTGTTAGGTGTAATACTTACGTAATAAAAATATCGAGGTAAGTAATTAATTTCGTAGTAAATTAAGTTAGTACATTGCAAATGGTATTCTGTTTTGCTTCGTAAACTTAATATCACTGCTTAATGTAACTAATTGATTTCCTTAGGCGCAAGAGTTTTAAACAATTACTTTAGGCACTAACAGCAATTGAGCAAATTGCAACTTTGTACATTCTCGTGGAAAAATGTTTTTTTCTAAATTACACTTTATAGTTCGGTTGTAAACATGTGTCCAAATGTAAAATCGGGAGTGTTGTCTGTGCAGTGGATGAAATAACCGATTCTGTAATTAGATTGCAAATAAGATACTCAAATATAAGCTCTAACATAAGTAATAAACAGAATGTCTTATTTATCTTGTTCCCCCAAGATGATTTTTTTCTGAAACTTCAAATGAAAAATTGTTTCAAAGTAAAGCTTTTAACATCATGGAGTTGTTCCTGCTGATGGTATACTTTTATATCTTTATTAATGTGAGAGATATGGGATATAGATTCGCTTTTTAAATGATGCCATGTAAATAGTAGTATTTACACACTTTTGACCTAATGAACCTTTGCATTCGTCAAGTTATCAATTTAATTTCTCGAAGAATGCTAAGAAGGTTAATGGGTAGGTTCATAAGAAGATGCCAGAAATGCATGGAAAATTAAGGTAGGCAACTTCTTTTGTTAAATATCGTGTTTCAAAACTTATAGTTTTAGAATGCATGTGTAAAATAAGGCTCCTTCATTTGGATATTCAGATAATATAATAACATAAATCAAACTTTTACATTGCTACATTGTCCTGATTAGTTGAATTTCAGTGCATGTTATTCCGTATTTGTAAACAATGTATGAACAAAATAGTCTAGAAAATAATGCGGCTTTACTATTTAGCATACATTTCACAAAACCCGAGATAGCGTTTTTTCTGCATGAACATGAGAGATGAGTGTGGTAACATCCGTTTAGTCAGGTGTGCTTAACTTTGCAAACTGATAAGCAACTCTGGTACAGCACTGCAAAATATGTCTTGAACATTGGAAAACCGATGATAGCTGAGGCCTGCAATTTCTATCTTGCACAAGCTAGAACAATTGTTTTTTCGTTTATTCCAACACATTCATGATAAACGTTAACTTTTTGTTTTGTTTTAGAAATTAGTATTTATTGAAATTATTAAAATATTACTTAATCTAAATATATATGTTTCAATGACTCAAATACTGCTAGAATTTGGGTTTATTTTTGGAAGAAAACAAATTTCAAATGTCATACTGTGTGTTTTTATTTGTATTCACAATAATTTTGTTATATTTGTGCCCTGCTTGACTTTTTCTCTGCTCGGTTCATGTATCGTTTGGCTTCTCATTTTAAAGTAACTTGTATATTTGTATGTTTCAGTCGTATATGCGCGTGCAAACTTTATTTTAAGATAACAAATAAAAAGAGCTTTAAAATTTTTAATTAAAATTTATATACAATGTTTATACAGTACATCCTTTGAGGAATGTATTTGTGGATCTGTTTCTTTTCAAAAATATTGGCAAATATTTGCGGAACTTGCCAACCTCTGAGAGAAATCAGTCTCTTGTGTGATATGGCATGCCTTCTGGCTGTGAGTTTAAACCGCTATACATTTTCATGTGCCCTCGTGAAACCTGATGTTATTGCGCTTCTGCTTTGATCACGTAAATTGCAAAGCCACCCGTCTGGGCCGGATGGATGGATGGAAGGAAGGAAGGAAGGAAGGAAGGATGTAGTGTGAGATTGCTTCTACTACTCCCTCACTCTTCATCTATACTATTTGTTTCGAAAACCTGTCTTATTTTAATGTATGTTAACCCTTGGCCTTTCTGTTCATTAGTGGCACATCGAGCTGCTTTTATTAATTTAGCATGTCTGTGTAATGCAATTATTCGTTGCTCTCATGAAATTCGACATATATTCAGTTCACTTAGATGGTTATTATTAATGACATAACTCTACAATATTGTGTGATACTAAATGATCTGGTGTTAAACCAATTATGTTAGGAAATACATAACTAACATCTATTCACTATTCATGTATTGAATTCATGTCACAAAATGAGAGATGGTAATTTTCAGAAAATGTAGTTAGGTGAAACTTAACTGTGGTGATACTTATTTGCAGTTTCAATGATGCCTATAACTAGCTAAAATCTAGTTTAGATTTACATTGAATATGACTGTATTTAATGCTTAACTTGAAAGGTTCTCTATTTATAACTATCATTTTTTCTCCATTTATGGACAATTCTTTTCCTAAATTCTACCCTAGTCTACTTGTATAATAATATAATTACACTTGTACTAATGAAAGTATGCTCTACTTTTATTTGTATTGTATTATATCCTACTTTCAGCTCTATGTAAAGTCTATTGTTTTTACTTATTTATAAAATGTCTTCTAGAATGTTCTTGATTAAGACTCTTTTTTCTGTTGACCATTTTGCTCCTTTGCTAATCACACTATTCCTCGTTCCGTTCTCCGTTTTAATATGTACAGTTTACCAGAATATTGTGGTGGGTGAAGGTGAAATTGGAAGTTTAACTGTTAGTGGGATGTACTGAGGTATGCAGTTTCGTACGGGAGTGAACACTGAATGCAATTGTTTGTTGGTGATTTATATAGTATACTAAAATTTAAAAGGAAAATCATAGATCTAATTATTATATTCTTGAACGAGAGTTTATTTATGATTCATATATTCATATAGAAACCGTTCGTGCTGTCAGATTATTTCAAGAGAAATTCCGGGTGTGGGAGTTCCAGACCTTACTACAATTACTCATAACATGTTAACAAAGTTCATGAAACAGGAAAAGTATTGAAGATTAGAAGCAAAGAAGACAGCGTACAGTGCTCCCCAGCAAACGAAAATGTCCCACACTTCTAAACAAGTGTCAATCAAGTTACTCAAGTTTGTATAAAATTTCTGTGATGTAGGAGGTTAAACCGAATGATACTGAAGCCAGGTGTAGAGGTGTTTTGAATATATTTGCACTTAAATGCACGACGGAGAAATTTATTCTAAACTCATTCTGTTTTCCGAAAAAGTTCGATTCCATTTATAATGGATATGTTATTTCGCTGCCGATATCGGGAGTTCCGAAAAACTTGATGAATTCTATGGGAAACCTCTTCATGACCAAAATATGGTAGTAGGGTGCGCAGTTGGAAGTGGCAGAAAAGTTGATCCCATAGTTTAAGTAAACAATAGTCATGTATCTTTGTAAATATGTAATTAATGCTGATAATTAAAGGGAAACTTATTATGCACCATTTTCAGCTGTATTCTGTAACTCCAAATACAACCAGTGTATTTCTGCGGGCAGTTCTCGGTGTGTTTGATTTTAGAGTTATTGTTAATAATTAGCGAGGGAACATTTTGTAGCATAGATGTGAATCATCAACCATATAGTGTACTCTGAATTCTGCCTAGCGTTCCAATGTCAACACAACTACTGCTTCATTGCAACCGCTAACTCTAATCCTCTCCTTCTGATGTCATGTACCTACTTTAACTTGTGTCAGACTCATGCTGATAGCTTGTTTCCAAAGGAAATATCACCATCTATAGTATTAATACACGATCTGCTCTATACCCCCATCTAACCCTCTGCAATTATTATTCCTGGGGAACATTATAGTCCAAGAAGTAAACGACAAATGGACACACCTTAGGCGAACTGAAGAATAATATCAACTAAATATAACTCAACTTCTGAACGGAAACTAAAAGGGAAGCAGTTGCCAAAAGTAATGTGAAAAATAAAAGCAAGCAGTTACATCTCGTAATACGAACTGGAATAAGTCAATGACCTTTATAAACATATTATTAGGCAGTCGCTTTAGTGTCGAGCGTTTATCTCTTTTCTCTGCAGCCCATGAACTCTCCCGCTCACGTTTCATAGATATCCGCCCACAGAGTATAAAAGCTTTAATGATTTATTTTTACGTCAAAACTCTTTACGACGCGTTGCTCGCAAATAGCATGGAGACGGGTTTCAAAGCAAATGAAACTCCTACGGGTGGTCGAAGTCGTTAAAGCGCGTACTTGTGAGCGGGAGGTCTGGGGTTCGGTTTTCACTGTGACCGTCCTCCCTGACTGAGGTTTTTTTTCCAAGCTTTCCTCAGTTCTCATAAATGGCAAATGCCGGGGGGTACTCTAAACTTAGGGCTGGAACGGTTCCTTCCTTGTTCCTAATTTATCATTTCAGTTCATGTATCATCAGTATCCGCCGCCTGTGGTGCCTCAGCAGTAAAACCGGGTGTTAAGCACTATAAAAAAAAAAAAAAAAAAAAAAAAAAAAAAAAAAAAACCTAACCAAATTAACGCGTTTTGAAAATAATAAACTAGAATGATGTGATTTTCCTACAGCGTTTTGTAAATTAAAATGTAATGTACAGAATGGAAAGAAACCCGATATATTAATTTACATTAGTTAAAAATTACATTATGTCTAGTAAGGTTTTAAAAATAATTTTCTCATTGCGTTTAATATCTTCTAAGATAATTTAATTTTTTGAGAAAATAAATTCAACACTTGCAAAATATGAAACTTACTTTCGCAGTGCAGTGACGACATGAAACTGCCACAGAAATGGACAAATGAACCAGTTTTCTTTTACACTATTTTAAGATTGGGTATAATATTGGAAGGAGCATGAATTCAAGACATTTTACTTGGTATACTTAATTTAATTCTAAAATATCTTATTTAGGCAGACCCACATATTGCACAAGTAATGTTTATTGAAAATAACAGTTAAAAGTAAAATAATAATAATAATAATAATAATAATTTTGTATTCTTACAATTTACATTAAATTGCGCAAATCACAAATTATAATCACTTTACTTTAAATTGTGCAAATCATAGCTTATTACCTACAGCCAAAAATTTAAGCATTTGTTAACCAGGAAAAGAAAAGAAAAAATGTTGGTGAAAAAATTATGTATTGTTTCGATGCAGTACTTTTGGCTAAAGCGTTGCTAGTTTTCACACTTACCTTTATGGAGCTGATGAGTGAATCTTACGTATCCCTTTATAGGCAATGAACCTGGTGACGCACATTTTATTACTAATCCAATACTAATATATGATCATAAATAGCTTCTTTAAGCTGCAACGCACAATGTTCCAGAATATTTTAAAACTGTTTCAATAAAACGGACATTTAAATGTTAACAGAAAATATGATTTTTTTCTGAAGCTTTCAATAATGAGGAAAGTTCATTATACATTTCATTTATTATACTTAAAGGAGTAACACCTGAATAGAAATGTATTAGATATTAGATATTTTGTTAAGAATATGAAAACATTTATATATATATATATATATATATAGTAACGTTTCATTTGTTAGAATAAAGTGTTGGCATAGGTGCCAACTCCTGAGAGGCCTCGCCCCCCACCCCGCGAAGACTTTGTAGAAGAGGCTAACCCCTCCAATATTTCCAAAAGGAAATTATAATGTTTACACATATTTAATTTTTATTTTGGGCACGTTCATGTTATCGGGCCTGGTGGTGTAGTGGTAATCATACTTGTGTCCTAAACTCAAAATCGTTGGTTCAATCCCGTCCAGGATCGATGAATTTTTCGGACGTAAAAATCCTAAGTATGGCTTCCTTTGGAAGGGAAGTAAATCCGTGAATCCCGTGTCATACATATACGGCAGAAGAGGCCATTTTTCAAAATTTGTCTGCCATTTCACGGCCTGAATTGAATGGGAGCTGATGACCTGATATGCTAAAAGAGTGTCCATAAATAAACCAAATCAGCAATAACATTAAAATAAAAAATTATAATAAAAACACCAACAGTGGCATTGAGTAATACTGGCGATAGTAATTTTATTCATCTCAAGCTTTCCTTGCTCAGATTGGCATTCCTGAGCATCGGCAACTCTCTTCACTTACAAGAAGAACCACAGCCTCTGACTCTGACAGCATTGTCTGACAGCTCTGACTCTCACAGCATTAGACTCTGGCAGTACTCCTCACAGTTTTGATATCCCTAATGATTTTTATTTTCAGTTTAATGTTTTATTTCTAGATTTGAAAGTGCTGCTTCTCATCTTTTGGTTAAAATTGGTCAATTCATCACAAAAAATTGTGACGATATTAACACATTAAAAGAAAAAAATGGCCCTGGTAAATTAACGTTGCATCGTAAAAGGATGATGGGCATTGTAGAATCAAGAAATTCTTAGATAAGTTATCCTTGATTGTATAGTTCCTGGAAAATGACAACTGTGCTCCCAAAATTCTTCCGCAGTTAACCTTATTTGTACGACTTGTTTTAAATGTTCCGGTGTGATCTTATAGAGCCGAAAGATCATCCCGAACTTTAAAAGGCCTGAAGAACTACTTAAGTCTTCAATCTGACATAGTCATTTTAATGTATTCGCTACGGAATATTTACCAGGTTTTTGGATCTCATGATATAAGCGACCAGTTCATCGGAAGAAATGAGTATAGACTTTCGCCAGGTTTCCATTAAAAGATGTGATTCTTAAGTTTTTATTTCTTAAAAGTATTTTTATTCATAACATTTTTTTTAGTTTTGTGAGTTTTAAAATAAAATCTAATAATAAAATTATTGAACAAATAGGTACATCGATTTTATTTTAGTTTACTAAATATCATAAATTTTGTACTTTTAATTTTATCTGTTTATTAATGCATACCCCATTGATAGAGGTTTAATTTTTAGTTACGTTGAGGTCAACATCTATAAACTTCTGTTGATGACGCTGACCTGTGTATTTATATATACCATCTATATATTACAGAAGTAGGCTATTTGTAGAAGTTGTTTAAAAGTACGCCACTGTTTACAATGTGACATCAGCTTTAGAGTATAAAAACAAAGGGCGTGTCTTTTTACTGGTAATGAAGATTCTAATTAATACTTCACTTTTATTTTGGAGTCTTGACCAGCTCATTTTGTATAATGGTTAGCAGTAGTTTTGTAGTAGAAATAAAAATGAAAATATGGTGATATTCTATGTATGTTAATATTTGATATCCGCGTCAAACCTCCAATATGATCTTCAAAGACTGAAGGACTCTAGTAAACCATACACGTGCGGCAGCGCCTAGTTGTTTCTCGCTGCCACTAAATACAAATAGTCTGGTGCGAGCTTATTATCTCGTCAGATGAAATGAAAATGAAAAATATTTTTATCTTGAAACCTTTTTCTTTATATAAGCAGTTTTATTATGAAAATATTTGCTTCGAAAAACGAAAAACAGGCCTGTGTAAGGAAAAAAAAACTAAACAGTTGTAATTTATCGTTTGTAGATACCTATGGTTATCGCATCTTGTTTGGGAAGAGAACAGGTAGCTTTTGTTCCTCATATTTTCACACTACAAGAAGACATTATGCTGCTAAACATTCGCCTCTCTCATTCACCCCATCTCTTTCTCGCACGACCAAGAGATAATGGCTACATTGTAGTGCGCTGCTATTGACTTTCGCAAGATTTGATGCGGTTAATTACAAAACGTATTAACCAACTGTCCAATGAAATGAGTAACATAATTATACAATTAACTGGCAATGCGGAATAATGCATTTTCAGCATCTACTGTCACCGTTGTAAAAGTAACATTTTGTTTTAATTTAGGTATTTAAATTCAAGGACTGTAATGCATAACTAGAACTTTTTATAGGGAATGTCATTCTTAATAATTAGCAAACCACAATAATTTAATAAAGTGCCTTTAGAACATTACAATTTCATCAGAACTGAATTAGGAAAAGCTGTCGCATGCAAAATCCAACTGTAAATAGTAGAAAATGGTAAACATTAATACAAGTTTTTACCATAGACTAAATGCAACACTGGATATATAATCTCACATTACTATCCATATATATATATTTTTGTTAATATGTAAATATTATTTAATATTTTTCAAGTTTCATTTAGTGGTAATAATATTCACAGAAACTCAATGCAATAAAATAATTCGTATTCAATTATTATTTCGAACACGCATTAAACTAAATATTTATTATCAATAAATGACATAAAATGTGCTAACGAAATTTATCAGAAATAGCGGTCCATTCTAGCCAACAGAATCGATTTACATTTTTCTTCCTTTTTATGTAGCTAGCAAACAAATTGAGGAAATTGACCCAATAAGGCCGTATAAGAAAAGATGGCCTTACTGAGATGTGTTAATTTAAATACCGGTAAGCCTGCTAGTCTGCAGTATTTACATTTTGTGGACGTAATTATTTGGATTATTTCTAAACTAAATGTAATAAGAAAAATTGTATACAGTTATCATCAATGCTTAACAATAACAAATATTGTTATAGTTTTGTAGGTCATCCGGAATTCCCTGTAAATGTATTATTTAATCATATATTTGAATCTGAAATCATTACAAAATAACATTTATTTTATAATAATCTGTATTGCTTTTAAAATAAAATTAATGAAATAATATTACAAATTCTTACGTTAAGTATTTAATTCGACTTGGATCATAATGTAGCACAAACTATAAAGAAAATACATAATAGATGTTGTAAATATGTACAAAGGAGTACATTAAACTTTGACCTTCCTTTCAAGTTTATTGCTTATCTAGTGTTACTATTAGCACTACCACCTTTATCATCGACCTTTCTTGTGTTACCAAATAAAATATATTATTTTCCACATTATTATTGCAATTTGAATGAAATTTATAAAACAAGGATTTCAAAATTTCTCATTTTACTTTTAATTTGAACCGTAATATAACACGACTCATGAAGAAAACGGCACGGTTTCAGAGCGAGAACTGTGCACGGGTATGCCATATATAGTGTCTACTGTTGCTACTGTGTCTACTGGCGCTACAGTTTCTCTGCTTGCAAACGCTGCAATAATCGGTAAGAGAGACATGCATATATGGTACATGCTTATATTTTGGTCGTATGCTCTATTTCATTTACTTAAAGAATTGACATACTATAACAATAAATTTACTGTTATATTTTTATTTAATTTGTTTATGACTTCTGAGCTAAATTTAATTCATAATATACGTATTAGCTACAGATTTGTTATTTTGGCCATGTAAGATAAGCACCGAGATTGGGCGTGACAACTTTTAAAAAATAATACATTACTTTCTTTTTATAAATCCTTAAATAAGTGTAATTTTTCATATCATTTAGAAGTTGTTGCCATTATTGTTTACATTTAATATAACCCTAAGCGTTTTCTCTGAGTTTATAGAAATTTAATGTCAATAATTTTTGCAGCGGATTTTATATAATAGAAGGGAAATAATGTGTATAAGAAGAATGAAGGGAAGATTATGGAAGGTTTATAATTAATTGTTTTGATTGATGATTTGATTATGAATTGTCAGGGGTAATGTTTTTCTTCTTCCCCTCTCCGATGATTTTCCGCTAACTAGCTCTTTTTTCTTTGCTGGACTTTTTATGGTCCTGAGACCATAGGGAAAGGAGATCATCAGGAACTCACAGGAGAATGATTATATTTGTTATATGGTGAATGAAACAGGATTTATTGGTCTGTTGCACTGAAATGTACCACCGTTAGTCCCTGGAGAATAGTGCTATATGTGCCACTTTTGCACTAACTATACGATCATACACTGACGCCCTTACGCACTTTAATAACTCCGATTAGCTTAATAAAACTGATACTGATGCAATGCTAAACTTGACAAGATTGATCAAACTATAACACGCAACTGGTTCCGTAATAACTAAAAATCCCTAACTTTGAGCTGGCCACTGCTGAACTGAAAAGCTACCTCTGACCAAGAACCGCAAAATCTATTGAAAGACTGGTCCTGGGCCCCAAAATAGTAAACTTAAGTAAACGTGGGGGGTCTGTCAGTTTGTCTCACGCTCCCTTTATTCTTTTAAAATATGATTTAAGAAAATTCTAGAATATCATGTCAACTTCGCTTTACTATTGGATAATATTTCCCTCCGGTTCTTATTATTTTCCTGGTTGGCTAATAAAGTCTACGTGACTCTCTGCATGCCACCCTCATATACAATTAGTTTCTGCCCTTCAAGAGGTTATCGGTCTGTCATTTTATCCCCATAGCTAGCACATGTTTTATTACCCCTTACCCTTAGCTAATATGATGAAAGCAAAACTCTCTGGCAATATACAAAAGAAAACATCTACCCTGCTTTAAAATTTCTCCAGGAAATATCGATTCGCGGTTTGCTTGGGCATTCTATACAAATGTGGTTTACGATGGGCAATATATTTCTCTGTTCCCGTTTCTAAGTCAAGAACAGAAATTAGGGAGTGTTTCCACCCTAGTAAGAAAATAATATCATATTACAGGGAATACATATAAATTTGCAATTATAATACATGGAATAACAATAACCTTACAGTTATAGTACATGAGAAAACTTTAACCTTAGACCTATGATTAGTATATGCATATTATTTGAAAATAATTAATTTATTCCTTATCATTTATTACGAGGGTGTCTAAGGCAATTACTTAATTTGCTTTTTGTGTTGTGTTTAGTTCATATTTTTACCAAAAAAAAAAAAAAAACTAATATCGTGCGAGAATCCACTGAAAACATGTTCTTATTTACACCAATTAGATTTGAATATTGACTTTCCAATGGTAACATTGAATATGATACAAATACAACCATTTAAATGTATTTACCCTATATTACAGATCCCATAGAACATTATAAATGACATTTATTTGTCAATTTATCCTGAAAATGGCCCTTAGTTATGATTTTAATATCAATTAGTTCTTGTTCCTTTCAATTTAAAAAGCATTACATTTACATAATTTATATCCATTTTGCATTTATTTAAACTCACCATTACCTTGTATTTTATTAGCTACAGTTTTTAAGCTTTCACCTATGTATAAGATGCATAGTTAACTATGTATATATATATATATATATATATATATATATATATTAAATATCTGAATGTACTTAAATAATTTCCTGTTATAAAACGCATAGTTAAATTTGCTTAACCCGTTCATTGGTATTGTTTGCATAGACGAATTCTATTCGTACTTTAACCTATTTAGATCCCTCCCCATCTACATAGGATGCAAAATCAGACATACAAGCAATATCTTTTTTATAATTTGTCATTTATGAGCAATGAACATACTTCCTTGGACTTAAGTGAACACATTTTATGAACAGTGCCTTTGGTTCGTTTTTCGCCGGCATAAAGTAGTTGTTAAATAGAGATATAAGGCAACTAAATGTCTGCGGGTGAAATAAAATATAATTTATTGTGCCTTTCCCGTCCGACAATATAAAATTATATGTTCTGGTGTGCTCAATACGCATTAGTTTTATTTTAATTAACAATGAAATAATAAACAGATGGTGTCCTCTTTATAGGTTACATGTGATATATTTTTGTTTGTAATATGAAATATTAGGATATTTTACGTAAACAAACGGATATTCTCATCTCTAGGATTCCCAAAATAGAATTATTTGCTCCCAGAAGAAGTATATGATCATATGGAATTATTGATTTATAACGTATTGTTTTAATACTGAAGAACTTTCATTTAACATCATTTCTCCACTTCCTTTCGAGCCAAATGATAATAGGGGTATTGATCACTGGAACAAAGTCCCTGAACTCTACAGTAGTAAAATTAAAGTATAGTTCCAGACATTTTTGGAACTATAAAATAAGCACGCATCAGGAAACAAGTTGAAGCACCTAAAAATGGACATTTGACACCCTCAGATTTTGTGCAAGTTTTGTTTGGTTTCAATTAATTTCAATCAACCAACGCATAGTATTACCTAAATGTGGGATAATAAAAGGCGGTTGTCTTTACATTCTTTAGCTCAACAAGCTTTGCCTATAAACATAAAATAAAATAAGGTGTACAGGATTCACAATTAAAAGTACTCCCGACCTATGACAGATGAAATAATGTATTACACATTGAGCAAACTCTGTTATTACACCATGCAGATATGATATCATTAATTTTCGCTAAATAGAGAGGAATTCCTGAAGATATTTGGAATTCAAGTGGATGTCATTTCTTTGGAGAAACGTGTTAAGTTGTGCGTTTATCATTAAGCATTTCATAAGGTGTTAATTCTCATGCCCTTTTCACGTCTGAACATTGATTTAATATAATTTATGTAACTTAATTACGTAATAAATGATGAATACTAATTCTCATAAGCCAGAAGCATGTCCGCTTATGAACCTTACCATGTAAATCTACATGTAAAGCTCTATAAGTTGCTGTATTTTTGATTTAACGTGTACAATTTATTTATATTTACTTGCATTAAAGGGGGAATTTAACATAAACAATTACAAAAGGTAAGTATATTTTGTGTGTTTTATTAATAACAGTTGTTGTTCCTGGTGGTGTAGTGGTAACCATACTTGCCTTATAAACCCAAGGTCGCGGGTTCAAACCCGGCCAGGATGGATTTTTTCGGGCGTAAAAATCGTAAATATGGCTTCCTTTGAAAGGAAAGTAAAGCCGTGGGTCCCGTGTCGTACATTTACGGCACTAAAAAGAACCTCAAGCCTGAAAGAAGAGGCCTCTGAGAAAAATTTGTCGGCCGTTTCACGCCCGGAATTGAATGGGACGCTGATAACCTTAGATGTTAAAGATCGTCCTTAAATAAAACGAATTCGTTGCAACATATCACTTGTTTTAAAAAATCAAGTATTTTAACTTTATAAACGACTTTAATGTTTAAAGCTACTAACATTTAAACGCTGTATTAGACAGAGCGACACCTACTTCTACAATGTCTAAATTTCTGTTTATTTTGATCCTCTTTGATTATCTAAACAGACTCTTTGCAATGTTTTTATGGTAAGGCCATATAAATATAAATGAGTTAGAAAGCATGAAAAAGAAGTGTGAACCACTTTCTTTCATACCCCTCAGGGACCCATTTTTGGGTACGAGACATAGCGGCCCTGAGGCATTCGAATTGCTACCGCGTGCCCACGCTCAGCGTGTTTGCCTCCTTTTTATTTTCCTTTTAATTTTATTCGTCCTACTTCCCTGTTCTTCGTCTGATGGGTGTCCCCTGTTTTACGCGGTAAAAAGTGACTGGGTAATGGCGTAACTCCCAGCACTGGGTAAGCATGTAGGACAGGGGCGTATCCTCTGGTAAAGGCCAGGACCGGGGAGGGTCCATTGCAAGAACTGTGAACTTCCTATAGGCAACAGGGCACCTCTGTCTAGACCCGGGGAGGTTTGACACTAAGAGGACTTTGTCTAAGCCAGGACAGGTCATCTGAGCCGGGGTGGCGCCCAGAAAGCAGCCTGCCATCGGAGACAGATGCAATGGTGGAGGATAAAATCGCTATGGTTAATGAAAATAATTTTACCCAAATGAAACGTAAAAGAGTGGAAGTGAAAGAAGTAATTGAGAAGCCTTTTCCTCGTTACTTAGTCATTAGTCGTACAAAAGACGGTTGGTAAGTCCTTTACCAGGGTACACCCCTTTATTATCCAGAAGGGCATAGACACCATGGCTGGACCTATGAAATCCTGTACATGACTTCACAATGGATCACTTTTAGTGGAGACAGTTGGAATGTCACAGAGTAACTAATTGCTCAAGGCGGCGATTCTCCACGGATATCCGATCCGTGTCGAGCAATATAGAACGCTACATTCGTCGCGAGGAATTATTACAACTAATGTTCTTGACGGTAAATCCAAAGTTGTCTGAAGACCAAGGGATCACGTCCGTGTATCGAGTGCAGGTGAGGAAAGACGGAGAAGTACAGCCAACCCTTACTCTTTTCCTCACCTTTAACAGGGTATACTTGCCGCAGAGGATTAAAGCACGCTATGAGGTGATTAAAGTGCGCCCGTATATCCCGAGCCAGTTGCGATGTTATCAGTGCCAGCGTTTTGGCCATACATGCATATCTTGTAAGAGTGCCACTTCCATCTGTGGAACTTGCGGTCAGGAAAGTCATGAAGGAGCATGATCATCCGTTCCCGTATGCATGAACTGTCTAGGGGATTATCCCGCCTCATCCCATGACTGCTCTCGCTATCGCGAAGAACACTGTATTCAGGAAATCCGGGTTAAGGAAAAATTCTCATTTTTGGAAGCCCGGAAGCGATTTTAATCTCGCCAGAATTAATAGTGTTTAACGCTGGTTTTTGCTACAGGGGCACCACAGGCGATGGACACTGTTATACATGAGATGAAATGATATTTTGGGAAAGGATTTATTTTTAAAGAAGGAATCGTTCCAGGCCTAAGTTTTAGGGCACCTCCCCGGCATTTGCTATTTATGAGGACTGAAGAAAACCTGGAAAAAACTCCTGGCGGGATCCGAACCCCAGACCTCCCGCTCACGAGCCCGCGCCTTAACGAACTCAGCCACCCGTGGTGGTAATCTCGCTAGTCCATAGCACCTAAGACCGGTACATAGAGCGCAGCGGCTTCTTCAGCTGCCGTGAAGCTCGACAGTAGTACGCAGACCTGCGACCTTGTATTTCCATGGGTCCCTAATGCTCCAAGCTCTCCGAAACGAACTACCGTGAAGCCCTAGCCGGTAGTGTTTAATGCCCCGGAAATTAAATTCAAGACAGCTTATACTAGGACTGATTTTATGAAGACGCCCACTCCTGTAGGTAAGCGCAAGAGCCCTTCTCTTCCTCTGGGATCCCGCACCCATGTTGGGAGCAAGTTCGCTAGGCGGTCGCCTTCAGCGCCTGTTTCCCCATCTAACCGATTCCAGGTGTTTGAATCAGTGGATGCCTCTCCGCGGGAGAGCCCTTCCTCTGAGGAGGTCATGGAGCAGGATGTGCCTGTTCCTGGAAAACCACCTAGTCCCACGCGACTGAAGAATGGACGATTTATTCGTCCTGGACCGACTAAGAAGTAGGGCGGTATTTTTAATTTATTTTGTCTTATTTTAACGATGACTATCCTTTCTTGGAATGTGCGTGGACTCCGCAGCCGAAGGCTTGATCTGGAGTTACTTTTACGTTCGACTGACTCTCCACTTGTGTGTCTCCAAGAGCCTAAACTTCGACCACGGGATTCTTTCACTTTACACGGTTACTGTTCGTGAGATACGATCTTCCTCCCGAAGACGGTACTCCCGCGCATGGCGGAGTTTTAATCACTAAACATATACAGGCTGCTGCAACTTCAGTTTTCTTTTCTGGCTTTAATTTTATAGTTTGCACTCTTTACCTATCTCCATCTACTACTGATCTCGATCACCTTTTACCTCAGCTACCACTCCCTGTCCTACTTTTGGGAAATTTTAATGCGCACCATCCCCTATGGGGTTCTACCACGGAATATACCAGGGGTAGCATGTTGGCAGACATTCTGGATCGCCACCATCTTACTCTGCTCAACACTAGTCAACCCGCTTTTCTTTCCGACAGTTCTCATAGTTTTTCTCATTTAGACTTATCTTCTGTACCGCCTCACTTACTGTACATTTTACTTGGAACGTCGTGTCTGATTTGCACTCCAGTGACCACGTCCCGTGTGAAGTACGTATCCTGTCTTCAAACGCAGATTCTCAAAGCTGACCGAAGTGGCTTATTGCCAAAGTGAATGGAATCTGTTCCGTTGTTCAGCCATCTTTTCAGGGTGTGAGTTTCCATGCATTGACGCCGCGATCGAGCACCTCGAAACGGTCATAGTTACATTCGCATATCAGGCTATACCCTGGACGTCTTCCCATCCCAGACGCTTTCCGGTTCCTTAGTGGACCAAAAAATGCCGGGATGCTTTGCGTGCATGCCAAGGTGCTTTGTGAGTGTTTCGTCGCCACCCTACATTAGAGAACATGATTCGTTATAAGCATCTACGCGCTAAATGCCGACGAGTGATTAAAAATAGCAAAAAGGCGTCTTGGATTGCCTTCGCCTCATCTTTTAAGCGCACAACGCCTTCATCTGTAGTTTGGAAAAAGCTACACCGCGTTGCAAGCAAACCTTGATTTACGCCTATACCCGGTCTTAAGGTACACCATTGTGTACTTTCTTCTCCGATTGACATTTCCAATACGTTAGGACGCACTTCCGCTGATGTTTCGAGCTCCGCTAGTTATCCTCGCACATTAAAGCACCAGGTTGAGTGGAGAGGTTTCTCCTTTGCTTTCGACAAACAGGAATGCTATAATGTCCCTTTTACTGCCAGGGAAGTGGAGCATGCTCTTTCTACATCTCGGCATTGAGCACCGGGGCCAGATGGCATCCATGTTTCTATGATACAGCATTTATCAGCGAAAGGCAAGACTTCTTTATTCCATCTCTTTAATTGCATTTGGCGCGATGGCACGTTTCCGAGCGCTTGGCGAGTGGCTACCGTCATTCCTACACCTAAGCCTGGAAAGGACCCACACCTTCCTTCCAGTTACCGTCTGATTTCCCTCACCAGTTGCGTCTGCCAGGTGATGGAACGCATGATTAACGGGAGGCTGATGTGGCGGTTAGAGTCGAGACACTTATAAAGTTCAATGCGTTTTTCGGCGTCATCGTTCCTCAGTCGACCATCTTGTGTCTCTTTCCTCCCACATAATGGACGGTTTTGTACGGAAGTGCCAAACGATCGCCATATTTTTTGATCTGGAGAAAGCCTATGGTACTTGGTGGAGAAGCGATATTCTTCGTACGCTTCATGATTGGCATATACGGGGCCGTATGTCTTTTTATTCAGGAGTTTATGAAAGACCGGGTTTTTAATGTTCGCGTGGATTCAGTTTTATCATCTCGTTTTATTCAAGAGAAAGCAATACCTCAGGGCTCGGTACTTAGCGTCACACTTTTTGGAATCGCTATCAATTCCATCACTGAGTGTTTACCGCCAGGAATCCATTCGTCGTTGTTTGTGGACGATCTTGCATTCTTTCTTTCCTCTCGGAGAACTTGTCTTTCGGAACGCCGCCTCTAATGCTGTCTCGACCACCTTTACGCTTGGAGTGTAAAACACGGGTTCCGTTTCTCTGCAGAGAAGACCGTCTGCATGAATTTCTGGCGCTGTAAGAAGTATTCTTTACCATCTTTCCATCTTGGCCCAGACGCTCTTGCTTTCGCAGACGAAGTTAGATTCCCTGGCTTAATATTTGAAAGGAAAGGATGCTGGTCATCGCATATAGCTCATCGCAGAGGCAAGTGTGAGCGTTTTCTTTGTGTTTTACGTGTTTTAAGTGGCACATCCTAGGGAACTGACCGGATGGTTCTTTTACGTTTATACCGTTCACTAATCCGGTTCAAACTGGATTATGGCTGTGTAGTTTATGGCTCAGCGCGACCTTCAGTTCTACATCGCCTCAACTCCATTCATCACAGGGGAATCCGTGTCACCATTGGAACATTCCCTACTAGTCCTGTGTCACGTTTATTTGCGGGGTTTATGGAGAACCTCCCCTTTCTTATCGTCGGAATGTTTTACTTGCTGCCCATGGTTGTCGATTAGCTGCGCAACCTCGTCTTCCCACGAATGAGCCGTTTTTAATGCGACGCTCGCTGCTTTTTACGCTGCTCGGTCTTTTACTCCTAAGCCTCCTGGCTTTCGTTTTCGGGAGCTGCTAAGGACGTTGAACGTAGAGTTACCTGATTTTTCCTAACCGGGCAAACTACTTCTCCCCCCTGGCTCTTAGCAGAAGCCCCCGTTCATCATGGGCCTTCATTCTGTCCAAAGTCTTCGACCGAAGCACCTATTATCCATCGTCATTTTAGCGAGTTTGTCTCTTCTTTTGCTAGATGCAATTTTATTTATACCGACGGCTTGTAACGTGACACAGGTGTTGGATGCGCCTTTGTTTTTAATGGATATAGTTGTACTTTTGGTCTTAGCGCTGCGACATTTATTTTTATGCCGGAGCTTTGTGCAATTTATCGTGCGATTTTATTTGTTTCCGAACAGCGGCTGGGGGACAGTGTTATTTGTTCGGATTCTTTGGGTGTCCTTTTATCTTAAAAAAAAAAAAAAAACCTGTATCTATACCCTCTTGTATAGAAGATCCAGGATGCAGTGTTAATGCTTTTTGACGCTGACGTCAGCGTGACACTGCTATGGGTACCTGGACATGTGGGACTTCCAGGCATTAGGCCGCAGATATCGCAGCTAAATCCGCCCTGCTGAATATGAGCAACGTTTTTACTTGGGGTTTTTTAAACATTCTTTACTCGAGGCGTTCTCTTGTGTTGGCGCGAGAAATGAAGTTTACTCCAAGATAATAAGCTTCGACAATATAAGTCACCCCTTTTAATTGGCTATCTTTTTCTCGCGCAGTCGTCGGGAAGAAGTAATTTTAGCACTTTTAAGGATTGGGCATTGCCGTTTTAGTCATTGTCACCTTTTTAATGGTCAACCAGCTCCAGCATGCCCTCACGGTGAGGACTCCTATACGGTGAGAATGTGTAGTGAGAATGTGTAGTAGAATGCGCTCATCTAGCGTCTTTTAGACTGTCTCTGGGTTTGTGAGGAAGTACTTGCAGATGACGTGGTTGCTGTTGAGCCAGTGCTCCATTTTATCCCTGTCTGTTGCTTTTTTGGAGCAAGGTGTGATTTTATATCATTTGTTTATGACGGCAATTTTAGACCTTTATAGGGCCGTTTTCAGCTCTTGCTGATGTGATTTAGTACCAGCCTTTTGCTTACTGTTGAGTTTTCACCTTTGTTATTTGTCATGGGGTTTTTATTTTACAATTTTAGACACTTATAACACTGTTGTGTTTTCAGCTGTTGCAGAGGGTTTTAGTACCAGTCTTTTTTTTTTTTTTTAACCCTATTACTCTTGTTATTTGTTATGGGGTTTTTATGTCACATTTTTAGACCATTATAAGACTGTTGTGTTTTCAGGTCTTGCAGCTGTGTTTTACTACCAGTCTTTTGTTTGTTGTTGATTATTTTACCCTTGTTATTTGTTTTGGGGTTTTTATTGTTATTGCCCAATATGCTTACTGCTTCTTTTTTACATTGGATTTTGCTGTAGATATTTTATTCTTGGCGCAGTTTTTTAATGTGTTTTGTGCGCTAATGACCATGGTTGTTTTGAGCCCGTTAATCAATAATAATAATCATCATCATCACTTTCTTGCATAAAGCTTCATCTGATGACCAACCACATTTCTTGTGTCCTAAAGGAGAAAAAATATAACAAGAGCCGGTTTGAAAAAATCCAATGCCATCATAAAAATAGGTTAAAGGAACACAATATCATAAAAATTGACATTCGTACTTTATAATTGAAGCTATAAAGCTCCCTTATTGAGACCTGTGCAACCCAGAACTCCCGAAAAAATGTTTATATGGGAAGACCCAGAATGTAAACCAGCTTTGAATTCCACGATTTGCAATGCTCTAAAAGAAGTTTTGCATTCAATATCATTATAGAAACATGTTATAATAAGGAGTTAAGTGTTAAAGAAAATGAAAATATTATCTGGGACTTGATGTATATCAACATTGTAGAAGCTTAATGGAACAAGATTCTACAGGCATACTCCAGAACAATGAAAGAAAGAAGAAATTTATTTGTTGATTTAGTTTATTTATGGACGCTCTTTAACATCTCAGGTCATCAGCGTCCCATTCAATTCAGGGCGTGAAACGGCTGGTAAATTTTGCTCAGCGGTCTCTTCTTTCAGACTTCAGGTTTTTACATGCCGTAAATCTACGACATGGGACCTACTGCTTTACTACCCTTCCGAAGGAAGCCTTCGGAAGACTTTGGATCCTGGTCGAAATTGAACCGGCGATCTTGGATTTAGGAGGCTATTATAGTTACCACCGCCACGGGTGGCCGAGGTCGTTAAGGCACGGACTCGTGAGCGGGAGGTCTGCGGTTCGAATCCCGCCAGGACCGTCCTCCCTGACTGGGGTTTTTTCCAGGTTTTCCTCAGTCTTCATAACTGGCAAATGCCGGGGAGGTACCTAAACTTAGGCCTGGAACGCTTCCTTCCTTAAAAAAAAAAAAAAATCCTTTCCCAATTTATCATTTCATTTCATGTGTCATCAGTGTCCACCGCCTGTGGTGCCTCAGTAGTGAAAACGGGCGTTAAACACTACTCAAAAAAAAAAAAAATTATAGTTACCACTTTACCAACAGGACCGACAAGAAAGAAGAAAGTAAAGGAGGCAGCCAGGCACAAAGAGAACGAAGAAAAATATGAGGCTGATTATGTACTAGAAAACTACTAATAATGTAGAAAAACAGGTCGAAAGGCGGCATTATAATACAAAATAAACATTTTTTGTTTTTGTTATTTTCCGCAAAGCGAAGTTTTCCTCATATAATATATCTTTGCTCAGAAACCACTCATTCTAAGGATGTGAAATGTTTTGTGGTTGTTTTAAAAATTCACTATTGAATAACGTTTAATTTTAGACATTGGCAGCCATAAAAGTATTGGTAAAAATTGTGCAGTTATAAGAAATTGTGAAAGTTTGTAAAAAAATATAATGAAAAAATTAATTATGCAGTTTATTGTTGTTATTTTTGTCTACAAATAGCCAAATATTTATTTCAATGTGCCCTATAGTTTTTGAGAAAATATTCATTATATATAGTAAAGTGATACATTATTTACAGCAACATATTCAAAGTTGTTAAAATTACAGATAAAACAAGACTATTTTTTCTATTTTATTGTTAAAAAAGAAAACGAACATTTGTATCAATTCCATGCTTGTAGTATTAAAATATTATTTTTCAAGGATATTTAAAAAAATGTTACATTTTTGTAGCAACATGTGTAATGCCCCCTTGAACTATTGAACCATTCTATTATATTTTATTATTAATACAAATGGGTTAAGGCGTTTTGTTTTACATTGCATGCAGAAACTTAAAAGAAAATTACAATGATCGTTCATTAATGTGTGGATGAGCATATTAGTTGCAAACGTTAGCGTGCTCGAAGCATTAATACCGCGTTACCGTGAGGAGCAAGTTCATCATGCAACCGATAGATGGAAGAAGCTGCGGTGGATCATTGTTGCCCTGAACAATGCCAGCAACCGCTTTCTCGTGCGCTCTAACAGCAGCAAGTGCGGTGTAGTGTTAAGCAGTAGTTCTCTTTCCCCTCCCCACTTCCCAGCTCGTCCATCCCTCCGACCCGACTCAACCCGACTGTCTTCGCTATCGTGCCATTCCCGTGATTCCGTGGGTGGAAAGGAAAACAGTGGCGGAGGAAAGAGAGAGCTGACAGTCATGGATATAAGCTCGAAGTGATCGCGATATTCTGCAATTGACATCTGGCGTGGGGGCATGTTCAACGTGCGAGCTGCGTGAATGCAAAGGACATAAAGAGTATTGGTTTTCGGTTGCGGTTGTTAACCATAGATAAATAATAGTCTCTTGGGAGATTCGTGACGGTGATCTGCGATGGCCCCCACGGGCGAAATAAAATGGAGATAAAGGGATCAAGAATATGACAGGACATTGGTGGAACTCTTGGCGCCCGTAATTTCCACAAAGGACTTCCAGCGCCCATGATGGGGCTTTTATGGGCGGTCGTGACCCTGTGCCTGTTGCTGAGAGCTACGGCTGAGGAGCAGGAGGAAAAAGGTAATAATATGTGCATACACTTTTCACTTCCCGTTGCATTGTTCATTCATAGCTGTGACGGTCATGTTTACAGTTCTACTATATGGCTGTCACCCTGCATTGTCTTAAAGAGGTTAGTTTGGGCAGCAAGTTTAGGAGCTGTGTATGTGCCCAAAGCGGGTTGGCATGAGATTCGATCAATACGTCGGCAGGCCAGCCATACGAACCCGGCCTAGCTCGGCACTACATTCCGGCCTGTGTGCCCGTAACAAGGCACCCTGTGCTTATTTTCCATGGAAAGCATGTTTTGCTTTGAACGCACATGTGCAAGCCGCTCCGTTCAAATGCCGGTCGTATCAGCTTAATTCTTTACAATTACCTTTTATTCAAGATTTGTGACGCCTTAAGTGGCGGTGACTAAGTAAATATGTTCCTTTGTATATCAGACGATTTTAATTGAGGCAGGACAAACGGAAACATTAATGAAGCACATTAATTCTATTGTTATATGAAAGGAAATGATTGTGTTAAAAGAACTTTTTTCAAGGTCGAGGAAGAGAATCTGTTTCATGATTTTTAAGGATTCACCTAAAGATTGGAATGTCTCGACAACTAATTTGGGGTTATCAACTTATTTGCAATGTAATTTTGTGCATGTATCCCTGAATTACATAGATAAGTGTTTTGGTGTTTTTTGTTTGTTTTGTTTTTATATATTTGTTTATTTTTTGCTCTACTCTTTATTTACATTAAATCATATAGCTCATCGCCGTCAATGCTGTACATTGTTTCAAAAATAGATATTTAGAAAGTTACAAGCATAAAACGCTTGGAAATTCCCATCGCCTGCTACATCAACTATTTTCATAACATTAACAGAATAAAAGCTTACACTAATGAAAATCTCTTATCCAGTGCATTCTAGAGGAAATATTCCATAATTGCTATCCATTTCTTTAGTCAGGCGAACGTTACCATGTGTCGTCTCAGGATAATGAAAAAATCGGATAAATTGTTCCAATTGCGAGTACAGACCGGTTACTAGAATTGAGGTAGCAAACCAAAACAGAATGTGATCCCATTTGGTAAAAATGGAGACTCTTAAGACGTACGGCAACAGTTAAGCTTAAATCTAGGACGAAAAAAACACTGCTGTAATAGAGAAGCATTGTTTATAAGTTATTCACTGCAAGTGTTTGCAGGAGTGACGAATTTTCCAATAAGGTGTTCCACATACAAGACATTTGGCACGAACATATTGTTAAATCATCCACTGATGCAATTAATATTCTGATCACCATCCTTAGCACCACATTCTAGAAGAGGAGAGGGGGGAAGCCTCTTGTCGCGACGGAAGCATGGAAGTGCAGATGCGTTAGGACAAAAAATCGTATTCTTTTCTTTCCTTTGTTCGTCTTCGAGATCCCGCTTCTGCTGTTACTGGCCAAGCAAGTCGAGACAAAATTGCCCCCAGTTCGATTCCATTCGAAGAGAGCAGTTTGATTATGCCATTTGGAAAAATATGAAAACTACAAATGTTAATTTAAGAAAAAACTGTAGAATTTTGTTTTATTTTAGAAAATACAGTCCCTATATATGAAATTTGGTACAAGTATCCCTCTTATTATGCCATACCCCCCCCCCCAGTTATTTATTTGTATCAGTTTGGACAAAAAAAAAGTTAGAACAATCCCTCCTCTTCTGCCGGTATGTGAACCAAGCTGTCCAGACACTTGTTCGACATGAAATGTGTTATATTTTAAATTTTGTATTTTATTCCAGGCCATTTTTTTTCAGGAAATTACAGAGGATTCGTCCACTCTCTTTGCGGGTTTTGCAACAACTATTGGGGAAATACAAGTGCGGCAATGTAGAAAAGTGCAGATATGTGCATTTTTTGCTGAGAGGTATAATTATTTAAAGATTGTCAGTTGTAAAAATAGTTTACGTATATCAATCATAATTCGATTCTAAGCTTTCTTTATATGCTAGAAATTTTAAAGACACTGAACATAGATAAAATTAACAATAAACATGAAAACTGGAGTTGTTTTTTCCTCTTGAGATGTTCTGAAATGCGCACTTTGTAGAAATTAACATGACATAGATTCATCATCCCAATTTTCCGTCTAGAGCTTGTTTACATCACTCCAAATAAACAGATTATAGCTTTTCATGTCATAACATTCTTTAAACATTCGCATAAATTCAAAACAGTCACGTGAGAGAGACCAATAACAGAAATAGACGAGAAAATGTTCGGGAATTACATCTATTAACCTATTAATATCTATATTAATAGAGAAAAACTTGTATGGAATTCAAAGCAAATCGGTAATATTCGAATCAAACACAATTCTATTGCTGGTAACGGAAAAGAGAGAAGTTGTCATCTTGCGGTCGAAACATAATTAGTTCGCGCTATATAATTAGTGCAAAGGAAAAGATGCTCAAATAATAAAACTATTATGCAGGAAACATGGTATATTAAATAACCATGTAATCCTTAAATACGAGCAAAATGACGGTAAACTCTCATTAATTATATAAAAGTTGTAAAACAGGTAGTGGCAGTCAAGCGAGGGCACTGCAGTTGCTATTATTGATAGAGGGAAGAAAGGCCTATTCAACGCAAACACTGTAGCTATTGCAGAGCTTACAAACTGACGCGTATGAAGCAGTGATGTCAACAAGCGCCACCCCCTCCCCCCAAAAAAATCTAATCCCAAACAATAAAATTAAGCTGTTACGTGAAAGAAATGCCCAAAAATGTCATTAGGGTTCGCGGGAAGCAATGGTGCCTCGTGATATCCACGTTGGCACTTTGGGTGCTCGTATTTTGCCAAAGTGCGTCATGTGCAGTCGCCTTAACATTTCAATGCATTTACCTGAAGATCCAGTCTCTGCTAGAGGTGCATGGACAGTGAAGAGTGAGGAGGTAGAAATAACCTGTCGATTAGTATTGCCCATGTTAATACCTGCTTTGATTAAGAAAAATTACATCCCGTTTAATGTCTCATCATCCAACCACATCTATGCTATGATGAGGGCGAGTGGTACTTCCAACTTCCTCACTTCGCTCTCTCCTCCCCAGGAATCACTCAAAGATAAGCTTTTGCAAACAAAAGAAGCAATCCTTCTAGCAGTAGGAAGTTCGTTGATAAACACATTATTGTATTTGTATTTAGTACCATCTATAAATCAGGAAAACTATATATATTAGGGGATTATGTTGAAGGAATTAATAATATGCTGGTTTTAGAATAATATATTTTTCAGATACATATGTGTTGCCATTATACTTTAGAATCTACATATGTATGTATATGGTGAGTTATATTTTATATTTTAATATTTTCATTTTTATAATTTTAATATATATATACTAATAGAAGGAATGTGTTGTTCACTTATTCTTTTTTATTACCATGTTTACTAAAGATAAAGCAGAGATCGTTCAGTAATTTCAATTATTACAGTTTTTCCCTCTTCAGAAAAAGAGAGGCTCAAAGTACTAGGTATAAACCTTGGTGGGTTTCATCCTTAAGCACCGCAGTTTTCAGGATCTGGCAATGTTCCGGAATGTATGAAAATGCTTAAGTAGGTAATTTTAAAATATTCTTATATGACTATCTAAGTATCGTTGATATTAACTGTAATTTATTTTTACACAACCTTAAATATTGCTATAATTATCCTTCCTGTCTGTTCATTAACTTAGACATTTCATATTTTAATTCTTCGCCAAGATACCGATATTTGTGTGTGTGTGTGTGTGTGTGTGAGAGAGAGAGAGAGAGAGAGAGAGAGAGAGAGAAACTTTGTCCACTGCATAGGATTTAAGTTTTAGGATATTTGCAAGCTGTTAGGATGAGAAAGCCCAGTTAATCCAAGGAGCTAAGGTTTTGCGCCCTCATTTCCACGTCATTAAATATATATTTAATTAATTATCTTTAAGACCTGTAGTATTAGCGGTGGACATGTTAAATAACAACTTCAAAACAGAGTCATGTATGTTCACTGTGATATTCTGTAGGTGCTGATGCGTTTACCAATATTACAAAATCGTCAATTTTTCGTCTTTCTGCTTATAGTCGCATAAATAATAGACTAAGGTACTTCTCAACCGAATGAGGATAGGGAGCGGAACTTTGGAATTCAGGAGCGAACCATGAAGCACATTCGTCTTTACATAGGCGTATTCTCTGGTGAACAAGGAACCTTGCGACACTGCAAGATGTATCTCCCTGCCGTCCGTGGATACCCAGCATTGCATTTTGTTTTCCATTTGGAAACCAAGTGAAGGTATCCAAACATGTTGTGTTTACTGGCTCTAGCGCAGTTCGGTACTTAACATAAGATGGGGCTGCTTTGCTCCCGTATTTATCGACTTCATCAAATAAATAATAGATTTTCACCCCTTAATTGATTAACAGCTTTGATATTGATAGGTTGATGGCTAGAAGACATAAATAAGGAGGCATGAGTTTATTGAGCTCAAGAAATTGTTTGATTAGTTTACATATTTTAAAACAGTTAAGCAAAGTATCTAATAGTGGCCTGTTATTTTGTTCCACTTTTAATATTAACGTAAATTTACTGGAATAATTCTCAGAAGCAATAATAAATACATGAGCTTTTTCTATTATATTCGAAAGGATGTACATCTGTTACTTTTACATGCAGAAAACATTGACATAAAAGGACCTTGCAGTTCAGGAACATAAAAGAATCCTCTTTTATTTAACATTTTTGGTCAATCAATGCTTCCAATTATATCTTTCCAATCATAAAAAAGTCCATATTTCTTTGCTGGCCACTTCCAAGAATTCAGCAACTTAATCATTGCGTTAATGGATACACCACTCTTGTTGCAACGTTCAATGATAAGTGGATAAAATTCTCTCATCAATTAATACAAGTACACAATTTGATAGGCTTTATTTATCATTCTTTTCTTCCCTCTGTAATTCTTATAGGCATCTCCGTCTGTAAGTTTCCAATTTTCTGCGGAAAGTTTTACGTTATGGAGCTTTCGTTCCCTTCAGATATTCTCTTCTGCCTCCTGCTGCGAATGTCTCTTATGCAATCTGTTTGGTCCTGATAAGCATTATCTACATCAGCATCTAAAATGAAATGAGGCACACATATTTCCAGGTGAAAAAAAAAATCACTGAAGACTTATTGCTTACCGGCCATTTTACTGTGCTGTCCCTTTAATTTATTTCAAATAGTGCCACAAGAAATGTCAAAGGGCTTAGCAGCCTTTCTATGTGAAAATTTACCGCCCCTAACAATTTCCAGACACTCGTCAAGTTGCTTTTGTGGACAATCAGTATACCGTGGTGACCCTGGCTATCCCGTGATTATCCATATATTTTTGGCACCCTTATAAAATACTATTCATCACTCACTGTAATTCCAGTTGAGAAATAGAGAAAATCTGCCGAGGGATATTACATTTTAATAATTTATATTTTAATTTATTTTGTTATGCAATAAAACAAAACAAAAACTTACTTTCAATCACATTAGTCACCTGCTAATTGCCTTTTAACCGACATGGCTTACCTTAATAAACAGTCGACAAATATGTCTCCATCGACCGGGAAAGCGAGTGTCCCACTAGTGGTCAGTTCCTGTATGGTTCGCCAAGTACATGTGGGCCAGATTATTTTATCCTGTTCAACTATGATAATCACATACATTTGGCAACTGTCATTCAGTACAAATTAAATATTGTAGATATAGCTCAATAATTATCGTAAAATTATTTTAATAAAATACATATTGATTTTTATTAAAAATTGCACATAGTTCTAAATGTTTCAAACTATTCTTTCCAGTTGCAAAGTGTGTTATTCCTGGTTATTCTTGGCTATGTGGTAGTGTGCAAGAGACCCACACAAAAAACATAGCTATTGGAAAAGAAGAAGAGTGAACAGTTCGAATCGGACTTGAAGCTGTTCCGGCTCCCCGTTAATTATGGAGTAATTGAAATAATTAATATTTGTAATTTTAGAATCAGCAACTCGGTAATTGTGTGCAAGTATGTTATGCATTTTCTTTCAATGGAGGAACTTTAATGACATAACTCGTATATGTAGAATTAAGATTGTAAAGTGTTTAAATGCGTTCAAAATATTTAATTTTTGGTAATATTTAAGAAATAACATTTAATAATACAGCGAGTTAAGGAAAAACTCGCGTCTTTCTCCGTACACAGAAAGACTTGGCAAAAATCAAAACAATGCAAGGTAATCCCTTCTGGTATGCAGCTAGGGTTGGAAATACTCCTGCCTCAGGCGAGACACCGACCTGTTCTGTGGCAAAGTTGCAGGTGTCCGAGTAAAAGAGTCAATGACAGTAACGTATGAAGTCTGTTTAAATCATCTTATTAACGAATAGCGGAGTATTTGGCTTGACTAAAATTGTCCAGAGAATAGTAACGAAATTCAGTGAGGTAAGCACTGACCTATGGGTGACGTTAACACAAAATTGGCGGGAGTATTTTGCACCATTGCCCGTGGATAGCGTCATTTTGTATTGCGTATTAAAATGATACAGATTTTGCTCAAAAGTCGCGCAGTCTCAGAATTTTCCGGGCCCAGATACGTGTGGTTGCCGTCGCCCGAAAATCAGCGGAATAGCGGCCTAAGTACCAAGTACCAGTTCTGGAGACAACGAAGCTTGGAATGCCAGTCACCAGGCTAATTGCCGATACAACATCATTGAGCTACATTGAGAATTGTATTGAATTAACAATCTCTTCGCACTCGGCACCATTTGGTTAACACAATAAACTTACGTGTTTGCCAAGATTACCTTGCCTGTGGTTCGACGTGAGACGTGAGTTTGCGTGAATATTCGTGTTAATGAGAATAAACAATGTCACCAACTAAACAACAAAGCGCTATTTACCGCCACCGTTTGCATCAGAATCCCATTCACTCAGTTCCGGCTGACTCACAGTTTCCAAAATCCAGCGGAACGTCCTCTAGAGAGTCTCTTGGAAGAAGATTGGGGTGGTCTGCAGCACTCGTGGCGAAACCTGCGATTAGCGGGCTTAAATTATTTACCGCAGGAACCGTACAGCCCAATTCCCATCCCCCACCTACAATCTGGTTTCAGACTTTATTAGCGATTGACGTGCGGCTATCTAAACGTGGACTATTGCTTGCATGGGAAAGAGTTAGACGTAGGAAGGTGGTTTAGTTTTGTCGTAAGCTGCTCAGTGTATTGTTCAGTCGTATTCAGGAAGAAGTGACATGGATTATTTCCTAGCTATTATCGAAAACTTGTGCTCGCAGGTAGCATAACAGCTTGAAAGACTGAACTTTATGTTCGGTATTGTCTGACGTCAACCTGTTTCTATTTTCCAGGCAATGAAAACTCAGCGGTAATGATCATTTAGGTATTGCATTAAAGCTCACAGAGCAACGCAATTTCTTGATTAAGTTTCTTAAGTACCTGAATATAGCTTGTGCATTTCGTTCCGTTTTCACCGAAGGTTGTGTCGTGTGCATGCAATATAATAGCATAGTCACAAGGTATAAATTATAATGATATTGCCTCTGAATAGAAATTAAAATCCACGTGCACTTATTGCCGGCATCAGCATGTCAAACTGTCATAAAAGGGCTATAAGTCGGGTGAACAAACAATATTTGTGTTCTAATAGACACTCTGGAAGATGAGAAAATAAATA
Source organism: Metallyticus violacea (assembly GCA_030762175.1). Classification (NCBI taxonomy): domain Eukaryota; kingdom Metazoa; phylum Arthropoda; class Insecta; order Mantodea; family Metallyticidae; genus Metallyticus; species Metallyticus violacea. The sequence goes on from CM060846.1 coordinate 293,758,010, forward strand.
TTTATAACGTCCATGTTCAATACACCTCCAATCCTATTCAGAAATTGGCATTTTAAATTGATACTGTCTATAAGAAAAATTCTCCTGTAATTAAAAAAGGCATTCTTCGGAGAAATGAGCGCAAATATCCTCCCAAGTAGCTTTTCGACGGCTTTGAAAAAGCATAGCCAAGAATATACGAAACATAAACTCTATGCATTTTTCAATATAGTACATTGTCAGTGTTATTTACATCTTCTGACGAGCTCTTTATTTCTACCTCACTTACTAAAAAGCTGACGAATTCAAAAGATTTCTTTTTGATTTTGTATAGCTGTTTACTTGCCTCGTTTTAATTTTGGGGTATTTTAAACAATTATCACTTATGAACAGCACTAGAAAAAATAACAATTTCTGTACCGGCGCAGCTATTGTCTCTCTTACGCTTAGAGCCAGGGAAACGATGATTACGCAAGAGTTTCGCACCCTCGCCGTAATCACCAGTACGCAGCTCCAAAATTTTCGCTCTTTCTTTTTTGCTCGCTATGGCAAAGGCATAAAAATTCTCACAAAGGCGACCACTTCTTTTTCTCATCATTCATGCTCTGCTCGCACTCTTCCTTCTGTTGTTCGCCTCTGCGTGTGCTTAATTTTCCTTTTTTATGTCCTTTCTGCTTGCTCTATCTTTTTTTGTACATACTATCATTTTCCCTTCAGCCCTTATTTTTCTGCTCTTTCTGGCTGTTCTTTCTCTCCCCTTGAAGATGTTTTCTTCGGTCTGTGCGTAGAGGCAGATTATAAGCGAGAGCGTGAAGAGTAGGGTCGATCTAGCAAAGAAAGCGCTGATATTTCAGATCTTCCTCATTTTTACGTTGAGTACTTCATTTTTACCATTTTTTTTTTTTTTTTTTGGTGCATCCCATTAAGAATCCTTAATCAGTTGCATAATCCTTTGGTAGAGGATATAAAAATGCTGCATTGCAAATTCAAAGAAATAAATGCTTCTACATGTTTGCTGCTCAAAATGTGGCGTTCTTCCGAGCAGTAATTTTGGGAATAAATTCAGATAGTTTACAAGAACTTTCAGCGTTTCTTTCTTTATTATTATGCTTTTGTTTAATTTTAAGTAGCATAGAGTGAATTGTTTGCATTACATTTTCATAAACAGTGAAATTCTGTAGATGAACGCAATATGATTTAAATATAGCATATTTTCCTGTATTTAAAACACATTTTATAAAATTTCTTAGATATTTATTTATTTCGAGTAGGCACAATGGTGATTATATAAAGACGCCTTAAAATATTATTTTTACTACGTTCATGAAGTTTTGCAAAAATATAAACTCGGGGTTGTGTGTTATTACGAATTAAGAAAGTTTGGAAACGTTTAAAAGTACTACATTATTCACGTTAAAATTACTTGAAACATGTGTGATATACCCATGAATAAATATTCAGTTTAGCTATTGATAAATTTGAGGGAGTGAATTGATCTAAGCGTGAACAGACATTCAGCATTTCTGTATATATGACATCAAAAACGCGGCTTATGGGGTGGAATCGACGAAGGTCATTCCCAGTGCGATAGAATTCTTGATTAACCCAAAGCACAAAGGAGAACCAATCAGGCTGACCTCAGTTGGGCTCTAAATCGAGAATTATGGTGTCTAGGTAATTTAGCCAACCGTATCTCATCATCTGCTCGATGCTTTTACTGCTTTGACCAGCGCCGTACATGCTCGCTTTCATCCATTCTGAAAGCGGAGTTGCCTGATTCTATCGGCCTTAAACACAGCAAATCACCAATACCTTAAGCGATTACATGTAACTCAATCACAGATTGGACCCGTTCAGATTGTGTGTGTTTGACCATCAACCTTTGACACTGAATCCCCTTGTACAGGCATGTGCTCCTATTTACTTATTTATTTTCTTTCTTTATAGGGAACTAAAACTCGGGTCAATAGTTTGATGAAAATGCGATCTAGAATTCTTCCGCAATCTGCCTGAACAAGATCAATCGAACGGGTCTTATTCATATTGATTGACGAAATGCGTTGTATTAAAATTAGATTTCAGTTAGATTAGGTTTTCCCGTTCCGAATCACATTTTAGAAACATTACAACTCTTAGACAACTATCATTTCCATCCCCCCCCCTTTTTTTTGTGAATTCATCCCGTTCTGTATGTCTGCGTATCTTAAGTAATATGTTGTATTTCTAATTGTTGAAAGATATCTTTTTTGGTGTGATCTCTTCTAGTCACTCTTGGTTTTAAAACTTCATTTGAGCTCTTCAATTTATCGTTCTTCGTTCTACCACACAGTAGTGAATTATTACTTTCTATATTATAAATTCTTAATATATCTTTTCTCATTTGCTTTATAACTCTGTTTTTGAAACTCCATTAACATAATTATATCTTTGAATATAATTATATATTTCCTTTCTCTTTACATGAGTTATTACATAATATGAACATTTAAAACATCTCAATTGTCCAATGGTCTGGTTTCGTATAGCAGTTTTTGTTTTTCTCATGTGTTTCCCTCCCAAAGCTACTACTTTAGTTTTGTCTATGCATATGATATCTCGCAACTTTTAGAATATTTCTGAAGACCAGTTTCCGTGTCGGAAATTAGGACTTGATCGCCGGCATATATTAAATTTCCTGGTTTTTTCTGGCCAATACTCACTTCTTTTGGCGTTTTCATTTTCCATGGTTTCCCTATATGACATCTACGTATATTTTGAATAATAGTGGCATATACCATATTCTTGTCTTAATTGTAAAATTAGTTTTTGTTTGATTTGTTTCTGGTTGATTCGTTTTAATATTAATGTGTCCTTGTATAATGATTTGCGTTGATTGTAACCACTTTGTCTGGTTTCTAAGCTTTCGTCAATTTGTTTCTTCTCATTCTACCATACGCCTTTTCATGATGTACAAACATTAATTTAAACTGTACCCTTTTCTCGCTGGTTTGTTTTAGAGTATAGATTGCATCAAATGTAAACCTCCCTTTACGAAATCCACATTGATCTTCAAGAAGCGGTTTCATATATTTACTAAGCCTGTTTCGTATAATGATTGGGAATAATTTCGATGCTGTGTAAAGTATTACTATTCCTGTATAGTTTTGCCTTTTGTTTTGTTCCCTTATGTAAATGCATTATAATGACTGTCTTCCACTCTTCCGGTATATTACCATCTATTAACATTTAATTGAACAGTTGGATTATTCTTTTGTTTAGTTTTTCTCCTCCATATTTGAGTAATTCCAAATTAATTTTATCAATTCCCTCACTATTCCTTGATTTTGCCAATTTTTCTAATTCAATTTCGTTATCGATATGGACTATTTCTGTATTTATATTATTGATGACTTCTGTATTTAATAGTTTCGGATAATATTCTCTCTATCTGACTGCAAATATTGTATTTATTTGTACTTTGTGTCCCCCTTCGCATTTGGTGGGTTTGAAATTGTTACATCCAAATCTCACAAAGCGTTGGTAATATCTCTTTAATTCTTTTGACTAACAACTCTAATTTATCTCGCTTGCTTTGCTTCATTTCTTGCCATAACTGTTTTCACTTTGTACTATAAGTAATCATTTGGATCTTTAGCGACTAGGTATCTAATCCTATTTATATTCAGATGTTTGGTATGTGTTTTTTCCTTCAAATCTGCCTACCAATTACTTCCATGGTTAATTTTAGAACAGCATCTTTTATATTTAACCCTTGTTCATCCAGCAGTATGTTGAGTCTAGATTTAAATCAGTTCATAATACTTTCTATTTCCAATAATTTAATTTAAAATTTTAGTTCTATCTGTGTGGTATTTATTTTTTCTTAATGTTTTTGAGGTATTTGAATAATACTTTGAACTAGAAAATGGTCACTGTCTATACCTAGTCCTCAATTTAATTTAGCATTCATAGTTACATAGTCTATTGTAGATCAACTTGATATTGTTTGTGGATATCTTTATATCTATAAAAGTGCTTATAATACGCAATTTATTGTTTCGAGTATTTTTCCCGCTATGACTAATAACTAGTTTTCCTTTATTGGTAGGTTACTTGTTATAATATTAAAATTGCCTCCCAATATCAGTAGTATAATTTGTTTATTTGATCGATGCATTGTTGAAGTTCTTCCTAGAAATTTGTCGTTTTTTCCTTCACTTGGGTCGTAAAAATAAGGGGCCATCGACAAGTTCCTCTGCACTCGGGTGATGTCCACCGCACAGGAGAAAGTTGGTACCTCTCCATTTCTGACCTTCCTTACTTTAAAACGGATTTTGAGGAAATAATCCGCCCACCACTGATAAGTTTGGACTTGGCGTGTGTGCATGCCTTGGTGGTTAAATGAACACAATAACAATACGCTGGCCACGTGGTCAATGCTGCCAACCGAATTCGCTTCCCTGGTGAAATCTTAACAAAACAATGACTACGGAGCGACTTCTCGATGCTTCTTTATTAAAAACCGCACAATGAGATCTACCTGTTCTAAATCTCAAACACGTTCTATTAGTTATGCAAGTATATGAGGTTATTCTTTTCCTAAGATTCTTTTTAACTAACATTCCAAAGCCTGTTGCTGTTCTCATTGACAGGTCTACTTCAGAATAAAAGAGATTATATTCTCCTACCTTCACAGGGTCTTTCCCTCTCTTCTTGATTACTGACACAACTTTTTTCATAAGTTCATCTAGTTTGTATGTTATTCCTGTTGTGTTCCAAATACATTTTATCATATTTCTATTAAGCTTTGTCCTTTAAATGGACCCTAAGTCGTCATCTATCCTATCAGTCCGGCTGTTCTTACACATTTACACAGTTTTTCCCATGTAGAGCCCACGAAATCCTTGCACAGTCTCTGTACTCGGAGGACTAGATTTTTGATCGGGGTTTATATTTATCTATTTATATTTATTACAATATAAATGCTGTATTTATACTACAATTGTTTTGAATAAACCGAATAGTCCAATTTTTGAAAACTTCCAGTTTGTACTAGGCTCTAGGTGAGTTTGTTCTGTAATCATTCTTTAACATTTTTTGTTTTCAGCAAAATATATGGGGAGTCAATTTCCATATTTTATATTTTTATGATCAGAAAGTTGGTTAAAACTCGTACACTTAGGCATAATATAAAATCCATAAAAACCTCAAGGGGCCAAACAAAAGTTTGGAAACAATCCTACAAACCAACACGAATGTTTTGAAATATGGGACATATATACACTGACGCCCTCTTTTGAGACCACAGGACAATACAACCATAACCAGTTTACCTAATAGCTGAAATTCCTTTAGGATCACGGTATATGGCATAACTGCTGTCCAGCGGCTTGGGCACTTTTTTTTAGTAGTGTTTAACGCCCGTTTTTACTACTGAGGCACTACAGGCGGAGCTTCAGCACTGAAATGCAATATTTTGCTCATAGCTGAACCTATGAAAATGCATGTGCTACAGCACTATTTAACCGCTCGAAGGCAGATACTGTTTATAAAGTTTCTCAATATGCTAATCGTTCACTTTGGAGTTAACAGCATTGTTGCGTGGATTGGCAAAATACTTTTCAAGGTCATATTGCGAGTAATTTTTGGATATTAACTCCTCCACATAAACCGGTTCCTATACACGAGAGTTTTGACGAGCCCCTCACGTAAAACATTCTCAGATGTAAAATCTTATAATGCAGCAACCAACTTACGAAGCATTGTTCTTTACCGGTATAATGCGCTTAGGCCCCATGGCTCTAAACTACTGTGTTAAGGATGATGTATGAAACACCCGTGCAAGTGGAACCAAACTTCGTCAGAAAACAGAAAAATCTTCCTCTGTCATATTCTTGTTTTAAAATCAATTTACAAAATTTATTTCTCGCTGCAAGTTCACCCGGTTTAAGTTCTTGTATACGAAAATGCAGGTACGCAAGTACACCTAAGGGCGTCCTACAACCAGCTTTCCTTAAACCTGTAGACGGGTGTAGGCAAAGTTCTTGGTGTCGTTCCCTAGTGATCATTTCATGTCGTCTTCTTCGCTTATTATCTTTAAAACTTCCCGTTTCTCCCAGTTATGAATCTTACTAAGATCTGAAACTCGAATTCCTGGGAGTTTCTCTTGAAATAATCACACGAGTGGATTATGTGCGAACATGTGAATTGTAAATGAATACTGTTGAGAAATAAGAGTAATTATGTCTTTAATTCATTTTTCTTTTCATTCTTTTCCTAGTAAACTGTGTGTTTAGTCTCCATTCTCGTAAGAAATTGGATACCTCAACTAAACGTATTCCCATTAGGCTATTAAAGCAAGGCTCATATTCACCCAGATGTCCAAGTCTAAGCTAATCAATCGCCAGTGTTCCGACGCGCTCACGTTTCGTAAATCGGTTCACCAATTGTACAGTGAGGTTATTTGAGTTATGGGGCTCTGAACACGGGTGCTTATTGGGGAATAACAGTTACTCGAGCCGGGAAAAGCTAGATGGAGTCACCGCGGATAAAGTTAGATTTTATTTATACAGAAAGCATGAAGTGATTTGCATTTAAAACCGATAATAAATACTATAATGTTATAACAAATGTTAAAAATGATGCCCCTCAGAGGCAATAAATTGCCAATATCTGCTTAGGAAATTCCTATATTTCATCTTTCTCTTTTTCTTCTTTTTTCGCGTATGAACACTACGGCTCAGAACACGTTTCTTGTCATTGAATGATCCTGTTTATCGTAATGTTTGCGAACAGTTTCTCTGCCTGAAACAAGAGCGCAGGATATTTCGCCTCACCACTTCTCTGCAAGGACACGTTTTCACAAATGTATCGTACATGAAACCCCGTTCTTCAATAATATATTTATGTAGTAGCATAACTGATGAAGTAGAATTAGCACACAATTTATACACATTGAAAGCACCGAGTAACACATGAACGCACAACCACTTGCAAACAATCTCTCAAACTAACTACAAGTTGCTATCTGACCATACTTTATATGCCCACTTAAATATCCTCACTAAACATTTTTAAACGTTATTGTGGAATATCTTGCACAGCTTTCGGCAAAATGAGTTCTTAAATCCTCTGGTGCATAACCCCAGTCAATTGGGGGGGGGGGGGCATGTTAACGGCCATTGAGCCTGTTCTCTTGTGTAAAGAATACTTCGTCTGACAACAGGTAAAATATTTGGAAGCTTTGACTGGCAAAAGCATTGGCCACATTGCATGTAGTTTTCGAAGTCGTTCAACCGTACCGCTTGAACTTTACTACGTGATAAGGATTTACTTAGAATTTTTTCCCATCAAGCTCCAAACACACCTTAATCATCTTGTTCCAGCTTCTTTAAGCCACCCAAGAAACTTTCTTTTGGTTGTGCTGCAAACGATTTGTCCTCGGCTGCTATAGCATCTTCAGAAGGGGAACATGTTTCTCCTTGATGTAGTATATAGGGGCCAAAATAGGTAAGTATAAGGGGCGTCCCAGAACTTCAAAATAAAGATCTGCCAATTTAAAATGTGTTACGACCATCTGTGAGAACCGGCGTTGTTTAAATCAAAGATTTTTTTAAGAAGTGGAACATAATGATCTATTTACTCGTGATTTTATGATCGCTTCTGTCTTTCTAAATGGTGTTAGTCTATCATCCAAGATCAATGTATCAATGACATCCACATTTTCTGGAATTGCTGCTTGAGTTGGTCTCTCACAACACTGTTCACCTTCAATGCTCAAATGTTGTGTTGTAAACACAGCAACAATCTGTGGAGTAGGAAAAGCACTCTTATGTAACCAACATATAAATGTAAATGTGGCCGGGTTCCGTGTTAGGATCTTTCATCACCACTCAGCACTCTTGCTGTGAAGTCTCCCATTATTCTGCACCATTTTCACTTCAGACTTGCATAAAAAATTAAATAAGCAGTCTCTAGTTATAAAACCTGGCTCAGAGACATGGAATATTACAATTTTATATAGTGGAAGATTAACTAGAACGCTGAAAATATATCGGCTCCCATGTAATTTTTATCACGTAAAGCACATGCGTACGAATCCCATATGCTAAGGTTCTAGTGATTATGAATGAGGATACACGGATTTGTTCAAAAACCTGTTCCCCAAATGCTGCCACTGACTCATATTTCGTCTCATCAATGGACTCCATTTGTTCAAAAAGTTGCTGTCTTTTTAAGAAACAATCAACATTAATACTAGAGCACGCTGTTTCATCTCTGTCCACGTGAAACGATGTGCGCATTACCAGTCTCACCTTGTTGTAAATCAATTTCCTTATGCAGTATCAACTAATTACAGGTAGCCCGCTTTGTAAAGCGTGCAAACTAATTCGCTCGAACCGACTTTGTCGTGGGGGCGGTTACTCCGGTAAAAGTCCGTTAAGCCCAATCTGTAGGACTTCTTCGCAAATAACTGTGTATCTTCAAGCGCAATAATGGGCTTTGTGTGCACCGGTTAGGTTTCGCAGTTTTAGCATTTCATGAGCTTAAAGTACTAAATCCTGAATGCTCACTTACTTACACTTACATCTAAGAAATGTGGAACAGGTACACCCCAAGAATGCAGACTGTGCGGTCTTCCCAGTAGTGCAGTAAGAGTTGATGCTGGTAGTTGAGTGTACACATTTCTTCTATTACAAGGAATAAACTTATTTGCTCTTTCAGGTCTGGTGGGTTCATTGTGCGAATTGACCCCACAAGAGTTTTCCTTGCCCTTCCGACTGTTTTCTGTGCATTCTAAACATGGAAACCTGTAGGCGTCATTTATTTATACAATCATACAGGTTTAACTATTTGTAAGTACTCTTATGCTGTAATAGCTGCTCCAGATCGTCTGGAACCCTAAGTGTCTATTAATAATTATATTGCATGAATGACAGCCGTAATATACTTTACATCACACTGTTCCTTAATGTCTCGTATAGCAAAACTATAAATTTGTAATTCATATTCTTTAGATACTTCTGTTCAAGTAATTAAATTTAGACCCTATCTAAATTCACATTTTCAAACTTTAGAGGCAGACCTATCCTAGAAACAGTAATTGAATATCTTTGTTTTAATATCAATAATATATAAGTTTGAAAATCACAAGAAAAAATAGCATCTAGATCAATTTCATCTTGTTTTAAAATAAGATCGGTGCAAGAGCTCTGAAATACTAAAGCCAGATAACTACAGTGGAACCCCGTTTATCCGAAACATTGAAGGCGGATCAATTTTGGATAGCAAGCTTTTTTTTTTCGGATATAGATGGGAACTAGAATTATGATATTCACATTTGTAAAGTGCAATTTAAATATATTAGGGATAATAAATATCGACTACTTTAGATTTATCGTACAGTAATGAGTTATCTTTTGTGTCTTTTCCTTGCCAATTTACGAGATATATCACACCACTGTTTGATGGGCAAAATATCAGCATGCGTCGATTCACTACTTTGTTCAACGAAACGTAAGGCAACCTGAAACAACAACAACAACAACAATAATAATAATAATAATAATAATAATAATAATAATAATAATAATTCCTTTAACTTCATGGAAACCTTTTCATCTCCACTGCTTTATATCCATCGTCTGCTCTTAAGCTTTTCGGTTAAGTGGGTTTTTATTGTATACACTATGCATACTTCTTCTCAATAATGCTTTTCGGAATAATTTTGGGAGGTTTTTAGAGGCATAAAGTGTAACTATAATAATAAATTACAGATACGAAATTTAGGAAAACTTGTCCCTTTTCAACAATTTCAAAATTTTCTTGTATATATTTCGGTAATATTTTTCTTCTTGTAAATTCGTTAAAAGTATGAAGTAATTCTTGTACAAATTACAAAAACCTATCAAAACGTTTTTGTACAGCATCGTCAAATTTACGAGAGTTATGAAAATTGAACAGATTCCGAAACTTGTCCGTTGGCAGACGTGCATTCAGTTTTTAGCTTATCACACTCGGGGGCTATTAAGTACGGCTAATTATAATTAAATGGTTCAAAATATTGTCTGCGTTGTATTTATTAAAATAAATCCACCAAATGTTGTTCATCTCAGAAAGGAGTATTTATGTTAGAGTATTTTTTTTTCAGTGTTGTACGTTTGTATAATAAATATTTAGATTCAAATGCTCAGTTTAGGAGTGCTTTAAGCCTCTGAACTTACTGGCGTTTGCCGTGCCAGGCAATGGGGAAGATATGAGGAATTGTTTTTCCTATAAAATATGCATGCAGGGAGTCGAATTCTCATCATTTGGATGGTAAAAAAGCGACAGTAGTGGCTGTTAAATTTTAAGTAGTTCCCGCTGAGGGTCGCAGTTTAAATTCCCATCTTGGATGGACATATAAGTTTATTTATCCATTGCTCTGTAGGCGGAGAGGTGCCATGAAAAGTGATGTATTTGGGCCCGATGTGCTTGTCCGATACTCTTAATAATGAGCAGTCTAAACCCGTTCAAGAGAGCAAGAATATGAATTTAAGCGTTAGAATGCTAAATAAAAGTCTACACTTTGCTCACATAGAATTCTGTTCCTCGCAGTTCTGTAACACGTGGACCGTCTGGAAACTCTTTGGCAAAACATAAGAATCATGTTCCAGCTCGAGCATAGCAAAAGTTTTCGGCCCGGAAATGCCTCGTTTCTGGGTTAAACACCTTTGGGATGTGTGTCTGGTAGTAAGCCAGTACAGCCCGAGGCAGTACCTGGTATGTTGTGTTATATGTTGAAAAACTTAAGCGGGTTAGGGCAGGTTCTGGGGCCTTCCAAAACGCATCACAAATTCTTATGTTTCTAGAAATGAGAGTATCGACATAAATACGGAGACAGTGAACACATGTTATAAAAAGAAAGATTTTAAATGCTGCATTTCGAGAAATATTCAACTTCAGTCCAAAATTATACTTAAGCGTCTGGAAAAAGGTAATCATTACAAAACCCATTTATTACATTTTGTGCAACACATGTGTTCTTGCAAAAAAAAAAAAAAAAAAAAAAAAAAAAAAAAAAAAGAGAGAGAGAGAGAGAGTTTTTTCACAATATTTTCGCAGGATTAGTTAAGAATAAAAAATACTAAACTTCGCCAGATTTAATTTGTTCTTAGTAGTCTCTGGATATTTTGCCTTTTTGCCATAACAAAATGAAACATTGGCTTTTCTGTCGATGTTTCGAATACGAAACTTGTTTTTGCGAATAGAACCAGTGCGCTTTTTTCATCCTTAAGGATAGATCTATGTTTCGTCCCATACAGTCCCAATATTTAAGATAATCCTTTTCAAAACAGCCGCTGTGCAAATTAAAAATTGTCACATTCAGTCATTTCTCCCCCAAATCCTAAAAGGCTCTAAAATTTCTGAAATCTGTTGCATCTTCGAAAAGAAATATCCAAACATTTTGAGCATTCACAAAAACAGGTTGTCCTTCGTTTATGAACTTCCTACTTTCTCTCTTAAAATGCAGAGACTAATTTTAATGGTGAAGTACAAGGGCACGCGTTCCTCCAGTGCCCACCATATCCATATAAGTTGCCTTACCGTACACTCCTTTCAAACTTCATCATTGACCGACAATCTCATGTATCAAATTTGAATTTTTGTAGAATTTTTACTAAATATTCGCAATATAAAATCGGCTCACAATATAAAAGCAAAATAATAAAAATATATACTTTTTCATCTTTTATCGCTTTGCATTTTTATAGCAAAGGTTTTAGTCCTATTTCAAAATCATTCTTGTAGTTATAAACCTTTTCTGCTTACGCGGTGTTTAGTCTTGGTAGGAGAGCCGCAGCCGGCGGTGTGCGTACTTCACCTCCTTTGTTCATTATATTGTTCTTATACATTACCTTCTACTTCTGCTCTCTGCCGGTATACATCATTCACGAAGAGGGTTAGAGGTTTCCTCTAAGGCAGCACTGTGCAACATTCTAGACGATTTACCATCCTAGAGGCTATAGCAGAACGTTTACACTCTATACTGTTTTCAGGAATTTCATCTGAGCTACGAGGAATGGGTATGAAGCTCTGTTCTTTCAGTATCCCCTACAAAAATGCATCACATTACGACAAAACAGAACTTCGTGAAGAATTTTGAAAATCTGAGTGCTTAGAAAGGCTGATCGGAAAACAGCCCGTTTCCATGACCAGCAGGGGAGGTCGCTCGACTTTATTCAAACACTTGCTTGTGCACATCAAATTATTCAGCACACAAACTGTGTCCGAACCCCCCCCCCCTCCCTGAAAAGATCTATATCTTGCTTCTTTTACACTTTTGATGTGACGTTAATTCTATTTCCATGTGCATCCTTAATGAAGTATCGACCAAGGATGCTGTGGGAAGGCACAGCGGCCCACACTGTCACTTTCTCCGAATGTAATGGTTTCTGTCCATATTCATCCGGTTTTTCTCAACCGAGAAAACAAGCATTTTGTTTATTGGCATGGTCACTCAGTAGCACATCACATCACATTTGTCAGACCATCAATAGTTTTGGAAATGAATAGGATATAGATACACAATGAACGTAACATGCGCACAATATTGGACTCCTTCAGCTCATGGAGTATCATATATTATCTTTTTATGTAAAAATTATTTTGGATATCATTTTCGGATATCTTTTTTGGATCATCCTGTATAATTCATGCAATTGTGTTGGGCTAGTGCAAAGCAAAACACTCGAACAGAAACGCACACTTGAACGAAAGAAGAAGTAGAAGAAATTGGCGTAAATCTTGAATGCTCACCAAAGAAATCGCTCCCAAAAGTAGGCGAATGAGGTTCCAGAATGCAAAGGAAATCGGTGTTATTTAGCCGAAGAAGACGACAATTCCAACATCTTTTGTAAAACAGTGCATTATTCACGTTTTAGAAAACGGAGTTAAAAGTACGGGCGACGCCGAATTTTAAAACACCTCAAGAGTGGACAAGATATATAACTAAAGTCCCGGTATTTCAGACTTCCTTATTCATCACTATCCAGTGTTCTTATAATGAAGTGTTTTTGTAAGAATAAAATGTTTGCATACCTATATAACAAAAAATGAAAGCTTGCAAATAGAATTCTTCGTAAGCGAACCGTATGAAGGTAAGAGACAACAAACGCAGTCACGTGATACGATGCATGTCACAGTGGTGAACTGTCAGCGCTTTATTCATTCCTTAAAAATAAACTTGTATTAGGATTTTAAGGCACATATTAGCGAGATGTGCATGCTTTATGTAAGAAGATTACTACCTTCTATCTGTGAAATTAATTTCTGCAAGGCACGCATCAATTAGTTATGACTTATAATGACAGGGAACACATTACATCAACAATAAGGAAATTGCATTTTATTGACGGTCTGTTATTCTTCATTACGACCGACTCTAACGTAAACATTAAGCTAATATAAAAATGCTTTACGGAGTTGAGAAAATGTTTCTGAAGGAGCAGTAAGTTAACAATAATCTTGAGTTATTTTTATGACTTAGACTGGAACAAAGAGCCGTCAGTGAGTGATTGTGGATATTCAATTCTTAGAGCTTAAATGGTACACAGCTGCATCGTTTCGCTGGCAAGAACTTCATTTTGGGGGCATGTGATTAATTTACTTGTTTTTTCGAACCCGTAGCAATTCCCCATTTACCAACACTTTCATTACCGCGTAACATTTTAATCACACTTTAACTTCCCTTAACTATGTAACGTTTATATTTATTTTGGTTGTCGTATTCCTTTTGTTGTTGAGAGTTTTGTCATCATAAGACGTTTTTAGAACTTTGCGCAATAAAATTAGCAAGTATATTATTAGTTCTCCTTTTATTGAATATCTGTTTTATTTACGTAAGTTATAATACTGGATGGAAAAAAAATGCAGTTTAAAGATCGCAAATCTTTAATTAGAGGCATGCTTCTTAATAAAAGAAGTTTAGTTTTCTTCATATATATACAGAATTCTCATTCCGCTGCGTAATCCAAAATTGAGTACTCATCATTATGTTACATCCTCAAAGTGTCTGTCCTTCGTTGTAATACAAGCCTGAATTCTTTTGAGACACTCAACCGCCGGATATTTTAAACTGCCTTCCGAATATTTTGTTTCAGCGCCTCCACGAGTTTTTCAGGCACAGCAGTAATTTTATATAAATGAAGATGTAACGGCTGAGTGGTTGTATACGCACTACCGACAGATATACCAACTTGCTAGGCTAATTGTGTTAAAAGGCTTCCGAGAAAAAGTTTCTAATCGATATACTATTTTCTCATGTTAAAACCAGGTTTTCTATTCTCAGCTTCTGGTCAATGAAGGCGCTTTGGATTCCAAATTTATTTACGAATTCGAAAATTGCACTTCCCAGTGGATATGTTATTTCTGGAAATTAAGCACGAATGTCTCTCCTACATTACTTTTTGATTACACACACACACTCGCACTCATATATCAAATAAATTTCTTTTCTTATATCTAACATCTTTTACAGAATATGTAATGTTTCACAATGAACATATAATATTATTTGAGTTAGCAATTCATTGAGCCTCCTCCTGAATAAATAAAAATGCTCCTACCTTCCATCTGAACTTAGATGCAACTGGTTCCGTAAAGAACATGAAAGGCTAAACATCTTCAATTCGTTCACGCAGCTCTTTCTAATAGGACGGATTTCAGAGTTACAGACCTGTTAGCTAATACTTATATTTTAATTTGTTTCTTTTCATTTCACTATTTTATTATTTGTTTCATGCAATGATAAGGTAAATCAAAGAGACGTTTCTTTCATCTGTGAAAGTTATTGTTAATTGGAGTGTAAGGCTAGCTAGAAAAATCTTATAAATGTTTCTGGTTAACACATTTATTTGTTAGGAGAAAGATGCAAACCCAGTATCAAACGTTGGAACTTAGTCGTTTCCCGGTGATACTTACAAACGTGTTCTTTATAATATTTATCTTTTATGTGACATATTTTAATATACTTTATCTTTGTTTAGCACCAGGTACTGAGGTGTTATATGTAAAAGTAAAAAACGAAGTAAAGCAGAAATTATCGCATTTTGTGGTATTCAGTTTGCCTCACATGGCACCAGTTAAGACATATTTTGAACATACAGATTCTGCTAACGTTGTCTTACAATTTGACATTAAGTTGGGTCATGGATTAAGAAATCACAGCGTGCAGCGTCTGAAGGCTTAGCACACATCCCTGTAAACAAAGAAGCGGATATCCTGGTGGCCTAAAACAAGTCGTTTTGCGCAATATTATTTACTTTAACACCAGAATCACAAAACAAAGGAAAATTCTCTCTTTTCCACTCATTCGACCAAAATCTTTTGTGTGATACAAAGCTGTTAGTTAAGATGACCTTTAATCTTATGTACTTAGATAAGGGTGCTGTTAAAATTATCTACTCCTGTTTAATACGCTTTTTGCAATGGTCATAATGTTATCACAGAGTGAACTTATTGATATAAGAATAAAAAAGATTAATAAAATAATCTAGAACAACAGTTTTATATAATCGTGAATATTTGTGCCGGGAAAAAAGCTAAATTACAATTATCTTGATTTAAAAAGTAGTTATATTTGGAAATACTTAGGGAATATGTTTACAACCTGTAAACAAAACACTTTTCGTTCAGGTTTAAGCATTTTTACACTGGAAAAATGTCTGAACTAAGCCGTTCAGAATTGCAACAGCAATCACGGCATGTGGTTCGTTGGTTTCACAGGCAAAATCAGGGGTGTCCACTGACATCGATACCGCTAATATTACGTGTTTTATATTAAATATTTGCAATATGTTTATTTACTTAATTTTTTCCCACTGTTTCTTCTAGTCGGTTCTATTGTTGGATAGTGTTTTATAGAATATTTTGCTCCTCCTTATGGTATCGATAATATCATATATTAAGCGCAACTATACCTAATTCCTCATATTTATTTACGATTTGTTTCATTTGGAACACATAACGAACTTAACAGAGAGTACATCTTTAACGAATAGACCGCGTAGAATTTTTATAACAATTCTTGTTTTTAAATCATTTTGAATGCATCGCCCATTATGATATTACTATGACAATGATACAACTTGAATAGATGAACAAAAACGTTCGATCAAGAATGTGAAATACCACATGTATGGCAAAACCGTAGGTACGGGCATCATTGTCGATATTGCAAGAAATCTTCTTGCGCCCACAGACACTGCCGGAGATGTCCTTTTACATTGCGCGGCAGCTCGTATCCCTTGGCGAATTTGTGGCCTTGTTGCATATATCCTATTCTTTAGGTTACCCCACAGAAAGAAATCAAAACGTGTAAAATTCGGTGATTGAGCAAGCCATAGCATGAGTCCGTTGAACCTGATCCATCTGCTTATAGGCTTATAGGCACGATCGAGGTGTCGTATAACAGGTCTGTGGCGGCGAAGGGTGCGCCGTCAGCTCAAGCCAGTCGTTCGTCGCTAGTGCCAGAGGAACTTCCTCCAACGAGTAAGCCTGTGGGAAGACTCGAAGAATTTGGGCCCAATGATGATTCCACACTATTCTTCATTTCTAAGTAACACTAAAGTTCCCAATAAAAGCCGAAAACTCTTGGGTGCAAACAAGAAAGAATCTCGGTAAAGAACAGATAAAACAAGGTTAATTTTATTAATAGATCACGTTTCCAGTAGGAAAGTTCGGGAATATAGAAAAAATATAGCCTTAAAATATTGCAGAACAGAATTTTACTGAGCATTTTCCAATTGAATGAAACTCGGAGACTATATATTGAAGTTTTACTTTGAAATATTTTCATAAAATCTGTATACATTAATAATTTTCATGCCCAAGTTGAACTGTTCCCTTGTTTTGACATTATGAATGAGAGTGGTAAAGTTAGGTCAGCAGCAGAATACTCACTGAATGCCTTTTAAATATTAAGGATAAATGTTTGTTTTAATCGTTAGTTATAAAATAAATGGTTTAAATATTATATTGCTACAATTAATTATTTTAACTACATTTTGACTACCTAAATGAAATTTTATGCCTGTGCTTATTTGCAAAATCGTGGTTCCAAACTATCCTTCAAAAGATTACAGTTGTATTTATTATTTTTCCTCTTCTGTAGACATCCAACTTCGTGATATTGTTGATTAATTATATGGTAAAAATGTTAAATAAATTTGAATGCAGTTTTTTTGTAAAAGTTAACGCAGTTTATAGTTTTCCAACAGTAAAAGTGTGTGCTACAATTATTAATAATTTATCTATTTTAAAGTTTTTGTTCTGTATATTTTGTCCACCTGTGATTAGTAAATCTTCTATCTAAAGGAATAACGGAGAATGTTATAGGCATGCATCATTTTTTGAAAAGTCAAAGAAATGACACCTCTTCGGGAAATAATTCTGGGAAGCCGGAACACATCATAGCATGCGAATCCAGGCTTTCGCAGGGTGGGTTAGAGCAGAGTTTATAGCGAGGGGAAGCGTGTCATCTGACCTCTTGATATCTGCGCAGGAGCAGAGTTTGCAGTTCATCAGCCTGCAGGGTTTTATGGGCACGCACACCCGGCTGTTCCTTGCCTCCCTAACGCGTTGCAGCCATTGGGTATCATTTTCTAACACTTGCTTATGGTTGCCAGGTTTTTCTTTGTAAGGTTATGGACTAATGTCGTTCCAAAGACGTCCAGATTGTTATATTGAATAAAAAAGTAAACGTGACATGTTCAGAGAGCAAAGCCACACATTGTTATGATGCACTTTTTCACATTATTTCACCAAAGTGCTTAAAATACTTGATAATAGAAAAATGGAGAGAATAGCCATTGAACCTGCTTCCTGCCATAGCACATTTTAATTTATTGTTGGTCAGTGAATATATGTACGTTAAGGATAAACTAATATTACAATATTATTTTAGTAATTTAATATTTACAATCTAATGCACCATTAATAATTGAATTCCTTAAATTTCCGTTTAAACGTTTGGAAAGGAACAGAGCTTTAAGTCTTAAAAAGCTTGCCTATTCTAAAAGAAATAGTATAAAATTTTGGTAAAGGCAGCATAACTAAATATTAAATAATTAACTAATTACGTGAATGTATTAATGGTAATAAAAATGAAAAAAAAAAAACATTCAAAAACAAAAACATAACCAAGAATAAAGTAAACATTACTAACTTAATATAATGCGTAAATGTTCAGCATTAAAGGCTTACATCTTAATCATCCGAAAGTTAGGAGAAACAGGTAGGCAGGAGGTGCTGGTCTGCCTTGGTGGTGCACAGATAAGAACCCATTGTATAAGTGTTAAATTGCAAGGATTCAAAATAACACCTTAAGAAGAAAAGAAACGACACACTAAAATATAAATTGAATTCATCTCAAATGGTTTGAACTTTCGATGTAGTAACCCTTTCTTGTCACCTTCTTTTTTACTATAATTATTTCTGGAACATTTCAACGGTGACCATAACGTCAAATAACAACAGAATATATACTCGGCGGGGCCCCCCCTTCAAGGATTTTAAGCCCCTCAAGAGAGCCGTTCCATACCAGACGCCAAGAGCTGAAACCTTTCCAGTGCGCAAACCACCGGTACACCGCACCAGCGCACCTCACCTTTGTACTCTTAAAGCTGCAAACACAATGAAATAATATGAAACGGGGAAGCGGAAAATTTGTGGAAACGAAATATCTATCCCAGTTTTTTGCGTAAGCGAGGGAAAACTACGAAAAAACCTAGTGTCAGGATGGCCGGTTCTAATACATTTGAACTCGCGACCTCCAGTCTCAATCGTTGTCGCCAGAGTGACCCTCTCGGTAGAGTTTGTGTTATCTAAACCTTACATCTACGTCACACAGGTTAATTATCCATTTTCGTTTCGCTTGAATCAAAGATTTTTAACCTCTTCAGGTCCCAAGTGTGAAATAGGATGCAAAAAAATGTCATATTTGAGGAGATATAGAGCTACACGCGCGAGGATCGTACCAAACGTAAGTTTATAATCAGAGTAGGTTTTGTACAGCTATGGTCTTAGAACATTTCTTCGTGTTAGGCTGGTACCTGGGTGACGGTTTCCAATAGGAGGTTTAGGGTTTCATTCGATTTCTGAATACCAAGATCTTGTCGACTGCAGAAATTCAACATTGACTTGTGCAAACACTTGGAGACAGTGCGATGATCCCTCAGTGTGTGGCAAAATTGTGCTCAGAATATCGAAGCAGCCGAGTAAAACTGCGACTCGAGAGCTCTTGAATCCCTTTCAATAGATAAATATGGAGCATTCAGTATACTGCGCTGATCTAGCTCCAATAAACTGTCACAATTTTCCATCTCCGAAGTACATCTTGGTGATCATTTTTTATGAGGAGGACATCGAATTACACGAGGGTATCGAAGAATTTGTCTAACTCTTGCACCTTGATTTTCGTGCCGACTATGTTGAAGAATAGTATATTAACTATGGAACATTTCTGTTATCTTAATGTTAATGTTGTGTATGTAGAAATATGTTCCGTAAACTTATATTTACCAACTCTCGTGGTTTGGTACATGCAAACACCCGTGCCTATTCTCGTTAGTGTACAAAGAAATATCATTTAAATAGTTTTCTTTTAGTTTTAAACAATAGCTGAATTATGAAACATTTTATTCGAAAACCTAGTTTTCTTCACAGCTTGATTTCTAATGGTTAACTAATCGTTTGATTTTTATTCTTATACTGCTTACCTTTTTCACTCATGTATTGGTTCGCTTTTTGTTGTAATTCTTTCTTCTGGTATGTGTAACCTTAATCATTTGTTAAAAGATATGAAACACTTCATTTTCACTCCTGGAATTATTCCAGCTATTTGTTGACTTTCACGAGAAGCTATGCATAATGACTGTTAAGAGAAGGGAAAACAAGGTATAGAAATTGACTGAGATCCATAAATAGGTAAAATAGTTCTTGTAAACTCAGGAAATAACAAGGGTTGTAAAAGAACCTTTTTCTGCAAAGGAAATATGTGTCGGAAATTCATTATGTTCTTCCGGGACAGGTTTTACACTTTACTTTCTGCACATGCCACCACAGCTGTAACTTGGGTAAATGGTTCCTGAGGGAGTTACATGGCACCATTAAGTCACGCAAAGTACGTTTTACTTCAGAGGATTTTATTCCTTCCGTTTTTCTTTCAGCTCTTAACTTCTTCTAAATGGTAACAGAAATGAATAAGTAACTGGAAAAATATATGTAGTTGCATTCGTCTAAAGCCACCCAGGTGTCATATTTCACCATAGACTCGAAACGTACTCCAATGTGAATTACTATATTGGGCAGTTTCCATTTCATGCTGGTTTACGTTCAGCGAAGGCTAAATCATTATGAGTAGTAAATCTGTTAATTTTGAAGCTCAGATTGTATTAACACAACGTACACTTAAGGTCGGGGAAATCAAACTCATGTGCGCACTAATTCTCTAAATGGAATGTTATATATCAGCACATACAACATAGATTTTCCCACGGCTATGACATGGGGAAAATAATACATGCATGATGGCCAAGAGGCTTAGGCAAAGGTGACATCAGACGAAGAGAGTGTCATTTCCTACTGCCCATGTCATTGCACCGAAACGGTGCCTAATAATTTCATCTATATATGACGTAAGTTATTGATTTGACATATGCAAAATGATAGGCACGTGATGAGAGGAAAGTATTGCTGATTACTTTGAAGATTTGTATTTCTTTAAACAATAACTAACAGTAAGTCATGAAGGTGTAAATTTTTAAGAAACCGTGATGAGGATTTACATCACCTCATGTGATTTTATGCTTGTTTTTTTACAGGCATAAAAATTAATGGTACCTGTCGCGACTCTCCATTGATTCTCATGCGTAGATAATTCCCCAAAAGGGAAGTGTTCATTATACATTTATGAGAGCTACTTCGTCAAATTTAGTATTGTCGTTACAAAAACACACAACATTTGGCATAAGAGATTATTTAAGGCAGAAAGTGTGGTTCTTTTACGATGGAGTGCCCGCTCATTTTATGCCTAAATGGACGGTCCAGAACTCTTTAACTTGTACAATATATAGGTGTTTACCAACGTGGCCACTCCTAAATCCAGAGGATATTTTCTTATGATGATTTGCATGGATATGGAAGCACGATGATCCACTGAAAGCCAGAAGCATTTGCCCGCTCAGGTATGCACTGAGACCAACAGAGTGTATCGGGTACCTCCTTTAAGTTGAAAATTCTGTATAGAAACGCAGTATCGACTTTTAAAATCGTGTACAAGCGTTCAGATGGATTTATAAGTAGTAGCCATCCCTTATGATCCAAAACTTATTTACAGACAGTTCTTAAAAATAAGTCATGTATACTGCATAAGGAGATAATAGCAATAATATAGCATATTAATGTAATTTAAGCATCAAATAAATTGAAATGACGAAATGTGTATAATATAACATTAGAAAGTCAATGAAACAACCTCAATAGTCATGAAAATAAATATAGATGTATGAATTTATAGTACCTTTACTGGAATGAATGATTTATTTATGGACGCTCTTTAACAGCTCAGGTCATCAGCGTCCCATTCAACTCAGGGCGTGAAACGGCCGACCAATTTTGCTCAGAGGCCTCTCTTTCAGGTTCTTTTTCGTGCCATAAATGTACGACACGGGACCCACGGCTTTACTTCCCTTCCGAAGGAAGCCATACTTAAGATTTTTACGTCCCGAAAAAATCCATCGGTCCTGGCCGGGCTCGAACCCGCGATCTTGGGTTTAGGAGGACCTTTACTGGAGAAGAATCTAATTAACTGATAGCACACAAACGCTTTTGGAGACGTCCATCCTGTTCTAAAGCCTTTAATTCCCCGAGCAACTAGAAGGAAACGGTTAACTGCTGGGGGCTTAAGAAAAGTCGAATAAGAAACATCGGAAACGAGATGAATAGATTCTCTCAGAAAAAAGAAAAAGAAAAAAAAATGATAAGACAAGGTAAATGTATAGTGATGAGGAAGTAAACCTGCCAGCTGATAGTAACGCTGCTCCAGTGCGTAACGAGCAAGAAATTACCGCATAAAAATTTTGGAAATAGTAATTATTAATGTACAAAGTCTAATGTCTGAATAAAAATGTCTTGTAAAGATTTATAATTATTTATGATAACAGTGTGAAAGTATTTTTTTTTTTTCTGAATTAGAATATCAGCGTTACATAAAATAAGTTTTTAATGTGAACATTTGTATGTTTTTTTTTTCTAATAATACTTGTTTTCTAATGTAAGCTCGTAAAAATTTTACGCTTCTGCAGACTTCTTTAAACATAACTTCAATGAACATTAGCGGCGGCTCCTGCAAGTAAATAGATATGAGCAGCACTTTTTTTTAATAACCAACCAAAGGTTAACGAGAATGCAAGCATATGTACAGAAATATTACAAATTCAATATTTAGTCACTGTCGAAAAATGAAATCCATAAGATTTCAAAGATTCAAGACATTTTCCCCCCTTCCACGAGTGTGTTTAATTAGTAGGTTAAGATATGCAAGCTCTATTATACCCCTATTTACTTCAAGCATTACTGTTTTCAAAATGCATTTACGAAATACAGAGGACAACATTCAGAATTTCATATCCATACACCCAACTGTATTCGTAAACTTTTCCATTAAGTTTTCTAACTTACGTGCTTATCTCTTTTCTCGCCTATAGCTTTTTGTGTTAGGTCTGGAGTAGGTCTAGCAAACTAATTTATCTCTCCCTTTCCCCCAGAGTTTTAACAGGATAAAAGCATCTTTAACGGACTTTCCACTCCATTCGCCATGTTGTAACACGCGCCAACTGCAACTTCCTCACCTCGCACTAGAGCTGCTTGGTCTGCTGGATCATGCAGTCAAGGGCTTGCCTGATGACGAGGAAATTGTTCCGCGCGTGCATAGTGCTCCAAAGCATGCCTCCTGGAAGATTTCAGTTCTTACACTAGCAAGCATGCGGGCTGTTCAACAAGCGTAGCTATAAGAGAGCGCTTCAAATATTTGTCTGGGTCTCTAGGTCCACAGTTCGATAAAGGTCTTGTTGAGTTAAATAAATAGTGAACTAAGCTTATTACTCTATTTGAAGCGGTCACTACTGAATCACATGAAAGTCACACTAACTCTCTCTTTCTCTCTAATTATTATGTATGCTTCCCTAAAACATTCCTACCAGCATTGAAACTTGTACATAATATTTAGATATGCTGTACGAGTATATCTGTCAACAGACTTGGAATTCGTATAGAAACTAGATAGCAGTGATTGATGCTTTTAATGTCTACTGGTGAAAATATTTTTTTAAAAATTAAACAATTTGTATAAAAACATGCTCACAAATACTTGAGGCATTTACAGTGATAGATATTTTGGATTTTTCATTTATTTTTTATTCTACCATAATTCGTGCTTTAAAGTGAGAATGAGGATTTTAATGCTATACAATCTCTAGAAAAATTTCAATTTTACCTGCTTATACAGCATGCCGTATTACATTTATATTATTACCCGTTAATATCATTAAAGTCGAAATCTGTACTGTTAACAATTACAATATTCCTTTAAAAATTCCCCCCAAATATTTGTTTGTCTGCTGGTCTGCCATATTTCGGGTATTTTGTTTTATTTTATTTGTATAATTCGTGTTTTAAGGCAAGACCACACCGATATTTTCAAGTATTTTAACTCTTAATTATTCTTACATTCCGTATAGATTGAGGATGTGTGTATATTGCGATATGAAGGTCAATAATTATTGACTTTCATTAATTGTTGAACTATTAATTTTATATATTCAAGATTATCATGTGAGATGAATATAGCTAATTTTATTACTGATTTTACATGAATATCTTGTACTGATATAAATTACTCATAACACATCGTTGTTCTATTAAAATTATGTAACATATTTGTACTTTGTATTATTATCAATGTTTCATTGTAATGTCGTTGTTTTATAAGGTAAATCATGACTGAACTTGGGTGAAAATTGACTAAAAATTAACTTTTCATTTTGTAATTCATAAAATGTCTCATTCCAACTTGCCCGTCCCTTCACTGTTAATATGAGCACTGGAGCGTTTTATAATTTGGCACGCCATTACAAGCAACTGGTTCCTCTTTCTTTCTGTGGCAACATTTCATATCTCTCATAATATCAAAACAAAAACTATACTCCAAGTAGGGAAAAAATAAATACTTAATATAAATTTTTCAAAATGTTAAAATTTGTTGGTATATTGAAGATTACCTCTTTGAATTTTTTAATTTAATTATACATTCTAAATTTAAATGATCTATAATTTATTTATTATGTCGGTTTGATTACTACAAGCAATAGACAGCCAGATAACATACATATAAAGCTTAATTAGCCTGTTTCTGAAAGCAAAAGTTTGCAATGCTTTGCCTCAGAAAGATTTAATGCGCATGTATTTTCCATCATAACTTTTCAGTTAAAGCCATCAAGTAAACAAAGAATGGATTATTAAGATAGATTATAGTTTGTAATATATATTGAAACTTGTAATTGTGTTTCTTAATTTACTGCGAATTAAAGAAAACGTTAGCCAAAACTTTAAACTACATAGATATTATAAAAAAATTTATAAACCACATATATATCATGTCGTTAAAATGGTTGTCATTCCTGATTAATCTTAATTGTGCTGTGCGGAAAAAATTGTACAGCGCCAGAAAATAATGTGTAAATTATTTTATACCTTCGATACTTTTGAACTTATGATTTCATTTTTTACCGCTAGTAAAGCTGATGCAAATATGTGGTAAACTTTTGGAAAGACTTGATGATCTCAGCTGTTTCAAAATTCAGTCATGGCTATTCTTAAATATGTATAAAAATTTAAGTATAGAGCTATTAAATGTATTTAGTGATTTCTTAGCTTCTTTTAGGAAACGCTCGTAATTCTCTGCAAACATCTAAGTTCATAAGCCTTATTTGGATTATTCTGATAAACCAACTGTTCTAAGTCACGTGGACTCATATCAAGTAACCTTCAGAATTATAAACGATAGCTGATAACCCTTTCATCAAGCAAATCATATAATTTGGTATGTGGCTCATGATTGCTCTGTGGAAGAGTTCCACAAAATTTATAATGCACAATTATTCTTAAAAATAGTTTAATGTTAAGTTTCATACCATAATCTTGAATATCTTTTAACACACATTTGGATAAACCAAGGCCCGATTATTATCGATAGTGTTAAAACTTTTAATTTGACTTTGTTTATTGCATTCAATATTTTTGCTAGTTTTTTACGCCTGGTAGAGTGGAAGAGAAGGCCTCATGGCCTTAACTCATGCCAAGGTAAATAATTAAATAAATAATAGCTTATCGTTTAAATGTGAAGGGAGAGAGAGGCACGTAAATATCTGACAGATAACATTGACTGGTAGTAAAAACTTCGATAACACTTCAGTAATATATTTTCAAATCATTTCTATAAATAGTGAATGCACTGCGTGCATCTTACAGCATCGTCTTCTATCGTCTAAACTGCTAGAACCAGATAATGAAGTTAAGGGTTATCAAAGTCCCTTTTCTCTTATTCTATCCAACAGAACTCCAACGTATAGTGGAACAAGAAATCTGAACGCCGTGTTTCGCAAATTAATTAGCCAGCTACCAAACTGCTTGCTGTATAATTGAAAGGTCACTAAAACATGGTTCAGCTTTCAACATGTTGACTTCATTGAGGTTCTAATTAGGGAAGTTCAGCGTTAGCGGATCGTCACAAGTCTTCTAGAAGACGAAGGAAATTAATTACTGAATGCTCGAATGATCAAGAGATTAACTAGCAATTTTAGGACGAAGGAAAAGTCTCACCTAGGTAACGCATCTTTGTCAGGAATCGAACCGGTATTTGCTGTTTTTAAGCTGCTATTGCTACCAGTCACTGCGCTACACTTCTATTTTTAATACACCTAAGCTCTAATTGCATTATATATCAGGGTATTTTTACATCTTTAGGATTTTAAATTTGTTCTGTATTTTCTTTATGTTTTCTACAGCAAAATAACATTTTGTTTATATCATACGTTTAACGGTTATGTTTTAACACAAATAATGGACTAGATAAAAAGTGAACTGCTACCTAGTATAACCGGATGGAAATTAACAAGCTGTTTTACTAAAGCCTGTTCTCAGGGATACTGTGACTGACTTGAGTTTTAGAAGTACTTGCAATCCTATTCGCAAAATGCTTAAACTATAAAACTACAGTGCGTTTTCCAAATTTGAGCAGATGTTGCATTTTTATATCGAAAAGGTAGAACAATATGCCAGCAAATAGGAAGGAAAAGTCTTGTATATGTTTTAAAAAAAATTAGGATCTTGGCATGCAGGGATTCATGTCAATCTTTGGTGAAACATTTTGTCGTTTTCCTTTCCTTAGTATCTGCTTCAAAAGGATCACACAATCTTCGGTGCAGTAAACTTAACCGTATTCTGTGGGACTTCAGAAAGTGAGAAACGTTTCAAGATTTTTATTGGTTCAGCTTAGGTTATGTTTTTTTTTATAACAAAGTTCTTAAGTTTTCCGTATTTCATGGATATTGCTCGACTACCCCTAACTTCGTTTGTTACCAAATTTATTTTCCGGTAACAGAAATTGGGTATGACGAAGAGTCTGAAGATTCTGTGAGAAGGTTAATGAGAAAAGTTTACTCATCAGAACTGGTACCTAAATTTAGGGCTATGAATTTTTTTTAAAAAAACGGAAACCCAAGTAAATTAATTGGCCGTGTGTGGTATTTGTTGTGCTAAGAGAATGTTGAAATGGAGATTAGGTCGCTCGTCAATTATAAGTGCCTCGAAGATGAAGATATAATGATACTTATGGGTATTGTTACAAGTTTTATGTACGGCTTGTAGTCCATTGCGCAAGTTCATATCTAGGGTAGTATATCGCTTTAATCAAAGAGTTAATATCAGTTTGTCAGGAATATTTAATCGCCTTAGGGGATGAACGGTCAATAATGTTGTTATATCTGTCAAAGTTCCTCAAAAATACCCTCGGATCACAAAGTGTCATTGAGATCTATCCTTATGTCCCTCTAGAGCCTAGATTTGGTGTATTTAGCAAAAACCACATTAGTCCGAGATAGACGACAACAAAATGAAACTGAAATGAATTGTGGATCACACTCTACAGTCGAGAAATTTTCTTTCATGAAAAAAAGTATTGAACGCCGCTTATTCCTTTTGGGGCTTCCTTGCAGCATTTATCGATATTTAAAATTAATCTCATCAACATAGACAGAAATGAAATAACTGTACAAAGTTCGGTGGAAGTCTTCAATCTCTGTAATATAAGTACCAACTACGTTTATTGATATTTTTTTTTTTTCATTTCATAATGAAAAGATAATTTTAAAACATAAATTCTCCATAGACCTACATTATTATAAATATTATTGATATCCTTCAGCTGTTAAAAAAGGAAACTAACATATATTCTTCTAATGTAAAATGAAGAAAGTTGTAATTAATGTTGTTTTAAAAATGTAGGATATTAGAATGTTCCGTATAACATAAAGCACGAAAAATTACAAGATAAAATGGTTTTGAAACGAGGCAAGAGTAGGGTGGTCCCCAGGAACTGCCCACTTGAAAATAGTTTGGAAAACGCTAAAATATAAAAGTTCTGTTAAACATTTTTTTAAAATTTCAAAATTCTCCTCCAAAGGAATGTAATCAAAACCGTTGGTAGCACTGATTAGCTATGACCTAGACAACTTCCGTTTGCCGCTAAGCGTTTTATTATTTCAGTCGAGTTACACTCTACTGCGTTATGAGAGCGATTTTTGGGATGTAAATCTTTACCGAGAAATGATAAAAGCAGTTTATGAAGATCGTTTAAGCCGTGCCCTGTAGTTGATGACCGGCGTCCCGGACAATGATCATGCGCTCAGAATTTTTGAGACCATCCATGAAAATCAACGACTGATTGTTTGAGAATTGCCGAAGAGTGCAACATTTCTATAGAGAAACATAGACAGAGAATTTCACCGAGATACGGATTTACGTTATTGCTTTGGAATTATCTGTGGCATCCCATTGTTAGGCGAAACATGCGATACTCTTAATTTCACAATCCGCACATTGTTAATACAAAAATATTGAATAGAAAAGTAATTTTTTAGTAAATGTCTTGTATGTTTTTGTGATTTTTCTTTCCAAATAATAGTACTGTTTAAAAACATAAGAATAATTATTTTAATTGATTTTCTCATTATACAAAAAGTAATTATTTACAACTTCAGATAATTAATAGTTTAAAGTTATCTTGGAAATTTAATGATCATTGCATTTAAGTTAATGTTTTTCTTCTGTTCTATAGAGGAAGAGTTCGTACCGTGATCGCTATGTGTACATGCGTCCCCAAAGGGACTCTTTCGAGCGGAAGGATGTGCCGGGCCAGGAATTCGAGGAGGTGATGTGCTAGCATAGACGGGGTCCCCAATATTTTCATAGATGAAGTCCTAGGCGCCGACGAGCCCACAAGAACAACCATAGTTCCAACTAGGTCTCATTCAAGGTGTTGCAAGGTCCCTTAAGGAGGCCACTAGACGCTAGGACATGAATTTTTCTTCAACGCAAGCCACCGCCACACCACAAGGCATCAACTTGCCTCGCCTGACGCTTTCGAGCCTGTAACAGATGCTATGGGATGAAACGAAAGGAAACGGGAGAGTTGAAAATTCGTGGAATGGAAGTATCCATTCCAGCATTAGCCTAAGTGACATGGGGTTCAGGATGGCCGATTCAAGGGAATTGAACTTGGGACTTCCCGAATGCGAAGCTCAAACGTTAGTGCCTAAGCCATCCCGTTCGGTTAAATTAATTTTTAATTACCAGCAACATATTTATTGCATTTTTGCTGCCTATATTTCATATTGTAAGTGCCTTTTTGTTTGTGTTTTTCGACGTGTATTTACACCTGAACATGCAGTCATAAAACTATTTAAGCAGCGTTTAAAAAGACATCTATTTACCTGTCACACCTATTGTTTTGTAGATGAATTCTTAATGTTTACAGTGCTAGGTATAAGTTATTTTAGTGACATTCATTTTCTTTCTCTAACGCCATCACAATGGCCACTCGGACTTGATGGAATTTCACATACAGCCCGCTCAGGTTGCGATTCCTGGAAGGCACAACTGCATGGAGATGGTCTGCTGAGGAGACCGTAAACATAGAGTCACTAACCTAACTACGTTATTGTTGCCAACCTACCAATGCCCATGGCAGACTAAACCAAAAACCCCGAAATGAGCAGGTAGGCTTTGATTACTAGACCACATAACTGGTATGAATCGAAACTCTTTGAGAGGCTATTTTATGTGGTACATATATAAAGACATTTAACATACTCCGTATTATAGAGTTTATGTGAATCTTACGGAATGCGAATAAATTAAATAAAAAGCAAACTTTGATTAATGCTATCGGATTTCTTAAGTTTTCAGGAAGTAGGCAATAAAAGGAAAGCTCGGGAACGCCTCCCCTTCTAAATACGCTGGAGAGAAGCCTTTCCAGCGGTGATTTCAGACCCTTTTCTCTTAAGAACACTAGATCGATAAAGGCATCCGTGCCCCCAAAAAGAAGTGTTTCCATAGCCTGGAAGATAATGCGCTGCCTGCTGGCAGAAAGCTCTTCCGAACTACGACACGTGCACTTCTTTATCTTTTGTCTCTGTGTAATAATATGTTCGTTTCCTCGCCTCCGTCTTTACCTTTAGAATGAATTTAAAGCGATATAACTTCGCACTCTCTTACTACAATCCAATCACCAATAATGGAATTTATTGTGAGCGACGACATCTGGTTACGTTTCTCAGAATTTTTCGGATTCTGCTGTATGAAAATCTAATGGCATATAGCTTTAACAATTAGTAATTATCATTCAGACATTGTGAAAATTGGACGAACATTACCGGAATGTTTCAGAATTTTTCGTGGCTACATCTGCCAAAGTTTTTTTTTCTTTTTTTTTTTTTTCTTCCCATTATTATGAAACTCTCAAGAAAGCACCTCAACAGGATTATTTTTTCGAAATAGAATCGAGTTCACGCTACTACGGACCACTCTACCATAGAGATTTCACATATGGAGAGCACACGTTTCGTTTTCATCGATGTTCAGAAATCTTCGTTGTAATTGTTTTATTTACAATTTTCGGAATTATGGATTGTTATACAGTTAATACATGGAGCCTTCTCTACAGTTGATAGAGCAAAGAGCTCGTTTAGGTAATTTGATTTATGGGAAAGTCGAACAAAGACGTATTTTTATTTGTTAAAGTATAACCAATTGTTCCTATGTGGCTGTCTAGGGTAATGTCTGCCATATTTGTGATGTTTTTACCGCCTAGGTACAACTCAGCCATCCCTGTTGCTTTACACATAGTAAATGTAAAATGGCTGTACTTTATTTCTTTTACACCTGTTAAGGTTTGCGATAGCACAAGCGCACAATTCTGCACTGTGTTAGAGTACTTTTTACTCCATAATTAACATTCTAAAATAGAGCACGATTAGCCTCAAGGCATCCATATTTATGAGGCCAGGAAGAAAACATTTCTGTAATCAATATTAAAAAAAGTGAGTGTATAAATAATTATGTGAGCAGTTTGAATACTTGCATTGTGCTTCAGTCATTGTTATATTACCGCAATGGGTGTCCCAGGTCGCTAAGGCGCAGACTTGTGAGCGAGTGGTCTGGGGCTCGATTCTCACAGGGCTGTCCTCCCTGACTGAGGTTTCTTCCCAGGATTTCCGAAGTGCTCATAAATGGCAAATGCTAAACTTAGGCGCGTAAAAAAAATTCTTTTAAAAAAACTCCTTTCCCAGTTTATAATTTTATCTCATGTATAAACAGTGCCCACCGCCTGTAATGCCACAGTAAGTAAAACGAGCGTTAAACACTATTATAGATGTTATATTCTCACTAAATGTACTATCAGGAAACATAGCATAACACTATAAGGATACATGAAAATTAAAACGAAAGTCTTAATCATTGAAGATAGGCCTTTAAATGTTGGGACACAGGTTCAAGAGGCAATGAATAAGCACAGATAGGTCTACATAGCTACAGATTTTTACATAAATTCTTTAATAGTGTTTGAGTTTTTATGCATCATTTTAAAAACTATGTATGTTAATGCGCATGGGTTTTAATGTGTTTATTAGTGCATTATCTTAAAATTAATTAATTTAGAAAAAAGAAATGAAAAGCATTCATTCATGAAAACATCTTTTAAAAAATGTATTTCAACTTCGTGGGAAAAAGTCATAAGTTTTATGTGAAGCACAGTAGTACAACTGGAGGAAAAGTTCATGCATATAAATCAATATTTGTAGGAACGTTTTGAATTCCGGCAAACTTGTAACAATAAGATACCGAAAAATCAAGTTAAAGGTTTAAAAATATGTTAAAAAAAGTAGTGTCCAATAATATAAGAATCGTACTCCTTCCATTGCAGAATTAAGTTTTCTTGTTTTCTAATAGCAAATGTGTTTACAGAGAATAAAATACAGCACCCCAGGACTGACTATGGGTATGTACCCCTTTAGACATCATCTTTCATAGATAACCCAACGTCAACGGTACTCAGTTAAGCTAAATTCAAAGTAGGGCGCATCACATATTTTCTTATACAATTCCTATTTATAGTACGCATGTCAAACATATTAGGGAAATGTCACAAATGTCCACTCTCTCTCTCTCTTCAATTAGTAGGTCAGTTATTGTATTACACGAAGATTTTTTTTTGATTGATTTATTTATGGACGCTCTTTAACATCTCAGGTCATCAGCGTCCCATTCAATTCAGGGCGTGAAACGGCCGACAAATTTTGCTCAGAGGCCTCTCTTTCAGGCTTGAGGTTCTTTTTCGTGCCGTAAGTGTACGACTCGGGACCCACGGCTTTACTTCCCTTCCGAAGGAAGCCATACTTAGGATTTTTACGCCCGAAAAAATCCATCGGTCCTGGCCGGGTTCGAACCCGCGATCTTGGGTATAGGAGGCAAGGCACCAGGACCGACATTTCACGTAGATGAAAAAGTAAAACCTACCAAGCATTGCTAATAAAATTGCAACACAAGAAATTTACATATTTCTTACAATCGAACATTAAAACAAGGAAAGAAACAGGCGGGGTTCGAATATATGACCTGTTAGTGTGATATTTGCTGTGTGTAAACAAGACGCTGTGCCGAAGTAAACTTATAATATATTCAGGCTTTATAATCAAATCCCCCCTTTTCTTTCCTATTTATTTTCTTTTCTTTGGGTGTAGATGAGCATAAACAGGGTCCTTGTTCCGCTAACGCAATCGGAAATTTTATTTTTCCGACAGGAACTGCCGAGGGAAATAATGTTGCGCGGTTGGAGCTCTTAGCGCATATTTGTTGTTTCTTTTGCCATTTATTAATAATAAATAGTGATTAATTTTATACTCACCTTCATAGCACATGCCCTAAGTGCCTGGCCTCCGCCGTGAGACATGTCCGAATCCTTTAGAAAAGGCTTTGAAACGCTAACCGCAATTCATTCTCCCGGATATTGTAAACTGCCTCTCGATATATTGCTTCAGCGCTTATATGGGGTTTATTTCAGGTGCAACATAAATTTTATATGGACTTTTTAATTAGTGTTTAACGCCCGTTTTTACTACTAAAGCACCACAGGCGATAATTTTATATGGATGAAAATGTAACAGCTGAGTGACTTTATACGCACTGCTGAAAGATACACTAACTTGCTGGGTTAATCGTGTCAAAGACTTTCGAGATATATCTAATCAATAGCTTATGTCATCATGCTTCTCCTGTGTTAAAATACAATTTTTTTTAAATAGGCTTATTATTAATGAGAGTGCTAATTCTGGAAATTTAGCACGAAATTCTTTCCAGCAATCCTTTGTAAAATTTCTTTTGCCCATAACAATCATAAATAAGTTGTCTTTGTTCTCGTTACATCTCATTCTTGGTATACTCCACAATACGCATACCAATACGCAGTAGAAAGTGTAACGCGCACTATAATTGCAACTGAAACTTTGGCGTCATAAGCACGAAGTTTAATTACTCAGCGAAATTTTAAACCCCACCGAAGTCCACTAGAGTTCGAGTGGTTTCCACTAGTGTATACAAATCTGATTACGAAGCGGAACTGGTGCACGATATTTAGGCATTAACGGTTTGTTCAAATAAAAGAGAGGCATTATATAAAAATTAGCCCTTTTCATGTTTTTTGAAATCGCCCTTGAATTTAAAGGCATTTGTTAATTTATTAACACGCATCTGTCATGCGCAAATATTTGTATCCGGATACGATTTTTGTAAGAGGCGTGGATCGCTAACGGAGAGCAGAGTTGGCGGTTTGTTGCGGTAATATAAGCTGATCTCTCCGTTTAAGAGTAGTAATAGCTTTTCTCATACCACGTGATTTGATAAAACAAACTTTATTTTTTTTTTTTAAGAAAAAATGTACACATTGTACTTGAGCTGTAGTAGCAACGAATCTTTATTGCATAATCCAAATAAGGAAAACATTATATTATATATTGACCATAGATAAGCAATTAAGTATTACTATTAGAGATGAAGTAGCATTTTTAAACACCGGTGAGTGACTCTACATATACGTATAGTTGTCTACACCGTTACATTTTTCTCCTTGAAATAGAATGATATAAAGTAAAGAACTACTGAATGAGCTGGAAAGAACAGTAACAGCGACACCCACCCTTACTTATGGAATTAACACTGTCTATGCTAATTAAGAACGCTGTCATACTGTAGCAGCGGCGTGGAGTGAAGGTGACCTTGGTATAGTTTGTCCTGGCGCCAAAAGGACTCTGTTGATAATGAGCTCTCTTCGCTGGTTTCTCTGGCAAATCTTGAAGCAGGTACACCTTCAGGTTTCATTAGAGGGGCACAACCTGTCTGTGGTGCTGTTAAACTCTTTCGCCATCCTTGTGGTGTATTTACACTTGGCGAATGGAGGAAGCTAACAGGGAAATTGCGTTCGTTCGCTTCCGATAATGTTTCCAGAGTATGAGTATTTAATTTGTACTTCGTGAGCGAATTTGTTTAATTTGAGCATAGTTAAACAACCTGCTTAGGAACAATTTATACGTTTCCAAGCTGATATATTGCCTTTACCCGTACTATAACTAGGTATTAACAAAATTTAATGTGTAAAGCACCATTTCACGCATTCTGGTCATAGTTTGGCTAAAAATATAATTTGTATGCAAAAGCAGTTATTCCCAATTTCTTCGAATCTGAAGCGAAACTTAAAACTTCCAGAAATAAAACCTGCCTTTGAGAACGAAAACAGAATATTTGCATTATAATTTTTATGCATATATATAGTATTTCAATATTAAAACTATCGTATCATTTTTATATTTACATTAGAGCCAACAAAATTTATTATAAGCATACTAGGGGAATATGACTAAATATGAACAATTGGAAGGTGTATAATTTGTGACATCGCAAGGGATTTTTATCATTTTTTTTATGTAAAATGAATTCCGGTAAATTATACTTCCGTTCCTGCCTCTGTTGTATTAAGGTTAACATTATCATACTTTTAAATCTCTGTAATTGTGTTGTAAAAGTAAGTGTACAAATATCTTTTAATTAGTTATTTATTTTGTTGTTTTAAAGTAAAACACTGTTGTTGGAAAAAGCTCAACAAAGATATAACGTATTCTTTAAGCATGGGGGTTTATTGTTTGTTTTCGTGTATACAAATCAAGGTTATGTTTTGCTTGTCGTGTGCTGCGCCCTAGGTAAAAGAAATATATGATCAAAGTGTAATATGAGAAATCATAATGTTACTTTACGCAAACAAGTTCACGTTCTATTCGATGCAAAGAGCTACACCGCCACATTTTAGAGATTGTTGGCGGGTCTAAGACGACAATTTGGGATATAGTACTTATAGTCTGCCTGTTCACATTTCAAAGTTATGATATTAAATTTGTAAATACCAATACGCCACTAACTAATGAAGCATGCATTCAAAATAATACCAACAATAATGGATAGAAGTTATGGAACAGTCGATCAAGTAAAAACGGATCATTGCTATAGAATTCGTATCTTGAACATTTCTTATTTACTTTTACATGTAATATATGCGCATACTTCATAACACTCAATATATATATTCCGCAAAACCCGAACCTATGATTTTGATCCATTAGGTCATACAGTCGGATGGATAGCTACCCTACAATCTGTAAGTTTCACACAAGGCGGGAGGCAATTGATATTCTGATTCCGACGCAGGTACTCAGTTGTAAGATATACACCGCGACACTCGCAGTGCAGTTTCACTTCTAAGTTCCACTCGCGGCAGCTAAGTTTGTATTGCAGCTATGTCTATCGCACGCAAAACATCAGAAAACGCGAAAGGGTTTAACGTAATTAAGTACCTATATATAGGTACTTAATTATATATATATTTATGTAGCATTGCGTGCTTATTTACACTACTGAACTCCTCTCCCAGTCCTGTTGGTTAAGAATCATCAAAATAGCTGCATTCACTCTAATTTTTTTTTTTTCATTGAAAAAAACAGTGGGCATGGGCAACAACAGTGAAGCGACCATTCATCAATTTAACAATAAAACCGCCGCGGGTGGCCGAGGTGGTTAAGGCACGGACTCGTGAGAGGGAGGTCTGGGTTCGAATACCACTATGACCGTCCTTCCTGACTGAGGTTTTTTCCAGGTTTTTCTCAGTCTCATAAATGGCAAATGCTGGAGAGGTACCCTAAACTTAGGCCTGGAACGATTCCTTCCTTAAAAATAAATCCTTTCCCAATATATCATTTCGTTTCATGTATCATCAGTGTCCATTGCCTGTGGTGCCTCTGTAGCAAAAACGGGCGTTAAACACTATTCATTCATCAATTTGCCAAACCGCTTCGAAATTAGGCTCACCAACGTTAGGCCACCCATCAAACAGTCCCACTTCGTAAATTTCTAATTAATTATAATACAAGAAATTGACGAAATATAAAGAAGATTAAATTGTTATCGAAAATTCAAAATAATTAAGAGCTTTTTTCATTAAAGAGCTTTGCAAATTCTTCATTAGTTAAGTTGGGATGTCCTGATTGAAAATTAGTTTTAGGATAAAAATATGTTTTACGTGTTAAAATAATAAAATAGATCCATTAGTTATAGAAACCAACCGTTTAGTCATCTTGGCATCTTTAATTAGTTTTCAAAATTATAAGCAGTGTGAAATACGAGTGTGAAAGAATGAACTAAAGAACTTGGTTTCTGTTAAGAATATATTATTTCTTGGGATTATATGGGGAATCTTTAGGGATCATGAAACTGTGTCACTTCTTTCGAGTCCAAAGAATATCAGAATCCATAACTTATTTTCCCAATTCTCTTTTTATCGACATTTCACTTTTTGTTCATAGAACGAAAGATTCTGGCGATAACTTGCAACCTGAAGTAGGAGATAAGTTTTAAAATAGGAGGAAAATGTTGCAGCTGCAGCTGTAAAGGAGTGGAAGATCCGGTTTGTTACAATTATTGAGCTATTAAGCCAGCACAGTTCACGTGTTCAAGATCAAAGAGTATTATCATTCCTCAAAAATCTGTAAGATACAAAGATTATATTCGTGAAAATTAAATTTGTTCAATGTGTTGGCATTATATTAAGAATAGCGATGGAGCTATTTCCAAAATATTTACTCTTTATAATAGGATATGTAACAAGTAATAACAAAGAAAATAACTGTGTTTAGTTTTCTTTTAAAGCAACAGTAAGGAACCTTCTAAACAAATACAGGTTATATTATACAAGATTTCAATGCCTTTCATTTATTGAGATATGCGTTGGCTGGTGGGTGACATGTGGAACAGAGACAGATGGCAAAATATCTTGAATAGAAATTCCCAGGCAGCACTCCGATGTCGTTCGCGGCGCCCCTGTGGTACTAGCACGGAAATTGTCATTAGACGAAAATGATAGTTTCCGATTAGGAAATCCCTAAATATGTTTACCTCTTGTGTTCGTCTCGTCAAATATAACTGTTTAACACCATTTCAAAATGGAATTAGATTAGTGCTTGTAAAGGCTGCGGGCATCAAGATCTCCAGGTGCGTGTTCAACATTTAAAAGTTAATTTAAACTAAAGAATTTGACGTTACATTTGAAGACTCTTAGAATGCAAAAGTTATATTGGCCGTTTTGTCTGTTGACATCAAAATTGACTTTGCCCGCGTGAGTAATTAAAGCCTGTAAGAACGCAAATCTTCAAGTAACTTGGAAATTACTTCCCACCAAAAAATAAGAATATTTCGGAAAACGAGAGGGTAAGCATTACATGCATTGTTGTAACAGGACTTCGGTAGCGTGAGTGTGTGACGACATGCTAACTGGTGGTGAAGTTTGAAAACTTTCATTACCCTTATCGTTTCCCCTATCTTCCATTAGGCGGACATGAGGACTTCACGTTATGGTGAAAATGCTCAGTCAAATTTTGATTTCGGTACGAGATTTTATTTTCACCTCTATCCTTCTCTATACTGGATTTTTGCTGTGCCCATCTACCAGGTTGAGGAATTGTGCTTCTGTTCGTCAGTGGGCGGTCCATGGTTTGATTCTCTATTAGGACGAATTTTGTTGGAGTGACGTTTCTTTTGTCTGATTCTAAATCTAGATGACGAAAGTGTCTCTTTTTTTTTTTTTCATCTGTAAACCAAGTTTTAAATGCTTAAATAAATATAATAATGATGTATTTATACTTTTGCATTTGACAAACAACTGGGTGGTATTCGAAATTTCTTGAACTTCAAACAAGAATGGAAAAAGTCAGTTTATTATACAAGTAGTGTTTTCCCAAAACGGAAATGTCTCCAACTCTAGAAGGATTTGCCCTCTGAAGTTAATACAGCAACTTTTTTTTTTTTCATATCTTTTGCGGATTTCTACATTGGAAAAAGGCTGAGCAATGTGGAAAGCAGTCTCTCTTGTTTATCAGAACTACGTTATATACTGAAATAAATCGATCAAAAACATTTCTATAGTGTTTGGTGAAAAAACATTTGGGGACCTTTGGGAGGCGTCTCAAGCCTTTAGATGAGGAAGAAAAACCAAAGCGTGCCTTTACAAACCAGAGAGAACCCATTGAATGTTTGTGTGTTTAACGGGAGTAATGAAGCTATTAATATTAGAACTATAATGTGCATAAAAGTAACTTGGAATAAAATTTTTAAAATGTAGTATATGCACGCATTGTTGGTTTGAAGGAAGAATGAATGTACAAGTTTATAAGAATACTATGAATATAGTAATAATTTTGGTATACTTTTAAAGAATTAATTATTAATGGGGACCAGTTTACATTCATGTTTTCAGATTCTAATGATTACAGTCTGTTAAAATATTCGCCGTTGTAAATCAAATGTCATAAAACACAAATTACGTTTACATTATCTTATTAGCCCACAAATAAACTTTTACTGATACTTTTTAAGTGTGTTATACTAGGCCAGTTTTAAGGCAACTACCAAAAGCCTATTGAAAGGCATGGCATTATTTTCAGTATCTTTTATTATATTTGCATTCTTAAACTTTAAACTACT
This sequence comes from Metallyticus violacea, assembly GCA_030762175.1. Taxonomy (NCBI): domain Eukaryota; kingdom Metazoa; phylum Arthropoda; class Insecta; order Mantodea; family Metallyticidae; genus Metallyticus; species Metallyticus violacea. The sequence goes on from CM060846.1 coordinate 293,796,698, forward strand.
TTTGCACATTTTCCTCCCGTTACGGATCCACTTCATTTGAATGTCAGTTGGTGCTAAAACGAGGCTGTAGGGAAATGTTGAAATTGTTCCCAACAAAATAATTTACAATTCATGGATTTTTTGCGATTATTATGTGCAACCAGGCATTGTCGTGAAACAAGAAAATTCTATGAGAAAGCATTCGACGCCTTTTGTTGCGGGTCGCCGCACTGTACAGTTTTCTTAGCTCCACACGTTAGACGATTTTGTTTACTGTTTCACCGACAAGCAAAACGCATTTTCTGTCCCAGGAAACCAGGCACATGATCTTACGGATATCATTTGCTTGAATTTATTCTTCACTGACAATGTTGAGTACCTCTACTCCATGGATTGTTTAATTGATTCAGGAGTCATATATACGCATGTCTTGATAGGAACTAAGAAATAAGCAGCTCGTTTGTTATCGTATTTCTCGTTGAGCTATTTTGGCTTTTATTTGTGCACAATTTCTGAAATTGTAAGCGATCTGTCAAAATGTTGTTAAGAACTAACCGTGAATATTGTGACAAATGCAAACGAAAATGTGAATCGTCCATCCTTTGGCATTTTCCTTTCGATGGCCTGGGGTTAAGTACAGGCTAGGACTCCTTTCCCAGGTTTTTCTTAATCATCAATGGCAAATTTTGGGACGGGGTACCCTGATCTTAAGCATCATGTGTCCCCGTCTTTCGGGACACTGTCGTGTTTGAGACAAAACGATCGCGGATTTTTGCATCCTCTTAATCTTCTTTTTTAAATTCTTGGATACTGTTTCTCCATCTACTAATAATTAACTTCATATTTGCACACCATCAATTACGCATCGCAACGCTTTTCTCTTTATAACTGGCTATTATGTAATATCTCCGTTACTAACAGCTGAAACATGCTCTTGAGGGAGGTTAATAGGATGTATATCATTGTTTAAAATTAAACTTCTAAAATTTATATTTAATTAAACTTATAATAAATATTTAATGGTATTACCATCTGCTATTTTACCGTATTAATTATTGTATAACATCTTGATTCCTGTAATGTGGATTTATTACGTATTTTATGCTTATATATATTACACACTTTGTTTTGTTTGTGCATTATTAATTAAAACTTACAACCATAAATTTTGTTCACTTTAGGTAGGTATAAACTGAAGGTTTATACGCGCTTAAATGATAGAATTTAGGTTTAGGTAATTCTAACTTGTAACTGAATATATATTTTCACTAGTTTTCATGCTGTATTCACGAGTGGGTTAAATAAGTAATCTCATATATTAGTTTTTTACAGTTAATTAAATATGTGTGACAAACTCAGCAGTGAGGTTTAAATATTCGTCTATATGTCTTCTATCATTCATTGTATAAATTACCGCCACGGGTGGCCAAGGTCGTTAAGGCGCGGACTCGTGAGGGGGAGGTCTGGGGTTCGAATCCCCCAGGACCTTCCGCCCTGAATGAGGTTTTTTCCAGTTTTTCCTTAGTCCTCATAAATGGCAAATACCGGGAAGGTACCGTAAACTTAGTTCTGAAACGTTTCCTTCCTTTAAAAAACCCTTTCCCGATATATCATTTCATCTCGTGTATCATCAGTGTTCACCGCCTGTGGTGCCCTTAGTAGTAAAAACGGGCGTTAAACACCATTAAAAGTGTATAAATTACTACATAGTAACGGAGGTCTCATGCTTAGTTCTGTAAGTTAAATTAAAACATATTCTATTTACCACAATCGGGGAGCACCCAATATATGTATCAATCACCTTCATTAAACGTGCTAACCCATTTCTTCACCACTCCATCAGCTTTTGCAATAAATCACTCATAATGGCAATGAATGTTAAGTGATTTCACATTTTTTTGCATTTAACGAAACGAATCACGAACCGTACCTTCCAGTCGTCCGGACTTTGTCTTGAACCTTAGGAACACTCATAAACAGACGCAAACGCAATCTTACTTTGAAAATGGAGGTCATAATAATGCTTTTGTTTCATCACATCCTTTTTAATTGGTATTTATTATGAGTACAAGAAAGGTTTCTAACAGATTATTACCATAACTCAGAACAAACTTTGACCGTCAGCGTATCTGCCTGCAAATTCAGAAGTCCCGTGTTCGAGTTCCATAAGGTAAGTTACTTAGGTAAGGTTTTTTTCCCGAGTTTTTCCTTACGCTGAAAAAGTGGATCTCCGGTAGGTATAAGCACGGTGGACTCCGGGCTCATTTCCTCAACATTCATTTATCGTCTCTTTAGATCTTCACTGTTATTAGTAACTAGAAAATAAATCATACTATGCAAAAGAGCTAATCATATACTATCACCTTAAGTAGCTGCTATTTTACTAACATAACCAGACCTAGATTCGTTATCGCCTTAAAGAAAAATATAAATAAACAAATTACAAATGAATGACATTACGTGTTTTAGCCCATGATTTCAGGCACATACATTTTTTCTAGTAAAGTATGCATGCATGAAATAGGCATGAAAGTGTTGTTAAGCGACATTTCTAGAAAATAAGCATATAAAAGTATTTAAATGTTTCAATATACTTCAAAAATAAAACTAATTATAATAATAATAATAATAATAATTATTTTCTTCAATGCATGCAACACGTGTCTATCCCTTGAAGGAAATATGTTATATTCACTGACCTTCATGCATTTTATTTAATTTTACATAGTTTTCAAGTAGCTTATCTACGTAAAAAATTAAATATAATTTAAAAATATATAGTAAATGTAAACTTAAATTGTTTGTAGTCTACGCATTAAAATACCTAAAAGCAAAACAAATTTTAGACTAATAGATATGCAAACCAACAATGCATTCTGTATGACCCTTATTCTATTCATCTAATTCATTATTTTTATCATTTTCAGTTTAATTGTTGAAGATTAGTAGGTTCTTAATTCTAAATCTCCAAAAAAAAAAAAAAAAAAAAAAAAAAAAAAACGCTGCTTATGACACACAAAAATAACTTATATCTGTGTTTCTATTAAATGTCATGGTCCATTTCTTTCGTCCACTTTATGACATAAAATGAAAATACAACAGCGAAAGTTCTTAACTTTGTGAATTCATGCTAAGCCTGGTGTATGGCACGCATGTGGTATCCATCAGAAAATAGCAGATTCTAGCTATGCTGGTCTCTTCATGTAAATAAATGCCTAATATAAAAAACACAGTTTTCGCACAACCGTTAGCAAAAATATATTCTTTTCTTTACCGTAAACTGTCAGAAATCTTAAAGAACACGGTAGAAATGCATTAGTGATAAGCCCAGTGGGCGTTAGTGTATGAAATTATCAGACTGATTACGAAAGACGTAATAGCGTTGGGTGTAGGAGATTCTCTTGATGATATTTTAGCATTTATAGTGAAGTCTTATCTCCAAGGTATCGTTTTCAATGATACTAAGCTCACGTGTAATACAACTAGGTATAACTTGTCAATCGTAATATTTCTTTACATAAGTAAAACTATATTCTTTAGATTTTTTTTAAAACTGAGCGTTTTAAAATTGTAGACCGTAGTAAATTCTTTTGAAGTTATTCGGCCCGAATCTATAAATGCATGCTTTATTTGCGTTCCTAGGATGAGAAAGCTTTTGCGAGAACTTATCTTGGAATGGAGATTATAAAATAAGTCTAAGAACTTTAACAATTGGTCAAAGACATTGAAACTTGGAAGTAAGAGTAGAGCACCGGATCTGCATACTTCATAATTACAATTATGTGTTCAAATAGTTTCATACATTATAATATTGGCGAGAATAGTCCATTATCTTGCAAATGATCTTGTTAAACCGTGAGTTTATGGATACTAAAACAGCATAAACATCAGCATTCGGAGTCTCCTTTAAAGGGTAATAAATTGTTCTTAGTACTGAAGCGAATAAGCTATAAACTTTTATCTTCACTCGTTTAATTTTTGATGGCGCAGCAATAAATCTTTACACTAAACTATTGCGTTTTTATAACCTGCTGATGTTCACACGGTGGCCTTTTTCCGTTCTATCTAATCCCTCTGAGAATATGTACCTCAGGTACTACTCTTAAATTGAACAACGTCTTGTGCTAAAGCCATGATTTATTGCACATAAAGGCATAGTACGTATATAGGCACAAAGCTACAACATAAATGATTATCGCCAGAATAGTTTGCTTTTTATTATCCCTCTCCATCTGCAGCAAAGAAAGCTAATTAGTAGAAGCATGTAAGGACAAAGTGCTGTCCTGGTTATCCACAAATGATTTAGCGTCGATAGTTAGTTATAATTTGCTTCAAAAACATGCAGACCGATCATACCATGGGGGGGGGGGGGGTATGGCTCCGTGCTTATAACAGCATATTTTATTTATCCTTACAGTTCGAGGAAAGCTCCAGTCTGCGGAGAAAGCCGAAGGCAGTGTACTTCCACAGATATGGGTAGATAACGACATGTTAGCCAAATGGATAGAGTGTCGTCTTATAAATGCAGTACGTACGAGTCCTCATGTCCTTAAGCTTTTTCCTTTTCTTCTTCAGCTGGAGTTGAAGGAGATTAACCACCATTACAATTATTTACCCGCCTACTTAGTAGCATACAATCCCCTATCAATATATATTCTCGATAAGGAGGCGAGCATAGGCAGCAAACCACTGGGTCCACCGGTTTCTAGAATTTACTGAGGTTAGGATAAGGTGTGTAAATGAATTAATTACGAATTCCAATAAGGCAGCGCGTGCTAAAAACTGAAAAACTTAATTTTGTAATAAGGAACAACATAATGCAACCAGAAAGTTACGGAGGACAACGCATAGCTCCTTTACGTTTAACAAAAAACAAACAAAACAAAAAAAATTACTACCAATATTTAAACTATTTCAAGCATATGCCTTTATCTTTTTGGTTGCCGCTCCAGTTTTCTTCCACCGGTGTTCGGGACTCAGAAGTTCGGCTCCTTCCGCTGTCGCTCGGGACTGGAGCACTAGGTTTCCTCGAGCTATAAGGGTAAGTCCTGTTTTCGTCTTAAAGCATTATCTCTCGCGGTTTCACTCTAGGTTGGGGCGGAATTCCCTTGCAGAAGCATTGCTCCATAGTCTGAAAGAGATTGACTTATCAGAAGAAGCTGTCTTCGGCTTTAGCTAATGTTCACGAGCTGAGCAACTTTGGAACACAACCGTATTCTGCAATGGCTGTTGTCTACTATTGTGGAGGAACCGAGCTACCTAATGAGCGAGAGAGAGAAGAAAAAAATGAGTTGCTTTGCTTTTTATGAAGATTGGGGGATAAATCGTGTTTTAATTATAAAGCCGTGTAACGCTTTTACTTTGCGAGCCATTTTAGATATAGTGGAAACCAGCATAAGTATAAAACTCTTCGGCACTCCAGTCAGAGATGAAGCTCGTATTGCTTCAAAACTTGAAACAATCTTTAATGAATTGGTAACAAGGAAGGTTATTAAGTCTCTAAACGTACTGCAAACTTTCAGGATTGATTTACTGTACTTTCCTTGTTAATCATTAAGAAACAAACACACTGCGTTATACTGCCACTAATGTAAAGCGTTTAATGTTGTTATCATCGTCATCATTTAACAGTTTCGAGAAACTGCATAAAAGGAACTATAACTTATATAAATAGAGTCATTTTGATGATCTAGTGCTGGAGGAAAAAAAAAAAAACGTTTCAATAAATTATTAGCTAATTGTTGTGTTTTCAATACTAAGTGCAGCATGTTTCATAAGCTTTAAGAGTTCGTCCTCAACAGGTGTTTTAATTTCTGGTTTTAGTATGTGATTGTAAAACTACAATAATAACTGTATCCGGTCTCATTATGAAATAAAAATATGGGTAGTTATTGCAATCACATGCATGAAAACATTTCGTAGAACTGTCACAGCACACTAAGTGCTGCTTGTGCTAAGAAAACGGACGCTGCGGTTATCCTGAATGCCTTTTTTTACTGTCCAACTTTTTCACACTTATGGAGTACATGATGCATTACTTCATTTTTGTAGCTGAATAGGTAATAAGCTACTTCCTCTCATGCATATTATTGCGTTTGTAATAGTATAGTCATATAATTAATTAGGATATCGATCGACAAGAGTGCACGAATTCATGAGCGAAAGTCTAGAGTTCGATTCTCTCCGGAACCGTCTTTCCGGGCAGTTTTTTTTCTTCAGTTTTTCCTTAGTCCTCAAATGGCAAATGCCGGGAGAGTACCCTAAACTTAAGCCTGGAACGCCTCCTTCCTTTAAAAAATTCTTTTCCAATTTATCATTTCATCTCGTGTGTCCATCGCCTATCATGCTTCAGTAGTAGAAACGGGAGTTAAACATTATTAAAAAGAGTGTATGCTATCGAATATTAATGTACCGCACGGTACTGACGCGCCGGGTGTTGTCGGTAACAAAGGTATCACTTTAGCAAATGTCAAGAGATTCCTTGATAGATAATGGTATCTTAAATAAGAAATAAGTGTGGAAACTGTTGATTTATATTTTCTAAGCACTTCTCGTTACAGTTCGCTTTAAGGGGGGGGGGAAGTCTCTCGATAGGAATTTAAGGAAGGATTTCGCCTTACTAACTACAAAGATAAGAACAGCGATTGACCATCGAATTGTGCAATCTAAATCTCTAAAATTCAATTCATAAATATCGCAGTAGACGTAGGTAGACAATAAGATATGCAAAAATGCTGACAGGTACCTCTAATATCATTTCAGCCTTGAATGTGAGTTATAATTTTTACTAATTTTTTGCAGACTGAGAGTAAAAAGTGTCAATTTATAAAAAACTAAGGATAAAAGTATAGTTACAATGTATAAATAACAACTAAAAGGCAAAATATATGAGAAATAAAATCTATTATAAATCAGAAAAAAAAATTATTAAAGGATAATGATAAAGAAATTCCAAAAATCATTGAAATAAATCAGTTGCTCTACATTATTTAAAATTCTTATAGGTATGATATTAATACCACATATGTAGGCAATGTTTTCATGAAGTAATTTTGTTTATTTTTGTATACCAACAAGCATTAATAAGCTTTCATTCCTCAACACTGACCATGTAAATTCCTTTGAGGGATCTCAAGGAGCTCAAAGCATAACTTTAAGAAAATATACCAGAGGAGTGAGAGATTTCTAGTGCGCAATTAGCGGCACTTGAAAAAGTGGTTCATTCAGATAAAAGCGTTTTAAAAGAAACTAAATTGAGTATTTCAATATGTTAAAACATCTTGTCATCTATTTGTTTGGACTTACTTTACGCATCAGAGCAAACTTGGCAGTCCGCAAAAAGATCAAGGTCATTAAGTCACGGCAATTCGGCGATTAACCAAGAACATGCAAAATAAATCTAGCATTGATGGATGACCGAACTGGACTTAAGATAATAATCTATTTTTGCAATATAGAGATTTTAGCATTGTGCTTTTGAGATAATGTAGAAAATAATTAGTTTTCTGCGAGACAGACGTTGTAGCTTTGAAAAATATTTTATTCATATGTTGCTCTTTCAGTATGTTGACGCAAACTTGATTTATAGATCATGAATTTTAAACTGACATAGAAATAAAAATTGCAGGGCTTAAGGGCTGGGAATCGAGACGGTCAAACCACCACGGTATCTATCTCATCGACTATAGCCGACATTGAGTGGGCCATGCTGTGCTGTGCGCATGATTATTTCTAGTATATCAGCTAATTTCATAAGATATATAATGAGGTAGGGAAAGAGGTACAACATGGAATATAATTTTGTTTTCGGCTGCTACTATCAAGGTAATAAGGAAAAACTTATGAAACAGAATTTGCAGCTACTTTAAAGGGTCTGTGGCACATGAATGGTGCAATATGACTGAAAATGTAGAATCTAGGTATATCTTTTTAAAGAAACTGCATTTCTATAGTTTCGAAAAGCGGGGTACAAATATGGAATATTGTTGAAAGTTTAGTTTAGTTAAAACTATTTATTAAATTGATGAAGAGAAATTTTTTTTTCCAGTGAATGTAACAAAAAAAGAAAAATAAACACACAAGTCAACTCTCATCTCTCTTCATTTTCAATAATCACAGTCAGCATGTGTACAGAGCTTGTACATTTAACACAAGAGTTTGATTATATTTTCCCTGGTAAACCGGAAAGAAATGGTTGGGCGTTTCCTGAAAGGTATCCTATTCTATGTCCATTAAAATTTGCAGCTGCACTCTTCTTACCCTCTCACTTAAAATAATGTGATATATAAGTAATTTAGTTTTGCTAACTGGAATGCCATGGTCTAATAGTATATTCTAGTTAGCGTAAAGAAATTGTATCTCCATTGCAAGTCATATTGAAGTAATTATTCTTTCACTTGCTGACATTTTTTTTTACCAACCTAAACAATATCTTTTGTCGCATTAAATATCTGTAATGCTTTAAGGAAGCATTTAATTTCTGGTATTTCTTTTATTGTTTTCTGCATCGTATGTAATACCTGGAGGGCGATTATTAGTGTTCCATATTAGTGACACTGCAACCTTGGAAATTCTAATCTCAAAATATCTGCAAATGTGTATGAAAGACAAGCAAATAATGTATGGCAATGATGCCTGATATGTGTACTACAACATTATGTAGATTCACTTCGATAAAATTATTAGCAATATGTCACACCGTAATACCTATATACTCTCAAACATTTCTGACTCTTCGAAAAATAAAAATCACTTCAGATTGTAAAGTATGGCCACTACCAAAAGAATGGTTCGTAATGTTTGCGCTGTTTACCATCTCATTTGACCTCCATCAAAATGCAGCACGTACAAGACTAAAAATCTTGATATTCCATATTAATACACCATTCCATGTTAGTCCCCTTTCCGCTATGTATTTTATCTATCCAAGCTTAACAAGTAAAATTCTTGATTAGTCAGTTTTCGTTTTCAGAGCAGTTTTGGCATCTTGGAAGTTTCATTGTTACAGCTTCCCTGAAGAAATAAATTCTACCTCGTAACAGTGCTTATTTGGCTGCGTAGACTAGACAGAGATAAATAAGTGTGTGTGTTTTTTTTCCTCCCCCAGTATGAAATACTTTGAAATCCTTAACGATGGGATTGTTTGCATTTTATGTAGTTATTTGGGTATTAAAATCAGCTAATGGGACTGTATTACAGCTTGTAGTTGAAATGTAATGTTCTCTAATTTAAGCGTGATTATATAAACTAAACACCCTTGTTCTAATATTTTACGTAGTTTGGCGTACGAAATAGATGAGTGAATCTTTCGAAGGAATTGAAAATGCGAAGCACAAGCCAGCCTATCAGAACCCCTCAGAAGTCTGGCTTATATGAATATGCACACGTGGCACTTTTTCTTGTAGCCTCTATTTCACCCCCTTTCTTTTCTTCCAGCCCTCCTTCTATTTAGAGTAATGGAATGGAATACTCCCCCCCCTGCACTCTTACTCATTGTTGGTTCTTTTGAGCTTTCTCCTCCTCGAAGAAAGGGTAGTAAAGGGTTTGCATTTAAAATATGTAGCTTGCCCTTGATACAGTTCTTTACATTCCCATGCATTATAAGGACACAATATTAGTAACTGTTTTACATATAGTTTCACAATATTTATAATACAACTTTTGTCACTGCTTATTGGGCTTGAAAAACAGCGAAGGTTTAACATCAACACCCATGCACCGCGAAGTAAACACATCTGCAAGTGAGGCAGCGACATCTGGCACGTGTGTGTGCACGCGCGCAGTTCCGTTGTTTATAGCCGTAACAAAGGAACAACAAAAAATAAATTCTGAATGAAATAGAGCGGTGTTGCAGTTTGACTTTATACACAAAAAGGCCTATAAACTACTCTGTTGCTAATGAATTGGCAATGTAGTGTAAGGTTGATAAAGTACCGTAGTCAAACAGCCGTGAAATAAGTTAACATGCATTTCCCATGTAAGTTTTAATTGCTGTGTGACAAGTTTAATTATCATGGTTTTGTACTTATAGGAAAATAAAGCTTAATAGCCAGCCACCAAAAACTTGTCCACAGTTTTATAAATGTTCATTTTAAGGTCTTTAAAGTTTTTAATTTTCATAAGGTAGCATATATCTTTCTCCCGACTCTATAAAGTGTAGTTCTATTTAATTTCAGGCGCTAATTATATTTTTTCAGTACGTCCATAGAGTTACAACCTTTCATAATTTTGCTTACATAGATTTCAATTCATTTACGACCTAAATAAATCAGTGATAGAGTATCCTTGGTAAATTATTGCTTGGTGAGGTGACTCTATTATAATTGAAGAAATACTAAATCAAGAACAAATAAGATATATATTTTCTAAATTTAGAAATTTAACTTCTCATGTTCGAAATTTGAATAGGTTCCTGAAGAAAATCTCCGTTCCTTTTGGAATAAAATTATTTTCTTACTCATCACATTTGTTAGATAAATTAAGATATTTTTTTCTTTTTTTCGTTTTCAAAGTTATCTAATACCACCAATATACCTCGCAAACCAGGAGATAGACATGCTGCACACCAGCGATTTTCTACTATTTTTCAGTTCGCGGATTGTCGAACTTGAGTCGCGTTTATCGTATTACCGACAAGTATAACGTTACCAATATATCGATTACTTATCAGTACTTTTAATTCGTATTGTCAACGTCTAGTCAAAGAAAATAATTAGAGATATTGTTTCCTGCACCTATATTTCCTTCGAATTCGTTATTTTAGAACATTTTAAAAAACATAAACTATACTCTTCGCTACTTCATATAAAAGAATAAGAACATATCACTTGCTACATATATGTGGGGGGGGGGTGGCAAACTTAATATATAAGGGGTAAATTTAAACCAGGAATTCATAAGTAAAGGTTATTGTATGTAGCGTCCATACGCACTTACGGTACGCAAATATTGAGTTTAGTAATAAGTGAGCATTGCTAATAATTATTGCATTCGTAGGGTCCCGGATTTAAATCCCTTGGAGCCGGATTTTTTTGTTTATTTTCCCCCTGGATTCCAATGGTTCCTTAGATTGTTATGGATTTTTCCTTTCCACCAATTTTTCGCTTTCCCATTACATGCCATTTCATTCCGTTGGTTCTGTTAGCGGGCTGAAAGTATCAGGGCAAGGTGGATTACTGCTGCGTGGCGATGGCTTGTCAAGGTGATCTAACTGAAAATAATGTTAGGGATCCAGTCTGCGTTCCTGGCTCACCGTCCCTGGATACTGGGCACCCGGTGTCTCTTTTACCCTATCCTTTCCTCAAGACACAAATGGTCAGCTTTTGAACACGGCTAAAGTTCCTCTGTCTCTATCAATTCAATTCAATGATTTCGAGTATTAATAATTGTAGGAAATTTTGGTACGCTACATTGGTACTAGATTTGCCAGATTTTGTAAATCAACTGTCATTGTTTTCATGCTTATAGGTTTTTGAAATTCACCTCAATAGCTTCATTTTTTTTTTTCTTTCCATCATTCCCTTATTCTAGAAGTATACTGGCTATTCCATTCACGTAAAATCCCATTACGAAAAGTTTAACTTATAGAAAAATAAGCATGTTTTTAATGATAGGCTACCATTTGAGTTCAAATCATATTTTTAGCCCTCAAAAGTGCAAACATGGAATACTCATTTTTGCGTTACTGTAAACTCTTAGACAATGATATTTGCCCCAGTCAAAGGTATCTCAATTGCATTTGCTTGTTTGTAAAATTTCGAAATTTAATTAGGATTTAGCATTTTCATGTATGATTTTTAAAGTAGTTTTCGTAAAATTAAGGCTACATATTTACTAATTTCTCAAGAAGAAAAAACAGTGACCTTTTTATTGTATAATAGGAATCGGTGATTCTCAGGAGTGCAAAAATATGTTTTTGTTTTATAGGTTTAGTGTCATTTCTTTTCTACGTATTCTCGTTTGGAATGACCAGTGAACAGACACCACTAAGTTTTCAGAGATTTTGTTTTTCTGGAAGTGTCCTGAAATATCATTACCTTTTCTAGAACTATCTTCCGATAATAAGAATACCGTACTATAAGCACATCCGCAAGCTTTGAGCGAAGATATGTGTGTTCAATGACACTCATTGTTAACACGCGGAAGCACTCTGCTTAGAACAAGGGCGACATCGATTGATAAAGTGCTTGGAGTTCCTCCTTTGTTTTCTTAATGCATCCAACATGTTAAGTTAAAATGCCTACTTCAGTTCTCAGTTCTTGCGTTTACTTCAAGGACATTCGTCCCAGTGTCCACAAATCCATTAAAACGCCGCTTGTTTCGTGTATAATTGGATGGAAGACATGCAGTTGTTACGTGAAAGTGTTTCAACAGAATGGTAATGTTATGAAACAAGTGACAAACTAATGAAGGACTTATTTTCGATATTTGAGAACAATATGTCATAAGGTGAAAACACCGCCACGAGTGGCCGAGGTCGTTAAGGCAGGGACTCCTGAGCGGGAGGTCTGCGGTTCGAATCCCGCCAGGACCTTCCTCCCTGACTGGGTTTTTTTTTCAGGTTTTCCTCAGTCTTCATAACTGGCAAATGCCGGGGAGGTACCTAAACTTAGGCCTGGAACGCTTCCTTCCTTAAAAAAATATCCTTTCCCAATTTATCATTTCATCTCATGTATCATCAGTGTCCACTGCCTGTGGTGCCTCAGTAGTAAAAACGGGCGTTAAACACTACTCAAAAAAAAATAAGGTGAAAACGTTAATAGTTATAGTTTCTCATACGTGTTTACTAATGAGATTGTTGAGATGCCAAATATCTAATATGAGGTACACGTTTTTCTGTATTTTATAAACAGCGAAGAACATTTCTTGTTCGGTTCCTAAACGTTTAATATCGACTTTTGCCTTGGCGACGTTCCTCGCCCTCTTAGAAGTTTTTCCTTTCCCTTACTAGTAGAAGTTTTTCCTTTCCCTTACTAGATATCGTGTGGGTCTAACAATTGAGTCTCGCAGTTAGTTTTATTTTTAGGTTGGGAACATTTCAGTCCCAGATATTTTTAGTCATTATGAAATAAAAGTAAAGCCTTTTTTTAAGTAGGTATTATTGAAATTATTTCTGCATGAAACAATGCCCAGTAAAATCACAGTTTGACGAAACGCTGTCTTGTGACAACTTTCTTTTGTATTTGCCTTAATATCCTTATTTTGACTTGCTAGTTTCTGCTCCTTAGGTATCACTCTCTCAGAGATGCGCAGGCACATCTTTGAAATGGCGGATCCAGAGAAGCCTATATGCATTAGTTGATTGCTACCTCTTTGTCGGTAGAGACTTTAAAACAGCAGGGTAATATACCATCATATTTTTCTTCTCAAACAGTACTTCCTAAGTACTTTTGAAGATTAAAATGCCACCTTCATCCGCTGTCGCATATCAATATTACTGAAAGTATATTAGTCATGTGGCTCTGTAGTGAAAGCGAATATTTTACTGTTAACTATTGATGTTTAAGCTTTAAATCTGGTATGCGCATGCGCAAGAAATGTCCTCAGCTGTCCTGCTGATAAATGAATTAACCAGTCGTTCTTACTCTTTGCTTATCACTCGATTTCCGCTTTTGGAAATCGGCAACTGTATATTTTGTGTTAGAATGACATTTGAGAGCAATAAGAAATCTCAAAAATTAGGAATCTATACCGAAAGGGAGCATATTTTCCCCTTTAAGGTTATTGATAAAAAGTTCAAATTTAAAACCCGAAGTGACTTTAGTGTCAAGAGAGCCGTGATAAAGAGATGTGCAAAATAAATCATAAATGCAGTTTGGTTATGCAGCTTTTGTCCCTTGGGTTCTCGTACTTATTTTTAAAATCGTAGCAACTGCTTAGCCTCGCCAGGTAAGAAAGTGTTTGTGTACTCATTCTCTCTCTCTTTGCACTATTTCCTTTAAAACCGAAAGGGAAAATTTAAGCAAAGAGAATTGGGATAAGAACAAATCTTTTACCTGATAGAACTTAGTGCGACAAACAACAAACTAACTTCTTTCGTTAACTCACTGCTCCAAGTTTAATTTTGTGAGCACAACAAATTCATTCACAATTTTTATGCTCAAGTTTAAGTCAGAAGCTTTCAATTTATGACAATATTTCTAAGCTGACATTGGTTTCCATTAGATGTATTTTGCATATACTTTGTCATAACCATAACGTATGAGCTGCGAAGCATTAACACAGAAGAAAACGCGAAAAATAGGAGATAAACCATTGTTTTTAAATAAAATGTAGTTTCTTTTACCTTATCAAGCTTTTCCATCCCTCTGTACCTAAAACTATTCTTTTCCAATTCCTTGTACCAAGGACCTAGTTTATAACCTCCTCCACTGCATCGATCATAGCTCATTTGGTGCATTATAATTATATACTTCATGTTTCGACATTAAAACTACTTCCATTCTGTATTTTACAAGATCCACCTGAGGGGTTTCCAAATGAAACACGTTCCTACCTTCTGCCCTGTGTGGCAAAGATTTTAAAGTTTTTGGCAGCAGTGATCGCACTGGAAAGAGAAATGCTCTTGCGTACCAGAAGAGCACATGGCGCGCGTCTTCCAGAGCATAGGCTGGAATTTTGGTGCCACCCCAGCATTTTATTTTTATCGCCTTGACTCCGACGAGGAACCACCGCTTTGTACGTGTACGAGTGAAGCTATGTCGAGAACGGATTTGCCTACAGAGTTGGGCATATTCAATCTTTGGTATAGTTTAAATTCAGAGTTCTTTGGATGAAAATTTTAAATCTATTGGGCTAATGTTGACTTTGAAACAGCGTGAAAAAGTAAAACGGATTGTAATTGCCTCATATTAAACAAAATGGTTTATTTAAGGTATTAAGAAAGAGTTGCAGAAGTAAAATTTAACCGACCCAATGTAACCTAAAGAGCAAGAAAAATGTGTGTGTTTATATTAGCATAAGGAAAGCTATATAATGCAACGTATATCGGGTTTTGAAATAATTACACTATGAAAACTTTGAACAACGCTTATGTCAGTTTTTGGTTGTTTTGTGAAAAGAAAAGAAAAAATAAACGGTGTAGGGTCATGACGATAGCTGTTAACAACCGTTATGACATAATTTTATAAAGTGTTTTTGACAGAAATGGGCATGTCCCATTTAACACCATATCCCCAGTATTTTAGCTAGTTAATATTTTATAACTTTAAAGATATATTTTATTGCTTTAAGGGTATTTTTACTTTGCTGCGGTCCGCATACGCCAATAATTTTACGCTCTATATAAAATTTAACGATATACATATGTTTGAAAATGAGGATTTTCTCAGTGTGCTAATTACAGATGTAACATTAAACGCAAGAAAAATGTGCATAATTGTTTATTTTTATCAGCATATACCGGGCGTCGAAATAGTAACACTGTTCAACTTTGGACAACGCTTAGGCCAATATTCTTTGTTTGTTTTGTTGAAAAAAAAATATAGGGTCATGACAATAGCTAGTAGCAACCGTTAAAACATAATTTTGTTCAGTATTTTAGCAGAAATGGTCATGTCTCCTTTGACACTCACCATAACTCAGTATTTTAACTAATTAATATTATAGTATTAGCTTTAGGAGTGTTTCCTTCTTTGCTGCGTTCCGTATACGCCATTACTTTACGCTCTGTCGAAACACTTCACGATATACACATGTTTGAAAATAAGGATTTTCCCAGGATGGTAATTACAGATATTCCTGCGCATTTGCATTTAATATAAATACAGCAGAACTTGGTTTATTCCGACTAGCTGAAACGGGAAGTCATCCGGATTAACTATAATTCGGATGATGAAATATAATATACACCCAATAACGTAAATTACACACTGAAAGAGTTGCTATAGGCTTGCCATTTATTACCATAAATAAATCATTACAAATACATAAACACATATTTAAGCATTGCTAGATCTATTGCCTCTCTTTTGTGACTTCACCCACCATAGTGAAATGAATCATGGCGGACTACGTCTAAAATAATGGGTAAGTTCATTTTGTGCCAAAATGTATATCGTGTAGAATGACAAGGCAATAGTTTTACTGCCATCATTTCCGCGGACGTTGTTTCCGTTTGATACTCTAAGCAAGCCGCCACTTCAACCAGGTTCGTCTTTGCCTTCATATAAAATATCTTTCCTATTGTGAACCAGTTTCATTTTCGGTTCCACTATCACTATGGCCATTACCTGCAGATACACGTGCGGTAATAATTTCATCGTTCATCATTACAACATAGGAACCATCATTGTCAGTTTACATTATTAAAATCCACATCTGAGAAACCAGGAATGTTGTAAAATGTAATTTATTCAACAAAGTCTGGAGGTTAAACTTGGGAAAAGATTCCTCAATTTAAACTTGCTAAATCATTAAACTGCTAGGAGAAACTTTCACCCTGGAAAAAGCACTCAAACTTGGAGATAAATCGAAAATTGATTGGTATTAAAGAGTGCTTGATAAATGAGGTTCTTTTATAATGTAGTATTTTCATATTAACCAAAAACGTGTAATGGCATAAATTAACTGAGATCCCATGAAAATGAGCATGTTAGACTACACTTGTGTACAACAGATGCCACTGTTCTCATGTACTATAAAGAATAACATGACCCTGAAAATCTGCAATTTAATCTGCTCATTTTCATGAAATATCAGTTAATTTACGCGCATTGCACAATTTTTGTTAATTTCAATAAATATATATAATAGTAATACCTAATTTAGCCAGCCCTCTTTAATACTGGTCAATTTTCTATTTGTCTCCTAGTTTGAAATGATTTTTCCCTGGTGAAATTTTCTCCTAAGAAGGAAGTTTTAGGTTTTTGTTCCTAGAGAAACCAATAATACCCCCAGCATCTTCTAGTGTCACATTTAGTTCGGTTTGTGAAACTTCTTGTTTACTTTGTCAACTTTCCATACCCAGTTAACTTTAAATGTTTTCGTCATTCTAACCAATGTTAATTATTTCAAATTAGGTGTTCTAGGTAATGTTTCACTATTTACTGACATGCGTTAGATGTCAGTGTTTTGGATAAAAGAGCATTTCATGAATACTCGCACCTCAACATCTCATCAAGACAGTCTAATCCAATCGAAGCTCGAACCTGCACTCTGTGTGTCCGCAGTAGTTGAAGCTACTCCTCCCCCCTACCTCGCAGGTAGCTCGTTATTTGCTAAATAATCGCCTTAAACAAGAATCTCAAAGCTTATATGTTCGGTTTGTAGGATAACGCATTGGGTATATTTCGAAGTGATTCCAGATCTAGACTCTGGCGTGGTAATGAATCCATAAAACGTAACTTCGATATTAAAGAATAAATTGCTAGGTAGAACATTTACGACAGCAGAGCTGAAAAGAATTGTGACCAAATAACTGTAGTTACCATTGAAAGTGATTTAAAAGCATTCGGTGACGGGTCGTGGTATTTACTACCTTCTCTCTCTCTCTCTCTCTCTGTTTTTACTGTGAGGACGTTAAACAAACGTGGACAGCTATAATTATATTTATGGAGAATCCTAACAGTATGATAATTTAAATGTACATCTGTGCTAGTAAACTTTTATATCGATGGAGCATACGGCAGAACACTGAGGTTTTTTTTATTGCGTTTGCTGTCTGGTTGCAAAATGATTTCCTTTCTGCCCGACTTATGCGCTCGTATACTTATTTTACGAGCCAAAGAAGTTCTAAAAATACCGTAAATACTTTCCGAAATGCAGAAACACTCAGTTCTCTGAAGTTCAATCAAACGAGGAAGCTGACTACAAGAGACCCTTTTCATAACGCCGGCCCCCAAGTGCTTAAACCTTTATAAATTCCAACAACAGAGCTATTGCATTTTTCGGAACAAAAATTTCATTCTGAAAAAGTTGTTGTTTTTTTTTTCCGCTGGTAACCTGGATAGTTAATTTGTTATACATATGACAGGTACCTAAATGCTTATTACGCAAATGGTGTTAAATGTACAGCATATTTCTTTAGCCATTTTTAAATAATGTGTAAAAATACACATCTTACATTTAAAATTAATGTTTTTACGTTTGCATCAAAATAGTGGTTAAATTGTTTTATTAAAAAATACACATTTTCATAAATATTTGGCTAAAACACCGGTAATGACTGAAAAAAATGTGTAGTTTATTACAGCTTTAATTTACTTTCTAGGTTTGTAGGATTATAGTTGAAAGGCATCAGTGAGCTAGTACAAGTTTTATGAATTGTTTTTGGAAAAAATCAGTATAATACTGAATATTTCAACAAAATAAAGGACTACAATAGGTTGGTTATACTATATAAAAGATCTTCCTATTATATATAACTTTCACCAGGTAAAATCATTTAATTCCAACAAAAAGTTAAAAAAATATAAATATGGTTTTAAAATAATTTCATAATTACATGTATTAAAATTAAAATT
Organism: Metallyticus violacea; assembly: GCA_030762175.1. Lineage (NCBI taxonomy): Eukaryota > Metazoa > Arthropoda > Insecta > Mantodea > Metallyticidae > Metallyticus > Metallyticus violacea. The sequence continues at coordinate 293,815,138 of CM060846.1, forward strand.
TGAAATATAATACAGAAAATAAAGCAACAAATAATGTCATATGCTTCTTTTAAAAAAGCGTACATTTTCAGAGTTAAGTTTTATTAATCAGACTGACAATGTGTAGGAGGAATTTGTGCTTCAATGTAGCGACCTAGTCCACCAGTGAGACCAATCACGTAATTCATCATATGAAATGTCTCAACTTAAATCAGAGAAAAAATTATTTATGCTGGTTAAATGGGAGGTGGAAGTGGGTGCATTCATTATACTGGACATTTTGTTATCCATCCAGTGATCAAGAACTATTTCTGAATGATTATTAAAAGGTTCTCTAATACTAGCTATATTATAGAGCTTTGTTCCTTCACGCGGTGATTTTCGCCTCAATACTAGACTTATTGCAGCCAATGGCGTTCATACTTCAACTCCACTCAGCATACATTTATGCGCAAAGATGGTCACGTGCGAACGTTATTTTAAATATGAATCTGCTCGCCGTGTGGAATTTATTCACAAATTTTGTGATTAGTTATCTCCTTTCAAAACTGCAAATCATCATTGTGCATTGGTTTAATGCAAAACAAACAACGCTAAGAGTTTTAACAAAAGAAAAACTACATGCATTGGGAGCAACTTTTAAACGTTCACCAATAAAATCACTCCCAAAATGTACACAAGAAGTGGGGATTACCCATTCGTAATTAAATCAAAAACGTTACATACCTAATTCATTCATGTCTATTAGATTGTATTTTCCGACATATGCTGGTTTAGCCAAGAGAGAACGGCAATTTGCAACATAAGATTGTATGTAACATATATTACGTTTAAAGCGGAGTGGAAGTACTGGTGTCGCCGTCTGCGACACGCTTAGTAGCCGAGACGTAAAACCTGCTTGAGCCGTCAAGTTTTATCGCTAAAGCCCGATACTTAGGTCAATGCTTTTAAGTGCTTTGTACCATATATTCCACTTCAATTACTAGTTTATCATTTGTTAAACATTCATATTTAACTTCCTCAAAATGCGAAATACCTCCATATAAACAAAAGCACTGCTGAAGTGTGTGAAAGACGGTAAAAGACTGCCTTTGGCTGAGTGTTGGTCAGTGTTGATCTTAGAGTGTACAGCAAATGCTTTTTCAGTATGAAAGAAATTTTCGTACTTCCAGGTGTTAATATGTTAAGCCGGGCAAACCAGCGACTTACTGGTTTGCTCCATTGTGTCAAACAGTATAGGTATCAAAAATTAGTCCCACTATTGTTTCATCGCTTTTGTGTCTGTATATTTTGGTCTAGAAGGACCCCTAGCGAGGTTCTTAAGAAGTAAACTATTGATAGGGAAAATGAGGTGCACCTCGGAGTTACTTTTTGATCCAGAGCACAATGAAAGCATGAGGATATATTTAAAATGCGATGATAGGAGAAAAGCATGAAAGCTCCAAAGCGAATTTCATTAGTATTGATAACTGAAACCACTGCAACCCCCTGCACACCCCCACCGTCGCCCTGTACACTTCACGTTAGACCAATCCGTATCATTTAAAATAATTATCATTGCGTCAGTTGCTCTGCGTACCGAAAGAGAAAGAATGAAAACGACAGATTTAAGATCTAATATTAACATCAGTGACTTGGGCACAGCTGTGTCGCAGGTTTTCAATTCAGACGCAAAGGGATAATGGAATTCTGTGTTTCATGTTTTATGTGAACAAGCTGTTACTCCTGGGCAACATTGATTCCGTTCTAATCTTTCGTAGCTGGCACGGTCTATTGCCTTCTATTACTGTTTAATGTAGTCTCTGCCACATCATCCATGGGAGCTGTTTTTAGAAATTTGAAGCAAGAACTTGGTGTATGGTCTTTCTCATGCTTACAGGATATTTAGATAGATATCTATCAGCTTCAATGGAGTTTACCCAAATAGTCACATTTATTATAAGGTAGTGTTTCAACCAGAGTTAACCAGATATTCGTCATCAAGACTTAACGACATATTCGTGCATGGCACAACTTCAAACATCCAGCGATAATGTGGCAAAAACTCAGAAATGATGCATGAAATCGTTTTGATGTGTGCTATTGTTACAATGGGATGGAACCATTTATCCGAGTCAGATCTTCCGCACGAAATGAATGAAATGAATTAGTGATGGCGCAATGAGTCCGGAATTCGGTGGCGCTTAAGGCCACAAACAATGGCAATACGAAGGCAAGGAAAAAAATGTAATTTTAAAATCCATGCAGTTGGACAGACGATCTGACCCTGCTGGCTTGAACGAAAACGAATTACAGGCAATGATAAATACTTATACATAGTAGCGAAGTGTTTCAACATGGAAATTTCTGCGGGAAAAAAGAACAGCATTTAGAAGTGCACCACCCATTCGTTAAAATAGTTTTGGAAAATGCAGTTTTAGGACAAAAAAAGTATTAAAATTTAAATTTCTCTGGTGCAAAACTTAAATATAAATGAAATAAATGCGAATGCCAAGTTAGTTTTTTTTAGAAACGCTAAGGCCAACATAAGAAAATAAAGCAAGTCAAATACAATAATTAAATTATACTGGGTGATTAAATTTATTCGGACTTTACCGCGAGTCAGTTTAAAAGGACATATTACTAGTCAGCATATTTTGCCATGGAGAGTATCTGCTTCGAGAGTACGATACTGTGTAACCTAGCGAATGCTTAAATAGCGAGTACGATCTATTTTGTAAACAAGCTGACTTAGAACTACAAAATGGTGATATTCTTTCTCTTCCTGTCTCTCTTCTTCTCAAAGGCCCATTCTCGCCTTCCACGGCAAATGCAAACAACTAGATCAACTGATAATATTGAATGCTCCATAACTCTACAGCTAACTTGAAACGTTCTTCTTTCCGTAAAACTTGGCGTTCACCAAGACACCTGGAGGCTTCAAGAAATAAAATCTGTGTGGGCGAAGGTCAGCCTTTTTTGATAGTGATTACATGACATGAATGTCGTGAAAACCCAGTCGAACAACGAGGGCCGTCGTTGTCATATGAAGCTACTCATGCAGTTACGTAGTCATTTTCAGTGATATGTTGCAAGAATGTTCGGAGATAGCACCGTGTGCAAATTATGACGCGTTTACAGGAACGTGGAAGTGTTGCCAGACATTTTGGAGCAGATCTACAAACAGAAACAATCCCAGTAAAGAATTTCCTTCTTCGCCTACAAGCCTTGTGAAAGCAAACCTGCAGCATGCCTTATGGATAAGAATTGAACCAAATTGTCAGATACAGAGACTGCTTTAAGACTTTGACGGCTGGCTAAAGTTCCACTATTGATAAGAAGACATCGTGCGTTGAGAATGCAGTTCGCCAGAGACCATATTCATTTGAAATTAGACTCTGAAATGTGTCATTTTCTAATGAGTCTCATTTCTGCTTACGTGGTTCAGATGGCCATAACCTTATTTGGAGTGAATGTGAAAAAACATTCCACTCCAGAGTAATTCAGCCATTCTTACATCTGGAGGGGGATCAGGCCTGGGCACTATTCATGCATGATAACGCCAAGGCTCATACAAACGATGTTATGTAAAGATTCTTTCAGGAAACAATTTGCAAACAATGGAATGGTCATCTAGGAATCAAAATTTAAATCCGACGGAACAAGTCTAGGGCCAACCTGAACAACGCATTCAAAAGCGGAATCGACCTTCCCTTAAGTCCTTGAAGAAGCCTTTTTCGATTTGACACTAGCACTCAGGCTCTAACATGAAAGTCGTTAATTTTCAAAAGTACTGCACCATAATATGGAAATAGTCTATGCTTCTGCTTATCCGCTAGATAAAGCTAGGAGGTCCGACTTTCCATCTTGAATTTCCGCTCGTGTCTATTTTATCCACATGCATTTTCTATTTTTCTATGTTTTTTTTTTTTCTTCTTCTTCTTTCAGTGGATGTACATTTTCTTCTCAGCTACTGTTATTTATCAGGTTTGTTTATTGTACACATTTTTATAATCTGTTTATTGTACACATTTTTACAATATGTAAAAATCTCATTTCGACTATTCGTATTTTATTTTCATTTGTTTTACTAAATACTCAATCAATACTCGCAAGAACAGGAATGGCAATGGTTTTATATCATTTTAGCTTTGTTTTTTTTTCTCTGGTTCCATTTGTTGTTTCGTGGATGGCTTAAAAATGTTGTTCTAGGTATATCTTCATCATAGTAATATCATCGACAGCTGTTCCATTAATTTATATTAGTTATTATTTTTAATGTCGAAGATATTTCCTTTCCTTTTGTTTTTGTTAACATTTGTTTACGTTTGGAAGGCATAGTAAACTCTAACGGTACAGATAATATTAAAATGCTTGAATAGCTATTTTTTTAATGATTTACAGGTACATGAAAAGGCAGATAAATTTTGCTCAGAAGCCTCTTCTTTCAGGCTTGAGGTTATTTTTCATACCATAAATCTATGACACGAGACCCAAGCTTTTAGTTCTCTTTCGAAGAAAGCCATATATGGGATTTTTACACCCGATAAAATCCGTCGACTCTGGCCGGTTTTGTGCCTACGTACTTGAATTTACGAAGCAAGTATGGTTACCACTAGACCACTAGGACCAACATTGAGTAGCTTGAAAAAATAGGAGACAAATTGGAAGATGTCCCTATATCGTAAATTTTTCTTATGAAAAAACAAAGTAAGGCATATGTCAGAATGTATTTGCATATGTAGCCAAGTAAAAATGCACTAAAGTAGCAAATATTAGTAACCTACGTTTGGTTGTACGAGTATCTTTTTAAAAATAAAGAAGGTAGAATATTATAACTTCCATGTAACAGTCCCGACTTCCATTGGTGTTTAATTATTGGTAAATGATAAATATTCCACAACTTGCAACTTGTTCTAGTAACTTCAAATAAAGCAAATTCACAGTAATCTGTTCCACAGCTTAAGAAATTTCACTGGTATTATTTGGCGAACGCATCATGGAGCTTATTTGTGACGATAGATGTTTAACTCAATTGACGCAGGAAAATTAGAAACACTTTATGTTCACTATTAGAAAGTTAATAGCCTTCAATTAATAAACACTCGTTTTATAGGCGCTTCAGACAACCAGAACACATTAGCACTTATATTTAATTTTCTTTCTTTTATACAACCAAACTAAGTTGTTGTGCGAGATAAATTCTCACATTCTAGAATCTCAATCAACCGTGACATAAGAGTCGTCAAATCATCCTTAGCAATAAAAGCGTGGCTTCGTTTAATTCTCTTCCAACAAATTGAAAATATTTTCTTTTATTATCTGCCAGTCTTAAAGAGACGCAATATAGACAATATTGCATTTTTTTAAGTTGTTCCACATTAGCACAAAAACAAGTGTTCTTTTACGAGTGCGATGCAACTTGATGTTCAGTTCTTTGTGATGTCATAAATTTTAGCAGGTTAAGAATATTGCCAGTTGCTTTCAGGGCTCAGTAGCACTAGAAACCTCGATCGCGCACGACAAAAATGGCAAAGGAAAGGTGCTGGACAAGAGATCAGACGATGGCTCTTATTAGCAAGATTGAGTCGCATCCTATGTTGTGGGATGCCAACAATCGGGACTATCAAAACCGGCGATTGAGGGATGATACATTTAAAGCTATAGCACGTACGTGGGGAAGGTCATCGCATGAAATTCGTCGAAAATGGCACAATCTCCGAAGTCAGTTTAAATGTGAAACTAACAAACATAAAGATAAAATATCAAGAGTGGACGAATCGAAACCTCCGGTGACAAGCAATTGGGGATACTATAAATCCTTAATATTTCTAAAAGCTACAATGTCTATGGTAAGTTATATTCTATATGGTTACTTTTGCATTGTGCATATATCATTTTCTCGTCATGCTTCACACATTCCATGTTGAGTTCAGGCATTTCCAGAACAGAAAATCCACAGTATTGCTCCCAAAATCGGGTGCAAAGCACTTGCCGATACTCTCACTGGACATGAATATCGGGCTCAGAAAATAACTTTTAATTGAAAAAAAAAATACTCCTGATTATTCGTGTTTCAAATTAGGTATTTTTGAGAGTGTTTAATTTGTGATGTTAGCTCGCTGGGAGAGTTCAGTAGTCAAGGCCGTATATTGCGAGTGAAGATAGCCGCTTGTTGATAGTTTTAGACAGTCTTTTGTCAGATAGTGAATGTGCGTTCGTGCGTTACTTGGTGATTTCATTGCGTGTAAATGGTGCACTAATTGTTCTTCGTTAGTTATGCCAATGTGTAAATATAATATTAAAGAAGTATTTAATATGTGTAACACATACGGGAAAACTGATTCTTGCAGAGAAATAATAAGTCAATTCCCAAAAAAATGCCCCTTCGTTCGTGTTCCGGATAAAGAAAGTGTTCGACATCTTGTTAAAAACTTACGAGAAACTGGATCTCTTAATGACAAAAAATGTGCTCCGAACCCCAGTGTTCTTACAGAAGAAATGTTAAATGAAGTACAGGAGTTTCCTACGCAGATGCCGGCAATATATTGCTCCTGAGAGGCATCATTTTCAACATTTGTTATAAGACAAATTAGTGCTTATTTTTATCACTTTTACGTTATCATTTTATGCTTTTGGTAAAAATAAAAATAGCAACTGTTGTCTTGGCGATTCTATATCCATTTATCGGTAGCGGCGTCTGCACTTCGCCAGTGAAAAGCCCCGATCGCGTAATTCAAATAGCCTCATTCTTTGTGAATAAATGTTTTTAAAATAAAGCAACGGAAATAGGAGCGTATTTATGTACCCTTTTCTCAGAAAGTGTAGTCAAGGTGCCTGTGAACATTTTACGTGTGTTTGCAAGTGTCTTTAAGGAATAACGATTATTATTGTTGTTGTTATTATTATTATTATTGTTATTATTATTATTATTATTATTATTATTATTATTGAATAGTGTTTTGCGCCCGTTTTTACTACTGAGGCACCACAGGCGGTGGACACTGATGCTACATGAAATGAAATATTAGGAAAGGATTTTTATGGAAAGAAACGTTCAGGCCTAAGTTTAGGGTACCTCCCCGGCATTTGTCATTTATGAAGATTGAGGAAAACATGGATAAAACCTCAGCCAGGGAGGACGGTACTGACGGGATTCAATCCCCAGATCTCCCTCTTACGAGTCCGCGCCTTAACGACCTCGGCCACCCGTGGCGGTAAGGATTATTATGAAAATAGGTTTAAATGCCAGTTTTAGAAAATAAGATTGTGGAGGCATGCAAAAAATTAACAAATTTTGCTTTACAATATATATATAGTCCTGCCACACATAAAATTCTACGTTTATAATAATTCCTATTTCTTAATGAGAATCTTAAATATTCACATACATTTAATGACTCGCTGAGTATAGCTTCTGAGAAAAAGACACATGGAAATATCCCTCCTTTTGCAGCATTATGTAAGATTTTTCCTCATACATTTTATTAACATATATAATGCCCATACATTATTATGCATATGGTAAAATTTTGAATAAAATTCATCCATTGAGATGTTAAAATGTAATATTTAATGTAAAAATGTAAAACGCGAATATGTTTCAAGCACCTTGTACCCTTAGGATTTTCTCACGTTTCTACAGTGCTGACTGACATTGTGTGATGGAAGTGTCGCTAGAGATATGCCTTCCTGAAACTATAAGTCCGAATCTGTTTCTTCCCTTGGGTCATCACGTCAAGTGTTCTGAAGGGGTTTAATTAAACAAGGCAGAACATTTTTTTTCCTTCGCTCAAAACTCTCCATTATACGTCGATCCCTAGAGAGGCTGTAATTACGTAGAGTAGCGTCCCAGTTAACCGAAGCGTCATATTATTTGAAGCTAATTTAGAAGTGTAATTCATGCATTTCTCATAGTTGGCAAAAACTTATACTGTATTCAGTGCGTGAATACAGTTTTCCCAGTAATAGCAGTAAAACATAGTATATGCCGGTGATATAGGTGCAATTAATTCAAATATTAGTTAGCGCATAGTTAGTGTAATAACCGAATTCATAGCCTTTCTTCTGATGGACGCAAATGTTGACCATGGCATGGTCTGTAGGTCCATACTTAAACCAAAAAAAAAAAAAAAAAAAAAAAAAAAAAATCCCGTGCATGCGTAAAACGTTTTCATGCCTACTGTGCTTGATAGATGAATTAGCCAATCATTCTTTTTATGCCGCCTTTTGCTATGTCTTTCCGCTTGCTAGGCCTTAGCAAGGTATATGTTTCGTGCTCGAAACTTATAACATCACATATTATGATATTTTATCCAATTTGGTTCCTTTAAGCGAGTCATAACGAAGAGTTCTGGAAAATAAAGCTCAGTTGTCTTGAGATAATATTCCTTCCTTTCGAAACTTAGTGTAGAAGCACATGTGACCTACATCTTTCTAAGTTTCTCTGCAAGAAATAAAATAATTTGTTTAACTTCACTTTAAATTTTCTTTTCTTGTCTCGTGTTTTTAGACTTGCATTCTGACACAGATATTCTTGAAATATAGTATAGAACAGTACTCTGTTCTGGTTACGTCAGAGTTAAATTTTCTGAAAAACTTAGTGGTAGTGAATACAATGCACAACCAAATAGATGGTTTAGTAATTTATTTTGGTGAGATCGGAAGACATAACCTCAGAAGACGAAGAAGGATAAACGTTTCTAGTGTTAATGAAGAAAGAAAATGCGCAATGTCTTTTTTTTTTTTTTAAAAAAACTCATGCAAATGTTTCGTTCATGTAAAGTTTTCTTGAATATCACAATAAAAAGAAGTGAAGTGGACTTGTCATTACTTACAGATCCTTTCTCCGCTTTTTATTAATCTGCAGTCGCCTAAATTCCGTTTTATTTTTAGCTCATGTAAACTTTTCACAATATCGAGAAAAAAAAAAGTTCAAATTCACCATCCTATTCCCTATATCTTTTACACGGAAGAGTGGATTCCATTTGGTTTGTGGTAAACTCTTCAAAAATTCGTAATAATATGACTGGAGGAATCTCTTGCATTTTCCACCCTCTCCCCTTTATAAAAAATGCATGCAACTTTCACGTTTGCTTACTGTCAAACATAAGCTAAATTCAAAAGTGACTTTAAAAAATAATGAGAAGAAAGCAGCTAAAAGTTCAGGGACATTAGCGCCATTTCTCTGTTGGACCCATCATTTTTCGGATAACTCTTGTAGAAGATATACAAAATGGCCAAACTGTCATTGAAAGCCTAAATTCATTTGTTGGCAAAATCTTTGGACGATGATAAAAATCAACGCTTGTTAAAAGCTGAAATAAATTAACCAAAAGAAAACTAACGAAAATGGAATAGCAAATGTTGAAGAATTTCCGTTTTTCTGTAGAGGCTAAGTGCTAAAGACGATGAGATTGGAATATGGGGAGCAGGATAAAAGAATTGATAATATTTTAGTTAACTTAGAGACGAAATAGATAAGTAGGAGACATAACAATGATAAAGGATAAATGAAAATTCACATAAATTGAAACAGCTGTTTCATATATTGAACAGTTGTTGTTTTGGTTTATTTACGGACTTTAATATCTCAAGTCATCAGCGTATCATTCAATTCAGGGCGTGAAACGGTCGATAAATTTTGCTCAGAGGCCTCATCTTTCAGGTTTGAGGTTCTTTTACTTGTCGTAAATGTACGACACGGGACCTTACTTTTCCGAAGGAAAAGCCATACTTACGATTTTACGCCCGAAAAAATGCATCGACCCTAGCCGGGATTGAACCCGCGAACTTTGGTCTACGAGGCGAGTGTGTATGTATATATATATATTGAACAGGAAAAAGACATTTAGGTCACCACTGTGGAGCATTGGTGCAAAGGCAACAAATAACTATAAAGACTTTTAAGAAGCATTGAAACGATAAAATGTAAAACCCCAAAAAATTAACCGTGATAAAATTTTAATGGAGAAAATTCATTTTCATTGCAATATAATTGCTATATATTAATGCAAATTTTCAATATAGGATATTCTAAAACTGATTTTCTTCATGCGCTTTGGGTGTACCAAAAATGTGATTGTGTATTTTTCTGTACTTTTACATAACATTAAATGCACTAAGTAATGAAAAAAGGTTAAAAGGTAATATTGCAGTATATTAATTAGAAAACATTTTATTTGAAATAGCTACGGCCGTCCTCATCACCTAGGATAGTGGGGGTTCTATTGTATATTTTTATCAGCTGAAAATTTTAAATGAGTTGGGCATCAAAATTAGAAGAAGACTACAGAATATACCACAGTTGTTATTCCGCCTTTGAACTCTGAGTAGTGTGGCTGCTAGAGACTGACATTTGGGACGTTCCGGTTCAATTCCCGTTGGGTTGGCCATATTGATCATGGGTTTTAGTGATTTCCCCTGGTCACTTGGGTGAATGCTGTGTTGTATCCTTCCACGAATTTTCCCCTCTCCCATTTCATATCGTTTCCTTCCTGGTTCTGTTACAGGGTCGATGTAAGGGCGAAGGTGGTGAAGAAGGTTTCTGCCCCTGCCCTGATATGGAAAAAGATTTTCCGAGGGGCTCGAAGTCCTTGGGGGGGGGTAAGTGTGCTATCTGAAATTTGTTAGGCTCTCCTGCGTCCAAGCAATCCCCATCTGTAGATCCTGGCCGACCGGTGTTTCTTTCCTTTGCTCCTGGAGGTATCCCATTTGGGGTGTAGACACAAACGGCCTTCATTGAAAAAGACTCAAGTGCCGAAGTATTCTCTCCTTTACAACTAGGCCAGACCAGTTCAATCTGCCTTTGAACGGTATATATTACTACTATTAAACATCATTGTGATACATTGCCATAGCAGAAACACTTTCATTGCAACCATTGTTAACATTTAACTATTAAGAGCAGTGACAACTTCTGTAATTTGAAATGCATATTTGTCCTAGGAACCTATATCGTGTTGCACCATGCGACCACTTTTGTTTTCCTCCGGAGTGTTTCGCCTACGGGCGACTGCGCCGCTCACTAGCCAGTTATCCAGCCAGCCGGGTCTCGGTGATTAGCAGGAGGTAAAACAATAAACCAATCAACTGTATAGCAATACATAAACCAATTTAAGAGGCTCATTACTTTCCAAATTATCAAATGAAGTGATGAAACAGCCCGCCTTCATTCTTCACACATTTTTCGCATCTCTTTAGGAAATTAATCATCACTCGCTGTAGTTCATTTTAAGAAATGGGGACAATTTCCTGACAAATATTATTTTTTGAGTTCTTGTATTGTGTGTGGGTTCGTCTTGTACATGACTTTTTTCACTTACCCCAGATATAATAATAGCAGGCTGTTAAATCTAGGGACCGAGTAGGCCACAAATTTCTAATCTCTGTCTTTTTGAAGCACATTGTGAATTCCTCTCATGAAATTATTCGTAGTATGGAGCAGTAGCAGAGTCCTGTTGAAAAAATGTATGATCACGGTTCTTGTCGGTTAATTCTCTGAATATAAGGGTTAGTTCACATAAATATCAGAATCAACTGTATACTAAAAAAAAGTCCTGTAATTTTTTCACCATTGAGTTAACACACGTAAATCGTACAATAAGACACGCTGTACCATTTTAAACAAACGAGGCTTAATTCACTTGATATATACTGTAGAATTAAGAAACGAACAACACAACATACACCCGAGAACAGCTACGCTATGACTGCGATTGTCAGCAAGAACAAGCAAGCAAGCAGGCTTATTACCCGCTCCATGGCGTGGCAAGCGAATGGGGCCACTCTCATAGGGAAAACCGGGCGCAGCGGAGGAAAACATCACTGATCGCATGGCATTTCCTTATTTCACTGAAGAAATTTGGTGCTATTTGACTTTATACAGCTAAATTCTTCTTTTTTTCCCTCTTTTATGCATTTAACTTTGTCACCTGTACTTTTGCTAATATTTTAAGTATTGCAAAAACATTACATAACACCAAATAAGATACAATATCTATGCAAAGTTCTTTCACTATTATTGATATGACAGGCTAATTTTTGTTCAAATATAAACTGACCGATTTTCCAGATAAACCATTTCATTAGTTCTGACTGTTGTAGGCAAAGAGTAAAAAAAAGACTTCTGGGGGCATGAATTCATCAAACACTTGCTCCTGTTCAAAACAAGGAGCGACGTCTACCTGCTCTACAAAGCCTGAAGACGCAGAATCAATAAATATCCAAGTTTTGAACCAAGATGACGAAGCACAAAAGTTCGGTAATTTCGTAGCTTCAGCAATCCGCAACATTAGCAACAGTTACATCAAGAATGAAATGAAACGCAAACTGCGCAGTGAAATAATGCGATACATGGAAATGGACGACATTACTGCAGATATATCGGCGTCATGCAAGCCAAGAGGTGTAACAAGTTCACCTGCCACTTCTACTACGTTCTCAACCAGTAGGAATTCCATGCATAGTCCAAGTGAAATTGATATTGGAAATTGCAAGGTGCCAAATCTGGACTGTATTGTTGACGCAGTAATGTGGTAAGATCAATGTTTGAGTTTATGCTGCGTGTGCTTTCACATAGTCGTGTGCAGCAATATACACTTTCAATAATCCTTAATAGCTTTTAAATTTCGGAAGTCATAGTGTAACGTTCAAAACTGATTGTTTTTCCAAGTTGCAACCAACACACTACAAACGATTGCCATAAGTTTCCCAGTTTTTCTGTGTTTTGAATGTATTTTTGTGTGGAGTGTCTTTGTGTCGATATTCTATGCATTGATGTTAGGTCTGTTCATAAGGGTGTGCCCATATTTCATCTGCGCACTCATACATACGTACTCCATGGTAAATTTCATTTTTGGCAGAAGCGCATTCAGTTATGTTGAGACTATGTTGCAAAGTTATTACGTGCTCAAATGATTATTTCCAGTCACAAGTAGTGATCATTCAATCTTCATATTTTCAGAGTTATAGTGTTTGTATTTAGAAATGAGAAAGTAAAAATAAAGATTGTCATGACTTGAGTGTAAATAATTGTATTTCATAGCCCTTAGATATTTTTCTTTAAGTGTATTGTAAATTATTCTATTTTGTACACCAGAATTATGCATAGTTTCATTTTCAGTCAAAATCATTGATAAAATGCTACATTATGATACTAGTAGCATAAAATTAATATAGTATTTATGTCATTAAATTATTTTCATTGCTAAAATCCTGCCGTTGGTTGAGTGTTACGTTAGGATAATAACAAGTGATTTTCCTTCATGAGTCTCCTCCACATATAAACGACAAGTCGCCCGTTTCAAGCTAGTACCGCGGTGAATGACAGTAAGAAAGTCCGCAGCTACTGTCGCCAAAGTTATTACTAACACTTTTAAAGGTACATTTACTCACCATTATCAAGCAAGAAGATGCTGGAACTGCCTCCATTTATTTTCCATTATGTTCATTATATGGGGTTAACCATTAATCTCTGCAGCTCCCTCGGAGAAATGGAAGAAATCAAATCACGAATGTTCTTTTTATGCTCATCTATGTATGTGTATTTATCTTGTACACTTTTTCCTTTATTGCCCACCAGAGATAAAAATCGCAGGGCGTTAAATCGTAGGACCGAGATGGTCATATTTTGCTCTTTTATCTCGAATATTTCATGAATTACATGCAAGGAGACATGAGCTGTGTGTGCCGTTGCAGAGTCCTGTTGGAAAGTTGCAAACTTAAGTTCCCTTGCAGTTAATTCACCGAAATATGGTTGTAAAATATTCTGTACATATCTATCAATATTAATTGTTTCTTAAAAGAAAAGAGCATATTATTCTCTCGCCGCTAATAGCGCACAACGCTCCTATCTTTCGATAATGCAGGGATTCCATATGAAGCAGGCTAGTTTCTGAACTGCAGTATCGGTAGTTTTGCGGAACTCATTTAGGTGGAACCAAGATTTTTCCGTTAAGAAAATTAGATTAGGGCCAATCTCTCCGTCATGCACACTATTCACAAAATCGACTTCTGGGTACAGGGTCACCCAGTTTAAATTCTTGCACTACAGTAATTATATTGAGTTTTAACTTCAGTAGCTTTGTAACAGTTCGAACAGAGGATAAGCAATTTCCGTTTGGTGAGATTGACGTCGAAATGATATTTAGAGGAACGTTTCGGAGCATGTCCAGTGTTATCTAACTGTGTACTCTTTTGATCAAGAATACTTCTCTTTCTAGAAATTCATTTACCAATCTGTGAATTGAACTTCGACTTGGAATTTAATATTAGGAAATCACTCTTGAAACAATGCCCGCACATCACGAGCTGATTCTGTACTTACGTATGAATCGTAAATAAATAGTTTTGGGGAACATAATACCTGAATTGAGCTATATTAGCGTAATTAATACACCGTAATATGCCGTTAAATGAATACTTAATACACTGCCAAGCAACACACGTCCATAGTTATACCCGTACTGACCTCCCCATAGCCTCCCCGGCCAGCTTTCAACCGTGAGAACGAAACTAAAATTGCTGAGCTCGGCAGCTGCGGCCAACTGAACGTGAACCAATTCCACGAGGGAAAAGTCACCAGGATTAAGGAAACAATTGATAATATTACTGAAAACAGAATCAATCACTAAACTAATTTGCAGAATACATATTTTCAGAATTAATAAAAACGAATGGGTTAGTATTAGATACCAAACAAATTAGTATAAATGTATAATATTTTTACTGTTCATCCAATTAATGAATCGGTCATATCCCTTCTCATAAATATCACAAGATTTTTTTGGTATTCAACTTTTTCATCTTGGACTAAACTTCTATGTTGAAAATCCTTCTTCCCTAGCAGCAATAACAACAGACAAAGGAACTAAATAATCTCCATTGATACAATGACGCCATAAGTATAATAAAACAGGCATTGACATTAAAGAGTAACTCATTAGAAAATGGACATTAATATATATTTTATTTTATTAATAGATGTCCTTTTTAATTTTAGTATACACAAAGCATATGGAACTAGTTTATAATGTTATACAATTATTGCATTCAAAAATTATTTACTGGTCATGAATTCAGGAAAATGATTCACTAGTGCTCGACTTGCTGTCACTTATGTTCTGCTGCAGTTTAATGTCAATATGAAAAGGCAATTATAAATTGTAGTATTAATCCCGAGCAGTTGCAGGAAAATGCAGTTTTGTAGTCAGTCTCACTAGGTAATTTCACATTTGTATAATCCTTGATAAGGGCTTCTAGTTTTCAGGAGTATGCTGAAAATATATCGAAATTTCTCATTACAACAGGTCAGTTCATTATTTCTGTATCTCATTTAAGCAACAAAATTAAAACGACAATAGCTGCATAAGAAGACTTCTTGCCCGATACTGCGTAAGCTCAGTGCGGAAACACTTCATGAAGGCCATTTGCAAGAACTAGTTGCGCGAAACTAGTGTAGGACAATCATCCATTAAGTAACGTGCTTACAAGCCTCTGTTTAAGGGACAAGGTAATTGTGATATATCTGATTTTCACATTGGATATTATATTTTGAAATATCCACAAAAAGCAAAAGTAGATATTCTGTAAAATATCTTATATTTACAAGAATGTGTGCGTATTATGGTTATTGAGGTTGTTTTTCATACCGTAAATCTAAGACACGGGACCCACGGCTTTAATTCCCTTCCGAAGGTAGCCATACTTAGGATTTTTACACCCGAAAAAATCCATCGATCCTGGCCGGGTTTGAACTCACGATCTTGGGTTTAGGAGGCAAGTATGGTTACCACCACATCACCAGGATTGACCCTTATATTCAATGCTTCATGTATAATATATTAAATCTATGCAAAAAATTCATGAAAAAGGTTTGCTTCAGTAATATTACAGCAATGTAACTTTTAAAAGAAAAATAGTAAGCCATAGTTTATGCCATTTGTAAAATAAAGTGAAATATTGTATGTGAAGCTTTCGTTGATTTATACTCATTAGTACATACAAAAATTAAAATAAAATTTCAGTAGTAGTATCAGCACAAACTACACGTTGGTTTGTAGCGAAGACCATATGCGTGGTTGGATGAGCGGAGAAAGTATTTCACACTTAAAGGGGATCCTTAATTATATTTTTTTTCACATTAATTTTAAATATATTTTAGATTAATATTTTCAATGTCGACAAAACAGATTGATTGTATTTTTTCAAATCAATTTAAAGCATAACTTTATGCTTTCAAGATAATTACAGGAAACTGTAAACTTGTGTTTAAAATTCAAATTTTAGAAAACAATGTTACCTTTATAATAAAGGAATTATTCAAAAGAGTTCAAAAATTTTGAAATAATTCTGTAAATGTCTTTTTTATTCAAATCTAAGTATGGATATTTTGAGAATTAATAATTTTAAAAATTAAAAATAAAGTACTGTTAAGTTATATTATAGAGCACATTTAAAATATTAAACACGCAAAAAAATACATATCATAAAAACAAAGATAAAAATTGTAAAAAAAAAAAAAAAAAAAAATTAAGTTTCAAACTATGTGTGTAGTCCCAAATAAATGTAAATCATCTATAAATTATATTAATTCATATATAAAGAAGTATAAATACCGATAAAATATTAGTAAAAGCATAACTTGAAATAAAGGTAAAGCACCTTAGTTTTTCTAAATTAATTTCATCCAGACTTGTTTTGTGGCAAAATCGTGACCGTGAAGCACTTTTTCATAGAATGGATTTATAGTGTTGATTTCACAGACTACAAAGAAAATGTTATTTCATGCTGGGCATTACTTGAGTAAGTCTCAATTCTTAAGTGTTCAGAAAGACGTTAGCACTATCAATTCGCACAATTTTGTTAACCAGTACAAAGTACCATTCATTCCTGCACAATTAAAATAATGACACTGTTCACATGTAATTCTAAAATTAAAATCTTCTGTAGCAGAGCATAACTCATATTTCACTTCTTAAATGAACGGCGCGAAAATCTTCTTTTCCTTTTGAATGGAATTGTCAAAGTATTTCTGTGAAAAACAGATTTGTATCTGTACATATTTTTGTCCGATGCCAACCCCTTGTTCACATGAGCTTGTCGACATTGCCCTCTGGTACTTCCCGAGTCTGGGACGCTACTTGTCCCAGTGGAGATAATGTGGAGTTTGAATGGTCATAGTGCATCATTGGGATACTTAAACCTATAGGTACCTATAGGTTCTCAGGGTGAATTTTGGACTGTTTTTAACGACTTGAAAGTCGTTAGGGGGGGGGGAAGGAGATTGTTCACTGTATTATAAGTCCGGCACTGTTTGAACATTTGATTTATTTAACAACTTGGCAGGTTACTTCCTGACGGCTCGTAGCTGACTTCACTACACACTTAGACTGACTTTAGAAAATGATTTACACTGCCCTCAACTGAACTTTAGAAATGATCTAGACTGATTACTTTCGGATGACTCAGACTGCCTGATTCCGTATATTTCTTTCGCGTCTCTCGTATGATGTCCCTGTTTCTCTTGAATGTCTGAATCTCAATCTGCGAAGGTCTGAATGTGCGAGAGAGTGTGAATGTCTGACTTCTGCGAGTGTGAAATGTGTATAAGTGTCTGGATATCCTTCTGAATCTATGACTTAAGTGTCTACCGAGTGCCCCTCTGACTTCTGTACTCTAGTTTTTCTACTACATCGCCACGCCTTTCGCTAAATTAAATTCCCTCGTATTTTATTTATTTCTGTATTACATGTTCGTCATTGGCTATCTTAAAATTATTTATTTGTAACTTAAGTTCTCCTGATTCGTTAACTTTTATCCGAAGACCGTTGGCTAGAATTATTCTTTTCCCCCTGATCTAATGTCTTCCCACGAACTTGAATTTTCCCAGAACAACCTGTCGTAAATTTCGGCCCTTTCCTTACATTCTGATTTCTATTGATAATCTTTTGCCTTCCTTAGTTTGTAGATTGCCAAATGTTCTCAGAAATACGGCACGTGTTGATGGGCTGTTTTTCGGCTTTCCTGTAATAAAACATTTTCGTCTCCGTTCTGACATTTTCATTTTCTCTTAAATTATTGCTACCTCTGACTTTGTTAAATACTGTCCCGTTACGGCCACATGTTTCTCTTATTGTCAACTCCTAAGTATTTCCTGGGCAGAAGGTTCGTGACCTAACAAAAGATAGTTTACCCTTTCCTCAGCCTTGTCTAAGGAGCGGTCCGCGGACGAGTCGTCAGGTATACATCTGTCTCTTTCTACAAAATGTATACAAAAACCCTTTTGTAAGATACCATCACCTGCCAAATGACATACAAGTTACAAATTGTTTCTATTCCTGTTATACCTATCTCAAAATGATTTTCTTATACATATACATAACAATTATCCTTATCAAATATAATGCCTTTATAAATATAACTCTGCAGCCTTTTAGTTATTTAATAAAGGCGGCATTATTTCCTGCTTCAGTTTGTAGGGATGAATGAAAGGAATTAATGATGATGCAAATGAGCTCGAAATCCTTAGTTCCTTAGAGTTACCTGGCATTCATTGAGGAACAACTCCGAAAAAACCTTTTTCCAGATATCCTCTGACCTTGAATCAAAAGTATTTGAATTTCCGCTATAAAATATTGAATTAGTGATTATATAATCAACAATTAGTTTTGTTTCATTAAGTCACTGTAGGTGATACCAAATGCTCTCAAGGCTAGCCCAGGATGCTGACGCGAGATTTGTTTTGCACTTACTCAGCTTCCCTAGCAGCTCCAGACCCCCCCCCCCCACCTCCCTCGCTTCCCCCTCTCACTGTACTACAGCTTCGTGCAGTTCATTGCACGATGCTCGCGGGAAGTCCTTCTCTCTTGCGAGACCGTCTGGTGTGTTGATGGTGCACAATAATAGTAAAAAACAAGTTTAAAGCTGAGTTGATGGCTGGCTTTGGTGCATCGCTTGTTAATCTCTCTCCCGCATATCCGACCTGGCCGCCGTGATTCAGTTCCTGGCTTAAATTGCTTCGCGGTTTGGGTTCCGTTCCGGTATCGAGCTTTGTTACTACGAAAGAGGCGATCTAGGAAAATTACTTCACTTAATTTTTAAAATGTTACCAATTTCTAGTTAACGAAAACTGATAGTGACTTCCAACAAACACACGTAGTTATTGACTAACACCGTATTTCCCTTTCCTTGTAAATTGTTCACAAATTATCCGCCCAGTTTATACTGTTATTTTGGTTATTAATAAATAAAATAATTAATAAATAACTAAAACGCTTTCCAAGCAGTTATCATTTTAAATTATGTATGAAAATGCTATAATGATGGTAATACACTGTTGCCATTGTGCAACTTAATATATAGGTGTTTCCTTCAGCTTACACCCATGCCTTTTTCTCTTCCTCCTCGTTCCACACTAGCATAAACTCTGAAGGATGACTGTGCATATCAGCTTTCGTGATACACTGTAATAGCTGGAGAGTAAGTAGCCAGGTCGGTCATATCCACCAGAGAGTGTCTACCGTACAGTATTTAACTGTAAGGGTGCTAGTCTGAACTAGAGAGATTTTTTTTGGTAATCCTATCCCGCTTTTCTTCAAAAAAAAAAAAAAAAAAAAAAACGCGAAATTCAAGGATAGCGTACGCATTGAACCAAACAGCAAATTTGCAATTGCCCTGGATTAATAAAATACTCAAAGCAGAATTTACATATCACAGTGACATTAGGAAAGGGATAAAATATATAACTTTTAATTTAGCCTACATTTTTCGCTTGGCTGTGAAAAGTACCTGTACATTTCACAGATTGCTTTAGATTGGTTAAATGTTTCAAAGTTGTGCAGTGAACATAAACGCACTCAGACCAATATACATTCTGTTTTAGCCACCAACTATTCCGTTCTTACTGAAAATTGTTAATTTTGTCACTAAAAGACTAGTAAAAAACTTCCACGAAAGAAGCACTTTCGACTAGCCAACCACAGAGTCTTGCATATTAATAATAAGCATAATGGCTCCCTGTTAAGTGTATATTATTATAATTCATTATCTCCGTTATTCGATATATTTGAGACTGAACTGAGCAGCGCTTATGAATGTGGATTCCATGAGGTAAGTTAATTAATATTTTACATGCTTGTAGTTTTTACTGCAAAGCGTATAATTAATCTAATGCATAAATAAGAATAACTTAACCAAGTCTTTTCTTTACTGTAACGTGCATAAAATAATTTTAAACAAATTTAGGTTACTGCAGTGCAAAATGAGTGCATCATTTAGACACACTTGCATCTATATATAGATTTCACTTTTGGCTGTTATAAAGTCATACAAATATAAAATAGTCAGCCATTTATATCCAATTACAATGCTGTCTACAAGTGGAACAAACAATTTTAACTAAACTACTGCCACTAACATACTAAAGTAATGCCAAATACAATTTACTTTATGTATGTATAAGAAAAAGTTAAGCCCATAGCAAGAGCTCTGCTGAATATGAAATTGGATTTGCATAAGAAAGCTTTAGTGGTTTTATTGCAACATTCATTTTACTGGCTTTCTAAATATTCAAATCATGCTTTTTAGGTAAAATTTCCTTGATAAAGTTTATTAATGAAGTCACTCTTTCAATGAGCGAGATATTATTATTATTATCATTATTATTATTATTATTATTTGTCATCATTAGCAAGTCATCAACTTTTCCAATTTGCTCCATCTGTCACATTTTACTCCTTACTTCCACTGATCACCAAGGTCGAACCGAATTCCTCCACACATTTTTTTAAAAAAATACACCAACTTTCAAATTAAACTAAATGCACATAGAGGGGATATTTATTATCATTTATTTTAATTAAAAGGACGTAGTCTTCATTGGCAACATTTATTAACGGATGCACCTGTCTTTTCTTAACCTCGCTTGCATAGGAGTCGAAACATGTTATAACATCTTGCTACACCCTTCATTAAAGCTCTCATCTCGCCCAAATCCGTTTCATACTTCTTCCGGATCTTTCTTTTCACTGATAAGCCTCATTGTCACAAATGATGGTTATTAGGGAAAATTTCATAAAGAAAAATGTTCTTCCCGGCCACAAATTTTGGTACGAAATGTTTAATATACACTACATTTTTATCATGAACTTCAAATTTTGCACGGTGTTTACTATTTATCCGCTTCTCCTTTAATGAGTGCTCTTTACAAAATTTAAATATGGTAAAATGCAGTACACTGCCATAATTATAGGTACAACCAGACACACAATAAGAGCAATCCATGTTGTATTAAATACTGTCTATTACTCAAATTCCTGGTGTAATTTCACAAAATCAATATTAACCTTATAAAAGCAAGCAAAAGAACTTAACATGCTGCTGTTGATTTACTTTCAACTATAAACCTCGTAACTGCAGCCAACCAAATAAACAAATCCCTGTGCTTAATAGTAGCAACATGCCCGAACCTCATTTGCCGCCATTTTTTGTACTATCGATACCGGCACTGGAGCCTGGGTAGCGGAGCTGTTCTTGGTTTTACATATAGACAATGTTTTAATAACCTACAGCGACGAAAAGGAGGGAGGGAACAAATTTTAAAAATTTCATATTTTACTAATGATTTCACTTGATTCTTTACTTCACAGCCAAATTTCTCAGTTCCTGTAGATTGGAAAAAACAGTTATTCACGAGGATAAGAATTTTCAATAAGTATTTGCATTAATATGGCAGCTCAACTTTTCATGAAATTATGAAGAAATACATTCGGCGAAAATGGTCTACTTCTAATGTGCAGCGTTAGATTTCATAACACCCAATTGATGGCCACTTTACAGACCAGATCTTAATACTATGATATTCGTGATGTTGAATATGTGAAACGGCTTGATCAAAGGCAAATACCTTCTGCTATTGTGCAAAGGATATCACACTATCTGTTCAGGCAGAAGGTGGCTACATAGCCCACCAGTATTTCGATCATTTAAAGATGACATTAATTAACAATCTGTCCTGTTTATGTATGTCACATTATGCTAACCTCTCTTAGGTTTAAAGTGAGCCTCAGCAATAAACATGCCCTGTTAACACCAAAAGTGGAGCAGGATATCCTAGCTCTAACGATTGTGGTTAATATAAGATATTATATTTAATTAATATTAAGGCTTACCTGATGAATCATAAACATTAATCATCATTAATATAAGTAAAGCAAAAGTTTTAGATATCCTTCAGAAATTCAGTATTAGACATTTCTGTAGTAACTTTGCTAAATTCTGAAAGTCCGGACCTCACGACCTTGGCTGTACCCTCTTACACAAATGGGACAAGGAAACCAGGTCATAAATACCACACACCAGATACAGTTAGGGAGGGTGATTTTATAGCCTGAAGTAACCTTGAAAAAAGACGCAACTCTGACAAAAAAAAAAAAAAAAACATAACGGGACATGTTTGTAACACAAGAGTAACTTGAGGGGGTGATTCAAGAGGAGAAATAAAATAGAAAGCCTCGAAGTTCGTTAGTAGGAGATCCCTCAGAGAAATCGGCGCCAAATTGTAGTTAACGAACCGGGAACCACGTGATTCTTATGTACAGTTTTTGAGTAGAACTGAAGAAGACGCTACAAGAATTTAAATATAAAATTACTGAATGCACGTAAGACTGACCGACTGCAGTGGTAATAAAAGTCATGGGAAAACCAAAAAAGTCCACTTCTTCTTCTCAGTCAGTTCGAGCCAGTGAGTTAGCACTTCTTAGTTAGTTCAGTTCCAGCCAGTTAGTTAACACTTATCAGTCAGTTCAATTCGAGTGACTTACTTAGCCAGTTTACTCAGTCAGTTTGAGCTAGTTAGGTAGTCAGTTACTTACGTCAGGCTGAGTTTAATCGATAACTGTTAATAATAATAATAATAATAATAATAATAATAATAATAATAATAATAATAATAATAATAATAATAATAATGTGACCGGTGGCCGCGTGTGTCGGTGCCAACAACAACACCACAGGAACGGTTTCTCAAGTGTATATGCTAGCTACATCTGGTACACTAAACAGATACGCGTGGTTTTTCCAAGGTTCTCTTCTGGCGAGAAAATATAATTGATATATATATATAAAGAGATTCATTGTCTTGGTGTAAACAGATAAATAAACAATTCTCAGAAAAACTTATATAAATCTCTTGATGTGAAGAAGATAATGTTCCCAGTTCACATCCTGTCTCCCTGGTAACGTATATACGTACCTAAAACAAAAATACAAATAATTCACTTTCGTGTGCCGAAGCAGTGGTAAAGACTTGGTGAACAGCACCTCACCGAAGCGGAGAGACAGAAGAGGGAGGAAGAGAGGCCATAACGACAAGAGGCCAGCAGCAAAATACGAAATTGCAGTTACTTCCGTTTCCTCTTACACACTTCTTTCTCTGTCATTACCACAAATACTGACCCTAAGATCCCACTCTAATTAATCCCATATCTTTAATTAAACCCACACATATAGCTAATCCCCCTATAAAATACAGCTTCAAAAGTCTATAAATAAATGTCTTCATATGCTGTGTCTCCCACCCCCCTTGCATTTGCAGCATTGTATTTGTTATATTGAGTATTGAATAGCTTCATTCTTATTAAACTCTATACTCTTCTGACCTTACTATTGCTAAATAAATATAGTGTTCTTTCTTTACTGTTCTGTAACACAGTCCTACAACTGATATTAATGAAAGTATAAGACACAAAACACGTTTCGTTTGCAGAAATTTAAAGAATGCTTATGATAAAATATAAAAAAGTTCTCAATGCATTTCATGTATTGATAGTTTTATGACTAAAGCTATAAATGTTAATCATAAAATGACAAATTTGTATCTATTAATAATTGTATAGCATTTTGGGAAGTTCTAGCATCAGTATTTGTCTTGTAGTTTTCATATTTTTGCAATTAGTACAATGAAAATTAAAACTGAAATTGAACAAAAAGAAATATAATAAATTTAAAATAATATAAAATTTTATTGTAGTAGGGTTCAAAACTTATTTTGCCTTTATTCAAATTTTCTAAAAGAGAATATGTTGCAAGCGATAGAAAGATATAGAGATCAAAAGGTACACGAGTCGTATAATAACGAAAGTTACATTTTACTCTTTTTTACAAAAAACCGTTTTTCAGTCTCTTAGGAGAAAAATCACCGTAAGTTGAATAAATGAACTTAGCCGTATGTGCTAAATGGCAAACACGTTGAATATGTAGAACATAAATCAGGAGGTAAAAGTCTGGTTGAAGAAGCAGTTGCGATGTATAGCAAATTAAAGAGGTTACATCTCATATGAGAGTCAAAATTCTGGGCAATTATAATGTTATGCTAAATAAATATGGCAATTTTAGAGGGGGTTGCGTTAAAAATGAGGAGAGTCGGTGACAGGTTTGAGACAGAAATGAACAAACAAAGATGTCGAATGTATACTTTTATTACAAACTTATTGTAACTATGAACTTTTCAAGCTTCTCAACATTAGCTATAATTATTCTCAATAAATATTCACTTTTGTTCAAATCTAAATTCACGAGAGCAAGAAGCAAGTGGAAAATGGTGTTAACAATAGTACATTTGTGCCATAATGGTTAGAAATCTGAAGTATACTTTCAGGCCCTCACTCGTTTTATTATGCAGGATAGATTTTTAAAATTTAGTTCTACAAAAATGAAGAGAACAATCGTTCAGAATCGTTAAGAATATGTTTAATCTCTTAATGTCAATTTGCTCCGGTTTTATTCGTACAATACATTTCAATCATTGTTTCTCTAATATAAATGGCAGTCTCCTGGGTAGCAGTTTGCGGATCTACAGGGCGATCCATTGAAGTACAAACCAACACTACTATTTCCTGCAAGGTGTTCATTGTATTGCGGTGTCAGTAACCAAGTGTGACTGTGTATAGTCACAATTCGTGTAAACCGCCACGGGTGACCGAGGTCGTTAAGGCGCGGACTCTTGAGCGGGAGGTCTGGAGTTCGATTCCCAACAGGACCATCCTCTGTGACTGAATTTTTTTTTTCTGGTTATCCGCAATCTTCATAAATGGCAAATGCCGGAGAGGTACCCTAAACTTAGGCCGGAAACGCTTCCTTCTTTTTAATTTTTTTTCTTCCCAGTTTACCATTTCATTTCATTTATCATCATTTAGGTTTCGTTTCAGAGCTTCACTTTGTCCAGAATGCCAAGTATGTTAAACACTAAGCATTTCCAGGCTAGTTTACACCATTATTAACTACTGTTATAGCCCAGCAAACTTCTTGATTGAGATTATGAAATATTCATGTTCCACATCAGCTGTTGAATTTTTAACCAATACCCGGTTGTACAAGGTAGCAGGGAATATGAGTAAATATGCCTTACGCTGATAAGAATTTGAAGGCTAATCGTGATAACATTATATACATTTGTTTGCACAACGAAGTCAACCCCCAAAATCATACTCCATAAAACTCCTGTACAGTTGAAAGGATATAAGCGTGGCTATACATGTTTAGCATGTTATTTAATGCTGGTTTTTCAGCTTAAAAATCACCATTGTCAAGTTTTCGCAATGGTGAAATGCAAACGAGTTCAGAAATTAATTTCCTTACACATTAGCATAAAATGTGTCAAATGCGTAAAAATAATAATTAAAAATACCCGCCAGAATGAATATGCGTTACAAATGTACAGGTAACTTTTCATTTGTAAATACTATTTAATTACAATGAATTGTTTCCCGTTGTAATTATTTATAATATTTTGTAATTTTCATTAACTTAACTAATAAGACTAGCTTTTTTTTTTTTTTTTTTTTTTTTTTGTATTCTTTAAACACGAATTAAAGCTTCTAAAAATTCAAACTCCTTTTACCGTTCAGTTATGGATATGTAATTTTAATAGCAAACAGTACCAATATTGCTTTAATAGAAAAATACAATAACATCAGGAGTATTCATAAATATTTTATTCATTATTAGCAAGCAAATAGTTTGCCAATCGCGGAGTTGCGTATATAACATAAAAATCATGCATATCGACCCGATGAAACTGGACTCGCTAGTTTTGTGCAATTAATTTAATCATGGGGCATCCGATAAAGCATTTTATCCATACGTACTTCTTAACCAAACGACGATAATCGGAAGTTCTCAAAGACCGCTGCAATGTATCCTCGTTTATTTATTATTAGAACTAATCATCCATCGCCCAGAATATCTAAGTAGTTTCTGAGCGATATTGATAGTGAGTAAAACTTAGTACATCTTTGGCTTATGTTTGATTTATCTGTAGTATTGTATAGTATATAAAAATAATAACAATAAATAAACTAAAAAGCTAAGCCACCACCAAGTAGCACTCCAGGTCGTATCATATAAAAATAAATTAGTTATTAGTCCACCGAGAATAATAAGCTCATCCTCGAGGAGATTCTTCCCTTTGTTTTATCCTTCTCCGCTACCACTTCACTTTCTCCGCACACTTAAGGCTTTATATTTAGAAACACAGCAGGGGTAATCGGCGGCAAACATGCATTCGGTTTTCCTTGCAACAATGAATGAAACTGCTATAGGGCTTCGCCGTGGGGAGTCTGAAACAAGAGAGTTTGAGAGGAAGCAATACTTTCGCGCTGCCCATGCTATCGATTAGAGCTTTCGGGCCTCCCTCGCTTGGAGTTGAAAACACCGCCCAGAACAAGAGTTAAGAAAATCGAAAAGTGAGTAGTAAAGCAGAGCAAGTTTCGTTTTCGTTAAAACGGTTGAAGAAAAATTGTACGGTGCAGTTCATGTCTTCCTTGTACTGGTATTTTTCCATCACAGAGCAATATTTTATATAATGGTGCTTTTTTCCGTATGCGCTAAAGCTAGTAGCAAATACTAGCGAACATCACAATTTGATTGGATCGGAAATTTTATAATATTTAAACATCTCAAGAGCTCTCGGTACTTATCTTTAGTTTCAAATCTCATCTCTCTCCACAAGTATGGACTGAATTTAACGCGGCGACAGCAAAAACTGCAAATAATAGAATCATTCTACAGCATTTGTTATTCTGCCGACCCTAATATCTACAGTTTCAAACACATTATGAATAAATTCCAAGTGAAACAGAACCTTAATAATGCAATCAAACAGGAAGAAATATTAAAATCACCAGATTAAAACAAAGGGAGCATGCCTATTTTACGGAAAGTTTTTATTTTTTCATTAATTTCGTTGTCCATCTAACCTGCTTCAGTATACGGAACTTTCAATAGTAACCCTTAATTTCAATAAAAATAAATTAA
This sequence comes from Metallyticus violacea, assembly GCA_030762175.1. Taxonomy (NCBI): domain Eukaryota; kingdom Metazoa; phylum Arthropoda; class Insecta; order Mantodea; family Metallyticidae; genus Metallyticus; species Metallyticus violacea. The sequence goes on from CM060846.1 coordinate 293,842,408, forward strand.
AGTTTCTGTTAGAAAATACTCTTGTGCATCACCCCGTGTTATTGAAAGAATTTTTTTAAACGGAAACATATTGATACAATTAGACGTTATCGATAATATTTTAAATTAACAAATTGTTTATATCTGAAAGTTAATACTTTAAGTGTATGCATTAGGTATTTCTCTGATTTTTCGTGTACGATACATCACACCACTAGTGCAGATTAGGTGTGTTATTACTTTAAGATTTAATAATTGAAATATGACTGTGCTCGGCTCTCACCAAGGGGACCCGGGCTAGGTCACAGCGGCCGCAAATGGAATTAGTGGCGAACGAAGCGCCCTCTGGACAGGTTTCCTTCAATTTTCCCTGTCATTCATTCCTCCTATTCTCCATCATCTCACCTCCATCTTCACCTACATCAATCAGCGTAATATAGTCCTCCGATTCTCGGCTGGTGCATTTCAAACGGATTGCGCTATTACTCTCTGTCATCTTGCAAATTCTGAATTGGCATTGAAACTCACTTTTTGGAATATATATTCACTGATTGACCTAATTTCTGTTAATTTATGCGTGACATTTATATTTAATTATGTGATAAAATAATTTCACATATACCATCTCGTAACACCGCGCAATACAAAGGAAACTCAATTCCTTTTGTGCTTTTGGCTGTATTTCTGTTCTGTCATTACAAAAAAATTAAATTGATAAAATTATTTGTTGCCACGGTAAACACGTGTAAAAAACAAATGTGTATCAAATGATATGAAAGACAGAAGAACATGAATTAATTTTTTTTCATTTGACGTTGTAACTCTCACAACAACAATCTTAAAATGCACTCTTTCCTGTTACTGTGTCAGAGAGTTACAGCCCATGCACATCAAAACAATAACGCGTAAGCATATAAACTGTGCCTCAAACATAAAAAACAGTCGTTTTTCACAATATTAAGGTAAAGACATCAAATTTATAGTATTAAATAAAAATGTAGCCCAATAATAACTGATGTTTTGCTCTTCACTTTATGTTTCTACTAACACGTGTTTCACTATATGGTTTTTCTATATATCAAACCAAGGAAACGTAAAGTAAAATGATGGTGGGGTTTATCCCTTGAATCCTAGATAAGGAGTCATTTTAAACGTTTTATAACCTCTTATTTATTGAGCCCTACCTTCAGAATTCACTTCTTGCACAAATTTACTCCGTATGTTCTTCTTAATATATTATCTTTATAATTTTTAAATTTTTTCGTATAGACAAGGTTTTCATGATATAAAATAGCCCACTTCTCGTTAAAAGATTGCATACTGTTATTGTCACGATCATTGAGATTGGATGTTGCTTGTAGAAGGCCGAATAATTGTGAATGGCTATCAGATAACCAGATTTTAAGCGCCAGTGTTTATGTTATGCTTATATATAATGTTCTATGTGAATATGCCTTTACTCTAGGGAGAGGGGACTTCTACATCAGCACACTAGCAGACTACCCAACCCTGAAAAACGGTAGGAGAAATGTTTGCGCTGCTAAAGCAATTATAAAAATATTTAAGTAAATCTTTTCACAGTATTTCCTAGTTAAATGCTTTTATAATTTAATGTATAACGGTGATATTCTTCTTTCGATTGCTTTTTATGTTATTTTTTTCTTTGACTCCTTTCAGGTGTCCACTACCCCATTTACAACGAATTCGTAGCAGTTAACTAGTTAGTTGTACACACAGCATGCGTGAAGAGGAAAGCCACGCTTAATGGTTTAATACACCTGTCATGTGTGCTTTCCAGGAAGCTCTGTTACTTCATAGATGTCTAGGAAATGATGTAATACCTATCTTAAATACCTGTTCCTCTTAATGATCCAAGAGCAGAAGAATAAAACTCCTTTACCATTTTAACGATTGGGATTGTTTTTGCTACTTTGTGGGTCTCCCCCCCCCTAAATGAGCAAATTAGGATGCCCTAATCCTGATGTGAAGGCTTGTGAAACAAATTATTACTAATAAAAGCCTGTAGCTGTTTTCCCATTTGCTGAAAATCTGGTAAAGTGCCTCTTTTAAGAAAGCGAAAATTAAGTTTATTTTACGGTTACTTTGTACGAGTGATGGTGTCTGAAAACCCCATTTTTAAACAAATAAATTGTTAAGTGATGACTTTCTCGTACATACCGTTATCTACCTCGAATCTGATAAACTTCGTGCTCGCTGTTTTTCCGCAGGTGACGCCACCTGTCACATCTCCAATGTCGGCATGACAAATTATTTTCTTCTTTAAAATTCGTGTCGTTTCTAAACGCCAAGGTCGCCTGACCTTCAACAGATTTCTTGCCGAAATGGATAGTGTATCGCAAAAAGCTAAGTAACGTCATGGAACTGCTAGAAAAATTCGGCGAATCCTGATGTTTGAAATCTGTAGGGGCAAGTGGAGGCATGGCTTCATGCCAATGACAACCATTTTCAACCAACCCTATACATTGAAGCATAATCGCATAAAATGTTACTGAGCTATATCTGTTAGTCTGAAAGTTATAATGGAAATCCATGGACCGAAAGTGAGTGAAACATTCCATATTATGGCGACTTAAGGAATTCACGGCCACTGCTTTCACTACTAGGAGTTAGAAATGACTTAGAATAACAAAAATCACATTTTTTAACTATACTGAGTACAAAAACGCGCATTTTTTCTTTGCTGATTATCCTCAGTGGGACAGCCTGGTAGAATATGATTATTTTTTGCAATTGTGTTTGTTTGATTAGGAAGTGTAACTTTACATGCTCTTTTAATTACCATTTGTTTTTATACTTTTTAACTGCTAAGAAAAGTACAATGAGACCTGGTGTGTTATTCACCACGATTACATTTAATGAACTACAATAAATTTCTTCAATAAAGTTTACATTGATCATAATTATTCTCATTCCAAAACAAAACAAAAAGAGTATCCCCTGTCTACTACCTACTAGCTATACGAACTCTTTCTTCTGTTCTCATGGAAGATGAAATGTTTGAATTAAAAAGAATTTAGAGAAGATTCTGTTGAAATATGTTACTGGAAATTCAAAAGACTGAGTTCACATTGCTCTGTCATGACACCAAATGACTTTTTCAATTGCCTTTCTTACCGCCACGGGTGGCCGAGGTCGTTAAGGCACGGACTCGTGAGCGGGAGGTCTGCGGTTCGAATCCCGCCAGGACCGTCCTCCCTGACTGGGGTTTTTTCCAGGTTTTCCTCAGTCTTCATAACTGGCAAATGCCGGGGAGGTACCTAAACTTAGGCCTGGAACGCTTCCTTCCTTAAAAAAAAAAATATCCTTTCCCAATTTATCATTTCATCTCATGTATCACCAGTGTCCACCGCCTGTGGTGCCTCAGTAGTAAAAACGGGCGTTAAACACTACTCAAAAAAAAATTGCCTTTCTTTCTTTCTTTCTTTATTTATTTATTTATTTACTTATTACTTTTCAATTTAACTTTCTTCTCTATTTACTAAATAATTATTCAGTTGCACATGTCTCTTATCAATTAACCATCTCCATTTTGTCTTTACTTTGCATAAATATTTTCCTAAGGCCGAAAACCGCCACGGGTTGCCGAGGTCGTTAAGGCGCGGACTCGTGTGTGGAAGGTTGGGGTTCGAATCCCGCCAGGTTTTTTCCAGGTTTTCCTCAGTCCTCATAAATAGCAAATGCCGGGGAGGTACCATAAACTTAGGCCTGGAACGTTTCCTTCCTTAAAATAAATCCTTTCCCAATATATCATTTCATGTATCACGAGTGTCCATCGCCTTTGGTGCCTCTGTAGCAAAAACAGGCGTTAAACACTATTCATTCATTCCTAAGGCCATCTTTGATAGATCATTTGTGATCTATCAAAAAAAAAAAATAATTAGGTCATTTATGTTTCAGTGAACTCAACCTCCATTTTTCTGTTCCTGTACATTCCAATAATATATGCTCGACATAATCTTCATTTTCAAAAATTGTCAATGTCCCTGCTCTAGATTTGCGCTCGGTCCCTTCAAAATCTTCTTACCCGTAATCTCCCATCCTCTATTACGGTACATCTTAATTTCCACACAAGATTTAAGTGACTTGTTTCTTTCATCAAAGCATATAAAATCTGGCTATCCATAGCCTCTAACTGCATCTCTAACACATGTCCTCTAACACATCTTAACATCTGCCAACATCCTCTTTGCAAATGATTTCTCTGTACCCAAATATCACACATTTGTCTGTAATTACCCTGTAATCTTATATATCCAACAGTTATTATTCTTTCTGTTTTCCTAATACATCAAACAATCTTTTAGTATACATCCCTCAGGAAGTGGCTGACTCATTTACTAGTATTTTATTATCCTTTCCACAATCGTCCCTCTCACACCAGATTTACCCATCATTATCATAGCACTAACATTAGCAGAACTAAAACAACATAAATTCTCTCCAGCTATATACCACTAATTGCTATTAAAAGAATTTAAGTAAACGAACTTTTTCCAAAATTTGTCAACAAAATTCCCTTCCAGAGGGAGAGGGAGAGAAAGAGAGAGAGAGAAAAGGCGGCACTTTTCACATTTTACGTATTCCTGGAGCAAAACAATGGATTATTTGTTCCATTTCTTATTAAAACTGACCAGAAGCAATCTTAAAGTTCACAGCCTTAGCCAATAGTGAGCTTTATGAGTGATGTATTATTACTAGGCATCGGAATTTTTAAGCACTTAACATTAAGTAATGTGCACTGAAACACAAGCTATGAGCCACCGCCCTGCAGGAAAACATGAACTGAAGAGTGAAAGGTGTAAGGGAAGAAAGTGTTTGTAGAGCTCATTACCTATTGTACCCTCCCATCTATTGTCTACAGCCTAGTGCCAATAACTTCATTCAGTCTTAGTGCTTGGAAATGCCGATGTCTGATTATTAGTAAAACAATTTTAACGGCAAAGTTGTATAAATGAAATAAGTGCGCGAGGATTGCTTGATATGTTAAATAAGAATTGCATACTCTGCATTAATAAATGCTCCACCATTTATCCAAATATCCTCACATTTCTAAGCTAAGTTTCCGCTTTACTACAGTGAAGATTTTCAACTGTATTTTACATTACCTGTGTAAATACTGAGGAAGATAGTTGGTTAAAATTTTCAATTTCTAGTAACATTTGTACGACCATTAAAATTGTATATTTTAATCAATTTACTCGTTAACTGTTTAGGCAGATGTTTTAAATTTCTCTGCTCTGAGTAAGAGCCAAAGTTTTGTTATAAATATGTTAGAAAATATAAATTCTTGTCAAATTCGCCTCTCACTAAAAGGGCAATTAAGCACAAAATATAATAAAGAGAGCACACAAAAGTATGAACCTGCTAAAAATAATTCAGTATAAGTTCCGCTTTATAGAGAAAAATGTTTCTTTATTTATTTGATGCGATGCTATCTTAGTAAATCAGAGATATGCCATTGTATAATTTGCATCTGCACTTTTGTATCGTTTCAGTAGCAATGTTTCTCTCTGTTTAACTGCCTTAAAAATTGTTTAAAATTGTAGTTCAAACCAACTCCGCTCTTCCTCCTGGAAGTTAATGAATTCTACACCAAATGATAAAACCAAAATTAATTGATCAAACGAAATTCCCAAGGATTCACTGAAGGCAATTTTGATATAAAAAACACCAAATATTTTGTTTTATTAATTTCATTTATTTTTTCTGGTAGAGCTAAGGCCATTAGGCCTTCTGTTCCGCTCTACCAATCTAATAATTGCATGAAGTTTTTGTTTTCCCTTTTAAATTCAAATGCTTCAATAATAATTTTAAATTTATTTCTATTTCTATTTTTTCGTCAGATGAGTAATCATATTCAGTCTCAATCGTAGTTTTGGGAGAAAACTAGCAGAAGACAGCCTATAATCTCTATGCTTAGCGGTTCAGATGTATATTTGTATATTGTTCATGATATTTTTGTTTGTAGAAATTTCAACGCTATTCATGTTGGTTTGTCTTAGTAATTTATTTTCAGAGTCTTATTCGTATTTCTTGTACCGTGTTTGTTAGGGTTTACAGTGAAACTATTTCTTGTTCATCGCAGAAACATTCACATGAGCTTCTGGTATTTAATGATGTTACAGCTTGCGCATGTACGAAACCCCAGTCCTAAGCTATTGTATATATTTTACTTCTCTGCAAAACAGAAAACAAAATGGCAAGGAAATAGTAGCTCTTGCAAAACAAAAAGGATCATGTTTACATTACTGGACAATTTTGAAAAGATGCTGGTAATTTTTGTTTTATTGCAGCATTGTTTAAATTTTGAACAACATTTATCTCAGAATTATTTGGTACACCGACCAGCATTAAAAATATAATTCATTCTAAAAGCAAGTTAAGTTTCCTTCCAGTTCTGTTACTATTTCACAAATTGGTGATAATTTCTTCTTAGAAGCTAATGTAAATTTTAAAAATGTTCACTCCAGTCATGCGTAATTTTTACATCCTTAATTCTGGTCTGCACTGATTTTGAAAAATTAAAAATAAATATATTTAAAAATTCACATCAGATTTTAATCAAGACAGCTTTAGAAGCTCATTTACTTAATTTGACCTATTCCTTTTAAAATGCGGGAAATTTCAAACAGTGAAAATATTCTGCATGTACTTTATTCATAGCCTTCAAAACGCGTATACGGTCTTCAATGTTTAAGAGGTTTCCCATTTCATTTCGGCGTATCCCTAAAAGACAACATAAAATATGATAAGTTCGTAAACAAAATTTCTCATTGAGGGAATGGCAAACGACATTTAAACGATTCGTCAAAAGGAAGTCAGAATGCTCGAAAATTGCTTAATTATAAATCACATTAAAAATGAAGTTTAAAAGTATCTTACAATATAGAGTGATCAGTTTGTGCATTCTTAAAAGTCAACAAATATCCAAAATTGTTGATGGAAGAAGAAATAAAAATTAGCATAATACTTTATTCGGGAAATAAGCGATTGTTTGTGTGAATAAACAAAATCCTTTTTTTTTTTTTTTTTTTCCTCCTCTTTGTCCAGTGCAGGGTGGCATCGTGCGTAATTTAAATCGTTGCGAGGACACGGGATAGCGCTAAATCAATAACAACCAATATGTGCGAGGAAAAGTAGGTCACTGAAGTCCTGCCTTGTGATGTTATCGTCTGCGTTTTTTGATAAAATAGCATTACTAATTTTATCAAAAAAGGAAAAAGAAAGAAGAAAACAAAAGTTGTCAGTAGTGCTCCTCATATCTGTGCGTAGATCTCATATGTGTTCAATTACTTTACATGCTACATTTCGGTATAATAAACTCGTGTTGAAACTCATTTTCAGTTTCACATATATGAAATCTACAGACATAAAAGCAAAATCTTAAAAATGTTAGCTGCCAGTTCATACTGCAGGGATTTCAAAACTTATTTGGAATATTGATATAGATCGTAGATATAGCTTACATTTGAAAAGTTCTATGTTTGTCTCAATATTATGTAAATATAGCACATAGGAACATACTCGATTCATGGCTAAACAGTTGCATTATACACTTGTGCATTATCTAGTTCAGATTTTGTTGTCGGTTTGCAACAGCAAGAGAAACTGTTTAGACAGAATATTTCGAAACAAACCGCGAATATTTCATCAGTATTTGGGTTTGCATATACTTACGAAATATTAAACCTTATCTGTTATATACCAGAGACGATGATTAAACTACTGAGGAAATTTTCACCACAGTATCTGGATGCTTACCAAATATAATGTGTAGCAATTGTTTAAAATGTGCAGAGTTGCACTAAAGATCTATATGAACTGACAGATCTGAACCCTGTGCTTCTAAGAAAAATGTTCTCTCGTAGACAAGAGATGGAGACAGACGGGGCCGAAGTTCTTCAAGAGCATTACAAAGTACAAATACGAATGCTGGATAACTCTGGGATCATGTACGCCGTATTGGTCATCTCGGGCAGATTCAGAAAAGTATGAAGATAGGACTGGCTCTGTAAACTTAAATCAACGATGACGTTGATAATATATCTTTAGCTGCCTAGTTTAATCAGCCTTTATATATATATATATATATAAAACCTGTTCATTTTGCGTTTGTCTATTTTGGTGGCAGTGCTGCATTATTTTCATCCGCTTCTATTGGTATACCTTCTCAACTTCCCTAATATGACGAAGTGCAGCAGTGTAGGAATGCTAACTGAAGGTACAAAAACAGAAACAACTATGACAGGCTGTATTGTTAATGACCATAAAAAAAATAAAGCTATCACCTATTGTGGCTCAGGTTAAGCAGACAGAACCTTCCCTTCTCACTTGATGTGAACCCAGTTCGGAAACGGCCACGCCCGTGTGTTGTTCGCAGCATTCGGTTAAAAATAGCGCTAATTCCTTCCGTGGCCGTCGGTCAACGTAAAATAAGCAATGCAATACTAAGATCATGGGGGCAGTGGATCAGAAAATGAACACGAAATTCGTCCTTGGTTCATCAGCATGGTTCAGGCATTTAAGGCCTGCTTGCAAACTAGTGAACTCAGACTTGATTCCTGATGGAGATATTTGGCATGGCTGAGCTATATTTTTCATCAATCTTCGCCCAGAAGTGGTGAATACCGAGTAGCTTTAGGTATAGGTGGATTGTAGGCTCATTAACGGCGACATTAATGCATTTCATTTGTCGACATGAAAATCTGTGGCAATCTGCTAGGGGGTTGAAGGTATACTTTGGATAAATACGAAGCTCAAAAATGGTTCGTTTAACAATATTTCTCAGAAAAAACTCAATCTGCACTCTTCACTGGTCATTTGAGAAGCGTTGCATCAAAAGATCATCCTAATGTTTCAGTCAGGTCAGTAGAAATACTGTTGGGAGCTGGAGAGATGGCTAGTCAAAGGAATGTGTTGATAACGTCCAACTGTTCGCTATTAATGTTCTGCTTTTGTTAACGCAAAGAGATGGACCACCCTTAAGTATTTGAATAGATGATGATATACGTGCAGTGCGTGATGTTTTGATCGACAGATAAAGCCCTCTCCCCGCATATGTCGCTAGACATTTCTCAGAACTCCCAGCAGTACTTATAGATTGTTTTTAATGCTGCTATACAGGAAAATCGAGATACTGCCTTCTCTAGCTAAAGTCTAAATGTAGTTCTTTAGCTTTGCGTTTTTCTAAATTAAAAATGCACACATACAACTAGTCTTGATTCTAGCTACTCTCAAGATTTATACTTGTTTTCAGTTTCTTAGGTTCATGGCAGCTGGAATAGTTTGAAATAAATTGTTTCTCATATACTTGTTAATCATTTTTCGCACTGAGCAGTTCGTGCTAAATTGCCAAAAGAATGTGTAAGGCAGCGAAGTTAATATCGCGTTACCAACTTCGCACAAGGAGCACACACCTCTTACCCCCTCGGAAAAACACTATCCATCGATCCACTCTCGCTCAGCAGTTCGTCAAGCTGAAGTGCCCAAATTAAGCTCTTCCGGCCCCGGGTCCTGAACTTAACCAATGTTTGGATAGGGTATATTACGTCTAAAAGTTTGTCGGTTGAATTCTGAACACTTAATGGACTTTCAGCACCACTAAGCGCCTTAGGCTCCAGAGTAAACGATAAAAGAAAAGGTGCATTTGTCAATTCAAAACACAGAGTTTTGGTTATGCTTAACCGTATAGTGGAAAGATAGCACTTAAACTTCTCAAAACTCTGTAAATATTCTATAAAAGTGTGTTGAGATACATGGGTACAGAGTATTACATGAAAGAAAAGTTCCTCTTCAGCTGATCCTAATGCAAAGTATGCTATCTGATTTCATGCTCTAAAATAATTAGTGTTCTGTTTCTGTAATTAATTTTTTTTCCGAATTTTGGGATTTTGCAATAAAAAGTTATTATTTTATAGATTTTTAAGGAAAAGGCTGAGTTTCTGCAAAGTATTTATAACTAATTTGTGCAATATATTATTTTTTTTTTACACGCCTGAAATTATCGCAGCACGTACATTTGTAGCAATATTAAAAAAAAACTTATAAATATATTTTTTCGTTTCATATTACAGAAATAATTGACCAGCTATTCACGTGATACATAAGCATTTATTTAATTTTAAAAACGCGCACATTCATAATTCATCCACAAGTTACTCTAAAACAATAATGGGCAAGCAAAATTTAGCGTTTCATTTATAAAAATTCTGTGCATTTTCACTATTTATATTTAAATTTCTACGAAGATTTTAAGCATTTAGTAAATCAAACTGAGAGATACAGTTATTTTAAAAACATCTACAGAAACGCGATAAACTAAATAACTATCTATATTTTTCTACATAAAATGCTTTTCCAAAAGTAAATAAATTAATAAACACAAAATCGCGCCCCAAGAATTTTGTAGAATTCATAAAAACACGAGAACACCAAAGCTTGCAACGGAGCATGAAAATAGCAACTGCGAAAATCCATTTTCCCCATCTTGAGAAATGTATCTGCCACGGAAGTTAAAAGATTTAGAAAGCCTTTAGAGGGTCTTCGTTTTTATAATTACTTCATAAACTCTTCTGAAACATAAATACCTACTGTATTTCACTCATTACAAAAATGAAACCATATTTGATACGTGGGAATTGTAAATATATTCATGTATTATGTTTAAGAAATGTGTATGAAACGTAATGCAAAATTTAAAATAATTTATTCTTAGAATTAACTTCCTTGAAAGCTTGTTCGCACAAAAAACATAACCCATTAATTAACTTATCATCATCATCATCATCACTCACATGTTAAGGCTTTTAGGCTTATTTTGGTCACATAAATTTTAAAATCAAAAAGTTGTATCCATCGCTTTTCTTTGGTCTACCCACATTCCTTACACCTTTCGGGTGATAATCCAGCATAATCTTTTGCTATGCGGTCTTCTTTCATTCTTTGAACGTGTTCTCTCCAGTTATTCATAAATTGCTCTATTTTTCCATTAATTTAAAAATAGCAAACTCATTGCCAATATCTCCATTTTTCCTTTTGTCTGAGAGAGTATAACCAACTACACTTCTCAAGCCGTTTCAATTACCTCATCTTCTTTTGGTTAAAACATAAAATTCGCAACCATACTACAATATAGAACTGCTATAACTTAATAAAAATGTAATTTGGTTTCTCTTCTTGTGAATTTTAATATTCTTTAAATTGTGTCCCATATGTAATTAAATATGCTACTTTTAAGCTTTTATAAACTTTTGTGTAAAGGAGATATCACATCCAGATAGTTAAAACTGTTCTCCTATTCAAGTTTTCCATTCAGAACTATTTAGCTCTTACAGCATTTGTTCCTCAAAATACTGAGACCTTAGTTTTCTTTATTGACATATTAAACTCTTATATTTTTATTTTTAAATAATATTATTTAATTTAAATGAGAGCATTTGTAAACCGTCCTCTGAGCTATATATAAAAACCTGTCATTTGCAAAAATTAGTGTGTCTAAAGTGTCATTCTCTATTTCAAAATGTGTATCTAGAATTATCTGTCAATTATAAATGGCTGTATTTTTATTGGTTTGTTTATGGACGCTCTTTAACACCTCAGGTCATCAGCGTCTCATCAACTCAGGGCGTGAAACGGCCGACAAATTTTGCTCAGAGGCCTCTCTTCCAGGCTTGAGGTTCTTTTTCGTGCCACAAATGTACGACACGGGACCCACCGCTTTACTTCCCCTCCGAAGGAAGCCATACTTAGGATTTTTACGCCCGAAAAAATCCATCGGTCCTGGCCGGGTTCGAACCCGCGATCTTGGGTTTAGGAGGCAAGTATGGTAACCGTTTACACCACCAGGACCGACTAAATGGCAGTGTCAATATATAAATTAAAAAGAGATGGCCAAAGCAGATATTGTCTTACATCTCTGTTTATAGTTACAATTATATTGTCCTTATTTTTCATTTCATTTTTTTATTTTTAACCTGTTCTCTATATACACAATTCTCATTGGAATTATCAGATGTTGAGGTATGGCTTTCTGTTTCATTATATTTCACAGCTTAATACTGTTTACGTTATCAAACGCCTTTTCAAAATCTACAAATGCCATGGAAGTTGGTATATTACATTCCACATGCTTCTCAAGTATTTGATTAACAGTAAATATACATGCAATCTGAACAAGATCTGCCTATCTTGAATTCATTTTGAGCTTATAGAGTGTTATTTTCCATAATTACATTAAGACAAGTTTTTAATATAGATGCATGAATTGTATAACAGGTACCCAATATATTTATGCCCCTATAGTTTCCACAGTTTTTACCATCTCTCTTTTTATAAATTGAATATAGTTTTGCCATTTTCCGTTCTTCAGGGATATAACCACTATTCCAACATATGTTCAATAAATCTAAAAGACGTTGCTTTATTTGAAGAGATACGTTTTTATTAATTCATTGTTAGTATTATCAGTTCCCGGATTTATTATTTCGTTGTATAATATATGATGATGATTTTTAATTCTTCATAAGTGAATATATACTTTCATCTACTAATGTCACAAATATTTCTACTTCATTTATATTTTAGTCCTTATCTTACCTATTATACACATATTGTTCTAAGTCACTGATACATTTTCCCCACAATCTTCTTTTAACTTTCCGAAACTCTCCACGTGCCAAGGCATTCTTTTTCTATGTTCAATTGATTTTTCATCTGTTCTCATATTCAAATATTTTAGGCGTGTATCTTTTTTCTTTAACTAATTTTGCTATATTATCCTTACAGATATTTAATCATTTCCAGTTATATATTTTATTTCTTGTTCCAAGTGATTCTAGGGCAATTTGTATTGTTGTTTCTTTTATTTCTTTCCATTCTTCATTGATATTTCTAGTTACAGGTTATTGTCTTATATATCTCTAAATATTCTTGTATCAATAATTAAATTGGATCTGGTTTCATTAACTATAGTGTAACCTATTATAATTCTTTCTTCTCTTGTAGACCACATTGCATTTATGTATATCTAGCTGCGGAAAAAAATGTGTTTGCTCTTCTTAAATTTATAAAATTTGCAAAGTAATTTTGAAGTTTTGCATTTATGTCTTTTGTTATTTCTCCGTGTTTTCCTATTACATTTTTATGAGTTTATTGCCTACTCTGGCATTTAAAACTCTAGCGATTATTAAATAATAATTTGAATTAATTTTACTAATTTGAATCTGGGGATTTCCATAGAATTCTATACATTCTTCTAGTTTACCTTCGCCTAAATTATAGATATCTTGTATTGTTACATAATTTCTTTGCCGTTCTTAATCTTATTATTATTATTATTATTATTATTATTATTATTATTACATTAACATATTCATTGCTATATATTGTATTATTCTAATTCCCTCTTATAAATATTGCTATTCCAACTGATGCTTTTTCTCTCGTTGTACTCCATTGTAGATTATTATGTACTTTCCTAATTCAATTGATCATTTTAATTTCATTTTAGTTTCTGGGTTACAGCTTCTACATTCATTTTTTCCAGTTCATTTTTAACTCAATTTCTTTATAAGTAATATCTCTGGGGTTCCATACTCTTATTTTGATCATTTAATTTCTCCTAAATCTTTATTTCTATTCCTAACCGAGATCGTCAACATTGGGACAGTTTGTTTCTACTATTTATGAGACTTTTAGTGAATATAATGTCCTCTGAGTACGTTACTGGCGTTCTGCATGGTAAGATGAGTGATGGGGTTGTCATCTTAAGACTAGACATCATAACCTTCAATTGTATTAACCCCAATTGAAGGGTCGCTTCGTCCGCTCTCTTTCCAGACCGTTGAGGACTTCTCCCTTATTTCCCATGGAATAGGTCTCCAAATTTTTGCCCTGGATAATGGACGTCTCCTACGCACATTATTTATGTCCGTTGAGGTCTTACACGTCACTCTATGTGAGAAATTCTTCCATCAGGGTCAATGTGACATGTAGCTCGCGAAAGAAGGGACGCTACACTCTTTGAAGAGACTGCCATCTAGAGGGTTCTCACCAGCTCCTATTAATTTCTTTTGTTTTAATCTGTACGTCAGATTTTGTTGAATTTGGTAAAAAGAGGTACTTAACATTGTCCTGTGACTCTGGCTTTACACTCTTGTAATGCTTTCAAAGGTATATCGTTCAGTGCGAGTTCAAGGATTATCATATGCTAACAAATATTCAATGAAGATTAAACAGTCCCCAGTTAAACACCCATTTTGTACACAAAAGCTTGGAATTTTGAACCCTATATTTTGATTAATATTCACACAAGAGGTTCTCATCTGTTTTTTGGAATTAGTCATAAACTACAACTTAAAGAGACAATAAATAATTTGCCAAGATGAAAAGCAGTTAATTCTAATATATATTGCGAAAGCATTAATTATTTCACATATGTAGAAGTATGAACTAGAGGAGCAAAAATTATTTTTAAAAACCACTGAAAAAGGCACACTAAATAGAGCAGTATTTCAAGCAACTTGTGTTCCTCTATAAAGATAGAAGCAACTATTTGCTAAAGGACATTTAGGCTCCAAAATTTGTGTTTTGTGCAATTTACATGCGTGTTTTATTTTCCTTTAATATAGATCATTCTAATTACTTGTATTTCTATATACTCGGGAAAGATTTTCAGTTGTATCGTTGTGAATACAATTGTACGTTTACATATGGTAGAATTATTTTTAAAAAATAGCTGGAAATTGAGCCCAGCAATAGACCTTGTAATATTCCGAACTGTATATCTGATGTCACCATAAGAAAACGCAACTGTTTTGCTCGCTAAATAGGCTAAATTTGAAATACTTATATACCTGTGTTCATTAAGATTGTGCACAATACCACTGAAAATACTAATTATGATACTTTATGAGACGAACGAAGATGGATGACAACTTTTTCCCCTTTGTTCTGAGACTAACTAAAGAAAGAAGTTACTTGATGTTCGTGTGCGGATCATAATGTAATATGAGATAGAAATATAAAATAGAGGAAATAAGAAACGACTGGGGGCAGTCAAGGTCAAACTGATATTGTCACAACTATATACGTATGATCATCATGAGCGCTCGGTAAACTGATTTGTTACAGCCATGTAGGAGAGTACTGATATTAAGAAGATACGTAAACTACCGATATTATAGAATTCTATAACGTATGGCGCGTTGCTGAGTCTATGTGAACAGATAGTTTTTCAGATCAACAATACCGCCACGGGTGGCCGAGGTCGTTAAGGCGCAGACTCGAGAGCGGGATGTCTGGGGTTCGAATCCCGCTAGAACCGTCCTCCCTGACTGAGATTTTTTCCAGGGTTTCCTCAATCCTCATAACTGGCAAATGCCGGGAGGTACGCTCAACATAGGCCTGGAACGTGTCCTGCCTTTAAAAAAAATCCTTTCCCAGCATATCATTTCATTTCATGTATCACCAGTGTTCACCGCCTGTGGTGCCTCAGCAGTAAAAACGGGCGTTAAACACCATTCAAAAAAAAAAAAAAGACTAACAAATTGGGGTGGGTAATATAGGCACATTGCAGACTCTTGTCAGGCGATGAGAATAACTTCCATGACCCAATCGGAAGATATCGCCGTGCAATATTATACTCCGAAAACGAAGAATTTCTTGGTGCATCTGCCTATGGATCTGCAGTTAGTCCTTATCAATCCAAAAAGGGTAGCCCTATCTGGTAATTATTTGCATGAAATTTTGATATGGTAGCAGGAGACCTTGAAATTGTTCTTTAGTGATGCTTCTTTTTGAAAGGAAGTCTACTGTTTCATTGTGACATATAGCTGAGGGGTCTTTGATTAACAGAAAGTGTACCTGCAAGTTTGTTGTAATAGCTTCAACACCATGCAGACGATATCTCACAGATATTGGTGCATATTATTACTACATACGGGGTGTTACAGTCTCAGCAAGACGCTTAATGTATCTGAGTTTTACTTAATTGATGGCGAGAATTTCAGCATAATAGAGAGATGTTTCTGCAAAAAGATTCATTGATGGATGAGCAAAAATAAGTGTATTAGCACCCTCAAGGTTTTGGAGCCATCAGTGTATAGTTCTACACAATTCTGCCACATGTGAACTAAAATATGTTAAGATTGCGCTCACATTATAGCTGCGTGTAATACAATTTAAAATGGAGTGTAATTAAAGATTTAAAAATGAAAAACGGAAGAAATTGGCCTTACAAAGCCCTGGAAACCAGAGAACCCCCCCCCCCAAAGCCTAATAACTCGCCATCATCCAGCACCAAACTCTGCAGATGTAGCAATCTTATTAGGCTTTCTAACCATCTCAGCTATTTGGATGGCCAAAAACCTGTCAGTAAACGAAACGTACAAGAAAGCAAATGCAAGTATACCATATGTGACATCCTAACGTACCTTTAGGGTGAATGGTACAATCATTCGAGAATTCATTCATAAAATGGAACAGAGAATGATAAAAATTACCAGACGAGTAAAAAGAGGGCAGAGGATGGTTCTGGCCACAGTGCCACAGCTGCACGCGATGAACATAACTGTGGGAACAGATTTTACTAGCAGGCCCGTTACCATTTTGTAGCCGCCAGCAGATGGTGGTTTCCGCCAGGATACTCGTAAACATTGAAACGTAAAAAAATTGCGGAAAATTTGTGCATCCTAAAAAGACGAGGTTCGTATAGCACGTAAAAGTCCGTTACGTTCCCAAGCTCTGTTACCAAGCTTTATAAAACTCGTTCTTGTATTTCCCAAATCTGCTAATAGAGGGATTATTTTCTTTTCTAAATCATTGAAATATGTAAATCATACAATTAAAATTATTTTACTATGTGAAATAATTTTATGAAAATTTATAATGCCTCGAACAAATGTGTGATTGTAAAAATCCTAATATCTATTATGATTTCTCGACTATTATATGGGAGAGCCACATCATGTCTTTTAGAATATTTCATTTCAGAGCACAAAACACCATTCAATTTCAAAAGTTCATATTTCAATGAAGACTAGGCCTGAGTCAATAATAAAGCAAAGAGCTTATGTGTACAAATTACATAACTAATTACATCACACCACTTACTTGTAAGATTAACAACTATGATGGAGTTTGTAACAAAACCGAGCGAACTAGTGAGCAACTCCGGCGTTTCATAGGAAAACTAATATCTCCATTGAATTCACAAGTAAATGTACTTTAACTGAATTTTTAGTGGATTTCATTTTTTCCAACCCTATGGTCTTCCAACGTACTACTGGGAGCTGGAGAGATGGCTAATCAGAGGAATGTGCTGACAACGCAACTACTAATATTCTGCAATGAGAATGGACCGAATCTTATGTATTTCAATAGATGATACACATGCAGTGCGTAATGTTTTACTTGGCAGATAAAGCCCTCTCTCTACATACATCGCTAGCCATCTCTCCAGCTGCCAACAGTAACACTTGCTTCCTAAGCTAACCTAACTTTATCACTTATTGTTAAATCCAAAGAGTGCGTGATAATTAAACCTGACTTTAAATTTGTAATCAATACGATGAAATAATGATGTACAAAAATAACGTAGCTGATTGTTGTTATAGTAAAATTCACTGTCTAACGATGCAATTTGAAAGATAGGTAACTTAATGTTATCATATTTTATTAAATAAATCAAAACAGGCTAATATGACAACAAATTTGGATGTTTCCATTTTTGTAAATAAATAACACAATGATACCATTGCCATTTCCTAGTGTCTTGTTCTCGAAAACAGTTTTGTATTTGAGTTTTTTTCCGGTGTATAGAAAATGCACAGGTCGATGAGACATACCCGGCATGCAACTTGCGCCAACCACCATGTAATTGCATTTAGTTGGTTGCTAAATGTGAGAAACCACCAACTTTTTAATGGAAAGGAAGTAATTGGACTGAGTGTGAAACTCTGTTACTGCGCATCTTGAAACGTAAAAACGGTTTTCTCATTTATAATTTTTATTACATTATCAAATTCAAAAATGGTTAATAATAATAATAATAATAATAATAATAATAATAATAATAATAAAAGCCATATACGTGTGTAGTAGGAGTGAATTTGTTACAGTGGCACCAACAGGAGCACGACTTTTATAATACCCAAATTGTATTTGGGTATGTAGTATACTTATACGGTAGTATCTGTAACATACCTATACGTGAGTAATGAGGCTAATGTTTTACTATACTTATTTATATTAATGATAGGAATATAACATGTAAACATTTGAGCTGCAAATGTACTAGAAGTTAGTTTACGGAAAAAAAAAATGCATCAATTCATCAGTAATTATGTTGAAGTTGTCCCAAAAAGTTGGACCTTTAACATGATGTATTTCATGATGAAATGTGCATACGCACGCACGCTCTCCTCTGCATTTTTTTTTTTTTTTTTTTTTTTTTTTTTTTTTTTTTGCATTTATACATAAAACCATCAGTGCAAAATATACCACCTCGCTGAAAGTAATTTTTCAATTATTTAACTTATGTATAACATAGATAGATTTAAATTGTTTTGCACTAGCCATTGACAGCCATTTTCAACTGTTTAAAATGAAATTTTAACACATTTCTACAAATGTGATAGGCAGGTTGGGAATATGGAATCCAGATTTGACACTGCTGAAAAATTTGCACACTGATAGCACTTTCATGCCTTTCCACCCTTTCGTATTATAGAATCAGGGTTAAGGAGTAATATTTTATGTTACTTGTATTACCGAAAAATACGTTTTAAGTATTAAACGGGATAGTATTAAGTATTTTCAGGCAACTATTTTAAGCTCATTGGAGATATTTATAAATGTGAAGGATTTTATTCCCGGAATTGTAGTTTACATATTTTTGCTGTACTTATTATAAGAGTATAAAAACTGCCTCCAATGCAGGTGTTTATAAAAAGAATGGAGAACGTATTTTGAGAAAATCACAGAGCTCAAAACAAGTGAAGCGAAGTTAACCTACATAAAAAGCTATAATACTTATGAAGGAGTAATGGCACATCAAACATAACTATGATTAATAATATGATTATTTCTGCTACCGCCTCATCACCAGGAATCATGAAATACATCATGCATAGAGTGCTCTCTGAGAAGGGATTCAAACTTCGCTTCTTCGGCCACTTGAGTCAAAGCAGAGAACCTATATATTCTTGACATGCAAGAATAGAAATTAAATTTTGAAGCAGGAGACTGGATGCTGCAAACCGGTTTAGGAAAACTGTTTATACGTTCGTTTTATTACAGTAAAAACAGAACATAAAATGCCACAGTGCTCTATGGCTTAAGGTACATATAAAGTGTATCGAAAGGCATATCACAAACAACCAGCGGCAGGAGAAGCTTGCTTGCAAAACTTACATTTGCTTCATTCGAGAGCTCGACATTCCATAAAACACTCCCACTGCGAAACAAAGAAAACGTAATACTATTCCGTGTATATCGCTTTGCTTTTAGGCGAATAGGCCAGCTCTGAATCTTAGTGCGATTCAATTGACTAGAAATCCAGGTTTGTTAAGTTACGTGGGGCATGAGGAGTAAATGAAACTAAACAATGTGAAGAAGGAAATTAAATTAAATGTGGAGAAGAAGAAGAAGATTGTGAATGTAATTCCAAGAAAATGAGTATATGAAAAGAATAATAATGTAATAATATGATAATGTAATAATGTAGTAAAGGAAAGCAGATTAACACAAACTTCAAAAAATAATAATTTAGGCCTGTCAAATGGCTGAACAAGTGCAACGTTTTTCATATGTAATATTCATTACACTGCCACTGTATCTATCCACCGGTGGGTGAAAGAAGGGCCCTACAGATAACACTAATAAGCTCTCCCGCAGCTGTAGGTGAGCTGCCATTAGCCACCATTTCACACAGTGTTTGCCTACTGTTAAATGCTAGACTGGTATTCGTTGAAGCTAAAATAATATTGGTGCGGTTAGACAGATTCTATCGCTAGACATGTAAAAATGTGATAACACTTAAAGGGACTCCTGTTGTTAACGAGGAAATCGTGGTGACTATACCAGCCCAAACGCCTGTTGTAGTGGATTATCGTCTCCGGCTTTGTTAAGTGCGGTGATTGTATAGTAGCAGCAAGCGAGAGGAAAAGCAACTCTCACAAATAGAGCAGCTTTTGACAGCCATGGGCTAGAGGAATGACACATGAAAGCTGACGGAGAAATACAAAGTAGGCTCGAGTAAAAGACTAAGGATTGTTGAGAAAACGGTGGGTATTTTGAAGGAAAGGTACACCTGCAATGAACATATCATTCCCCCATCGCCTACGAACAACGAATGAGATCAAGAAACCATTCAGTATTACAAAGTTTTTCTCCATTAAATACTATGAATTTAATTGTAAAAATATTTTATTTCTGTTGTAATATGTTTGCGTTAAAATGTCATTTTTTGTCCTGAATCTTGTTTACAAGCTTGTAGTGCACTAATTTACATTACGATGAATAACATCTCTTAGTTCATACTGTTTGCTGTTTTCAGTAACCAATGCCCTAGATGAACATTTTTTTCTCTATGAAAAGCTAATGATCGCAAATAAAGTAGTTTGTACGAAGAACCAGTTCAGAATTTCTACCGTATTATTAAGGAATTAGTATTGCTGAAAGAAGGGAAAGTGAATTCTAGTGATGCGTTGGGAAAGAGCGAAGTTAATGCAGAGTTCCGTTAAAATAGTAATTGAAAGATAATTACATGCAGAGTGTACATGAGCAAAAATAATGTCATAATTTTTTTCGTTATTAGTTGTAGGTGTATAAACTCAGCAAACAAATGCACGCAGTGCCCTTGTTTGCAGTTGATGGATTGCTAATCTCGCACAATGTATAATTTGGAGTTATATGTGTACAAAGCTTGTGAAGCCATAGGTCACAATATGTACAAATAAGATATGCACGAATTTGTGATATAGGTAACAAAATGATAAAAATAATGAATAATGCAAACTTTGAGCTTTTCTCCCAACAATTTTAAACGCACACCAAGGTGCTGAACTATCGGCATAGCCTCATGGTACTTTATCCGAAAAGATGTAAATGAAACTGTAATAACAGTTTATTTAATAATAATTTATGTAGTTATCACAAAGCAAAATATTAGGCAAATTACGAAATAGTACCTAATAAATTGGTGGGAAATGTTTAACAGCAAAACATTTTCATTTAGTTGTGGAGGTAAATATATAAGTAATTATTGTTCATGAACTATTTGTACGACTGAATCAACAGCAGTATTCTTTGCGATGAGGATGTGTAACAGCTTGTTAAGCAGGGAAGAGTCCACCTAATGGTAAACTTGCTCCTGACTTTAAAAGCTGTTAAATGTTGAATAGAATACAATGAAAATTTGTATCCTTTTTAAATATAAGTACCTCTTACTACATATGAAGACTGTAAAGTAGTACTGGCAACACTTTTGCTATCTTAGAACCATTCATTTTGGAACCAACATGCAAATACGTTACTTCAATATCTCTTACAGTTTCCTCTATGGCTATATATCCCATCCACTTCTAGCAGAAATTAAATGAACTTCAAGTAGTGTGTCGCAGTGTCAGGGTGAACTACACATGAAGCATCTTCCACACTATCACGTCCGATATTGCGAAACACCATAGCCACAATGCCTCTCGCAAGCCCTCAAGCCATTCTTTATCATACCTTTCATGGGACATCTCATTTATGAGTCATGCTCATTGTTCAGTGTTAGAAGATGTATTTTTAGGGCTTGCTCTTTGACACCACTACTCAGACTTTCGTACACGTCCGTCTGCAAGCTTTGTAACAGCGACAATAGATCCGTCTTTCCTCTGTCAACAGTAACAACGGCAGTGCCCTTACTAATTGCTATGCAAGGTGGCGAATGTGTTACCATTCGTTTTATTTCTCTCTTGCATACTCTCGTGAAAATTTTGCTTTTAGTTTTGAAAATACTCATTTTGTTATACAGTATTGAGAATATAAGACTGCTCACATTAATGCACTATCTAAATATCTTCCATTTACATACATTCTCATACCAACACTCATAATTTTTCTTAGCTTTATTTGAAATGATTTCATAATTTATAATTTTTATTTTAATAACATTTTACTGTTTCTAAAACACCCTTATATTAAATAATAATTTAAGAAAATACAAAGCACAGAACTGCTGATATGGCTTTTAAAAATGTTTTCCTAACTTTTAAGTAATCATGCCAGAAAATTGCAACTCTATGTGCTAAAAATGTGAAAACGAATGTTTTAACAACGAGCAACATTTCATTTCATTCTAAATACCTGAAAGATCTGACATATCTCCAAATATTTCAACAGTTAAAATGGTCTAAATAATTCAATTATCTCACTGAGCTCAAAGTGCTAACAGCTGATACGCTTACGTGGTTCTATAATTAGCATTGCTGAACCCTAACTTGCGCGTTGTGAACCGGTGGTTCAAGAAAATGCCCAGAAAATTAAAAGAAATAATGTTGGAAATGGTACACTAGGAAAAAAGAACGCAAAGTAAACCAAATGCTACAGCAGTATTTCGTTGCACCAACACTTGATGGCCGAGCTGTGCGAAGATTTTTTGGGGGTGTAGTACATTAAAAATTTGTGGATGCTTCGTCTGAGACGATGTTAAATGAGAAAATGCACGGGAACCATGAACTCAGTGTAAGGAATTATTCATTCTGATAGGTTCGCCTGTTTATGTATCAAGAACTCGGCGACGGAGAAGTTTATACGATAAAGGAAGTTTACTTACATTCTCTCTCATATAGGCGTTAGTAATGTAAAAAGTTTTTTAAGTAAGCAAGGAAGTTTGCGTGATTTTTCTTTCGCGGGACCGCTCCTTGCGTAACGCGAACCCTTCATTTTCCATACGTTTCTGGCATCGGCTTATGAAATTAACCATTACCCTCTTCAATTCCCTCTGAGAAATAGAAGAAATTTCTTCAAGAATGTTATTTTTTCAGTTCATGTGTTGTTAGTGGTGACTCTATCCTGGAATATTTCAGAATGGCATGCAAGGAAACATGGACTGTATGTGTCGTTGCAGGTAAAGAGTGAACCTACGTTCCCACACAGTTAAATCACGGGAAATGGTTACAAAATTTTCTGCACATACCTATCGCCATTAATTAATTTTTTTTTACAAAAAAAAAGTCTATTATTCTCTCACCGCTAATGGCGCTCCACATCTTTTGATCACTCAGGGGTTCATCGTGAAGCATAGATTTTTTTGAGCTCCAATATCAGTTGTCATGTTTCTCCGTCATGCACACTATTCAATATACATTCACTAAATATACTTCTGGATGCAGGAATCGCCTGGTTTAAGTGATTTTAAAGAGTTTTAACTTCATTAGCTTTGGAATCATTCGAACAGAGGAATAGAAAATTCCCGTTTTTTGATAAAGACATCGCAATGATTTTTAGGTGAACGTTCCAAAGCGTGTTCAGTGCTGTGTTATATTTCTTCTGAGTACTGTAGTCTTTTTATGAAGAACACTCCAGTTTTACAAAATTTATTTACCAAACTGTGAATAAAACTTCAACTTAGAAGTTGAATATTAGGGAATCTCTCTTGAAGCAATCTCCGCTAGATCACTAGCAGATTCTGTACACACGAATCGTAAATAAATACTGTTTTGGGGAATAGAATATCTGAATTAAGCCATATTAACGTAATTAATACAATGTATTACGCTTCCTAATGAATACTTAATACAGTGTCCCACAACATACAAGAACACGAACGTACGTTCCTAGAGTTAAACTCGTACTAACCCCCCCCCCTCCGTCACCCCGATCGGCTTTCAAGCTTTGGAACAAAACGAGAAGGCAGAGCTTTTTTGGGTTTACTTACGGACGCTCTTCAACATCACAGATCATCGCGTCCTATTTTATTCAGGGCGTGAAACGGCCGACAAATTTTGCTCAGAGGCCTCTTCTTTCAGACTTGAGGTTCTTTACACAGGACCCACGGCTTTACTTCCCTTCCGAAGGAAGCCATACTTCATCCTGGCCGGGTTTGAACCCGCGATCTTGGGTTGTATGGTTACCACTACATCACCAAGGACCGACGTCGCAGAGCTCGGTCAGCACTGGTCAACTGCACTTTATAAGCGAAATATAAGTGGGTTTATATTTTATAACAGTAAAAATTCTTAATTACTTGATGCTCACCGGTACATAAGCTGGATACTCAATCCATTTATTTACTAATTTGACATCTAAAAGACGGTAAGACTTCAACAAAGGTAGAGAAACTCCCCTAGCATTGTGTGGCGTGTATGGTGAAGAAAATGGGGAGGCAAAAATTATTAGTTCTGATTTGTGGCCTACCTAGTCCCCGGATCTAAATTTTTAGGGGGCAAGTTTCATAGTGGAGGACGTGCACTTGGAGCATGTACTATGATAGTGAGTACAATATTAATTACAATGTACTAGTAACAAATAACGAAATAAATAAAAAATGCACACTATCAGTTCTTAACCGCGCTACATCATTTCCCTAGGTTGGTGGCGATGCAGTTACATAGTAACATCCGGCCGGCAAAACCAATTTCTGTTTGCGCATACAGATGAATGTTTTTATCATCGTAGCTAGATAAATCTGTTCATAAATTTTACCAGAAAACTACTGTTCGAGCCGAAACCCTTCCTTTTTTAATCAGTCCTTCAGTGCAATTATAAAAGCGGGGTTGGTTGCCTCGCTGCATATCTCATCTGTCACATCCGCTCCATATTGCTAGTTCACCATAATCCTCTATCATGTGCATGTGGGAGACATGTGTTTAACTCATAAAACCGAATCGCAGGGTGCATTTTCACTCGGAATCATGTACCGGCATCTTGTGTTGTAGATAAACATTCTCACGCAAGTATCTGCTTTGTACTGTAGCAATTTGGATACAACTTGACCCAAACAGGATTCGAGCCTCTTCCACTCTGCATGTGGAACTGTCTAAGACAGGGTGAGCCACAAAGAAACAAAATGGCTTTAGAAGTTTGTTAAACAAACATAAATAAAAGCATAAAAATCATTTCTTTACAAATGAGAACTCTGTATTCTTACCAAAACAGAAAAAGATATAGAACTACACAGGAGTCGTTACGTAGATGAATAGTTTTAGTAGGTACTCAGAAGAGGTGTACTGCTAAGATATTTTATTAGCTGTTGCATGGCATAATTCTGGGTTGTAATTATAAGCGTTTCGTTAGTTACCACATTATAACGATTATTTTAATTCTATAGCATTATCAGTTCATGATGACTGCAAAAGTTACTTTTTAATCCAGAAAGTAGATACTGAAGGAATACAGGAGGTGTGAGAATACTAAAATTCTTAAAAGGAAAAAGAGAAACATACAATTTCTGACAATTTCGAGAACAAAACGCAGAAATGTGGCGATCAAGGAAAATACATTCTTCGTCGCTGTAGCACTCAAGAAGAGAGGAAAAACATATCACAGGCGCTTGGCAATTCTTGAGTTCGGTGCAGATATGAAAACATGTCGCCCTAGACTGGAAGGTCTCTATGATCATCGACTTGAATTTTGCAAAATGCACTTAACAGAGAAAGCCACTATAGCAATATTATAGTCGGGCGGAGCTTTATTTACATTTTCTAGAACTGTAAATTGTCACAATGCCTACTGGTCACACTAATATGACTGTTGGACAACAACTTAACTAACCAGGTGTGATAGCTTATGGCAGCCTTTGTGTAGTATTTAGTTCTTTGTTTTTTGACGGCACCATCACTGATGATGTCTACAAGCAAATGCTGAAGAATATTGCACGCCACCACGTGCGTTCAGCAGCTACTTGACCAAACAATTCCAATTTTGTTTTCGAAAAGGATATTAAAAATTAAATGATGAATGTATGCTTAGAAACAAAAATCAGAACAAATGGAAATCACGAACCTGAAACTAATGGGGGGAAGGGAAAAAAAATAATAGAAAGGCTAAACTGGTTTTGTAGGAATGTAAATTCTAAAATACGAACCAATTTTAAAACCATCATCAGACAGTAACTTACGAAAGAAAATTGGAATTAAAATAAAAAGCATCAAAATTGGAAATGAATATATAACTGCGCGCTGCAAGAGCTTTTATGTACAATACAAGAGATAGAAACGAAGAGCAATGTTATTAGAATATTTAGGATAGAAATTCTTTATTATAATTTATAAAATTATTGAAAACTGCATAGACATGTTAAAGTATAGCAGAGTGTAGATAAGCAAAAATATATATATTGGAATGGATTCCATTGTGAAGAACAGCAGTTCTCAAAGTGTGATCCGCGAGGTCATTTCAGGGGGTACACGATGCATTAGACTACATTATTCCTGAATGATTAAGACAAAACGAAAGATGATACAAATTTTCGATGTGTATTTATTCAGGTAAAGTAAATTAGAATCAAATTAAAGGCTACCATTTTGGGGGGGGGGGCTTTCATATAGGTAGGCCGAAAACGTGGATCATACAGAATGCTCATGTGCCGTCTTAGTTTTTCTGGCAATAGCACGCATCCTTTGGCAACAAACTGCGTAGGCTGTGACTCGCCTGCATCTCTGAGCTAATTTTTCCCTACTGTGTTCAATACTACGAAGAGTGTTGACAGTTTTCTGGTAATTTAATTTAGTTTAACGACTAATTGTCACAACAGCGAAGTTAAAGACTCAGGAAAACATCAGTTGCTACGAGTTTTATTCGACAAGATAATTCCAGATTAACCATTTGGTATTTAATTTTATTGCAAAACAAATATTTGAGGTTTTGGAGTAAAAAGGTTAATATAGAAGGAAAATAATTCTTATTAGTTTTTGAGCACCATGCTACTACTACTACTACTACTACTACTACTACTACTACTACTACTACTACTACTACTACTACTACTACTACTACTACTACTACTATTACTACTACTACTACTACTACTACTACTACTACTACTACTACTACTACTACTACTATCACTGTAATTCGATTCTCGTTGGTCAGTCGAATATCAATTAGTTCGTTCATTGGCTGAAGGATGTTCGCATAGAGTTATCAAAGAATGCCATGAAAGTACTGATGCTTTTCATATTTTGTGCGAAAAAGCATTTTCTCTACTCATTTATCTTAAAAAATGTGCACAAACCATTTGAAAAACGTAGACTCTGAACTCAGAACTTTTATAAGCTAAATGCAGCATCGTCCATCTAAATTAGGAATTTAAATGAACGAAGTAATCTGCCATTATAGTGTTAGGTAATATGAATAATTTGTATATTTTAATGTAATATTAATGTTATGATTATTACTGTTGTATAAAAATACATCACAGTAAAATGCAAATATTGAAAACATGTCAATTGATTTGTTTGTTTGTGTGTTTAACGTTAAAAATATACAGGATGTCAATTTTTTATTTTAACCTGTGAGTTAAAGTTCAGCGACAACGGAAGATAAAGGGGTCTGTAATCCAGGGAACTTTTAAATCGCTGGGATAGAAAGTGTTTTTAACATTTCACAATCTGGTAAATAAATAGCAAGATGTTCAGAGTTAGCAAAAATGAAACACTGAAAGCTCAAACATAAGTTGGTGGTGTGTCGAAAACTATCTTTCCTTAACATTTTGTTCGTGCTATTTAATATATTATTCAGGATTAAAATGTATTGTCCGATTTTATGGATTAAAGGATTGATTAAAGAAAACCTGTATATGCCGCGCTGATTATGACGAGACGGTAAAAGCAAGAGAACCGAATGGATTTTTTGAAATGTTATCATAGAAGGCAAAATGAAACACATTTTTTTTTCATTTCTCAATTAGTTATTAGCGGATGTGTAGCACAATTTACTGCCAATGAATATATCTCTCTCCCCCTTTCCCCCTCCATGTCGAATATGAAGGCTGGCATATGCAGCTGCGGTTTTAGGTTAATTCTGGAACATAACTTTTTGCCCCGCTCTTATAAACAGCAAAATGCATTGCCTTCAAATTACGAAGCGGAAGTTGTAAAACGTTAAACATGATCCTTAGAAGTTATTGCGGATGTGTGTCTCATTTATTTCCTATGTATATCGTAATTCTAGCTTACTCTGCATATGCACTGATTTATTTACACATGCCAAACCCTCCTTCCATTCATGTCTTGTTTTATCTTGAAGGATGCTTGATAACTCGAGAGGTCCGTAGCGATAAAACATTCAGAGCGAATTCATAAATCGCTTCTTGCTGTTCTTATTATTTCAACTGCATTTTTTTTTAAATACTCTGTGTGGTCCTTGTGTTTCGTTTCATCTTTACTTTTTTTTTTATCCTACTTTTTCTGTTTCTTGCACTTATGACTTCAATATCCTAGCCTGATGCTCTACTGGTTTTTTCTATATTATTATCTTCCTTCGCCTTTTTCCTTTGATAATTTGCTAATATAAGTGAAAACTAAGCATTTTCAACATATTTGTTTTAAATTCAACTTGTCCTATTCTGTTTATTCTACTTTTTATAAAAATTATTAACAACTTTATTTTTGTTATTTACACTTCTTCTTGTTCTTTAGTTTGTTTCTGTTATGTTTAATACTTATTTTTATTTTTTTTTCTTTATTTTATTTTACTTCTGAAATTATGATATAATCCTTAATGTAGATCTGCGTAACCATCTTTCTTTTTCCTTATTCCTTTTCTGTAGCATAGGGATTGAACTTAAAAAGTTAATTAAAATTGGCTTAATAAAATTCTTGAAAAACAAATAGAAAATACGGAAAAGTTTACCACCTGGAACAGATATTTCAGACTTTCGCGGGTCTTATGCGGCCCTTTAGGTGATCTTTTGGAGACCGTTTTTCCTCCGTGTAAATAAAAATTTAATTTTGTATTTTACTGTGAAAGGTTCAGTCTACCTAGCGAACTCTCTGTGATGTTACCACTCTTATCGATATGGGTTTTACCTATTTGAATAAATGCCCACTACTCGAGGCAGGT
Source organism: Metallyticus violacea (assembly GCA_030762175.1). Taxonomy (NCBI): domain Eukaryota; kingdom Metazoa; phylum Arthropoda; class Insecta; order Mantodea; family Metallyticidae; genus Metallyticus; species Metallyticus violacea. Next base: position 293,871,457 of record CM060846.1, read on the forward strand.
ACTCTTTATCCAGCATGTGTGAGGTCTCTGTTTAGCAGCACGGTAACTACATACATCTTTTTTATGGATCGCGCAAATGCTAGCGAATACCTTACATTTCTCTATTTGCGTGAACAAATGTGTTTATTTATATGATTTATTTATGGACGCTCTTTAACATCTCAGGTCATCAGCGTAAATGTGTTTAGCTAATGTGCAACATTTCAACACTTAAGTATTTTCTATACGTATTAGTTAACAATTAATTACTCAATAAATAATCAGACTGCAACACCACATCCCTCTCCCTGGAGTGCACAAAACTTTTCCTTTGCATAACACATAATTTTAGTTGGTTTTCCAAGTCGGAAGCAAGCATGAACACTTGGCCTATTAGTTAAATTCAGAAACCCGAACTGAAATTTTTAATGTGGCTTTATGGGTTGCTAAAACTCAAACCATTTGTCCTATTTTGCAAGTTGTTATGGGAGACAATTTTCATACAGAATTTCCTTGGAAGGTAGTGTTAAATAAATATAATAATAGATGTCGATATCAAAGGATTCCTATTCATAAACTTTATGCTTTATTGATACTTCTTTAATCAATTATTTTAATTAATGCTGTCACAAGTTGCACATTTTACGCCACGGGTGAACGAGGACATTAAGGAGCGGACTTGTCAGCGGAGGATCCGGGGCTCGATTCCAGCAGGACTGTCCTCACTGAGTATTTTTTTTCAGTCCTCGTAAATATCAAATACTGAGAAGGTACTCTAAATTTAGGCCTAAAACGATTCCTTCATTTCTCAATTTCTCGTTTCATCTCGTGCATCACCTCTGCCTATGATACCTCAGCAGTAAAAATGGGAGATTGAACACTGTTAAAAAACGTAACACAATTTAAAGTGATTGCAACACGTATCATTCACAAGCTTTTAAATGGCAATTAGCAGGTACTAAACAATGGGGTGCACTTCTATGTTCGACCGCTGGCACATAATAAAAGCATTATATTTCCAGATAGTCTGGCTACAGAATGCCTACAAATGTATTTTAAGGATCACGTACCGGGAAATAAAACGTGCTAATTTGCTGTTTGGTGCTGATATTTTCGAACGTGTTCTTGCGTTAATTTTTAGCATGTTTTTCACTTTTCGCGGATAGGGAAAACCCACGCTTCGCCTACGAAAATTACCTCAGTTCTGAGTGTGGCCAATTATAAAAGAGGTTTCTAGTAAACATATCTTGCGATCTGTTAAACTTTCTAACCACAAGTAAGTTATTATAACAATATAGTACCTAAGCGTCTTTAGCATGAAAACTGACTAGTTGTTACTTTCCAGCCAGTTATTTTGAAGTGATAGGAAAAGTTCACGGTATGTCTGTTTTGATAGTATGGATATATTTTCAATTAAATCTTGTGAATGGTAACCACACCAGTTGTCGCATTTGTAAAAAGAGATTTTCGCATATTGGAAAATTTCACTTTAGCAATTGCTGTAAAACTGTTAAATGTTTGATAATAAAAAACACATTTTGCGAATATGGAAGTTCAGATCTATTTGTTTGATATGTATATAAAATGAGAAAATGTATTTTATTTGATAAAAATATTAAGATATAAAATATCAAAAACAATCCTATAACACTCTTACACACAACTTAAAACAAGATTTACAATCTTTAACAAGACATTTATAAAAACAGCCTATTTAGGTATTGTGCACTTGCTTAGAGCGATATAACTATTTATTAAGATTTCACAGGATACTCTAGTAATGCGCACAGAAATATGGGATTAATATTTTAAAATTTTTTTCAATGACATTTTTGTTGTTTACCGTTAAAAGGATTTATTTTTCTCGTAGATTTATTCAAAAGCTGAGAAAGTCATTGACATGTTGTATAACGCCAATTTATAACAGCCACACACCAGCTCAAATAGAAACTCCTCATATAATTGCAAACCATGGGCAATCATTTTTATATTAAAGTTAAATAAAGGACTATTGCTGAATTGAGTAGCGAATGAAACGCTGTAGGTTCTGTCCTTGCACAATATTCTGCATGCTGCACAATATTCTACACGCTATGAACCACAGAATTTCATAGAAATTTCGTAACATCGTGGCTAGAATTAGCATTTTGCATTGCGGGCAAGGACTGTTCAGCTATATGCAAGAACTGCTTCAGTTAGACACCCAAAAGAATATCTTATAGAATGTGAGAACATTATTCGTTAGACTTCACTTAGGCCTCGTTTAATTTTGCTCGTGAACCTGTTAGACATTCTGAGACCGTGCAGCTACTTCCTGTGCGTTATGTAAAGTTTACTCAGACAGCGGCGATGGCATCTTGTTGACCTTTAGCTGATGCTCTTGTGTCATAATGTCGACGTGACAAATGTTCAGGAAGTGTGCACTACAACCTCATTCATATTTCTTGCGATGATGGCACGCAGATAAAGTCGTTGATATGCGGCAAAATTAAAGTTACCCAGCATACTCTTTATTAGTCCTTTAGATTTGGAACAGAAATGGGCCAGTAACAGCTGCGATGCGGTGGTATGAAATGCCTTTGTCATGGACTATATAAATGCACGTCATCTGCTGTTGTGTTTTTTTTTTTTTTTTTTTTTTGCCTACTTTTCATCTGGAAGCGTACTATGCTGCAAAATCTTTGTTTTCTAAAATGTACAAGCGGTCAGTGAATAGGACGCGGAGGACAGTTGAAAAAAGGTGCGCAAATGTTACAAAGTTTTGTAATATCAGGATGTGTGTGCCAAGACGAAACAAATGTGCCAAAATATCAGAAACGCTATTGATACTCAGCAAACTAATATTTGCGTCCGGCGTTTTTCTAATAGCAAAGTTCAGTATTTCAGCAGAGTTAATTTTGAAGAGAAAAATTACCACCAAAGAAAATTGCATGGTAAAACTTTGAAGAATGAAGTTAAAATGTTCAGTATCTAAATGTCACTTTTTGAAAATCTCATTTTACATTTATTTGCTTGGAACTACCATATTTCTATCTCTGTAAATGTGCATTAAAATTGAAAAAGCACCTTAACTTTAATCTTTACAGACTTAAGCATAAAAAATGCTTATATACTATTTTGTTCTATGAGGCCTCTTAAGAGCAAAACAATGCTATGAAAATATATACATTGACAGTTTGCTGTGAAGTTGCTAAGTTTTGCAGCCCTATTTCATATGCCTTAAAAAAAGCAAGATAAGTAATCAGGCCCTCTGGTCAATTCGTTTGGATCACTCCCTAAATACTTCCAATTCACAGAGATGCTTTTACTTCTGCCGCTGTCTCCCTTATTTTAGACTATGTTTATGCGGTGGGATTCCATTGTAAAAAGTACAGATGATGTATGCAAAATATGCCCTCATTTTCATGTGTTATTCAGCTCACATATTCTGAAGATCCTTAGAAGCAAAATCTATGAAACTCGAGCATTTTTCATCGAAGAGTTTTACTTTTTTACGGGCAATCTAGCTTAAATTCGTGCACAAAAGATGTCACTATATGCCCCGTTAACCAGGACAGACATAGAAAGAAGTTTCCGTTGTATAGATTCACGTTCCGGATGCCCCTCCCAATTGAATCTGTGGCAATAAAGTAATAAAAACTTGAGAACCTTCTTGTTGTGATCTCGGGTGTTTACAAGTGATAACACTTTGAAACTCCGCCTCAGCAGGCAAGGGCGTGGGTCTTCGCCTTATGTGTATTCGGAAGGCGTAGGCTCGACTCTTGCTTAAGTCAGAATATGTGCTTTACATATTTTATTCGGATTTATATGATCAAAAATTCTGAAGCTCGGAGAAGTCGGTTTGGTTTAACCCCCAAGGTTTGCATCCGCTTGAAAGCTATGCAATACTTTATTGACTTTCATAGAATATCCTTTTCTCTTCATTGTAAAGAAATAGTTATAGCTATGATGATGATGATAATAATAATAATAATAATAATAATAATAATAATAATAATAATAATAATAATAATAATAATAATAATAATAATAATAATAATATCCATTGATTTTGTTTAATATCTCAAAAGAGAAAATTTTATTAGGTTACTTCAACACTTTTGATTTTTAATAGTATAATGTTTGGCATGAAGCTATAAGCAATATATTTTATCAGCATTTATTTTTTGAATACATTTAAATGTTCAATATAAAGTAATAATGGAATGATATTTATTCATAGAATTTATAGTTTATTAAATTGTTTCTTTCCCACATACTGTCTTAATGAGACTAAAATGCTTCTTCGTTCTTTTTGCGTTTAAATGTCTTGTATAAATGAATGGGGTAAATAAGTAAATAAATAAAACAAAGTAACTGCATTATGTATGGATATGAAGCAGTTGGCATCGTAAGAGATATTACTTTGTGTTGTTAATTTAAACATCTTTATTTGACTGTTTTAGTTGAAATCGTTAAAAATTGATTCCTTTGTTAAGAGAACCCTGTTAAAATGCTAAAGGAAAATCACTTTTTGAAACGGAGCCACTGAGCATTTCAACATGTTGATACAAGTACATAATGTGCCATCCATGTACTACGTGAAATGTTCGATGTGCATATACATATAATTAGCCCAGTCTCCTAATGCAGTGGAGATATTTCTTTCATTTTTAAACTGTTCCAAAATCTTGATGGTATTTTATAGACACGGGTGGTCGGGGTCTCAAAGAACGGGCTCATGAGGGGAAGGTCTGGTGTTTGATTCTCACCAGAACCTTCCTCTCTTACTGAATTTTTTTTCCAGGTTTTCTTTAGGTCTCATAAATGGCAAATGGCGAGGAGGCACCCTAAACTTAGGCCCCGAACATTTCCTTCCTTTAGCAACACATTCTTTCGCAATTTATAATGTCATATAATCAGTGTCTACCGTTATTAATTAATAGGTCGCATATCATATAGCAATAACCATAAATTATAAACGTGTTTGTTTATTTGGCACTATAGCCCCTTGGCCCGCCGCGGTGACCTGTGCATCCTCTTATCTCCGTCTTACGACTTCATTGATAGAGGGAAGTATTGCAGGGGGCATGTGATCAGCATATCGATACCTGGCAGGTCGCCTATCGTGTGACTTTCGTGATCGAAGAATGCCACCATTCCATTAGGTGGCTACCCAATTGTCCTCATGAGGCTGGATCAACCCCGTTCCAGATCTCCCTAACTTAGAAATATTACTAAGCAAGTACTTGGGAATCGAACCCGGGTGTCCGGTTAGCAGTCAGAACCAACTAACTAGACAAGGAGGTGGTCTAAACATGTGTTCTGCAGTGTAAAAAATATGTTTTATAGACTATAGACCACATTTTTGTTTCCTTCTCTTCTATTCCTCCACCTTATCGCCGAAAGCAATTACTGCTTACAAAAGTAACACAAGGAAGTTAAATAATTTCTTTCATGCTGGAAACGCCATTTTAGATCGAGTCTTTACGCATCTATGACTTTCTTCGATGCTGCCACCTATTATATTTAAAAGCTGAAAGTATTACTGATGCATAGCGCTTTATTTATAAACCTTGTCTACTCATCCGTGTTTTACGTCTCTGCTACTAGGCGTGCTGTAACCGTGACTTCAACTCCGCTTCCCCTCCCGTTTTCATGTCTTTGAAACATCGCTTTTTTAATGTGTGTTTTGCCGGTCTCAGAGCAGTAAACATTCATTTGCGAAGACGGTTATACAGTTGACTCTAGAGTAACGCTTTTTGTGTATACAACATAATTTTAAATTGTAAATCAGTTTCTCGTATATGTGTGTGCGCGCGCGAAATAAATTCATGGTAATGTACATAATTTGAATCTGCTGTATCAATGAAAAACTATATACAAAAATAAAAACAGTTTATACAGGAAAAAACTAGAAATTTTGTTGCGAATCTTCGGCGTTCTGCAACAAAATCACTTTCGAGTACAAAGGGGTTTTGGAGCGTATAAAAAGCATTAGCAATTAAATCAAAACTTAATCGCGCCAATCAGAGCTTTTTCCCAGAACAATGCCTGCTTAGACGAGTAAGGACAGTAGTTCCAGCATCCTCTACTATAATGTGGCGCAAAAGGTGGCCCTGGGGGCTGTTGTCTCTAGCGCCCGAAGGAAATAGTTTGTTACTTTCCTTAAAAACATATTTTAAATTTATAATCAAACATTTCCCACGCACATAGTTGAAGTAAGCGAGAAGCAGAGCGGCTGAGCTCAGGTCAAATCCTTTTGATTGTGCCCTCTTGCTGCGATGTTTCCAGTTCCAAGAAAACTTAGGAGCTTTTCATTCTTTGAAAAACTAAGTAATCCCAGTGCAAGGTCGCTTCAGCAGCAAGGTGAATGGCCACAGGAGGCGAAAGTTTTTTAATAATGTTTAACGCCCATTTTAACTACTGAGGCATCACAGGCGGTGAACAATAAGGATGTATGAGATGAAATATTATAAAATGGGAAAGAATATTTTTAAAGGAAGGAAGCGTTCCAGGCCTGAGTTTCAGGAAACCTGACTGGCATTTGCCATTTATGAGGAAAACCTGGAAGAAACCTGAGTCAGGAAGTCCTCGTGAGAGGTGAAAGGTTTACAATTATGGCACTATGAATTACAGGTATTTTCAACTCTTTGGTTCTTCTGTTCTTTAGCACGTATCTGTCCCAAGTTTGCAGAGCGTGTTTAACATAAACGTATTACAGTTTGCTTCCTCTACATTATCAATAAGTTAAAGTACTTGCAGCAATATATAATAACTTTGTGATTGTATTTTGAAGATCATAGTAATCGTGTTCAACACAACATGTATGATAACTATAAGGTGATTAATAATAATAATAATAATAATAATAATAATAAACCCGTAAGGGTGGCCTTAGATAAATTCTTGGGGAAAATGTGGCTCTGACCCAAAAACCGTTGGACTACACTGCTCCAAAAATAAGGTTGTGTATACGTTTTAGCAAGCGAAATTGAATTACGGAAGCCTTTGGCCGCGGCACACTTAAGTAACCGAGACTAAAACAACGCGTGAGCGGACAACGTTTATAACTAAAATATAGAATGATACAGTTCATGAAAATCATGAGAATGATACTGCTAAGTTTAATGTTAAAAAAGTTTTCAGTACTTGATAATAGCCCTAACATTCCTTTAGATTACTCAGGCTGTTGTTGAAAGTACCAGACACACTTCTTCTAATAAGATGAGCCCAGAAGCTTTCGCCCCTTCCTGTTTTTACTTTGAAGTCCTCTTAATGTAATAAACACAACAAATACCAAATCAGCTGAAAGAATTGTCTCTGATTGAAGTAGGTTTTAGCCTAAGAGGGCGGTAGTGATTTAATAGCACTGATTTTTATAAAAAAATGTCATCCAATTTTGTGCTTATACTAGCAGTTTAAAAAACTTGGGAACTTTTTATCGGCTTATAAAAGTGATTTGAAACTCTGCGTTTGCATCTGAGAACGGTCATTGCACATATAGCATGTAGCTGTAAGATTGCAAAGATAATAGGGCAGCACTGCAATGCGCCGTAAAAGCAGAGGTTGGAGTTCATGGGGATTTGTGTAGCGGAATCGCTAGATTTTCTCGATCTCCTGACCTGGATTCTCTGCCTCTTCGGCTGTGAAGGCACAAAGCTTGATACGTTTATCTCCGATCAATGATGAAGATTTAGAGGCCAGCACCGAATACTCCTCGTTAGTTCCGGATAAAGACAAAGCTTTTCAACGTGCTACTGTTTTCCTGGCAATCTTATAAGAGTACTATAGATTTATTAGGTTTTCATGTGTCATTTTGAAAGTTTCAACTTCATTCAAACATCTAATATCATTATTTAATCATGCCATAACGAATGTTACTACTCATATTTGGAGCGCACTCCTTTGAATATCATTTAAATCTCAGTCAGTCGTGAATCATGAAGATTATTGTCAAGCTGTAAGAATCAAAACTATGGAAGTTCTTCAGTTTCCAAGATCAGAAATACTGCCTTTGCCCCCAAATCATTACTTGCAACGGTCCACAGAGCATTGCACTAGAGACGATCACAAAGCATATACGTTGAGTAAAGTGTTAAGGGTTCCTATTTCGGCATTCAGTTTAGAACAAGCATAAGGTAAGTGCAGATTCGTGGATCTGAAAGTGTGTTACGTACATCGAAATAAAATTGTGCAGTTTATGTTACCAGAGGAGTATAGTATTAAAACAATGGGAGGAACGAAGAATATTGGAGATGATCATCAGCTGCAGGCTAATTCTCATCATCTGCTTCGTGCCAGCAATAGAAATCTGATGAAGGAAAACACTGAGAAATTTGCTTTGCAAATTCTCAAACATCAAGCTATCAATATTAGATGAACCTTTTACGACAGTTGTGAAGGCCTTTGGATATCTTTCTGCAGAGACATTGAATGCTGATGTACTCATCTTGCAACACGCCATGATTGAACGTATGAAGATTGATAGGAAAAACTGAAACTGCCTTGCATTGGAAAGCAGGGTTTACAACGACAGGGGGTATTTGCTCTCGCACTGTTATATCTGCCCATGCTGCTGTACGCCATGTCTAGTGACTAGACATCTAAGAATACTACTGATATCATCTACTGATTATTTTTGTCAATAATGTCTGTAAATAAATATCTGTGTTCATTCATTGTCACTATTATTTTGGAACAGAGTTAGTGTTACGCAGTGTTCATACCTTAAAGACGATGACAATTTCTAAATCCAAATCCTATATTTAAGTGCATTAGTGCGTTCCCAGGAAAGTTTGCCTCAAGTTTAGAGAGACTTGATTGCTCTACGTTACAGAGTTAAATGGAATGTTTTTAAAGACGATTAGATAATTATAGTGAAATGGCAACACAGTTAAGTATATTAAATATGAGAAAACTTGCAGCTGGTTCAATATCGAAAACTAATATCTTTGAAGTAATAATGCTTTCATGGAGACACTGTGCAGCTCTAATCAATAATTTCGTTATCAATCACCTGTTGCGAAAGACAGGCTAGTGCACTTTCGTTTGAATTCGTGAAATAATTGCTTTATTTCATCTTGTGTTAATTGAATGTAAAGAAAGTGAACCGACAATACTTATATTTTAAGGTTTTTTCTTTGCGATCATTGGAAGAGAAAAATGAAATTGAAAAACTGGGTAAATTGCTGCAATTATTAATTTGAGTCATATGGTGATTTTAAAATGTAATAAGTGTATAATGCTTTCTCTAGAAATGGACTTCATTTCTGCAGATTATAGGCCATAACAAGATTTTTTGCTGCAATGAAAAGGAGTAGAATGGATTTTTATGCTGAAATAGGTGCATTTCTACGATAGTTTATTAAATTCTTTCTGTCAGTATTGTCTCTCTCGTGTATGTTCAGACACGCACGTATTACTTTTCATTATACTTATAAAGATTCTAGAAGCTTAGCAAATAAATTTGTTCGCCTAGGCTTACTGCTGCCGCAAGCCGCCAAATTCTTCCTTAAGTTATTGCGATAGCTTATATTCATAAATTCGACAGTTATCTCGTAGTGCGGCATTTCGCAGTGCGCATAATTTCAAATGAAAGACGTTACTTGTGTACAGAATGATGCATTTGTCCTTTTTCATATTTCAGACCACACACGTTCTTTTCCTTGATTTTTTTTAATGCTCGCACTGCACACAACTGAATGATTATGGATTGAAAAGGAAATCGATAAGATAACGGGAAGGGAAAGAGTAACAGTGACGAACCATTCGAGCTTAACCATTACCAGAGGTTCTTTGAAAATGGAACTTTGAGCGAGCTCTGGCGCTGAAGCAACTCAAAAAAATGTGGCGCTTTGACTTGACTGTAGGAGTACTTGCTTTTCACTTAAGTAACTTGAGCAGGTCTGTAATTAATTCATTGTTTTAGAAATCATAGGTAGTGGACATGAAACATTGACTATAGATTACCCTGTAATAATAAAGCATAATGTTGCAAGCATTTTTATAACTTTTCTCTTGCGTTGAAAGTATTGCTGGTGTAGCACTGAAGAATGGAAAATGGTATAAATAAATACAGCTGCAGTTGAAAGCTCGTTACTACTTGAACCTTACTTCCTGCATTAGGCGTTAACTGTCTGGCGGAGTTTTCAGGCATTTTTGGGACGACTAGCTGCAGGCCTTGCCCCACCCATTTTTCAAAAATGAGGTATTTTAGTATTTCTTTATTAATTTTTCATTTTTTCTGACTCATTTTGTGACACTTTTTACCGTATCTTGCTCTTATTCTTGGAAATATGTTTCATTTGCCTGTAGTTTATTTTTGTTTTGTCAATGTGCACTCTTTCCTTTCAGTAATTTTTTTAAAATACCTAGTATCTTCCGATAGTTTATAAATATTTTCTCGTCTTGATTTGAATACTTAAATTTCTGCACTCTTTCAGTTATTTCTTCTTGAAATGTAATTCACCATTACAATACTTGTATAAAAATATAACTACTATTAAGGCGTCAACCTTTAAAAGAAAGTCAAGTTTTTATTTCGTATCGAAACAAGAATCTTTTTTCTCCCCTCCATAATAGAACGTTCTTACTTCCAGGATTGAAAATAAGCGTTAGACTTGTTAATTATGTACTTTTGTAAAGATATTACTTTTAGATGGAACGTTAATAAGTACTTATCAAATTGAGAGGGAAAATCTAAAATTTCCCAACGAACGTTTAGAACTTTTACGGCTCATGCTTCAAACACACTTTAAATTGGTACGTATTTCAGAGAGGTATGAATGTAACTGTTGATTTTTTAACATTTCGGTGTAAATCCTATATAAGTGCTAATACTAAAGCAACTTCTGATAAATGTTTGGCTTCATTTCTAATTTAGTACGTATTCTATATGAGGAAATTCCCTTGTACGTTCATAACGATTTGAAAAAAAAAAAAAAAAAAAAAAAAGTACAAGAATATTTCACGACGAGAAATAGACGAGTGCAAACTAATTAGTGTGCATTTTTCTACCAATAATAAAACCATCGAAGATAATAGGATTGTGTAATGCGTATCTCATGGAATATTCCATTTTAATTGCATACTTATATTAACAAATGTAGGCATTTTAACTAACACTCTTGACAAAGGCGGAACACTTATAAAAACAAATAGAAATGAATGATATTCTATTACATTTTTCCTTTGTGTGCTGCATAAAAAATTTAAATATTCAGAATAAGAGACTTAAAAAAAGAACTACTTTTTACAGTATCTTTTTAATTTGAATGGAATACATTTACCTCTACCCTTCTTCAAATCGTTCATAATTATTTGAAGCTTATGTGACAATCAATCTGAATTTTGTAATAGATAGAATTTAACAGATATTGCAAGTGAAATCGCCTAAACTAATATAATGTGAGTAGAATATTTTCAACGTTAATCGCCAAGCGCAGATTACCTTTATGTTTATCGCCGAGTATAATACTTTAGTACAGTGGTTCTCAGAATATGGTCCCGGGGTTCGCAATGCTCAACAGAACCTCTGGGCATTACAGTACTGTCAACAATATGCAAATACAAACAATGAATTGCAAGAAGACGAAGTTTATACAAATGTACGGAATTTATTTATTGAAGTAGAGCAAATTAGAACCAAATTGAATGCTACTTTTTGTTCCGTAGAGAGGGGTGCTTTCAAACAGAAAAGCAAAAAACGCGGACTAGCTGTTCTCATTTAGTAGCGTATTTGTTTCCATGGAAACATCATTCATTTATCGGTAGCGAATCAGAACTAACCAAGAAAAGGTTAATGCCTTTTCTAGGTGAAAAAATATTCTCTGCATTCATTTATTTAAAATGAAACATAAAAACCGTTTCAAAAGCGTATAGAATCAGAACTCTAAGACCACAAATATCTTCCATTAAAGACCTCTTGTAAATGAAAAGTAACAGCATCTCTCTCATTCAGGAATTACGCTCTAGTAATACTGTGTCGTTATATATTGTTATCGATTCATTATATTTAAAGAATTCATTAGAATTAAAAGGAACATATTGAAAAAAAAATGCATTTATTTGTTGTTTATATCTTAAACTTTTGTAAACCAGGGGTGAACAAAAAACAATATACAAAAATTTATGATTTAGTACTTTGAGTAAAGCTTTAGGGGTGTACGGTCAAAAAGGTTTGAAAACCGCGTCTTAGTAATGCACCACCATGAGAGATAAAACCAACACAAATTCCCCCTCTTTGTTTCTTTTCTTTCTTTCCCGTAATAGTTGTCACGAAAATCAAATCATTTTTACTATCACCAACATAAGATACTGTTTACAACAGCATAATAGTACGCTATGTCTTATCTCGATCATTGTCCGCCAGGCATGCACTTCATTTGTTTGCCAGTCGCAACTCTCACTGCAGTCATGTGTTCCTTGAAGCACACACGGCCGGGTTGCCACACCTTGGGTGTAACCTTAACTATAGTTCTCAGGTGAAGGAAGCATAAGAAGAGCGAAAGAGAGAGAGATTCAAGGGCAAGAATTGCTGCGGTGTGGTCCATACAGTGTTGGAGCGTCGCCAAGTTATACTCTACTGTGGTTCATATACATCCATCAGCGGTTTTTTGTTCTCTAGCAAGAGTAGGCCTTGGTTAGTGTTGCGGCCAGAGTGAAGTAGACTTGAGCACGTGAGTCTGGTTATCTAACAACCTTTTCTTCCGGAAGAGCAGTAGGAGAGGAATCTTCCCCCACCAAAACACCGGCGCCGGTTCAGTACCCAAAACAGGTGTGCTGCTGTGAGGTAAGAGTGCTCGCAGCTTCTGAAACATGTGCTTCTCCCATTCCCTTTGCGTAAATCACTTTTGCAGGTAACGCCGACAAAAATGACATCCATTTGTTGGAATATAACGATAAAATAATAATGTAAAATACTTTATATTAGTGGAAATTGTTCTTTCACACTAGTCTTGTGTAGAGCATAAGCTAGAAACGAAGTAACCCCTATATAGTGGATGATTAAACTAGAAGTCTGAGACCAAGTACTCGAGCATTACGAGTCGCCTGTTAAGGTATTAATATCTCATAGTTGAGAAACCTTAAGGAGTTCTCCGGGGTTTTAGAATCAGATGAGAGAGATTCGCGGTTCCGTGCTTGAAGGAGGACAGGGTAGCTCAGTTGCTAGAGTTCACTCTGTAGCTGATGATCCGTCTTTCGAATCTAGGCCGTGACACGAAATTTTCAAGTGCGATACTTCTATACTTCATTTCCAAGATATTGTGAAAACAAATCTACCGGTTGAGCAATATAAATCCAGACCATGTACATCATCAGCTTGTGCACTGGGATTAGTGGCATTTCCATATCAAAGCCACCCGTTAGTATCAGACAATGTTGCGTTTTTTAAGTTTATTTTCATAGTAAACAATGTATACAGGGAAAAATAACAAACAAACACACAGAGAGAAAATATTCTCGACTATACAGTGTATTTTAAATGAGTATTTTTGCACCTTCGGACTAGCTTTATTCACAGTCTAGCCACGAAAGTAGCTACATTTTTTCAGTATTTGTTAAATGAATTCTATTGCACAAATTGTGTTTATAATAGTAATTCGTTACAGGGATGCGTATACATAAAGGGATAGGTGGGAATCTTGGTGTTATTCCATGTCGTAAACGGAACTAAATTTTCGATTATAATTTTGGGATTCGTGCGTTTTTGTTTTGTTTTGTTTATCTTTAATGTATGTTATAAGCATCGGAATTTATTCATTCCGATTATAACAATGGATATACAAAATGAATTAAAACAAATTATTTTATCATTACTCCAGGCATTATGGCGGAAGTTCATCTGAAAGGTTTTTAAAGCTGGTAACTTGTTTTCGCATTAAGGTTATGTAAAATCATTTACTGATTATTTGCAATCAGTGCATTCTAACTTTATAAGTTAACCCTGCAGAACATTAAGCAGCGTTGAGATAAAATATCTCGAAAACTGTAATAGATAGAGGTAAAGGTATTTCTACATATTTATTCGTTTATATTTTATTTAAACGAACTATTTAATCTGGAAGTAAATTGTGTCTACTTACATAGTCAATTTGTCTTCCAATAACTGAATTCATTTTAACACAAAGTTTAATATACAAACAGCACAAATTGTTTTACAGTTTTCATTGCAAATGTTTTCAGTCACGCTATACTGTCACAAAATAGTAAACGTCTTTTATAATCTGCATAAAATTATTTGTGTTGTTAGTACGACAATAAAGTGCTCATCTTCTGCTATAATATATATATTTTATTTCAGAATTTGAAGTGAAAGTATTCAGCATAATATATAGCTCATTTCTGCATTCTTTTTCCTCACTTTAGCATGTTACACCAACAGTCTCACTGTTTTCTTGTTGAATGGATTGAATCTGAGGCTTCAGTTGTGACTGTTCATTATCAGCTACTGCCGAAATATTCCACAAGCTCAACCCAGTGCTCGTTATGACCTGACGAATACACATGGCACGTTCATATTCACAAAAATATATATTTGTTTAACAAAACGATTACAGTTCTGAACCAGACATTCAAAATTGCATGGCTCAGCAACCATACTATTAGAATTATCAATTTACATTTATATAAATGTTAGTTTTAAATTTGAAAAGTATAAAATGTTTCTATTTCCATCAACAGTCCCTTGGGAAATGAAGGTCAATAAATTGTTTATTTTGATGCCTATGATGCAATAAGACAAGGTTGATTTATCTAACACAATTTTTAAAATAATGTGTAACATTTGTACTATTTATCTTCTCTAATTTCTGAACATTTAAGCTTATTTTAATTATTTACACAATATTTATTATTTACTGTTTAATTTTAATCCAGAAAAAGAAGTAATTTCTTGTGAGGTATGAATGTTCACAAGCTTTACGTGCAATATACTCTAGACTTCGATGATTACGCAGTCTTCCTGGTAGCTCTTTCAGAGCGTTTCACATATTGATTCTCTCAAAAGATACGTTTTTTTTTTTTTTTTTTTTTTTCTTTAAACCATTTCCAAACGTAGAATGTGTTATACCAAAAATTTGCATATACACAAAATAAAATCAAATATCACATGACACAGTAATTCACAAAACGTTACTGTTGAAATACGGAAAATGCACTTAAAAATTCTATGAAGTATTCAACATAAAAGATTACGAAAGGCTCAAGTGCCAGAACTAAAGAGTGTTGAAGTGCAAGTTTCACTTCGTTTCTTAATTCCCTCGAAATATCTCTCGATACTAGAGCATGAAGAGATCTAACCTTTCATTATATTGGAAAGAAAATGGTACTTCGCTACGATTTGCTTATTATTTTCTAAGCAATACTGAGCAACTAGTTCGCCACGTGTGCAGACTAAAATACACTTAAAAGTCCTGGTGAATGTTGAGGGAGAAAATCAGTTGGAAATATGAGATCAATTTTCAGTTTTTTGATGGGAAGGGATACACGCATCTGAGCCATGTGTTAATATGAATTCATTGTTACTTTCTAGAGTCTGGAAGGTTTTTGTCTGACTTTTACTTGTAAGGGAACTATAGAGATTGCACTTTCTAGAATAAGCAATTGATCCATGCTAAGTTTTACGTAATTATTATTTTTCCGCCAAATAATTACTAAGCGTGTAAAGTACTAAAGTAAAAAGTGTAATTTAATTGCAGTCGATTTCAATGCAACTACATTTGACACAACCGGCGTGGCTCAGGACCGCCCGGCCACTAAAACTTCTCATATTTATGCCACCCATAAGAGTATAAAAGTGTACGGCACTAAAAACGAATTCGATAGTTTGTTATATGTGCTGAAAAAAATATTTATATATCAATGGTCTGAATCTCGTGCTCTATCATAACTCTAATTTGTTTTTAAAATTTTGTGCATATGATTTCAAGGCATTTTCCCCGGAAGTTCTATATTGTAAGTTTCTGCGTCATAGCTCTGTAAGGTATGATTTTACTATGGAGGTGTTGCGGAATAATAGAACTCCCATTTATTTTAATTCAGACATCTTTACTTTCCCTCTTCTTTAATATTACAGTAGTCCTGGAATTTATAATTGTTTTCATCAGTGAAATCTAATAAGGTGTGTGTGTATGTTTTCATTCAAGGCGTTGTGTAGTGAGAGCAGTTTAAAAGTTCTGATACATGGATCATTCCAGTCAATTGTTGCCAATATTTTCTCTTGTAGACTCGCGGCCCTCAAGTGTTTCACCATTTTAAAACTTAGGTACAACATATTAAATAACAGAATTTGGTACTCACACTACTTTCAGTAGGTGCTGGAAATGTTGCCCATTTTCCCTGACACAGAATTCACATATTCTTAGGGTCGGTCCTGGTGGTGTTGTGGTTACCATACTTGCCTCCTAAACCCAAAATCGCTGGTTCGAACCCGACCAGGACCGATGGATTTTTTCGGGCGTAAAAATCCTAGGTATGGCTTGCTTCGGAAGGGAAGTAAAGCCGTGGGTCTCGTGTCGTACATTTACGGGATGTAAAGATACTCAAGCCTGAAAGAAGAGGCTTCTGAGCAAAAGTTGTCGGCCGTTTCACGCTCTGAGTTGAATGGGACGCTGATGACCTGAGCTGTTAAAGAGGGTCCGTAAATAAATCAATCAAAAAAAAAAAAAATCTTAGGAAATTATCACTGACACTCATCAGTTCCCTATCACTAATAAACCTAACTTCGTTTCGAATGTTTGTTTTAAGTTCCTCCATTGTGTGAGGATTGGTTGAATATACTCTGTTTTTCAACCTCCTCCAAAGATGAAAAATCACCAATATTATCTCTATGGAATAAGCCAGGACTCAATATTTCTGGGACCAATGACATCATGGATTGGTGAGCAGTCTGATTTTTTTTTCCAGTTAGTCATAGAATTTTAAACTTAATATGCTAGCTTTAATATGAAGCTGCCAGTAAAATTTCGCCCAAATTTCTCTTTCTGCCGCACGACTTTCTGTACCTGATATATATCTTGAAGATGAGAATGTACGACGACGTAGTGAACATCTCACAATTGCACAATACTACTGCAATATTTAATAAATGCTTACTCTCGACTATACAACACAACTGGCGAAATCCCGCTCGCCACTGATTGGAAGTACGAATGAAGGCGCGTCGGGAAACTCAACAGTGAGGTGCTCTGGTCTGCTTATCTAAGTTGCGGAAGTTTTAAACTGCTTCTACTGTAGTATGATTTTAATTTTATTTCAAGAATAGTCTCAAAATGTTGGTCATCAAAACCTCTTGTTTGCAAACTTACGTCTAGTTCTTGTATATAATATGTTAAAATACTCGTTGTGTTTATATTTTTCTTCACATTTATTCTCATTGGATACCGTGTTAGAGTTTAAGAATGTATGTCCATACAACTACTTATATACTCACAATAGGAAAGCAAAATCATAAAACGTGAGTGTTAGTTGACTGTGCCAAGCCGCCCTGGGTCGTCTACCATTTTCCAACAATTTTACGGCAAAATGACTTATTACCATTAAATTTAGAATATGTTAATATTCAGTGTGGTCTAACAGGCGGCCCTCGGGCTAGATACGGTCCCGGGTTTCTATTCTTTGGCTCTCGAAAGCAGTACTTACGATTAGGTACATTCTTTAACATTTTTAAAACATATTCCAATCTAGTACCTACAATGAAAGAGGAACAAAAATGGAGAATAAGTTCAAATCTCTTCCTTCATCCCTTTTAGCTGCATTGTTTCCCATTCTAAGAAAACTATGGATTTTTGCATTTTATGAACAACAAATCAATCCCAGTGAAAGGTCACTTCGGCACCAAGGTGAACCTACGCAAAAGTGAAAATAATTACAATACCTAGTTATTTCAAACTTTGTTGATTGTGTCTTCGGTTCTTTAACACGTGTCTTTCATAATAATAATAATAATTATTATTATTATTATATCTTTAGTGTAAGAATAGCTCTGCATACATTCTTGAGAACAAATCTGTCTCGCGACTGAAAATCGTTAGATCACACTGTATTAATTAATCATACTACTATGTTCCATTAAATTCATCAGGTTCAACAGAAACAGTTCTCCTGTTAGTATCTCTGACCTTTCTGGATATTGTAGAAAGAAAAGCATGTTTGACCTCAAATAGACATGAATATCGTGACGGAATAGAGCCTTGAAGGATGTGGAAAATCGAACTATTCTTTCTTTCTTCCCTTTTTATTCACTGATGTGGCATATCTGTTCTCTGTGGATCTAAGGACTTCCTCGGAACTGGGATCCAGTATGCGTATTATCAGATTAAACGTTGAATGTTGCATGTATTCGGAACAGCTGTGATCGTCTTATATTAATATCAGTGAATGTTCCTCGAGCTCCTTTTCAGAGCAGTTCCTGGGAGTGACACTTGAATGTATTATCCCCTTATCTTATATCGTAGGAGCAGCATCATTTCCATTATGGTGCAGGGTCAAGCTGAAATACAAACATACGTTGATTTATAGTCGTATTGCTATGAGAAACATTTTCTATATCTTTAATTATGCGATAAAATATCTCTGTGGTATGCCATCGTCCTTAGGTAGGGCTATTTTTTTTAAAAAATATATTTTGTACACGATGATAATATTTTATTCTGTTCCAATATTATTGATAAAATTGCCTAGTACTTTTTCTTTAGTAAGTAAACCCATATTATACATTTGCTTTTAATTGTCTACAAAGGGCACACTTTTTGCATGTGCAGTATATTATTCCATTTGAGAGCGTCAATATGTATATACATTTTTGTGTATAGTTTGGACGGCAGATTTTATCTTTTTTCTTCAAAATTTCTATGGTATATTACTTTTGTGTTTTCTCAATTTAGCGCCATATATAATTTCGATGTAACATTTTCTCTTCGGTGATGTTAAAGACAATGTTTTTTTAATGTTTTTGTGTTTTTTTTTTTTTTGTTTTGTTTGTTTTTTGCGACTTGTCCTGTGGCTGGAAACTTCGCCCTCTTTGGTGATTTTAACGCGCTTCATCGTGATTTAGGTAGGTTCAATCGCTTCCTTGCTTTTTGTTAGAGGCTTCTGTCACATCTAATGTTTCACCAACCTAATGTTATTTCTTTACATAGTTTTGTTCCAGGCAAAGTTTAATATGTTAAACCTTATTAGAGCAGTAATTGCATTTTCACTTTAGCACCATAGTGCTACAACGGTGATATATTTTTGTTTAATTTTATGTATTAATTTTTTTACGTTCCAATAATCTTTTTAATTTGCTATTGTTGCTGCGATTTATTTTGATTAGAGATTATTCCAATAAACAAATAAAATGAATTAATCTTTCAACTTTCTCTCTCTGTCCCCTGTATATTCTGTCGCTGCCAAACCTGACCCTGCACAAGTTCATCGAGAGTATTTTTATTAATAGAAGTTGATTACGCGCCTTTTAGACGTGAAAGATTTTTTTTTTTTAATGTAACATTTTAAACGGAAATATTTTTAGTTACCTAGTTGCATAAACCTCATAACAGATACGATAACACTTCTAAAGATTTTTTCTTCTTCCTAGCACTTTCTGTCTTCTGGGCAGTGAATAACAAGAATGAATAACAAAAGTGGACCCAAAAAGTTAATATGCATTTATTTTGGGTTATATTGTTTCCGAGCATTTTGAAACCACGTGTATAATTATTAAGGAAATTGATAACATATTTGCTGAGTTAATAATTATATCCGGTTGTATATGCCTCCGTAAAGTTGCAGGAAAATTGTTTAGCCGCTACGAAACCTTTTATTGCTCTCGTACTTCTTTAAGTTTGGGGAATATGCCGGAATAACTTTCGTTGCATGTGTACTTACTGGGTACTTATTAAAAGCAATTATTACCCAGAGATATAGCCTGTGTTATGTAGGCAGCACCGCACATCTTGGCAACGCTGCGAGCTTGGACCCTATTGCTATGGAAACGAGCAGCTTCCAATTGGCACGTTCGTTGGTTGCCATGACGACGCTCCGTGACGTGTTCCCCCTACTCTTTTCTGTCCCAGTGCTTCACCACGTGTCCCGTAACTGTCAGTCAGAACTCAGTAGCCAATTTTGGTCGCTTGCAATACAAACAACGGAATGATCAATAAAATAAGTGTTATTACAAAGCTAAATATTTGCATTCGGCTTCAAACAGGTTTTGCACAAGTAACATTTAGTTAATTTGTACTGTTTACTGTTAGGTACTCGCTTGGAATTATATTTCTTATTTTATGGTTTCAGTTTTGCGTGTTAAGAGATCAGCATTTTGAAACGAATAATATGCACTGGTGATATAAATGATATCGAAGCGCCAAAAATAGGCCATTATTAGCATATTCAGGGTGGAAAAAATCAAGATTAGAGAAGCATACTCAGGAAATTTCTCCAAGTATTACATTATGAAACTATAGTGTTTTAAAGAGATAATTTAGTTTTTACGTAGCCAAGCACACAGGGGGTATACTGAATTTCCTATAAATACTTACGGTATCTCAGGAAGAACACACAGTTAGACAGTTATTATTTCCAGATCTTCATATTATAGAATGACACATTTTCAAATGATTGGCAGCTGCTACTCTTTTGTTTTATGAAACAGAAAATGCAGTCTTTTGTTAAAAACTGAACGCATTTATCAGTTGGCATTTTTTCCCGTGGGAAATAATGGTTGGTTGAATATTATGGGACATTGTGAAGAATTAAACAAATAACTAATTTTCCAGTCAAAGAATGAAAGCAGCCTATACTTTTAGTAAATGTATCTCTAAACCAAATAAATGCTGTAAACAAACTCGGCTAAAATGTGAAAAACAGTTACTTTATGTTTATTTTGGTTTAGAACTGAAGCTTAAGCCAATGGCCTTAAAAATCACCCCATGCCAATTATTGACAAACGCAACATCCAAGGAGGAAGTTTGCTGGAGTGTATACTATTCCACAGCGTTAATATTTTCTGTTACATTATCGCATGTTTGTACATTTCGTTTATATTAAAGCCAGAAAGCAATAACTAATTACCGTTAATGAAACCTTATTATGAATTTCCAAACTTATACTTTTCGGTGTTGCTAAAACGTCCAATTTCATTCTAAAGCTCTGCCACTTCTTAATCGATAATTGTATTTGTCATGGCATACGTAACGGTGCTGGACTTGCAATTACAAATCGGCTTTGATAGTTAACAATTGTGCCTTATTAAAAATTATAAACTATTCCTATTTTTAACTTGTATACACCTTCTGAGTAAAGTGCAGCGCGGAATACTGAAGATATGTACCTGCATTTCAAGAAAATACCCAGTTTTAAATCTAATTAAAAAGATCAAATCCTTAGAATCTTCAATTTGTTTATATTAAACTTTTATTTAAAATATAGAACATTTCCTCCACAAGCAGTAATTGATCCGGGAATATGTAATACTGTTTTAATATTATCGTTTTTAAATTAATTTGGCATATTGATTAAGTTTGTAGCAGAATTTTACTATATGTAATTTGATATTAATGCCTGAAAAAGTAATAATCTCTTGTCTCTAAGAAAACGATAAATGGCATTTCTCTAAGCTTCAGATGTTCTACAGGAATCAGTGCTTGCTTATTTTATACTGGCAGTACAGTGAGGTTACTTGGGTTGCGAGCCGCTTGAACTCAACCGGAAAAAGGGGTGCTCACCGCGTATTTATATTTTTACTGAAAGCATTAAATGATACTGTATGTAAAATTTATAATAATAAACGCCAAACTGTGTTGTAAAAGATGCCGAAAATGATGCCCCTAAAAGGCAATGCGTGTCCATAATGAAAGTCTTCTAATTATAACAGATTAAGGAAACTACCTACCACTAAATATTTGAACACACGCCTCATTTCACAGATCTGAAAAATATGTCTAATACACGGTGGCTACAGTTTGATATTCCAGGTATAAATTGTAATAATAATAATAATAATAATAATAATAATAATAATAATAATAATAATAATAATAATGCAAAAAGAACTCAAAACCCATAATTAGATTAAAAGTTTGGAGATCCCCTTGCACGATTTCTGAAATCCCTAAGGACTTCGCGGAACACAGTTTGGGAAACACTGGGCTACGTTAGACATTGGAGGGTTTAACATTATTGAATTATAGAAGATTAAGATATCGCTCAAAAGATTGAAGAATACGAATACAGTTTGTGTGAGCATATCATCAAATGGAGAGGTGGAGTTTTATATTTGTAGAATAAAGTAACTTCTAACAGCAAAAGAAAAGACGGAAGAACAAGTTATTTCTTGAGGGTTGCACCAGCTGAGTTTAAACGATGTGAAGTCGGAAATAGTTCTGGTTCCTAGAGTCACAAAAGAATTGCAGGGTAGATTGTGTACTAAGTGATTTGGCAGGGAATAGATATAGCAGTTTTCAGAATCATTTTACTATTTCCATAAAGTAAGAAAGTTGCTTGACGTGCAGAATTTAGGCTGAGAAAGTGAGCAGGAGAACAATAGTATACACGCACAAAATACGGTACGCATAATTAGCGCCTTTTTCTTACTAGAAGAAGCGAAGCGTGGAAACTTGTTAACAGCGTCTGTTATTCCTCATGTGAAGGTTTCGTCAGAGTGGAACGGTGGACGTTGCGTGAGAAAACGGGGGAAAGGTGCATTGCGTTTACTCACAATAGTCACATACAGGTTACAGTTAGAGTGCGCGGTTGCGTCATGAAGCCCATTCCTCTGCCGCCAATACCACGGCACTGAGAAGCTCTTTTGCGTGAAAATGTACGGGTGCTACCGACTTGCATGTAAACATTTTCCGTTCTCACTTTGTTATCATTATCCTTTTAGTAGCCCATGCTGAATGCTTGAAGTTCCCGGACTATGAATGACACCCTAAACAGTCTTAAATCAACTCATCATCAAACCGGTCGGTCCTGGTAGTGTAGTGGTTACCATACTTGCCTCCTACACCCAAGAACGTTACCATACTTGCCTCCTTACACCCAAGAACGCGGGTTCGAACCCGGCCAGGACCGCGTAAAAATCCTAAGTATGGCTTCCTTCGGAAGGGAAGTAAAGCCGTGGGTCCCTGTCGTACATTTACGGCACGAAAAAGAACCTCAAGCCTGAAAGGGAGGCATCTGAGCAAAATTTGTCGGCCGTTTCACACCCTAAGTTGAATGGGACGCTGATGATCTGAGATGTTAAAGAGCGTCCATAAATAAATCAATCAATTAATCATAAAAAATCACCAAACGGCACTCTTGAAAATGTTTTACTGGGATGTCAGAACGAATCTGGGATGGAACTCAAACTGCAATACTTACCTATAGAAGGCAGATACACTGTCACCTTAACCAGTATCCAGTTGTGTTGGCTGGAGTTCAAATCTCATGCTGTGGATTGGCATTTATTGTGTAAAGTGTCGGGACTTCCAGATTTTCCATTTTTCACATTCCATTCACTTCTTTTTCCCATTCATTTCAACTTAATGACTGGATCTCATTTCGGGTAAGACCATGACATCTATCCATTATCCTGATCCATCTCATGTGCAACCCTGAGATTGTAGTTCTGATTTCACACTTAGGACCTTGGATACTCTGCTCTCTGAACTCGGGCTGGGTAACCTGGTGCTGTTCAACATAAAAGACCCGCATTGAATGAGGTCTAGTTTCTTCTATAGAGCCCTCCCCATTTTGGTTTCCAAAAAGGGACAGATTGACTTTAAATGTCCAGTGATGTATGTGTGCATGACTTTCAGCTTGGATTTATGGTACCATAGAGTTCATTCGTGCTCATACCGCCGTATAGGATGACGTTAGTGTTCCTTCTGATTCTCCTCGTTCCGCCACAGTCATTTCCTAATCTGGCTGCTGCAGTTATTGCAATACTCCAGAAAAATATTAGCCGTCAATTTGTTGGGCCTCAGGAGAGTAGTCCCGGCAATTGGTAGCAAAGTGCCACACTGGCCCGCTCAAATCCGGAAAATACATTTAAAATATTTGAACGTCCTTAAATAGTCTCGCCTTTTCAAATAATGCCTTGTTCACACCTTCACAGTCGTTGTATATTCTAAACATAGTAATTCTAAAAATTGCAGCTCATCTTAAATTCTCTTCTCTCCTAACGTAAGTATTCATGCAGTGCAATTCTTTTCTCATTGGCTCCAGGACGACTTACATCCCTGATGTTACGCGCAATAGTCCCTAAAGGAAATTACAACGAATACTATAATGATCTTGTGAGATACCAGTTCTTACGAATATCTTATTATCGTTAGTAATTTACGATCATGTTACTCTCTGCACATTGCATCAGTTTCAATGAAAAGAGACTGCCACGGGTGAACGAGGTCGTTAAGGCGCGGACACATGGGCGGAAGGTCTGGAGTTCAACTCGCACCATGACCGTTCTCCCTGATTGATGTTTTACCAGGTTTCCTCAGTCGTCATAAATGGCACCGTACAGTGCCCACCGCCTGTGATGCCTCAGTAGTTAAAACGGGCGTTAAACACAATTTAAAAAAATTCAAACAGGCGTCTTGGCAGAAGCATGTTCTGGTTGTGCTATTATTGTAAAATAATTCAAGGAAATTCATTGAAACTTGGCGATAAAGTTATTGTGTAAAATGTTTATTAATGAAGTTATAAATACCAGAGCTAACAATTAAATGCGTTGCATCAGGTATTTGTAGCTGTAATAGTGCTATTTAACCAATTGGAGTCACGCCCCGCGGAGTGATACATTGATATTTGTTACTTTGGGATAGAAGGAACAAGAAACGCATTATAGTTAAAAAGCACCACATTAAAAGAAATAGACAACATTTTGAAAATAAATAGAACTTTTAATCTTTGCGTAGATTGGAGAAAATATAATTTTTTTATCGTCCGATTCCTGCCTGAATCTCTTAATGCTACTTGATAAAGCGTAGTGAAAATGGATATGAATTTATTCATTATGGTCGATTAAAATTCTCCATAAAGAAAAATGAAAGTGCAATATTCTACACTTGCACAGTAATGGAAATAATTGAAAATGTTCGGTAAAGTTTCTGGAAGCCACAAAATTGGTAACACACAAGCAGCGTCAGACGTTTTAGAATGACAAACGGATTTGATCCACTTGTTGCTAGAAAGTGTTTCAGCGCACAAGTCATAAGGTGTTTCCATCAAGCGAACGTGAGCCGCATATCGTTCTCACTTGATATTACTTTAGGGCCGCTAAGTGAAGGATTACTAAACTAACGCGCACAGTTTGAGGTACAACTATTGTCTGTACATCATGGCGTGTAGAATAAAGTTAGAAAAGCTTAACTTGAGACTAATGATGAAACAATCAAACCATTTTACATACCTTTTTAATGGATTTAACCAGCTTAAGATCTTTTTTAGAGTAGTGTTTAACGCTCGTTTTCACTACTGAGGTCCCACAGGCGGTGGACACTGGTAATACATGAGATGAAATAATAAATTTGGAAAGGATTTTTTAAAAATCAAACTAATTCAATATACAGTTTATAAAAGACTGAAGTATTTAAGCATATAATAAAGTTTAATATGTAATATTAATAAATTGTGCATACATATACATTTTGCTATTATTTTTAGATTATTTAAAAACTCTCTGTAATGAATATTAGCTACTTTATAATAATAGTTCTGCTCTGAATGTCATATCCACTATATACCACTCGCTATCCATAT
The DNA here is from genome assembly GCA_030762175.1 of Metallyticus violacea. Taxonomy (NCBI): domain Eukaryota; kingdom Metazoa; phylum Arthropoda; class Insecta; order Mantodea; family Metallyticidae; genus Metallyticus; species Metallyticus violacea. Next base: position 293,897,146 of record CM060846.1, read on the forward strand.
TTTTATTAGCATTGTTATAAATGTTGTCTTAAGATTCTTATCATAGTAACGCTATTTTTTGTTTGAAAATCAGTTTTATTTCGTATAAGAAAAATGCAAGTTTTAAGCTATCAATATACCCTCGCATACTTAGTAAACATTTGAGTGATTTAGGAAAAAAAAACTGCATCAAGTGGAACTCTTGTAAGAAAATGGAGCCTGGAGAGACTGCGTAGATATTTAATGCCACAGCTTAAGGAATTGCAATGAATTTTTATTATACTGCATGTTTAAATAAACAATTTATATTTGCACTATAATTTCAGTGTAGCCTTGCCTTAAGGAAATAATTCAGGTTATGTTTAAAACACCAAGCAAGAAACACTAATGAAATAACATGAAACGATACCAGTTGTACTGTTACTGTGCAAGCATTGCAGATCAGTTAAAATTAATACCGAAAGAGAATTTCTTTAAAGTGTGGCAGGATAGAGGTTGACCACACAAGAAATGATAAAATAAGACAGAATATGAGCATTTAGAATGTCACAAACTTCTGAGGAGACTACAGGAATAAATTAAAGGTGAATGCTTACATTGAGAACAAAGGAAGAAACAATCGTGTATCATTATAAATTAAATAAATAAATAACTAGGACGTTTATTGGAACTTAATACCCTTCAGGAGCTGAAACAAAGATTTAATTTCATAATTAGGATGTCATGTTTTTGTGTTTGTTTGATTTCAAGTAGAATACTCCCCCCCCCCCCTTTTTGTGTACATTATATACATGGAAAACATTTAGATAGGTCCGCTGTCTTTATTATTCGGTTTAAAATCGGCAAATTAATATTAATTACATTTAAAGCATGAAGGTTTCTCGTAGGTCTTTGCAAATCAGTATCTCGAATATTGCGAGAGTGTATAGGATTAAATAATATGAAGTAAGAAATGTAACTTAGGGGGTAAAACTGCAATGCTTGTAGAGAGCTTTTTTTTTTTTTTTTTTTTTTTTTAATCGCAGAATGTTTAAAATCATAATTTCTACGTTTTAGTCCTTGCAGAATCCAGTGAGTGCAATTTTAGTTTTTATATTTCATAACATTTTGCAAAAGCATTATACCATTTTGTTTCTTCTTAAATGTATTTGCGGTTTTAGGTTTTTTCCAAGGTTTATTTTACACTCATCAGTAAATTCACCAATATTTGTGAAAACGCAAATTTTATAGGTTATTTCAGTATTGCAATTTTCCTATTCACTTGCTACTATTATTACTAGCAGTTAGCTTACTCCTCTGAGTCTGTTCCAAATTATCAATAAATTTCGGAGACAGTACGTCTGAACTTCTACGTTTTTTAAATGTCACTTAGAGAACTGAAACATATACTTCGGGGTGTCCGAAAAATCAAAATAAATGTTGATAGAGAATTGGATATGTGTAACTGTATTTTGAGTCAGATTTTCTGAAAAGCTCTTCTGCATTGCTTAAAAAATGTGAAATATTTGAAATACATCTCTTAATGTTGGGTGAAAAATTTTTCTTCACTTAAGAAGAAAATTTTAAAAATAAAATCACAGGTACTCTGGTAGGAATAGTCATATCCCAACAAAGCAGTCCTTAACAATGCTGCAGTACATTCTGATAATTGATATATCAGTAATATTATGTCCATTATAGTCTACAGACGTTCACTTTGCATCCTGCTCCCTTAGCTGTCATGTTTAACGCAAGATGACGATAGAAGGTGCAAGAGATAGGCGTTCAAGGAGGTTAATAAATGGATTTTCGTGTCAAAATAATATAAATAAAACTTGTTGTGTCGGCAGAGTTTATATTGTATAAACGGCATGCGCTTCTTAAACGCGACAGTGAAATTGCATAATGTAAAAAAAACAGCGGAAGTTTGAAGTGCTTTACTTGGGAACTATATGAAACTCAATGACTAAAAGGTAATGCAAAATATCTTCCAGCGAGCATAAAGCTACACAATGTTCGCTTCTGTCACTTCATGCAGCTTTTTATTGAAGATAAACATTTTTTTCTGAACACAGCCCAGAAAACCTAGAGAAATGCTTGGAATTTACTGTAAAAATAGTGCATTGTATTGTTCTAATTAATATATTGCAACATTTTAATACATAAAATTAAAATATAATAAATTTCTAAGTTATTCTTTTAATTTGGATACATTAATATATTTTTCAAAAATTTCATATTTTAGTTTTGTGAATTTTATACTTCAACATTCTTTTCATATTTTTCGGCTCTCTCGGAATCGTTTGAATTAAAATATATTCCCTTTTTTACATTGTAGAAATGGAAAGCGTCTAGAAATAATTGGTCCGGACGATTCTGATACTGATTTTTTAATAAATATGTTACTTTTTTTAATAGAATACAGTGGATCGTTCCAGAGTTTTAAATATTTGTAAGAAAATAAACATCTTATTCTATAAAGCACATTACTATTTGTTTTAAATTGTTTATTCAACATTATGTTCTTGAGTTTAATCATTTGTGACCTGATATTTTCATTTTCTTTGGGTAGCTTCTTAAATGGGTCCTTCGTCGCATTTACCTATAGTAAGAATGACGATGTATCAGGAAACAAATTGTAGTGAAAATCTGTGTAAGGTAAAAATGTGCGTTACATGTGCTATTGAGACGAGTATTAAAATAATATCTTCCTCATTATTTATGTAAACTTTTATTTTTATTTTATTTACAATGGCTTATGATGCACATCGAGTATTGATTTTGTGGGATTTCATAGAAGTGAAGAGTCTTTCAGGGAATATAATATATATGTGGTGTATATAACGGCTATATATAGATGGGGAAACACAGATGTGACCCAATTATACTGTGAATGTAGGAAAATGCCGTGCTTTCTTGTAATTTGTACTCCGAGAAATATCAACTAAGGGAAACCGGAAGTATAACTCCACGCAAACGTGTCCGAAACAAAAGAATGACTAAGTAGAAGTGAGTGTAAAGTTCTAACACAAATTATCCTGATATTTACCTTTTGTACCTGTAGTTTTAAAGATTTGTGCTTGTTTATAGCTCCCGATGTTACCGTTAACATACACTTTCATGTTGCGTTAATTTACCAGTGACAAGTTATATATTATATTGGCGATATCCAGTTAACAAAGGCGTAACGCCCGCCATTATCCATTCCATTTATATCTATCTCAATGATTGCTGATTGGTCAGTAAAATTTTTTTCATTGAAAGCAGGATAACTTAATTAATATTCATTTTATTTACGAACACTCTTTAACATCTCGGGTCATCAGTGTCCCATTCAATTCAGGGCGTGAAACGGCCGACAAACTTTGCTCAGTCTCTCTTCTTTCAGGCTTGAGGTTCTTTATCGTGCCATAGATGTACGACATAGATGTACCCGCGGCTTTACTTACCTTCCGAAGGAAGCCATACTTAGAATTTTTACGCCCGAAAAAATCCATCGATCCTGGCCGGGTACGAACCCGCGATCTTGGGTTTAAAGGCAAGTATGGTTACCATTACACCACCAGGACCGACAGGATAACCTAATGATAAAATAAACGCACGCCTTTTCTAACATATTTTTGTATCTTTTCTTACGTATTTTCTTATTTTACTGCATTGAATTTAAACACAATTTCATTTTCTGGTATATATATATATATATATATATATATATATATATATATATATATATTCTTTTTTTCTGTTATATTCTTCCAATTCCTTCTTTGTTATTAATAATTGTAATTATTTAGCTTAATTTGTTTATTTAATTTTCTTCAAGTTCACAATCTCACATTTTTCCTTTTAAATACCAATATTCAGTTTTCTTATTAAGTTATAGTTCATTATAACACCCATAATTAATGGCGCTTCCTAAACCCCTTTAATCATAAATTCTAAATCAAAAAATTTGGGGGCGATTACTTCTTGCCTATCTGCGAATTGTAACTTAAATAAAAACGAATTGTTAATTTTCGCCCCCATTCTGTGATAACTTTATTTCCATATCTCGAAAGCATATTCACTGTATGTGCTAATTAATATAGGAGAAAGATTGTAGCCTAATCTTAATCCTTTGAATTTGAAGATAGCTATTGGCTGTGGATACCATTTTCCCATTAAACATATACATAATTGGGGCCATATCTTCCAATCTTTATTTTGTTTTTCCCCGCATGTAGGCTTGGCTGGCAACTGAGAGCATATAGCACAGCCGGCCGCGAGATCGGCTAAATACTGAAAACGAGCGTATCTTTTGCACAGATGAAATGTTTCTTTCCCGAGTCGGTGTACTGTAAGGCATGCACTTCAGCAATCTTGTAGGGATGAAATGTTAGCAATTTCATAGCAGAAGATGCTATGTTCCACTGATACACGTTTGTTGTGCTAAAAATGACTGAATCCCCAGGAAACGTTCTTGGAAGTTTACAGGACTTTGAGCAGCTGATTAACTTCTTAAAAATTTACAGAAAATGAAAATGAGTTGTTTTGTATTTAATCTTTGAACCACTGCAAACAGAGACATAAAAGACTATAACACAGTATAACTCCAGTGACCTACCAGCTCCGGGCTGAGTATGTTTGTGGGGGGAAAATAAAATGAAGACCCGATTCATTTCTCTGGTAATTGTAATTATTTTGTATTTGTATTGCTTTTCTTAAATACTTTTCGAAGTTTATTTCTCGGCGCTGAGTCATAGACTTTTTTTAAATGTAAAAATGCCATATATATTTCTTCTTCTCTGAAATACTTTTTTTTTTTTTTTTTTTTACATTATTAACAATTAGTCAGTGCAAAATATTTCTCATAACTGTTATAAACTCTGTATTCTAAATTTATGAGCTCCTCTTTCACTCTTAGTCGTGCAACAACAGTACTTGAATGAGAGATTTTGAAGGCATTAAGTTGAGTTGTCTCACTAGACATGTTCGCTGAGGCCCATGGTTTGTTTGCTCAGTACAGGTAATTGAGAGATCAGAATTATCATAGTTGAAGTAGAACACTTCGGCAAATATGAAGAAAGAAAGCTTGAAATCAAAGGTTGGCATATCACCTTTGTTGTAATCGCTGCTGAAAAATAAGGCGAAGGAAGGCTCGCCACAACGATTTATGTGCCACACATTTATTGCAATTTGCTCCCGAAAGTGCACAAAGCGTGTAAAATAACTGAAAATCGGTTCCTTTTCTGATGCAGCGTGCTGTCAACGCAGGGAGACTTGAAGTTGCTCTCTAGTGCTTTAAAACGTCCATTGGAAATGCTTCTTGACAAATTGATTTAACTTCAAGCCAACTAAGCGCTTTGGTGTGCTACAATATTAACAATATAGCATTTACTTCGCAGCAAGAAACTACAGGAGCAATGAAATCCAACTGAGGTTAGTGTGCTGAGCTACATAGCTCAGTTCTTATGATGAACTCAAACGAATAAAGCTGTCTTTTGTGGTTCAAGTAACAGTAGATGATCCACATCAGGCATTAGACCTGACTTCTGTAGTTGATTATACTTAATTGCCTATTAATTTAAGTTATTATACAGAATACATGAACTAGTTGGAAATGCAGGGTAAATGCAGCTGAAACAAATGTATAAAATTCCGCTAGTGCGCACCATATTCACTATCAAAATAAATAATTTGAATAATGAAACCCGTGATCACGAAGTGTCAGGACAGGTACTCTTAATTCCGGAATACTTTTGCAGGAATTAAATGTTCATTTTAACTACTATGAGTATAACCACACGTATTTTGTACGTCGTGAACAAATAAAGCGCCGCACATCTCACCTAATGCAGATACAACTTTGGCATCCGCTTTACAAATAGTAATCAGACTTGACAGTTTTAAGTTTTTCATAGTTTTATACAAAGAAAAAAATTATGAATAGCTTTATTTCATTGGGGGAGTTATTGGAGCAATTTTCAGGGATTAGATGCCTGAAAATGCTGTAACACTGAGTTCATTTAAAATTATTAATGACGTTAAATGAAAATTCACGTACTCATGGTTGTAATAGTTTAAATTGATTGGCAATTAAGTATAATCTACTGCAGAAATCACCGCCACGGGTGGCCGAGGTCGTTAAGGCACGAACTCGTGAGCGGGAGATCTGCGGTTCGAATCTCGTCAGGACCGTCCTCCCTGACTGGGTTTTTTTTTTCAGGTTTTCCTCAGTCTTCATAACTGGCGAATGCCGGGGAGGTACCTAAACTTAGGCCTGGAACGCTTCCTTCCTTAAAAAAAAAATATCCTTTCCCAATTTATCGTTTCATCTCATGTATCATCAGTGTCCACCGCCTGTGGTGCCTCAGTAGTAAAAACGGGCGTTAAACACTACTCAAAAAAAAAAAAAAAAAAAAAACGACAGAAATCAGGTCTAATGCTTGATATGGATCATCTGCTGTTAATTTGAACCACAATAGATAGCTGTATGGCTTTACACAGACAAAGGAGAAAGACAATAAACTCCACACATGCCTGAGACAGAACTCGATCTCGCGACTGTCAACTCTGCAACGAGCAAAACCCAGATCCGGCTTAAACATATCCTAAGTAAACATAAGATGAAGTGGTCGTGAAAATAATTATTTTATTTTCAGTGCACGTTTTCAGCTATACCTATCGTTATATCCCACTTTCAACATACCTATCTAATCTGACATTTATTGTATGCCATTAAGGGCTATGTCCCCCAAAAGCGTACAATAATATCGTGTTCAGCTTTCCCACTGGACAAATATCACAGGTGGGCCAGCCAAGAGTTACGGCAAGAGAATGACGTGTACTTACAAGGGTTTACTTGCATATCAAATGAAGACAACAGCCAAAGAACATCCTAAGCTACGTTAAAAAAAAGTACTTGCATGCCATTCAGTACCATATTTATTGTAGTTCACTTTATCAACTGAAATGCAAGCAAAGTTTACGTTTTCAGTCATATAAATTGAGACATAGGAAAGGGTTGTGCCAAGGAATATCATTCTATCTTCATCATTACAGAGAATAAAAGAAACATTTCAGATCTAAGCTGCAGCGATTTAACATTCATTATTTATCTCATCAATGATAGAATTCCTTTGTTGTCTTGTTAAAATAAAAATAAATAAATAATTGAAATAAAAATTTGCAGCTTCTCAAAAAATACTGTAGCCCTAAAGATAAAATGTTATTTTCAATTTACCAAATAATTAAATTACTGATTTTTTTAATTTAAAATAGCAAGACTTAAAAGAATTAACAATCTGTTCACAACATGAATTTATGGATCTTACTGTGTCGTCACAAATTGTTCAAATATCACAGTTGTAATTGCGTTTTTTTATACCTTAAAATAAATTTTAGTTTTAAAAATGTACAAAAGGAAAAATAAGTAAAGCGTATATCCTTACAAAATGTTAAGCATCATAACTCTAATTACCATTTATTTTTAACTGACAATTATTTTTAGCTTAAAAGTGTACATATCAAAGGGACAAATAATTATGTTAAAAGATATACTTATTGCTATATTCTTTTCCATCTGAAACCCCATTATTCATAAATATTTTGACCCTACTGGAATATATCTGTAACATTTAGCGAACTTCAACTCATTTGATGTTAAAGTTAAAAATGCGCAAATGCCAAAACAGTTTCTTGACTGTTTTTTGCCTTTGTCTTCAAATATTTCTTCGATGATAAAGCTCCTTTCAGAATGTTTATGTTATCTATTTATTCATTTCAGGATCTGATTCTTGTCACTTTTTAAACAAGATGCTTTGATAGTTGCGCAGACCACGGAAGACGTTTGCAAAAATTATGCACATACACCTTTTTATTTAAAAAGTACATTCTAACATTAGGTATTCTGTAATTATAGGTATATTTTACCATGATTGGAATTTAGCTTTTAAAAATTGCCATCGTCAGTAATGCATTTTCAACAAGCGTAAATTGATATTCCGTAACGGTGCGTATTACTGTAGACAGCACGCGCCAAATAACTTTGTATTATTCCCGAGAGGGAAAGGAAGGCGCGATACAGTTGGTGCATTCACTGCTGATGCGCTCCAATCTTTTCCTATGAAATATGCGTAAACTCTTGTATGGTCCGAATTGTACATCAACAATCCAAAATAATGAAATTAATTTAGACGCATTTTCAGAGCGATGTATATAAAACTTACACATTTCTTTAATTTTTTGAACAAGAATACACATCAATGGTCCGTTTTACTTTCGAATTAAATGGCAGCTCTGAGAGTTGATCCTTTCTCATGAGATGGTGTAGATATTTAGATTCAGGTTTTGGCAACTGTTCCCGCCATACTGTGAAAATGCAATACACACTACAACAGTTCTTCCTTATTACTGTGGCGCAAATTCGACCAAATGCAATGAGCACTACAACTACGGATCTTCCTTGAGAAGAATTACTGGGTCACAAATTCGACTAAAAGCTATGCCGTGGGCATACCAGAGCGAATGTGGAGTTTGCAGTTCCCCCGACAAGAACACAATAGCGACACTGGTAAACAAGTCGCAAAGAACTTGATCTCTAGTGAAGGAAACCAGCAAGCTTCGTTCATCTGCACTGCTTACGGTTATGAAGACGTCAAAGCTCGACTGGATCAGTTACTGCGCAAATCATGAAGGCTTCTGTCGAAGGAGACCAGCTACTCGTACTAAGTGAGTCATAAAATTGCGAATAAATTCGTAAAGGTTTTCGGTTGTATCAGTCGCAAGAACCAAATGAGTGAACTGTTGCGTTCATTGTGTATGGTTTACAGATGAGGTACGAGTTTGCCTCTCGTCATTGATGAAGCACCCAATGAAAATCGGGCTTTGGTGCGCACTGTCCGCATAGAGAATGGTGGGTCCAGTTTTTTCGAAAAGTGTGAACACTGCAGAGTACAGACCCATTTTCGCCATGTTTGCTGCGTTCAGGGTAATTTCAATAAGACGGCGTTACATGCCATATATCAACTGAGTTCATGGGGGTTGATTTAACGTTTTTTTTGACTACCGGATAATTTCAAAGAAACCGCGGGCACTTAGATCTCCTTATTATTTGACAATACCGGACGTTTTCTTAGAGTTGCTTGAAAGACAAAGTAAACGCCACATGCTCCCGGACAATGAACGATTCGAAGCAGAATATAACACTTTATATTGACAAAAGAATGCTTCAACAAACGAGAACGTTCAGTAATGCCTTCGGGAGGAGGAAGTATAATTTCAGCATTTACTGCAGATGCATTTCTCTGTGTTTCTTGGGCAGAAGTTTTATTGTTAGAGTAATTCTTGTTTAAATAAATTAACAAATGTGAGAATTTGGTATAAGTTACTCTGCACTACCAACAAATAAGGAAAACAATTACTAGCTGTTTTTAATTCTTATAGGCGTGTCTGCTGGTTGCTTAGTACAGATATTTTAGTATTATCCTATTTTCTAATGTCATTACATTAAAATGCCTATGATTATAAAAGAGCCAACAACTACCGTGCCTCTTCAGGATTTTTATAGATAGCACATAACCTGTTTCTTTCTAGTTTATTTTTATTTTTCTTTCGTTTTGAGCATAGTTCCGCAGTAATCTCTTGTAAACGGAAATGACCATGTGAGTTGGAGCGTGGAACGAATAAAAATTGGTCTTCAAGAACCCATGAAATGATTCCGAGTGTAGACTTAGGCTCTTAAATGCCAAGAAAACACATAAAATATATACCATATAAAACAACTTTATTAACTTTATTAACTAGTTAATATCTATCGACTCCTCTAATGTCAACTCTACAAACCCACTCGCAATAGAACTTTCTAGAAAGAAGATAATACAAAAGATAATTTTCTGAATGAAGGTATATTGATATGTAGTACACAAAACAAAATTGATTACATGTTCAATGTACCAGGCTTAAACACAGAGCTATTTAGTTAGATTTTTATCTGCTAAGCTGTTTTAAGTTTTAAGCTCCCTACGAAAGGTCTCCAGAACATAAATAATATTAAATAATGATTGCCACAATGTATTATTCATGCATAAAATGAACTTAATTCACATTAGCATTGTGACATTTCTAAAACACTAGATTTATATATGCACCCTTATCGTCTACGGGGAAGCAAATTTAAATGTTACTAAGTCGGATTTTCGTGACCATAAGGACACTAATAACTAGGGACTTTGTCAGTATCTTCGTAGCAGCTAAGGCTCAACACGTTAAAACAATTAGAGAAAGAGAACGGTTGCTTATCGATTGCTTTTAAAGGCAGAAGTAAGGTAATATGTAAACGTGAATGAGTTTGTTTTATTATTACATTAAACACTTCACGACCTGTAAGTATTTTTGTAAGGAATATGAATGAGGTAAACAATATTTTCGCACAAAATTGTTAATTATAAATACTTTGCTTGAACCAAAAATGACAATGTTCCTGAAATAACTGAAAACAAAACTTTCATTTCATATAATATTGTGCATTAACTATTTTTCTACAGGTATTTCCTGTACAATGAGAAAAGGTAACTCTCAGATGCCCTTCTCGATGTGTCAATTGATAATGATCACTGGCTTTTGCGATTTCCTCGCTTAGTCTTGAGTTATTGGTTAAGGATAGCCCGGTTTGGAAATGTCTGACCCAGAGTCATATTGCACTGGTCTTGCCATATTGTAGGAGCGGTAATGATACTACTTGAATATCAGACCCTTAATTGATGACGAAAATGCGATTCTACAAAATATCTAGACAAAATGGCATAAAACTAGGATTCATCTCATCATGTTCCGCATTGAGGTTGGCACGAAAGATTACAGTGGTTGCAGTGCTTAAAGCTTGTCATGTAGAAAAAAATACGAATAATCTCAGCTACCTATATGACGATAAATTTGAATATGTGGCACTTACATTAACATACATTTTCAGGCTATCTCAATTTATTTTATATTTAGCGAATATGTCTGTTATTCAACTTAAAATATGTAACGTTTGCTTTTGCTTGCATAGTAATAAATCGTCGCGTATGGACGATAACCGATGAGACCCCGGATTCTGCTGTTTCGCGCGCTCGAAGTCGCGGGATAGAGGAGAGGAAGGGGGACTAGGAGAATTATAACTCTCTGCTGCATGGGATTGTCGATGGGTTTATTAGAACCACAATTAACTGCTTGCCTCCCGGTGCGCTGCTTTGACCGCCCACGTTAATTCAGCAGAGCATGCGACTGTTCGTGGAAGAATCTCGAAGCTGAATGGATGGCGACATTGCGAAATTGTGCGTCTAGCTTTGGGAAAGACCTGATAGAAGAATGAATCTCTATGAACTGCCTATTGACGGCTGAATTGAATGCCGAAATTAATATTCAGAACTGTTTCATTTAGTACTTCAAACTGAACGAAACTGAAAACTGCTCCATTGAGTACTGTAGACTGAGAGACTGAAAAACTGCTAACGTAAATTGCTAACTGTATAAGTACCAACTGTGTACTGTCTGCTACTAACTGTCAACTGAAAAACCACAACTTGCTACTGCAAAACCGCCAACTGTATACTTCCCATATATATACTGGATTTGAATCGGAGCCACGTGGCTACCTTAGCTCTCGCAGGGGTTCATAACTGAACCCACGGACTCTGGGAGTTCAAAATCTAAGGCTGCCATTGGTGAGTCGGAACTCACAATGAGGCGCTCATATTTAATATTTCAAAGGCTCTCCCTCCTGATATGTGGGCGTTCCAACACATATCCACGCGGTGCGAGAAGCTGTTCACCTATTTACTGTCTCTTAAGGAATTTTCAACCGTTCCTAAGGGATTTGTCACCCCTCTAAAATACAATAGAGTATTGTTCTGGCCTTTCCCAGCCAGGTGCATATTTTTCATTGTCCTAGCTCGCATCTTTGGCCGGAGGCTCTAAAGCAGTGGCACCAGACGGCATTATTTTCTACAAACACTTGTTCTTACGCCAAATATTCCTGCACATTCATATCACAAGTTATTAAATATTGATTATACTGCTTATACAAGACCTCTAGTCATCCTGTCTCCCTTATAAATAAATTTATACAATGTAGGTTAGATATTAATAGTAGTGTTACCTTCATGTTACTCATAAGACACAAGACGTTAAGTAATACAATTTTATGAAGTATGCAAATTTGCTTTCTTGCGGGGTTGGAGATGGAAGATCTACTTCAAATACATCCACAGAAGAGGAGTCTACACCCGAGACTCCTCTGAACAATGATTTGGAATGTTAAGTAAAATTCAGAATTTTTCATACTCACACTGTATACACACAGTAAATAATACGGAACAAAATGTTCTTCAGTCAAGCGTCCGCTGTCTTTGCAGATGGAGTGAGGATGAAGTACGTAAATTTTCTAAGTTAAGTACTCTCTAACTCTGATATATTTTTAAACAACATAATAATGCATCAGCGAAACAGAATCAAAGAATAAAGTGAAAAATACCAATTTGTGAATACAGCCACTTAAAACTCAGTACGATAAAATATTAACTATCGTTTGTTTCTCTTCTGAAAATCACACTCATTGTTAATGTCAACATTCTTGTATAATGACTTATTTATATTTCTCACTTCATTTAGTATGTTTTAAGAATTTCTTTCCTTTTCAAGGCTGCTTCACATCAAATATCACATTATCACATTATAAAATGTCTTTTAAAGACCATGAAACAAAACCATGATGATTAAAGGTTCGATACCAAAGAAGCTTAGATGGAACTTATGGAGTAGGAAGCCCTTCAAATTTCTGAACGTCTTTGAAAATCCCACTACGAAAGTTCTTTTGGCACAAAATTAATTGGTAAAACGAAAGAGGGATAAATCTACACGCGCTCGGAAAGTAGTGCTGTTTTATAAATAGCGTATGTTACAACTTTATGCACCGTAAATTGCTTTTGACGTTGCATTGGTAGTATTGGATTGCGGATTGATTTATTTATGGACGCTGTTTAACATTTGAGGTCATCAGCATTGGATTGCGGGGAGGAAAGGAAAACGTGGGTGGAAAGATGTTTCAATGGTAGTTACCAAGCATATTTTGAAAAGTGTTATGTCATTGCATTGTTTTAATTGTTAAGTATATTTTGTCAAAATGTGATTTATTTCGGCAGAATTTCTCTGAGAAACACCTTCATACAGTGTGTAAACTTAATGTCGAAGGGTAAAATGAAGCCGAATGCCACTAAAACTGACCACAAATTTCTAGTCATAGGTTATGGCGCAGAATCCGTCCAAATCTATCAATGGCAAGTGTTGTGATATTTTATTGCTATGTAGGAAGTGTAAAAAGTAAAACAATACTTGAAAAAGCAAACGCACAATAATTTTCCTAGTGCAATGTAGATATGTAGATGTAGTAGTGAAAAGCAAAACATTTTTACTCAAGCCACAGCTTTACTCCGCTTATATGTTCTAATTTCGATTATGCTGTTGTAATTTAGTAATTAAGCTGAATCTACTAACCATTGGGCAGGGTGGCACGGATTCGACTTCCATCAGCGAGAACTTCACTGAATAATTATCTTTAAAATGACAAATGTGATACAAAATTAGATTAATTTGCACCGTCACTAATAAGTTACTTTCCAAAGATCTGTAGAGGTTGAAATGGAATGTTAAAACATTTTTAGTAACTTATTTAGCAAATTATCACTCTGAATCTTGTTTTTCTTTGCTTCAGAGATTAAGCTTTTTCTTATTCCGACTTCATAGCAGATCCAAAAATCTTTTCTGCACTTTTCCTATGTCTTTTCGTAATGATCTATATTCGCGCGGTGTTGTGTTCTGTGGAATACATTCTGTTTATATGTTTCTAACTAGGCAGTTTCTAATTAGACATTTATTGCGGCCAGAACATTTTATTTATTGAATAAAATAGAGTTATAAAAGTTATAATAACATATCTTCAGTTTTAATGTGATCGAGCTTCGTGCAAATTTTTACTATTCTTTAAATTTTCGCTTTTATTGACAGTTCTTTATTTGCATTCTCTTTTTTGGCACCCACGTAACAGCATCATACAAGCAGATAGTTATCATTTGGTAATATTTAACTTTGCTTATTTTATTATTCTCATAAATAAATTCATAGTTTTACGCTACATTTTAAATTGATTCTATTTTAAATTGTTTTTTCTCAATTTATCTTTCAACCCAAATTAACGAAAGACGATATATGCTCAATTGTTAAATTATGTATTACTATTTTTCTCTAATACTAATTTTCTCAGAGTGTCTTTTTTTGGGTTTTATGTTGATATTTTCAAATTGTAGTCTGCACTTGAAAAGGTAAAATTGCTCTACATGTAATATTCGTTCCCTTGTATTGATATTAAAGCCTGAAACAGTTATTTTGGGTGGTTTCAATGCAATGGAGATGAAATGGGATCTCAGGGTAAATTTTGGACTGTTTTTAATGACTTAAAGTCATTAGGGGGGAAGGAGATTGTTCACTGTATTAATAAAGTCCGGCACTGGTTGAACATCTAATTTATTTTACAACTTGGCAGGTTACTTCCTGATTGCTCGTAGCTGACCTCACTACTCACTTAGACTGACTTTAGGATCACCTTAGAATGGCTTAGAATGTCTGCGACCGCTTTAAAATGACTTAGACTGCCCTCGACTGACTTTAGAAATGACTTAGACTGATTGCTTTTGAATGACTTAGGCTGCCTGCTTCCGTATACCTCTTGAGTGAATCCTCTCGTGTCTCTTTTTTCTCCTGTACTCCAGTTTTCTACCACATCGCTAAGCCCTTCGCTAAATTAAATTCCCTCGTATATTATCCTATTTCGTTGTTATATGTTCATCATTGGCTACCTTAAAAATATTTGTATCTAAGTTCTCCTTATTCGTTGACTTTTATCCGATGACCATTGGCTAGAATTATTCTCTCCCTCCTGATCTACAATATCTTCCCACGAACCTGAATTTTCCAAAAACAGCCTGTCATAAATTTCGGCACTTTGCTTACACGCTGATTTCTATTGAAATATCTTTTGCCTTTAGTTATAGATTTCAAAATGTTCTCAGAGATAACGCACGTAGTTATGGGCGGCTTTTAATACCTTGTACACTCGGCTTTTCTGTAATAAAACATTTTCGTCTCCTTTCTGGCATTTCCATTTTCTCTTAAATTATTGCTATGTCTGACTTTGTTCAAATATTGCCCCGTTACAGCCACATGTTTTCTTACTGTGAATTCCAAGTATTCCTTGGGCAGAAGTTACGTGACCTAACAAAAGATAGTTTACCCTTTCCTCAGCAGTGTCTAAGGAGCGGTCAGCGGACGAGTCATCAGGTATAAATCTCTGTCTCTTTCTCGCATCTTTTACCACAAAAGGTATACAAAACCCTTTTATAAGATACAACCACCTGTCAAATGACATACACCTAAGTACAAGTTACAAATTATTTCAATTCCTGTTATACTTATCTCTAAATGATTTCATTACACATATACATAATAATTATCCTTATCAAATATAATGCCTTTAGAAATATAATTCTGCAGCCTCTAGTTTTAAAATTAATATAGGCAGCCTTATTTCCGGCTTCAAGCCGCAGCCTATATTTCACACATTTGTTTCTAAATATTTTAAATTTTGATTTTTCTATGTTTTAATTCATTTTATATATGGAAAATAGCTTTCAGAAATCGCTATGAATATTTATTATAAATAAACGTTGTGTCTTTACAATTCAATTGAATGTGTGCATTCTTTTATTTTATTTATTTATTCATTTATTTATCTTTACAAAAGTTAAGACCTTGGAGCTTTCTCTTCCACTCTACCAGGCGAATAATACTAGCGAAAATACAGAGTACAATATGCATAGTAATATAAAATACAGACAAAAAGCGTTAATTAAAGGTCATTGCATGTAAATATTACAATTTTAATACAGTTAGAAAGTTGATAATGATAGTGTTAAAATTCCACTTGTTCAATATATTTTCCCAAGTACAAGGGACGAGGGAGGAGAAGGAGGAAAGAAGAAGAAAAAGCAGCAGAAGCAAGAGACTAACTGTTGTGATTTCTAGGGTTGAGGATTTGACAATTTAATCTGTTTAAATTGTTTTATTATTCGACAGTCTCTGACTTCAGGAGGAAGGGAGCTCTAGATTCTGGGAACTGACACACTGAATTAGGTTGAGTAGAAATATGTTCGGTGACAAGGGGTATGGACAATAAAGTCATATTCCGGGTCCTATGTAGGCACAGGGATACGAAGCGAGAGGCGATACACTTAGGAATGCAGGTGCAAATGATTTTGAACAGGAGCATAAGGGAGTTGGGAATATGTTTATTCCCCAAAATCCTTTGCAGATTTAACTACAAGAACATGTAAAAGTAAAGGAGATAAACATTTAGTTTGAATCTCATTGCGTTCCTTAAACTTCTTCCAGCAATCCTGCAGGACATCTGAAGAAGATGTCGTTATCGTTGTATTGGACATCTGCTTTACATCTTCTTTTAATTAAAAAAGAATTTTTCAGGAGCTAAGGAAGAGTAGTTTCTGAAGGTGACACCCAGTTTTCAAATCCTCAAATTGCTATAAGGTATTTATTATAGATGGGGACTTGACAATAAAGCCTTGGGTTTATATCAAATTACTGCCTTCAAGCTGTTAAATATTTGTACGTAGTCTCCAGAAAAGTATTTTCATTTTGAAGGTTGTTTTCCATATTGTTGCTACATATTTGAGTTACTACTTCAACATCAAGAAAAAAGGACCACTAATTACGTTTAAGTAGCTCTTATTTAAAACGTTGTAATTAGGGTGTTGCTATAAGTATACGTAATTTCTTATTTCAGCTGTATGCTGGTTTCCCGGGTTTCAGTCGAATGAAATTTATTACTGAATGATAAATTTATTGAAATTGCAATTTTAGTACTATGCACTTCCTTGAATGATTAGTTTTTCTAGAGCAATAGTTGTATTAGCTTTAAAGCAACAATTTTCTAATACTTTGCGACAGGTCCTCACATTCATATATCCCGAGAGTGAATATATTTATATAACTTAAATAATAATTATTATTAAATATTATATAGTCTGTAGTAACAAGCAGGAACATTTCATGTGCCACCAAAATGTATTCATGGCTACCTGGACACGTAACTCTTTCACGATAGGGAAAAGGCTGCCTTTTGTAATATTTTATGCTTTCACTTACTGATAATGGCTTGGGTCTCTCTATTGTGACAAAGCTAAGTGCATGTAGGTGTCGGAACAATAGCTCCTTTGTATTTTGGTTGCTGGAGATGCTCTGAAATTCGATAAAGTAGAAAGGGAATAAGTGCTGGTAATGACGTCAGTATATCGAATGATCATGAGCTCCCTAATAAGGAGTCAAAGAATTTATGGATTTAAAATAAGCGCGTTTGATATTGCAAGAGCTCACCAAAAATATTTAAACATTTTAAAGGCTCAGAAATCCATCTGCGCTATTCTGTTACCCCCGTGAGTTCATACGACCACGAGGGGACACTTTGAATTTAGTATATAAGGGGAAGCAACTTTGCAATAGTATCGCAGTCGCAGTTCAGATAGACAGTGGAGGTGTGTTCAGATGATAGGTCACAGTTCCAGAAATAGTTGATGGAAGTTTCAGAGACAGTAATGGCATTTCCAAAAGGCATCTCCGGTCAGTGCAGGACAGTAATTAACAGGACGCACTTCCAGATACAGTAGAAAAGTGAACGACAAGAGGCACACATGCAATTTCAAGTAGCGTATGTAACTGAGGGCATTAAAGTCATAGAGGTAACGAACCATGTGCCCGACAACAAAGTGTCGTGTGAATAAACACTTCTAGGCGTTTAATGAAACAAATTGTCATGTATTTGAACCTTTCTCTTTCATCTCTTTCCTCCTGTGACCACTAAGGCACAAAAGGCGACCCCACGAGTGGCCGAGGTTGTTAAAGCACGGACTCGTGAGCAGTAGGTCTGGGTCGAATACCGTCAGGACCGTCCTCCCTGACTGAGGTTTTTTTCCAGATTTTCCTCAATTCTCATAAATGGCAAATGCCAAGGAGGTATCCTAAACTTAGGCCTGGAACGATTCCTTCCTTAAAAAATAAATCCTTTCCCAAAATATCATTTCATCTCATTTATCATCAGTGTCCATCGCCTGTAGTACCTCTGTAGCAAAAACGGGCGTTAAACACCACTCATTCACAAAACGCGACCTCGGGCCCCTGAACGAACCGGGGTATGAAGTGGGACTGTCGGGTACATTCAACTTCAACATAACATCAAAAACCGCTACAAGTGACACGAGCTAGAATTTTACGAGATGTTAAAATGTTCACTGCATGCAAGCGCCATCAGGCTACTTTGAATACATAAAAAATGTGTATTTACAATACTATAGACAAATGTATTATTTGTACAAAATATAAAAATGAACTTTAGAGACCTTAATGGAAAAATATTGTTTTTTTTTTTTGTAATGCCTGTAGCTAGTTAATCACACTTTCAACTTGTATTATTCCCATTTCAATGATGAAAAACTAAAACGAACCTTATATTATTATATAAATACACCCTCCATCATTTTAGAACACAAATTGTAAAAGCCGTTTGGTAGTAAACAATTAAATCTGAACACACATCCTTGTTATTGATAAACAAAATATTTAAAAACATTTATACAAAGAGAATCGTGAATTTTACAAATTGGAAAAGACTGGCGGGGTGGAGGAGGTCAGTCACATCAGGGGCCGTTTGTGTCTGCCTGCTGCTCCTTTGGGGGGAAGAAATCCGATGTGACACCGCAGAATGGGCACTCTAACGCAGGCGGAATTTTTCCTCCAAGGAATCTGAGCCCCTCAGAGGGTCTGCTTCCACACCAGACGCCAACAGCAGAAAACTTTCCACAGCGCGAGTGAACCTCCTCGCCGCACACTCCATCAGCCCGTCTCTCCTGGTACTTTTACTCTGTAACTGGTACCATGGAGTGAAAGTGATATGAAATGCGGGAGCGGAAAGTTCATGGAAAGGACACATTCGTTTCATTATTCGCTGGACCAAGATTACGATTTTAACTCAGTGCCGCCCGAATGTAAGTCCGCCTGAACCATAATCAGTCTCGAATATAAGGCAACTCGGTGTAGAAATCCTTTAGTTTAAAGTCGTTACTTTGTTCATGTCTCACTTCGAAATCCGATACGCGGTATTGCCTCCATTGTGAGGCGTTCATAAAAAGAGTGACAATGAAAGCTTCTCCAGTTTTATCATGTTAAGTACGATCAATTCTGAAACATTGCTTAAACAAAGGGGCGAACAAGTTATTTATAACATTCTTCTCTTGTTCACTTCAGCGAAAATATTATTAGTGGTTATTTGCATTGATGCTGATCTAAATATAAACATCAAACGTCCTTTGAAGACATTGTCCTCTTGCTAAAGCGAGCAACGGACGGAAAAAGGTGAACTGGCGAGGATCTTGCGAAAATTCTAAAATGAAGACAGGTGAGGGAGCCATAGGAAATGAAAAAGAGTAGAATTCCTCAGATAAAAGCGGAAAAAAAAACTGTCTTTTTAATGATGAAAAGATAATAAATCTATCAACTTATACATATAGAAGATGAATGATAACGATTTGCATTTTGTATGTGAACTCTAAATGCTGCAATCCAGATTATTGCATGCATAAATGGCTTCAAGAAAATTGAGCGAGTGCTAATGATTAATATATAAAGAGCAATGCCTGAATATTAGCATGCTAGAGATAAAGCTCCTTGTAAAACAGTTCGTCTGCTATTAAAATAAAAAACCACCACAAGAATCGAAAATTTTTCGTAATTAAATGAAGATGTTATAAAAATATATCAATTAAAATAGATAAAATTAAAGAAGTGCAGTAGAGCTATGTAACGAGCGAAAAAAAGCCAGTTTCAACATTAAATAAAACCCTCAGAAAAATATAGCTGGAAGCGAAATATCTTAAGGCGTTGAGAATTTGCATGACGATCTTTTGGGTTTCAAAAATAGTTTTCTAAATTTTCTGAACAAAAGTATAAGTAAATTTGCACAAAGACCTCATAGCACCGAAAAGAAAGGCCGACTACTTCACCCATCTCTTATGCTTGCTGTTGTCCCTTTTCATCCTAAAAAGTATAGCTATTTGCTGTCGTCTGTTAATAGCAATTATATCACTCCTCCGTCTGAAGTGCAGTAAACTTATTTTGTTTCTTTTCTTCCTTGTTCTAATAACATTTATGGCATGTAATAATATTTTGTAGAAAAATCGTTATTAGAAATATTAGACGATTCAGCACTTCTGCATTGTACACTTTAACTTGCTACCTGCTATGGAGAACATGCATCTTATCGTATTATTGATGTAAGCATCTAATTTTCAAGTTGAAATAAATATTTTAAACATTTTCTTTCGGTGCTATATGAAAGCTTCATAACGTCAAAATTGCAAAGCGCAGTTGGTGTTGACTTGTTCGTACTCTGTAAAATTTCTAAGCTATGGCATTTTATCTCCATTTATGCCAGGGTCGATGGATTTTATCGGGCGTAAAAAATCTAGGTATGATTTTCTTCGGAAGGGAAGTATAGATTGTCAAAGATTTACTGCAAGAAAAAGAACCTTAAGATTGAAAGATAGAGGCCTATGAGCAAAATTCGCCGGTCGTTTCACGCCCTGAATTGAATGGAAACTGTTGAGCTGAGATTTTAAAGAGCGTTCATAAATAAAGTAATTATCCCCATTATGTTACGCAATAATATATTAGTATGCAACCAACGTACAGTTGTTTCTTATTAGGGAAAGAAAAGAAAGTTTTTTTAAATTTTCTAAATTTTAAATAATTACAAAAAGAAGCGCGCACGCCTTACCCAACGTACTTTTATTTTTAGAGTAGAATAAACTTAAAAGTTTGTACATGTTTTGGGGAAGGAAAAAAGAACACAGTGGTAGCTTACACTTCTTTTTCGTGTGTGGTTATGCTCAGGTTAAGCCACTTGGAGCTGTGATGCTGGCATGTCTCGATATATTGCAAAATATCTTATTAGGAATAAGGTCTAATGGCGAGTGCTGTAACCTTGTAAAACGCCAGTGCATTTCTTGCGGTCTCATCGCCTTGAAGGAAGCAACTTGCAAACCACGTGGAGTATTCTGCAGAACTTGCAGGCAGTCTGCCAAACCACGATTAAGACAACCTATTTCTTTCATTCATCTCTCACTCGAAGAGCATTGGTGATCTTCTTTTATCTTTTTGCACAAGGCTTTCTGGGTTGTCTGATTTTTTGGCCTTGTTGAGCGCATTTCATAATGAAATTGCTTAACCGGGGTAATCCTTACTACATCGTGTATCGGAGTATCCAGCACTCTACTACAGGAGTGGTTTGTCCCCATCACTGTTAACACTTCAGTTTTATATTTGTGTCGTCCTGACATGATGTTTCATAACATCGACACACACACACACACACACACACACACACACACACACACACACATATATATATATATAATTACTGTTAATTTCTTACATTGTTAATAGAGTTACTTTATTTTTATTTTTATAATATATGTATATATATATATATATATATATATATATATCCCAGTATGGTTCTCAGTTTGATATGGTACTGATTTCTGTGACTTCTGCTTCAGAAAACGCGTATTTTATCTCTTGAAAATGTCACTTTTTCCGAAGTATAGCTATCTTTAGTTTTCCTTTGCAGTGGTATTTAGGGGCTACTTGCCAAAAGGATTTGGATCGCGTACTGAAAGCATTTCTTAGCGTTATTTTCTTCTCTTCGTTTACTTTTTTTATAAGTAATGCACAATGACAAAAATCTTCAGGATTGTTTATGAACCAAATAAATTCTTTATGAACTTGGGAACTATAAATACAATGTGCTCGTCTGTCAATACCAGTGACGAAATTGCTTTTAACTTTTAAAGGACGATTTAATATACAGTCCTATGCCGGCTGCTGAAGGTGTTCCTCTAATACTCGTGCACCGATGCTTAAGTGACCAAGCATTCTTCTTTTCAAGAAAAAAAATTCTGGAATACCCGATCCAGCCAGCGAATTCTTAAGCGACTTTAAAACTGAAGAAACACGTGAAACAGGCACAGTAAATATAAACACAACAGCAATCTACATCTTACTAAGAAAACTGGAACGGGTAGAGCTATACAAGTATTGACCACTCAAATGGCACTTCATATACGGCGAACGAATTGCAATTACTGGGCTACGGGCACTGTTCAGTGAATAATCTAGCTCCTCAACAATTTGTAATATAAAAACATTTAAGCTCATATTTACCTACCCATCATCATGTCTTAAAAGCTCTAAATGGATTTGCACAAATTTTCGTGGATATCCTTTCAAAATTTCAAAAAAATTACTTTCACAACAACTAATTAAATGTAAAAACCAATATAATGATACACTGACATAAGAGCTACAACGCATTATTTCATGAGTGACTATTTAACACAAATCTAATCTTTACTGAAAATGCTGCAGGGATACAAGCGATTGAAAATACATCAACGTCGGCAATATCAGCTAATCAGTAAATCTCCACCACCCACAGATGGCCGAGGTCGTTAAGTCAAGTACTCGTAAGCAAGAGATCTGGGGTTCTATTTCTGCCAAGACCTCCTTCCCTCATAGGTTTATTTCAGGTCGGGAACGCTTCCTTCCTTAAAAAAAAAAAAAAATCCTTTCCCAGTTTTATTTCTCGTATCATCAATGTACAACACATGTGATGCCTCAGCAATGAAAATGGGTGTTAAACAATATTCCAAGAAAAATCAGCTAATCTGTGTATAATGTACATTGTGGATTGTTGACATTGCAAATTTAAACCCGAAGAATATTTTTTCAAGTCAAGCTCAAACTCGAATAGTTAGTTCTGTCACTGCATATGGATCATAGCTAATATTTATTGTACAATAGAATGCATATGCACAGATATAATACACTTCGCAATTAATGTACCTTCACCTGCTGACTCGTATTGGCATGGTTTTGTCGGTCCTGGTGATCTTGTGGTAACCATACTTGCCTCCTAAACCCAAGATCGCGGGTTCAATCCCGGCTAGGGTCGATGGATTTTTTCGGACGTAAAATTTTAATTATGGGTTCCGTCGGGAGGGAAGTAAAGCCATGGTTCCCGTGTCGTAGATTTACGGTACGTAAAAAAACCTCAAGCCAGAAAAAAAGAGGCCTCTGAGCAAAATTTATTGGCTTTTTCACGCCCTGAATTGAATGGGACGCTGATGATTTGATATGTTAAAGAGCGTCCGTAAATAAACCAAATCATTATCATTGTATTGACATGAACTTGCTTATTAATCACTGAACGAGCATGCGTGAGAGCAAATAGAGGGAGAGCAGTTTGTACTTTTCTGACTCAACCAGTAGTTTGCAATATTGTTAGCTTTGAATGCGGACGTTTACATTGCCCGTTCAGTTCTGGCCGGTCCTCGCCACATTGTATAGTTGCTGTTTGACAATAATGGAAATGTAATTTTTGGCAAGTCATTCTTCTGTACCTTCAGCTTACTTGTGAATAAATCTTTTCTGATTTGTTCTTTCTATTCGAAAGATGTATTTATAACCCCAAAATTAGGGTATCTTCAGTTGTTTCAGCTGCTGCCTTCTTTGCAAGTATTCTTTGCCCGAAGAATTGGGAACTGCGCTGAAGACACTGTTTGTTATTTTGTTGTGATGGCATTTTGGCATTTCACTCTCACTCAATACACAAACTGCATTTCTGTAGGTTTCATATTCTAGTTTGCACGCACTTCTTCAGTAATAGTTCAAGCGTACCAATTCCGGTATTTCAAAATATTTTCTGCGTCGTCGCTAGTGCCGAGAGTTATTTTTGACCTGCATCCGCAGCTGAGTGCACTACCAGGATCACACCATTTGTCTGTCATTACAACAGACAGTTCTGTGCTGATGCTTAGATGGACAATCAGTTGCAGTTTGCTGTTACGAGAGCTAGCATAATTTCTGTTTTCGTATTACAACTCTGCGGCTAAGCAAGCAATATTATTTATTGCAGCTAGTTCTGAGCCACTTATAATAATTACAATGTGAAAGTGAAGTAAATGTTACTTTAGTGTATTGTAAAAAAAATAAATTAAAATAAAGCCTACAGTAATAACTTTCATACTGCAGAGCAGTGTAAATCAATTTGTTGCGAACCTTCTAGAGGTTCTCGAGATTTTGCAAGGGGCTCGGCAAATTTGTTTCTCTAATGGCAGATTTTAATTTTTTTATTTTAATGATATTATAATTTACACTGGAATATCAAACTGTATTCATCGTGGTTCAGACACATTATTTTCATGTCTTTTAAATGAGGCATGTGTTTAGATTTTGCTGACAGGGAGTAGTTTATTTAATCCTTTATAAGAGAAGGAGTTTATTATGGACAAGGGGATGCTGCGAGGCGACGTAGGAACAAACGGGTAGGTACAAAAATGTGCCGCTGATTATGGTGCTATGCAATGAATAGCGATAGGGGCTTAGTTTCCCCAGTTTGTCATAAAGAGGGCAGGCTTATTTATGACAAGAGGCAGTCAGGGGGTTCGCTTAGTTTAGATTTTTATGAAGGGGGTTCACGAGTCGAAAAATGTGGGAGTCACTGCTCTAGAGGTACTGAAATAAAATATTACAGCGGAAATTAGAAGATTATTGGAAGCTGAGCTCTTGTGAATGAATGCAGTGTTAAAACGTGCGACTACAGACGGACTTTGAACAGTTCGTATAACTCCTTAAGAGACAACGCTAGTATTATGTGCATGCTATTATTAATCAAAGCTATGAAAGCGGAAATGTGAGGCGAACATGTCCATTGACTGAGCTCATGAATGGCTGGACCTTGGACTTTCGTTTAGTTATGAACGCAGACGTAGCTCTTTGTACTTGTAAAAATTCTGATAAATGTACCTCCTAACTACGAAATGTGGTTGCATTGCAACCCATCTTTAAATTTAGAGGACAGTATAATGGTGCTTTAAGGTCATATGCAGTGCCTTGTATTTGAGCTCTAAATCCCGGTTAAAGGCAAAGGAAGATAGTACAAGTGAACGTTAGCAACTTTGACCATCTTAGCGTGGGAGCACGTGGGAATCGACGGCAACAACACTCACTGATCTACAAGATGAATCAGGGATGTCCAGTATGCCACGTTATTTCATTGTTTTGTAGGATTGAGAGTTCGATTTAGCAGCTAAATTTTGCACACAGTTTTCATATATGAAATCGATTCTATGATTGAAATTTCAAGCCAGGTTTCCGTGTCATCGCATTCATATTTGTCTTTTTGGAACAGGTTTCGGTTGATCCAGTAATAGAGACCTCGCTGCACTGTCTTGGGAATTTGCAGTAAATCTGGAAGCAGACGTATTTCCAATATCACCTAATAATTAAAGTTTTCTTTTGGAATGTAAAGCACAGTTGAAGGTGCTATCAAAATTCTTTTGGTACTTAATTGCGATTCTTGAAAAATTGAATTTATTGGGAAACCTTGGCTACCTCTTTTTTCTAATAGAGTGGGGACACATACATAAATAATCTACGGCCTATTGCTTCTATTTAACTACTGTTAACACAGTTCACGCCCAGTGATATTGAAGGAAACAACAAAGGCATGCAACTATGGCGATGACTGTAACATAACTTTTATTTCCGCTATTAAAAATGGTGTTGAGACGTCATAGGTATACACAAGCTGAATGCTACAACATGAGAACGGATTTTTGTATTGAAAGATGGTTTGAACTATGCAAGCTAACATCTATCAAAGGTGTGAACCTCTTTAAGGCTGCATATGGTCATTTTATCCTGTGGAGCCCCGTTACACGAATCTATCAGTTGTGGGAGCATCCCGAGGGCACAATTTGTTACTCCCACTAAAATGGTGGTGATGAAACGAGGACACCAACAACTTCACTTGGAACCAGAGCTGTATAACGTCGCGGAAACTTCCACTGACTGTTTAGAGGACCACGGTCAGGCAGTGATAAAATCATGAGCTGAGGACCCCAGATTCAAGCTCTGTATATTAGTACTATTCTTAGTTTCTTAATTTCGTATTATATAACCTGTAATGTACTCTATTATTATGCCCTGCATTTGGTCACTTTTGGAAACACGTTAATTTTCTTTTGAACGTAATGCTTTATGAATCAAAACAGTTCAAGCTACACTAAAGGCGTCTCCCTTTTACTACCTGAAGGAGTGCTGAGTAAGTGGGATGGGTTGCCTCCAAGCAATACCATGCACAGTTAGATCGTGGCGAAGTGTGTGGAACTTCTCGGTGTCCAAACGTAGTACCTTACTAATGACTAAATGAAGCTTGATAGTTTATTAAGCTACCGCCCTACCGCACTAATGTATCTCTTGTCATGTCCACAGAGAGCAGCAATGCTTTAGGACGGTAGCCTAACAAAGTGATCAGTGCGTGGTTATGGGTCAAAAAGAAGTAAAAGAATAGCTGACCAATAATTACATGGGGTTTCATGTAACATAAATAACAATAAATATTAAGTACATGAAAGAAAAAGTTCAACATTTACATGAGGGAGAAACCATAAAACTAGAGAATAATATTTTTAACTCTGGAATAAAACCTTTAATCAATTTTGATATGTGAAAAGAAGTATCGATGTGATTATGCAGAAGCCTGACTTGAAATTTTGGTCACATAATCGACGTGATGCAAGAAAGTCGTTTGCAAAAAGTTTACTGCCAAGGCCGCTAAGGCAAAGTCTAGATCTTAGAAAGTTGTGAAATAATATGGCAAAGAACACGAGCAAGTTTGCGCATGATCCCCACTGGACTTACACTTCCATGTTCAGAGCATCTTCCAGGTTCTTCCTATCATTTGTATGGTGGCATAGAGGTCAATTTCTTTCAGATATTTGCAATTAAAGCTGACAGCTAATAATTATACATAAACTAATCTACATTGTACTATTACCTATTGAGAATCAGGTTTGAATATTATCCATTCCTGGTTATGATAAACATTTTACTTACTTTATACAGAAATAAAAACTGTATAACAAATTTGCCTTTTTAAAAATGTATTGGCTTAAGACCTTAAAACGTTGGCTTAAGTATATTTGCTAATATACTTGTTAATATGACTCGAAATGGGGGAACCCTTAATTCCAACTCATTATTTTGTGAGTCATGCACGAAACACATATGTGGCAGTCTGGGTGTATCTGAAATGGGAACGTGAATGTAAATATTTCTGTATTTAGAAATACTGTTTTTCATTGTAGAATGCTCTTAATTTTGGTTGTAAAATGTCTACGACAGTGGTACACTCATATAGACATTTTTTTTCAGGAAATTTACATTAAGAAATCAAAGGAAAACTGTATTTGAAGTTACTAAAACTGATTGTTTTTCGTTTTGGGTTTGAAATAAGTGACCAAGATGAGAAGTAGACTCCGAAAAGTTTTGATATTATTTACAATGGGAATGATAAACGTCGTGAATTCTAATAGTCACGTTCTGTACCCCTGTGTTGTAGAAATATTTGTGAAAGCTTTGAAAGTAAATGAATTTCATTCCTACTTAATATTCTTTCTTAATAATAATAATAATAATAATAATAATAATACATATTGTTAATGATGAAAATGGAGTGGGAAAAAAACATTACCAAGTTCGCTGGAATAATCCGCCAATAATGGAGAATTGTTCTGACTTTCTAAAGATGAAAGGCAATTCCGGCTGCAGGAGAACACCGCCAATTAAAATGTATTTATAGGAACTATGAAAGCATGAATATCTTTATTCGAAAGAGGTTTAACATTTAAATTGGCATCAAATGAAAGCAGTCTTTAAATTCTCTTGAATGTGTTTTAAATAGGGCACAATAAAATTTTTCCATTTTTATTTTCCTTCATCAGCGCAATTATTTTAATAGGGTTTAGCAGTTTTTGTGAATAGCATGAATTCAATTTCTGTTTCTTAATATAATAAATGCAAATAATGGCTTAGGAATTAAAAGAAATGTATTGCGCGAAATTAATATTGAAAATTCTAATAAAAGAAAATGAGTGTAATACTACAGCGAAAAGTTCAATAAAACACTGCGCAGAGACTAGATGTTCAAGCTTGAAAAAGTTGTAACTCTATTTTGCTCCCTTCACTGGGTCGGTTCTGGTGGTGTAATGTTGATTATACTTGCCTCCTAAACCCAAGATCGCGGGTTCAAACGCGGCCAGGATCGATGGGTTTTTTGGGCGTAAAAATCCTAAGTGTGGCTTCCTTCGCAAGGGAAGTAAACGTGTGTGTCCCATGTCGTACATTTACGGCACGAAAAAGCACCTCAAGCCTGACAGAAGAGGTCTCTGAGCAAAATCTACCGGCCGTTTCACGCCCTGCATTGAATGGGACGTTGATGATCTGAGATGTTAAAGAGCGTCCATAAATAAAAGAAACAAAATCTAAAATTCCTTCACTGCTCTTACTACCCTTGCACTGTTACTGCGTTCCACTAAAATGTTACTCATATGATTGGCCATCCATCGAGCCCTCTGCCACATCATTTATTTCACTGTTCTACTCTATATTCCGAGAATATCTTGCACTACAATTCCGACGATAGGAGCCATGATATGAGAAAATAAATAAATAATGTAAAATCTGTATAGGAAATATCAAAGGAAGCTGAGTAAACTAAAAGGAGCATTGTCGTACATACTGTTCTTTTTAGATGTAAAGAAAACTGACTGAGAATAACAATATTTTTTGCTTATTAAAGATGTTACAGTAAATTCTTTGAAGGAAGAAATAACAAAATAACGAGTTGTGTTTCTATTTTTATTTTCTGTAGTTATTTGTTACAATTCCCCTTTATAGTCAACTTGAAGAGAAAAACTTCATCCCTTGTTACAGTTCTATATAAAAGGATGTTTGCGCACGAATGAAATACAAATAAGACATATAATTGCCTGTTTAGATGCTGCAAGTGTGCTACCTGCAAACGCCGGGGTGGTATGGGGTAGTTATTTTTCGCAATAAAGATAAAATGTGAAATCTGTCTTAAGGCTTTTATCTTCGTATTTTAATTATTTTATAATCAAAAGATGTATATTTACATTGTTCTAAATGCTTTATAAAATGGGATATATTTTTAAAACAAGACATTTATGCGAAAATGCAACATAAATGTGAAACGTTATTCAAGATAAAACTCATATTTTGGTCATATTTTAGAATAACTAATTTTCAATAAGTAAAAGCAATAATTAACCCAAACTGAGTTAAGTAAAACCCGCATTACTCATATTGCAACCTTCTCCCTCCGATTAAAACATTGTTCAGTAACACTTTGGTTGAGAATGTTTAATGACTTTGCTATTCTTTTCCCAGAAAAAGGACCAGAATATGATTTAAGTTCAGATATATTATTCCCAAAATATTTTAAAGGAAAGTGCTTTCGTTTGATTTCATTCTCTTTGTGCCCGTGAACTAGGTAAGTGTTTCAAGGTGGTGAGAAACAAAATATTCATCAAAACAGCGAGCGGAAACTTATAGTGCTACTTTTATTTTGCTTAAGGGATTCCAAAATTCTCCTGTGCAAATTTTATAACCAACTTTTGCTTTATAAAAAAATACACAAGAATATTAAATTGTACAAATGTGTTTTTCCAAGAAGTCAGTGAACTACTTAATCTACTTATTGCGTGTCAAGTATTAACTTCTCATAACGGTTTTTCCGACATATTGAGAGAAATCAATTAAATATGAATATTTCAAATTGATAAAAAATATTCAGAGTAATAAAGAGATGACAGGGTAAAAATTCTGTTGGCTATAGCCATAAAATCTCGAGTTCGCTGAGGCAGCTTTCCATTGCATTTGGACTTCTACAAACAGGATTGACGCTGAACATTTTGTCAACAAATATAATTTAGTTGTTTGTGATAAGAAAACAAGTATAACAGACGGCAACGTAGAGGTATAGAAATGTGTTAAAATGTTTCATAAATCTTAAAAAGGTATCACGTAATTATTGAACGAAACTGTAATTAGTACCCTATTTAATATTAAGATCTTTTTTATACTTAAATACATTATTGTGGCTGTACCTATTCAAGTACATTTTAACAGCTAATGTGTGCTTAAAAATCATCCTTGTAAAATATTTTCTTTTATTCACTCATTTAAGCGATTGAATAGCTTTCCTCCAATTAAATTAAAATTAATCCTAGTACAAAAGTGGAAATGTCACACTTTGACTATTTTCATATTCTGTTCATTAACCTTGGTGCAAAACTGAGGAACAGACTACAGCGTATAGTTGCAATATTCGCAAATATAATCATATTTCGTCCTGCTTAAGACTAAATGGTTTCCAAGTTTTTGCAATCTCTTATTCTTATTTTGAAGACTCTGCACACTCTCTCTTTGCTTTTTCAACATTTACGAGTCTGCCCTTCATCAAATCTCACCACAATGATCTGCTCTTTATACCTCACCATAATACATTTTCGTATTCATTGTCGTACACCATTTCTGTTACTACGAATTGAAACATTCTCTCAGGGAAGTTAGGAATTGTCGGACAATGACAAGATTTAAAACTAAACGCCTACAATTCGTACTTAATAATTCGATCTCTATTTCAATTTTGGTAAACGTTTAATGAAACTGCCATGTGCTATTTTATCATATTAGTTTTTTTTTCTATTTTTCTTCATTTCTATGATATAGATTTATTTATTTTTATGTTGTTTATTTTAACCTGTTAAATTAACTAACATATATGTATTAGTTAATTAAAATTGCAACATTAGATATGCTTATAGCGAAGTTTTACACAAATTGAAATTATTGAATATAGATTTTGAGCCATAATCACTAATCATAACCATAATTATAACTTGTAACTCAGTATTGATTTCATTTGTTTTCATGCTTCATTCACGAGTGTATTGAATAGGTAGTCTCATGCTCTTCATTCTAACCTATTAAAAATATCATTGTACATTTATCGTCACTGACTCTCTTCAAAATGCAAAATGAAAATATATAAAAGCTCCATAGTGCTATATAATGAAATAAAACTGCTAAATTTCTAATTTTATAAATCTAAATTCACAATGTGCATTTACCTTCACTGAATTCCTTCAAAATACTAAATGAAAAAGTATAAAAACTACTAAATAATAAAATAATAATGTTAAATTTCTAATTTCTAAAAGCTAAAATCACAATGCACGTTTATCGTCGCTGACTTCCTTCAAAATGCTAAAAGAAAAATACAGCTGCTTGAATTCCAAAAGGGAACAGTATTAGAAATTCCAATCAAAAGAAGTGGATACAGTAAGCTAAAGGAAAGGATTAAAGAAATGTAGAATAAGGTCAATGGAAACCAAATAGAACTATTGGTAAATGTAATAAAAATGATTAATTATTTCTACTAGCATGCGATTGACTTAAACCACCAGATAAAAGCTGCGGCTGTTCTGTTGCGCCAGCATGTGTAAATATCTTCACCTTAGCTGTCTATTTTTTGTTCTTGAGAAAGTACAAAGACCTTTGCGACCATAACGGCGTGTATCCTGGATGAACAACCATGTTGTAATACGTAGAACTCCTCTCTTCAAACCTTGCAATTAAAAACTCGGCCGGTAATGGTTTATCTGTGCATCTTATAATATGCAGGTGTTGCAATGGCAGCAGTGTGGATGGATGTTCGAGCTTGAACTCCCCAGACAAGGAAGGTCAAGCCTGCGCTGCTACCACAGCAACCGAGTCGCCCATTAGCGAACGTCGAATTACTAGGACGTAATTAGCTAAACTAGCGCCACTCGCCACATGTTACCAAACTACTGCGTTCTGCAGTCGAATCTTTTTTGCACACATACATAGAATCATGACCCGAACACGTCTATTTGTCAGAAGTTAACAAGCATTTCCACAGTTAATTAAGCGAGTTTCGTTATGATTGTTTGATTGATTGATTTGTTTATTTACGGACGCTCAGGTCATCAGCGTCCCATTCAATTCAGGGCGTGAAACGGCCAAAAAATTTTGTTCAGAGGCCTCTTCTTTTAGGCTTGAGGTTCTTTATCCTGCTGTAAATGTACGACACGGGACCCATGGCTTTATTTCCCTTCCGAAGTAAGCCATACTTAGGATTTTTACGCCCGAAAAAATCCATCGATCCTTACCGGGCTTGAACCCGCGATCTTGGGTTTAGAAGGCAAGTATGGTTACCACTACACCACCAGGACCGACCTTTCGTTTTGATGAAGATGCGAAAGTTTGCATGGCCTCATTGGAGCAATCTCTGTGATCGGAACTATTGTTTATATTTTCGCGATAAATAAGTTGCATATGTGGTACAAAGAATACTTTCCGAGGCCAGCACTAACACTTTTTAAGCGGAAATGTAGCTTCTTGACACACCACTCCTCCACTTCGTGTATTACTTTAGCATTTAAAGTAACTAGGTTGAGTGTTGAATTAAATTACGTAGAGACCTTGAAGGAAAGCACTCAGGTTCCACAAACTAAAGAATGA
Source organism: Metallyticus violacea (assembly GCA_030762175.1). Lineage (NCBI taxonomy): Eukaryota > Metazoa > Arthropoda > Insecta > Mantodea > Metallyticidae > Metallyticus > Metallyticus violacea. The sequence goes on from CM060846.1 coordinate 293,929,714, forward strand.
AAGTTTTTGGAATGATTACTACTTACAAAGAGGGCAATTCGAATAATTTGTAATGATAGTAACAGTACTGCAGTAAGAGTCCATTTAAAAAAAACCACATTCTAACATTTCCTTGTAAATATATGTTTTATGTTTTTATCAAGAATTCTTATGAAAATGTTCAATATATAATGGAATAAGCAAATATTTTTATTTCCATTGCGAATTGAGGAGTTAGGGTGTAAATAACGGTAACTGGCATTTTGCAGTTTTTAGGTAAATGGGTTTTGAACGTTAACAAAAATGACTTTAATAAAAACAAGCCTTACTATAAAGCTTATACAGTATTTTCTTATAATATAACTTAAAATGGATACAGAATATGTATAGTATAAACATTTTAATATTTTTAATCCACCTGTGACCATTTTATATACTAGTTGTAAGCATTTTATGTAGGTAACATTATTTACTTGCACAAATATATAACAATATGCAGATGACTATAATGTTAGAGAATGTGCAATTAGTTGTTTTCACAGTTTTAATTATAATTTAAAAGGAAAATATTCCAATTAGTTCTATAGCTATATGATATTAATATCTGCATTGTTAATTATTTTATTACATTTTTAAGGATACATAAATAAAAATTAAGTTTGGCATGCTCTATTCCTATGAATACTAAACATTGTTATAAATTACATATTTACATGCAAATAATTTTGTGTTTTCAAAGCGCTATAATAGTTCTGGTAGATCATGCATCCTTCCTTATACTTATCAAAACATAATTCTACTGTGTAATCCATCGTCATACATTTTTGTTTCTGGACTCTTTTTTTCCTTGAGTAATGGGGCTATATATGTCTATGTATGTATATGGTCCAGTTTTTTCAGATACGTTCTTACCCTTTCCTCTTTTGTTTGTGTAAGACACGCCTCTGCTTCTTTTATGCTGACAAACATTTTGAGTACTCGTGTGTCTCTTTCTTTTCTTTCCTCTAGTGACAGTTGTGTCATTTTCCTATGTACTTGCTGTTTCTTTATTATGATTTACGGGGTTGTCTTCATTAATGACGGAAAGATGTGACGAATCCAACAAAGCATCTTCTTCTGCAACGCAATACTACAATAACACAGAGAATCAATATGACTTGGTATTTCATGTAAATAATGGTAACTGAAATTAAGCTTCACCTACAAAAATTTTAGCAGGAAAGAAAAAGTATTTATGCTGATATAATATAGACTATACAGAGAAAATGTTCAAACACTGTCACATTCATATACATTAACAACTTTATTTTAATTCAAAATAAACTTTAATCATGAGCACAGAACTTTCGTGTAAACAATGAATGATATCTACAGCAGATGAAACTGCTTACGTGCTGGCTTGGTGTGTGTACATCTTACCTCAGGTTGACTGTTTTATACAGAAGATAAGTTATCTGGCACATGTGAACACAGTCTGGACCCTTAACTGAGTCATCAAACTCAGAATCACTACTTGTCATTGTTTTAACATATCAGCATTATTTCGTACTAAGTTGAAAACACCAACTTCCTTCGGGCATCCATCTGTAAGTATATAGTATTGCTTACGTGAAATTGGCGGTAGATTCCATAACTTACAACTTTAATTTTTCTATCATCTGTTGTCCCTTTGAAAATCATTTGGAATACACATACAACTTGTTATGCAAATATGAATGCAATCAAAATCTCAACTTTAGGAAACGTGTCAGATACCATTATTTGCATTCTAGCGCCTCAATTTATCTTGATATAATATGGGAGTCCATTATGAATGAGAAAGAATTTTTAATGCTCTCCCAAACAATTTCCAAGTATTATTATTATTATTATTATTATTATTATTATTATTATTATTATTATTTTAATCTCATGATGAACAAAAATAGAACTGTACTCTTACAGAATACTAACGTAGCTGGGCCTATTATTAATTAGAAGGATTTATAAATGCACAGCGATTTATTTTTTATTGATAACATATTAACTATGTTTAGCAAAATATATTTCTTATACTTTGACGAGATACTGCATATAATAACTTTTTAAATAAATATAACTACGATTTTTCTACAAATTACTAGCAGTGGACACTGGTGATACTTCAGATGAATAGATAAATGGGGAAAGGAAATTTTTTAAAGGAAGGAAACGTTCCAGGCCTAAGTTTAGAGCAACTCCCTGGCATTTTCCATTTATGAGGACAGAGGAAAACCTGGAAAAACCTCAGTCAGGAAGGACTTGCAAAACGTGATATGTTCTGTACTCAAGGCCCATCTTGTATATGAACTCTTGGAACGCGATAAAGGTTATGTTGTGTTTTGGAATTGTCAGAATCTCCCTCTGTAAAATCTGTTTTGATAATAAATTTAGTTTATTGTTATATCCCTTTATCGATTCTATACAACTTAAGTCGTAATGTTTCACCTTATAGCATTTTAAATGAAAATTACAAAAATTGCTTGAGAAAATAAAACTTTGGGTCTCTTTAACACTTTTGATAAATCTCCTGCAAAAATAGACAATTTTTGACTTCGAAGGTGTTTCTTTGTAAATGTTAGTATTAGTATCATAATTAAAGCAGCAATCTATCGAAGCACATGCTATGGCTACTCTGGCTACACCGCAGCACCATGGGTCCTACAGCTACAGAACTAATCACGTTCTTCGCAAGAATCCGCAACAGCCCGTAAGGCAAATGATTGATAGCCGATGATGAAATTAACCATTTGGAGAAAGAGAGCACTGTTGCAAGATCGCACCGCACCTCACTGGAGCTCATGCAAGTCTTGTTTCTCCGGCTGTTGCATTCGCTGATTGTTCTAACAGTTTTAACATCTCATAGAAGTTCTCCAAAAAATTAAGGAATTGAGCGAATGTGGCAAACAAGTGCATAACTCGCTGAAGTTAATAATTGCGGGTGTAGATATTTAGCGTATTGTTCTAGCTTTGTTTAACACAAATCAATAAAACATGTGGTATAAAACGACATCACATAAGAATTCAATAAAATATAATGCATTTGTACTTAATGTAAAGCATTCTTTAAGTCAGCTATTGGAAGTTTGTATAATACATTAAATGTTTAAAAAAGATGAAAAATACACATTCGAATCACTGGGTTTGCCATATTCATGGATATATTACATAAACGAGTTGAAACTAGTCAAAGAACATATTTCTGTAATATGTTGTGATATTCGTGTTCTTTTATTACTTCCTAGTAAACGCATTTGCAGCAAATCGAATGCATTATAGACCGCCAGGTCGAGGTTGTTAAGGTGCGAACTCGTGAGCGGAAGATCTGGGGTTTGAATCCCGCCAGGACTGTCCTCCCTGAATGAGGTTTTTTCCCAGGTTTTCTTCAGTCCTCATAAATGGTAAATGCCGGGGGATACCCTAAACTTAGGCCTGGTACGTTTCCTTCCTTTAAAGCAAAAATAAAAAATTCTTTACTAATATATCATTTCATCTCATTCTCATATATCATCAGTGTCCACCGCCTGTGGTGCCTCAGTAGTAAAAACGGAATTAAACACTAATAAAAAATGCTTTACGCAGACACTTGATAAAAGTCTGTGTGTTTCAGGTTTATGGCTTACGGCATTTGTATGCAGACTACTTTATTATTTTTAACATTGTTAATTGGTTATGAAATTATTCACATCCCTCAGCAAAGCTATTCGGAAAAATTCCATCTCTCATATGCTCTCCCCGCATATTTTGATATCAACTATCAATACCTGACCAGCAATAGTAGATTGTGAGTTTCCATCCGCGGCGGCGGGGCTAGAGGGCTTTGCAGCATGTGCATTTAGCGAAATGGATACCTGGATAAAGTAAACAGTCTTGACAATTGGCTATGCTTATCAGTAGCTTATTATTACGTACTAAGATGGTTGAGTCACATGAAACTAAGAGATACGCGTTGAAATTTCAGAGGCGGAATTTTTCACTAACAAATAGAGATGCATTGCGAGCTTGTGGCAAGCAAATATGACATCTTGCAAGACTGGTACAGTGTGAATTTGAATAGAAGCATGCCAGCAAGAAGGTGAAAGTGGCCTGTTCATTACCGGGGGTGGAACGTCAGAACCGTGTCACCGCCTGTGGTGCCTCAGTAGTAAAAACGGGCGTTAAACACTACTCAAAAAAAAAAAAAAAAAAAGAACCGTGTCCACAATACGGGAAGGGAATATCCCTTGTACAACTGCAATACTGGAGACACTAGCAGGTAATTATGCAATAAGGTAATCACTTCAAAAGATATGTACTCACTCGAGTAAGGGGGTGTTGGAACTGCCTTCCTTCGTTTTCTGGCATCTACTAGTGCAATAGTAGATTATGAGTTTCCATCCGAGGCGGCTTTTCTCCTTTTCATTCCTTTGCGAACATTGAATTTATTTCTTGGCGAATGTTCGTCTTTAGTTTTCCTAATGAATATGTATTCATCCTATGCACTTTATCTTTTATCGTCATCTCCGCTTATTATCCCTGACACTCCTTTTTTCCAGAAATTTGTTAACAAATCAACGAATCGCAGGATGCCTTGGAACTCGATAATCAGATTTTTTTTCTAATACTTTTCTGATAGCATAAGTCGACTACGCAAATACAAGTCGTTAATAACATGGGTTGTAGAATAGAGTACTTAGCCATAGCCTTCTCAGCGCACCATTATAAACTTGATTTCAATAGACGTTTGACTCAAACAGATTTCACGTTCCCGCGAAGCTTGCGATTAACAGTCATGTCCTTGGCCGAAATCGCAGTTAAACTGACTGATCTGCGCGCGCAGGAAACTTAATGTTCTCACCCAGTAGTACGATTAAGGAATTTATGAACTTTCTGCTGAATTTTCGTTTGGGGAAGAGTGAGTAACTTCTCTGATAGACACCTTCAGGACGCCTTTTGATTAAATTTGTGATATGAAGAAGTGTTAAAATAATCCCTCAATGTAAACTAGCTAATTGTCACTCGAGTCTCTAGCTCTAAACCCTATTGAACTTCGAAATACTGTTTACCAGGAGGAAGAAAATGTTCTCATCCAAAGACTTAAACAACTTTTCTTTAAAGCATCTGAAAAAGGGGTCATCGAGAAGTCGCTTTGCAGTCATTGTGTAGCCGAGATTTTACTAAGGAAACGAATTTGGGTGTCAGCACTGACCAAGCGCTGAGTGTAGCTATTGTGCTCATTTAAACACCAAGGTAAAAATCGGTTTCGAAGGAAGGAATGTTAGAAATATAGAAGTACTAAAATTATCCTGTGTGGTGTACATCGCCCGAGTACGGAGGAACTTATCGATGACCCATTGCTTCTCAATTTATTCTACATATATTGTAAATTGTCGGTGCGGAAAATGGGATAAACTGCTCCTGACAAATATAAAAGTATAATTTTTAATGCAAAAAATACTTTTCAGCTATTATACAAAATGGTTCAGTTGAGATATTTCTTTTCAAATTGAGTTAACTCTGTGGGCAAAACATTGAAAGATAACAAGATGGTCTCCAGTTATAGTTTACAATGCTTGAAAGCATGTCCCCATTTATTTCGAGGAGTCAAACCCAGTATATTATCATAACATGTACAATCCACGGTGTCACTGATCGCTCTACAGTAAATTGTTCCATTTTTTTTTTTTTTTTTTTGTCTAGAAAACATTCATATCTACTCCATAGCGAGACACACTCGCCGCAAATTAGCAAACATGACAAATTTAAACGCTGTGCAATGCTGCAGTGCAGAGCATATATCTTTTAGTGATATTTGCCATAAATTTCGGGCATTTCCGTGGATTGGACATTGTCTTTTCATTTCTTTCTTTCTTTTTACTTTTTCTCCCCGTGATTTTAAGAAATTAAGCCCAAACATTTAATCACACTCTTAAACAAACTCAAAAGATCAGGAGTGATTTTGCGTTAACTGCCTTACCCAAAAGATCGTGATTCCAGAACATATTTTTTGGATCATTCTTTGTTTTCTTGTCCTGTATGATATCCAAGAAAGAAGAAAAAGCTTTCAATAATATTAGATATTGTACTTTGATAGATATTCTCGAATAGGTGCGTGGTCGTATTTTATTTCCCATAAATCCCCTTTTTTCACTTTTTGCCTTTTTCCTATTCTTATTTGGGGAGCATTTTGGCGCTTTATTTGTCGTATTTTTTCAGTTTTATTTCCAAAGTTTTCTTTTTCATCTAGATGTCCACAATTTTTTGACATTTTTGTCTAAAACATTTTTGACATTACGAACGTTAATTACACACATCTTAGAACTACACTAGCGTTATAATTAAGTATTCGTATTTGTAATTATTAGCTTCTTCTTTTTTCCCTCCCTATTGACATTTCAATCATATTCTATGGAAGAAGTAACTTAACTTGTTACTTCTTTGAAGCAACCAGAAGAACAAACATGAATCGAAGCGCAACGTTTACCACTCTCCATCTGCAAGTTAAATGATATGACGAAAGAGGTGCATCCGGAATGAAAGTTTCTTATGACCTTGAAGGTTATAAGAAATTCCAAGGTTCTAGAAACTTGGGTATTTTCATGAAAAGCCCTTTTTTTTTTGTAAGAAATGCATTAAAAATAATGTTTGATTTTAAATGTTGACGGTTTCGCATAAATCTTTAGATTTATATATAATGAAAAACAAATTGTTTGACTTGCCATGTAAAATGAAAATAAAAAACAGGACTCCTTTAATATACAATAAAATATACAAATAATGAAATGTATTAAAGAAAAATCTTAAATAGTAGAATTTGTTGGAAACGGAACCAAAGAACAAGCCAAGAAACAGTCTGAACGGAAACATTTGAGAAAAAAGAGAGAGGACATAGGAGGGCAGAGGTTAGAGAAGAAGGTGATGATGAAAAGACTGTAGATCATTGTTTCTTAAAACCGTAGAAAAAAATCGGTACATTATAAACTTCATATTATTTAATGACAATTCATTTTGATTTCATCTCATACTGCAATTTGGTTGAGATGCATTGCTATTCGTTTCCATTATCATACTTCTTTGAAGAGCATTTCCAGTTTTTTATATTTTTATTAATTGCTAAACTGGAGAAACTCTTACCCATATTCGTTCATAGTGCTGAAAGAGATTTGGCGAAGAAGTATATGCAGTACACATATGTTTACTGCATATATTGGAGTGTTTGGGGCAAAAAGTTACAGCATTTAATTATGTTACTGACAAGAGAGAATATTCTAGAATAGACCAATCCTAGTTTCATTTATAATAACCAATACCTCTCTCATTGTGAGCCGTACGAGAGAATAGTTTTCTTTTGGTCAATTAATATTTGCATTGGTATTTAAAAAAAATGCGGTTTGTAATAACTGGTGCATGAAAAAAAAAAACGAAATATGTGAAAAAATGTTTGCAGCATAAGAAAAACCAATGGTAACCTTTAAGAAAACTTAATCCGAAATAGTTGAAATAATTTTTAATAATCTTCAAATATAATATCACAATATTTAATTTGATTGTTTAGCAAATAAATACAAATATAATATTAAAAAGTAATTGATAATTAAGAATATTTTATGATAATAGTTTATAATATTATACAATATTGCATTAGTAAATTCAATAATTGTAACATTATTAACTCTTTTCATTCGTTAGTTTATACACCAGAATTATAGTTGCACATTAATAAAATAAGTATTAATGTTCACGTCATTGTATGGATAGAGATTATTTAGTACTATTGTCTATTTTTATTAGCAAAACGCAAGAAATTTTAGCCCAAGCTGAGAAGGCTAACTCCGAGATAAATCTTGTTATCCTTATCAGAAAGAATGTCATAGATTTATTATCTTTTGGTTGAATAGCAAAAATATTAGGAATATTTCAGAACCTTTGGTGTTGGCATATATTTCAGAACAGGCTAGTATTATCACATTCTACAAATTTGTTTGATAGTTAATATTATATTAGTTCCATAATTGAATTGTCACTTTATTGTGTAATTATGTATTCAGAAATGAAGATGAATTATTGATTCTGTTTTCAGTAATATATAAATTGTTTAACATTATCATAATGTGATATTCAGTTGATGATAGCAGAAAAAGTTATTGACGTAATTGTTACTATGGTAATTTTACGCAACTAGTGGCATAATGTAGCAATATATTAACGATTTTACCAACAATTAGCACTGCTTATATTTCTGGCATAGGAAAAGTCTGTTTTTAATGACTAAGAATGATACAACTAATTCAGATAATGCGAGAACGTCATTATTCAACTTTTGTTCTGCCTATGCATAAAATTGATCCAGGGGGCGGTAGTTTGCAATTAATCGTTTGATCAGAATCATTTAGAAAACATGTGAGGGGATATATTGAAAAAATACTCACAGGCTGAAGTTATACAATTTTGAAAACAATTATAAAATCCTCAAAATGGCGCCTTTAATTGAAATTCAGAACATTTTAAGTACCGGATTGCTTCAATAATGCAATAGTGCATGTGTACACGTTGTTGCGAATTACAAAGTTATATTTTATAGCCTAATAGGTAAAACGTAAACATGCTTTTTCCCCCTTCTTTTACCGCATCTGTGGAGAATTAACACACACACACACACACACACAAACACACACACACACACACAAACACATATAAGTCCGCACCTGTTACTTTCTGCGTCAAATTTTGTCCCACAACTTTGTGAGATTGTAGAAAATGCCGCAGTAAGAACCGAAAGTATACTTTGCCTTGGTTACGTGTAGGAGGCACACACTTCGTAAGAAGGAGATGGGACGGCAACACAGCTGAGCTTGCATTGGAGGACACGTGGAGTGCCGCAGGCAGAGCAGCTTCGGTTGCAGCTCTATGCGTCCATATTACATTGTGACGTGTGCTTCATGTTCCCTCGCCACACTGAATTCACGAGACTTGGCGAGAAAAATTCATGTCCTCCAGGTTTGATATCTTCTGAACCTGTTAAACCCATGCTGCAAAAGAATGTATATACTTACTGCTAGTCTTAATCCGTTCTTCTGTTCTCAAACATATCTAAACACAGGTTGTTTGTTTACTCGTAATCCGTAACTCCCTAATTACTGATTAAGTGAGAATATTGTCTTTCCAGTTATTTAGATATAATAAGATGCCCCATTTTATATATCTGAAAATGTAACAATATGCATGTTAAACAAAAGAAGTCTAGATCTAATCTTATTCCGTTTACGTCATTGTATTGAATATTGAAGAAAGTTCCACAAACCTTTTTATAGTATGTATAGAGTGATTCAAGGAATTGCTGATCGCTCACCCGACACTCACCTTATGGCGAAGCTCGCTGCTAATCTATGATAATGGTTGTCGTTACGTAGCGGCAATGCAAGTAACAAAAATGGTGATTAAATACTCGTGAAGTAAAAGTATTTGATAAAGTGCCTACTTACCAGTTTCAGGAAAGGAGGTGGCGGAACTGCCAGAAGCCCTCCTTGTGAAACCTCTGTATAAAGTCACCCATCACTGCAACTGGACTCCACCACAGCCCATAAGGTCAATATTTCCGTGAAGGAAATTAGGAAGTGTTCAAAGCACACTTTAGGAACTCAGACCTAGCTGCTGTGATTTTCATCTATGGTTTAATTAAAAAGCGATCAGGAAATTGGCCCATTACAGCTAGTGAGAAGAACAGTTTTATAAGAGTGTCAGAAATTTGTGGAAAACAAAGAAGGGGAAAATACCGATAGTTTCAGCATCTCCTTTCCTCCTATACGAAACCGTGATCATAATCGTCGCGTTCGCCCATAACGAAAGTTCCGCGCTCGAAGTCAGCGATACCTATAATTTCAGTCTGATAGTCAACTGAGGTTAACGATATATTGTAAGTTCTACAGAACACTAGGTATTGTAATCCTACTGATGAAAATTCAAGCTGCAAACTGTGCGTTTCCCAAATTGAACATAATCTTCTCCGTAAGACTTAGGAAAGCGCATGTGATATTATAAGTTGCCCAAAGATATCTACAAACCGTATAGATTGTCACAATGAATAAATTAGGTATATCTTTGTAGAACAACAATTTCAATTAAAATTTTTATTTTGTGTTATTCCTTTAGCCTTTTAGTAGCAGGAAATTTGTCTGTGCGAGTTTCTGTCTATTTCTGTAGTAATTTCAGGAAAGTGGAACTAACTGATCTCATAAACTACCGTAGAAAATATAGAATCCGATCCAAAATATGTTCTGACTACCTAAAGGTCCTAATTACATGCAAAAGTCACCTTCTTATACTTCAGATAAGTTTCAGAAATGTGTAGAATAACTTAGTAATTCAATTCGTGTCATTTTCTATTCTAATCAAACCATTGAGAAAAATTTAAATAAAAATAAGTATGTAAAAATGTGTATTTTTGGCTCTTGTACACGGAATGACTTGTACTTCTTTTATAATTCTTATAAGAATTGGTGAGTTTTGTTATCTTCATATTTATATTTTAATATGACATAACAAATTGTTCCAACCTGTTATGGGCACAAGTAAATATATGTAAATAGACAAACAAAGTGCATCAACTTGTATTTGCTATAGGGCATTTCAGTATAATATGAGACAGCTGTCTTCCGTGATTTGAAATCCTGTCGTCCAGTTTAGAGGTATGGTTTCTCTCATCTACTGCAGCTCTAGAAAGGCTCTAGTTTCCTCGAACGGATTTTAGCCATAGACAACTGATGGAACTTCCTGCGTTAGGCTTGCCCCTAGCAGGATGTGATATAATTATGTTATAAAATAAGTTGTCCCGGAAATAGGCACGTCGGTGGTTGATGTTTCTGTATCCTTGTATATCCTGTCTCTGACTGATGTTTCTTGAGGCCTTTAACACCAGACTGTCGCATCATTTCTGCTGGCTTTGAAAACCTGGGCTAGTTGGAGGATCTCTCTGTCCATACGGTTCCGAGATGACAAATATTAAACGTCAGATAACGTGGACTTTACAACATATGTATGGTGAAAGCTTTTAAGACATGATAACCACTTCTTTGTGAGATGCATGGCATGAATTAATGATGGGGGAAATGAGCCCGTAGTGGGGCATGGAGCGGAGAGAGGCATCAAGCATAAGGGGAGAAAAAATGTTTCTCTCCAGACTGTTGTCTCTCGCGCATTGTTGCCATTGTCAGACACAACCGTGATTTTGCGCTTAATACATAAAGCATATCCTTGGAAGGTAAATTTAGTATGGAGGTTTTGAAAAAAGTAAGGTGTATGAAAACAAATCATATTCGTGATATAGAATTTTCCATATACATTCCACGTAGAGAATATAATGTGAAAAAATTAGCATAAAAATAAAAGTTAATAGACTTTGAAACACAATATTAATTCTCAAAATGAAATGAAAAACAAACCAGCGGAAAAAGATTTTTATCTAGTGTGCAATGTTAATGCAAGCACAGGAATTGAAAGGGGAATGTTTAGATTAAAACATTTATTAATAAGGCATACATCTTTGCTATAGATCAGGAGGCTGCTTTACCAGAGCTTCTAGCGGCCAGGTCTGCCAAACTTCGATAGACGCGATCACAAGGGAAGGAAATGTTAATAATGGAAGGGTAATCCACATAAATGTGTACCTACCTGTTTATTCGTCAATAACTTTGGAACAAAGTGAAATAAACTTCTCATTTTCGGGAAAATCGTAGCTTGGCAGTAACCACATGAGCTCAACACAGTAGGGACAACTTGTATAGGTATGTTTGGTGTTCCTGCTCCTAAAATCCGACATGGCAATGAATCCATTAGATGTCACTTTATCACTGTGTTTAGCAATCAGTTGTAAATGTGGAAGTTAGAGATTCCTCAATTAAAACTCTAACTTTAATGAATTTTTTTTCAAATATGTATAGAATTTGCTTATTTCATTTAAAAGATTATTATAAATGCAACTACATTCATTATGATGGATAAATATTGGTTCTTATTTTCAGATTTGAATGTTTATAATGGTTTCTGAATGATGGCCAAGCAAATTAAAGCCTTATTGTTATTTTTTTCTCTCTTAAATTCCTACTTTATGTTTAACTGAGTAAGTATAACGTTTTTTATTATAGTGTTTCCGATAAAATAAATAGATTAAAGGACTGGCGAGCGTAGCTTAGTTTTATAATTACCGTAAATGACAAATTTCTGAAAAGTGTACATTATGTTTTACGCACTTTACAGTAGGGGAAGGAGAGAAGAATATTATAAAAAGATATGAGTGGTGTTCTGCAAAATTACTGTATGAAATTAGCAATTATACAAGAGCAAATTTCACTGCCCAAACATTACTTCTATTTGTTAATTTTTCGGCATTCATCTTCTTGGCAGCATTTTAGCTCATATGAACAGCCTAACACAACCTGAAATAATAATAATAATAATAATAATAATAATAATAATAATAATAATAATAATAATGAGAAAGGATCAAGCAGTTTGTTTTAGTATCTGCGGCGGAGCACTTTTCAGTGTTTTTAAAATTTTCTAGTAATGAAAAGTATGAGCTGAAAACTTCTAGGGTCGTTTAGTCAAAATTATTCAGAGGAATTCAATTCAACACAAAAGTTGTATTATTTTGTAACATATACAAGAAAATTATCGCAGGATTTAATTCACAAGAGCAGACTGTTTAATTTATTAAAAATAGCAATAAATGGTCTCGGTTTGTATACAATGTTCCATCCCCTAATTTATGCAAAGTCATCTGTAGGAAAATATAGGTAGTAGAGTCAATTTCCTGATATGCACACTCAAAATTCTATCTCGGGAAATACCCAAGCCATTCCTACTATATATATATTGTGAGCACAGGTTTAGTGTTTTGTTAGTTTGTGAAACAAAATGGCGAGTGTAAGATTGTCGTTCGAAGAACGGAAGGCAATTTTGAAGTGGTACTTAGAAAATAGTTTGAAAATATTATCGAGGTACAAGGACAATGGCGGAACAAGTTTTGATCAGAGTCACAGACAGGTCTAACAATTGCGCGTATTCGGGACAATTACCAAGCCGATGGTACTGTTTACGATAAGCACAAAGGACGTTTTGGACGACCTGTAATAACAACTACTTCAGCCATCTCGGCAGCTGTGTTACAAAAATTTACACGCTCACCACAGAAGTATATAAAACAATGTTCACATGAAACCAGAGTTCGTCGATCAAGTGTACAGTGAATTTTGAAGAGGGCTAAGTGGAAGGTTTACATTCCAAGATGGGGCCTCAGCTCATTACTATCGAAGCACAATTGGATCAAACTCTACTCGGACGATGGGTTGGTAGAAGAGGTGTTGTCGAGTCTCCAGCATGGACCCGAGACCTCGACTTCTACCTCAGAGGGAACCTCCTTCTCTCTCTCTCTCTAATCGGGAAAAGCCAGCTGCATGAGTTACGAGAACAATTCGAAATGTCATCTGCTGCTATTACACTGGATGTTACAGAACGTGAAGCAGTTCGGCGGCATCAACAGTGTTTGGTTGCTGATGGTGGCCATTTTAAACACTTACATTAAACAACAATTTCCCGAAAATTGTAACCTTATTTCGTTTTGTCCAAAGTTATTGGCGAATCAAGAGTTTATACAGTTTTTGACTACTCTGTATACATATGCAAAAACAATGATTAGGCGTTTGTTAAATAAAAGGGTTTTATTTTGAGGCCTCTGGGTACCAAAATGCAAGAAGGTAATTTTAGATAATATAAAAGTTATTTTCTTTCTTTTTCCACTAAAAATTTTAAGTTGAAAGCACAGGCTGTTTGTATTATAAGCAAAACTGTCTTTTAATCAATCAAGTTGCTCTTACGCATGGCCATTAAAGTATATATTTTTGTATAGCAACAAGTCCATCTATAGTGATGACGGAATACAGTGTGTTCAAATAAAAGTGTGGCGTATTTTTTTTCCGCAGGCAGAGTTGGTGAAAATCAGCAAATAGGTTCACATAAACGTACTCATATATCCGTAAACAAATAATATGTTGAGGTACGACCCCGTTTTTAATACGGTCTTTCTAGCAAACATGATTTCTTGTATGTTGTAGGCTGTCTTTCTGTTTCGGCTTAATGCCCTTTCTTATTGGTTTTGTTTACCTGTACAATGCACTGATGTAAATAATTCACACATCATTCAATTGAGGCTGTAGGTATCAAGTAAAAGCCATCGTGTGTGGTTCGTTATCGATGGAGCACTACCACATTTTCTACACATCATGCGACAACATTTAACTCAGAACTTTAGTAGGCGGCGGATTGGTCAGGAAATCAACTACCACGATTGGATCACCTGATCTAAAACCTTTGGATTATTTGCCAACAGACAAGAGCACATATCGTCAAATCCGAGAGCAGCCAGGTGTATTTGTACTAGTACGTAATTCTCTGAGTCTTGGGCTGAAGGATGTGTACAATTTGTGTAGAACCTGCAATAACTGCTCAGCGGATAGTTGGAGGATAATAGACAGACCGCAATGTAGATATGATTTAGATCTGAAAATGTTATTACTACTTCGCACAAGCTCAATCTCTGTGAAAATATGCGACATTTATTGAAACACTCTGTATATACTTGTATTTAAAGTCACCTGAGATATCAATTACCTTCAATGAAAAATTATAATTCCTACGGTAACACTAGGAATATTTTTAAAATGTACTGAAAAGACTATAAAATGGCCATGTGTTACACATAATATTTGATTTAGCGTATATGTGGAGATATTCATATTGTGTAAAGGTAAGTACAAAATGTAAATTAATGGAACCATGTTAATGGTTAAATTTACAGTTCCAGCTATTATTGTCCTATACCCGTTTTGTACACTTTGAGCTGAAAATAATGAAAAGTTGTGCGGTATTATATTAATGTTATTTTTGTTACTAAAGATTTGCTAGCAATACCTAAAGCACTCTAATCCATTTAAGATATCTGTTATTGGAATGCCACAAACATAACATTTAATTAACAACCAAGTAACAATAGTTAGTTATTTGAATATTTAAATTAAATTATATTATTCATAGAACACTGAAAAATTAAGTAACAAGAGAAATGAAAATGATATATAAATCCATGGAAACAGAACAAAAGGGGAATATAAAAAGTAGAAAATAAATTTTAAGGAATTGTGACTGGTCTAAAAGGTAACACTGAGTAAGATGTAGGAATTAAAGGAAAGCATGTAAATATATTTGCTCTAAATGAAAAAATGAAACTGGGGAAAAATACGCCATAGATATAATAAAAAATGTGTTGGTAAACTGCAGACAGGTGTGTTGTCGCAACAGACTTGAGATTAATCCGCCGCTCTCAAAAAGAAATACCTCATTCTTTCACACAAAATCAACATGTTTTGTTGTAAGGACTTAGCGTCCTACAGGAATTATTGTCGGTGCGCAGAGGGATTTGTGCCCAAGTTTCGTCTCTTGTGATTATACATAATTCCCAGCTACTTACTGGTTGCTGTTACAGTCTGGATTTACTTCAAGGTTGAGTGTGCACGAAGCTACTGCAGTGAGTCGGAAAAGTCGGGCGAGTGAAGGGGATGAGTAGTACGGCGCGGAACAGATTTCAAACGTATTTCAAAGAATCCTTTTTCTATTATTTTGCTAAATTATACAATGTTTTAAGGCTTGTTGTTATTGCTCTTGAAGTAAACATATGGCAGTAATCTGTACAGCGAGTGCAACAAATTTTGTTTAATAGTATTTTTATTATTTTGCTTTAAAGACGGTTAACACAGACTACACCTGGGATGAAATGATAAATTGGAAAGGAATTTATGGGGGGGGGGGGTAAGTATTACATCTTACGGTGTTTGCCAACTTAAGGAGTCTTGGAGAAAACCCCAAAAAGAAAGGATGCTCCTGGTGGGATTCAACCAGCAGGTCTTTCGTTTACAAAATTCATGCCTTAGCAATCTCGGCCACCTCTTCTGGTGTGCGAAACTTAATTGTTAATTTAATAGAATGAAAATAATCAAACGCCAGAAACATGTAAGAAAGCAAATAATTTGTATTGTACAATATTTTCTAATATAAAATTTATTATTTAAATCAATGTATAGTGCATACACCATAAAAAATGATGATACCTTCTCACCTTTTTAGCTTTAATCATAGAAACCCATTTACTTGGTCTGTCAGTTAAACTAAAAATCACACATAAAATGATGATATATTTTTAGCTTTAATCACAGGAACCAATTTATTTGGTCTGTCAGTTATACTGAAAATCACATATAGGGTAATTTTTGCCAATAATTAACTGTGCATTATACATATACTATGCTATTTTTATGCAAATATTTTATATAGGTAAGCCATAAAAACTGTTTATTTTCCCTACTTTTACTTCACTATGAAAGTGCCATTATTTTCTGTTGGTAGTGAAAACGTTTTAATCTTGCGCAAAAAATAAATAAATAAATAAAAATAGAAGTAAATTTACATGGCTTTCTCATGCTAATCTTACAGCAAAAATGTGTTTAAACTTCTAATCATTTTGAAATTATCAAGCGAGTCTTTGCTTTACACAAAAAATATCATTTAGACAAAATTCACTAACGAATATCTTTAACGCTAGGAAAAATAGAACTCTGCACATACCTACCAACCTACCTACCGCCACGGGTGGCCGAGGTCGTTAAGGCGCGGACTCGTGAGCGGGAGGTCTAGGGGTTCGAATCCCGCCAGGACTCTTGAGGTTTTTCCAGGTTTTCCTCGGCCCTCATAAATGGCAAATGCCAGGGAGGTACCCTAAACTTAGGCCTGGAACGTTTTCTTCCTTAAAAAATCCTTTACCAATATATCATTTCATCTCATGTATCATCAGTGTTCACCGCCTGTGGTGCCTCAGTAGTATAAACTGGCGTTAAATACTATTAAAAACAATCTGCACATACCATCTACAATCTTGCCATGTTATCATAAAAGAGATCATTATAATAATTTCAAAGTAATCCACCTGTATTATATATGTAACAACTGTTTTATTTAGATCTGTTTTAGGAAATATCTTTGTAATAATACATCTGTCGAAGAATTTTAAACCGAACAATAATGCTATTAAATTGTAATATATTAGTATAAATATCTATTCTTAATAATAATGGGATACACAATAGTTTTAATAAATTGCTTTAATGTTATTATTGTAGTTGATGTAATTTGACCAGTACTGCATGCCTATATGTATTATTACATTTGTATGAATTGATAGAGTGGTAAATAAATAATGTTCTTCTCAGAATCTCTGCAGCAACAATACTCCGTAAATTCGTACCACGGTTATTTTTGAATTAAAGTAAACTTCGAATTCGACGAAAAACCTATACTGAGCTGGATATTAGAAACACACATAGCTTTCCGACTTCAGCTTTTTTGCTAAGGAAATATCCCGGGTAGATTATCAATTTCGTTCTTTGTCCTAATTGAGTGAAGCATGGAGGAATAAAAAGTATGATATCAGACTGTTGTCATCTTAATGTCACTTAAACTGAGCAGGTTTGGATAAGAACCCCTCAGCGGATGCACATAACAATGCAAAAGTGAAGCTGAACCGTTATGTTCGCACGTTATTTTCGGCCTCGGGCTGATAAACGATGTGTTGTGTAAGTTAGCAGGCCTGCTGACACACGTTCATTTACTAATGTTTAGAGGTACTGTGCTGCCAAACTGTTGCAGGGATCGTTGCTCCATGCAGACCTTGCTGTTTCCTCTCTTCCGCCCTAGTGCGACTCCGAAGGCAATTAAATGCATTTCATAGCCACCTGTGAGATTATTAGTTGCTGTCATTTCGCAAATTCCCCTTCGGTCTCTGCGTTGGATTGAAAATCATAACAACACTTTCATGATAGGTTCAATTTATTGTTCAACACTAGGGAAGGAAGGGAACACTTCTGTTTTGAGTTTTTCGGTTCTAATGAACGAATCTGAAGGCATTCAAGTGAAGAAATAAACCTATCTGTGTTTTTCTTACTGAGTGGCGGTAACGGTTGGAATTTTTATTCGAGAGGTACCAATTTCAAATACTGCGTTTGACAAACATGACTGAGGTTTTCGTAATATTCCGTAGTTTTTCTCGGTTCATTTTCAAAAAAAGAAGAATGACGGGTTAGTACTCCTCTTCCATGGATTTAATTCTCATTTTAACATCACTTCCAACCCTTTGTGTGTACCTGTATCCTTCTGTGTTTGTGATGACTTAGAGGCAACCCTGACTTTGAACTAACCACCCATTTAGTGGCTCTCTCAACTTGTGTCAAGAGATAATTAGCTCCCCGATAGCGACTGACCCGGCATTGACTTATAAGTCGTAATACCGGAGGAGGATAAAAGGTTAAAAAAGAATGGCTTATCTTGCATCAAGAGGCTGCCTGAGCTCTCACTCAGGTTTTTCGATTTTGCTTTAACTTACAGCTGTTGCCATATAATTTTATATTCTGTTCTGTCAATAATTAGTTTTCCTCGGTAATGTTCAATAATTTGTATTTTTGTCGTGGTGGTTATTTAATTTTTACCTATTTATTTTCTTCTGTTTTATTACATGTTTGTGGTTGCTTACTGTCTGTACCTATCATTTTTTACTGTAAACTAGCGTTCGAGGGTTAGTGCTGGGAATAAATTAGCCCTGTATTTACCTTAACGATTGTGGAAAATCCATAAAATTTCTTCAGCTTAGACGATCAAGATCTTACTGAATGTTTTTGGCGCTACAAAATGCTTAAAGTGCATATTTTGTTTGGTTTGGCTACATTAATAAGCAAGAATCTCGTTAAAGAAAAGCACATTTTAAAATATAATTTAGAAATTTTACTGAAGTTAACATTTTAGTTTACGTGTTTCATTTTATAACGTCACCCAACTGCTGCACACAATAGAAAGTTCTATTTACAAATTCAATTATTGCCATCTACCTATCCCCACTAACTTGAAAGAAATGGAAAAATATTTAAACACATGAAAAGTTAGTAAAATTCTGCTGCACACAATTAAAGTTCTATTTACAAATTCAATTATTGCCATCCACCTATCCCTACTAACTTGAAAGAAATGGAAAAATATTTAAACATATGAAAAGTTAATAAAATTAACTTTAATGAATTGGAATTTCTTGAAAAGTAAACTTATTAGGTGTACGTGAGATTGACGACATTGGCGTTGAATATTTCTCAATTTATTGATAAGAGTTATAATGCCGCCTCGTTGATTTGCTTATGAGATATATTTCTAGCGTTCCACCATACTGACAGTCATTGCCATTATATTATGAATATTCAGCTTATGAAGCAGGAAATAATTACCAATCAGCAGCGAAAACCTGAAAATAATCATACAAGTCGAACAGTGATGATTGGCTCTGGTTAAAATTCAACACAAGTGTGTCATATAGGAACAAAATTAACACTTAATATTTCTCTGTGCTTCAGATGTTCTTATAAAGCCACGATTTTAGTTTCTTAGTTCCTTATAATATTTTAAAGCAACAATTTTGTTTTCTGCAGAAGTAGTAAGAAAACATATAACGAAATTGAATTTAATCAAAATGGAATTTGACTTCTGTAATGGTAAAGCGCTCATTAGAATCGATTTCCCCCAGCGCAGCATGAGATATATTGATATTGTACGTCATTAGGTTTACCAGTGGTGTAGTTAAAATCTTCTGTTGCTTTTAGATTGGCCAGCGTTTTGCTTTGCGTGGCTACTGCCGCTTTGTCGTGGGCACATGCATCTAATCTTGAACTCTTCCTAGTATTCATCAGACCTAATGAGTGCATCTGCATTTTTGCAGAACTATTCAATGGCGTTATAACTAACAAAATGGTAATAGTAAAACAATTACAAGTGGTGGCAAAACGACAGATTACCATTAAATATAAAACATACCTAGTGACATATTTTTTATTTTATTTTTGTTAAAATATATTTTTAGCATATACATCCAGAACTTTGTATCATTATTTTTACTCCTTTCGTTGTATTTAAAGAATAATACTTCCTTAAATTTTTCAACGATATCGCGATTGGTTTAAAGGATTTTGGAACGTTTACAGATGCTGTCGCTAGGTCATAATAATAAATGAACATTTTTCCAACAGGCAACCTAAATGTCGAACAGGACTCTTATTTTAATTGACTTAACTTTTTTTCAGCTTTCTAAATCCTTTAAGAGATTAAGTTTCATGAAAAAAAATGTGTCGCTATATAAGCTAATATTAAAATAAATCATAGTTTTATAATTCTTCACGTAACTTCTTTCATTCTGCTACGCAATTTTCCCAGGTCATCACAGTAGGAAGAAAATAAACGCTTACCAACACTTACCCTCTGATAACGAAACTTAACCAACGTGCTTTCAAGCAAACTAGTTGAACCTGGAACAATTTTTTCTTGCCATCTCGCACCGTAATACAACTAGTTTGTTTTTGAAATGAAATTGATGAGATTTTGGTTAATGAAATTGTGAAATTTTGAAATTTGAAAACAGTGTTATTTTTAATAAATGTTTGTGTTTGAACTACTTTCTTATTTAAATCCTAGTCACTTTATGACTCGCAATTGCATTATATCAAGGAGGATATTTTTAGATTGTTGACCAATACAGTGGTATCAAATGGACATTCATCCGTGGGAGCGCGGTCTGCGTGGCAACTAGAAGCACGCTGTCTGCTGGCCGAGTTGCATGTATATAGCCGCTCAATTCAGCGCAGATTACAATTATAATAACCACTTATCTTTGTCATGGAAAATGCCCTTATGCTACTTCACATCTCTCACACCTTTAAGAAAGTTTGTATTCACACGCATTAGTTCTTATGAGACTACTGCAGGTTCTCTTCCATCAGTTCCTCCAAATTATGCGGGATATTCCAATATACTTTATTTTTTAATTCCCCCAAATGGAAATCGCATACCATAAGATCTGGGGATCGCGCTGGCCATAATTCCTTACTAATGACTGCGCTTAAAAATTATTCTGCGCTAAAACCAACGAAAGATAGCTGTGTGCCCTATAGTAGATTTTTGTTTAAAAAATGCATGCCTACATTCTATGTATTGTAATTCTTCGAAGAAAGAATGTAATTATGTTATCTCTGTGATTTGCACATTCGCGGTCTTTTCATAAAATATATATCCCTTAATTTTGCAAGTATTCACTGTACACCGTACACCAACATATTGACATGTATTAGCATTTCCTCTACAAGAGCGGGGTTATCTGCACTCCCGTACTCGATTCATTGAACCATGCTTAAAAAATCAAACATACATCAATAGTCATTCCTAACGTTTTGCAAATTCCAGTAGTAGAAATTCATTCTTCTTATATTATTATGTGGTTGCAATTCCAGAGAAATAGTTATTTTATACGGTTTTAATTTTAAAAGTTTGGTGGTATTCCAAGCCGAGGTTTGGAAACATTTTTTTTTTTTTTTAAATATGTTCTTTGCTTTCTCCAATTTAAAGTTTCTATAGCACAAAGTGCTTCACTTTTCCGTTTTTCTACGAGAACAGATTTCTTTTCCCTAAATATATTTTAAAAATTACGAACAGTACATCTGTAAAGGGGCATTTACATTTAGATTTAGAATGTATTGTAATACTTTTATTGTAATTATCTGCAGTCTTTCAAAAATATGTTTTTTCTTTTTTTGTTTGTTTGTTTTCTTGATAGATTTTAAAACCATGCACTTGTTAAACGAAGTACATGTATGCGTTTTATACCAAATGCACGATTTGTACAAATTTCACATTTCCATTTATTGTGTTTATATTTTTGTTTTCAAACTAATTCGTCAAAATTCTCCTCAAAAGTTTTCCTTTAAAATGTTTATGTTAATACGTTTTAGCGTTTTCAAGAGCCCTTGTTTGTGCGATTTATTATGCCCTATTTCTATTACCAGAAAGTTGACTCATTGGAAGTAGTTATAATCTGGTATTAACTGAACATTGAGAAGCAGCGAGGCCTAGTTAAGGCGAAAACTTACCTTCTGTAATAGGTATCGCAAAGTCCAGAACAGCAGCGCAGGAACAATTGATGGTGCTTGTTAAAGGAGCCATTGTATTTCTGTCTGAAGACCCCTTTTCAGATGGCTCCTTTGCAGCTCACCCGCATTGTATTCTTGTTATTGTCTTCGCCATAGTTGTCCCAAGCCAGTTAATTGAAATGTGATGCCAGCTCAAGGACTTGTTTAACGCCATCTTTGTTCTGACAGGATATTTACCTCTGAAGGCCATGGCCTTAGTTTTGCTCTGGTGATATATAGGGCTCTTGGTAACTCGTATATTAATGTCGTCGCAGTTTGTTTTTCTTTATTGCCTTGTCTGCAAGAATTTGAACGTAGCCTTATGAATTCTAGATCAGTGTGCGTTCTTTAATACCGATACCTGATTTTTGCTGTAAGAATATTAGTGAGAAAAATATTCTGCTCCAGCTGAGAATTATGATCCTGGAAAATAAATAAAGAAATAAATAAAATGTTTGTATGAAGGAAGAGTTTAATTATCAATTTATTGTGAATATTTCTATCACGTTTCTTGATACACCAGGGATTCTCCCTTCATGAATGTTGTCAGAAAGTAGGAACGTTCCAGCTAAAGATATACATTTGAAATAAATAAGTATATTTTAGATGAATTAATTAAAGGCATTGTAAGACATTACTATTAGGAGTTTGCTGTCTGCTAGATGCACCACATTAAAAGTGTATGGAACCATTATATTACAGTTAATCACAAAAACAACGGAAAATTACAGTAAGGTTCATCAACGCTTGAGATTGAACCTGAGCCTGTAGCCTTTTTGTTATTCCCTACTGTCCTGAAATAGCAAGACCGTCGGAGTTATACTCAAATAAGTTTCTTTTTCTGTAGAGTAAAACCTCACGACAAAAGTTTTGAGGTTGTCAATTTTGTTTTTTAAATTCAGGAATCTGAGAGGAACAAGTATAAATCAAATTAATCATTTCGATGATTCGTTTGCCTTTCTTCTATGAACAGTATGAATGAAATAAATGAACTGCAAGAACGATTCGGACATCTGAACTTTAAAATAACCCAAACTGCATACGTCTGCAACATTATTAAAAAAAATTGTTTTTCTCATTTCCAAATACGATGTCAATTACATACGAAGAACTTGAACCAGATGTAAAGCCTGAATGAGCTCATGTCCACGTACTGAAGGCATTCAGGTGATGAAACTAGATTCTTAACTAAAGGCATCTTTATTTAGTTTTCGAATAGACGTTGCAGAAAATGTTGTAGTGTAGCTAAAATATAATATAGCCTTTTTATAAAAATGAGCATATTTTTCTAAAAGGTCTCGCATGTGTACCTTAGTATCTAACGTAGTGGAATGAAGTGCTTCTCCAGCACGTTTCCGGCCAAGCTTTCATTGTGGCCACTTCCAGCTGGCAGACCAGGCACCTGCCGGCCCACTGTCAGCTGCTTTTTTCCATCACGTTTTAAAGGAACAAACCCAGCTTGAGTACACCTGCCGGGCACCTACCTGTGCCAGGTATACCAACAGCTTTTGATCACTGCTTACGGACAATAATAGTAGACTTTAAAAAAATTAAGTTTCTCTTTTTTATTTTTGTACACGTTATGTGTGTGTATTTTTTTGCGGCTACTTTTAAGGTTTTGCACTACTTTTTAATAATAATGAACATTTTCACTCAAAATAGTCAACGTAGCACATTAATTAAGCAACCGCTTTAATAGTTATATGAGTAGAACTCCTCAGTGTGGGAGTATATAAGACGAAGTTTGCATTTTAATGCATTGTTATAATTTTTGTGCAGTATTAATTGAGCAAGAAAAACTAGAAAGGTATATTTGTTGTAAATGTGTAGTATTTGATTCCTCACGAAGTAGAAGAATAATGGGAATACTAATTACACTCTTTATTGTTTACCTTACTGTTGGTAGTCTCCTGCTAAAGCAGCAAAATACATAGGTGTAAAAGATATATGCAAGGTCCTTGGCCCACTAATGTGCAAGAGGTTTCCCCGTCTGACTTAAATTAGCCATCCGTAGTTTATAATCCGCCTTATCTGGGTCTGAGCTTCTTCTTCTTCTTCTTCTTCTTCTTCTTCTTCTTCTTCTTCTTCTTCTTCTTCTTCTTTTTTAATGGAGGTTTCTTTGCTCATCGGTTTATAACATTGATTGATGATAAAATTATTTTATACATATATGTGGACATTTATGAAATTAGTAATTATGTGCAAACATTTTACTTTGTTTATATTTTATAAATTTCGTAAACTTTAAAGCGAATCCTTAGACATGAACTAAATAAAACGACCTTATCATAAATCCGGAAATATTGCAATCGACCATAATGGGACAACATCGATTGTTAAACATAACTAGTGCTCGTTAAACTTAATGAAACAAAAGTGCCAGTAACTCTTTTGTCAAGGATCTCGTATTTATTTTGATACTAATCTTAATTGGTAAATTCAGACATTTAAAAAAATATATATTCTTAATGTTTCATTCCTTGAAATGGCTTAAGAATTTTCTCAGGTTTAATTTGAAATAAAAACCAACGTTGATTATGTCGCATTTCCATTACTGCGATATTTCATTAACTGATATTACCCGCAATCTTCAGCGTGTTCACAATGTATGATTTCGCTACCTATGGAACCTTTGTAAATCAGATTTTATCGCTCCTGCTTTCGAATTGTTTATTCCGGCGTCAACTGGAATCTAGGAGGCAGTTGCACTCCCTCTATTTTCTACGTCGAATTTTATGCACTCAACTCGCGCTACTATTTTCAGTATTGTATGTTCTGAACACAATTTAAACAACCAATCGAATAACAATTTCATTTTTGCTATACCCTTATTTTTCTTCATCCTTTACAGTTTCTATTCGTCTCTGGAACTCTGTGCCGTCTCATATCAAGGACTTCGGTCACAACGATAATTTAGAATATTGTTTAATGATTATTTATTTTAAAAATGCAGCTCTTAATGAATATTACTGAAAATGTTATGCCAGAACTATATTGCATATATCTATGTAATTTTATGTACTTGTTCCTGGTGACGTGGAAAAGAGAACATTGCGGCCTTAACTTCGCCACGTAAAACATGTGTTGTTGTTGTTTTATTATTATTATTATTATTATTATTATTATATGGGGACGACAGCCAACATTTTGTGGAATGTAAGGGTGGAAAAATGGATTTTACTTCCTATGGAACGGAAGGTTTACTCTTTGCCGAGATAATGGAAGTTGAAGAGATGTTTATTGTGGACGAGCGACTAGAATGCTTTTCACACTCTCTGCTACGTCTTGCGATATCCCAAGATCATCTTCGCCCTCTTCAGAGGTACTTAAGTGGCTTTCCCAGGAAACTCTGAAGATTGCCTGGCTACCACGCAAGGAAAGAAACCGGTTGACTTTTCACATTTATCGGTATGCTTCTCGACTTTTGTAAACATTCCTCACGTCCCAAATTGATGGCAGGGAAAACACTCCTTATGCGTGAAAGAACAAAACTTTCGTAGAAATATTTCAGCATATTAAGTTTTAAGATGCCTATAACTGTGGTATTTGTTATTAGCGAACGCTTATTATGGGGACACATTAATTATTAAAGCTATCGTATATTTACCATGCATGGTTTTAAGATTTACACCCCCAAGTATTTCAACTTGGCGCTCAAGTTGAAATAGTATTCTGTTTTCACACAGATGCATAGTTAATTGATGGAATTTTGGGAAATAGCTATCAATAGACCAAAAGACATTTTAATTCTACATATTTCTAATGAGCCCATCCATAAGGCATTTTAACATAATTATCAACACTTACCAGTAACTTTATCTGTGCATTAAATATGATTTCTTTCTCTGCTATTGCATGATATTTTACAGCATTTTAAATTATAGGTCTAATCTTTAAATGAAATTTTGGGGTAATGCTTTTACGAAATGTGAATGTAAGACAATAAAGAAATATTGCATTAACACATTGGGCATCTTACACTTCTAGAAACATTTTTGGAGTGCCTATCTAGAACAGCTTATGAGATAAGGGTGTCTGTATAAAAGAAAATTAAAAACTGAGAAAGCGAGCGATAAATATTATGAATACAGAAATGTATCTAGTAGTGTCTTAAAACTACTCGTTGCATATTCCGTGCCTTCCAAGTATTATTTCAACCGTTTTGCAGCTCTTATCTGCGTACTGATCTCCTAAGACATTGTAGTCATAAGGTTTTTGGAATTTTTTGATACGATCCATATTTAGTTTTAGTTTTGCAATTTTGGAGTTGTGACTAATTGATATATCGCCATTGTTCTTTTACATATAACAGACATAGCAGCTTAACTGACCCTTACTTCTAATATTTTAAATGCCAACAAATGCTCTTTTTTTTTTTTTTTTTTTGTGTGTGTGTGTGTGTGTGTATCTTGCTCCATGCTATATTTGGCATCGTTCACATTGATATTTTGCCATGTGTGCACTTTCTGATATTATATACGTGTACAATATCTCTTTATGCCAATCATTAAATCTCATCATGCCAGTCATTACTTCAACAGTAAGCCCTTTCACTTACTCACTTCCGTTCAGACTAACATACCTCTTTTTATATTACATTTTTGAAGCTTCGATCTGCAGTAGTTCTAAACACTAGTAGTTTATAAGAGCAAAATGTGTTTGTGGCCTCATTACAGTTTATTTAAACATCAATTTAAGAAATTTAATACAATTTAAATCAAATTGTACATGGTGCTACATGATTTCAACAAAACAGATGTTTTGCTTTTTACCCCTAAATGCTCTTCCTACTCCCTTTAATGTTTATTATGTAGTGCAATGCCAATATTTCTGATGTATGCTGGTATAAATAATTATTGTTGCATTTGTGATAACAAAAGCGACACACCACTCACATTTGCAGAATATCACAATTACTTTCAATTACCCGCACTGATAAACGCTGTATGGTTCATTTATTAATTGTAGTGCCAAAATAAGGTCATCAAAACCACCGAAGGTACAAACTCTTTATTTTCTGATATTGGAAAAAATCCCTGACTTTGATTAATTTGTATCCGCTCAGCTATAATTGGTTGAAAGCGTGCATATTATCTTTAAACGCTTATTTATGCACAAGTTCAAAACTTATAAAAGTACACACAAACTAACATGTAGATGAAACAAAAATAAAGAAATTTCACTCCACATTGTTTATTGTACATTACAAATTTCCGTTTTTAATTCAAGTTTAACAAACTCGTGTAATATTTTTCACTTTTTCACTTATCTTTTTTGTTTACATATGTTAACATCAATTTACCTGTAATAAAAAAATCCATACACTGAAATTAATTAGCAAGATTTTCTGTACTTCTATAAGTGTGTAATTGAGTGTCTATAGTTTCATCTTACGAAAACGATTCGAGAGTAAATTATAAATAATCTGATCTCCTAATCACACTGTATAGTTCATAATGAAGTCTTAGTAGTGGAGGCTGCCGCAGGTTCAAATGCCATTTGAATCTGGTGATGTTTAATGATTAACATTTTATCGTTAACAAAGGAGATATCGGAAAACACCCATGAATCGTGTAGTAAGTAATTTTAAATTGAAAACGAACACACTGGAACCAACCATAGCGCATTCTTCTGTAGCACTGGGTTGCCACGAAGGGCCTAAATATTAAAATCCTCATTAACTTCTACTTCTGAATTGGCCAACATTTTCTATAACGACTCTCACATTAATTTGTTTTATTTACCTACACTCTTTAACATCTCAGGTCATCAGCGTCCCATTCAATTCAGGGCGTGAAACGACCGACAAATTTTGCTCAGAGGCCTCTTCTTTAAGGCTTGAGGTTCTTTTTCGTGCTGTAAATGTACGAAACGGGACCCACGGCATAACTTCCCTTCCGAAGGAAGCCATACTTAGGATTTTTACGCCCGAAAAAGTCCATCGATCCTGGCCGGGTTCGAGCCCGCGAACTTGCTTTAGAAGGCAAGTATGGTTACCACTACACCACCAGGACCGACAAACAAGTGAGTTATAACAAACGTCTTTCCTCATGCGATGGGAGTGGCTTATTTCCGTCATACCACTGAACACGATTACCTGCCGAGCCATCTTCGCAGAATTGGTGTCACGGTCTCACCGTGTGTGAACTCAGATATGTCTGGTTTACGTCTTAGCAACTGTACAGATTTGAGACCTGCCTCAAAATCTAGGCAAATCAAATGGTCATCAGTCTCTATTTTATTGCTTGAAGCCTAAGAGCTAATAGGCAACAAACACACTTTGCATGAATTTCTTGAAGTAGAAACGTGTATGAAATGTTTAATTTTAGCAAAGCACTAAACGCAAATGATTGGTTTTAAAAACTGCTTTGAAAGAATGCAGGATGTTTAAAAAATACGGGACACTAATTCATGAATATGTTCTTCATGCCTAGGCAATAACATTTGTTTACATAAATGTGTGTAAGGAAATACTGTTCTATGACATTTCTTTACAGTAATTTGAAATAATTATTAAAAATATCACCCTCCCCCGATACAGGCCCACTTCGATGTCTAAAGACAATCCTTAGAGATACCTCTTAAAAATACACGAGTTCTTGGTCGACATGCCAAAAGAATGTCACTTCATGCACGATGGTGAATCCACACGTTTCCTGTTTGGTAGATAGGTAGAGATGATCCATTTGCCCTGTTTCAATTGCAATGCAATATTCTCCAGATTTAAAACCATTGAGTTACTATTTCATTTCCGGTGCATGATGTGGAAATTATGCGCAGTCGAATTGTGTAGATTTGTAAAATGTGCAATATGTCAGTAATTTAGATATTCTTTGAAAATTTTCGTCATCATATATAATTATCAATTAAATAGCCTAATATGACACGCAACATAGTGGTACAAATAGGTACAGATTTTGGCACTATTCGCTTCCCGCCATGACGAGCCGGTCTTGGTCTCAGTGGATATGCAATATATAGCGGAGAGAGCAACGTTTGGACAGGTTTTCATTTCTACTGTCGATCAGGCATTATGCACACCTCTGCACAATTATGGTAGTACCGAGATATTAAATAACCAGTGTGCTTTATTCGTTCTTTCTAAGGTTACCAAATTTTGTAAAAGAAATGTAATATTTGACTTCTTTTTCTTATTTTATTGAATGTAATATTCTCCTGTATAATGAAAGACAGATTTCAAGGGCACATGCTAATTTTTAATACTTGCACATATAAATAATTAAGGAAATATGTGTATATCATAAAGTTCTTCATATTTTACTTGTATATAATATTTAAGCACACACCCTGTAAAGCCTTGTTCAAAATGCTTATGATAACGGTGCGTAACCGGAAATTTATTTTGTTGTCAGATAGTTGAAGCATCTTCTGTAATAGTGAGTGCAATATTAATTACTTATTATTGTAATTGGTAACGAAATAAGAAATCCGCGTTCTAACAATTCCGACCGAGCGGCATAATTTTCCTTCCGCATTAGTTTACGATGGCCAAACCAATATACAAGCGAAATGAAGATCTTATTGTATGTATGAGAAGTACATCTATTTTCACATATTTATCTAACAGAAATTCACAATATAATTATAACACACCATTTTTGTAAGACATTTTATCAAAATTATTTTTATTTTTTTCACCTCTGGCTTCTTCCTATCTTAAGTTTCTGAAACTGTATTTTTGTGAGCTAATTACTTACTATGTACATTACTTCACTACAACTATATGTTACTAGCTATTCGCGTACCGCACTTAAAAATCTACTAATTTCTAATCTAAAGTTATTTTATGGGATATAAACTAGCAGACGTATGAAAATTATTGTAAGGTTTAATTGAGACGTACAATAAATCATGTTTTTTTTTTTTTTTTCTGGACTGGATCGGCAGATGTGGAAGAAAATCTTCGACATTCCTACGCCCCAATAGGGCACCTCTGTGGCAGTTGGGGAGAAAACCGGGCGGCTTGGGTACACAGGTGGGGACTGCGCGGACGCAGGCGGGGTTTCCAGATAGAACAACCCCACGCTAGCAAAGCCTCTCTCCAAGGAGTTGGAGCCCCTCAGAACATTCGTTTTCATTCCGGACGCCGGGGCAGAAACCTTTACAAAGCTGAAGCCACCATCGCACCACGCCAGCCCACCTCCCTCTGGTACTTTCGAATCTGTAACAGAACCTATGAAATGAAATGTTATGAAATGGGAGAGCGGAAAATTCATGGAATTTTAATATTCGCTTAAGTGACCGGGAGAAACCTAGACAAACCCAAAATTGGGTCCAACGGTCTTCATCGTTATCACTTGAGAAATCCCGCTCAGATTCCTTTTTCAGAAACCGAATATTTGACAGCTTACAAACTTCAATTAGTCAGTATTATTTATAGAAAAGAAATTATTTAATGTTTAATTCATTGACAAATTTAACAGCTTACATGCAAGGAAAAAATATTTTAACTAGTTTGGTTCAGTAATTAAGATTTTTACTGTAAGGGGGAATATGAAATAATATTTCATTACATTCTAGTTCCTATAATGTTTTTAACAACTCATATCAACTTTCTAGATTAGATACTGAAGAGTTTAATTTACGTAACCTGGGGATTCGTGCTAGACTTTGAGGCTAGACCCCCCTTTTTTATAATAAAGCAGGATTACTTCTGATGCCCTTAAGCCCCACATTTTAATCCTCGAGTGTTACAAACTTTAAGACATTATAGCGAAGGGGAATGAATGCAATAGTATGGAAAAAGGAGAGAAGTTCTTTGCAAGTGAAAGCTGCAGCACCTGGACAGCTGGGTTACCTGCTCTGGTTCAGCTTGACTTACGCCAACGAATAGCCTTCGAACTCATCGTCGCTCCCCCTTTGTACACCAAAGTTGGGTTGAAAAACATCAACGCGACTTATAATAAGTGTTGCTCCTCAAGGGCTTGCGCATAGTCAACTGTGATGCACGGATGGAACGGAACATTCGGCTAAAGTACTCATATTAGTGAAGATGAAATTTATATTCAACGTTAAAAAACTTCATTTTTCTTCCAAGGCACCTGGGAGTGGTTTGGGATAATATATATTGCTTTTAATGTGTAATCTAGCTCCTTTTGTATTTCTGTTGTGGTTAAACCCTTCAAAACGAAGTACGTTATCACAGCTCGTATTTCAATCTTATCCATTTTGTAGGAAATGTTAGCACTAGGTTGTTTACGACAGTCGCAAACAAGTGGCTACACTTACGCGTCTTAAACTTTACAAAGCGCCATCTGAAGATGGTACTTACCAACTTTCATAGTAATTTGACATCTCTGACTCAGGCCAAAAACGTTTACATCACCCCTCTCACTAACTGAAAGGAGAGCATTTCTATTTTACTCTCGGAAAATAATATTTAAAATATAATTCCGGGAATGTTACAATCAGAAAAGGCTGAATATTCTCAACTGTATGTTTTCACAAGTCCGATGCGTATATATAGTGAGATATTCATCGTTGATTCACGTTGAGTTCTCGCTTCTCAGCAGTGGACTAAATTCTTGACATACTGTACTATCAAGATATATATGTAAACAGGACAGTCTTGTAGTTCTGCAATAAGATAAAGTTTAGAAAGTGTGTGTGAGTGTGTTAGCTTCTTTTTAAAATACCACAAGAAGCTAGGTATACGCGATTCCTTTGCATAAATGGGAAGTGTTGCGTAGTCAAAGTACAAAAAGTTTGTATCATAAGTAGAGATGGAACAATTTCTTCGAAAACAAGATATCAGCATAAGCCTGACGCGAGTGAGGGTACATGGCGTCAGAAGCAGGAGACTGCATGCCAGAAACCTGTTGTTACTAGGCAGAGTTATCTATGCTGTATGGTTGACGCTATAGCAACTTCGCGTTCACGGTAGAAAATGCCCCATCGATAATAAATAATAGGTACAACATTTAAAAAAAAAGAATATAGAGCAAATGTTGACACTTCGAAAACTCAAGAAATGGACATTGAGGCTTCATCTTATGTAAATAAGAGTTATCGCACACGCCCATTTAGTTTGACGGCACCTCTACGCACAGGGATTAACTGAACTTCATATGCCGTTAGTTTTTGCTTCTGGTATAGCGTTCGAAGCGCACGGAATTCACTGCAAACGTAACGAACAAAAACAAATTCGCCCTACAACAAAAACAAATTCGCCCTACTTTGAATCTAACTTTACCGAGTGTCGCCAACGCGGCCCGAAGTTGTAAGTTTTTGCATATACAAACTTATTTATAATGCCAGGCGTTTTAGACATTAATTAATACTATACATTTTTATTTGACAGAAATATATTTTATTTCTGTAAAATGAAGTTAGACTAAAAGAAGTGAAATATTGCGGTTCCTTTACCCTAAATTTTCATCATAAAGACTAAAATACCATCCCCAGAGCATGACCTTTAAAATACCGACACAAAATGTAGCCACAATAAAAGCAAATAAACTCGTTAGCCAAAATTCGCTGCGCTTGCTATCGTTCGATAAATGTGCACTCTGCGTAAAAGCTGGAAAGTAAAATAAAACAGTGAAAATTGTGAGCATAATTCAATGTAACTGTCTAGATAAATGTGAAGCCGTAAACCTCGCCGGTCCGAGTCTACATGCACCTTTTGAAGATTTGCTTGCATGAGTACTCAACTAGAAGCAATATTGTTACTTAGGGATGAAGGATAAGACGGTCACAAGGAGCTCCACGCGCGTGCTTCACCAGCCCGAGGCGGTACTTGACCCTCCGGCTCTAGAAAATCAGAGCATACTTCAAAACGTGCTTGGCTACAAGTGCCGGTTTCGTTTATAGCAAACAGGTTCATGTATGCTGTGCATCATGAGACTGTATGCTTAATGGTAAACCCTAAATACATTATTAATTCTTATTTTTAACCTATAACGCCCAAGTATAACAACCACGGTCTTCAAGGCAACGACTGAAATGAATTATTGACGACAGAGTTCATACCGGAGTTTTATTCACTTATCGTCTCCAAACTCTTACTTTTCGGGGAGAAAACACTCTCATTTAGACAGCTTACCCCAAAATGCATTCACATCCATTGTGAAGAAGCCACACTTCCTTTTATTTCAGTCTTGTGCCCACATGCATAGGAACAATCAGTGGAATAATGTAGGAATGTTTAAAATGAGCCGAATTCAAAGAACATCTCACTTATGTGGTAAATAATTCCACGGATGCTGGATAAACGCAGATACAGGGCCGCAGCAGTAGATTAGAATAGAAAAACAAATCCTTTGCAAACATACAATAAAATTTATTCGTAGTATATTAGTGTATTTAAACACACGCATTTAAACGTTTCGTTCCTATTGCTCTAGTTGTAACATTTCACGTTGTTTTCCCTTAAAGGCAGCAAGAGTTTATAT
This sequence comes from Metallyticus violacea, assembly GCA_030762175.1. NCBI lineage: Eukaryota > Metazoa > Arthropoda > Insecta > Mantodea > Metallyticidae > Metallyticus > Metallyticus violacea. Next base: position 293,963,195 of record CM060846.1, read on the forward strand.
ATATATAATTTTAAACTATTCTTCAACCTCTCTTTCGCATATTCTAACATCATTCCCCAAACAGTTCTTCTAATAAAACGTTCTTGTTACAAAGTGCTTCAGAAAAGGTCATACAAGTGTTTGGCACTCATATTGTCTTTTCATTAAAATCAAAAATTTACTTTTTCTTATCTATAATAAGAAGCACTTATCACCTGTAAAATTCGCTTCCCCTAAAATATTTTTCAGTTCTCGTACTTGAACACGCTTAAAGAAGTATACAGTTGTCATTTCTGGAGAAAATGAGTTCCCATGTATCAATTAATAGTATACAGTGAGTACCAAAAGTACCATTATCCCTTCTGAGCTATCGACAAACCTGCAAACTGTCATTTTAACAGTATGAGTGTGATGAGAGGATAGTATACGATAGTCCTTTAAATATGACGGACCATCATTTACTCCAGACACACCATCGGCACAGAATTATTCGCCTCCAACATGGCTCACGTAGTGGTTCCAAATGTATTTCGAATAGCTTGTTTAAGTTCCTCAGTTGTCTGATAACGGTTTTTGACAACTTCCTGTGTGATGTGCCCCCATTATCACAGGAAGCCAGATCTAGACCTAAGGATGGGTATTTCAAAGGAGCTGGTAAATGTGGCAATCCTCTTCCAACAATTTTGTTCCCAAATACATCATTGAGATATTTTCTTACACTTAATTGCAAAATGCGCTGGTGCCCCGTCCTGTTGGAATCTGATTTGACCAAAAAGTCCCAAACGTTCCCATTGCTATACAAGTCAGTTTCATAATATGGAGTAATAAGTAACTTGATTCACTGCGTTAATGTCACAGGGTGTTCAAAAATATGGATAAATAAGATGCTGAGCAGACATTGCATTACATATCAATGAGGTGAATTAATTCCAATTTCCTGAAAGAATGCGGATTATCATTACTCCAAAAATAGACGTTTCTATTTTATGCACTTTGGTAAATGGAGCATTCGTCTGAGAACATCACTTTTCCACGCACCGGAAGTGTGTGGAAAACATTGAGTAATCACGCACAGGCATCACGTCAGAGTTTCCAAATAATTATTACTTAACTCGTTAACAAATGAGAATCTGTAGACTTTTAAGGGTAAATCTTTATTCACATATGGTTTTAATGTCATCAGTGGAACATTCCGTTCCTGGGAACGCTTTTTCGGTGAACGTTCAAGTGATGTAGCAACATCGGCACAAGTTTCTGCTCATGTTGATGCTCTTCTAGAGCAGGGACCTCTCTTGAATGAAACCAGTTTTGAACCGAGTTTTCTTCCATTGTAAGATTGGCGGTTCGGCGGTGCAGCTCTGTTAAGCCTAATGCTAAAATAGTTTTATACATCCCTCAATGTTTTGCATATACTGCCGATCATAAATCCATGTACTTATGACGATTCCAGAGTATAATTTAACTTATCTGCCGTGTTTTCAGGAATCAATATGACCCGAAACATGAAATAACTTATACCACAGAGTTAAAGGGGGGTAATGGGAATTTTGACACACTCTTTAGACTTTTGAGTTTGACAACCGCAGTGTGCTGGGACGTTGTCATTGTTGATTTTACAGTAACTGCACGTGTTGTTAAAAGTTAGTGGTTTTTTTTTTTTTTTTTTTTTTTTTTTTTTTTTTTTTTTGTAAAATGGATTGCAAATTACCCACATAGGAAAATGTGTTATCAGGTTAATGCAGACTAGATAAAAGCATAGAATTGGTGACATACTCTTTAACAGCAATTTCCGACGGTCAAGTAATACCAAATTTAAAGATACTATTTAGGCAAACATGTTCTGTCATATACCTGCGATGCATTTATCCACCAAAGCTTTGGCGTGTAGTGAAAAATGAAGTTTTTCTCAGAAACCACGTGATGCAGCATTTGTTCTAGAACTTGTATACGAATCCATTATGCTCTGCCATCTGTGAATTAGGGCCCAAATGATATGCCTTTTTTTTTTATGGAGAATGATGAGTAATGGTGACCTCGTAAAGAGTTGCATAATAAAAGATAAGGAAACTGTTGTTCTTCGTTTCAATTCTTGGGAAAGCAACCTTGTAGAACCACAAAAAATGCTCCTTTGCATTAAAGGACACTGAATTAATTTTGTAGCAGAGTTCCTAACAAACACTAATGATATCTAATGTTTCTTCAATGGGAATACTCCGCTTCTTATCCCAAACATTTCCTCGGCTGTACTGCAGTGTGATTTGTCTCTTGTTGTAAATATTTTGCTTTTGATTGTTACCTGTTTTGCATTTTTGATTGGATATTTTCTCTTTAAATTTTGAAGCTTCTATGTTTTTCAGTGTACTATTCTGATTAATTATCTATGGTATTTAAATCGTCGGTGACTGTGTAACAGCTTTTTTCTTGCGAAGGCGTCTCACTTCCGAAACTAACTGCAATTAAATTATAAACGTATGTACTCTAATTGATTACATTAGATTTCCCAATATCTCTATATATTTGTCTCTCATACATTTACATGTTTAATAGTGTAAAAATATGCCAATTTGCTTTTTAAATTTTCCTCTGCGATTTGCAATACAAAACGTGCTAATTTCGAATTTTACTTTTTTATTGAAAAGGTGAAGATATATATCTGATGTACTCGCCACAGAAAACTGTGTTAACATTGTTTTTTCTTTCTCAAATCAACAAGATATGCACTTTAAATTTAAAATTACATGTCTAAAATATTAACAGTTTAAAAGAAGGGAACAACGGCATTTGTTAAGCAGTATAGAAATTTCTTTGGAATATAATGCTTCTCTGTTCCGGGATTCCGGAGGAAGTTTTGAACAATTGCTGTATAAAGTGTACGCAGAACCTACTTCCTTATGCAAAGAGATTTGAATTTTACATGACCGTTACTCGGTGGTTACTTTTAGGAAGTTAATGTCGATGGTCGGTTGGTAGGGAGTGAATAGGCTTTGTCGAAATACAGAGAGGAGAAGAACACTTGGGACGTCAAGGCCAGGCGTGGCACACCGTATTTCCTTCAAAGATTCACGCCATTCTACGTATTTCTAAGGCCTTGTTCATGAACTTACGTACGGTGGCTATAAGAACAATGACTTGAGTTTTAACTAGGGCTGCACGGATCGAAATTTGAAGCCTGACTTATTTAGAGCTAATGGTGTTTAAAACTGTATCCTCAGTATAGTAGTCGTAGTGGTAGTGGTAGCAGTAGCAACAACAACAATAATAATAATAATAATAATAATAATAATAATAATAATAATAATAATAATAATAATAATAATAATAATAATTATTATTATTATTATTATTATTATTATTATTATTATTATTATTATAAATTTTAGCGTAACTATTGTAATAACTCTTATGGAAGATATTCTACAAGAAACATTTTATAATAATTTAAATAATGTTCAGATATCTTTTTGTGACCACAACTTAATCGTGAGATTACGAAAAATAAATACTTAAGTTGAGAGAAATAGTCCATATTAAAATCTTAACGTAACATTGGTCCTTTGGGATCCCCATGGCTTAAGTGGTATAGATTCTCCCGAAAGTGATGAATAGCGCTCTTATAGGAAATATAAAGCAGGAAAGCGTTCTAGGTCCTGAAACTACAAGTCGGCAGAATAGGTCAAAGTATTTAACTAAAATATTTAATATAAATATATTCCCCTTCCAATTTACACAATGAACCGATTTGAACATTATGAAACACGGAATAGCTCTACTGATATCTTTGATTTTCGATGAGTTATCTATTTTTTATAACTTTAAGGTTTATTTTAACACAACTTAATTGGGAATTTCTTAAGCTGTAAGTGCGAATTTAAATTTCCGTAAGGCTTTTGTTTACTTAGACGCTTCTATCTCAGCACCCAAAAGAGTTCCATGTGATACAGTTTTTCAACAAAATGAGTCAAATGCTCACTGAATATGTAAAACTTTTGTCAGCGGCTCTAAACTTCGTCTTTTCGTGTATTAAGAATATACAGTAAAACTGCTTTTAAAATACGCGTATAAACTCATAACCATATTTCTATTAAGGTAATGAACATTATGTGCTTTGGGTAATTTATATAATTATAAAATATTCAGGTTACACCTTCAGACTTCTAGGAACAAGCAGAGCAAAGGCACATTTCTCATTATTATGCAAATAGCTCTTCAATTGTTTTAATTTTAAAAATGTTCTTTCAAGCGTTGCTCTGTAATAATAGTTGAAATTGTGAAAGGGACGGCCAAATAATCTGCTCTTCAGTGTTGTTTTAATGCTATCAGAGAGTCGATCCTGATGGTATAGTGGTAACCGTACTTCCCTTCTAAACCCAAGGTCGCAGGTTCAAATCCGGCCAGAATCGATGGATTTTTCGGGCGTAAAAATCCTAAGTATGGCTTCCTTCGGAAGGGAAGTAAAGCCGTGATTACGGCACGGTAAAGAGCCTCAAAACCTGAAAGAAGAGGCCTCTGAGCAAAATTTGTCGGCCGTCTCACGCGCTGAATTGAATGGGACCCTGATGACCTGAGATGTTAAAGAGCCTCCGTAAATAAATCAAATCAACAAGCTATGAGAGCACATGTCTTCAGAGCTGAATTTTAACCTTAGTTATACATATAGTTTTATAGTGCCTTTACGCGCTTCTTACTTTAAATGTGGCATTTTGTGCATTTTAAGTTGTGCCTGGTCTCCTAAGAAGAGCTTTTTACATTCCTTTTAAAAGTAATATATATATATATATATATATATATATATGCTAGGAGAGGCTTTTAGTTCAGATACTTTTGGGATATTATTATGGCTCAGTGCATATTCAATTTCTGGTTGGAATAACTTGTCAGGATAAGGGCTATTTCCCGCTCTAAAAAACTCGTCTTTTGCCATTATTAATTAATTTCATTTATCTTGCAAATATTTGGCTACTAGCATGAAGTGTCCATACATTTACAAAAAATTAAAAAAAAAAAAAAAAAAAAAAAAAAACTCATTCGTTTTCAAGGCTTAATCCATCGCAATTGGTTGAGGCTTTTTAAAAATATATTTTTCTTATAAACTACGCAGCTTGCCATTAAACTTTCGACGCATTGCGCGTATTCATGATAGCCACGCGGAAATGATCTGTCTTCTATTTTGGTCGTTTGACGGGGCCTTTGGGACCCTTCATGTATGTGTGTTCGTCCAACTTCAATCCACTGATCTCGTATTCGTTTCGCTGTGGACACATTTCGCCCCCTCACGAGCACGAATTTCTCGAAATGACATCCTGCCCTCTCGGATGGATTCTCTCTTTATCAAATTCACACACTTACTGGCATTGTTGTCGTATTTTCGATTTGTCAGGAGTTTTAACGCGTCCCTTATGGACATGGCAATTTTAATGGCCAGCAGTGTATTAGCAATACAAATAGTCAGAGGAGTATTGCTTTTCGTCATGTAAAATGTGAAATTTCAAGGTAAACTTGGGATTTTGGGCTAAACATGTCTTCCTTCAGAACACTGATTAAGAAACATATGCAGTTAACAGTAAGTTAGTTACATTAAAGCTAAAGCTCGCAAGGCACTTGATTTGTTCTACATAAGCGTAATTCGGAAAGTTGGAAATTCCGCACAACGGGTCGTTAAATTGCATGAAATTAATTTGTTTGACATGTTATATGCATAATTATGAAAGAAGTTGAATAACTTGAAATAAAAATTGGTTAGGTAATGGAAAAACCCAGGGTTTGGTTAAAACGGGGCGATTAACCAGATTTCGGAGAATGCAGGTTTAAATGCTGTCGCTTGTTTACATTTTACAACCAGTGTTTTATTTTCAAAGGCTACTTGGATAAATACACTAATGGTCTTCGGGGTTTACAGTGCAAAGATGTTTTATTCGCCATCAATATCCTCTTTAATATCTAAGTAGTCACCATATGTCTTTAAGAACGTTTAACGACTAGTAAAGAAATTAAGAGATAGGTAGGATTGAATTTTGCGCCCGCAGGTTTAATGTGCTTCTGCAGTGCTTATGCATTACATTGATGGATCAGGTTACCTAGAAATTTATCCCGCACTTCTCCGGCATCATCATAACCCGATCTCCTGCGGGTGCAAGGCTCTTTCATTAAAAAACCTTACAGCCGTCTCTGAGGATTCATGCACGTAGTCTCAAACGAACACCCCCAATTACCAACAAGCTTTTCTGTAACACACGGTTAAGATTTGATGCACGGCAATAGTTGCAATAATGCTTGAGTCATCGCCAAAGAAGACAACGATCTTCCTCCGCGGTTCTTGATTACGCACAACGTATGATGGAGGCCACACCGCAACCCACACATGTTGCGTAAAAACGCCGCTCCTTAGCAACAGCAATGCAAGAAGCAAAATGGTCCGGATGTTCCAACCTTTCAGGATAAGGAGGATGTCCGGAACAAAAGTTCTTCAGCATAAAACAGTCCGATTAAAAAGCTATCGATCAGTGGTGTCTTGTCGTTGTCACATAATGTTTGAGGAACATCCGAAATTTAAGTCTCATTATTATTGGTTGTAAAATAAGTGACGCAAATTAAAACGATTGCAGTACCTACTGTTAATTTCTTTACTAACAATTTCACATTAAGATTTCTTTTAAACTGATGAATGGTGACTAAAATATGTTTTTGATGTACGCTATAAGCATTGCGTATATATTCGTTCTTCGATATCTTCCACATTACAAAAGCATTCCGAGCTGTTAAATATTATGATCTCTATATCGGTTTCTGGGTGTAGGTGAGAAGTCTTCCAGAACCGCACTTGATCATAGAAAGGTGGGGGTAAAGAATAAGTTTGTATCATCCATTGGTTTGGGCCTCGCTTTCAGACGCGGCAGTCGATGATTGCTTGAGAGATAGGGTGGCTAACTGAATATGGAAACATTAGCTGTCGAAATTGTTGTGGCCTGCTCGTTCGCTGTACTTAACGCCCTACTATTTAAAAGACAAGATGGTATAAATGAAATCTGTGAGCATTAGTTGAACCACCGAGAAATGATAGCCATCATTTCAACGTGTAAATCAAATTTTATTTACACGATACAACGCTTGTGTCACAGCAAATAGTGAGCAGTTGTAATGTTTTCTTTAAATGATATGACTTTTTAGACACGTACAAGTTTTAAATTGCCGAAATATTTAATGATAAAGCGCTGTCCGTCCATTCATTAAAGTAACTATTAGTTTCTCATGGTCTTTATAAGTGAGCCTAATACACCGAGATAGGTGAGCCGAGTATGACGCACACGTGAGTGCCTACTTTCAGGACCACTATGCGTAATCAAAGGCCCTAACACATGCATAGCACGATATAATCTTCACAATTTTTAGTTTATTCCCGGCTATTTTCCCTTAAGAGATAACTGTATATTTAGAAATTTATTTCTTGCGCAGATATCGAGAGGAAGCTGGTATTTTGTGTGCTCTTTGTGGAATTGCGTGGGTTTCCAAAGAATGAAAAATAACTTTACTGAACTAATTTGCTTCGTTGAGCATTTTTATTTATTGTCTGAGGCGTTGTAGGAAACTGTCACTATGGCTCGTCAACAACAATATTTACTACGTTTCAAAATAACATAATACAGTTTTACTAAAACTATTTCTCTTGTGTAACGTCATCAAATCGACCAATGAAACGAAACAAAATTTTGAATTTTGACCAATCACTGCCAGATATCGCAAGGAAATTATCGAAAAAATATTAAATCCGTTTTATCACGCGACGTGCATTGTCTCGTGGTCAGTGTAACCAAAAATCCATTATATAATTCCTGAGCACGCATCATTACCCACTTTTGCTAGCAGGCGGTGGGGAGCTATTGGTAGCAACAAAAGTACGGACAATGAACAATCATAACGCAAAATGCAGGGTTCTTCAAATAGACATTCATAAGTATAACTTATATAAGTGTATGTATATATATGTATATTCTGTGCGTGAATTTCAAATATATATTACGTTTATTCTTATTCTATTCACGAAATTGTCCTAAACTCGTATTTTGCTCTTCTCTATTGGCATTACTGACAATCGGCATTCTTCTGTCGCAAAATGGCGTGAAAAAGTTAAGTGCAAATATACAATTATTTCAATTTTGATAGACGAGTTGTACTTAATTTTTTATTTTATTCGTGAAATAGTTCTAATAAATATCACTCGAGGGTTTGAGTTTTCCAGACAACTTCACTCACTACGTTCGTGAATTTATCGGCTCAGAGTATTAAGTCTTGCTCAGCTATTTTGAAGTTGACTGCAGTCACACCAAAGGTGTTTTCTTCGGGGCGCCTGAACGTTCATTAGCTTTGGAAGCCAATGTTATAATCGGCTACATGGTATCATCTTGCCCATCAAGTTTCTCACACTATTCGCAAAAACAACGTTAGTTTTACTGTATAGAAAACAGAATTTAGATTATACAACCTCGACTATTCCACGTAGAGCTATTACCGTTCACATATTTACTTCCTTATGTGGAATAGATGAACATTTGCTGTTTTTGTGTCTGGAATCTTGCACGGAAGGATCTTATACAATGTTTTCAAATGGATGTTATTTGTGAGAGCGCAGCCCGTGTGGCGGCTGGAATTACTCTGTCTGCCGGCTCAGTCGTACACATAACCGCTCAATTCAAACTCATTTATTTTGCTCAAATAAAATAATCGCCTGTCTTTGTTAGATTGTGTTGAAAATGATTTCCTTGTGTCATAACCAATTTCTCACACATTTTAAGAAAGTTTGCATTCTTTTTTCTTGTGAAGTTACTGCAAGTTCTCTTCTATCAGTTCTTACAAATTACGCGGGCAATTTCCGATACACTTTGTTTTTCAAGTTCACCAATAAGCGAAACACGCATACGGTAAGATCTGGGAATCGCGCTGGCTAAAATCCCTTACTAATGACTCATCCTTAAAATTATTCTTAACTAAAGTTACCGAGAGATCAGCTGCATTCCCTATAGTTGACTCTTGTTGAAAAATGCATGTTTACATTCAATGTCTGATAATTATTCGGAGAATGGTGTGATTATATTATCTCTGTATCTCTGAATACTCACGGTATTTTCATAAAATATATGCACTATAATTCTGTAATCATTCACTGTGCACAAACCGTCAAGAGTGGCCGAGGTCGTTAAGGCGCGGACTCGTGAGCAGGAGGTCTGGGGTTCGAATCCCACCAGGATCGTTCTCCCTGACTGGGGTTTTTTCCAGGCTTTCCTCAGACCTCATAACTGGCAAATGCCGGGGAGGTACTCTAAACTTAGGCCTGGAATGCTTCCTTCCTTAAATCATTTCATCTCATGTATCATCAATGTCGACCGCCTGTGATGCCTCAGTAGTAAAAACGGGCGTTAAACACTACAAAAAAAAAAAAAAAAATACTGTGCACAATACACCATTTTTTTTGATCATGAATTTGGCATTTCGCGTACAAGAGGTTTTTTTCTGCACTCCAGTATCTATTGTTCTGTGTCGCTACATGTCCATATTAAATGAACAATACTTCGTCCTGAAAAAATTAAATGTGGTAAATAGTGTCATTTCTAACATTATTCAAAACGTATTTACAGAAATTTACTCACGTGGGTGCAATTCCTGAACAACAGTGATCTAATACGTGTTTTATATAAAAGCTTAGTGGCATTCCAAATCGAGGTTTGAAATGCCTGGTTTCCTATGCAAGCCTTTGCAGAAATTTGTTTTGCACTTCGTTTTAATCTTTCTGCAATTTCGGTAAACACAAGGCGGTTTATTTTCGGTTTCTTATTGAGAACATACCACGTTTCCTTAAATCTATTCACAAAAATACGAACAGTACATCTGTGAGGTGCATAAACACCGGGGAATCCTCTTATAAATCGCCACCTCACTTTTCTGCAAGTTTTTCACATAGGAATCACATATTAAAGTTATGATTTCTATTATGTACTGACTTTTTGGATTATAGCAGTGTCGATACACAAAGGTAAAAACACTTAATTTTAGAACTTATCACCGAAGTACGAACGACATAAAGACATCAGTCCAACCGCTAGACAGAAACGCTGAGAGACAGAAGAGCTGTTCGGTAGCCCATGCTGTCGATCTAGCTGGAGAAGTCTTATTTGGAAGCACTAAATTTTTGTGGTCTTGGGGATGATGGCTGAAATATTTTTTGTTGGTCGGATGAACCTTGGATCTTTGCATTTACCAAGGAAAACATGCTTAAGTTGTTCTTTTTTTCTCTCTCTGCCCTATATAGTTTACAAAGCATTTTAGAGAAGAAAATAAATATCTAAATTAGGTTCAAGGATCTTTCATTTCAAACTGTACCTGAAGGCAAAGTAAGGTATAAGAAATACATTCTGACTTACATCTAAACTTGGCTCCGACTGAAAGCCCTGGGGAAAGATTTAACAAACTAAAAGAGAAAGAATGGAAATTTTATTGAGCATTTCATCACTGTCTTAATGCAGCTTGAAAGCTGTTAAACGAAACTCAGTGAGCTGTGTTATTCATCTCATCACGTTTACTCTACAGTGACATTTTGAGGTTGTTCCTAATTAATAAACTTAAAGGAGAGCCGTGCATAGTGTCATTGTTAGCTTATTCAGCTTGACATTCATTAAAGCTGGTAGATGTGTTTGCAAGTTTAGCTAGCTAAATCCTTCAACTGTTACTAAGCTTAAAGCCAAAGTTTATTGGGATTACAATGTCTCTCCCAGGCGCACGATTCTGATCTCTCTTCACTGAAAAGTGTTGTCCTCAAACTGTCTAATGCTATCAAAACCGAGCGAACTCCTGACAGCATTGACAGCTCTTGCAGTCGTAGTTTGCACTTTTAAAGGAAAACATCACGGATGAAGTACAGTTTAGGGTAGATGAGGAGGCAGTACGAACTACATCTGAAATAAAGCGACAGTTTGGTTGGCTATTAACAAAGTTACCCAAGGCAGGCGTCACATCACAGCATATTAGTAGAGTCAAGTCTACCACATCAGTCATGAAGTTTCATTCTGAGCAACAAGTGAAAAATCAGCTTCAGCCAGAGACAATTTTTCCTGCTGAGTTAATTACGGTTAATATTTCTGAAATCTGAAAATACTAATACCCTTTTCCATCTCCATTTATTACTAACTCCATCATTTGTATCACCCTGCATATTTTTTTTAGAACCTAATTGATTTTAACAATTTCTTATTATTATAGAAATAGTCAAACATGTATTTCCATATAAAATGTCTAAAAGCGGATTTAACTAAAGAATCACAGAATCGATGGTAAATCCGTTTCTTTACTTTATCCACTGTGAAAAGGGTTTTCAGCACTACCAGGGTCTGGTGTAGCAAAAATAAAATGAGCAATCTTCAAAATTTCTGCAATTCGTTCTAAATGTGATATAGTTACACCACTTTTCTTGACTTTCCCATCATAAGAAGGGACAAATTTCCTCAAATTGGAAAACTGATCATGATATTTACTGTCAACAATTTGTACACCTCGCTACCAAATATCACTAGTATGGCGTCTTATCATGAAACTGAGAACATCGAAGATCAGTTCGTTTGCTAATTCACCTGTTAGTATAACCAAAGTGTGCACTCTTCATCAATCCATATTGCCAACACTGAGCACAGAAAAAAGAATGATCAATATCACTTTTAATACGTACGAATCAAAAATAATAAATTTTATAATGCTAACAAATAGGAGATTTCTAAAAATGTAGACGAACGGTTATTTTTATTATTAAAAAGTCGGTATGTCCGCAAAAATACTGAAGGTTGGTAACCCTAGACTTTATACATTTGCAAGTAGTTGCGTTTATTATGTTATAACAATGCAACGGAGAGCAAAAAAGTCGGTTAATTCTATAGCGAGGTTATTTGAGTTGCATGTTGCTTAAGCGGAACTACTAACTGCTTGCTGCAACCGGCGCAGCGGGAAAAGGGAGATGAATTCGTTGCGCGTAAAGTTAGTACAATAAGTATTTATGTTTTTACTGAAGGCATAAAATGGTGTATTTAAAATTGATAATAAGCAATAACCAAATGATACCTCTCGGCATCTGCGTAAGAAAACTTGATACGCCTTTCTTGATATTGAGAGACGCTGTTTCTTTTAACTTTTTAACAAAATGGCGGACCGTTTCTATACCTGGAGCATGATTACCGTTATATTTTCTTGTGAATCGCCTCATTCTTCTCTGCAAGAATCCTGTTTAGCATATGTATCGTACTTAAAAACTTGTTCTTTAATGCTATTTATGTAGTGACGTAACAAAGGAAGAACAATTAGTACACGGAAAGTACCGGGTACACACGAACACACAACCACTTGCTAACAAATAATGTACAAACTGTTATCTGCACACTCATTTTATGATATTTAGATTGGTTTCTGCTAGTAAGCAGCCGCGCTCTCCCGGCCATTAACGCTAATGAACTCACTGTATACCTTGTATTAAGAATATAGCTGTGTTACTTCCTATTTTCTCTTTTCAGAAAAAAAAAAGCAAGAACGGAAAATCTTTTCCCCTTTCATGTAGAAGAAGAAAAAAGTAGACAAAATTTTCGCTATTTCTTTTCTTTAAAATGACGACAATATCCTCTGTTACTGTTTATATATTAGCAAGGCCTTCGACTCAATCAAATATACAAGTATATTTCACGCTCTGGCAGCTCAAGGAATAGAGGCAAAATACATTCGCATCCTACACAAAATCTATAGTCAAAGTTTCGCGAAAGTAAAAATAGAAGAAGCACCAAGGCGATCCAATCTGTCCCAAACTCTTCATCTGTGTAAAGGAACATATATTCTTGAAAATGAACTGGCATAATAAATTCAGAATCAACATAAACGGCAGTAGACTAACAAATCTAAGTTTTGCCGACAATGTGGTCTTATTCGCCAAAACACCGAAAGTACTACAAACCTTGCTGGAACAATTATACGAGCATAGCAAAAATGCGGGGCTGTCACTGAACAAACTAAAGACACACTTAATTAAACGGACCTCAAACCCCGATAAAATTAGATGTAACAGTCCTCACATATGTGAGAGAATATACATACCTAGGAAAACATATTTCCTTCCATGATAAAATGGAAAAAGAAATACAAAGAAGGGTCTTATTAACCTGGAGAGCATTTTGGGCCCTTAAGTTTATATTGTTAGACCAAACACTAACTAAGAAAATCAGATTGCAGATATTTGACGTCCAGTTTGTTAGTAAGTATTTACTGTGTAGTACCCCACTGCATACCTTTGAGACTCTCTCCAGTATTTCAATAAATAACAAAAGCATAAAGCTAGGCGTGTTCTGACACCGCTGTGTGATTCGTTGCGGATTAGCGAGTTGTGTTTCACAACGACTAACCTAAGATAAGACAAAGATGTTTGAACTGTTTGCAACTTAATAACGGTTTTTGTGAATGTTTGACATTCTATAATGCGTAATATATATATATATATATATATATATATATATATATATATATATTATAATTGTTATACTCTTTAATCTAAAGTTTGTGCTTAACTTACTCTCTTACCTTTGTTGTCAAGGAGATTTTGTTATACAGTGAAACCTAACAATTTTGGGACCTGAATAACCCGTAATCCTGCCCATTTCGGAAAATGTTGGTGCTACCGGCGAAAGCCATGTCTTATATGCCATTTTTTTCCCGGATAAAATTGAAACTGTTGAACTCAGAAACTGAAATAGTTTATCACCGTTTATAACGAAATCAGCATACTCTTTGACGTAAACTATTTCGAGAAAGCGTGTAGTTTCATGAAAACAATATTTGTGAGTGACTCATAAAAAATAGGAATATTTTTGGGCAGTCTGCGAGGGTGCCTTGGGTTTTTTGGTCAATAGTTTTATTGCCCTATTGACTAGCTGGAGTGAGTTTTCGTACATCACACCCAACAATCCATCTTGCAAGTGTTTAAGCAGAACACAAAATCACGATTTTCGAGATCATGTCACGTAAAAATGCAAGGAAAAGACAGATTTGAAAATTCGGGGTCACGCTGGGATTCGAACTGTGAATCTTGAGCCCTCTGTACTGACGCACTAATCAACTAATCTATCGTGCCCTCCTCCAAGCACGAAACGATTCATAGTTCCGTGATTGTAGAAAAATTCGGGTGTATGAAAAATAAGCAAAGATCACATTATAAGAGGCTTGTGGACAAAAATGGAGATATGGGGGGAGAAAAAAAAAACCGGGAAACCACAGGCTATGAAGAAAAGAGCGAACTGCTATTGGAATGGTTTGCTGAAGCCCATTCGAAGAATATTGTTGAGGGCCAAACTCTCAAACTGACAGAAAAGTAAATAGACCGGCGTTCATAGCTTCTAATGAATAGCTAGGAAGCTTCGGAAACAGACCAACATTGTCTACAGTAAGATGTGTGGAGAAGCGTCTTGTGTTAACAGATATCTCGTTTTCATGCGCAGGAAAAACTGAAAACCCTATATTTAAAGAATTTCAACCAATAATATATAATAGGAACAATAAGGTTCGTTTTTATGGCCATTTCTATAAAATCACTGTCTTTGCGTGGAGAAACATTGTAGCTACAAGATGCCGAAAGAACGCCTCATCGTCGTTATTTGCTTTTAAGATACTGCAGGTGTTGATTTTGTTCATTTTAACTGCATACATGAATAACATGTAAACCTGTCGGGGGGATGTTGGGCCAAGTCGTTTCCATCTCCAGTTGAAATTAAGATATTTGCAATTTTTTCTTAAATATAGCACAAGTTAAAACTAGAACATTAAGGTGCCCAAACCCTGAAAACGTTGTAGAAGCATTTCTGAGCACAAAGTTCTGGATTTCTTGAAGCTCCTAGTCTAGGCGAGGATGTCCCAGTGATGATCAATTAACAAGGGAACCGTTTCAGGCGAACAGACCGATATCAGTGAAACTTGATAGAAATATTAATTAAGTCATACTGAAATATTATTTTGTCTCCAAATAACGTATACGTATAAAAAATTGTAATTTGTTTGCAATCTCGTCTTGACACCCGCCCTGCGGCTCGACCTCTAAAACTTCTCACACATGGGTCTGTAACATCAGTCTCGTCACCTCAAACACCGAAGAGGAATCCAATAGTTTCTTGTTTAACACTGAAGTATATTTAATTTATAACACATTTATATAATTATCGATGGTCTGAATCTCATGCTAAGTAAACTGTAGTATCAACTTCATTACAAAGATATAAAAATATTTGAATGCTACTTTTTCAAAAATGTGTGTATATGTTTTTAGTCATTTTTCACCTGAAGAGTCGGCCCGGGTGGTCTAGTGGTAACCATACTTGCCGCGTAGACCTAAGATTGTGGGTTCAATAGCGACCCGGGTCAATGAAAATTTTCTGAGCAAAATTTATCTCACGCCCTGAAATGAATGGGGCACTGATGACCTGAGATATTAAAGAGCTTTCGTAGATAAACCAAATAATTCCCCTGAAGTTCTATATATGCATGTTTCTGCATCATAGCTCTGCAAGATATCTAGTATTTCATACATCTTAGTTCTATAATCTTCACTCTCTCCCATAGCATTAGTATCACTATAGTGAGCCTAAAATGTGTAAACATTTCCATTATTGAAATATGTTGTTTGCATGTTTTTATCCAAACATGTTTTTTTATCCTCCATATTTTCAAGAATGTCGCAAACTGTTGTTCATCAAAAACTAACCCTATTTCGTTGGCAAACATAGTGTCATTAATATATTAACATTTCTCATTTTTTACATATTTTGTCACAATTCCTTCTAAACGGATGATCTGTTAGTTTTTAACACTGTACTTTTTTATCTTTTCATACAAACTGTCTGTATACTCACTGACAAGACCATGAAACGTTATCACTAGTTTGACTGTACCGAGCCGCCCAGAAATGTTTACCTCTTTTTCAACAATTATTTATAAAGTGTCCAGTGACTTTACGGAAAAATTATTATTAACATTAAATTTAGAAACTCTTCTATTGATTATATTATAAAACTGCAATGAAATGTGTACATTGAAAACAAAACAGTTTCCTTGTAAATGAGAGAGGTGGATAAGGAACTTCAACAAGTCGTGATCACTTGGGGAAAATAAGAAAATGAAAAAAGTTTGATAAATGAATTACTCATCCATATAAAAAAATACTTCGCCACTTTTGCGAGACAGAAAATGTCCCTTTCTGGATGGCGATGAAAAGTGGATTGTGTACGACAATTGCAAACAGTCAGCACAATGACCCGACCGCATTGAAGCGCTAAACATTTGCGCCAGTAGAGGGTTATGGCAACTGACTTAATTCACTGCAGCTTCTAAAATTCTAGTCAAGTATTACTACAAGCAGAAATACCTTAAAGAACTCAACAAAATGCTTCAGCAACCTGAAGAAAAACATCAGAATTATTCAACAGTGAAAAACGCATTCTGCTTCATGCAATGCCCAGTCACAAACCTCGTAAATAACACTGTCATAGTTCCTGCAGTGTTGTACGAAGCTCTTCCACCATATTCATTTACAACTCAGAAGTACACTGAGAACAAGGTTTACAGTAACCAACCATCAAATGAGATAACATTCATATATTTCATCATTTCAAGACCCCCATTTTGAAAAACAAATTTACTGCTAATTAACACAGGTGTGTGGCTTTTGGTTAATAAATTAAACTTTGTATTGAGTATTATTTTGTTAAAGTTGAGCTGAAAGAAACCGTCATCAACTTTCAAATAAATAAGTAACTTCTTCCTTGTCAAGTTTTAGTTCTATCTAGTTAACATTTCATAAATAGACTGAGGTATAAAGGAATAATCATACTACGCCAACAAAGTGCCATTCGGTAGACTTTATGGAAATACAAATATCGAAAACTTAGAAAAAATAAGTAAAAATGTATTGGGCCAATCATTCAGGGCATCGAAATAATTAGTACAAGGCTCTTGCTTGAGAATCGTTCGGTAATTATTAAAAAATAGTTCTTGATTTAATTAATCGTGCAATACATGCCTATTCATAATAACAGGATGAAAACAGGGTGCTATGTTTCGTCTCCTCGCTTTCCTCTAAGTTTATTAAAGCAGTCGCAGTCAGATGTTCTAGACGGTATCTCTTGAGTTAGTTGGAAGTTTCACGTGCTGTATGAAACTTAATGACACGTGGCTTGACTGAACAAGGGTCTTTCAGAGTAGTTTGCGCTTTGTTCAAACAAACTTTGCTTTTACAGGGGATTTGGTGCATCGGTTAACAAGATTTTGCTTAGCTGTCAGTGATAATAAAGTCAATAGAACGTAGACAACTCCACAAAGCCAAAATTGTTGTAAGCTCTACTTTTCGATAATATGTTTTGCAAATCGGTAAAACTCAGTTAACGCCCAAGACTTTTTTTATTAACTACATAACCGGATAATCTTCTCTCTCAACTACCACCCCCTGTGTTACTTTTGGGGGATTTTAATGCGCACCATCCCCTATGGTGTTCCAACACTGAGTGTGCCAGTGTTTGATATAAAATGCATATATTCCATGTGTCTCAGTTAGCTATCTGCCGACAAGTTTCCGTTTAGTGTTATATTATTCGTAATTTCCCCATGTATTAATTACTCTCACTACTTTGTTTCATTAAAATATACACATTATTTTATTTTTATGTTATAATAAATACTAATTTTCCTATCGTCATTCAGGCATTCCTGACATTTTCTGTTGAAATCGGCGCTGTTAATGCGTCGAAGTTCTGCTTCCTAAATTACTGGAATTGCTGTTATTATTTTGTCTTGCATTCATCTATAGTGCTGGGGTTATTTCCACAGATTATTTTAGTTCCCCATAAATAATAGTTACACGCGGTAAGATCTGGGGAACATGAGGGCTATAACCCCTCTATTCTGTACAGCATACAAAGAATCACGGCCAGAGTAGGTTGTAGCGAAATCTCGTTGAGGATATACATGTTTTTTCTCATCATTGAATAATTGTTGAAAAAACTGTGTACATTCCTCTTTAAATTGAAAGAAAAAAAGCATGGGGTCTTATTGTTCGCTTTCCATCGCAGCACCACCTATTTATAGCATCATCCAAAGAAACTTCCTCAATTAAACGCGGATTTTATGCGCTCCAGTGCCTATAGTTCTGTGAACGTAAAATATCGTTTAAACGAAATCAAGCCTTATTGGATAAAACAATGCAATATCCTGCAGAATCCATTTAGGAAGTTCTCATGACTAAGTTCTCAAGTTGCAATTCTTGAACTACAATCATTCTATCAAATTTAGCAATTTAGTAGCTCTGTGGGCTACACATTTTGAAATGGCCTATTTCCTGTAGAGATTTCTCTACAGAACTCTTATTTTGTTTCTCCATCCTCAGATTAGAATTAAATTTTATTTGGCTAGGGGTCCTATTATTTGAAGGGCATGATCCAATTTTACCAAATGTGGGTTATAAATGGGAAAACGTTGGTTATCCAAAGATGCATAATATCACAGAGTGTAGTATTGGTTGCGGTGTTAATAACAATGACTTGAAATTTATGCTCGGCCCAAATGCGTTGCTTATGCTATTAAGATGGTGGACGCCGGGAAGAGTTGTGTTTCGAATTCTAAATTAAAATATCTTAACAAAGATGAAAAATTAGTTTTGCAAATTGGAAGGATAATGCAAAAAAGAAATGATAGTAGAAAAAAGATATAAGAGTTTACTATACACACCACATTTCCAAATAATTAATTCAAATTGCAAATTTAATATACAAATGTAAGACAGGGAAAAATTATGCATAAAATCAATATACCTAAATTTATGCAATAAATATTTTAAACGATTCATTTACACATGTAAACTTCTAAAATAGTGGATGTAGAACTTTTAGCCCTTCCAGAAGACACCAGCTCTACTCTTACAAGGATGCGCACTCTGGCCACCAGTTTTTCGGACAGTTTACCACCCTTCAACAATACCTTATTACGCCTAAATGTTGTTCTTTAAGTGTAACACTATTTTATGAGAGTTGCATTTAGACTCCAGGTCCTATTTCAATTTAACATCAAAATTCTAGGTATATATGAACCTAATATTAAGATGATGATGATGATGATAATAATAATAATAATAATAATAATAATAATTTCTTTATTTATTTGTGGAAAATCTTTCCTAAGTATAAAAATAAGCGTTTCAAAACCAGGAAAATTTGCTTCAATTCAGGTGCTTACGAACGTTCCATAGGCAAGTTAGTTATTTTGTATTTATTTTCGGATGTTATTACATTACTAGTGCAATACATTTAAATTTAATAAAGATATGACTTAACAGTAATAGTAATATTTGCAAATATTATATTCATTAACACATTCACAGGAAAATATTTGAATATATTTACCATTCGGCAGATTATATAATATATTATCTCTTTAAAGAAAAATCCAAAAATATGAAAAGTTCATTGCTCTTCCACTTTCGAGGCTCACTCTTGTGTATAGAGAGCATTTACGAATAAATAAAGAGAAGAGAAAAGACATAACGGGTATAATATGTGAACATCTGGAATCACAATATCGTGATTTTTGCCACATTTCTACACAACGAATTATTTTTTTCCTTCATTATTAAGAGTGGCTACAATAGTGTGTAATACTACAACAGTGTAAACTTTCGTTTTGTACCTTCATTATGTAATAGTTTTTGTATTTTTTCAAAAAAAAAAAAAAGACTAAAGTTCAATATTTGAATATTATGAATTTAGTTTACTGAAATTTGATTATAATTAATATTTATAAGGAATGTCACTCTAATGTGTCATTGTTGCATATGTGTACACTTATGTTCATTTAACGTATAACTCATAGGCATAATTTGTATCATTACTAAAATAAGAGCATGTATAGTTTCAATATTATGTGTAAATTTTTATATTTTTTATTTACATGGGCTATTACAAGTGTGACAACCTTCAATTATGCCAACTGTTTTGTTTAATGCTCGTCATTTTCTATTTTTAATTATTTTTCTACATGCAATTTAATGAAACAAGTTTCAATAGTATGTGTTTAATTTTCTCAGTATGTACGTTTTTGCTGCTTTGACTTCAAACCATAGTGGAATATACTTAAATACAACAATAACCTCCACTTATTCCTAACATGTTATGCCAATACTTGAATTCACTCATCCTAAAGTTTAAATAATACATAGTACTACCTACTCTGCAAATGCTTACACACTGCTGTACAAGATTCTTTTTCACACGGAGCTGACTTGTTGCCTGAGAGGGAAGATTATGGATCGATAACGCCGGGCGTTTGGTCGGTCGGCCTACCAGCTGTGCAAGCTGCTATGCTAGTAGATGGATGAATGGGACATGATATTCTTTGATTCCTAAAGTATTTCTGCGTTTCGTTTACCGTAATAAACTGAATATCATCATCATCATCATCATCATCATCATCATATCGTGCTATCAGACAGATAAGCGAAGTTTTGATTGATAAAACGGCTTTGCCAATGAGGCATGCCAGCGACAGTAGTCTCCCATTTGCCGTACTAAGTAGATTTTCTTCTTGACCTATTTAATCGATATAATCACAGGATTATGAATATGATTTATGAATAAGCAAAGCAAGTAGAGAAATAACTGATGAGTGATGAGTGGGCAGAAACGCGAGCAATGCATCGAACAAATGCCATCATCACTCAAGTTAATGCAAGTTCTACTCAGAATAAATATACATAGGTTCAGCAGGAGCGTTGTATTGTTACTCGTTGCAAGTGCATTAAACTGCCTTCATATCGAGCAGACAAACTTTGAACATCCTGCACAATTCAGTAGTACCGGAACTGATACTGCGACCTTATGAGCGCAAGCTGATCAGCTGCTATGAGCTGACAAAGAAAGATGTCAGCTGTCATTTTTTAATATGATGCTAAATGAAAGTTAAAGCAAGAACATAGTAATTATGTGTTCATCCTCATCCAATCAGGAAAAATGGGCCAAATGGCCTGTTTCGTTCAACTCCCCTTGTTTCGTATTTTCCGCACTTTCTTTCAAAACTATTTCATTCAAATATTTATTTATTTTTGTGTAAAATAAATTCATATTTTCCTACTAAATTTTTTTCACCTATACAAAATAATATTCCATAGGTTTAATTATCTATTTATTTGTAAAACTTGGTAATTGTCTTAGCCTGTTTTGTAGTTTCATTAACATAAATACTAAAAAATAACATCCAGTCGTGTCACATCTTCTTCTAGTTAAATTTCATGCATAAATGATCATTTATGGCCTTCAATTATAATGGTTATTAAGTGTTTATTATATAATTTGTATAAATTGGTGCGATATATAGGGGACTATTACTTTCATAATTATTTAATATTATAAATAATCTGTTTCTATTTACTTTATCGAAAATCTCACAGCTAAAAATGCATTTTCTTCAAATTTGCGATCCTTTCTATAAAACTTGGATACTGAATCAACACACTTTTAAGAGTGTGCATCAAGTACAAAGTTGCGAACCTGTTTGTTAACCCAACCGTAACTTTCCTCATAGGAGTGAGATACCGGCTTGGAATTTTCGTGAAACCATGAAATGGTTATTATGCTTTCATTGTACTGCCTAATTTCATATCATTAGATGCTGAATTCATTTTGATGTAGGTTTCTTTTAATTTAAAAGGAGGAAGTGATAACTTAGTAACTAATCATTACGGATTTGTGGTTGGCAGATGTTAAGTTCGATAAGATAAAAAAAAAAGATTCTTCTGTAAATCGGTTAAGGTTGTCAAAAACGCAGCGCAGAGGAGTCGTGTAACTTCATATTGACAACCATAATATACTGTTTTATTTCGATTAGGAGTTTGAAAAATAAATAAAGACATGATGCTTATGTTCAGTTTTAATTATGTAAATTCAGAAACTCTACAATTTGCAAGTTTTTCTGGCAGCTAACAGAACAAACATTATCTACCTGGAACTGTGCTGTTCAGCGCATTAGCTGGCTATGTTGTCCGCATTTGCTCACTAGATCGCGGCACTAGAGCGCGTTCTGCAACATGTTCAAGTGGTTTGACGTCACTAGAGCTTCTGGAGGGCGAGGAATATTGACACACGTTTATATGTACCGAGCGGTGATAAACAAATTACACCGATCAGTAAAACTGCTCATTACAACAACGAAAACTAGGGTCATATAACGCTTGATTTATTATTTCTTCCACTGTAACGTAGTTTCCAGTCAGGAGATGCTTTTTTGAAATCCAAAACAAATTCAAAAGAAATACAGGAATGAACTTTGAATTCTGCAATAAGTACGTTCAAAAAGAAAATTTCATTATTGTAAACATTTTTCTCTTTCCTCAGAGATTTATTGTGCTATGAATTTGCCACTAAGAATATGAGATTTTTAGATAAGCATTCAAGCAACAATGGAATATCGGATCTTTTTTGGAGGAAGTTGTTTGTTGGCCATTTTCCTAATTGAAACTCGATTGTAGAATTTTAG
Source organism: Metallyticus violacea (assembly GCA_030762175.1). NCBI lineage: Eukaryota > Metazoa > Arthropoda > Insecta > Mantodea > Metallyticidae > Metallyticus > Metallyticus violacea. The sequence goes on from CM060846.1 coordinate 293,985,743, forward strand.
GCAGTAAACCATTTCAAAACACTTCATTGCCCACACAGCCATTTGCTATATAAATAAATTAATGAAACGCAAATGTTGCATTTACTAACAAACTTGTGGCAATTATTTACTTTCACTCTTTCCCGCAAACTTTTATTCTGCGTATGTCTATCCGTTCTGGAACGATCGTAAAGATGGCGTAGAGAGGAAACTAAATAATATCGATGTCAAGGCCAAACAAAACGGGGATATTTTAGGCATTATATGATAGTATTTCGGTAATAGAATAAACATACAACTAATATAACAATAACAGCTTATTTTTGAATAACAGTTTACTTTCTTACAGATGCTTCATACGATAAAAAGATCGACTGTATTTAAGAAACAAATGAAATACGATACAACCACAGCAAACGAGTTAAGAAGCAATGATAATAAAAATAGATAATTTTACATTGACAAATGTGCAATGGTAAAATTTCAACGTATTCTTTTACTCAAATTATATCACCTGAGTGCGCAAAATGTTCTGCCTAGTGTGAGATTTCGACCATTTCATTGTTCTAGTGGTTAGCGTTGCTGAATGCTGGCTGAGAGACCCGGTTCGATTCCAGGTATCTACTTAGGAATGTTTCAAAGTTAAGGATGACTGGAACGAGGCCTTATCAGCTTCGTGAGGATAATTGGAAAGCTGCCTGGTAGAGAGGTGGCGTTCTTCAATCTAGGTAGCCGATAGACGACCGACGGGGTGCCGGCATGTTGATCATATGCCTTCTCCCTGCAATACTGCTCTCTATTAATGATAAATGAACCTGTAAATATTGACAGATGCTTTATAATATCAGTAAATTCACCTACACACATGCACCTGCCTATGTACAGAGGAACAGGCTATAGTGATTTATTTTGAATGTAATGATTTTTCCAAGGTTTCAAAGAGAAGCATATCAGCTAAATATGAATACTACTGAGTTATACAGTAACTCCAGAAGGAATTCGTCTGACTATATTAACAAACTTGAAGTAAAACGATTAAAAAATAAAACACAAGATAATATCACTGCATACTGTTAAATAGCCACTTTGTGAAGTGCATCTCCTCTTAAAATGTAGTATGAAGTATGTTTTGTTTAATTCAATTCGACACTTTTATGCCGTTGTTTATTCATTGCCAAATAAGTGTTCATTGGGTTACTACCTAAGTGCCTGTAAACAGTTAACACTAGATATCGGATTTCTAAGCACTAAAACCAGATAATTTATGCTGGTATTGGACTATAGACAACAGATAGAAGGGATATAAAAGGTCACAAGTTACAAACCACGCTCTCCTCTTAAGCCTGTTGTTGATCAATTCTTGTTTATCTGGCGGGCGGTGGCTGATAATCTGTGTTCGTATTTTGTTTGTAATGATTTAATAATTTGAGTGTAATTAACTTGATATTAAATGCTTAAGAATCCCGATTCCTAATTGTAATCCTAGGCTTACGACTTTGATTATTTAACACACCTTAATGGAAGCAAATACCACAACATTCGCCGGATATTAATCCCGTTGAGAATGCGTGATATGTATATATTAGAAGAAAACACAAGGAAATACTAAATTACAAATAAAACTAATGTAAGGCATAATGGAAACAACTTTGAAAGAGAAATTATAAATGAATAACTGAGATCAGTTCCAAGAAAACTGCAAAAAGTCATCAAAGAAAAGGAAAATCCGCCTAATATGAAACTGACAACACAATTTCAGATAAATATTCCTTTGTGGTGAAATAGTACTGTTTGGTTTCTCTTTGAGCATTTATTTGTTTGTATAAATATTGCATTTTCTTATTAATAGTGCTTAAAATGAAATGTTGACAGTTATTTCTGTTAATTTATGTATTTTCTGGGAGTTCAAACCCATACTTAAATAATTATCGACAGATGAATATTTTCTGGAGTTGCTGTATAAAAACGCAGCTGAGAATATTATTAATTAGGTATATTAATTTAATCGCTTACTTCTTTTTTCACGTACGAACAACGAGATATTAATTATTGTAACCATTCCTCCGATCTACCCCCACTGGAATATATGTGTAATGTAAACCCAAACATATTTTGGCATTGTAATTAGTAATATAAATATTATGCGTATATATTTGTCATAAGCTTTAACTTCAATGTAAGAATCGTATAAAAGAGAAAGCCTCTGGTGTTTTTCCGTTACAATAGCTTGGAAAGGCAAGAGGACCATAAACCCAATACAAAGGAAAAGGGACAAGTATTATACTACTTTTTAAAATGACTGCCGTTTGAGGGTTAATAAACTGAAAGAATTTTAAACCCGTTAGGTTTTTGAACCCCTCATACGTTGTACTGCTAGCCTTTAAACTAGCTAATGCTAATAAAACGTTATAAACTTTCAAAAAACAGCGAATGGCATGGGTGGCAGGTGAAATTAAATCAGCCATTGGAAAATGCATGTTTGAACATTAAATATAGGTGCGAAGATTGCACTGTGTGATCCGGTAAATCAACTATTATTTGAATTGAATTTAATATATAAGGAAGCGTTTGCTCCGCTTGCGCATTTGTTCATTCCTCAGTGCGCAGTTGGAATGTTCGAGACACAGGCAGTAAGCAGTTCTCAGTTATTACACGCAGCTATGCAAGATACGCAGTCTCATTATAAGTGCAACGTTGCTGAGACACACAGTTCTTAGAATCAGCTCAGACGCAGATAACACGTTCTCTCGTACTTCGGACGCGGGCAGCAGTTCTGACACCAGTTAGGCAGTTTTTAAGTTGATACTCAATTAAGAAGCAGTTATCAGTTTACGCAGTTCCGATAAATCAGTTCAGCAATTTTCCAGTTTCACATGCCACAATCTGTAAATTTCACACGTGGCAACTAAGTTTATAATCGGCGTAGCTTAGGCTATCGTAATCAAAACACCAGAGAATGCGAAAGATTTAGAACATAATAAAGTACCAATATGTCGCATCGCATGCTGATTTACATTATGGAACTCCCCTTCCCATTCCAGTCCTGTTGAGTACGCATCAACAAAATAGCAGAATTCACCCTGAGAAATTGTTATCACCAAAGCGTAGGCAACTACATCGAAGCGATCATTCATCAATTTACCAAACTACTTCAAAACTGGCATCACAACTTGAGGCCACTCGACGTCGACAACAAATCGCTTCAAAATTGGTGCTTAACCTGGAGCACTTAGCCTGGAGCCTACTAAACCGCTTCAAAGTTTGGTGCCCAGCGTGAGGCCACAAACAGTTTCATAATTAGGCTCTAACTGTTAAGGTGAATACTAAACCGCTTCAACATATAGATTGAGGGTGCTCAATAGTAAAACGGGTGCTCGGGAAGCGTGCTTATGAAACTTTGGAGACAGTTCTGAGGAAAATGTTATAAAACTCACAAACATTTTTCAAGGTTTTGTACTTTTATTTCAATACGGTGCCTTACATCATATTTAAGATTCCCATTTGGTGCAGTATGGGCAATTGCAAACTATGGCGTGGAAAACATTTTAAAATCTCAAATCAGGAATGAATTTGCACCTGCCTTACACAGACCAGTGTCCGATGTACTTAATGCTTATTTATATTTTGCACAGTAAGAACTTTACCTTAAATGCATTAACTTTATGGAAGAAGCGAGTACTTTCGTCGTCTGACATCGAAATAACTAGTTGCTAGTGAAGCAAAAGCCTTTCAGTGTTGTGCTTCCAATCCAATTCTTAGCTCGGAGAGGCTTTCAATGCTGTTTTCTCTAAGCGGCTTTTTGGTCAGATCTAGAGTAGTTAAATTAAAAGTTTGTCTCTAAGCTGCTCTGATAAACACATTAACTTCGGGTACGATGCTTTTATTCAGTTATGTCGTTTAATGAAATTTTGTAGAGTTCTTCAGTGGTAGTGGCTTTGGGGTTAGCCCAGTTAAAAAACTGCTGGTGGAGAGGGTATTCTGCAGCTTTTCCTAAACTATAAGGAGCAAATAGTTGATAAAAACTCATTTGGTGAGATTGTGCAGAAGTTATAGTAGAATATTGCACATTTTAGATTGTTAATTTTGTATTTTGTATGCTGTTTAAAGTTTCTATATCTCTGTAGAGTTTAGTTTCCTTGAGACAAATTGCCACTGTCCATAAATTCCACACGTGATGCAGCTTTTTCTTCATAATCATTCAAATATATGCTAAATATGTAAATAGGACATAAATTGTTATAAACGTCGCTTTTCCTTATACGTGGAAAACTTAAAGCAATTCTGACATTAAACAGTAAATTAATATTTTTAGGATTAAAAATATAGGATAAGGAAACAAAAATTTATTAGTAGCTAATAAAAAGTATGCATAAGTATTTATAACAGAATATTTCCTTATAAAATAGCTGATATTTCATCATACACAAGAGGTTAAACATTTCTAATGCTTATTTAAAAATTATAACAAAAAATAACATTAAACGCACCAAGATCCATTCGATAAACAGGTGTCTGCTGTCCTTCAACTTATCATTTGTTGATTTGTTTTATTTACCGATGCTCTTTAACATCTCAGGTCATCTGCGTCCCATTCAATTCAGGGCGTGAAACGGCCGATAAATTTTGCTCAGAGGCCTCTTCTTTCAGGCTTGAGGTTGTTTTATGTGACGTAAATGTACGACATGGGACCCACGGCTTTGCTTCTCTCCCGAAGGATCCCATACTTAGAGTTTTACGACCGAAAAAGTCCATCGATTCTGGCCGGGATTGAACCCGCGATCTTGGATTTCATAGTCAAGTATGGTTATCACAAGAACAAATTTCCAATTATCAGCAACCCGCATGTATTGTTTGCTTGTTTTATTGTTGAAAGTAACCGAGATAGATTTTAAGTATTAGTAGATACAAGAAAGAAATCGGGTATTTGGCTGTTTGACGTGCTCTCATCGAATGCTAATGGCATTGCTTAAAAACTGCCACTCCAGGTGCTTGAGACTTTCCTGAGTCGACGTTTGGAGTCCTCTGTGGTTACCATGACGTGTAAATCGATAGTTGCTTGCTGTGTGCTTAGGGCGGGCTTGAAAGCGACGGCTTTGCGTGGTTATAGGGGTTATTAGCAACAGAGTAAAGCTGGCAGAGCCTTTTAATGAAAATCGGGATACATCATGTTGTGTTGGCTTAAATTGCTACTAGGCACACGGTAACATAGCCTCGTTTGTTTCTTTCGTACAGTAGTCCATTATAATTAAAAACGAACATTTCAAACATTTACAAAGCACATCAGAGAAGGCAAATCGCAATATTAATACATCCTTCACCGGGCATACGCTACACGCTCTAGAGTTGTGGCTATTGTTGGAATGTCCGAATGTTTCAAGACAGGAATTTATTTTCATTGCTAACTGTAATGAAAGCTATCACTATTACTTCTCAGCTATTTTTCCCTAAAATGCCGCAATTGCGTGTGTTGTTTCTGCAGCATCTTCTCAGTCCTAGTATATTTACTACCACCGGTTACATTGCGCGTCCATGGAATAAGAAAATTTGCAGAAATAAAACTAAGCAAACGTGTGTTTAGTTTTTACATAGCTGCATTCTGTTATAACAGAATTGAACTAAAATACTAAATTAATTTCAAAATTAATATTGAAAAATGGTCACCAGTGAACGAAGGGAGGAAGTATTTACAGTAGAAATAAAATAGTCATTTGATTTAAATATCGGTTCATTTATTATCTGATGAATGACGGGGTACTACATCGGCCGATATATCACTACTCAAGACCAGTAGGGGTACACAATTCAAGGCGGACGTTATTATCGAACTATTACTTTGGCCTTTAGTCTCACGTTACTCAGTCAGTGTCGTTAGAACGATGAAAACATGACTTGTTTCTAGCCCTAGAGTAGAGTTAGCTAAGAATATAATTGGAAAATACTAGACCTAATTGTTGTACAATGAGGTTAGTTAAGTTTTGAACCAATTGAGCGCCTTTGTCACCCTTACTTAGGAAATGAGGCCGTCGCAACCGAAAAAATGGAGATAAGAGTCACCGCGCTTAAGTTAGTATTTCAACTTAAATATTTATCTTTTTACTGAAAGCATAAATTGATGATGCACTTAAAATTTATAAAAATAAGCACTAACCGGTGTTTTAAGAAATGTTGAAAATGATGCCCCTCAGTGGCAATACATTACCGGCAACTGCGTGAAAATTTCCTTTATTCCAACTACCGTTTCTTCCTTAAGAACATGGCGATCGGTTCGGAACACATTTCTTGTCATTAACAGATCCTCTCTCTCGTAACTTTTTAACAAGTTGGCGAAAAGTCTGTTTACCTGGAACATAATTAATAGAATATATTTATTACCAATCACCTTACCTCTTCTGTGCAAAAATCCGTATTCGCATATGTATCGTGTATAAAATTTCTTTCTTTAACAATATTTATGAAGTGGCTTAATTAACAAAGAAACATTTAAACGCAATGAAAGCACCGAGTAACACACGAATGCACAATAACTTGCTGACAAAGCTTTCTTCGAACTAACTACAAGCTACTATCTGCACATTCATTATGCGACTTTGATGACTGGCTAACGAGGGAAAGAGTAAATATATGTTTCCATTATTGTAACGTACAAAAAGACCAATAATTTTGATAACTTGCTACAAAAATAGTTTTGCTAAATTAAGCATATTAAGTTATTTAACTGTTTTACTTAATATAGGGCTATTACTATATGTCCTCTATGGTAAGTGCAGAGTGATGCTTTACATTTAATTTGGACACGGCACATGTATGCAACACTTATAACATAGATGTATCATCTATTTTAGTCATAAGTGTTTTATATTTGTACTTGATTGGTCATTTTGTTCATGATATATTAAATAGATTATACCTCTTTGTATTTACCATACAGGTAACATAGTAATATGTTTACTAAAGTAAAACATTTACAAGGCTTAATATAATGTGTAGTTAACTAAATAATGTTTTTATGTATTCTTTATACGTTGCTTTTAACTGGTTACATTGTGATTACTCCATACCATGTTCTTATTCAATGAATTCGTTACCCATCATCCTAAGGAGGTATTGTAGTACAGAACATAAATGATTGATGAATACTTAGTCAGAAAGAACAGACATCTGGAACACGTTTAAGACATTAATACAGTGGCAAATAATTTACAAAAAAAATTTGTTGGAAAATATTTTTAAAGATCACAGACATTGTGGAAACTAAGTTCTCAATTCTTTATGATGATCCAATGATTAGATCCAAGTTGTAATGATCTCATCCTGCCTGGCAATGGCGTGAAGTAAGACTGTAATTTTTGCTGCCTTCGAGTTGTATGCTGAAGAGAATATGCAACTAGCATGCAGATGAGCATTCTGGGCATTAATTGTGGTGCCGCAGATATATGCCATGGTTGTCAGTCCTGGCGGTCTGGTGGTAACATACTTGCCTCATAAATCCAAAATCGCCGGTTCAATCCCGGCCAGCGTCGATAGATTTTTAGGGCGTGAAATTCCTAAATATGGTTTCCTTCGGAAGGAAAGTAAAGCAGTGGGTCCCGTATCGTAGATTTACGGAACGTAAAAGAACCTCAAACCTGAAAGAAGAGGCCTCTGAGCAAAATTGATTGGCCATTTCACGCCTTGAATGAATGGAATTTTGATGATCTGAGGTTTTAAAGAGCGTCCGTAAATAAACCAAATCAACATCATGCCATAGTTCCTTATGTGTGGTAGATTATGTGCGGAGCACATCAAAACATAGAACAATAATCTCTAAGCAGCTGTAAGTGTCGAAGGGATACATTTGTGATGGTCTAGCCATATGTACATGTTTACCAAAATTTTCAGCCCTGGAATGCATTCACCGCTACAAAGGGAACAGAAGAATACATAAAAAGTCGGACACGAATTGAAAATATGGAGAAATATACATTTTTATCACAAAACCAAATTGAGAATATCAACAGTAACGTGTTATCTGTTCTCTTGTATGGGCTACGAGATCCGAAGATGACAGAAGAGACCATAAAAGTTTATAAATAGATATTGCAAAAGATGGTGAATATTCGAAGACCGGAAATATTAAACAAGAACTTTGGGCAGTACTTACCCAAAGAGATTCAGGCTCGTAAATGAAAATAGATTGGGCGCATCCTACGTAAACCGGAAGGAGCTGTAAAAATATAGACTTTAGAAAACCAGGATGACCGAAAACTTCCTGGAAAAGGACCGTCGTCAATCAAGTAGAATCTATAGGGAAATCCCTAAGAGATATAAAAGCACCTGGATTCGATGGAAAGCGTTCACCTCTGCCCTTTGCTCCAGCTGGAGATATAGGAAATGAATAAATGCTTTAGAAATTCACCCTGCCACTGCTGGCAAGCATTATATATTATTGTGTTCACAGTGTAATAGATTACAAGTCAAGACGAAACTCCATTTTTACCTTCTTTCAGTATAAGGCATTGTAATTTTATAATAATTCTGATGCACATAGCACAGTGACGAATTTTACTCTTAAATCTGTATAGAGGATGTTTAAACTTACTAACATTGTCTACCCAAAGCATAAACAATACATCTTTTCATTCACGATATATTTAAAATTGAAATTATTAAACTATTATTCAGCATTGAGAAGAAATAAGAGATAACGCCTTAAAAATATCACAAGCCTCTGCAGCCTTCGCCACTGCTTCTGATGATGGAAAATGTCTTTTACGAAGACGTTTCCCCAATTTGTGGAAAAGAAAAAAGTTACACAGGGCTAAATCTGGTCTATTGGGCGGGGTACGCACTTCACATGGATTTTTGCGAGATTTTCAGCAACAACATTTGCGATATGCGGCCGTGCATTGTCGTAATGCAGCATCCAGTTTGTTGCACGGAAATGTGGCCTTTTGCGTGTGTTATGGCCTTGAAGAAGTTTTCAGAAAATCTTTGTATTGCTCAGTTACAGTTGTGCGTGCAGGTACGAGATGCTGGTAAGCCGTTCCTTGAATATCGAAAAATGCCAGCACATAGCTTTCTCGTTAGAATAAAACCTTTTTTTTTTTTTTTAAAAATAAATATTTAATTTTTTTTTAAATTACTTGTATTATTATTTATTTTTTTATGATGGAACTTTTCACTGAGCTATGCTGTTTGCTCTCAGGATCAAAATGATGTAGCCAAGTTTCATCAGCAGTGATTACCTTAAACTGCTCATCTTCCTGTAGCATCATGTTCAACTGCATGCAAACTTCCTTTTGTTCGGAAATCAGCGATCTTGAAACTGACATTAAACAAACGTCTCGTGGGCAACTTTTTAGTTACAAACGTGTGCGCAGAATCCAGTGAAATGTTCAGAATTTCTGAAAGTGTTCTTAATGTTAGTTGACGATCCTCACTCACAATGACAGCAGCGGCGTTAATGTTTTCTTCCGTTAGGGCACAAACTGGAACACCGAGTTAACCTTTCCTTGAAATTGATTGCCTCCCCTCTCTAAACGTTTTGAACCATCTTCGAATTTTGCTATAGGGAAGAACAAACTCTCCATAGGACTCGCTGTAACTTGCATAGGCCTCAGCTGAAGATTTTTTGAGACGAAAGCAGAATTTTAAAACAGCATATTGTTTTTCGCGCGTCGCCTCCATTTTGCTGTAGGAGGAATTGAACATGCCTCAACTTGCAGATCTCTCACAGGTTGGAGCCGTGAATGACAACAATGAAACTATCATGTGTACATTCCGCATTAAGGTAACAAACTATTGTAAAATTAATTTTTGCTCGAGAAATTATGCCTGCAAAAAAGTATATTCATTCTTTATTGAAAACCTCTCGTATTAACGATTGACGTTCTACATACAGAATGGCAAATTCAGATAATGAAAATGCACTTCGATGAGTAATACTGTTTTTTGTAAGTACTCTCGTGTTAAACTTTTCAGAATTACAAATAAAATATTACACATTGCTAGTACAAATTATAAATACCATATATTCTCCTTAAATAAAGATCAAGGTGAAGTGTTCCCGTGCTCTAAAGTCCTTGACTTATTTCCGTAGCATTGTCCCAAACTGCAAAAGAAGTTTTGCATATTAATATGTTTTGTCAACATAACATAAAGCTGTTGCTTCGTGGAATCGCTGGAACATTTGCGGAATCCATTAGTGGAAAAGCTGAGCTAAGCAAGGCAGTTCGCTATAACGTTGGAGATACGTATTTTATATGTACATATAAAGACAGAACTACGTTTTTATAAATATATTGCAAAGGTTGGGCGAAAGGGGACGGATATGTTTAGCTTTTGGAATCCATGTCGGTTGGCCATAAGATTGCAGGAGATTTTCTGCATTCGCTGTGCTGATGATGCAGATGTTGCTACAGCTGATGGTACTCGAGGAACTAGCCTTAAGACAGCTCGCTGTTCTGAATTATTTAGTTGCTGTGAACATGCATATGGTTTTAGATAGTAGCAATAACAGAAAGCTTATTACACATGTGTATCATTGGTGTGATTGGTAGCTTTGAACTTCAAGAGCATAGCTAATAGATCTTTCCGTGAAATGAATGCTTGAGAAAATGCTCATAGATAAATAAAGAGCGTTTTGATATAAATTATCGGAAAACCAAACAAGTGCAAATATTTGGAAAACTTTAATGCAGATGCTTTCACTGTCTTTGGCGAATATATTACTTGGTTATAAAAAAATTGCAATTGAAAGGAAATGCTAAAGATAACAGTTAAAATGAAAAAACTGCCATATTTACGCGAATGTACCTATAATGTGCACCGTTTTTGAACGAATTCCTCGGGTATAATAATTCTAAATATGGTTTCCTTTGGAAGAGAAATACAACCGCGTGTCCCGTGTTATAGGTATACGGCACGTAAAATAACCTCAAGCCTGGATAAAGAGACCTCTGAGCAAAATTTATCGGCCGTTTTATGCCCTGAATTGAATGGAACGCGTATCCGGCTTTAGTTCATTGTTCTACTTTGGTAACAGCAGGTGTTTATTTGTTGGTTCGCTTTGAACTGTTAAGGAGCGTAAATGAACAAATTCCAGCTCTAAGATTTGGGCGCGAATTAGAATCGATGGCGGATTAGATTCGAGTGCAACACTAATTCTCCTTCATTTATCCTATCTCCCCCCCCCCCAAGCCAATTGCTCGGTGTCTTTCGTTTAATTTCGTTCGGCTTAACGGTGATTTGTTATTGTTGCGAACACAGCAGTTAGGTACAGATTGCATTAAAATTTATCTGAAGGTGGATGGCAAATCTGGAGCAAGATTCAAAGGAAATGTATTTCTTCATGTCCATAAACGTAAACAGGCACGCTGCGAAGGAATTTAGTATTTCAGAGAATGTTCCCTTGTGGAACACAAATAAATTGGCAAATATTACTGGAATAAAGAATAAACCTAGCGTTGTATAAAAGGATTATGATATATTGTAATAAAATTAAATTCATGGCAGTACATTCGCAAGAAAAATGTTTTAAATCAGAGTTTAAATTTTTATATTTGATTACATTAGATTCGATGGCACACTATATTCGCGTAAATACGGTAGAAAACACATTAAATTCACACGGTTTAGAGAGCTATACACTACAATAACATGAAGTAACTTCTTTATGTGATGTAAACTTGGAAAGAAAGGGAAAAAAAGGAGGACAAACAGCTGTAGAAATGAGTTTAATGAGCGCTATTTCATGTCGAGGCTACGAAGTATTACAGATGAAATATAGAATAAGGCAGAGATAGAGAAAAAATAAATTGAAGGAAATTACAGAAAATATTTTATTAGTAATCGAGCAAGCATTACAAGACTGAAGATATGTGGAATGTAAAAGAAGCTGCTTGGTGCAACCTGAACGTTCCAGAACGATCATAAATAGCCCAAACGTATGAGGATCATTAAAACCAGTAGATGAACGCAGTTAAATTTGAGTTATGCTTCAGGTGGTGCAATGAGTTATACTAGTGCCTGCAGTGTCTGCAGGGTTATTCATCCGGCATCGTAAAAGATTATTATATTCAGTATCCCCTAAGCATGTGGAGGCAATCTCAATACCGACTGTCAATTGTTTATTACATTTTCATTGTAAAGATAAGTATCATTTTAGAAATCTATTCAAAGATAAAAACAACTTCAGTGCTATTCTCTCTATGAGATATTTGAATAAACAATTTGACCTCTCGATGGTCTTATCCCTTAATTACTTTTGTTTTTTTTTAAATTTTTTTTTAACTTAAAACTTCATTTCTATATAAATGGTTATAAAACAGATATTACCTCGTCCAACCATTCATGCCAGCCTTCAATTAAAAGACTAATGGTTATGCTACCTTCGTACAATCAAATTACTGCGTCCCTTCAATCTTGGACCTGAAAGACGCGGTCACCTCCTAGGCACCAAGTACGTCCCACCCTCTTCCGATCCGAAGTTCTAGATACGGGCAAGTTTTCACCAGTGGCTCAAGGACAGGTAAAGAAGACGGGCGAAAGACCCGCATACAGCCCTGCCAGTTATGTGAATGCACCTGTGGCCATCAACCAGAAATCTATGATATAAGGAAAGGAAGTAAATTGTTGGTGTAACGAAACGAGGAAATGGTAGAACCCGTGAATGAAGAAGACTAAACAGACGAGAGAACTATGGCATTTGGATTTGATTGCTATTTATTTCTTTGTGAAATGAAACTTTTTAATATTATTTTTCTAAACAAATATAATTATTGTGCTTTCAAAGTGTGGAAGTATAGTATTTGGTTAATTTAAAGAACATCATTATGAATACAGAAAAATATTACGTTGGTAAGCTGATATTATTTATCCCCCCGCAAAAAAGTTCCAAAAGTCAACTACCGTCAAGAGTTCGTTTCAAAAATGAAATCTATAAAACTTATTTGCAAATTTCTACTTGTACATATTTAATTGCCAGATATTATTGACTTTAATATTTAAGTTTCTTTAACGATTTGTCTTAAACATCTTGTAAAATATCTGAATTCAAGAATTTTGACATATTTTTTTTATCAGATATCGGCTTTTGGAAATAAGTATCCTAAATACTTTGTATAATTTGTTACATAATTGCTATGAAAATCTCAAATGGATAATAAAGAAATATTACAGTATTAAGCAATAATATTGCATTGGGAGTTAAATAAAAATTCCTAACCCGTAGCATAATACTGGTTGACCAGCCCATTAAAGCAGTAGGTCTGGAAGGTCTGGAAGCACCCATTTCTTACGGTCCAGGTTGGGTACAACTTGACCTCCTCCTTTGTGTTCATTTACACAATCAAACGCGGGCGCAATATCGGCGGCGAAGAGCGTAACGTGAGCGGCAAGATTGCAACGCAAGTAGCGTTATGCAAAAACAAAGGATCTCGCCATTTTAGTACCCTATTGATTTGCAATTCACAGAGAATGGTCCAGAGTAATCTCAACAACGCTCGCATCTCCATGGTCTACCGATTGTTTGGCAACCGGATCCCATACATGCTTTCCTTTTCTTCTTCTTCTTACCTTCATTGTCTCCTCCTTCCTGCCTTTGTTTGTGTCCATTCTGCTTCCTTATAATTTAAGATAATGATGGTGTCCGTACTGACGTCTTTTGCCATAAAATCACTGCATGACCCAAATACAAGGTAGTAGAAATCCTGTTCTTATAAAGATGCTTTAATATGCAGACGTATGCCCAGAATAGACGTTCTATTCTGCATATTTTCTGAAGACTAGGTTATGTCCACAATCAAGAAAAGATAAGAGGAGTCGGACAATAACAGGCTGTTCATTTGTGATAATAGAATTTTGGATCAAAAGATGATCAATTTTCACACATTCCCTGTGCTTCATCAGCTTTTTGAATGGTCAAATAATATATAAAATAGCTGCTGATAGGCCTACTTTATGTAGCGTAACACTAGCTTAAATTGGAGTCATTACTTCAGCCAATCAACATTTTGCTTCACAATAATCATAGTTTTCACAAATCTTCTGTATTGGCATCCAATGTGAGGTCATAATATTTTTCAGCTGGAATATAGAGAATGTCAAAGCTTTATATGAATACTACAAACAATAAAATTCAAATGCATTGACGCACATTAATATTTCACAAGTATTCTTCTAAAGAATAGGTGTCAGAGATGCAGTACTTTTGCTGCATTGGTTTATAAATTTTTGTATTTAGATTTTAGATGTCTACAAGAACCTACTGCAAATATTGTTATAATTACTCTGTTTCTGAGCATAAAGATAATGTACGAAGCTGGATGTTTACAAATATGTATATATAACCATATTAACAGGTCATGGGCAGAATTAAACATTTTTTTTTTAAAGAGACCCACTGGATCCCTTAGATTTGATTACTATTATATATTTAATTGCATTTTCATAGGAGCTTGAATATATGGTTATCATTAATTTTTTCCCAAAATATTGCAAGAGACCTTAAAACAAAGAGCTAATAGAATGCTGTAAATTATAATGACATAATTGTAATACACTTTGAGATAAAACGATTTGGAGATCATAGAGCACACAGCCTTATAGAACACAGGTGCAGTCTGAAGATTATATATATATTCATTTACAAATTATATTGTTGGGCCAAGGTTTTTTCAATTAACCTTTTTTACTTAAAGAGGTTACATGACCAGAAGAATAATCTGTGTGAAAATTGTGCACATTTTGAAAGACTTGCAAGTAATATAGGTTATAAACTCCCACATGTTGATACAAACCACAAAGTGGTCAAATATTATATGTATTTGCATGCAATTATGTTCACATAAAATGAAATTATTGTTGCATTTATGAGGAAAATTTCTATCAGAGTAGAATCATGAACTGCTGAAACTACAATGATAAAGTGAAATAATTGATGCAGAACCCAAAATCAAAATTTTAGTTGGTGTAATCCACTGCATTTGCAATTCCTTTTGAAAGTAGAAGTTTTTTATAGCATCAAAGTTCGAAGGTATGTACATGCTACAAATGCATATACATATATTTTCTGATGGTAACTAATAAGCTGTTCTCTCTTGACACATATTTTCCTAATAAATGCAAATAGAAATAATTGTTGAAGGCTATAACTTTTATGTAAGATAATTGGGAATTATTTAGTCAGAATACAGTGTGTTAAAACCTTTTGGCCACAAAATTATATATGCTGGTTAGTATATATTATTTTCAAAGCAAAGTTTAAAAACCTTTGATTAATATTTTCATTTGATTGCTTCAGTTATTAATAGCCTTTTCTCAAAAAAAACCTACACACACAAAGAAAAATCATACCTATTTGTTTTAGGTACTACAGATGAATCGCTGAGCAAAAGCTGTGCAAGTCAGCATGTTTTGATTAATTGTTCCTATTTATTTTAAAATATTTGCTTACACTACTAATATTAAGTTGAAAATGGTAATTTTCACAAAGCACTTTGTTTAATTTTTTAATCACAAACAAATACTTTCTTATGAAATGAAATGTAAAATCATGCAACACATTATTTGTTAATTTGTTTTAAACTTAATTTGAGTGCTTATGTTAAATGTTTCAGTACCAAGCAAGCCCCTGAATGTGACAGTTATTCGAGTGACATCCAACTCCATCAAGATGTCATGGCGTCAGCCAGAGCATCCAAATGGCCAGATTACTGGATATCGGCTCTACTATATGCATGCCAACTATACTGATGTGAAGACTATTCGAAGAAATGAACCAGAACTAGAATTTATTCTTTCCAGTCTGAGTAAGTGTACAAAATAAGCTCACCTTTAAATAAATAGGTATAATGAAAATCTGATGACTGTTGAGCAGAATAATAAAAAAGCTGTTGATAGTTAAGGAGGAACACAAACTCCAAGTGACATTTATGTCTGTGCAGCTTTAATTTGTACTGCTTCACATGTCTAGAATCATGTGCTAAAATCGTTGAAAATAATATATGCCAGGAAACTTAGATCTCATTTTATATCAAACTGATATAAATTTATAAATAAATAAATAAAGGTAAACCATTTAGAACCAGAAAAGAAATTTTAAAAATATTTGTTTTCATAAACTAATATACATTTCACTTTTGTAAATGTAAATTCAGATGGAAAATCTAGAAGTTAATATTTAGTGCTGGTATGAACACAAGAACATTTTTATCTTAATTTTTCTAATTTTTACATTACTAGTGATAAAGGCACACTTTCTCAGGATTATAGATGCTAGAAAACTCAAATTTTCAGAAATATGTTAATGCTTAATTGAATATTTTTGTGATGTATTTAATCTATATAAAGATGTACAAATATTGTAAAAATGTATGTATTGACTTACTTGGTCATTTCTTCATATATATATTTTGCATCATGCTTGATCCAAGAAAGGGGTGTGAGAGAAGAACCTGGTCGAGTGTGAACTAAACAGTGACCCAACTGCTTTGTTGGATCAAAAATGACTCTAACTCTCCCCAAATCAAAATTATAAAATTTAAAAAATTTAACTTTTAGTTTCAAAATATTGAGCACACATTTTGGTTTATATTTGTCATTTAAGGGTCTGGGTATAAATGAAAATCAGTATACAGTTTGCAGCTTTCTTATGATACTAATTGTGACCATAATGAATGTTTTTCCCTTGGTATCTTACCTAAAATAAAATTTTTAAATAATTGAAAATTTATATTATTACGATTTTTGTTGATATTTGAAGCAGCAGTACACAATATTCAGTAGATAAGAGACAGGTAACATAAAAAGGATATAATTTTAAACAATGAAAGGCATGTAATATGATAAAGCAGATTAATCTCTTCCGGCATTATTTAATGGTCTTTGACTTTGACTTATTACTGTAATGGAAAAACTAAATATATTAATTATCATTACTTTTTCATCCATTATTCATTTTGGTGATAATTGTATTACCTTAATGTTTGTGTTAAGATTGTTTCAGTTAATTATATCACTTGCAATTATACATGAAATTAGAGTGTTAATGAAAGAGCATTTATTAATAATTACATCAGTAAAGCCCTGTTGTATACATTCTAACTGTTTTACAACCATTAAGCTATATTTTGTTTCTGTCTTTTAGAACCATACACTGAGTACAAGATATGGCTGAAGGCTTTCACACACCAGAATGAAGGTGAATCTTCAGATTATATCATTCATAAAACAGATATCAGCGGTCCCAGCGCTCCTCGAATTGTGAATCTAACCTGCCAGTCTCATGACACTTTGTATTTGCAATGGCAGCGCCCTCAAGAGTTCTATCACTCTGTGGACTTCTATTACGTTTCCTACAGGGATGAGAGGGTATGGGACTTTGAGGAAGTAGTTGTGGAGGCAACACCAGACCATGTGGACACAGCAGTATGTATACTGCATAGATTTTTACTTTACTTTTTCCTCTGTAAACTTCAGTGATATTTTAAGCTAAATCTAGATCTATATATGAAACTGAACCATATTTAAATAATATTTCATTGATTGCTAAAAATAGAACTGTAGATGGTTCTTGCATCTTGCATTAGTGCTAGGCACTAATATAATTTGCACATTCAAAATTAAAATGCACTTTTAAATATTAATTCATTATAAATTAAAGAATATGCTTTGAATTGTATCATATTTATTTACCAAATTATATAATTTATCCTATTTAGAATAAGCATGGAGACTGTATTTTGGCATATGTTTGATTTTAGATGTTGCTGCCAAATCTGACTGTGAACACTGTATATGAGGTAAAAGTTCGTGGTGCATCACGCAGCATTTTCAATCGAAAGGATGTAGTAATGGGGCAGACATCTGAGGCCCAGAAGGTCCAAGTTCGACCCAATTGTGATAAGATTCAGAATTTCAAGCAAAGTAGCACCAAAGAACTGAGCGCAGGGATGATTGCTGGGGCAGTTTGTGTTTCATTGATCCTGGTACTTGCCATTGTTGCATTTGTTTTATGGAGGTGAGTAAAAAACATGAAAAAAATAATCATACATGATAGAGAAAAAAAACCTCCGATTTTGTCTGATAAATATGGCTGAATCTGTATGTCAGAAAGAGCATGCATTAATGGTATTATAAAAAAAAATAAAAAAAAATGCTACTTTTCAGTTAAAGCTGTAAAATTTAGGGTATCAGTTTGATCACTTCTGCATATTACATTTTCATGTTTACACATTTGTGCAAATTAATAAAATTTCCATGTAATTTTACTTATTTTGAATACCCTGTACAAATTTATAAGGTAACAATTTTTAAAGATCCTAGAACAAACTTGATAATGGAATCTATTGAATTCACCCATTCCCTCATTTGTTCTTTCAAGAAGTAGGGTAAATTGAGGTAAATTAATGATATTTTTAGACTACTACCATTTTGTTGCACTTGAATAAAATCAAATCTGAGTTAACAATGTATATAAAGTTAATATATCAAAAGTTAATTGGTATGGAGCATTTTTATTCTATTATACCTTGAAGATAAAATATATGAAAATGGTTGCAGATAATTTCATTTTGAAGTAGATAGTTTCATAATAGAATGGAGGTAATTTCATGAAAAGAAAATGTATGCAGTACAGAGGAATATCTTTACTTTCAAACCAAATATTCACAGTTGCATGCAATTTCAAGTAAATGTAGATTCCAATGGTATTATCTAATCTGATTAAAAAAATATTATTTACTGAAGCACATGGAAACATCTTTGACATTGGATGATTGGCAAAGGAAATGGTGTGGCACAAGACAACCTTGTACCCATTTGTCATTCTTCTTGTTCACATCTGCAGAATATCTTATTCTGCAAGTGCTGCAAAACTCATGAGCATTGTTCGTAGCTCTTGATCCTCTGGTTTTTCTCCATTCACTAATAAATAGAATTGGTGTTTCTCTTTTGTCTATAAAATTGAGACAGTTTGCTATGAACTACTTTTTCTTCTTCTCAGCTTGTCATTTGTGTGTTTAGTTGGGGTTGGTTTGTGGGTATTTCTTTAATATCTGTAGTTTCTTGGACTGAAAATCTTTTAATTTTTCTGAGTTGTGATGGCGCAATAGCTTCACTTGGAATCACCTGTCTGTTTAGTGGGAAAATGCCTGTTTTTAAAAATGTATAAAACATTTTTCTGTCAGAATATTTGAAGAAAATGAGGATTGTATAAAAGTTTGTGTTCTCTTGTTTGATTTTCAAGCATTTTCTACTCAATGAGATTTGAGTTTTTTATGATGATGCTATGAATGAGTTATATAGGCAGAGATCATCATACAGAAAATCTTGCCCTCCTCCAATATTTTTACAATTTCTGGGCTAATGTGAGAAACATGTGAGACAATAATTAAGACGACTGATTGAGAAGGTGGAGTTGGGAGTTGATGAAGAACTGGAACCACTTCAAAAAATCTTACTACTCATTCACAATATTAGAGGAAGCTTCATTGATAAATAGTTGGTTCTCGGAAGTACACACCTTTTTAATCCCTTGAAAATAATCAATGGTGAAATCCACATCTAATTTGCTCAGGCATATCCTAGCAGAATATTTCATTCTGAATATGCTCTTTTGTACTTATTCCATTTTGCAGTTAGTACTGTTACAAGTTTAACAACAAGAGTGGGCCAGTCTCATTGCAGTTTCCGCTTCTGTCAGGGTTGTCCTTGATACTTAATTTCATTAGAATATTTTCTAATTTGTGATAGAACTCTTCAAGCCTCGCCACATTACCCACCAATATTCTTTTGAAAGTGATATTATTGGGAATGCTAAGTGTGAGTTTACATTTCCAATTGAAATTCATGCACCATTATTTACTTGCAGTGTCATTCGTCAGGATTAGGAAAATTAAGAAATTATTCTTATCAAGTTAATGGATGTGCAACTCATTTTAGCATGTTTGGTTTTAGTTGGGATCTTATCTCTTGCATCTTAATTAAAATTAAAGATCTTCATCTGTACGAGGTCTGTTGAAAAAGTATCACAAATTTTGTGTTTTTTCAAAAAGTATTTATTTATTCATGAATATCTATTTTGTCCCCTTCAAAGTAATCCCCACCAGATATTATACACTTGTGCCAACATTTTTTCCAATCCTCGAAGCACTTTAAAAAATCGTTTTTTGTGATCTTGTTCAGCTCCTCCTTCGATGCCGTCTTTATCTCCTCAATCGTGGCGTAGCGTCGTCCTTTCATGGGCCTCTTCAGTTTTGGGAACAAAAAAGGTCTGGGGAGTACGGTGGTTGCGGCATCATAAGTGTGTTGTTTTTGCCCAAAAATTCGCGCACAAGCAACGATGTGTGAGCAGGGGCGTTATCATGGTGCAAAAGCCAATTTTTGTTCTTCCACAAATCCGGGTGTTTCCGGCGGATTGCTTCGCGCAAATTACGCATAACTTGCGGATAATATTCCTTACTGGCCGTTCTACCCTGTGGCAAGAACTCATGATGCACCACGCCCCTGCAATCGAAGAAAACTGTAAGCAAAACCGTCACATTCGACCGAACTTGGCGCGTTTTTTTCGGTCTTGGGTCGTGTGGCAGCATCCATTGGGATGATTGAGCTTTAGTTTCCATGTCATAACGATAAACCCCATGATTCGTCACCTCTGGAGCAAATTTGGGTCGTCGCGGACAGATTTCAACAGCTCCTTAGCAACGTTAATGCGATGATGTTTTTGGTCAAAATTGAGGAATTTTGGTACGAATTTTGCGGCGATCTCATTCCCAAATCATTGGTAAAAATCGAATGGCATGAGCCAAACGATATGTTTAGGTCCTCACCAACTTCTCTAACGGTGATTCGACGATTGGCCAATACTATTTTCTTCACTTCTTCGATGTTTTCGTCTGTTGTTGACGAGCTCGGGCGTCCAGGACGCTCTTCGTCGTTCACATCTTCTCGACCCTCTGAGAACTTTTTGTACCACCGATAAACGTTGCTTTGGTTCAAGGTAGCTTCACCATATACCACAGTCAACATTCGTAACGCATCCGCACACTTAATTTTGTTTTTCACACAAAATTTGATACAGATTCTTTGTTCCATTTTTTGGAATAGGCAAATATCGAAGACGAGCCAAAACACGTCCAAGCAAAATAGCTGTCAACAATTAACTGAACATTCAAACTGGCCGAGCTTGTCAACATAAGTGAGGGACATGAGTATCAACATAACGCCACAAAACAACCGAAAATCGAATATAGGTAGCCCGCGGAAATTCAAAATTCGGGATACTTTTTGAAGAGACCTCGTATAACCTTTGTCTGTGCAAATAATTTTTCTAGTTTAGGAATATTAATTGTTTCATCCTTAAAAGAATTTCTGTGAGGAATATGTTTCAGTGAACTTAAAAGGGATGCCCATTGTGGAAGCATAAGCATTGGTAAATACCTTTGCTAGTCTTACTGATTTTAATAATTATTTTCTCTCATATTTACAGCATTTTAATCTTGCTTTGGGAGCCGAAATATTGCTTACATAAATTAGGGTAGGTCATTTTGAGACATAAATAAAATTTTTGTACATGAAAATGAGTGAAATTATATAAGTATTTTAATTCATTGTACTATATAGATAAAATATAGAAAATGAATTGTATCACTAAATGATGGACTGTGCAGAAACACCATCAGCAAAAGAAAAGCTAAGTTCTCAAAATCTAAAGTGTTACTCTCACAATATGGTGGAGAGAATTTGGGTATATAAAGAAATAGAACATTACATTAGAAACAAAATGTTGTATATCTCCCACTTTAATTTGTTAGTATAAAAACACAACAATAATGTAATTCATATCAAAAATGTTTAAAATTTGGTGGCATCAAATTGTTTTTCTATCAAAGATTTTATTTTCTAAATGGCTCCAACCAACTCCTGTGCTGCTCTCTGTGATATCCCAAGGATAAGTACATAGTTCTTTCTATCTTAAAATTATGAATAGCAAACTCAGATAAAGGTGTTGCAAATGGCCTTTCTTATGAAAATACCTCCTTTTACTCCTCTTTTACTGTGCAACATGAATGAATAAAAAAATAAAATAAAATCTGTATACTCCACCCTGGTACCTGGTTTCCTAAACCAGGGCATGTATATTAAATTTTCCATTTATTGTTATTATAACTATACAATTCAATAATATTTTAATACATTATTTTACAGATTTTCCTAATAACTAGATTAAAATAATATAATAAAACAATAAACAAAAAAAAAATAATTAATTGAATTGAACCAAAATATAAATTTACTTAACTACTTCCCAAATTAATTTTCCAAAATCTACAAAACTACCAAATTAACAATTTAACATTATTACTGGGAGCCAGTAGGAATTATAGCTGGTAGCCATCTATTCTATCCTTTAAATTTATTCCATAACTATAAAACTATACTACTACTAACCACTGGTTACCAGCGGTATGTACTGGTATCCAGTACTCGCAGAAATTCTCTTAAATTGGACATTATCCTTAATTGTTTCAATTCTCCTTAATTTATTACAATCATAATAATATCCTTCTCTTTAACAACTTACTTTACTTAAAGTTCATTTATCAAATCATTTCATTTATTTGTCCCAACACTTGAACTCATTAAACACTATCACCTCACTTCCACCATATTACTCTCCATCTTTTCTTCCCAACCATTCCTTCTTCCATCTCGCTTGATCCTCCTGGTCCCCTGGTTGCACCATTTCTTGCACTCAGTTCCTCCTCTCTGGACACCACTTCTCCATCTCCTGCCGCGGCTCATTCCCGTGTATCTCCAACACCCTTCCTTCTCCTTCTGTAATCTTCCTTCTTCCATCTTCTTCCCAGTGTCAAAACTCTTATAGGTATATTCTCTACTTCAGGTTGTAGATCAAAATTATCCCCGTCTATTATATTTTTTAGGCATTTTCATCTCCATATTCCCTTCTTCCTTACCTTTATCTTCTACTTCTATTATTCTCTTCCTGTTGATTTAATTAAAGTTATTTTTGTATATTTTCTATTCTTGTTGAGTTATTTGTGTTTGGGGGTTGTCTTTGCATACGTATGCGTTCTGATCTTCTTACCTCGTCCTCAGCTTTTTCATTACATCTTATTATCTGCTCTTGTGGTATTACCTCTTCCCATGCTAGGTTACTTATTTTGAGTGCGGCCTGCTCGAGGTATTTATATAGGCCCTTATTTCTAAGTATATGTGCCACCTGATGGCCACCTAAAATTTCTCTTTCTTCTCTCACATGTTCTAAATAGCATGTGCATTCAAATAACATATGCTCTGGGTTATCCTGTGTTTTGCAAAGTGTACAGATATCGTCCTCTGTTCTGTTAATTTTCTTCCAATAAGTTTTGTAAAGCCCGTGTCCTATAAGGTAATGTATCATGCCTTTGGTAGGTTGTATAAATTTTAGTTTTAATCTCTCAAAAATGCTGTTAAATAAGTCGAAAGTTCTCCTGCCTGCCTCAGCATTTTTCCATTCGTGTTGCCATTGTTCTTTTAATTTATGTTTTATTTCATTTAAATTGTTGCAGTGAGTGCTGATTATTAAACTTACTTTCTCCAAGTTGTCTTTCTTCATCCAATAAACAGCGCCTCTTAATTTAATCAATAGGTCAATTGGCCATATTCCAGTTACTACAAAAAGGGCCATAGTGGGTGAGGTGCTTAATGCCCCTGTAAATCTTAATAACACCTTCCTTTGTGATCTTCTTAATAGAGTTTTTATTTGGACAACCTTCATCCTCAGAGCCCAGACCCCTGCTCCATAAGTCATTATTGAAGCAAAAAATGCTCGTGTAGTATGCTGTAATGACGTTTAATGGAATTTTAAAATTCCACTGAACTAATCTTGCTAATTTCATCATAACGTTTTCGAATTTTTTTCGTATTCAGTGTGTTTCCTAAAGTTTAGTTTCTCATCTAAGTAAATTCCCAAATATTTTGCTTCTTTTTGGCATCTTATATTTTGGTTGTTATATTTTATGCATGGATCTCTTTTGAGATTACCTTTCAAAAGCATATAGCCTGATTTAGATGGAGCGACTTGGAGTTTAGTTTTACTACACCAATTACTTAATTTATTAGTTAATTTATTCGCTCTTCTTTCTATATGAATGAATAGCCATTATCTAACTTACTGACCAACATTATCCTTTTGATTTTCTCATTCTTCTTTGTCTTAACTTAGATTTCCCAGTCATTGTGAGCCATTGTAAGAGTTTGGAGTTATTCCTAAGTTGAAGAAGGCATAGTAAATATTTATGATCTGTAGTAACAGGTTCAAAATGCATATTACTTTTCCAGTGATGTATGTGTAAATGCCAATATATGTTACCATATAGGCCAGAAAGCTACTATATATGCAAACTATTTTTGTAACTCATTAATAATGGCACTGTTTGATACCCTCTGTGTGTTGTGGCCTAAGATTAATTTCTCTTTAGGCACATTCATATGTAAAAGTACAGGAGCTAAAGCTGTGACTTTTACGTAACAGTTCAATAAACTGTGATCTCAGGAAAAGTAATATTATGGTGCAAGGATACTCATCCACTAATATCTACAAAAGATATACTGTATTATAACTTTCAGTTTATGATATTAAACTTTGCGATCAGATCCTTCCTTCTGGTTCATATATGTATATGCATGCACTGTTTGTGATCCAGCATGAACTGTTTGACAAGTGCTCTGCTGATTTTATGCTATGGGATATGCTAAAGAAATTTATTTTTTAAATTCCAATGGTGTGTTTTAGAAATTATTCTTTCTTGCTTCCCAGTAGATAGACAGTTATTAGGATTTTGCTCTTTTATTTGGATATATTGTGCTGCATTGAAGTCGGTGATCCTTGTTCAAGATAGTGGTTGAGTTTTTGCAGGTGGTGCATGCAGTAGAATTTTCACCTTATTTTATAAATCATTTTGGATTACCTAGGGTGCGCCATGAGGAGGCAATCTACTTCACATCACATGCTAAAGAAAACATGCATATTCAATGTCATTTCCCATCACTAAGATAAAAGTGTTATTAATAATAAAGTAACATGCATTTCAAATTATCATTTTATGGAAAGAACTCCTAAAGTTTTATGGTTGGCTATGCATACATGTTGTTAACAATTATTTTTTTTATTCATTGACATTGAGAGCTGATTAGGGTAAACATAGTTTTGGAAATAAGAAAAAAAAAAAAAAATTAAGAAAGGAAAGGATTAATTGGAATGCCATAAGAATGTTAAAATTCCTCATTTGAATCTAAGGAGACCCAAATAATATCTTAATTTGTGAATATTTTCTGCATATTTTGATTGAAAGAAAATGAAATTATTTAATTACATCCAAAAAAGCAGTTTTAATATGCAAGGAAATACATACATATTTTCCAGTTATATGATTTCCTTAAATTTTGAGTAATTTCTAAATAAGTAAATGTTTTTATTTATTTATTTTGACTATAGTCCTATGCTAGCACAGTGGCAGAAATTCTGGTAATGTCCATTGTATACAACATACATATTTATTTCTTCTAGCAATATATATTTTAATGCTGCCAGTGCAGCACTGCAACTCCCCCCTCCCTTCCTAGCTCATGTTCCTCAGCTGTACATTTGGTGAATATACATACATTGCTACAGTGAGAAAAAAGTTCTGATAACATTGCAACTAAAGCATAATACCATTTCCTTCCACCACTCCTTTTCTTTAGTGTCCAGGATGAGGAAGTTAAAATATGTTTCACAAAAGATAACAGTAGGAAAGCTAAACATGTCATACTGCTGTGAATGCTGTTGGAATGCATTACCTCTATGCTTTTGGTATGTTATGATTCTTGTATTTTAATATTTAGGAACTGTAAAATTGCATAATTTCTTTATTCACTTGCACTTGGTATGTATCATGTTAGGTACCATTTTTATTGAACATTTTACAAAATGTGCAAACTAAGAATGTTTTTTTACTCACTTTGTGTTTGCTGTTCCAAAAATTTAATTGTTGTGTACCTACCATTGCAATTTTGGGAATCTCAAATGCATGTATTTACAGAATAAGTTTTTATTATCAGGATCAGTTAGATGTGGATATTCAAACTAAGAATGTTTTTTTACTCACTTTGTGTTTGCTGTTCCAAAAATTTAATTATTATGTACCTACCATTGCAATTTTGGGAATCTGAAATGCATGTATTTACAGAATAAGTTTTTATTATCATGATCAGTTAGATGTGGATATTTATTTAATCATTATTTTTTATGAAAAAGAAAGTATAATGAGTGGTGCAGTCAGCTGTGACATAGGTTACCATGAATGTGTAGGTCTTGGGCTTGAATCCTGATTGAGTTAAGCTGCCTTCATTATGTTATTTAGGTATTTTTCATGACATGAAAGGCAAATGTTAGTATGTGAAAAATTAAGTTATTGATTTACAATGAATCCATCTTTCTTAAGATTTAGGAAGTAGTATATGGATAATGGGTATTTAGCAAGAGGGAAATAATAATAACACGGAAATCCTTGAATTAAATCTGTCGTCTAACACTCTTCATGCTTGACTAACCTAAATGGAAATTAAATATAACATTTAATTTTGTGTTGGAATGATTACAGTGAAGTGACTATTATGTTCTTAATTATCTAGTGAGTCGATTTGATAATCTTATGCTCCACTTACTGTTGATTTATGCAAAACTAGTTTCGCAGGCTTTTGCCTGCATCTTCAGTTGCCAGTTGACTGTCTGCTTTGTTGTTGGTTGGCTGGAGCACTTGGTGTAGCTCTTGTGGACATTTTATGAACTTATGGATTAATTTGTCTTCTGTTGGGATCTCAAATTAATTCAGAAGTTCATAAAATGTCCGCGAGAGCTACACCAAATCCTCCAGCCAACCTCAACAAAGTTGACAGTCGACTCACAACTGAGGATGCAGGTAAAAGCCTCCAAACTAGTTTTGCATAATTCAACAGTAAGTGGAGCATAAGATTAATTATCAAATCAACTCACTAGATAATTAATAACTAAATGGAAATTCTTATTTAATTTCTAACATGCTTGACATTTGCTTGAATCAGTAATATTATGTAAATCTTTTTGCAGCATAAGTCTAGTTGACAACTAATGGCTCTATTGTATTGTTGTGACACACTGGTGTGTATAATTATGTAATTTTATTCTTAAGTTAAACAAACACAATATTTCTTTAGCTAATAAATCATTGTAAACTTTCAGCAAAGAAATTAAACAGAGATATCTCTTTTTTTTTTTGCAGGAAATGTCTGCATGCTTCATATTACTACTTAGATGAGGCACCTCGTGCACTTCCACCCCCATTAGTTGATTGGGATGTACGCTCAGAAAATGCTATACCTATTCACCTGTTTGCCAAGAATGTCGCAGAACTGCATGCTGATGGTGATATTGGTTTCAGTAAGGAATATGAGGCTATTCAAGCTGCCTGTACCTTGGAAGAATATATATCTGAGCACTCTCAACACCCTGACAACAAGCAGAAGAACCGATATCTCAACATCCTTGCTTGTGAGTTTATATACAATAACAGTTTGATTACAAACTATAGTTCAGTATAATCATTAAGTTGCTTTCTCAATATTCATATGACTGTTCTTGGCAATTTGTTTGTTTTTCTGCTGCCATATAATGAATTCAGTAACTTTGAAAGGGTTGAACTTCCAATATCATCTACCGATAGAATGCTTAATTTCTGTAACTTAAAACTTCAACTGCCATTAAAAATAAGAAAGTATAAATATTGAAAATAAGAACATGTGTGATACTGAACAGAAAGTACCTGAAATATACTCATAGTTAAGTGTAGCTTCACCTGAGTGTGAAACTGAATCTATACATATAATAAATGACATAATTTGTTAAAAAAATTTTATTATTCTAGATGACCACAGCCGTGTGCAGCTGTTGCCAGTTCCTGGACAGAAACGATCCATAGATTATGTGAATGCCAACTACATTGATGGTTTTCAACACTCCAGAGCTTACATTGGTACTCAAGGACCTTTACCTGCAACATTTGACTGCTTCTGGCGCATGGTTTGGGAACAGCGTGTTGTCATCATAGTGATGATCACAAACTTAGTGGAGCGCGGAAGGGTAAGTGAACAATTACTTAGCTTTTTGTAAATGAACAAATCCTGACTAGTCAATGTCATACAGCTGTGGCATTCTCTTTATGTTTTCTTTTAAAGTTTTTTAGGTACCTATTTGTATTATCAAATATTCTGAAGCAGCTTTAGTACTGTTTTTCTTAATTACTGTAAGCTTAATGTAAATAGTGGCAATATTGTTGCATTTGATAAATAAACTGAATTACCACTAGAAACTATCATGATTTATAATGAACTTTGTAACAACGAATATAGATGTCTTATTATCTGATGAATTAATGAATTTACCAGTGCTCTGCTTAACGGAGCATTGATTTAAAGAAAAAACCAGCACTCTAATTGCAAATTTAATTTTAATATTAATTTAATTTGGAATTGAACACAGTGAAACACCCAGAAATAATCTCTTCTGAGTTGGATGTTTAGAATACTCTTCATGGTTTCACTTAAATGAGGTTTACTCATATGTTTTGTGGAACTATAGTCCACATTATCAGCTGTCAAATGACTGTTGGTTCATTCATAGTAGCTGGGTAGGTAGGTATCCAGGTTGACTCTGGTGGTCTAGTGATACGCTCAAATAAAGTGCTGTCTCAAATAAGTGTACTTACGAAGCTGTTGACAATGGAGTGGTATATATATATATAAAGTGCTGTCTGCTTCTGGGATGTCAAAATTCATTAGGTTATGCAATTTTTTTTTATATAAATTCTTTCCCATATGTTTAGTTCTTTTGGTTGTGGAACAGTTTTTATTAACTTGATGCCTTTTCCTATTTCATGGTTTTCATTTTGTTTAAGTTTATAACTAGACCACCAGAATCAACCCGACACCTGCTTACCCAGCTCCTATGAATGATCCAACAGTCATTTAACAGCTGATGATGTGGACGATAGTTCCATGAAACATATGTCCTGAGTAAGTCTCATTTAAGTGAAACCATAAAGAGTGTTTTAAACATTGGACTCATAAGAGATTGCATATTATAAACTTGCTAGACATTTTTGTAGAACTAAATAAACCATGGAGGTAATTGTATATATGTAAGGAATGATATTAATTATACACCTTTGCTCAAATTAAAACAGTATTTAAAGAAAAACATATGGAGATATCTGCCATTGAGCTAATGGAATATGATTCAATAATAATGTGATTCTACAGAACACCAAAGGGAGATATAATCTTTCTTACAAGTGGATTAGAACATGTTCTTAACTAACTAAAACCATTAAATAAATACTTAATAATATTTGGTGACTTTAATGTTGATTTTTCAAAAGACTTGGAAACAAAAATCTTACTTATTACATCTTTTTTCTACCTTTGGTTTTAAAACTATAGTTCACTTCCAAACTTGAATAACTAAAGGCAGCTGCACCACATTTGACCAAATTTGGTCTAATTTAAAGTTCAGCTACAAGGTTTAGCCATTTAATATGCATTTCAGCGACTGTAGTACATGAATTTTAACCTTACCCCTGATAAAGAAAACATATACATGTGTTAATATTAGTAAGATCACAAGAATATTTGGTGGAAATAATTTGCAATTGTCCCTACATGTAATAAAAAATGAATTATGGCAAGAAGTCTACAAGTGTAAAGATCCTAATATAAAATGTTGACAGTTTTTTGAATATATTTAAGTACTATTTGAAACAGCTTTCCCAATTAAATGCATAAAAATAAATCTTATGAAAAATAAAATCATAGCAAATGGAATAAAATTATCCTGTGCCAAGAAAATAATATTACATGACAAAATCTAAGGCAAACTGTTGTTAGAGTTTACTTAAACAAATATAAATCTAACCTGAAATAAAGTCATTAGTCAAGCAAAGAAACTCTTAAATGACAGATATATTAAGAATCATTTCACCAGACAAACTACATTTGAAAATATATAACTGAGAGAAAACTCATTAACTATAACCCACTCAATATAGTTCCATAAACATTTAATATCTACTTCAGTAGCATTACAAATATATGAATCATACAAAAAACAAATTTGGAAAAGAATATAAGACAGAGTGCAATCATCCATGTACTTGCTGCCCATGGATAAAAATAAGATACTGCAATTCTGAACAAGCTATAACTAAAATTCTTTGCAGGTTTAGATGACATTCCAGATTTTGTAGTAAAAAAAAGTGCTTTTTTATTAGCCGAACCTATCTCAAATATATGTAATAGCTACTTTGAGAATTCAAATTTTCCAAAGTCTCTTAAAATAGCTAAAGTAAAACAATTGTACAAAAAAGGTAACAGAGAATAGGCCTCCAACTATAGACCAGTTTCCATGCTATCAGGTTTCTCAAAAATAATGGAGCAAGTTTTTTATAAAAGGCTTTTAACATTTATTGGCAAACTTACATTCACTTTTTATAGAATCAACTTTGCAAATTATCTCTGTCCTTGCTAGGAAATGACTGATAAAATCACAATGTTCTGGAAATTGTCATTCTATATTTCATGTGATTTGAGTCTCTTTTTGAAGTTTGTGACATGCCTCAATGTCCATATTCATTTATTGCTATGTGTATTTGTGATTAAAAGATTTTCAAAATGAAAGGTCTACTGCTGTCAGATGGTTTAACAATATTAGAGTAGTATCTATAAAATATCATTTGCAGCAGAACTTACATTTATTTTATCATCTCTTTTTCTGTCCTGTGAAAGTTCTTAGTTTACATTAGATACAAAATAATTCAATTTTTGTTTTCGTCAACATTTTCTTTTTGTTCTACATTCCTGATGCTGAAGATCATTATAGCATTCTATACTTTGTTGCTTCAGGAAAGGACTTCTGTAGTGGAAAATCATACAAATAGTGAGAGAGGGGAAACGGAAAAAAAACTTACACAACTCTAATATTATCTTTCAAAGCAATGAACATTCATTAAGAATGCATATTCAGTTGAAAACTGCATACCACCTAATTAGTGCTTTTGGTTTACAATTTATGTGGCTCAAAACAATAATGCAAAATACAATTTTCCTCCTAGTTGTTAATTACAATGTTAAATTAAACAGTATGATAAGTGAATTACATTTAAATGCAGCAACTCTGTATGGCTATCAACATTTTCTGCAACTGTTAAGAACTAAGATTTCTGCTTATCTATTGCAGAGGTTATTTTTTCCTGAGAAAGCTAAAGGCATTACTCAGCCAGGTTCTATTGCATTTTCTAAATAACTTCAGTCCTAATATTGCAAATACTTCTGGCTGAGCTGTTTACTCTACTGCTCATTATGCACTCTTTCCTGGGAAATGCTGTTGACTATATATTAAGCTATGTGCTTCTTTCCCTTATCTAGAACATATGCTGTATGTAGTTCTAATACTTCTAGTAATATAAATAATTTTTATTAAACATAGTATTTTTGAAAGAACCAATGTTTCCCAAGATATCTCTTCACAGTAGAATGAACTGAAAGATTGTCATACTCAAGAAAATATTAAATGAAGATTATATATCACACCTCATTTAGAATACAATTCATAAGAAAATACAAAATTGATGGTCATATTTAACACATTTAAATCATGCCTTCCAAATGTGTCTATTGCAAACCACTTTTTACAATGCTTGTTTTAGGCCCAGTATTTTTCATAGAGGGGCTTACATAGATGTGTTCAACATTCTTCACTCTCTTAATATGATGTTAAATATTTAAAACATAAAATTTCCTAGAGCTTTGTGCTGCTTTAATGGACCATTGTGTAATAATATTTTTGAGTAAAGAATGTTCCAGTCTTTCTTTCTTACCACTTTATGCTACAGAATTAATTATAAAATGATATTTTAAAATAGTTTTACATAATATACACTAGGCATTCTTTTGATTATTTTATTTCTAAATAAACTTTAATATAATGAATGGTGATTTATAATACTCCACTGGTAATCGCACATCATAGCTCAGAAAATTCTCAGGAGGCGCCATTAAAGCCAAACTTCAAAAGCATTCCATTCTTATATGAAGCTTCATTAAAAGTTTGTGATCCCTGTCTGTACGGAAGAAGTCTCAGCTTTGAAACTAAGTAGATATTATATCTCTTAAATCAGAATTATTACATTTTCTATTACATTAATTTTAATAGAAATGACTGGTATTTTGTTTGACTGTTATTGAGGCTCTTTATATGCTTTGCTTAAACATAACACTAAATTCTAAGTGTTCAGGTGTTGTAGGGCTGATACATTTAGGAAAATTAATAAAGAGGGATGTTAAAATTCATTAATCATCTACAGTGCCTTTGCATGGATTTTTGTGCTATCAGAATATGTCCCGCACAATAATTGGAAGCACACCACCTCCAGAATTGGGTATATATCACCTTCAACCCAAGCACATTATTATGATTAAAATATTTCAAGTTACTATTAAAGTAATAACGTACGTTTGTCACAAATGTTCAAAATTCTGTCCTTGTACTACCTTTTTATATTAATTGAGAAATTTGCGTTCATGTGCATTACTTTTTCTTCTTCTTAAATTGCTGTAATTTTTTTCTTTAATTATCCATCTGTATGTGTTATTCATATACAATTTATATTTCAAGTTCACCAATAGATACAAATTCCATACAGTAAGAGCTGGGGTTTGTACTGGCCATAACCCTTTAATAATGACCATATCTTCACATTTTCCCCTATTAAAGTGTAAGAATGATCACTGTAAGAGCCATAACAGAATCTTAATGAGAAATGTTTAAGTTATTTCTGTACATCTGTGCATTAATGGAAATTACATAACAAAAAAAGATATACCCTATTTTTCTGCATTTCAGTATATTCTGTTATTCTGTATTCATATATGGCAATGTAAATGAAAAATGCTTCATCAGTGAAGAAGGTTAAATGTGGATCATTTGTTTCATCATTAATATTATTAAGGAAACAATTACAACATTTTATACAGCTTACAATTTCAATTGACAATAATTACTGAAGAAAAGTTATCTTAAAGCTGAGGATTGCATTATTCCTGTTTTCTGTGCAAGCCATCACATAGATTTCCTTGGATATATTTGCAATTTAAGAACAGATTCAGTTTTCCTGTATTTATTAACAAGATGACGTAGTGTTCTTTTTGTGTGAGGCTAGAACATGATAATTTTCTTAAAATTAATCTCATTATTCTGTATGAGTTTGTTTTCACATAGGAATCATACATAAAAATTATTTGTTCCCAAGAGTATTTATGTTGTGGCATTATAACAATAATAATAACACATTATCTATTTACCACTATCATAGCAAAATACACCCTAGCAAAAATGAATCCTATTTCAATACAATATGTTTGTTTATATCAAAGCCGACAATAACAGCATAAACCAAAAAGCAGCTGAGAAAAAAATAATTGAAATAGAAAAATATTACACTATAAAATGTTAAATAAAATTGATTTAAGAATCTGTGGATTAACTAACAATTTTCAAAATCATTAGGATTACATGCTTGGAAAGATTTACAATACCATCTGCTGGAAAATTTAAGTCATCAAATGAAAAAGAAGGATCTAAACTTAAAAACTTTATCGACATGACATACGTAAACAGAAGAAAATTTAATTAACCTCTTAGATACCATCTTATCTAATGAAGAAACTACATTTCTTAACAAAGGCCTCAAAACGTGTGTGGACTTCTCAGAAAACGTAGATGGATATATACCACCACCCACCACCTAAATGAAGGAGAAAAAACTTTAAGTTAAAATGAAATGCAGCAAATTTTAATGTAACCTAAAAAAATGGTAGAAATACAAAAATTGCAGAGTACATTAAAGCAACTAAAAGATAAATCATTTTTGGATTTTGGACAAAAATAATGAATAAACAGAGAGATAATGACATAAACAGAGTAGAAATTTTGTTAAAAGGGGAAGACTACAAACCAAGTGAAAAGAATCCTCTCAGTACATTCAATAACATTTTAACAAAAGCACTGAAGGAATTTAAAATATTTTACACCAGAGTGTCACACAAAGCAATTCAGTATTACCTAGACTTTATGCACTTCCTAAAATCCATACAAATGATAAAAGCAATAATTAACAATATCAATTCACCCACATTCAAAATAGCAAAAATATTAACTGACAAATTCATATCTTTTAAGTAATTTCAATACTTGGACATCAAAAATTCATTTGTATTAGTTGAAAAACTTAAAAATAATTGCAACAGGAGACATAATGGTGTCTTTTGATGTGAAAGCTATATTATCTAGTATCTGAATAGAAAATCTTAAGCAAATATTAAGGAAATGGCGAACATCTTTAAATTTATAACAGAAAAAATAGAAGACTTACTAAAACAGACTAACATAGGCATTAGCAAAGTTTCTTCAGTTTAACCAAACATTTTATCAACAAATTTCTTGTCTAGGGATGCAAAACCCCCTGTTTTCATTTCTAGAGGATTTATTCATGAGCTCCTTTGAAATACATATCACCAAGTCTTCCCATTAATTTTCAGGAAATGGTATAGGTATGTGGAGGACATATTTGCAATAATACCGAAAAACATTCAGGAGATGCTCTGAAGCTTCTTAATTTACAACATAAATATATACAATTTGCCATGGAAGAGAACAAAATTGGGTGGCTCTGATTCATAGATTTAAAAATTATAAGAAATACAGGCAGATTGAACTTTGGTATCCACAGAAAAGAGATATACAGAAAATTGCATAAAAACAACAGTGATAATTCCATTCCACACAAATATGTGATGTTCTACAGCTTGGCACACAGAGTAATTAACACCTGACTCACAGAAACAGTACAAAATGGAATTTCAACAGATAATTAATACAGTAATGATCAATGGTTTCATAAAGATAGAATAATACAAAATATCAAAAAATTTAAAAGGCAAAATATCTACAAGAGAGGTTTTCACACTTAAGAACATAGGTAAAATACAAATTCAAAAGTTATACATATGATCCAACTTACCACAACAAATTCAATAGGATATTCAAAGAAAATGGCATAAAGTTAGCTCCAAAGAACAATATAATATAAAAATTTACTTGGTTCGACAGTAAAAGACACCATACTAACAGAACAGGAATTCTACAAAATTAAATGTGTAGATTGTAATAAAAATACATTGGAAAAACAAAGAGAAATTTAGAAATTTGGAGAAAGGAACACTTTAGGAATATTTGTTTTAAACAAATTGATAAATCAGCAGTGGCAGCTCACTTTTAGTTCCAAAATCACTAAATTAAACCAGAGACTAATCTGCTTAAAGAATTTCACAACCCAATGGAGCTCTCTATTTGGGAAAAAAATTTCATCCTGAAAAATAAAATAATTTAATGAAGTTTGATGTTCCACCCAATGATCAATTCCTATTCGAACCATCAGAGACTACCAGATGCACAGAAGCACCATACACCTTGTAATCCAGCCACTGCATCAAGTACAAGCTAGCTCTTAAGTTGGCTGAGGTGCCTATGGAGGATAAAATACAGAATTTTCTATGATTCATATGATTCCTCTATAAAATAATTCCTCTTGATAGCTTTCGTCTTGATGTTGTGCGTGATGACTTGTAAGAATTTGTTGGAGCTACCAAAGCCTTCAAAGCTGGTTTGTGATCACCTCATTAAAGTATACTGAAAAAGTAGAGAACAGATGCTGGTGGTTACTGCCAGTTCTTGGTAAACACAAAGCAAAAATTTTGAGTAATTCATACAGGTGCTCAATATATATAATGATACTTGCTGCATGACGTCTGGTTGGTTAATGTACTATCAATAGCAGATTAAATTGATTTTGCATTTTTTCTTCTTTCCTCTGAGGAAAGTCATTATACAGTAATTAATTCACATATGAAACCTTTTGTGAAAGCTGCCTTAACACTAGTATGTCATTGCAGAGCCATCATTTATTTTCTTTCTGCTCATGCTACTAAGCATTAGCGTAAAATGTACTTTTGCTTTAAGCACCTACTGCAGTTTTAAACTGTGTTATATTGACTTTATGATCTATGATGCATTTTGTTGTTCAGCCACTGCTTGATGTGCTTAAAGATTTTTCTGAAGCCTGGTCTTCATTTTTTCCTAGCTCTGGGTACTTCAGGAACAAATTACTTAATGAGAATTTTCCCAGAGTCTTCCTTTCTTCTTTAAAAGAATGCCAAGCAAATACAAATATAACTGATATCATTGTTTGATTTAGTTGACCACATACTCTTAATGTTTCACTTTACAAGTAAGTGAAGCATTAAAATATGTGTAGTTCAACTAAATCATACAATTATATCAATTATATGATTAGCTTCATTGTGCAAGTTCAAATTTACATTTTAATTAGTAAATATTAATATGTTTTTTATCATAATTTATTTCATCAATCTTGGCTGTTATGATGAATATCAAGAATATAAAAGAAAAAAATACCTTGTTACAGTAGCTTCAATGTGTGAGTGACTATAAGCACCTGTTTTGGTGAATCAAAGTCTGGTGCCTAAAATTTTTATAATGATAGATGTTGTTCTTGATAACTTTCTCATCGTAACTGCATTATTTATGAATCATAGTTATAACAATAGCTCACTGTGGTGTAATATTCCTTAAAGCTACTCACTTTTACATCCATGTTTTACTATTAGCACAACTACATCTCCTGTGTTCTATTTCAGCATGGCATAGCACATAATCATAGTGCAGCTCTTACAAAATTTGGGTTTATTTGCTGTGGATGAAGCAGGAGAAAACTCATTGATATCATCAAAAGTGTAAAATACATGGTATTTAATGTTTATTCACATATTATTATTCTTCTCTCCGTTGTTATAGAATGACAGTAATAATAATTTTTTTCCTGTAATAGTCTATCACTTTAACAAATATTCTGTATTATATTGTTGTTTTAGAAATAAAATAAGGAATACTGCAGTATAAAGGTAACACTAAAGAAAATATTACATTTAGAAGGATTTTCAGACAGCACAGAACATACATAAATGTAGCTAGTTCAGATATATTTCACCGGACACAGGATTAATAAAACCTATCCATCACATCATAAATGCTGACTTTGGAGGGTTTAAGTATTCTCATCTCCTGCCCATATTAAAATAAGGAGCTTTAGGGATCCCTAGTAGGTTATTTATTGGTATGCTGAATGTTCCTCATATATTATAAGCAAACAAATCACAGACCAATATTGAAATAACATAACCAAGTTGATTTATGCATTCTTGATGAATTAGGAGCTGTTCTTATCCTTTATTCAATTTTCATATTATTCTAGCACCTATGGCTCACATTATAGTAGCTCCACCATTAATTTACTATTACAGGCCAAAATGCATGTACGTGCAGATGCACACTTCACTCCACTATTTTTTTTTTTTTTTGTTGCATATAGGTACTTGTGCCATTGTTATATGGAATAGGTAATGTGATATCTGCATTTCAATGTGTACTTACACATGCTGCTGCATACCCAGTTATATAAATCAAAGCCATTCATTTGATGTCAGATATTTTTACTCCATCACATTCTGAAATTAAATTAGAAAAGTTGTGTTCTGGAAAAGTAGTTATTTATTTTCTTATTCATCAGTCTCCATTTCCTGTTCATAATTGTCCAAAGTTCTTGTTAAGTGTGCCACATGTTAATCATTTCATTTCAGCAGACCTAATAATTTCATTTTTCTTTCAAATTCATAAATTTAAATATAATAATTTCTGCCATACATTTGTTTGTACTGTCTGTACTGTCATTTGTTTGTAGACTCTTTGAGTTATATTTTCCAAGTAATACACATTTAAAACCCATTTCTAATGAAATAAATTAAACTATTGAAATTAAATTGTTCATAGTATTATAGAGGATCACATAGGTAATCACCTGAAAGTTTCTCAAATTTCTTTTGTGACAGTCTGGCTTCATTTCTTCCCAATTTTCTAATCAAACAATATTTCTAAAATATCTATGCTTATAGAATTTGTAGAGCTTATGAAATCTTAAGGCTCATCATAAAGGCTTGCCTTTAAGTGAACATTTTGTGATCATTATTTTCTTCCATTATGAAGTGCATTCTAAAATTTTTACTGTATTATTATCATTCATCTATCAGTATAATTTTAACAGCTGCTAAATTCTTCTCATTATATTTGACATTTTACCATTTAGTGGAAGAGAGTATGTCATTTTTCTTGAGAGAGAAGGAGGAAAATTAACTATATTGTGTTGCTCATTATTACATTATTATCTCCAAAGCTAACTTTTAAGTAACTTTGAGAAGTTTCTGTTAGGATTTGGACTATACAGAGAAGTAAAAGGTTTGGATATTAAAATTGTGTTGCGGGAAATAAAAGGGAAAGGTGACAAAATGAAGGATTCTTCATCACTTTTGACTACTTATTACTAATTGATTGCAATGGATTTATTCTATTAGAATTGGAAAAAAAAAAAAAAAAAAAAAAAAAAAAATTTTTTTTTTCCAGTTTTATATTTTTTTTTTTAAATTTAGAATGTAATTAATTGTTACATAATTTGTCCACTTTTTCTGTTGATACATTGTCCAATATTAAAGACCTTACACAGAAACCACATTTAATCAATGCTTGATTGTAAATAGCATAAATACAAATTCTTTGCCAGCTGTTAGCTTTTTAAGACCATTTAGAACAACATTATGTTCATTATGTAATGAAGCCGCATACTCGTGAGTAGGAGGGCTGGGATTGGATTCCTGCCAGGACCAATCTTCCTAATTAAGGTTTTTTCCAGGTTTTCCTCAGTTCTCATAAATGGCAAACATTGAGGAAGTACTCTAAGTGTAACCCTGTAACATTTCCTTCCTTTAAAACAATTCCTTTCCCAATTTATCATTTCATCTCATGTATCATCAGTGTCCATCATCTGTGATGCCTCAGCATAAAAGCAGGGCTAAACACATTTAAAATTTATATATATTGTGAAAGTTTGTATAATAGTGGCAGGCTGCAAAGATTGAAACATCTATTGGAGTGCACCACTTTGTTAGGATATTTTCAGTTTTGCATAAATTTCATTTAACATTAACTTATAGTTTTCTAGAATTCTAGAATTTTTACCTTTTCAGATATATATATAATACTTGGGGACTATATATTTGAACCTTTTATTGGGAGTGAATGAGGAATATGAAATAACTATAATGAAGTAATCTCAGGAATCTGGAATCACATGTCTGTTGGTATTGTGAAGGATTATGCAAATAAAAAGTACATGATTCCAAATTATTTTGAAAAGTACCTAAATCATTTTTTAACATTAGTTTTAATTTGTTCCTGCAAGAATCTAGTTTAATTGAAAAAAGGGAATAATCAATATTCATTTCTTCATAGCATTTTTTCAACAAATCAGAAGCATAGATCATTTTATCTTCATCTGCACTTTTTTGTATGTTTTGTAATTTATAAGGGTGTTTAATTTTGTCCACTTATCAAACATCAGCTCTCTCCCTAGTATCCATTTAAATTTTGAGATTAAGGTAGGAATACATTTAAGTGAAAACTAAAAGCCAAACTTACTATTAACTGTTGATGATACTGCTGTGTTTGCAATTTCATAATGTATCTCTAATTTTGAAACTTTTGATGATGGTACCATGTTAAGTTCTTATCAAATGTTTAATATCAAAATTTAGAATGCTCTCTTTGAAGCCTTAAAAATAGTTCATGATCCTCTTTGCACCATTTTGTCACAATTTTTATTATTTCTAGATAGCATTTATTATTTCTTGTAATTCTTGCATTATGGTGTAGAAGTAAAGTAAGTTAATATATTAGGGAATATTATGGAATGTAAATTTTGGTCTGCCTTGGTACATTAAGCAACTTTCCATTATCTCTGGTTGGTCATTTGGTCCAATGACTGGTTTTGAATATTACTTAATTCACTGCTTTGTTTCCCATATAAACTAATAATGACTTCCTGCTTTTTCTTATAGCAACAATAACCATATTATTATCATCGTCGTCGTCGTCGTCGCCGTCATCATCATCATCATCATCATCATCATCATCATCATCATCGTTGTTGTTGTTGTTGTTGTTGTTGTTACCATTTAATATATAATGATAATAGCATAGAGATTTTATTAATGGTAAAGATTGTCATGTGTGGTGAAGTTTGCTATTTTTCCCCTTTCTAACTGTTTAATACTAAATGCCAAATTCCAAGGTCTTCAGAATAGTGCATAATAATGGTGCTAGTTAGTCTAGAATCAACACTTGGAAAAATGGATGTCATGGAAAATTATCACAGAAGACTTTGTCTATCACAAATTCCATGCTCCATTAGTATGATTGAACTCAATTCACTTCAAAAAAAAAAAAAAAAAGTTATTTACCCACACTACTGCAGTCATTTACCAACTATTCCCTCATTATTCTACTTATATTGTATTGCATCACTATTAAGCTCAGTTGTAGCAAATTGTCATGACTAAATTCTACAACTTCAACAACTGCATTTACTTGCAAAACTGTTGCCATCTGCGTTATCTGATGTCAGTTTTTTCTTTCTAATAGAGATAATGGCATCTCTTTCCAAAATATAATTGTAATATTTTTCCTTAATATAGTGAAGATTTTGCAAAGCTGGTTGTGAACTCCTCACATAATATTAATATAATATGTATGTTGAAGCTTTCAGAGTTTCATATGTCTTAGACTTTCATGGCTAGTGTTATAATTAAAACAGTTAAAATCTTCCTGGCTGTTTTTTCTTGGAAAAGATGGATCAATACTGTTGTCTTTTCAGTAGTCAGTTGTTATTCATCATCCACTGATGATGCCAGCTGCAGAAGTTGGTGAAAACTGTGGTAGCATATTAACCCATGGAACATGGCAAAACAGCCTAGAATATTTTAACTTTCAGAGTTTGTGACTCCAATACAGCATAGACTTCTGCACCTTACATGATTTTAACTGCAGATTAATAAAATCTTAACAGAAGAATGCCCAAAGTTTTGATTTATTTACAGTTTTTTTTTTTTTTGATTGATTTATTTACGGACGCTCTTTAACATCTCAGGTCATCAGCATCCCATTCAATAAAGGGCGTGAAACGGCTGACAAATTTTGCTCAGAGGCCTCTTCTTTCAGGCTTGAGGTTCTTTTTTGTGCCGTAAACGTACGACATAGGACCCACAGCTTTACTTCCCTTGCAAAGGAAGCCATACTTAGGATTTTTATGCCAGAAAAAGTCCATCAATCCTGGCAGGGTTTGGACCCGCGATCTTAAGTTTAGAGGGCAAGTATGGTTACCACTACACCACCAGGACCAACTTATTTACAGTGACTAAACTCATTGACTAAACTCATCAAGTTGATCTGAATATGAACATTCTCGATTTTCCAATACGGCTTCAAAATTGCTTTCCCCTGTTCAAACAATAAATTGACTCTATTTTATTTTAGCAATGCTGGCATAAGGTAATGTGAGTCACATCTGTTTAAAGAACATCATTATTATGCATTACTATTGTTTTTTGGTCCAACTTTGAAATATATTAAATAGATATCTATTGTGTAAGTATGTATACATTTTAATATGTTAACTGAATTTCGGAATCCACACAGCGAAACGTTTGTTAATCTTATTTTGGTTTAAAGTAAAACACTAAAAACCATGTCGTCACATTAAAACTCTCTTTAAGTTTCACAAACACACTTTTTCCGTTATTTTAATTAAATTTGTTTTTAGTCGTCTTGTTCCCAATGACTGGAATTCCGTTGTAATATGTTAACAGAATTTCGGAATCCACACAGTGAAACTTTTGTTAATCTTATTTGTGTTTGTGAAACTTAAAGAGAGTTTTAATGTGACGACATGATTTTTAGTGTTTTACTTTAAATCAAAATAAGATGTATACATTTGTTTGGCTACCTCGGTATGTGTTAGATCCTACTTTCCTTAGTTCCTTCTTTATGTCCACAGATATATTCTTGCTTAACTTTAAGCACTCTTTTCCACCATTTCTCTCTTACCTTCCCTATATAATCACCAATTTTTTTTAAAAAAAAAAACTGCTTGTTATCAGTTTCAAAAATGTTTAGTACCTGTAAACTGTTTCATTTCTTAATCCATACTTATTCTCTCCATTCTTTAATTTGTGAACATTTAACTATACAATGAAAATCCTTCTTATTTCTCCACATAGTGGACACTCTTCCTGTTTCACTTTTAATCCACTTAATCCTAATATACCTGCTCTACTCCAAGAAAATCCTTCCTTTCAGTTTTTGTTACAAACATCTACATATTTTTCCCATCCCTATTCTTTCTTAAATTTCTAGTATGGACCTGGGTGTTTCATTGTTATAGTTTCTATGACATCAAAATTCTGTTAGTTGAAAGAAAGACTATAGAAAGGTTGTAGTATGAATTTTGGGATCTTTGTCTTTCACAAACTACCATTTAGTGATGGTTTACAGAATTTGAGGATGGTAATCCCTGGAAGATGATTATATTGCAGCCATTGACAACAACAGCATATGAAAATGAGACAAGAATAGAGCAGATGTTGAGAGAATCTATGATGCATGTATACTCAGATTCAGGAAAACTTGAATATTGAATTGGCCGCATTTAATAAGAGTCAGAATGTAAATCTGAGCAGAAAATTATACAGGTGAACTGGAGCCAGAAATCGCAAACATTTAACAGAGGAAGATAAGGCACATTAAGTGTTGTAACTAGTGATGAAACATTTATACATTGATATAAGCCAGAAATAAAGTGGAGTCATCATTCTGGATCATCCAAGGAGAGGCTCTTTCTTCCAAAAAAGTAAAGAGCTGAGAAGTAATTATAGCCAAGAAAATGCTGTCTTTATTCTATGCTAGTGACCATAATGCAACAGCTCCTCTTGAAATACAGTTACTGCATGACACTGCACAGAATTCCTGTCTGAAGTCTTCAGTGCATTGGGGAACAAGAGTTCAAAGAAATGTCTCTGTAGTATCTTGTTGTAAACAATAATGCCTCTGCCCAGTCTGCTTATAGAACAATTGCATTTTTGCAGTAGTCAGAACTTAAATTTTACGTTACTTTTATTGTTCATTAAAGTAAAGAAAAATATTTGCAGTCATCAGTTTGAATTTTCTGAAGCTGCAGTGTCTGCATATGAAGAGTGTATTTGTAACATGCCCAAAGAGCGTTTATAAATGGTTTGGGGACATGA
Organism: Metallyticus violacea; assembly: GCA_030762175.1. NCBI lineage: Eukaryota > Metazoa > Arthropoda > Insecta > Mantodea > Metallyticidae > Metallyticus > Metallyticus violacea. The sequence goes on from CM060846.1 coordinate 294,029,093, forward strand.
AATGTTGTATAACTTAATCCAGAGTATGTGAACAGGTGTGATGGGTAGTATCATTTAGTTTTATATTTATTGCTTTTGTTCTTAAAACATTCATAATTACTCCTCATATAATTTTGTTTATATTTTATTGCTTTTATTCTGAAAACTTTAAGAGTTACCCCTTATATACAGGCTAAAATAATGCATTTGGACATTGGAGGTGAACTGCTTCATGTACTGAAATAAAACATTTCATATAGATGAAATGTCTATATAAATGAGGTGCTTCTAAAATCCTTTTAAAACTTCAAAATATCCATTTTAGCACTCAATTTTGCAATTCTAACATTAACCTTTCAATGAATTCAAATAGCTGAATACTTAGAAGTAATTAAATTGAGCACACCAATGAGTTAAACTTCATACAGAGCTTTACACCTTATCCTTGAGAAAATCCATACTCATAAAACCCCTTTGTTCATGGAACATTTAATAGTTAATGTATTTATTTATTCAGTATTCATGCAAATATCATTTGTTATGTATGCCATATAATGCAGATTTTTACTTAGAAATTTTCAGATAGACTTCATAAGATGAATTTACAATGCTTACTTGCTTAATTCAAACATGCTTTTCATTTTATGGCATGAATATTCTCAATTAAACAAACTGCTCAGATTTTCACCATTCCAGATTATTAATCACCTAACAAAAATTAATAATTTGCTGCATGAATCTTAAGTACTAAAATTACCTAGAATTACATAAAGATTTTCCTGTAAGTTACAGGACATTGTTATCTTCGAATTTATTCATTACACTCCGCTGAGCTTACCCTCTGTTTAATAGTATTGACTGAGCTTGCACTTTTGCAGAGTTGGCTGTGTTGGCTGAGCTAGCGCCCATGGTAGTTGCCCTGTAGCTTTGGACCCCCCTAGAGAAGTCATGGTCACTACAATGTTACAGGACATTGTTGAATAAAATTTTAAACTCAAAAAACATTAAAACTTTTACAATATCCCATATAAAACTTTTAAAAACAGTATACTTATGAACTACACCAGAATAGTGACATTGGATTGATTTCTCTTGGTGTTAATTATGCCAGCAATGGCTGGAAAAATGTTGATATATGAGATATCCTCAATAGGCATACTGCCTGCCTTTGATGAGGAATCAGCTGCTTATATTAATATTCTTATTTGCAAGATGTATGTCCAGAAGCAAGCTATGATCAGTTGACTGATAAATTTTGATTTTTTTATGCATTGGCTACATATTTGGCCTAATGCATTGTGAAAGTATTCAATCATTATGCATTTAACATTTTGACTGCTAATCTAGACTATGAGCTTTATTCTTTCATCTTGCCTCTGGCAGCATTTTCCCATGTTGGAAAGGCTGATATACGCTTCATATTGCAGTTAACTGGCATGTAATTTTGTTTAAATAAGCAGTTCTTTTGCATTTTTTGCAGTCTTTGAAAGAGAAAATCTTAATTCTTGTAGCTTAGTAGGTAAACAGATCAAAAACAAATTTCAGCCATACACACTACCATCTTGTATTTTGCTGTATGAGGATACATTAGGGATGAACGGCATTCATTGGTATGTTTACCCAGTCTAGTTCAGGCATAGTCTATTGTTTGTGTGTTGTAATGATGAGATGTAAGAAAACACTCTTTTTCACATTTTATTATGTATTTGATGATCTTTTTCAGTGTAGCTATGTTCAGCATTGCTAAGCAGCAGCTAATGCAGAACATGTTTGCATAGATTTAATATTGCAAGACATTGACAAGAAAGAAAATAGCAGTAGCTATGAGTTTACTTAGAGGTGATAACTTGAACTATCACTTTATGATACAAATGTATCTCTATTACATTGATAAGCACTTGGCTTCAATTAGTTTATATGAATCCAGATTTATCTCAGGTTATATGTGAATAAAGTCACTACATTTCACATAATAATAACAACAAACTGAAATAAAACCAAAAACTGGAAAATATGCTCATTTATATTAATGACACCTTAGTGCTTTTGTCAACATTGCAGATGAAGCTGATTTCTTTTTTACTTTCTGTCATCTGTAAAATTATTTCTTACTTCTGCCATCTCTTCATGATATTTTTGGTGTTAAATTTAATCTTTCTTGAACTTCAGTTAGTACAATATGATGACATTGTACAAAGATGTGTATTATTATTTGAATGGTTAGCAGCATTCAGATATAACACACATTTGCATCTAAGTATTAAATACTTGGAATTTCTTAATAACACACAAGCATTTATTTTTACTCATTTGCCAGAATTATAAACATGAATCTCTAAAAAAATTGTAATACATACCAAGTTTTGAGTTGTGGGAAAATTGTATGTACTAACTTCTGGTTTTAAGCATGCTTCATCATGACGTGAATATAAAAATTAGTGATACGTGATGAAAATGGGATAAAATGAGATTGTTTAGATAAATATAGCAGAACATAGAGTTTAAAGAACTGTAATTTCAGTATATGCAGATGAACAGAACACTTCTATTTTTAACATCTGTAATTAGATGTCCTAAGATAATTTTGTAACAAGAGCTTTCCTCTTCTACATGAATGATGGATAATTTGGGTACTTTTTCCTGTTACACACTGCAAATTGCAGTGAAGTAAGGCAATATGTGAAATAAAGGCAGTATTTATGTTTTCAAGTGCATTTGCTCCTCTCTTATTCCACTGTAAACTTAAGAGTCTAATTCTGTATAGTAAAGTTGTGCTAACTATTGCTACATTACATTTGTTTATAAGGTTTAGGATCCTCGGCAAAATTCATGAAAAGTGTTATTGGTAAAGAATTGTTTATTATTTATGTTTACTATTTTGCAAAGCATTTCTGATTCTGTTCCCTACAATAACAATATACAGTAATAAATGAATAAAGATTACCTACATGGTCTAGTGGCTAGAATGTTTGATTGCCAGTATGGAGGATTTGCATTAGATTCCGAACATTCACAGGGAATTTTTCCAAAATGGCAACTCTGAATAGGGGTGCACTTAGCCTGAATAGGACAGTTATTTATAGAATTATTATGCATGCAGTACTAAATATTAACACAAAATAATTGTCATACAGTGCAGATATGGCAGCAATGCTTTTGCTCTGGATGGAAACCATATTAGTGTTCTTGTCCTATACCCCATGATAGCCCACTAAAATTGCATTGCATTTGCCAGTGCTCCAGACATTTAACCTTATTAAAAAAATATAATAATTTGCTGCAGATGTAAGTGTTATGATTGCTATTCAAGGAGAGATGCATTTAGACATTGGTAAGTGACTGAATTCCATTAATATAACCAGATTTATTAGTCACCTGCAAAGAACTTACCATATGGCTGGATTAAGGTTGGAATGACTGTCATTGCTATGTTATAGGCTCATATATTTGAATTGTAGCAAAATATAAACAGAAGTCACATCCATTTTTATTAACTACAGCATTTTGGGTTGTAAATAATAATAATGATAATAATAATCATGATAATAATAAATAACAATTTTTATACACCATTTTAATATACAAAGCATGAGTTGGATATGTGAACTAAGGAATAACTTAGAAAATAATGGTATGGGAGTTGTTTGGAAAAAAAGGGAATTAAATAACAAAGGCTTTTGGAGAAATATAGGAAGATGATTTTAAGATATTGAGATACAAAAATTATTTAGTCAGATGCAAAAAGAAATTGTTGGCATTTTATGCTACAATGAAACATCATTGGGAAAGAAAAAGATATGTAGATACCACTAGTAAAAACAGAAAGAGGGGGGGTTAGCATGGTTAAGAACAGGAGTAGAGAGGTTAAAAGGGCAATGAAATGGTTATTCACAAGGCATATGCCCATTATATGGGAGAAGAGAAGATATACAACACATTCTCTTTGAATGCACAGAAACAGAGGTTTGGAGTAAAGAAAATGTATGATATAGAATGCATTGGAACACTCATATAAATAAAATTCTGGATAACAATAGTAAGAGCATTGGTCAATGTTTAGAGAAAGTAAAAAATAAGGAGAAATGGGCTGTTAAAAGAGGACAGAAATAATATTGTAAGAACAGCACTATAAATGTAAGAGTTAAATACCATATATCAACATGTAATTGTCAACTTTAGTGAACTCTCCAGCTTAGTGGCCAGGCCAAATTAATGGGCAGTCTAATATATGGATTAATTTTAATAGTACTTGGTTACTTATGAATTAAGAGAAATGTGGAATTTATTTATAATGTAGTTTGTTGACAGATAAATTCAAATTTTAAATATTCACTAGTTGAATCCTAGTACATAATATGGGGTTCTTCCAGAAATATTATATATATATATATAAGAATAATTATACTGGATTAAATTATACATTTTTTACAATTAAACTTTCATACATTCACTTACTGAATAAAAGGTATGTTATAGTACAAAGGCTTTAACTTCTTTATTAAATTGTTATATGTTGGTTATTTCTTTAATGTTTGTTGCCAGTTTTTTGTATAATTTAATGCCTACATTTGTGAGATTATTTTTTAGAATATCTGTTCTGCATAATGGAGCATGAAGGTCTTTTTCTTCTTGTATTATGAGAATGGATATCTGTATTTGTACATATTTCTTCTTGATATCTCTTAATGTGATTTACAACTTCTGCTAAAAAGAGACAGGCTAATAGTAGTATATTATGTTTCCTAAAATACAGTTTACAGAACTTTATGCTGTCTATTCCACTTATTATTCTTATAGCTCTCTTCTGGATTTTAAATATTCTCTCACATTTTCTCCCCAAAATTTTATTCCATAATTTAATTCACTATGAAAAGTGACATAATATATGTTTTTCAGTCCAAATAAATGTCCTAATATAATGTCTGATTTAAAAATAACTGGATACTTCACATGCCATATGTTGAATTTTCTCTAAAAAAATAATAAATAAAACACAAACATTTAAAAATACATTATTTCTTTTATGATAACTGGAAAATAGAAAGAAAAGCTATGGCTAGAATATTCTTAGCTGAGTTTAGTAGATAGTATTTGTGTTACATGTACTACAATTTGAATCTTTCATTACATTCACAATTCTCTATTCAGATTATCTCTTGTAAATTGATATTAGTTATATATTATAATAATAACTATTTTCTATGTATTAAATTGTGAAATTATAACACACAAATATGATATTGTTTAAATTTAAAAGAAAATTGCCAGATCATCATTGTATGTTGTCAATGAAATTACATTTTTTAAATATTTTTATATAGAGAGATATGAGAAAAAATGTTTAATTAATAACATTACTATGCAAGCTTTGAGGAGTAGGTACTTTTGTTTATTTTGCAAAGTCAAGCCAAATCCAATATGGCAAATTGCAACTTTCTCCTATGTAATTTTAATACCTTAGTTTTGTGACAGCTTTAAAAAGGGTATTATCTGTTACCAAAGAAAGCAGGGTAAAGAAATGCTGCAATTTATTAAGGTAGCAATGAAAATTTCATATTGACATCAACAATAATCTTTTTGAAGTGTGTATTACTCATATAGGTCTATCCAATAATTTGGATTGGTTTGCTTTCCTACAGAAAAAAAAGTTGAAGTAAAATACAGTACCACAAAGAAATAAGGTGTGAACTTATTTGTCAGTGATGTAATTTTATATCTTTAAATGATGTTTTTCTTAATGTTATATTTCTGAGTACTAATGCAGCTACTGTTATAAATATTTGGGAAGAGTGGATTAATATCCTGTTGTCTTGTATAGCATTGCTGCAAATTTGCAAAAATGGCCATTTGCATACAACACTAATTCAGTTAATATCAGAAATGATCATTCAATTATTATTTTAGACCATAATAAGACCAAGACCTATGCTTGTGACAAGATGTGCTAGCATTTGTAAACAAAGAGAGAAAAACAAAAGCAAATTGACAGATTTTTGTCTTTACCCCATCATGCTGTCCAATTGGAAATTCTTAATAAATAGCCTAAACTTCCATCCCCACATCTGAAGGTTTGTTTTCAGCTCTTTCTGTGTACCTGGTTTTCCATTCACCTCTTGAGTCTTTCCTAGGTCATACCTCTGGAGTGCATTGAATTTTTGTAGTTAAATGTAAAACTGAAAGAAATCTTCCTCATCTTTGAGTCTTTCCTTTGTGTTTTGATCATGATAAGTTTGCCCAATTGTGATATAATTGACTTTCAATTCAACACTAATTTTAAGTGCACTACTATTTAATCATGACTGAAGAAAAGGGCTGTAAAAGTCACTGTAAAACTTCTTCAGTAACTGCATATTGATATATGAAATAGTTCAAACCTTGTTTGACTAGCTTAAAATGTTGATTTATTTCTATTCAAAGTCATGTGCTTTCTTTTCTTATGCATATAAAACCGTGCGGTGATAAATATTTCCCTTGCTTTATTGTAATAATTTGATCAGATTTATAATAATTAATGTTTTACAAGGTCAGTTACATATGTAAGTCAAGTCAGAGGCAGATACTTGATGAATTAAAGAAATAATTGGAGTGACCACATAGGTTGTGTGTGCTACTAAAAACCATTGATGAGATTCTAATGTACTATATTGCATATGTAAAAGTTGCTAAACTAGCGGGTACACCCGTTATCTATATTTACATATAGTGGTTAGATGCCTATAATCAAGCACTCATCAGATATACTCTTTTAATGTTAGCCAATCTTTAGCCTCATTGTTCTAACAAAATAGTCATGGATTCTTCAACCTTAACATTTGATTCGACTGCATTAGAACCTATAATGCAATTAAGACTCAAATTTAAAGTTCTAAAATTTCAATTGAAAATATCTTAACAGTAATGTATGATATGCTTAAAAAGTTAAAAATTGAAATTTGCTGCAACATCATGAAGATCTGTGTAAACAATTCTGATGCTTAATAACTTTTACAGAGGATGGTAGTTGTTCCAAAATATTTTTAGAGCTGAGGTGTAAAGTTATATAAATATAAACAGAAATATTACTAAATATGTTTGAGTAAGCTTTTAGGAAAAACTTCTCATATTATATTATTCTAAATTAACAAATGAAATGATTTATCATGAAAGTAGGTATAACATTTAAGCAAATTGAAGAAGTTATGAGGTGATTTAAAATGTTTTGAGCATGCCCCACGTTGGTAGGCCAAATTTTGAAGTGGTTATTGGAGGCGGGAGGAATGGTGATGGAAGTTTGATTATTGGCAATGCAGCTCACCACTCAATAACTCTTCTACTCAAATCTACAGGGACGTTGCTGGTTTTTGGAGCCTCATCGTGCCGGGTTGAGTGAGGGGAATCAAAGATGATGTGTTGAAAAAGAACACCTTATTCTCTGCCAGTTGACGTCGTTTATTCACCAAAAGTGCATACCAGGGCGTTTCTCTTCGGACCGCAGTAATGAGACGTTTGGCAGACACGCGGAGCTATAATGCTTATCTAAAGTATGTTTTCTGACTGCTGAGAAGAAGCGCCGAGCAGAAGTGAAGCTCGAACATTGATGTTCCAATGCGTTCTCTGACTTCCGAATACTGAATACTCGAATGACCAGAAAGACCAATAAAAGGGCGATTTCACGTCCTGAAACACTCAATAAAGCTCGCTTGACCACGTGATGCAGGGACGGTCCATTTTCCCGCCACTATGGATTTAGACATCCTTATAGGCTATCGGTGACTTCATGCAACTCTCATATTATTGGCTATAGTCAGATTATCTGAATGTAACCACTTGGCGATTCATCCAACGTTCAATTTCAATTTCTACCGTACGTTATAGTTCAACGTCCTTAACGGTAGCATACGTACTAGCAGCGCGCGTCTTTGCCAGCATACCTGCCCGGGGGCGAGCAACCCTCCTCCCAATGAACAAAAGAAAAAAAATTGCTCCATTATCTGCCAAAACGGACCCTGTGCTGTCCGAGCGAGAATTACGGCTTTTCGCGACAATTTTACAAACTTGGAACCCGTCACTTACAGCTAGCTGAAATAAAATGTTACATGTATTCTGATCAATTTCCCACAATTGATTGAGTACCAAAAACTGCATCAAAATACAGAGGAAATATTAAACTGACGTGAATATATAATTTTTTTCATGTTTAATAATTCTTAAACTTTTTCAGTTCAGTAATAATGCACATTACGCATTTCTATGTAAATATAATTTATTCATGTAATTAAAATACTTTTATAATCTCTTCTGAGTGGGATATTTAGAACACTCTTTATGGTTTCACTTGCATGAGAATTTACTCAGGACATATGTTTTGTGCAACTTTTTCTGCATCATCAGCTGTTAAATTACTCAATTAATCGGTGTTTCACTGTGTTTGATTCCAAATTGAATTAACATTTAAAATATAAAATACATTTTTTCCCTTCATATGAAACTAAATAATTACATCAAAATTTTAAAATAATCCTGTCCTTACTTATAAATTTTCTTTCTTGCAGAGGAAGTGTGACATGTACTGGCCCAAGGAAGGTACAGAGACCTTTGGTGTGATCCAGGTGAAGTTAATGAAGGAGGATATAATGGCAACTTACACTGTGCGGACCCTGCAGATTCGTCACCTTCGGGTAAGTTAGTATAATTTGTCATTTGATTATTGTTTCCATTGCATTAATTTTACCTCTTTACATAAGTATATACAGCATTCTTCATAGGCAGTGCATAGGTTCATCCAAATGGAAGAATTTTTGAGAAAATTCTCCAGCCATGTTAAATTTTACACCATAAAATTATTTTTTTCTGAAAAAATCCACAATGACTCAAATTTAATTTAAGCAAGATTTATGTATATTTAAAGCTGTATTCTCTCAGAAAATATGAAAAAGGATATAATACTTCCAAAAAGTCTATAATGATATTAACACTTGTATAAAATGGCTGTAAAAGTATTTAATTCTCATTTCAAGAGATATTCTTTCAATTTTGATATGTGTCGAGTATATTCTTAGTAGCTCCTCAATCTATCTTTCATTGAAATATTGCATTACTTATATACATAAATATAAAAGTTAATAATAATGAATTTCATCACACCAAAGAAGCATAATCTAGTCAGTGGATTTTCCTCGCACAATATGGAATATTTGTCATTTAAACCAATTGGATTAATTCATCAGACCGTTGGCTTTAGTTATAAACTTTGTCCACTCAAGCGGGATATATGTCTTTGCTATTAGGTGTACTACCGCAGTCACGCCGGTACTTCAGTCCATATCGTCCTTGAACGTCGCTTTTTAAACCTGTACCTTGCTTGTCTCATGCAGTAAACATTTATTTGCAAAGATGATTACACAGTATACTTTAGAGCAACATATTTTTGTGTGTAAATGTTATTTTAAATACGAATCAGCTGGTCGTGTGCATGCGCAGAGTTTGTTCGGAACTATCCTATTTTATTGCCTCCTTTACGACACAGTGCACTCATTTGAATCTACAGGGCGAAAACGTAGTATTTTAAAAGAAGAAATTAGCGTAAATGTTCAACCTTTGTCAACAAAATCACTTCCGAAATTAGTACAAAAAGTGAGGTTTCGGGATATAGAGGAAAACAATAATGAATCAAAAACGTTACATTTTCCGAATTCATTCATGTCAATAAAAATGATATCACATTCTGAGATTCATATAATGATGTACAATGTTTACCGAAATTTCTTGTCCCTAAAACAATGTATTTTATTTAAGAAAATGCGCAGGCTAACCTATGTCCCAACATGCCAGCCTCCCCCTATTAGAAGTCAAAAATAAATACGGAAGAAATTTTTTCCCTAGTATCTTCTATCTGTGTACACTTAGCCAGAATGTACACCCAGTCTTCCGGTTCAAAGCATATCGGACAAATCCACCTGCCATCTTCGTCATCAACCTTATGTGCTTTCCAGTCTAAGTCATGCTGGAATCCCGATCTGTGTTTTATACCTAGCTCCATGATATAGGTCTGTTTACCCTATCTAATTTTAATTGATTCTGAAGGTCAAGAGATGACATCTGCATGTATCGCGCTTCTATTTCCTGCCGGTTTAAGTAAAAGAGGCATCTTTTGAATTTTTCACTGCTAAATATCGTTTAATCCGATTTTTGACAATTCCTGCTAAACAACACCTCCCATTATTCCATTGAGGCCTGTAATATATTGCCCTCAAGGTTGTTTGTTGTCCTTTAATTATTCTTAGCCAGTATCTAATATATTTATTATGCTGTAGACTGCGCCTTCCCAGCATCCCACCTCTCGTAGCACAACAAAATTTGATGTGCCCCTCCCACCCTAAAATTTTCTTCCAGAAATCACATTGTAATTTATTTAGCAAGTCTGTTTTATCTCATCCCCAAACCTAACTTCCGTATAACAATGAGGACCTTAATCATTGCCTTATACATGGTTTTTAATGTTTTGACTGGCACATTCTGTATTCGAGGTAGCAGTCTCAGTACCTCAGAGAGTTGACCACTCCCCTTGTGCTTGGCCAAAACTGTGTGCTTTTTCCATTTTACCATGTCAAATTTTATTCCAAGATAGTGAAAGTTTTTAATGGTCTGGATTACATTAGCCCCATTTCTGCCTGACCGTAAACATTTTTAAATGTGAGAACGTTAATTTCATGCATTTATTTACATGTTCCACTGTTTATAATAATCTTGCAATGCATTTAGACCGTTTTGCAGGCATTTTACCGTCCCAGAGAGAATTACTATATCGTCGGCACATAAAAGAATATCTATTTGGTCAACTCCAGTAATGTCAAATGCCGGGGAGGTACCCTAATCTCAGGCCTGGAACGATGTTTTCCTTTAAAAAAACAATCCTTTCCCAATTAATCATTTTATCTCGTGTATCATCAGTGTCCACCGCCTGTGATGTCTCAGTAGTTAAAACTAATAAAAAATTGCCGGTGTATCTGTATTCTAGATCCGTTATACCGGTCAATCTTAGTAACAAATTTGTCTTTTTTACACATTGCCATAAGAGCATTAATAATTTTCTCAGAAATCCTTTTGTGCCTTACTTTTTACCACATAGCGCTTCGTTCTACAGTAAAGAACGCCATTTCAAATCTCCAAAAATACAGTAGAGCTTTCCCCCTTTGTTTTGTAAGTTATCATTTTAAGTTTTCAAAATAAATACTTTCTAAATGGTTGAAAGGCTGTAAATTTTTCGAAACAGAAACAACTAGATGACCCTGTGGTTCCCTGGCGTACTTTTTACTGCCTTTGCTCTTGTAGAGTGCTTGAATAATATCCGTTTTCCACGCTTCTGGATATTCTTCCCTTTCAAATAATGTATTGAAGCTTACTGTATAAATATCTCCAAATTGTAAAGTATTCTTAAAGAACTCAGTTGACAAGCCTTCTATAACCGCTACCTTCCTTTTTTTAAAATGCTTTATCGCTTGGACGATCTCTGATAGGTTAATTTTGTCGTCTACCAAATGGGGCACCCATTATCCCGTCAGTATACATAATGTCGGTCCTGGTGGTCTTGTGGTAACCATACTTGCCCTCTAAACTCAAGATCGCGGGTTCAACCCGGCCAGGGTCGATGGATTTTTTCGGGCGTAAATATCCTAAGTATGATTTCCTTCGAAAGGGAACTAAGGCCATGGGTCCCGTGTCGTACATTTACGACACTAAAAAGAACCTCAAGCCTGAAAAAAGAGGCCTCTGAGTAAAATTTGTCAGCCGTTTCACGTCCTGAATTGAATGGGACGCTGATGACCTGAGATGTTAAAGAGCGTCCATAAATAAACCAAATCATTAACAACAGTATGCGTAATATTTCGTATAAACGTATTAGGAAGCCAAGTTGATATGGGCGCCGCCGGCAGTAGTGCGTTTAGTAGCCAAGGCGTAAAACTTCGCATGAGCCTGATAGGTTTTAAACATCAATGCAGATAATAGGCATAACATTTGAGCTAAAAGTTGTAGTTTGCACGCGGATTGATAATAACTGAACAACTATTGTATTCAAATACTTTTTACATCTGTGTTATAAATTATCTAAGAAGTTATGAACTTAAGAAAAAATTGAGCTCTTATAATATGGCATGCGAATTTTAAAAAAAATATAGAAATAATACAAATTGTGTCTGTACCAGTATCCCTAGATGGTAGTGACATTTGAAAAAGAAGTGGAAATTAAATTATAGAAATAAAATCATAAGAGGCCAAATCTGCAAAAGTTAACTACAAAAATACCCCAAAATATTTCGGATATGGATAACATTATAAGGAAAATGAAACTACATGAGCTATATTGAAAGGGCATAAAATAAACATGTAAAGAAGACTGTGCAATTAATGTCAGTGGGAAGGAAAGTTGTAACCATGGTAGTACTTACAGCTCCTTCTTGAATGACGTAATCTTATAAGCCAACGATTTTGATAATTAAATACATTGCATTAACTGATTAGAGGATTAAAGCCTGAGGAATTAAAAAAAAATATTTAAGAGCACATGAAGAATATAAGGAAGCCGTAATTAAGTTAACCGAAGGATCCAAGAAGTAAAACTTAACTACTCGGAAAAATTTTCAGCCAATGTGGAACACGACTTTTATAGAAGAAGGGAAAAGTTATGGAATATGATTAGAAATAACCGAACAACAAAGTCTAAACCAAAAACCAAATTATACTGGGTTTTCATCTAAAAAAATTGAGCAAATAGAGAGAGAACAACAGGAGAAAGGGGTAAACAATGGTTATTTCACAACAACAATAATAATGCAATATTAGTAATTACTTAACATATTGAAGTACCAAGAATAACATAAGAGCTATGGGAATATATTTTAGAAATCTATATGAAAATACAAAGGAATAATTGTCTCATATTGATGAAAAGAAGGAAATCTAAATATCACAACAGTGATCTAAGAAGAAGACCTGTGGAGCTGTTAAAAATATTAAAAAGTCGTAAATTACATCAGTGTTAAGCTATTAAATATGAATGAAACCCATATTTTAATAGCTTAACGAACTATGTAGTTTTTTAAAAAATATTAGAAAGTGGCAAAATAACCATACTATGGAAAGAGAGTATAACAATTCTAATATTTAAAACAAGTATTAATACAGAATTAAAAGATTATGGTGAAATATGCCTATTAAGACGAATCAAAAGATACTGATAAAGATTCTAGCAATGGAGATAGGGGGGGGAGGCTTAGGTGCAGAATAACAAAGTTTTCGTAAACAGATATGTGATAGATGGTATATTTATTATTCAACAGATTGTATTGAAAGCAACAGAATTTAATAAGCCATATATGCTTTATTGATCTGACCAGGTATTTGACAAGAGGGAAACTAGATGACGCAATAAAATTGTTGCATTTAAACAAATAGACACAAAATAATAAAACAATTTAAAAAATATGCATTAATATTTTCACAAAAATAAAGTTAGAAAGAATGTTGTAATGTCAATAGAGAGAATAAGACATGTTTACGGATGCTCATTAACATCTCTTCAATTAAGGGCGTGAAACGGCCGGTAAATTTTGCTCAAATGCCTCTTCTTTCAGGATTGAGGTTCTTTTACGTGCCGTAAACCTACGACACGGGATCCATAGCTTTATTTCCTTCAGAAGAAAACCACATTTAAGATTTTTACGGTCCAAAAAAAAAAAAAAAGCGGTATTGAACCCGCTATCTTGGGTTTACGGGCAAGTATGATTATTAGGGCCGACCCAAAGCGACATGAGACATGACAGATGGTATGAGTCGAATAAATCAAACCTCAAAGTTTCCTCCCTTCTTATTATACAGAAAATGTAACTAAAGATTATAAACAGGTTTTACAGTCCGCACTTGCACTATAGCAGTACCTGTAATTGGCAAATAATTTCGTTTAATTAGAATCTCAGCTTGCCTTAAAACATTTATTGTATTTTTTTGTCAAACGACTGCAGCTTTGTTATGTTTTACAGCTGGAGTTAAAATGGACAGAAATATAGATAATTAGTTCTGAATTTACTTAATTTACGTTTCTTAAACAATATATTTAGTACAAAAATTTAGTAGCACCTCTAAATACACACTTATCAATTACTCGTGTTTCATCCAGTATTTTACAAATATATGGAATTGGTAGAGATGGAGGAATAGATTTCAATACTTCACCCTAGCTCAAGAGCTGGCCGTTTGTGTCTACACCGCCAGTAGATGCATCTTCGGGAGGAAGGAATAAAATGAATGAGAGATCGGTTCGCCAGGATCCAGTGGCGGTGGGGAACGGACAAAGACGGAGTCTCTAACTATGTTTCCAGATAGAACACCCCAACCCAATGAAGTCCCCTCCCAAATAGTTGGAAGCCCTTGCAAGTGCCTCTTCCATATCACGCCGGGATAGAAATCTTTCCAAAGCGCAAGCCACTGTTACACCATACACAGCACCAACGGAATGAAATGAGGTTAAATGGGACAGCTGAATTTTTGTGGAAAGGAGACCTATCCAGTCATATTGCCTAAGCGACAAGGGGAAAACGCGGATGGGGGAAAAATTTCAAATCCCCAAAGGATTTGAACCTGGCACCCCCGAAGCGTTACCGCCTGAGACACCTGCTCGATACCACAGAAAGAGATACGACTATTTTATGTTCTTAGCCTCTTCAGTATACAAAAACAACACTACTTTCATTAGCGAATGTAAAATATCCGCTGCATTAACAACTTCGCCCTGGCCAGTATTTCAAGGAGGTGGTTCTAATCACACAACTTTGCTTCATTGAAGGCATTAAAATGTTTAATTACACGACACTTTGTCGTTGGCCACCTGGTTCGTTACCTCTATGACTTCAATGACGCGAGCTACATATGGTGCTTGAAATCGCATATGGGTGCCTTTCGTCTACTGCCTCTGGTAAAGCAATGTTGATCATCAAAATGAACGTGCTTTTGCCAAGTTGTTCCCCCTTATATACGAAATTCAAAACGTCGCCACGTGGTCACAAGAGCACAACAGGGGTCACAACATAGCGCTCACGGCTTCCTGAACCTTAAGATCTTTAAATACTATTGGTGAGCTCTTGAGCTCCCAAACGCGCTTACTTTAAATGCATCATCTCTTTAACTTCTCGTTGGGGAGCTCATGATCATACGATGTAATGACGTCATCGCCGACACCTGTTCCCCTTCTACCTTTAACGAATTTTGAAGCATCTCCAGCTACTAAGATGCAAAGGATCTATTGTTCGGCCACCTTCATTCATTTAGCTTTTGTCACAATAAAGAGATTCATTGCTCAAGCCATTATCAGTAGAAAAGGACACAAAAGATTACAAATGACAACCTTTTCCCCATTGTCATAGTTATACGTCCAGGTAGTCATGGAAAATAAAAAAGGGCCGGAGGGATCATATTACCCAACAGAGACATTTTCCTGATAAATGAAATGTTCCTGTTTGCCACTATAAGCTACTATAATATTTAATAATTATTACTATTTGACTTATGTAAATGCATTCACTCTTGGGCATGCGTGAATGTGAGGACCTGTTACAAGCTATATATCAGGACTGTTATTAGATTATTATTTTTGTTCGTAGAATGTTTTCAACCTGGCCAGATTTACGACTTGCCATTGAAAATTGCAGCGGAATTATCGATGGGGGATGATACAGGATTAATTATGGAACGGGGATTAATTTAATTGATCGGTTCTCAGGGATAATTTTGTTCCTTTCCCGTCAATATTATTACCGCTGACTTATAGTTTTGTCTCGGCTGGATATTTTTATGGTCTTATTGATATCACAGGGGAAGGAGTGAGGAAATGAACCAGATGATTGACAAGATTTGTATTGTTATGATATGTAGCACTATTTATTATCAAAGTTTGTACCACTTAATGAGACACCGTTACTCTTTGGAGAACTTCTAGTTATACGTGTCACTTTGCACTAAATATGGCGTTTATATAGTGACGTCCTGACGCACTTTGATAACTTCAAAACTTGTTACTGTTCACTCCATAAAACAAGCTGTTAACTAATTTGATACAACTATAATGCATAGCTTGATAAAGACTTAATCCTGAACTCAACTAGCTCTGAGACTCAACTCAACTGAACTGATAATGATCTTCCACTGACGATATCTTTCCACTGAATATGGGCAAAATTACAAGCCTAAATAAACATGGCAGTATATCGGTCTCCCGAAGCCATCATTATTCTTTCAAAATATGATTTTAGAAAACTCCAGAACATTTTCTTCCATCTTCACGTATCTGTTGGGTAATATATTTCCTCCGGCCCTTTTTCATTTTTTGCTAATAATGTCTACGTGACTCTCAGCATGTCGCACACATATACAGTTAGTTAATACCCTTCAAGATGTTATTGGCCTGTCATTTTATCCCCATAGCTGGCACATGCTATATTACGCCTCTCCTTACCTAATATAATAAATAACAGCAAAGCTTTCAGACAATATACAAACAATCATCTTTACCACGGACCATGCTTTAGAATTTCTCCAGGAAACATCGGTGCAGTTTTGCTTGGTTCATCTATACAAACATGTTTTTATGATGATCAATAAGTTTCAGGTCAGGAACAGAATATAGGTAGTGTTTCCACCCAGTAAGAATACACAACATTTTAATACATGTACAGAAGAATGAAATGATATTACACTCATGACTATAATAAGGAAGTTACATAAAATTAATTAATATAATAACTCTCATTTAATTGGTGGTGGCATCTTATAAATTTCACCTCAAAATATTAAATATGGGTTCTCTTAGCTTTTTGAAACAATTTCAAACACTTTATTGATCATGTATATGTTTTTAGTTTGGTCATAGCAGCTGTTAGTAGGGTCAGCTGCAGTAATGTTATATTGCAATTTTCAACGAAATAGACACTTTTAACAGGCCAGTCAAATTAATATTGTCGTTGCGCAAAGATAACGGCTGGTGACACAACTGGTGTAGCGAGAATCTTACGATTGTATTTCAGTTTATGTGTTAGTAAAACAGTGCCTCCAGCTCCTTGAAATGAACAGATATGGCCATTATTTGCTTTTTAGTTGGTACTCAACCGGCAGATTTCCATGTTTAGAAAAAATGTACAGAAATCTAATTTTGTGTTAAAAGTGGTGATGACGAGGTTTACGTCTGTACGATTCATATACATAGCGTGGAAAAAATATGCGCAAAGAATTTAGGAGTATAAAGAGGGTCGAAAAACAGGCACCTTAAGAATTGGAACAAAGGGACTCGGACGTTTCGTTATAGTGTTTTAGACGTTGATTGTTCCAAATATAGAACATTATATTATGCCGTAATTAATTAACTTATTTTGTTCTATTATTTCATATTAGAAGGATATTATTTTGTTGTTAAAATGTTTTAATTATTTTATTATTAATACATTGACGTTTAAGTTTAGTAATCGTTCATAAAACTTACCTACCCAAAACACCTTACACTTCATGAAGATCTATACACTGATTGACTGTACTTAACTTGAGGTTAGATGGCTGTACCTCCGCCATTGACATTGGTTCACATTTGAGTGGCGATGTACACGTCACATCGCAGCAAAGCTATGTCTTTGATCTATATCGATGTGTGTATTTCCATATTAACGCGCCTGAGACCCAATCTCAAAATAATTAGTGTAAACTCAATTTCTATTCTTAAATTCTTTGTACATATATTTCTGTGTGTAAGAGAGGAAGCGTTTGAGCTTTGGAAACAGATAGAAGTCAGAGTAAACCTAATCTGGGGAGTAAAGTGGATAATCTAGCAATTAATACTTCAAATCTCCAAAATTTTCCATCGCTAAAACATTTTTAAGAGCAGCTGCAGTGTCTTGATGAAAAAACAAACAAACAAAAAGCAAAATTAACTTTTTTTCTTCTGAAAACTAAATTTTTTCCACTAGTTTTTCATTCATTTGGTTTAAAAGATTAGCATAAGTGTTCTATTGTGGTTTTACCCTTCTGAAGATAATAAATTGATAATATATATTAGGCGTTCTAAAAGACATGCCATAGCCTTTCCTGCGTATGTCTTCTTTGATGCTGAACAATCATTGTTTTGTCTTCTCTTTCGATTCTGGTGTGCGACAGTGGATTCGAGTCTTATAAACCGACCCACAAAATAAGTTCTGTTGCTATCTAAACGCTCCACACTGTTGCAATATTTTCAAATGAATGCCTTTTTCATCTGCTGTTAGTAGGTTCGGCTTCCATCTTGCGCAAAGCTTTTTCACATGTAAAATATAACATTATCCTTTGAAATGCACTTGATCTCAAAATGTTTTCTTTCTTTTTAACTTGCTGGCTACTTAATACAATATGTAATCACTAAATGAATTCTGCTGGTGTTTCACTTTTTGTACGCCCTCCACGTGGGTCATTTTCAAGGTGTTATGGTAACGTTTAAATTTAGCAAATACACTTTTTAAACGTTGACAATGAAGGAGAAGAAACCCCATATATTTTAAATGTGGTATAAATTTCTTTTATAGTTAAACCATTTTTTACAAAAATATACTATATCACTGCGCGATACTCATTTTTTTTTTTTTTTTTTTTATGAAATACCCACAAGTCTGCTTTAAAAATTGTACTAAGTATACTATTTGAAACAATTACTTAATACTTCAAATTAATGCTTAATACAGCTTTATTAAAGTAAAAACAATTATCTTGGCAATTGCAAACGCCACCTTAATTGTAGACGTGATCGATTGGTGTACTACGGGCGTCATTTGTTTTATCTCACTCTCCATAGAGGTGTCTGTCATTTGGTTACTAACCAAATTGCGTTGGAGTAGACCTATGTGCAATAACCCCGAAGTCATTTTCATGCTCTATGAACCAGAAAGCAAGTGTTCTCGCCCATGCTATCCATTTGCATCAGACAAACAAAGCGGTACGCATACAATGCCTGAGAATAGTAAATAGCAAGGCTTTTTCCGTAAAATTTCAGAAGCTGGAGATCATTACATTTCTCTCTCAATACTTCAAGAAAAATATGACCCCAATCCTTTAAGTAAATGCACTAGAAATTTTCTTCACAATATAAACAAGGTTCTTACATACTAAAGAAAAACATGGTGGTATTTCATCATTCTTGTATGACGTGTAAACAAGTTCTTAACTAATGATGACGAAAGAAACAATCTCAATTTTGAAGTCTGAAACAATGAATATTAGAAATATGATTTCTAGTTTTGGAAAATCTAACATAAAACGAATACCGTATATGCTTAAAGTAACTCCTCTTCCAATGGTCTATACCTATAGAGTCTGATTATGTCCTGCGATACCGAAGACTATATTTCTAGTTTGAATGGACAGCTTGTTCAGGTTTTCTAGTGATTCTCATACCATAATATAATTTCTTTAAATGCTTTTCGTTTGTTTGAAGAAGCAACAAGTATTTGGGTATTGAAATGAATAGTTAATTCTGGGATAACATACCGGCCGTTATACTAGACTAGTTAACAAAGCCTCTAAATAATATTTAAAATTAATTATAAGTGTTCTAAACGTAAACATTTAAAATTTAATCATAGATTTTTTCTTTCTTTCATTCTTTTCTTTCTTTCTTTCCTTTTTTCTTTTCTTTTCTTTCTTTCTTTCTTTTTTTTTTTTTTTTATTTACTAAGAATCGTGTTAAAATATTCATAGTCTCAGAGTAACAGAACATAATACTGTGTTTTTCCTCTAGACAGCCATTCAGCAGCATAGCTCTCTTACGTATCTTGCTCGTTTATAAAGACTTTGTCATTTCCTAATTGTGTCGATAAATACGGTTTGTATTATTATAACCGCTGTATGAAGAGCTTGCTTCTTTGTTTTAGATTTAACTCATTTTTACTATCAGTTTTAAAAACACATTCGGAAAATCACAGATAGAACCCGAATTTTCATGCAAATATATCTCAACTGTAAAAGTGTAGATAGATATTTCTGAATTGCTGAAAATGTTCCATTAGAATCTGGCAACGATGTAATAATGCACGTAATAGAGCAGTTATATATATAGTGGCATTGTTAGCATCGAGAAATGCTTATGTCACAGCTTACATGTGCTAATGTTATTTAATTTGGAATTATTTAATTACAGAGAAAGACTTTATTCATCTTGATTTTCTAATTGTATACTAGTTGCAAAGAAATTAGTTCGAGAAAAAAAGTAAATAAAACATTTGGTATACAAGCGAAATTTCCAAATCCTGTAATTATGAAACAAATTTTCTCAAATTTTTACGACAGACTGTTCTACGAGATTAATACACATTATCAAATTTTCACATTAATATCTCTAGTTATTTGAAAAATGCTTCACACATTTCAGAATTCAGAATTTATATATATATTTTTGAGCAAATATAAACATTTACGTAATCTTGACGTCGAGAAAACAAAATGCATTATAGACAACTGTTCTGTTATCTTAGAAATAACTCTCAACTAAATTTTTACTT
Organism: Metallyticus violacea; assembly: GCA_030762175.1. Lineage (NCBI taxonomy): Eukaryota > Metazoa > Arthropoda > Insecta > Mantodea > Metallyticidae > Metallyticus > Metallyticus violacea. Next base: position 294,049,609 of record CM060846.1, read on the forward strand.
TTTATTATAAATTTATCAGATTCACTATCATATATCTTGAGTAATATAAAATAATTAAAATTGTTACAATTTTTTCTTTTCATCATTTCTGGTTATATGTTGAAAGTGTGAAGAAAACTTGATAAAGCTGTATTATATGGAACATTTTAAATACAAAAGAAAGCAATAAAATTTAAATTGCTAAAACAAGCATTTTAAAATGAAATTGTAATTTTTCCCTTAAAAGGCGCTTAAAAACTAGTGTGAAGAAGCTGTATCGATTATGAAAAAAGGGTGTTTTTTATTTTTTAACCTTTAGAACAAAAGTTTAATTTATAGAAGATTTTATCAAAAGTTCATCTGTGGGTACTCTTATGGGAATCAAAGAGTCCTTAGCCATTTTATTGTTTTCCCTATTCTTGTTATATGAAAATATGTCAATAGTTTATCATGAAATATTTATCAATGCCGCTTAATTGTGACAGCGGGTGACTCTCCTCTCATAGTCACTGACTTAGTGATGGCGTTTAATCCACTGTTATTTCAAATTCCTGTTGATAAAACGAATTATAAAGGCACCATTTTTTCTTTTACTTTTGTGTATCTGTTATAATCAGAAATAGGAAGGATCTTAAACTTTGATGTTCAAACTGTGTCGAAGCCTAACTGATACACACATTTTTGTTTCATTTATGGCATAAAATTAACAGTCAGTTTGTCATTGTTTTATTCCACGTTGTATACTACTTTAAGTAGATATACCTAGGTTTTGAATAAACTGGTGACGCCTTTTCCTCCTATTCAGTCAATTGCTCAGCAGATACACTAGCTGAGAATGTTACTCAAAAATGTTCTCTGTTATGTGGAATGAATGATGGAAAGTATTCTAGCATGCAGGCAATATTGCCAGAATAAATGGAGGAAAAAAGAAAAAGTAACGATCGAGATTCTAACCAAAAATCTCCAGCTTACCATGACAACAATGTGTCCCATACTCAGCAATGTAATATGTTTATGCTCTTAGAACATCAATTAGTGCATTTAAAGAATCAATGTTTTCCCGGAATGACTTTGTGCAGAACTAGATCGCTTTATGCAGTTAGTGAACTTGAACGGGTAACATCGACATGAAAAAACTTATGCTGTCATCTTTGTAGATTTACTGTATTTATGAACGTGTTGGGAACAAAATTCGGTTAAGTTCAACCAAATGCTGCAGATATTGTCAGTCTGAGTTAGTAGGCATGTGTAATAAGAAAGGGCCTGTAATTTGAAGAGAGCCCACTAATCATTATGGCGTGTTAATTTTTTTAAACTGGATATTACACGTTATAAAAGCACCAAGAGCTAAAACAAATGCAATAAAACCAGCATGACGTCATTCACTGCCATGCAGGAAGTAAGAGCCAGTACCCTAACCACAGATCGTCCTTCTTTTGAAGAACGAAGAATGAAGTAAAACAAAAGTAATAAAGTTAACATTTCTGACGAACACTTTCGTAAATACAAACTGGGTAAGGGATCTACAAATATGACAATTAGAATCTAAAGGCTGCCTATCTAAACTTAAGTAATGTTCTTGATGAATATTACGCCTCATTTTACAGGCTTCCCTTTAAATGATAGAACAATGCCAATGTTCTAATATAATTAATTATTTTCGAGTTATAAGTATTCCTAAGTCATAATACATGTTAGCAATCCATTTTAATAGATTACAAATTAGAGCTTCTTAGCCAGCGGCTTCTTGTGATCGTCTAAACGATTTTGATGAAAATATAAGCTAGTTTTGGCAAACGACCATCATTAGGTTTCTAACCTTTTTTATGTTGTTTCTGTTTCCTTCGCATTTGGAACAGAATGACAAAAAATGACCATCAAGAAACGAGCTCGAGCTATTTCCAGGCACTTATTGTCATTCATAAGCCACACTAGGGTAGACAAATTTGCTATTGGAACTGGTTGTCTAACTCTTATTGATTGTGACATCTCACGTTTCATAAAATAAATGCTTCCTAATCTATCTGAAGCCAAAGGTTTGGATGGTGATTAAATGTAGGCGCTTCAGGACGATGTACTAATACATTACTCCTGAAGATCGCAATATCTGGAAGGGGTTCAAATTGTTTGGGCAAGCAGGAGTGTGGTGTTGTAGTGAGCTTAGGTGCAAAATGTATGTTGTGTGAGTAGAGATAATGGCAAATTTTCCACCAAGCTATTCAAATTGAGAAAACTATACCAAGGGCTACATAGTCAATTAAGGGAGTTATAATTTTCAATTTTTATACGATATTTCCGTGTATTGTGGTACTTCTTTAATGCAGTAGGGTCCTGTACATTTCAAATTCAAATACAATTGTAATGAGAAGCAAATGGCAGCATTTTCTTGACACTTGTTAGAAATATAAAGTATGCATTTTCGTTCATAGAGGTTTCTAATGCTCAATTGTTTTCAAAAGTGTCACATCCCTCTTGACTTTACGCTGAATCCGCTAAACCAATGAGGAGGCGCATTCTAGTCACGTTGTGTTACAATCATTCGCGACTGATTAAGCTTTGGTTGTCTTGAAATTTGTGTGGATTTTTTAATTATCTTTCATAATAGAAGAAAATGTATCGGCGGAATAAATAGAAGAACTTATGATTGCAGAGTTTCAGAAAAATGCCTGAGAGACGAAGATATATGCCAGGAAAACATTAGAATAATCAGAGATAATTGCAAGTACCTTCCGTAGCTTTAAAAAATTAATAGTTTTCGATGCGTCCATTCCAGAAAATAGCAAAAAAAAAAAAAGAAAGAAAGAAAGAAAGAAAGAAAGAAAGAAAGAAAAAGAAAAGAAAAGAAAAGCAACAAACCAGTAGTTGAAAGGAATAACTCATATAATGCCGAAAATAAAAATAATAATAATATGCTAATCTGCAATTTCACAGTCTCAACATATTGAATATATTGAGAAAAGAGAAAACTGAAATCGGCAACACTGATCCAGAGACAAAGGATGAAAAAATTCCTTAAAAAATATGTTCCAGTGCTACTAATTTCGAAAATGAAGTAAGAGGGGCGTTCAGAAATGAATTACATTAGTGGTTTTTTGTATCTTATTTATTATGCAACACAGTTGAATGCACATGGGATCTCTCTATAATCCCCCCTTCCCAGCGCCAATTGCTCCGTTGACATCTTCCCGGTAACTTCATTATGGCTTCGCGGAACCATTGTTTGGGCGTATTACACCACCACTCGTAGACAACTATCTAAATTTACTCGTTCTTGCTGATTTTTTTTTTTTTTTACCTTCAATCCCTTCATGTTGTCTAATAAGACATAATTAGACTGAGCTAGATCCGGTGAATATGTGGATGCGGCGCAACAATGATACCCAGGATTCCAAATTTATGGTCGTAATGTTGCTGTGTGGGGTCGCGCATTGTCATATTAGAGGTACATTCCTGGGGACCACTTCACCTTTCGCCGTTGCCAAATCCAGCGTATGACCACTTCACTTTACATCTTTGCTGAATCCTCGTCTAAGCCGTGTAAGAGTCTAGCAGTACGCCGCTGTTGACAGTCGTTTCTTGAGGAAGTCGCTCCATTATCAGTAAGCCTGAAGTGTCCGAAAAGCCGGTGATAACCTGCTTGCCCGCAGATGGAATAGCTCGAAAGTTCTTGGACAGGGATTCCCTGGATTTTTCCATTGCATGGATTGGACTTTCTTCTCTGATTTGTGGCAGTGACACTATGACTCATCACCAGTCAGTCACAGTCGCTAGCGTTTCCAAAAAATCGGGACCTTCTTATACATTTCCGGTAGCCGATGGCAGACTTAAACTCTTTTATCCTTCTGTGCCTGTGTCAAGCCCCGTGGAACCCAATGTGCGCACACCTTCACATTCAAATGGTAGTGATTAATTGTATGCAGGGTTGCGCGGCCGAGGCCTGCCTGAAGAATGTGCACCTATCAGCCATAATCAATTCAGACACTACCTCAATGTCCCTGGGCGACCGCAATGTTGACGAACGACCAGTACTCGTATTCCTGTATGCAAATCCCCTGCCGCTGACGAGCCCATTAACCCAATTGAAAGCCGTCTTCTGTGCAAGGGATTCTTGACCATATACCGCAGTTAAACGTGTATGAGTTTCTGCAGTTTTGACGCCTTTCTCCCCTCCCCCTAAATGTATTTCATCTTTGTCCATGATGATGACCTTACATATTGCTCATGTCTTTCTCTACTTGAAGCAAACGAACACTGTTCTTTCGCTATACACACCGCCATCTAGCGTCTGCTTGGCGTACTAGTATCAGTCCATCGCCCTACGAACGGACGTGCCCATAGATTGTGAGGTATCCGTAAAATATCGCAATAGTAAATCATATCCAAATGTACCGGCACGGGTGGCCGAGGTCGTTAAGGCGCGGACACGTGAGAGGAGGTCTGGGGTTCAAATTCCGCCAGGACCGTCCTCCCTGACAGGTTTTTACCAGGTTTTCCCTAGTCCTCATAAATGGTCAATACCGGGGAGGTACCCTAAACTTAGTCCTCGAACGTTTCCTTCCAAAAAACATCCTTTCCCAATATATCATTTCATCCCATGTATTATCAGTCTGGTGCCTTAGTAGTTAAAACGGGCGTTAAACCCCATTCATAAAAAGAATATTGAAATGTAATTCATATTATGTAAGACCAAGCCCCCAAAACTTAATAATATACTAAACAAACAAATGAATTTACAAATATTATTTAGTACTTTCGTTGCCAGTCAAAATCATTCCCATGGAATCATTAAGTACAGAAGTTTTTTTTCTTTAGCACTTATTTTTCTTGGCAGGAGTGTCGCAGTAGGTGACCAACCGAAAGTTTTTGTCTTCATTTCCAGAAACTGGTTCACATAGTCCTGAAGAGAGGGGATCATGTTGTATTTTCAGTTTATGTAAACATGGAGCATTCGTACCCTTCCGCTTTTGCAATTTTAATTTCATCCAAGTCCCAGGTTCCTATCGTGCACCTTTCGTCTTTTGTGTGGAGGCACTCTTCCTTGTTTTCCGCCTCAGCGCATGCGCTGCTTATCGGAAACATGAGTTTACCGTAGATGCGCGCGGGCAGACAGGTTGTTACAGTCTTTCTGAAGGGAAGAATATTGTACTATAAACACCACCCTTTACGTCTTTCTAATTTGGGAAATTATCCACACTGATTTTAGGCTGACCCACGAAGTAGAGCTTATTCTTGTTCACAAACGGACACAAGCTGCACAAATCATAAAAAACATGTTTATGTCTCCAACCGCTGCGATCGCCAAAGAATGCATCTCCAGGATTGAGAAGGGGTAGGGGGAAAAAACGTGACAAATTTAGCCAGTGCCCCTTTAGTCTTATTCATGGCATTAAACTCGCATTTTAGTCACTTGATATCCACCCACCGCCATGGGTGGCCGAGGTCGTTAAGGCGCGGACTCGTGAGTGAAAGGTGTGGGGGTTCGAATCCTGCCAGGAACTTCCTCCCTTACTGAGGGTTTTTCCAGGTTTTTCTCAGTCCTTATAACTAGCAAAGGCCGGGGAGGTACCCTAAACTTAGGCCTGGAACGTTCCTTCCTTAAAAAAGCCTTTCCTAATATATCATTTCATGTATCATTAGTGTCCACCGTCTGTGGTGCCTCAGTAGTAAAAACGGGCGTTAAATACCATTAAAAACTGGATATCCAGCAGCTCTTATGTTCTTTGCGACCCTTTCAGTGTCCTTGTATTTGGAGGTCACGGTTTCGTTAACTATATTGTGCAACGCTTGATGGCGATTTGTATAACACCGTGTCAGCTATTCCTCTTCTAACCAAGATAACCAAATGCACGTAATTCTGGACCGCTTTTCTGCTAAGCGATACCCACCTTCTGATAACTACGGAATTTGATTTTGGGGGATGAATCGTTTTCTGTACACATTCTCGCCTGCATGTGCGACGGTAACGCATTCTCTAAAGGATCAGGTTCATTCTGTCTGGGAATTATTTTCTAAATTTTGCAACTCCCAGACTCAGCAACACGTTCATCTTGTAGTAGGTCAGTATTTCTTTCATATCAAAGACGTAATTAGAGAACCCTATCTCACTAATACCTTTGAATTTATGCAATTGAAAAGTATCTGAAAACCGTGACAATGGCATCAAAATGAAATTGAGCAAGTCTAGAAAAGGCACACGGTGCTCCATGAACTTTAACAAAAATTGTCTGTCATAGGAACTTAAATTGTGAGCAATGATGATTACATCCCAAGATTCGAACCTGGGTTCTATGACGCGGTCAAACAGCTTTTTCACTGGTCTTTGGTAAACGCCCATTCTTTCACGCTACGCTGCATGCAGTAAGGCATATTTTGAAGCTCGTCAGTGCACAAGCAGCAGGCTTAACTCAGCACGCACAGGCTCGGCACGTGTTCCTATACGTCCGCTGTACCATTAAAGTTGGTGTGCACTCAAAATTTAAAAATACGACCATAAAACTGTTTTGCAAACTTGGCAAACTATACGACTGGATATAATACATGTGGTTAGTGCCCACGTGACTCTTGAAATTTGTGCAATATACATTATGCTGGGGATTTTTCCCTATGCCTCACATTCCTTATTGCAAGAGGGGCAGACCTTTTCGACCTCACACACAGATAAAATTTTGGGATAAAATGCTCCCTTACGTAAGCGATTATCAAATTAGGTTTGTCCATTGAAATCGCGATGAAATGCGCCACAGCTTGTACCTATGAAATTATGTTGGGCACCTCAATGACACTATACGTAGTTGAAATCGCAGTAATTAGTTCCTGTATATTTTGAGAGCGATAATTGCAATACCAGCAGTACCACTTACACCTGAAAGCACCATGTAGGTTCACAATAGCTTTAAAGTGGCCGTCGTGTAAAATTAAATTAATATTTTTTCCACATATATTTATGGATTTTTACAGCACATTCTTTTCAGTATGGTCACCAGAAACAGTGGTAGCATAGTCCTTTAGCACCATCTCAAATGTTCTCACGCCATCGATAGTAAATATTCCATCCATCCATCCATCCATCCATCCATCCATAGGCCTTGTCTATGCCCTCGCACAGCGCTGCAGCACTTAGCTTTTGCATAAATTCATAGCGTGTCATCGTTTAGTAATTAACGTGCCGGTTCACTTTGGCTCTACTCACTGCGATGGCTCTAAGTAAATATAAATTCTCTTTATTCTTTATTTCAGTTATCCTCTAGTTTGTGCTACAGTCAGCGAGGTGCTTGTAGCATGAATCCGCTATCTCATAAGTTTAAATATACGAAATTACCCACCTAAAAAAAGTTAATTATTCTGTATCACTTTTAACGTGTGTACGTTTGATCAAGTGAATCCTGAGAGCATATTGAAATCTATGTAAAAAGTGATGCAGATCAAAAAGAAACTGAAGGGACTAGTGTGGATTGCTTAGTGTCATGAATGGTGATGACTATAAACCCGGGTTTGTTGTTTAACAGCTTTTCATTTGAAAAATTATATTTTCTTCAAACGCTTTAGAAACCGATTGTTTCGGCTCTGCATCTTCGGTCATAGAACTCACGGTGATATCCGTTTCGAAAAAGTGAGAATAAATTCCTTTCCAAGTTCTCTACTTATGTTCTTTAATTAAAAATATAGGTTGCGAAGCGGAAGTACTTGCCATACTCTCTGATATTGCGACTCGTCTTCTAGGTTAACCTGCCTGTCCATGACATAGTGTGTCTCGCGAGCGCTTTACAACGAATACCCACTTTTTCGTGTTCATGGACTAGAATTAGTTAAATAATAATTTCAATAATGAAAACAGCGATGTACTGCGTAGGTCCAAACTAAATTGTTAAAAAGTTAAGTTTTTAAAACAGGAGCGCAAATATTAACCACGTAAGTCAAAATGAGTCGTTAAAACAGAAGCGGGAATAACTAAATAAATCAATAAGGGTCGATAATCCACTATTTCCGAAGCTTAATTCTTGTTCTACCCCCATGAGTGACCGAGGTTATTAAGGCGTGAACTCGCGAGCGGGAAGTCTGGGGTTCGATTCCCACCAGGACCGTCTTCCCTGTCTGAGGTTTCTTTCCAGGTTTTCCTCAGTCCTCATAACTGGCAAATGCCGGGAGGTACCCTAAACTTAGGCATTCCTTCCTTAAAAAATATCCTTTCCCAGTTTATCATTTCACTTTATGTTCATCAGTGTCCACCGCCTGTGGTGCCTCAGCAATAAAAACGGGCGCTGAGTACTATTCAAAAAGAGTTCTTGTTTTGACATGTACTTTCTGAGCACTGAGCTTTTTTACTCCACTTATAAGAATCGCAACACCTAATTTGTAAGCGATAAACGATTTCTATTAAGTTTAAACTTGTTTACAACTGACGTGAACCCTCCCTTTGTGCATCTAAGCGCTTTATGCCCCTATGAATGTAAGTTAAGCCTTTCCCCCTGCACGATGAAATTTGTTTACAATGGAAGTGAACCCTACCTCCCTGCATCCTGTGTCGATAAGCGTTTGCTTCCCCCTGCGAATGTAAGATAACGGATGTGAAACCTCTACCCCAAGAAGCATCTTGCTTACAACGGAATAACCGCCCCTCTCTGCACCAACCGATAAGAGCTTTGGAAACTCAAACTTGCTTACAACAGACGTGAAATGTTTGTTGCCTTTGGAACTCGGAGTGTGATGAGCTACAGCTTGTAAGTGTTGCTGAACCTTTCGTTTACAGTACCAGACATGCGGAAAACTATGAACAATTCTCATAAGTTGCGGCGGGAAATAAGAATGATTAATTCATTGAGAGGATGAGAAGATGAAAGGTAATTAAGTAATAGGTATTATACCTGGAATGGATTGTTCTCTGATTTACCTATTTTACATCCGTACGGGAGATTTTTGGGTTGGGCGAGTTTGAGGTAATATGGTGGCTGCGGAAGTCTTCCTGATGTAACTCTCGATCGTCTTCTCCGCGCGCTGATTCAAAGATGAGACTGGGTTGTGATGTCTCGGTCTTCTTCTGGTCCGGCTACAGTCTCCTAACTAGTGGCTTTTTGGGGGGGGGGGATGTAAAGTAATTCTCGGGTCGAGGAATTGAATAGGTTTTGTCACGTGAATGGGGAAAAAACGAGTCTATTTCAAACAAGAGCTTGGTGGTAAATCTTTTCACTCAGGGATTTAAGTTAGTTAATGGTAATTATCTATAAGGAACATGGACTTTATATGGCACATATTTCAATTAACTGTTTTGTACGGTGCGAAAATCACTCAGGGAAAAGTTAGAGTTCGCCTTGGCCTGAACAACTGTTACTACTTAGTTTCGCTGAGATTCGACTTCGCCTATTTACTCCTCACGCAGTTTTTTATGCTAGTCACTTCCCTTTATTTTCTGCGGCTTCATTAGCACTAGATTCGAAACTTAAGACGCTCTTACATTTAGATTCGCACTTGAATTTTCCTTACGCGGACTTCTGGTAATTTTGTAACGTCTCCTACTGCCTACTACTAATTTACAGATTTAGCATGCTGGTTGTTGAATGCTCGCTTCTGACAACCTGTGGTTATTCACAGTCCAAGTCTGATAACACACAATATACATGTAATTAACATTGCTTTTTTCAGCCTTTGTTTCATTATCTTATTATTTTCTTCGGATGATTATCAGTTGCGTAATTAAATTTACCATAATATTATCAGATTATTATATTTATATTTCGTTATTTGGAAATTAAATGTAACCTTAGAGCATTCGGAGCTTGAACTCATATTTGCGTCTTGAAGTCATTTTTGTTTTTTACAATAATACATAACGATGCAAATGTTTGTGCGATAATCCTTCATTCTTCGTTACTAATGAAACATCTATTTTTATTATAATTGTTGCTTTGCGTGATTAAATATTGTAGCGGCATCGTTTTCTGTTTGACCAATTTGAATATGGTTTCTTTAAAGCAGTTGTGAGAATAATATTTCTTAAATATTTAACTACGTAAAACAAAGATAAATTGTTAAAAAGAGATGTTTCACTTTTTATTATCATACTATATTTAATTTCTTCCTGTTGTCATTTTGATCCATCTGGCTTTGATTACGGGTACATTTCCCTGCATCGCTGAATTTTTCAAATTTTCTATTTATTAATACCGGTGACAAAAGTCTGTTCGTTTCTTATATTTCTGCTTCATATCACATCTTTGACTGTTATAAATGCAAAATTCCCAAAAGAGGCGTCATCATCTTTCTTGAAATATACAATTAAAGTTTAGTTCTCAAACTGAGTTTCCTTTGCAGCGCTGCTTGTGCAGACTATGATTTCAAAGAGCTTGTGCGAATTGCACAGCCGTAATCTTTGGCATTGCCATTGAAATGTTTTAATTTGTTTAGACATCAATACAAATAAATGACTGGCATTCCTGATTTTGATGTAGTAGGTGTATCATTTTGAACCAGCAGTTCTGATACTGGCACTAGACTTCTTGAATACAGCCTATATAAATTACTATGAATGCTCGGAAAGCATTAAGTGAGACACCAATAAGCCGTTGTGCATGGCAGATATACTGTTTTCATACGAGGGCTATTCGATAAGTCCTTGCAAAAATGAAGAAGACATAAATTTTGGAGGGGGGAAATAGTTTTATTCTCAACATGATCTCTTTTCAAATCTGTTCACTTATTCCATCGATTTTCTAATTAGTTATATCATATTCATAAAACGCTATATCTGCAGCCTTGCAAAATACGCATTTGTTTCGGCGACAACCTCTTCATTTAATGCGAATTTCTTTTTGCCATTTTTTTCAGCTTTTGGAGCAGGAAGTAGGCCTAGGGAGCCAAATCCAGGAAGTATGGGGATGAAGAATTTCATACTCTAGTTCATGTGTGAAGCTTTAATTTTACAAACTGAAAATTAATAATTGCAGAAATACTTTTAAACCTAGAGACATAATTGACGACTTTAAAAACTGCAGGACATGTAACAAGGATGTATCATGGAAAATAATAATAATAATAATAATAATAATAATAATAATAATAATAATAATAATAATAATAATAATAATACTACTACTACTACTAATAATAATAATAATAATAATAACAATAACAATAGGTAAATAAACCTATATAGCTTCAAAATTCAAATGAATACAAACGTTTCAGTAAAGCCTTACAGTAGTTTGCCATATTTATGAATGGCAGTGAAAGGGTTAAATCTAATAATTTTAAAGTCGCAATGCAGACTTGTGCGCCGGCACGTTGTGATGATGGAACTGTACTCTATTTTTTTCCACCAGCTGAGAACGACTCTTCTTGATCGCCCATTTTAACTGCTTCAGTACCATAGCGTCATATTCACCGGTTATGTTTTTTCCATTTTCCAAAAAGTCAAATTAAAATAACGCCGTAACAATCCCAAAACACAATCGTCATCACTTCTCTGGCATAGGGGATTGTTTTTGCTTTCTTCGGAGGCTTTCTCTAGTTGCATCCCATTCCTTCGTTTTGGAGTGTAGTGGTAAATTCATTTCGTGAAATAATTCCGTTTTATCAGCTCCAAATTCTACGCTGAAGTAACAACATGTTCTTATTTCTAGTCAATCGTTAGCAAACGCGCCATCCATCTTGCCGGTAGCTTTTTCATTTGCAAATGCCTGTGCAAAATATTATGCATACGATCTTCAGAAATGTTCACAACTTAATCAGTCGCCCCCATCTTTAGTTTCCGATCGCTCAGCACCATGTCGTGCATTTTTAAAATCATTTCGGGAGTCGTTACCTCAACAGGACGTTCGGAACGGTCCGCAAAGCTTGTGCCACACCTAAACTCGCCAAACCATTTATACATCATTCTAAGCGATTCGCCGTAATGTTTGTCCAGCTTCACCTTAGTTTCTGCGAGCGTTGCCTCTTTTGAAAAATAATGTTTTATCAATACACGAAAGTCATGTTTCTCCATTTTGAACTCTTGTTTACTAATTTAAGCAGGAAAATTACTCTCAAATATTACTAAGCCTCGTAACTGTTTATAGTTATATTAGTTATATACATCATTTGTGTACTGTCTCCATGTTTCCAGCATAACGTTGAAAACAATCTAAGGCTACCATCTTTTGATTTTACACGGACTTATTGAACATTTTTCGTAGCTAGTCGCAGCGTGTGATTTGATAGCGAAGAATGCTTGTCAGCCTCCCAGTATGATCTCTGGTTTCAATAGAATGAACTTCTGCCATTTTAAATTTAGTTTAGTATGTAACCCAATGAGCTGCACATTAACTCCCCTGCTCTAACCACCTGTTTAGTACGAGATAACTTCTATTATGTACTCGTCTACCTCTGCCATTTCGTGTATACCGCAAGAGCGTAATAAATCTCATGGACAGTAAACTGATGTGTCGGATGAGATAGAACACATTCTGTGCGAGGAGGAGGTTTAAAGGCAGAATAGAGGAATCATCACATTGGAACCCATTTGCACAAAGTAGTAGCGTTATGCGCGAAATCAGCATGTGGTGCCTGCAGTGAAACAAATGATCTTAAAGTGGCTTAAAAGCCCGCCATAAATAATCAATACTTAAACATCTGTGGAAATGGATGCAAATTTTCGCATTTAATCTAGGGGAATATAAGTATCTTTGTCGACATTTTGTCCAACAAAACGTTTAGAAAATTGAGTCGTAATGTGAAAGAACAGTTCAACTGAGCTACAAGTACCACTCCCCCTTGCCGGGAGTTGTCTTCTCCATCGTGCCTTTACCCTTGCTCTGAAGCATTGTCTTCTCTTCCACTACAATCCAAATACGAACCTGTTTTGTAATCCATTGCATTCTCTATCACCACAAACATTTGCTCGGTGCCCTTATTTTGCAACGTTTCTTCCACCATTCTGTGGCATAAACAAGTCCGAAGGTAGAAGCCACATCAAATGAAAGAATAAAATAAAGCAAAATTAGATGAAACAAAAAGCACAAGAAAAAACAGAACTTATTTTTTGCAAGGTAAGCCTGTTTAAAAAAAAGGCTGGAAATGAAACACAAAGGACATGTGCTCATCGAGGCTACTACCCGGCGAGGATCGATGGATTTTTTCGGGGCGTAAAAATCCTAAGTGTGACTTCCTTCGGAAGGGAAGTAAAGCCGTGGGTCCCATGTTGTACATTTATGGCACGATAAAGAACCTCAAGCCTGAAAGAAGAGGCCTCTGAGCAAAATTTGACGGCCGTTTCACGCCCTGAATTGAATGGAACGCTGATGACCTGAGATGTTAAAGAGCATCCATAAGTAAACAAATAACAAAAAAAAATAATCAAGGCTACTACAGCAAGTTTTTGGAAAAAAATTGACAGATCGTTATTTCAAGATAACCGAAATGTGTTTTGATTTATTCTCTTTAAAAAAAATGTTTTGCTTATAAATGAAATAACAATAATTATCTTATATCTTGCAAAGAGATATAAGATATAAGATATGGCGGTGTATGGGGGGGGGTAGTAGAAAAGATGGGGCAACTTATTGCGTTTTTGTTTAAACTTACACTTATGTTGTAAAGTTACTATATCCAGGTGTAAAATTGCGTCTTCCGAAATACACATGGATTAAGGCTTCATTCAACCATAACTCAAATGTTCATTTTTGTCTGAAAAGCTTATGGACACAGAAAGCTTTACAATGATAATTATAGAATGATTTGCAGGGCACTAATATTGCAAATGTCGCGGCCATTATATTCCGACAATAGTAAAATATAGGGGCAACTGTGTGAATATGGGAGGAAATAAATAAGTAATGAAATCCGGAAACACGAGTATTCAAAAAGGTATTAAGAAGTACATTATTATTATTATTATTATTATTATTATTATTATTATTATTATTATTACTGTCGTCATCATCACAATCACAATCATTATTGTTATTATGAATTATTATGATTATGATTATTATTATTATTATTATTATTATGATTATTATTATGAATTAATACTACTGATACTACTACTAAATTAACAATAATAATAATAATAATAATAATAATAATATTCAAGACTTACCAAAATCCTATAATTACATTTTGAATTAAACCCTAAAAGACACTTAAGAAATTACAGTGGTAGAAAAAGTTACCTGTGAAAATTTTATTTTCTCCCTTTTGTTTTGTTTTATTTATTAATTAATAGCTATTTAAATACTTAAATTAAATGTTAATATTTTCGAAAATAAATGTGAAGCCAAATTGATGGGGAAACATGTTTAAAATACAGAGAACCGTCAAATAGTGAATTTTAATATCATCACTGTAACCGCATCAAGTGTTTTAGCTTTTTAAATATTTTGTTGCATTTGTGTAGTTTTCATGCTATTAATTCCCTTTTAGTTCTTTTTATTAAAAAGACAGATCATACCGGACGTTCAGAGTAGCTCATTGTGCTCATCAAATCATAGGTTTTTAGATTACCATTTGCACGTTTTGACTCAGTTTTTATAATGCTTGCTCTTATGATGCAACTTTAATTGCAGAGCAATTGGATAAAATAATTTGGATTTTCTCAGTTCAGTTTTTAGAGTAGTGTTTCCGATATGTTTGTTGCAGGACATGGAAAATTAATTAATAAAGAATTACACTGGCCTTTGAGAGTCATTTATATTTCTTTTTAATTGCTTTTAATGAACCTGTGCACCTCTCCGGAGAAAGTAACACTCAAAGAATGATGAGTTTAACATCTTTAAGATCACAGTTTTTGAATATGTATATTTATGTTTATATTACAGATCAAGAAGAAGAAGCATAGCTTGGCAGAACGTTATGTTTACCAATACCATTACACTAACTGGCCTGACCATGGAACTCCAGATCATCCATTACCCGTCCTCAGCTTTGTGAAGAAATCCTCAGCAGCCAATCCTGTGGATGCTGGTCCTATCATTGTTCACTGCAGGTAATTTGTTATTCTGCAGTTGTAAACTTTTTGAGCTAAATATAAGTGTGAATGTGTGTGTGTGGTTTAAACTACATTTCTTAAACCCTGAATTGGCTGAGGCCGACCTTTATAATTAGCAGAAGCATTCTGCATATTAATAGATTCTTTAGATATTTTAATAGCTTGAAACCAGAGTTGCCTTAGTAATCATGACCCAATTGACCGCTCACCCCATTCATTTTTGGCTACGAAAATGTTCCCTACATTCCTTACTATTAGCTAAATGCACTAGCCATATTGGGTTTCTGACTCACATCATCATTTTTATGTATTTCGATACCTTGTATCATGGAAATTTCTACACTTAGTACACGGTCAAGCACAGAAAATTCAATAACTTCATTTATCAAAACTCGTCAGCTATGTTAAGTCATTCTTTTAACTCATTTCACTTTATTGGTTATATTCTAAACATCCTCTCTGCAGTTAGTTTGAAATAATATGAGCTTGATGCTCATCATCTTCAAAAGTTATCGACATCACTGTAAGCAAAGTCTTGGTATCAGTATTGTATCCCTGTTCCATAAGACCATCTCCATAATTAGCGATACCTCATATTTAGCTTCGATTTTTAATCTTGCAACGCCCGGCCAAACCCATTGCGATGCTCTCAAAATTCCATGATGCTACACATTTGTCATCCTGCCCGTACTAACAAAACTATTCTATCTACTGTACGCTCTAGAGTTCTGTCTTCAACTATATCCCCAAGACCTTGAAACAGACGTACAAGAATCATTTGAATTTCACAATTATTTTCCCGGTTTAGAACGTCTTAAGTTAATGTTAAAGAATTTTTTTAGCACAATAAGCCAAAATTATACAACTTCTACACGGTTGCATAAAGCACCAGGTCTAAGTTTCAGTTCTTCACAAAATTTAAAAAAGAATTTTCCGCAGCACACTTAATCCCGTGTAGGTTCCTTTGCGTACACCGGGTTCTTATCCCTGTAACCGCATTAAGTGCAAAACTTGTGCCTTGTGCCTTAATAACACCAAGTACATTTTTCTTCAGTCCGACACTTAAATTAGACTTTAAAATCTGCACGTTCACCAATTGTGCCTTTAGGAATGTTGTTTATATGCTGTAGTGTAAACTATTGCCCTGCTTTCTATATTGGATTAACCTATGCTATAGTATTCCTTACGAGGAACATGCCAATAAACTCATATCGAAACATACCTCAACAATTTTCCCGTGTCATCTATGTGCTATAAGATGTCCATGTTGCAAAAATGAGTTGCTGTTTTCAACTCGAAGTTCACTAAAATTAGTTGACAAATCCTTGAAACATAACATGATACTGTAGAGAAGGAA
The DNA here is from genome assembly GCA_030762175.1 of Metallyticus violacea. Classification (NCBI taxonomy): domain Eukaryota; kingdom Metazoa; phylum Arthropoda; class Insecta; order Mantodea; family Metallyticidae; genus Metallyticus; species Metallyticus violacea. The sequence continues at coordinate 294,065,901 of CM060846.1, forward strand.
CTGGCAACCTGAGGGGCGACAGTCTTTCGTCCGCATCGTATACCCAGCCGTTATCAAAAGAGGCGGCAAAAATTTAATAATGACCATTAGTCGATATCTCAATAATAACACTGATAAACTCTCCCGCTACTTTACTGTTAATCTTAGACTGTTATTTGGCTAAAGCTAAAATATTATTGGTGCAGTAAGACAAGAGAAACTCTATCGTTAAATAATTGAACTTAAAGCTGTGAGGAAAACGTGGCAATAATAGGCTGCCATTCAACATCACTCCACATGAGTTATGTATGTCTGTTGTTAAATCCTAGACTACCATTGGCTGAAGCTAAAAGATTATTTGTGCAACAAGATAGAGAATTTCTATCACCTAATTATCGATGACTCTGAAAAAAATGGGGCACCACAATTATTACCTATTCGAAGTAAGCCGGTTGGGTGCACAATGAACGTGGCAATTATAAGAATGTGAAGAGAAATGTGGAAAGGACGCGATTATTTGTTGTTCATAGTGCCGAAAGAACGTGTTTTTTAATCACTGCATCAAAACCAGTCACTTTTATTTTGCTTTCATCCGTGCAAGACTAACAGGGACGATCGATCGTCTTCGCGCATCCTGAACGCCCGGTTGCAGCTAAGGGACGTGCAATTCGTACTCTTCAATTGTATCGACCCGACATTTTCCAGTTTCGATCTCTGGTGTTTGCAATTATAATTTCAAAGTAAGCCGGTTGGGTGCACAATGAACTGGGCAATTATAAATATGTGAAGAAGAATAAGAAAATGACGCGATTATTTTTTGTGCACAGTGCCGAAAGAACGTGTTTTTAATCATTGCATCAAAACCAGTCACTTATATTTTGCTTTCGTCCCTGCAAGACACTAACAGGGAGGTCGTCTTCGCGCATCCGGAACGCCCGGCTGCAGTTAAGGTGTGTCCAATTGCTACTCTTCCATTGTATTGACCCGACATTTTCCAGTTTCGATCTCTGGTGCTTACAGTTTAAAGCAACAGCTCATTTTTAGAACATGCTTCTTATAGCACATAGATGACACAGGGAAATTGTTGAGGTATGTTTCGACATGAGTCATTTAAACCTGTTCCTTGTTAGAATGAATAACCATAGACGCTGAGTTAAAACCGATTCTCCTCTGCCGCTAGCTCAACATGCCAGCCTTCACCACTTTGCTTTTGATACATGTTTTTTCCTTAGCTCTCCATCTTTGCCCTCTAGTAACTCAGAGATAGAGGGTTGGCGAACATAGTTTTACATAAGGCTCGCATCCCTCGGGATCTAAATATTTCCCTTTATTTTTTCCCTCACTTCCAACCAGTTGTTTTAGCGAGTGACTTTCCCGGTATATTAGTTGACTTTTCCTTACACCAAGAAAGATCTGAGTCTGCTGCTGCTGTAGAGCGGTTAGAGCTGCAGTCCCGAGCGACAGCGGAGAGAGCTAAATTAGCGTGTCTTTCACAGAAGTAGCTAGATAAAAGGTCTTCGAGCACAGCGACATGATGGCCCAGACGTTAGGGCGTCATGCTGTAATTGTGAAGGTAGTGGTTTCGAATACTCACAACATAATGCTTTTATTTTTTCTGCGGGAGTTGAAGGAGATTTTATCACCATTCCAATGATTTACTTCCTAACTCGGTACCACGCACATATTGCGCTATAAATTGATATTTACAATTTTTTTCTTGTGTAATCAAAGGAGATTTGCCACCATTACAGTGATTTACCCGCCCCTATCAATTTATATTCACGAATAGAAGCCAGTGTAGGCCGTCAAACCGTAGCGAGCCACAGTAAACCACTAGGTCCACCGGTTTCTAGGGTTTACGGGAGGTTAGCGTTAAGGTTACTGTGTGTATATATGAATTAATTGCGAATTCCAAATTCCAAATAAGAGGTGCCACCGTTACAATATTTTACCCCACTACTTAATAGCACAAAATCATTTTATATTTCCAACGGCCACCCCCGCCGTAGCAAACCACTAGGTCCACCGATTCCTAGGATTTATGTGAGGTTAGCATTAAGGTTATTGTGTGTATGTGTGTATGAATTAATTGCGAATAGACAACGCGTGGTAAAAAGTGAAAAACTCAGTTTTGTAATACAAAATCTGAGTTTACTGTAGCTGTATGCGCTATCTCCCGTTCGCGACTGAGGAGTTCGGCTCTCTCCACTGTCGCTCAGAAATGCAGCTCTAACCTCTTTGCCACACCAGTAGACTGAAGATCTTTCTTGGTGTAAGGGTATGTTACTAGTTGCTGTAGTGTACCTCCCGCCATAGTCTTCATAGTCTTGCACCGGGAACAAGAGTCAGTGTAGCGGCTCAAAATATCATGTTTTAGTAGTATTTTACATTGTTAAGTGTTAATCTCATTTTTAATCATATCACTTTTAGTGCATTTTAAAGAGTTTTAGGTCTCCACAGCAGTTTTTATATTTCTGTCAAAAGCATATATACATATATACTTGGATAAAGTTGTAATTATTTCTATAACAAATCTTGGCTAAAAGGTGTTAACCTTTTATCTGCACTCATACTGGATTATGTTTCTTGCTGTCTTTCTTTGAATTGGTTAAATATGAAGTATTTATAATTTTCCATTTTCTCAGAAGTTCAAAGAATCAGGCTTGTAGCCATGCTCTTCTGTTCAGATTCCAACAGTTGATGTTTTAGTTTTTGTCCTGATAGCTCAGTTGATTGGAGCACTGGGTTATAAAACTGCATACTCTAGCTGAATCTTAGTGCTGCAGAATGACAATGGTAATGAACAAAATCAAAATTTGAACTTTTTTCCCCTTGGATTCCTTAATTTTCTTGATTTCATTCTACCAACATTTTAAACTTTCTGTTCTCTTTTCATTTAAAGTTAATTTTGTCTTTCATCATAATGTCTGGAGGCCATTTAAATGATCTATTAAATCTAGCAAGTACTTACTCCTCATTCATATCATGTGCAACCCTGAGCTTGTATTTCTGATATCCATATGTGACCTCAAGGACTGTAATCTCTGAACTTGGAGAGTGGTACCTGGAGTGTTTCAAGATACATATTCCAAACTGGACAAGAGCCAATTACTCCCATGACCACATGTTTAGTTTCTGAAATAATGTAGATTCACTGGTGATACCTGCTGGTGTGTCTGCAAATGGCTGCCATATGGGAGCATGACACCGTAGAGTTCATTTATCCTCTCATTAATTTTTTATAAAGGCAGATGTGCTTCAAAGTTTGCTTTCAAACCTTCTTGATCTGGTGGTTATCCTTATCCAGTCCATTTTCCTCTTTTTGTTATTCTTAGTTTTAATTTCTTGGATACCACTATATGAGTATTGATTAGCATCACACTACTTCTAATAAAGATTCTCTTATGGCACATTGGTAGAAAATAAATGCAACTATAAGCATGTAATGGATGATAACAACAACAACAACAACAACAACAACAACAACAACAATAATAATAATGATGATGATGATGATGATGATGATGATAATAATAATAATAAACTGAAATATTCCATTCTGGTACCTTATTTCCTGCAGTGGGATGTGTATTGCAAACTCTTACACTTTATTACTAAATTACCAAATTACATTCTTACATTATTATTTTCAAGATTATACTTATACCTAGGTTACAATTAGAAAAGCGCAGTTTCTACCAAATAGTAGTTTATTAATTTAGAGTTAAAGATTAAGTGGGAATAGTAGAAGTAGTAGCTGGTTTCCAGTTACTTGAATATTGCTAGTTTCCAGCAATAGGAAGTAGTTGAAGGGAATCTAATTTTTGTTATTTATCAAATTTGTTATTTTTATTATTTTAGTACCTTTCTTACATATTTTTACTTTATTACTTATATGTACTTAATCCTGGCTATATTTGTATAAAATTATATATTATGTTTCTTTATTTTCTATATTACATCATATCATCTTTCTATCATCTTTATAAATATATTTGTGTAAATTTCACATTTATATCTAATATTAGTAAATTTTTTCAACACTAATTATATTCTTTGTTTGCAAATCTAATTGACATTTATCAATTCAGCATTTACCCTACCAATTCCTGTACTTTGGCATTGTTAACAATGGTAATAATAATATCACTTGTAGTATTAATTAAAATTATAATAGTTATTATAACAATTTTTTTATATTTTACTTTACTTCTTCTTTATCTTCCTCTTCTTTTTCTTCACTCTTTCGCCATATCCTTTTTCCACAATCTCTTACCCTCCTCTCATTGTATATACACAATACTGTTTTATATCCTATTAAAAGTTCCCTTTTGCTACACCACTACACTTTACACATCTCTACATTTGTTTATTTATCCTTTATACTCACATTATTACAAGTTTAAAACTATTCTTACAATTATCATCACTAACTTCACTTCACGCTACTTCACACATATCTACTACATCATTACACTCCAATACATTATACCACTCTTAATCTTCGCGGGTTCGATCCCGGCCAGGACCGATGGATTTTTTCGGGCGTAAAAATCCCAAGTATGGCTTCCTTCGGAAGGAAAGTAAAACCGTGGGTCCCGTGTCGAACATTTACGGCGCGATAAAAAACCTCAAGCCTGAAAAAAGAGGCCTCTGAGCAAAATTTACCGGCCGTTTCACGGCCTGAATTGAATGGGACGCTGATGACCTGAGATGTTAAAGAGCATCCGTAAATAAACGAAATAAAAAAAACTCTTAATCTTAATTATATTTCTCCTCCATTCTTCCTTAACAAGCTCCTCTAACTCCCATCCTCTGCATCTTCACTAAGGCCCCCAACAACTCTTTCAGCTTCTGCTTCTCCTGCTGCCTCATCACATTCTTTTCCTCTTCCTCTTATTCTCACAGTACCTTCTTTCTTCTAGCTGTAGGTCTGTTTATTATATAACCTCTTCTACCTCTTCCTCTCCATATCCAACATCTCCCTTTCCTGCTTCTCCCTCTTCTTCTTCTAACATGGTTCAAATCAATTTTCATTGTGTATTGGGTGGTAAATTATTTTTCTGGTTGTCTATATTTAATATTCTTAATCTTTCCAACCTTCTAACTTCCACTTCTTCTTCCCTTGCAGCTGAAATCTCTTCTTGCTCCATCCTTTCTTCCTATGCTATTTTAATTACTTTATGAGCTAAGATGTTTGCATAATTCTTTGTTCCTGAAAGTATAGGCTACACGATGGTCACTTAAATTCCTTTCTTTCTTCTGAAGTTTGGTTCCTATAACATGGACATTCAAACAAAACATGCTCAGATGTATCCTGTTTTTCACATTGTAAGCAGGTATCATTCTGGTTCCTTTTAATTTTGTGCCTGTATGTTTTATAAGGGCCATGTCCAGTCAAAGAGAGTATCAACCCTCTGGTAGGATTTATATATCTTAATCTTTTGGTAATATTTTTGAATATATTGTAAGTTTGTCTTCCTTCTTTGATTTCATTCCATTCTAGTGGCCATATCAATTTCAAATAAACTTTATCTCTGCTATGGTGTTACATCGTGCATTTATTATTGTTTTCAATTCTCCATAACTCTTTTCTTTAATCCAATAGCTCGCTCCTCTTAATTTTACTAATTGATCTATGGGGGAGATGCCTGTTAATACCAATAGCGCCATTGTAGGTGTGGTACTAGCTGCCCCTGTATAGTATAATAATATTTTGAGTTCTTCTTAATTGATTTCTAATTTGAATATCCTGCATCCTTGTGGCCCACACTCCAGTCCCATATGTAATGATTGTTGCAAATATACTGTTATGATATATATTAATAATTTTTAACAATATTTTAAAATTTGATTGATTAATTCTAGATAATTTCATTATTATTATTTTCTCGGCTTTAGCTCTTGTATGTTCAGTATGCTTCCTTAAATTTAACTTCTCATCTAATAGTATCTCTAGGAATATAACTTCATTTTTTCTTTTTATTGTTAACATTGTTTTATTTAATTACTGGACCTCTTTTTAAGCTTGCTTTCATCATTTTGTTACCTGATTTTGACAGAGCTATTTGTAATTTGGATTTTGTACACCATAATTTTAATTTCAATGTCAAGTTGTTGGCTCTTGCTTCTATTCCCTGTGTGAGTCTCCTTCAATAATAAAAATAATATTATTTGCATTTGCCACAGTATTTAATATATCTGCATTATAATTTATATTGTCTAATAAAGTTTCCATTACTATATCCCAAAATATGGGTCCTAAAACTGATTCCTGAGGGCACCCTTTCATAATATGTTTATTTACCATTTCTCCAAATCCTTTTTGTAAACTCTTCTGTTTACACAGCAATCTTTCAATTTTGCATAGAGGCTTTTTGGGACATGGTTATTTCATCATCTTTCAAACAGAAATGGCCACCATAGGTTATCAAAGCCCCAGAGTTATCAATCCCTATTGCGTATTTAAGTTTAGATTTTTTTAACTGAATTTATGCTATGGATAGGAGATAATGCCAATAGTTCATGTATTTATGTAGATGTTGATAAAGCTGTTTCAGGAATCCTATGTGCTACTGGTGAAATTTGGTGCCATATCAAGGTATTTCACATATCCTCCTTTTTATCTTAAAAGATAAATGCTTGAAGAAAGCATAGAAAAGATCTTCATATATGAATATGAACACTTTTTAACTTTATATGTGATCATTTATAACCAAATACATTGTTTTGAAATTATCTCCAAAGAGAAAAAAAATTAAATATTTCATTGTAAGGTTCATAAATTGTGTATCTTGCCAACCATTGTGGTTAAGGTGTATGTCTCCTTGGCAACTGGCAAGCACACATTCATTTCCAAGTTGGTAAAAATTATCAGGGAGGGGATTATTTCTGCATTTCTTCCTCACCATCAAAGTATGAGGGTTTTCAAAGCCTAACATTGAAAACACCAGACTTGTTTGCACCATTAATAATTCATTACCCCAAAGACCCACTCAAGTTTATATTGACCATTAAAGGCCTAAAACCCAAATTTAACAAACACAGGTGCATACGTGCGCGCACACACACACACACACACACATGTATATGAGGGTAAGTCTATAATTTCCAGCCTAAGCATTTTCTGGTTATGATAAAGCCAAAAACTATATTTCACTTTTTAATGTAGTTACCCTTTATTGTAATACACTTCTCACACCGTTAAATTAACATTACAATCCCCTGCCCAAATAGAAGTCTTGCCTGCAAAATGGGCATAAACACCATCAATCACTTCGTTACACATAAATTTCCTTCTTGAGTTTTGAGAAGAGGAAATAATCACTAGGAGCAAAATCTGAGCTATAGGGTAGATGGTCGATCTCCTTGAAGCCAAATTTCTTCACAGCTTCCTTTGCAACAAGCTTTGTGTGCACAGGCAAGTTGTCATGAAGAAGGCACACACCACCACTCTGTTTTCCTTGCTCTTTCCCTTTGATGGAATCATGTAGTCTATGCAGTAGGCCATCATAGTACTCCCCATTTATTATGGGGTTGCTTTCCTTAAAGTCAATGCAGTATTCCTTCACAGTCCCAAAAAATTGCGGCCATGATCTTCTTGGTTGACTGAGTGACCTTGGGCTTTAGAGGCGGTGCTTTGCCAGGTTTACACCACTCCATTGATTTTCTTTTGGCCAAGAGATCATAGTACAGGACCAGAGTTTCATCTCATGTAATAATGATTTGTAGAACTTCTCTCTCGTAGCCACAGCAGAGCTCCAGAAATGGCTGACAACAGATGACTTGTTGCTGCTTTTGGACTGAGGAAAGAAGAATAGGCACCCATCTTTAACTCACCTTATTCTAGTTTAAATATCCATGAATAAATCAAAGGACTGTTGTTTAGAAAGGCCCAATCTTGCTGCTATTTTTGTAACTTTGAACCGCTGGTCCTCCATAATTTCTCTTTCCACAAAAGCAAAGGGCTGACCTTCACATTCTTCATCTTCATTGTTTTCTGAACATATTAGTAAAAGTTTGGCCCATTCTTTTATAGCAGAATATGAGGGGGATGCTTCCCCATATACACCATCCAATTGCTGTTTAATTTTATTTGGAGTAAGTCCTTCTTTTGTAAAGAACTTAATAACATCTGGCAAATCCATTTTGAGCATGTTCCAACCTTCTACTTATTGCCTTCTTTATGCATCTATATCTGAGCTGAACACAGCAGATCAGAAGTTACAGCTGCAATTATTTATTTACAGATAATGTATGATACCAGATTAGAGTTTTGTTAAGGAGTAATCCTTAATGGCAAGGCCGGAAACTTATGGACCTACCTTCGTATATAAATAGAAGAACATCCCTCCTGCACAAGGCTCATCTTAATTTATATCAGAATTTGAGTTTTCATTTTGGAAAATAGATCTTTTGACCTGTAATAACCTCATTTATAAGCTTTTGATGAAGTGATTGAGTAGGTTTTAGAAAAAAGAAGTATAGATGTAACTGTTTTAGCTTTTACTTAAATTATTTAGTTTATATATTACCCATTGTAGTAGTCTTCTGATTTTGTTAAAGTATGATCATCAGCAGATTAAATGTCATCCAATTTACACCCATAATATTTGCATATCTCTTCTTTTTTCCTCCACTTATTTTCATGTTACGTGAATATCAATCTTAAAACATGGCATAAATTATCTTTATGTACCAGTTCCTTGAAAACGCTCTCTATTGTATTCCTCAGTCTGTACAGAGAAAAAGCTTTTGCTTCCATAATAAAATTCTTCTATAACAACAACAATAATAACAACAACAACAACAACAACAACAACAATAATAATAATAATAATAATAATAATAATAATAATAATAATTACTGCTACTGCTACTGCTACTGCTACTGCTACTGCTACTTTCTGTACTCTAGTGTTTCCTCCACTCTTATTGAAATGTTGGAATGCAGCAAACACTTAGCAGAAAGGAAACATTACCTTTTTTTTATTATTTATTTATTTATTTCATTTGGCATATGAAGGGACTATGGGATTGTTTCAGTGTCTGTGGTTTAACTTTTTACTTACCTGTTTTGTCTCTAAAGCTCTATGATGTTGATTCTTGAATAGAAGAGCTGGGATTTTATTCTTGCCAAGATCGTTGTCCTGACTGAGGATTTTTCCAGGTTTACCTTGGTCCTCAAAATTGGCAAATGCTGGAGAAGTACTCTAAACTTAGGCCTGGAATACTTTCTTCCTTAATTAAATTTTTTCGCAATTTCTCATTTCCTCATGCTAATGCCCAATGTCTATACCTCAGCAATAAAAATCAGGATTTAACACTATTAAAAATCCTATGGTAGTTAGTGTTGACCGTTAAAAGATCTTTAAAAGAAAGAATAGAAAAAAAAGCTGATATTATTTATAGCATTGAGTTTTGTGAAATACTTTTCATTTTTTTGCTAAGCTAAATAGTTTATTAATGTGTTACTATTATCCGAATTGCTCTTCACAAAATGTTAAAATTGAAATGAGCATTTAGGAAGCACTAATAATCTTTGCATTTTCTATACTTTAATTTTCGTTTCCAAAGTAATTGAATAATTATTAAAATCTGAGACATATGTTGTTCGTTGTGTCTTTCACTAAGCTAATCCAAATGGGTGCATTATCTTATTATATTTAATGATGAGTTTGCTATTGACTTTAATTGTCCTTGAATGCATGTGTGATATTATGGTATTAATTGGATAAAATGTAATACAGGGAGAGCCATACAAGCACTGACCACTCACAATGTACATGAATACTCCACTAGTTGTAGGTTATGGTACCACTCAGTATCAATAATAAAACCAAAATTTGTTTCCCCAAGAATTTAAATATAAATGTCACATTTATATATATCTGTGTGGGTGTGCATGTGAGAGAGATTACTTACCTGTGTAGAAAAGGAGATGCTGAAACTGTATGTAATAATTGCCCACAACTTTTTTGCCCTTCTGCAAAATTATCCATCATATGGTGTAGGTTCCATGAGAAATAGATGCCTTCTTCTAGTGTGTATTAACTTAGTTCTTCAAGTTATGCACCTGGATTTGCTGATGGATTTGCTTTGTATCTGATTTTGAAATTTTTTTTCTTAAAGATAAAATGGAGGAAATTCTTTTTGTTCAAACAGTATTGTACTTCATGAGTGACTTTGTCAGCATATATAAATGATGGATAAATGTTCATTGAGCAATAGAAAGTATGCTAAGCTGTAACACACTTGGTAATAATCTTCCCATGCAGTAGTCACATGCTAAGTAAGTCATGATTTAGCTTGCTAAATACTCAGCAGCATGCCTCTGCTGACTGTGGGAGCAGTGCTGTATGAATGGTGATTCCTTGTATGAATTATCCATTTATATGATAATTGACAATAAAACATTAAAGGTATGTGCAAAATTTATCTAATCATCATATCAGGAGTACTAAATCAAAATTCAGAATTGTGGATATTGGTTTTAACAAAAGCACATAAGTCAGTGTATGTTGAATACTGACAGAAACCTCAGGATTAACTGTGATATTCAACTGTTATGGCTGCAAGTTACTGGCATAAATTCACTTGTAATTTATAGCTGCACATTTTGCTGTAGCTTATTTGAATGGGACAACAAGGATACATTTTTAGTTTAGGGTATTAGTTGAGGGTTCAGATTGGCTATGGGCAGCTTAAATTTTTTTTTTTGTTATATGTATGAAATTGAGCACATTGTGTATTTAAATATTTGAAACATTTTTCTTCTCCATATAGATATCATGTAACTTTGTACTTCTTGACTTGGTACACATTCTACAGTACTTATATTGTACGAGGACCCTATGGAGTGTTAGTGAATGTTAATCTTAATTCTCTTTACCTATGATTTCAATATGTAACAAATGCTTTTTTTATGATTTTCACTACTTTTTGATCTCTTTAACATGTTTAACTGCTAATTACCTAGAGTGCTCTCTAATTTCCATTATTCACTTACTAAGGCTTCCTGAGGTAGTTTACTTTAGTGAGGGCAATCATGTGCATTAGCATTCCTCAAAATACATGTTGATCTTACCATAGCTATTATTTTGTAACTATACTTCATTGTAAACTATGTAATATTTTATGGGAATGGGATAGTATCAGTAACTTAACTATTAAAACAATATTTTGGCAGTTTATTGTTTGTTTATTGTTTGTCAATAGATATTACACATCATTATTATAAAATAACAATTATTTCTAAATTCTAACAATTCTGTTTCACTGTTTATTGTTGAACAATATGCAGTGAATCAGGTTTTTGTGGTGAAATTGTAAGGTGCCTTAACCTGCTTAATATTCACAAAAGTTTTACAGAACTGTCCTGTTCCTAACAAATAGTTAATTATAAGTTAGAAAGAGAAACAGTTTGAGGAGTTCATAACTAGTGATTCTGTGTTTCCAGAAAGAATGTTGGTGAACTGGGCCATAGCCTGGCATCATTACTAAGCACATTTGTAAGGGCTGTGGCATGTTTATTAACATTTGCATTGCCTTTGGAAGCCATGGGAAGTGACATTTGAGTCTTATATATTTTGGAGGTGGATGCTTTGTTGGAAGAAAGAAGAGACTTAAAAGCTTACACTGTTGGAATGCACTTTTGGAGATAACAAGACAATGATATTTTTCTCCACAGAAGATATTCTCATCAGGCTATTTCTTCAGAATTAACATAACAGTAAATATTTGCAAATTGGGAGTTAACACCTGCAGAAGGAATGTGAAAATAGCTGCACCAAAAATGCATAGATGCATATGAAGAAGTGTCATTAATAACTACGTGACATTTTAAATTTTATATCACACTGATCACATTTGATGGACTTACCAAAAATTTATGTATATTTAAATATGCAGGACAATTCTTAAATCTACAATTATTACATTTTCAGTACATTTTATCATAGTATATTTTATTCAAGAAATAGTGCAAAGACCAAAGTACAACATCAGTGAAAACAAACTTCAAAGAACTTTTTTTTAAAATTAAAAAGAAAAGGATTCATTATATATGGCAGCAAAAGAAGTGGCTGATTGAAAGATAAAGTAAAATATGTAACAACAATGTTAAACATAATATATTTATTGCTAAAAGAAAAGGAAAAAGGAAGAAAAGTGTAGAAAAGATTGCACTAGTGAAAGTCGGCAAAGATATGATATATCAATTATCAGATACATGAGCATGTATACCAGCTAATTATTCAAACCTGTATGTACAGTACATTGCTAGTGCTCTTTGAATGAAAGATTTAAGCATTCTATGTATTTTTATATGTTTCTGAAACAAGAGAATATCCTAAGCAGGCAGCTTTATGACAATTCTGATAATATACTACTAAATATATTTCTATACCTGATTCTCATGATCTGTAAAATGGCAATATTTACAATTTTGTGTACATTTATAGTATCCATGGATTGGACAAGTAGAAGTTACATAAATCCAGGAATGAAAGAAGTTGTATCAGTTTAAACTGATTGCTGGAAATAAAATTATAACTAGTCATCTTGTACAACAATATTTGATTTGAAGTAATATCATAACTAGGAGTAGATTACTTACATGAGATAACTCTGTCTTGAGCTCAACATATAAAATAAAAAAACAGTTGGAAGATATTAATTTTGGAACACATCACACAGCACAACCTGCACATTCATTAACTGGGAAATTGATTCTCATTTAGTTGATTGTGTTTGCAAAGAATGTTAAAACTAACTTTGAAGTGCAAAATATTTTATATTAAGCCAGAAAAACATGTCATTGCAATTTTGCCATTGAAACCTTTGACTATAAATCATGTCATAACTAAAACCTTGAAGAAACACACAGTCTTTGCATAGGAAAACAATGAAAGCAGATGTAGATTAAATCAACATTACTACAGATTTTAATGAGCTGAAAAGTGTTTGGAAAAAGTAAACAAGTGAATTTTAAAATATCCTGTGATTCATAATGATACATTAACAGAAATAGCAGTAATAGTATTTTCTCACTTTTTTGAAGAAAGTTACAGAAGTCATTCTACAGTTAATATGATCTGTATTATATTCACATATTTTAAATGCAGCAGTCAGTATCTGTATCTGCTCCCTTATTATGTTCTTGCGCATCATTGTTTCATTTTAATGGTTGGAAAACTATGGTCACTAAATACATATATGATGATGAAAAAAGAAAATATTTGGCATAAATAGTTATATACTGCTGGAAACATTCATGATCATTAATTAAACTACTGTCTCATTTTGTGCAATAAGACAAGAAGCACATAATATACATTTTCAAGACTGGAATATAAGAGTAAATTCAAATTGTGAATCATAATAGAGAAAGTACACCAATAGTGTTAAAAGTTATGCTAAAAGTGAGCTGCATAAGATGAAAAAACCAAAAAGAAAGACTACAAATATATTGAGCAATTATTATATGTGACTATATGCATAGAAGGTAGAGAGTCATTCCTGAACATAACTTATAAAAGAAGTAAGTAATTTAAATTTTGTGGATACAATGATCTCGTACACCTCTGCTTTCTCTCTCTCATACTTGCATATGCCTTTCATTAAAGAAGAAAGAAAAAATAATGAGAAAGAATGTACAAATCATTATGTCATATAAGATTATACTTTCTTCTTTTAAAAAGATTCTTGCCACTATTATTTTAATCAAGAATAAAGGTGTATATGAACTTTAAATTCATAGTTAACAATGGAAGTATCTATTGACTCCTTTTTCAACAAGATACCTGGATAAAGATAAATATACAAACATTGATAAGATTGCTCTTATTTGTGAAAGTATCGCATTGCCATAAAAATACTTAGATGGTATAATTTGTATGAAGAAGAAGAATGAATGCAATAGAAATTACTGATTCCTGTTTCACACTGTTACTCTTCTGCAAACAACCCTTCATTCTTTTTAAAAACATTAAATACTCTGTGATATATGAATAATTGTAAATAATCAGTTGGAAAAAACATGGTGGATTTAGTGAAACTTAAAAATTAATACATTTATATAAAAATTGGAATTGATAGAAAATCAATAATGGAAAGTAAGACAAAGTTTCAAACTAACATGAAATTTAAAAAAACATATTTATACCAACAACTTCCAGCATCAAAGTGCAAGGTATTTCTGAAAAAAATGCAAAGGATGTATGTAAATAAGTAAAACTGAGAGCACAAAAATATAAAAAACAATTAAATACTGCTCTTCAATTTTCCCTTAATGCACATAATGGGCTCTGCAGCAAGAAGTTAAGTGCAACTATATTTTTGCCATAGCAAGAAGAAGTTTTGCAGATAATTCACAAGTGAAGTCTTCATTTCAGTTATAAAAATTTAAGTGAAAGATAATATTTTAAATACAATTTTGATATTTGTGCCAGAGTCAAGTAAAATTATAACTGGTGTTTCATTTGTTGCAAGTGAATATATGCCTATAAGAAATACATTTATAACTTTACAACAGGGTGTTATAAGTATATATGGACTAAACTCAAAAGGACAAATTAATGGAAAATAAATCTAGGACATGCACTGTTGAAATTATTGGTTTGAAACATGTGAATGAAAGATAAAATTGTTATTTGAGAAAATAAACAATTATAAAGTAATTGATTTTTTGATATATAATAAATATGTGTCTCAAAGATGCTTGTTGTGATCCACTGAAGGAAAATGGAGCAATCTAGAATTACAATATTAATTTAATAATTAATTTATTTTTAAAGAAATGAAAGAAAAGTGATATTACATGGTATACTGTTTGTCAAAAGTATTTCAGAGTAACTTATGCATTGATATTATCAAAAACTGCATCAGGAATGAACTACATGGTGATAGATGATGTTAAACAATTGCTCTTTTAAAGGAATGCAAGTAATATAGCATTTTTATAAAAATCAATCCCTGAAAAAGATATTTAGTTCTCTAAAATAAATGGAAACACAGTGTCAAAGTTATATGGACTCCAAAAGCTAGAACTCTGGAAATTATTAGTTATAAGCATCTGCAGAGGTTTTAAATGTATCTTAAATTAGTTTGCAAATAACAGAAGAAACAGAAATAACATCCTGCAGTGAAACTCATGTTATCTTTTATGACTTCAGAAGGTTTAATTATAGAATTAAATATAGTCCAATTAGCAAAGAAAATCTAAATAAAATTATAGTTATCCTGTACAGCAGTAATGACTTCTGATTGAACTTTTATGAGCTACAACAGGGAAAGGATAATCTGCTATAAAACTGGTGCATTTTCTTGGATCTGTAATTGCTGATATTGTAAGTCCCATTCCTATAAATGCAAGCAAGGAAAAAAAAGAATTTAAGAATGAGTCTGCAATTATGTTACAATGAATATTTAAAGAGTGCCACTAAGATATAGAAATTTATCATATGATGATAATAAGACCTGACATGAACACTCAACTACAGTCACATGCAAGGTGAAATTTTCATGTGAAAAGAGATGTGAATTTTAAAATTTACAGAGGTAAACAGCTAAAATTGAGATAGTTTCAATGAGTAAGGTGTGAAAGCAGAGCTCAAATATGCATAAAGGGAAATAGCAGTATAAAAATGTCTTGCTCTAAGGAATTGCCATTATTTGGGAAAAAAATATTTAGAGATGAAAAATATTAAGTGAAAACATGGTAAATAGTTTGGTTAGCACAAAGGAATCTAACTCATGTAAGGAAAATCAAATTCCAATTAATTAATGAACTTCACTTAGCAGAAATCCAAAGGTAAGAAATATTGTTTACATTTTATAATGTAGTTGTATATGTATATATAATATGTAGTTGATTTTTACATTTATTAAAATAGGTTATATTCCAGTATACATTGAAATAAAATGTGCCATATAATAGCTGAGCTTTCTGAAAATTTATTCTTGTAGAAAAATGCAGTAGTGATATTTTAAAATATTATTAAGACCTGGCTACACTCCACATTAAACATATTTAGTATGATTCATATTATCAAGATTTAATAATGTTGTTTGTGTAGACAGTAAAGAATATAAATAAGAAATACTATCTAAAAGTAATGCTGCAAATATTCAACCTAATATGATTAATGAATACTACCAGTTTTGTAATTCTTAGGAATTAACTGCAGTTTAAAATACAGAAAAATGTAAGTTTAATATATTCCTTTTACTGATGTTATTAAATGACCTATAAATTTCTTGAGACAGCAATGGTTTAGAGAAGCACATACAAACTTCACCCAAGTCAATTGTTCCAACTAGGAATGAAATCCATGCTATTTGGGAAGCAGATGAGGTGTTTTAACCATAGATAGCATTTGATAAAAATTACTTTATGCAAAATTTTAAGTACATACTGGCATTTCCATCATAAAACTATAGATTTATTTATTTTTACATAAGCATTCTCTCTCTCTCTCTCTCTCTCTCTCATATATATAAAGGATTTGTTAGCACACTTTAATAGTGTGTTATAACTATGATAAGAGATAAAGCAATATTAAGTAATAATGCTACCCTTACTTACAGTGCTGGAGTAGGCCGAACAGGTACTTACATAGTGCTTGATGCCATGCTGAAGCAGATCAGAAGCAAAGGAGAAGTGAACATTTTTGGTTTCTTGCGCCACATTCGCACACAGCGTAATTTCTTGGTCCAGACTGAGGAACAGTATATCTTTATCCATGATGCACTTCTAGAGGCCATTGAGAGTGGAGAAACTAATATCATCCAAGCATACTTGTCACACTATATTCATAGTCTGCAAGCTAGTGATGCTTTAGACGAAAAGACGGAACCATGGAAAATGCTGGAGACACAATTCCAGGTGGGTGGAAAAAAATAATAGTTTTATTTTAGAGATTATTAATTGATTTCCATAGGGACACAAAACCTTTCAGAAATTTGTCTATACAAGATATAACACACAAAAATTTATTAAAAATTGGTATAAAATTCATCTAAAATATATAGTGACTAATTTATTGAAAACCTTTTTAAGTGTATCTTAAATAAATCATTTGTCATTAGTTGAATATCTTGTGGGAATTTATTGAAAAATTAGCAGAGAATGAATTAAAGTGCAAATTATAGTTGGAAAGATAAATTAAGTTTCTGAAAATTTATACAAAAAGGTTAAAAAATGTGCAGATAAAATGCCTTTATTCAGTTGTAAACCAGCTACATTAAAATTCTCTATTCAACACTGTAGTAAAAAGCATAAAATAAACAATATTTAGGATGTAAAAAAATAAAGTAACCAATATTTAGGAAGTAAATGTGGCATTTACTGTGTTTCAACCAATATGTTACACTGGATTACACACAACATTTATATTTTCGAATGAAAGTTGCTGGCACTTTGAGCTCAGGTGATCTTTAAAACTTTATTGAACTTCTACTGAAACTAGTGGAGCATATTTTGCAAACACACAGAAAGGGAGTTCATTGGAAGTTACAAAGACTTTAAAATGCAGATTTTTCCTCAAAATGAATTCAAGTTTGGCTTTGGCAAATCCATCAAGGTTGTCTTCACAGTGGTCAAACTTCTTCCATTGTTTCCTCCTTCTCCATACCTTCTTCTAAGCTCTGAATCACATCAGGAAATGCCTCTTGCCATGCACTGTGGCAAATTCCAACTCTAGGTTTTTGTTGTTGAACAATTGTTCGGCATACTTGATGGCTATTTTGTTTGTTGAAACCAGAGGACATATGATGCTTTTTATTTTTTTGAAGTTTTCACACAAGAAAACTGCACACCTTATCAAAGTACTACACCTAGTTATGGCAGGGAATTATTGTAGGTGGAGCCCGGTAACTTCTAGGTAAAAAGGTGACAATTTGGGGCCTTTACAAGAATCTTTTCAGAGTAGCAATGGATTCTTTCAAAATACAGTGTAGACCATGTACAATACATGTTACATGGTTAAAATTGAGATACATGGCATTCAGTTGTTGAAAACCTGAAAGCTGTAGCATGCATGATCAATCATCATAAACCTGACAATTTCTATTTTATGCCCTCCCACCACAACTTTGTATGTGAATGATTGCATTATTGTGCAGACATGTCTTGTCAAGTTGGTACATCTCAAAAAGCAAGGATGTCACTGTTCCATCAGATATGAAAACACCAACACATTCAACATATATCCTTGCAGCCCATCAATAGTTCCATCTAACATGAATCCCACTTCAAGTTCGCGGAACATTTTGTATTTTCTTGAAAGCAATCTCATAAATTGGCATTGTGTAATTTTTTTCTCAAAATGTTCTCATCTTTGTTTATTTATTTGTCATTATAAATCATACAATGGACAAAATGCTAGATGATATAGGATAAGTTAGAAAGTCTTTAAAATTATATAACACTTAAATTATATAAGGCTAGTGATAACATACAAAGTTGTCATATGCTGTGCCATAGTGTAAAATAAATCTTTAAAACCTATTCAAACACTATGGAACAAAAGGGTTTTTCAAAAGAAAAATAAATAGATTAACTTCAACAATTTTACAAACGTAGTTAACTGCTATAATAAAATAAATTTTATTTCATACAGTGTAAATACTATTACTATTATTTAAAAACTCGTTTAATGAGTAGAAACAGTTATCAAATAAATATGCAATTACTGCCCCTTTGAATAAAGTTAACTTTTCAGTTGCTTTAATTTGGAGTGGTAATTTGTAGTATAATTTAATAAACATTTCTGTTGCATCATTTTGATATGTTTTGGTGTTGGTCCTCATTATATGAAGACCAGCTTTCCTTCTTGTATTGTGTTGATGCATTACTTCATTTGTTATCTGTGATTCTTTTGCTACAAACTTGTTCCTTATAAATAATATTGCCCCATATATTTACATGCAGGGGAGAGGCAAGATTCTCAGTTTTAAGAAAGTTGGTTTTCAGGAAGACTTCTGGTTTGCACTAGCTGTTATCGTGATTATTTTTTTCTACATTACAAATACTTTTTGGTTGGGGGAGAGTTACCCCAAAGCAAGATGCCATTCTTTAGTCGGGTGCAAACATAAGCAGAATAATCACCTCTGAGTATATCAAGATTTGCATTGTTTGCTAAATTCCAGAGCAGATACCCAGTTACACTAAGTTTTTTTTATTAAATTTTCAGTGTGCTTATTCCATCTTAAAAATCATTTTCCATTGTAGTTTTAAGGAAGTTAATACTACAGTTTCAATGTAGTTATTATTAAAAATTAGTTTTGGTATTTCACTGTATTGCTTAAGGTGAAAATGTACTGCAAGTGTCTTTTCTGTGTTAACTTTAAGTTGGTTATATGTAAACCAATCACATTTTGCTTGTACTTCTTGAGGAATAACTGAATTTATAACTGAACTAATGTCATGGTAAGATCTGCAGAGAACTCATTCAATAACTACTGCTTTTCAGATCCTGAAGCAAAGGCACATATCAAGGTAGTCTGCTTAGGTTGCAAGTTGAAGAGTTCAATATTCTTGGCATGCTTGCCATACTGGATGTGCTGGTTTATTCTAACTCTTTGAAGCTTCTCATTGATCACAATGTATACATCACAGACCGCAAATGGAAGAATTGGACCATTGGTTCCAATGAATTGTCTGTTGAGTTCTTCTGAAAGTGCATAGAACTTTGCCTTCTAAATTCTCTATCAGGGTAGAATACTCGGGCTAAAACAGCACTAACCTAATCAAGTACAGCTAATAGCAACTACTGATATGAGCTTTCTTTATACTGGGGATCCCATTTATCTTGCTCACCTGAAATAACTTCTTTTCTGATTCATTTAACAACTTTCGAAAAATAAGATATTTTTAAAAAAATTCTGTTGGAACTCACACAGTGAAGCTTGTTAACACTCTAACACAGTGTGTTAGACAACAGATTAGATATACTTTACATTCTTTTCTGATGTTCTCCTTCTTCTATTCATTTGGCATTACAGCTCAGGTAAGCCTTGGTCTGCAGCAGTGACCTCTGCATCCTCTCTCTCCATCTTATGACTTCCATTGATAGAGGGGAGTGTTGCAGGGAGGCATGTGATCAGCCATGCTGGCACCCTGCAGATCACCTATCAAGCGGCTTTCCTGATCAAAGAATGCCATCTCTCCATCAGGCAGCTTTTCAGTTGTCCTCACAAGGCTGGGTGGACCCCATTCCAAATCTCTCTAACTTAGAAAAATTCCTTAGTAGGTACCAGGAATCGAACTCGGGTCTTCCAGCAAGCAGTCAGCAATGCTCACCACTAGACCAAGGAGGTGTTCTTTTTTCTGATGTGTGAAATGAAAAATTTTTAGCATCATGGAATTATTGCTGAGGTTTTACATTTTTTGTATTTCCATTAATATAGGAGATACAGGATAGAACTTCATTTTATACACGAATACATGCACTTACCCTCTCCAAGAGCTATTCAGATTGTACCATTTTAGTCAAGAAATGGAAATGATAAATGCATGACTTCTTTTACTTAATAACATTACAGTGTATTTGTTTAGATAAATTATTAAACATGTTCAATAATGTAATCAAATAAATCATTCTGGCAACTTACATTCTATGTAGACCAGCAGCATTTCTACTTTTTCTTCATGCGTGTACATCTTGTAAAAAAAATTGTAATCGGAATAGCTCAGTGCAGTACTAATTTACTCTGATGAATGACGCTGGTATGTAAGCTAAAACAATGACAATTTGAGGGGTGAAGGAGATGGGTTACCTATCTCCACCTCCCTTACAGGATACCTGTTTTTACATGAATCGGAAATCATAAACAAACTCAGAACTCTACTACAGTACTAAATTCAGTAAGTAATTTGTACAACCAAGGTTAAACAGTTTGGTTTCTTTAATGACTATACACTCCTTACCATTTGCACAGTTACTGTTTTCTTTACAATGGTACAGTGTGATAAAAGTTTTTAATAGCACTTGGAGAGGGTAAATGTATTTTTGAATAAAATTTGTATGGTGCCATTTTATAAAACAAAATTCTATCTTGTATCTCCTACATTAATGGAGGTACAAAAAAAGTTTAACCGCAGCAAGAACTCCCCCATAATGTTAAAAAAACTTTGTTTGGAATAATTTTTTATTTGGTACATTAAAAAATATTTTGGGTGAGCAAGATAGATAGGAAACCCATATAATATGTGTGTGGACTGCACAGAGAACCATAGCTTGAATATCACTAATTAAAATTTGTGTTTTCTCTTGTTGGTTTTACTACATGAGCTTAGAACCTATTTGGGCTGCAAATTTATAAATATACCTGTTTATCATTCTTATTCTGATCTACAAAAGGGGACCAAAGAATTTTATGTAGTTGCCCAGGAAGAGTGATAAATTTATTATTTTTCTGCTCAAGAATAGTGAAAATCGTTTATTTTTCCATTCAATTTTTTCACAATACATGGGGGAAAAAAAAAAAAAAAAAATCAGAAAGTTGGAGAAAAACCATAGAGGAGGTGAAAAGGGGATAAATATGCTAATCTCACAAAAAGGTGCAACAAAATTTCTTCATTTTAATGGATATCATTGTATGATTCAGTTGAACTACACACTCTTAAAGCTTCACTTACTTTTCATAAATGTATGGAACCGGTTTCGAGAACATTTTGTTCCCATCTTCAGCCATGCTAAAGTTCAACTGTTGGATCATTCGTTGAGCTGTGGGAATGTATATTCTGCTCTGGTGGCGGTGTGATAAACTTGTAGTTTATGTTTTCATCCCCGACAATGTCGAAGTTCATTAAGCTGTCTTTGTATTTGTAGATGTAGATTTTCTCCCAGGTTGCTAATTCCGTAGGTCCTTGTACTGATTTTAATAATTTTGTTTTATTTATTATGTCGTGATTTTGTGTCCAATAATGATATGCTACTGCCGATTTCTCTATTTGCTTGTACTTTATGTTCCTGAAATGTTCCTTTAACCGTGTGCCAATGTTTCTCTTTGTTTTCCCTATGTAGATTTTTTCACATTCTGCACAGTTTATTTTGTAAATACCTGATTTTTCTTCTTGTGGAACACTGTCATTAACATTATCTATCAGCAAATTTTGAACATTAAATCTATTAATCGGTGCCAACCTGATATTAAAATCTTTAAGAATATTCTGAAATTTTTTTGTGGCCCATGGATGATATGTGAATTTTTTAAAAATAAGTTTATCTTTTTTTGCTGAAAGTGTTGTGGTTTCTTTGATATGTTTTTGTCTCTTGAATTTCTGCACTTTTTATGTACTAGTTCTTTTTTAAAACCATTTTTAACTGCTGTTTCTTCTATTTGTTTGTATTCTTTAAAATATTCTTCATATCATACAATGATATCCATTAATATGATTGGCTTCACTGTGCAAGTTCCAATTTACATTTAAGTAAAATTTCTTCATTTTGTTTCATTTCATGTCGGAAAATACAAATCTCAAATGTTTGGTATGAAAACAGCTATATTTTTGTAAAGATGCTGCAACTTGAAATCCATTCTTTACTCATCACCAAGGGTCACTCTCTAAACACTTTTTATCATGTTCAACCCTATAGAAATCATATTTATTTCTTCTGTTGTGATTATGCATTTTTAACTTCTTGAACACATATTTACTAGTGTATTTGACGAATAAAAAAGCACATTATACATATAGAAAATAAATAGTAGACATTTTTGTATTTTTAAAAATATCCCTGAATGAATATTAGAAAATGTGTTATAAAATGGTCCTCAAAGCACATATTTGTAAAACTAATGCTCTGTTAAAAGTTTGGCATATGCCAATCCCATAGTTCATTTCCATAGAGAAAATGTGGATAAATAATTGCATAATATGTATTATTCATTAAATTTACAGCTCTGTATTTTCAGTGAGTAAATATCAGAACTTATCTTTGTACAACCACAATCAATATGCCAATCCCAGCTTAAGGACTTATTTATGTAAATTCCTAAAAATTTGCAGGTACCTGATTCTTTGATACACATTGCATTAAATATGTTACCAGTTATACAATGACTATATTAAAATACATTATTCTGGTTTTTTGAACAAATTGTAGTAAATTATTATTCCTAAAATAATTTAACAATATGTCAGAACTCTGATATATTTGATTATATAGTGATTCACGAGTATTATGCTAATGTAATAAAGTTATATCATCAGTAAATGAACTAGTTTTTATATGAGATAATTTAAGCATATGTTTATATATAACATAAATACCAGTAGTCCAAAGCCATGGACAGCAAGAGATGTTTATCATTATAAGTGCATAATTGCAGAGACAGTTTCTTTATGGACATGCATTTAATTTTATAAGTAATGGTAGCAACATTAGGTATTGAGATTCTCAGATAATGAACATTTTACATATGCTTTTACTAACAAGAGGTTTTTAAACCAAAAATAAAACGTTTGCATTCTTAAATTGATATCTTAGAATTCTGAGCTAAATAGCCTATCGGAATGTACTCTGGAGTGAAAGTACTCTGAAAACACTTTCGCTTTACCAGAGAGAACTGCTATTAAAAATATTGAGTTTTGAAATATAACAAACATTATCTGAAATGATGAATTGTGTTTCAGCTTGTGACCTCATTCCAGCCAAAAGACTTCAATCTTGTCTCTGCCAATAAGCCATGCAATCAAATGAAGAATCGTACGCTTGATCTTCTTCCAGTAGAGAGTGCAAGAGTTCATCTGACACCAAAGCCAGGAGTTGATGGAAGTGACTACATAAATTCTACTTGGTTGCAAGGTATTTTTTAGTGTTTCCTTAACTTTATTTTGTTGACTCTAAAATTTCAAGTATTAAAAAAATTAAAAAAAAGTTTTGTTTTTAGGCTCCATAGTTTGTAATCATTTTCAAAATTCAGCATAGTAACTGTTATTCTCTCAACTAATATTTTTTTTTCCTAAAGAGAGGTTTTAAATCAATATTATAGTTTTATTTTTATGTAGTCTAATCTGATAATATAAGCTACTGTAGAATTGTTGACTTAATCTTAAGAAAATATTTTCTCCAGTTAAATATTTTACACTTAATTTTAATGTTGTCAAATAGAGGCTAAATGGCAAACATGAAACTAAATCTTTCATTTAATTTGTTTTCTGTTTCTTCATCTTCATTTGGATTTAGCATATCATTCTAGCTTTGAATTCTGTTGCTGTTCAATAGCAAAAGTACTTAAATAATATTTTTATTGTGCTAAGGAATAAAGTGTAAACTTTCTGGGTATAATTTTTGTTCATTTATGTTGCAAGAGATTCATTTCATAAAGAAATGTATATTGATATCTTAAACATCCTTTCTGTGTATAAAGAGCTTTTGGAAAATGAACTAACATTAAAATTATCAAAATAATTGCTATTGGTATTGTTTCATGTTTAATGGTTTTCTTTATTAAAGTGATTTATTTTTATTGTGTAAATAGGTTTCCATAAGCTGCGGGAATTCATGATTACTCAGCACCCACTTGAAACAACTACACAAGATTTCTGGCAAATGACTTGGGATCATAATGCACAAACAATTGTTGTGTTGTCTGATGTGGATGATCAGGTAAAAATGCAAAATGAATGATTGTTACTTTCAGGGGTAAAATGTGAGCTGCAGTTACTTTTAATTTCTTGTAAATAGCATTTATTTAATATGGTATTAATTATTAAGGAAAGAATTCAGACAATATATATATATATAAATTTGCAGACACACACACACACACATATACAGCTGAATTTCATTCAAAACATGAATATCAACATTATGCTTATATGAGAGCTCTGTGTAGTAATCATTTTAACATTTTTCAGGAATTTGGTATTTTTTGGCCCTTGCCTGGAGAAGAAATAGAGGCTGACAATTTTAGAGTGAAGTTTGTGGGAGAACATAACAACCCTGGTCATGTAACCCGAGATTTCACTATTCAGTCCCTACAAGATGATTATGAGCTTGCTGTGCGCATGTTCCATTGTGCCAACTGGCCTCATTTCTGTAGGCCCCCACTTACTTCCTTATGTGAACTTATTGGTGTGGTACAGGAATGGCAGGAAGAATATAAAAATGGACCTATAGTTGTTGTAGACAGGTAATGTGTTTAGCATGTCTTAATAAATGGCTGCCTTCATTTCCTTCAAATAAATTATAGTCTTATGCAATTTTGGGAATTTTCGAATTTTGTGAATGTATGAAATCCATTTTTATACATATTCACATTATTAAATTAATTATTTAGAGGTGGCACATGAGCAAAATTTAAAAACGTGAATAGTTTTCTCTCTTATGTCAAAGTGAACATGAAGTGCTTCATCACTATTTTTAATCAGAAGCAATCTACTAATGAAGTTAAAATCCCAGAATCTCAGAAACTTGAGAGTAAATTTAAGTAATGATTCAGTATGAGGAATTATTGTAAATATTTAAATCCTTTAGGATCTAAAATAATCTTCTGGATTCAATAATTACTCTAGTATTTTTAGTACCTACTGTTTAGTATTGCAGAATATCACTGAAATTCAGCCTACATTTTTCAATTCCTGTAATTATGAGATTTTTTTTATGGGGGCTCAGCATTGATATTTTTTTATTTTTCTTTAAGTTTGTTAGCAAGTACTGTTCCAAAATATTGGTGGTGGTGATAGTGGCAGCAGAGGTTGTGGCAATGGTGGTGGTAGCAGGATTCATCTATAATTGAAGGAAAATAAGAGCATTTCACTGAATGAAATTTGATTTTTCTTTAGTAGTGTTCGATGTTTATTTTTGCTATTTGACTTCACAAGATGACAAATTAGGTGCAATGATAGGTTGGGAAATGGAATTTGGAAGTAAGCATTCCAGGCCCAAGTTTAGGATATCTCCCTGGCATTTGCTATTGTGAAGACTGGAAAACTTTGGGAAATAATGCAGTCAGAAACTACAGTTCTGTCAGGCTACAATATTCAGACTTCCCAATCTTAGCAATTCCAGCCTTAAAATATTGATTGGTTACCTGTGTCAGTGCAAAACATGATGCCTGATAATAATGTAAATAGATGTCCAGAATATTATAGTTTAATATATATTAACATTGCAACTGTTTCTATTTTGAAGACTTCTAGTTTTCTGCTTTTCTGCATAAAATTTCTTGAAAAAATATTCTCCTTATTTGTTAATCTAAAAGAGTCATGAACTTTGGAAATGGGAAAAAGATTAATCTCAAATTATTAATTGGAGCATTGCACAGTAAAGCTAATGATATATTAAGATCATTGTGTTGATTGAGTCAAACTAACACTCTTTTGCTCCACTGGTTTAAATATGTAGAACTGGTTTCACAAATCCTTTGTTTCCATTGTCAGCCCTATTGTGGACTGGAGGACAATTAAAATTAAATTACCAAAGAATTAAAATTAGCAAAGAGAATACCTTAAAAAATAAAACAAATAGAAAGAACAGTGGTTAAAAATGGTTATAACAAAGAATTAGTACACAAAAAAGTACAGAAATTCAAGAGGCAAAAACTTATTAAAAAAATCACAACACTTTCAACAAAAAAAGATAAACTAATATTTAAAAAATTCACATACCATCTATGGGTCACAAAAAATTTCAGAATATTGTTAAAGATTTAATATCAGGTTAGCACTTGTAAACAGATTTAATGTTAGAAATCTCCTTATTGATAAAATGTTAATGACTGTATTCCACAAGAAAAAAAGGAAGGTATTTCTAAAATAAGTAGTGCAGAGTGTGAAAAAACAAAGAGAAACATAGACACACATTTAAAAGGGCATTTCATAAAATACAAGCAGTTGGAGAAATCAACAGTGGCATCGCATTTCTGGACAGAAAACCATGACATATTGAAAAAAACAAAATTATTAAAATTAGTGCAAGGACTTACAGAATTAGCAACATGGGAGAAAATCTTCATTTTCAAATACAAAGATAATTCAATGAACTTTGACACTTCCAGTGATGAAAACATAAACTTCAAGTTCATCACACCTCCACCAGTGAAGATTACACATCCCCACAGCATAACAGTTTCTCCTCAAGCTGACAATGCAAACGAAAGGTTTGTGAAATTGGTTCTACATATTTAAACAAGTAAGTGGAGCAAAAGAGTGTTAGTTCGACTCAATCACACAATGATCTTAATAAAAGGTTAATCTGTTGATTTTGTTGATATGCTTCTTTGTCATATAATCTGATTTCATTGGTTCTAAGCTCACATAGACTGATGTTTATTAGGAGACCATTTGCAATGCAAGTTTTTTTAACCAAGAGAAAATTTTATAGAATTTGTAATAATTCTGGAGGTTATGTATTTGAGTATAATTTAAAATTAAGTACTTTTATGTGATAAGAATACCTTAATTGTTATATATTCTGGTGTTATTCCTTAATCTACCATTCATAATATATCTTTTGGAATAAAGGAAATGTGACATGACGTATGCTTCAGGATTAAATGTTTGGAGATTTGATTCATTTTCTGTACATTGTGGTGGTTCTGGGTACTACATTGCCAGGAATTCTTGCTGAACAAACTGATCATTCAGGATTTATTTTTCTTTGATTTTTATTTCTTATTTGTTTAAATGCTATTTTAAAACTGTTTAATAGCTAGCTGCAGTTCCTTATAGATAACTTTTCACCTATCTCCTCAAGAAGAGTAATATGAAATGAATCTTAGCAGTATTTTGATATACATTTTTTTTTTTGTTTCCTAATAATAAAATGTAGTGTCAATTTCTTTCCTTGATTTCAGAATATTAAAGATCTTGCCAAATTTTAATCACCTTTTAATATATAATTTCAATGGAAATGTGTTAAAACTTTAAAATGCTTTACAAATGTTAAGTAAAAACAGTTGGAGGGTAAAAAATATGAAAAATGGATTAATAATACTGGTGTATATATAAATGGTGTTAAATGCCCTTTTTAACTACTGAGGCATTACAGGCAGTGGACACTGGTGATACATGAGATTAAATGATAAATTAGGAAAGGTTTTTTTTTTTAAAGGAAGGAAGCATTCCAAGTTTATGGTACCTCCCTGGCATTTGCCACTTATAGGGACTGCGGAAAAGGAAAATTTAGAAAAACCCTCAGTCAGGGAGGATGGTCCAGGTGGGAATCGAACCCCAAACCTCCTGCTCATGAGTCCACGCCTGAACGACCTCTGCTACCCGTGACGTTATACTAGTATAAGTAAATATTATGACATATATTCTTAATAAGTTAGCAGTATAATTCAATGGTATGTGGAGCATAAGGGTATTAAATCAACTTACTAACTAATTTAGATTATATTAGTTGCTTAACCATATTATTTCCAACGCAAAATTTAATTTTATATTTAGTTATGACATGTGTATATATGTTTTTATTTCTAGGTATGGAGGTACAGAAGCAGCCACATTTTGCTGTTTGACAACTCTGATCAAGCAAATTGAACATGAAAATCATGTAGACGTATATATGTATGCCAAGCTCTACCATAACAAGCGCCCAGGAATATGGAAATGCCAGGTGAATGTCTGTACTTGTTCTTTAGTTAGTGTCATGAAAATTTTTTTAGATATCTTTTATATTTCAATGATACTTCTCTGAAAAGTGCTCATATGATTCAGTTAATTAGACCCATGGAAAATGATAGTAGTGCAAAGCATGATTATTTATGTTTATAACACTTTCTGGTCTGCTGCTTTGTATGTCATTGCTGAACCTTAGAGGACTTTTTATGGGATTTTAAAAAATTCGTAGCTCTAGAATAATCTTAGATAAATTCACAATCTTTTTTAACACAAATCTTTAAACAACATTTTAAATACATAATAATTTGCAAACTCTTCAGTAAAACTTAACATTCTGTGATAAGTATGTTGCAGTTTCTAAATTAAAAAATTGTTTAATAACCAATAAATCTACATTTATAAAATATATTCATAAATATTATAACAGTGAAAGCAAAAAATAAATTCGTGTATCTAATTACACAATTCTACACTTCTGGCCAGACACACAAACATTCCCTTGCAAGTTATAACTTATATTTAACTTTAGCAACTATAACTTGTATTCATACTGTTGTAGTTGTTTTATCAAGCAAGATATATTATTTATGTAATAACTAATTTTCATGTTAGTGATCCTGCATATGCTTTAAAATTAGTTAACATCTGTTATGAATTATAATATCCTAAAGTATAATTCTGTACTTATTTTTGTGAAAGGAAAATTTAAACATTTTGTAGTATTTGTATTATCATGGCTGCAATACAATTTGTTACTAATTTTGAACTATTATAAAGTAAATATTTCAGTAATACATTATGATTAACTTCATTAAAATCAAGATAAAAACATTTTCCCAATGTCATCCCTATCCATTTGGTTGCTGGATGTTCCCCCAGCCTGGCAAGAGTATAGCCTACTTCTAAGATTAGAATGTCTGGAAGGATAACTGCTGGGAGGATGATAGATGATAATTTTGCAGAGTGAGCTCAAGGAACTTTGTGGCCTATTTTCCCAGGCATTCATCTTAAGATCTTGGGTAATGAAAAATCATAGGTAGGAAACTGACACCCAAGTGTGAGACACACCTTGGTTCCTGGGTTGACTGCATAGGAAGAATGAATGCTACCACTAATCCACTGCAATTGTAGACATAAATATTTTCATTCCATTTTCTATTTGAACCAGGATCATTAAATGAAATATCAAGAATTTCTTTCTCCATTAGACCTTTCCTAAACAGTGCTATTTCATAGATATGAAACTGACAGAATGTACTTAGAGAAACATGACTTCACTGAAAATGTTGTTTCTCTTCTACAAATGCAATTTAGTTAATTTCTATGCTAATTGAAATATCAAGCTATTCAACAGAACAGAGGATGTACGTGTAAAGATAAAACTTAAAATATTAGAAGAAAGTCTCCATGAATCACTTAACACAAATAATGAGCTACTTGGATAATTACATTAGTGAATATATTTAACTTATTTTTCCGTATCTGTTTTGAAATGTAATGATATTTTCAAAATATGGAGTGCTGAATTCAATGGAGAAGAAAAAAACATTTTCTTATATCATGTCATATTTCCTAGATATACAATACTAATACACACCCACACACCCACCCACCCACCCACCCACCCACCAATACACACATATGCAGTACAATGTGTGTGCACATTAATGATTTTAAATGTATCAAAGCATTTCAACTTAGAACTAATAAATATGTGGATTTACCTAATATTGAGTTGCAGAATCCAATGAAAAAACTAGTTTTTCTTATGAGGCCACAGTACACAGATACACAGCATTCTTTTAAAAAACACTACTGTATATCATTGACATAATTAAATACAAACAAGAAATGCAGACTCAGAACTTATTAATGTTTTTCTGTTTATATATATAAATGGACAGATGCGGAAAGCTCTTACATTTAGTTCAGAATATAGTTGCAATTTTCTTATATTTTGTTTTGAAAGGTGTGCTGATGATGCTCTTTTTTAGTATGTTGTGTCACCACACTCCCTAGCTGCCATGGGTAGCTGAGGTTGTTATGGTGGGTACTTGTGAGCAGGAGGTCTGGGGTTCTATCCTCGCCAGTACTGTCCTCCCTGACAGGTTTGTTTCTAGGTTTTCCTCAATCCTCATAAATGGCAAATGCCTGAGAGGTATTCAAAACTTTGGCCTGGAAAGTTTCCTTCCTTAAAATTCTCTTCTTCCATCACGAATTAGGTCCTGCTTGTTCTGAAATTACATTTTTGTTTCTATCTATCTTTTCTTTGGTCTTCCAATTGATCTTCATTTTTTCAGGTTATATGTCAACATATTTTTTGGTATTCTGTCTTCTGTCAATCTTTTTAAGTGTTTTACCCATTCTTGTCTACAATTCCCTGATTGTTATAGTATTGGTTGCACTTTTAATTCTTTTCTAAAATCTTCAATTCTTGTATGACCTTCCTTTGTACAGCTTTTGACAGATCTTAAAAAGCACATTTCTACTGCTTCAGTTTTATTCTTTTGTTCTTTTGTTTAAAGTCCAAGCCTTACTTCCATAAAAAAATAACTGGTAAGTCCATGGTGGTGTACAATCTTAATTGTGTGTCATTCCTCATCTTATTTTTCAAAGTATTCTAATTGTTCCACAAACATAGCTTGGAAGTTCTGCAGTCTTACATTAAATCTTAATCTTCTTCATATGTGACATTACAACATAAATATTGAAAATGTGATATTTGTTCCATTGTTTTTTCTTCTATCACAGATTTTGTTCTTATTGGTTATTTACTTTGAAACACCATTACTTTCATCGTTTTAACACTCTTCATGCTTCACTAACCTTAAAATTATATGGAACCGGTTTCAAAGATATGTTATCTCCATCTTCGGCCGTGGATGACTGGTGTGAAAGGTTGTTGTTGCATAGTATCAGAAGCAATGTTCCGCTCTGGTGAAACTTTTATGAACTTAAAATAATTAACCATTAAAGTAATTAACCATTACTTCCATTTTGGTCTTTGAAAAAATATCATTATATTTTTATTTATTTTATTTATTTGGTATATTACTTTTTGTAGTGTATATTCCTTGTCAAAAATTAATACTATATCATCTGCAAACAACAAAATATTTTTAATATTAATTCAATTTGGAATTGAACACAGTGAAACACCCATTAATAATCTCTTCTGAGTCAGATGTTTAAAACACTCTTTATGATTAAGATCAGCAAACATACATTTCTTAACAGAGGTATAAAAGAAAAATATGCCCCAAGTTTATCAGAAAATTGATGAAATTGAATAAAGATATCCAAGAAAAAAAAAGCCATGGAAAAGAAAGTTCTTGCGATGGAAAAATATAAGCACCATGGAGAGATTGCCAAAATAGATTTGGAATTATTTAAATTACATTTAAATTATCAAAATTGTTAGGCACAGCAATTTGGGAAAATTTGGAATGAAATCCTTTGAATCTATCAGTTTCAAAGTAAAACAAAAAGCCATCTGCCATAAGAAAAAATTTAAAAAGTTAAATAAAAAATCATTGGAAAAGCCAAAATATTATTCACAAAACTAACCTCAATGTCGTCAATCTCTCTAAAAACAGTTTTAACTCAGATTAAATGGAATTCATAAACAAAGGCTTTATCACATGTTTAGGTTTCTCATGTAATCTGGATAAGTACATAGTAGATATAGAGCTAGCAATAGAGACTTTAAACATAACAGACAAAAATTTCACTAGGAAAGCTTTGGAAAAAGTACTACAGGAAATAAGAAATGATAACTTTGGCCCAGATCTTATCAAAAACTAACTCTTAATAATAAAGATGTGAATACAGGAAAGTATATAAGGGAAGTAAAATTGTTATTTCAGATAAAGAAGACTACAAACAAAGGATGCCAGATTTGTTAAGTAATGATGAATTTATAAGTCTTGTACTTATGAAGCTGTTGACAATGGAGTGGCAATCTACTTCAACTAATGTATACACATTCTTACACTAACTCCATTTTTTTCACTTACTCTTAAGTAAGACGCGTTTCGGGAGAATCTCTCCCATCTTCAGTTGCTGACTGAACCTCTGCTATTTGAAAATATGGCTGGACAAACTGCTGTTCCTGTGGTGGCCTCTGTTGGTTGAAGTAGGAAGTCGCTGAGCTCGTCTATGGGAGGAAACTCGAAATTCATTAGGCTTTGTTTATTTTTCAATATGAAAATTCTTTCCCAAGTGGACAACTCCAAAGGGCTATGAAGATGTTTTAACAGCTTTATTCCCGGTTTTATTTCATGATTTTTGGTCCAAAAGTGAGCTGCCACTGCTGATTTATCCACCTGTTTAAATCGAATGTTTCTAAAATGTTCTTTCCTTCTAATTTCCAAATTTCTTTTTGTTTTTCCTATGTAGCTCTGTTCACAATCTGCACATTTTATTTCATAAATTCCTGATTTTTGTTCTGGTGGTATGGGGTCTTTTAGAGTGCAACCTAACAAATTCTTGATGTTGTATCTGTTCCTTGGGGCTAAAATTATTCCATGTTCTTTGAAGATTTTTTGAACTTGTTGTGGTAAATTGGATGGTATGTGAAACTTTTGAATTTGAATTCTTCTTTTATATTTTTCAATGTGGAAACTTCCCTTATCTCTTTTTGTCTTTTTGATTTTTTGATAATTTTTATCACCGTGTCCTTGTTGAAACCATTCTTTATAGCTGTCTGTATTATTTGTTTATATTCCATTTTGTATTCTGCTTTTGTGAGTGGAATATTCATCAATCTGTGTGCCAAACTGTAAAAAATTGCATATTTATGTGGAATGGGGTTATAACTCTTATTTTTAATGTAGTTTTCTGTATGTGTTTCTTTTCTGTGAATTCCAAAATTTAAACCATCTCCATTTCTTATAATTTTCAAATCTGAAAATGGTAGCCACCCATTTCTTTCTTCTTCTATAGTAAATTGTATGGATTTATGTTGCAAATTAAGAAGTTTCAGGGCATCTGTTGACAGTTTCTTTGGTACTATTGCAAAAATGTCATCCACATACCTATACCATGACTTGAAAATTAAAGGGAAGGCTTTTGTGATGTGTATTTCAAATGAGCTCATGAATAATTCTGCTAGAAAAGGTGACAAAGGGTTTCCCATAGCCAGGCCTCAAACTTGTTGGTAATATTTGTTGTTGAAGCTAAAGTAATTTTGTTGAATGCAAATATTAGTAAGTTTTACTAAGTCTTCTATTTCTTCTGTTTTTAAATTTATTGTTGTTAACCATTTCTTTAGTATAAACATGAGTTTCTCTGTAGGTATGCTTGGGAATAAGGCTTTTACATCAAATGAAACCATTATATCTCCAGGTGCAATTCTGCTATTTTCAAGTTTTTTAACTAGGTCAACTGAATTTTTAATGCTCAAACTTTGGAATCTCTTAAAAGAATTGAAGATTTTGGTCAATTTCTTTGCTACCTGGTATGTGGGTGAATTGATATTGTTTATTATTGGTCTCATACTGTTATCATTTTTATGTAACTTCGGTAGTGCATATAGCCTGGGTAGTACTGGATTACTCTGTGTGATATTCTGTTTTACAGTAGTGGATAGTGTTTTGACATCTTTTAATGTTTTGTATAACATTTTATTGCATTTTCTGAGAGGATTCTTTTCAATTGGTTTGTAATCTTTTCCTTTTAGCATATTTTCAACCCTATTTATGTATTCATTTTTGTCTAAAATGGCCATTTTGTTACCTTTATCTGCTTTTATGTACATTACTGGTTTTTCTTTTAGTTGTTTTAATGTCTTTCTGTAGTTTATTGATTTCTTTCGGTTTTTTATGTTCTCTAAAACTTTCTTGCATTTGCTTTTGATGAACGATTTTTCCTTTTCGTTTAGTTGTTGGGTGGCTATATCTATGTCGGCTATGTTATCTTCCATATTATCTGAGAAATCTATGCAAGTTTTTAGGCCTTTGTTTAGGAGATTGATCTCATTTTCGGAAAAAACGGCACTCGAAAGATTAACTACTTCGTCTGTTGTATGTGCGCGTGAGGGTGGGACCGTTTTTATTTGGTGTTTCTCTAAGTTCCGGAGTTTCTTTTTCAATTTTTGGTTTTTGTTTCTCATTTGTACACTTAAATTTTTTTGTAGGTGGTGTTGTAAATTTTCCCATACGTGAAATCCTAGTTTTTTCGTTAGTTTTAAATATAGATCGTAAATATCTACGTCTATTTCATGTAGTTTTTTATATTGTAAGTTCTTTTCAATTTCAATTACCTTTGTTTCTGCTGCCTTCTGGTGTATGCTATTATTGGTTTTGACGGTTTTCTTCACAAATGTAGGTGTGACTTTTCTTTTTAGACATAATTTCAGGAAGTTAATGTTGGCGGCAATGTGTCTTTTCTTGATTTGTAATTTTATATATGTTTTAATCTCTCGTTTTGACTTGTTCAGATTAACGTTGAAATTGTCCGTGTCTGTATTAGCCATTTTTCTAACCTACAAGTGTTCAATTTGCTTCTAGACTTGTTTGTCTTATATATAAGTCTTGTACTTACGAAGCTGTTGACAATGGAGTGGCAATCTACTTCAACTCATGTATACACATTCTTACACTAACTCCATTTTTTTCACTTACTCTTAAGTAAGACGCGTTTCAGGAGAATCTCTCCCATCTTCAGTTGCTGACTGAACCTCTGCTATTTGAAAATATGGCTGGACAAACTAAAAGACCCCATACCACCAGAACAAAAATCAGGAATTTATGAAATAAAATGTGCAGATTGTGAACAGAGCTACATAGGAAAAACAAAAAGAAATTTGGAAATTAGAAGGAAAGAACATTTTAGAAACATTCGATTTAAACAGGTGGATAAATCAGCAGTGGCAGCTCACTTTTGGACCAAAAATCATGAAATAAAACCGGGAATAAAGCTGTTAAAACATCTTCATAGCCCTTTGGAGTTGTCCACTTGGGAAAGAATTTTCATATTGAAAAATAAACAAAGCCTAATGAATTTCGAGTTTCCTCCCATAGACGAGCTCAGCGACTTCCTACTTCAACCAACAGAGGCCACCACAGGAACAGCAGTTTGTCCAGCCATATTTTCAAATAGCAGAGGTTCAGTCAGCAA
Organism: Metallyticus violacea; assembly: GCA_030762175.1. NCBI lineage: Eukaryota > Metazoa > Arthropoda > Insecta > Mantodea > Metallyticidae > Metallyticus > Metallyticus violacea. The sequence continues at coordinate 294,101,575 of CM060846.1, forward strand.
CTGAAGATGGGAGAGATTCTCCCGAAACGCGTCTTACTTAAGAGTAAGTGAGTGAGCAGTAGTCGTCCATCATTTAAGGGTTCCAGTGCCCTTGATAATGATGTTCCATAGTAATGAAAGTGCTTATTCTATTCTTCACTTATGGTAACCAAATTTTTCGAAAGAATGTAAAAAGTGAATTTTAAGTGACATTCTACACCCCTTGTTCTTGTAGTTCTCCAACAGATCATTTACTAAGAAAACAATAGTCATCATTTTTCTCTTGCCCAGAAAGCCATTAACAATTGCTTTGAAAGAGGATCAAGCAGCCAATTCAAGATTTGTGAGCATGGTATCAAAGGTTGCATCTTTCAATTGTTTTTTGATTTGTGGTCAAACAATTATGTTTTCTTTCAGCTTTGCTTTGCTCAATTTATGAAATCTTCATTTGAGGTCCTTGAAGGCCTAGCATTCTTTATCCAGAGCTTCCAGAGCTTTCACATAGTTTTTCATTAGGTTTAACTTGATATGAGGCAGAGACAAAATGATTTTGCTCCATTGAACCAATGGAGTATTTTTTTCATATTTTCTCTCTCACTAACAAAGGATTCTCTCAAAGACCGTTCCTTGACTTCATAATGGTTCTTGGTGTCTTGGTTGTCCCACAGGCACAAAAACAGCAGACCCACCCTGTAAACCTGTAAGCAATACAAAAACCTTTAAATCACAGCAGAGTCATTTGATTTTCTCTATTCAAAGTTATGATTTCATAAGTTTCTCTAATGTCTGCTGCATAAGCCAAGGGCACAAATGCTAATTTGTTACCTTATGTAGTAGTACTGCTTTAAAGCTGGTTTTACTAAGTCAATAAATAGTCAATAAATGTTGGAATATTCAATAAAAGAGCTACTTCTTGTTCTAAAACAGGAATTTTTTTTGTTCCCAGAGCTAGAAGTTTCCATTATTCAGATTCCAAGTCCCTCTTATGATTCACTTGGGGTTGTAGAAAATGTGATGAAATGTTTTGCAAGTTAGAGACAGGAATAGACAAGCCTTCACCATGGTGCACAGACAGATGCACTAAAGGCACATTTGGGTAATTTATTTTATGTTTAGTTTTACTTGAATACCCTGCAATTTTTATAAGGCAGAAATAATAGTCTAAACTATGGTCTTTTGGCTCACACCACACCATTGGAATATCAAATGGCATAGCACAATAATGAAGTTTACCAGTTGCCATTTCTGCTAACTTTTAAACACAAAGTTTCACTGTCTCTCACAAGAAACACAAAAATGCAGGTAAATAAAACTGAGGAAAACAAAATCTCACAATTCACAGGTTAGGCTCAGGAAACGATGATAAGAATTGCATCATGTGTGTTTTAACATGCGCTAGACCATAAAGCCTCTATTGGAGAACATCTTTTCATCTATAAACAATGTATACAGTTTTTTTCACACTAACTCCATTCACTTACATAATTTGGAACATATGTTTCGGGAGCGATCCCTCCCATCTTCAGCCTGTTGACAAACTGTTGTTAAACGTGGCAGTTGGGTCTCTTGATGTTCTTGTGGCGGCATCTGTTGGTTCTATTAGGAATTTGCTGAGTTCATCCAATGGAGGGATATCGAAATTCATCAAATTATCCTTATTTTTTGTAATGAAAATGTTTTCCCAAGTGGAAAGTTCTATTCCATTATGAAGTTGTTTAAGTAGTTTTATCTCTGATTTAATTTCATGATTTTTATTCCAAAAGTGTGCTGCTATTGCTGATTTATCAATTTGTTTTAAGCGAATATTTCTGAAGTGTTCTTTTTTCCGGATTCCCAAATTCCTCTTCGTTTTTCCAATGTATTTTTTGTCGCACTCTGCACATTCTATTTCGTAAATACCTGACTTTTGTTCTGTTGGCATGTAGTCCTTTACTCTGCAACCTAATAAGTTCTTCAGACCACTGCATGCATAAATTCTGAGGGTTGTGGTAATTGTGGAGAAGGTAAATTGGAACTTGCACAGTGAAGCCAATCATATTAATTGATATCATTGTATGATTCAGTTGAACTACACACTCTTAAAGCTTCACTTACTTTTCATAAATGTATGGAACCGGTTTCGAGAACATTTTGTTCCCATCTTCAGCCAGGCTAAAGTTCAACTGTCAGATCATTCGTTGAGCTGTGGGAATGTATATTCTGCTCTGGTGGCGGTGTGATAAACTTGTAGTTTATGTTTTCATCCCCGAAAATGTCGAAGTTCATTATGCTGTCTTTGTATTTGTAGATGTAGGTTTTCTCCCAGGTTGCTAATTCCGTAGGTCCTTGTACTGATTTTAATAATTTTGTTTTATTTATTATGTCGTGATTTTGTGTCCAAAAATGATATGCTACTGCTGATTTCTCTATTTGATTGTACTTTATTAAACCTGAAATGTTCCTTTAACCGTGTGCCTATGTTTCTCTTTGTTTTCCCTATGTAGATTTTTTCACATTCTGCACAGTTTATTTTGTAAATACCTGATTTTTTTTCTTGTGGAATACTGTCATTAACATTATCTATCAGCAAATTTTGAACATTAAATCTATTAATCGGTGCCAACCTGATATTAAAATCTTTAAGAATATTCTGAAATTTTTTTGTGGCCCATGGATGATATGTGAATTTTTTAAAAAAATTTATGAAAAGTAAGTGAAGCTTTAAGAGTGTGTAGTTCAACTGAATCATACAATGATATCAATTAACTAATACTTTGTTTTTTTTTCTAGGAGGTTATTTATTCTTTTAAATATAATTCTTTCAAATATTTTTCAAAAATTGATATTTATGTTTTGAGCCTGTTGTTACTAATCTTTCTCATTACCTTTTTAGTGTATTGGTCTCATTATACTTCTTTTTAAGCAATCTAGAAACATGCCCTATCATTAAGTAGCTTATTAGGTGCACCAAAATATATAATGAGGCATCTTTGCTCTCTTTTAAACATTGGAGAATATGATATCCAATTCGCAGAATATTTTATTTTTCTATAGTGCCAATTATCCTGCCTACCTCTTTTTTGTTTCAGTCATTAAGACACAATGAGCTAACACTACTTGTTATAATATGATATCTAAGCTCAATATTAACAATATATGACCAAGTTAAATAACCAAAATATGCATGTATATGTAACATATATAACATAAAACAGACCTCAGTATAACCATAAGTGATCAAATATTGTTTATTTAAACTTTTTAGGTGTAGTGGTAGTTAGAAGAAAAATATGACATGTCATAAACATCTGAATCATAATAACACTGGTCAGCATCAATTTCCTCCCTGTTAAAATAATAGCCCCTTCTTATAAATTTCATGATGCTGAATACAAATATGCCAATAAAATTGCCCAGTTATGTAGTTTTTTTGACATAGGTGCCATTAACCCATCATCACACATTGAGTGAATGTGTAAGGAGATCTGCTGCCAGCTTGAACCTAAATTGTGCCATTATAACTTCTTAAAATTATTTGTTAATTAATTAATTAGTTAATGAATTCATAATTAACTTTTCAGTTGTTATTCTTTTTTATTTTGCTATTAAGTACAAGTATCTGAGAGTTACATTGTACCTGCTCTTGTACCTTATAGTACACAGAACGGATTGTAAGAAATGTGCAATAGTGCTTAGTGCTATGTTGTTAGTGAGATGAGACAAAATTAAATTTTTATTTATTAAAACCATGATAAAACTTATGAAAAAAGTCAAAACAGTCATCACTGTTACCATTCTGTTCTCACCAATATTCAAACTCAGCTATTTAATGAAATTGAAAGTTTTCTATTTCTTTACAAAATGAAAATTACAAACTTTATCCATATATTTAATAGCAGGTAGTATTGTACTTCGTGTTACTGTATAAAAAGCAAATTTTATTATTGCTCAGATGAAGATAAATGTCTGCAGCCTGCTTACTCAAGTACTTGAAATGATAAGCGAGCTGACATCCAGAATTATGAAGTCAGAATAAAAAAAGGCATCTTCATTGGTCCTCATGTGAAACAACTATTCTGACTGACTTCAAAAGAGCCTGATTTCAAAATTAAATTAAACGGTACTGAAATAAGGGCTTGGAATGCATTTCAAAATGTGTCTAGCCACTTTTTGGTAAACAGAAATGTGAAAGTTATGCAGAAATTATGCAAAACATACTGTATACTCATTTAGTGCCTTGGGATGTAAACTATTTCTAAAACTCTCACTTCCTACACTATCACTTTGATTGTTTCCCCAATATTATGGGTTTAGTTTCAGATAAATATCAAGATGTAGCCCAAATGGGGAAGAATATAGTGGCAAATGGAATGAAAACATGTTATCAGATTACTGCTGCTGGGCTCTTAATATGAGAGACACCCAAAAAACAGTATAAGAGATGGAAGAAAATAAAGTTAGTTATTTGTGATAATTTTTATTGCTTATTCAACAGATCAGTGTAAATTAATAACATTTTTCATTTCTTAAAATTGTACATAATTATTGAGTCATATATCATTAATTTAGAGAGGGGGGGGGGAAACAGCAGTTTTTACCACTTCCGATATGTTGCCCTTAAAAATAATGTGTGCAAGAGCAATTTGACTGAATGAAATGAAATGAAAAATTCAGCAATATAAAATCTATGTAGTCAACCTATAATTTTTGCAGGGAGGAAAAAGAAAATGTTTTTGCTGAATGGTGAAATCACACATAGCAATTTAACTAAATTTATGTTAGCACTTTTTGGGTAGGGATTATTGCTGTAAATTCATTAGAACCCCTCTCATAGTCCTTAATAACTAATTTTGGAAAGCAGAAGATATCAGTCACTGCATCTTCATAACATAGATACCTGCTCTGTCAGCTTAAAACCTTAAAGAAGACTTTTCAGCATGTTTCCTTTCTTTGTGAAAGTCATTTCTTTTATATGGTGGTAGTGAAGAGCTCTACAGAAAAATTTATTATTACATTGGACAGCTTGTATTTACTGTTTGCATGTTAAAGAGCATCCATAAATAAATCAAAAAAATTTACTGTTTGCTAGACAGTGAGGAAAGTAATATGAAAGTAATTATTCTTTGTTAACAGGATGATTACTTGCTGCTGTACAGAACTTTGGAAGCTATGTCTGGCACTGATTCTGGTATAATTCCCCCACCTCCTCCAGCACCTACTCCAGCACCTCCAGATCTTTATTTGACAGCTAATGGTCACATCAACGGCTTTGTTGGAAATGGAAATGGACCTGGCCCAGGAAATGGAAATGTCCGCATTCCTCCAGAAGGTATGGAGGCTGGGGCAGGAGGCCATGATTCAGTTGCATAGGAGAATAAGGGGGTTGACTTCTTCATTTGGTGATATTAAACAGATATTAAGACTACCAATATGTGAGAGACCAGGACCATGTTAATGCATGGCTATTTGCCAAAAAGTAAAACAGAAATATTATATATGTTATACATAAAATATATATTGAAAAGTTTTTAAAGAGTGTTCAAAATTTTTTGTTGCTAGGGAAGCAAGCCAAGAAGGGGTTAAAATGAATCATCACACTGGATTTTGAAATGTACAAAGAAAATTTTTCATTGATGGCAGATTGGAGGAATTGAATGTCAAGCTGTAGCGTCCAAAACTTGGTAACAGGAGGAACCAAGTATGTTTGAACTGAAATAGTTTTCTTTGAGCATTTAACCTGAGTGTTGCATTTGTACGTATGTAAAACTTTATGTATTAACTTTGGTTTTTGTGTTCTGGATGGCATTGTGTGTATCAGTGTTATGAGAATGCAGGTTTCAATTAATCCTGTAATTAAATTTAAAACATCTTCATGGGGAAAAAAAAAAGGAAAAAAAAAAAAACAGAAAAGAAAAAAAAAAGATAAAAGATATAAAAGTAAAAAAAAAAAAAGTAAATGTTAACCTATAAGTGTATATTTAACACACAATGTCTTTATGTTTTGTTAGTGTTGTCACAATTCATAGTCCATGCACTGAGTTGCATACATCAGTGAATTAGGTGTTGTACACCGACTGTACTTTATTAGTCATTTGTTGCAATTAAGAGCCTTGTAGTTTCTAGTCCCAGTTATGCTGATGTATGGTAAAGCTTTGGCTCAGTAGCACAGTCTGTAAGATTAATATGGGCCCAACTTACAATGACAGTAGAAACCAGTGGATTAGCATCTACTTTCTGTCATTAAGTCAGATGTGAGTTGACCAACATCACAGTAGCATTGTGTTAGTAATGTTTTGAAAAATGATTGACTATTGTAATCCTTTTTTTAAATGTGGTAATCCCCCAAAACTTTAAACTATTAGAATACATCCTACTTTATGTGATTTCAAAAATAACTTTATGTTAATGGAGTCCAAAGTAAATGTGATTTGTGTATATTAGCATTCTTGTCGTTTCTTTACTGTATACTTATTCCTTCAGATTTTGTTATTTCAGGAACCAACCTCAGCTTTTATTTCATTTAAATCAAGGGGGTACAAGTGCAAATGCAGTTATCTATTGATTTATATTATAATGATCTGCATTCTATAGCAGTGACAGTTACAAAAAGTGGTTGGGGAAATATTCTAAAACATTCATCTGTGTAAATCATCTCTTGAATCCTGCCTATATTCTTAGCTCTGTTGTTAGAATTTATAAAAAAAATATTGAAAAAATCTTCAAGAACATGTTTGATAACAGTTCATTGAATAAAAAAAAGATAAAAGTTCTGCTTTTTATATTGGTGTTATCAAGTTGGGAGTTATTCCCAAGTCAATGAATTAATTTTAGGAAGATGCATTTTTCTGTCATTTTCCTTTTGAGTGTTTTATACTGTATATAGCTGTGTACATATTGATGGACCTGCATAGCATGGGCTTTAAGAGTGCTACAGTTCCCATTGTCCAAGTGTTCCTAGAATGATTGTTGTAGCATCTAATGAACTCATTTCCCTGTGCATATATTTGTACAGCTGTTTAATGGTGTGTTAAGACATCTGTGACAAAGAACTTACTCAACCAGAAACTCCTGCTATCATAATAAAAGGCTTTATTTGTCAATTGCTTTGAGTGTTGTGTTTTCCAACATTTCCTTGATATAGATCCTATAGGTAAAAGCAAAAATAAAGAATACTTGCTGAGGAAAAGTATTTCTCTCTGGAGATAGCTATTTACTGTCCAGAGTATCTAGCATATGATATTTCATATGTAAATTTCCTTGTAAGCATTTATTATTTGGTTTTTGCTATTGCTTTGTTCTGTATGTGTTCTGTTCACATGTTTATCTTTCATAACACATCCAACACATGGTTTTCCGAAGTAATAAACTTATTTTATTTACAAATGTGTTAAATGCTAAAGATTTGATTAGTATTAAAGTAACAAAAATATTTCAGAAAACTATTGCCTCTAATCATGAACTGTTCTGGGCAAGCATCCATTGTCTCACCAAATGCTATCAGATGCCTCATGGAATTAAATATCTTATATTTTAATTAAATTATTGGTTGACTAAGTCAAACTACACACTCTTGTGGCTTCCCTTATTTGTTTATATCCAGAACATGTTTAGCAGACCATCATCTGCATCTTCAGCTAATTGACAATTGATAATTAGCTGAAGATGCGGATGACGGTCTGCTAAACATGTTGTAGATATAAACAAATAAGGGAAACTACAAGAGTGTGTAGTTTGACTGAGTCAGGCAGTAATTTAATTATATAATTTGCTTCATTGTACAAATTCAAATTAACATAATGATCTTTTACTTTGTTCAGCTTTATATCACTTCTCAGCAACTTTAAGATGTATGCATGTTCCCTCCAATTTTAATATCTATAATGTTTTCATGTTCTAAAAAGAAATGCAGGTTATTCTTGAACCTTGTAATTTTTGGTTCAAAAGAACAATGGTAATAGAAATTTCTCATGCTGCATATGTTACATAGTATATATGCTCAAAGTAAATTTTTCTACAGTGCATGGGATTCTGATCCTCTGCATTAGCTTGCTTTTTGTTTTTCTTTTACATGTTTTATTTTGGCTATTTATATGAGTCCATGACTCTGCCATAAGTGCATGTAAGCAAAAGGAGAGAGCTAGAGGCTAACTGTAGTATCACACACTTTTGGGCCTCAGTAAGACCTTAAAAAAATGTTTGACCCTCTTGGTTTTCCGACGTTTTCAGTTTTATATAATTCTTTCACTTTTCATGCTATATTGCTGTGCTTTCCTAAATATACTAAAATAATTTCTCTCTTTTGTAGAATTAAGTTTAACACGTTCAGTATCAGTCATGATGTAGGGTATTTAAACACACAGGCCAGCCATAAAATGCCCCAATTACTCTTATGTAGGGGTTTATTATTTTGAGTCTGGCTCTGAACTCCTCCAGAATGAAGAGATGTTCCACACTTTATATTATAATGCACAGTTTCATTCACATTTTTGTTATGAAACATACTCTACACTTTCTTGCAGGTCACTTTTTTAAGGGGGAAAATTTAGAGACTGTGCTTCTTGATTTTTCCATTTAGCTGAAATTGTGAATCTTTGGCTTGGGCTAGTTTGCAGACATATTTATGGGAAGTTTCATATACAAAGACAAAAATGATGCTGAAGTTTTAGATAGAACTGGAGATGGTGCTTCACTAGTGATATTTTATATAAATTTCCTGCATATCTTTTGCATAAAATCCAGAATTGTATGTTTTTTGTCATATTATTTTTCTAAAAGTTACCAGAATGCATTGAAAACAGTGCACTGTAGAAGACAGAAGAACAGTTTCTTAGGCAACTTAACTGTTTTTTGCACAGATACACTGCTAAGTACTGGTCTGCAGTGTTTACTCCATGCATGTGCTGATTGCAACAAACTACACATTCTGACTTCATTGTAATTTTTTCAAATCAATTTTTTGGAACCTGTACCAATTCAGTTGAATACACTGTGGGTACCATTGTGATAACTTTCTTGTCCATCCAAGAAAGCAGCAACACACACCATCTCTAACAAATGTTATTTCCCCTTTCTTCATAGTTTTTCTGCAGCTCCTTGAACATCCAAGAAAGGAGCAACACTGCACCATCCCTAACAAAAGCTATTTCCCCTTTCATCAAAGTTTTTCTGCAGCTCCTTGAAGTCACGAAGTCCTTATGTCATTTAAAAACATATCAACAAAAGCTTAATATCTGTTTCCTTATCAACCTGAATATTCAATTCTGGATTGGTTGTGAAAGATGGGACAGGTGGGGGAGAATAAATACGATGATGTGTATTGGTAGAAATACATAATTAAGAAAGTAAATTGATATTCGTTCAAATAAATATAATTCAGAGAGAGCATTATACCTAATAGTTGAAACATATTGAAACATAATATGTAAAAGGAAACCAAATAAGCAATTGACAACATAATTTTGATTTTACAAGAAATACAACATTGAAGTATAGTTTATTTTTCACAAAAGAGCCCAAATATGTTCAGATATATAAATTTGGGAGGATATTTATTTATATATCATAAAATATTTACCAATTTCATTGATGAAGAAGGATATTCTCTTGGTACCAGTAGGCAGCAATGTATATGTGTCATTTACTTCTGCTCAGTGAGAAATTAGGTTATAAATGTAATCACTGCATTTCCTTCATAACTTTTCAAAATTAAGAGGTACTGCATAACAAATTAAAATACAAGGTCTGTTCATAATTTATAAAGCAATTTTAAATACCTTACAACTTGTAACATTGACTTGATATAACCTGCCAGTTAGTGCGTTGGGGCCTTAGAAAGCTTGGAAGAACATCCCTGTTCTAATGAGCAGCTCATTGCGTAGTGAGGTGCCATGTTTAAGTTTCTCCCTTCTTGTATTATGCAGGGATCTTTGTAAACCATTGCATTAATAAGCCTGTCAAGCATCTAGAATCCAAATTTGGCTTGCTTTGACTTCTTTGACTTTGGCTTTTAGATACTGAAAGACATAAAATATCAAATCATTAACAAAATTAAAAACACCGTGAGGCAACTGCTAGTGCTCCTGAAAGGGGACTTGTCTTGAAAACTCAGGTTCTAGAATAAGAGGAAGGTGTGGAGAGTAGGCTTTGGAACTAAAATGTAAAGGTAGCAATGTGCTACTTTAAGCTAATTTTTATTAAATATTTAGGTAATTTTTGGACATATATCATTTAGTGGTGAGACAACATAGTGCCAGAATGTGGAGATTACAGGCAACAAACATTTGTAGCATCCAGTATAATTGAAATACAGTTGACCATATATTAGTTAAACAAATACAGTTTATTACTTCATAATTTGATGTTGCTGTTACATTAATATTTATAAAGAAAATCAATTACATTAAATATTTTTATGTAGAGACAACTAAGCAAATGAAGGTATAAATACTTGATTAGTCTTTGGTGTGAAAACAGATTACTTCATTAAGATATATGTAATTGCTTAATTTAACTGGAGGGCTCTCTGGTGTTAGTTACACATTTTATTAATGTCGTATACTGTATTTGGTGTTGGAATATTAGCAACATTGTTGTTGTGGCTGTTGTAGTTGTCGTTGCTCTTATTGTCATCATTGTTATTTTGAAAAATAGATCCAGAAAAAATAAAAAGAGAATGAAACTCTGTAGGTGTTGTCTATTTATGTTCACTAACCAGTGTACACCTTCAAAGTCAGTGTGCAAAAAAGTACACTCTAAACGACTTTTAAAAGGTTAGTATCCTGCCTGGAATGCAGTTAATAGCTTATTTACCATACAACACAATCAAATTTGAGAGACTTATGACACACTGAGCCATTCTAAATCCACTATCTTCGTTTGACATACATTTATCCCAAAAGTAAATACCAGCAGGCTATTTTTAGAGTATGCAGTATTCAAAACAAGCACACCTTAAATAAGTCTTTAAGCTTTCATTGTCAGTTTCTAATTTGTTCTTAGATTCTGGGTTCTGTTATATTTTAATAGGGATAATTAGATATTAATAAATAGGCTTAAGAAAAGCACAGAAATATCAAATAGGTGTTAAAGTTATCCCAGATTTAATATAGCACTACCCAGAAGCTAAAAACAAAAAAAGTATAACATATAGGGTTGCCATTCATACTCGTTAGCCAAAATTGTTTCAGAATAGAATACATTGCACTAAATTCTGGTTGAGGATGGCATTGCCCCAGAATTTTCTTTCAGTTTATAGTGCAGATCACAAGAAGCTGAAATGAAAATGTATTGCAGGTAAACAAAATTATTTAAAAAATCTTCTACATGGAAAACAGATCTATTGTTGAATACTGTAGTCATGAATTTACAGTGACTGTGTTATTAAATTTGAATTTAGGATGTTGTTTAAACTATTGTGAAACATAATACCACATACAATTCATTATATAAAGATGGTTTGTGGTTCATAGCATTGATTTAAAATTCACAATCGGGCAATTGCAACCTAAGGGTCTAATACATGTTTTCCATAAAACTGCAGGTAGACAGCCAAAATTATCATATTAATTAATTAATTTTCATTGGGTCTTTCCAAGGAATAGTTCTATTTATAAGATGTGTTAACATAAAAAATTGATATCAAATAGACTCCCACAAATGTGAGCAGCAATGAAGGTGTTGATGACCAACATATACTACACCCACTATAAGACCAAATTTTATGATACAATAAAGATGGGAAAAAATAATTTTAAAATATTCATTTGCAAGTCAGTTAACAAGTAACTTAACCACCATGCTACTGCAGTTTCCTTCCATGAACTTACATCACTCCAAAATTTTACCATTTTACAAATTACATACTATATGTAAAGACAGATAGAAACCATAATCATTTTAGGTTAATAAAATGAGCAGACTATATAAATGTAAATTATAATTAATCTTTTGTCTAACACACTATTATACTTCACTTACTTTTAAATACGGTGGGACCAATTTCAAAGAGACATCCTCTCCATCTCCAACGAACTTGACGACTGGTATGAGAAACTAACATCTATAAGGACCTGTGGCTGTGGCTGTGGCTGTGGCTGTGGCTGTGTTAGCATAGGGGTCATGTTTCTGACTGACTTGCAAACCAATACTTATAAAAGTGTCTTTCTTTACTTTCCAAATTGACCTGTGAGGCAAGATGATTTTGCTGCTTAATGCACATTATGTGCTATTACAGTTTTGTAAGATAAATATAAAGTATTTAAAACATTATGTTTTTCTATGTTTCAAAGTGAATGAAAATATTTAATTGAAACTTTTTATTAGGATTGTTATTTGTAAGTCAGTTTTTCAAATGCTGAACTTTATTTTAAATATTACATAATTTACTCGGCTCTTATGAAAACGTATTATAAACCTTGGAGTGAATGAATAATAGGTGCAATTCTTAATTATTTTTTTCTCTTGATGTGTCCTGGAATTGCTAGGGTAGAAGATGGCAACCCTAATAGCTCTTCATTATTATCTTTACTGTTTTCTTTAATCCTTTTGTGTTGTGTTGTGTTGTGTTGTGCCTTTAATGTTTAGTATAGTAAATATATATACAAATACTTAAATGAACACATGAAAGCTTTTACATACTGGGTAGCCATTGTTTGGTCTTGTCAATTGGAGGGGAGAATATTTTGCCACACTGTCACATCCAGAATTGGCATAGAGTTAATTTAGCCTGCCTGCCACCTTAGTAGTTTTTAGGGAGAAAAAATAATTAAGGGCTATATTTGGCAATATGCTTAGTTCAAGTGAATCTACCTAAGTTTAAATTAGAAAGATTTTGTCAGCACTTATATGGAGCCTGAAACTTTTTCATCTTGAAAAGGTAAATATTTTTGACAAAAAATAAATCAGAAAATGTAATTTGTTCTGGTTTGATTAATGTAATGTTTATTAAATAATGAGTAGAGTGAACAGTCAGGTAAAATGTATGCTTGGAATGTCATTGGTAGTCTGCTGATATATTTGAAATTTGCAATGCAAGAAGCAATGAAGTTAAACAGTGAAAGGGGGCATATGACAAATTACGTTACAAGGGGGTGAGAAAAAATGGGTGTATAACTCTTAAACCAGGAATATGAGTAACATGATTCTCATACACACTAAATTACAAGAAGTTATAATTTTTCAAGTTCTATATATTCATCAACAGATAGTTCTTTAACATTATTTTAAAAGAGTTACTTTGTGTAGCTTTTATGGATTCTGGTAATTTATTGAATAAAATAGTTCCTCTGATTTAGGGATCATTTCCTGTTGCATCTTTTCATATGGTTAATTTGTGATAGCTATTAATGTCATTTGTTTAATGTACTGTCTCTTTGATTTTTTTAATTAGCAATATAAATTTATATACATTAAGCAAAACTACTTTTAAAATATTGTGATTTTCAAACACTTCTTTTACAGACTCGCAACTTTTTAGATTGTATATAATCTGTAAACTATATTTTTTGTAAACTCAATTAAATGTACTTACAAAGCAGTTGACAATGGAGTGGTATATATATAACCAATGTACTAAAATTTGTTCACACTAACTCCATTCACTTACATAAAAATTGGACATATGTTTCGGAAGTGATCCCTCCTATCTTCAGCTTGTAGACAAAATATTGTTATAAGTGGCAGTTGGGTCTCTTGATGTTCTTGTGGCAGCATATGCTGGTTCTATTAGGATCTTGCTGAGTTCATCCATTGAAGGGAAATCGAAATTCATTAAGTTTTCCTTTTTTTTGTAATGAAAATTTTTTCCCAAGTGGAAAGTTCTGTTGCGTTGTGAAGTTGTTTCAGTAGTTTTGTCTCTGGTTTTATTTCATTCCAAAATTTTTATTCCAAAAGTTTGCTGCTATCGCTGATTTATCAATTTGTTTTAAGTGAATATTTCTAAAGTGTTCTTTTTTCTGGATTTCCAAATTCCTCTTTGTTTTTCCAATATATTTTTTATCGCACTCTGCACATTTTATGTCATAAATACCTGACTTTTGTCCTGTTAGGTATTTATGAACAAGGACAACATGTCAACAGAACTGGAAATGTATAATTTTCTATGGAATAATTAATTAAATATATTAGTACTTATAGAAGCAAATTTTTACAGGATTTCAGAATTTTCAGAGTAATACCATCCTAACTAGGTGCACTATTATTTTTTAATTTACTTTTTTTGTATATTTCATATTTATTCATTTCAAAGAGTCAAATAGTTTCTCTCACAAAGATGCTATGTTGTTCATCTTGAACTATATTGCCATTTTCTCCCTTGCTTATGAAATATTTATTGAATAAGTTACACATTTCATTTGGATTTATAATACTCTGGCCATTCTCCACATTGTTAGCGCTTGTTTGTATTGGTTTTATATAGGGACTTATAGATATCTAATTTTGTCATTTTAAAAAAATTCATGATTATCTTTCATTTTATCATAAATGACAGTTATTTCTTTAAGAAGTTTTATTTTCTGTAATGTTGTATTTATTTTATGCCTCTTATTTATAGGACAAACTGCTTAAAAATGATTGTTAAATATATTACAGAACAATCTCCATTTTTCATTAATAGATGTTGTTAAGTATTCATCAGTTTACTTTTCCTATGCTAATCTTTCCCTTAGCTTACATAAATTTGATGCTTTGGTATGCTAACATATGTTGTGGTTCCAGACATGCAACATAACAATTACATTTATGGATAATTTGTGCTGAGTGATCTGATATATGAAAATCGTTATTTGTAGTCAATTTAGATTCGCCTATATTGTTATTATACGATGTATTGCTCTTAATGACTGTTTAAATAATTCTACAAATTCATCATTATCATTTGATATATTAAGATCACCCATTTTTATAATTTCATAATTAGCCTTAAAAACTGCCTTTAAGAACTCTTCTAAATCCATAAAAAAATCATTTTAAGTTTTGAATTCAGTGATCTTATAAATTTCAAACACCATCATTTCACTATCACCCATGTAAAGTTGTGAACCTATTATTCGAAAATTTCTCCAGTACTTTTATTTTACTGGCATTTTATCTTTTTGTTGTTGTACATGATTACCGCACCATTTCTATGCTCTTTTTGGCAAAACAAGTCAATCTGTTTATTTTTTAGAAATTGAGCAAATTTTGTCTGTTCTCCATTTAGACCATGTTCAGTAAATATAACTACATATGCTAAAGTTGTTTTTAATAAGCTCGTTATGTTAGATATATATTGCATATTTGGATGTACCACTAGGTGAAATATTATGTTTGTTTTGTCTGCATCTGGTTTTGTGCTTTGGTCATTTGTTAGTCAATCAGATGTATCTGAAATTTCACCTAAGACATTAACTCCTATGTCATTGCACAATTTATTTGAGTTACTGCGTAACTTTTGAACTAAAACTTATGCTAAATAACCTTTACCTCTGGAGTTCAGATGCAGTTCATGTTTTGTACGATATTCCCTCTGTAGGCTACCAACATCTGCAAGAGATATATTTGTGTACCAAGAATATTAAATTTTTAGCTTTTTATTAGGTTTTCTTGCTTCTCTTGAGCTACAATAGTAAAATTATCAAATAATATCTTGAAATCTATGTATATCTAATCTCGACAGTGTTTTATAGTATATTTATTTTCTTCCAAATTTTAATGAGCACTATATTTGGATTAAAAAAGAGTGCAGATTATTATTCTTAAATATTGTCATTCTTGGTTAAAATAACTCATGATTTTGCCATATATGAACAAAAACAAAAAAGAAGGGACTGTGCTAACTAGTACTGCAACCAACTGTGGATCAACAATATGTTAAAAATGTGTTAGGTTCTCATGGTATGATAGTTTTATTCAATACTTTCAGTTTGCATATTATATTGCTGAGTTTTTCTAAGAAAATACAAAATAATTTCTGTATTTTAGAATTAAATACAAATCAAGCTATACCATTGTGTAAGAGATGTTCCTTCATAACAATTTTTCAAATGCAAGACATTTCTTAGGCCATGTAAATTTAAAGACTACCAAGAATAAAATGTTTTTAAAACTGCCTGATATACTTAGGTTTATGGTGTTCTCTTCCTATTCATCCCTGAGAAAAATGTTGGGTGATAATGGTCATTTGACAGTTTACAGCAAATATAATATGCTACTTGGAAAGCATCGGTAGGGAAAAATAGTAGAATAACAGAAATTGGAAAGTTAGTGAATATTAATTCCAAAAGAAAATTAATTCAGAGAGAGCATTACATTTTGCATTAAAGGAAAACAAATAAAGATAAACAAAAATGGGCAATTGGTAGCATAATTTGGCTTTAGGTTCAGTAGAGTATTTACTGAAGTTAAATTTATTTCATGCACAGAATAACAAAAAAAATATAGCTATAAAATATTATATATTTATTTCATTACTTCTTATATATATGGAATAAAACAAAATATATCTATAAAAATATATATCATTTAAGGAATAACTAGGCAAATTCAACTGCATTTCAATGAATGAAAAACAAAAAGACTGACGAGATGCTGCATCTTACTGGCTCTCTTCATAATACTGATACAAGGTCACAAATTAGGAAAAAATAACCTTTTGAAATTAAAAAGTAAAGGAAATCAATACAAGTGTTCCAACCTCCTTGCTCCTTACAGCATTGCAAACTCTTGGCATTTTAACCATACTATAATGTTTTAAAAGTTAATTTACATGAAAACTGTTCACTTTATCGAAATATGGCAAAATAGTAATAATTTATTAGATTATTTATTGAATAGTAAAAAGAGAAAATATTCACAATAATTATCCAATAATAGGGTGCTAAACTTTTTCAAAAAAATACTTTTTCTCAGAAAGTTATAAACTTCTCACCAATATAATATTAGACTTTTGTTATATACAGCATGAACTATTTCGACGGAAATTTTTTCTAGTTATTTTATTTGCATCCCATATATATTATAAATTTTGAAGAATGCATTAAATATATATTTTCATTAAAGAATACTATTCTCTTAGCTGACACTAAACAGTAGGGTAGGCATGTGTAATTTACTTCTGCTGCTCAATGAAGAATTGGATGATAAAAGTAACACCATGAATTTTCTTTAGATCTTTACAAAATTGAGGTCATGCATACCAAGAATAAAATAGAACATCTTTAAAAAATTAAAAGATCATGCATACCAAGAATAAAATACAAGGTCTGTTCAAATATTGATCAAACAATTTTAAATATCCCAGAACTTGTAATATGGCCTTGATATAATTTGCCAGTCAGGGTGTTGGAACCTTTTAAAACTTGCAAGAACACTCCCATTTTAAAGGATAGCTCAATGAACAGTAAGAACCATAAGTTGTCTATTCTTCATGTCTACTACAGGGCTCTTAGGCAAAACATTGCATTAGCAAGCTTGTCAGCCACCTAGAATCTAAATTTGGTTTTCTTTAACTTCTGGATTTAGTTGCTGAAGGATATATAATATAAGACAATTAACAAAGTTAAGAACTGATAGTGATTCTTAAAGGGAACTAGTTTTGAAAATTGAGGTTCTGGCATAAGTGGAAGGTCTGAAGGGTAAACTTTGGAATTTAAAGGCAAGGACATCAATGTGCTACATTAAGCTAATTAAATGTTTTAAGTAATATTTGGACAGATATCATATGACAGTGAGACATAGTGTCAGATTTGGAGATTATAGGCAACAGGCCTCTGTAGCATTTAGTATAATTGAAATGCAGTTAATCATATATTAGAGTTTTACTTCATAATTTGATGTTGCTGTCATATTTGTATTTATAGAGAGAATCACATACATTAAATACATTTTCACAGAGACAACTAGCAAACTAAGGAAGTATATATACTCGGTTAGTCTTTGATGTCAAAACAGGTTACTGCACCAAAAATATATGTAATTGTTTAATTTAGCTGGAGGGCTCTCTGGTGTTTATTACACATTTTATTAATGTCCTATACTATACTTGATGTTGGGATATTAGCCAAATTATTGTTGTTTCATTATTGTCATCATTGTTGTTCTGAAAAATGGATCCAGAAAAAAGCAAAAAATAACGTAATTCTGTAGGTGTTGTCTACTTATGTTCACTAACCAGTATACAGCTTCAAGGTCAGTGTGCAAAAAGCTACACACTAAATAACTTTTAAAAGGTTAGGAATGCTCCTAGAATACATTAAAAGCTTATTTAACATGCAACACAATTAAACTTAAGGGACTTGTAGCACACTGATCTATTCTAAATCCACTATCTTTGTTTAACAATGATTCAGTCCCAAAAGTAAATACCAGCAGGCTATTTTGGGAGTATGCAGAATGCAAAACAAGCACACAGTAAAAAGTTTTAAGCTTTCATTGTCAATTTCTAATGTGTTCTTAGGTTCTGGGTTTTGTTATATCTTAACAGGACTGATCAGGCTGAAGAAATATCAAATATCAGTAAAAGTTACCCTTGTTTTAATATAGCACTACCCAGAAGCTAACAACAAAATATTATAACATATAGGGTTGCCACTGATCCTGAATTGGCCAAAATTGTACCAGAATTGAATACATCACTTCAAATTCTGATTGAGGATGGCATTGTGCCCATTTCCTATCAAATAAATGTTGTAAGCTACAAGAAACTAAAAAACAAATTTGTTGTAGGAAAACAAAATCATTACAAAAGTCTTCTACATGGAAAATATTTCTATTGTTTAATACTCTATGTGAGAATTTACAGTGACTGCATTATTAACTTTGAATTTAGAATTACTATTAAACAATTGAATGCATATGACCCAATATATTTCTTTATTTAAAGACTGTATGTTGTGTATGACAACATTGATTTTAAAATTCACTATAAAGGAATTGTTAGGCATTTAATTTATTCATCTCCATTGAGCTCTTTTAAGGAATAAGTTATTTTTAAGGTGTTTTATCCTAAAATAATTGGTAAATGATACCAAATAGTTTATTGACATGTCATAAACAATGAAGACATTATGGTCCAAGTAACTCTACTTGTACTGGAATAAACAATATGAAAACAAAAAGTTCTTTCCAAATTGGCTTGTGAGATATGATAATTTTGCTGCTCATTGTGCATTATGATCTATTAAATTACTTTTTTCATTATTTATTTATTAGACCAATATAGATTGTAAAAATTTGTGATTTTTTATATTTTAAACATTTTGAACTAAATTTTTAACTGAATTTCTTATATTAAGGGTGTTAGTTTCCAGTCAGCTTTTTTGTTGTGAGCTTTACTTTAAAAACTACATTAAAATATTTAACACAAATGAAAATGTATTTTCCTCAATCAAAACAAAAATATAACACTTGGAGTGAATAGGTCACAGATAGACAATGTAATTCTATTTTTTTTTCACCCCATGATGTGTGGAATTGCCTGGGTAGAAGGTGGCAACCCTAATAGCTCTTCATTATCTTTACTGTTTTCTTTTGTACTGTTGTGTTGTGTCTTTAATGTTCAATGTAGTAAATAATTAAACAAATATTTAAATGAGCACATGAGAGCTACTTCACACTTGGTAGCCATTGTTTGGTCATGTCAGTTGGAGGGGAATGTTTTGCCACACTGTCACATCCAGAACTGGCAAAGAGTTCAATCAGTCTGACTCATAGAAATAGCTGCATAGTTTTTGGAAAAGATTATTATGTATTGAATGTAGGTTAACAACGTGTTTAGTTTAGGAATGCTATAGTTTAAATTAGAAACCTATTTTCATCACTCATAAGAAGTCTGAATATTTTTCAGTTTTAAATGACTGAATTTCTCTTTAACAAAGAAATTAAAAAAGTTATCTGTAGATGATTTAGATAATAATGTTCTAGCTTGAAAGATGTAATGTTTACTAAATAATGGTAATCCAGCTAAAATATAGGCTTTGAATGATATTGGCAGTCTGCTGTTGCAGTTAAAATTTGGCAGTGCAAGAAGTAATGAAGTAAGCAGTAAAAGGGGGGCACAACAAATAACGTACGACATATGGCATTACAGAAAAGTACAATACAGTGCATGCACATTATGCCCTTCCTCAACAAAATTACATATGTTTAGAGGTGTGTAATTCTTTACCCAGGAATTTTAGAAACATGATTTATAGTACAGTATCTATATAGATTAAAATATTCTATTTTTAGGATATTCAATATGCATGTAATATTTCTTTTTTGAAGACTTTGTTAACAAACCTATGTTAACAAACTGCTCCATTACAGATACAATGTTTTAAGGTAAATTTATTAAATTAAATTAGACAATATTTTGCTTTAAACTTAAAAATATGTTTAAATTTATTACTAATTGATAATTTGCCATAAAAATATGAAATACTCTTCTCTTTCACTGGCCTATGGCACATTTGATTCTATTCTGCAGTACTAAAGGCTATGTGTGTTAGATCTTTTTAATCTTTTCATGCTGGTTATCCAGGTCTCTGTAGTTATTGCATGCCAAGGTTTTTAAATATTTGTTGCATCTTTAAGGACTTATGAAATTTTAGTATTGAAATGAATGAAAATTAATCCTGTCAAATGTTTGTCAAATTGCAATATGTTACTCTGTTTTTATATATATAAATAAGATATGAAATTTTACTTTGTATTCTAAAACTAGAATGTTTAAGCTGTTTAATCATATTTTTCTAATATTTATTGTTAAAGAGTAACAGACCTCTAAACTGTGGTAGTATTTTGTTCATGCAATATGCAAATGCAGTAATACAGCCATACTTCTCCTAAACTACACTACTTAAAATGATCATGAGACAATGTGCTAATTATCGCAGAACTAGTATATTGTGTGCAGTATCTTGAATACCTCATTCACATTAATTACTATTTCAACGTTCAGAGAAATTTTTAATTACAAATTAGTACATACATATGTATTCTTTTGGTGTTGCAATTAAAAAGAACTTGAAAATTTAGGATAATCCGCATATACTGCACTTAATTAAGAATTATGAAAACTATGCTTTGCTGGAGAGTTGTAAACATTAAAGCTAAAATGCAAATAACAGGAATATTTAGTAATAACCTTGTTTCAGTGTAATTTTGTTAATATAGGAACATTCAAATTATTTCAGTTGAATAGGGTAAGATACCAGCAAAAAATGCTAGATGATGTAAAGTAGATAAAGTACATTTAATATGGATAATTCTTATTAATCATATATATTTGTGAAATCATTTCACAGCAAATTATTCCCAATGATAATTGTTTAAAATTATTGACTGTAGAATTTATATAGCCACAGAGTAATAAGGAAATACATGAACACTGTGAAATAATAACTTTTAGAAGGCTTGGCCATATCCTGGAAATAAAACTATTCCCTAAGCATATTTTTAAGTAGTTTTTAGAAATGTTGGCCTCATATTTCACTAATCAAATTCCATGATCTGCTTAAAGAACATTTTGAGGTATATTTATTATACTATTATATAAAAAAATACAGAGGATTTTATAAAAATATTTGCCTATATATTTCAATGACATAAAAGATAAGAACTGATTTTAGAAAATAAGCTTATGGTTTGTGTGTTTATATAAAAAAGAAAATCAAGTCATAGCATCTTGCATAGTGTTGTTCAAAATTGCAGAACGTTTCATGTTGGTTCAACCATTCTTGAGTTTGCCATTTTAATAGTTTGTATGTAATTAAAAAGGAAAAAGTTATACATTTAATTATGTCTGTATATATCATAAAACATAATGTATATGTTTTACATTTTGAATTATTTTGATTTGCATTAAAATAATCTTAAAGGTGCTGAGGATTTCACCACCACCACCACCACCACCACCATCATCATAATCATAATCTGGCTTGTGTTTTGAACCAGAAGCAGTTGAAAATGGGAGATGAATAATTACATCTCAATTTCACCAACATAAATATTTTCTCTCTTTGGCCATTCGAGACACATTCATTATATTCTCAATTTATGAATTTCAGTCCACAAATATAATTTGAAAATTTTCATCACAATCAAAAAAATTATTCATAACTGATGTTGTTTTGCAAGCTTCTGTTGATAAAATCAACTGCAAAGATAAAAGCTGCAATAATGAAATGTGACAATGTTCACTACATTTTGATAAAATAAAATACACTATAATTTCCTTTTGTAAATTTTTAACATATCATGCCCACTACTACAGTTCTTTGATGAATTGAGAGAATTTATGATGATATAAATGAGTCCAGGAACAAGAGTAAATGGTATTTGCCATATCAGGATGAATCAATAGAAAAATCCCAGTCAAGCTGGAAATCAAACTGGGACTCACCTGTAGAGAAACACATACATAATATTTGAGCCAGGGCAGTTTATGCAGCATCAAACAAACACACTCCCCCCCTCTCTCTCACACACACACACTCATACTCACTGTCACATTCTTCATATTTTCAATGGTATATTTTGTAGCACACAACATTCATATAATGCCAGTCATATTTAGCATCATTCATTTGGTATTTTTGCAAAAAGAGAAATCAGATAGGGATGGGGTGATTTATTGTTAATAGGGTCCAAATTCAAGTAAAATTTTACCAAAAATTGCTCAAAATAATCTTGATAACTTTCTATAATTCAAAATTATTTTTAATGAACTTGGTAAGTGCCAATACCTCTCATAACATTTCCATTGTTTTTCCAGATATCCTTTATTGATATAGGTAGTTAATTTCAGGATGCAGTTACTGCAAAACAAACACATCTGTAACTGTTTGTCACAGCAAAGAAGCTGTTTTTGATGTAGTAAACCTAGTAACTTATGGTTTGTCTGGGATATCTTCAGAATTAAACTTTCAAAAGTGGAAATCAGGAAAAATACATGAGTAAAACTAGATTGATGATCAGTCTGAAGAAAGGCTTTGAGGGAATAACTTAATTATTTACCTTTTAATTTAGTTAATGAACACTGATTCTAGATAGATGTATGTAATAAATAAGCAAAAGAGATAGAAAGAAGGAAATAAAAGAGAAAGGAAAAATGATACAAATCCATGATTGTGTTCAGTAATATCAGGCTCAAAATCAACTGGAAAATACTCGATGAGTCAATTTAATATTCTTATGTTCCACTTACCATTAAATTTTAGCATAAGAATATAAAATTGACTCATGAGCTAATTATATATAAGTTGCTTTGCTGTATTATTTCAGACACACATAGCTAGTCTTAAATTTGAAAAGTACTGTTTTTTTTTTATTTCAAGTATTGCTGAAATTTTTATGTTTTGTCCATCAGAAGAGTTTCAGACATTCCATTCTGGTCTTTGCTTTAAGGTGAATATTTCTAAGGAATTTGCATTAAGGATATTAAAAATGTTGATGCCAAAACTTCTAAGGCAATAGAAGAGATCAGGGTAATGTCAACTTGCATAGGTAAAATGAGAGAATGAATGGAGTTATTGGGTGTGGTTGAGAACAGCCCAGTGATAGATTTTACGTTAACTTCATCACAAAATGTTTGCAATACAGGTGAAAGTCCTGTATTATTGAAAAACGTGAGATTTCTCCAAAATGATGATAGTTGCTACAGCTAGGAAAGACAAGGAATTGGCCTGAAAAATCTTAAAATTTTTCTCCATTATTCTGCATGGGTTGACTAGTCATTCAATATTAGTTTATGACTCAAGGTTATTTAATAAAAATAATTTACTGTGGTGTCTTACATTAATCTAGAAGTTTGGGCATTGAATTTTGATATCATTCTGTATGACTATTTCAACTGTAAATCAAATACTAATGTTTCAGTCATGTTAATATAAAATGTTAACAGTTTTACTGTAACTACTAACCTTATCTTTTGCATTGGTAATTAAAATGATCAAGTATCATAGATGAGATTTACTTAGCTTTTGTAAAAATGTAAGGTATAAACTTTAAAAGTAATGTTATACAATTTACTTGAGATAGAAAATTTCTTATTATTAGATATTTGTGCAAATGAGAGTTAAGTGCTTGTTAAAACCATAATTTTATGCACTTAATATTTTCAAATTAGCTTAGATAGTGTCCATTGGAAGTAACATTTGTACTGTGACAAATGGAATACAGCTGATATAGTAACATGAAGATTTCTGAAAAGCATATCAGAATGTAAACGTTCACAATTTTGGAAAACAAATTATTGTAATGTATGGCTTGGCTGTATGTATTGTTCTGTGATGATACACAACATTATGTTGATTAACTAATGGTCATGTGATATGTAGTGACATTTGTGCCAATTAAGGTGCTTTTTGTAATTTTGTGAGTGCAGACATGTAAGGGCACTGTCCAGTAGCTTTACTGTGAGTCTGTTAAAATGGCTAAAAGAACTGTCTGAATGGTGATTTGAAAGATGGCTGTGCTCATTCATGAAAAATAAAACTGTGTAATCATGCAATTAGAGAATGACCAGTGTTTAAAAGAAGATGTTCAAACAGAACGTTAAACCATTATCCACATCTTTCTCACATTTAGTAGTGGAACATTTTCCATGGTACTGAAATAAGGTCTAAAGAAAATTAATGACTGGGTGACAGCAAAAACAATGCTGTAGGTAGGTGGAACTGCACTCAGTCAGAATGTTTATGATACTTCTACTTTTTCTCTCTCCTTTGCATAGGTGTGTGATTTCTTAAGCATATCATGTAATATCACAAAAAATTGAAAATCATTTTCAATACAATAACCCCTTTGCAGAAACACAGGCTTCTAGAACCAAACATAGACACCCAGAATCTTTTATTTATTATGCTTAACAGCAAAGCTACTAAAATACCAGCTTCGCCATCAGCCTATGTACCTATTCTCATGCATCTGTATATCACACAGGGCATGCATGGTGGCAACATTCCTTTTAAGTTGAAAAGACATTTTAGGTGGTAAGGAAAGCATACCTTATTGTAATCGGCACATAATCATAAACAGAAATCAGTTGCAAGCATCTCTCTTTCAGTGAGAAGAGTTGTTACCTGAAGAATAATAATGATAATGTAGGACACAACAGCTGCTCTGAGGAATCAAGGTCTGCAAAGCCAAGCCAGTTGCTGCCACTGAGAGACCACATGCATCAGATATATTTAACTGCAACTTTCCAGACTGGCTTTACTTCTTTTAGGATCAAATAGCTCCCTACTTGTCCTTATTTTCCTGACTAGATCCATTACAAACCTTCTCCTTTAGGAAATATTCCTCAAGAGGGATGAGAGTAGAACCCTTAGACCTCCAGATCAGCAAGAAAATACTCTGACTAAAAAAGTATTGAGAATATTTTTACCTGAATATGTGTGTTATAAAACACATTAGTGCCAGAGCTTTAGTTATATAAATAGAGTGAAAAAATCTTCAGAATGACTTCTCTTTCTTCACAGAGTTACTTTAGTTGTTAATAGTAAAAAATTGCAGGTTCCAGGTATAAAGTCTGCTATGCACAGGTATGGATTTTGAAATGATATGTAAAAATCATGAAGCTAAACAAGCAAGTGCCTCTACAAAGAACTTAAAGGGGAAGAAGCTCCATTCAGTTGATTTACATTTTCTAACCTGCTGAAACACAATAATATAGATTAATTACATTTTAAAGGTCCTAAAGGGGTACAGACTCCATTTGTTGCCCTCTAAATCCAGGCTCTTGGGTGTACATTGTGATCTACAGAATAGCCATTTTTAGGCAACAACATTTCAAGAAAATGTGAAAGGAATGGGATGGGAGCAAAAGGTAAAGGAGATAAATAGTTAAAGCACTTCAAAGTAAAACATTTTTCAAAAGAAAATATTGAAATAGTAAACATTAGTAGCAGATGATGCAAGGCGGTATTGTTCTGGATTCAGAAATGAATCAGAATTATTTATTTATTTTTCTTAATTTTTCAGTGATTGCTAGAAAAAGAGAACACACTAACAAAGAAGACTGTTCATTCCCCAACTCTTTTAAAGGAAGTAATTAGAACATTGGATATGTTGGTTATGGAGCTTCTTCAGCCATTGTGAAGGAAATTGTACATTTCAAAGCACAGTTTGTTTATTCTAAATTATTCATGACTGAAATGACATTTGTTGAACATTGATGAATACCATTGAAACTTTCACCAAACCATTCTTTTAACATATGATGTAATTATAGAGCATGTGCAGTCAATGTTCTTGTGGTTACATTCAAAGAATGACATTCTTATATTATATATATGATTTGGAGCATACATCTAAACATTAGCTTGCACACACAACGTGTAAATGGATAAAACATATTATGTTATATTTTTTATATAGGAAGAACATGAAATTACCTTAAATTCTAATATTTGGTGGAATATTTTTAGCACTAGAACATCACTAATCTTTTAATATTTGAACATGCTTTGAATATCTTTTTTTTTTTGCATTTTGTTTGTTTTTATATATTAAGTTCTTTCCTAGACATTACTAGTTGTTGTTTTTAATAGTTAGGTTTCTCAGTCTATTTAATGGTTTTTGACCAAAAATATGTGGCTGCTGCTGCAGATTTTTCTGTTTCTTTGTATTTTATGTTTCTAAAGTCTTTGGTTCTAATGTTCAAATTATGTTTTGTCTGTTCTTTATCATATGGTTAACCTCCTTGCAATTAATTTTATATATACCTGATCTGTTCTTCATTTCATTTTATCTTTTGTGCAGTTTTAACAATTTAGGCATTCCAGGCCTAAGTTTAGGGCACCTCCCCACCATTTGCCATTTATGAGGAATGAGGAAAACCTGGAAAAAACCTCAGTCAGGGAGGACAGTCCTGGTGGGAATCGAATCCCATACCTCCCGCTCGAGTCCACACCTTAACAACCTTGGCCACCCATGGCAGTAAGGAACATAAGATGAAATGGTTTTAGTTCAAATGTATTTAAGGAATGATTGTTTATCTTTTTGGTTAACATTATTGAGATTTTGAATTTTGAATAGTTTCACTATCTTGGCTTTGCAGAACAAATTCAGCCAAAATTAATTATTAAAATCCACACAAAAAGATAAAATTGAAACAAAGAAAAGATATGTTTATATAAAATTATTGCAAAGAATGTATCCATGACTATATAGGACAGACAAAACAAAATTTGAACATTAGGACCAAAGAGCATTTTAGAAAAAAAAAAATACAAAGAAACAGAAAAATCTACATTGGCTGCACATTTTTCCCCCAAAAACCGTGAAAAAATATAAACAGAAAAACCAAACCAAACTATTAAAAACAGCAATTAGTAATGTAGAATTAATCATCTGAGGAAAAAATCTTCATATATAAAATAAACAACAGGCAATGAATTTTGAAAAACCACCAAAAGATGACCTGATTAAGAAGTTGGTTGTGCAAACCACAAGAAACAGAAAAGATGATGAACAACAGTTGGAGAAAGTAGCTGAGGATGAATGCAATGACATTTGCAACTTGTCCAGATATTAAAAGTTTAGCGAAGTCATTGTTATAAATATCCATCCAAATATCGGAATAATTTATATTGTTATAATCATTTAATTGAAAACCAGTCATCTCCATTGATGTCACATTACCAGTGAAGAAGAAACTTTAGAAGTCATTGTGGTAACTAGAGAAGAAATGAGTATACTTATGGACAACTCTTAACTCTGAGTTGTAAGGCATACATTCAGCCCCCTCATGTGTTGCCATTGCTTAGTGACAGCCACTGACCAAACATTTAGATATTTAACTTAAGTGCACAAATGAGCATTGTGATTAAGCACGGGGGGAATTGCAACAGCCCAAGTAAAAGCTTGCTTCTTACTGAGCATAATACTCTCTAGAATACATATGAGCTGAAACTGGATTTGAATGCGGGGGCGTAGGGATTGAAGGTCTAATAGTTTAGATGATTAATGTATTTCATTGTCTCAATGCCCCATATTGGGCGCCAGTTTGGAGTATTATTTTGTGGGTGTTGTTTGGAACTGTTTTGAGTATCCCCCACTTTGGGATCCAATTTGGAATAGGATTCGAATGAGGGGGCTTAGTAGGTTGGATGGATTATTGAAGTAGTTTGTTGTTACAATGCCCCATGTTAGGAAGTCAATTTGGAGCAATATTTTGGGGGGGGGGGAGGGTAAGGGCGCGCCGCAGGTGTTGGTGGTCTAATAATTTATGATTATGGAAGTTCATTGTCTCTATGCGCCATGTTAGGAAGCCAATTTAAAGCGGTAATTTTCGTGAGTTTAGGTGTATATGGGGGATGCGGCTGACCGCTGAGTAGTTGTTTCACAGTTGTCCACTGCTGCTCCATTTGATGGGGTTTTTGTTGTGGATGTTGGGATCTCAGGGTTCGCTGTACTGGATGTTTTGTGATCCGTTAAAGCCAGCGGGACCAAAAGGGTTAACTCACCACACAGAGAAAAAGGTCTGACTGTCTGCGGAGGACTGAGTTCTGACTGTAGCCTACATAGTATGTTCCCTAGCTAACTCACTCAAAACTAACTGTTCTGGGTCACTAGCAAACCTATTCCCCAGATAATTTCTTTCTCTTGAATACTTATTCTTCACAACCAACTTGTAACTCCCCCCCTTTTTTTTGCTGACTGACTTCCACTCCCGTTATTTATTGTTGTATAGACCAACTCCGATTCGGGCCATTTCAGACAATGTCCATTGGCTGTCCCTACTTTTCTCAGCTACGTTCCCATAATTCCTACGGCCCGTTATAAATCTTGTGTTTTAAATTTCGGCATATGCCTTTCAAGTTGGACTTCTAATGGGTCTTTCCTCCTTTAGTCACTTTTAGATCGTCAAATGTTCACACAGATAACACACGTTTTCACCCATCT
This sequence comes from Metallyticus violacea, assembly GCA_030762175.1. NCBI lineage: Eukaryota > Metazoa > Arthropoda > Insecta > Mantodea > Metallyticidae > Metallyticus > Metallyticus violacea. The sequence goes on from CM060846.1 coordinate 294,130,402, forward strand.
GTTTGCTATCTTTAGTTCCTGGGAAAATGTTCTTTTTCGGTGAGGCCCTTTAATGTGTCCTGTACTATTTCATATCTGTCATCATCGATACATTCTCAGAAATTTGATTTCCTATGTGTGGCGCACCTCCCTTTGTCTCCCTTGTTCCGTTAGATAAACAATGTAACTAGCTGTTACCCTGAAAATGGAAATGACCCTTTTACAGTATGCCAGCGATGTTTGCTCTAAAATATTCACACAGATGAAAAGTATCAATTATTAGCCTATCTGTCTCTTTCTACTACCCGCCTCAGCTAAGACTCGTGCAGATGGACCTTTCGTTACATACAACAAAGATCCTTAAACGTACAATAGCTTTTGCAAAAAGGCTCTCATACAGGTGTCTTTCATCCATTACAATAATAATGGAACCTTAAAAGTGAATTCCATACTTCCACCTTGCTCCGATATGCACAAAATATTCCTATCTGCTCAGATATTTAACATACAACATTAATCTTAATAATAAATGCAATATGAACTTAATATTAAGGATCTATTTCTGGTTCCAGAGCAAAGCTTGCTGGTGCTCAATAAATTCCTGACATAAATGATACAAATAGTCAGATGATAATGCCACAGAATTTGAAGATGAATAAAACCTCATTGACAATAATGAACAGCTTCCACTGCCTCAGAACCCAATAGAAAAGGATTCAGTAGAATGTGCAGTAATATGAGCAAGTGATGAAAGTGGAAATAAACATGGAACTTACATTAAAAACCATGCAAAGAAAATATTTATAGATATCTCCTATAAAAAAGAACAAGATAAATATAGTGCATGAGCATTGACATGAACAATATCTTCTCTTTCTACGAATCAGCAGGAACTGGAAGAACTGTTTTTAATAGAGAAATTGAAGCCACTACAATGGTATTATTATTCTTGAATACTAGTTTGCATGTTCAATAACATTCAGTAACATAGGTAACATCATAAAAAGAATAAAGGCAAAGAACACAAATAAAATATTTGTAATAGTAGTGATAATAGTGGCATTTTAAGTACATGTGGAGTCAATTATAATAATATCAATAGCAAGGTATGAAATTCCTAGAAAGGCAATGCCTCTTTTTATGACACACAAAAAAAAAATTAACTACAAAAAGGCACAAACCATAATTTAGATAATCAGAAACAGAGTAGAAACATATTACATACACCTTTTGAAAACAGTGACTGAGTAGTTTTTATATTGGACAGGAAGATGGTTGTACAGCTTATGATACACACATGCTTGCAGAAGGCTCATGCTACATGTCTTCTGATTAATGTCTGACTTCTGCCTTGTATCATGTTTATTTTAACAAATACCAGCAATTCAAAAAACACAGATGGAAGTGGCAATATTCGGAACTGTTCATATAAGCGCTTTCATGATTCTATAGGTTTTTCTCCATCCATAGCTTTGAGTATTCTTTTTTGTAAGATAATTTTTTTTGAAGAAGAAGGATGACCCTCTCCAGAAAATAAGACCATATATTATTATGGAATGAAATTTTGAATAATACATAGTCAGGAGTGTGAATATATTGCAGGTTATACTCTATATACTTAATGCATAGTACTGTGCACTCAATTTTTAGCATGGAGTTTCAACATGGGTGTTCCGGTTAATATTTGAATTTGAGACCAAGAAACAAAGTCTGTTGTACACAAATTAGAAAGTTTTGTTCATTATTAGAATAGATTTATTTGTTGATTTATCAGGTTTGTGAAATAGGGTAGCTAATGTTTTAGGCTGTTGAGCATATATTTGTTATTTCTTAACCAAGTGTTGATGTCAGCAAGTATTTTATTAGAGAGCATTTGAAGTGTAGTAGCACTTATATGTTACATCAAAATATTAATATCATCAGCATACAGAATGATGTTAGCATTGATAATATGTGTCGGTGACAATCATTCACATAAAGAAGAAATAGGGAGGCTCAAGAAGAGAAACCTTGTGTCCCCCATGAGAAATACTAAGGATTTAAAAGGATACCTGTAATCATTCCATGTTATTTCAACGTACTTATGAACTGTATGAGAGAGAAGACTTGACCTAGCTGTTGGACGAGTCTCTTAATTCCATAACAGTTATGTTTTTTAATGACTATATTATGATTGGCACAGTTAAAGGCTTTTGTCAGATCACAAAAGAAAGGTACTCAGAAAGTTAAGTTTAGAGTTGACAGAATCCATAAGACTTTGCAGGAAAAAAAAATTCTATTTGCATGTATCTGTTTTTCATGAAGCCATGTTGATATAGTGGAACAATCTGATATTTAGAAAGAAATTGTTTAACCTGTTCCACTTAAGAGCTTCAAGGATTTTAGAGAAGGTGGATAGGAGAGAAATAGGGCGATAATTATCACAACAATGGACAGTACCTATTTTTAACTTTGGACAGCTTTAGTACATGAGAAAAACACCCCTCTGTTAGTGGTTCATTACATAGATAAGTTAGCACACTTAGCAAGCTCTTTAAGGAATGTTTCATTAGATAATCACGTACTTCGTTATAACTGGCTGATCATTTTAATTATTTTTTAATTATCTGCTAAACTTAAGTTCAGTTTCCATTACAGGATGAAATTAAATGACTCATTCATTTTACTTTACTCTAAATCTGCAATTGAAGGCGTATAAGGAACGATTATTTAAAACCTTCGCAGTATTACATGAAAGCTGACAAGCTGTGCCAGTCTTTAAAGGTGATAATAAAAAGATAATTCTACATTGAGCATATACCATAATGAACAGAAATAAATAGATAGTTCTACATTGAGCATATAGGATAATGAACAAGAATAAGAGAAACGTTTTATATCAAAGTAAAATACAAAATTAGATCTGCCAAAGGATTACACTTTACCAACTAGATACAGAACATACCTGACAGTACAACATGTGAAGCAGTCTCATCACTGGGCAAACATCACCAATGGACTAGCACATCACAAGATTCGTACTGCTTGCTGTCTTTGCAAACAAAGGGAGTAATATAGACAGAAACCATCTCAAAACATGCATATAAATTACAGAGTCTGTAAGTTAATTGGGAAACTTGAGGTGTATTAAACTAAGCACATGCTTTTTTTGCTCTTGCTATTATAATAAGCAAATAAATAAATGTGAAATGCATCGGTTTCTTTCATATGCAGTTCGGGGCAAATATGTAAAGTTCTAATTTAATCTAACATTCTAATCGGATTCACTGACTGGTTTTCCTTATCTGAATTATCTGCAAATTTTCACTTAGCTTCTACCTTCAAGTGGACATTCAAATATATTTTAAAACTTAACGAAGATGAAGCCGTGTGTCGTATCCGGCTGTTATAAGTCTGGAGATAAAATAATGACGTTACAAGTGAGAGCTTGTTAGTGAACAGGATCCGATTGCGAGGGAATGCAACTGATTTGACTGGTTTAATTTAACACAGCGATAGTGAGGGTACACCGGCAAATGAACAGAGATATGAAACATGGCTCTACACGCATCTGGCAATACCATTCATGCATATTGCTAAGGGAAGTAATGCCTTGCATAATCTAGTGGCTACGGTTTCCGATCTCATTAATAATATACGGTGGGAGAAGCATAGAATGGGTGGTGGAAGCTTTTGAAATTTGATCGCTCAATTTTAGAACGTTGGTGTTACCTCAATCTGTGCATCGTCATAGGACAAATGCATATTCATCAGCGGCGCAAGTGATGGGCTAATTATAGTCAGGTAGGCAGGCAATCCAACCGCACCCGTACTGGCTCGGTTAGCGTCTAAGTAGTGAATTAGTCTCTCCACTTAAATTAATAGGCATTGTTTCCGCACAAGTCCACATTGACAGGTAGTGGATCCATTAGAAGGCGGCGTTCCACAGTTATATTAGATTCATTGCCAAGAGAACTTAAGTCTCATCGCCGAATTTTTATGGAATCAACATATTAGATTTGATATGTAGACAAATAGCTGAATTTAATCAAACAGCACAAGAAATAAACATAGGCCTTTAATAATGAATCTTATCCGCTCATGTGTTGTTTACATTTTGGTTACAAGGTGTACTGTAGATGGCAGTTCCAGTACTTAGACTTAGCTCCTCTCTTCCTTGTCATGTCCTTCAACCTCGCTTTCTGAATTTGTTCCGCACCGGTCTCACGACAGTATACTTATATTCACGAAGATGGTTACACAATTGACTACATCAACGCAAGTTTACATTATTTTAAATATAAACCATCTCGTCGTGTGTATGCGAAATTTATTCAGTACTTTCCTAATCAATTACCTCCTTCCAAAACTGCAATCAGAATATTGTGCACAAATTTGAATCGACTGATCGGAATTGGAGCAAATCTTGAATATGGGCCAGCAAAATCCCTCCGGAAATTAGCAGAAGTGTGAGTTTTGAATGTAAAGGAAAACATTACAATGACCGATTTAATCGTGTCAATTAGAATCCCCCCCCCCCCATACAATGCTTGTTTAGCCGAGGAGAAAAATACCAGTATTTTCCATATAGTAAACGAGTACAAATACTTTAAGGAAGGGGTTGAAGTAGGGCGCCGCCGACTGCGGCACGCTTAGTGACCGAGACTTAAAAAATCGCATGAGTAGAAAAGATTTGTAAATAAAGCGCGGTAGATCGTTAAATGAATCCAATTGCAAACTGCTCCAAATAGACAAGCAGTCTAGAATGTAGTCTGCATTAAATTTTTCTCACATTTGTACTTTATCTATAATGTGGTTTTAACGAAAGCAAAGCGACAACTCTTGTCTTCCTTATTAAACAAAGACGACCTTTAAATATCGTACACGATTTCTGTGCAAGAATTGTTTCTTTATGCTATTTTCTTTGAGATACATATAATTTAAAAGACACTAGTTCATCCACAATGTGTGTCAAGAATGAAAAGATTCGTCCTCTGTTGTCATTTTTCATCCGATTTCTGAAAGAAGTATGAATGAAATTTTCCACTAAATAAGAAAATAATTTAATTGTGCCCTGATGCTAAGGCATAGGAACGTCATATCAAACATGAAAAAAAGTTCTTACTGCCAGTTTTTGCTTACAGATTCATATACTTACATTTTTTTTTTTTTTTGAAACTTGCCATACTTTAGTTCCATGGTATCAACAAAAGACTAGTTTAATTTTTGACATGTTCTTCACAGCTATAGGGACGGGAATTTCAAAATTTCAAATTACAATGGTAGGTTCAACACTTATACAATTGCTCCTTACATTAGAATTGAAAAAATGTCAAAAGAATTACAATCAGCATTTATTTTAGAACCGTTAAAATAAGTTTATCGTAGTGTAAAGTATCTTCCGCAACTTCACGTTTCACAACTTAAAGCTAAGTTTGCACTTTCAAATTATACATTTCTATTAAGTTTCACAAAATTTCAATCCACTACCCGTGATATATTTAAAATTATCAATAATTATTTATTTACCTTTTCTCTGCTAACTCACACCAAATGAAATGACTGATGCGGTGCAAGTAAGTAGACAATGACCATAGATTGAAATGATTGAATCATATAGTACAGCTAGAACATTCAAGCATTCATCTATGTGATGTAATATATGTTAATAGCTAAATCGCGTCATCACTGTCTATCTATACTCTCAAATTGTAAACAATGGCATAAATGTTCTGGCTGTACGTGAGGCATGTTGTCCATCATCTGCGGTGTTCCAGGTTCTGCATTTTTCAGTACCAAATAACGAGTTAAATGTTTTCACACACCTCAATCGTCTATTGTTTTCATTTGTATCTAGTAAAAAAGTAATAAATTACACTTTCAGCGACTACTTAGAGTGGTTCCATGCAGTCTGTAAAGCCTTGGTACAGTCTGAAGAACATTTTTACAAACTGGTGAAAACAAGAACCAGTGTGTAAAATCAGTATAGTTACCTTCTAGATACAAATACGCTATGCTACGCAAAGTAGGTATATGAATCTCTTGTAGCTGATATGACATGGTAAATAATAAAATGACATTAATAAAGTTCAATATTAAACAGAAATGAACGGTCGAAGACAGAATTACACTTTTGGCGACTACTTGAGTGGTTCCATGCAGTTTGTAAAGTCTTGGTAGTCTGATGAACATTTTTGGAAACAATGATGAAAACAAGAACCAGTGTGGAAAATCAGTACAGTTACCTTCCAGATACAAATACGCTCTGCCACGCAAAGTAGGTATATGAATCTCTTGTAGCTGATATGACATGGTAAAATAAAATGGTATTAATAAGTTCAATATTAAACAGACATGAACGGTCGAAGACAGAATTAAAAGTTGGAGCTTGATAACATCCTAGGGATTTAGACGGTGTCAATTAGTATGTCATCTTCCATCTTTAGCACTGTCCAGATAATTAAACTGACATTTAGAAGGAATAAAACCAATAATTGTTTGCTATTTGAGAAAGTCCGGGTCACATTCCTTTTAGAAACTATGATCGCGGTAACACAGGATGGTTAAGAATTGTTTACTGGACGCTATCATGTAGCCACAATATACAGGAAAGCATGAGCTTTCAGTTTTTTCCCTATTTGTCTGCAGTTTCTTGCGGAGAGCACGACTATAACAGCCAAATATACGATTCAATTAAAAAAAAAAACTTATATAAACCCTTACAAAATGCAATCATGAGCTATTTAGCTTCTAAGGGTAAAAATAATACCCTCACTATTTAGATAGCAGTTCCATCTGTTCGTTCACTTGTTACTTTGCAGCCACCTCTTGAATATTTTGGTCAGATATGAAACGATGCCCTATTAAAGCAAAACAAAGATGTGGTAATCTCAGAGTGAGAAATCTGAACTGAACAGAGGTAGATCAAGAACTTTCCAACGGAAAAGTTTCACCATTATGTGTGCTATATGAAGTTTTGTGTTATCATGTAACGAAACAACACTGCTAGACGAGTTTACTTTTGCCAGCTTTTGATGCTTTTGCGGAGAGCAGGTGATAAACTAAATTCATTTCAGCGATTAAAGAGAAACTTGCTGACCATTGAGACCGCTATTTAAACACTGAAAGTGACTACTTTAACTCTATAATTAAGAAGAAAATGTAAGTTAAATCACATATGCTCTGTCCATATGAATCAGTATACATTTCATTCGAAAGACCCTTGAGCAGGATAAATGATATATATATATATATATTTGTATTTGTATTAACGTTAAATTTTGGCACAAATTCCTAAATGGACAGATGCTAAATACCTAACTGAATATGCAGTGGCATAGGTCCGTCTCTTAAAGAACGGCCACTCAAAATGTTGAGTATCACATACTCTATGCTTATGATGGGATTAAAAAGCGAGGTATGATGGCATTAAAAAGTGAGGTGTGATGAATAATAGAAATGAAATAAATCGTTCCGGTTACCATGTTATGTGAAATGACACTGAAGGTGCGTATTGAATATTAACGGGGTCATTCCATTCCTGTGATTCAGACTTTACTAATAAACTGGTGGAATAAGGTCTTTATTTTCAACTGGGACGAACTAATGGGCGAGGCTTTTCAGTTGATTTTTCTTTACTTGTGAAAATTAATATTATATAACAAATTTATATTAGGTTCATCATAACGATCGTGCATATCTACTTGAAAAATTACTCGGCTTACAAAAGGAGATATACATGTATAAATAATGATATTTTGGGGGAATTTAGAGAAGCCGAACTGGTAACACTGTTTTAATCTAGGCTGCAGTACTGAAAGCGCAGAAACATTAGTTTTGGTTGTTTGATTGTCTTTTAGTAGGGTATGTGAACTTGCTATGTACGTTATATGAATACCTACGAATTTTGTGCAAAATGCAACGATCCAGGTTATTATATTTGAAAATTACAGAAACAGAATATTAGCAGATGTAAATATGGAATTGGAGGTGCCGTGCAACAGTCAAAATAAACGGAAATCCAAAGGAGATGGTGAGTAACAAAATCTAAAAGTAACATAGCAGATACAGTTTGATCTTTTTAAACTTGATTGCAAACGCAATGTAAGTGAAAATATTTCAGGCAGGCCTAATAGATTATCAGATATAAACTTTTTGGAACTATTATTATTATTATTATTATTATTATTATTATTATTATTATTATTATTATTATTATTATTAGAGAAAGACAAAACACATGAAAGGAAAGCCTGAAATAAGGTTAAGTAAACAAGCTGTTCCACAAATGAAAACTGTTAATTTAAGAATTAACAAAATGAGATACATAACCTTTACAAACCTATGCACGCCTCCGAAAGCATTTTAATGTCTCTAAGGACATTTTAAGAAAGCACCGAATCTCCTAGCACGTATTTTGTAGTTAGCAAAGAACCTAAGTTTGATTAGCTTATATTAGGTTAGGTCTAATTCCTCTATATTACATGAGAGGGTGATTATACACTTAGGTTCTTGTTGCATTCACTTATTTTGTTTATCATGACTAGTTGCTTATGATTTCAGCCGCTAGATGACACTACGTACGTTTTTCTGGGTTTAAAGGAGATTTGCCACCATTATAACAATTTACCTACTAACGTAGTAACACACAATCCGCTATCAATTTATATTTGCGAAAAGTAGGACAGTTTAGGCCGTCAAGCCCGCGTAACAATGCACTATTAATTCATTTTCCACAGGGAAACACATAGGTTGCATTATTTTTAACAAAAAAAAAAAAAAAAAAAAAATTACATTCAACTTGAGACATGTGCGTGGAGTGAATTCCGCTAACGCTTGGGATTGGCCAGCCCTCTGGCGTTGCTCTAGCAGCAGGAAATTCCACACGATTCCAGTAACAGTACTAGCGCTTTAGACTTACTTGTACGGGCATGTGTAATGCATCGCCTCAGAAGGTTCGAGGGGACTGTGGCAGGAGGTTACTAGCTAGTAGATCTAAGTGCTCCAGCAACATATTTATGACTATAAAGGTTATGTTGTTTTTACCTTTTTGGCTGCAACATGTTCCTTATTACAAAATTGAGTTTTTTTTTCAGGCTTGTTTCAACTTCGTTTTATCACTTTTTACCACGCGTTGTCTTACTGCGTCTGAATTGCTGCGGAACTATTACCATGTGCAAAAGCGGAATATGTACTGGACGAACTGTTCGAGACTGAACAACAGTTATTTAAAATCATTTTCGCTTTTTATTTATTGCTTCTTTTTATTTCACAATCCCAACACTATTTAAACTGCACACCAATCTTTTGTTTCATCGTGCCTCCGGCGTGTAAATATGTTTATCCAAATAAATCTATTCTACTTGAGTCATTAGTAAAATGCTCATATTTACAAGTAAAAGTAAATTGAAGTTTATGGATACTTTTCCGTTAACATACCGAATGTATACTTAAACAAATCCACCAAGAAAGAGGTTTCTAATAACTGAAGTGGTTTTTAATATTATATAGTTGTTGGATATTTACTCAGGGGTCCCGCTTCATCCCCGGGTCTTTCAGGGGCCCGAAGTTGCTTTTTGTGATCTTGTAATCACGGGAGGAGGGAGATGAAAGGAAAAGGTTCAAATCACACGACAAATTGTTTCATTAAACGCCTAGAAGTATTTTTTTATTCACACGGTACTTTGTTGTCGGACACCTGGTTCGTTACCTCTTTGACATTAACGCCACAAGCTACATACGCCGTCTGAAATTGCATCCACCACCCTAACACTGCATTGTGTCTTTCACTTGCTACATTGCTGACTTGAAAATATTGAAAATGCGTAAACTGTATCTGGAACTGCGTTCTGGAGATGCCTTCTGTATCTGCAACTGCGTCCTGGTAATTACTGTACTGTCTTCCACTGCGTTCTGGGAATTTCTGTACTGTCTTTACCCAGATCCGTTCACTTAATCGCCCGCTCACGCGACTGGCCTCTAAACTCGTGCGTCCTCAAACTTCGTACCTAAATGTATCATCGCGGGCTCCTGAAAGACCCGGGGCACGAAGCGGAACCCCCAGGTAAATGTCCAACAACAGCATCGACCAACAAAAGTGCTATATAACACATATAATTATTAATTATAATTCCATTGCTTGTAACTAACACTAACATTCGCTCATTTCCTAAGGCTAAGATAATCACTTATTCGTTACTGCAAGCCATTTTCGAACACCAGCAATAAATATATCTGAGAACTGTAACAAGACATGTTATATTGCTTTAGAATAACGAATTGAGCTTTCCTCGTAGCATACCTTTCCATAAAATTGTCAACGTGCTCGAGAACTGAAATTGAGAACCATATCATGCCATCCCTTCTCAGAGTACACACAGATATACTTTTGCCAATCCTGTTACAACCGTTAACGAGGACAAAGCCTAAGGCGCTAAGAAAGTGAAAGGATTTTGATGTAAATAACGTAAATTATGACATCGCACCACTTGCTTGTAGTGTCACACGCTATCAGACTATGAATAAGGAAATGCAGAAGTAATGTCTCACTACTAGTCTGTCATTTCCTATGCCTATAAGAAAAAATAACACTCGCTCCCTAAGACAAACCTAGCCTATTGTTACATTTATTAGTTCAGAAAAAAAAGCAATGACATAAAATTATTATAACTGATGGAATAGCAATAACCTGTGGCGCATTTGGATAAGTTCATATTTGGTATGACACTTTAATATATTAATTTTATCAATTATTACTACAAACTGGGCATTTACAATTTATTATTTTTTTTCCTTAAAATTATTATCTACTTATTCTATACTCTACACATGCTTATAGTGGGAATACCATTACTGCACAGAATTAACCTAAACATTTTGTGTGCTTTGGTACATCTCACCAATATAATTGTATATATATATATATACAATCCCGTATCATCCCATCGCATAAAATATTCCAATGCAAACCAAAAACTTCCAATTAGAAATTCATTAACCTTGTCATTACTTATGTGCCTGGAATTGAGAGTACCAGACCTATTTTGAAAGAATGTCACGATACATTATTCATACATTCATCTTTAAGGGATTTTCTAAATTTTCACTGTGCCTTACTTTTAGAAAACCCCCTAACCTGAAATGTATATTTTGCCACAATTCTCTCCAAATTACAGCGTACGGTCGCTAACTTATTTTCTTATCAAAGCCCTAAATGTAAAACCTGTGCGATAATTATGCCAAGTCCTTCGTTCCACAGCCCTAATTTATCCAAAGAATTAGAATACTTCGTTTGCTAACTATTCTAAGAATGTCACACATGTGTGTGTGTGTGTGTGTGTGTGTGTGTGTGTGACATTCTTAGAATAGTTAGCAAACGAAGTATTCTAATTCTTTGGATAAATTAGGGCTGTGGAACGAAGGACTTGGCATAATTATCGCACAGGTTATATATATATATATATATATATATATATATATATATATAATCTTATATTGCTTTAACTTCTACTGTTGTTTCGCTCCGTGGGAACGAATATAGGCGTTCTGTTAAAACCAAGTCCCCTTGCCGGTTGCCTAACATGTCCTCTCTCTGTAAGGATTTCGATGATGCAGTTAATTAACACTTATTTATGCGTTACTAATTGATTTCCCTGAAAGTTACATCAGAGAGAGAGAGAGAGATAGCAGCTGTATTTTTGCATAAAGTGCGTATACCACCGGGCTTAAAACTTACGTGTTAATACTCCCCTGTATATTTTGTTATTGTGTCAATTTTCATTAATTTCATTTTTCACTTAGATGTTTTCTTTTTTCTTCCGCAATCTTTTTACCCTATTGCTTGTTTATCTGTTTCCACGCATGATGTTACGTTAGAGATTCAATATTTATTTTTACTATCTTCACTTGTCTTCTGCCTTTGAAGAAGAACGCAAGCTGTTCAAAATATAGTGAAATTTGTGTAACTATTTAAGTGTTTTATATATTTGTGCTTCACTAATTCCTGTTATATATGTATATACGCATATATATTTGGGTTTAGTTTATTTCCTAGAGCAATCCGTGAGTCATAAAGACTTATGATCATAGAATTTGTCGTTTACAATGATTACAATGTATGGAAGTAACTGTTTGTAATTATAAAATTAAAACATAATCGTTCGCTACTAATGGGAATATTTTTCAAATTCGGTTAAATTCGAAACAAAAGACACATTTGCTATACTAAGCCTAACCTACAAGTTTATTGAAGGCTTAAATACTTCAAGATGGTAGACCATAAAAGAGGTCATTAACGCTGGAACTAGTTAACTCCTATCTGGGGTTCCCCAGGACCGTGATCCCTGACTGAGGATATTTCTAATTTTCCCTCAGTCTTCATAAATGTTAAATATACGGGAGGTGCACTAAACCGAGGTCTGAAATGCTTTTCTCGTTAAATAAAATAAACTTTACCAATTTATCATTTCATTTCATGAAAAACAGGCGCTAAAGAAAACTGAAAACTAATATTAAGCCGAACCAAACTTTTCAGTTTACACATAAGATAAGGTAAATGAAAATAATAAAAAACAAAAACAAAACAAAAGAGCTATCTGTCAACTCTCCTAACTGCTATATAGGAATTTGACTCCTTCTTAAAAATTACATTTAAACCAAATAACAACTTAGCTTTTATCAATAATTACTAATTTTTTTCCCTAGAAATGCGAATATTTTAAAAGGAGTCATTTTCTGTTCTTGTCTTAATTTTCTCCAGCAGTCAAACATTTTCAGGAAACGTATTAGCGTTGCTCCTTGCAACTCAAATAAACAACGACCGGAATTTGTGGTTATTGAAACCCACTATTGGTGACGCCGATCTGACGAATTATCATGGCCGAAATATTAAAGCACTATCTTGAAAAGCAAATAAACATTCTGCTCTTTAACAGATGAATATTTTGGGGGGGGGGGTTATGGACGCTCTTTAACATCTCAGGTTATCAGCGTCCAATTCAATTCAGGGTGTGAAACGGCCGACAAATTTGCTCCGAGACCTCTTTTTTTCAGGCTTGAGGTTCTTTTCCATGTCGCAAATATATGAAACTGGACCTACGGCTTTACATCCCTTCCGAAGGAAGTCATACTGGCCGAATTGAATCCGCGGTCTTGCGTTTGGGAGGCATGTATGGTTACCACTGCACCACCAAGACCGACGATTGGTACAAATATTCAGTTAAATAGGTTATTACGTATCAAAATGTCTTGCGGTATTCCTTTTTACTATCCCACATACGTTTTACATGCTGGTTATATACATTCGAATTTGGATTGACAATACAATAAGTATGATTTGCTGTAAAGTGATAACCTACTGCTTCTAACTGTTAACCTTTACAACCTTTCCAACATCCACCTACACAACAGAGCCCTTTGCTATGTGTTTTAAAATAACTTGAATTAAAGTTGCAACACAACCATCAATTACTTTCTTCAAAAGACGAATTCCTCTTCCTCTGTAAATCCCTTTACGAGGTGCATTGAAGTTATAACACCTCCGATTTATTTTTCCCACTAACTAATCACACGAAAACTATGAAACTTGTGTCACCTCTCGACGTAATCTCTGCAGCTGTATACATTTTTCACAACGTCGACGCCATGATTCTATGGACGCTGCGAACGCTTCTGTAGGAGTTTGTTTTGACCACTGGAAAATAGCGGAGCAGGCGGGCGTTTCGTTTCAGGATTGAAAAAACGGCATCCAAGTCTCATCCATTGTCACAATCGATGAAAAGAACGCCTCATTCATGCCGTATTCACGCTTCAACATTGCCTGGCAACATGTCACGTGCGCAGCCTTGTTGTCATCCGTCAGCATTCGTGCCATCCTACTGGAGGACACCTTTCGCATTTTCAGGTCTTCATGCAGGATTATGTGCACTGATGCCACGGAAATGGCAACTTTGGAGGCGATATGTTCCACACTCATTCGGCGATCCTCCAAAACAACTTTCTCCACTCACTCGGTCATGTCATCAGACTGTCGGTCCTGGTGGTGTAGTGGTAACCATACTTGTTTTCTAAACCCAAGATCGCGGGTTCAAACCCAGCCGGAAGGATGGCTTTTTCGGGCGTAAAAAAGTATGGCTTCCTTTGGAAGGAAAGTAAAGCCGTGGGTCCCGTGTCGTAGATTTACGGCATACAAAAGAACCTCAAGCCTGAAAGAAGAGGCCTCTGAGCAAAATTTATCGGCCGTTTCACGCCCTGAATTGAATGGGACGTTGATGACCTGAGAGGGTCCGTAAATAAACCAATTCAACAACTTCTTCGAACTTGGAACTGTAAACCGTGTCATTTGCTAAGCCATCCATGAAAACGCAGTGAATTAAAAATCAAAGGAGCTATGACGTACAGAATTATCTAATTAATGACGTTACATCTAATTATAACGCAATTATGAGAGAGGAAAATATGACAGCAATGTATTATGCTTTACTAGTTTTTCACTTCCTATACTTAAATCTAACATCTTCTTCTTCTTCTTCTTCTTCGACTACAACATAAGATCCGGCCATGGCCCGCCGCAGCGATCTCTGCATCCTCTTTCTCCGTCTTACAACTTCATTTATAGAGGGTAGTAGAGGGAAGTATTGCAGGGGGTCATGTGATCAGCTTGCCTGCACCCCCGCCTGTCACCTATCATGCGACTTTCTAGATCGAAGAACGCCACCTCTCCATCAGGCAATTTCCCAATTATCCTCACGAGGCTGGGTGGACCCTGTTCCAGACATCCCTAAGATAGAAACAAATCTACCCGAAAAAAGACCCGGATCCTCCCTACCAGCAGTCCCCTACTCTACGCTAACCAGCTATCGTACAAAAAATTAGAATATCCGCACTTATACATACATCTCACCTACGGGTTAAGCTTTTCAAACTGTTTAACGTGTTCAAAAATACTCACCGAGTACATGTTGGCCAAGGTCTGCGACAAAAGCATTTTTCGTTCGGCGCATTAACAGAAAAATGCCGAAGCATTTTATCGTAATTTCAAATTTTTGTTTTACTCAATCTGAATATAAACACAAACATTTGCTTTGACACTGATTATGATGAGCAATTTTTTTGAGTAGTGTTTAACGCCCTTTTTTACTACTGAGGCACCACAGGCGGTGAACACGGATGATACATGAAATGAAATGATATATTGGGAAAGGATATTTTTTTAAGGAAGGAAACGTTCCAGGCCTAAGTTTAGGGTACCTCCCCGGCATTTGCCACTATGAGGACTGAGGAAAACCTGGAAAAACCCCATTTAGGGGGGACAGTCCTGGTGGGACTCGAACTCCAGACCTCCCGCTCTCGATTCTGCGCCTTAACGACCTCGGCCACCCGTGGCGGTGCCAAACTTGCTCAAAGAGTATGATTTCAAATGCATTTTTCATGAAGGCAGGCTCTTCATATTTCTTTTACTGTGGTTTTCCCTTCAATATTTATGTTTACCGGGATTGTACATTACTTTTTTGTATATGTGTACTCTATGCTCTTTTAAAATCAAAATGAAATGAGTAACTCTTATGCAACATTTCATTTATAAATTAGTTTAACGTGCTCACACCGGCAAGAAATGCAAAAGAGTTTCTTCCTCAGTGAGCTTATAGTGCCCCAGGATTACATTGCGCTATGCAACTGAAATGTTCATTTGAGCTGGCTATAGCAGTACTCTTAAGGCTGACCAAATGATGGCGTATTTTCACATTCACTTCTTCCACAGAATGAGAATTAGCACTAAGCCCTTTATTCTGATTGCTTTCCTAAAGACCTACATAGCAGGGGAAGCAAAGGTTTTCGATTATCTGTATCTTAGCGCATAACACGTACAAAGTGCGGTCCATATGAAGTGTTAATATCCATGCCCTACTGAGTTCAAACACTGTGTGATCATGGAATGTATGTCAGCGCAGGAAGTAAGAAAGGTAGTGGAGAAACTGAAGTGCCAGAATATGTGTAGATATCAGGAATGGGCCCTGAGAAATTTCTTTAAGTGTTAGTAATGTTGTTTTTTTAATGATTAAGATTATTTTATTTTTATTTTCAGCAAATGCACTCATAAACGTGACAACAGTTGTAGTAGGAACAATTAATGCATCAAGAGGGATTGTTAAGGCTCTAACTCTTGGGACTTTGGGAGGTCCGGTTTGGTTCCTGTTGGGATGGCCATCCTGTCTTAGGTGTTTTTAGTGGCTTCCCCATGTCAGGCGATTGTTGGGATGAATATTTATTTTCCGCTCTCCCATTTCATATCATTTTATTCCGTTGGTTGTCTTACCAAGGCTGGCGCAGCGTGATGGTGGTTTGCGCTTTGGGAAGGTTTCTGACCCGTTTTGTATTTGCTCAAGGAATGCGCCATCGAGACGTGGTTCATGCAAGATGGGGCAAGGCAATGCACATACTTTGATGAAGAGTTATTGTAAATTTTACTTGGGTTGTGTTAAGGACAAATTCTATCCCATCCCATAAGTTTCACTGACTCAACGCAGTAATCGAAGCTGAATTACTGAAAATTTTCGTCTTATGACTAATTCATCACGTGATGACTAATTCATCACGTCGAGTAAATTTTGCAAATTCTATGAAGGTTCTCACACGGAACATATGTCATAAATTACTTAGGTTGATATGTAACTTCACTTACGAATGAACTGGGTGTTCTCAATCTATTTTTGCCCATTGCTTCTTTTGCACGCAGTGTAGTAATCACGTATTAGAACAATTAGGAAAGTTCATATGCACAGGAGGAATACTACGGGTATGTTGAATATGCTAACCTGAAAACGAAATAAAGGAGAGGGAACCATTTGAATGAAAACTGAAAATAATAAGAATTAAGTTGTATAAAACGTGACCGTACTGTCATTATACTATTTATAAGTTTTTTTTAAATAACTGTTTGGTTGCTAGCATCTTCAACAGCTGTATATACTGAAATACTGCTTAAAACAGCCCTGAACTTCCTACTTGTGCACTTTCTCTGTCTTAACATCGCGCAGCGAAGAGTCAAACAAGGAGTGCGGTGAACAGTAGTTTATATGCACCAACTCCAAGATAAGACATAACTTAATGTCTTAAAGGCTTCCAAACAGCGCTTCGTAAGGTTTCTGGCCACGTTGTGCTCCTGGGAAATAAGACTGTTGATAAGGCGGTAGAACGAGCTACCCTACCTGAAGGAATGGGGAAAGGAGATGCATGCCAGTTTGCCCTATGGCAGCTATTCTGCCTGGGTAGTTGAGCAAAGCTACTCTCACCGAAGCTGAGAGAGATGTCAATTTTTCTTGGAGATCGTCCTCTAGTAATTTTTAACTAAAGGCCTTACCCACTTGCTCAGTCTATAACTTGTACCGTTACACAGACCTACAAGTTAGGTACAATAAGAACGTAAAAGAGCATTGGTTAGAAGATTTTAGAGCAAGCTACAAAATGTCAGTTGGTAAAATTTTGTCGAGAATTTGGAAAGATATGTAACAGCATACAAAAGATATGATGGTTTTAACATTTTTAAACTATTAAAAGATTATTGTTGTGATCAAAAAGCTATAATAGAAATTTAAGAACAAACTTCGAAGGAATATTATCCTTGAGGGAAATGATACACGAACAGTAACGTTTCCAAAATGAGGGTATAATGTTCTTTCCTTGGAAGACGTATTATGTGCTTTAACAATTATGAAAAACGGGAAAGCTAGTAGAGTAGATAATACCCCACGGAACTTTGGAAATACGGTGATAAACAGCTTGAAGTACGATTAGAACACTATTTGGGAGAATCATGGAGAAATACCTAATGATTAAATAGCAGTTATGATGTCCCCTAATCACAAAGAAGAGAGAGAAGTAATTGTTCAAACTATACAGGAATTTCCTTATTGACAGTAGCATCTTGTATTATGCAACAATTAAAAATAATAAATTGAAGATAGAATCAGCACCAAATATCGAGGAAGAACAATGGGTGTGTATATTCCATATTTGATGTGAAACAACTACTAGGAAAAAAGGATAAACATTAACCAGCATCTTTATATGCTATTTATAGATTATGAGAAAGCAAATGACCAAGTAGATAGAGGAAATTTACAGAACATTTTAAAAAACAATAAAATTCTTATAAAACTTCATAAATGCAAACAAAATGTTTACACAACATTGTGATAAAAATTAGAATAGATGGTAATAAATATACAGAAAGGTTTAAAAAATGTTAACCTTAAGACAGGGTTGTGGATTATTCCTGCTACTTATTATAATATATTTAGGTCAAATTACGGAGCAATGGAAATTGTCAAAATCACCGGGATAATCTAAATATAGCTCTATTTGTAGATGATTAGGTTGTAATGTCTGAAAGTGAATATGATTTGATAAGGTTCGTTTTAAATTAAAAATATTTAAATAACTAATAGATAAAATTTTCAGAAGAGAAAAATAAATTAATGGTGGTATGTGACAAACGTATCGTAAGAGCAAAAACATGCATAAATAATATAGCAATAGAACAAGGTAAAGATGCGGTTATTTAGGAAGTCACATGTCATTATTTAATTATCAAATAGAAATTTGTTTGATGAAGTATAATATACAATACATTAAACGGAATCTTAGAATAGAACGAAATTTTGATAATCAAATGAATATAATTTAATTGGGAATGTAAAACATAATTTAAAAACTAGCTTTAGTGTATAGCAGGGAATGTTGGACACTACGAAGATATGCTAAAAATAGAATAAACGCTTCACATATGAGATTTATACGATCCTTATGAGGCGTCACACTAAGATTCTGTATCCGAAGTGAAGATCTTACTATTAGGAAACAATGGAATATAGAAGAAAGAATAATTTAAAAACACCAGCCTATCGTTTACTCCTTAAAATGTTATTGGTTTCACCTTTTTAGTATATATACGAGGATTATTCAATAAAGCATGATCATAATTTTTACAGGCATAATTTCTCGCGCTAAAATTTAGCTTTGTAATATTTTGTTTCATTAATGCGCAATGTAAGTACATGTGTTACCATTTTCATTGTTGTTACATGTTGCTGCGAAATTCTACTTTCGTCTCGACAAATGTGCAGCTAAGACCTATGTAATATTTTGAGGGTTTGTTCTTTCATATAGCACAGCTCGAAAATGGTTCAAAATGTTAAAAGGAGAGGCAATAAATTTCAATGGAAGCTAACGCTCCAGCTCTAAAGAAAGAAAACATCAACACTGCTGCTGCCATTGTTTAGAGAAAATCGTCGAATAACGTTAAGAACACTTTCACATATTCAGAAAATTTCACTGGATGCCATCCACACGTTGATAACTGAAAAGTTGAACATGTGACGTGTTTGTGCACAGTGGGTTCCAAATTGCCGATTCCCGAACGAAAGGATTTCGGGTGCAGGCTTGCATGCAGTTGAAAATGATGCTACAAGTAGATGCGGAGTTTCTTTCAAAGGTAATCACAGCTGATGTAACCTGGCTTCATCGTTTCAATCATGAGATCAAACAGCAAAGCCCAGTATGAAAAGTTTCATCACCAACAACAAAAGATGCATAGCTGAGAAAAATATGGTAATTTCGTTTTTCCATATTCAAGAAATGGTTTGCCAGCATGCCTTACCTTTACAAACAACTGTACTATACAACAGAGATGTCTTGAAAATACTGCAAAACCATATTGCATGCAAAAACTACAATCCCACGCAAACTAACTGGATGCTGCACAAATGATAATGCACGGCCATTATCGTAAATGTCGTTAATAAAAATCAAGTGTGTGAAATGTATCCCTCAACCTCCCTATAATCAAGATTTAGTTCCATGGGAGTTTTTCCTTTGCGCAAAATTGCAGAAACAATTCGGGGAGGCATTTTCCGCCATAAGAAGCAGTGCTGAAGGTTGTGGAGGTGGTTATAAAGGTCGTATCAAAATATGGATTTCATTATGTCTTTGAAGACTGTCAGGTGCATTGTATTCAACGGGGACTACTTTGAGAAAGATCATCAAAATTATGAATGAGTGAAAATACGAGTCAAAAACAGTTGATAATTTTTAATTGAGTGGACCTCGCATATTTATTTATCCCTTAAGGGTTAAATATTGTGGACCCATGAAACATATGACTAATATTTGTAACAAACATAATCTTTTAACTCATTCATCATAATCTACGGGAACACAGGGACGCACCAGTTACAGAAGGGGAAGTATAACCAAATCTGCAGTTCGGAAGAAGAATAAGATGAAGATGAGGAATAGATAGGCTGAACTCACTACTTTGTGAATACTAACAGGAAGTGTTTATGGTATGTATATTTGGTGTTCTAACACTTAAACCTTAATAAAATTGAAAGAACTATAAGGAATGATATAATTACAAAATGTGTCCAGAAAGTAAGTTTCTATTGCCAATTAAAAACTTATTTTATTTTTGCAATATTTTATTTCCATTGGAGTTTCATGTATTTAAGTTCGCTTCTAAGTTTCCCCCCTTATCAAGGAACTGTTCACAAATGGGAACCAGCTTTTGTAGAATATCTTCGCCTGTGATGAACTACACTTTTTCATAACCAGGCAATCGAACACAATTTTATGGAGAAGTTAAATTTTGTGAGAACTGCAACGAACTTGAAATTGTGAGTCATCGGTTCTTATGAACTTTGCCTTAAAGCCCATGCACTTAATCATCGTTGACCATAGGTATTTCACTTCGATGTCAGTCGTGCACATTTTTACATGCTTCATTAAACGTTCCTAATGCATTTCCTTAACACTTGAATCATTCATGGCAGTTTATTCTTACACCTCACAACATTGACAATGAATTGCTTTTGCATCCCTTGCATTCAAGATTCCATTTCAAGGCGAAGGGGTGCTCGGCTGTCTTTGAATATGTTAAATACAAAGAACGATGCATCGATACGACCTGATTATCTAATGTTACATCTGTGGCTTACCAAAAGATAGGAAACACAACACCCTTGAGCACTTCAGTAGTAATGGAAGTTACTTTACGGACACCTCATATCTATACAACATTTAGTCACAATACTTAAATCTCCAGGTAGACAATAATGCTAGAAGATTCACTTTAGGGGCGGGAGCTGTTGACATAGAAAGTATTTGTAATAATGGGGTACTTCCTTTAAAGCTCGGTTACCTGAATTCAGTAATATAGTGAGTGCAGTTTAAATGTCCCGATCCGATCGTCGGTTAGACCTTGGGTTGCCACCGGCACTTGCAGGCTCAAGCGTTTTACAATTTCAAAACTTTGGTACAAATTAATAAATAATAGAGTTTGGTACTCACCCTCCTTGCAGTAGGTACTAAAAATGTGGCCCATTTTTCTGGACACGCAATACATATCTTCTTTGGAAATGATCACAGTTTCCCATCTCTAATGGATCTAACTTTGTTTCGAATATTTGTTTTAAGTTCCTCGTGAGGATTAGTTGAATATGCTCAATTTTTCAATGTACCCTAAAGATAAAACTACCATAAGATACCATGAGATATGTGGAACAAGGAAGTCATAAACCAAGGCCAATAATTCTGGGACCGAATGTACGGCGCAATTTCGACATATATTGAGTAATGTTCTATTTTATGCCAAACAGAACGTTTTTCATCAAGTTTCTTTACTAACTTTAATGTTATTTTTCGTGTCGGAACCAGGTTGCCAGGAAAGTTACGCCTAAATGACTATCTCGTTCTACCACACGACTTTCTGTATTTGATGTATGACTTAATTTGTTGATTTATTTTATTTACGGACGCTCTCAGGTCATCAGCATACCATTTTATTCAGGGCGTGAAACGGCCGAAAATTTTGCTCAGAGACCTTTTCTTTCAGGCTTCAGGTTCTTTTTCGTGCCGTAAATGTACGACGCGGGACCCACGGCTTTACTTCCCTTCCGAAGAAAGTCATACTTAGGATTTTTACGCCCGAAAAAATCCACCGATCCTGGCCGGGTTTGAACCCGCGATCTTGGGTTTAGGAGGCAAGTATGGTTACCGCTACACTACCAGGACCGACGATGCTATGCCTTGAAGATGAATGTTCAACCTCTCAGTGAATATCTCACCATTGCGCAATATTATGGCACTATTTAATGAAATCTCTTTTTCGAGTGTGCAACTGCTCGATTCTGTCAAAATCCCACTAGCAACTGACTTAAAGAGAGAATGGCACCGGGCTTGCCGCACGGGGAATCTCAGTAATTGGAAGGACGCTTTTTTCTTTTGACTGATTTATTTATGAACACTCTTTAACATCTCAGGTCATCAGCGTCCCATTTAAATCAGGGCGTGCAACAGCCGACAAATTTAGCTCAAAGGCCTCTTAATTCAGGCTTGAGGTTCTTTATCGTGCCGCAGATCTACGACATGGGACCCACGGCATTACTTTCCTTCCGAAGGAAGCCATACTTAGGATTTTTACCCTCAAAAAATCCATCGATCCTTGCCGCGATCTTGGGTTTAGGAGGCAAGTATGGTTACCACTATATCACCAGGACCGACAATTGGAGGGAGTAGATCCGCTAGTCGGCAGGGATTTTTAAACTGCTCTTACTATACCTTTCCATTTTTACAGCTCATAAACACAAGTGATACATCGTTGTGCCTTCTGACATTGTTATATTGTTAAACTTGTTACATTTACATAATTGAAAAGTGATTCATACCACAGTACGATTAAAACAGGAAATAATTACATGGTCATACACTTTTTCAAATGATTTTCAAACCTCGTTGTTGCCTAGTGCAGTGCTACCACAAAGTTGGAATTATCAAATTGATGGGAATCCTCCTCAGATCCAACTTGAACGCTACTATGTAAATTGCGCACCAGCGTGACACCTGTTTTCTCGAATGTAGACCCTAAGCTAGTGATGCTTAAATCATATGTACGATGTTAAAATTATTTTGGCAGTATTTCTGAAAATATTATATTACTGAGCCGAACGAAGCATGAATTCACCACATACTCTAGTTGTAATCCTGCAGGTCAGGTGTTGTCATCAGATATGTAATGTTCTACTTTATGACTCATTAAAAATACAGGGTCCTCATTTTACCCCGCAGATTGATTTTGCCGGTGGAAGGTTACAAAGTAATGGCTTCGCCACCTGCCGAGGGAAATCATGTTCCGCGGTCGGAACTCATAGCACGCATTCTTTATTTTCTTCGTTATTTAATAGTAATAAATAGTACTTAACACTGTACTCACCAGTCATAGTGAATGGTGAAAGTGCATGCCCTGTGCTCTGGGGCATACCTGAATCCTTTAGAAACGCCACAATTCAGAATTTTAGCAACACCATGGCTTTTATTTCAGATACAGCAATAATTTTATATTGATGAAGATACAGCAGCTGAGTGGCTTTATACGCACTGCCAATCATGATAAACGCTTTCAGAGAAATGTTTCCAATCGAGAGCCTAGTTCACAAAATTTCGACTCTTTTAAAAGTCCAATTTGATTTATTTTTATTTATTATTTTTGTTATCTCATCTTATTGTCAATGAAAACGCATTGGATTCAAACTTTGCCCACCAAGAAAATGTACTCTCCAATGGAGATGTCACTCCTGCAAATTTAGCACGAAACTCTCTTCTAGAGTACGTGTGCGGTTTCATTTGCACTTAACAGCAATAAAAAAAAAAAAAAAAAAAACTTTGTTATAGCGTTTGTCCCACTCTCGGCATACTCTATAATATACAGTACAAAGTATAACTCTTACTTACTGCTGAAACAGTTGGCGTGATAAACGCATCTGAGCAAACTCAATTGCCTGCATTAGTAAAACTCTAAACTCCAGTCTTACGGGGAGTCGCGCGTCCACTGAAGGGCAACTGGTTTCCGATAGTGTATACAAAATCCTATTTTGTAGCAGAAATAGGACACGGTGTAACCGGAGTTCAAGTTTAAGCATCGAGAACTTGAGTTTACGATAATATTGGGTTATGAAGCGAGCTTTAGCTTTAGTTTTGAGTATAGTAAATGGCAAACCTTATGATCTCTAATTGCTTCAATATTCCCTTCATCATAGCCCTGTTTCAAGCAGGTATTGTGATGCCATCAGTTAGGTTATTTTGTACGTCAAGAATCTTTTACTTGGAATGATTGTATGTATGTGCTCAGCTTTTGCAAAAGTATGACTTTTGCACTGTAAGATAAAGGGCATGTATGGACATTGAATTCTGTTAAATGCTACAAATGAGTATCAAATAGCCTGCGAAGTGCATGTGAAGCAGTACACAAAACGCTTTTTTACTTTCATATGGACTTTGGTCTTTTAAACATTAAACTCTTTGGTTATGTTCATGTTTCTTTACGAAGACGAATAAGCGGTTAGGTTAGGTTTAGAAAACGAGCCTTAGTGCTTTGTTATAAAAACTGCAACACTACATGCAACTTATTATGATAGTGACGTCACAAGCACTGGCAGATTTGGCACCGTCTTTGTAAACCTAAAACTTCACTGTTTTCGATCTATCACCCTTCCTATTTCTTCCCCATAATCGCAAATTGATTGTTGTTAAGCCCAGGGTAGATTGCAGAACATATCAATTAATTCTATGTAATAAATGGAACAAAATATATAATGCCATGCTCACCATCTACGAATTGTTTGTCCAAAAATAGGTACCAATTTCTTTCTTTCTTTCTTTCTTTCTTTTTTTTTTTTTTTTTGAGGGGGAGGTAAATAACGTTGCGTATGCCATTACTTTTTACAAATCAAAGCCATGGGTGCGGAAGGTTATGTGAATATAATTGTATACACGAGTAAAATTAGTGACCCTTTTCTCTCTTTTACTTTACAAGAAAACTAGGTGAAATTTACAAAGCATGTAGCCAAAACTTTCATGATTAATTTCTCACTTTTCAACATACTCTCCGTTCTTTTCAACGGATGCATTCACCTTTTAACAAGTACATGTATGTCCGCGCGGTAAAAATCACTGTTCTGAACATGAGAGAATTCGTCAATTGTTACTCGGCGGTCAGCACGAATGATCTCATCAACATTTTTAATGTACGTGGTTACTACGAGTACAGTGGCCGGGCGGTGTCTCCTCTTTTCATAAGCCAATAGGGTTGGCCCTTCATCTTCAAGGAGAGTTTTTTCTTACGGAATCTAATACATGTTATCTTTGAGTTTACAAAATAGACGAGTTAGTTTTAATAGAAGGGTTAAGGAGGTAGGGTGTAGGATGGGGGACTTCCGTCTACTTCTGAAGAACAGGAACACTAGCTAATAATTAAGCCAAATTGCCGAATATTTCATGGTGAAACTATTTAACCGAAGTTGTAAGAAACTTAGATAAAATGTCCAGGCTCTTTCGTTCCTCTTATTATGCTATTTAATATATTTTTTTCGATATCAATTTCCCTTCCACGTTGTACAATGAGACAGTATTTATGAGCTGCCACTCCCATATTTCATTAGAGTAATTGTTGCAAGTAATTTTATGTAACTTCATTATAGTCATGAGTGTAATGTCATTTTATTTCCTGTACAAGTGTTGAATTATTGTGTGTAAAATGTTATTTTCTTGCCGGGGTGCAGAAAGCTACCCCAGTCATAAAATGTGACCAGGGACTTTCTATTGACTATTGTAACAATATTTGTAAAGATGATCCTAGCAAACCGATGTTTAAGGAGAATCCTTGAGTAAGATGTTTATTTTTATACTGTTAGGAAAATGTAAAGCAGGCTAGGCATAATAAAGCAATAAGCACATAGGGAGGAAAAGACAGACCGATAATCTGTTCGAGGGAAGAAGCTAGCAGCTTGAGTTGATAAATGCATGTAAAAGTCACGTAGGCCATGTTTATTTAGTGTTGTAATTTTGCGGCTCGAGTCTGTTTTGCAAGAGTATTCAGCAGGGCATTATCAGTGGAAGGGCTTTCTCAATTCAGTTCACTTAGTGGAAAGCTGTAGTCAGTTTTGGAAGAGTATTCAGTGTGGGGCATTATCAGTGTGGAAGATAGGCACCGTCAGTTCAGTTCCGCTCAATGGAAGAATATTAGGTGGAAGAGTTTTATTAGTTGCGTTCAGTTGCGTCTCAGGATTAGTTGATTTCAGAACCAGTCTTTACCAAATTAAGAAACGCCAAAGTGATCGTCATAGTCAGTGCGAAAGTGGCACATATTCTCCAGAAAATAATGGCAGTACATTTAATGTGGAGTAGTTTATGAACAATAAATTGTGTTTCATCTCCCATAACGAGAAATCTTATCAAGCTCCATGTGCTCCTTCCCCTATGGTCTTAGGATCATAAAAGAAACCAGCATCAGAGTCTCAACAGTCGTGGCAAACTATAAGTCAGCAGAAACCATCGTCGAAGAGGAAAAATTATCATTTCCCCCTGAAATTCCATATAACCTATCAAATTTTCTTTTTCCATAATTTCCCCCCACTCTAAATACTTAATTACCGCCTCCTTCCTTTTATATAACCGCTCCAACAATACATAGTGTTACTGTCGGTAATGACGTAGCAAATGAAAAAAAAAAACAGTTTTATTTTTGTTTATATGACGTAATAAAACAGTAGTGGGAAGTAGGTTCTGTTATCTAAGAAAATATAAGTAAGGAGATTTGCTTTATCTATAGCTGCTAAACAAGTGTTTCTGATAATACACGAAATCATAGCCAAATATCCTTTTTAAGCTGTTATACAATTTGTCCCATTTTGTGGGCGAGGGGGGTGACCGCATTTTATTTTAATCTTTATTTCCTCCAGTAAAATGTTTTTTTCATTTCAGCACAGACAGTAAGGATTGAACAATACTCCACATTTTCCCACAAAGCCCATAGCTTCTCTGTGACGTGGTTCTGTTATAAAGATGAATAACGTATTTCTGTCACATAGCTCTTCATGTCGAAGGGCATATTTTATGGCTGCGTAGAGGTTTCAGCCATATATTTCGCAGAAAAAATGCGGGCAGGGATAACAAATTAGGGAATGGTTTATACTTGTGAGCTGCCCCCGGCAGATCTTCTGCACCTTACAGCCATATGTTTAAACTGTTACCTAGCACGAATGACTTAACGTTTACTTTTTGGATTAAACAGTATCTGTCAATCAACAGACACACTGGGTCGAGGACATCAGTAACTTTCCCGTATAATATTCTCGAAGAAATCCGTACTACTTGAAAATCTTGAAATGTTCTGTAAAATTCTTGATCGTACTCCGTTGTACTTTAAACACATTGATTTTTTTGGCATTAGTTTTACATTTGCATCATGCTTATCCATTCATCAGCTGTGTATACGACATCCTATTTACGCTTACTTAACTTTATTTGAGCAAAGTTCCGAACACATGCTATATGCAAATGCTCTTTGGTAGGGTATCGTGACGAATGTAGTCAAAATCTACCATGATCATTTACATAAATGAATTACTTAACAACAGTGTTATTTCTGTTTAAACTCGTATTACCTGTCTGCTTTCCAAAACAACAGATCATGAACTTGTGCTTGTGAAACTCATAATAGTAGTCGGTACTGGAGGTGTAGCGCTAACCATACTTGCCTGCTAAATCCAAGATTGCGGGTTCAATCCCAATCGATGGATTTTTTGGGCGTAAAATCTTAAGCATGGCTTCCTCCGAAAGGAAAGTAAAGCCGTGAGTTCCATGTAGTAGATTTACGATACATAAAAGAACCCCAAGCCTTAAAGAAGCCTCTGAGCAAAATTTATCGGCCGTTTCAAGCCCTGAATTAAATGGGACGCTGATGACCTGAGATGTTAGAGTGTCCGTAAATAAAGAAAATCAACAGCAGTAACATGTAGAAAATGTTGGAAAACTGTGTTATTAATGTCAAAACATAGAGCTCATTTATACAATTATAAATGTACAAATATAGCTCACAAAAGTCGAAAAAATGGATTTGTACTGTTATTGCAATTCACATAGAGCTCAAATTAACAAAGCATATTGATAAACCGCATTTAGACATTCATCAACATTTATAACTGGAAAAGTAGTTTCCTAGGCCAAAAGTGGACATTTGAGTCTTCTCAGAATAGATTCAGATGGGAGAAATTCCCGCAGGACAGAATGCCTCAATGGATAGAGCAATAGAATTATGTACCAAAGATCCATGATTCCAGTTTCCGGTGTGATCTTGAATTTTCCTATCTTACTTCCCTTTGATAATCCTTACTCACAACATGTGCCGAATAGGAAAACAATATCCTAACATCAAATATTGTTAGTCACTTTTCTGTTAACGCGCCGAATGCAAAATATAGGCAAGGCATCTCTGGCTGAGTAAAACCATAACTCAGAATGCAAAATGTGCGTGATTTCGAACCCTTTCCTTGAACGTTGAATAATAGGATTAGGAATAATAGAAAATGATAGATGTGTAATGCATTGCCTCCACATGTCCTCATGGAGTGACGTTAAAGCAGATGACATAAAGTAATCAATTACTTAATTTTATACGTCAAGACTATTTGCTTTCCTTTTGGTTTTGACTTAGGTCTTATTTTTAGTGGAATTTTGGCAGAAAAGGGGATTTTTGCTTTGAGAATTATCTCACTAAAGAACATATTATTCTCATTTTCGGTTCAAGACACGTTAGAGTAAGAGGCGTTATGAGGAAAATGTACCTTATAAAAGAAATTGGTTTCAAAGCAGCAGATTGCGTTTAATTAACTTCTCAAATGTTTGTATTGCTGGCTTTGGTAATAGGATACTGTGGAATTCTGAACTTCTTTCCAGTGACTAATAAATGGTAGGTTTAGTTAGGTAGCTGGTGAGCCTTAGTGCTAGTAATAAGCATACTAACATTCAAGAACAGTGCGGTGTACAGCAGGAAAGAAAGATGGGAGTATGTAAGACAGGCATTAGAAAATGTGAAGAAATTCACATATTTAGGAATCAACTTAGCTATGAACGGGAACTGAGCAAAACATATAGCCATCACAAAACGCAAGCGTACATTAAAAAAAAAAAAATAAAAACATTAAAGCTTTTGGTAAAAATGGCAGAAACACCGCTGATAACAATGGAGACGGTATACAGGACGCTTGTTGGTCGACTATGATGTGCAGGGCCGAAATTTGAGGATGAGAAAACAGCGAGGAACTGAATCAGGTACGCACCAATTTCTTAAATGGATGTTATTAGGGTACAGCAAATGCGGGATTCGTAAATAGTTTGGTATCTTTAATGATATAGTAAATTTAGAAATAATAAGAACAATTTAATACAGGTTAACAACAATACTCATGGATCAAGCACTTCTTGGAGCAAATAAGGGAAGGGAGGGGTAAGTGTTGGGCATTATAAATAAGGAATGGCTTAAATCAAATTTAACTGGGGTATATTTGGTTAAGAGCACAGAACTATACGCACATTAGCTGGAAGATAGTTAACAGATTTGTTCGATATAGATAGAGAAAATGCTGAAGCACAATGTACAGAAAAATTCTCGCTGAACTTGCAGGCTCATATAGGTCAGTTAGGGAGAGGTAGGATTACTTATACGAGTGTCTGTGGGAGAGAAGAAAGAAAGAAAGAAAGAAAGAAGTGCTCAGTTTGAGCACTTGGAAATGAAATGAAATAATTCATTTGAAATGCTAATTGGAACTTATACAGTAAAGCTATTCATATAATTAAAATCATTGCATGATTGAGTAGAACTGCACATTCTTATTGGCTACAATTACTTGTTTTAATTTTAGTATATGTTTCATCCGCATCATCAGTTAACCGTCAACTGCTAGATATTTCGTTACGCTTTTGGGATGTGTATTCTGCTCTAGTGGAGATATGATGAACTTAAAGTATATGTTTTTATCCTCGAAAGTGTTGAAGTTGATTAATCTGTCTCTGTATTTATAAATGCACATTTTTACCATGTTGCTAACTCTGTATATTTCCTTTTACTGATTTTAATATTTTGCTTTGTTCAATATGTAGTGGTTTTCTGTCCAGAAATGAGATGCTACTGCTGATTTCTCCATTTGTTTGTATTTTATGTTCCTGAAGTGTTCTTTTAACTGTGTGCCTATGTTTCTCTTTGTTTTTCCAATATGGACTTTTTCGTATTCTGTACAACTTATTTAGTAAATATATGTTTTTTTTTCCTCCGGTGGAACACTGTCATTAATATTGCGAATCAGGAGATTTTTAACATTAAATATGTTTAAAATTTCAAAAGATTTTAAAAGATTTTAATATCAGATTGACAAATATAAACATTAAATGTTAAACATCTCCTGAATGACAATATTTATGACAGTATTCCATCTGAGAAAAATCAGGTATTTATCAAATAAGCAGTGCAGAATATAAAAACAAAGAGAAAAACCATAGTTTCATCTCCTGTAACAATGGTGTTTGCAGAACTTCTCTCTCGTTGCCACGGCAGATCTTCAAAAATGCAGCAGATGATTGTTGCTGCGTTTGGACTGAGGAAAGAGTCTAGGCACCCATCTTGCACTAACTTTATTCATGCTTAAAGTTCATGAATAATTTGAAAGACTGATGTTTTAGAAAGGCCCAACCTTGCTACTATTTCTATAAATTTGAGCCGCCGGTCTTCCATAATTTCTGCTTCCACAAGAGCGATGTTTTCAGGAATGAACACCTCCAAGGGTCGAACTGCACGTTCTTCGTCTCCAATGCTTTCTCGACCTATTCGAAAAAGTTTGGCCCATTCTTTTACGGCAGAATATGAGGGGGAAGCTTCCCCATATACACCGTCCAATCGCTGTTTAATTTCATTTGAAG
Source organism: Metallyticus violacea (assembly GCA_030762175.1). Lineage (NCBI taxonomy): Eukaryota > Metazoa > Arthropoda > Insecta > Mantodea > Metallyticidae > Metallyticus > Metallyticus violacea. Next base: position 294,161,158 of record CM060846.1, read on the forward strand.
TAAGTCCTTTTTTGAAGAACTTAATAACAGCTTGAAACTCCATTTTGAACATGGCACAATCTTCTACACATAGCCTTCTTAATGCAACTATATTTGAACAACTGAACGTAGAACTACAGCTGCAATTATTTACTTAACAGATAAGGGTTTTGTGAAGGCATTCTTTGTCCAAAAGAGAATCAATGGAGTGGCGTAAACCTGGCGAAACACTGCCTGACAACCAAAAAGATCAAGGCCACAATCTACTGGGACTATGAAGGAATACTCTTCATTGACTTCAAGGAGGGGAACACTACAGTGAATGGGGAGTACTATGCTGACCTACTGCGCAGACTACGTACTTCCATAAAAGATAAAGGACGATTGATTTTTTTGATTGATGTATTTATGGACGCCCTTTAACATCTCAGGTCATCAGCGGCCCATTCAACTCAGGGCGTAAAAGGGCCGGCAAATTTTGCCCAGAGGCCTCTCTTTCAGGCTTGAGGTTCCTTTTTCGTGCCGTAAATGTACGCCACGGGACCCACGGCTTTACTTCCCTTCCGAAGGAAGCCATACTTACGATTTTTACGCCCGAAAATAATCCATCGGTCCTTGCCGGGTTCGAACCCGCGATCTTGGATATAAAGGACGAGGAAAGCTGAGTGGTGGTGTGCCATCTTCACGGCAACGCGCCTGTGCACACATTCCTTGTTGGAGAAGAAACTATGAAGAAATGTGCCTTCAAGGCGATCGACCATCCACTCAGATCTAGCTCCTAGTGACTATTTCATCTTCTCAAAACTCAAGAAGGACCTTCGAGGAAGGACATTTAAGTGCGACGAAGAAGTGATGGATGCTGTTTATTCCCATTTTGCAGGCAAGAACTCTGGCTATTTTTGGGGAAGGGGGGTTGAAATGTTAATTCAAAGATGTGAGAAGTGTATTGCAATAAATGGTAACTATATTGAAAAGTGAAATATAATTTTTGTCTTTATCATACCTAGAAAATGGTTAGTTCGGAAACTTATGGACCTACCCTCGTGCATGCACTAAAGATATGAGGGTAATCACAGCAAATATTATCGTTCTTGAGTACACTATCTTTGTTTGTTAAATGGACAGTATTGGCATATAAGACCATAAGGTTCACGCTACAGTTATAACATTATTATGTACTTGTAAAGCTGCCACAACAAAAGCGTGTTACTACTACTATTTACTATTACCACCACCACCACCACCACCACCACCACTACTATTATTATTACTACTACTACTACTACTACTACTACTACTACTACTACTACTACCACTACTACCACCACCACCACCACCACTACTACTACTACTACTACTACTACTACTACTACTACTACTACTACTACTACTACTACTACTACTACTACTACTACTACTACTACCACCAGCACCATGACGTTCCCTGTAATAGTCATAACAAGGGGCAGTGCATTCGGCTCGTTATCAGAAATACACCTGTTGTTGAAATCAATATTTACTTCCATGTTTTTATAAATAAAGCACACACGTTTGAATCCTCATGTAAGGAATCACTATTTTATTTATTTCATGGAAACAAGCAAAAGAAAGTGATTAATGATTTTAATTTTTCCCGATCTCTAAAAATCAATTCCAAGATTCCTGCAGGAGACACATTTCTTTATGATTAACACATGCCCCACACTGCAATGATAATCAAGGACTGTCTTCAAATTCAAGAGGGAAATGCTATATAGTATTTTGCATAAAGTGGAGATTTGTTCTCCTGTATTTTTCATCTTTCTAGGGTGTAGAAGAAGTACTTGTGGAATCGCAGAGATCACTCTGTTGAAGAAGTGCGGATATCTATTGCCTTCAATATGCAGTATCACAGTAGAATAAAATGCCTTGTGACTACAGAAATTATTTGCTTTAACGTATCTTGATGGTAAGCCCATATTTTGTTATTCCTTTTAAATTCTCCTTATTTGATAAATAATAGAGACACACAAACATTTCAAGCTCATTTAATGAAATAAAACAGTGTAAATTAAATCCCAACACTACCATTTCCTGTGGATCAACACTTATCCAATCGGCTATCTGCGCAAAGGACGATCCCTCATCTGTTTTTATCTTGGGTTTCGTGAACGGAGTTCGCTATCTCACCAGGTAGTTTCCCAGCTATCCTCAATAAAGTCGGTCCTGGTGGTATAGTGGTAACCATACTTGTCTCATAGACTCAAGATCGTGGGTTCAATCCCAGCCAGAATCAATAGATTTTTCGGGAGCAAAAATCCTATGAATGGCTCTCTTCGAAATGAAGAAAACCCGTCGTAGATTTCTGGTCTGAAAGAAGAGGCCTCTGAGAGAATGTATTGGTCGTTTCACGCTCTGGATTGAATGGGACCTGAGATGTTAAAGTAAGTTCATAAATAAACCAAACAAATAAATAAAGCTATTTTCCAAGAATCTGTAAGGGCCGAATGTGATTTACCATCCCATTCAAAGTCGGTCCTGGTGGCGTAGTGGTTACCATACTTGCCTCCTAAACCCAAGATCACAGGTTCGAACCCTGCCAGGACCGATGGATTTTTTCGGGCGTAAAAATCCTAAGTATGGCTTCCTTCGGAAGGGAAGTAAAGCCGTGGGTCCCGTGTCGTACATTTGCGGCACGAAAAAGAACCTCAAGCCTGAAAGAGAGGCCTCTGAGCAAAATTTGTCGGCCCTTTCACGCCCTGAGTTGAATGGGACGCTGATGACCTGAGCTGTTAAAGAGCGTCCATAAATAAATCAATAAAAAAAATCAATCCCATTCAAAACGTTTCTCATCAATTGATAGCGAGTTTTAGTTATAAACCTTGTCTATTCACGCCGTGCACTACATCTCGGCTATTATAATTGTTAGCAGCCGGCAGCGACCCTACCTCAACTACGCTTAGTGTATACAATTTTACGTTATAGAAGTTGCTGGAATTATCGTCCTCTATTGGATAAAAATATTCTAATTCACATGAACAGTTTTTGCTTTATATTACAAATAGTCTTCTTGTGCTAATTTTAGTAGTGTTTTTGTTTGGCAAACTTTCAAGATTAAAGCCGATTTATTTTATCTTTTCCTCTGTTAAAAATGTGCATTTATGTCGTGTTTGTTTTGCGGTCAACTAGTATATTCAAATTTGTGCATAATATCGTGAATTGCAGTTCTATGACGAGGCAGCTAATTAGGAAATTTATGAATAGATTTCCCACGCACACGATGAGGTAATTCATATTTAAAATAAACATTTACACATTGAAATGCCTTTCCCTATAGTCAAATGTCTAAGCATCTTCGCGAATGAATGTATCTTGCGTGAGACTGGTAGGGAACAGGCACAGGTGCCGCTGTCTGCGGTACACGATTAAAACACCGAGATGTAAAACATTGCGTGAAAGGACAGTTTTATAATTAAAATACTGCATAAAATAAATCGAATATGAATGAAATTAACAGGAATTTTACAAATTTTTAAACATACACCTGGTAAAATTCAACCAGCTCTGTTTTAAATAATAAATTTTTTATTTTCTCTAATTTTGAATCTCATTAATGAGGCATGTATGAGGGAACAAAGTAGTTATGGAATTTTAAGGTAACAAACAGAAAACAAATGGAAGAAAAAGTGCGATCATTTCCTTACTGAAGATAAAGGATCATGGTTAAACTTACAAAGTGACAGCAGCATTGTCGTTAGTTGAGGGAGTTTGAACAATTTGTTTGAAATGCTACATGCTGTTAGCACGAATAAATCTCGAAAGTGGCGAGAGAAACGACATACCTAGGCCAATATTTGGTAGGTTCAGTTAAAATGAATTCATTTAGTGGGTATCGAAGTTTTTTGTGCAATGTGAGAAGAAGAAAGAGAGGAAAATGTTTGCTTCATTCCCGGCTGTAGGTCCGGTTATAATATTTTTGAAAATGAAAATTTTTTAAACCACCTGAAGACAAATTAGAGTTATAAAAATGTCTGAAGCTAATCATTTGAAAGACAAAGAGCTTTTATTCAATTTAATATGCATTGATTAGCGTTTATGGTGGTCTCATTTTTAAAACAAACTCATTTATAGTGCAACCCGAATAGGTTGAAGTTCCAAAGTAACGATGGAAAGTAAAAGTAGTGCTGTTGGGAGAAGCAAAGAGTAAAATAAAACAGAACATGAAAATTTCCCAGAATGCAAACGACTGAGTAAACAGTTCACTTTACGCTAACAGCAGCAATCTTTCTACAGATTGTGCGGTGTGCTACTTTGGAAGTCACATGCCCAGTGACGAAGTATCTATAATACATGCGCCAGCCTTCAAAGAAATTCCTGCTGCAACCCTGAACTATTTTAGAGACTCACTTTAGCTAGCTCATTCCCATAACAGTTGTGGACCTTCTTATGCTGAGTTTTGCTGCGAGCTGGTTGCGAGTCACGTAGTGGCAATGGCAGGGGTAGGTCGTAGGATACTGAGGATTGTTATTGTGTTCTTGTTTCCACGGGACGTAGTGAATAAAGTAGCTAAAACGCTTTATCGTGCTTGGTGAACTATTTCTGGCACATGCGCACTTCTTTACCAGCGGTTTTGAGGCTCAACGATTAGCCTAGCGCAAAATCTCAAAACTGTTATGGAATTGCGCTAACCGTAGCAATGTAGAACAAGAAAGTGTTCTCCTCACGAATCCCTCAAGAGGCAATAAATATATTTGTTCAAGTGGAAAAAAGTAATTTCACAAAAATCTTTTAGTGAGCATAGTTTATGGGGAGACATTTAATGGCTGTCTAGATAGTATGTGTTATTGTTATTGAAATTGATAAAATTACCTGTTGTGAAAACCCATTTTATTTTCTATAAATAGTGATTAATGCCCGCTATCACTACCGAGACATTAGAGGCGATGGCCTCTCGCTCACGAGTCCACGCTTTAACGGCCTCGGCTACCCGTGTTGGTGAAAGTCAAGTTATGGACACTATTACAAAACTAGTTTTGCGTTACATCAAGTGCAGACTTATTTATTTTGTAACAAGACAAATTAGAAAGGAACTGAAATCTTCGAAGTACACATAATCTCCCTGGAAGCTAAGTGTCCGGCAAGGGGATTTCGGCATAAACACAAATATATATATATAACCAAATTACTTTGCCGCTGGAATGGTTAACATTTAAAAAGAAATAAATAGATCGCAAGATTTATAACTCGACTGATCCTTCGATTTGTTCTGTCATTGCATTCTTTCTAGGCTTTACACGGGCTCTGAATTTGTGTCCAGTTCGTGGGTTTCCTTTGAAACATTACCACATCGCAACAAGCTTGGTCGTATTCGAAGTCACAAAGAAATTCGCTAAAAGGGCTTTTCTACAGCTCACAGCTCTTGCTGTTTACTTCCCTCATTTCTTCTACTCATTGTAGGTTTTACACAGATTCTGTTAGATCCGCATATAGTTTTTGTTAACTTGTATATAGGTATGTAAAAATGATAATCGTTCTTTAAAGAATATTTTTGGTGAAAATCAACTATTTTGAAGGGCATAAATGCTTGTTTTCTCATGCCATTACTTGAGCTGGCATTCTATTCTTGTAAAAATAGTGCCATCATGCGGAGAAATTATTCAACTAGGCTAGTGCTTGCAATTTTCCTTCTGTTTCAAATGCTAACCAGTTTATTCAATAATGAAAATATAACTAAAAATTAAACAAAATTGACAGGCATAAAAATAAAATGGAAACAGTTAAATGGAATAAAATTGTTAAACATTAACACGTTAATATTTAAAAAATGAATCCTACACAGTTCGTTTCTTGCAATTACACCCACTGCTGAGTTGATATTATTTAAAAGATAGCCGGACACAAATTATACTACCTCCTCGACCGCGAGTTCTTTTGGTCCACCTTGTAAATAAATTGTTTTTATTTACTATAAAATGTAACTTGGGTGTATTTTTTGGGACTGTAATTGCTGTCGTGTGCGTTTAAATGTATTTGTGCTTCTGCGGTGAATGTTTTCAACCGCACGCTTTATTATCAAATTATACGTAAAAAATTCCACTTTGATGCCAAAATCCATACTGCTTGAGGCACCGGACAGAGCATCCAACAGTGTGAATACTACTTACTAATCTGTTGTTACTGTTAGACGCTCTTTGAAATGTCAAGAGTTTAAGTTCCAACGTATGTCTTTCTTTTGTTTTTCTTTTACTAATCGATAACGTACAACACCTGCGACGTGTGCAAACTGACCAACATAGCAGCAGAGAATGTTGCCAGTTAAACTGCCGATATGAGTTTGAAAAGTCCACTGAAGAGCTGAAGAGGAATCTGCCTCTTTCCATTCAAAGAAATCTACTTATATTCTTAGTGAATTAAGCTTTCTGAATTATGTTTTCTTCGTTCTCAATATACTATTGACAGATGCCTTGAGAGGCGCGTCATTATATCATTGATCATGTGATTGCAGAGCACTTTGGGTATTATAGTAATAATTCTATTATTCTTTAATTTTACACCAACTTTATTCATTTGAACCTAAATTCTGAACTATTAAAATAGAACGGGGAAAACACTAAAATATACCAATATAAGATGACTTATGGGCAATAACAATAAAGGTTTTGCTGTAGGGGCAAACATTGCTGAAGAAATATGAGCATAGCCTGTAGAAATATGCAGATGAACTGGAAGGGACATTTCTACGTATTTTTAAACCGGGCATAAACACTCTTTAAAAACGCATCTTCTTCTGTAACTTTAAAATAACAGCTAGAGAGTAAATAAGATCAGCTTTCACGCTAAAGACGCTTAAGTACGATTCTTAACAATAAGCTGTTTGTGTTTCGGTAGTTAGTGGAGTTGACAGAATTCTCTTAAGGGGAGATTCCAGGTTTGTATTTGGAATAATTAAGGAATAAAATGTTTAAGAAAAAACTTTTACGCCTATGTCTTTACAGAAGAGGACACTGGCCTTCAAACAGGTGGTGGTTTTGGCCTTTTGAACCTCAAGCTATCAGAACCGTTGAAACACACACAGCCTAACCTCTTAATTTGTTGCTACTGCCCGATACTGAAATCCTTCCATTTAATGCTAATATAAATATCTACATTCGTAAAACGCATATGTAGTCTTTTGTATAGTAATAAAATAATTAATAAATAATATATACTCAATAAAAGTCCATTTGTAATATTTGTCTTTCAATAATAGTCACCATAAAATTTGCCTAAAGTTTAAATTGTGAATTGAAACAAAACCCAAATGGCTGACACTTAGGTTACAAAACCTGCTAATCCAAACAGTTAAGTCGGAAAACGGGCTATCCACAAAATAAACAATATTATAATAAACTTGCAAAATTATATATTTTTCACATTTCAATTATCGTTTATTAATTTTTTTAAACAAACACTCATCCTTCTATCATATTTCTTCAAGTGATTATATATTCCTCCTATTTTTTCTTAATTAGTTGTTTGTCACATGGACTTTACACTTATATACAATTCAACGAATTTATTTTTATGGGATTTTATTGGTGGAACATCCAAATAGTAGTGACTATTTCCCTCATGTGACGTAATCTTAAAATCGACCAATGAAACGAAACAAAATTTTGAATTTTGACCAATCACAACCGGATTACGGAGTGAAATTATCGGAAAAAATGATCAAATCCGTTTTATCACGTGACGTGCATTTGTAATGTGGTCAGTGTAATCAAATCTTTACTCCACTATATAATTCCTGAGCACGCATCAATGACCACTCTTTGCTAGTAGGTGATGGGAAGCTATTGATAGTAACAAAAGTATGGACAATGGACAATCATAACGCAAAATGGAGGTTCTTCAAAGAGATGTTCATAAGTATAGCATTTTATAAAAATATTAATATTCTGTGCACGAATTTAATATATATATATATATATATATATATATATATATATATATATATATATATATACCTTTTATTACTCTTATTCAATTTATGAAATAACCCTAAACCCGTACTTTGCTCTTCTTTATTGGCATTACTGACAATCGGCATTCTTCTGTCACAAGATGGTTCCAAAAGGTTCAGTACAAATATACAATTAATACAATTTTATAAGTCAAGTTTAGAGGAATTATATTTAAATTATTATTTTATTCGTGAAATAGATCTAATAAATATCACTTGAGGGTCTGAGCTCACTATGTTCGAGAATTCATCGGCAATCTTAGACCCTCTCGTTTACTTGTAATAATTTTTGTCTGAGATACACTTGTTTTTTACTTATTTCCGTGGGGAAGCTAGTAAAACAAATTAATTTATGCTCCTGTTGAATATCTATGTTAAATAGAACATGTACTCTTTGATTGAAAGTGTGCTATCGGTTATTTTATTAACTGTTTCCGTTTTAATGTTTGACATTGATTTTTTTCGAGTTTATGCCCTTCAAAATGGTTAATTTTCAGCAAGAATATTCTTTAAAGAATGATTATCATGTTTACATGCATACAAGTTAACGATAACTATATGTGGATCTAACAGAATCTGTGTGAAACCTATGCACAATGAGTAGAAGAAATGAGGGAAGTAAACAGCAAGAGCTGTGAGCTATAGAAAAGCCCTTTCAGCAAATTTCTTTGCGACTTCTAATACGACCAAGCTTGTTGCGATGTGGTAATGTTTCAAAGGAAACCCACGAACTGGACACAAATTCAGAGTCCATGTAAAGCTCACAGGTATAGAGGTGGAAATTTTTGTCGGGTGATTTAATCGCTTCATAGAACGCAGACTTCACTCAACGACTCTCACTTTCCCATTTACCTGAAGGAAAGGACACCTCCTATTTACGTTGTTTTCTTTTAACATGTGATTATGTTTTGTTTTAAGTTAAATAATAACATTCTTTTATAATTTAAAATGTATTTTATATGTGTATTGCAAATGCAAACAATCTCGCTGAAATTTTCATGTTTTCAATTGGTTTAATCAAGTTCTGCTAATTGGGAAAACATTTCTCATAATTCGTTATGTAACTTTGGTATCAAACTTTAATAATAAATTAACAAATGTATGCATTCCAAAGGAAACAGACGATTCAAATACACTTTTTGAGCTAAAGGACTTTGGTAGTGTCAATTTGATTGCCATGGGAAGATAGCTTCCGAATTTCACAATAATTCTTTTATCAGCATTTATAGCAAACAGCTCAGATTTTATAAACAGCGAATGCATTACATCCAGAAATCTCCCTGCTCTTATAGCTTTAAACTAGAGACAATACTATTTTCTCCATACTCAATACCTATACATGTTTTAGTCTCGATAACCGACACTTCTATACTTTTCTATTTGTATAAAATGCTGTATAAAATTCACCGTTTATTATTATAGAGCATTCTTCTTTCTTAACAAGGTCTGGGTACTGGTTTGCTCATTTCAAAGCAACGTTTTAGAAGTGTTGGACTAACTTCTCTTTCTAGGTTGCCCTGTGATTTATATTTTAAATTATTAATATAACAAACAATTAAACCTATCTTATTTACTCAACGAGTTTACTTACTAATATAAGACATTTAACACATTTGCAATCATTTCTAGTGTTGTGAAGTACTCTTTATAAATGCTGCAAATAGCACTGATACGACTCAAAGAATCCAACTTAAAATAGTTACAAACATTACTTACATTATCCGAATAAAGATAGAGCACGAAACGCACTGTTTTCACTTACATGGGGGCCAAGGTCGTTAAGACACGGACTCGTGAGCGGGAGGTTTGAAGTTCGACTCCTGCCAGGACCGTCCTCCCTGGCTGAGGTTTTTTCCAAGTTTTCATTAGTCCTCATAAGTGTCAAATTCCGGGAAGTCCCATAGACTTTGTTCTAGAACGCCTTATAAGAGCCATTTCTCAATTTATAATTTCATCCTAGTTTCCACCACCTGTGAAGTCTGAGTAGTAAAAACGGGCGTTAATCACTATTCAAAAACGGTCTTCTATCACTTCAGGATAATAACTTTCTTGAAAATAACAACTAGGTAGTAAATAAGATCAACTTTCACGCTAGAGACGCTGAAGTAAGATATTCTTACAATAAGCTATTCATGATTAGGCAGTTCAGTGCCGTGGTCAGAATTTTCTTAAGGGGAATTTTCCTTTTTGTATTTGAAATAATAAGGTATAAAAAGTATTTGCATACCTTTTAGCAAAAAAACTGTACTAAATTTATTAATTTAATTAAATGGAAGCACAGATCCGAGGACTATCGTTTATGATTTTAGAATATTAAAATTAAAAAATTCGAGTTTTGAAAATAAGATAAAACATTTAGCATTTTATAGCATTTAGCGATTTTTAGCGTTTTTGGCGAAACTTGTCTCGTTTGAAAGGATAATAATTTGGCGGAAAATTAACTTTGCACGTTTTTGATTTCTTATTTTAAGTTTTTTTTTGTTTCAAGAAAATAAATAAATATAATCACGAGTCCATATAGGACATAGTCGTAGATTATCAGTTCAATCAGGCAATGAAATCATAATCACTTTCAAAGCATTCACATCACAGGCATGCTTCTTTTGAATGATGTTTAACGCCCGTTTTTACTGCTGAGGCACCACAGGCGGTGAACTCTAGTGATAAATGAAATGATATATTGGAAAAGGATTCTTTTTAAGGAAGGAAACTTTCCAGGCCTAAGTTTAGGTACCTGCCCGGCAATTGCCAATTATGAAGACTAAGGAAAACCTGGAAAAAACCTCAGTCAGGCAGGACGGTCCTGGCGGGATTCGAACCCCAGATTTCCCGCTCACGAACTTGCACTTTAACGACCTCGGCCACCCGTGGCGGTACATGCATGATGTCTAAATATATATATTTAGATGAATATCCCCTCTTTCAATTAACCTGATTTTACTAGAAGTTTAACATAGAATACAGTACATATTGCACTGCTTTAATCTGTTTCGTATGTTTGTGGCAATTAAATTGTACTTGCTAAAAAATCGTTCTTCGTCAACGCTATTTGTGGGCGGCCAGATGAACTGAATGGCTGGTTCAGCGAAGTGTGGAAATTTCAGTTTCATTTGAAGGCAGTCTACTTTTGAATTATTTTTATATTCAATAGCTGCTCTTAATTTGTGAAAATATTCAAGAGCACATAAAATTATATCTGCATGTAGCTTATTAAAATAAGACATCTTTGATTGTAAGTTAGCACTTTCTGCGGATTTACGTCACAAATCTAACCACTCACCCCTGAATTGAAGAGCTTATTGAGAGCTTGGAATGGTGGCATATTATTGGCTTCGTTTTGTACTATATATTTAGATACATTTGTTTTACACATTTTAATACATATAATAAACATTTCTGTAATTGTTTTCTTGGATTTTTCATTTTTTAATTGTGTTTAACCCCGTTTTTACTACTGGGACACCACAGGCGGTGGGTAATGATGACACATGAGATGAATTCATAAATTAGGAAAGGATTTTTTTTAATAAAGGAACCGCTCTAGGCCTAAGTTTAGGGTACATCCACGGCATTTACCATTTATGAAGACTGGAGAAAACCTGGCAAAAACCTCAGTAAGGAAGGAAGTTCCTGGTTGGAATCGAAACCCAGAACTCCCGCGCCTTACGGCCTCGGCCACCCATGGTAGTCAATTTTTTATTTGGAGATGCCCTTTAAGATTTCGTATTTGTTAGATGGCAATCACCTAGTAGCATATCTCCCTAACCATAAATTTAATTAATTATATTCATCCTACAATTTGTGGGCAAAGGGGTAATCACATCCCTTAAGTTGTGTTATTAACACACTCATTTTCTCAGACACTTTACGGAGAAATTTACATTGAAATAAAATTGAAATAATTTCATCTTTCGAAATATCGACAATGCTGGAAGAACATGTGATAAGGGTCCTTAAGTGATAAGGGTTCTTTCAAAGTCAAGAAGAACTTGTCTAAATTCAAGTATTAACATTGAAGACATTTTTCTGTCCGATATACAATATACCTATATCATAGGCATAATGAAGACGATGAAGGCATTTTTAGGGAAAAAGTCCAATATATAACCAAATTAATTTAAAGTTCTTTCGATGTGGACTTGATGTCGACTTCTGGGGACAACATTTATGTCTAAATACTTTCCTTCTTATGAGATTTATTACAAAGATTGTGCATTACTGAAGACTTACAATTCAACATAATTTTATCAAATCATACACCCGGCCAGGACCGATGGATTTTTTCGGGGCGTAAAAATCCTAAGTATGGCTTCCTTCGGAAGGGAAGTAAAGCCGTGGGTCCCGTGTCGTACATTTACCGCACGAAAAAGAACCTCAAGCCTGAAAGAAGAGGCCTCTGAGCAAAATTTGTCGGCCGTTTCACGCCCTGAGTTGAATGGGACGCTGATGACCTGAGATGTTAAAGAGCGTCCATAAATAAATCATTCAAAAAAAAAAAATCAAATCATACTCGTATTTGGACTCAAAGAGTCAATTGTATGAAATGCATATATATCACTGGCTGTGAAAACATGAATTCCAGCGTGCTATAACTGGGCTAGGAAGCAGAAAAAGAGCTAGATCTGGTCACTTTTCCATCAGATTATTTAAATACGTACTTTTCATTTTCTGGAGTGTAAAAATACGAGCTTAAGCTTGGACACAAAGGTGTTCAATTCTGACATCTCTTTCAAAATGACACCTATCAAGTTTTCTTTGTGCGCAAAACATTGAAAATGTAATAAACGATCTCCAATAATTGTCTTAAAGCCCGAAAACATGTTGTCATATATGTAGCTAGATTTAAAACCAAACTCAGTACGTTATCGAACTCAATGTTGTAAACTTTCAAGGCACTGATAATGGTTCTGCAACAAGTTGTACCATTTGCAGCATCAAGAAAACAGACCTGTGCCAAATGGACATTCTGGTTTTTACCTGGTAGCATCGTTCTGAAGAGCACATTGAACACACATCTGCCACCCTTATCTGAAGTTCCACCTGCGATGACGACGATCGGTTTATCTTACAAAGTAATTTTAACGTCGTTATGTATCGCCATTCCATATCGAGGCACATACTTACTGCTCAATCTTGATCATGTAAGTAGATCATCCAAGCCTGGCTCATACCTTTAAATATAGAAATAATCGAATTAGTTTTATTTAGAAGTATAGTAATACACACTTTTTGTAGGACTAATATTTACAAAAGAGTAAAATATATAAAATCCTATGCCTAAATATTGAATAAAGTAGTACATTTTAATACATTAAAATATTTTTAAAATCTGACATTTAGATTTTAATGTAGTACTTACTTTTTCAAATATTCTCGCATGGCAGGATAATCGAGTTTATTTATTGGAATTTTGGCTCGTAATCACATCTTCACTGCGCCTTCAACGACCTCTTTTTTTCTTCACGAGCACTCATTGATCTGCTTTCGAGTTCTGAAATTATTTCCTGTCGTTTAACGCCACGTTGTTCCTCGGTTGTTTTTGAAGGGAAATTATCCTTTGCGGTAAGTGTTAATTTGATTTTAAGTATTTTTTCAATACATCTCTTTTCTCCTTCGACAGCCTCTCTCTTTACCGCCACGGGTGGCCAAGGTCGTTAAGGCGCGGACACGTGAGCAGAAGGTATTGTGTTCGAATCCCGCCAGGACCGTCCTTTCTGACTGAGGATTTTTCTAGGTTTTCCTCAGTCCTCATAACTGGCAAATGCCGGGGAGGTATCCTAAACTTAGACCTGGAACGTTTCCTTCCTTTAAAAATCCTTTCCCATCATATCATTCAATCTCATGTATCATCAGTGTCCACCGCCTGTGATGCCTCAGTAGTAAAAACGGGGAGTTAAACACCATTCAAAATAAATAAATAAATAAAAAAATAAAAAATAAAAAATAAACACACACACACACACACAAAGACCTCTTAATGGACAATTTGCACATTAAAATATTTTAATCTATTATATAAAGCTGCTCAGTTTCATAGCTTTCCGCTCGTTGTTTAATAGTGATTTGGTTTTGGGCCATCTTCATGCAGTGGTTTGTAGCCGGAATTAAAGGCCGTCTTTGATTAAACTAACATTGTTATAATTAAAGCTAGTAATAATTAACATAAATATGATCTGATACATGTATGTAGTTTGTAGTCATTAGACAGCACCTGTGCTAAACAGTAATAAAGGTCCATTGTGTATTTATGTGAATGGAAAACGGTTCGGGTCGTTAAGCTTGGAAATGATGAAAGTTTTGACCTTGGGGAAAAGGGTTATGTCCTGAAAAGAGGCAATTCTCTTTTCAGAGGGTTTAAAGAAAACCATTTACCGAGACGCAGACAAAAGCAGAGAAACATATTCTTTCAATAACTAAGGGTAAAGGCACTAATGACTTTACGGGTGGATTTCTCTCGAAGAAGGAACAAATGTCAATCTCAGATGACAGCTCAAGTTTATAACCCCTCATGACAACATTCAAACGTCGACAGATTTTGACATGGCTTTGCAAAACAAATAGATGTTCCTTATTTATGGCCGAGGTTTCATTGTGAGCAAATTTGAAAGGACATAAAAGTGAAAGGATATGTCACATTATAAAAATTTCCCAACATTTAGGGCAGGAATCTCCGTTCTTAGAAATATTATAACGTGAGAGGTATTTCCAGAAATTGGTCCCACACAACCAATAGAAATCTTACAAAATTGGACGAATCGGAGCGAGCCTGCATAATTATAGATATTAAGGAAGGACCAATAACGCAGATAGAATCAAACTGAGCTCCATAAATTTCGCGGATTTAATTTTCACGATGGGAGGTTCCTAATAAACAATAAACTTTACATCTGATATATAATGTAAGGGACACAGAACAGGAGAGACTTGGAGAGAGAGAGCAGCAGGACTTCGATAGCAGTGAGACTTGGAGAGAGAGAGAGCAGCTGGACTTTGACAGCAGTGAAAAGCTAGCGGTCCGGGATTCGAGGCTAAGAGCTAAAGGTTGGATATTCGGAGAACGGAACTGTAAGAGTCAATTTAAATAAGCGGGCAAAAGAATAGACAATCAAAATCAAAGTGAGCGAAGTCGGTAGGAGAAGAACAATAGTCAGTCAGTTCGACACATTTCCAAGCTTACGCGGACCATCCAGTATTCTGTTAAGTTGAATAAATGACGTCAGATAAGTCATTTCCGTGTAGCTTTATAGATTTCCTTCCCTTCCCTCTGACTCACACGAGTCACAAAATTCCAGAAGTTCCCTGAGGTAAAGGTTCCTGATCCCGACACAAGGGGCATCCAACCCAGAACTTAAAGAAACACAATTAATCCACGACTCCTCTTCCCGCGAGCGGACTGCAACCAACCAGCATAATCCCCCG
The DNA here is from genome assembly GCA_030762175.1 of Metallyticus violacea. Lineage (NCBI taxonomy): Eukaryota > Metazoa > Arthropoda > Insecta > Mantodea > Metallyticidae > Metallyticus > Metallyticus violacea. Next base: position 294,176,537 of record CM060846.1, read on the forward strand.
TACGGCCCCAGGTTGTGTGACTTGCAATAGCAGAGAAACGAACAAGTCAATAATTACTGCGCGAGAAAAATGTAACGACTGGCCAAAGTGATGCAAAATTAAAATGCTGTTCTACATCGTTTAACATATTTAACAATGTTACACAAAGACATATCAATCGTGCAAAAAATTGTATATTACCATTCCAAATTATATTAATAAAAATAAAAAACGAAAGAAATATTAAATTTAAAAGAGTAAAGGACTCAAAAGGGGGAGGGGTTCTAACCCCTTTACACCTATGTCCCAGAAGTAGTTTTAACAGATCAGATAATATGTTTATCAAAATTATCTTTTATTATTTTTCAGATTCAGAACTGAATTTATTTTGTAGTTGTAGCAAGGTTTTTAATATCCACGAAAAGTGAAACACTTGGTAGATATTAATCCCAGAGCATATTCGAAACAAAATTAAATTCATCACATTTTATTGCCTTAGTGCGCTCTTTTAAAGAAATTTGTAGCTCAGACATTATGTTATCAGATCATCTACAAAAATATAAGGAAGGAGGGCGCTTTATTAAGGGATCGGCGTTCGGGCTTAGAAATGCACCCAATGATTAGTACCTCTTACCTGCTATTTAGAAACTTATTAATGAGATACTTTTTTCATGCGATAACTTTAAAATGTGCTACCTTTGACAATATCAATAAAAATTGTGATATTAAAAAAGTATCGAAAAAGTAGTGGTCTCATTTATAGCAGTATCGTCAGATATCGATATCTCTTGAGTATCTAGGATATCGAGAGTATAGGTAACCTATCTCTAATCTAAACAAGATTTATGTACGTCTATGATATATTTAGTACCATCAAAAGCCTCAAAATAGAGATTCGCAGTTCTGGACCTATTAATGTTATTGGCATTCTCAATACTAAATTAAGATTAAAAGTTACATTTTTATAATATATAATAACCATTTGATATGTTATTTTGGAGCCTTTTAACAATCCCATTGTTACATACTACTTCAAGACTGACACGTTTGGCAATAAATTAATTTATTAATTACAACAACTATAGTTAAACTTACAGAATTAACAACGCTTTTTGAACTAATAATTATTTACGTCTTCTCTTTCTAGAATAGCAAATACTCCCCACTTCCACTATGCTAAGCGGTATACTCGAAGACAATAATACTGCGGTAGCAGCAGAGTGCATATTGTCAAATGGTAGGATGCAAGAGTTATGCGGCTCTCTTGCTCTCGACCCGAAAACTTGCCTGCTTTAGTATGCCGACCAGATTTTAAAATCAGAACATTCTGATTTATACTCAATTTTAATACTGGCCAACATTAGCTTACCATATATATATATATATATATATATATTGAATAGCGTTTAACGCCCAATTTTACAGCTTGGATATTATAGGTGGTGAACACTGATTATACATGAGATAAAATGATAAAATGGAAAAGATTTTTTTTTTTAAGAAAGGAAGCGTTCCAGACCTAAGTTCAGGGTACCTCCCCGACATTTGTCACTTATGAGAACTGAGAAAACTCTGAAACCTCAGTCAGAAAGGACGGTCCTGGCAAGAATTGAACTTCGGACCTCCCACTAATGACCTCTCATTTTTTACAACCTTATTCACCTGTGGCGGTACCAAGATAATATGATAATGAGAGTTGATGGTAACAACAGCAACAACAACAACAATAATAATAATACTTTTAATAAAGCAATTGAAAGCATATATCAAGTACACATTCATATTTAATACTACTGAGTTAAATCTACTAATACTAATCACAAAAAATAATATCGTTCAGAAATTACGTATAATCAATAAATGTTTAGGTTCACCGTTCACAAGAAACTCAGATCCACCTAGATTTAAGAGTCCATTTTTAATTTCAATGCTTTTTATTTGTTAACCTGGTTTTTATTTAAAGAACCTTGTTACTTTCGTGTTATAAATGAAAACTGTTCTGTTACTGTTAGAGCAGAGAGCAGGATAACAAATGAAGTTTCTTCGAAACAGTTTCCAACTCAATGCACTATCTTTAGTGGAAATGACAGTAATTTGTGTCCTGTGCTTTGTGAAAATATATCTTCTTGCATTCCCCAATTCTTGAAAGAAAAATAGAAAGAAATCAGAATGCAGGATACTAGTTGATGCACTTATTACAGAACTAAAGATAATGTAGCGCTTGTAATACAATTACTATAATGGGAGATTAACACAAATCATTCTTCTGTATAATTTTTAGATGTAAAATTGTATTTATCTACCGATCAAAACAGTATTTTTTCTCATATCACCTTTCGTGCATGTGTCAGTGTTTATTGTTTGCGCCCAGCGTGGATTTATAGTTCCAGCTGTCAGCATTCCAATTAAAAAAATGCGTGCCAAAATATTCACAGCCATTACGAATAAACGTATGGGAATCCCACTGTCGTGAATAGAAAAAATAGCTCGCCGAAGCTGTATATGGGTTTCTGCACGATGTATTTTTTGGTGGGTCTGCAATTAATATAGGACACTACTGACACTACTGTAAGTCGTCGTAAAGATTCGATTGGCCAACGCTTCAGACCTTAGCAGTGACCTTAATATTTCTAAAACTGCGGTGTCTACCCTAGTCTATGACGCATCTGATTTTGACCTGCGATATTATCTTCTTTTCATTTCATTTCATTTACGCAGTTACCACTAAAATAACTTCATGCAAGCAAACTGTATACTAGTGAAAGCATATAACGCAACTCTAGCTTAACGACTATAAAAATGTTAGAAGTGGACTTGGATATTTTCATGCTTTAAGAGTTAACCACTTATTTTATCTTAAGCCGTATTTGCAAAAATTCGCTACTTTGCTATTTTATGGAATGCTTAGTATAAAGTAAGAAGGCAAAATATTATTACAGAACAAGCACATAACCCCAGGGCTTATAACTTCACATTAACATTCGCTCACTTCCAAGGCCAACCCAACTTCCGTATGCGTTAATATAAAGAAGTTCAGCATTTCACGGAAGTTATTACCTACCAGAAACACATCTGAGAAGTAACAAAACACACTCTACTAATTTGCAACTAATTTTCTTTATGAATTGCATTTTTTATAACATCAACCTGTTGGAGGACAATATCTTGTCCTCAAAATGCCATACTTTGGTATAAGCTCAACTGGCAATAAAGAATGAGTCTAAGGCAATGCAAAAGCAAAGGAGCATTAGAGCACAAAGTTATACAACTGATTACATCATATCGTTTATTTATATCGTTGGATTGGATTGCGCGAGATTGAGGAGAATTTATATTAGGGCGTTTTGTATCCTACAGAACCTTCGGGAGAAAAAGATGAAGTAAGGGATATGAAGGGCGGCCAGTTATGGAGCGACAGGTGTGAATGTAGGTGGGGTCCCTAAGTCCCTGGATTTCCATTTGTTTTTGCGGATAGGTTATGGAAAAGACATTAAATGACCTCAAGGAACCATTAAATTACGAAAACAATTTAAATATTTGGGATCAATAATCCATGAGTTGGAAAGCAGCTATGCAGATATGGATCACGAATTATTCAGTCAAGAAATTCAATATAAATGCTGAGGGGGGTTTTATGGATAAGCAAATAAGAAAATTCTCCAAAAGAGAGCACACTAACTTATGGCATTGAAGGGTGGACGTTAGTGGAAAGGTAGAATAGTAAAATACAGGCAACGGAGATGGATGGAATTAGATGAGGAGCGAGATATCCAGGTTTGAAAGGAGGATGAATAAAGAGGTTCGGCAGTTGATGGAAATAGAAGAACCAATTATTGAGAGGTTTGAAAAGCGAACGCTGCAGTGGTTCAGACATATCAATAGAATGACTGGATAATTTTTTTTGAATGGTCATCGTCTGGAAGGAGAAAGCATGGACGGCCGAGAGTATAATGGAAATTTGTGTAACCTAAAGGATGAAACGACGCAATCTGCAGAAAGGAGACCGGTAAAATCGTGAAAAATTGCGACTGCGAATACGGGTACCTGCTGACAAGTGGAAAAAACCCTCAAAAGTAAAGAAAGTAGATGTGGTACGATGCCGTCGAGCACCCCCCCTCTAAGGAGCTCGAGCCCCTTGGAAGGGTTGCTGTTGTTGATCTGGTTTATTTGCGGAAGCTCTTAACATCTCAGGTCATCAACGTTCCATTCAATTCAGTGCGTGAAACGACCGATAAATTTTGCTCAGAGAACTCTTCTTTCAGATTTATGGCTCTTTTACGTGCCGTAAATCTGCGACACTGTACCTATAACTTTACTTTCCTTCCGAAGAAAGCTATACTTATAATTTTTACACCCGAAAAAATTCATGGACCCTGGTCGAGATTGAACCCGCTACCTTAGGTCTACAAGGCAAGTATGATTACCACTAGACCACCAGGACTGACAGGAAGGGCTGCTGTCACACCAGACGATAGGCGGTTTGAGTAAATTCCACCACTGCCCACCGCTTAACACCAACCCAGGGCGTGCCTAGCCTTGAAACTCCGAAATGACCAACAAGAAAATAAAATAAGAGGAAACGAGGGATAGAGAATCTTGTAGAGAGTAAATATCCATCCCGTATATTTGCCAAAAACCAAGACTAGGGTGGCCGGCTTCAAGAGACTTTGTTGCTGATATGGTTTATTTAAGGACGCTCTTTAGTGTCGTATTCAATTCAGGGCGAGAAATGGCCGATACATTTTACTAAGAGGCCTCTTCTCTCAGGCTTTAGGTTCTTTTTCGTGCTGTAAGTCTACGACACCGGATCCACGGCTTTACTTCCCTTCCGAAGGAAGTCATACTTAGGATTTTTACGCCCGAAAAAAACCATCGACCCTGACCCATGATCTTGGGCCTACGAGCCAAGCATGATTGCCACTACACCACCAGGATCGACTCTCAAGGGATTTGAATCTGGGACCTACCGAATTAAAATGTTATGAATTATGTAGTTACAATAAATGATCACATGCCTATAATAAAAAGGTGGAAGTAGTGGTTTATTATTTGCTCTACTTAATATTGTGTTATCGCTCTCTAATCTAATCCCTTAATCATGAAACCAAAAAGCTCATGGTACTTTAACATGATCTACGGGTTTCATTTTAAACAGTTAAATAAAAAATGTGACATAGGAAGAAATAAATATGTGAATTATGAAATCAATAACAGATTATGGCGAACTCTATATATTTTTTCAGTATGTTAATTGCTTACTTTTTTTTAACATTCCCAGTATGCTCTATTTTTTGGTTATTTGATAATATTTTTTAGTGCAGGAAGGCTTATTTTTCTCCATTTCTTAATAAAATCACTTTGGCAATATTAGGACCATAGAATGTGAACTAACATTGTAACAATATCTCACAATAAGAAGGAATTTCTCTGTGAATAATGTCAAGAACATGATAAAACAATGCAATTGTTTTAGATTTAAAGACGATCTTGTTTATTTTCGTTATAATTTACAGCAGCTTGTGTATAATGCGCACATCAGAATTATCCTTCTGCAACCATATTCAGTGCACACATTTTTTTCGCAATTAAACTACGGCTTCACATGTACCAGAAATTTTGAGTGAAATTTCTTAATATCCTAGAAATACCAAAACATTAATTTATTTTTTTATATAAAACATGTTTTTAGTATTTACTAAACGTTGCTAAATAAGAACATGGTATTTCAAACTAGCCATTGAGATGGTTAATGAGGACAAGCGTTCAACATACGTCATATTGTCAGGACGTATAAAAATAACAAAATTATGTAAAGTGGTCTCGAAAACTTAAAATGATGCAACTATAATGTTGATAGAATTTCCAAACAACTGTGGTTTACTGTTGAATTGCTCATCGCGGAGATGTACATGATTTTATATTCCTATACGTCTGAGGAAATGATACACATTACATTCTGCAATTTGATTGGCTGCTCAGGTGTAGATCATTCTGGAAAATCATGTTGCTCGGGTGTAGCATGTAAGAAAATATAAATTAACGTTCTTCGACAAAGTCCTTCTACTTCTTTGACTGGGCGTTGTGTGGGGATCAGGTAATAGTCGCTGACTCGCCGGGCACCATATTCCGCTTCTCTAGGGCTCCTTTCTCTGCATTCTTTATTTTAGACTTTCTTTGGCTTGCCATTGCGCCTGACTTTTCTAAGCTTTCACCAAAGTTTATATTTAGCATTTTACATTTAAAGTCATCTTCTTGACCCTCCTTACTCCTAAATTACTGAATTACTTTTCCCAATCTCATCCATATCAAGGGGTAACATTCCTGGAATTTGATTATTGCCTTGAAGTATTATGTCTAGTTCATTACGTGGTGTTGATAGAGTAGCTAAACTCATATTTTGATAAGTGACATTATCAAAGCACCAGTCTCGACACAAGAACCTACAGACAAAGCCACTTCATTAAGCAGTAAAGGAATTGCCAGGGATCTAACTAAACAATAGCCAGAGAAACTGCCGTGTGGTTCATTACATAAAACAAAGAAGCAACACGTATTTTGTTCTGCACTTTGAGGGACAATTGCACTTTACGGAAAAATAGCAGGTTTAAAGCAGGTGTAGCTACCATACACACAGCAAAACAGAATTATGAACAAACACTAAGTTTTGTGCGCAAAATAGATAAAATGCCAATTAGCATTTTTTGTCCTCACTCATAATGTGTTTGTATTTGAAGGTCAATATTTTCTTCAAGTCAAGGGGACAGCCATGGGGACCAGAATGGCTCCTTCTTACGCCAACCTATTTATGGCCAAACTTGAAGAAGAATTCCTACTTTCAGAACCCTTAGCACCGTTGGTGTGGCGTAGATTTATTGACGATATTTTTATCATTTGGACCCATGGTATTACGGCATTTGATAGTTTCTTCAATAGGTTGAACACCAACTATCCAGTTAAGTTCACATCCACAGTTTCCCGTACCCAAGCTGTCTTCCTGGATGTGGAAATTCAGTTAATCAATAAGCAATTTCTGACATCAATTCATGTTAAACCTACCAACCTACAGCAGTACTTACATTTCGAAAGTTGCCATCCATCACATATAAAAAAGGCCATACCCTTTTCTTTGTCACTACGAGGACACCGAATCTGCAATAATGACTCAGCTCTTGATAGATACATCACCCAATTAACTGACAAATTAGTCAACAGGGGTTACCCCCCTTCCCTAGTAAAATCAAAAGTCCAGGCCTCTCATCAGAAGCATACTCCTAAGACTCGTAAAACAGCAGATATTGATGCACTGAATTTCACAGTGACATACTTTCCAGGCATTGAAAGACTCAAACCTGTCCTAAAAGACAGCTTCAATATCCTCATGCAAAACCAACTAACTGCATCATTTTTTCAAACAGTACCAAGGCTATGTTTCCGGTCGGCCCGCAACCTCAGAAGCATTTTTCGCAAAAATATTGATTATCCTCAGCCCTCCTTCTCGACACTTGACTCGTATCCGTGCAACCGCCCTAAATGTAAAACCTGTGCCTTGATATCCCCATGCTCATCTTACGTTAGTCCAAATCTGAAATCAGAATTTAAAATTCACTCTTTTTTTAACTGTACCTCCACAAATGTGGTGTATTTACTTAAATGCCAATTTTGTCCCGCTTTTTACATTGGACTAACGTCCACTAAGGTATCTATTAGAATGAACAATCACAGGCATTCAGTTAAAATTTGTTCCCCATTACCGGTATCACAACATGCCAATTTTCACCAGGCCACGTTCGATAACTGTTTCTCTCTTATTCTCATAGATGCCGCCCCTCCATCTAAACACACCTTACTCAGAGACGTAGAGATGGCAGCAATAGTTTTACACAAAGCCCGTATTCCTCCAGGCCTCAACATCTCCCTGTAATACTGCCAGGTTTGCCAAACTACTTTGTTCAGCCAAAGTTGGCAGTTTTGCTGCCACGTCACATCTCTATGCCTCACAACGACAGAAGCTGCCTGCCAGAGTTCAGTTCATTTTCATCACGTGACCAAGAGCCAAGCTCGAAATATAGTGTGATTTTAGTGTTCAATTTTACGGTTTTTAGTGTGAAGTTTTATGTGAACCTTTTTATATTGCACTCTGAGTGTTTTTTATGAGTTTTTATGCTTTTTAGAAGTTTTTATTACTCTATTAACAGTATATATATATATATATTGTATATATATATATATATATATATATATATATATATATTACAACGTTAGCGCAGATAATTTCAGGTATATGTGTTTGTGATACTTAACAATGTTTGTAATACAGTAACAGAATCTAAGCTATCATAATTAAAAAGTAAATAATTCAGATTTAGAAAAGGAGAACTATAGAAACATTTTAAAATGTTTTATGAATACCACTATTCCTAGTACAGAATATATTATTAAGATATTTGTTAATGTATAGGCTTCCTCCTCCCCACCCCAAAAAATAATAACATCGCGGATACTGGCTTGTAGAGAATTGTTGGTATTTTAAGGCTAAATTCACCATTTTTTATGGTTAAAATATAAAATAAGTACTATGAATTATGAAGGCTTGCAATGAACTATAAGAAAACTAAATTTTTAACCATTAACAGTAAAACTTATGATCATCAACATTGAGGAAAATATAGTAAGAAAATAAGTAAATTAAGCCAAAAATTTGAAAATAGGCAAATAAGGTATCGAGAAGAATAAAGCAGGTTTGAAAAACACTATTGATCAGAACAGGCAAATTGTGTCGGTTTAACTGGGGGTAAAATTATATGGAAAAAAAAAACGCATATATATATATATATATATATATATATATATATTGAAAAATTTAGATTAATGAGTACTAAGTAAAGAAAGTTAAATTTAGAAAAAAAATGTCTGTGGAAGTGGGTCTATTGAGACAAAGAGCTTTGTCATCAATAAATTAAAATAGCAATTTGAAGAATATGACTAATGAATGCAGAAGTAATTAAAAATAATGAAATATTTTGGACTCGAAGGAAGATGGCTAAAAAAAAAAAAAAAGAAAGAAAGTATATTTGAAAACCATAGAGCAGAAGAAGAAGCAATTAAAAGAATTAAACATTAAGTGAACAAATACTGAAAGGATAAAAGAGGATTGAGGATCGAAAATATTCAAGATAGACAACATTAGATAGTTGGTTAAGTAAGGCGGCAACTAACCTTATAATGCTGGATAGATATAATGGGTGATTTTTCCTTCGCGGGACCGCTCCAAGCGGAACTACCGATTGATCGGTTCAAGGTGGTAACCCGATGAACAGGAGTCAGTAAGTTGCAGCTATGATTGTTGCAAAAGGTTTTTCTTACGGTAAACAGTTAAAAGGTATATTTTCTCGCCATTATCAAGCAACAAGATACCGAAACTGCCTTCCTTAATTTTCCATACATTTTTGCTATCAGCGTATGAAATTAATCATTATCCTCTGCAGTGCCCTCTGAGAAACGGAAGAAATTTCTTCAGGAAGATTATTTTTCAATCCGTCTACTATGTTTGGATTTGTCTTGTATACTTTTCCCTTTAATGCCCACCAGATATAAAAATCGCAGGGCGTCAAATTGCGGGATCAAGAGGGCCATATGTTGTTAGTGATGACTCTATGGTCTACATTTTATGAATTGTATGGAGATATGAGCTGTATGTTCCATTGCAGAATCCTGTTGGAAAGCTGTGAAACTACTTTGCCTCACAGTTAATTCATGGAAAATTTTCTGCAAAATATTTTACGCGTATCTATCACTATGAATTTTTCTTAAAAAAATAGCGTCTATTATTTTCCGGTGGCTAATGACGCACCATACTCCTGTCTTTTGCTCATACAGGAGTTCCTTGTGAAGTAGGTTAGATTTTTCTGTACTCCAACATCGGTTGTTTTGCGAATTAACATACCCACATAGGTGGAACCAAGATTCATCCGTAAATGAAATTAGATTATGGTCAATTTCTCCTTCATGTATACTATTCAAAATTCATTCAGAAAATCTATTCCGGTATGCAGGGTCACCCTGTTTAAATTCCTACACCACAGTGATTTTATAGGGGTATAATTTCGATAGCTTTGTAGCGTTTCGAACAGAGAGCCATTTGTTGAGAAGGGGGTCCAAGTGATTTTTTAGGAGGACGTTCCAGAACATGTCCAATGCTATCTAACGTTTTTTCGCGAGTACAGTACCTGGCTGTGTACGCTTTTTATCAAGATTACTTCACAAAATTTATTTACTATTTTGTGTGAATCGGACTTCTACTTGGAAGTTGAATATCGGGTAAATATCTCTTGAAACATCTCCGTACATCAAGAGCCGATTCTTCACGCACTTAAAAATGACAAATAAATCCTGTATGGGGAATAGGTTACCTAAATTGAGCCATATTAACGTAATTAATACAATATATTACTCCGGTTAGTGAATACTTATAACACTGTCACACAATACACTAGAAAACGTCCACACTTTCCTCGAGTTAACTCGTACTGATCTTCCCTCCGGCTCCCTGGCCGGCTTTCAAGCATGGGAACGAAACGAGAATTGCAAGAGCTCGGTCAACGGTGGGCAAGTGCGCGTGGAGCGATCCCGCGAAGGGAATACCACCCAATAAAAGTTCTGTCATTATTTACAATAATAGTTGTCAAACTTTTTAAGTTCGGAACCCAATTTGAAGGATATTAAACATCACGGGATTCATAAATTAAATTAATACACTCTAATATAAAGAGTAAAAATTAATCCAAATGAGCAATAGTTAAAGTTTATTAAACAGTTAGCATTTCTGTGCGTTACTTGGGCCATTGGGAGATTTAGCGACTCACCAAATTTACCCTCAGGACTCACCAGTGGGCCGGGACCCATAGGCTGAGAAACGCTGATTTACACACTAAGAGAGATTCGCTTCCTTTTCTCTTTCAATTCGTGGATACCTCCTTTGCAATCATTCCCATCTTTAGAATTCCACATAATTTGACACAAAGGCTCAAATACCAAAAATATCCTGCTTCTTTCTTACACACTTCTATACTTCTAACGCACATAAAATCTAGTACAGATATAAAACATTGGAGAGGAAATTCCACAATCTCATCACTTCTATTTCAGGCATTGAGATCGTCAGCCATATCTTGAAAGAATGTTGCAGCATCTTTCATGGGACATTTCTGGTAGCTTGTTCCAGGTCATAGCCTTAGAACTCCCCTCAAACTTAGCAACATAGGTATTTTGCCGCAGTCATTTCCAAAAGCCAGTTAGCTGTCTGGTTCACCACCTGGATTATACCCTTGCCATCTTTCAAAATGTAAAAATTGTATATTTGCCAGTGCAAATATTTCAAAATTACATCGTTTGCTAATCGCTCTTCCAAGAATGCTATTGGCTGTCATGTAACCCAAGTGAAACCCGACAGTTGTTTCTTTGCGCATATTAGGGTGAAGTTGCCCGCTATCGGTTGACAGAATACCCTGTCTCATAATTAACAATTTAATGCATTGTATGGCTAAATGCTTATCAATGCTGAAGCAGGAATTGCTGTCTCATAAGTTCCTATTTAATTATAATTGCTTCTGATGACTACAACATCAACAACAACAACAACAACAATAATAATAATAATAATAATAATAATAATAATAATAATATACTTGTATATTGTTTCAGATAATCAAGGGTATTAATATTACAATTAAAAGGAGGACCCCAATATTATATGTATTAGTGTATGTATGTAGATATGTCTTTTTGATTAGTAAGTAATATTCAAGTTATCTTTCTGTAATACCATGTCTTTGTTATGCTTGTAAAAGTAATGATAATACTGTATTTGTCGGAGGACATTAGTTTACCTGAGAAAAGGGGCCTTACAAACACTTCCGGACAGTTTCGCCGGTTCAAAGAGGCGCCAGATATCATTACGCTGTAAACGGTTAGGAATATAACTGTACTCGCAGTCAAAAGGAAGTACCGCATACAGAAACACGCGTTTTCACAGAAACCAAGATATTAGCCGTTTCAAAGGAAAGCCACATATATGACTGAAACGTGCTTAATCGCAAGAATGTAGTTGAAGGGTAGATGTCTCTTGTTCCGTAGCATGGGAATAGGAAATGTTTCCTGGTAAAACCCAGAATCTTCAACCAATCAACATGTTTAAAAAGCCTACGCATTGAAGCAAACTGGTAATAAACCAGCACTGGTGTGATCCAATAATATTTTATAGGGAGCCAAATTCAATTTCCTTAAGGGAATTAAATTTTCGAGAGGGAGGAGCGAATTCGCATAAGAGATTTAATATTAACTATGAGATGTTAAATTTTGAAGCATTCGCGAGAGGAAGCAGTCCTAACAGTGACAGTAAGATTCGCAAGAGTCGCGACAGAGTAACAGAAGTTTAAGTTCTGAGGCATTCGTGAGAGGAAGCAGAAGTAAAACAATAAGGGCAAGAGTAGTAACAGCAGTAACGGTTAGCAGCAAGAGTGATATTTAGTCAGTATATGCATTATTCAGTGTCATAACAGAGTAGTTAACCGTCGTGAACAGTCAAAGTAAATCGTTCGGTCAGTGAGAGTCAGTCAGTGCAACGTAATAGTAATAATAGTCACAATCGTGTTAAAGTGAATAAATACACGAGTGAATACAGCGAATTATAATCCGCCGAAGCACAGCATGTTCCAGAACCTTCTAAGTTTTGAAATAAATTAAATGTCCAACCACAGCCGAACTTCATTATTACAGTGAACAATCTCCTTCCTCCCCAATGACTTTAAGTAATTAAAAACAGTCCAAAATTCCCCTGACATTCCTATCCTCTGCATTGGAACCAGAGAGTTTAGAAGCACCGAACTCATGACTCCAAGAGCCGCGGCAAGACAAGAAGAGCATCTAATTGTTTTATTAAAATAGATAATAATAATAATAATAATAATAATAATAATAATAATAATAATAATAATAATAATAATAATAAATCCCCATGCACATATCTTAGAATAACACACACAATAATACCGGTTCCAATGCCTTGACCAACAACTATTCTGAAAGTAGCTGCCATGGCTGCCATTTTCTCCATAAAACACATATTCAATTAGGTCTTAACATTCATTTTATTTCTGTGCTTTATTTGCATATTTTTTATCTAACACTCCCTCCATGAAGCCCATCGCTTTCATCTATCCGTTTGGTTGTTCTCCCCTTTCTTCGCTCTCTCTTCCCCATTACCCTGAAGGTTCCGTTCTGAGCAGCCATGTCCGTTAGTGATTCATTAGCACTACGACCTCAGAAATAGAATTTTTGACTATCCAAAATATTCTGTGCATTTTGTATCTATTTTCCTTATTTCTGTTTTATCTATCCACAATTTCTTTTTACAATCTTTACATGCTATTAAAATATTCTAATTATTTATTAAGTATAGAAAAGGTACTGACGTCATCATTTGCACCAGAAGAACATCTCGACGAAGACAATAAAAATTTATGAAGTTTTTTCTTCGATCTTTCACAAATTTGTAGAAAAACGTTTTAGAATTACGCGCCGTTTGGCAACCGCTCCTTCCTATTGTAGCTGCTGTTTAAGCAGCTGTGAAGGTGATTGCTAAAGATGGAAGGTTCCCGGTGGAGGAGTAATGTGAACGCTGCCCTGCAGAACAATTTTGTTGCGCACTGAAGCGGTAGCGAATACGCTGCACCAGTTGATTTATGGGATTAATGTTTGATACTGGTATTTACTTCTTAAGATAGTGCTTTCGTGTATTTGCAGCGAAAGCTTCAACATTTAATGAAATGAAACACACATTTCTTTGAACCTTGAATGAAAGAATGAAAGAAAATAAATGTTTTGCGCTTCTAACATTTACTTGTACTACTTAAATTAAACATAAAATATGTGCAGCACTTTTTACATGAATTATCAGCGAACGAAGATAATAAATTAATATTTTCCCCCAACATTTTATAAAACGAAATAAATACGTAATACATTAATTTAATAATTAAAGGAATACAATAAAACAAATAGCTGAATGTTGCCATTAATGCGCGAGTATGTGCAAAAGTGCAAGTTGTAACTGAACGATCAACCACTGTTTGCGAAACTCCATTTTAAAGCATGATAGTACTCAGCCTCCACAGCATACAAACAGGATTAGAGTTTGTGCAAGATCAGGCAGCATGTGTCTTCAAACTCTCCCAAATTTGCACTGTCAGGCACTGCCGCGACATGGAACCCTGTTTAACAATTACACAAAAAATGTCAAATCGTGGGGAAACGAAGCTCTCAAGAACAGAAACTGAAGAGAAAAAAATTTGACCAATCAGTGTTTATTTGAATTATAAGGCAACGAAAAGTGCTGAAAGATTATTATAATTATTATTTTAATATGTTTTCAAGATCTAAAGTGTATTATTATTTTTCATTTTAATTTAGAATCTTCTTAGCTGATCACATCTATACTGCTTCCAGTAATAATTTCAATGCTCTTAACATCTTTCAGTGATAAACATAAGGGAAGGAAGAAGACCGGTACAATCAGCATATGAAGCACAAACAATATTTGAAGAACAACGGAACGTTTCTTTGAATGTTCTATGTTAGTTGAAATATTAATTTTCATTTACCTTCTGCTTAGCTTCTAACTAGGTTAATTCGTGCATTATTCACATTGAAAAATAGCATTTAACAAGATATTGATGTTTACTTCTTAAACAAGATTTTTGTTTTAGTTTTTATCAATATTTTAAATGCCAAGTAAATACTTTTTCCCCTTGCTTTTGATAGCAAAGTTGTTATATTAAAATAATTATAATTTGTGATCATATATATAGTTAAAATATCAGCAATATTCATACAAAAAGTGATTCCTTAAGTAAGATATATAAAATTAATTTTATATATTGTCACTATTCCACAGAAAGTAAGTTGGTTTTCGCTCTTACGGTATTAAATAGTAATTATACAATTGAATTAATTCTTCTTTTTATTATCTTTCTTTAAAAAACTTCAGAAAATTATGAGCTTTTTATATGATCTTCCTTTCCGTTTCGTTATATAGTTATTCGTGGTTTTTATATAGCTCTTGCAACGTTATGTAAATTCAAAGTTCCATATTTCCTTCACGCAGTACTCAAGATAAAAGCAACATAAATTAATGACATGCAAATGAACCAGTACTGCATGACCCCTGTATATCTGTTTGGAAAAATAAAAGCCTATGCAGACAACTCAACTTAATCCAGATGGGATAGAATATATCTCTTAGGGCAGAAAATAATATACCCTCCGCATTCTACTCCACATGCTAGCAGACAAGAAAGCACGGGAATCGCTAAGTTAGCAAAACGCAGTATACCCCCCTTCTCACTCTGCCTCCGCCGCTTTGTATAACACTTCTTCCTCCTTTCAAGGATGGGTCATTGCGTTCCGAGGCTAATTGTATCCCTCCATCTTCTTCTTGGACGACGCAGGCCACGTTTCTCAACGGGTTGATAAAAATATAGTTTTGCCGTGGTAGTATGTCTTTATATGATGTTGTCAGTTTTTCTGATGGCCTTTAATTTCGTTGATAATATTCTTCATTTTTAGTTTTTTCTCCATTTTCACTGATTCTTGCCTATTATTGTTACCTTTCCCACGAATCCGAGGAATCTCATTTGTGCCACTTCAATTCGCTTCCGATTCTGGACTTTTAGGATCCATGTTTCGCTGCCATATAGCAATATGGGCTTTGATAGGACATTATGGAATCTAATTGGTACAATATTAGTCACATTTCTTCCAAAATGATTCCTCATTATTCCATTTTTCTATTTTATTTCTATATATTTTCTTCCAAATATAAGTTAATTTTATTATTAATTGTATTACATCCCACATATTTAAATGTTTTCACCTGTTCAATATTTTGTTCATCGATCAAAATTTTTATCTCCTCTTGATTTGTCCCCCATTGCCAATATTTTTGTTTTATTGCAATATATTTTCATATTATATCCTTTTAGTATATTATTTGACGTTGTTATATTATAGTAGTAGTGATGGACGTTTTATCGTACCAGTTTCGGAATACATTCAAACAACTACAACTGTCGCATGGGCCTTACGGCCGTGCATGCTGATGTCGTCCTTACAACAATAAAAATGGTCATGCACATACATACATACATACATACATACATACATACATACTTATGTACATACAAATCTACATGCATACACACAAATATATAAATACTTCGATATATTTACGTTGTCTATTAATAATTTTATATATAAATACATAAACATGAATGGAATCCTTACTCTTGAGCCCTCCTTCCCTTTACTCACACCCCCTCTCCATCTCTCCCTCATCATTATAGCCATTAACCTTCTTATCGGTTCTTATCTAGAAATATTTCCAAATTGTGTGAGTATCTCGCAAGCACTAACACTACCCTGCAAATGTTCAAATTTCTATTGGAATTCAAAAATTGCGGTGTTAAACGCTTATTTCTTGAAATCTTCGTTTCCCAGTATTCTGCTAAAATATGCCTCCAGGTATCGCTATCTCCGCACAATGGTCAAATTCTCTTCCCGAAAGTATTAACTGTTTTGTTTCTTTTCCAAGCCCCCCTCATCTGAACCATGCGATACCACTTTCTTCTTTCCTGCTAAAGATGGTCTAGATAATCCTCTCCCCCCCACGGGATGTATTTGAGCCTGCAGGTTCAGCGATACTTTATCTGTTCAACACAAAACATTTTCCCTATCTATATCTCGCAAACGTTTGTTAACTGTTTTCCAACTATTTCGTGTAAGCGCTCTCCCCTTGACCAAATATACCCCAATCCAATTTTGTCTAAGCTTTTCCTTATTTTTGATGCCCATCCCGTATCCCACCCTCCCGTTATTTGCTCCCTTAGACAAACTGCTAGAAGAAGAGCTTAATTCCCCCGTTTTATCTTTAACCAGTATTTAATTGTTCTTATTTTTAAATTCACATTCGCAAGTGTTATATTATATTACAGGTATTCTTCTTTACTAGCCAGCAGGACCTGATTATCTGCAAAAAATATAATTTTAATATTTTTATTTCTTCCTGGGTATGTGCCTTTTGTCTACCCTTCCAAAATTATAAATATAAATATCAAATACAAGTGGATAAAGTCCACAACTTGTACATAAATCGTAATCCTTTGTACTCAAACTAGATTTCCTTTGTTTTGTATAACTCAAAAATCCTATTTAATGATTTAGGAGAACGTGACTCAATTTCTTTATTTCCAAGTACCACGTCTGTGTTTTTGTTTAACAGAAACTGCCAATTTGTTTATCAAGAAAACAGTGTAGTTAACATTAATGCACAAGGGCCGTTTGAAAAGTTTTCGGCTTCGATTATAGTTGACCATTCAAATGGCAAGATAACAATTTCTTACGTTGGTACAGAAGTCTTAAGCATAAATATCGTACCATTGTTTCAAACAGTTTATTGAATACACCTTTCTAAATCAGTATGTTTTAAGTATTCTATAAAAGAACAAAGTTTATTTTTTTAATACCAAACATAATTCATATGAAATTCTTTAAAAATTATGAACACTTTTATTCTTTATTTTTGATTATTAAAACATGAACAGCAGAACTTATACGTACATATCGCCACTGGTGGCCGAGGTCGTTAAGGCACGGACTCGCGAACGGGAGATCTGCGGTTCAAATATCACCAGGACCGTCCTCTCTGATTGAGGTTTTTTCCAGGTTTTCCTCAATCCTCATATATGGCAATTGCTGGGGAGGTACCCTAAACTTAGGCCTGGAACGCTTTCTTCCTTAAAAAAAAAACTCATATACCATCAATGTCCACCGCCTGTGGTGCCTCAAAAGTAAAAGCGGGCGTTAAACACCATTAAAAAAAAAAAAACTTAAACATGGATGTTCAGCGAGTGAAGTGCGTGATATTTCGGATTGTGCTTATATTTAACATAAAGAATTTCGCACAAAAAGCTTCCCTTAAGTTGAATGCCGTGCTTGCTAAGAACATTAAAAAAATAATAGAAAAAAGCCCGTTCGTGTGCAAATATATCAGCAGCGTTTGGAGAGTAATAACAGCAATAGATTTAATTTTGTGCGTCGATTTATATCTGTCAACGAAACTTAGATGCGCCATCACACAACAGTCAAAACAGTGGAAAGAAGCCGGTTGTTCGACGCAATTTGCAGGAAGGGTTACGGCATCAGTCTCTTGGGACGCTAAATTAATTTTACTAATTCATTGTCTTCGGAACCGGAGAGTACTACTCCAGCTTTTTAACCAACTGATGAAATGTTTGTGAAAAAAGAACCGGTTTGGAGATTAACAAATATAAAATTTCATCAAAATAATACATCGAAGCACAGGAGAGTTTAAGCAATGGGAAAAAAGAGAGATTTGAAATATGAATTGATGGAGCATCCACCCTACTCCCTAGATTTGGCTTCCTGAAACTTTCAGCTATTCCTAAAGTTGAAATCCTTGCTCGCGGCCAGTGTTTTTCAACAATTCAAGAGGCGATTTTAGCTGTAGGAAAAAGCACTTCAGAGCAAGATAATTGCATTGGGCCATCGCTGTAAAAAATGTATTGATCTAAGGAAGATTACGTCAATATTTGAACATAAAGTCAAGTTAAGAATTCGTTCCTTTATTATTAGGCCGGAAACATTTCAGACCGTCCCCGTATTCGAAATGAAATAAAACTTTAGCAGACTTTACCTTGGATTTTTCATCAATCGGGAGGTTTTATTACGAATATGGTCTGCCGTACTGTGAGAGTAATAGATCATCGACAAGTTCCTCCGCACTCGGGTGATGTACACCGCACAGGAAAAGATTTGTACTACTACATTTCTGACATTCCTTCCAAACAGGTTTTTAGAAATCTCGGCTGCAGAAATCCTACGGGATGACTTTCATATCACCCTTTATTATTTTATACAGCTCCATAGTAAGGAAATAACATCAAGTAGAATGAACAGGTATATCATATATGTTAATAATATTGATTATGCACTCCTCAAGGCGATTAAAATTTTTTCTTCTTGACACACTAAAATTAGCACTCGTACAAACTTTCGTAGTATTTCGACTACTACTAACTGATGCTGATACCAATTTGAACAGTAGACTACAACATATACAGAATGTTGGTGTCTCTGCTATATATGCAACATACATAAATATGTTCATGTGATCTCGTCTTTTAATACACTTTCTTGATTAAGATTACATGAACACCGTACTTTGCGCACGTATGTTAATCTCTCATATCAAATTCTACATTGAACTCCTCCAATAACAAGACTTCCGGTTTCCAAAATGTACCCGTATATCTTAGGTCTGATATGAATATTTTACTCAGTATAACTTTCCAAAATACATCCTTGTATTCGCACAAAATATGTTACCAGAAACTGAAAGTTGCAACCGAGTGAAGCCAAGAATATGAACTTTTAGCGCAAAATAGCATGCACTGTCATTTAGCAGATCAATTATATTTGATAATTCATAGCAAAACTATAAACTCGTTAATCTAATACACTGTAATTTTATAGGAATTATCACATAACAGCAGTTGACATCTTAATAGATAATACCAACCTATTTCTAGTTGAAATACATTTACTTTTGGCTATATATTAACAATTTACTGTGAGTTTTATTGAGAATATTATACGTTCATTTAGTCTCGTTATTTTATACATTAGCTTTATTTTGACTTCATCATAATATGATAATTAATTGTTGATTACATAATATGAATAGCCAGAACCTAATATTGTAGCTGCATTGTATCACGTCATGTAGTTTCACGGCACGCATGTCATATTGGTTGCATCTTTCACGAGTTTTAGGGATGGACATAATTAAACTTTCTATACATATCTTTCATGTAATTTTCAGCCATACTTTTATTACCAAATAAGCTACAAACTAACATTAAACCGTGCACATTCATTTATCTTCTACCCGTATATTAAATATACTTTTTTAGTTGTTAGTGATTATGATCTGGTGCTTATATATATTCAGTTTTTCATATCATTTGAATACTCTGACTTCCCCAATTATTTTGATATATGTTTTAAAGCGGTAAAGTACGGTAACATTAATTACTTAAAACTTATTTAAAAATTATATGTTAAAACATTTTTCGCTCTTCTAGATCATTCACTCAGTTAAACATCAATGCATTGTAACTGTTTGCTCTATAGAATGCTATTTTTCTAATTTTTCAATAAATACATTTAAAATATAAAAGAAAAACACACTGGGATCAACAGGACGAGATGAAGGATTGTCGATTTGAAGAAGTTTGAGGTTCTATTTATTCTACAACTATGAGATTTTTTTTTAATATTTGTGTTTAATTGTGATTTTTTTTTAAAAAATGCTCTTTCCATCCTTATGCCGCATTATATCAGAAACTTTTAAGCAGAAATTTTTACTAAGTATTTTTATCACGGTAAGAACTAATGTAAAAAATGTTAAAAATACTATGCATAGTTATTTTTTAAAAAAATTAAAATCCGAATTTGTTAAGTAAAATTGCATCAACTTATTTAAAAATAAACTTTCTTTCTATTGAATTCAACTTTTTCTCGTCAATAACTTGAAAGTACACTATACAAAATCAGCTGATTATCCGTAATATTTTCTGAGATAATGAATGATGAATTTGCTAAACTTAACATTGGACGGTATAGATTATTTTGACTTCACTTAAAAGCTATAGTATAGACTTTTAGACCTATGCAAAACAATGAAAATGAACAGTTAATTATTATAAACTTATAATTTTTTCAATTGCATAAAAATGTTCGTTTTATGTACTGAATACGGCTCCAAAGGTTCAAAATTCTATCCTGAAAAACTAATGATCTTTGACATTCCTACCTTTTCAGTTGACTACAAATTGTGTATAATTGTGCGAACTTGCTTATGAAGTTTTCCGTGTGAGTCAGAGAGAGTTTAGGTGATTATTCAGGCTAAAACTCAGATATCATTATAAGGATTTCCAATACCATTTCATCCTTTTTAATTACTCAAAACCAAACAGAAAAGTTTTATCATTGATCATAACGGTTGTTAGCGGTTGCAGGAGACAATCAACCTTTCATAAAAACGAATGAAATTTAACTTAGTTCTGAATAACGTTCCTTAGAGTTTGTATGAGCTTGAAGTGTATACCACACCGAATACTCCTGTTAAATTCGCAGATAGCACGAGCAGAAACGATATCATTAAAAAAGTTTGGTACCACCTTTCGTTTGTCATGTAGCTTCTACGCTGACTTTTGTTTTTTCCCTATAACCTTACTTTGATACCATTAATTAAAAAAAGTAATAATAATTTTTTATCATTTATAAACTCCAGTATTTCAAGTGTTTTAAGCTCCAGTTATGTTAGATAATAAAATTAAAGCTTGGGTAGCTTCTAACAGGGCAATAATTGCAAAATTTGAGTATTTCTTTGACTAAAGATCAGCTTTGGAAAACCGCAGATTGTAAACGTTTGTTTTCTCTGACAACTTGGTAGCGCTGATACAATAGCATTAAAAGATTGATTCTCTATCTCATCATAATCACTGTTATTCTTATGCAAAATAATTATATGTAGTGCTGGTGAGCATTTTTGGAACATTACAGGAACATTATCATAGAAAATACAAGGAAATACTGAAAACTAATACCTTCTATTTTTTATTTGGAAACAGTTTAGGTTATTTGAATAAATGAAATGCAGGTACATTTCTAGAACTTTATTCTTCATATCTATATAATAAATTATCCACATAACCGCTCTGGGAATCAATTCACTTCCATAAAAGGGACACCTTCGCTGTAGATTTGTTCATATTAAAGACGGACCATAGCCTTATTTCTGTTTTCACTGTATCATCGCTAAGTACGCTTCCTTCGGAAGGGAAGTAAATGTCGTCGGTTTCCTGTCGTAGATTTACGGCACCTCAAGCCTGAAAGAAGAGGCCTCTGAGCAAAATTTATCGTCGTTTTAAGCCCTGAATTGATTGGGATGCTGATGACCTGAGATATCAAAGAGGGTTTGTAAATAAATCAATTCAATAACAACTGATTTATCAGAATCAAAGTGTAGTTATCTCAAGTGTTCCTTAGGCTTTGGAAACAAAAGTTTCATGTTAAGAGTGAACATTCAAAGCACTCACCATGTCCAAGATCTGCAATCGCTGCGCTGAGTTTCCATAGGTAATTGCATGCTCTGCCTGGGCTATAACACGATTTGCTCCAATGCATTCATCAACAAATTTCAATGAGTTTCATCAGTTGCAGTAATGCGTAGCTTTTCACTCCGTTCTTTATCACACAAGTTGAACGTTGTTCCACAGGGAATTTCATTGTGCTATATAGGCACGAACAGGCCAATATAGTACATATTCATCCCCCAAAACAGCTTTCCATCTTCGATGAATATCAATTGGAAGCAGTTTTCTGGGATTAAAAACGCAACCATCATACGCTATTTCTGGCACACCGACGTAGGAGAGTGAGACTAGTTTAAAAGTCCCGCAACTTACGAGTGGATCGGTTAACAAGTGGATTTACCCGCTCCAATTGCTGAGATTCTCCGCTCGGCACGCTTAGCTCCATCCTCTTTTCTAGTCAGACACGAGACAAAGTCAGAAAGTTGTGTTGTGCAATGCAGTATGAGCTTTTATTAAATAGTGTAGTAGTGTTGGCAATGGTGAGATATTCACTGCGTCGTTGGATATTCAACTTCAAGGATACCTCAGGTACAGAAAGTCTTGTGGCAGAACGAGAGAGGCAACCTTGCAGCCCGGTTCTAACCCGAAAAACAACATTAAAGTTAGTAGAGAAGTTTGATGAAACAGATTTTGTGACTGACTGGAAAACACAGAAGACAGAATTATTGGCCCTGGTTTATGATCTTCGTGTTTCTCGCATTTACGATTTATGCTCCTTATATTTGGAGAAAATTGAAAAATAGAGTTTATTCAACTAACCCTCATTAATTGGAGGAACTTAAAACAAAAATTATAAACAAAATTATGCGCATTAATGATAGGGAACTGATGCGATGTGATTATGTGTTAAAGGAAATGGACATTTCCAACACTTTAACGATGGTGCGTATCAAATTTAATATGCTTTTAAAATGATGAAGCGCTTGAGCACCGCGAGTCAAAAAAAAAAAAAACAACAACAACAACAAAACAAAAACAAAAACAAAAAAAAAAAAAAAAAAAAACCGGCGACAACGTGCGGTCTGACCGCCGACTGGCTGAACTATGTATCGGGATTTTTAAACTGCTCCCACTATATTATTACATGCTCGCATGTTTCTCGCTACAGTTCAGAGGTCCCTGGTGATAGAAGTATGAAACTTAACATTAAAGAAGCAGGGAAAATCTAAGGAGTAAAATGCATGATTGCTCAAAATCCAATATATTTAAAACATAACAAAAATAGGAGACACTAATTTTCAGCATTCCCAGTTTTTAGTGGAGAATGTTGTATATAAAACTCAGAAACTAAGTTTTCCTTGTGATTTCAAAATGGAAGAAGAACATGTCACAGGTTTGAGAGGTGATTGCCTTAGCTAACAGGTCCATGGCATAGCTGCAAGATACAGGCGTCGTCAAATTTACTTAGATATTTTGCTGCAACGTTTATTTACACATGTATTATGCTTTTCCAAAGTTAAAACGAAACTTGTCTTCTATCTCTTTCCGCACTTGTATTTTTACTACACACATTCTTTATACTTTCTCTCTCCTCCGTCATTTACAGTGAGGTAATTTTGTCTCGGACCGGAAGAGCGCAGTTGCGAACTGGGAGAAGTCAATCGTCAAAGCAGTATAATGCATGTGTAGGTAGCAACTTATAGTAGTTTGAGGGTGGCTTTGTCAGAGATTCGCTGACGTTGCGTGTTACTCGGTGCTTTCATTGTGTGTAATAGAGTCTAATTGTTCTTCGTTAGTTGTGCCACAACATAAATATTGTTTTAAAGAATTAAATTTTGTGTATGAAGCATATGTAAAAACGAATTCTTATAGGCGATTTGCAAGAAAATATCCTGGCAAACTCATTACAAGCAGAGGAAAGGTTGAGTATCTTGCTAAACGTTACGAGACACAGGATCTATCATTAACAGAAAAAGTGTTCCGAACTCCCTGTTCCTGCGGAAGAAAAGTTAGATGCAATGCAGGAAATTCCTATGCAGTTCGCAAAAATGTGTTGCCACTGACGATATTCTTTTGAACATCGCTTATTATTATCAGTGTTAAATATAATGCTTTCAGTTAAAATATATACACTAAAATAAAAGTACAAACTTTTTGCGAGGCGACTCTTGATTCAGCGAGTAGTAAACAGTAAGCAGCCGCGCTCCGGCGGTCCTTAACTCAAATTTCGTCACTGAATAAACGGCTTATTATAATTAAATCTTTTATTACACATTTATACTGCCGTAGACTCGAGCCCCAGACACTACCCTAGTGTTACGAACAGTGGCATTTCCTGACATAGAACTTTCAGCGTTGGGAAAGATAACAGTTTTGGAATTTATTTTAACAACATGCGCTTGATTTTAAAATTCACAACTGAATAATTGTGCTGTGTCAATCCGAGAACAGTAATTACTGTATTGAATATTACAATATACATCTAAAGTATCATTTAATTTTATGATAACAATTAGATGGTAATGAAAAATCAGAAAAGCAAATTGTTTACTTACCTTCTCTTGGATTCACAATCTATTTTTCTCTGCAAAATATCTTGATCATTGATAGGGGAAGAACTTGAGCATGTTCTCTTTTTTAAGTTAAAAACAAAAATGTTCTCATTAAGTTATACGCAACCAATAAATAAGGATAACTGGAATTTAAAACTTTTTATGCAAAACAAATGTTAAGTAACTTTAGTCATATAACTCTGGAATTGAGTTCATCCACTTCAGTGACAAAAACAATCCGTTAGATTCATTTCTAATAGGTAACTGATAATCTGAATTTATATTTAATTCATCCTTCATTGGAAGCATGCCACAGAAATAGTTCATTCTGGAGTTTCTCAAACTAAAATAGTTTCAAAAAAGTTCCCACTGATTTAAACAACTCCTAAAGAAATTGAAGTGCTGTTTTTCCTTTTCTGCATATTTTCAAGAAATGACAAACTATATATTTATTTACTGATATTTATTAAACGCTTTGAAGCAGAGTATCTGGCAATAGTCTGTCTGTAATTCAATGTCCACTTTCATTTTTGAGTCATCGTTAATGAACAGAAGAATTCAACAGCTTGCATATTTCTCCTTCCTTTTTTGTTGTTAAAAATTAATAATTCAATACTTCAGTACAAAATATGAATAGTTATAGATTAGATTACTGAGTTGGATTGGATGTTTAGAGGCGGAGGATAATATTTTAATACTTCAGTCTTGTTCAGCGGCGGCCATTTGCGTCTACTCCCTCAATGGAGAGAACTGAGGGGTCTCTAACATGTTTCCAGACAGAACACTTCGACGCCGATGGTCTCTCTCTCCTTCAAGGAGTCCGAGCCTCTCAGAAGGTTCGCCTCCACACTAGACTCTGGGGAAGAAACCTTTCTAAAGGGCAAGCTACCATCACACCGCGCAGCACACCTCACCCTGGTACTTTCGAATATAAGAAATGGGAAAGCGGAAAAGTCGTGGAAAGAAAGATCCATCCCAGTATTCGCCTAAACGGCAAGGGGAAACCACGAAAAAGCCCAATATGAGAACGATCGGACCTAAGGGATTTGAAGCCAGGACGTCCCTAGTGCGAGTTCCAAGTGATCCCGACTGAGCCACTGCGCCTGGTCAGATTAGAGCATGCTTGCCTAGCAAGTTACACTTCATAGCAATGACGGAATGCCCCGTACACCGGCGCAGGGGAAGGAGCAAAAGGAGAAAGAGTAAAGGCTGGTTACTGGTATGTTTAAAAATGGGCAAACAAAAGTTTCAATTTCTTTGTACTGAATTTTCCTGCCCTACATAGCTTTGCTAAGTATACAGTGTTATCAATGAAGATCTCACTGATTTAGAAAATATGTGTACATTCCTTTCTGTAAGAACTGGGTAACAATCACTTCTCACTCTGTTATGAAAGTTAGTAGCCTTAAAGGATGGTATAAGGCTTCTTTAAGCACCAATTTATATTTTAGTATTTGAGGAGTGAGACATCGTAATAATTTACTCTTATTAGAGTATTAATATTGGATGTTAGGGTTTGTGCACTTTTCCGAATTTGTTGTGATAACCGAACCGTATCTGGTTTTTACTAGCTCCATAGCCAAAACTTATTTTTTTCATATACATATGTACTATCTTTCAAGAAAGCAAATGTACACCTTTTGCGGGACAATATCTTTCAGGCATGCGTGTATGGAAAGTATAAAATTAAATCAGTCGAGTTCGCAGAGCCAGTGCAGCCGGTGCTCGCTCCGAAGATTTTCAAATTCTTATTCAGTTGTTTTGTCAAAATATATGGTAAATACCATTAAAGTAGTGAAAATGTACGTGTAGCTTAGATAATATCGGTATATCTGTATTGAATATCAAATGAAACAGGAGAAGTGCTATACACCTGTAGTTCTCATGCAGCGATGTGTATCTTAACTATACAAAACATTACAACCAAGCGTGATGGCCTCAGTGTTAAATGCGCTAAACTTGGATATAGTTCGCGTGCTCCACGCTTCCTTTCCTTTTTTACGTTTAAGGTATTAGCTCTTTCTTATAGTAAATGCGCAATTATTTGCGGGCTATCTGTCATTACATTCTTTATAGGAGTCCTTCATATGCTTATTGTTATTCCTTGTGAATTTGTATTATTTTATTTCAGTGTTTTGTTAATGTGCTATTTAAAACTGTAAATGGGCTAAATATATTTGTTGCAGAAACAATCATAAAGCAGGTATTATTATATGAAATTGGAACTGAATCATCACAGAATTATTAATAACTGAAATAATGTCAGTAAAAGATACATTCAGCTACCGCTAGCAGAGTAGCTAAGAGATTAGCAAGCTAATGGAGTAGCAATCAATATGTAGAAGGTTATGGTTCGCGGCCCATCAATCGCTTTATATTCTCCTTTCTGGGTGTTAAAACTTTATCGTCATTCTTAAGAATAGGATAGATTACGGACTAAAGCGTCAAATTATTTAAATTGTTTCAGCTTTGCGGAAAAAAATCAAATACTCTTTAACGTAAGTATTAAAACTTGTTTGTTACTATAACGCTAAAAGTTTAAGGGGAAAAAACAAACTATTCTCTTCAAGCACCAAAAGACAATCACTAAAATAACAAAGAAATTTATGAGTTCTCCTCTGAAGCAAGAAATAATGCTGCCTTTATTAATTTAATATCTAAAGGCTGCAGACCTATATTTACAAAGGCATTATATTTGATAAGGACAATTATTATGTATATATATATATATATATATATATATATATAAGAAAATCATTTTGAGATAGGTATAACAGGAATAGAAATAATTTGTAACTTGTAACATACAAAAGGATTTTGTATACATTTTGTGTAAAATATGTGAGAAAAAGACGAATATGTATACCTGACTCCACTCACTGACCGCTCCTTAGACAAGGCTGAAGAAAGGGTAAACTATCTTTTGTTAGGTCACGAACCTTCTACCCGGGAAATACTTAGGAGTTGACAATAAGAGAAACATGTGGCCGTAACGGGATAGTATTTAACAAAGTCAGAGAGGAATTCACGCATTCGGTAGAGACACATTCAGAGGCGCATTTCACACTCGTAGAAGTCGGACATTCATAGATTCAGAGGGGCATTCAGACATCCAGATATTCACTCAGGAAGCCAGTCTATGAGAGTAGCGAAGTCAGCGGCGAACAGTCAGGAAGTACTTTACATGTGAATAAAATATTTTAAACAAGTCGACCTTGTGTATTTTTGGGCAACACATTTCTCGTTCCCGTGGATCTATACCGATCCCGAAACACTCCAGTGGACCCTGAGATAAAATTCAACAGAATTGGAGCAAACGACGTCATCAGTGAGCAGCCCGGGCAGACATCGAAACCACGATCAGCTCAGCGATCAACTACATCCCCCGAGCACCCAATTCCTGCTCCACCTCATCAGATTAAAAATTAAAATAATATATACCGGGTATCACAATATTTTGCAGTAAAATGCCAAGAAGTATAAGAGATAAAAACTGAAACTTTATTCTGCATAATGAACAGTTTCAATAAAATTTCTCCATTTATAATTAAAGCACTGTTTGTTCAAAGCTTAAGCTACAATAGCATGTTTATAAATAAAGGGAATTAAAGAGCTTTATGTAATCTCTAAATTAAAAGATAAAAATATAATATTCTCTGTGGAAAAACATTAAAGAAATTTATGTCAAACTATCTTCTGGGATTTAAAAAGTGAAGAATGGAAACAAAAAGTGAAAATTTCTATCTAGAATAGTGTAATTCACTTCCAGCTGCAGTGATATCATGTAAACGTTCCTGCATGTTTGCAACAAGTTCAGAATAGCGATTTGGATTAAGCTGATAACGTTGTCAGAGCTCCATCACATGGGCTACCGTATTCTCTTGCAAACTGAATGCTTGCCTTTCTTCCCATTCCTCAACCATGAAGGCCCACACGTGTTCTGTTGGATTCAGATCAAAGGCTTTGAAGGCCAAAATATTTCTGGTTCTTTTTAGTCAATTCTGAGTCATAGTGAAGGTATGCACACCATTGTTACCGTGTATAATCTTATATTCCTCTTGTTCTGGGGAACTGGCGCTAAGCTGTCTTCTCTCCAGAATATTGACATAGGCTGCACCTGTCATTTGTTCTTACACTTGAACCAGTACTCTTTGAACTGATGCTGTAGTATAGGACGAGAATTGTGCTGAAATTTTTCTAGAATACTCAGATTGAACTACATGCTGATCCCATGTGGCCTATACAGGAAGTTTTTCTTGCTAATCAGATCAGAACAACCTTTTTGTCAGTTCTGATTTCCAGTTCCCAATATACTTGAGGAAAGTCAACATTCCTCGGCGCTCACTCTAATATTCTCCCTTTGTGTGCCTCAATTAGAAGGAGTTTGGTGGCAGAGTGATGGATGAAATTTTGAGATTGAATGCCAGCTTTCTTTTTACTTTCCAACTGATTTCATACGAGCAAAATTCCTCCGTCACATAACTAGAAAGACAGACTTGTGTCTTGCAGGGCGGTTCCATAATTACCCCAACTAAGCTTTTTCTTGGGCAGCGGTTGTTACCCGAGCTGCTTAACCGCAGTTGTGATTTGGCCCATTCAACCCCCTCCTCATTCGTTTCAAGGACGACCTGTTATGACATCGTGTTTCATACCTCCGTAACATTGATTTGCATTTTATATACGCACGCTCTTTAAACTTCTCAGGTCATCAGCGTCCCATTCAATTCCGGACGAGAAACAACCGATAAGTTTTGCTCAGATGTTCTTCTTTCTGGCTTGAGGTTCTTTTTTGTGCAGTAAAGACTGAACCCGCGATCTTGGGTGTACGAGGCAAGTTACCACCTGACCACTAGGTCCGACCTACCTCCGTAACGATTACTTAAGTCAGTTCAACTGCAAAGCTGAACTTATACAGGTCCTTCCTTCATTTATGCGTCCTTCATTTATGCGCCTACGCTTGCTTCATCAAACATCATATACTCCTATTGTGCTCCGAAACTTGTGACTTACACCTTACCACGAATTTAAGTTTTTGGCTATGCCTGGATTAGAGTATACTAAATAAAGCGCCTAGAAAGGCAAAGAACTTAGATAAAATTATGTTTTAGAAATCCCTCAAAAAGATAGCAGATAGTCTCAATGTCAATGTTATCAAATTGACGAGAATGCACGTTCACTTCTTGTCCAAAATTTTTATTAACGCTTCTTTGTTTAGCATATGCACGGTGTGACAATGAGAATTGGAGGAAATGTTGACATTATTTTAAGGTTCATAACAAGGCAGCATGCGAAAGATAATTGCTAAAGAAAACCCATCGGGATAGCCAAAATGAGTTGAAACACGGGTAAAATGTTAATATATGAGAATAACGAATTTACCTGCATTACAAAGACTGGAAGTCAGTAATCCATGTAGTGTTTTGCTTTCTCTATACAAATATATAAACTCTGTACCATGGGGTTAAATCAATTGGGCTTCCTGAAATATTTAAATAAACAAGGAGATGCAGTAGCTTTTACGATATAACTTGTGAGTGCAACTGTTTGTTCCCCACTCCTATTTTTTATCGTTCTCTTTAAAATCTGTGACGATTTCTTTAATGAAGTTTCTAGATGTAAAACAATATAAAATGCAACTTTGTGCTTTTCTTATAAAATATTCTGATATTAATCGGCTGGAGAAGTATATATTATTATCATATAAATATTTTAAACTCATATATTACATATATAATGGAAAGGTAAGTACTAAGAGTGAAATGAAGTCGTATTGGTTATTCGGTGTAAAGTATTGTTTTTGTTACACCATGATAAATAGTGAAGGTTAGATTAGGTTAAGTTGAAGTATATTTATTTCTTTTTTTAAGTATTAGTTGGTACACTTTTTACTTTTATACTAGTTTTAAATAATTTACATTGCTTATATCGAGGAACTGGTTATTTTTAATACAAACCACATTCCAAGATCGGAAGTAAGCCAAACACGGCCGGGAACTATCGCAATTAAAATCAGTATTACCTGTGTTTAATAAATTGTTTATATCTGAACCAGTTTATTTGTGAAACAAAGCTTCATCCTACACTTTTGTAAATTGTATGCAGCACAAGCGTACGTCATAATTTAATTTATTACTCAGGACTACAATTAATATCTCGTGATAACCATACTTGCCTTGTAGACCTAAGATCCGGGTTCAGTCCTGGCCAGGGTGGGTGGATTATTTTTGTATGGCTTCCTTCGGAATGGAAGCAAAGCCTTGGGTCCTATGTCGAAGATTTACGGCAATAAAAGAATCTCAAGCCTGAGCAAAAGCTTCACACTCTGAAATGAATGAGACACTGATGACCTGAGATGTCGAAGATCGTCCGTAAATAAAATAAATAAATAAATAAATAACGTCACTGAAACATAAAAAAACCTGTTACTCCCAACTTGTCTTTCTTGATCACAATAACTTGCTAAATTCTTAACTAAAACATGTGTTTACATATACCACGTGAATTTCATGACCTCTTGTTAGTATTTTTCTGTCTTATATCAGTGCTACGTGAGAGTTCAAGACAGTATTATTATAGTAGGTAGGACTGTAGAAGTAATCTTCCACGAATAGAAGATAATAACGGCAACTTATGGCCATATTAGCAGAATGTTCGTGCAACCTCTCAGAGTAGTGGGAAAGAACTATTTAGGCATGATTTGAATTCTCAACAAATATTTTAAGCCTTTTACTGTACTCAAATCCTTGCATAGAAATGGGCAAGGATGGTTTAGGATAATTCTTTAAAACTTTTATTTGATATCAATGAAAATGGCTAACCATCATGAAAGAATCATCTTATACCTGGACATTTAGTTTATCGAGTTCATGAAATCATTTCAGAATGCCGAATGAAGTTGTACGGATGATTGATGATTGATTTTTTTATTTACAGAAGCTCTTTAACCTCTCAGGTCATCAGCGTCCCATTCAATTTAGGGCGTAAAACAGCCGACAAATTTCGCTCAGAGACCTCTTCTTTCAGACTTGAGGTTCTTTTTTGTGCCGTAAATCTATGATATGGGGCCCACGGTTTTACTTCCCTCCCGAAGGAAGCCATACATAGGATTTTTACTACCGAAAAAATCCATCCGGGTTGGAACTCGCGATCTTGGGTTTAGGAGGCAAGTATGGTTACCGCTACACCCCCAGGACCGGCAGTTCTGCAGAGAAAACGTATGTCAATAAATTTTCATTTAACGGAATTAAGCACAGGCCTTGCATAAATTCCATGTATTTGCCTTTATAAAATATTCTGCGTTTTTCCTCATTGCATCGGAATGATAACTCTTGTTTTGCCCTCATATGTCTTTAACGATTCTCTTTAATTTTTATCCATTCGTGCTGCAATTCTATTTCAAGTTTTTTTGTTGAGATTTCGGAATAAGGCCGATTATAGTTGAGGATGCTATAAAAATGTTAAATGACTAAACTTTAAAATTGCTAGAAAGTGTAATTTCTGACTCGGTATGTTTCTTCACCATACTATTAATGTTTTTCTTAATAGAATTTAATAAATATGTCTTAAGATTGAAACGTTCTCACCATAGTATACAAAATCCGTTCAAGAATGTCATAGAGTTCCTTACAAAATATATTAAATCGCTTCCAGGACCACCTTGGGGACAGTATGGCGGTTTGTGATGCCAATGCTTAGTACTAACGTAAATGAAATAGTTAAAACTATTTTATTAAATTATTCATAAACACGAAAAAAAAAAAAAACAACTTAGGACCAATTAGCGCAGTTACGACATCTATCGGGAGACATTATTTAACCTCGACATTCAACTAGTGCGTCCTGTTTGAGATAAAGAACTCGTCATTCGTGTTCTGAAAGCACAGCTCGTAGTTCAGTATAATATTTCAAAGCAAACCCAAAATATCAAGAATGTGTGTTTGTTTAAAGTGCTACTAGTGCAGGGGAAAATAGTGTCCGAAACTGACTCGTAGTAATGACGTACCCGTGATGTCAGGCAACAAACCCATTAGGTTGTTTACGAAATTGAAAAGTGAGGTGAAGAAGAAAGCATGAAAAACGTAACCTGCGTATTATTTATTACTAGATTAAAAACAATGGCTAAATCCCTTAAGATCAAAGCTCTGTTTGTAACTAGGTTGCACGCTAAAACAGAAAGTAGTGAAATATAAAATTGTATTATGGAAAACACGGACATTACAAACACATTATTTCGTGTTGAAGTAAGTCAAGAGAATTTAATCTCTCTGTTTTAAGGTTCAGTGGTTACGGAATTTTCTGGTTGACCTTGCCCCAGACAGGTATCAGAAGGCGCAGAACATTTTTCTTCTTCCCCGTTTTGACTAGTAATTCTGCAGGTTATCCAACATTAGGTTTGATTCAAACCATCGACTCTCGTAGTTTTCCCAATAGTGCAACATGTAATAATGCAAAGTACAACCTGATTTTCTAACTCTATTTAAGATACAAATCATCTAAACTTATTATTTTGAAGCATTCAGTGCTTGAAAATTGAGGATGTGTTTGACAATTTTAATTCAGATTTTATATGCATCGCCAAATATTGGCTTATAGGTTTTAAATTTTAATATCTTTTTCTTCACGATTATAAAATAGATTCTAATTATCTAAGCCGTAATCTTATACATGATTGCACTGCTTTTGGTTGCATGAAATGATTTGGTCAGTAGAAAGTTGGACATAATAATTCATTGAAATCTCCGCGTGATTTTCATTATTACCTGGAAATTAATCGTAATCTGTTTTTAACGCACATTTTGATATTTTAAATAATTTGTTTAATTTATGTAGAGAATGTGTACGTCTACTGTATTTCAACACTGGGTAAGTGTGTCTAGATGACATTTAATTCATATAAAGGAATCTAAATTATTTATTATGTAAATGATTTAATATCACAGATTTTCTACTGTGATATTAAATTTAAGTGTACATTTAAAAAAGCTACATCATTTACTTTAGCAAAAATTTTAATTGAGATACTTGTTTCATGTTCGCCGAACCGTTTAATACTTCGTTAATTTTTCGGCGACTGCAATTTGGGGTGAAAAATAGTCTAATATTTCAGATTTTTTGCTCATATATCAGCCATAGCTTGAGTTTTAAGAATGTTGTGATTGATGCTGCGACTTCATTTTCTAATTGGTGCTAAGTTTAATAGTGATACCCATAATTATTTTCTGAACGGTGATTGGTGGTAGCAGATCTTATTCCTAGCATTCCTAGCTTTCTCCATTCATGTCAGTTGGTGGCGTGTTTCTGTGGAGTTAACGTTGTGGAGCGTATGTATATGTTGTTCACGTTATGTTCCTTTTGTTTCTATTATATCTCGTCAGAAATTTTTGCTGGAAGAATTGATAACTACTTTAAGAAGCGTTGTGAACTTGTATTTCTTTTCGATGGAGGTAGTTATCGATCATGTGTACAGCTAAGACAGTGTGGAGTGTGGTGGAAACAGCCATGTTGTTTAGATGAAGTGGACTTTTGTCTTCGTATCCTGAAGAATATTGAGGTAATTTATTAACTTTAAATATCATTAAAGAGAGTTTCAGGCAGTTTAGACCTAAGTTAGCTCTCTCCACTTAAATAGTGCTCCGAAAACTGTGATGTTAATTCCATTCAAATACATTGTCGATTTGTGATACGATTAAGACTAGTTTCAGGTTGTTTAGATAAAGTTACCTCTCCTACGTAAGTAGTGTTACGAAAGCTGTTGTTAATTCCATCTCGGAAACATAAAACTATCGATTTCATGATGCGTTTAAGACAGTTTTCAAGAGGTAGGCAGGCTCTCTGTTTATAAGCGTTTTTCTGAAAACTATGGTGTTAATTTCAAATTAAAAACAAATCAATTAGCCCATTTCGAAGCAATTTTCAGGGATTTCCATGGTGTAGCTATTATAAATAATTACCTAAATTAGTTTACAAACGTCTTTTAAATGCTCATCTTTTAATGAAAAATATTTAACTGTAGACGCATTGAAGAATTTGACAATTTTATTAAGATTAAGAGTTTACTGTTTTGGTTTTATTTGTGTTCATTATTATTATATGTTAATAATGATAGATTAATTGAATTTAATAATGTTTCTCTTTTGCGTTAGTGGAGGATATTTAAGAGATTATAAAGTGATCTTAGACAAATAAACTGAGATAGGGAATATATGGTCTGCCAATTCAAATTTCCGTTAAATGTCTATGCCACGTATCAATGAAACTTACATTCGAAATAATACAACACAATAACGGACTATAGTTGTGGGGCATGTCTTGAAGTCAAATGAGTTTAGCCACTAGCGTACAAATCGGCACACCACCTAACATACCCATAACGATACAAGGGCGTAAGTCCCAAGTGTTCCAAAGAATTTGCCAAAGATTTGAAAGAAAGTTAAGCAACACTAGACAAATAAAATGTACCAATTAAATGCATAACATGTAACTTAATTATAATACATACGTACATGTATATAGCACTGAACTGTAATTTAAAACACCTTGAATATGATTTCTCAAAATTAGATTTTATTTTCAGAAATATTGAAAAAGTAAATAAATAAAATATAAAACTCTTGGTATAAATTTATTCATTTCAACAGCATACTGTTTACTTTTAACTAATCACACGAACCTTTCCATTTTAATAGCAATGCATATTCACTGCATTTCTTATAGAGAAAATTAATTCACGGAAATATTCTAATGCTTAAAGTAAGGCCAATTTTTATGTATTGAAGTACAACCGCTTTCAAGAAAGTGAGATGTTTAGTATTTTATATTTCGATTAGTGTTAGTTTAAGCAACGGGATATTTTACATTCATTTTATTCAAGAAATTCCATTTTGCAGATAATTTTATTAATTTCCTTTTCCACCGTTTGTTTAACAGCCATTCTTACGGTATTTTGGTTTATACAAACTCCAAATAACATACTTCGATGGAATTAAAAGCTCCCCTTTATTCTAAAATGCTAAACACGTTAGAGAGGTTTAATAGGGTGATTGTTCCCAATTGTGCGTCCAAAATTTAGATTCTTTTTGCACTCACTTATTTTATCACGATTAGGTGCTTATTATTTCTGCCGCTAGACGACGCTAAGTAGGTGTTGCTAGAGTTAAAGATGATTTGCACCACTACAACGATTTAACCGCTAACATAGTAACACACAATCCGCTATCAATTTATATTTACGGAAAGGAGGCGAGGGTAGCCCGTCAGCCGTAACATGCCGCAGCAAATCACTGGGTCCACCGGTTTCTAGGATTTACCCAAACTTAGGTTTATGTTAGTGTGCGTGTAAATGAATGAATTACGAACTAAACTTTTTTTTTTAGTTTCCACTAAAATTGCTCTAGAATCCCAGCTATGTTGTTCAATCTTAAACCCCCCTGGAGGGAGTGCAGTCGCCACTAGTAGGAGGAGCCTGTGGTTATATAAGTAATGCACCGCCTAGGCGGGGAGGAGGGGACTGTGAGAACTAAAAGATTATGCTTTTTTACCTTTCTGGCTGCAGTATGTTGTTTCTTAGTATAAAATAAAGTTTTTCAGTTATGTTTCAACTTCATTTTATAACTTTTACCATGCTTTGTCTTATTGCACCTGAATTGCGGTAGAAGTATTATCGTGTGCAAAAGCGGCATATGTACTGGATGAACTATTCCGAACTATTACCTTTTAACAGTAAACAGGGATTGTATTTCATAACACATGCAACTATATTTCGAAAGAATGGACACAAGTATACCTATATAATTAATGATGAGTTGTACTGAGAAGTAAACTTTTGGCATTATTTTTTAATATTTCCTAGCAACAAACAAGACCATACAGATAGGTAAACCTGGACTGTTCTATTATAAAACTTTGGGACTAAAATATTGGATACTTCGAAACTATAACCAGGAAATGTACTAAGTTACACAAGCATATAAGGTGCTAGGAGATATTAACTTGGAATTGAAAATTAATATTTATAATAAAACGTCCAGAATTGATATTGCTAAACAGTAAGCATTTGCAGTTTAAACTTCATTCATTTTGGAACAACGTGCAAGAATGCACCGAGAGAGGCAAGCCTAGATAGCGCTAATAGTAAACCTTAGGGACGGGCATTTTCATTATTTAGAAGCAATAGTTACAAATGTACGATGAGTAAAATTGAGCTCGAACTCTAAATGTTTCGAAACTACATACATAAATACTATAAGATTAACTATGAGTGGGATAGCATATAGAATTTTTAGTGAAATTGTTGCAGGTTTAAATAGAGAAACTTCACTAAATTAAGAGTGATAATGATTTGTACTGACAGTTGAGTTTACCTGGCATTTGGAAGATGAATTTAAAACACCATAAAGAGTGAGTGAAGGTGCTAAATGCAATAGTATATTTTCCATCAAAATGCAAGGAGGTTTGTATTTTAATGTACAAATCCTATTTGAACTCGTATACAAAGCAACGCACAAATATTCATAAAAACATCCTATAGCACAACTTTTATGATAACTTCTTGTAAGAATGTAGTTTAGCTGAATTAGCACAACACCAAGAAGCGTGCCCAATATCAGAGAGCAATGACCGTAACGCTACCTTTATATCTTCCTTTCTCGAGAGTTGCAACAATTTCGACTTCCTTGACTCATACTTAGCGCTTTAATATCTCGCACATCACTTGGAACAGAATGAATCACTAAATTCAAAGCTTTAATGTTGCATTCTGTTTATACCAATTACATTTTCTCTTGCTCATGTGTTAATCTAACTTTGAAACCGTATTTATATGGCATACACGGAAGAGCAATTATTAATTATATTTATGGTATCTTTTTGCTTAAATAAGCAATGTTCAAATATGTAAGAGCATTTTAGCATAACAGCAAATGTTTATTTTTTTATTTTTATTTGTATTTGGGTAAACTTTTACATTTGGTACATAACTCATGCATTTTGTAAATCAAAGGGAACGGGGAAATAGAAAAAAGCATCTGGATGGGTAAGGTATTGCAGTTAGAGGCTTGAAAATGATAACGAAAGCGAAGTGTGAACTCGGTACGCGTGGTCAGTTAACAATTTCTATTAAAATGACATAATGTAGACAAGTGTGAACCAATGACTCTTAAACTTTCGAAACTTCAAAGGTAACAGCAGCTGTGAGCGTATGTAAGGTCCCTCAAAGAAAAACTGAGTACATATTCAGTGCGCCAGCAGCAAAGTACATAAAGACTGTGTCCCAGTGTTCTTGGCTCTCCTATTCCGAGTTCCTGCCCAGTTGAGTTTGGTGATGTGACCAGTTCTTGCGCGGCCAAGAATTATTCATCGCTACATATGCAGATACATGTTTTTCAGCTACGATTAGTGTTTCCTGCTCAGACAATTTCGTAAAAATTGTCTGTATCTAAGGAAATGTAAAGGTCGCAAAGATTGCGAATGTGGTGAATTGCTGACCGTGACCTACATTCTGATGGAACCGTAAACCCGTGAAAAGGTAGATAAAAGTCCGAACTCATAAAAAAATCTTCCCCGCTTACGGTTTGCATAATCGGAGACACAGGTGTTCTAACCCGTCCAAAGGAGTGTAATTGACCCCGAGCATGCATGGGAACTAGTGTTGCACGTAATAAACAAATTTATGCCCTGTAAAGTTGTTTGCTTCTTTAGTAAAACTAAATCACATCCTCTCCTAGTCCTTTGAGTGGGGCTCAAAACACAGCGAAAAAGTCATGAGATTCTTTTGTCGCGAAACGGGATCATCAAGCAACAAAATCGCTTTAACTTGCATACTCGTTAAGTGACATATGAATGACTCGCTAGCACGTCTTTAATATCACAGATTAGTAGCTTACCGCCTGCCTTGTTGCTGACCTTTTCTGGTAAGATGCGTCAATAATTGTTACAAGAGGAGCTTTTATACCTTTCTCGAACTCAACAGTTTGCTCATCGCCATACTTTTGACCATCGGGTTTTGATATCACGTTTTCATACGGTGTTACAAAGTTCACCGATTATAGTTTCGTTTATATAATTATCCTTTGCAAATTAATTTTATTTTATCTAATTTTTCGTTCATATTTAATAAACTTAATAATTGAACACAAATATTCTAAAGATATAAGAGTTTTGTAGAAATCTTAATCTGCAAATGTGCTAGGAATTTTCCAGCCTGATCTGCTGAGAAATAAATGGATTATTCAATGACACTATTTTCCTCTCTGATTTCTGCTTACGAGATTTAGGAAAGTATTATTATACATTGTATTTTAGGTAGGCATTTTTTTCTAGAAGGAAAGTAGGAATGTTTTACCCAAGATCCCTTAAGTGAGTGGTATGAAATAACGGTGGAAAATAAAACAGACATTTCGGTTATATTGGGATAACTTCATGATCATAGGTTTCTTCAAAATACCTAACTTACCACCCTGAATCATAATATCTCTTGGATTTCATTCCTATCCTTTCGCAAACAAGCTTATCTTTCAAGAATTACCCTGTTATTATAATTATATAACATCCAAGACAGTTCTTTGCTTCTAATAGATATGACAGTGTTTTGTTCGAGTTCACTCGTGCTATTTGTTTGATATATTTTGAGTTTAATTTTTTGTTTGACAAAGGTTCTTCCATATTTACTCTTGTGCCATAAGGTATTAATTTCGGAATATATCTTAGAAATGTTGCGACAATGTTAAATCGCCTAACAAACATACACGATGATTGACTAGACCACAGATGAACAAATAGAATCAGATTTTGTTGAATGATGAATCACATTCTAATGAAAGTATAGAAAGTGTCTTGAACATCGGGCACAAATAACTTTCACCTTCAAGGCTTTTTAAAATAGTGTCCGATAGATGCTTACTTATTAAATTGTTAGTTTCTGTAGCAATGATGTGAAATGCTTTGACCATATTTTCTTTGAAAACTGCCATAATTTGCAACAATTGAGGTCCAGCACTGGTTAATTTACTGAACCTGTGCTACACTTTGCATACTCTCCTCATATCATGTATACGTGTTCAATACTGAAAAGTTTCTACACTCCCTTGCACTTTTTGAAGGCTATTACAGCTAAATTATATGCTAAAGACATTAAATTAAATGTAATTATCTCATAATCACAATTTTCAAATACTCTATTGAACCCTTTCCCTTCACTTAGGTAAAAACGCGAACATTTTCATTTTTTATGGAAACTACTTAAGGGAGTGATAAGAAATGTTGAAAGCTAATATTTCCGTTTGTTTTTAAAATCTTTAAAAGTTTTTAGATTAAGAAAATATATGCTTTTACATAAAAATAAGCTTTTTGAGTATTTAATGTCATGTAAAATGTGACACCCGTCCAATTAATTTAGAATTGTCACATTCTCGTTTCTGGTCTATTAAATTTTTACCCGAAGTAAAGTAAAGTTTATTTTTTGATTGTGAAGCAGCTTGCTGCACTGTAGCCTCATTAAGTACGGACAATATGTCCTAAAAACAATTAGAGTGCAATAAAAGTGATGATAGGGAAAAAATTGGATGACAGAAAAAGTTTTAATTATACATTTCTGTAATCGAAATAGCAATTGATGTTGCCACAACACACAGAACATGACATCAAACCACTTTTTTACTGGATACATTTAACATTTGCCCAGAGCTTGTTGATTTCGACAAAGAGCAATAAATATTTTGAACAATTAAAATGCACAAAAGTTCATACCCATTAAGAAGCTGCTGATTAAGGAAAGAAAAATTACAACGTCCTGAACAAATTGCCACTTCGATATGACATGAAAAGTTTAACTTGCGTTTGTGATACTACGTTCACAATGGTGACTGAAAATTGAGCTGAAGTGCAGTAAGAGCATTTGTAACTCCATTTACTGTCGTGTCTCAGTTGATAGCACATATTTCAGTTTCGATAACATTTCAATTACAACGAATCCGTTACAATAATTATTCCGAACCTCACTACTTGACACAAATTATAAAATTTCAGGAAATAAAAAATATGTTTCATTTCAGTTTTCGGCAATGGACTAACTCAATGTTTGACTTCTGTCAAATACGCAGATGATTTTTTTATATTCTTTCATTTCCATTTCCATTTTTTTTTTTTTTTTT
This sequence comes from Metallyticus violacea, assembly GCA_030762175.1. Lineage (NCBI taxonomy): Eukaryota > Metazoa > Arthropoda > Insecta > Mantodea > Metallyticidae > Metallyticus > Metallyticus violacea. The sequence continues at coordinate 294,217,445 of CM060846.1, forward strand.
TTTTTTTGCAAATTAGATTCATAAGCTAGTTGATACTTTTTCTAAATAGCCTTTTTCAAGTATTTAGGGGCTACTAATAACATTAATTAACTATAGTATAATGAGTATGGATTTCTGGGTAGTCTTTTAGAGAGGGCAAAAGAACTAGAGGAAAAACCTCGATATGTTTTCTGCAAACCTGCTTGCGAACCAGAAATAATTGAAGGGAAGATTGCACAAGCCCAATTGAATAAATTTTGAGAACTTCAATAAAACCAAACATCTCTTGAAAATGACAATTAGAAAATCAGATTTTTTCTTATAAATTTTGTTAAAGTAGGAATGTTGTAAAATATGAAAATAACGATAAACAAAAACATTTTGCCTTTCGAAAAATAGCCAGACTTTTACTGTTGTGAAACTCAAAAATCTATAAAATATTTCCGGTACTAAAACGAAAAATCTGTAAAATATTTCGGGTACTAAAACGTTAATTAAGAAGTGCAATATGCTTACTTTATGTGCAACAATATTTAGAAATAAAAAACAGTCTCTTTGTATACATTGTATTTATTTTCTCAATAATATCATACAAGATACAGTCATGACTACGGTTGTGACTGTTTCGGAGAGTGATGGTAGAGACAAACTCCTATGTGCCATGCCAACATAGTTTATAATAGAACAACCCCAATCTGAATTGTAATTACAAATAAGAGCCTCGATGGCCCTTACCTTTCAGGAATCTGTCGCAGTATATAAGAGTTATAATGGCGCATTGTTTGGTATCGGAAAGGATGGGAAGCGATTGTTACTGGAAGTGAAGTAGATGCTGATAATCACTAAATTACTCCTCGTGTCGTTCTCCAGGGTATTTTGCTGTTTTTTTTTGGGGGGGGGTCTGGTAGCTGGCCGGGATTGAGTGAGGGGAATTAAAGGTGGTATTTGCTCATGAACACCTCTTTGTCCGTCGGTTAACGTTGTTTATTGAATCACAAGTGAGTACCTGGTCGACTCTCGTCGGACCGCTTTGGAGCGAGTTTGGCAGACGCGTGTACCTGTTAAGTTCGCCAAATTGTAGCCATATATTAAAATACGGGGGTAGTGAGGTTATAACGGTGCACTATTGTTTGCTCAGATTGCTTAAGTGGTGATTGGGGTTCGTGTCTCGGCGTTACTGGTGTTGAAGCCACGGACTTAGGCTACTCTTCCTCTGGCTGTCGAGCTACGCTGCTGACACAAAGTTGGCAGCTTTCAAATGAGTCAATAGTTCCATTCCAGTGAAAAGAGTGTCGAAATACGCGCTGAAGAGCAGGTGAACCACATTGTTGGGAGCCCCTTGAGCATCTGTACATCGGAGCAGCACATTTTCCGAAGCGTTCCTCATATTCTGCATTGCCATGAGGATTTTTGCCGTGATAAACGTCAAAATTTATCACATAGCCCGAGGGAGTGTTCAGACACCAGACTTTATAGCCGAAACGAATAGGTTTTCCACGGATAAATTGTTTGCAGCATGTCTTCCAAAATATTCCACCATACAATCGTCAAAATCAATGTTCTACTCTTGTGATGCGTGACAAACCTTTTTTTCAACGCCTCTTTACCCGAATCTTCCTAGGAGTAGATGTTCTGGAGGCTGTATAAAATGCTGTCAATATCTCCTATAGGTACGTCAGATTCTATGATGTCCAGAGCTTCCTGAAGTGTTATATCCCTGTTAGAAATATGCAGAATAGTGTAATATTCTGTGTAATGCAGCTAAACAATGAAAAAGTTGTATCATAACAATAATCATTCCTTTAGAACAACGTCTAACATATCATAAACGCGAGAATACACTATTGCATATACAAGCGCCTAGCATGTTTGTATGATCACGCTTTGTTTCAGATGGGAATAGGCGCAATATATGCAGTAATCTACAGATTTATTTCATAGTACAAAGAATATCAAAACATAAACATAACAAAAAAAAGGAAACTTACTTGAAACGCACAGTTATTTTTCAGCTAATAATACATGCAGGAACTAAAAGCTGTGCCAGACAATTGATTGTGTACAGAAATGCAATAATATGAGTGGACAGGGTTTCCACATCATTCTTTAACTGATATAAACAGTCAGCAATGATCTCCAGAATTACACAAAGTATTTTAAGGAAGCTAAATGGAAAACGGTAACCCGTGATCATACGAACACGCACGGCGCTAAAGGGTTAATACCAAACGATAGAACCGAGCTAAACGCTTACACCGAGGTGTAATTTATATAGCGACAAACCCGTGCTGTTATGGAACCCACGGCTTCAATTGCATGTACTTCTTTCTTCAGTCGTAACCATATTTACCCATTGAAGTTTTCTACATTTAGTATTTGTGTTTTTTTTTTTTAGAATTAAGGACTTTTACATTCTAATTATATGTAATACTATTTACAAGTATGCTTAAAATTGTTGAAAAGTCATAAGAGAACAATTAATAGTGGAAACTTCAGACATAAGACTATTTTGCAAAACAAAAGCGAGACTTTCTGCAAATTGTACACGATTTAGATCAACTCTGTTATACTATGGGGTTTGCCCATAATGAAGTGTTTGCTATGTATACAATGATCTACGCGACTACAATCGGATGCCGCTCTGGTTACCGGTCGTCTGTTTTCGATTTCAGGCCCTTATTGCCATAGCCCTGTAAACGTGAACATTGATCCATAATTTATAAATATTTAGTTAATCTATTTTTAGACATTTAACAATTTACCTCTAATGTCTATAACAAAAATGTTGCAAAAAGTATGGATAAATAGGTAATACCAAAACAGAGGATTTTGGAAAGAAATCCAAAATTGGAAGACATTGAACTAAAAGAAATAATTAGTATTTTAGTGAAAAGAGTTCATTGATAGTTTTATAAGGGAATAAAAATAGTATGGAGCAGGGAAATATATATAGAACAATTTGATAAGGTAGGTAGAGAAGGGTTTGCTTGGGCTAGAACTGAAATTATGCATTTGAAAGGATTAGTATATGATAAAGAAATAGGAAATCGTTTAATGTGTGGAGAAACCAATACAGATTTTCATTGTTACATTGTAATCAAACAAAGTTATAGAGAGAAAAGGTTAGGAATAATAATGGGAAATTTTTGATGGGAAATTTTAATTAGAAAGATTTTAACTGTAAAAGGAGAGAATGATATAGAAATTATTGGAAACTATTTAGGTAAAGTTAGAGAAAAATGGATAAGAATGACAAAGAAGTTGATGGAAGGAAATGTAGAAAGAAGTGTCACCTTAGAAGTATGCTAATTTATGTATTTACAGTGAACTTGGGTAAGGTGAGGGAGACATGATAAAGAATGATCAGATAGTTTATGACTGATAAATTAAATAGGGGAGATATTGGGAGTAAATTAACATTAAAAACAAGGATTATTATACACCAATAACCTGGGTGTTAATGTGTATACAGTCCTATGGAATTAAGTAACTCACAAGTATAGCATAATATTTGGATGTAGTGTTTAGAATTAAAATATCATAACAGAGTCATAATGATATGTATTAATGTTATATTGTCAGTTAGTATTGTGGAATTGACGAAGGTATACATCTTATTCTAGTATTTAAAACTGTATGTTGAGGTAAGAGAAATAAATTCATTGTCAATTCAACCAAAATGGAAAAATTAATCTTTGAAAAGATTTTAAACAAAATAAAAGAGTTTGTACATCAGTGTTATAACTATTGACCGTTTAACTTGAATGTTTAGCTTTTCGTGACACACATAACAGACAGTGGCAGTATGTTTAGGTTGCGTACACTCCTTACAGCTTAAAGCTCTTCTTCTTGAAGAAGAATCTACATTTAACTCAGTCGCTTGCCGTGGCTGTACCGGATAACTGTAGGGACCTCTTCAACTTCATTCCAAGGTCCATATGAATCCCTGATGCACAGGCTCGTGTTGCAAGATGACGCTTTGTTAGTTCAAGAGCCAAAGTATTCAAGTAATGACTACATGTCATGTTATCTCTATTTGCATGAAAAGTTATTTTGGAATTTATCCTAGCAATGTTCATCATAGTGCAAAATATCCAGAGAGACCACCTGAAGTATATACTTGTGGTGCGTCGTGACTTTAATTCATCAACAAAATCAACACCAACATTTGTTAGTTTTTAGAAAGTCACAACGTCTACTTTAAAATGTTCCCATGAGCTGCTGTCAATCTCATCGCCATTACGCATGACTTAGAAATCAGCATTATATTTCTATAACGTCGAGGAATGTACGGCACTGGCATTGACGCTTCTCCGAAGGCAATCAACTTTTCACTGGTCTTATTCTTGTATTTACTGTGTTTGGCGGAATCTACCTCTTATTTTTACGACTTGTTCCAAGAACCATATGGCTCATCATATCAATTGATGTGAATCCATTGTCCATTGTGATATTTCATCCAGAGTTAGCAATTGTATTTGCTTTTTACAATGCTGCTGGGCTGATTAGTTGGAGCATAGGATTGCTCCTCGGGATGCTTGCCAACATGACTTTCCATGTTCGATGTATAGAACACAATTTAATCAGACATCGCAAATATATTCAAACTGTACTTGCTTGACTTTTTGGCATGTATTGCTTGAAACTTGTAGCTTCTCCAAATGTTCTCTAGCGTTTCATCGATGACATAGTTACTCATAGAAACACGACAGTGATACTTACATGGCAACAAAACTTCTTCAAAAAGATACCCAGTTGTGTTTAAGTTTATCATGGAGTTATCTTTCTCTCATGTTTTAACGTCGTCAAATCAAAGAACACGAAGTAACACATAGGAGCGATTGTACCTCATCACCAGCAAACAATGTCCAGGAGCAGTTCCATCATTTGACAGAAGGTGTTCAGTACGCTGATACGATGATTTAATGAACGTGCTAATTAGAACCGTCAATATTTGTTGTCAAAATGTTTCGGAAGACGGTTGAATTTTGAGCGAATTTACTCAAGTTTTGTATTTATATATTGTACAAATTTTTCAATAAATAAGTCAGAAAGTGCAACTTCGCACAATCAATTACACTCTTTGCTTCTTTTGCTGCGCCATTGACTCCAGGAGGACGTGGAATAATATTTCGTGCTCTTCATTGCAGATTTTCTTAAAGGATCTCGATCTTACAAGCTGTTACATTACATTATCCTATAAAGTTAGGCCCTACAGTACCTGTGACTTCTTTCTCATTGGTTGATTGCTCGCTTTCACTGTTCCAAGTCGCCTTTGAAAGGTTCATTATATTGTTACCAATTTCCATAATTTCAGATGGAGGTTCACTGTTATTTATCTATCCACTGAATTATTTGTGCTCCGTCATGAAAAGACATACTTAAAATTACAATTTATTTTCAAGCATAAAGCGCATTCGTTACCCTCGCAAAGCAGAATGAAAAATGTTTAACGCGGTTGGTCCCGATTAAGCATAGTTCTCACATGTAACAATTACTTAATAGTACATCACCATATGCTAGGCTATTCATCCAAATCCCCTTCCGCATAATCTTAATGAAACAGGAAACAAACTGAGTCAAGTTTACCAACTGCGCTGCAAAGGACGACTTTTCTTCAGTCCCAATCCTCGCAGTGCTGCTAAAGACTGCTTGTAGAACCTGCTAATCAATAAGATAATTGTGCATCAACTCATGTAAAGGAACGTAGCTTTCTTTTTCGTGTATAATGTATTATTTCGTAAGGTACACATTTTATCATTATTTTAAGAATAAAACAAAGCTTATATGAAGTGTTTGATTATTCTATCATTTAGCTATTGCTACAACCTATTATTCAGTAAAAGAGTCTATTTCCTTTTAATCAATTTTCTTCCGTGTTAAACGAATATTTCCGCAGTATTTATGACCATCTTTAACTTATTCTGGAAGCCCCTTTACTCATTATTCTTTGACAGAGACAAAAGTATAAAACATTTATATCAACTTTTACTTTTTAAAGCATTTCGTAAACGTTTCAACAAACTTTAAGCTACTGCGAATAAAAGAAATGAAAGCTTGCCTCCGTAGCCCACCTCAGTTTATTTTTTATCTTAATAGAGCATAAAGGTGATAATTCAGAAATAATACATGAAATATATCGTTATAACTCTACATTTTATAAATTTTGAAATTTCAAATATAAAACACACAACTAAGAATATAATAATGGTAACTTTTACAAACTAGCATGTTTTCTCAGGCGTTCGTTATCCTAAAGTAGACGATATAGAAAAGCTGAACTGTTTATAGAGTTGTATTGCGCTTCATAGGTTATTAAAATTGTTCTCTATACACGATCATCAAATGCATGCTCCTACATTAAAAATTTAACTTAAGACATTCAACATGCTGTAGAATAGTTCCCTTTAGTAGTCTCTACTCGTACTGCACAAATTATACATTTAAATGGCTTTTATTAAATTAAATTAAATTAAATGCACAATACCACAAGGTCAGCGCAGCAAAGAAAAATCTAACATATAATTTAGTTTTGGAGAACTAATAGTTTCCGAGACATTTTTTGTTCCCATTCCCAACCCGGAAAGATAAAAATGGTGCTTTCTCCACGTTGCAGGGTTTTTCCTATGAGCGAGCCTTATATTCATTCAGAAAATTGATTCTTACAAAAGTAATAAAAACGAAATAAAGGACGTATTGAGACTAAAACAAAGAAGCTACAGTGCTGTCAGTGATTTTCCTCTGTGGCGCGGGGTTTTTCCTATGATTGAGTCTTAAATTGGTTGTGTATTGTTGATTTGTTTTACTGTTTTAACCTCCCGCTAATCACGGACCGCTAACTGGCTAAAGAACGGCGCGCTTGCCCATAGGCAAAACACTCCGTGGGGGGGGGGGGGGCAAAACTGATCGAACGGCACTTAGATTTTTAGCATGCTACATCATTTTAGATCAACAGGTAATTTACCATAAATTTAGATATTACAGATCAGCTACCTCCATTTCTAATTCTGTTTGTAACGAGTTATACACTCAGGCGATGGAATAATGAAACATCAAATCAAAATGCACAACTTCACAACATCATAATTCGTTATGTTATTACTGCTTAAATGAATACAACGCACTAATGATAAGAACAAAGTGTACAAATATTGTGAGAAAGAATAGCTGTACAAAACAAGCTGTATACCAGATTACTAGATCCCGGATTTTATATATCAACTTAAGAAATTTATACTTAAAATGCAGCCAAAATTACTGAAAATATAGAATGAAGGAATTATATGTAACATCAAGTATTTAATTTATATAAATACACCATTCGTATATGTTTTATATATATCCTTTTCAATTTTCTTTGAATTACGGTACAGGGCTATTCCCCCCCCCCAAAAGGAACAGATTTCAAACATTTATTTATTTCGAACTACAAAAGATAGAAACATAGTTCTAACGTTCCTGGAAAGAGAAAAGTTCAATTTTCACTTTTTATGCATTCAATATGAGCATCATGTGTTACCGCCACGGGTGACCGAGGTCGTTAAGGCACGGACTCGTGAGCGGGAGGTCACGGCTTCGAATCCCGCCAGGACCGTCCTCCTTGATTGAGGTTTTTTCCAGATTTTCCTCAGTCCTCATAAATGGCAAATGCCGGGGAGGTACCCTAAACTTAAGCCTGGAACGCTTCCTCCCTTTAAAAAAAATCCTTTCCTAATATGTAATTTCATCTCATGTATCATCAATGTCCACCGCCTGTGGTGCCTCAGCAGTACAAACGGGCATTAAACACTAATTAAAAAAAAGCATCATGTGTTACACGACAAATATCAAAACGGTGACTCTTTTCTTGCCACAAACGAATCAGCTGGTCTCAGTTATCGAATTCACAGCTTCAACAATTCGATGTCGCAGACTTTCAAGAGTATTAGGCATAGGGGGAAAAATCACGGTCTTTTACGTAATGCCATAGATATAAGTCACAAGGAGTGAAGTATAGAGACCTGGAGGCCACCGGCGATGAAGTTGATCTTCTGCTCCTCCTCTTCCAATCCAACGTCCTGGAATGGTACCATTCAGATAACGTCTGACGTGCTTATGGAAATAGGGGGGGGGGCGCCATCTTGCATGAATATAAAATCATCTGAATCATCTTCAAGTTGAGGAAATAACTAGTTTTGGAGCATATGTAGATAGGTTAGTCCTATCACAGTGTTCTCCATGAAGAAGAAAGGTCCATAAACTTTGCTTACAGATATGACATAGAAGACGTTAATCTTCGGTGAATCTCTTTCATGTTCAATAACTGACATAGCATTTCTACTTGCCCAAATTCTAACGTTATGCCGATTAACTTTACCGGAAAGATGAAAATTGGATTCATCGGAAAAAATTAAGCATTCAGAAAAATTGTCTTCTTACATATAATGTATCATGCTAATGCAAAATTCGTATCTTTTGTTGTGGTCTGGATGCAATGTCTGCAATAACTGCAGTCTGTACGGCTTCAGGTGCAGACAGTGTTTCAGAACTCGCCATAGCGTTGGTTGAGGAATGTTAAGTTCCTTGCTTGCTCGTGCTGTGGGATTTTTTTTGGGCTCCTTTCGTAAACTGTACGAATACGCTCGACATTTTCATTCGATGTGCGTAAACGTCCCGTGCTTTTCCGTTTGCAGATACACCATCATCTACGAATTTTTCATGCCACTGATAAATCTGCTTATGCGCAGGTGGTTGTTTATTAAACTGACAGCGAAAAGCACGTTGAGCTCCAATAATGGGCTCTAGTTTTGCTAATTGCAGCACACAAAATGATTTTTCCTGTTGTATCACCATTTTACTACAATAAACATGACAAGCAATAGCACCAATGCGGCCGTGATTGGAATTTCCACCTAAACGTTTCAAATTTTAAACATTTGTCCATCCAGGAGCGTTGAAATTATGGTTCTACCTTTTGTAATTTGGAAGAAAGAAATGTTTGAAATCTGTTCCTTCTTTTTGAATTGCCATCTGTGTGTGTGTGCGTTTAATTTTCTTTGGCTTGCGGCAAGTCAGAGTGAGAAATTCGTATCTGTAATTTAAAAAAAATCTGCTCTTAAGTATTAAATTATGCAATATTTTTCCAAATATTCTGGCGACATGGACTGTCTTTTGTCTGATATTGACTTTATATACAAGAAAATGTTGTTCTATATCGAAAGTTTAATATAAGTTTGTTACTCATCTTAATCCCTAATTTAGTTTTAACTTATAGTTGGACCAATAAAATACATATTTAGTAATTTTATATTTTAGTACTTTGTTGACTTTTGCAGCTAGTTTAAAGTTCATTTTATTTCTTTGCAGTTATGCAAATGACAGATAAAAACATGGAAAGTATTGCGATTTTTCCAGATTCTCTCCCAGAACATAAATTTATTTCTACCAGCTTTGCTGGTGCTAGCAACAAAATTTTTCTTGTGTGTGTACCTCGCAGAGATCAGTCTACTGAAGCTTCTCTTTTTTCCAGCTAGGTGCTCCTTCAAAGGAGCAAACAGATGAAAGTCACTGGGAGCTAAATCAGAACTATATGGTGGACGACTGAGCACTTTGTCAATGTGCCGATAGTGAAATGCACGGCCAGATTTTCTTAGCACTGTTTTGCGAATGGCGGTGTTAAATTTTACAACAGAGAACTGTATTATTGTGGATTGATCGCATGATCTTCTCCGTACAGCAAATGCTCCTTTCATCATTAGGTTGAGAGCGAAGCGATGTGCCTTGGTAAACTTATGTAAAATGCAGGACAAACCTTAATAACATCGACCCATTCCATCGCATTCTAAGTGTATAAGGTTATCACTTCGTTTAAACAGTAGCACACTGCCAAGATAAACCTGGTACTTCTCCAACGTTGTCGCTGTTACTCGTACTTAAGTACAATACTATAAATGTTCCCTGCTTCTCGTATTATTAAGAGTGCCTCAGGGTACTTTAATAAATAAAGAATAAATGAGTCAATACTTCTTTTTCACTTCTGTATCGATCTGTCTTAGCACTAAACATGCATGGATTAGGTAAGAGAAACATGACTACTTTGTTTTCCTGAGTGAGCTCTGATACATTGCCTTTCTGAAAAGAAACATTGCAGCCGGCAGGCAGCGGAATCTCGAGCTTCAACCTGATTACGATACTGTAACACTTCACCCTTTTATGACATACTAAGCTTAGCGCCGCAGTAAAGAAATGCGGCAGTTCTGTGCATGCAGTCAGCTAATCGGCATCGGAAGTGTGCGTACACAAGACGAAATGGAAATCCCGCCGAAAAAAAGCCATCACGCGAAGTCATACACTAGCAAATCAGATTGATTATATACAGTTTGCTACAGTTTTGTATTGGTCTTATCAGTCCATTGAAGAATGCTGTGGAAAAGACAGCAACGGAAGTGCGGTATTTGTGTGTGTGTGAGTGAGTTTAACGCCCATTTTTACTGCTAAGACACAACAAGCGGGGGACACTTATGATACATGAGATGAAATGATAAACTGGAAAGGATTTTTTTTAATGAAACATTCCAGGCCTAAGTTTAGGGTTGCCATTTATGAGGACTGAGGAAAACCTCAGTCAGGGAAGACGGTCCTGGTAGGAACGGAATCCCAGATCTCCCGCTCACGAGTCCGCATGTTAATGACCTCCGCCCCTCGTGGCGGTTTATGTGGGGTAAAGTGAAAGAACAGTACATGATATAGCGAATGAGGGTGAGAAATTAAAAGCTCACCGGAGAAACATTGCCATCTCCTGGTAAAAGCCGTCCAAGTACAATGAAAATTGACACTGACAATTTTGCAAAAGTTGTCTCTTGCGCAGAACGCATTTGGAGTTTTATGAGAAAAGAAAGTCCGAAGTTACGAGAACTCCTGAATGCTGTTAACGAAAAGATTTGAGATACACTCTTGAGAATGCTGAATGACATGGGATTAAAGAATTGCAAAAACCTGCGACACATTTTAGAGGCCTGACATTGTTGCACGCCATGCACTATACCTGAGAACGCTAATTGAAAAAGAGCCAAAAAAAAAAACAAACAAACAATTATTTATACAGGGTTCATTGATCAACATGGACCCATACTCATTATGCTGTAAACAGGTGTTTGCAGCATGATATGAAAGGTATGCATGTAAACCAAAGTGTTGAGCAGATGGCCATTGTTGTTCACGCTGGTGGTAAAATGAGATTCATCAAAGGGGCCCAGGTGATATATGATTCCATTGTAATTCTGCAAACTATCATGATGAAATAAATGGAGAAAATTATAATAAATGGTTAAACAAATGTCTCATCAGATGTGCCATCTGGGTGCATTGTTTTTTTTTAGATAATGCATTGCATCGCACAGTCCAAGAAAATAAAAATAAAATACAAACAATGGCTCCCAGAAAAGCTAACATAATTTACTGTTTAAAAAATCAAAATCTCACTGTAGACTCAGATTTAGTTGAACAAAAATTAATGGAAATAGCTGAATAAAACAAGCCATTACTATGTACATAGTAGATAGGATTTTAAAAGAACACTGATTTACACTTTACTACCTTTACAAGCTAAACCGTCCTGTTGCGTTAATGGAAGAGGAAGTTGAAAGGATTGTAATAAACATAGGTAATATGAGTAGGGGTGAAGATAAGATGGATTATGATAGGGAAGGTAGCAGATGAAGGCAGTTCAACAATTAGTGCACATGAAATTAAGACTTCTGCTTCGGGCATACAGTCACTTCTGGATTAAGAAATGTGTGTTTACCTTATATATTACAGAAATAGTAAATTGAATCATGGTTGTTGGTAATTATATTTTATTAAATTTCAAACAGTTGATTTTATGGTCAGACTGTACTCCGTACTCTTCAAGCTGACTCCCCGGGCAGCGAGATGGAGCAGATCGCATGTACGGCACACGAGAGCCCTCAGCTGAAAACTGCCATTTTTCTTCAAACGGGATATTCCTCATACGTATCACATCACCGTAACATAAATAACCAACTAGACGACTGTAATCTTAAGTTCCAGGAATTGAATTGATTTGGTTTAACTACGGACGCTCTTTAACATTACAGGTCATCGGCGTCCCATTCTATTCACGGCGTGAAACGGCCGACACCTTTTGCTCAGTGATCTCGCTTTCAGGCTTGAGGTTCTTTTTCGTACCGCAAATGTACGACACGGGACCCACGGATTTACTTCCCTTCCGAAGGAAGGTTAGGATTTTTACGTCCGAAAACACCCATCGATCCTGGCTGAGTTTGAACCCGCATTCTTTGTCCAGTTATGAGGGAAACATGTTTTGCCCAAGATGGAACCTATTTTCCGGTTTTTTTTTCCCGATATTCGATGAAAAGACAAATGTTAAATTTGGGCTCCAATGGACTCCATTTTGGCAACATACACTGGGTGTTAATGAACTATATCATAAAAATTTCCGAGATTTTAGAAGGGTGTCAAATGAGCAATTTCAAATATGAAATCTATGGTCCCGATTTTCAATACCTCATTAGCGCTTTCAAGATTTATTCGCAGGATCCGCCCCATGGTCTAGTGCTCAGAACTCCTAACTTCTATCATGAAGTCCCGGGCTCGATTCCCGGATTTGCCACAGGGATTTTTCCTTACATTCTATCTCAATGGTCTGGTTAGTGTAGGTACCATATCAGCCCTCTGGTGTACCATATCAGCTTTATTCTCTTCCTTGGGATAACGGACTGCCTGGCCTCCGAATTCCTCCACAATATTGCCAGGCCAGGTGGAAAGCCCACAGGTTTGTGAGAACAGCAGGCTGGTATTGGTAAAAAAAGAAAAATATTAATAATAGTTGAGTTCACCTCTCTAAAATCTCGGGTTAATCATATTACAGTACGGCACTGAAAAACGTTAACTAACTTATCATGTAATGTTTGTAGTTTAATAGCATCTAACTCTGTGTCCTGATGGATAAGACAACAGACTAGTTTCGAGAACCATATGTTTGAGTCCGGCCGAGTAGGTTCTATATTTGCTTGTTTATATTTTACGATGTATACTCATACATAAGATATATACTTGACTTCCATAACAGTCTTCCTATTTTTTGACCCCAATATCATACCGATTACCCCAAATGAACATGTTCTACTCTGCGGTATCATTTCATTAGTCAGTGGCGCACTGCTACTTTACAGGCTTAATGCCAATACTTTGAAACTTAAACGGATAGACTACGGCTTCCTTATATCAAATCACTTGTTTAAGATTTCATTACAATGAAAGTATTTCGTTGTAATTTATTAACATTCTGTAACTTAATCGTCATAAACACGTGGGATATTAACGCTTAAAGTGATTTAATTACATTTACACTATTTTAATAGAATGTCTCTTAATGATTCCAACTCACATTGGTTTTAGTTTCCATACTTTTGTTTGTTAACACAACATTTATGATGTAATTTCTTCAGAAAATGTGTATTCTCTGCATATTAACTCTTTTAGAGCTCACTATTCCTTATTGCATATCCATTTTCCATTAATGATTATTTTGTACATCTTTCTGAACAATTATAATTTTAAACTTTTATAAAACCATTATTACTATGGTAATTGTCACTTAATTTAAATCATGTAAAGAAAATGCTCATGTTCACTGCAGGGTAGTCGCAAAACATTATCAACGACGAAAAATCAAAAAACTGTCTCAATATAACTATAGTTGCCGAACAAAAGGTACCTAATGGATGCGCCAGATGGCGTTGTGTTGTCATCAGTCACTAAGTTTGCAGGCCATGACTATTTTCATCGAAATATTGGTTGATCAATTTTATTCGAACTTTACCGCGTCAATTTGAATGGATGACGCAATTGCTAGTCAGCGGACCATACCTTGAAGGGTGTCTATTGGCTTGAGCAAGTAGTTAAAGCGTAACACGGCCGCAATTTGTAAATAAACTGACTTATAACTATAAACTGGCAATCATTTTCCCTCTTCAAAGTGCACTTGCGCCCTTCACAGCGAATTCTTAGAACCAGATCAACTGATTATACTGATAGAAACTCGCTGCGGAATAGTGACGTTATTCATTTCAAATAACTCACGTTAAAATCAGAAGAAATTTGATCACACAGTATAGTCCGTACACCATGTTTAAGTATTGCCTATATTTTGACTTAGAACAATTGGAGCCTTCTGGAGCGAGTGAGTACAGGACGCTAATGATAGCTTTAATTCAAATTATAGGAAATGCCCAATCGGTAACGAATTGTTTCCACATTTCTCCTTCATAATAATATTATAGTTACAGCGATATTACAAGCAAGTGGTCTGATGTAATCAGTTACATAATTTTTTCGTCAAGGATATTTTGTTTAATTATTGGATTAGTCTCATATCTTATTTAATTTTGAGCAGGGCTATGCAAGTGTGTATTATGTGACTTTGCAAAAGTATGTCGTTTTATTCTAACGGACATAATTATGGTTCTCAATTTTGGTTCTCCGATCCATTCGCAATGCTGTGGTAAGAAATGTTGTGAGGAAAGTGACTGTTAAAGAAAACTGGTTTGAAAATAATTTGATTTTCTTATATTCTCAGATATATATGCAATGACAAATAAGGATTGGACTAGCCTTAGATAGTAAAGCGAACATCAATGTAAGTTATAAATTCGCACGTTTTTAAACAACGACAATAATAATAATAATAATAATAATAATAATAATAATAATAATAATAATGTGCCATTGTGAATATTTTGTCAACAATGCATTTTGCTAAGCATCCTCTACAGGGAGGCAACAAAGTTCCGTTACCCCCATGTAAATGATATTAAACGTATATATATATAATCTGTTTCAGATAATATGAACTAGATGTTGACTGATGTGTATAAAAGAAATCAAACAGGAAAGACTATTGAAGAGGTGCGCACCGACATTCCGCAGCGTTTTCACGGGATCCTCCTCCAAAAACAAACACTTTTGAGATAGGAACATAATCTCTTCTCCTCAGGTAATGTAAAGAATAAAACAAGAAGTGGCGGACCTTTCATTAAAGGAGAACAATATAGACTCGTCAAGGAGTCAGTGGAGAATTCGCCAAAGACGTCGATGCGTAAACGTGCTTGCCACGTCTCATCTTATTCATCACATAACGTATGGAGAAGAATATAGGTTGCCAGATCAAAAGTTTTTCGGAGGAGTATACAGTTGAAAACGATGAAGAAAGTCGGTGCGCTTCTCTACCATAGTTCTTTCTTATTCGATTTCGTTCATCACGTAACAATTCGCAATAATAAGTTGCTCAATAGTGTAATTTGAAGTATCAGTCATCATCTAGGTTTAAAGATGTAAAACACAAACATTATACGTTATACGTTAATACAAAATTCACGGGACTTTGTGGCCTCCCTGTATAATGCTGTTACAAGTAGTAGCGAATTTGTTTAACCACGTCCTCCGATCGTCAGAGTAACGAAAAATATCTGAATACTTATGATATGATGAAATTTCAGAATAAATTAATAATTTTAAAGTAGCATGATATAATTGACGAAATAATGAATACTGATATTACATTTTTTTCTTCACCCTATTAAGTAATTTTGATTTGAAATATTGCCACCCAGTTACGAAATTACTCAACATTAGCTACAGTTTTCATGAGAAATAAAACTACTGTTTCCTCGAACGTTATTTTTCAACTCTTCCAGGGTAATGAATTATTTTTATTGACGTTCCCTAGAGATAAAAATAATCGGATTATGTGGAGAGATCGTGGGCGAGATACATTTTTACTGGCTATGCAATGTTCCAGCAAATTGTTGATTTTTTCTCGGAATTGTTTGCAGCATGTCCTGTTGCAAAATCCTGCTGGGTGTTAGCAGAGCTACGCTCTTTCTTCGGCAGTTCATGTAAATGCTGCAAAATAATGTCTACAAAATAAACAGGTGTGGCGGAAACAATAAGCGGGTTTGTATTAAGAGCTATTTTGAATATGGCGGTATTTTTGTTGCGAATATGTGACAGGAGCGTAGAATTGACCTTGGAAATGAGTTCACCGTTTGGTATTCTCTCTCTGATGTGTTTGTCATGGAGCGCATCAGAACCAGTTCCATCACAGATACCCAAAGAGCATTTTGACGTGAAGTGAATCGACGCAATGCATCCTCTAAGGATGCTATGCATCGTTGGGGAGGAGGAATGGAGAAGATAGCGTGACAAACTAATCGCCACCAGGGAGACCTTGTTCTGTACGCACAGAACAAAACATTGCGCAAGTACAGGCATCAGTGCAACGGAATCCACGTCGGTCGGCAACGAAGCATGCCATTGCTTTACGCATATCTCATTAAAGCGTGAGGCCAATCTTACAAAATGACAAGTGCCCTCCAACTCCAAAAGCTGTACTTTAAGGTAATGTAATGGAAATATAAACACTTATTATGAATTAAAATATTTTCTACCGTAAAATCCGCTCATTGTTTCTGCCGCCTTCTGAAATTGGGTTTATTTGTTCAAAGAAAATGAGACCTATTATCTTCTTGTCACTAATTGCGTACCTGCGTTTCATTTCTTAACTTCATGGTTTTATAATCACTCGTTGCTCAATGTTGTGTCTGGGTGCCATTTTATAAGATATTAAAATAGAATTACAGCAATACATGATGCTATAAACCTGCACCAAGACTGAAAACGCAGGTAAAACCACGATCAACAGCAAAAATATCTATAATCTTCCTACTTACAGCAATAATATTTACTTATTTACACCTACAGAATTTTTAACTCTAGAATATACAGAATTCTAAAGAGCATTTTTAAACCTAATACTTTTTTTTTTGAAAACTAAGGTATGGTTTCTTTCAAAGAAAGAGAGATAATATCAATCTTAAAACGTCTGGGCAAAAGAGGCACCATATTTCATGGACCCAAATATAGAAGTAGCATTTGTCAAGCTCTCGTGCCTTTGAAAACTTTAAAAGAATCTAAGCTTATTACAGATGCCAACACCATCCATTCTTCTAGTGCTTAGCTGAAAAATACGATATTGTCTACTTCACTCACATATTGCTGTAGTGTGGGCTTCTCTTCCTTTTATATCTCCACAGTTTGAAGCTGTCATCTCAAACTGCTACACCAGCTCCCTTATTCTGCAGCCGGGGAAACGAGGGAAAACAAAATAAAGAAGTAGATCAAGTATAGTCTGAACGCTGAGGTTATTATTTAAATATAAGCCATTGTGTTATGACTAGGGACAAAATAGAAAAAATTGGAGGGAATAAACACTTAACGTTAAAATACAACATTGAAAAGAGCTTTATTTGGCTGTAAATCTAGGTATATGGCAGTCTTGACTGCCTCTTTTCTATTCTTGAGTATTATAGCCGGCAATAAAGCAAGAAAATAATTGCACAATAAAATTCATGTATGTAATCCAAGAAGATCGAGTGTTACTAACAATATTATTGTCATTCAAAAACACATTTACATAATAAAAACATTCAAGATTTTATGTTGGAGCCGGTGCCATTTGAAGAGCAATGGAAGTTATGAAAAATTAATCATTCTAAACGAAATACTACTTTATCATAACATGCTGGGCACTTTATAAGGCTGGTTAAAAAAAAAAGATTCTTTCAGAAAACGTGCAAACTGTAATTGATATTTCCCGCCTGAAAAACTGAAAATGTTAATTGATTGCAAAAGGAATGTTGTAAAAAATCTTTAATTTGAATTCAATGTACGGAAAATTTGTATTCTTTTCCGGAAAGTAATCATTTATTCATTTGTAGACCAAATTTTAGTAAATGACGAACTTTAATCATAATCCTCTAAGATGGTGGTGTAAAATGTTTTGTATCTATTTTATTTTTATTATAAGAGAAAAATGGAAGCAATAAGAATTGTATTATTAGTAATAAAAGTAAGATAGAAGTTTTTAATTATAAATCCTGACCACATATACAAATCAAAAACAGAAATGAACTTGAAGAAATTTAATCAGATATTAATATCTTTCAGTTTGTTAAGTATGTTTTGAATCTGGTAGCTGATATATTTAGGGCATGTTAAATAAGGAGCAAATATTAAAACCGGTCAAATAAGCTTTCAGTCTCGCAAGTATATCGATGCCCTGACTTCTCATTCCCGCTGGAATGAGGAGGACATGGCATGAAGGAGCGAGGAGGAGGGGTCACCAACGGTAGTTTACGAGAGCATGTTTGGCTCGAGAAATACTCATTGTCGTAAACATCAAAGTCCAGCCAGAATAAGAGCAGTGCCTATGTTGATCGAGAAACGATATTTTCAATCTTATAACTAGAAGTTTCTTCCGGGCTTGGAAGCCGTGGTCTGTTGGAGCCAAGGTGTCCAAAAGTTTCATTCCCACCTGCAGAGGGCATCTCAGTGGCGCGGTCTGAGTCTTCTGGGCGAAGGTTCTGGCATGACTAAAATGCCAGCTGGAGGTGTTATATTTATATACAGGCTGCTCGAAGGGTATTGGTTCGGCTGGAGCAGGGGGGTGTACTCGGAGGGCAGGGCATCTCCGCTCTGATCGGTGATTGGTTCGCGTGAATTTTGCGAGTGTGAGCTTGTTTTATATGTTCTAATATCGGATGCCGGGTTTGCTCAGTTTGAGAGCCTCTCCCTTTCTGTTGAAATTATTAGGGTGCTTGTAGATTTCTATTGCTTCGCGGTGTAATCTATCGTGGTAGTGTGGTATTGGAGAGATAACAGAGAACATTATACTGGATAATGTGTTCTCCGTCTGCCCACATTGCATATTCTGCGACCGCAGACTTATCCGGATGGCCCAGACGGCAGCATCTCTTGTGTTTGGAGATCCGTGTGTTGACACTTCGTTGACTGGTGTCTAGGTATACTGCACCGCAGGAACAAGGAATCCGGTAGACTCCGGCAGAAACGAGCGGGTCCCTGGGGTCTATAGCCGAGCGTAGCAAAGTATTGATTTGTTCTGGTAGGCTTGAAAATGGTTTTGACGTTGTGGCGTTTGAGTAGGCGTCCAATTCTGTCAGTGATCTAGTTGAAGTACGGTAGGAAAGCAATGCCATTGCTCCTGGGCGAATCATGTTCGGCCGGGTGGTGTGTAGGTGGGCGTATCGCTCTGCGTACTTCTTGTGCTGTGTAACCATTTGAAGATAAATCCCGTTCCAGATGCCGGAGTTCCTGTTGCAAAGAGTCAGGCTCGCAGATGCGAGAGACGCGGTCAGTGAGAGTCTTTTATCATCGCGCGTTTCTACCTCGGATGATGGTTGGAAATTTTGTTCAGATATTGGTTGGTGTTGGTGTGTTTGAGATAAACTACGTGTCGCAGCTTCCCGTCTGTTTTTTTTTTCGTGACCAGAACATCCAAGAAAGCTAGTTGGCCATCTTTCTCTTTCTCCATGGTGAACTGGATCCATGGATCGATACTGTTGAGATGCTGGAGGAAACCATCAAGGGCTGAATCTCCGTGACTCCATACGATGAAAGTGTCATCCACATAGCGGTACCATATGGACGGGTTGAGAGCTGCAGAACTCAGAGCCTGAGACTCGAAGGACTCCATAAAGAAATTCGCAATAAATGGGCTTAGTGGGCTGCCCATAGCGACCCCGTCTATTTGTTCGAAGAAAGCCTGGTCCCACTGAAAGTAAGTAAGAGTGAGCACGTGATGAAACAGTGCTAGTATATCATCGGGAAAGAAATCTTTCAGCCGAGTAATGGCGTCACTTACAGGAACTATGGTAAAGAGAGAGACGACATCGAAACTCAGGAGGACATCTTGAGGTTGCAATGTGATGGTTTGTAGTTTCTATATGAAGTGATGTGAGTCCTTGATGAAAGTGTCATTGGAGCCGATATGAGGTTGCAATAAATTAGATAAATACTTGGCGACAGCGTAGGCAGGGGACCCAATGCCGCTGACAATGGGTCGTAATGGTACCTCTGCTTTATGTCTCTTGGGCAGACCGTAGAGTATAGGAGGTTGAGTTTCAGATCTGGTGATGCGGCGTTTGTCCTCAGGTGGTATGGATGATATTTTGACTAGACTGTTCCGTAAAATACGAGATGTAGGACCACATTGTAGTTTACGGTAAGTATCAGGCTGTGATCTTGTTGTGATAGTCAGAACGGTTCAGTAGGACAGTAGCATTGCCCTTATCTGCAGAGCAGACAATGATGTCCGTGTTGGCATTGGGTCTCTTGAGGGCTGTTCTTTCTTGGTGTGTCAGGTTGCTTTTTGGGCGTTTGGCACGTTTGAAAATCCTGGCGGATTCTGATCGGATTTCTTCTGCAGCAGGAGCCGGTAGGACACGTATCCCAGATTTAATGCTGGAGATAATCTCCTCCACCGGCAAAGAAGGTGGGAGCACCGCATAATTGCCTCCTTTTGCAAGAAGTGAAGTTTCTGCAGGTGAACGCTCATGATCGAATAAATTCACAACTGTGCGACTAGTGTGCATCGAGGTGTTGACCTTCCTGGTGGCCAAAATACCGTCAAATTTCTTATGTCTCGTCGTAGTACTATGTGTGTTGTGAAGCATGGAAATATATGTGATCCTATCAGCACGGTCCCAGTCTTGTTTGTTGAGAGAGATGCTCAGCCGGAGATGTAAAGAGAGAAACTGAGTGTTGTTGGCAGCAAGTTCACGGCGAGCTTGATGTATGCGTTCCCGGAGCATGGAACGTTCCGCACGATTGTAGAAACGGTGTGCGGCAGCGATGTGGAAGCAGCGCTTTTGTTGTAGAAATCTGGGGATAATTCCCGTGTCCCGACAACGTAGAAGGAAGGTGAGAGAGCAGAGAAGAGATGATTTTTGCTTGCCCAGCATTTCCAGTTTACGAATCAGTCGGTATATCTCCTCCCCGTAGAGGCGTGTCATGAGTAGTCGGAAGCTATTTTCAATTGTTTTTGTCAAGGTTGTAAAACTCGGGACTCACAGGTAGATCCAAAAACGACGTTTTCGTGTTCCCTTTCTGTATGGCATTGTGCACAATGAAAGACAGTGCTTTGATCGCTCGCAAACTGCTGCGAGAATTCTCCAGTCACCTCCCTTACTGATAGGCCGTTTTCGATGTATGAGATTCTCTTAGCAGCTCCTAAACATCCGCTCTCGCTTACTAGACAGAGTAACGCGGCGTTTCATCACTTTTAGCAAATATCTTCAGAAATAACGTTTCAGTAATGCTATGACGCTTTACGTTCTGACAGCATATTTATCGTTCGATATTAATATATAAGTTTTTGCATAGACAACTGTCTTTAAAAACACGTTGTTGCAATAATAATATCTGAAAATATGATAATTAAATATAATAATGCAACAGTCAGCCAAATACAGAGATTTAGTTAAAAATCTTATCCGTTCACACGGTGGGTACAATCTTGCCTTATAGAAGAGTTAGAATTGCTATCTCCCTTTGGAAAAACAGTCATTGTATCTGGAAAACACACGATTAAATTTGGCTGTCACATTGTTTCTAATTTTATTGCTAATGTATTAATTTACATCCTGAAACCCCTACACGTGCAAATTTCGTGAGTGATTTGTTGTCAAACTTTGATGATTGGCGCCAATTTTGGACTAGCTATTTCTTCCCTATTAAACTGGACGTGCCTTTTGTTTTGCACTGGATCAGTAGATTAAACATTGTACATAGCAGTTCTGGAAGGAGGCAATTAAACGGGAAGGTTCTGAATAAATTTCGCAGGCACACAACAGTTTAATTCGTATTTCGAATAACTCTCTACAAAACTGCGCAACTTTATCTTCGAGGATGAATGTATACTGCCTTGAGGCCGGTAGAGAACAGTTTTAAAATGCTACGTTTGACATAAAGCGAGAGAAGAGGATTTGAAGTGCGGGTACCTACCTCTATATTCTGCACAATTTTTGGATTGTAATTGCTTTTTGCCTATTAATAAATAAAACCGAAACACCGAGTGGTTATATTTACATTTTTGAGCTTCCATATATACAACAACAGCCACGTTGTCAAAACGCAAATCACCGCTTCTCGTTGTTACTTACAATCTCTTTATTTAGTTCCTAGTAATAGTTGACCATACTTTTCCGCTGTAGGTGAAATATTTATGCATGGCATTTTAATTTGAAAACTATGGGATCATATTAGACGGTCTTCCTGTAACTTGCTTAGAAAAAAAATTAGAACTCTGTGGTGTCTCTCGGCTAGAATTGTTGCCGATTCAAAAATGGTTGAAGATCGGTTGGATAAGGAGGAATTTTTATGGGTTATTTTGGTTTAAAATTCATGAAAATCTTAAGTTTATTTTTTAAATTTAATGTGTATATGTATGTCAATTATTGTCGACAATATGCGACTTCGTAGGTTTATTATCTGTCTCATCAAATCATGAGTATTCTGATATTTGGACGAGACATCGAGGAGAATGCTGATATATTCTGCCCAAAATTATTTTAGTTGTTACACATCTAAGAGTTTTAAGGTGACATTCTAACGCCGCTTATGAAAAGAGAGCTGAAATGTCAACCCGTGTTTTGAAACGAGTATCCAAGGGCTTTCTTCAATTAAATGGATATACTTTTAGCACTACTAGAGGCTAAACGCTTGTGATAATTAACTTTTACAATGAGCCAATTTTAGTATTATATTAGTGATACGTTCAAGCCTATATCGCATAATAAAGTAGCACTTCGTGGAGGGAATGTAGTTTGTCATTTCAAATTCTCGGGAAAAGAGAAAGAAACTTGAAGATATTTACCAATAGAAGAGGAAACAACTGAAGTGCAACGTTTAATGTTGTTACTAAACTACAAACTGAGGGCAAACTATTAGGATACCGTGCATCTCTTCTGTTCAACCATGTCTTCAGTACGCTCCGACGACTCCAGATGGTCTCCTGGGACTGGGGTACTAATGAGATTGTGGGGAGTGATAGAAATTACACAGACTAGTGGGTTTCTGTTCCTTATACGTCTGTCAGGAAAGTGGGGCTGTAACAAAGCTAGGGTTAGTCGATACATAAGTTCCGTTATCTGTTCTGCTCTCTATGGAGCTTCTCCTTATTATTGTTAAGTATTCAGCGTAACTCATTTGGGCTTAAACAAATGTTAAAAATGTTGAACACATTAAAAGTATGTGAATATAATATTTATAAAGTTACTGGTATCATGGACAAAATCTACTTTAAGGTTATCAAATAATTAACAATTTTATTATTAAGATACATACTTTAATTGTGTTATTCGAAATGTTTATAAGAGTTATTTCTGGTCTATACGTTTACAGCAAGCCGGGTGGAGTCTATTCCCTTGTTCGAAGTGGTGTCCTTCTGCAGCCACATATCTGATCGTTCGGGGTGGCACAGGCGTAACGCATGCAGGAAATTTCATCTTTTAATAAAATTTACGTTAATTTACAACGTTAGTTTTATAACATTAAGCCTATATCGCACAATCAATATTTCTATGTTGGTAACAAGACTTCATATTTCAAAATTAAAAAATTTAGCAGAAATAACAAGAGTTAGATATTTGAAGTATCTAAATTTTGTTATTAAAAACAAATTTCCAGTTCTATTACTGTCTTTTACATGTAGTCAAATAAGAGTGATATGTTGAGACTCAGAAATGAAACAGTAAATTGTGATCTTTAAACTACAAAGCATTAATTTATTTTATCGCCTATGATATGTGCATTAAAATGCTTTTTTTTATTTAACATAGATAGGTTTATATATAAGCTTGAGTTAAATTTTCAACACATTAACTAAAACACATTACTTTAACAATAAAGTATAACGCCATATTCATTTCGTTCCTTTTGAGTTATGCAACACATTTCTCTTCCCAAGAGCTGTTCGGTCAAACCGCGCAAAACGATGCTGCCATCTAGCGGTATCGAACATGGATTAGCCAAACAGCAAAATTCTCTTCTTATGT
Source organism: Metallyticus violacea (assembly GCA_030762175.1). Classification (NCBI taxonomy): domain Eukaryota; kingdom Metazoa; phylum Arthropoda; class Insecta; order Mantodea; family Metallyticidae; genus Metallyticus; species Metallyticus violacea. The sequence continues at coordinate 294,241,357 of CM060846.1, forward strand.
TTATATTTAACCGAAACTTTGTGAACTTACAAAGACCGGAGAAAGTAAACTGCGTGCCAAATATTGGTAAATTATCACTAATAGATTCTTGATACAAGATTACTAAGTTGTAGTAATTTTGGACTTTCGAAGTAACGCTGAAATGTTTCGGAATATGTTAAGTTGATATTAAGTGAAAGCTCTTGATCAGCCGTTTGCTGTAAATAGCTCTTTCTTAAATATCTCGTTCTAAGTAGCTACTTTTGAAATTTGTTTCTTCATCACTTTGGAATGGTTTTATAATCTATGTTGATCCTTTACTTATATAGAATAAGATAACACTTTTCAGGTTACTGGTATCTTTAACAGGAGGCGATAAAATAAATCCGGAACGGAACGGAGGTTTCCTTGCGCGCCATTTCTCCAGTGAACACATCGTATGTGGGAGTGTGCCTAAACAGCTAACTATACTGCGAGTTCACGGCTCAACAGAAAAGGCCGCAAATGTGCCGTAAGCCAGCAATCCGCGCTCTGAAATAAATTTTTATAGTCAATTTTAACTTTTAAGATGTTTTGATAACGCAGCATGTTTTTTAATGCTAATTTTTATTCTATTTTTAAAGTAGAATACTTTAATGTAAAGTGTATGTAGTTCTTTAAAACTGGTTATCATTCAATAATAGCTCCTTTGTTCAATATATATATACCATCAAAAATCCTAATAAAGGAGGCAATGTATAAATTTGTGTTTCTGCAGTGTATAGTTCGAGATGTATTTATTTTTAAGGCCCAATAGGTCTTAAAATGTCAATTTAAAAATTATAACAAAATACACAGGGTACAGGGGTTTAATATTTTGCAGATATTGCTACCTCTCAATGCTCATATATTAAATAAAATTAATATACTTGAAAAAAATATGAAATCAATTTTTTAAACGTCTTGCCCGATTTGAGATGCAACGTCCCTTATGAAACAGCTGACTGTAAAATTCTGAAGCAAGCACACGACTGTTAATATAAAACTAATGTGTGACATTAGTGATACACTATGTGCGATGCGAATTTATATTGAAATATTTAAAAGATGTGATTATTCATTGCATATTGTGACAAAGAAAAAAGAATAATTAGGCATTTCACATTTTTAAGTCACATTCTGGCTATCCCTGGAATGGTTGTATGCAGCTCTAAACGTTACTCTCAGTTATGCATGCTGATGTAATACATTCTGCGATACAAGGGACTTCCCAGAATGTATCTGCCATCACTTCAAACGACAGCTGACTTGTTCAGTTTTCTGCTAATACATTGTTGCAAGTTGTCTCAGAAAATTGTGCATGCAATGCTGCTCTCGCTACAGATAAATTATTTTCTCTGTGCTAGCCAAAAGTGTGTGAATTTAATAAGACGCTCTTTATTAAAACCAATAAAACTAATTAATTTCGATAAGCTATTTCAAAGCGATTTAATTAGGTGTTTAGCACAGGCCTGTGAAATCATTCGTGTATATCATCCAAATGAAGATAATTTGATTGCAAATGGAAATAACATTTTTGTGCAATCATCAGGTGGATTGAAGCTCTCAAAGAGTGCCAAATATTTCATCTCTCCCTTTTCAGTTATCACTCGGTGCATTCATTTGCGGATGAACATTTTATTCTCGGCAAATAAAATTTACAGAAAAGCTACAAAAACAGAAACATTTACTTGGGATGTTGTAACTTTTAAAAGGTAAAAGGATTATTAACATATACAATAAAATTAATTATTAAAAGAATGAAAAGTTAATTAAAATCTCCTCTTTCTACGAGCAAACGGTTTGAAATGGCGCGTAAAATCGCACAGTGAAGACCTTGTGAGATCTGAACGTTGTGAAATATGCAAGTGATATAGCGTGTTTTAAACACTTTATATCTACTTTTTGTGATGCAGAATGTGAGGTTTTAAAACACAACTCATTGTTCCTAATAATCCTCGCAGCTTCATGATGCCCTATTCAAAGTTAATCTTCGTGGTCAAATACTGCAGCATTTAATTTACTGGTTGGGCTAGTAAACTTTCTGGGCGAGTGCTTGTTTTAGTTTCAGTTTATATGCATTAAAGAAAAAAATTCTTTCCCAACCTTGTTTAGTTTCATTGCCTTTAATGTTTATCATTTGAATATATTTTTCATAATTAAGGGCTTTATAGATGTTAAAGTAGGATTTATCACAATAGAATAACATCGTATGTTATTCTAGACAAAAAGCTACCAAACACTATACGACTTTTAGTGCTGTTAAAACCAGTTTTCTTAAAGTAATCATCAGATCCTTTTGCAATCGTGTGTTTTTACTTGAAAACTATTAGTTTTTCTCCTTTCAATATAAACTTTAATCAAATTTGTTTTTGTAGCCAATAAGGAAGTTAGAGTTGAACCGATTTTTGAGGAAATAATTTTCACAGGGGAGGAGTTCATGAAAACATGAGATTGTGAATCTTGCATAAAGAAAGAAGTTTTTACAGAAAAGTAGGTAGTCGAAAGCTATACAGTAAGATAGACATACAGTAAAGTAGTCGACAGATATATAGTTGAATAGAGATATTCCTGCATGTAGCAGATCTTCGAATGCGAGAAGTTAAGTTGAAGTTAAAATCAAGTTAGTGAAATAAATATGATCGCGTGCAGCCGCCTAAATATAACTATATATTTGAGCTGGTGCAATGATATTAAGTAAGATAATCAGATCTTCGATCGTGTGCAGTTATTTTGCAAATCAAGCTGCTTGTTGATAAGAATTTGACGACGAAGGGCTAGGCATTGCGAACTTCAATCTGAGAACTTTATACAGTAAATAAAAGTAAGATTTTTTCTCACGCGACGGACTCCAAGCATATCGTAACTATCAAGAGTAAATTAAATTGAGACCGTTACATAATTCCCGAAGCGTTTCATTCACCTGAGAATCTCCTTCCGTAAAAGCTTCTAGAATTCATTCCCATTAAAACCTTATTACCGCGTGGCTTCCTCGCCACTTCCTTGAGTAATACAAGTTTGCGCAATGTAATACATCGCTCCAATCAGCCACGAGAATTTTACGATATTAATATAAAATGTAGCATTATATACTACACTGACATAGAGAATATAACACTTATAAACAAATTAATTTCCTGACTGCATACCATTAATTATTCTAAGCAACCACCTTCCGATTATACATTTTCTCCTTTCAGAATTAATTAAACAATTATCATATAACATAAAAAATATACCTTAAATGTACAATTAGCCGAGCCTAACATAAATACTGTTTCACTTGCAAGTATCCCAGCACGTGATATATTTTTGGATACCCTGAGCGAAGACCAACCATGGTTGACTACGGAACCAATCTTCGAATAAACGGGCTCCCTTTTGCTTGGTGACCCATTCGCAGAACCTTTTGTTCCTCCGAAAGATACATGGGGAATTACTGCCTGCAAACTTTAAGGGGTCCCAATCGTTGATGGAAAATGATGTAAACAGCTCCCTTACTCGATGACAATGTTTCGGCAATGTCTCGGGGGGTAATTCGGCGGTTCTTCCATAAATGTTTTCTACGACTGCAATTGATTTCTTGGTGATGTTCGACCTTGACCAGGTCTAAGCACGTTCTCAATGTACATGGTGATAAATTTCGGCTCCACTAACACATTATGCCTTCAAAAATGAAATTATGCTAGCTAGGCTAGTTTGGAAGAATCTGTGTTGTAAACGTATTCAGTTCAACGTGCTTCTGCACATGTAAACAATACACTGCGCTTCAGACAACATCATTCTGCTTTCTTACATAAAGCACTAGATACCAGATCAAACGTAAAGCTCTGCATAGTTAAACTACCACACTAAGTCATAATTTTTATGTTTCATTTTAGCAACCGTTATAGTTTAGGAAAAGCTTTAATATTTAGCGTGTTTTTCGTGAAAAGTGGGTGCAACAATTGAAACAGCATTTATATGGCGCACTCTGATCAATTATGAATTAATTATTTATATGATTGGTTTTTCTTGTTAGTTGTATAAGCACCTTTAAAATATATAAGAAAATGCTAGCAAAATGGTTAATATTTATTGTATTTCTATTTAAAATTGTGTTTGGGCATTACTTTTGATGTTTATACATAAAAAAACGTGCACATATGTAAATCAAACTGAACGGGAAAAACTTGGCTAGATGAGAAAAATACATAAGTTCAGAAACTAGAATTGACGCTTATGAGAATTTAATGACCGAACTGAGAGTGAATTTCAATTATAACTTAGATTTTGTACGGTGGCCAGTAACAATTCCTAACAAAATGACGTAATGTAGATAAATGCGAACCAATAGACACTTAATATTTCGAAAATGTAAAGATAGCGGCAGCGGTGGGCGTGTGTATGAAAACCCTGTAAGAGAAATTGAGCACGTGTTCGGTGCACCAAGGCTGCTCCCCGGTGTTTTTGTCTCTTCTATTTTCAGTGCATGCTCAGTTGAGGTTTACCATGCGACTTTGTTCTCGCGTGGGCATAATTTATTAATCATCAGTTACGTACATCGAGACGTGTTTTTCAGCAACGATTAGTGTTTGCTTCTTAGCCAAGTTCTATGTTAATATATAAAGATCGCGAAGTTTGCAAATCTGATAAATTACAGACCGTGTCTCTCATTATGAGGGAATCATAAACCAGTGGACTGGTAGGAAACACACTCACATTCAAGGGTAATATCACTTTCCCCTTACCGTCTTGCATAATCGGAGAACCATTCAATGGAAGATAATTAACCTATAGCATGTATGCGAACTAGTGTACATGATAAAATACCACGAAGTGGCGGTTCAAGTTATTTGCTGCTTCAGTAAAATAAATCGCATCTTCTTCCACTCCTTAGATTCAGGCTCACAAAACACAGCGGAAAAAATGCGCCCCTGAGATTCTATTCTGTTGTCACGAGGCACCCATATTACTGGCCACATCACGACTAGACTAGCTTCAAATTAGTGCCCGGCTTGGAGCCACCAATCAACAAAACCGCTTCACAATGAAACTATTGTATGAAGGAATATATACATAATTTTCCCTATATTTTTGCAGCTGTTTGTTAAATGACAGCAGTTGAGTAAATTTTAACACACCTTTATTTGCAAATGCACTTCGGGTATTTTGCCGTACGTGTACTCCTGCATGTCCCTGTTCTTACTGTTTTTTTTTTTTTTTTTTTGATCAGTGTTTAACGCCCGTTACTACTGAGACACCACAGGCGGTGACACTGATGATGCATGAGATGAAATGATATACTGGGGAAGGATGTTTTTTAAGGAAGGAAACGTTCCAGGCTAAGTTTGGGTACCTCCCCGGCATTTGCCATTTATGAGGACTGAGGAAAACCTGGAAAAAACCTCAGTCAGGGAGGACGGCCCTGACGGGATTCGAACCCTAGACCTTCCGCTCACGAGTTCGCGATTTAACGACCTCGGCCAACCGTGGCGGTGTTCTTACTGTGTATGTGTTTTGTGACCCCAAGATTTCCTTTAGGAGCACCATCTTGCCTCTATGCTCTGAACTGATGAATAATGTCTAAAATGTTTCTAACAAATTGTTACTCTTTACACGAAGTTATGATTTATTATAGTGAAAGCACTGCCATTTGGCACTCGTACACTTTTGCTTTATTTACATATTCAATATTAACTCACCTTAATTAGTGCGCATTTCCGTTGGGGCAATATCGTCTTGTGTGCACAAGCCTCTGTTGCACAAACATTCTGTCAAGGGAAACATTTTCTGGGTCAAGATGCCTGTCAGATATTTTATACCGAAGTATATGAAATATTGGCCGGCTTAGTTTTTCTTATCCTAGAGCTTGTATAACTGAAAACAATGTTCATTCTTTACAATGAACAAAGCCATGGCCTTTGCAGTGGTATGCGAATTAATCGTATACTTAAATTGCAGATATCGTAAATAAATACATTTTTATCGTTCGTATCTCTGCTCCTAGTTTCCACATATATGTGCTGCCTCAATTTATGAAATATCGCCGCCAAAACTTAGTGCAGACAAGTTCTTAACTCGATCTTGCAATAAAAACCTGTCTTAAGGAATGAACCCTCGAAATGATGATTATTTTGAGCACGTTATGTCAGTGGTGGTGACGTTAGTGCATTTTGAGAGCTCTAAACTTTCACACACCAGCCTTCTAGGTGTTTTGTGTACTTCTAATTCATCACACAGGAGTTCTAACGCCGTGTTCTTGACAAGTTCCAGAACTTTATTCTTATATTGAACTTTTCCATATTGTCTGAGAGCGAGGCTCTAAAGTTGTAGTCTCCTCCTTTCTAAGACCTCCCATTCAAAACTTTATAATTGTATTTGAATTCCCACGATTAAAATAACATAATGCTTCATGAATTTAGTGGATTTTTAATTTAACAGAAGTATTTTTCAATGTAGTGACTTTTTAAATAATAGAAATATCCAGAAATTCAATTATTAAATGCAGAATGATATTTAAAAGCTCATATCTAAAAATATATCAACACTAGTAAAAATAGGCTCTGTTGAATATTTAAAAAAGCAACAAATAAAAGGTGGTAAACATTTTTATTTTGTAGAGTAATAGTCACTGAGAAAAAGAGTGAAATGTTTGCCATATAATATAAATACAAGCAAAAATCAAGAACTAGAATATGCATGTTTAATTTTTGGGTTAGTGTAAAATTCCAGTCCAAAAGGTACAATTAAGTTCAAGAAAAGTATAAAAAATTCAAAATATATTAGGTTATAATTACAGAATGGCATTTATCATTTCCCATCCCAAGAACAACGTCACGTGTGTTTACTAACGTACTAATTTGGCAGTCACAAATGTACTGTATAACCTCAAACGGATAGCTCATGCAGCCATTTCTAAGGTGCTCAGCCTATTGAAGCAGACTAATAATCAGTCAATTAAAATACATAATTTAAAATGGGCATATTTTTCGTGTATCTAGCTAAATAAAAATACACGATTCACACTATCTCAAAAACCAAACTTTTACCCCTGCCATTGTACATACAAATCAGTTGGAAATTGGCATCTAATAAATTTCGAATTTTGAAAGAGAGTAAAGAGAAAACAGCTGCATACCGGAGAAAGGAAAGAAAATCATTTACCTCTGTACTAACGCATGTTTCCCCTTAACAGTCAAGAACTGAAAAGATAATCAGAGAGAAGTTGCCACCCAACTCTGACCCAAAAAGAAGACGCTTAATAAGTCTAAACTCCGCCTCATTCAGTAACTTGCATTAACCGATAACGAAGAGGAAACCGGGGATTTGGCTGACACACCTTCTTTTCCATTGTTTTCAGACTTTGGATAAAAATTAATTTTTAATTTGTTGGGTTTTATGCATGATATGAAAATACATAGTTTGCAGATTACATCCATGTATACGTTTTGTTTGTTTTGGGAATTTAAAGTAATTTGAAATTTAAATATGGCCACGATGCCATTACACAATACATATTCTTATCTTTTTTGTCTTTTGGCATAACTTGTATATCTTTAACTTGAAATTTTCTTAAAATCTATGTAAGATAGAGCAATTGATTCTTTTGTGCACGCGCAAAACACATTGCTGTATGTAGTTGGTGGTAGTTTTTAACTTATGCATGCATGAAAGTTCTGAAAAAAGTATGGTTTGAAATATGCATAAAATATTTTCAAAAAGTTAACTTTTTATTTAAATTACATATTTCTCCCGTAATGATAAGTCAACTTTCAAACAATGTAAAACCTGAAGGTGCTGAGATAAGTAATTTATGGGAAACTTGCACCTAAAACAGGAAAATGTTAAAAATTAATACCTTTTCTGGTTTTCTGGTTTAAAATAATTGTAAAATAATATGAATTAAAAATAAACAAACTTTTAAAATGGTTTATAATTTACAAATAATTGTTTAGTAAGTGGTAAACTTTTCATTTGGATAGACGATATAATTTTTCAGAAAACTCGGCTTGTATCCTATTGAGACTGCACGAAAATTGCCATTATATCTCTATTAAGTGTACTTAAAAAGTGTGCTCACCTGGTGATGTTATTCTGTGTGAATCATTATGTTCTGGATTGAATGAACTTAATTTTCTGAAGCAACTTATGTAAAAGCAGAAACTACTTGGAAGTATAACATCTCTCTAACTGGTATAAAGGATGGAGGATATTTAGACTACATAATCACATGGTTTACGCCATGTTGCTTTTGGCATCGGTCAGAAGTGAACTAAATGTAGGAGTTTTCAGAAGTGTCTTATAACTGAATCCATTAAACTTGGATTTTCCTCGGGCAATAAGATGTATGTAGGATATCTTCAGCGATACTCCCCTAGGTACATACATTAAGCTGTAATTAACACTATCATATTGCACACCAAGGCATTGGCAATGCTAACAAAAAGCAGCTTTATTTCACTTTTAAATTGACGCTTTCCTGTGAAAGTTGTAAAAAATGTATCACAAGTTTCCAAAGATGTAGAGAATTTAGATTGTGCTTGTTTTCTGAATAAGGTTAGTTATTAAATTATTAAATAGAAAAAAAAACCCTCAAAAGATATGAAGCAAGATGCCTTATCGTGTTTCTTATTTTCTGATTTTTCGGCAAATCAATAATAAGCAGTGAACCAGAATTTGAAATTAACATGAATTATGTTTACATAATACACAGAGATATTTTTGGCCTGCTTCAGCATCTGAGTGCAAGCCGTGCGGGAGCAAGCCGCACCAGTTGCCGCTCCGCTAACTGTAACAGGAAGTTAGCATGTTAGCATGAAACTTGAGTTATAGTTATCTCTTAAACCAAACTGAGCTATAATAAGGTATGACCAATAACAATTCTCACTTTTGTAACAGCAAACTACGATTGGCTATCCACGTGTAGTTATCAGCACGGGAACTTATTATGGCAGAAAAATTGCGCGACCTGGCTCTGCGGGCGCAGGTCAAACATATTCTTGGTATAGACAGTAAGATATTTTTGCTACAACACCCTGGAAAAATGCTAATACCTCAGTTCATTAGAAACAAAAATCTGATACGTGCGGCAAACAATCCTCACACATGAAGGAAACAAAGGAAAGTCAGATGACAGCAAATGGTGAGGTATGGTGTTGGCCTTGATCTTCCTGATAGTGGCGCGTTGCACTATCGAAACCCCAGCTCGTATTTCTATTTTTTCGCGTTCAATTCCACTGCAGTTAAATGCTGCAATTATTGATAGTGATAATGTTACACCTACTTGTTTAGTTATGGCACGCTGCTAGTCATTAGTTTTTTTTGTTCTAAATTTTTAAACGAGAATGCGGTGCCCAATACCGAAACTTGTACTATTTATTAATACCAGCCCTCATTTATGAGAGAATTCGTCGGTAGGACATCAGCAACGCATGTTCCCCCCCCCAAAAAAAAATCAAAGAAATGGAATCGTTTAATTACATTTCGGAGACGGGGTAATTAGGAAGGTTTTTCTAGCCACCAAGATCGTTTGACCTAGCTCCGTCTAACATTTTCCTTTAGTGTCTTAAAAGGAGCAGTGTTTGCCAATAAGCCTTACATAGTGCAGCAGCTGGTAAACACATTCAAGGTGAAGCGAGGGCTTCTTGCAGACCGCATTGCAAACATGCAGCGTTACTTTTGGCTTTGACTGTACATTGGTGGCGAACATTTCCAGCATAGTCTGTAACAAAGACATGCATGTGTATTTCATCGTAAATGCATGCTCTTAATCTAATATATTGTTTTGGGAATATTTTCATTGTCTGGTATTTTATGAGGAAAAATTACTAGCATTTTAATACAAAATTAAATATAGACTTTGTTGCACAACTAAGACTATTAGACATTCTCTTTCCTCTATTAGCTAATAATAATTACTCTTAAGTTTTGTGGCAACATCAAATTAAAACCTTAGTAACAAGGATATACATATAAAACTTATTCAAACTTGATATAACCTAAATAAATGTATAATATATATAATGGAAATATTAACGTAATAAAATGAATAATAGCATAAGCAGTAACAATGGCCACTCATAATATATAAATATATGTAAAACATGGAAGATTGGAAATAAAAGCACAGGTAAAACAGAAAAAAAAACGCTAATTTCACTAATAGGAAAATTAATTATAACATAAATAATAAAATTATAAACTCTAAGGAAAAATACAACAAATAAATGTATTACAACATAATGCATATGAACAGTTAAGAAAATTAATTATTTTGGCAATGTTATGACTAAAATTTTTGCGTAAAATTATTTGTTTTTAGGTTTAGGTCACATTTTTCGTAGCCGTTAATAAATTGATTCACCGATACTCAGGACAGAAAATTTAACTGACTCATTAGTAAACGACCTCCTGAGGAGATCGCCATTGTTGTGCACTCTCTCGCTGCTTGGCTTGGTAGGTTTCTAGATTCCTTTTAGGTGGATAAATGTGGAAGTGGCGGAAGTGAAATGTTACCACTCGAAGTTTACTCTGAATTGCAGGAGGATCAGTGGATACATTATTAATTTACAGTGACAATAATAGATAAATTACTAATCTATATTAGAAACCTAATGTTCATCTTGATAGATTCCATGAGGAACTACAAGTGACTCCAGATACTTTTACTTTTCTTCAAAATTGAAGCAAAGCTACTAAACTACGTTCACCGTCAGTGTGATCCGGACCAAAGTAGTTCCCTCGATTCCTATGACTGCCTGAAGCCTCAAAGATTTCCTTACCCGCAGTACAAATTCTCGAGCGGTAGGGCTGCAGTCCGGAGCCACTCCCGAGCGACAGCGGAGAAAGCCGAAGGTAGTGTAACTTTCAAGATAATGCTATAGTCGTGAAGGTAGTGGGTTCGAAATCCGCCCATACTGTTATTTTTCTGCCGGGGTTGAAGGAGATTTACCACCAAAATAATAATTTATTCCCTAACATTGTACCATGCACATAATAAATTGTATTTTCCATTTTTTTCTGCTGCAATCAAAGATTTACCACCATTACAGTAATTTACCTAATTTACCTAATTTACCTAATCCCTAATTGTATTTACGAAAAGGAGGCGAGTGTAGGCCGTCAGCAAACTGCTGGGTCCACCGGTTTCTAGGGTTTACCTGAGGTTAGCGTTAAAGTGCGTGTAAATGAATTAATTGCGAATTCCAATAATACAACACGTGGTAAAAATTGCAGTGATTTACCCTCCCCTATCAAGTTGTATTTACGAAAAGTACGCGAGCGTAGGTCGTCGCGAGCCGCAGCTAACCACTGGGTTCATCGGTTTCTGGGGTTTACCCGAGGTTAGTGTTAAGATTAGTATATATATATTAATTGCGAATTGCAATAAGATAACGAGTGGTAAAAGGTGAAAAACTCATTTTTGTAATAAGGAACAACATATTGCAGCAAGAAAGTTACGGAGGACAACGCATAGGCTACATTACCTTTAAGAAAAAAATTAATACATGCAATATGTAAAACTTTATCGTGCAGTCACGAAAACAACAAAAAATTAATACATGCAATATTTAAACTTTATCATGGGGACACGCAAACACCTCCCATTTAGGGCTGAGGAGTTCGGCTCTCTCCGCTGTCGCTCGGGACTGTAGCTCTATTGCTCTTAAAATTTGTACTGCGCGTAAGGGCAAGTGAGCCTCAATGCTTTGAAACACAACACAGAAACAATGCACGCAAAGAAAGTACTACGATATTAATCTAAATTTAAGAGTAAATGCATTAAATTAATATTATCCAAAATAATAACAGTAATTATTGTTTGGTTCTTGAACTAAATACATCTTCATAGTAGCACATTGCTGTACTCCTCCTTCCAACCTCTTCCATGTTCTCTCTTTCTTTCCATAGCGTGGCTCATTGACAGTATTCCTGACGTTAATAGATAACGGATATACTGTGTTAGTTTGTTAGAATTAGGGGCGGTGTGTTTCTCTGTGTTACAGCACACGCTTATTTTGTTCAAATAACATTTTTTCTCTTAAGTTTTATGATTCAGTGGTAATCAGTTTGCACGTTTGAAAGTTGGTGTTACTGATCACCGCATTTGCTGTAGCCTTGGGGTGTATCCGCATGCTCCACTAATGTTTCAGAGAGATTAGGACAAATATATGCATGCGCGCATTTAAATATATCTTCTGATTAAGTTATTCCAAAAAAAATGTGGATAGACTATCAATAATGATCATGGAGAGAAACACGGCTGCTTGTATCTCTATGATTATCCTACAAATCACCTTTGCTGTTGATTCGGTTTACTTAAGGACTCTTTAACATCTCAGTTATCAGCGTCCAATTCAATTCAGGGCGTGAAACAGTCAATAAATGTTGCTCAAAGACCTCTTCTTGTTATTTTTCGTGCCGTAATTCTACGACACGGGAACCACGGCTTTACTCCCCTTCCGAAGGAAGCCATACTTATGATTTTTACGCCCGAAAAAATCCATCTACCCTGGCCTGGATTGAATGTGCGATCTTGGGTCCACGAGGCAAGTATGGCTACCATTGGACCACCAGGACCAACAACTAACTTTGCAGTGTACAACCACTCTCGCTTAATATGTTTCCAATTACAAAAAGGTACTTCTACTAAGATTGTCATGTATTAATTTTAGCTCAAACATAAGCTTTTCGTTGTTATTTTTATAATACATATAATAGTTAAAATGTTTCCAAAATTTTCCACTAATGTTGTCTTTGATATTCATGTTAGTTTAATTCTATCTATGGCGTACAATTCAATTTGTTTTCAGAATACCATTTTGAACTCTGCAAGTAGTTTGTTGAGGTATCCTTTTTTCCAGGCGGATTTTGGAAGGAAAAATAAAAGCGAAACAACAAGGAAGGTAAACTTGAAGGTCAGAGTTATCGATAGATTCTGCAATAGGAACAGACAACAGATATCTTTTCCGGGGAGGGGGCAAAAGTAATATGTGGGGTCCAAAGCATTTTTAATTCTTTAGCAGGAGTGCTAGTTTTGCGTTGCTCGCAGCAGGCTTGTGGCGCACTTAATGCAACAATGTATATTTAAGTATTTGTTCTAATTATTCTTTCTTGCATTCCTTAATATAATGTTCAGTGTTTCAATAAGTGAGTAAAATAGATATTAAAATTAAAATATTACTAAAGAAATAAACAGAAAAACAACTGGCAAATGAGAGAACAATGGTCATTAGTAGAGGACAGATCAGAGTGACCGTGTCCGTGATTTAAAGTTACTGGTGTACAGAGGGAATGTCTTGGTACGCGTTCTCTAGGTACAGACGTGAGTAAGGAATCCGTCTATTACAAATAACTTTCGTCCTCGCTCATTACTACTAAAGGCCTAGTTATTCTCTCTCGTTCTCGTAAGCGAGAGCAGCTGTACGGCAGTACTACGAAAATCTCACATCTCGGGAGCGGCCTCTTTGTACACAGCAACCAAAACATATCTTGCACTGTGGATAATGCCATACAGGAAGGAAACTTAGATGCAGTCAGGAAAGAGTATGAACACGGAAACATGGTCTCTCGATCTACATAAGCACTTCTCTTAATTTGTGGCTGGTCTTTGCTGCTAACGAGAATGAGTTATTCTCGAGAAAAACGCGCTCTCGTAAGCTACCGTTGGGAAACCTCTCCTCGCTTATGCATGCCATGCTCTCTTTGCTGCAGCGAGAGTGAAGAAGTCAGGTCGCCGAGATACCGGTGAGACTGAAAGCTCATTTTACTTCAGTACTTACTGCTGGGAGATTGCTAGTCAGAAAATATGTTGATAACGTCTAACTGTTCATTATTAATATTCTGTTTTTGTTAAAACAAAGAGATGGGCCGACTCTTTAAGTATTTGAATAGATGATCATACACAAGCAGTTCGTAATGTTTTACTTGATAGATAAAGTCTGCTACCCGCATGCGTCGCTGGCCATCTCTCCAGCTCCTAACATTGTGTTACGAATAACGATATTCACATTTTATTTAAAGCCAAGACATTGAAAACAATACAGGATGAAGTAAAACAACCGATGTTATTATGTTATATTTTTGCAAGTGTGGAAAACATTGTTGGCTCTGGGTTCACTAATTTCACTATATTTTTGTACTTTAATTGTTTATATAAATTATATGATTTTAAATGCATGATTTATGTGTATTTATGATATATTTTCTTCTTGTTATATTCCTCACTTATGTGTGTCAAAATGTATGACTCTAAACCTGTAGTGCACCAATTTTTAATACAATTTAATTTTATAGTTGGCGGGGAACTGTTTTTTTTTTTGTTGCTTAGGTCATCAGTTTTTTCACTCAATGTCAGGAGAGTTTATTGCATTTTAAGAGTTTTATACATGATCTTCGTTTCTGTTTTTCGTAATATCATTTTGATACTCTTTTTGGTAGTCTTATCGTTTTAAAGTGACTTTCACTTGTCTGGTAAGCTATGAGCCGTAGAAATAACAGGTGCAGAGTAAACGCTCGAAGTGCACGTTTAATATTTTCGTGGTGCTCGGTAGCTGAACTGTGCCCAAGGAGGCTTTTAAGCAATAATTACTGTATAAAGCCACAATAAATTTAGAGGTAGCTTTTGTTTGGGACCTCTTCCTGAGCCCGTCTTCCTGATTTTAGAATGGTGTTGAAAGACTCGCGGTACGTATCTGTAGATATTTATGTATCACAACTCAGTTTTGCTTACTTGGTGAACTGTGCTCCGGACTGTCGTAATGGCAGGCCGGGCTTGGATTTATGGCCGCGGGAATTGAGCGATGCTCCGTTCCGCATTTCCGATGTTTCTGCCTTCCGCCGTCACCCCTCCCCCAAGTTGGCCCGCAGAGTTAGAATTCACATCAACTGCAGAGTTCAATAGAGGGAAATGCTGTAATGCATGCCCCTTGCCCACCCTTAAACGATACATCACTCGGAGTTGTCAACACTCCGGGATGCGCTCGGGTCGAAGGCTACAAGTAGTGAGGGAGAGAAGGGAGCCCTTCCAATATTAATTTCCTCCCTCAGGTATCCACTGCCCGACCCCTCCACGGTAATGCAAAATAGCGTTCACAATAGATGATAAACACAGTGCCGTTCTTTGCTTGTGTGTTGCACAGAGATGAAACGATGGTCGAACATGGATAGTCCATTCCGGCACGAGTGTGTATTTGAATATTAGAAAGAACGTGCAAACTCTCTACTCAGCACGCAGTGGATAGGATTTTTGTGACACCCTTAAGTTAAAAATACCTGTACTTTAGAAAACTGCTGCAGGGAAACACTTTCCTTTAGCATCGAACTCAGCATGGGGTATTAGTCAAAATAGTGTAATGTGCCAGGTATAAGCCAAGTCTGTAAGCATAAACATTGCTGAACTTCACAACATGCTGTAAGAGCTTGAAACACGAGTTATTAAAGCAGATGCAAAACGTTGACATTTAAAGGCGGAGCGTGCTTCAGGGTGCGTAATTTCCGCCCCGCTGTGATACGTTATTGTTACCTGTAATTATTGAGGGAACAGCAATGCTATTTTAGGCTCGAAAATTATATTTCAAATTCAATTGCGGCAATTCCAAAATCAAAAGGGGCTTAGCCTTCTGAACATGTCTTTTTCAATTCTCACGTTTGTACGATGCGAAATCATTGCTCGCTGATTCACAATGAATTTTCGCCACCCAGCAGTAAACTAAATACAGTCTATGCAAATAAAATGAATTTTCAAGAAATATATTAAAAAAAAGCAGAAACGAAGTCCTGTATTACGATAGTTAAGATAAATGGTTGCTAATGCTTCTGTTCCCTTGTGCTTAAAATGTCACAAGTGTCTAATACAAGTGGTTTCTATACATAAATATGAAGTGTTGCGTAGCCGAAGTACAAAAAATATGTATGAGTATATACTTTTGATGAAAATTTGGCATGTTTCTAGTAAAGAGCAAGTGTGTATTTTTTATAAACTATAGGATTAGTCGTTGAGGTTTGCCCTAATGTGTAGTTCTCTCGTTCGCACATATCCGCTTAGTTTGGCTGACCTTCATATGCCAGTATGCTTTGTGTCTAGTATACTTGATATGAACAGCGTTTGCATTTCCCAAGTTGCGATTCTTGGTTGGATTAGTGACCTCTTGAAGTTTTTCCTCAACTGTTAAGGTGAATACCAAGGAAACTAAAGTTACAATATCCATTGAGCTCATTCTGCATAACTTTAATTTATAATCTCGAAAAACAGACCTTAAGATCGCTGTGCCGTGGTAATTTAACGACTTAGTATTATGCAAGCTATTTTTTCACATTAAATATACTTTATGTGAAGTATTAACATTGGAAAATATTCTAGAGGTAGCTAATTTTTTGCGTTTAAATACAACAATACTCCTCAGCTTTCTATTTTTGACACACAATCCAAGTTCTTCACAACAGAAAGAATGTTACGAAACTAAATGACAGTGTAATCTTTACATTTTGACATTTTTATTCCTCGAATTTTAAATGTAGAAACATCTTTTAATGTACCTTTTGATTTTTTATTATTTTTTCTGTCTTCATATCTTATCCTCTCAGTCACTTTCCTGCAAATATGTATGGTATTTTAATTTTCCATCCATTTCCATGTTTTTTTAGTGTTCCTTTCTTTCAGGTTAGGAGCTTTATAAAATCTTTTGTTCTTATTTTCATGTCCTGACATTTTCAAGCTACTTCAATTACTTAGTGTCATAATAAGGAAAATGTAATTTCTAGATGAATATGTTCTTTTATCTCATTTCTAATTGTGCGATTTAGAACATTGAGATATGTTTTTGTGTCGTAAGTTATAACGCTTTTAATATTACTTTTTTGGAATATACCATTTCCATTATTTGTCATCAACATTGCTATCCGAGTCTTTGTTATGCTATTTACAATTTCACATATCTCCATTTATGGTAAATTTGCTTAACAGATATTTAACATTTCAAAAACAATCTCTTTTCTGGTCTTTGAGTCAGGCTTTCGTGTTAATCACAAATCACTCTATAATTCTCCTTTTTATTGTTAGTTATTGATACGATATATTTAAGTGCAAAATGTTGGTCCATAGGAATAAAGAAGACGGTAGATCATGACGTTTGAGATAGCAGGGAAAGTGAGTTTAATAAGTAGGTTCAGTGACCTGGGTTATAAGGAACCGCGTACATTTGTCGACCTTGCAGTTGTATTGGTCAACATATTGGGTGTACTAAAGTACAGCATGCTTCTGAAGCAGTGAAACCTGATTGAAAAACACATTGGAATAAAACATATAAACTATACAATCACATTACTCCATTCTACACAAGTTTTCAATTAAAATTTGTTTACGATATGTAATTTACTGATTATCATATGCTTACGGACGCAAGCGTTACACTTTACAACAATATAAATGGTAGAAGGCAAATCGCATGGGATTAGCATGTTGACATTATTATACCCTAAAACATTTCGTTCTACTTCTCATGGTGTAGTAGGTGCAAATAAAAACATGCGATGTTATATATTTTTCTGTGTTCCCCATTCTTCTCTAGAACACCTTTTTCAGGTTATTTGTGGCCCATCTTCTTTTTCTTGATTCAACGATAGTGACGTTTGTGCTAATGAATGAAGAGCGGTTTTACCTTTGATAACTGTAGGTACGTTGTTATACTGAACTATAAATCTGAAATTTCTCTGAAAATTGTTTACTGTGCTTATAGAGAAATAACGCTCCTGCTCAGACGTAGATTTTTTGAACAACTATCTCATAATTTTGAGCATAATACGAGGCCGTATCTAACAAAGTTTCCCAACTAGTTACAATTGGCTATGGGGGAAAAGTAATATCCTGATTCTGGAAATGACTTTTAGAATATCTATTTTACATTGTTAATAAAATAATCGACGTCACTAAAGCAGGCTTTAATTTCTTCTGCAACCTGCCATTCGCTAGGCAAGTTAGATGTATATCTGAAAATAATATCTTTGTATTTCTTCAAGTAAGGAGCACTGTCACTAACAAAATATTTTCTTTTCTAATAACTGCAGACCACAACGGAGACCAGAAATAATCATATAACCGTTTTATAATTAAACTCTTCTAGTTGTAAGTTAGTCTGATAGGGAACAAACCGTTTAAAGACCTCCGCCACGGATGGTGGAGGTCTTTATGGTGTGGACTCATGAGCGGGGGGTCTGGGATTTGAATCCCATCAGGACTCCCTTACTGAGGTTTTTTCCAGGTTTTCCTCATTCCTCATAAATGGCCTAGGTACCCTAAACTTAGGCATGGAACATTTCCTTCCTTAAAGTATCCTTTCCCAATTTATGATTTTATCTATGTATCATCCGTGTCCCCCACATGTGGTGCCGCTTCAGTAGTAAAAACAGGCGTTAAACACCATTAAAAATGTTTATGGGGGGGGTACTTGCTCAGAAGGTCACAACATGTGGCATCTATACTGACCATTTCAACATCATAACTTCCATTACGAATTCCCTCTCCCTGGAGACGATGTTTCGAAATGAGCTCCCTGAATGTTGTCTTAGCTTCAGTCATTTTAGTTTTCTTTCTGTTTTAATAGGATTTATATGCAATCCTTTGATCGATCATTTTGTAACTTTATTCCCTTTAACTATCCATATTTTATAGCTGCCGTATGCTATTTCTAAATAAATTAAATATATGGGTCCCGTGTCGTACCTATACGACACTTTAAAAGAGATCCATACCTGAAGAGAGGTTCCGGGATAATATAACCAGCAATGTCACGTCCAAACAATACCTTAGCAACACCATCTATCCTAACTTAATTGCTCACATGGCTTGCAAGAACATATAAGCAGGCCTTAGGGCTAAACCCTGTTAAGTGAATGATCAAAGATATGGAACAATTAAAGGCATTCTTTTTTTTAATCTTCTGCTTAAAATAAGAAATTACTGACACAGGTGTCCGAGGTCACAGAAGATATGGACTGTTGAATGGGTTGTCTGGATTTCGCTTCCAGCCAGAATTGTCCTCCCTGATTGAGGTTTATTTCTAGCTTTTCCTCGTTTCTAATAAATGATAAACTCAGAAGAGCTACGTTAAACATGGGGTGGAAACATTTTCTTCATTCTAAAAAAACTCTTCAAATATGTAATTTTATCTCATGTATATTACTTTTAGTATCCGCGCCTGTAATGTCTCAATAGTTAAATAGGGTTAAACACATTCAGTTTTTTTAAATTATAAATTGGGCGTATAGTAAAATGTGAACGCGGCGGACAATGAGCTCACAATTGACCGGTAACTAGAGTTTACAGTAAAACTGTCTAATAGAATGTTATTTATTTTCAGGTATACTCACCCACATCGCCAAAGACGATGTTGCAATTGCCTGTCAAACATTTCTGCCATCTGCTTAGGAAATTGCCTAGTACTTTTCTCAATTCTGTTTGAGTAAATAAATTAATCTGTTAACGGATGTACTTCTTCAACACATCTAAAGTTTGTATTTCTCGACATATTATTTAATGTTCTCCAGAGATGAAAATCTCAGGGTTCGATTAATAGCGAGAGGGCCTTATGTTTTTACAGGTAACTATCTTGGAACATTTTGTGAATTGTTTGCATAGAAACATTGGATGTATATGCCGTCGTAGAGTCCTGTTGGAAAAAAACGTAACATTACGTTCCATCACAATTAATCCGGCATCACCATTAGCACACAATTATAACTATTGTTCTCCATTAAAAAAACCATTATAACCGCTAATTGCGCGGCGTACTTTTTATTTTTTTGGCCATGAGCGCATTCTTCATAGAGAAGATTAGGCCCGAACTCCAGTATTTGTTAATTGTGAATGTACATATCCATGTAAGTGGAACCAACATTCATCGGGAAAAACTGAATTATTTTAGGATCATGCCCTTGAGTCAAAATTCATCACAAAATATAATTCTGTCTGAAGGTCGTCGTCGTCTTAGCTGTTTTTCTTTTAATACTTCCCATTATATGCAATTTATTAATCAGCTTATGTATGGTAGCAAAACCTAGAACTCGATCAGCTGGGAAATTTCCTTCAACTAATCTTCTAATAGTTTTGGTACGCGCGGATTCTGTTGGAACATATGAATCATAAATAAAACAGTAATCGAGGAATAAAATTAAACTATTACTTATCTTTTGGACTTTTCTAGTCAATTGTATATAAATTACAACAAACTCGTGCTTTTGGAGTCAATTTTCATAAGATGATCAATATTCTAACTACTGTAAATCTCGATTAGGGTATTGTAGAAGAGCTTCTCTCCATCCAAAATATCGATCAGGATGAAAATAACTTACTGCTGCGTAGCCGGTTACACAGATAATCCAGTAGATTTATTATAAATAATAATATTTGATTGTTTTTCATATTCCATATATAGATACGTGATTTTGTCCCGCTTTTTTGCTCATTTAGTTGAGTTTTGGCCCGAAACCAGTTCAAAAGCGGAAGGTGAAAGGTAAAATTACTTGGGTGTGTTTTATTTTCAAGTTTTCCCTCAAATTGAAATGATGGTTGGGTAACTGTAAGTATCTGATATGAATGAATTATTTATGGCATTATTTATTCATTCTATCCAGAATCTTAAAAAAACGGCCATTAAGACGGAAGTTAAAACACCAAATGTACGTTCTGTGTGTTTTATTAAACAGAAATAATGTATATTACGTCATTCTTGATGTTAATTATTATTAATTTTATTTAGTTCAAAGAGAGCAAGTGAAATTCATTAATCATTTCAACTAAAAGTAAACAATGCAAGAAACTGTGCAAATACATATAGTTTTAATATCTAATACAATTTTTATTGCAACAGACTGAAACAGGTTTTCCTGGTTTCTAGGACCATAATTATCTCAAGTATTTTAATAAATTATTATTATAACCAAAATTGTATGGATATGTGTCAGATTTAGTAGAGAAACATTTGTTTTACATAAGCAACGTAGTTCTTGACAAAAATTCCAAAAGTCTGTACTTTACGACCTTAGTCGTCTTTCCTTGGCTAAGCAGACAAAGAGCCGATCCTCAAGAGTTTATAGGAGTCCTGCGATAAAAACAAAACATTAGGTGCCGTTAACAAGGGTAAGAAAAATCTCTTTTTGGCGAAGAGACAATACGCAACTCTGACAAAGAAGATTACGATATATTTGTTGAGTAAAAGGAACTCTAGGGTGATTCAAGAAAATATGGATCTAAGAATCGATCGCGAAAAAATACCATCCCCACCAATCGAAAAAAAAAAAAAAAGCAGGAAAATATCTGCTTATAAGGAAATATCGCGAATCACGTGATTGCTATTTAACCTACGAGCATGCAGAAAACAAATAATATTGCTATAAATTTGAGAGACCAAATGCGTGGGGCGACCGATCAATCGAAACATTTATAAAATTCATGGGAGAGCCAAAGCCACGGCAGTTGTGGCAGTCAAGACAGTTAATTCAATTCCAGCATTCAGTTCAGTCATTCGACTCAGTTCATTTCAAATATCATGTCAGTTTTAGCCAGTATCTAATTCGAGAGCCATTTTGCTCATCAGTATCGTGCCGTTGGCGTCATAATCACAAGTATACCGGTTCGTATGGCTTTATTACTTCTCCTAGCAGTACTGTACTTACTAGTGGTCATTTTGGAGAACAGTGACACACTACGTGAGAGAACCTTTGGTGGAGGGGTTGGTAGGCAGCTGTGACTTCGGCATAGATCCGCGCTTTATACTTGTAAATTCGTGCCAGTGAAAGGAGTGGCAAAGTCCTTTCCTTTCCTTTCCTTTTTTTTTTTTTTTTTTCCTTTTTTGTTTATTTACGGACGCTCTTTAACATCTCAGGTCATAAGCATCCCATTCCATTCAGGGTTGAAATGGCCAACAAATTTTGCTCACAGGCCTCTTAAGTCCTTTCCTGAAAGAAATGGCATAGGTAATTGCGTGTGCTCGCGCTTAAATTGAAGCCGTATTAGAAGAGTGTTAAGCGTCTATGGCAGCTGTGTAGTTATCTCATGAACGAATCCCATCAAACTTTCAAGGTTCCAACTGGCGAGTGATAAATGTATAGACACATGAATAGATTCCTTTACCCCGGAGAGAACAGACAGAACTAAAGACCACCTGGAGAGCTTGCAGAACTCTTTTAATTCAAGAAGGTGACCCCTTTCCATTTCCGTCTCCCTGGAAACGTCATTCATGTTTCTAAAATAAGGTACTAGTAAATTCTCATGTGCCGGCGCTGTAAAAGATTTATGCAACACCAAAGCTTAGAAGTGGGGAGAAAGAAGAGGGAAGAAGAAGCAGCCGCAGTAGGAAGCAATCTCTAAGTACAAAATCGTACTTCCGCTTCTTCCATACCCCTAATTTCGGAGCCAAGAACCGATAGGGTTCTTCTTTCTCTATCTCCACCATCTACCTGATGAGGATTCTAAGAACCCAAAATAGCTTCACACTCCTGATACTCCTTCTGTCAACAATAAAACTCTTTCTAAAAATTAATTAATCCTCCCCATCCTCCACTACAAATGAAAAATGCCGCTTCAAGACATAATTTGTAAAGTTCTCCATACTTGGTCCAAACTGCTATAGCTGAGAACTAATCTGAGTATTGAAGAAAATAAAAAGGGTGCTTTGTAAGAAATTTGACTTTTTCCCCTATATTTAGAAGTAGTAGCTCAGGTAGATGATATATTAAAAGCTATCAGCATTATTTGACAGTTATATGTATATATTCAGGAAGATAGTAATGTCATTAGCACATTGTATATATATACTGCTGGAATACGTAACAAACGCCTTAGAGCATTTTGGTGAAATATATAAACTGTTTAGAAGAATTGCTTAAGTGAAAAGAAAGGCACTATTGATCAACTTAAAGTACAAGCCTTCAGCTTCAAAAGCCAATATAGTTTTAAAAGCCCTAATTTTGTAACTACTTACATTGTGTGTTCCTTCACAGTCTTTTACTTACCACCAGGAGGCTAATTTCTGGAGGTTTTTCGTATTAGGTGGTGCTATACAATTCTGGTTATGTAAACTACATAACTGTACAAGCACAGTGGTTGAAGCAGTAATCGTTGGCTTCACCCCCTAAATTATTTATGTTATCAGAATTATTAATTTCATGTGTTATATAATTATTCCTAATTATCACATTTGCTTTATTGTATATAAATTTAAATTTTTCTAATAGCATTTGATGAATACTCCCCAAAGCAATGTATTCATATTAAGTATATTATGCCTAAAAATATTGTGAAATCTTTATTATTTTGCACCCCGTACTTTTAGTTAGCTAGAATTGTACGAGTGCACCATACACCGTTATGTTCTGGGGAAACCATTAACAAAGGATTGATTGATTTGTTTTATTTATGGGCGCTTTTTAACATCTCAGGTCATCAACGTGCATTAAATTCAGGGCGTGAATTTCTCAGAGACCTTTTATTTCAGGCTTGAAGTTCTTTTACATGTCATAAATTTACGATACGAGACCCACGGTTTTACTTCCATTTCTAAGGAAGCCATACTTAGGATTTTTACGCCCGAAAAATGTATCGACCCTGCCGGGATTGAATCCGTGGTCTGGGGTGTACGAGGGTGTACTTACCATTAGACAACCAGGACCGAAATTAAAAAAAGAAAAAAAGGTTGCTTAAAAGTTCTTCCTTTCTATACGAGTCAGTCCTTATTTTGATTCATAGTTTTAAAGGACGAAATTGTAAAGAAACTGTAGCGTAAGGAAAGCCAACCCAGACTGGGTCTGGAAAAGCCCTTAGCATTTAAAAATAAACAAACCATCGGACATTTAATGACGAACGGACACACTTTTACGTAATATCCAGCTTAAGAGCTAATTAGAAAGACTGTCTGTAAAGACCAGTGGCCAATAGAAATACGGGATTCACGGAAAAATTCTCGAAACTACTTCTACAAATTTTTGAAAGATTATACTAACGTCACAACTGATAGAATTCAAAAGTCGTATAAAGAGGCCATTTTGAGGCCTCAGTCTTACTCCTTCGCAGTTTAAATTTTGAGGAGGAAGGACCTAACTGGAAGCAGAAATTCCGAGGAGACAGGATGAGTTATTGTCAAGTATAACTTTTGAACCTGTGTAAAATATTGCGTAGATGGTAATGTTCAGAGAGTGTTAATGGTGAATTGCAGCATTCAAGTGAACTTTCAAGTATAGAAAACAGTATCAACGAGAATATGTTTGTCAGAAATTACGCGAATCCGAGTGAAATTCAATCCCGTGGTTGTAAGTAGCCGACACAGTTGCAAGATATGAAGTGACTTTAGATATAGATGGGCTAAGATAAATCTGAAGTAACAGCCTGACGCTCCCTTTCTCATTTACATAAAGTGATGCACTTAGGTAGTGAAGAATGAAACAAGAATAAACTATTTTTATTTGTTTATTTAAGGACGCTCTTTAAACATCGCAGGTCATCAGCCTCCCATTCTATTCAGGGCGTGAAACGGCCGACAAATTTTGCTCGGAGGCCTCTTCTTTCAGGCTAAAGGTTCTTTATCGTGCCGTAAATGTACAACACGGGACCCATGACTTTACTTCCCTTCCAAAGGAAGCCATACTTACGATTTTTTCGCCCGAAAAAATCCATCGAATCCGGCCCCGCGACCTAGGGTTTAAAGGCAAGTATGGTTACCACTACACCACCAGGATCGACAAGAAGAAGAATAAACTATGTTATAAATTAATTCATAAAGCCTCTTATATCACCCCAGCAATCCGCTTCCTTCTTCCCCTTGGTATAGACACCAGAAAATTTTAGCATATCTGCAAAAAATGGTAGCAATTTTTACATGTAACTAGAAATAGCTACATAAGAGCCATAGCAGAGGCATCTTCAAGACAATCATCGTGGATGGAAGATATCGCAGCAGCTGGCCCAAGTATTAGTGGCCCGCAGTACTTCAATCTCTATTTACTAACAAATCCAAATAATTAATCAATCAATCAAATCAACCCCTTCCACACTTACCCTCATTTATAATCGTATCATCCGTCATCCATTTTATGGTCACAGTGTCCGTAAAGTCATAGTGGGATTTCAGATTTCTGCAGTATTTGAACAAAAGAAAATAAATATAGAACAACTTCTTTTACACTAGCCCTGTTTAAGAAATTAGTTGGAAAGGAAAATTCAGAGGTGAAAAAATTCGATTCACGGTCGGAATTCGAACCACAAATCTTCGACCTTACGTGCCAACGCTCAATCCAACTGAATTACCCTATCCTCCTCGAAATGAAAGGAGCCGCAAACCTCTGTTATCTGATTATTTCTACATATGCCGGAGACCTATCTAAAGTTTTCTCTACTGCAAGAGATTTATTCCTTAACTGGCGACTCGAAATGTTAGGAGTACTCGGCTCAGGCTTCTAGTTTAACAAACAACTATATAGGGATTAATTTATATAGAGAAAAGATTCTTTTAAATTAGCCGTTTGTAATAAATTAGACTAAATTTTAAGTTCAAAAACCTTTTTTTTTACCCTTATACTAAAACAGATTTGCAATTACCAATGCAAAATTGAAAGACTTGAGAAGCACTGTGAATACACCAGAGCAATACAGGATTTCTACACTAGACTGGCGAGTAAGCCAGTAAGTAACGTAATAAGGAAAGCAAATGCTTCCTAATCGATACAAGAGGATGAAAGTGAGATCTTAATCTCTCTCATCATTCACCTAAATTTCTTTATTTTTTTTTTCAATGTAAGACCCACAGATTCGGAAGAAACAAACCAAATTATTAATACTATAATGTAAAAAAATTGCACAATAACTTTTCAATATATATAGTCAATTTTTAAATAAAATTGTAATCTAATTATGATGAATGTTCATAAATATTTCTTTAAGTATTTCCTCTATTTTTTCAAACTGAAGGTTAACAGTTCACGCATCATGCTGCAGAATTTTGTTTGTTGTTGTTGTTATTATTATTATTATTATTATTATTAAGTGTATTGAAATTTTAATACATTTAATGAATAAAATTTAATTTGATTAAATTAGCAATATACTTCATATTTCTCTTCCTTGAGCTAGTTGTCTGTTTGTCCTCTACGATTTTTTTTAAAACATCTTATGAATGTGTAGAGATAGATATAAGTTGTACTAAGAACAAAACAAATGCTGTGCTACAAAAGTCATACCAATTCAAAATGATTCCCTATTGAATATAATGGACTATGATGTGCAGGAGGTCTACCACGGGCATAAAAATTTAGTAATCTATTACACACTTTCTATAGTCTTGAAAGTCATGGAAATTCAAGGAAGTGAGTGGCATTTTTTTTTAAGTGAGTGAAAAAAGTTAGGGTAATTGTTGGATTCATATTGCTGAAAATTTGAATGTCAGATATTGATATCTGAGCAACGTTACGTATTAATACATGCATATATCTGAATTTTCTTACAATGCCTCTTACTATTCACAGAGCATCAAATTGTTGAAACTATATTGTTCTGCACCATTCTTATATTCTAATGTTATATTGTTTTTTCCCGATTGTAGATCTAACGTTTAATAGGGTTTTTGAAGTACACAATATCTGCAAAACAAACAATTTATCAATTTATAGTTGTACCCACAACTTTTTCTTTAGTTTGCATACATATATGTGTGTGTGCGCGTGCGTGCATGTGTATAAAACAGTTTAACACCTCATGCAAAGGGCTCAAATGATATAAAATGATTGATAGCATGAGAAATCAATATCCTTTGTCAACTTTACCAAAAAAGACCGACTGGTTCTTCTTCAACAAATGTCTTGGTTACAAAAGAATGTGCATTACAGCTGGACATTCAGTCTGATAGTAAAGGTGGAATTGTGCAACTTTTCTAGAGATTCAAATTTGACATAAGACAATATAAAGCAATAGGTACAAGGTGTAAAAACGTGCAAATGGTATACGAAATCTTAAAATTTCATTTTAAAAAGGATATATTCAAAGCCGAAATCTTTGGATACTACAAGTTGAAGATAGTATCATTCAATTGGTACTATAATATAAACAACATACCCAAGGCGATGTTTTGAAGTTGTCCCACACCCAATAGAAGTAGAAAAGCCTGCATACATTATTGTTCATGGGTCAGTTCCATACTTTAAGCACAATTTATTGAACAGTCTGAAATTTTGAGACAAGCTTGTAATGTTTTTGATGACAAGGTTGTTCGAAGAGGGCAGATGAATATCATCAGATTCTGGAACAACTTCAAGTAGAAAGCAGTTTTTGATTAGGTTTATTTATAGACGCTCTTTAACATCTCAGGACATCAGGGTCCCATTCAATTCGGGGCGTGAAATGGATGATAAATTTTGCTCAGAGGCTTTTCCTTCCAGGCTTAAGAATCTTTTACGTGCCCTAAATCTACGACATGGGACCCACGGCTTTACTTACCTTCCGAAGGAAGCCATACGAAAGTTAGTAGTCGGTATCAGAACAGCGTGTTCTTTGATAAAAGTACTGCTCAGCATTTGCTGAAATATTTCTTAGAAGACATTTCTCCTCTGTCAGTATCTAAATGTATGCAGCCTCTAATATCAATTTTAGCACTACTTGAAGATAACACGATGCGTATCTGCATGGTGAAAAAAGACTGTTAAATTTAAAAACATGTCGGCTGCATGTTATTGTGGATGGTGTATTTAAGGTAGGGATAAAATCTGTCAATTGCGATGTTAATAGTTTCTTGTTCACTTATATTATCAGTTCTATGACAGGTCAGCTCGTTGAGCTATGTTCGCTGACTGATTACGAAACCGTTCCTTTGACGTTTTGTGGTGTTTGCTGATTGGTGAATTCAAAGTGTTGTCAAAGAGCTGTACAGTGGGGCCGCTTTTTTAATGTATGAATGGTAGGAGTGGGGAATTAAGTGATTAATTAGTTGGAAGCCCCTTGCTCCTGTTTTAGAAATATTGAATCTCAGCGAAACTCTAAAATTTTGCGACTCGTTTGAGTCAGCGAGAAGGGCAGGATATCAGGCAGATTACACAGAAACTCGAAAAATCTCTGTCGACACGATTTATTCATTGATTATTCACTGTATTTCTGTACTGATTGTCCGTAGTGACTTGAGGATTGTTCTTAGATTTCCCTATTTTATTCAATTCTATCTAATCTAGATTCTTCACACTTTGACTACGAATGATCACAACTGATTAATTGATTATAACTTCTTCTTTCTGTCTCTGATTACAACTGATCGCAACTCTCCTCTCGTAGATCTCAACCGACGATTGATAAATAATTCTTATTAACTCATGATAGCCGACCACTTCAACTGACTCTTGCTCATTAGCTGAGTATAAAAATTGACATCTTACGACTTCCTATTCTGCTTACTATTAATATCTCCTGGTAATCGTTTTGCTGACAACTAATAACTCATGCTAACTATCCACTGATTACACACTTCGTGCACTTTAACTGACTACTCACTCTGATTATCTGTTCCCACATTGATAATCTATTCGCACACCGTGATTATTCCTGTCTTTTATTGCTTACTTTATATTCGATACAAAGTTTATTGTGTTATTAAGCTCCTCCCACGCGAAATAGAAATCCTAAAATATTATATAACTCGGTTCGACTGTAGCTTTTCTATTGGTCATTACACGATATCTTACATAATTTAGGCTCGCTCCTATTCTTTTAGTTTTTTAAGATGGTTATGGGTTAAGCTAGTGTTCTTTCTGAATTGAATGTTCTCACGTTATGGTATTTTCGAGAACGGACACCTGTGCCATAAATAGAGGGAATCTTCTATGATCTGATAGGTGCCTTCACCTCTCTAATTTTTCAATACTTAGAACAACGTACTATAATTTTACGGTAGATCACGTGCCGGCCAAATATAAGCGGATCTATTTGTTTCGGTGTAGCGTCAGAAGTCTGTTAATGTATCTCGATGTTCCTGTTTAAAAGTAATAAAACATTTGCTCTCTGCTAAAGTTAGTTTCCTCCAAGTGTTCCCTTCTTAAGACCTTTGTATTTACAAAAGTGGCTTTTCTTATTGTTATAAGCGCCGTTACTTACTGATATAATATTTCTAGCTGTGCCTAGTTAAAAGGCACATTCTGTGTTTCAGGTTGGCTAAATGCTTTTCTAAATCTTTACAAAGGATACCTTTTTCTCAAGCTACTTTCTCTGTCTTTGCTACAACCTGTCTTTCTATACGGTCATTAATAGCCTAGCGGACAGTTCTGGTTACATTATAACATATACCCCCATAAAAATATACGATACCTTCTCTGTCTAAAGGTTTAATAGAGGTCTTTCCTGTCGACAAAAGATGATAAAACATGGAAATGAATACAGTAAACTAAATACAAGTCATACACATATATCAGGTCCTATTTATATTAAATATTAACACCAATTATAATCCCATTAATATAATATATATAAGTAAAAAATTAAAAGAAAAACTGTATTTATAGATATATGAATGAAAACAACGTATATTATTTACAATTGTATTGTTATTGCGTTCTAACCAGAAGAAAGATTGCTTCTCAATTTCACGCACTTTGACTAGGAAAATGCCCATATTCAAGGAATTAGAGTGATCCGCAAACAGGTCATGGCGTGCCAATCAATCTCTAATTGCCTTAAACAGTTTTTCTAAAAACACAGTTCTTTTTCTCGAGTTCCCAGCCATATTATATACCGATCCCTCATACCCTTCTCAAAATGGGCAGATTCTCAATATCCTTTATTTTTTCTGACCATAGATAGTAGATTATCTGTGAACTATGTAGTATTATTGAATAGTTTGTTTTAATGTGTATTATGCTTATAACTGTAAAATTTGGTGTTAAAAATAAAATTAAAAGTGTAAAATCGCAGGGTAAAAAAAATAGGAAAGTAGACAATTCTTTAAAATTAATTCCCCCTTTTATTGTAGTCTGTGAGGAAATTGTGCTCACAGAGAAGTAAATGGTTGAGGAAATCAGACATTCTAACAAGTTTTTACTTGGAATTATTGATAAAAAGTTTACTTACTTGGTTTTCCTTCAATTTTTTTTATTTCTTTTATTTACAAACGCTGTTTAACATCTGGGGTTATAAGTGTCCCATTCAATTCAGGACGTGAAACGGCCTACCAATTTTGCACAGAGGCCTTTTTTTCAGGCTTGAGATTCTTTATCACGCCGTATATGTACGAAATGGGACCCACGACTTTACTTTCCTTCCGAAGGAAGTCATACTTAGGATTTTTACGCCCGAAAAATACCGTCGGTTGGCCGGGATCGAACTCGCGATCTTGGGTTTAGGAGACAAGTATGGTTACCACGCACCACCAGGACCGACTTCCTTCAAAGGTGGGGTAAGGTCTGCTGAAAGGGAGGGATAGGTTGAAAACATGTAATAATCCTGCACAATTTAAGTAAAATTTGTAATAAAATAGGAGTATCTAAACAGAAAGATTGTTCAGGGTTGTTTTTGAAAATTATTAGAAAATGTTGTAGTAGCAACGTATTAGTATTTTATTCCAAAACTAAAAAATGCAAGTTTTGGCGATTCCAGTACTGCAAAATAACGTGCAAGGAAACAGGTTGTGGTAAATAATTATCATCTGCGGACTGGAGAGGAGGGAGCACAACACGTCGTATTTATGCTGATAATAGAACGTGTTTAAGATTATGTTTATTCTACACAGTACTAATCACGCAGAAAAGACATCTACGGGTAGTATTTTAATAATGACATTTCAATTTACAAGTTATACAGCCTATATAACGAAAATTTGGGAAAAAATAAGTAAATTATAAGTACTTTCGAAATATGTCTGATGATGGCTATATCATTGGATTTGATCGCTTATCAATGCTATTGGTTTTCATTGCTAACATATAAAGAGAAAAATTGAAAATAATGTCTTTTACAATCCTCTTTTTGTGCACTATCGGTGCTATTTGGTTCTTTACTAATTTATAAAGAGAAAACAAAATTAATTAAAGATCTCCAAGAAAATAATCGTGATAATCTAAAGCTTAGTACCTAAATTGAAAACAGATGTCTTTTACAATTCTCTTTTGGCTCACCTATTAGTTTTATTTTTCTTTGCTAACATACAAAGAGAAGACAAATTTAATTCAAGACTCCAAGAAAAGAATGATAGCCAAAAGAACAGTACGTAAATTGAAAACAGATGTCGTTTACAAACTTCTTCACTCATCAGAGAGAGAAAGAAAGTAATAAGTTTTGATTGCCAAAATAATTTGATTGTGCCGAGACTTCCCGATCAGTCTGTTTAGTACTTACAACTTTATATAAACTTTATTCTTTGTGAAAGCTCCTCTTATATCTTTGGAAATAAGAAAAACGTGGTTTGCTGTACGTGGCTATAAAAGGAATTCTCCAAGAGCTCATGTCAGATCTTAGTATACATCATTAATATCACAAACTACTTAATAAAATCTAGAAAATACATATTAAAACTAGCATTAGATAAATGTGGAAGACAAAATAAAAATTATGAATTGGAAGGGCTGCTTTTGACAGGGTTAAACAGAATTCTCATGAAAAAGGAAATATATTCTTACTTTTTCAATTGTAGCTCAATCATTCGTGTCTCCCGCTAGAGATTGTGGTTGCAAAAACGGGAAATAAATTATAAAAGAACCATCTAAAGTTGGTGATTATGATATTATCAGCAAATTGGAATTGCTTACAAATTAATGGATCAGATATACAGGTTTGTGATTGGAGGTAATTTGTTAATATTTAACAAAACCTCCTTGTACATGGCATTTTTATTTCATACATACTGAAAATGATTAATAATATGTTGAAGGTGAACAATGCGATAGCATTCACTTTGGAATATTTACAGGAAAGAAAGAATATCGATGGCAAAATGCATGCAATATTTAACAATATTTTCTTACTCCAAACCAGGGTCGAACTGGTGAATGAAACATAAGAGACCTATCTGAGGAAGCTGAAAAACAGAAAAGTGCACAGGCCTACAAAATTGATTTACATAATTCTATTTTTAAAGTATATAGTAAATTTATAGTACTTTTAAGTGCTAAATTTGAAAATTGAGTTAAATTTTTCTCTTATCTCACAGCATTTTGCCCAGTGTATATTGACAGTTTTCGCCATATAGGTGTATCGCTGTTGCTGTTATAAAATGCAATGAAATGAAAAATGTTTTATTTAGACGTTGGGGTTTTTACGAAGTAATTGCATTATCAATTTTATATAAATCCTTGATAAAAAAAACGTTCTATTTCATTTTCCCAATAAAGTTCTGTATCTTGCTTCTTCTCTTGTATGATATTCGGGAATTTATGGCGTAGCATCCATCAGAAATTTTCAGTCATGTTAAAAGTTCATTAATCTAATATCTCCTTTCCATTTCCTTAATGGGCTGAAAAATATAAACCATTGCCCTTGTTCTTTACTCACTGCACAATTATCCAGAAAAATTATCTGTTTTATCTGTTTATTTAAAAAGTACTTAAAAGTACTGAAAAAGTATTTAAGCTCAAACATTTTGAATTTCTCTAACATATTTAAACGGTGATCACATAATCAGAATCTTTACTGTTTCTAGAAATTTAATCATTACACTAAATAATGAATGTTTTATCCACTATCACTTTTCTTATTGCTTATTTTGATAAAACTTAAAAAACTGTATCGTGATGCCTAGTTTGTTATAAATAGGTGGCAGAACTATTATTTTTGGTCAACGAAACTTCCATGCAAATGTTGTTACCCCCTGGCTTAAGAGACGCTCTTTATGGCCATTGTTGTCTTTCCAGTTTCGACTTTCTGCTCTGCTGTCCCATTCACAGATAACATATGACATTTTAATATACTAAGCCTGTTGAACCTTATAGTGATATATAGAGCGACCCAATGAACTATAAACCAACTTGAATGCATATAGGCGAGAGCGACTCTTTTTGCCGTTTGCGGGTATCATGGAGTGGCGCTGACACAATTTTCCTGAGAAATTTTTAAAAGTTTACTTAACAACTTTTGAAAGTAGGCGCTGAAACTGGCCACCGTCGTTATCCATGCTTTTTGGTACTTCTGCAAAATCTATCCATCACTCGCTAGAGTTCATCTTGAGTACTGTTGCCCATTTCCTAGAGAATATTTTGTTTCAGTTCTTGTATACGGTATTTTTAATTTTCACTAATTATAAATGTTGTATGGGTATCAAGGGGATCCCAAATTCTTAGTAATAAATTTATAATTCTGAAAAAAATGTTCTCCTTCTCGCATCGAAATACTCTGTGTACGAGCTGTGGCAGAATCTTGTTAAAAAGAAAAAGAAGCAAAATCACATTCCCTTCGTGTTAGTTTTCTTAAAACAGGTGCAAAATTAAATTCACGTAAGTGGGGGCATCAACTGTTGCCCTGAATTAAAAAAAAAAAAAAAAAAAATGGAACTATAATTCTTTCTGCATCCATGGCGTACCATACATAATTTTTTTGTAATGGATGGACACTTCACGAACGATATCAGGTTTCTCAGAGATCCTGTATAACTATTATTTTGAAATTAATTATAAGGGTACAGAATTGTTGTTCAGCCTGGAAATATTACACCCGGGAAATTTTCTTCAAATCCTCTTTGAACTTATGAGCTGAGTCAATACATGTGAATGTAAATACATATTGTTAATTAAAATATATGCTGAGTCATAATCCAATTTGAAATTTAATACACAACAAATAATAACTGAACTTGACCTCTACCAGCACCTAGTGTGACGTTGTTCCCGTCAACTGCGGGAGACATGTGTGCACACGTCAGTGAAAAATGAGCAAGTTGGTTCAAGTTCATTGGATTGTTTCGTTTAATAGTATATATAAATTAATTTTGTGAAAATGTTCTACGTGATAGTACACTCTTAACGCCAATGTTTATTTCAGCGCACAAAGTACTTAAAGGAGAGGTAACGTTTAAAGCTTTCTTTTATGATAGGCCTGTGTTATGTAAGGGGGAAAAAGTAGCAGAAACTTAAAATATAATATTTAATTTTTGGTAATTAAGTTATGAATGCATTTATAATCTCTTAACATTTTAAGACCACAAATGTTTTCAAAAACAGTTGAATATTAATTCTATTAGATGTTCAAAATGTGAGTATTTAAGGTTAAATATTTAATTTTGAGTAACTTGTATTGCGATTTTCAGGAAATGCTCAATTATATTACAGAAATTCTATAAGGGCAATATAGGATGACTAAAAATAATAGATTACAAACTTTTTCATACAATTTGCTATTTTATTATTTTAAATTATTACAAGCAATATCACGAGAGGGTCTGAGATTACCGATAAATTCACGAACATAGTAAGTGGATTTATATGGGAAGCTCAGACCCCCGAGTGATATTTATTACGACT
This sequence comes from Metallyticus violacea, assembly GCA_030762175.1. Classification (NCBI taxonomy): domain Eukaryota; kingdom Metazoa; phylum Arthropoda; class Insecta; order Mantodea; family Metallyticidae; genus Metallyticus; species Metallyticus violacea. The sequence goes on from CM060846.1 coordinate 294,275,797, forward strand.
ATTTCACGAATAAAATAATAATTTAAATGTAATTCATCTAAGCTTGGCTTACAGAATTATAATAATTGTATATTTGTACTTAAATTTTTCAAGCAATTTTGCTACAGAAGAATGTCGATCGGCAGGAATGCCATTAGAGAAGAGCAAAAAAACTGGTGTAGCGCTATTTCATGAAGAATAAAAATGAGATATATATTTGAAATTCATGCACAGAATATTAACACTTGCATAAAATGTTATACTTATGTATATATTGTATTCAGAAACCGTGAGACTGAAATGGACAAAAGTCGACTATTGCATTCGCTACCGTTCCATTTTATAATACTAACTGAGGGAAAAAAAATTATGACATCTTCTATTTTTCTTTGTATTCTGTGGTTTGTAATTCCTAATGATAAGATCAATTTGCATTTTTGACTCGTCACCAAACCGCTTTGAAGAACCCCCCATTTTGCGTTATGACTGTCGATTATCCATGCTTTTGTTGCTATCAATAGCTCCCCACCGCCTCTAGCAAAAGTGTGAGTGATTCGTGTTCAGGAATTATATAGTGGAGGTATAGAGTTGGCTACACTTACCACAAGACAAATGCACATCGCGTGATAAGACGTAGTTGATATTTTTTTCTCGATAATTTCATTTCGTAACCTGGCTGTGATTGGTCAAAATTCCAAATTTTGTTTCGTTAGATTGGTAGATTTTAAGACTACTTCACATGAGAAAATTAGTCATAAAGAATTCTAGAAAAAGGCAAATTATTCATTGTAATTATAATATTATGCTGCAGCAGTTAAGGCCATTTTGCCTAACAATTTCTTGCAAAACGAATAGAATATGGTTAATGTGTATTAACTTCGTGTTCAAAAATGAACAAAAAACTGGAAGTTAAATCTTTTTAACACAATTAAATCTTTCATCTCTTGAGGTAAAAACGCTCAATTTATCTAAATGTCGAGCCTAATTGCATGAATTTAAAGAACATAATTAAGCTGTTTCTAGTACATTACAATTATGTTGAAATTGTATTCACTACCTAATATTATTAAAGTAGACTTTTAGCTCTACTTAGAAAATTTCATTTTACTTCATCGCTTTGTTGCAATTTTGAAGAAACTTCTGACTTTTTCCTATAATTCTCTGCTGTGAAATTTGCTAGTAGGTTTGTGACTAATTTTTGAACGATACTCATGCAGCTTTTTTGTGTAAATTTAATTGACTTTCAAACAATGTATCTTTGATGAATTTTTTGCAATGAGAATCAATAAATATTCATTCGATTAGTTTTGTTTCCTGGTTCTTGGCAAGAGGTTCTTGGGAATCAAAACGTATCCACATAACGATCCATTTGCTTTAAAAATTGCTTAATCAAACGTAGTTTTATATCTAATGAAGGCAATGCAATTTTTTTTAGATCTAGCAATTGGTTGATGAATAGTTTTCTGTCTTGAAATTATGCATTTAGATAAATTATTTGTTATTCAATGATGTGTTTTATTTTACTATTCCATTAAAAAAAAACAGAAATATTGAGTTCATTGCAATCCAAATAAGAGAGCTGTCTATTTCAAATCACCGAATACGCGTCAAGAATACTTACATTACTGTATAGAGGAGATCAAAAGCTCAAGTTATGATTCCTTTATCATCTGAAAGGGTTATAGAATCTGGTGTATATTTGTTTCCATGAAGTAGCTCTACTTTCAAACTTTATTTCAAGGATTATATGAATAAATATTCAGCTCTATGTTGTATATCTAGTGATTCTAACAAATGTTCTAAATTGTTGCAAATATTAAGCTGTACTTTTAGAAACTAATGGTTAAACTTCTTTTATCATTGGCAGAAAAATATTTTGGCATCCAGTCATTCTTAATTGAATATCAACTTGTAAATTTTAAACACATACTTCCGTTGATGTCTGCAAGATTTCTTTTTGGAATGTGCCGTATGAAATCCCCCAAGATGTGTCCCTGGAAAGGTAAGGCAATAATATGGAACAAGAAGGATAGCTCATAAAATTCAGTAATTATCTAAATATAGTTTGCTAAACAAAATCGACATGTAATAGCCCATACAAAAGGATTTTAAATTGAACGTAATAAATGACTTTTTAGTATAAAAAGCAAAACATTACGGCATCAAGAAAGTATGGTGAATACACAGTATGATTGCTATTATTAAAGCATAAATTTTTAAAAAAGTGCCTCCAAATAAATCGTAAGAGTTCGTCATTTAAGTAACAAGCTATTTCAACAAATGGACGAATAAATGACGGAAACCTAGCATATTTAAAGTGTTTTATTTTAAAAGAAACAACATTTTAAAAATTAGTCATCAAAACATCAATTCCAAATTTCGTAACAGTGCACACTCATTGACAATACATACAAATGCACTTGAAATAACTTCGCAAATGATTACAATCTTTATCGCTTAAAGAACCTTTACAAATATGAAACCTTATAATTTAAAGAAAAATTTACAGTTAAAATAATTGTGCATCCAAAAATACCTGGGTCACTGGGTACACACAAACACACACACACACACACACACACACACACACACACCCACAGTGAAGTAGCTAATTTAAAGAGCCGAAAGATTCCCAACCAACAGAATTTCCTTGTCTGCGCCTGAATTGAGTACAAGAAGTAAGGTGTCTGAGGAATATAACCATCTCCTTTTAATTCTGTTCCTAAGCAATGTACTTCAGCCAATAGGCAAACGCTCACCAAGTTCAAGCTATGATAACGTAATAGCTGCGGAAGAAAGATAGGATGGAGTAAGGGGAAGAAACAAATATTTAAATATTATGTATGGAAAGCGGATCCGCCCCAAAACTGTACAAACTGTTATGCATGATTCCCATGAATTATTCCCTGTCTTAATAGTTTAATGTTCTAAGCGAAAATTTGCCTATCTGGTTTATGAGAAGGTGGTCTAATGGCTGATTACAGAGATGGACATATAACAGTATAATTATGCTTTGAAATTATATTAGATATATTAGTAAAACAAAGGTAGCAGTCTGTTGCATGATCCTTAGGTTTCCGCCATATTATCGGGATTATAAAAGGTATAAGACCAGATCCTTTTAGACAACTAGTTGATACCCGTTCTTAGCTAAAGTAACCTCCAAGTATTGAATTTCTTTACATTTTCTTTCCTGACCTGCATACTCCCAGAACCACACGAGGCAAAATATAGGGAGGGGCCCGTTTCCTGTTCTGGTCTATTTTGCAGTCAAATTACCAGTAAACCAAATTTTAACTAGACCAGTAACATTTAATTTGTCATTTAAAATTTTACCTAACGTAGATGACTTGGATGTTTCCGATATAAAATACGCATTACGCAGTTGAAATTAATTATAGAATAAAAGAAAACATTCAATTCCACTGAGCTCTGAGAATTAAAATTATATCACAAATGCACTGCATGGTTGAACGTTTGATTCTTAGGTTTAGAGTTATAAGTAAATAAATTAATTAAATTATTCTTCTTACATTTATATTGGAATCGAGTATAACAATTATTAACATAAAAATTTAGGGTGACAGAAATACTTTATTTCTGGAATTACTATCTAAAGTAGTTAAGAACCAGTAGTTAAGAACCAGAATCATTTAACAAAATTACTTTTGACCAGTTTGAGTGGATAGCACTTAAATTAATTAATTTCATCAGTGATATATGTGAGACCCAAGAAGTTTGGAAGTTCAACTTCAACAAACGAGCAAAATTCAAATGATTATGGAAATGTAGAGGAAACTTGACTGTGGGTAAGGCTATTCGTATTTTTATCATATTTGAAAGATGAATTACTTAAGATAAGCATACATTCCTCTCGAACAGTACCGTAGATGTTGACAACTGTAATATATTCTTAATATACTAGTGAGTGAGTGCTTATGAATCAGTTAAATATATTTGTCCAAAGGTCCAGAGATAGTTAACCCCTTTTTAGTTATACTTTGAAGTTTGCTGATTAATAATGCATAGCATATACTATATTTTAAGTTTCCAAATATTTTTGTTATAAACTCTGCTTTGAATTGGAAAATTCATAAATAAAGCAAAATAAATTGTCCTAAATATTTTTCTTTGTTTTTGAAGGAAAAACTACTTAATTTTAAATTGCCTTGCTTCCCTCACAACTGTGCAATGGACAAGAATAAGCTTACTCTTATGTATTTAACAATGAGCTGAAATATTGAATGGTTTTGACATTTTAATGTGTGTTAAAACGGAGAATTTTGATTAAGTTCAATAGTTTATTTTTGAAACCCCATGTAAAATGTTAGATTCCAAGAAAAGTTTTAAGTATTTTTGTTAAAATGTCAAAGCATTCCTGCTGAGATAATGTGAATATAATGGTAGAAAATGCAGTTAAACTTTTAGTAATAAGAATGAAAACAGGTGCGTAAAATAAATTAAAATTAGGATCGATAATTTAGAAGATTCTGAGCTCCTTAAAGTGTCATTGAAAACTGCAATTAGAAAATTATTAAACTTTTTGTGATGTAGAAATTCGGAAATATTGCTTTAGTATCATTGTTTTTTTTGAAATTAAGGAATTAAATGATCCAGCTAATGACTGGACTCACGAGAAAAATACATATAGATCCTTTCTTTACAGAATTCCTTATAAAGTTGAGTAGGATAGGGATTGAACCAAGATAGTTGAGAGTCATTCTTGAAACACATCAACTTGTATGGAGGCTTATTTTGCCATCCGTGTGAAAATAAAATAACCTTTGGGAGTCACAAGTTCCATCTGTCAGCCGTCGGCAAACACTTCAGTAGATATCACAAATGAATCCACATCGCTTAGAAAACGAGATAAGGGAATGAAGAACCACCAGTTTTGAGCATGTATCGAAATGCTTCAGGTACTAAAGCCAGCTTCGGAGAGTAGAGTCCCCAAAGTTCGCAATAGGTAGTTCAGAAACACAAGCTCGGGACAAATACCTTATCAGAACCGAATGTTGTCTTGGCCTTCATTGGAATGGAGATATGAAGGAGAGAGATGAGTGGAAATTATTGATGGAAAATCCCGAGAAAAAAATTAAGTATCTCTACTTTTTCCACCACAAACGACACTCCGCAAATATACTGACAAATATCAACATTATGGTGTGATAAGAGCATTCGTGATATATTCAAAAAGTTGTCTGAAATGTAAAAATACACATTGGAATTGTGAAATGAATCCACGGACATTGTACAGGTATTAAATCCGTTTTTAAAGATTGCGTATCCCATTATGACTTCCACAGGTCTCTAGAACCGATTTTCGTTTTTTTGTTTGTTTGTTTGGTTTTTTTTTAAGATGAGAGAAAAATCTTAGCAAATCTCATCGAGATAGCTTATGCCAACTGGGAATGGAACCTGGGAAGACATTTTGTGTCTGACCCATAGCCATGGCTGGCGTCGTATAAGTGTGAAAATACAGAGGATGCTATAAATGTATACAGAATTTCACAGTAGATATCTATTTAATATATTATTTCAAAGTAGGACCAAAAACAACAGTAATGTGTAGTATGATATTCTGTAAACAGATGTGACTTGCATATATTATGATAATGTTGCTACAACAAAATGGAGTCAAGATTATCGTTTGAACATCGGAAAGCAATTTTGAAGTGATGTTGGAAAACCGAGAGTATTGTTGAAGTTCAAAAGCGATAGAGACATATGTACAGAACAGAACCGCCGTTGGACTTCTACCTATGGGGAACTCTTAAGGATGTTGTATATGGTAGAAAACCAGCTACACTGGCAGATTTTCGGGAAGAAATTTAAGCAACATGTGCTGCAATCGCTGAGGACACCTTCGCAACGTTGCTCAATCAGTAGTTCAACGTACCCAGAAGTATATCGACTCCGATAGTGGGCATTTTGAGCAGCTGTTATAGCTGTAAAGGTCTAAGATGATTAGTGCTCGATCATTTTCTGTTTATGTGCATTCAGTTTTGTTATGTCGACACCATTTTTTCTTTGCCTTAAGTGTGTATACATTTTTAGCACCCTCTGTATTTACTGTAAAGAGAGGCGCTTGGAATCAAGCCTAACAGTTTTGAGTATTCTCGTTGCACAAACAGCACACTGTGGCATATCTATCGCATATTACCTATGTGGGCAATTCGCTCTGCGCTTGTAATATAATCAGCTCGCTCGCTTCTGTAGTAGGTGCGAATTCATAGTGAAAGGAGAAATTACAGCCCGATCATATCCTGTCTCTTTCCTGACAAGTGGAACAGAGCTCATTTTGGTTAAGAAGCAGAGTAAATTTTCTCTGTTACTTTACACATTTGAGCTTTCTTCATACTTTCCCGGAATAGAAATTTTCGTGGAAATAATTATATTTTTATTAGCAGCATTCATAACGCTACTTCCGTACAAGTTTTATAATTATGTCCATTGTAGTCATTGCGTGACAACTGTATTGTTTGTGTTATTCTTTTCGCGCATTTGAAAATGTCGGTTGCTCAGCAACTCAAAATGATCAAATTTTGTGTTTTGTTACCTAAGGTTCCTTCAGAGATATTAGGAATGCTCGAGGAAGGTGAAGAAGAAGAAAAAGAAGAAAGGAGATATATACCTCGTATAAACTTTTATGTAAAGGCCAGAACAACCCACGCAGCAGTCGACCTTCAATTGCGACAAATGAAGCTAACATTGTGTGTGCACTATTGCGAAGAATGATCGAAGACATCAATAGAGATTCGATTTCAGTCAGAAATATTTACAAAATTCTTCACAAAACTTTGATCATGTCAAAAGTTTATCCTAAAAACAGAGAAAAACTCGAATGACTGCTCCTGAGGATCTACTGAAAATGACTGTTCAAGATGGATATTTTTGAAGAACATAATTGCTAGAGATGAAAAGTTGTTGTATTTTCATTACCTAGAGCCTAAACGTCAGCAGTGCGAGTGGAAACGGAAAATATCTCGTTGGAAATTAAATTTCCCTAAGGACATTAGCAAAGGCAATACTATGTTGGAAGATTAATTAGGCGTTCATAGTCTTGTCCATTACGAGGAGGTTGTACTGTGAGCAAATAAATGTCGCTCAAGGACATAGTGAAAAGAAAACGTTCGGAAAAACTGATTCAGAAAAGCTGATTTCTTTTGTATGATAATGCACTTGTACATTGATAAGTTTTGGTAAAAAACAAAATCTTGCCAGGTACAAGGTGACTGCTTTAAATCATTCTCCATACTTTCCAGAACTTTTTTCGCCCGAACTCCTCCTCTTTTTGCGGCTATAATAAATCATCTGTAGGGGGCGACGTTTAGCCAGCGTTAAAGAAGTCTCTGCAAATAAGAAGAAAGATCTGAGAGTTTTTTCCGCAAAATAGTTTCCAGCACTTTACTGCGTTGGCAGAAGAGTATCGCTGCTGAAGGAGAGACAATTTTGAATGAAATGTGTAAGTTAACGTAGAGTAATATATTTCTGGGTTATTAGCAGATTTCGGCAACTTTCTGAAGCAAGCCTGTGTAAAGTTAAGCCTAGAGAAAGATTATTGTTGAAACCATATTTGGATTCAAATGTAGGAACAATTTTCTCTAAGGTGATGAAGTATCTGTTTGGGAGTCCAATAGGCTTCAAAGTCTACAGTCTCTTTAATACTTCACGGATGAAGATCATTTTGGTTAGCTTACCAAAAATTGTTAACAACAAAATATGACCGTTTAATCCGATATAACTGAATATACCTTCTTATATTAAATTTATTGTGTTCTGTTTCTTTAAGACAAATTATTATAAGTTTGTTTAATGATTAATAATTCTGTAACTATTAAAAACACTACGTTTTACCTTTTTTACAATTGTTGGTCATTTTTTTAGTTCACTCCATATCATGTACACAAAGGAAATTCCTGTTTATGTTCTAATTTTGTTTATCACAAAAATGCAATTCGCACACTGCACAAATAATGGTAGCTTTTCAGAGTTTGTTCTTTCGTTTTCTCTTGGTGTTTGTTTCCTCACAGCATGTATGAGACCTTACCTTTTCGGCTGAATGCTTTGTCGGATTTCTTTTCAATAATTTTCTCCCAAGGACAGCTTTCTTCCTTCATTACTCAATACTATTATTTAGATCTCCACCACTCATTATTTCAGGTACTGTATCACACCACAACTAAAACACAGATTACTGCCAATGAAGTACGAATGTCTAAAGATTAATTTTTGGCATCAGTAATGGAACATTGGCTCTATTATGTAAAAGAAACACATTTTTTTATCAATGTTTCAATTTCAAACATGAAATTAAAAAAATATAATTGGCTGATTATAGGTACAGTATTAAAAATGTGGCTGCATCTTGAACTAAGGGTGAGCCATCTTGTGTACATACTGACTTTTCATAAGAATGAGTACAACATACTAAATCCAACTATTAATTAATTACAGTACATAAAATTTGTGGTTGTTATGATACAATCATAGGATATGAATTCCACAATATTATTATTGCAAGTTTAAAATTTGTTTTAAAAATCTGTACGCACAAAATAACCATCTCTTGGTCCAGGAAGGGTGTAGTGGATACAGATATTCGCCGCACGGCTAAGTTTGCGTGCGTTCTTGCTCCACTAGGGGCTTTGCCTTCCTCTCGAAATTTCCAGATTTTACTTACGTCTAAACGGCAAAGTAGCGCTATGGTTTCCTACTCCATTTCTTTGTCACTGCGTTTGTAAGTGCATATTTTGGAATATTGAATATTTGCTTTGTACGCAAAGGATTTATCTTAATTTTTAAGATTATTAATTTTTAATGAACGTGTTATATATAGCCATTGTTAAATCATATCAACACATTAAATATTATTTTAGCACTTTAAATTGTCTGCTATAATTAACTATGAGTAACCTGGGTTATTTGTATAGTAGTTTCAATAAAACCCTTTTGCACAGCCATTCAGGCAAAGGTTAATATTGTTCCGAAACTAAAAGGAACATTTAATGAATTGAGGAAAATATTACCTCTAGCCCTCGCTTACTACAGAAATACAGGAATAATGTAATTTAATTTTTCTGTGAATTAGAAGAAACAGGGCCTTACTTTCTCAGCTTTTCTAAATAAAATAGTTTTGTGAAACAATAAATAATGTACAGGGCGTTCATTTCAAAACTTCCTAGTCTATTTAATACACAAAAGTACTTAAATTTTGATACCGAGAATAAATTAAAAACCAAAATTATTTTCATTTTAAGTTTCAATCTCTCGCTCCCTTTGAAATTACAAATTGCATCAATACTTTGATATTTTAATTGAAAGAGGATTAATTTATTTCATCTTTTGTTTTAATATTTACCTGGTCACCTGGATTATTGTCATTGATATTTAAATGTGGACGGATAAATTAAAACTATTGGGCATTTAATGTTATAGTTGTGTTTTGGTTAAAAAGTTATATATCTCACAAGAACAAAATAGAAAGAAAGAATTTAAGCAAAATATTCAAAAAGTTCCTAAATAACTGTATGGCTTTAAAATTACTCCAAATACTTTTTTCATCCTACAATTTACTGATTTATTTTTGTTCTGTCTTAGTTAAAACAATAACCAACCAGTTTGCCAGGCAACGATGGTGACTGAAGCTGAGGGAGTGAAATCCAAAAGGTAATCAATATTAACTTTAGATTTCCCACTCAATATAAATTGCCGTGTTTTATGCTTAAATAAATGGGAACTTAACTGTAGCGCAACATACATTTAAAATATGGGGAAATTGAAGGCAAAAATATAAAAAACTGAGGGATGATGGCAAAATTCTTATTTGTTTGTCAATTATATTCTTGTTTTTTTAATAGAACAATGTTAATGGAGTCGTTTTCAAAGGCTGGTCTGCCCTTTAACCTATCTAGTAGCCCCTCCTCAATTTAACAGTACAGGGAATACTGCTTTTTTCTGGGTTCCTGTATTTCTCATGCAGTTTTAATTCCGTTTAACCCAGAAAATGAAAAATCACTTGTTCCACTGTTGCAGGAATTTTCAAAACAGGCGTTAAAAGTTTGTATGTTGGAGGAAACTACAGATTTTAATTAAAGATTTCTAATATATTCATGCCGATGAACACTTTGTTTCGCCATATCGGCATCACAATAATCAACGGAACGTTCGTTTTTCAATAGAGCAATACCAAAATATGTGCCATAATTAAGGCTCGGATAACTTTTTATAGGATTAAAGCATAAGCAGAAATTGAAATGTACGCGAATTGACGTTTATCAAGTCAAGAAAATTTACTTTTTATAGTGCATGTTTAACATATTTTGCGAATTTTTCATTATTGCCTAATATTTAGAGAAAAATAAAAATATACATGTTTTCCATTATATTATCACGACTCAAACTTACCGCCTGTGGTGCCCCATTAGTAAAAACGGGCGTTAAACACCATTAAAAAAAAGATCCTAACTTAGAGTTACTAGAGTTTGTTTAGCACAAGAGCGTAGCTCAAAAGGAATACTATGATATGAGGCCAAGTTACCTAGCAAAAAGCAATTGAATAATGTGGAGCTATTTCCGCAAATTGTTCACTCGAAGCTATGCACTATTTTTTTAAACTAAATCTAAAGGTAAGATATTTAAAGGTGATTATTGGGAAGGAAGTAAACGAAAGGATTATTGGAATCTCACATAAGCACTCCCTTTACCACAAGTGCGAGCTGCCGGCCAATAGCCGGGAGCGGAAAAAGTTAAGTGCAGGTACCGAACATTGTCGAGGCCCTGAGTGACACAAGGGAGGAATTTGAAAGGAGAGTAAGTGACTTTTATTTGTATAATCATCAATTTTCAGTTACACTAGTCGTGGCTTTTCCTTGATGGTGTTAGTGGACTTGCTGTGTCAGTGACGGAGGAGGTTCTAGATCGAGCAGCCCGAACTTGACGTTACACGCTGGACAGACTGGCACCCGACTGCAGTCCCGATCGACAGCGGAGGGAGCCGAAATTGCACGATTGTTTTCACTTCACACGGAGCACATGGCTGCTGGCTGCAGTGCTAGGAGAGAGCCGAAGTTACGCACTCCACGCTTTTCACAAAGTCACCTGGCTGCTGGCTACAGTCTCGAGCGACTGAAGTCAAAGAAAATGCAATGTTATAACTTCTGTTGTATGGTATTTTGCAAGGGGAATACGATGAGATTATTTTTTGTACCAGTCTTCTCCGTGGTACAAAATTCATCTTTTGGGACATTTCTTTAGTTTCGGACATGGGTACTTGTTCATTTTGGTTGCGAACAGCTGCTAATATTGCCTTTAAGGATGCTGCTAGTTTCTTCACAACTTCAAGTTCCATTGTTGTGGAAATGCCCATAATGACATCCAAAAAAAAAAAAAAATGCAACAAAAATTTTCTTTTTGTTCTGATAGGGGCACAGAACAGTTGCCACTTTCTTGTTTGCTCATTTGAGCTAGTATTTCCTCCTTTTCATTGAGTAAAGAAACATCTTCAGTGTCTATTATCAAGTCTTTAATATCTTCAGAATGTCCTAAAGGATGCTCATTGGGGACCTGAAATTGACATATGCTGTGTGCTCACACATATTCCATTTAATGCTGCAATCAACACACCTTTCGATGCACTCGATTGCATCTGTTTAGAACAGGAGCTATAACATTAAACTTTTGCGGGTGTGCTTTAGACGTATCTGCATGGAAAACGTGTGAAACATCTGGATAAAGCAATATTTGCTATAATGTCCTTTGTTAAAGACAAGCTGTTTGACAGGCTAGTTTTGCCTACGAAAGGATAACTAAGCTCTAAAAAGAAAGACATACGTGCATAGGCATAAAACGCTAGGAAATAAGCAAGGACAGTATTATTAAGGAAGATGGTGTTTGGAAAATCCCATCCTCATCGACAGCGGCCGAAATATACTTTGTGCAAAATAATTATTTGTAAATTGTAAATGCAAATTAATCCGCAGTGATTGTAATATATACATTCACAGATACTCTTGCACGTGTGTTGATTCCAGCATTAAGTAGGTATGTCCGTACACATACACAGCATATGTCAATTTCAGGTCCGCAATGAATACCTATAGGACATTCTGAAGATAGTAATGAGTTGATAATATATATTGAGAACATAAATATCTTCGTTGAAATGGAGGAAATACTAGCCCAAGGGAACAAACAAGAAAGTCACCACTGTTCTGTGCCCCTATCGAAGAAAAAAAAGTATTGAGTATTTTTTCGGGTGCCATTATGGGAATTTTCACAACAATGGAACTTAAGTTATTAAAAAACTAACGGCATCCTTAAAGGCAACTTTAGCCGCTATTCGCATCGAAAATGAACAAGTATCCATGCCCAAAACTAAATAGATGTCCCAAAAGAGGAACATTGTTACCACAGAGACGACCCTTTGGTACAAAAAAAAAATCTCGTTGCATTCCCTTTGCAAAATACCATACAATAGACCTGAATACCACCGCATTTTCTTTAACTTCATTGTAACATTTGTATAATAATGTTTGCATCATCAAAACAGTTCGTATGCCTGGAATGTGGTAGGAAAGTTGAATACAATAAACTGCTAGGAAAGCTTGTCTCCTATAGCACTTCCCGAGAGGTTAAAAGTTTCAGCCTCTTGTAAAAAAGACAGCAACAATACACCTATCATTGTAAATTAAAATCAATTACACACGTGCGTGGAATGAAGTAAAATGTTGGGCTCTCTCCGCTCTCGAGCGGGACTGCAAGGTGCTCCGTGTGAAGTGAAAACAATCGTGGAGTAAAACAAGTTGACTTCTCTCAGCTGTCACTCGGGTCTGCAGCCAGGTTCCCAGATCCCATGCGTTTCTATCCAGGGTGTAACGTCAAGTGCAGCCAAACAGCCGCGCGCCATTGACCCCTACCCCCCTTCCTACCAGGGAAGCGACTTGAAACTGCATTTCGCTGGACTTAGCGTTGAGTCCTGTGAGTAGATCCAATGATATGCTGTAATACTCCTTGGCGCTCTTCAGACTTTCAAGAATGAGCTTGGCACTTTGTTGGAAAGTGGTGTGATTTTCTGTGTGAACTGTTATCAAATGGTATAGGAGTCGGGAAGTTTCTTGCAGTGGTTCAGCAAGACAAGCTGTCGTTGTATTCCGTGTCTGTAGCATGTCAAGTCTTAATAAAACGGATTGTACTATGCACTAGACCAGACCACTAGGGCACCGGAAAAACTTAACACGACTGAATGCTATAGCGGGCAGTGCTTATGTTGCAGTTACCTTACTCGGAAATAGAGCGCAGTATTAGATCGCAATTGTGACTAGTTTAAAATATATTCTGAAATATTCCACGCATTCATAATTCAACCATGTTTTCTTGGTACTTTTCTTTCTATTTGGGAAGAACAATTTTTATTTGTGCAACACGGGGTTTGGCTACGTGTTTAGTGTATGTCAATTGTGGTTTACCACAATTAATAACTGTAATTTACAGAGTTGCTATGTCATTTATAGTAATCAATATGAAAAATATACAGCAATTAAAAGAACTGTAATGATAGAGTAGGGGAGAAAAATTGTGAATTAATATGGTCAAGACCACAATGCGAATAGACCTATGTTCTTAGTTTCAAATATGGCTAATAACGAGATAATTCCTACCATTTTAGCATGCACATGTTGCAGCAGAGGAGAATGTATTTGCGAAAACCATGAAATTTAAAACTGTCACGATAGTCGTCAATAAAACCAAAAATTTTGTTCTTTCAAAAGGAATGCCTCATCGCCAGTTTAAAGCATGTCGGGGCAATTGTGACCATCTCAACGTCCTTAATGTTTCTTTCCAATGGAAAGAACAAATTATTTCATAGCTGCATGACTGTATAAGAGCATTCATACGGAAACTGTTATTGTTGAAAAAACTAATTATAACTAACAGGCACAACTACAAATCCTAATAATTGTTACTCAATATCAAGAAATAAGCGATTTTGAAGAATATGCTATGATATTAAGCAAATAGGATAATGATTGGATTTAAGATGAGAGGATTTGGAAAAGTTGGAATCCAATTTAAGAATGCATTCCAAAACAAAGGAAGTTTGCAGGATTGTTAATTACATTTTTCTTGTTCCTCACTTCCACGATTACACAGACAAGTTGCTGATATATTGAGCATGTGTGGTTCAAATTATATGAACAGATTTTCAATCCGGCTACCAATTTGAAATGACTTTTCTTTTGTGTACAACGGGCTACTGATCTAATTATTCAGAAAGTAATTTGAGAGAAAATAATAATAAACTCGCGATGGATGAGCAAAGAATAACCAGTTGAAATGCGAAATACAAGGTTAAAGTGCGTTATGGATGCAGGTATTGTCATTTAACATAAGCTAGTATTCAGTATAAAGCAAAAAACTATTCAGTAATATTGTATGCGAGATAGCTTGCATTTATTTTCATACATACATAAACATAAGACACAGAATTAACTAAATGAAACGGTTCTATTATTGAGTGTGGAATAATTGGACCACTAATGAAAATTCACTGGGGCATAGAACGCTACGTGAATACCGGCTGCCTGCCAAGGCGAATAGTTGTTATGCCACAGAGCAGGGTTGAGGCTGGCTGCACTAGACGACACCTGGCGACATCATTTCTAATTCAGCAATGTATACATAACCTTAGCACGAGCCGCGAAACTCATTCATGGAAGTGTGTTGTAGTTTAATCTCAACTGTGATTATGTGTAGATACAGTTAACACTATGATTTACCTCATCAGTAGAATCATTTTCCAGTTTATCATTTCATCTCAAGTATCATCAGTGTCCACCGCCTGTGATGCCTCAGGAGTAAAAACAGCCGTTAAACACTAAAAAAGAAAATTCGTAGGTTTTAATTCATTTGTCTTTGTGTATAGTTTTTTCAATATGCTGTCAGGGAAATTCCCATTGTCAGCTCAACTTTGTATATATGTGTCCGAAAATGAAGACTTGTTTACCACAGATGGACGAGTTTTGTCATTTGTTGCACGTGAAAAAAGTGCAGATACTCATTTTCAAGTCACTGAACATTTGAGATCTTAAACACATAAAAAAAAAAAAAAAAAAAATCGTATGGCTCTTAAGAAAGTAAAATAATCTTACTAAGCATAAACGAAATAAATTGTT
Source organism: Metallyticus violacea (assembly GCA_030762175.1). NCBI lineage: Eukaryota > Metazoa > Arthropoda > Insecta > Mantodea > Metallyticidae > Metallyticus > Metallyticus violacea. Next base: position 294,290,949 of record CM060846.1, read on the forward strand.
CAACTTCGGATCTACAGCTGTCAACTTTTTGCTGATTTTTGTGAAGCTTTCACTTCTGCCGACATTCTAATTTAACAAGCTATATTACGTTCATTTTTGGAAACCTACTCAGAGTATTCTACATTCCAATCATTTATGGAGGGGGTATCAAGAAATTTGTGAATCAGTTAAAATAACCCAATGTGAGCAATTTTAGACAAGACGCAGATCTGTGTAGTGGATGTGTTCATACATAACGTGGTTGATATTTCATTCACTGGAAATGAAGGCTCCAAGATTACATAATAACAGTTGAGCAAGTAGAGAAGACTATTAATGCAACAATCCCAAAAGGGTTTTACAATGTCACGTTACTATTGCCAGAAGAAATCGGTTATGAAACAGTTCTCTTATTTGTAACTGAGGCCGCAGTCTACATGATAAAAGAACATGGGGCTAAAACTTCTGAATAAATAAATGATTCATGCTACATGCTTTGCACATGCGCGGGTGAAACTGTACGATTAAGTTTTTATAATTTTAATATTTCAATATTCAGTGCAAAAAGAGTTTTTCTCGAATCACCAAGTAGAATAAAATTGTTTAAAGAAATGGCTACAGAAACACAACGTCCGCCTCAGTCTGCAATTACAAGATGGGACACCTGGTCAAAGTTGCTATATATTATTGTGAAAGTTTTGAAATCATTGAGGATATATTGAAACAGCTACATGAAAATTACTTCTAAATCCAAGGTCGCGGGTTCAAACCCGACCAGGATACATGGATTTTTTCGGGCGTAAAAATCGTAAGTATGGCTTCCTTCGGAAGAGAAGTAAAGCCGTGAGTCCCGTGTCGTACATTTACGGCACGATAAAGAACCTCAAGCCTGAAAGAAAAGGCCTCTGAGCGAAATTTGTCGGCCGTTTCACGCCCGGAATTGAATGGGACGCTGATGACCTGAGATGTTAAAGAGCGTCCTTAAATAAAACGAATCATCGAATACATGAAGATGGGGCAAAATACATTCCTGAAGCAAAAAAGCTGCTTGCAGGGGCCAATAAAGGAAAACTTGATTTACATTAACTCACATTTCAGCTGTCTCTTCCTAACAATCAAAATTCTAGAGAAAAATGGTGTAGAGCTTGTCATGAATGTGAGTTGAAGCAGGAAATGTCCCCAAATTCCATTTTAAATTACTTTTTTTCTGACAACTAATAATAATAATTGTATATTATTTCAGGTAATCAAGGGTATTAATATTATAATTAAAAGGAGAACCCCAAAGTTATATATATTAATGTATGTATATATGTATAGATATGTCTTGCTACTAGTAAGTAATATTCAAGTTATCTTTGTATAATACCAATGATTTACAATGCCTATGTGACTTTGTTATGTTGGTAAAGGGAATGGAACTGCTGTGTGTCGAAAGCCATTAGCGTACCTGAGAAAAAAAAGTCTTTCGGTTAAGCTTTACCCATTGTCAAACCCTCACAGAGACCCCTGTTCGGCGCCAAGTGTAATAACATTGCAAATGGCTAGGGTTCAATTGGAAACGGTACTTGCCCTTTTCAAAAGGATTTACCGCGGGCAGAGACACGGGTTTTCGTAGAAACCAAACCATCTATGACTAAGGGAGGAAAAAGGTATTACTTTAGAAATCAAGCATGTAAAGAAAGTGCCGAAATTTATGACAGGCCGTTATTGGAAAACTCAAGCGTGGGGAGATATTGTAGATCAGAAGGGGGAAAATAATTTTAGCCAATGAGCATCGAATAAAAATCAACGAATAAGGAGAACTTAGCGATATAATGAATATTTTAAGATAGCCAATGGCGCACCTATAACTAAGGAATAGAATAATAATCAAGGGAATTTAATTTAGCGAGAAGCGTGGCGATGTTATAGAAAACTGGAATACAAGGGTCAGAAGTTGTTCAGTCTAAAATCAGTTCAGGTCATTCATTTATTCTAAAGTCATCCTAAAGCAGCAAGAGTCAGTCAGGCAGTGTAACGTAATAACAATAATCATCATCGTGTTTAAGTGAATAAATACGCGAGTGAATACCGCGAACTATAATCCGCCGAAGAAGAGCGTGTTCCCGAACCTTCCAAGTTGTAAAATAAATTAAATGTTCAATCAGTGCCAAACTTCATTATTACAGTGAACAATCTCCTTCCTTCCTAATGACTTTTACATCATTACAAACAGTACAAAATTTACCCTGAGAACCCATTCCATTTACAATACATTGGAACGATAATTACGGTTCCTAAATTGTCGACCTACTTAGGGGCCTTATATTACTGCTTCAGAGTCTAGAAAAAATCTCTTACATGGGCTATATTCTGCACCAGGCTAAGTAACAAAAAACATTGTGGAAAAATAAGGACTACCATATATTACAACATGCTACCAACACCTTAAGATGAAAATCGAACAGTAAAAGTTACGAAACAAGCTGCCCTTAAAATGGAAGGAATTGCATGCCTTCAACTTGTTCGGGTAACATTTGTTGAATTTAGGCTAAACTATACGCACTATAAATCAGTCGTAATAGAGAACAGAGAGTTTGTGTTTTCCATTTTAAAATGGTGACATTGATAACACTGCTACACACAGAGTTAAGTTCTTCAAACTATGGACATGAAACTTGGCGTGCTGTGCTTCTCTTCTGTTGGTGCACAATACACGTAAAGCTAATTTTAAGACAGTTTTAACAGACATGCAGTAATTTAAAGATCTTCTTTAGAATAATGAAATCTACTATGTACATCTCATCTTGAAAACTGTGATTTGAGTCTTCACAGCACGCGGCTGGGCATAAATCAGAAAAAGCAATAATTCAGGAATGGATACTATCTCGGGTTAGTTTTGACAACGTACCAGTAAAGGAATTGCAGATATTACATATTTCCCCAGTTGATAATGGATATTTTCATGTTTGAAACTTCATAACTATCAAAGCTCTGGCCATATATTTTTTTTCAAGATTGCTAGAGCTGAACCAGGAACTTGGTACTGATATTTGGAAACCGTTTACTATCCAGGAAACTGAGAAATTTAAGTTTAAGTACTTCCGAAAACCTAACCGAGATACTTAAACATATTACACCAATCACAGCGTAAAATTTTTTTCCAGGAATTTAATCTATACTCTTTTGTATCTTTGTAAGCACTCTTGAGCAATTCCATTTTATCCCAGATCAAATCAAAATTATCCCGGCATTTATGTGAGTATGCTTTAAACTTAGTAATCTTTCTCATACAGAAAGAAATATCACTTTGTTTTTCCTGAAGTAATATAGTAATTGGATATTGGAAATAATGATGAATATATAAATAAATTTAAATGAAATCCCTTGCTGAGAGATAGAACACCTCAAGCAGTATAAATGGTTTCCACATTCCAATCGTTTTGGTTATTAACCATTTACTGAACACTAGTTCAATATCCGATCTATTTTCATGAACAGATACTACTAATGGATAGTGATACTGCCAACATGTAGGAGCAATTGCTGGAAATCTTCGACTTATACATTCACTTAGGGCAATGAGTTTCCCACAAATATACAAAGGACAGGTCGTCTATTCGAAAGCAACCTTGAATTAAATCGTGAAATATACGCAAAAAACATGTTTGTGGAGAAAATTGAAATTCCTAGGTACTTTGTAGCAATAGACCGGTTTGGTGACTGCGTCATCAATGAAAGAAGTAATAAAAACTCAAACTGATTTTTTCACTTCTTTTTCCTCTGTTTATCTCTACCCATTTGCAAATGTGCTCATATAATGCTCTTAAGTGTTCGCTTAATCAGGAAATGAAAATATAATACTGAAAGCTATAGTCTCTGATTCACGTAAAGCTCACCAAAGAGCTTCTCGTATACCAGACTGTATTACACGATGAATTGGCACTGCTAATCGAGAAATTATGCAAAAGAGCGATGATGCGATGACGTAACATTTTCAGTCGTTTATGGAAACTCATCCTACCATATTTGCACAAAAATTAAACGTTTGTAGTAACTTGAGTTTCTATTTTTAACAAAAGATACTTACTGCAAAATGACTTGGAATGTAACCGTAAGATTTGTCTGTGAATTCTCTTGCATTTAGCAAGCACTCAGTTTGACTTCGGAAGAGGTGGGGTGGCTATTTCCGTAACCTTACTTGTGAAACTGGATGCGAATGTTATCGGCGATACCATCATCGATTATTCAATGCCAAAGTTAGTAAATTATTTCACCGACACTCCAATCTGTGCTCAACTGCACTGTTTTCGTGCTAGTGCGGTGCAAATAGCCATCTATCATTGTTTAAATAAATGATTGAATAGAAAACCTTTGAGTAGATAAATGGAGTGTTGCCTTTAGAAGTAAAGATTCATTATATGCATTTGAATCTTTTGCACCACCAGAATAAAAGCATACTTCAGGATATATGATCAATCAATGTTATTAAATACCTAATACAACTTATAAAATATCTTCTTCTATATACAGATCGAACAATCCAAGAGTTATAAAATATCTTCTATATACAGATCGAACAATCCAAGAGTTTACGTGCAGCGCTAGGAGAGGTTAGCTGTGATTGCACCTACTGTCTCGCACTTATGTTTCTCTCAGGAGAGCACGGTGCTCTCTTTTATTGTATTTCATGTAGAAGTGAACGGTGCGCCATGGCGGAGCGTTGGTACGACTTGCAACCCCACGCACCTTACGAGCTTGACTTGTACTTTTGTTCGTTTCTCAGTCTTACCGAAGCTTGTGATAAGTTCGGAAGTGACTTGAATGATTACGTGTTACAAGAGTTGTTGATTTCGAGAAAGGTATACATTAGAGCAACGGGGTTTTACGTACGGTTCATATGGGATTACATCACCTAACAGGGAAGTTAGATGGATAATTTTAACAGAAAGCCCAGGAGTGCGTCCTGCAAGCAGAGAAGTCATGTGAAAAATGGTAAATAAATTTTGGAAAACTAGTTCGATTCTCAGTAAGAAGTGGAGTGTAAAGTAGCTCGTGCTTACTGAGGAGAAATTAGACGAAGTTGGAGAACTATTAGAACACTCCCCTAAAATTTCTGCAATGGCTTGCACATTAAACTGCAATTTCAATGAGCTCAATGTGGCGTGCTATCAAACTCTTAAAATTTAAACCATACAATATCACTGCTGTCCACAAATTGCTATCGCGTGATAACGAGAGCCTGGTGCATTTATGTAACTGGATTTTGAGGAATGTTAATGACTTTCTCTGACGAAGCATGCCTTCATTTACACAGCCAAGTTTCGAAGCAGAATAATTGGTACAGAAGTTCAGAGAATCACGATTTAGTGCAGTAAACTCCATTACATGTCGAGAAAATGTGAGTATTATGCACTGCTTATAGGATAACAGGGCTAATATCTGTTTGCAAATATCGTACATTGAGAACGTTACAGGAATTACATACTTTGAACAGCTGAACGATATTGAACGTCGGTCTGAATCTGCCACTGCGCATACAGCTGCGGTCATTAAACTTCATTGAAGACATTTTTGAAGATAGGGTCATAAGTAGGGGGTTCTTACCTGCACAGTCCCCGAATCTCACATCATGAGGAGATTTTTATGTATGAGGGAACTCTAAAAATGAAGTGTTTAGGTAAAACTTCCGCACATTAGAAGAAGTGAAAGGCAATATCAGGAGATTAACTCTACTTCGGAGGCTGAATTGATGGGGGTGAAAGAAACGGTGCCAGAGTCAGGTGGATGCAGAAGGATGTTTCTAACATCTTCTGGGATAAGGTACATGCTTATTTTCATTGAAATTGTGAGAATCGGAATCAGTACAAGGTTAGTGGTTTCAGTTGCCTAGATATTTTATTACTCGGGAGTAAGAGCAGTGGCTGCTGCGGCTAGATCTGCCACGGACTGGCCAACTCGTGCATGAGAGACCCTGTATATGTCAAATTCCTGTGTCAGCCGCCAGAAAGAATTACAAGATCTAATTTTAATTCTAGCTCATATCCCATAAAGCATCTCTTCTGTAACAGTATTCATTGCAGAACGCTCTTATTGTTTGTTTAAGATGGAACATGTTTATAGTATTTTTAAACAAGTCATGAACATGGGCCTTGATGGTAATGTACTCTTCGGAAAACATCTAAAAAGAACTCACGCACACATTAGACATAAGGCGCTTTTTAAGAGATAAGAATAAAAAAAATATTATTTGATATGTGACATTTTTACTCGTGATTATAATTCACTTTGTAATTTATAATATGCGCGATTATGCAAAACAGTTTTTGAATATAAATAATCACAAAACTTTTGAAATAAATGGGCAAAGAATCAAAGCTGTTAAAAAAATATAAAATGTAAGGATCTATAATTCTATGAAATGGATCGTTCGAATAAGGAAAGTAAGGAACAACAATCGCAAAATTGTAATAAAAACGCCAAATTCACTTTGGTGGAGAAAGAGTTTATATTGTACAAAGGAAACTATATACATATCTACAATATAAAACATTTAATATTATGATACTGAAACTTGGAAATATCCTAAAAATTATTGATAACTGAAATGGATTTCTACTACAGTTCAGTCAGGATATCAAAAAGGGACCGAATACGAAACAAAAATTATTAGAGGAAGAGTGGATTTTAAAGGAAACATAATTAAAAAAATAAAAGCATTACAAACAATTAGTACGCCCGTAGGGATGAAGTCAGGAAAGCGTCCTTATTGACTTGTTGCCACCTGGTGGTAATAGATAAGGAATACCTATGCTTAAATGAAAAGAAGAGAGAAATGAGTTTGGCTGCAAAATAATAGAACATTTTCTTTGATACAATCTACACTTCATAATAGCTGCAACGACCGCTTTCAACAGTAATGCATTTCAAACCAGCTTAACACGGTGTGGACAGCGCGAGTTAGATATATTCTGACTAATAAACGGAGGAAGAGGAGAGTGGAAATGGGAGCGGGAGACGGCGCAATCACAACTAGTGCGCATCTTGCTCTTCCAGTGACATATGCATAAACTCCTACATTGCTCGCATTGTATCACATTTAAAAAAAAAATGAGTGCTAAATAGAAGGTTGTAGCATATTTACAAATCATTTACGTAGTGAATGGACTAAATTAATAATTAAATGGATCGTGTTAGGAAATTCAAACACAAAGGAAATATAAAAGCTTACTTGGTTCAGTTGCTCAATAGAAAGTTGTTTTTACATTTAGATTTTATTTATTATTTTTACCACCCGCAGTCATTTTGTGGTATCACATATAGTTGGAAAGTTTAGGAATATTTTAGGAAGTTGGCACTAAACCAAAAATAAAAAGTACCTCTCAGTTTTCCGTTTATAAAACCACCAAATATAGTTAAAATTAACTTGCGATGTATTTGTAGAAATCTGTATAAGAAAAACGGATTTTAGCTCATATTCTTCCCTCTTATTTATATGCAAAAATGGCTTCTAAATGTTTTGAGTAAAATATCTAATAGCTCTCCATGCTCTATAGTTGTTACTACAGTTTGCCATAGGGTTTTGGTTCGTCTAATCTCCCATTTTACAATTCAAAGAGATATATGGAAATCGGGATTCATCAAGTTAGATTTATTCAAACTGCCTAAAAAGGCAAGAACACAAGCTATTAGCCATCATCCTGTAAGTAAACAGGAACTAATGAGTGTACAGGTCTGTGGGGAGAGGATGGCTTGTAGCTTTTGACTTATTGAACCCCTCCCACCTGTTGTCTATAGCTCAGTACCACTGTAAGTTTATTCCGCTTCATTTTGGATTTAGTGGTTAGAAATTCTGATACCTAGTGATCGTAATAGGGGAATCGGGTAGTAATTCCTAAAGAAGTAATAATAGTAACTAGATTAAAACGTTGCGTTGAAGTTAGAAAAAAAAATGAATTGTCTACGCATGCTTCACCATAGAGAAGTCATGTGGCCGGATATAGATTTTCACGTGTATGCAACGGGTCATCAACAAGTTCCTCCCCTCGGGTGATGTGCACCGCACAGGAGAAAGTTGGTACTTCTACATTTCTGACATTCCTTCCTTCGAAACTGTTTTTAGCAAGTACCTAATCCACCCATGGTTGCTAAGATTTGCACTTTGGATTTGGTGCTTGCTTGATGGTTAAGTGAACATAGCTATACACTCGGCACGCGGTCAGTGCTGCCTGACTGAATTTGCTTCCCTATCGAAATATCTGCTACACAATGGCTGCGGAGCGACTTCTCGATTCCCTTTATTATTACAGTTCATCGGGTTATTGTAATCGGGGAAAAACGAAGTGAAGAGAAATTGTGTGTGTGTGTGTTTTTTATCTTGCGCTATAGAAAATTTCCTATAGCCCGGAACAAACCTTGATGACTTCTTTCCTGGAACAGAGATTACAATCATGCAGATGGTTATTTATGTTATGTTCATTTAAGTGTGAGGAAAGAAGTGTATCAGAGTTTGCTCAGGAAAACGTTTTCCTTCTCTGAAAACTCTTCTAGTGCTGTCTGTGCTAACAAATTGGTTGCTGAAGTAAGAGTAAAGTATTTGTTCACTTATTCGTTATTCAGATATTCTTAATAATATGGGAAACAGAAAATGTAGTTTGTACTCATTCATTGATATATGAAAATAAAGGTGGCAATCCTGGAGAATATCCAGGTATTAGTGCTAGTGTTACTAGAAAGCGATAACACCAGTAACTTTTGGAGTCATTAACATTTGTCCCGCATTTTAAAAGTATATGCCCGCTAAAATAGTGTTCCGAACCTGAATCCGCAATAACTGTTATTCGCACTATGGCCCCTAACTTACCTTCTTGCACTTTGTTTGCCTTTCTGATACTACACATTAAAATTTCGGTTCTTAGTCTTGCAAAGCTTTCATTTTATTATCTCTGTGTACAACAAAACATGTTTACGGTTTCGACCTTGTGTAGTATCAGGGTTTCTTTTATCATTTACTTGTTGTCATCTTGAGAATTTGAGTAATAAATAGGTAAGCCAGGGGTTTACATTGAAGTCATTCTAATATGTTAAACTCGAAATGAAATAAAAAGGTAGAAGCTAATATATATATATATATATATATATATATATATATATATATATATATATATATATATATAATGGTAAAAACTAAATCTATCCTTGTCTAACGCACAGTTTATCTATAAATTAATGGGTAACAAAACCATTACATCATCTTATAGGCAATAACAATGCAGATCGCTGTTAGCGTTTACCATTCAATAACATGTTTAACGCAATATGCAAAATATTTCACTCGCTGCATGGATCAATGCGATAGTCTTCCTCCAGTCCATACGTTAAAACTGAATTTGTGAGCCACGTTCGCATTTGGGTTTTCTTCCGCCCACACATGCATATTGTGCAAGTTCACCATGCCGTTTTGAAACTAGTTACATCAGCGAACAACCTTATCGCAAGGGTCCATGCAGTGTGTGAAATACTTCGCTCACAACCACAAGTCTTTGACCGTGTGCGCCAATCTCTGCTGCGCCAATGTAAGTTCTTAATCACGTTGGAGATGGACAATTCGAACCCATTTTACGATGAGATTCTTTTGTTGGGTTGGTGAGGTTTCTTTACAAAATGTGGAAGCAGTCCAACCACCATATTCGAAGCTTTGTCATACGCGTTGTTGACGCCCCACAGTGTCCAAAGCCATGCATCTTCGGACGGGGGTTCCCTCTTAGAAAATGGTCAGTTTGCTGTCCTGCACAACTTTCTAAGCATTGTTCGTCTTTTTAGTCATCCGATATTCTCTTTTTAAACAAAACTTAAAAATATGTTTACTTTTCTCAAAGAAAAGTGACCTTAAACACAAAGGATGTCGGAAAGTAGCAATTCTTGTCCTCTTTCACCTCGAGTAATAACGGGCAAAAAGAGTTTTTAAAATATGTATTGAATCTAAATACTATCTAAGAATCTAAATACTATTAAGAAACGAATCTTTCATTTCAAAGGCAACTCTTGAATATAACGCAACCGAGATATTATTTTAGCACTAATGTACTTTCCTCTGATTGCTCACTCAAAGGGGTGATGTCTTCTTAAGTGTTGCTATTCATTTGCTTCGATTAATCTCACTTCGTTTCTTTAGTTGCATGAATTGAAACTATCAGCATTTCCACATATAGGCGCACATTTCATTAGTGATAAAGTAAATTAATGTATTATACCTTTTTTAATATTATATTTTATGAGTAAACATGTGCTCAGTAAAGTAGTACATTGCATACCCCAAGTGGCTTACTAAACTGACCTTTTTGCATATTTTATGAAAATAAAACTTTTAAGAAATATCAGTGCCATTTTTTGAACGTGAGGAAAAACTGCATCCGAGTCAAAGATTTGCACCTAACGCCGCTGTTTAATATTTCGGTATTATATAAAAGAAATATGAAAGACGCCAAATGAATCCATCAGCGTGGTTAAATAATTTACCAGCGAACTTTCCCATCAGTCACAACATGAGAACCAGCTTTTCTCTTAGTCTCAAATGGATATGTGCTTACCCAAAGATGTCTTTGCTCTTCTCGTTACTAATACTATGATGCAAGAAATATGGAAGCAGTGTCCTTCAAGAAGGAAATAAAGTATATCCTGTTCTTAAATATTGGAACGCAATAAATTAATAAATTTAAAATAACAAGTATCGGTAGTTGCATTTCTTACTCTCCTGCATTACTTCACATACAATTTACCTACTTGCAGCTCATTTTTTCCCATTATTTCATCTGCTGTATTATCAATAGAGACTTGACTTTGGTCACTTTGGATATATGTTAAGTGTTCGCCAAACACAGAGTCTTCACTTTAAACGGATAGCATGGTGAGTAATACAGTTCAAGTACAGTGAAGACATTTTTCCCTGTCCTACTAGCATGAGAACTGTTTAAGTGGAATGGGTTGTCGACAAGTAAAATACTCCATGCAAGTTGCACTGATGCGGAGTGCTTGGAACTTCCTAAGATAGGTGTCCATCGTCTGTGATGTCTCAGTGGCGAAAACGTCGTTAAATATTATTATAACGACCTAAATCAATATGAAAGCAAAAGTACACAAACTTTAATTGCATAGCTAACGGCATCACACCGTTTGCAACGTCACCATCATGGATAATACGACGACGAGAAAGGAAATGTGGAAACAACGTATTTCATGTTTTTCCATTTCCTGTGCCCAGAACTAAAGTCAATTCTTGTTGATCCATAACTTAACCTTACTTTTTTTTGCTAATAAGTTTGAAGGAAAAGCTGTGACTAAGTAAATTGTGTGAATGATATTAAAACATCTGTCTTTTGAAATTAAAATACATTCCAAATGATTGGTGGCTTAAATATATCTTTCGTTCGGCACCGTAATAGAAAAAATGAATAGAAGGGAGACAAAAGGTAGTCAAGACACTTATACTTAAAAGAGGTCATCTGAATAACAAGACATTTTTATTAATAGAAGGCGATTATTCAGACAAAAGTTTGCTTGGCTTGAAAAAGAACATACAATATTGTTAGTTTTTTTCATAGTTGGCGGTGTGCAGTAAATATTAGCATCAAGTTCGTTTATTTAAACTGATTGACGTGTTTTATCATTTATCTTTTAATAGTGCGTTTGAAGACAAATACAATACTGCGTTAGGAAGATCTTTCAAGATTTATTGAAGATCAATTACTAAGAGAAGTAGTTCACTTCAAGAAACCAATTACTTATTTCTGTTGTGCTCTATGCCTATGCATCTGCACAAATCGAATATAAACTAACATTTAAGTCATAAGTTTCCTTTGTGTAATTGTGTTAAGTCTGTGTTAGTGTGTTATACTGTAGTAGAAAGATCAAAATCGAGATTGTTGCTATCCTTTTCATTTATGGGGAACATTACTGGTTACGTGCGATTTTATTCTGAAAGATGTGCTAATCGTGCCACACCTTCACGACCTATCTTTGAAAACATAATAAACAACATTTTAAGACAGTGAAAGTGAAGGTAATAAAAGACCCAACGACGCAAGACAGCAACCGATGAGGAAAATGCAATTAAGTTTTTAGCAGTTGTGGCACGCAATCCAAATGTCGGCACGAGACAGATTGAACGTGATAGTGGGATAAGTTCACGCAGTGTTCTGCAAATATTCCATCCTTACACATTCTACAATTTTCATATTTCACTTCATCAGCATCTACGTATAAATGACTTTCAAATTCGGTTACGGTTCTCCGAATGGTTTCCACGGCAAATGCAAATTGATGACATGCTCCTGACTAAGATTTTTTAAGGATAAAGTTTCATTTTCAATCCATGGACAAATCAATCTTAGAATATGCAATTTAAATCAAAATCCACTGAGAGAAGTGGATAAGTAAAGACCATGGTCTGTAAATGTGTGGTGCGGGCTTGTAATTATTTAATAACCCTGTTTTATTAACAGCAGTAATCACAGTTTTTAACAGAAGTTCTGCCACAAATATTAAAGGATATTCCATAGAACATACGGCAATCCATGTGGCATGAACAAGACGATATCCTGCCCATCTTACTCAGCTTAAAATTACCCTCAAACTTACATAGTGCGTGCCGCTTCAAACTCGTTGTTAAAAAGTAAATAATAAAATATATCAATTCATTTAAAATTACGTTGTTGAGTTCATATTTCCCCGAAACTCGTTATTCTGGGGGTCTGTTCTAAATGCTTCACTCTGCAATGAACGCTGACTTACCCCCCTCTTTTCGTCTTTTTAGAACTTAATTATGCTGATTACTCATTCTTATGCGTTAGTATCTGCATTTTGTTTTTTCTTTATTTTGTACGTGTGATAGTAAGAAAAATGAACCAGGAGTATGTCGCTTAGTCATGTATTCCCATTAGAAATAAATTTTTGATATCCCCGGGTATATAAATGATGATAGAAGTGAGAAATTCTATGAAATATGGGTTTGTCTGATAAATTTTAATGGCGCTAGTAGCGGCGTGCTCTCATTTCGCTTTGTATTCACGATCAATAAAAAAAAATGAGCACATAAGTGAAAACTGCATTCATACCGCTGGAAAGTCCTCGAAAACAACCTTTCCAGTACTTGTCGAGTTCTCGATGTATTTCGAGAACAAATATAATCGAATCCTCAATAATTTTGGTTTTAATACTCCAATCATTATCCTACAGTTTACCTCAGTTTTAAAGCACTTCAGTTTTTTTTTTTTTTTTTTTTTTTTTTTTATTTTGGCTTCTCATTAGTAGTTTTGCAGTTGCGCAATCATTGCAGCAATGCAGTGATTATTATCTGTGGTCGCGCTTATTGGAATTTCTCTCTAGTGGGGTTAAGCTCTTCAGCTTTCCGATCCTCGGTTAACTTATAACTAGTGTCCAGAAGTTTATGCATTTGCATATTTTTTTCCTGGAGGTTATTTCTACTGGGTGTTTTCCGCGATGATTTACTTTTTCAGAGATGATGAAGAAAGACAAATATATCAATTTGACATAGGGAGCTGCTGATGACCTGAGATGTTAAAGAGCTTCCCTAAATAAACAAAGTAAATAAAATACACTTTGGCTTGTAACGTGCAATTGAAGCATTTTCAGACCGGAATCGGAATCCCTATCTTAAATATATATATTCCCTTCTTTATCATTCATGGAAGTGTGTATCGTCATGGAAACACCCAGTATATGTTTACACATTATCTATACGAATTTATATTGTGACTCGTGAGTGGAAAGTCTGTGGTTTGATTCCCGTCAGGACTATCCTCCATGATAATTTTTATCTATTTTTATCCTGTCCTCAAATGGCAAATCCCGGCGAGTTATCCCAAACATGAACCTACAACGCTTCCTTCCTTTAAAAAAAACTTTTGTCAATGTAGCATTTAGTCTCCTGTATCACTAGTGTCCATCGCCTGTAATGCCTCATCAGTAAGAACGGACGTTAAACACTATTGCAAATTATGAATTATACAAATTTAAGGTTAGCTTAGTTTCATATTTCATAAAAGCGCATATTTTTCATTTATGCAAATGTATTATATTTTTAATATTTAATGTCTACATAGAAATATTAAATATTTGCAATTTTTTGTTCCTTAAAATCTAGAGATAATGGGTACTATTTTGTTTATTGTGTTAGAACTAAGGCCATTAGATCTTCTGTTCCACTGTAGCAATCTAGTAAGTTTCAGTGCCAATATCACTGCTCTAACATGGTCAGCAACAAAGACAATACATATTTTAATGTATGTGAAACATGAATGAATGTAAAAATGTGTTGATAAACATGAATAATGAAAATATTAATCATGAAAAATAGTAACAAAATATGCAGCAAAATAATGTCAACAACCATAACAGTACCAACTGTAGGAAAGAAAACTTCTAAGCATAAATTTATATAAATCATAAAAGAGAGTTTAAATTGCTGGAAAAACAAAAAGAACGTTATTATGAAGAAGAAGGCAAATTAAAGACAATAAGAATAATAATGATAACAATAATAGGGTGATAAATTCTACAGTAAGGTATAATTAATAAATATCTGTAATAGAACAGAAGAAATTCTATGCATAAGGCGATCTATTACTTCTAGTCGTATTAAATAATTTCTTATGAAATACACTTTAATTTTGGCGGCCTCTGACTTCCTGTGACACTGAGCTTCAGAGTCGGGCAGTGGTTACGATGAAAGATCATTTGATTTATTGATTTGTTTTATTTATGGACGCTCTTTAACATCTCAGGTCATCAGCATTCCATTCAATTCGGGGCGTGAAATGGCCGACAAATTTTGCTCATAGGCCTGTTCTTCAGGCTTGAGGTTCTTTATCGTGCCGCAAATGTAGGACGCGGGACCCACGGCTCTACTTCCCTTCCGAAGGAAGCCATACTTAGGATTTTTACACTCGAAAAAATTCATCGATCCTGGCCGGGTTTGAACCCACGATCTTGGGTTTAGAAGGCAAGTATGGTTACCACTACACCACCAGGACCGACGAAAGATAATGAGTTTGGTCCAATGGTAATGATAAAGGGCGATTGAAAAGTCGCTCCGCAGCCGTTGTATATCAGAAATTTCACTAGGAAAGCGAATTGGGGTAGCAGCACTGACCAGGCGCATAGTATAGTTATTGTGTTTACTTAACCACAAAACAAGCACACACTCCAAAGATCAAATCTTAGCAACGGTGGGCGGATTACCTACTAAACACCGGAGGAATGAATGGAATGAATGAATGAATGAATGAATGAATGAATGAATTAATTAATTAATTAATTTATTAATTAATGTTGGTAGCATTACCAAGTTACTCCTGTGTGATGGACAACACCCGAGTGTGAAGGAACTTGTCGATGACCCGTTACATGTTAAAGAAAGATGGCTTTTGAAAACGAGAATGTGAATGAGATAGAGAAGATATATGGATAATTTTGAAAAGTGCTATAAAAAGAATGGATGTTTCTTAGGTCTTACATGTGGAACCAACATATTGAGGGTGGATGTTATATGGTCGATCAAACGCAATACGCAGATTAACATACGCATACATTAAGGGCACAATATAGTTTATGGGTTAGGTTAGAATTTAAGTCTGTTGGACGAAAATCGCAGTAGTCGAAGTAAGACTTTGTCCAAAAGGTTCTAGGTAGGGAAACCTTTAGTATTCTAAAGATGGGTGCTTTCCTGCTGGTTTCAGTAACATGGCTTTCCCATCAGAGATTCATATCTATAATGCCTTCAAGTTTTTCATAGAATCACTGAAGAGAATTAACAGTTTGAATTTAATGGGAGGAATATTGCGCATTGATTACTGGTGTATTACCACTGTTTGCGATTTTAAGAAATTAGGACAAAGGCCCAAATTTCACGTTCATCAATGAACTGATTCAAGATGTTGGTTATTGCGTCACGAATATCGTTAGTTTATTTGAGCATATATGTAAAGTTTTGAGTCTTCAGCGTAAAGGTGATATTTACTGTGACTAATGTCAAAAGAAATGCTTTGGAAAAAACATCAGAAAAACATATTGCTACCGTTCGCCTAGATATGAGTTGAATTACAGGATAAATTGTAAGTATACTTAACGCCTTAAGTTTAGTAAGAAGTAAGGGAGTATATGAAAAAAAGTTAGGAGCGTGAAAAAGATTTAAAATTGTGCACGTAAAACAGTAAAACAACCAGCGCCAAGGTCTGAGTAATTTTGTTATGATCTATATGAAGTATTTTATCAGCTGATATTCTATTATGGAAAATAAATATCTCAAGTACTAGGATTAACTCACGTTGCTACAATAAGGTAATCTAAGAATTACAAAATAAATGAGCTAATAAGTTCTTGAGGCTAGCTATGGATTCTGAAGGCTGCTATATTGCAAATGCAGTAGCCTGTGCCTTAAATAACGAGCAGAAGACTCTACAGTTTAACTTCTTAATATGTTTGAAATACAGTGTGGTTATTTGAGTTACGGGCTGCCTGAGCGCGGTTGCAGGGAAATGCAGCATGCCAATGATAATAAAAAGTACTAACTTGTGTTATAAGAGAATTTGAAGTTGATGCGCCTCAGAAGCAATGCATGGCTGTAAGCTGCTTAGGGAATTCTTGATTTCATCTAAATTTTCTTTCGCAAGAACATGGCAATTTGGTTTGGCATAACTGACGAAGAACAATTTACATTCAATTTGTACACAATGAAACCACCGAATACACAAAACTTTCCTCAAACTACTAACTGCTACATGCATATTATTTATAGGACTTAACGACTGGCTTCTACCAGTACGCAGCGTACTTTCAAATAACCTCACTGTATATGCCACTAGCAATGTAAGCGTAGCTCAGAGTGTAATTATTATGTACTGTTAATATTATATAGGATGATTTTATTTGTTAAGAATGTATTAAAATCAGGTCCAACATTGAGAGGTATTTCTCGTGACTAATTCATATAACAATGTGCAGCACATAGTCTAAATATAATTCGCAATTCTTTCTCATTGGTAGATAGATTAGTGTCCTCTATAAAGAATAATTGTGTTAAAATCACTGCCGGTAGTTCATTTCACTTCCATCAGCACCAGCGTTATGTATTCTAAAACCACAGCACCAGCGTTAACTCGATGGGGAACGTAGCTCGATGCAGCCTTGTTAATTCACTGAACTCAGTGATACTGCATCAATAGATATACCCTCAGACCGTGATTTGGAAGAGAACGTGCTTATATCAGTCTATTTTACTTATTTGTTAATGGCAGTCAGCTCATTAAAAACTGTTGAACGCCCTTAAATTGTCACTTGAAGAGGCAAAACCTAACCTCAGATCTAGTCCTGAAGATGTGAAAAAAGTGAATATTATAATAATAATTAAAATAATTAAAACAATAGTTATGGAATATTCAAGACATTCTTGCAGGAGGCCCCGTTAATAATCCCAAGAAACTCGCTTCACTTTGGAGGTTATTTAAATAACCTCCTATGACGTAGAGAGAAAGTTTTGACTTTACTAGATTGTTTTGAGGGACAACAGACGTAGTCTTTTAGTTTAAATTTTATGTAAAATGTATACTGTGAACTTCAGTTAATTTCTACTTCAACCTCTAAGGGGTAAAGAATATTCCGAACTAAAAAACGTATCAGCAGGTGTGCCTCAAGGAAATGTAATCGGGCCAGTGCTTTATCTGTTATAGACTCGAGATATTTCCAATATTGAAAATACCATACATGCTACGTGCTGATGATATCGTAATCCTTTGAAGATGCTGTTGAGAAGACTGCAAAATGCAGTAAATAATATAAATAATTGTACCGTAAAGTGGCACATACTAAATTAATCTAAACGAAACCATGTAAATTTCACCTGTTAAAAAGTTATTTCTTTCCCAGTTTCAATCAACAACTTAAAGAGTTTCTGATCCAAACATAACCAAATATTTTGGAATGAAATTTGAAATGGAAATAGCATGTCCATGAGAAAAAGAAAAAAGAAAGAAAAAAAAAACTTAAAATCAATTCAACAAACTTTACTGTCTTCTTGCACATAGTTCATAGTTACCAATATAGAATACGTTCTTAATCTATAAATAAGTATTGAGTTTTGTTTGAACATAATGACATTTAATTATGGGACTGTGCCAATAAAGTTAATATCAAGTTGATTCATAAGTTCCAAAATAAATGCTTCGAAGGCTTGTAAATGCTTCTTGGTACACCCTTAATAAAAATCATCCCCAGATTATACGTGTCAGCCGGGAAACTTTGGATACGCTCGTAAACGCTGTATTTACAACGTACATGCGGCAACTGTACACTTAAGTGGGCGCTTTGCATGTAGCCGTAATGGTAACAATCATAAGCGTCTGAAAAGAGAACATTAAGGTGAGTAGCAGTGGCCGAGCAGTTTAGAAGCCATTACTCTTCTGCGTAAGCTCCTCACGCCGGGAGGTGAACCTGTGCTCTTAAGCACGACATCACTGCACACACACACACACATACATACTTGCTAGACAGCGCCTTAGGTGAATGTCATATAACACAACTGCTGCAGTGGCTACACAGGTTTGCTGGGTACCTTGTGAACCGCGTGCTGTATCGAATAGGACTTAAGAAAAATTTTGTGTTCAAGAGAGGACCTTTCTTGTCACCTGGAGTACATCCAAAATAACGATCTAAAAATGTCACTACTCTGAAGAAATATATAGGTCATAGAGGTGATTGTAATTATGCTAATTTTGTAAATAATAAATAAAATATTAAGAAAGTAGACCATATTATTATTATTATTATTATTATTATTATTATTATTATTATAGTTGTAATTATTATTCATCTGACTTGATTAACTGATGAATAAGATAAGTGAGATTTTCGTTGTGAGATGCAGTAAAACAATATCAAAGGTACACATGAATCCTGAGATGCAAGTGGTCCGCATTGTAGCCAGTGAATTGCGGCGATTAAAAAGAACTAATCCATTCAAGTTGACCCAGCAAAGTAAAACAATATTATTGTTGATATAAAGTTAATTTATTACAATTATTCATGTAAATGTAAGGTAACAATTTAAAATGTTAAAACCATTGTTAGATCAGTAGATTGATTATGATATTATAAATAAATAAATAAATAAATAACGAAATAAGGTGGCACTTGCAGTAGTAATAATTCTTTCAATTTACTGGCTCATATTTTTTTTTTTGAATATTTTGACATTTTAAAGACATATTTACATGTTGAGTGCCTTAGCATTCAGATCTTTGTATTACTTTGAAATGGGAAATCAGTAACTACCATACTCATAAACAAGGACATTATTGATTAATTTAATTCATCATAAACTGTAAGCTTATAAACTGACAAGATGCGCTCGCGCGCACACACACGCGCACACAACAATTTTTGGTTTAACCCAATATATGACATGTAGGAAAAAAAACAGTAAATAGCTTGAGAGGCCTCCCCCCCAAGCTGACGAGCATTTTTACAAATCCTTTATGTCAAATTAATATATTTTATACACAAACTGTTATTAATGTAACTTTAAATATAGTAAGTAGCGGCAAGTGTGTACGAAACACAGTAAGTACGTGCATCGCATTTATCCATCTGCCAGCTGACCAAGAACGCTGGAATTGGTTCAGTCGGCGGTAGGGCGGCCGGCCTTTCAGAAGTGTTGCAAGTAGATTGGAAAAAAAGTAAAACTCATTAAAATGTGCATATCTATATATAACATAGCTATCAATATCTTTTCACAAGGCACAGAATATATATGTGTGTATAATATAAAATAAAAATAAAAATAAAGTAACACTATTAACAATGTAACAAATTAACAGTAATTATAATATTAGAAAAGGGTAAAACACTAAGAAAAAGTGATACTTGAGATCGCTATATTTCGAACTCAAGTGTGACTTTTTCTTAGTGTTTTATCCTTTTCTACTATTATAATTAATATATATACACATATTGAGAAAAAAAGTCTCTACCTCATTAAAATGTGCATGCCTATGTATTACATAGCTATCTATATCTTTTCAGAAGGCACAGAATATATATGCATACCTATGCATTACATAGCTATCAATATCTTTTCACAAGCACAGAATATATATAACACAATCAAATTCTAAGCTACTTTTGCTTAAAATACAGGGATTATCATTCTTTCTGGGCCATGTCCCCCTTTTCTACTAATGATGAACCCTGCTGTACTAAATGTCTCAGAAAAAATTGTTCTTGTAGTATATATTAATATTTACTTTACTCGGCTTTGGAAACTTGGAACTGGTTTTCCAG
The DNA here is from genome assembly GCA_030762175.1 of Metallyticus violacea. Taxonomy (NCBI): domain Eukaryota; kingdom Metazoa; phylum Arthropoda; class Insecta; order Mantodea; family Metallyticidae; genus Metallyticus; species Metallyticus violacea. The sequence goes on from CM060846.1 coordinate 294,311,262, forward strand.
TTATCAAAAATACTCGAAAGAGGATATAAATCTATTTTGAGGTATGTACCGTCTCTTCCTTGGATATACAGGGCGATTCAAAAGTCGCGCGCCATAGGAGAACTTCGTTATTAATGTTAAGCACAGAAAAAGAAAGGAGGGGAATATTGTTGGAAATACATAGTTTTAAATCAGTTGCCTTAACCGTATTCAGATGTGCCGTCCACCGGATGGCAACCAATTTTGAACGCTTCCTCCGTTTGCGTGCAAGCGAAGCAATTACAGGACATGACAGTTTAAGTGATTAACTGATTCAGTTTGCCATTGTGACTGTCTGGGTGTAAAATTATTGTTAAGTTATTAAGCTATTAAGGTTGACCTTTAATAATCTTTTCATATTTCGATTATTACTATAATTAGCTTGAATGGCGAATTTTAAGTTGTAACATTCAAGCACATGATTTAAAACTATGTAATTCCAAATGTTCACATCTTTCCTTTTTCGGTGCCTACACTAACAGAGTTGTCCTACGGTCAACGACTTTGGAATCATGATATATTAAACAGCTGCAATTGTCACCTAAAAGTGTGATAAAATAGCTTAAATGGATTTCATGACTTTTTGTTAAAAACAATTTATCATCATCATTACTATTAATGACAATTTTATTGCAAGTTTGACTCATATATTCGGAAAGTGAAATTTCTATGCTAGAATTTATGTAATACCGCTTTCGCAATCATGCACATCAAACTGCTAACTGTACGTTTTATTACAAATAAAGATGCTTTTTAAAGACATTTGCATCTCAGATAAATCTTCAAAATGTGTGCAAAAATGTAAGGAAGGGTGCTTTTATTATGACACTGAGCTTACTCATTACTTGGGAATGAAAACATTTTTTTCTTGCGACCACATTAAATGTGCTGTTTGTGAAAATATGAATTACAAAGTGTTATATTAAGAAAACAGAAAGATACAGAAAAAATCCTATCGTGGTATAAAAAGCATTGAAATCCATTCCTAACAAAAATATTAGTTTGGCAAACCGACAATGAGAAACTACTTTTGTTACGGAAACGAAATAGAGGAAAGAAGAAAACTTTCTATAAAATTCAAATTCAATCGGAATATATTGTGATGGTACAGTTAAAGAAAGTATATCCTAAAAACCACTATTAATTGCCTATCTTCCTCTATTTCATGCCTATTTTGTTTTAGCGGGACATGGTACAAATTCAGATTTGGATTTCATTTCGCTGGTTTATGACACATTGATATTGCCGTTGGCAATTAACCGTGAAAGGAATTAGTCACTTGTCGAGGAAATTAATGCTGCATGGTCGGGGCTGTTAACACGGGCTTTTTTCTTTATTTCATTATCAGTTATATCAATAGATATTGTGCCCATCATTATAAAAAAAAATCTTCCAAATATCTGACAGAAAAACAATTCTAACAAGCAAAATGAAGACAACTCAAGAGATCAGTAAAAATGAGTGTGTGCACTTATACCGTGTATTAGGGTGTTTCTATTTACCGAAATTGATCATGAGCAATTGGCGATTGAAAGACCGAATTATAGCTGAAATTAACCAAGTCATATTACAGCGAATTGCTAAAACAGGTTACTACAGGCGCGTATATATATAGGAATGTAATTTGCAGCATCTACAAAGCAACACAAACTATGAACCAACTTGCGGTGTTTCGTTTATAGGCAAGAGCTGCGCTTGTTGCGACTGCCTGTAAAGTAAATTGGCACTGACTAAGCCACACAACAGTTTCCGTAATTATTTTATCATTTTTACTTTCAACTCTTTGAAAGGAGATGCTGAAACCTGCCATCGTCGTTGTTCGTATATTTTTGGCAGTCATTAAAAAGCTAACCACCACTCGCTGTAGTTAACGTTGAGTAATACTATTTCCTGATGGGTATTTTCAGCTCTTCCAAGAAAAGCAGGTTTGCCTGGTATAGAATAATTTAATTTACCTTAATTAATGTAAATGTGTTAATATTAATGTAAATACATTTGTCATGAATGTAAATAAATTTATTTATTATGAATAAAAGAGTAATAATTATTAAAGATTTATGTGCATTTAGTCCCCCTTTCCTTGCAACTTTTATCTCTGGAGTAAATTGAAAAATAATAAATACGGAACTATGAATGAATAGTGCTTAACGCCCGTTTTTGTTACAGAGGCACCACAGGCGATGGACACTGATGATACATAAGATGAAATAGTATATTGGGAAAAGATTTATTTTTAAGGAAGGAATCGTTCCAGGCATAAGTTTAGGGTACCTCCCCGGCATTTGCCGCTTATGAGGACTGAGGAAAACCTGGAAAAAACCTCAGTCAGGGAGGACGGTCCTGACGGTATTCGAACCCAAACCTCCCGCTCACAAGTCAGCGCCTTAACGACCTCGGCCACCCGTGGCGTTATATACGGAACTAACCCATATACTTGGAAGCATTGAAATAAAATGCCCAGCAAGAAATAGCCAACATTACCCAACGTGAGCTATTGAGAGTTATGAATAGGCTTTTAAAGAACTACAATCAAAGAGACATCTGACAGCTTAAAAACCCGCTTTATAAGAATCATGCTGTATACTGCCATTAGCGAAGTCAACATAGCACTTTCCGTTATACGGTAAACTTAATCGGGAATCCAGCTTATAAAAGTGAGCTGATCTATATACAAGAGAACGGATAATGCCTAGCTCAAGGTTAAAGTGGTCGCTTGCAAATCTATTTGCCTTGAAGCGAATAGAAATTAACGCATTTTACTTCACGTGTTTGTTTCTTTCTTCTTCGAGTATAGGAAATGCTGGATACAGTTATAGGTTCAGGAACCTCCTCCTTTCGTTAAACTCGTAAATTTTCATTCAACATCTTCCTATTGCTTCTGGCAACTGTTCCGAGGGGAGAACTTGTAAGATAACATGATATCTAATTGATTTGATTCAGCGAAATCAGAAAAATAAAAACAAATAAACATGGAGCTGTAGATAGATAGCTGCTCCTTTTTTATGAAAATTAAATTTCAGCTTATATTTCTCTGCTACGGGGAAGATTTTTTTTTCATTCTTCACAGAAAAACTCCACTTACCTAGCATTATCGGCAGTTTTACTTCCAGGAACAATATTATTTATAACTGTCCTAAAGGGGTGCTTGCAGTAACAAATTAAACGAGGTGCTAAATATACACTAAGGAATATTAAACCTTTTATAGCCTCTGGCTCCATAGCTTTTATCTACTTGATAATTCTTATTCGTTTAGAAGAATGTCGCCATCAGTAGATTACCCACAATCGCTAGAGAAGTGTTTCCTAAACTGTGGTTCGCAAACTTCCTGTATTTGAGCTCATCGCATTAGTATTATTATTATTGTTGTTATACCTGGAATATTGAACTGTGGCCACTGCGGATTATACATTATTTTCAAGGCTTTTAAATGAGGCATGTGCTTAGATAGGGAGTTGATTACTTAGTCGTTTATAAGGAGAAATCTTTGATTATGGTGATGCGTGCAAGGCGACGAAAGGAAGGAACTGGCGAGTATAAAGAGACGCACTGCTATGATATAATAAGATTAAATAGTGACAGCGGGATGGTTTCCTCAGTGTATCGTAAAGAGGATATTTATTTATGACCTGAGCTTAAGGGCAATTCCGGAGTAATGCTTTATAGAAAATGTACATTCCTAATTACTGAATGATCGTATATTTACTCGTGCAATTAGTGTCAGCTATTAAGAATATTACGTTAATTGCTTTTATGTATACTAAATTCTAGTATTAATTTATTCAGAAATTGACTTTGTTCTGAAAGTGATTTTAGACTTTATTTAGCTTTTGTGGTTCATAAATTCAAAGCTCAGACAAAACAGCGCATTCTTCTCATTGCATTTCAAATGAAGAGGTGAGTAAATCTATAACTAAAACTTTGTAACCTAAACGAGAAGTTTAAATTTTTGAAACTCTCTGTAGCTTCACATGGAGTTGTCTCTATTTAAAAGTAGTTCTCTGTGTCTGGTTTACGTTAAAATGTGTGAAATGTACATATGTGAAATTAAAATAAAAATATGCTATTGCATTTCTAGCTTAGCTATTAATTTTGAGTTTAATATTTGAATTTTAAATTAATATATAAATATTTGGTTGTATGTATTATCAATATTTGGAGCGTTGCATCATTTTTGGAAGGAATCCTAAGAAATGCCTATTTAAGCAACGGCAGGAACTTGGGTAATTATAAGTTTTTAAACACTGTGTATATTTACAAGGGGTTCGCTCAGCTCAGATCTTTATGAAGGGAGTTCGGAGTGAAGAAGTTTGGGAACCACTGCGCTAGTGACATGTCAACTCCTGTGGAACCCAGCAATCCAATTTATATATTTTTCCAGCTAACGGAGATGGAGCCGTATAGTTTCTGCACTGACGTTAAATTGCTGTGTCACGTCCTCACAAGTCCGGTGTGGTTCACCTCAGTGTTCACTTCAGAGTCATTAAGAGTATCTCGTTATCCATTGTTGCTGCTCTTTCTGTCAGTGGCTTGTCCCCGAGGGTTTCGTTGCCTCCTTGGAACTTCATGCCTCATCCTCAATACCAACGGTCTGACATTTTCTGTATTGCTCTACAGATGAAATTAATAGAACATACAAACATACACCTAATTTAAGATGTCAATGCTTACTCCGTCCAACGATGACAACCTTCGCTGTATATGTAACTAGATATATTTATTCTGAATAAAAATTGATGATTAATACCTTATAACAAATAAAATGCTAATTAACTTAATTGGTATTTCACTATAGTACGGTGAAAATAAGCAAATAAATTTAAAATTATCCTTAATGCAAAATCTAAGAGAGACTCTCTCTAGAATATCTAACATAAATTTAATATAATAATTTAGGAAGTTTGCTAACAACGCAGTGCAACACTGCAATGAGATTAACATTCATTTCAAAAGTCAATAATTTATGCGGTGGACGAAGCGGAGTCTGAGCAGGTTTTCTAAAGGTATTCCCCTGAACCCATTGCGCCACTCCATCGTCATCCCATTAATATCTTCACCTTTATCTCATCGTAATGTAGCCCGGCGATCGTCAGTGCTCACTATTTCAAATGGCTTGAGCTACTGTTCCCTGTGGCCCGCTTGCGAAACTCTAATGCCCGGCCGGCATGTGAGTTGACGTTAGAACTTATTCATATTTGTTGTGCCTTCAAAAAATGCATTAAATATCGGATCATAAATCTTGTCCCTCATGTGTTTTACTCTCGGTTACTAAGTGTGCCAGAGCCTGCTCTACTTCCTAAAACGTGTATACAAATATTACCTTATAGAAAATGCTGACAGTGTCTTCCTTGCTTGGGTAATATTTTTATTGCATTTCGAAAACCCCACTTACTGGGCTAATTTTGTTGATTAACGTTGAAGTTTTGGGCTGGTTTTTTTTGTTGTTTTTCTGGTAAAGCGTTATTTTCTACTTTTTTTTTTTTTTTGCACTGAATAATTACATTCATATATGTTCTTCACAATTGGCAATATCGTAAGAAGGCAATTTCTGAGTAAATTCCGCACGTATACGAGTAATTCGTATTTTATTTAAAGTTACACGAAAATGTCATTGATCTATAGTCAACTGCCTAATCTTTTAGGCAAATGATATAAACTGCCGTTATACCGGCAGCAAATACGCTCATAAAGTGACATTGCGTCACTAAAAGGGGGAGAGAAGTATATTTATTGCTGTTAAAGATGTATCATGCAAAATTACATCTAATTGTTTTTTTTAAATACAATTCCCGTCCACTTTGTGAATTGGAAACGATTACTTTCTTATTACTTTTTCTTTAAGGCCACCCGTTATTACACAAATCTATTCCAAACACACTATTTCTCCCAAAGTACAAATTGTTTGTTCACCATGGTGAAATATCACAATTTGAAAGGAGGATGAAATATCAGTAACTTTAACAGTTTCATTCAAATAATGAAGAGAATTTTTCCTCCCGAAGGAAGAAATTGTTAGCTGCATTCTATGGTGTTTTAATTGAGACTACATGTTGACCTTTAGCTTAAAAGGCATTTGATTTTAAAAGCAACAAGCATTCATGGTAAGCTTACATTTAAAAACACGAACTTAAAAGTGTTCAACATTCACGTAATGTTCAATGACTGCTACTTATGGGCTCCCTTGCCAACACAATTGCACTGCGTCCCACAATATTTCTTTTATGTGTCAGGAAATATAGATCCATACATAACATTAATGAAGTTATAGTGCCATTTCCAATTGTAAAGTGGTATTTATGAAATGACACCCTCCAATTAAAATATTACCGATATTGGTTTAATCAATTACATATATTATAAATATTATTATAATTAAGGTGTACACTTAATATGTATTCATATTAGCAGTTAAGTTATTTGTGTATTTCATGCGTAGTAGAAAACATCTTATTGATAGAAACTCCTGAAATAAGCCAGGAAAGGTTGTGTTTTGGGCTAGACAAAAAATCCAGATGGTCCTGTAGATCTTTTGTATATGTTTTTGTAAGAGAATGCGTAAGAAGGGTCACCATTAAGGTTTCTGGAAAATGTTAGGGAAACGGAACAGTTCAAAAACGCCTCTAAAATGTGAAAAGTTAGAAAGTTTATCTATGTTAAAATCTAAGGTGAATCTTTGTATAACACTTGTTGAATAAACAGATATTATTGGGGGTGCAATAGCTTATAGAGTCCGACGTAATGAAACCAAGGGTGAAAGAACAGCTCAAATATGAGGCCTAAGGGAACATCCAATCAGGGAATTTAGGAAAATTATATGCATGCGCCATGGCCAATAGATAGCCGTGTAGTCAACATTGTTCAACGGTGATACTTTAAAAGGAAGTAGATTCTTACCGATCGGACAAAGGTATAGTTTATAAAATGTTGTGATTTCGAGGCTCCAGGAAATTAAGGAAGAGTTAGTTACCGGAAAGAAGTTCGGAGTGTAGTTATCGGCAGAAGAGTATAAGCTCAGAGTTTAGTTACCGGGAGAGAAGAGCAAGTTCAGAGTTTAGTTACCGGGAGAGAAGAATTAGTTCAGAGTTTAGTTACCGGGAGAGAAGAGCAAGTTCAGAGTTTAGTTATCGGGAGAGAAGAATTAGTTCAGAGTTTAGTTATCGGGAGAGAAGAGCAAGTTCAGAGTTTAGTTATCGGGAGAGAAGAGCAAGTACAGAGTTTAGTTATCGGGAGAGAAGAATTAGTTCAGAGTTTAGTTACCGGGAGAGAAGAGCAAGTTCAGAGTTTAGTTATCGGGAGAGAAGAATTAGTTCAGAGTTTAGTTATCGGGAGAGAAGAATTAGTTCAGAGTTTAGTTATCGGGAGAGAAGAGCAAGTTCAGAGTTTAGTTATCGGGAGAGCAGAATAAGTTCAGAGTTTAGTTATCGGGAGAGGAGAATTAGTTCAGAGTTTAGTTATCGGGAGAGAAGAGCAAGTTCAGAGTTTAGTTATCGGGAGAGAAGAGCAAGTTCAGAGTTTAGTTATCGGGAGAGCAGAATAAGTTCAGAGTTTAGTTACCGGGAGAGAAGAATTAGTTCAAATTTTTGTTATCGGGAGAGAAGAGCAAGTTCAGAGTTTAGTTATCGGGAGAGCAGAATAAGTTCAGAGTTTAGTTACCGGGAGAGAAGAATTAGTTCAAATTTTTGTTATCGGGAGAGAAGAGCAAGTTCAGAGTTTAGTTACCGGGAGAGAAGAATTAGTTCAGAGTTTAGTTATCGGGAGAGCAGAATAAGTTCAGAGTTTAGTTACCGGGAGAGAAGAATTAGTTCAGAGTTTAGTTATCGGGAGAGCAGAATAAGTTCAGAGTTTAGTTACCGGGAGAGAAGAATTAGTTCAGAGTTTAGTTATCGGGAGAGGAGAATTAGTTCAGCGTTTAGTTACCGAGAGAGAAGAGCAAGTCCAGAGTTTAGTTACCGGGAGGGAAGAATAAATTCAGAGTTTAGTTACCGGGAGAGAAGAATAAATTTTCAGAGTTTAGTTACCGGGAGAGAAGAATAAATTTTCAGAGTTTAGTTACCAGAGGAGAAGAGCAAATTCAGAGTTTTGTTATCGGGAGAGAAGAATAAATTCAGAGTTTAGTTACCGGGAGAGAAGAATAAATTCAGAGTTTAATTACCGGGAGAGAAGAATTAGTTTAGAGTTTAGTTATCGGGAGAGAAGAATAAGTTCATAGTTTAATTACCGGGAGAGAAGAATTAGTTTAGAGTTTAGTTATCGGGAGAGAAGAATAAATTCAGAGTTTAATTACCGGGAGAGAAGAATTAGTTTAGAGTTTAATTATCGGGAGAGAAGAATAAGTTCATAGTTTAATTATCGGGAGAGAAGAATAAATTCAGAGTTTAGTTATCGGGAGAGAAGAATAAATTCAGAGTTTAATTACCGGGAGAGAAGAATTAGTTTAGAGTTTAGTTATCGGGAGAGAAGAATAAGTTCATAGTTTAATTATCGGGAGAGGAGAATAAGTTCAGAGTTTTGCTATCGGGAGAGAAGAATTAGTTTAGAGTTTAGTTATCGGGAGAGCAGAATAAGTTCACAGTTTAATTATCGGGAGAGGAGAATAAGTTCAGAGTTTAATTATCGGGAGAGGAGAATAAGTTCAGAAATTAGTTATCGGGAGAGGAGAATAAGTTCATAGTTTAATTATCGGGGGAGGAGAATAAGTTCACAATTTAGTTATCGGGAGAGGAGAATAAGTTCAGATTTTAATTATCGGGAGAGGAGAATAAGTTCAGAGTTTAGTTACCGGGAGAGAAGAATAAATTCAGAGTTTAATTACCGGGAGAGAAGAATTAGTTCATAGTTTAGTTATCGGGAGAGAAGAGCAAGTTCAGAGTTTAGTTATCGGAAGAGAAGAATTAGTTCAGAGTTTAGTTACCGGGAGAAAAGAGCAAGTTCAGAGTTTAGTTATCGGGAGAGGAGAATAAGTTCAGAGTTTAACTATCGGGAGAGGAGAATAAGTTCAGAGTTTAATTATCGGCAGAGGAGAATAAGTTCAGCGTTTAGTTATCGGCAGAGGAGAATAAGTTCAAAGTTTAGTTATCGGGAGAGCAGAATAAATTCAGAGTTTAATTATCGGGAGAGCAGAATAAGTTCAAAGTTTAGTTATCGGGAGAGGAGAATAAGTTCAGCGTTTTGTTATCGGGAGAGGAGAATAAGTTCAGAGTTTAGTTATCGGGAGAGGAGAATAAGTTCAAAGTTTAGTTATCGGGAGAGGAGAATAAGTTCAAAGTTTAGTTATCGGGAGAGGAGAATAAGTTCAAAGTTTAGTTACCGAGAAAACCATAAAATTGAAAGCAATATCCGAATACTAGCATTATTTCAAAGGTTAGGAAAATATCCTTGGATTGTTTATCAGCCTATCGTAATATTTTGAGTAGTAATAAAAAAAAAACACGAAAAATACGGCAACTCTCTTAAATACCTATTTTAATAATAGTACATTCATAAATTAGTGATAAAATATTTCATGTATATTATCTAATAGGGGATCCTATAATTTTGGAAGAGGTAATGAAAATTATGGACATATAAATATAGGAGAACAATGAGCAATGAGGAAGTTACTCTAGAACTAATAAATTATGCTTCATTAAGACTTTATGAACATTTTATATTTGTTGGGTTTCAACACAAGTTGCAGATGAATGGAAAAAGGGCTAAATAATCCTAATTTTCAAGAAGGATAAAAGAAACGAGGTAACAATTATAAATAAATAAGCTTTTTATACATGATATAATATTTGGCAAATAAACTCCTTAACTAGGTGATTGAATGAACTTTCAGATAACTTGCTGACAATAGGAACAGAATAATTCTAGTAAAGGAAATTCTATTCACATTACAATTTCATTATAAACCAGGAAAGAGACTTTCACTTGGAATCCATTTTATTTCAGGAGTTCCCCAGAAGGATGCTTCTCAAAGTGAGATTTGTGTGGGATAATGTCGTATGGAACGTCCTGCAAATAATGTGCATTCGTAGAATTGATAAATTTAATTTTGTGGGGGTTATACTTTTGTTGGAAAATTCGAATTCTAGAAAGAACGCTGTATATCGTCAACAATAGTCGCGCCAAAAGTTTAAAATTTTCTCTATCGGCTACAACAGGTTCAAATAAAAGAAAACAAGAAAAATTGATACAAATTGTATGGAGAAATGCTGAAAGGGAAAGGCTTAGGAACAGAAAACAGCAGTATAAGAATAAGAAATGGAAACAAATCAATGTCAAATCCCAACTTAATGAGGTGGGCGAGCTTCTTTTATCATATTCAGAGATGAATTATTACTTCGCTAGCAAGATACTCGTGTTAGCATAGGCCTAAAGAATTACATGACGTCAGAGCGAGATGGTTAATGTTTATTACTGCTATGCAATCCACTGGGCAGAGAGGGACAGTTACACTCACGTCCACGATAGCAAAGCTTTTGTCATTATATAGTTAGGGAATCTGTAATATAAATGGCCTATCCAAATTACAATGCTTCCGAGTCGCAAAGTTAATTTTACTGTTGTACATTCCTCTATAACAACGTGTCTGTTCCAATACTTATCCTTGACGAAGTGCGTTCTGCATACATGCAGTAAGAGGCCTTCACCCGATTTTATATTGAAGACAGCATTTTTGAAAGAATGCATGAAAATTAAGAACCTTTGAGATGAAAGCTGGATAAGTGGGACGCAAATGCATTCTTATGTGCCACATCTTCAAGGTATTGATGGAGAAAGAGAATAGATGTTCTAAACACAATATGCGACAAAGTAATATGACGGGTGGTTCACGCTTGAGACTCGCATTCAGTAAATCCCGTTTTCAATTCCCTTTGGGCGGTTGTCTTGACTTTGGGTGTTTCCTTGGTTTCCCCTGGTTGCTTAGGTGAGAGCTGGAATGGATGTTTACTTTCCACGAATTTTCCGCTCTTTCATTACACTTAAATTCATTCCGTTAGTTCCCTTACAGGATTGAAAGTGCCAGGGCAAAGGGGACTGGTGCAATGTGATGGAGGCTTGCAATTTGGGAAGGTTTCTGCCCCAACATCTGGAATGGAAGCGGACCTTCTGAGAAGCTCCAACGGCGTCGGAACGTTCTATTTGGATGATGTTCAGGACTCCGTTTACATCGTGGATCCTGGCCGCCAGGTGCCTCCCTTATCTCACCAGTCCCTCGCTCATTATTAGGCGCAAACGGCCAGCCGTCGAGCAAGGCTGAAATACTGACTTTCCTCCTTTCCCCCAGAAATCCAATTCAATGAATATATCCGATGTCATTCACGTTACTTGGTGACACCTGCGCAAATACTGCAATATAAGATAAAGAATAAACAATTATTTCTGATGAATGAGATAGACTTGATGATAGTAAATTCTCGTGTATGAACATATTAACAGATTCCCACGCCAGTTCATACTACCATACTACACTAAGATTTCAAAAGAGTCGGTCCTGTTGGTGTGGTGGAAACCATTCTTGCCTCCTAAACCCAAGATCGCCGGTTCAATCCCGGATAGGATCAATGAATTTTTTTTTCGGGTGTAAGTATGGCTTCCTTCGGAAGGGAAGTAAAGCCGTGGGTCACATCTTGTAGATTTACGGCACGAAAAAGAAACTCAAGCCTGAAAGAAAAGGCCTCTAAGCAAAATTTATCAGCCGTTTCACGCCTTGATTTGAATGGGGCGCTGATGACCTGAAATGTTAAAGAGCTTCTGTATATAAACCAATTCAACAACAAAATACATTGGATTAAAATTTAAATATTTCAAGAATGAACAAATTTTAGGAATGCACCTCACAGATACTTGAGAAGGTTGTGGTAAACAGTTTGTGAAACTTGTTTCCAGAGGTAATGAGAATGATCTTAATCAAATTTATCCAGAAATTATTTTACACCACTTGAAAGCAAAATAGGCTTATCCTTTTCTGAAAATAGATGTTGAAAAGGCTAATACTAAATCCAACATATAGTATTGTTCAAGCATAAATTTCATTTATGTCCAAATTTACTAATTTAAATACACATTATCAACGCCACTCTCGTTTTACAACGTTGCCCTTCACAATATGAGAAGTAATCAAGCTAACATGTAAGACTTGCTAAAAGAATGTCTGCAGAAGTAGCGACATGTATGTTATGTTGCATCAAATTAAGAGAAAGGAGAAAACAAAACCTTAGTTGTTTGGTATGATTGTTTTACTGCATATAACAAACATTTAAAGATTGTACCAACATTTTGTTGTACGTACTAGTTTATTTAATGAAATTAAATGGAAATATTTGTGTTTCGATCCAGCTTCAAAGTAAAAGCAAAGTACAAAAATAATATATCTGATCGCTGGAAGTATGTTATTGCTGAGGCTAGACTTAATTCCTTCCAGATGTTTGAAATGGATCAAGAACTGTTTACGAACTTTTCCGGTCTGGAAGAGAGAATCAAACGAGATCTTAAACTAAAACTAATAAAAGCTACGTGGATTCAGTATAATGATAATGACCTATTCACTGTTAGAACACAGTCGGACCTTGCAATTAATATGCTGCAGGCATTGTCAGAGAAAACAGTTTCTCTAACTGTATAACCAACAGATTCTTCAGTTTATGTACTGATAAGTTTCGGAAAACGTGAATTCCATTAACAAAACTAAACTGCCTTGTTGTTATAGTTTGTCCTTATACATTTGGGGACTATTTGAGGTCTATGCAAAGGCTTTCGATGAGATTCTTCCTAGAACAATATGGATCACAATATATAAGAAATGGTACCGCAATACTTAATTTAAAGGATAAGAAATAACATGATCATCACTTTACTAGTGGCAAAAAGGTTAGTTATTAAAATGGAAACAATTAATTTAGGAGTAAGACAGGCTTGTGCACTAACACCCATATATTTTAATATTTATACTGGTACTAGGGTTGGAGAGTGGCAAAGTCACCTAAAACCACATTTTACAATGGGGAATAAGATTTTAAATACTGCTATGTTCGTTAATGATTAAGCAATTTACGCAAAGAAGAAAAACCAATTATAATGAACTGCTTATCAGGTCACAAAGATAAAATAATTTAACATCTCGTACAGAAAAACAGAAAATTTGGACTTATGGGGTAAATAATGTAATTAAAATTAAAATAATTTTAAATAATAAATCAACAGAATAGGTACATAGTTGTAATTAGCTGGGATGCGATATATGTTTTAAATAATGTAGAGATATGAAAAATAATTTAAAAAATTCAGAACATTCATGCCACACATACGTAATTTTTGGCGGTTCCAACATGTATATGACTGGAAAATTTGGCTATGAATAAGAAACACATTGGTGTGACAACAGAAGTTCAATATTTCAGGTATGTTGGCTAGTGATACCTTAAGCAATAAAGTAACAATGCATTTAAACGGGAGCAGTTTTATATATTTAATTTAAATTAATAAATAAACAGAAATTATATGAAATTTCCAATTTAAAAGCTGACCACATCCGCTTTCTACAAAAAAAATTATATATATAAAATTATAGTATCGCATTCTAGATCATTTTCCTAGGAGCTCCGTGGCGTGGTATTTTTCACACTTAAACGTGCTGCTTCTCAGCGTAAATAATTAAGTGTAACAAATTTATTTCATTTCACTCAGTGTAAACTGCTGGAAAACTATATCTTCGTTATATTAACTCATTTTCCAAGCTCTTCCACTAATCACCAAGATTAGATTATCTCAAAAACTCCCTCCATATTAGTTTCTGGTGCACTTATTTTAGTTCTGAGTGTTGTCAATACATTCTCAACAGCCTCCGTTTGTCAATTATTAAAAGCTCCCACGCTTCGTTTGCTACCTCGTTGCTGCACAAAAGCAGTGATTCAGAATTGTTTTGTTGTTTACAAGACAAATGTAGTGTTATATGTCGCCTACTGAAAGTCTCGATACTCTCGTGAGACAGTGACGGAAAATAAAGAGATCCATGAGATTTCTTCAAAGATTTATGATACTTTGACATTAAATCTGGGAAGTGTTGGAAGTCCTTAAACTTTTATGCAGATGGTTTTAGAAGGCAAAATAAAAAAAAAAATAAATAAAATAACTTGTTAAACAAGCTGCCGTTCTGGCTGTGTTCTAACAAATCAGTGAAAGAAGTTCAAGTTATATTTCCTATAATCGTCCTTCTCGTCTTTCTCCTGACGAAAAGAGAAATTATAAAACCAAAGAAACACAGATATATCATGATATAAAATTACCTAAGTCGAGGAAGTGGGAAAGGATTTTCAAATTTATTATTAAAAAAACGAAGCTCATGTTATTTTTTAAATTTTTAAAAACAGAAAAATTCTCAGAAAAACTGCATCTGGAAACGCTGTTTTTATAAAAATTTGAAGTAAATTACAGATTAATATTGATATTGGAGCGTTCCAATCAGTCATAACCAGAGGGAGAGCAATTTCGCAAACTCTATCAGAACGGCTCTTAAATCGAGTTTCCTTAAACGAAGAGAAGCCCTCCAATGTACAGCCTGTACTAAAGAATTCTTTTGGTTCCAAATGAAGAAATATATTGATTTTCCATTTTCATAAGAATGTTACAGATAGGTTTTGTACGAACTTGGAACAAGTACTAGAGAAACACCACTTTATGAAGGGATGAAAAAAAAAAGATCTAATAATTTAAGCGTTCTGTTTAAAATATAATTATTATTACAAAAATTTATACAAAATAAAAAGCATTGTAACAAAATGAATTTTTAGAAATATGCTCTATATTAATTATTAATGTCAATAGCATCATAAAAATTCATTTTAGAGAGAGAAAATAAATTTCACAACAATTTTACTGTAATAATAAAAACAGCTTCTTTTAACTATATGATTTGTACGAACTTTAGAAAATTGTTTTATTAAAATTTAGAAGACTATTCTGATCTATTTTATTTTAACTCTCCTGTTTTAGTGAACATTTTCAAAATTCTGTGCATTAAACCAAAAATTTAAATAATTCAGTAAACATTATTTCTTAATTTTAAGTATTATAGCACCTTATCTTATATTTTTAAACTATAAAATTACAAAAACAGCAATAATAATAATAATAATAATAATAATAATAATAATAATAATAATAATAAGGAATGCCGCTATATTTTTTATGCGTATGAAAAATCATTTTGTACTGGATATAGGCAGTTTTTTGCATTTAGTAATACAGATATCAACTTTTGAAACAATACTATTAAAACTTAGCGATGTCTAAATGGAATCATGCGTTCCAGTAAACTACTTGCAACACCACTCAAAAGTCGGCCGCCTTGTGGACGACACGAACAAATTCCAGCATTCTGGGTCCACTTCTTGGCAGGTGGATAAATGCGATGCAGTACTTGCTGTGCTTTATACAAACTTGCTTTAATAACTATGTTAAATATACATTAAT
This sequence comes from Metallyticus violacea, assembly GCA_030762175.1. Taxonomy (NCBI): domain Eukaryota; kingdom Metazoa; phylum Arthropoda; class Insecta; order Mantodea; family Metallyticidae; genus Metallyticus; species Metallyticus violacea. Next base: position 294,326,734 of record CM060846.1, read on the forward strand.
AAGAGCTGTGGATAAAATATATTCTTTTTAGATAAAGAACTTGTAAAAATGCTCCTCCGCCTGGGAGGAGGGGGGCTTCACTATTTTCTTCCTGCTTTCCATTTTTGGGGTCAGATTATTTTGATGATAAAAGTGTCATAGAAAATAATTTCATTAAAGTATATTTGTAATATTCTTTGTCCACGTAAGATCCCACATGACGGAGCGAAAAGTCAGCTACACTACTTTGGCTTCTGAGGGTGCTGATACCTCTCATCGTCATGCAAGACAGACATAAGAACTGCGGGTATATATATTTTTTTCTATACTCGTTTACTTTCGAGCACAAATCTGAAAATTATGTTTGTTTGGCTTAATGATTTTACAATTTTTATTAATGGTGGAATCGTGCAAATACGCACATTGCCCTTCTAACCTTCTAAATTAATGTCTAATTTTTTTGTAAATCATTATATTCCGCAAAGTGAGATTTAAAATGATGTGCACTTATTATTCCGATTTTTATTTTAGGGGATTCGAAAACTATGTCTTATAAAAAGAATAATTAAAAATATAAGTACGAGTAACTTTGGAGAATTTTTATATGAAAGTTATTTGATCTAAAATGCAATTTCATGTATATAACATGTATTAATATAGAAAAATACATTCAACTTTTAAATATGGAGCCAATATTTATAATTTTCTGTTCCATTTACTTGGAATATCTCATAAAATGATTGTCATATTTAGCAGCTTTTTCATATATATTTTAACTTTATTTATAATTGAATAACCAAAAGATTACTTACTTTATGAGATCTAAAGGTAGAAGCCGTTATAAGTTCAGTTCATTATATTTTTAAAATAGAACAATAACAACTAAATGTCTATTGAAAATTGAATGCAAATAAGTTTTATTTTTCAAATAAAACTTATCTTAGTTACAAATGTCGCCAAATATTAAACCAAGTACAATACAAGCATTTGCCTGTAATAAATTCATAAAAATACTTAGTTTCAGTTGTTATGTAACTTATGTGTCTTCATTTATTTCACATACAAAACTTAGATTTTGGAAAAAATATGCTTATTTCTCATACAGTAATGTTTCATAATAAAAATCACAACTACTTTGCATTTTTTCACTCTTTATTTTCTCAATAATATCATAGAAGAAACAACATAATTTAGCTTGCAAATCTCTTCTCTTCGCTTATTCAGAGACCTATACCTTCACATTCTGAATCTTCAGCATTAGGGAACGGGTCCTTGTCATACTGGCCCAGATGTTTTTGAAAATGCGGTTGCTTCTGCGGCAAAATTGAGGAGAGAGATTTTTCTGGTTTTAGCAGCTTTCTAGGGAATTCCATTTACGGTAGCTTTCACCTTGTTAGTTTAGCAAAACTCAGCTTTCCCTTTGATTACGACTGTTTCTGTAACTAATTCACTTGATTCTTACTTATTCTTACTCGCTGTCGTGATGGTTGATGTATATTCATTCATGTAAGATGTAACCACATTATCTTGCTTTTGTATCTGGAAATTACTTTTTAAAAAATTATTTTAAAATACTTGATCATATTCTGTTCTACTTTAATTACATTGCCTTTTTATGAGGGGTTTTGCATTATGATTATCCAATCATCAGCTGTGTATACGACATCCTGTTTACGTTTACTTTGCTCTCTTTTAGCAATGTTCTAATTAAATATCATGTACAAGTGTCCTTTTGTTGATTATACATGTAAAATGTAGTAAAATGTACCACATTCTTTTAGATAACTCATATAGTACAAAATGTTGCTGAAACAAATATAAAAATCTGTACTGTTTGCTACGTGCCTGCTTTCGAGATAGCACACGATCGTGGTCTTTGTGCTAATAAAACTCCGTGTGTCAATAACAGGTGGAAAATTCCAGAAATTTGTGTTGCTTTGAATATTAAATGATAAAAAACTCAGACAATTGCAATGATATATGATCTCATATATTGACAAAAACGGGTTGTGCTGTTGTGGAATTCATGACTTCAATTTCTTAAATCTAAACGCAAGCATTGAATATTAAAATTTAACTTCTCAAGTGTCTTATCTCGCATTAAAATTGGAGCTCCATATTTTTCTTAAGAAGCATGATATATAAAAGTATGCACCTTGAAAGCTTTACTGTAGGATTTGTGGTTTCTCATCGGGATCCCCGACGAGGGAGGTTCAGTTTTCATTGTCCAGTATTTATTGCCTGGGAGTAGCCAATAGTCGCGCTTTCATAGACTATAGGACCTCAGAGGTTTTCGCCATTTTCGTTGTCTTCAGACAACGGAAAGGGACAGGAAGTTACGTTCAAAATATAAACACACGAAGGTATGCGATGAGGCAAGTGTATTTATTGACCTATAATTCTTCGTTACAAAGGAACTATTGTTCGTCTCGGGAAATGTATGCCTGTAACCCTTGAACTAGTGGTTAATTCACTCCGCGCGCTGGCAAACTAAGTACTTCTGCTGACCGCTAGCTTCGGAGGTTTGAAAAAAAATCACTTCATTAGCTGATTCACACGTCGCGGCAAAACTTTGCTAATTAATAATCTATGTCCGACTTTCTCGTAGGAATTAAAACTTGCAATCGATTATCACTGATTTTTTACTCGAGGATTTAACCTTAGTAACACGTTGCTATGCATTTTACTTGCATAATACATATAAGTTACGCGCCTAATCTTCCTTCGTCGACCTAGTAAAGAATGTCGGAGAATATCTGTGACTTTTTAGTGTCCTTGTAGTGAGTGAATGCCTTAGAATACCTGTGACTGCTTTAGAATGCTTGAAACTGAGCGGATTTGCCTTTGTATATACTAGTTCTTGACTTGGGTACTCACGTGTTAACAGCGACTTCGCGGCGTCTACCCACGGAGGAACATCGCCAACTTTAAAAATATAAAATACCCACGGCTGATTGGCTGGTTCGGTAGAATATTCTGGGAAGGCGCGAGAATTTAGCGGGCTATAATACACAACGTAAAAACCAGAATTACCGACGCTCGAAAAAACCCATTACGTAGTTTAGAAAGTCAGTGTTCGCCTTTCACATTTGCTCTTATGTAACAAGATAAGTCTGCATGCGTTATAGTGGCATTCATTTGCCGAATCCAATCTAAAAATTTTAAGCTATCCCTGCTATTTGCTATTTATACAATTAAACAAAGAATTATAAATCACTGCGGCTATCATAACAATTTATATAATTAAATAAAGTCTTCTAAGTCACCACTGAAAACAATGACATTTATATGGTGTTTTAAACATATGAATATTAAGTTACAGGAGGGGCGCCGATTATAAACACTGCTACAACCTATGACTGAGCCCTGAGGCCTCTATCTATTGGATACTAATTACTGCATCAAAGAAATTCCATCTAGGAATAGCCCAAGATGCTACCGTTCACTCAGAAGGAGGAAGGCAAGCCGAAATAAATCTAAACGAACACAGCTCTCCTTTACCTCAACGTAGAACAGCCTCACTAGGTTTACTACAGAATTCCAGGAATGTTTCGCGTTCTTAGCTCTGTGCTGTTAAAAGTGCATATGTAGGATCAAGAGCTAAGCTCCTTCACTTATAGATCAATCTTGCAAGGGTTTAGATCACCTGATCCACTTACCTCCGATAACCTAGTACTAGTTGAAGCAGCATTACACCGCCGTGTTGAGCACAGCTACCAGATGACTGACCAACAAAGGATATTTTAGTTACTATCTCCAAAAAACGGTAAAATAAAAATAAATGTATTTTTGAGGCGCTTTAGGCGGTTTGACTTGGCAAACATTCATCAGAACGTGCCAATGCATGAAGAGGAGTGGAATGCAACCGGAGTATTTTCTATCTTATTAAAATACATTTTCACAAACTTGTGGAAAATCTTTAAATTTCATTCTCAACTAATGCCTATAAAGATGTGTGTTCTGTTTAAACTCAATAATTACAAAATATAGAAGCATTAAAGTTAATGCTTTGGATCTGTCAAAATTTTACAACATTAGGTATAAATGAATATCTTTTTCTTTTGCCTCCGGAGTGAAATTACCTACCTTCTATAGAAACTATACAATGAATTTGAAAATTACCGTAAAATGCTCTAACAGCCAACATTTAGTAGTTACAGGTATAATTCAGTACGTACAGAAATATATGGTACATACCATAAAACGGACATCACTTAAATGAACGGTGGTACCAAATGAACATGTAAATAATAAATAAATATAATTTTAAATTAAATAATATATTAAATCTGCTGAAAATACCTAATAAAAAAACGAAAAGTTTAACATACTTGAGAACGTGCTAGAAATCACCTCTTTTCAATGACTAAAAGTTCAGCATTTTATTTCTTACGAATTACTACTAAAAGCACTACGTAAAGTTTTTTGTTGCAGAAAAAAGCTTTATTTTAAATTATACATGTAATTTACATTTTCTATTTAAAAATGAAAAATGTTAAAAACTGCTGCTGATGGAGAATTTTGAGGGCCAATTTCTCGTTTTGCCCCCCCCCCCCCTCCGAAACACTCGCTAACTTAATAGGAATACAAATTGTATTTTCTAGCTGCCAAATATTTTAAAACAAAGCAAAGATATTTTGTGAAAACTAAAGTAAGGTAAGAAGTAAAGGGAAGTTTAATTAAAGCACGTGAAAAAATCGCCTTTTGCAATGAACATTTTACATAATGCTTTTCCTAGAAAATCATTGGAATTTTTGACATCTTCTCATGCGCGCACGCACACACACCACAATATGCATTAATTTTTAATTTTATACTGCTATTAAGGGTTTATATAAATAGTTCACTATTAAGTTCTAATACGCTTTCATAATTCATTTAACTGATGTCAATTTTATGGTACCGCACATTAATTGCATATTTTTTCCCTACATGCTGAAAAAAACTAACAACTGAAAGTTGCCTTTCAGAGAGGTAGCTTAAACTTCGCAGGAAAAAAAAAAAAAAAAAAACATACACACACACACATGCTTAATTCCTTCCCTAGTGTGCGTAAATTTTTCTTCTTAAAAATATTGTTAAAGAAAGTTGTTGTTTGATGAACTAATTTTGGAGATTATTTTTGCATTATGCATCTAAAATGCATTAGAAATAGTCACCAACTTATTGGGTCAAAAATCATATTCCCTAATGGAATTTAAATATTTAAGGTTTGTTTTGCTGCTAGAAGCACTTCGGCGAATTATAATTTGCAATAATTACACAGGTATATAAACATTTTACTGTTTTATATTTTGAAGATTTTTTGTAACTTGTATATGCTGATTACAAAAATAGAGCCCATCTAGCTGTTTATACATAATTTCCTGAAACTTTATATACTAAATTTGTATTGTGAATATATATTATAAATGGAAATGAGCTGCTGTTTTCTTATACTAACATCATCTAGTAGAATAAGTGCACTTTAAAGTAGTAGTTTACTGCTTCCAGGCAGTTGGTAGCACATTTCACCTTGTATTGTGAATTCAGCAATTAGAGTGGTTAAATACCTGTTGAAAGGAAGAAATTTTTGCTATTTTTATCACATGTAACACGGTTCAGAATAATCGAAAGGAGGTGTTGTTTAAATAATTTTAATTATTTTTTATATTTGTGACATTTTATCATTAAAAAGCAAAAACAAAATATTAAAAGCACAGTTTAACTATAGAATGTAAAAATAAACAAATAAAATAAAAATAAAGTATAGCCTATTGGATCTTTTTCTACTTATTCATTTTACACTTGGTATGATGATACATTTGTGAAAGCACTTGACTCAAATTAAGAATGTTTCAAATATCTCACCGAAAAACATCCTGCTCTTTCGGATGCAAAAATAAAAGATGGGATTTTAGTAGGTCCACATATCAGAGTACTAGTTAAAGACAGGCAATTTGAAAATACTATTACTCCAATACAAGAGAGGTTGGAAAGTCATTAAAACGTTTCCAATAAACAATTATCCTGATGAGCTAAATTTGAGAACATAATTCTCCCGAAAATCTCCGTTTTGAGATTCCACGGAAGTTTCAAAATTACAGTTTCTTGTCACATTTGGATAAATTTCCTGAAAGCGTAGAGCACCCAGAAAAGAAAACCAAGATATTGCAATAGGATTATTAGAGTAAAGGAAAGGAAATGCCAAATCCGATGGAATATGTACATCAATGATTGCGGACTATTTCATGAGCTATCTTGAGTTGAACCCTTGAAGTATTCCATATATATTATGTGAAATGGGAAAATGATCGATAAAAACTGTTTCATTTCAATTTCAACTCTTATGCAATTCCTATATTTCTCGAAGATAAAACGAATTTTTCATTCTTGATTTGTAAATAAATGTGATGTAATGGAGAAAAACGAAGAATTCCACATGTTATTTTCTGTTCCTATTGTACTTATATTGGTATTGCACACCAGTAGGCACAGTTATACCAGTTAACAGTTCTGTTCAACTTAAATTGTGCCTCGTCGGACCAAACAACTTTTCCTACGAGGGTCTCATCCTCTTGCACCATGTTCCGAAACCACTCAAAGTACTGCATTCTCCAATCAGGGTCATCTTCACTTAATACATGCAAAAGTCTTGGGATGAAAACTTTCAACTTTGCTCTTTTAATAATACGACGTACACTGGTTCTGCTAATCCCATTCTCGTCGGTCCTGGTAATGTAGTGGTAATTATACTTGTCTTCTAAACCCAAGGTCGCGGGTTCGAACCCGGCCAGGATCGATGGATAAAGCCGTGGGTCTTGTGTTGTACATTTACGGCACAATAAAAAACCTCTAGCCTGAAAGAAGAGGCCTCTGAGCAAAATTTGTCGGCAGTTTCACGCCTTGATTGGAATGGGACGCTGATGACCCGAGATGTTGAAGAGCGTCCTTAAATAAACAAATCAAAAAAAATCCCATTCTTACGTGAACGTTGCGGTATAGATTTCTGCGGTGAGTGCTCAAAACGTTCCAAAACCATAGCCGAGGACGCGGGGCTTGTTGCTGTGCGAGATCTTCTAGATCTGCCCTTGTGAACATCGCATACGGTATCATGAGCCTCAAATTTGTCTTGAATGCGTGTAATTGTTACTCGCGTTGGTAGTCCTGTTCTGTAAACACGTCTCCTTTGCCTTTGAACTTCAACAACATTCCCTGTTTTCCAGTGCCGCTTCAAAATTGCTTTCTGTTGTTCAAACGATAATCGGCTCCATTTTATTGTAGGAACGTTAGCATAACGTAATGTGGCTTGTCTGTTTACACAACATCATACAATAATCTTGACTTCATTTGTTCATTGATTTACCTGTCGCGTAGCAACGCTATCATAATGTATGTGAGTCACATCTGTTTATAGAACATCATACTACACATTACTGTTGTTTTTCGGCCCAACTTTGAAATATATTAAATAAATATCTACTGTGAAAATATGTATACATTAATAGCACCCTCGGAATAATGAAAAACCTCTATATATTTGTCCCTCAAGAGTTAAAAATAGAGTTGTGCAATTTATTGCTTATTGTATTGTAAAAGTACATACGGTCGCAGGACTCGTGCGACATAGATGAGTTGTATTTGTAACAAAAAAGTAATAGACTACAGTGCGGGCCCTCTGAGAAAGACTCGCAGACCGCAGCTGCATTTGAAGATGGTTGTGTTGTTACTTATACGGTCTTTGCTATAGCCGTATCCACTGATGATCGCACTTTCCTATGACGAATGTTTATTTTTTTAGTTACAAAAAGTTTTCTTTGTAATGGAACGATTTTATGACTACGATTTTGGCTTTTGTAAAGAGTTTTTTTTAAAATATTGTTTAACGCTTGTTTTTACTACTGAGGTACCACAGGCGGTAAACACTGATGCTATACCAGATGAAATGATAAACTGGAAATTGATTTTTAAGGAAGGAAACGTTCCAGGCCTAAATTTAGGGCACATCCCCGGCATTAGCCATTTATGAGGACGAGGGAAAACAGGATGAAACCTCAGTTAGCAAGAACGGTCCTGATGGGAATGAAACTGCAGACCTTCCGCACATGAGTCCGCGCTTTAACGACCTTGGTCCCCCGTGTCCTTTTTAATATAAAGAATGAATTATGCATTTATTTTTCATCATGTTTGATCTCAAGAGCAGAGAATTTGAAATATTCAATATTTTAAACTTTACTACCAATAGTTTAGCAAACTCGACTGCTTGAAATATCAGCTTGATTCTTACATTACTTTCTTGGCATTCAATATTTTCTGTAAAATTTCATAAACTCTCAAAGTGATTAAGTATTAAGGTTGGTAAGTTATGTTGAATAATCCTATTATAATACACATGACAAAGGTAGAAATGTGTACACGCATCCAGTCGAGGTTTTTTCGTTCTCTTCTATACTGCAGTACATAAAGAAAACTCTCGTGCATTTATTATATCCTCGTTCTGTTATCCTTTTCATCTTTAACTTTCTTTTTTTTTCCTTCCCCGACGGCCTTTCTTCGTGTGGAACGCCTACAAGTCTGTTTCACGCTTTGCGTGCTTGTACCTCTTTCCTTCTTTTGTTTTAATCCCTCTGTTCGGGAACAGAAGGTTACCCAGTGCCTATTACCAGGTTCACAGGTGTAGAGCTGCGTTCATATCCTAGTAAACGGAAGAGTCATTAGTACGCAGGGTGTAGTCTTTCTGAAGGCAATTTGTTTACCTTTGAACGAGAAACAAACGATGCCACTTTGTAAGATGACACAGTTTAGCAAGGTGTCTTGAAAAGTTGCTCATTGTAAAAAGAATCGTAATTAAATTGCATTAGCACGAATTTACAGTAAAAAGTTCCCAAACAGAAGAGTATCATATCCTTGGATGTGCTTTAATCTCTGTCACATGTCTACGTAAGAAATTGGAATAGTTCCATTAAAAATCTGATCTTAAGCCAGTTATATCCCCCTTTTTAAACAAATAGTGTCCTTCAATTATTAAACATAAGGGCTAATTTTATGATTATCTGAATCATCACTTTTCATATTTTCATATTATCACTATTAGCACATTTTTTCTTAAAGGGCCGCTGGAATGAGCCCGTCTCAGTGCACGTAAGTTGGTTTTCATTATATCATCAAATCCCTTACACGTTTATTTTACAATAGAGCAAGGCTGGAGCTGTGTTTTATTCCAGTCTGTTTCTGCCAGGTGACCACAGTCTGCTTAAATGAAAATTAACTGACCTACCTCTTAAAATAATGAACGGACTTTTCGGCTCTTTGAATTTCATAGATTAAAATTTACAACTTACTGACTAATAAACCGCCACGGGTGACCGAGGTCGTTAAGGTGCGGACTCGTGAGCGGGAGATCTGGAGGTTCGAATCCCGCAAGGACCGTGCTCCCTTACTGAGATGTATTCCAGGTTTTCCTCAGGCGTCATAAATGGCAAATGCTGGGGAGGTATCCAAAACTAGGCCTGGGACGTCTCCTTCCTTAAAAATATCCTTTCCCAATATATCATTCCGTTTCATGTATCATCAGTGCTCACCGCTTGGTGCCTCAGTAGTAAAAACGGGCGTTAAACACTCTCCGTTCATTCTGACTAATAAACCTAATAACTCAACGTATCTCATTAAACCACTTGTCAATTTTTATTATACAATAAGACTGTCCTGCTTTAGTATTCATCCCAAGATCGCGGGCTCGAACCCGGCCAGGACCGATGGATTTTTTGGGCGTAAAAATCCTAAGTATGGCTTCCTTCGGAAGGGAAGTAAAGCTGTGGGTCCCATGTCGTACATTTACGGCACGAAAAAGAACCTCAAGCCTGAAAGAGAGGCCTGTGAGCAAAATTTGTCGGCCGTTTCACGCCCTGAGTTGAGTGGGATGCTGATGACCTGAGCTGTTAAAGAGCGTCCATAAATAAATCATTCAAAAAAAAAAAAATTAGTATTCATTTGTTCTGTGTTTTATAACTGCAGCCGCTGTTTATTTCAGTTTAGCCAATTGAAGGACTCCACTTCTTGAAATTTCTTTCCCACGTTTCGATACACTGTGTACATCTTGAATAAAATTCAACAATTTTTTTCTTCCAAACAGCAGCATTGATACTTAATTTTCTTCAAGTACAGCTCTTCTGGGCATGGAGTGATTTTCTTTTCTATCTGCTATACTATGTTTTAGATTTTTTTTAGTTCGCAGGCTACTTTTGTTACGGAAATGCTTGAAACTTGCATATGAGATGTACCAGGTACCTTTTAGGTTTTTTTTTTATGGTTTCTCCTAATCGTTTGGGAGAATGATGGGATGAATCTTTACATTTCAGAATTTTCCGCTCTCCAATTTCATATTCTTTCATTCCGTTGTTGCGTCACAGATTTGAAAGTTTCAGGGCATGATGGGCTGGAGCGATATGACAGTTTCTTGCGCTTTACAAAGGTTTCTGCCCTCTGTATGGCATGGAAGCGACCCTTCTGAGGGGTTTGAACTCCTTGGACTGGGGACCCCACTAACGTCGGGTTGTTCTCTCTGGAAACAACTCCAGAGACCTTGACTACGTTCGTACCTCAAACATGAATACTGGCCGCCCGCGATCGTCTTTACCTCATCCTTTCCTCCCGGAGGTACTCCCATTGGGGACGTAAACACAAACTGCCAACCATTGAAGAAGTCTGAAGTATCGAAAAATCCTTCTCCGACAGTAACAATCCGTTGCAGTGATGCTAGTTTTTTTCTCCAATCTTAGATTTGTCTCATTAAACAAACGCTAACAATGTGCTAGTAGCCATCTTCTCACACTCATTTTCTTGTGAACTGTAGTAGCAGTGAAGGCTATAGAACCTCTCAGAAATGCTTTCCAAGGCAGAGAGAAGAGGAAGTAGTGTTATGTTTCTATGTTGTAGAAGCTTTTTGTACTAAAAATTCACAAAACAACAAATATATTTAAACTCCGTAGTTCACACTGTATATATGTGAAAGTATTTGTATATGTTCACCGCAAGAATTTCCACACCAATAGAAAGAGCATAAACTGCTGTTTGTAAAATTATGTACTACGTGTACAGCACAGCCAATACCAAAATTCATTCAGCAGACAGCACAACTATTTTCATCTCTCCTTTTCACTCCTCCAAACTTTCGGTTGCAATAACTGCATACAAATTTTATAACGTTCGGCTCAGTTTGTACTTCTTTATGACAGACACTTAAACGCTGCTTAATTTCCCTGACCTTTCTCCTGGAATTGATCCAAGGTGTAAAATCTTCGCTTTCACCCTTCTAAAGGTATGAAATACCTTGGTAACAATGAAACCTGTTTTAAATGCGCTTTTGAGTTCATCAAATGATTAAGGAGCTATATTGCATATCACTGCTTCATGTTTTATAAGTGCATGATTTAATTTTACACCAAATAACTTCGATAATGGTTTCAAAGTACATTTAGCTGATTTTGAACTGAAATAGTGACAAACTGTATGGTAAATTAAATTTTCTTCTTTAGAAGCCATGGCTAATTTCTTGTTCTCAAGCCCGTGCAATATTAAAATATGAGCTGATATTCAAAATTGTGATACAGGAGACTTGTGCTTCACACTCTTTAGGTGCGTTGAAATGTTAGATATACCTCAATGTGCAAGATTTTACTCTGTCTTCTTGATTACATAGCTTTTTTTTTTTTTTTAAAAAAAAAAAGAGTGTTTTCCTGTAACTTATCCGTAACGTTGCATATACGTTTGTGAATTTTGAGGAGAAATGCAACTAACGGGAATTTTTTTCCTCAAAAAATATAGAAAGTAACAACCAAATGGCCGAATACTATCACCACCACATTGGGTAAGTGTTCCCTGTACCTAAAAGACCGTACCACATATAATCATTACTTTCGCTGTCGTTAGTGCTCTTAAAAATATAGTCTAATGGACTTATGCTAGTCAGTGCGCTGCAGGTGACAGTGTAATGAAACACGTATACAACAGATGGTAGTCTATCAAACTCATCACTGCTTAAAGACAGAGCTAGTTAGCATTTTTTTTTTCTTTTTTCGTTCTTTCCTTTTTTTATTTATGGACTCTCTTTAGCATCACAGATCATCAGCGTCCCATTCAAATCAGGGCGTGAAGTGGCGATAAAGTTTGCTCAGAGGCCTCTTCTTTCAGGCTCTAGGTTTTTTTTTCGTGCCGTAAATCTATAACGCGTGCCCACGGCTTTACTTCCCTTCCGAAGGTAGCCATAATTAAGATTTTTACGCTGGAAAGAATCCATCGGACCAGGCCGGGATCGAACCCGCGATCTTGGGTTTAGGAGGCAAGTATGGTTACAACTACACCACTGGTACCGATAGTTAGCATTTTCCAATAGCATAATAGCAATTTTAATTAAAACCGATACGAAACTACGAACTCGGATACACGGGGCCCAAACCGGGACGTATTATAATCCAAGTTATATACAGTGTGTTAATTAACATCAATATATTTTCACTAGATTTAGATGGGTCTTAGACAAGCAATTTGGGACAGTGAACCCAGGATCAAAGGTTTTAAACTACATGTTAGGTTTTAAAGTTTCAAAAAGGTATTCACGCCACTGATTTTAGTTTACCTTAAAGCATTCCAGTTTACGCAAACATCCATCAACAGATTGAAATGTAGCTTGAGGTGGATGGCTTCTGCTAGGAAACCTTTCTCTGTAGATCACGGAAGCTCTTACAGCAGAACTTCTTACTTATCCATAAACCAAGTGCGTGTCGGCAAGTTCAGAGAAACTGCAACCATTCTCCCTCTGTAATTTGTAATTTATTTGATGAGTTACTTCTTCTTGTATCTTTCGGTTACAAAACAAATAATTGCAAACATAAAACAATTGACAGATATCAATGCAATGGCTTGCAATCGTTTGTTTAACTTGGACATTTGCAGATTAACACTAAATTGTTTCACATTGTTTATCGTTTATTTTCAACCAGATTTATTTATATTATTAAGAAGGCGCGAAGCTATTCCAAAACAAATTTAACGCTACTTGGCTATAGTATTAATTTCCGATCACCAACTGTAATTACTACAATAGCCCACAACTTCGACATTTTTAGGTGAACCTGTTACATACTTCGTTCGTTGTTATGAAAGCTGCAGAAGCTAAGGACACAGCGCAATATATATATATATATATATATATATATATATATATATATATATATATATATATATATATATCAGGAATAAATAGCATTGTGGCAAAATTTATTTCAATCAAATGTATAAAGATAATAAATCTTTCTCAGGTTAAGAAGGCCTTAAGTCCCTTTACCGCCACTGGTGGCCGAGGTCGTTAAGGCGCGGACTCGTGAGCAGGAGGTCTGGGGTTCGAATCCCGCCAGGACCGTCCTCCCTGACAGGTTTTTTTCCAAGTTTTTCTCAGTCCTCATAATTGGCAAATGCCGGGGAGGTACTCTAAACTTAGGCCTGGAACGTTTCCTTCCTTAAAAAAAATTCTTTCCTAATATGTATCACAGTGTCCACCGCCTGTGGTGCCTCAGTAGTAAAAACATAATAACAAAGTAAAATATTTTTATCTAACGCACAAATACTTAACAAAACACTAGTTACTGCATGTATAAAGTGAAAGAAAATTATTTAATAACATGCTGTGAAATAGTTGCAATGAATTTGTTTGTCTCTAGATAACAACATTATGGATTCAGCTGTTGATTGTATATGTATTATTATAACCTAGAACCCAGCTTGTATTGCTTTGTTGCCCATGGGACCTAAATGGCTAAATGGGGGCATCATTTTATAAGGCATAATTTCGTACATGTGTAGATAATCCTTTCTCTTAATGCACTGGATACTGTACTGCAGGAAGCCTTAGACTTTAATGGCCTGTCGGACATGAAACTGCTCCTAGCTGCGTCTTGATTAAATCAACCTCACGAATTCCCCTGTTGAATGCAGGAAGACACTTGCAAGCAAATTTCACAAAGTAGTATATAGTTTAAATTGTACTTTAGGCCTACAGCCAATTCTGTAATTGAAGTGTTAATCAATTTTCAAAACGAATCTGCTGCTATGGGTATGCTGTGTACTTGTAATGTAACGTCTATGTGAAAACTTTGGTATAGAGAGGGAATACCGGTTACTAAGGCTAGGCTTTTTATCCCCTAAAAATTGAAAATAAAATTAATTTTTTTAACAAAAGCTATATGTAAATATGCCCTAAAATTGAAAAAAAATGTACATTAACTACAACAGATATTATTTATTGACAAAGAGTTTTTTTCCCATATAATGTAGGTTATGAGGCGAATAATAAACAGAAGAGAAACAAATGTGAACTTGAAAATGTAGTATGTTAGTATGTTTATTTGTTCATTGTTGCTGGAATATTTCTGCAAAACACCCTGTATTCTCTATATCATTCCCCAGTTACAATTTACAATGCAGATATTGGTGCATATTTTAAAAGTTGAACAATTGCCTAATATCAGCTAATGAAACCTTGTACATTGAAAACTTCTTTCTACTTCGAAAACACGATTGGTGCAAATTAGAAATAAGCAGTGTGATTTAACCTATCTCTGAATAACCAAGTAAAATCATTCTCCGGATAAACTTTTTGCAATTGAGCATAATAGAAAAGGCACTGTTTTTTTTTTTTTTTTTTGAGCACCTTCATTTTCTCTGAAGCGACTTTTTCCACTTTACAAAAAACACCACGTAACCTACATACAGTTTTATCCACAAGTTCCACCTGCTGTTGTAGTAGCACAACTGGGTGTTCCAAAGCATTTATAGCAGCAGGAAGGAATCCAAAGATACATTTGGTGTAGATAAGATTACCTGCAGTTTCGTCCTATGACATAAGAATCTGTTCTTGTTTTTAGAAACGGCTTCACTGTTGTCAAATGAATCAATAATGTTTTTTACAACTTCGAATTTTCGCATTAGTAAATACAGGTGAATGCATTGTTCTCATTTTGTTAAAACAGGAGAAGGCGGCAACGGAATATCTGGAGCATTCAACTTAAATTATGCAACTCGAGAAGGAGCTTTCAAGATGACCTTTTTGACATAAGCCATCAGTTCATCAACTTCACCGAACTGGCTGCAGATTTCCTCTGTAACTCCGTGTAAGGCATGAGCTAAACAAGTGAAATGCACCATCTTGCTGTACATTGCTTTGAAAGAATCGGTTACCTTCACCATATAATGTGCAGAGTCTGTTGCAAACAGCAGTAATTTGTCGTTCTGAATGTCTTTGGGCTATTTTAAATTCGTTGACCGGCCAAAACTTTAACTCGGGTAGAAAAATTGCTCTTCTCTAAATGTTCGCAGTGTATTAAAAATGTTGACCACAACTCTCTTCTTCCATTGTTCCCATAATAATATTCACTGTATTTCTTCTCATACTGTCCATGGTTTCGTCTATTCATACACACATTCTTTTACCTGCAACCCTGTCTCTAATATCTGCCACAGTGTTTTCACAAAATCGGATGATATATTTCTTTCTTAACACTGAAAAAACCATTATGGATTTACCTATGTGTAAGTATTCATCAACTTAGCGAATACGGAAGAAGTGACGAAATGCACTACGATAAGAACCAAATAAAACATCGTTATTCCTTAAAAGTGAAATTATGCCGAATATAATTTTAACTTTTGTTAGGATATGCTCATTCACACAAATGTATAACATATATAAACATAAATATGTATATATATATATATATATATATATATATATGTTCTAGCGAGACACCCTTATTTAACGAGTTTTATTACAACTAGTAACTCCGTATATGTAAGGAACATATAACTTTTTCCAAACAAAATATGCGTTATAATAAGTATCCTAGCCCTGCTGATAGCCTAAATGAAAAAGAACATAGCAGCATTGAAACAAGTTGATACACAGTGCGGCACATTTAAATCCCTCCATTTGCAATTCGGTTGCTCACCTTTCTTACGAAACATACTGGAAGGAGAATGGTCCTACTTGGATCTATTAGTGCAGAATAACTGACCAGTATAAATAGTTGTTTCTTCAGAAGCTGTGGGTGGCATGTCGTACAAAATAACCAATTCTTCCAGCATCTTCTGTAAGAAGGGTGAATACAAAATTAATGTTATTTTCTAACCCAAATTTTAAAAAAGCGGAAGTGCTGTAGCTTGAATTCACGTCGCAAGATGCTGGCAATGGCGGAACAGGTCGCGCCAGGAAGTGGCCGGTTTGTTATGGAAGGTTTTAAATGCGCCTCACTGCACTTATAAGCCGCACATGAAAACAAATTGTGATTGGCTCTCAGAACTACCGTTATATTTCTACATATTACAGAAGGGTTTCTCTTTATCATGGTAATCACTTTTTCTGAGATTTTGTCTGCATTTCCTCATCATACTATTCTAGGCTTTTAACGAATGAATTAAAGTGCCAAGGAGAATTACATATCAATAAGGCTAAGTCCAGAGAAGACTGCAGAGGGTCCTTAGTATCACCAGATGATGCCAGTGGTGCTAAGACCCAAAGGGCTAGTCATAACAAAGGTGCAATATGCCATTAATTTGTTTCGATTTCCCTCCATTACTTATATAGAGTGTAATAGTGAAGTTGCTTGTTTGAGAAATAAATAGTGATATTAAATAGTAAAGTTCGTTCAGGAAGGATTGTTTTTTATTGTATGGGGTTCTCTATTAACTTGATGTATAGTAGCAACCATACTTGCCTTATATACCCAAGAACGCCGGTTCAAACCCCGCCAGGATCTCTGGGGTTTTTAGGGAGCAAAAATCCTAAGCATGGCTTTCTATCGAGTGAAAATGAAGCCGTTGGTCCCGTGTCACAGATTTACGGAAATTGAAATGCCTCAAGCTTGAAAGAAGGGACATCTGAGCAAAATCTATCGGCCTTTTCATGCCCTGAATTGCACGAGACTTTAATCACCGAAGATGTTAAAGCATATCCTTAAATAAACTTAATATAAACAATAACTTAAAGTTCAATATAAATATACAATTATGTAAAAGTAATAGAGATAATATTTATCTCTATATATATTTATCATAATATTTTTATGATATAAATATTATTCCATTGCATTGTGTTAACCATTTTTACGTGATGGCCAATGAAAGTCAAGTGAGTAGGAAATGCAGGGAGAATTGAAGTGGAAGAACTTTTATTCTTCCAGTATTCTTTTCACTGAACTGCAGAACAGCAATAATTAGAACATAGCACCTATGAAATTATTATTGAATGAATGAATGAATGAATGAATGAATGAATGAATGGTGTTTAACGCCCGATTTTGCCACAGAAGCACCACAGACGAGAAATTATTATAGGACTTGGCACCTTTCATAAATGACGAAATTTGTTTATTTCTCAGTGTATTAATTTTTATTTTAATATTCAGTCTATCGATACATAATTAATTATCAGAAGTTTCCATTTGTGCTTTTTGTTTAATTCTTAAAAATAATTTCCTTAATTTTTTTGACAAAAATAGTTTCTCTTAAATAATTTACTGCTTATAAATTTGGTTTTGGCAAATTTTACTTTTAAGTATGCAATTGTAATTTCGATATACATTTTTGTCAGTATTTCTAGGATTTTGATAGAAGTACAAGTACATTTCAATAAAAAGTATATGCTTTTACTTGTCGATACTGAAAATTGCTACTCCCATATAGTTTGTACAAATTTTATAATCTTTTCTGGCCCGTGATGTTTGTGCTAGAGAAATGAATACAATGAACAGCCGGAGAAGACATTTCTAAAAAGCTGAAGTGTTATAGAAAAAGGAAAATGTCATTAAACTTTTTAGGACGTGCTAAACAACCAGTTTAAAAAGAGCTTTCCGATGGTATACTTAGTGCACTCTTTTTCTTTGTGTGTGTGGTTGAAATTTATGTAACTGACCACCTACTTATTCTGAATCACTAAGTAGTCTTAACGTATTGTATGTACTTCTTACACAAGGGCACGGGTTCAATTCCCGATTGGGATAGTTTACCAATTGAGTTTTTCCAGGGGTATTCCACAGTTCTTTATAAGTGAAATCCTGGGAAATTTAGGCCACAAATCTCCTTGAACTCATTCGGCCAAATTGTCATCTTTCGTTTTTCATCTGAGACAGTAGATCTTAAGGTAGTGGTGCCACAGTCATAAAAATATATTCGTAAGGAGAAGCTGAGATAATCTGGATGTAATGAAGGTTTGTCCTTTTTGTATTTTTAGAAGGGTGTTAATCCTCAGAGAACGCTTAACATAAGGTATTGAAAAGGTTTTGCAATCAGCCTATGCAGAGGTAGAAAATAAGTATATTATTGTGTCTAAACGCAGCTGGCAACAACAATCTGTAGTACTAGTTTAAACTTGCACGGAGACTTCAGTTTAGTCGTGTTTCAGTAGCTGATGAAAAACTATTATATTTTAGAATAAGTATTAGACTTATTTTCAAATTCTGTAATATAGGTGAAAAGGCGAAAAATATACATGGCAACTTGGCAGCAGTCCATGGTCAACTAGTATGCTCATTTGAAACCATACGAAAATGGGTGGAATATTTAAAAAAAAATGCAGTAATTTGTTTGGAAAAAGAAATTCGTTTTAATGGGTATGCGAAAGCTGTGTGTGAACCAGAAAAAAATAAACATGAGCACTTTAGTGGAAGAAAATCGAATTACTACTATTGAAATGCTAAGTATAGAAATTGGTAGCATTAACAATATACTCCACCAGTATTTAAATCAATGAAAAAAACTTGCAAAATGGGTCTCATATTCCCTGACCAACAAACAAAAGATGAAGAGAAAATATGCAAGATAATTGCTTGAATTTTTTCAGCATAAAGCATTAACAGATATGCATGGTAGCGATATTTACTGTACCACTCCAAACAAAGCTCGAAACTGAGTGTAGATATATGAAAACGATCCAAGTTCAGTTGTTTTTCGACGTATTTTTATTCTCGGAGGCGAATGTTCACAATAAAGAGTCATTAAGGGTTGACTGCATGCCAGAAGGAATGACAATGAATGACGCGTACTACGGCACTTATGTGTTGGATTTGGTTTCTCGAGGAAATAAGGCAGCGACGTCCAATGAGTAGAACTTTAAGGCTGGTATTTTATCAGACGATAATAGATTTATTCACAGAACACGAGTAAATTTATATGAGGAAACTGTAGGCTTGAATAGTCCAGGTACTTAACCAGCGCAAAGTTGGCGACACGGAACTTAAGGCATAATAATATCCATGTGTGCTAGTTAAAAACTGTAAGGTCTTCGTAGGAGAGTTTGAGTGCAGTCATGTTTCAATAACTGATGAAACACCATGGGTATTGTAAAGAAAGCATGATAAAACGCCCGAAGTCGCCCAAGGTAGTAAAAATGGTCGGAAAGTAGCGAAACTTGCGTAAAGTTGAAACAGAAGTCATCGGGAAAAGATGTGAGCTGGTCGTAAGCTATTAACCCACCCACTCAACCCTAGAAATGCGATTTTTAATTTATAGCAGATTTCGGTAGTACAAAGGAAAAATGGCGAGTGAGTGGGGGGATGTGTGACATAACTGTCGTTGCCAACAGCAAGAAACGCATTATATTGGATGTCGGCTACCTCTGAAGTATAGCTGTTAGGCATTTTTGTTATAGCAAACTTAGCGAACTGCTAATCTAACGCAGTGTAAATAGATGCTAGTTGTTATACTTGTAAAAACCTTAATTTAACGAATTTTATTACGCATGTTTTATTCGAAATCCTCACTTAAATATGTTAGCGCAAAGGAATCCCCTTGTTTTTTACTATATTAAAATTATTTTATAGTTGGCAACAGTGAAAAGCTGTGGATGAACATAAGAAAATTATGTACAGAGCGATGGCGACGAATAATTGAATATGTGCACGCCATGGCAAATGTTGCTGAAAAAGAAGGGATTGGAAATTAGCGGAGGAGGAATAAATATCTGTAAGGTATGTAGAAGGTATAAAAAATTAACAGGTGTATACATGAATTTGGTGGTAGTTAATAAAGAAAGAGTGCCGTAGACTTTAGGTAAATCGGATTTAAATAAAACATAGGGGGATTAACGATATAATAAATAAAGCATAAGTATTTTCATGTGTTATAATATAGCGCAAAAAATACAACGGGACATGATAACAGTCCAATGAACATAAAATGTGTTCATTTGATACCATAACAAGATGCGCCGCTCATTTGAAAAGGGGCGAGTCACTTCGAAAGAAGAACATTGTTTATGGGGTGCCTCTCAACGCTGCGAATTCATAATGGAGGAGAAATCTCCAAATTGTTATTTAAATGCTAAGCATGAAAATTGGCATCAGTGCTGGCAGCATTGACACTATACTCCAAAAAATCCAAAGCTGTTAAAAATGAGTCCCACATTCTCTAACTAATGAACAAAATATGGGAAGAAAGGAATGTGCAAGAAAATTGCATCAAATGGCTATAAATGGTTAGAAATGTTGAATTCGTCGCAAAACCCTTCAAACAAACAAACTCAGAATTTAGTGTAGTTGGCTGAAAACGAACCGAGACCAGTTTTCTCCAACCTCGGTTTTCCTCAACAAGGTGCATCACTTATGTGTTGCGTCCTTTATTCAAGGAACTGAAACAGCGACGTCCTAAGAGTGGAGCTCAACTGCTGCTTTTGTACAATATGTGTTCGCTCACAGAAAACGTGCAAATTTATTTAATCACTGTTTTTGATGAGTACTCGTATTTGTAATGCCTAAATCTATGTATGGAGATAGAGAGTTTACTTTGCAGGGATGTGTGTTTAAGGGCTTTTATACAACTAATTACTTCTGATTTTGGGAGAGTAAAAAACATGTAAAGCGCAATGCGGAACTTTGTGTTTACGCATATATTATTTCATTACTTCGATGATCAGGGCGCTTTGTCATTTGATTGCTGACCCTGATGGACGCATCACATTGTTCAGTAAACTTTTGGCAAAGATTGTAACTGCCTGTCCAGTTCTCGGATGTTATTCACTGCTACCAGTGTACATTATTAGTTTATGAGCATAAGCCTCATAACTGTGATATGATATGCTTTATTTCCGCTTGTAGAGCTTCAAAATCGAATGTTAACAAGGAAGGATATTTATGTCTTTTGACTTAATTGTTATAGCATCAGTATTCCATTCATTCGGTACCATTCTTGTTTTATTTGTATTCGGTTTTTCAGACGTTCTATATATAGACGTTTATAAATTTTAAACGCGAGAACTGTCTCTCTGTACAAGGTTGTACTAATATTATTGCTCAAGGACATAATGGGAGGAGAACGTCGAAGCTCTTAGGCACCTCGTTTGAGTGGATTTCAATTACCCCAGGCTTCCTAACGTTTCACTGCCTGTAGGAGGCATGTATACGAGTGCAGCTATTTATTTGCATTGCTTTTGATATTTTACTAAAATTGACTTCAGAATTTAGAATGTTGAAGTGTAACTGAGGCATGCAGAACTGTAAAAGCCTAAAGCACAGTATTGAGTTTGCAGTTTGTGCTATAGCTCCTGACATTCCGTGAATTAGGTAATAAATCCCCTTTATATGAAACGAACTTTGTAAATACCCCGTGGTATATCTTTCAGTGAAACATGGGTTGTAAAATAATATTGGCTGAAATAAATAAATAAAAATTACCTCCCCTTCCGAATGGGGTACTATATCATATATAGCCAAACACATACCCAGGCTTTCCCTTTCAACCATTTAAATTATTTTACCGTTACAATGCAGCATGTGCTTTATTTGAGATGAGTAAACGATCGCATATTGTAATTTCGACATAAAATACTTTATATTCACATAGATAAAATACCTTTTAACAGCTAAACGTAACCTATGTTGCATTCTGAATCTATTTCCTACCTGTCGGTATACATTCATTCTTGAAGATGGTTAGATATTTGGTTCTATAAAAAAAGCATTTTTGTGTGTAAATATTATTTTAAATATGAATAAGCTCATTGTGAATTTGAAATTTTTTTCAGATTAGTTGCCTCCTTCCAAAACTGCAATTAAGTGTCTTTGTGTACAAATTTGAATGTACTACTTTAGCGACAAAAATTGCATTGAAACCTTTAGTTCAAACAGAAGAAATACAAGGTGAAATTGATGTAAATTCATTCCCGAAAATATTAGTAAAAAAATCTGAAACATTGCCAAGGACGAACTTAATCACGTCAATCAGAAGGTTTTTTTCCGATGCAACATCTGTTTATCCGAGGGAGAACGACAATTCAGGCGTATTTTATATTATAAACATTTTAAAAAACTGGTTGAGGTGCAAGGGCGTGTGAGTGGGCAGATTAAAATGTTGACTTAACATTTAAAAACGTTAACGCTGTCACTGACGTTATTAGTAAAAGAAAATACTTTTGCACTTGTGGCAAATATAAGCAATAGTATGCTGATAATACAATACTTTAAGCAGATTGCCTTGGGAAAAAGCCATTCTTCAGAGTTCGTAAGTACTGTACAAAATTATTGCCCAATATCCAGGTGGTAGGCAGACAGTCGACTTGAAATATAACATATCAAAAGAATTAATCGACCCTTACGCCTGAAACAGAAAGGTTGTTTATATGAAACTTAAGATCTATAATGTAAATTGATAGGTACAATAATTTTTTCGTTTGAAATGATTGAAACAAACAACATTTAGAAAATGAAAGTATTATATTCATAAATTACAGTTTGAAAATTGTGGACAGTAATAGTTTTAACATATTTAACATTTCATGACGTAACTTGAGTCCATATTTTTATATGCAGCATTCCATACCACATAGTTGTGTAACAATATAAAGTTCACAATTATAAATATTCCTCACATCTTAAATTCCTGTGCTTGGGCCCATTGTTTCCAATCTTCAAATAACTATGGAAATTATACATCTATACAATAACTTTACTTTTAAATGTAACTCATTTATCAGCCTTTTCAAGATTCAGTGCTGTAAAAATCTATAAAATCTGTGACTAGTATGACAATACGACACTGGGTAATGGTTAATTTATATTGTTATACACTACCGGCCATTTAAATTGCAACACATTTTACGTGTCCATAATAGCAATTGCGGATATAATGTCTGTCTTCTCGTTCGGTTGTTTGACGGGGCCGTTGGGATCCTTCCCGTCCATGTGTTCGTCCTTCTTTGATCCACTGCTCTCATATTCGTTTCGCCGTGGACGCATTTTGTCCAACACGAGCACCAATTTCTGGGAATTTCTCGGTATGATATCCCGCATATTGAGGCATGTCACAATTCTCAAGTTCAGATACGGTCAATTTGTTTTTCTAAGTGCTCTCCACAGTATCTGAAATGATACGGTGTACTTCAGTAACTTAAAAAGAAAAAAAGAAACACACATAGAAATTTGAACTCCTTCTTTCTTGCAATATGGGTGACTGATGTCGTTAAGGCGGGGAGAGCGTCGGGGACTCGTCTTCCCTCACTGGATATTTTTCCAGGTTTTCCTCAGTCCTCGTAACTGGCAAATGCCGGGGAGGTATCCTAAACTTAGGCCTGGAACGCTTCCTTCCTTAAAAAAATATCCTTTCCCATGTATCATTTCATCCCATGTGTCATCAGTGTCCACCTGCTGTGGTGCCTCAGTAGAAAAAACTGGCGTTAAACACTATACTCCAACTTGCAATATTGCAATGTATATAAAATATGAACTTTTCTACTGCATATGACACTGGGATGCCTCGAGAGGGGGTATAACCCATTTGTTTTACTCTGCTCTAGGGGTGTTGTGGAAAGTGCTCTCAATTCTTAATAGGACTATCAAGGCATTGTTGTACATTCCTATAGCAAACATGCTCTCAGCCAAACATTAGCGCTCATGTGTGAGACATATAGGAGGGCTGGCCGGAAGACTCCCAGTTTGCTAAGGATATTATTTATAACTTATACGCAATTCACATGCGGAGTTAAACTGCATACGGAAAACTTTTTTCCTTATAGTTTCATAAATCATTTTTAACTTATTTCATCGTGATATCAACATAAAGAATTCTTCTCGGTACAAGTCCATTTGTTGGTGAGGAATGTCCAATGAAAGATGTTATTCCCTTACACTGTATTATATTGTATGCCAATATCTTCTTATTGAATCCTTCAGTTCTCCATGAGCTGAGGGTGTAGGGTACAGTAGCTGGTCAGTCGTAGGGAAACTTTTTCTCACATTTGCTCCTCCATCAGGGAACTTTTTACACCCTTATTGCTCGTTTAACATAAAGGCGTAACCTATTGCACTAGCTACACGTGAATTTCTACTTAGCATCATGTGCCATCTTAAATAGTGTTGTGGATAAATAATTTATCACTTAAATGACTTTGCTCTTAGAGTGCATTAGATTATGAGTACCATAAGCCGGAAACATTTTCCGTATTGTGGAAGTAACTGTTGGGTATGTTATTTCACAAAACAATCTATATTGAGGTTCAGAAAAATCTAACCTGCTTCACGAGGTTTCCCTGCATGATCAAAAGATGTAGAGTGTTGCAGGAGAATGATACACTATTTTTTTTAAAAGAAGCAATTAATTGTGATAGGCATATGCATAATATTTTGTAGTTTTTTCCGTTATTAACAGTGAGGGAACGTAGGTTCGCGATTTTCCAACAGGACTCTTCAAAGTCACATGCAATATTCGGCAATAGAATCATCCCTAATAACATATGGCCTCCCTTGGTCCCTCGATTTAACAACCTGCGATTTTATCTCTAGGAGGCATTAAAGGAAATAGTGTACAAGATTAGATGATCTGAAAAATATCATTCGTGAAGAAATGTTTTGCATTTCTCAGAGGGAAATACAGTGGGTAGGGACTAGTTTCATAAGCCGATGCCAGAAATGAATGGAAAATTGAAGGGAGATAGTTCCTGCATTTTCTTGCTTGATAATGGTGAATAATTTTACCTTTTAATTTCCGACGTAGGCTTTGACGACTTAAGTTTGTCATGGTAAACGTTGGATGTTTTATAATCATTAAGATTCAGATAAACCGAAAGACTTTTACCATGAGTACTTTTTAAGTGTTTGGGTGTAGTGTTAATAATTACTTGCGCGACAATCATAGCTGTGGACTTCTGACTCCTGTTCCCCGCATTACCAGCTTGAACCGACGGATTGAATTCCATTTCACCCATACTTCACATTTAAAGATATTTTTTGCTTTTATTATTATAACCGTAATCATATCCATACTACCGTTACGCATGGAGCGGACCCGCAAAGGAAAAAAATCGTTCATTACATTTCATATTACCAGTCGCTTGATCAGTATGGCTTTCGCTTAATGAGAGATTTCACGAGAACTCGTGACAAAATCGAGACATATTATCAATTTGACGTCATTTTGCATGTTCACTTTAGCCACCGATTTCGCGTTTACATCCTGTTCAAGTTGCCAACAAAATTTACTTTTCTCTTCGGATTCAGCGCCTGCGTTCATTGTTTGTACTGTCAAAACTTTGATGCTCTTGGTGCAAACGAAGTTTTAGTTTGTATTAAGTGCTCTACGTCAATCCTAATAGTGACTCTAAATTTAATTATTCTGATTATTACTCTCAAACTTCAATTTAGTTTTTAAAAGTGAACATGATATAACTCTCTTATTTTTTTGCGAGAACTCGACTTTGCAATTTCAAAAGTTGAATTCACAAAAGAGAGCTCGAAAACTTCTCTCATGAGCAAAACCTTCATTCAGTGTATGTTTAAGCGAGTATAAGTTTTATTAAAAGAAATTAATGCATTTACAAAAATTAGTGTTGTTAAACATTTAGAAATTGGGTGAAAATCAAAACTGAATGTTATGAATACCTTAAAATGTATTCAAATGCTTTTCTCTGCCTATATATTCACATGTAAAATATGCAGAGCGACCCAACTTGCTGTGTTTTGCCTATGAACGACAGTGGTGCTTGATGCTGTTGAAGCAGGAAATGTCTCAAAATTTCCTATTTAATTACTACTACTACTACTACTACTACTACTACTACTACTACTACTGCTGCTGCTGCTACTGCTACTACTACTACTACTACTACTACTACTACTACTACTACTACTACTACTACTACTACTACTACAATAATTGTATCTTGTTTCAGGTAATCAAGGGTATTAATATTACAATTAAAATAATGACCCCAATATTATATGTATTAGTGAATGATGTATAGATATGTTTTATTACTAGCAAGTAGTATTCAAGTTATCTTTCTGGAATACCATATGTTTGTTATGTTTTATAAAGGGAAAGGAAATGCTATTCTTTGTCGGAGGAAGAGTCGTGACATTTACCTGGGAAAAGTTTCTTTGTTAAACATTACCCTTTGTCAAACGCTCGGAACACCTGTAGACCGCCAGGGGTAATAACACTGTAAATGGCTGGGGTTCAATTGGAAACGGTACTTGCCCTTTTCATAAGAAAATACTGCAGAAAGAAACACGGTTTTCACAGAAATCCACATATTTAGATGGTTCAAAGGCAGGCCGCAAAAATGACAAGAAACGTGATATATCTCTAGAATCTAGTGAAAGGGTAGATGTACTTTTTCCTTAGCGTGGGAATAAGAAATATTTCCTGGTAAAAACCCAGAATCTTCAACCATCAACATGTTTAAAAACCCAACGTATAGAAGCCAACCTGTAATAGATCATGTGCTAGTGTGATCCAATAATATCCTAGAAGGAATCAAATTCAATTTATTTAAAGGAATTGAATTTCGTGAGGGAGGAGCGAGCTGGGATAAGAGATTTAATATTAACTATGAGAAGTTAAAAGTTCTGAGGCACTTGCGACAGGAAGCAGTCCTAACAGTGTCATAGTATGGTAGTTAAAACCGTCGCGAAGAGTTAAAGTAAATCGTTCGTTCAGTGAGAGTCAGGCAGTGCAACGTAATAGCAATAATAATCCCCATCGTGTTCAAGCGAATAAATACGCGAATGGATACAGCGAATTATAATCCACCGAAGCACAGCATGTTCCAGAACCTTCCAAGTTTTCGAATAAATTAAATGCTCAATCAGTGCCGAACTTCAATATTACAGTGATCAGTCTCCTTCCCTCCCCTAATGCCTTTAAGTCATTAAAAACAGTCCAAAATTCCCCTGAGATTCTTATCCTCTGCATTGGAACCAGAGAGTTAGGAAGCATCGAACTAATGACTCCAAGAGCCGAGGCTAGACAAGAAGAGCATCCAGTTGTCCGAATAAAATAACAATCAATCACCCATAACCACTATAAATAAAACCCGTTCCACAGTTTGTGACTATTTTAGAGTAACGCTGACAGAACCATACAAACGTATCCTCGATTATTTGAAAAGGTTTTACATATCAACTTTATGAAGGAGGTGCCGAAACTGGCTACAGTCGTTGTTCATACATGTTTGTCATCTCTGTAAAGAATACTTCCATTATACTCTCTGGTTATCTTGAGCAATTCTAACTATTTATTAGTGAATATTTTGTTTCAATTCTTCCATGGTATGTGAGTTTGTCTTGTATGCTGTATTTTTTTAAATTTACCCCAGAGATAAAAGTCGCAAGGGATTGTGACCGAGTCAACAAAATCTTACTAATAATTTGTCATTCTGAAACAATCTTTCAATTTCTTTTATAGAAATATTCGGTTTATGAGATGTGGAAGAGTCTTGCTGATAGAAAATTCGAAATGACGCTTTTTGCAGGCTGATGAAAAATAAATAAAGTATATATTTTATTCATGTATATTGCCTTATTTTGTACGATTTTAACCTGAACAGTTTTTCAGATTTATACACAGAGTAATAAGAAATAAATGTTTGTTGTAAAATATGTGCATGTAATTCTTTGTGGAGTTCTCTAAATGTTCGATAAGAACGCGGTTTGTTAATAAGTTTTTTGGATTGAACACTACCTGCGAACTGGAATATGTTACAAGTGATATGGAACATTTATACTTTCGATATTTTTTCAAATCATCTTAAAAAGTGAAGAGCTGACTGAGTTAACACTTAAGAATCATAAATAAATACACGCTGTGCAAGAGAAAATATATACTGAGCAATAATCCACTTAGCGATTAAATACAGAACCAAACACACCACTCGTTAATAACTGAACAGTACTCGACCACTATCAAATCCTCACGGACAGCCAGAAGCTAGCATGACTTTGATCCAATCAACGGAAGGAAACACGTTTGCACCCGCCAAGTGGGAAAACATTGCAAGTTTATTCATAGTTCATTGAAATATTCCGTACCTTTTAATAATCGATAGATTGCTTTTGTACTTGATTTTGCTCGTATTTTTATAGTTTATCAACTTCAGGTATTCGTCCTTTGTAATTTGCTGCCAAAGATGAGCAATCATGAGCTACAGCTCTTTCCTGTTTGAAGTCTTCTTTTCTGCCAGATTTTGCGCCATGGGGTTTCAGATATTCTAAGTTGGGTTGAGATTTGGGCTTCCTGCTAATAGTCAGTAAAAGATCTCATTAATTTTTGTGACGAGCACTCTCTTGAAGGAACAAGAATCTTATTTCCCTGAGACATGTGATAAAATGCAACACAACTTGCTCCGTTGAAAGCAGTGACAAATCAGCAACTTAAACCACTGTTGTTCTCCTAAACACTTCACTGTGCTCACCACGCATTTAACGAACCTTCAATTTCTTGGGATGTTATACTGGTTTTGGATAGGTCAATAATTTGTCATTACAGTCCATACTTACAGAATGCCAATCCATTTTGTAAAATAAATAAATAAATAGATACATAAATAAATAAATAAATAAATAGAAATTGTAGAGCAAACAATTAGGTTCCAAATCCACAGAATTGTGAATTTGAATTGTGAATTGTGTGAACAAAGGTAAATTGCTTAATGCTATGCTCCCATACCATTGCAAGAGAGGAACCAGCTGTGAAAACTGTGCTGTATTTGCCATTCAGAAAGTTTAGCAACTAAAGTTTGCTGTTTTTAAATTTGGTGCAAAATAAATGCTGGAAAAATTGGTAAATAGTTATTTTAGATGCAATCGTTAAAAGTAGTCCTTCTCGTGAGTGGAAGGTTTGCGAAACCAAGACATAGCGCAATTAGTAATATTATATAATAATTATAAAACTCAAAGCTAAAATGTGTTTGAATTAATATCATGATCGCAAATCTGCAATCGTGTTAGGTTGGAAGAAAAATCATTTCGAATCCTTTAGCTTCTTTCAGCTCTGGGAAAATTTAACACATGCTATGCCTATAATAATGACATAAAGATAATGTAATAGTAATAAAACTAAGTTTTAATTTTTGATTTTATCCTGCAAAATGTAAGTTTAAAAACCAGCTATCACTTCTGTGACATTGATAATATTATCCAGAAATTTAGATAATGTTTCTTCTATGTTCCTCAAGTGAGAAATACGCGAACTATTTCTTTAAAGCAAGGAACGTTTCGGAATGATAGAAATATCAAGTTGATGCTTAAGTCCATAGCTATTATAAAATTTTTATTTGAGGTGGATAGCATACAGAAATGAATCCTTAATATATTTTCCTCCATTATCTATGAATCTCTCCCAACACTAATCTTAGATAGCAATGTTCGATGTTGTTCAGGAGCTAACCGGCGACGAGCAAGCAGAGATACACAAATGGCCACCCGCCGATTTTTGTTGTTTTCACCTAAAACGTTCCGTACCCATACACCGGAATTTTCAACCTTGCTCATGGAACGTAAATTTCGAAATTCATCACATTTAATAATTATTGCGTTCACTGACATGGATAATTATGGGTTAAAGAGTTCAGAAAGTCAATTTGTCGGCCGTTTCATGCCCTGAATTGAATGGGACGCTAATGACCTGAGATGTTAAAGAGCGTCCGTAAATAAACCAAATCAACAAATGCATCAAAGCCCCATGTTCTTCATGAACGTGGCGAATCGCCTATGTCAAAGTGACCTTCTTTAAACCGACAAAACAATTTTCTTGCCGTGCTTTCTTCATGGTGCTCTCCCCATATACAGAACAACTGTTTTAAGCCGCCTGTGCTATTTTTGATATTCTATTAAACTGAAAAGTAATATATCTGAAGCGTTGTTTTATTTACTTGACACTCCGTTTTCTTTAGCTCACAAATAGCCCAAGCTTTATTCAAATCTGGAAACTTCAAGGTGTATTTACAATGTCCAAACAACAATGACAAATGATAAACGGTAAAAGTGTCCTAGCAACGCACTATTGTGACGAACAAACACGCTAAGTACTTATGCATCAACCTAATAATTTAAATTTGTAATTACTAATTGATAAATATTAAGGTAAGTAAAAAATCTGTGTGACACACGAGTTAAAGGCAATTTTATTTTGTTCGTACTGTCAGAAAAAACTGCCATTTTTAACATCTGTGTAAGAAATATAAACTTAAGCTAGTAATTTCGTATATCTTCGTAACAGGAAATATCTGTTTTTTTTAAATTTAGACTTTTATTTCTTAAAAAAAGACGGTGCACTTTTAAGTTACACAGAATGACGACGAAAGTTTTACCTCTAGGACTTTTTAGGCTACAGCCCTAAAATTTTCAACAAAACATGCATTTCCATGCTTTTTTAGATTGCATAAAATAGAGGTACGTCTCGCTCAAAGTTTGTTTATTTCAGTTGATATCACAATACCTTTTTAATAATTCTCTAGCTAAGCAATGAGAGAATCGAAACGATGACGTTTTGTGATCGGCTGTTAGGCTTTGAGACACACGTTTGACAGAAAAATTTGAATATTCTAACTGGTGGACAAATGTATTAATACTACGCACAGAAATACCAAGTTATATATTCGTTTTCTATCCTGAAATAAGGATAAAAATGTAGCATGAAGCCTCCTGGAGCGTTGGTTATCAATCAGACTGTCGACCTTCTTCTAATGATGACAGTGGTTCGCCTATGATCAAGAATATGTTTGTCCATGCACATTTTTAATATTTGACTTGTATTGTGTTCATTCAAAAATGTAGTTGTTGCTCTTTATGATTATTTCTTTTCTAACAAAAATTAATTCATTTTTAACGTCTCTGGAAAATGAGGCAAAGAGGCTATCAACCGCTTAAGAATGGTAACTTTGGAAATGAACTAGTAGTGCTGCACGGCTGCCAAATGGAACAGAACTCATAAGCCGCACTTTAAGATGCACAATAAATTAGCAAAATAATTTGAATTGCCCTTTTATACCTTTCAGTAATCATTTAAATGCTTTCAAACACGACATTTAAACAACAATTACACGTTCACGGCTTATCTACGGCCTATCTACGAAAAGGTTCAGGAAAGCGAAAGAATAAAAAAAAAAAAAAAAAAAGCCGCATGTAAGAGACATTTATGCACTTAACTAAGGGGAATGACTTGCATTTTGTGGCTGGGAAGCAAATCCGCTTATAACCATAGCACTCGATTCACAGCAAAGCCACAGGGAAACATTTTAGACGTAATTGCATGGGAACAAAGGAGACTGGGGAAAATAATGTCGGATTTAGAAACCAAACAGCTGAGAGGGGAGTAGTCAAGCGAGATCCAAATATTTATATGGCCGAGGGCGCGTTTCAACTTTGGAAGTTAGACATTCTTTTTGAGAACCACGATACTGCATTTAACCAGCAGCCTTTAACAGGCTTAAAAGAGAGGTTGCCAGGGAAGCATTTGTGAGCTTAAAGGAACGTTGCTGATTATGTGCTTGGTGAACCAGCAAGATAGAGACGGAAATAATGATAATAATAGGATTCCACCTACAGATAAGCGTGGGCGAGAGAGAGTGAATCGCTTGCAAACGTTGCCTCAAAGAGCCGGAATGACGAGCTCCCGTAGAGCCAATGCAGTTTCCATCAAAGTTCCGGCAGTTTAAAACACATTAGACACTGCGAACCAAGCCTACGTTCATAATAGAATTATTTTCTTGTTGCACTCAGCTCCGGAGAAAACGTGCACTGGTAAACCGCAGCCTTTAGTGGCCATGTAATTAGTGGATACAGCAGAAAATCTATCGTGGATTTTCAATGCATGAACAGTAATTGACCACGAACTGTATATTTGTTTTACCAAGGAAGAGTGTGTCGGACGCTGAAATGCAAATCTCTCTAATGTGTGAATATCCCTTAAAGAGAGAATATCTCACACTAGTGAGAGCTAAAGAGCAAAAGACAAACTGTGGGATGTTCCACAGTTTAAAAATTGCAAGAGTTCTTACCATTGTACGTCAGTTTTTGCCTGTTTATGATTTTTTTTAAACAAATCCAAATTCTAGTGCACTTATGTTTAAATGTTTATTGGGTCGCTTAGTGCAAAAAATAGGTCCTAAAACGGGTCGTTTTGACAAGTAGTTTGTAAATGAACAGGCAACTGTTTGGCAAGTAACTTGTTAGGGAACAGGTTCGGCTTCGTCTCTCAAAGGACAGTTTTACTTCTGCATACTAAACGAGTGAGGGAAGTAGCTTGAATAACCAAAGAGAACACTACATTTATTATAATGTAAATAACTATGCTAGTAGCTTTCTTAATCACGTGCGGGCGCATTGTGGGCTTCTGAGATGTTGGTCTTGATAATGCCCAAACTGCGATTAATACGAGAGTCGTTTCAAAAGTAATGCCTCCTATAATACTCCTTAGCTTTGATGGCCGGTGTTATAATTAAAAAGTTTAAATCTTCCGGAATGTTTTGCCCTGGTTCATGGTTTAATATGCTACCATAACTTTTACCAACTGCTGCGGTTGGCATCATCAGTGGACGATTAACATCATCTGACTGGTAAAAGACGACATTATTGATCCATCTCTGTCTGGTTTTAGAAGGTCGATCAATATTACGTGTGTAGTGGAAGTAGAGAGGTGAGGGTGAAGGAGGGATAGTTATTTGTTTTCAAGAATATGGTTTGCATATGCTACTTAAGTGATAATTACCGTTTCTCTTAAAGTTGTTTGGATACTGTTGTATTTTCAATGCTTCCCTCCTGGCTAGATTGAAAAATCCTCGTGGTGTTTTTGCAACCATTTCTATTTTATCAAAGTGTATGCCATGGCGTGTTCTGCTACAGTAGACCGTTCAGGTTGATTAAGGCCAAGGTGTCGCCGATGTTCCTCCAATGGATTTTAATCGATCTTCTGGTCAACTATGTAAACTTTGCCACTCACGTAGTATTTTATAAATTCACGTAGTATCAATGCCTAGGGTATTTAGCATTATCCAGCATTTGCCCTAGTTTACAGTTGGTATGAAGATAGATTGTATGTCTTTTTTCTTTAATATACATACGTACGATACACGCAATTGGTGTCTTCAATGTATGTTAGAAAAGTCTTGGTTTTTTTTTTGTTTGAGTAGTTGTTAGATGTTGTCGTTTGCTTAGGACGGATGGCTCTGGCAATATCTTTGTTGCTATGTCCATTGACCTTAAAAACGTCGGGAAGCTTTAAAATGCTAAATCAATAGTTACTGATTAGTGTATAGCTAAAAATAATCCTGTTATGATTTTAATTCCTAAACATATTCCTAATAAGGAGCTAAAATTGCATCATATGAGTTAGCTCATATTTAAGAGGTTCTGTGATTGTTTTAGCTCTGTGCATTAAATTCGTGATTACGGTTATTTTTTGTGCAGGATGGTAATTTGATCTGACGTTGGGATATCTTTATGTGCGTGTGTTTTCTATAAACTTGGTGACAAAAGTTCCTGATTATTTCCTCTGAACAAAGAAAGAGAAGTGTGTTATTACTCTCTCTTTCCGTAGTGAATTTGATATTTTCATGAAAACTATTTAGGTATTCTAAAAAGGACTATATTTTGTGATGTCCATGTGGCCATATAACAAAAGTATCGCCCACATATCTTAACTAGAGTGAAGGTTCATATCCGGCAGTGTCTACAGTCTTTTACTGGAAGTGTGGTTTGAAGAAATTTGCTACTAGCGGACTTAATGGGTTTCCCATTGCTACTCCTTTCTGTTCATAGAATTTGGTTCTCCATTAAAAGTAAATGGAGATCAGGGCATTTAAATAATGTAATTTATTATGTTTTGAAGCAGGGATGCCTACTGAACAGATATGTGTTATTGCAATTCTTACAGACAAACAAATTGACATCCGATAACTCTTATTAAAGTGTATAGAGACGACACAGAGTGACAAAAGTCAGGTGCATGACAAAGTACATCCTGAGTGTCCCTGCCCAGCTGTCACTGATCAGCTAACACGTACCATCGGTTGATTACGACCAAGGAATTGTTTACTTATAAAGTTTAATGTCGGCAACATTGAATTATCGCAAAGTTTGTGTCAGATGAATCTCGCCAATGCTTACAAAGGACAAGAAAAATTATCAATTGGAAGTCTGTGAGGGCCAGATACGTTACAATTTCATGGACAGCAGCGTCACTGGGACGTCACTACTACAAGCTGGAATCCAAAAGACAATTTATGGAATGGCGATAAACTGATAGCCCGAATTTTTAGAGTCAGGCTAGAGAAGAAGCCGATCATTCGTTTCGCTTGCAACATGATATCATTAGACCTCACATTGCAAAATTTTTCTGGACTGTCCTGATACATCCGCTGCATAGTTCTGACTTTGGGCCTATGAAAGGTGCACTATATAGGCAACAATTACCAGACAGGGATGCTGATATCGCGATTGTAAGAAAGCGGCTCGTCTTTACTGGTTCTGATTTTTACGAGCGAGGCTTACAGGCTCTTGTTCATTGCTGGCAAACGTGCATAATAAATGGCGGTACTGTGTGGAAATAATTGCTCTAATTAATTGTGAAATTTTGCTCTTGTATTTTTTGAATTTTTCCTGAAAATAAATATGAGGCATTACTTTCAGAATGAATGTCGCATTAGCAGACAGAGAGCTGCGTAATAATAATAATAATAATAATAATAATAATAATAATAATAATAATAATAATAATAATAATAATAATAATAATAATAATAATAATAATAATAATAATAATAATACAAATTAATTCTCCTTGATTTCATGGTAATAAACTTGTCCATGACGCTTTGATTAAAGTCTAAAATCAGCAGAGTGAAGTCTGCCTTTTCTACAGAAAACATTGTATATTTCTTATGTATTAAAATCACAGATGGACTAAAATTTATACTTGTGAGTTGGTCCACCAGGTATGTAATTTAAATGTTCGGTTCCAATGACAGCAAAGAAAATGGCTTAAAATGTAAGCTTGGTATAGTGTTAAATTTTTCTACATTTATGAAAATGAAATAAAGCAACAAATTTAGGAATTCACGAGAAAATTTTCTAGCCTGCAATTCAGCAAAAACTGGCTACTAACGAAAAGACTCGAGAGTGTCTGAATGACAGGATTGCTTCAAATGAAATATTGTTGAAGCAATGACGAATGTGATGATACAGGTGGTATATCCAATAATGACTTGTTAGCAAAAGGCTGCACTTACCGTTCTCTCTCTCACTTCTCCCCATCAAAATACTCCACACACTTGACGAGAAATAGGTTTATAGTGAGAGGGATAATAATCTCAAATATAAACATCAAACGCAAGATCCGATACAAGCGTTTATTCTTACGCACTAAGCAATAGTTGGGGTAGCGCAAACCAAATATCTTCTATAGAAGTTGCTCCAGAAGAACTATGTTCGTTAATAGATCTAGCAGCTCCAGAAAGGAGAAGAAGGATTCACAACTTGTTGCAAATCTGGAAGATAAAAAAGAACTCTTTCCAGTGAATGTTGTGTGAGAGACACGTCAACCTGCAGGTGAGGAATTTAACGGTGAAAAATTGTTCAACGCTACTGGAATTCATAACAGAAAAGAGAATATGACAGCGGAGTATAAGTTTACTCGTGTTGGATTTGCACTGCAACTACTCCCAAGGTACAAAGAATCCGAAAAAAAAAGTAATATGGATCGCTGAAAGGAAAAAGTATTTTTGTCCGAAGATGGTAGGATCATTTGGCGTTTGGATAAAACCCGATAAAGCCCGGAACATGTGGTAGATGGATCAAGGAGCGCTAAGATGTGTCACTTTCTGGGGCTGAATTTTTGCTGCCGGTGCGGGGAAATTATCGTGAGATTCCAAGAATGAACTAGCGGCGTGCAAAGGTCATGTTTCCGAGTGCTCGTGTTATATATCTTGTTGAAGATATGGAAGATATCAAGATATCAAGATACAGCATCCACCTGTGGTAAAAGGTATTGGTTAGACTGTCATGTTGAAATAACTATTCCTGTGTGGCCTTCTAAATCAGCGGTTTGAGTACAATAAAAACGTTTAGGTTCTTATGGCTAACAAATATGATTATTACAGTACTTAAATTAAGCCAGAAAGCCTGTAGGAGCTATTATTATTTATTAAATATTCTACAGTTTGCTGAGGAATGTACATATATTTATAATTGTTACTACGAAAACATATTAGTCAGATATCCTGAACTTTTTAAAATCGGTAAAAAAAAAAAAAACGTGTAATGATATTTTATTTTAAAGGAAAATACCAAAAAAAAAATAATAAATAAATAATAATTTTTACCTATTGGAGCACACTTTTGTAAACATAAAAGCATTAATTTTCTTTCCCTATTACACTGTAATTCCCTGGGCCTTTCAAGTGAAACTATACAGGATCTCAATAGTAGTGAACTGCTTTACCAAACGACCCCATTCACTAACAACATGAGTGTCTTAAAATATTCCATTAATACTGGATGGTCAACTTACAATCCACTGGCACACGATATTGACGCGGTTGGTACAGTTAGATTGAGTTAGAGCCAGTAGGGCGCGGGTGCGTACTTTTTTTTTTTTGAGTAGTGTTTAACGCCCGTTTTCACTACTGAAGCACCACAGGCGGTGGGCACTGGTGATACATGCGATGAAATGATAATTTCGGAAAGGATATTTTTTAAGGTGGGAAGCGTTCCAGGCATAAGTTTATGGTACTTTCTCGGCATTTGCCATTTATGAGGACTGAGGAAAACCTGGAAAAAAAAAAAAACCCAATCAGGGAGGACGATCCTGTTGGGATTCTCCGAACCCGACCTCCCGCTCACGAGTCCGCGCCTTAACGACTTCGGCCACCCGTGGCGGTTTAATGCGTACTGGCGGAACCTAGTCGTCAAGGCCGTGTAGTTATCTTCAGAGAGTCTTTGTTTTGAATGACATTTTACATACCATACATATGTAATTTTAATTAATTTAATTTAACATCTGCAGTATTTACACCCTGATATCTGGAACGTATACCAGGACGTATTATTTCAGTTTCTATATTCTATTTCATTATATATTTTATATTCACTTTTCATTAATTAAATATACAGATCTACATTACTAAATAACTAGATTAATCTAACAAACTATACTAAACTAAAGCAATACAATTTACCCAAGGCACTGGTAACTAGTGCTTCGATAACCTTGAACAGCATGGTACAACTACTATCCAGTAGTAACTTAAGTTTAAATATACACCACATTATACAATATGTTTATATATATTTGGTTGCCTTTTGGAAGATATCTCAATTTGAAATTTGTAATCTTCAATGTGTCTTCTTCTTCACCTCGGCTGTTGCTCGCCATTCAAGCTGTTCCCCACCGGAACCCCACGCTGGACATTGATACAGTATTTGGTACCCCATCAATCGCGAGAAGTTGATTAGAATATATCTTTGATTTCAGCTAGCTTTAAGTGAAGGGTTCTGTTTGTAGGAATGTCAAGAAGCGCAGGAATTTTGCTCGGACAGCAGAGAGACCGTTTTGGCAGACAATGGAGTAAATTCCCTCTATTGTTCATTAGGAGGACGGGTGTTCGCCCCGGCCAGGTATGCTGGGAAAGAACAACGCTATAATACCGCTAAGGCCGTTGATTTGTAACGTTCAGTAAAACTTGAAATTAGACGCTGGACGAATCATCGAGTGGTTAAGCTCAAATAATCAAACGGGCCAATAATATGAGAGTGGCATGAAGTCATAGCCAACCTATGAGGATGTCTAAATTCATAGTGGCGGGAAAATATAGCGTCCCTGCATCACGTGGTAAAGCGTGTTATATTGGGTATTTAAGGACGTGAAATCGCCCTTTTCGAGGTCTTTTGGTCTTTAGGTCTTTTTGGTTCGTCTACTCCTTTACTCTGGGAACTCCGGTCAGTTCTCGTCAGCATTCAGATGTCATAGGAACACCAATGTTCGAGCGTCACTTCAGCTTGACACGTCTTCCGAGCGGTCAGCAATCATAGTCTAACATCACAGCTCCGAGTGTCTGCCCGACGTCTCTTTACTGTGGTACAAACAGAAACGCCATGAGATGCACTCTTTGTTAAATAAACGACGTCAACCTGCAGATAATGTGTTCTCTCTGGTCGATATGATACCTTTTATTCTCTTCACTCAACCCGGCACTACCAGGTCCCGAAAACCAGCTACATTCCTGAGATCGACGTGAAGAGTTATTGAGTGGTGAGCTGGATCATAAACAGTCAAAATCCTATCACCATTCTCCCCGCCACCTATAACCCCTTCAAACCTTGACCCTCCAACGTGGGGCAATTATCAAAATTACGCCCCCGCATCTTACCGCCAATAACTACTTCAACATCAGAGATGTAGCAATCGGTTTCAAGCTTCAACTGGAAATTGTGATAAAATTTAGTTTAAGGTTAAGGTTAAGGTTACTCTACGTTTCTTCTTTCTCTTTGTAGCGCAGAGTTCTTTCTGTGTGCTCTTCTTTTGCTTTCTTCTTAGTGTCTTTCTTAATTAATTGCTTCCTTATCAGTTGCACTTAGATGTTCTGTATTCTGATGACGTTCAATTCTTTTCGTGTAGTCTTTGTGCTGTACACTCTAGCTTCTCCTTCTCCTTCTCCTTCTCCTTCTCCTTCTCCTTCTCCTCTCGGATTCTTCTGACTACCAGTGGTCTTCCAATTTATTTTCTTCTGCTGGTTGTTATTTCTTCTACCTACTGTTTAGATGTTGCTAATTGCTTCTATCATTACATTTTGGGTTGCATTAATTTCTTCATCTCTTTCTATAATTCTTTGTGATCATCTTAATTGAACACTTTTTGAATAATCTGCTTATTTTTTCCTTCCATTGTTATAATTTCTTGTGTTTCTGCAATTTTCCATCCTTTTCTCAGATATTTTTGTGGTTATTTTCTGTAAAATTTAGAGCTCTTCTTCTTTGCTTATTATTTTATTTGTAATTTTTCCTGCCAATTATCTCCTTTCCTCACTGGCCAGCTGTATGTAACTGGGACATTCAAATATTACATGCTCCGTTGTATCTTCCTTTTTCAATTATCACAATTGCTACTGGATTCTTTCAAGATAAACTTGGTAATGTCAGTGTCCTGTAATGAAGTGTACTAAACATTTGGCAGGTTGAGTGTGTGATTACCATGCATTTGTGAAAACTAGTTTTTGCGGAGATGTGGTAATGCGATTCGTAAGAAAATATTCTTGCAATCGTGTTCCTGGCTGTTCGCGAAATTGTTAAAATGTTATCACAAACAGGTTCTGTCAATGATAAGAGACATGTTCCCAACCGCTTGATTTTATGGAAGAAATGTTAGATGTAATAGAGGAATTTATTTCGCAAATTAACGTTGAAATGCATTATTTACAGCATCTTATGACGCAGTTTAGTATTTATTATTATCATTTTAAAATATCATTTTAACTTAAAGCATAAATATAAATAAATATGTAAATATTAATTTTACACGGGGATACGCCATCTCTTTTCAGTTTGCGGCGGCTGCACTTCCTTATTAAGCACCGCGCTTAAATGGCCCGCCAATAATCTCCTTGTATTCTTAATAGTTGCCGGCTGTGAAAATGCTTCATTCAAAATGACTACTCTCTGCCTATTCTCCAAACGTCGAAATAATAGGCAATCGGGGGTTATGCCTTTTCACTAAGAACCCGATTTCTGAACAGTTACTTCTAAAGAAACGAGCTGTTAAGTGTTGGGCCTGAGTCTTGTTAGAAAATGTTGAAAAACTACGTTCCCCTGGTTCCATTGTCTTGCCACTGGAACCATTTTGATTTTGGTTAATTTACGGGCGCTCTTTAACATCTCAGGTCATCAGCTTCCGATTTAACTCAGGGAATGAAACCCTATTAATTTTATTTAGAAACCTCCTTTTTTAAGACTTGAGGTTTTTTACATGCCATGAATATACGATATGTGACCCGCGGCTTTACTTTTCTTCTGAGGGAAGCCGTATTTATGATTTTTACGCCCGAAAAATCTATCCATCCTGGCCGGGATTGAACCGGAGATCTTGGGTTTAGGATGCAAGTATGGTTACTACTATACCCCCAGGACATACCCATTGGTAGGTATATCATGCACCAACGGCCTCACTTTGGAAGGACACTGACTGAGTGATAGGTCTTTGTGACATGAACTGAAAGTATGAAAAACTAACTTCGTTACTATAACGAATCGTATATGACAGCACTGTTTAACGAAATACCTTTCTTGCCGTCTCGCTTTCTTCGTTAATGCTTTTTTTTTTTACTTCTAAGGTGGATGCTGGAGAGGAATGAAACGGGAAGGGTAATGAAGTCCCGCATTCAGCACCCTTGTTAGTAGTAAGCGAGGTCTTAAACTGCTGCCGGCCGATGGCTGGGAGCGGGCTCAGAGGGCTTTTCCGGTGGGCAGACATGACCGAGGACCTGAATGCCACCGCAGGATGAAAAGTTGTGGGTGGGATTGGGGGGCATACTTTAATCATCATTTGTATTTGCGTTCAAACGAACGCTTATGGTAATCTGCGTTATTAGTGCTGTCGTACGGAGGTCTGATGTTCCATATTGTACAAGGGTGCTTCGTGTCGAAGGAAGCGAGTATGGTAAACATCTGTCGGCTGCTATCTCTTGGTGTCTGGGTTCTTGATGTCCAGTAGGAGTTTTTTGCTGTGCTCGAAATAGTTGAAGCTGGTGGTCCGTAGTTCTGTAAACCTCTCTTCCAGTCGGTCGAGGCGTGCAGTGACAATTTCGAGAGAAGCTGAGAACCGTTGGTGTAGACTATCGTAATGTTGTTGTAAGCGCTGTGTTATGTCGACTGTGACTGCTGGAATGGTCTCCCGGAGAAAGACATGAGTGTCTAGGCGCTTGACAAGAGTGTCACAGTTTCGACGCGTCATAGCGGCCTGTTCTTTGAAACTCAGGTAATCCACTTCTCAATCCTAAATTTTGTTCATATTTCTTCAGTTTCTTTAAATTCCAGAGTTGCACAATATTAAACTGGATCATACAGCATAAACAATCTGCACATGTGTCGATCCTGGTGGTCTATTGGTAACTATATTTGGCTCCTAAACCCAAAATCGCAGGTTCAGTCCCAGCTAGGATCGATGGATTTTTTCGGGCATAAAATAGCTTCCTTCGGAAGAGAAGTAAAGCCGTGGGTCCCATGTCGTAGATTTACGGCATGTAAAAAACCTCACGCCTGAAAGAAGAAGCCTCTCGTATTAGTTGCAAGTTATGCTAAGATGAAGTAAATGACTAAATTGTACTGCTTTTTAAAGTCCTGGTTTGATTAATTCCGTACAAAGTGTTCAGAAAATCGTCATTTACATAGCCGTCTGCCTTTGCGACTTCTTAAATCAATGCAGAAGTAGGGAAGGCAGATAGTCAAGTTCGGACACTTGTAGTTTTACGGAAACGTCGCAAGATGTAGAATGTTGTTTTGTGTTTTGATATATGAATTTATTTTTCAAATTGACAGGATATCTGGTAGAAAATTTCATTTATTCTCATAAACATCGGATTTTAATGCCGTTTTCTTTTATTTATTTTCTTTCTTTGCATAGCTAGCAGTACTATTAAATAAAACACGCTGGGCAAAACAACAACAACAACAATAATAATAATAATAATAATAATAATAATAAACTATAAAAGTACACAGTAAAGAAAAGAAGACAGACCTGAAATATTTTGTTGCTTTTTTAATAAATGTAATGAACCAAATTATTTCAGTGCAAAGCCCGTAATTGCAACTAATGTATGTACTTTGTAATATTAACATCCACTCTACCGCTCTTCCAGCCTTAGTCCTACTGTTTGACTTTGTCCCAAACACTATAGTGTGTATAGTAAGCGTATGCTTATTTTCATCCATGCCATTAAAATAAACATGCCCCTTTCGTTAACCAATGGTATCAAATCTAATTGTGCGGACAAAAATAAAATCACAATTTCATGCACTTTATTTAAGTTAAAATATTTGGATTTATAGAAGCTCTTGCAAAGGGAATTTTTGTTGCATTTCATAAGAATGTTTGAAATCAAAAAACATTTAGCGCATATAATACATTATTTTATGTTGAAATAGAACTGTCGAAGGCCAAAAAGGTATCAGGGAATCGGACCCTTCTTTTCCGTCTATGACGTATATTTAAGAATATTTTTTTATCCTTCTACATTTTATGGCAAAATTTCCGTTGAATATTTTTCAATCATTTTAGCGACTGTTCTTGTATCGTATATAAGGAGAAGCATAAAAATTTATGTTTCCTTCACAGCTATTAAATAAAATCACCTATCTAATTTCTAACCCATATAAAATAAAAATGTGATTTTGTTGTGAAATGCACCGAATAAGATTTGTAATGACATTTTCTGGACAGATTATTTATTTGACAACTTGGAACTTAAACACCGAGAATCTTTTTGAAGCTTTCAGGAGCTGAACTTGGCGAATACGGCGAATAGCGACCCCAATGTATGTGAGTTACCCAGTGTCCAGGGGCATAACTGGACCACCCCGCTTCCTGGGGACATAAATAAGGAAACCTGGTCTTCCAGGTTGGATGTGGAGCATGAGGCCAACTACCTTATCTTGTAAAAAACAACCATTATGAAACCTGCACAAAGTCTCGATTTAATGTTGGCGACCTGGAATATACGGGCTATATTAGGATCTGGGAAAATGAAATGAATTGCAAACAATTTTTAAAATACATATTTTTTTGGTTGCATTTCAAGAAATAAGATATGACGGAAAAGGAGGATCGATAAATAGGAATATACATTACTGTATAGTGTAACAAAGAAAGTGAACAATACGGGACACGATTCTTGTTCTCATAGAGAATAAAAAGCAGTCTAATAGAGTTTAACCCAATTAATGAAAATGTATCTGTAAAGCACGACTCAAATGTAAAAGTAGAAACATGACGATAAAAGCAATACATACACTCACAGGGGAAAAGGAGCTTTATGTGAACTTTTAAAATGCATGTAAACAGGTAAGGAACCTGTGATATATTAGTGATATTGGGAAATTTCGATGCAAAAGTGGTGAAGGAAAGTTATCAGAAATGGCAGAGAAACATACATTATATGAAATATATCATGAAAATGGTAATTTATTGGGAACAATTTGCAGTCAATATAATATAATTATAAAGAGTACATGTTTCCATCATAAAGAAATTCATAAAGGAACATGGAAAGTATCAGGTTTAGGTGTTGTAAATCAAATTGATCATATGCTTATCTGAGTAAGATATACTCCCTCCATTATAGATGTAAGGAGTTGTAGTGGCCCAAACAGCGATTCAAATCACTTTCTGGTAAATGTGAGAATAATAATAAATGAGATGGAAAGAAATTCAAGAGCCAAAAAAAAAAAAGGAGAAAGAGATTGGTGGGATAGAGATAAAATAGAACATGAAGAAGAGAAAAATAAAAATCTGGAGCTAATAGAGAGTAAATAAAGCGAAAAAGGGGAAAAAAACACATGTAAGAACAATAACAAAGTATAAAAGACGCAGTGAAAGAAGTAGCCAAAATAAGTATGGGAGAAAAGAAGATACAGAAGAAATGTAGAATGGTTTGATAAAGAATGCCACCAAGTAATAGAAAAAAAGAAAAAAGAATATGACTAGAAGGAACATATACAAAAAGAAACCAGAAACAATTATAAAGAATTTTGCCAAAGAAGAAGAGATACAAATAATCTCTGCCAGAAAAGAAAAGAGTACTGGAAAAAACAAATCAAGAATTAGAAACATTAAATCAACAGAGTGAGGTAAGGAAATTTTACCCAGCAATAAAACAAATTTAGCAAAGAAACAAAAT
The DNA here is from genome assembly GCA_030762175.1 of Metallyticus violacea. Classification (NCBI taxonomy): domain Eukaryota; kingdom Metazoa; phylum Arthropoda; class Insecta; order Mantodea; family Metallyticidae; genus Metallyticus; species Metallyticus violacea. The sequence continues at coordinate 294,370,886 of CM060846.1, forward strand.
AGAACGAGAGAATGTTATAAGTAAATAAGGCAAGATCTTAGCAGATAAAGATATACTGGAAATATGGACTTAATATTACAAAGAATTGTTTAATAAAACGTGTACAGCAAGAAGTAATCTAGAGCAGGAAAGGAATAAAAATGAAAATAAAGAAGAAAGAATGAAAAGCTTATCTTTTGGATGTTAAAACATCAATTAAGAATTCGAAGAAGACTGAACCACCAGGAGAAGATATAATATCTGAGTTAATAAAATATGGATGGAAGGAAATTATTAATATTGTATAGCTTTATATAATTTAATAATAGAAATATCGAGGAATGAATGCATACATGAAAGCTAGATGATAGGTATATGCCCAATATACGAAAAGGGAAATAAATATCAAGTCATAATTATAGGGAAATAGCATTATTAAACGTTGTAGACAAAATATTCATAAATATTTTAAATGATATAGTAAAGAAGTGCGCAGAAAGTATTTTGGGCGAATACCAATGTGAATATGGAGGTGGTAAGAGTACAGTAGATCAGATATTATATGACAAAGGATGGAAAAATTTGAGGAGTATGTTGCAGATTCATGTTTCTTATTTATTGACTTTAAATACCCTTTTGATTCCATTTATAGGGAAGTACTCTATGAAACACTGAAAATTTTTAAATTGAAACAAAAAATTATAAAATTAAAAAAGAAAACTATGCTAAATACTAAAGCTACAGTGAAAGTAATTAATAAATTAAGTCCAGCTTTCTATTATAATACTGCGTTGAGACATTGAAACGAACTATCAGTAACGCTTTTTAATTTAGTCTACACAGAGATATAGATGAAATAGATACCAAAGAAACCATATTCCAAAAGATCAGTCAAATATATGCCCATGCAAATGATAGTCATTATAGCAAGAGATAAAATAATGTTAGAGATACTCTATAAGGAACTTTAATGAAGGCTGAAAGAAGTAGGATTAGAAGTGAAGGAAAAACTAAACATATGAAGATGACAGAAGATAAAAATAAAAGAAAGATTACAAATCTGGTATTTTAAGAAAAAACATTTGAGGGATATCACAATTTAAATACTTAGGAGTACTTATAAATAACAATAACAACTTAAATGAATGCATAAAAGTAAAAGTTAAAAGTGCGAATGCAGCATATTACGCTAATCAGCAATTACTAAAACATATTAATTAGTAGAGGAACAAAAAGTAAGATTTATAAAACACTTTTAACACCAGTAGTATCATGTGCTGCAGAAACACAGATGAGGAAATACTACAAATATTTGAAAGGAAAACACTGAAGAAGAATAATGAACCGGTAAAAGATAAAGCACAATGGAGAATGAGATATTATGAATTAGAAGCATTAATAGACAAACAAGATATTTTGAAGTTCATAAAGGCACAAAGAATGAGATTACTAGGACATACAGAGAGAATGACTGAAGATAGAATTCCAAAAAGAATACTAAAAGGAAGTTCAAAAACAACATGGTTCGATGATGTAATAGAAGATATTATAAAAATTGAAATTTGAGGATGGAAAAGCAAAGTGCAAGATAGTTTTGGAGGAAGACTGTGCAATGAGACAAACTCACATAGGAATATAGAGCTAGAAGAGAATAAGGAGAATCTTTGTTGAAATGATTCGACTATGCCAGCGCGTATAAAATCATATAAAATCACCTGTCGTACATTGAAATAATATACTGAGCTATAATTTTGTCATCATGCACTTACTTTGCTGTTAATGAGACTTCCCGCACAGAAATTGCCTTACTAAATACTTCCTTAGCACCCTTTAGTGCAAACCTGAGAGCAGAACCCTATTGAGTAGTCTATATTTGTATGGCTCACCTAGTAGAGGGCTATACATTCAATGCTGTCTGTTGGACGAAATGAAATTCTACTTCTCTGTGACGAAGATCTATACGAAAAACCACCGGCAAACAGAAATGACGTAGCAAGAAATACCGTTCATAGAAACTGCTATTAATCTGTATCGGACTAAATGGTATTTGGTGTTGAGGTCAATCGTTCTGTTATGCTGATAAGAATATGTTAGATTTTATCAAGGTGTTCTTAAGTAAAAGCATTTAATGCACTCATCTTGGGCATTTCTTAGCTAAAGTAGAAGGTGAAAATAAAAATTATTTTACAAGATGTGCGAAAAAGGAAAATTCACAACTCGGTATAGTATCGGAAATGATATAAACAAAAAAAAATGCAAAAAAGTCTATACAACTGCCGCATCGACAGAATTTAATAAGTACAAATACATCTCAAAAGTTTACAAATGACTTTTTGAAGATATTTTATCTTTGTTTTGGTCAATGATTAGTTTATTTGAAAAAATTCCTTGTATTATGTTTTGAACGCTGCACCCAGCAAGAAACCACCGTAGGAAGCATTTCCTTACACATAATCAAAAAAATGCAATAAGCGGGAAACCTTTCTACATTGAATCCTTTGATATGCCTATTATTGAAATGGAAACTTATGAAAATATATGTAGTAGGTGTGATGTTTTTGATAAGAATCCAAAGTGCAAAACATTAAACTGAAATTCTTAGTGCCAACAAGACGCTTCCAGCACTAAAGAACCCCAAGAAAGTATGTTCTTATTGTATTTGTAGATTTGCAAAAATGTGAATTCAGTCCTCTTCATGAGATATCATTTGCTAGAACTGTAAACTAAAACAAATTTTAAATTGTAATAAAATCTCTTCAAATCTAACGTTAAAAATATTCTTTAAATATAAGAAAAAATACGTCCTGTAGAAAATTATTTTGTTTTCTGAGACCAATTGATATGTTTTTTGAGAGAGAAACCTGTTTTTACCTTTGATAGTCGATATCACTAGGTAACCGCAAGACATTTCGCAAGATAGAATATTGGGTCGGAAGTTTTATTTTTTTTAAAAAATTAAAAATTATATTTTTAAATTACAACAAGTTAATATTTCCACTCTTTGATGATAATAAATATATACATTAATATTTTAATGATATTAAAATAAAATAAATACATTTTAATAAACGAATGAATTGATTAGCGAAATATTTTATCAATAACAGTTGCGTAAAGTTGTAAGCCACCCAATTGTTAGTGCCTAACGGGAGATTTTAAAACTCTTGTGCCCCCCAAAATAGATTAATTGCATAACCATTATATTAGGTTTACATTTCAAAGCAAAACTTCATTTATTAAGCAATCATTTTTTTTTCAATCTTTCAAGGTGTAAATATTGCATGTAACGCAAATAAGTAATAACTTTAACTCTGACATTTTACCCCTATTCTCTAGCTACGTAATAGTACTCATTGCTTGTATACAGCATCAACTTTTTAGTCGTGGCTGGCTTAGAGGGCTATAAAATTCTAATCATATAACCCCTTCATCTTGAAATCTTTTTGAACGTACAATTTTTACTTTCGTAGAACAAAGAAGTATTTCACTGATGATGAAACCTTGTTATTTTAAGTAATAAACAATCGATAAAATTTTATTTATATTTGGACGTATTTCCATAGTAAAACAAAAACATGTTTGTTTTTTCCAACTTATAATAATATTTATGCTTCAATATATTACTTGGTGAGCAACATTTGAATTTCACTAGTGGCTAAGTAACAGATTGACGAACCAGATCATTAATTTGTAAATCATCAAATGAGCCTTATTACTCTCGAAGTATATCAATATCAAGCTATCATTGGTGTACTACGTAGCTGGGGATTATGCAAATAGATAACAGATGTGTAATTACAAATACCATGTATAAAGACGTGAAGGAACAAACTTGAAGCAAGGACTGAAAAAAAAAAAAAAAAACTCGCGAATGAACTAAGGAATAAACAACAGTGAAGAACTTGAGGAATCGGGGGAAAGTTGTTGATGGATTTAGACAAGGATAGAGGATAACTCTTTGATTCAGCAAACGGTCGCTAAACCGCAGACCTGCAGGCTGATAATGGAGAGAAGGAAGGGTTCCTGTAGAGTATGATGGACGACGGAGAGGGTGAAACATGTGCGAACTTTAGCGATAAAAAAGCAACTTTGAGAGTTTATCAAAGACCGCTTCAAGGCATCGCGGCTGCTCCGGCCGCTTCCCAAGAGGAGGGACTCCATGTGAAAACTTCATATTGAATTATATACAGGAGCCAGTTCTGAGAGCCTTGGATTGAGTTGTAGCAAAACAAAAATGCAGACTCTTTAGCATTAAAAACAGTAGTTGATCTTAACCAAATAACAGACTATCATTGAGTATTAAAGCATATACGTAGTTTATGTTGGAGGTGAATGCCATTATTACTGCACTGCTAATACACCAGATCTGGCCAAGTATAGGAACATACTTCAGATCAATTTACACACTTTCGAACGCAATGATCTATAAAAGTCTGTATTACTGCATTACTTGGTTCCAGAGAGTAATGCAACTGCTGCATTCTGTTTATCAGGCCTCAGTGCTGTAATCAATCGTGGAGTAAGGAACCCACCATAAAGTTACATGGCCCCTTGACTTTCTGAGACAGAGCGCTGAAACCGCACTGTGCATATCATCCGTGAGCTACGTCATGGCATCATCGCTGTTTCGCACGCATGGGTATTTTATGAACTAAGATAAAAAGTTGTTGCAGCGAGAAAATGTAGCACCAACTTTTTAAGTCTACCTTAATGCGCAATGCCCTTTATTATGGGAGATCACGTGTTGCATTATTTCAAGGTAAAAAACGTCCGGTTTATTCTATAGTGCATTCGCCATAACCGGAAAACGGAGAGAGAGCCGTCGGCCTAAATTATTTTTATTATATTTATATTTTTACTGAAAGTGTAAAATAATTCTGTATTTAAAACTAATAATACGCTATAACCTGTGTTGAAAATAATGCCTCTCAGCGGCAACCCATTGCTTACATTTACGTAAGAAATTTCTGTATTTCATCTAAATTTTCTTTCGTACATTCACGACGTTTCAGATTCTGTCTCTCGTAACTTTTAAATAAGATGACGGAAAGTTTCTCTACCTGGAACAGGATTGCTAGGAAATTTTCTTGTCAATCGCTTTACTATTTCCCTGCAGCAATCCGTTCCCACATATGTAATGTACATAAAGCTATGTATATACTAGTATAACTGGCGATCAACAATAAGCACACAATTTACATAAAATGAAAGCACCGAGTAACACATGAATGCACAACCACTTATTAACAAAACCTCTCAAAATAATTACAAGCTGCTACCTGCATATACATTATGCGGCCTTGACAACATGCTTCTCTCGCAGCAGCGATATGCCGGCCCATAGTTCAAATATCACTATATTTACTAGCAGTGCATATATCGTATAGACTTGTTTGTTTTAAGTACTTTATGTGTTGTTAAACTGTATGCTATATTAACAATTATGCAGTCGAGAGAGAGAGAGAGATAGAGAGAGAGAGATAGAGAAAGAGAGAGAGAAACACAAAACATGGGAATGCGCGAAATGTATCCTGTTCATAGTTTTGTTCATTTACATAAGCAGAAATACTCGGTGAGTGGAAACACAAATTAAAAATGTGTGCGTTTTTAAAGACATTACTGTAATACAACATATTTAACATGTAATATCCAAAGAAGAGTTATAATTATAAGATTTATGGCATTAGTATCGAACAATGCTGAAAAATCCACTAAAGTATAAATGTTGCAAGAATTCATTGAAACGAGGAAAAATAAAAGTATAACTTGCTTGTTTAAGATTGTTTGTATGAGATGATTTAAACAAACAAAATTATAAAAATAGTATGATATAAATATAATAAAATAAAGTTATATATAATTAGTAATAAAATTATTCTATGGTGCATATTAGTATTCATAAGAAGAGGTAGATCATTAAAAGAAGTAGAACATTTATTTAAAATTATTTAATCAAGGATTTTAGACAGAATTGTAATTAAATGAGCTTTTTAGGTACTAGTTTGTTAGTTGTACCTACACTTTCAGTAATGTATAATTCTAAGTGGTTTTCACAAAACGTAACATGTACTATGTTTTTCAATTTTAAAAAATTAATGTATTCTATGTTTCACCAACTGCTAAATCCATTTTCGTGGACAAAATTTAGTTAAACTTTGTATCTTCCGATGCAAAATGTGGGTGAAATAACAGATTTTTACTAAAAGTAAAGTAAAATACCACTGAGTTTTTATTTCCCAATTATTCATCTATTCTATGCAGAGTTTTAATGAAGCCGTACCCTTGTTTTATTAAATTTCCACATTTTATCAGTTAAGAATGATAAATTTAGAATATTAATATTTGCAACAATAATTTGGGCTACTTTCTTTCATAAACTGCAGAATAGCGCCATTGTTGGAAGGGACCGGTCCTGTTGGTGTAGTGGTAACCATATATGCCTAAAGATCGCGGGTTCAATCCCGGCCAGGATGGATGGCTTTTTCTACCGTAAACATCCTTAGTACGGCTTCCTTTGGAAGGGGAGTAAAGCCGTGGGTCCCGTGTCGTACATTTACGGCACCATAAAGAACCTCAAGGCTGAAAGAAGAGGCATCTTATCAAAATTTGTCGGCCGTTTCACGCGCTGATTTGAATGGAACACTGATTACCCAAGATGTTAAAGAGCGTCCGTAAATAAACCAAATCAAAAAAAAAAAAGTTCGATGGTAAACTATAGTGGAAGAGATCAAAAGTTTAGTGTAAGATAAATCTTCATATTTTATGTGAGATATATGGTTATGTTTCTTCTGTCCAAGAAGTTGAAAGAGGCACAAGGAAGCATCCGCTACAAGGAAGTACAATGATCCAGGTATAGTCTGTTCATATGGTTTAAATATGCATGTTAAAGATAAAAACAATGGTAGTATTTGCTTAGCGGCTGGTTTTTCACTGAATGACTTGTTAAATTTTATACAGAATTTTACAAAAATGTCACTATAATAAAACATGACACATTTGTGTTTAAACACATGACAGTGACGTAACCTGCAAAAAAGGACAGTAGAAAGTGAGGAACAGCGGCTGTGTGTCTGTAGTATATTGTGTGAAAAGGGATAATAGCGCATCAGTAGCTGTATGCGTAACTTTCGTCTCAGGAGAGGTGTTTGCAGAAAATTACTGAGATCATCACTGAGCTTATTATGAATGAATTTATTTCAACAAAAACTCTCAATCAAATTTACATTTTTTCTCCATTCCGTTGTAGCTCGTTTCATAACTTCATAAATTACCTAAATTAAAAGAACACATTTTCAATACATTATGCTTTAATTTTTCTCATTTAACTACTTACTGAACCCTTGTCTTCGGCTTATCAGCAGTTTCCTGTTGGAATATGCGGAAGTTTTGGGTTAAGGTATTCGATTGAAATTAAAATTTATTGGAAATATATCCCTAAAGACTACATCTGTATATATATATATTCCAAGTATTTATAAAAAAATTAATACAAAAACCAATTAAAATATAACAAATAGGATCAGAGCCTTCGGCAGTTCCTAGAGGACACTAGGTGCAACAAAATTTGTTGACTTTGGTTTAGTTACGGGCACTCTTTAACATCTGAGGTCATCAGCGTCCTATTCTATTCAGGGCGTGAAACGACTGATAAATTTTGCTCAGATGACCCTTCTTTCAGGTTTGAGGTTCTTTTTCGTGCCGTAAATGTACGACACGGGACTCACGGCTTTACTTCCCTTCCGAAGGAAGCCATACTTAGGATTTTTACGTCCGAAAAAATTCATCGATCCTGGGCGGGTTTGATCCCGCAATCTTGGGTTTAGAAGGCAAGTATGATTACCACTACACCACCAGGACCGACCCAACAAAATTTAATAACCCATTTATTTTACAAATTATAAATTACTATACTTTACGATCTGAGTTGCTATACTTCCTGAAGCCCGATATACCCAAACACTGCGGTTACCGAGTTATTTAAATGTAACACCTTACATTATTACACTTTCTTCTTTCCCTTGCTCACTAATTCCTTTCACCCATTTCGCTTTCACTTTACCTAATAAATGCCGTTTTCCACCATATCTTTTCTTGATTTAACATTCAATGTCTTTATCCCTGTAATTTATTTTGGTAGAATGGACCATCTGTGCTTTCCCAGCTTCTCCATAAGAAACCTGGTTTCCTCACATTCTAATATTATATGCTAATCATTATATTTGTAGTTACGCATTGGACATTTTACCAGCTTCCCCCTTGCTCTAAAACCCTTCAAATTCACAACAAATTCGAGCATCTATAGTCTTCTCTTGCTGGAACTTTTTAAGAGGAATGTATTAAAATAAAATGTTAAAAAAATATATTATTTTAGACGGGATTTTGGATTTCCGTCATTTAGAGAAATGTATTAAAGTAAAAATGGCGAGAAATGTATTATTCTAAAAGGGATTTTGGACTCCTGTCACTCCTACCTGCCACATGAGCTCAATGTTAAGATTATATAAAGAAGATAATGCTATAGAAATGTTCGCAAGGGTCATTGGTTGTGTTACCATTCAAAGTACAAATCAGTTTCGTAGAAAAAGTTTAATCCTGGATTTAGAAATCTTTATTTAGATACATATTTTGCATGTACTGAGTTCTACCTAAACTTTGAATTAACTCATAATTGAGAAAGAAGTACTAATATTAATATTGAGTTCAAGCTCTATAAGCTAACAGGAGAAAAGTTCTTTCAAATAATGAAGGAGGCAAAGGAAGATGAAATAAATGTCTGTTTCAGTTGTTAATTTAATCATCCATTTCCAAAATTACTAACATGAAAAAAATATTTTATAAAATTTTCGTGGGTCGATTGAAAGTGCATTTTCTTTAAACTTCGAAAAAAAATATATAAACAAATTTGTTTTTCAGCCCATATCTGATACTTACATTGCACAGAGAAAACATTTTACTGTGTTCATCGTCATGAAAATAAAGCAATTGTTTTCAGAAAGATTCTGTATTTCTCCATCCGAGGGCCCAGCTTCCTTCATCCAGATCACATCTTCGAAATGTAGAGAAGGAATACAAAAGTCTAGACACGATTACTCCTATCAATGGAAAACCATGCACAAAAAAGAAAGTATGGCATGTTCCTAATTCATGGTAAAAATTGGGAGGTATTTGGCAATAAATCCAAATAGCAATAAATATTGTACAAGATACTCCATTAAAATAACTGACGTCCGTGCTGCTATACAATAAGAGGCAAGTATTTGTCATGGTGGGTTCAGTGTTAGTTGAATTTCTTAAGCCGGTAATAAGTAAGGCAAAGAATATTGAAAATTGCTCAAAACTTGTATATGTAAATAATTAAGTGAAAGAAAGAGTACTGACAGATTAGTTATTGAAGTACTTTGATCATCCTTAGGAACTTTGACATTTTTGAAAACCTATGTCGGAATTGTCAGAAGATAATGCTGAGTCTATGTATCACGATACCGAGTGAGGTGGCTCAGATGTTAGCGCGTGGTACTGGCATTCAGGAGGCTCTGGGCTCAAATCCCTTGGGGTCTACGATACTTGGTTTTTCATGGTTTCCACTGATCGCTTAGGCAAAACTGGAAACGGATCTTACATTTCCAAGCAATTTCCGCTCTGCCGTTTCGTCTCATTTTGTTCTGGTTCTGCTACAGGATTGAAAGAGCCAGATGAGGTGAGCTGGTGACTTGCGGCCATTCTAAGGAGCGTGAACTCCTTGAGATGGGGTTCCGCTGGCTTCTGGAAACATTGTTAGGGATTCCGTCTACTCTTGCACCGCTCGGTGTGTCTCTCACCTCATCCCTTCTTCCAGAAGAGCCCTTATTCGGGACATAGGCACAAACTGAAATAACAAAAATTCCTCCTCCATCACCACCCCATTTCATTGCATTGCAATGTATCACGTTGAAGCTTCACATTAAGTATTTTGTGTGTTCCACTGAACAATATATGTTCTTGTTATGACTTGATTCAATATAATTGAACAAAATGTTATAGTACAACAGAATATTAACATTTATATATCTAAAACCTATTTTCCCCTAATTTATGGCATAATAGATTTTAAATTTCAAAATAAAATAGGATTTTAAACTGAAAACCTTGGTAAACATTTTAAAAGTGATAAGTGTGTATGGACATTACTTATAAAATTATATTTATAGTATCATACTTTTCTTGAATTATCCTCTTTACAGTAAATTGTTTGATGTAAAGTTTTGTGAAAAAAATAAATAGTTATATAAATAGCAATGATAGCCGCAGTGTCTTCTGACACTTTATTTAATTGTAAATAGCAGAGATACATTAAAATTTTTAGTTTGGAATCTGGAAATGGAATGCTAATATAAAACCTGCAGATTTTTCTTGTTACGAGTACGTAAGAGCAAAAGTGAAAGGCGGGCACCTGGCAAGTCTCAGTTACGTAATGGGTTTATTATAGCGTCAGTAGTCACGGTACCGCCACGGGTGGCCGAGATCGTTAAGGCGCGGACTCGTGAGCGGGAGGTCTGGGGTTTGAAACCCCCCACGACCTCCTGACTGAGGTTTTCTCCAAGTTTCCCTCAGTCCTCATAAATGGCAAATGCCGGAGAGGTACCCTAAACTTAAGCCTGTAACGTTTCCTTCCTTAAAAAAATCCTTTCCCAATATATCATTTCATCTCATGTATCATCAGTGTCCACCGTCTGTGGTGCCTCAGCAGTAAAAACGGGCGTTAAACACTATTAAAAAAAAAGTAGTAATGATTTTTACTCTGCGTACGTTTGGCAGCTAAATTTTCGCACCGTTTCAGAACATTCAATATGAACCTACCAATCTGCAGTGAGTGTTTGAAATATTTGAAGACGGCGATGCTCCTGAGCTTACTTGGATGGACTCCGTAGGTTCGAGGTTAAACACGTGGGGACCCAAACCAAGAGGTTGTAAATAAAGAGGCGAAATCGCCCAGTTTCATTCATTATATTTCATTATAAGCAGTTCGGTGCACTCTAAGGCATTCTGAATCATTCTAGGCACTTCCCTGAGACATTCACGCACTACAAGATTCTAAATTATCCTCAGCCATTCCTCATGCGGTCTGCGGCGGAGAGTGATAATTAGGCAAGTAACATATGCCAATGGAATGTATAGCTGCGTGATAATGAGCTTAAATTTTAGAGTAACAAACCAGTGATAACCGAGTGTAAGCTTTAATTCCTACGAATAAGACAAACGGTAGATCAATATTTAGCATAGCCTTGCCGCGACCTGTGAATCCACTAATGAAGTGATTGATTTCAAATCACGGAAGCCCGCGGTCATCAAAAGTGCTTAGCTTGCTGGCACGCCGAGTCAATTAACTAGTAGTCCAAGGGTTACGGATATTAATTCCCCGAGACGAACAACAGCTTCTTTGTAAAGAGAAGAATCAAGCCAATAAATACCTTGCCTGATTAGCATACCTTCTTGTGTTTGCATTTTGAGCGTAATTCCTGTCTTCTTTCCGTTTGGGGAAGACAGCAAAAACGAGGAAACCCAGAGATAAGGTAGTTGATGAAAGCTAGACTACATTTCTGCACACAAGCAGCAACGATAGACGATGAACCAGACCTTTCGATGAAACCCTGACGGAAACCCTACACCATGACAACGCTTTTATAACATGAAGTAACAAACTTTTAAGAATTCTCCTAACATATTTTGGAAGTTGAGGTCTACCTAGCATTTTATACAGATAAATGGTCAAATATAAACGAAGCACATCATGTTTGGGATAAATTAATTTTTTTAAACCAACATTTTTCCTTAATTGGTTTCATGACTGGCAACCAACGAATTAAAAAGCTGTTTCTGCATATGCGCTAGGGAAAACGGGCAGAGTTTTCTTTTTATGTTTATATTTAACCGAAACTTTGCGAACTTATACAGACAAGAGAGAGTATGCTTTATCCAAAATAAGATTATTTGTCACCAAATGTTTGTATGCTAGGAAGGCATTAAGTTGGAGTATTTTTGAATATTCGAATGAAATAACTCTGAAATGTTTCGCAATATATAAATAAAATTAATATTTAGGTAAAAGCTGCTGATAAGCTGTTTCCTGTTAATAGCTCTGTACTAAATATTATTCCGTCCTTAGGGGTTACTTTTGGAATTAATATTTTGTTCCGTTATTGTGCACTTTAAAGTATGTTTACAATCCATAACTTTTTACTTATTGGCATTGACAAGACGTGAGAAAATAAATTCGGGATGAAACGGGGTTGTTTCAAATCATTTCAATGTAAACTTTTGCATGCATGCATAAGGGTCCTTTTTTTTTTTACCATATATGTGATTTTCAAAAATCGACATGCAGTTTATTTTAAGAATCAGTAATTTTGAACTCAATTATATGGTTTACATTGGGAACGAAGCTTTAAATAGCAAATTCAAGAATAGCAGCAACTAATAAAAGTGTTTAAAATTAAATACACATAACAATTAGACAAAATTGCAGTAGGTGTTTGCAAACAATCCTCACAGACACTTATTGCGCATTCACTACATGTTCGTATTTTGTAACACAACATACTTTTTGTTTTTCTGTCTTCCGTTCTAGGGCACTTTGTATATCTCACCCTTTTGCTATAGGTCCTAATGGTTTGATAAATTCGTATTTGAGCTCCCTGGAAATGTTTTATCTTAACGAGCTTAACGAGGTTTGGAGCTTTCCAAACCTCGTTAATTGAACCACATCTTCAGAGAAGGAGATGTGGTTCAATTAACTGCCATGGCAAGGATTTAATTAATTCAAAGCATTATTTCTGATGGTTTTCTGCTAGTGCTAAATGTATTAAAATGAGTTTACAATCAAAATGTTCATTATTGCGTAGAAAACTGCAAGAGGTTGCCCTCTGCCGCTCCTATTGGTCAAGTTAGCAGTGCATTTTTGATCAAATGCATATATTCCTCCTTTTATGTCATTGCGATATTCAATTATCTGAGGCATCTTTGTTCTCTCATTCATTGAGCCACTGTAATGTATAGAAGGCACTAGAAGCACAGCCTTTTTTGGTTTTGGAACGTGGGAGACCCATGTCAAATTGTTCCCAAACCCAAAAGGTGACGAATCAGATTTCTGGACTTGGATGACAAAATCCCTTTTGGATTTTTTCTTTTTTATTGTTCCCACCTAAGTTAGGTCCTTCTTCCTTAGTTCACTGGTGTGTAGATGACCCCATTTTCTGTTGAAACATATCACAATGCGAGATAATACACTTAAATTTTCAGAATGATGGAGTCACCCTGACCCCGCTGAGGGGAGAAAATATTATTAAAGACGTATTTTTACTTGCTGCAACACGAACTCACCCCTCAACAACTCAACGCATATTGCCCCAGCATACCAGTTACGGGTTGAAATACGTAATAATGAAATAAATAATAGTTGCATACCATTAAGAAAGCTGTCCGTCCTGTTGGTCTAGAGGTATTCATACTTGGCCCATAGACCAAAGATCGAGGGTTCAATCCCTGCCATGGTCGATGGATTTTTTCCGGGTGTAAAAATATTATGTATAGCTTCCTTTAGAAGGGAAAACCATGGGCCCTTGCCGTAGATTTAGGGCACATAAAAGAACCTCAAGCCTGAAAGAAAGAGGCTTCCGAGCAAAATTTATCTGCCGTTTCACATCCTGAATTAAATGGGACGCTGATTACCTGAGATGTTAAAGAGCGTTCCCAAATAAACAAAATAAATGCATAAATAAAGAAAGCTTCAATAAGGAGAAAAATCATAATATTTTAATTTGTGCTTTTGCAGTGTAGTTAAAGATATATTTATTTTAAAATGTCAAGTTATTAACATTTATTGTAAGAAAATAAACTGGGAATAGGAATATCATAATTTGAAAAAACTGTGATCTGTAGAATTTTAACACATTAAAAATTTTCATTGACTCTAAAAATGTGATGTACTCTTTTTAAGCGTCTTGTCCGATTTGACATGGAATGTTCCATATTCGGTAGTATAGGAGCATGCTTGGTAATTATAAAGTGTCCATGGATTAAAATCTTCCTCTAATTTCTCAAGATAAACTTCTTTAATAATAAAATATCTGCAACTAAACCTAGCTTTTTGAACCCGTTTAGCACTTATTCATCATGTGCTTTACTGCATCTCCTATGATTTGTATGGTGACAGTCAATACACGCTCGAGCGGCTTAATTGAAGTATATGTGCAGTATAACGAAAGATGGATGTTATAGCTGTAACGTACCGCCACGTGTGCGGACTCGTGAGCGGGAGGTCTGGGGTTCGAATCCCGCCAGGACCGTCCTCCATGATTGGTTTTTTCCAGGTTTTTCTCAGTCCTCATAACTGGAAAATGCCGGGGAGGTACTCTAAACTTAGGCCTGGAACGTTTCCTTCCTTAGAAAGAAATCCTTTCTCAGTATATCATTTCATTTCATGTATCATCAGTACCCACCACCTGTGGTGCCTCAGTTGTAAAAACGGGCGTTAAACACTAATAAAAAATATAGCTATAACGTTCATTCAATTCGCATGTTATATTTGTTTTGGCAACAATGGTCTTTGCATGTGGATTTAACCCCTAGTTGAAAAGACCATTAATAAATGAAATGCTGCTTAAGGATTTACATATCTATCTATTCCAGCGAAGTTCTTGGAAACGACTGGCGAAGAAATTTATATAATTGAAAAAGTTTAAAATAGGCATCCGCTGTCGTGCCAAATACTTGCCACACTTTTGCCTATTCAGCAAGGTGATAATATCCTGCTGTTATACAGGCGGAAGGGATTAGAGTACGGTCCTTTTAAGAATATGTAGGGATTAGTTAGAGGAAACTACATTATTTTCCTCGTATCTCTTATAGTTTTGACGATATCAATTACGTTTTAAAACACAACTGCAACTCGCACAGTTAAGAATATGTGCTAAGAAATTCGGCACAATCATTGAACTGGTACAGCTTCTAGCAGGTGATCCCGAATTGCGAGTAGGTCAATACTGAGACACAAGCTGGACGGCCAACAGAATGTTTATGTGTGAGGAGGTCGTGTGATATGATAACATTATGTGACTGGCATATGTCTACACGCGTGAACCACGCACAGCGTTGCCAGAGCATTTTCTTGCGCATGTGGCAATTTACTCTTTCTTATTCTTTAACATTTATTTGAGCAAAAACCAATATAGGAGAACATTTAATTAGACAGAATTTGTTACTTTCACTGTAAACTAACAGACAAAATAACATTTTCCCCTTATTCTCGCGCCTTTTTTTTCGATATGATCGAAAACATTTTGATGATCAACAGTAAATTTCTAACCGCGCGAACCTTTATATCGCGAGGAACGTGCTCGAAACACTTCTCCGTGTATAGTTGCAATTTAAAGCATTAATTACAGTGCTGATGGGGAGCCCAGAAGCGTTTAGTATGCAGGTGTTTATCTACTAGCACTCTGATGATACGCATAAATCAGCGAAAGAAAGGAAAACTATAAATACAAGTCTAATTTGCAATAGTGAATGACAAACTTGAATATCAGCCATACAATGCTAAAATAAATAAATAAATAAATCAGTTTTATAAAATGAATTTATTTTAAATACGATTAAGAAGTACAAAATTGCAAATAATGACTTGGCAAATATTAATTAATTTACTGATCTTTTCATTAAATAGGGTTGTATAGAACTGAGCAATATGTAAAGTCAAAATAAGATACAAATTCATAAAAATTCTAATTTAACCTGTGCAAATATTTAAAGAAAATGCCAAAACCATACCTTGCTGAGAATGTCACATCGCGTGCGTATTTACACTATAGAAACCCTTACCTGGTCCTATTAAGTCCGTGTCAACAAAATAAAAAGACACCCTGAGAATTGCCGTTGAAGCGCAAGGCAACAACACCGAAGCGAGTTTCAAAATTGGCATCAAAACGCGAGGCCGCTCAACGTCGACAACAAATCGCTTCAAGATTGGTGCCCAGCCTGGTGCACATAGCGGAGCCACACCAAATCGCTTCATAATTTGGCTCACCCACATGAGGCTAATAACAACCCCACCCTGCTACCAAACCGCTTTACAGCCTTAAATGTTTATGTTTAAAAACATGCATTATTACTTATAACAGATTTAAATAACATCATTTTAAGGCACTCATAAAAGTTATTGCTTTTTACCTTATAATACGATTTGTGTCTTTTTAGTGTTGGATAAAAAAATAGTTCCATTTATGATTATTTTAAATAAGAAGTTTATTTGAATGATTTTCCTTAACCAGCATTTTTCTAAGTTTTGAATGTATTTGGGCAAACATGTGAAAATATTCCGCACTATCCAGAGAAATTTTCAGTGTTTATTTTAAAAGAAAAAAAGAAGATGAAGTGAGTTACTTTAAACATTGCATGTATGTGTGGTCACAAGAGGAGGAGAATACTTTCGGTACTTGTGCTTAGGCTCTCCGGGCGGAAGGAATGAGTGAGGGAGACATCGCGCAGTGACTGCATCAGAGCACATAAGGCTCCTAACAAGTTTCCAGCTAGAACACCCAGACGCCTCCTGAGCTATGCGAGCCTCTCAGAAGGTTTGCTTCCATTACAAAAACTTTTCCTGAGCGCAAGCCATCCTTAAACCGCGCAGTACACCTCGCCCTGACACTTTCGATACTGTAACATAACCATAGGATTGAAACGATAGATGATGGAGCGGAAAATTCGTGTAATGTAAATATTAATCCTGGAGTTCGTCTAAGTGACTAGCGGAAGACATAAAAAACCCAAGATCAAGATGGCCGGTCCAATGGTAATAGAACCCAGGACTCCTCGAATGCGAATCACAAGCTTTAATGCCTGAGCCACTCCGCTCGGCTGCTTGGAAGATTATTGACATTAACG
Organism: Metallyticus violacea; assembly: GCA_030762175.1. Taxonomy (NCBI): domain Eukaryota; kingdom Metazoa; phylum Arthropoda; class Insecta; order Mantodea; family Metallyticidae; genus Metallyticus; species Metallyticus violacea. Next base: position 294,387,779 of record CM060846.1, read on the forward strand.
TTTTTTCTATCCAGCATTCATGTTTACGTAAAAGTAGCGAATGTATAATTTTGACTCAAACCGGTATTTGTGATACATTGTAATAATAAGCACATCATATTTGGTTTAATATTAAGCTGTAAACGATAGGAAAGTATTTTTATAGTTAATCTCAATTAAATTCATGACATCAGGAATATTCCAAAAATGCGTCATAGGTCGCGAAAGACTTTACTACAGGTTTGTAAATTATAGTTTAGTAATGTTATCCTTATAGTTCAACGTCTGTCAACCAAAAGCATTAAATTACTTTGCAATGTAATGCTCCTCTAGAACTCGTTAAAATCTTTGAACATTTTTCTGCTCCTCTGAGTAGTTTCTGCTAGTCAACGTACATTATGAACAAACGCTCATACGGGAAGTAAGGGCATATTCCTGGAAAAATTCTCACCACTCCCTCTCTAGAGTTATGTTCCAGATTGATGTTACATTTATAGCGTACATAAAACTGCATGAGGACGCAATCGAAGCGTAAAACTGAAATACCATAAAATCGCGTCAGAGCGTAGGCTATTGTAAAAGAAATTCACCACACTACCATGATTCCTGTTTGATCTCCCCTTCCACGGGTTCAAAGTAATTTTCTCCTTTTTATGGGAATGTAATATCAATTTCCACAAGAATTACACGAAATGGGTCATTGTGGTGTACCATCAATTCCTACCGAAGAACATAAATTTGACTTAATGTACAATGTAAAGAAAATAAACCCTGAGTTAATGCCAAAGAGTGCGTACTTACCACCCACATTGTTGTGACATATGGTTTATTGAACTGTAGTAAATATTGAGTTAAAGTAGTAAACAAAGCTAAGTACTGGATTTTGAGATATCTATAGCTGTCTTTAGGGTATGCCTTTTATCATTTATCAGCTTTTAGTAACAACCAGGTTTGATTAAAACGGATTACTTTGTTATGATATTCAGTATCTTCACATTATTCTTTAAAGTACACTGCTCAAAACAATTAGAGGGGAAAAGGTTTGGACATATATTGCTACCGTAGTTGGGTTTAGGGTGGCAAATATTATTTTACGAAAGTTTGAAAGTTTAAATTTAAGTAAACTCCTTAAACGAGTTTCTCTTTTGCACAAAAAGGAATACTTCAGTATCTGGTATGACTTCCATGTGCCTGAATTACTGCCTCACATCTTCGAGGCAAGCTACTCATCAGTCTAGCAGGCCAGTTCATTATTTCACCTTGGAGTTCCTGTGGGATGGCTCTTGCTGTATGCACTCTAGCATTGTAATCCTGCAAAACAAACCGGAGCCCCATTCCGACTGCATTAGGCATAACATGCTCTAGTACCATTCCAGCAATGTATCTGGCGGTATAAAGTCTATTTCTGACAACTATAAGATCTATTCGCCATCAGTAGTGATGCCACCCCATATCATGACTGACCCACCACCAAAACTGCCCATTATCTGGACTGTGAAACGTCCACATGTACACATGCAGGCATCCATCACACTGTGTTAGACGAAAGAGGGATTTGTGTGCAATCAGCAGTCATTTAGGTGAATGCTAGGAAGAATATTTACATTCCACGAATTATTCGCTTCCTCATTTCATATCATCTGAACCCGTTGGTTTTGTTACAGTGTCGAAAGTGACAGAGTGCGCGGTGTAACGCTAACTTTGTTCGGTAACACAGGAACTGGCAATTTCATTACTGAATACTGGAAGGACTCGTTCATCAAGGCCTGTAATTAATGTACATGTAGCAGCTTGTAGTTATTTTGCTTTTGAATCCGTGCTTCCCATAGTGAGTAAATTATGTGCTAAATGTTCTTTGCTGTATGTCACTACGTATAGTTTCGAAGAATGGCTTTCATATACTATATATATATATATGAAAACGGTTCTTGTCCAGGCGATTCACGAGAAAGTATTCTGGCAATCATGTTCCAGGTATAGAAACTGTTCTCCAACTTGTTGAAAGCTACGAGAGAAAGACTCTTTCAATGACAAGAAACGTGCTTCTGACCTCCATTTGCTTGCGGGGGAAAAGCTAAATGAAATACAGCATATACCTAAAGTTTTTTTTTTTTTTTTTTTTTTTTTTTTTTTAACATCCGTTTTTGCTACAGAGGCATCACAGGCGATGGACACTGATGATACACGAGATGAAATGATAAATTGGGAAAGAATTTTTTTAAGGAAGGAAGAGTTCCAGGCCTAAGCTTTTGGTACCTTCCCGATATTTGCCATTTATGAGGACTGAGGAAAACCTGGAAAAAACCTCTATTAGGGTGGATGGTCCTGGTGGAATTCGAACCCCGGATTTCACTATCCGCGCCTTTACCACTTCCAACAGATGTGGGCAATGCGTTGACGCCGAGGGCATCACTTTCAACATTTCTTATAACACAAGTGACGGTTTATTATTATTATTATTATTATTATTATTATTATTATTAATATCATCATCATCAGTTTTAAGTAGAATATTATTTTAAGTTTTCAGCAAAAATATAAACTACTAAATTGAAAATGCTAACTTTATGCGCAGGGACTGTTATATCCCTTTTTCAGATTGCGGCGGCCCGCAACTCAAATAACCGAAGTTATATATCATGTCAACTTGCGTGGTGTTTTATATCTCGGCTACTAAGCTTGCTGCGGCCAGTGGCTCCGGTACTTAAAAACTGTACTGTTCAAAACCTCTATAACTTCTTGTATGACGCTGGATATATACTCTCCTAATTAAACGGGCATATATCGGGAAAACACATTTTGACTGACACGATTAAGTTGACCACAGTAATGTTTGATCTCATTGCTAATGCCTTCTACTGGTAATGCTGGTAAGAGAATCTGGCCATTTTTTGAAGGGAATTCAGGAATGGGTACACACTCTGGCAGAATGTGGCCATTGGGAACACTTTGGAAAAACTATGTTTCCAGAATTGTTTTTATGACAATTAAAAATCGATTGGCATGCTGGGAACGGTTTACGGATCACACTAATTGATTGAATATGGACATTTTCCTAGCACGAAGCTAGAAGCAATTTATTTTCTGTTTAGAACGCAATAACTAATGTAATTGTAAATAATATGCAAGATGTTTCCACTCATATATTTGTAAATATAGTTATTCCAATTTTTAATATTTGTATTTATTTATTATTATTGTTTGTTTATTTTGCTAATTGTAAATCATACTTAAGCATATATTCGACTGTCCATGCATAAAATTTATTTATATTATATGTATAGATTTTTATAGCATTAAAGATGCCAATTTTTGGAGTGATTTTGTTGGTGAATGTTCAAAAGTGTACCAATATCGTTGAGTTTTTCTTCTATCCTTGTTTATTTTTGTTATTCTTTATTTTGCATTGCAGCAGTAGATTCAAACTTATGCACAATATCCCGAAATGCTGTACTTGAAGGAAGCTATTAATCAAGAACATTCTGAATAAATTTCATAAGCACATGATGAGCTTATTCATTTTAAAAGTACATTTACACACAAAAATCCGTTGCTCTAGAGCAACTGTTTCTTGAGACAGGTTAGAAAGCGACGTTGGAGGATATAACGAAGGGCGAAAGGACGCAAAATTGAAGTATGGGCCCTGCCAACCACTGCCTGGAACGTAAAATACCGGTGGTCAGACAAGATTTATCACTAAAGCTCCTTCTTTCACCCCTCTGTCTTCATATGTACCCACATATAGAATTTTTCAACAGTAACAAATAACTTAAATTGCTCACATTTTCTTCATTTTCTACCCATTCTTAAACATTCTGGCTTTGGCTTACAGAACATTTTGCATCACTATGAAAGGTTGTTTCTCATTATTGTAGTTGAAATGCAGATTTTCATCTTAAGTAAACGTAGTAATTCATTTCTGTGTGTGAAAATGTATGTTGTAACTCTGTAGAGTCATATAGGATTATTCAATATTATTGTAAATGAGGTTGCTGTATTTTGGCGGTTTCGCACTGGAGTCTCACAAACTAAATTTTTCGCATTGCCCCAGAAGAAGAGTTTCATCGGCGTCATATCTGCTGACCGTTCTGGCCATAGAATAGAAGCTCAGTTTACGACACTCTCCAGTCGAATTATTCTTTTTTTTTTTTTTTTTTTTTTGGATGATAGTGGGAAGGGAACCCTTGTTCCAATAACTGTGAATGCTCACGTTAGTGATCAACTTGCGATTTAAGTCAATTAGAAAGTATCCTTACACATAGTAATTTCAAATAACAAAGGGATTAGATCAGCACTCAGCTTGGTTTGTGTTATTTTTATTATTCGTGAGTAAATTTTGAGATATAGTGACGCGTTTTCAATAGTCATAACACGTTCTACAAAAATGACAGTTGGGCAAAGAATAAACAAATAACGAGACATCGAAGAAATTCTGCACATTTCGATTAACCAGCTGTAAAACCGAGAAAATAATTGATAATGTTCCAACATGATTCCAGATTATAATAGTTACCACGGAACTAGTTATGTCGCCAATCTGAAATTATAGCTTAGAAGAACAAGAACTGTTTTATGTAGATCTTTGCTCTTGTAAACTGGTGCGTCTGTCTTGGTGTACACACGCAAATACAATGTAATTAGATATTTTGTATTTCCCCGCATACGCACTAGGTCGGCAACCGGGAGTAAACAGCAACTGCTCACACTCAGCCCTCCGCGCTTTCGTCAAAGTATTGAAAATGGGCTTATCTTTTTCACAGAAGGTAAATTTTCTTTTTACCGAGTCTGTAGGTTGTAAAGGCATGAGTAGTATATACCCCTCGGGAGGCAGACAGGGTCAACGCCCTCTTGGCGCCAGACTGTGACCTTGAACTGTCTGGTTTTCAGTTCAAGGTCTTTTGGACCTTGGAAGCAAGGTTGTTTTGACCTTGAACTGTCTGGTTTTCAGTTCAAGGTCATTTGGACCTTGGAAGCAAGGTTGTCTGGCCTTGAACGTCTAGACGTTCAAGGTTGCCAGGCGCGTCGCACCCCGCCCCGCCTCCCGAGGGGCATCTCTCTTTATTGCTTTTGTTTTACAATTATCTATAAAATAGCATGATGGTATTGATGAAACAATTTACAAAAATTGATACAGCAAAAATTAAAGTGGCTAGCACTACGTTGTTCGCCGCTGCGTATTTTTTTTTTACATGCAATATTGTCTTTTATTGCTTTTGTTTTACAATTATCTATAAAATAGCATGATGGTATTGATGAAACAATTTACAAAAATTGATGCAACAAAAATTTAAGTGGCTAGCACTACGTTGTTCGCCGCTGCTGTCACGTTTCGAGCGATGATCGTCGAGACGTGATGAGGTTCGTGGATGCTGCGTAGATGCTGCATGTATAATAGCACAGCAGGAGAAATAGTCCCAAGAGGAATGCGGCGAGGCCTAACACGGTGCACTGCATGTTTTTTTTTTTAGTTTGCGCTGTTGCAATCTGCGACGTACGGAGGCGGTCCGTCGATCTGCGTGCCTGAACCTGTGTTGTAGTGTGCGGTGCACCTGCGGTAGGGTGCGTATGCCTGCTTGCAGAAGAAGTCTAAATGTTCCCAGACGGCGTCGACGTCTAAAGGACGAAGAACGTCTAGAACGTAGGGATGAGCGGCAAGAGAGATCCGCTCGTGATCGGCCAAAAGCGAAAGTCTCTTATCCCACTTCAAATAGTTGCGCAGAGTTCCTTCTAAGGAGCACATAACAGAGTGTGGAGGATGGATAATTCTAATATCTCGAAGTGTATGAGCATGCACCTATAGTGAGTGTGTAAGGTGCAAGAGCCGGAACGATACTGAAGCGGAGGTGGGGAGGGCGAGTCTCTTTCATTGCTGGCTACATGATGCAACAGATTACGTAATGGGTTTTAACGTTCTCTGATTGGTCGGAATAACAGATATTGGGATTGGTTGAAGCAATTGGCTAAAATAAGCTGTGTTGCGATTGGGCGAAAAGCAACGCGTTGAACGGAATGCAATTGGTTAAAATAAGCTGTGTTGCGATTGGGCGAATAAATCACAATTGCGTGAGTTTTGGAAGATGCGGTTTTGAAGTAAACGACAAAACAGGATATATGCAAAATGCGACCATGTGTCGCTAAAACTACGAACTTATGCCCAGAGTATATATGAAGCTAGTATTTTCCAGTGCTACCAAAACCCTTATTGCCTCTAGAAATATCTTTTTAATACTGTAACTAGTTGTACTTTAGGCATCGCAATTTTTTTCGCATATTAGTTGTGCAATCTTTTGTCTTTTGCAAATCTTACGCTTACAGTTAGAATTATTTCTCAGCAAAACGCATATTTCGCCGGTAAAGTCCCTATCCACGATACCGCCTGCAACACTAAGACCTAAAATGGCTAAACTTGATTTTTCAGAAATGCGTATATAGGTGTTTTTGGGAGGCGTAGCTGAAATTCCGATAGGCACTTTAACTGTTTTGCGCGGTCTAATTACATATGACTTTGGAGAAAATACGTCTAAACCTGCAGATGCATTAGTGCGTCGTGTAGGCATTATTGCATGTTTATTGAGTAACACTATTTGAAGTGTTATCTGAAAATGGAAAAAATAAGCTGTGTGTATTTATACAATATTTTATTAGTGTGAAATAAAAAAACAAAAGTATAAAATATGTACAAAAAACAAAAGTATAAAATACGTATAATGTAAACAAAGTATAAAATATTTACAAAAAGTTTGCTTTGCAGACATATGTTACACGAACTTCCAATATATTGGCGTCGCACAGACGGTAATGAATAGAAAGAAGCATTGGAGCGCGACGACGTCGCCTAAAACCAAATATTTCTAGTTTCCTCTACTCGGTTTTGCGAGCAGAGCAAATTTGCTATATGCTCGCCTTTAGTAATACCGACTGTAGAATTAGAAAAATTAAAAATAAATACCGAAATTACGTACACATCATCGCACGCGTAAAATTGAGTGGAAAAAAATAATTTTTTTACATTTAGTCTAGGGGCCGGAGTTAATATACCGGTAAACCCTGACGGAATTGAAATATTAAGCCCTGTATGTATCAGCATTTTTCTCATGGCTGGGATGTTGACACATACAGAGCTCCTAAGTTGAAAAATGGACGATACCTGGACGGGTATCGTCGAATCTGTCGACACGTGGTCGTACTGCAGTGCCGGAGGGGAATGTGAGTAGGGCAAGATGACGGTATCGGCACTACTGATGTCGGCAATCACACGATCGCCTTCGATAGTATGATTGCCAACATCGTTACCATGTTCATCGTCATCTTGCCTGTCATCGTCGTTTTCGTCATCTTGTTGGTCGTCTTCGTCCTCGTCATCTTGCTGGTCGTCGTCCTCGTCATCTCTTTGGTCGTCGTCCTCGTCATCTCTTTGGTCGTCGTCCTCGTCATCTTGTTGGTCGTCATCTTGTTGGTCATCGTCTTCATCTTGTTGGTCGTCGTCGTCGTCTTCGTCATCGTCATCTTGGGGGTCATTACCGTCTGAAATGGTGTCTAATACGGTAATAAAATTTGTCAATGCTTCAGCCAATACATTGGAAGCGTTTTTTAATTGCGACATATGTCTGCAAAGTACCTGATGATGATGTTGTTCCGGAGCGGTGGTAGGATTGAGGTAATGCTGCAGCTGCTCCATCAAAGTAGCAGGAGTGATGGTAGCGGTAGTTGGATGGAGCTGCTGCAGCCTCTGCTCCATCGGAGGATGAGGAGTTGAATGGAGTTGCTGCTGCTGCCGCCTCTGCACCATCGGAGGATGAGGAGTTGAATGGAGGTGCTGCTGCCGCCTCTGTACCATCTGAGGAGGAGGATGACAGCATTGGCGCTGTTCCTCCATCATAGGCGAGCGGTACTGCAGCTGTTCCTCCATCGGGCGGTACTCCATCGGGCGGTACTGTAGCTGCTCCTCCACCGGGCGGTACTGTAGCTGCTCCTCCACCGGGCGGTACTGCAGCGGGCGGTACTCCACCGGGCGGTACTGCAGCTGCTCCTCCACCGGGCGGTACTGCGGGCGGTACTGTAGCTGCTCCTCCACCGGGCGGTACTGCAGCTGCTCCTCCACCGGGCGGTACTGCAGCTGCTCCTCCACCGGGCGGTACTGCGGGCGGTACTGTAGCTGCTCCTCCACCGGGCGGTACTGCAGCTGCTCCTCCACCGGGCGGTACTGCACCTGCTCCTCCACCGGGCGGTACTGCACCTGCTCCTCCACCGGGCGGTACTGCAGCTGCTCCTCCAGAGGACAATTCTGCTGTTGTTCCTCCAGAGGGCTGTACTGTACTGCCATAGGAGGAGGAGGATAGTTATGTTGTTCCTCTATCAGAGGGCTGTACTGCTGTTGACTATTTACTCTTCTTAACTTACCGGGAGAAATGGGTATGAGATGAGGCATCGGAGGGGTCGCTGCTGCTCTCTTCCTAATAACAGCAGTCACCTCAGATGCCTGATCCACCATTTCTCCGGTTAAGTTTGTTGATTTCTCGCCGTACATGCTCTAGCGGACTCTGAGGAAGAATGATGGTGATGAGCGAAAATTTCGGATGTTTTATACTCGTAAGGCATGTACGAGTGGGGGGTAAAAAAATTGTTTACTTGCAAGTGGTTCTTGACAAAGTCACCTTTGCGCAATTGGCAATGAGAACAAGGACGCTAGTTAAAGTCACCTTCGCACGCTCTTTCTGAAACACACTCACCTTGGCGAAGCATGACGCTAAAACATTGCACAAGAATAAGGAAAAAGCGAAACAAAGTCACCTTGTACTTCCAGTAAACAACAACAAGGACGGAATGAGGAAAAAACGTGATATCATGACGCGGTACGTAGCGCGAGAATAAGGAAAACAAAGTTACCTTCACACGTTGCACAAGAATAAGGAAAACACATTCACCTTGGCGAAGCATGACGCTAAAACGTTGGCAAAAGCGAGACAAAGTCACCTTGTACTTCTAGTAAACAACAACAAGGACGGAATGAGGAAAAAACGTGATATCACGACGCGACACGTAGCGCGAGAATAAGGAAAACAAAGTTACCTTCACACGTTGCACAAGAACAAGGAAAACACACTCACCTTGGCAAAGCATGACGCTAAAACGTTGGCAAAAGCGAGACAAAGTCACCTTGTACTTCTAGTAAACAACAACAAGGACGGAATGAGGAAAAAACGTGATATCACGACGCGGCACGTAGCGCAAGAATAAGGAAAACAAAGTTACCTTCACACGTTGCACAAGAACAAGGAAAACACATTCACCTTGGCAAAAGCGAGACAAAGTCACCTTGTACTTCTAGTAAACAGATAGAGTGACGCAATACACAGCTTTTGTAAAACAACAACAAGGACGTAATGAGGAAAACAAAGTTACCTTCAAACGTTGCACAAGAATAAGGAAAAAGCGAGACAAAGTCACCTTGTACGTCTAGTAAACAACCGCGGCACGTAGCACGAGAATAAGGAAAACAAAGTTACCTTCACACGTTGCACAAGAATAAGGAAAACACACTCACCTTGGCGAAGCATGACGCTAAAACGTTGCACAAGAATAAGGAAAAAGCGAGACAAAGTCACCTTGTACATCTAGTAAACAACAACAAGGACGGAATGAGGAAAAAACGTGATATCATGACGCGGCACGTAGCACGAAAATAAGGAAAACAAAGTTACCTTCACACGTTGCACAAGAATAAGGAAAAAAAGCGAAAACACACTCACCTTGGTAAAGCATGACGTAAAACGTTGGCAAAAGCGAGACAAAGTCACCTTGTACTTCTAGTAAACAGATAGAGTGACGCAATACACAGCTTTTGTAAAACAACAACAAGGACGTAATGAGAAAAACAAAGTTACCTTCAAACGTTGCACAAGAATAAGGAAAACACATTCACCTTGGCAAAAGCGAGACAAAGTCACCTTGTACGTCTAGTAAACAACAACAAGGACGGTATGAGGAAAAAACGTGATATCATGACGCTACACATTGCACAAGAATAAGGAAAAAACCGAGACAAAGTCACCTTGTTATAGGTGAGGCAGTCACGGACAACGCGATTGTAAATCGACAGAGTGCAAAGTCACCTTGGAATACACGTGGCGAGAATAAGGAAAAAACCTTGACAATAAGGAAAAAGCGAAACAAAGTCACCTTGGCGAGAGCATGACGCTAAAACGTTGCACAAGAATAAGGAAAAAAAACAAGACAAAGTCACCTTGTTACAGGCGATGCAAGTCTGAGTACAAAATAATAATGAGTTTTACGATATTGCAGCATCGAACGAGAACGCTTAGTAGATTATATTCGGGGTATTCCGAAACCATAGTTTCGGCAGAATCCATGCCCACAGATGACGAAGAAGAAGAAGAAATCGATCCCATGGAATGGGTACATAGGGTGTTTGCTCGATATTTAGAATTTGTAGACGAGCAATTGTCCGTGGTCAATACCGAAAATCCCGATAGAGGGTTTTACGTCAGCGTCAGAAGGTTCGATCAACTGAACATGGAAGCGATATTAAATTCGGCCGAGGCCGTGATGCAGAGCAATTACAATTTTTTCACCAACGGCACATTGAAGTTCAGCAATACACAGCTTTTTGTAAAACAACAACAAGGACGTAATGAGGAAAACAAAGTTACCTTCAAACGTTGCACAAGAATAAGGAAAACACACTCACCTTGGCAGAAGCGAGACAAAGTCACCTTGTACGTCTAGTAAACAACAACAAGGACGGTATGAGGGAAAAAAAACGTGATATCATGACGCTACACATTGCACAAGAATAAGGAAAAACCGAGACAAAGTCACCTTGTTATAGGTGAGGCAGTCACGGACAACGCGATTGTAAATCGACAGAGTGCAAAGTCACCTTGGAATACACGTGGCTAGAATAAGGAAAAAACCTTGACAATAAGGAAAAATAGTATGTACCCCGCGGCGGACGCCTGTTTGACGTCACATCTGGTTTTAGTTCAAGGTCATATTTTGTATTGCGTTATAGTGTGTGTTGAATTTTTGTTTATGGTCTGCCGAGGGGGTCCACTTGTTGGATTGTACACACTACAAGGGAATGTAAAATATGACCTTGAAGTAAAACAGGATGTGACGTGTGAGGCGTCCGGCGCGGGGTACAGAAATGAAGAAAATATGAGATATGTTGATGTAATTGTTTTTATTACTTTAATTACATTTGTTGTTACATTCTTGTTTGGCGTTACATATGGCTTTGTTTTTGGTAGTGTGGCCATCTTACATAATACTTTTTGCTGGATCGATACTGGTCGCATGTGTAGCATTGGGTTGAGTGTAGTTGTGGGATGTGAGGGAAGGGGACAGGTATTGCATTGTTGCGACACGTTCTTTTGGCGAGGCATTGGAGGCAGTAGGGGAGTAATGTGCCGGTTTGGACATTGATTAGAGTGGGCGACCATACTTCGATGACTCTGACGCGTTTGTTGCGTTGCATGTTGGGCTGTAAAGAGAAGAGAGTAGGTGATAGAGAAGAAAGATTGGATATGATGTGGTCATGTTATTTATCTTTTGTGCAAAGAGGACAGAGGTAAATGAAGGGTGGAGGTCCGTCGATGTGGGTGCGATGATGGGTTAGGTTGTAATGGGAGGTGCAGCGTTTGAAATGATGGAAGGCGTTTCCACAATGCAGGTTTAGTAAGAGCCATACGAGGTCTACGTCGATGGGGGAAAAGATGAGTAGTTAGTTGGTTGGTTGGCAGATCTGCGATATCGTTGATTTCAGATTGGGTTAATGTGGATAATCTGCGTGAGTTGGTGACGTACTTGAGGAATAAAGGGATGAGGCGGGTGCGAGCAATGTGTGGAGGAAGTGAATAAAAGGGGTTAGGAGGGTGGGAGGGTTGGTTATTTGTAAAGATAAAAGGTGTTGGTGACGTTTATGGTGATTGCGTGGATTGCGAGAGGTGAGGGGTTGGTGAAAGCGGAGGATAATTGCATAAGTTTTGGTAGATGCGGTTTTAAGGTGGATGATGTGACAGGAGCATTGAATAAGGGTTTGATATGCGAAAAGGATAATGAATTGTTGTTAAATTGTACGTGTAGGTACAGAGAGGGGGGTGGGGTGTAGATTTAATGCGAGTATAATGAATATGGAAGGTGTGAAGGCCTGTAACTCGATGTGAGAAGGGTGGTCGGTGTGGTTATTTGTATTACGGTGAATTTGAGATGGGGCAGGTTGAATGTCCAGAGGGGCATGTATTGAGCGAGGGGTGTGACTGCGTGAAGGGTAGGAAGAAGGGTAAGAAATGCGAATATTACGGTAAGCCTATAGTGATGTATGCGGGTGGTAATGTTACTATGAGGGTTGAGATGTTGGATTGCGAAATGATTATGAGAGCGGTGGATTTGAAGTGGAGATTGTCGGAGGAGGAGGGTGAATTGGTTGTGGCGTATAGTGTAATGAACGAAATGAATAGTTATTTTATGGATAATTATTTGTATTTATTTGGGAATGTGGGGATGGGGAAAGGAATTTGGAGGTAGGGGTAGGCTGAGGCGTGGATCGCATTGGAGTGCAGAAGGTAATTTGAAGATAAGTTCGCAATGTGAAGGTGATGGGAAAAAGTATCTGTGAATACTATAAGGAAGGCGGCGATGGATAGGTGTAAGAGGAGTATGAATGGGGTGAAGAGCAGGATGAGAAAGGTGTAAGAGGAGTATGAATGGAGTGAAGAGCAGGATGAGAAAGGAGTGAGTAGGTAATTGGACGTGGCGTTAAAGGATAATGAGGAAATGGAAAGGAGAATGAGAGAAATGGCGGATAATATGGCGAGGATGAAGAGGGAAATGGAAGAGAAGAAGGAGAATGTGAGTAAGCAGCAGGAATTGGTAGGTTGGATAAAGGTGAACGTGAAGAGGTTGTATGACGAGTTTCAAGGGTTGAAGGGTTTAGTAGGTAGATTGGGTAAGGCGTGTGTAGGTGATGTTGATGAAGATGTAGAATTTGAAAACTATGCAAACCTTTACGATACTGAAGAAGAAGAAGAAGAGGTGGGTGTAGAAGGAGGAGGAGGTGTGGAAGAAGCGTTTGAGGAAGGAGTTGAATATGACACAAAATAAGGTAAATATATATCACTTATGTAATGGTTTAATATGCAAATAAATGTATACAAATAAAGTGATTGAATTGAAAGTAATTGCAATATATATATACACAATAAAATGATGTTGATTAAGTAGATGAATGTTTTTGAAAAAATTATGTACAAATAGTTATTGAATGTATACATATGTGAAGAAATAATGCAATATAATGATAATAATGTGAATGGCAAAAAATATATGAAAACATAATGAATAAAATGAATGAACAAAAAAAAGTGGAATGGTGCAAAATGATTAGGATGAAAACACTTTAAAATTTTCTGGGACGTCTGTTGCATTGTAGGAAACATGCCTTCCCGGGTGTAGTGGAATTGCTGGCGGCGGCGGTGGCGTGTGGGAGTCGATGTACATTTGGTTTAAGATTGTGTTTTTCTTGGGTAGTAGCGAAATGAGCTTGGGCATGTCCACTAGAGAGCTGGCATCGAAATCGAAATTATGCTCCATGGCGGTTAATTTGTTGTTGTAAAACATAATTCCTTCTCTCTAGTGCGACAAGCCTGTTTTCTATGATGGTGATGTAGTTGTCGCGAAGGGAACTTTGATGGTGATGTTGCAGAAGTTGTTGTTGTTGTTGTTGTTGTTGTTGACGTCCATGTGGACATGTAGGCTGCAGTTGTTGGGGTAGTGGTTCAAATGGAGGTGGTGGTGGAGTATTTTGTTGAAATGCTTGCTGCCACTGTAGGAGAGCTGCGGTAACAGGGTTATTTCGTTAGCGGACGGATAATCGGATAAAATGTTAACTGAGTAGTTGCTATGCCATTTTCTCATCAATGTTAACCTGTCCATAGACGGTAATGAATACCAGCCTTTGGACAGCGATAGCTGGTCTTTGACAAATTTTAAGCGAAATCTGTTGTTGTTATCAAAAAGGCCGGTAAGGGTTGATTTGAAAAAGCTAAGCACATGACATCGCACCAGCAGTCTATGTGATGTACCGGTACATTCAATTGCACGATTAAAAAAAAAACGGTGTTGAAGAAATACGTTTCTCCGTTAAAAAAAAAGGCGTCCCACTCATCATAGTGAAACACACCGTACATATACGAGCGTGTGTGTGTGTGAAAAGAATATTTTTAAACGCGAACGTGTGTCCATTGTAAACGTAAAATTCAGAATTAGTTGTAAAGAGAAAATTTGGCAAAAATGGTTTTGACTCCCAACAGTCAACATCTTTGGAAAGCGCGATAAAGAATGTGGGAAACTGGTCTAGATAGTTGTAACCGGCGAGCAAATGTCCAATATATGATCCTACAATGACAGAGCAAGTACCCTCGGAAATGAAGAATTCAAGTATAGTGCAGACAAAGATGAAGGAAGATGGGAAGTGGTTTGGTTGAAAGGATTGCAAAAGGGTGTAAGACGGGAACATGTGTATGATAATGCGGTACTTTGATGTGTGAAGAACTAAGTAAGGATTGAGGGAGAATGACAGGGAAGATGTAGAGGCCATAATCTGGAAGAAAAAAACTGAATAAAAGAAATGAATAAAATGAATAAAAGAGCGCGTAAAGAGCGTGTTACAATTAAGGGGAATGAGGATTGTTAAAGTGTGAGTGCCAAGCGCGAATATCCCAATAAGTTATAGTGTCTGTGTTTACAAATTGTAAATGCGGATGGTTATGTATTTGTGTGTGGCCATGATACCACCATAATGGTGGTTGGAGTGAATTGTGAGAAGTTAAAGCAGCAATCGAGTAAAAAAAATATGGATTTCGAATAGCAGCAAATGAACAATCGTGACTACAGTTAAAGTTTGTGAAACCTGGGGGAAATGCAAAATATTCTACAGCACTTTATGGTGCGTTTCCAAAATGGTAAATGCAGATCTACGCGCGTGGGACGCACATCGCTATGTGTGAATGTAAAGGGGTAGTTGCAGTACGCGCATTTAATGGTAAATGGAGGTATAGGAAGGGGTGTTACTTGTGAAGCTATGAAGGTGACGGGTAAGCCGAATGCACTGCCAGCACATGTTTTACTACAACACAAGGGACAGGTGACAGTAAAGCAGCTGGACAATGACATCTGTGCATAAGAAACGAAAATAAAGGAAATAGAGTAATATACATGTGTACATGAAAGTATTCACAATGAATATAAATGAACACTTACGATCGATGCAGAAGGTTGAATGTTGAAGCGCAGCTAGTCCTTTCTTTCCCACTATGACACAGAACTGCAAGAAGAATGAATGTTGAAAACAACACCACGTATCAGCGCACGACGTATGGAAAAAAAGAAAAAAGAAACAACAATGAAATATGGTGTGCAGCAGGAATGAATGAATGAATTCGCCACTTTAAGTGTAACGCAAAAATACCATAATGAATAACGTCAACAATACTTACACAAATGTGCGAAACCGCAACTTGTTGAATGGTGGAGCAGCACGGTGAAAAACAAGTGGCACGAAAGATGGCGATGACAGCGCCAAGGTATGCAGTGGAGCAGCAAGTGACACGTCACGGAGATATGCAGTGGAGCAGCAGCAAGTGGCACGTCTGGCAGGAGCAGCAGTCAAGCACTGAATGTGGTAGATGAAAAAGCGGCAATGTTTTATTGAAGACGTATGACGTATGTGGTGAAGTCCCGTGCTGCATAAACCGGATGTAGCGAAAGTCTGGTGAAGAGATAATGGATGGTTGCAACTGGATGCAGTGTTATCGTAGGAAAAACACTGGCGGTTATCAGTAGTACACAGCAATCGAAACTGGATGCAGCGGTAACAGACCGCAGCGGTCTACAACGGATGTTGATGCCAGACTGGCACCCAGCCAGTTAAACATAGGATGGTGTTACTAGATTGCAAAGCCCACACGCTGCAAGTGCACATGCACTGTATCCTCGGGAATGACGTAGCAGTTTTTAACTTTCCCCACCCACAGAGTGGAGCACTTGCGCAGGGCAGGAGATCGTCGCTAAGGGCGTTTTCGAAGGTGACATTTTTTTTTTTAAAGTCGCGGTCGCTCGTTCGGCTTAATCATTGTCCTGTGACTTGCTATTTTGATACCTTGCCCATTGCTTTTAACCTTGTATGGCTTGTTTTTTCCTTATTCTCGCGTAAACGTGTTGTCACGTGTTCAAAGGTGACTTTGCGTCACGGTCACTATCTATTTTGCACTCGGACGATTTACTACCGCGTTGACCGTAACAGCATCGCCTAATGACTTGCATCGCCTGTAACAAGGTGACTTTGTCTTGTTTTTTTTCCTTATTCTTGTGCAACGTTTTAGCGTCATGCTCTCGCCAAGGTGACTTTGTTTCGCTTTTTCCTTATTGTCAAGGTTTTTTCCTTATTGTCAAGGTTTTTTCCTTATTCTCGCCACGTGTATTCCAAGGTGACTTTGCACTCTGTCGATTTACAATCGCGTTGTCCGTGACTGCCTCACCTATAACAAGGTGACTTTGTCTCGGTTTTTTTCCTTATTCTTGTGCAATGTGTAGCGTCATGATATCACGTTTTTTCCTCATACCGTCCTTGTTGTTGTTTACTAGACGTACAAGGTGACTTTGTCTCGCTTTTGCCAAGGTGAATGTGTTTTCCTTATTCTTGTGCAACGTTTGAAGGTAACTTTGTTTTCCTCATTACGTCCTTGTTGTTGTTTTACAAAAGCTGTGTATTGCGTCACTCTATCTGTTTACTAGAAGTACAAGGTGACTTTGTCTCGCTTTTGCCAACGTTTTACGTCATGCTTTGCCAAGGTGAGTGTGTTTTCCTTGTTCTTGTGCAACGTGTGAAGGTAACTTTGTTTTCCTTATTCTCGCGCTACGTGTCGCGTCGTGATATCACGTTTTTTCCTCATTCCGTCCTTGTTGTTGTTTACTTGAAGTACAAGGTGACTTTGTCTCGCTTTTTCCTTATTCTTGTGCAACGTTTTAGCGTCATGCTTCGCCAAGGTGAATGTGTTTTCGCTTTTTTTTTCCTTATTCTTGTGCAACGTGTGAAGGTAACTTTGTTTTCCTTATTCTCGCGCTACGTACCGCGTCATGATATCACGTTTTTTCCTCATTCCGTCCTTGTTGTTGTTTACTGGAAGTACAAGGTGACTTTGTTTCGCTTTTTCCTTATTCTTGTGCAATGTTTTAGCGTCATGCTTCGCCAAGGTGAGTGTGTTTCAGAAAGAGCGTGCGAAGGTGACTTTAACTAGCGTCCTTGTTCTCATTGCCAATTGCGCAAAGGTGACTTTGTCAAGAACCACTTGCAAGTAAACAATTTTTTTACCCCCCACTCGTACATGCCTTACGAGTATAAAACATCCGAAATTTTCGCTCATCACCATCATTCTTCCTCAGAGTCCGCTAGAGCATGTACGGCGAGAAATCGACAAACTTAACCGGAGAAATGGTGGATCAGGCATCTGAGGTGACTGCTGTTAGCAGGAAGAGAGCAGCAGCGACCCCTCCGATGCCTCATCTCATACCCATTTCTCCCGGTAAGTTAAGAAGAGTAAATAGTCAACAGCAGTACAGCCCTCTGATAGAGGAACAACATAACCATCCTCCTCCTCCTATGGCAGTACAGTACAGCCCTCTGGAGGAACAACAGCAGAATTGTCCTCTGGAGGAGCAGCTGCAGTACCGCCCGGTGGAGGAGCAGGTGCAGTACCGCCCGGTGGAGGAGCAGGTGCAGTACCGCCCGGTGGAGGAGCAGCTGCAGTACCGCCCGGTGGAGGAGCAGCTGCAGTACCGCCCGGTGGAGGAGCAGCTGCAGTACCGCCCGGTGGAGGAGCAGCTACAGTACCGCCCGCAGTACCGCCCGGTGGAGGAGCAGCTGCAGTACCGCCCTTAGTACCGCCCGGTGGAGGAGCAGCTACAGTACCGCCCGGTGGAGTACCGCCCGCTGCAGTACCGCCCGGTGGAGGAGCAGCTACAGTACCGCCCGGTGGAGGAGCAGCTACAGTACCGCCCGATGGAGTACCGCCCGATGGAGGAACAGCTGCAGTACCGCTCGCCTATGGTGGAGGAACAGCGCCAATGCTGTCATCCTCCTCCTCAGATGGTACAGAGGCGGCAGCAGCACCTCCATTCAACTCCTCATCCTCCGATGGTGCAGAGGCGGCAGCAGCAGCAACTCCATTCAACTCCTCATCCTCCGATGGAGCAGAGGCTGCAGCAGCTCCATCCAACTACCGCTACCATCACTCCTGCTACTTTGATGGAGCAGCTGCAGCATTACCTCAATCCTACCACCGCTCCGGAACAACATCATCATCAGGTACTTTGCAGACATATGTCGCAATTAAAAAACGCTTCCAATGTATTGGCTGAAGCATTGACAAATTTTATTACCGTATTAGACACCATTTCAGACGGTAATGACCCCCAAGATGACGATGACGAAGACGACGACGACGACCAACAAGATGAAGACGATGACCAACAAGATGACGACCAACAAGATGACGAGGACGACGACCAAAGAGATGACGAGGACGACGACCAAAGAGATGACGAGGACGACGACCAGCAAGATGACGAGGACGAAGACGACCAACAAGATGACGAAAACGACGATGACAGGCAAGATGACGATGAACATGGTAACGATGTTGGCAATCATACTATCGAAGGCGATCGTGTGATTGCCGACATCAGTAGTGCCGATACCGTCATCTTGCCCTACTCACATTCCCCTCCGGCACTGCAGTACGACCACGTGTCGACAGATTCGACGATACCCGTCCAGGTATCGTCCATTTTTCAACTTAGGAGCTCTGTATGTGTCAACATCCCAGCCATGGGAAAAATGCTGATACATACAGGGCTTAATATTTCAATTCCGTCAGGGTTTACCGGTATATTAACTCCGGCCCCTAGACTAAATGTAAAAAATTTATTTTTTTCCACTCAATTTTACGCGTGCGATGATGTGCACGTAATTTCGGTATTTATTTTTAATTTTTCTAATTCTACAGTCGGTATTACTAAAGGCGAGCATATAGCAAATTTGCTCTGCTCGCAAACCGAGTAGAGGAAACTAGAAATGTTTGGTTTTAGGCGACGTCGTCGCGCTGCAATGCTTCTTTCTATTCATTACCGTCTGTGCGACGCCAATATATTGGAAGTTCGTGTAACATATGTCTGCAAAGCAAACTTTTTGTAAATATTTTATACTTTGTTTACATTATACGTATTTTATACTTTTGTTTTTGTACATATTTTATACTTTTGTTTTTTTATTTAACACTAATAAAATATTATATAAATACACACACCTTATTTTTTCCATTTTCAGATAACACTTCAAATAGTGTTACTCAATAAACATGCAATAATGCCTACACGACGCACTAATGAATCTGCAGGTTTAGACGTATTTTCTCCAAAGTCATATGTAATTAGACCGCGCAAAACAGTTAAAGTGCCTATCGGAATTTCAGCTACGCCTCCCAAAAACACCTATATACGCATTTCTGAAAAATCAAGTTTAGCCATTTTAGGTCTTAGTGTTGCAGGCGGTATCGTGGATAGGGACTTTACCGGCGAAATATGCGTTTTGCTGAGAAATAATTCTAACTGTAAGCGTAAGATTTGCAAAAGACAAAAGATTGCACAACTAATATGCGAAAAAAATTGCGATGCCTAAAGTACAACTAGTTACAGTATTAAAAAGATACTTCTAGAGGCAATAAGGGTTTTGGTAGCACTGAAAAATACTAGCTTCATATATACTCTGGGCATAAGTTCGTAGTTTTAGCGACACATGGTCGCATTTTGCATATATCCTGTTTTGTCGTTTACTTCAAAACCGCATCTTCCAAAACTCACGCAATTGTGATTTATTCGCCCAATCGCAACACAGCTTATTTTAACCAATTGCATTCCGTTCAACGCGTTGCTTTTCGCCCAATCGCAACACAGCTTATTTTAGCCAATTGCTTCAACCAATCCCAATATCTGTTATTCCGACCAATCAGAGAACGTTAAAACCCATTACGTAATCTGTTGCATCATGTAGCCAGCAATGAAAGAGACTCGCCCTCCCCACCTCCGCTTCAGTATCGTTCCGGCTCTTGCACCTTACACACTCACTATAGGTGCATGCTCATACACTTCGAGATATTAGAATTATCCATCCTCCACACTCTGTTATGTGCTCCTTAGAAGGAACTCTGCGCAACTATTTGAAGTGGGATAAGAGACTTTCGCTTTTGGCCGATCACGAGCGGATCTCTCTTGCCGCTCATCCCTACGTTCTAGACGTTCTTCGTCCTTTAGACGTCGACGCCGTCTGGGAACATTTAGACTTCTTCTGCAAGCAGGCATACGCACCCTACCGCAGGTGCACCGCACACTACAACACAGGTTCAGGCACGCAGATCGACGGACCGCCTCCGTACGTCGCAGATTGCAACAGCGCAAACTAAAAAAAAAAAAAAAACATGCAGTGCACCGTGTTAGGCCTCGCCGCATTCCTCTTGGGACTATTTCTCCTGCTGTGGATATTATACATGCAGCATCTACGCAGCATCCACGAACCTCATCACGTCTCGACGATCATCGCTCGAAACGTGACAGCAGCGGCGAACAACGTAGTGCTAGCCACTTTAATTTTTGTTGCATCAATTTTTGTAAATTGTTTCATCAATACCATCATGCTATTTTATAGATAATTGTAAAACAACAAAAGCAATAAAGGAAAATATAAAAGGCGTCGAAGAAGGACAACGTGAAGTGGGACTTAAAGCTAACGGACGATTTGAAAATAGACGTTAAACACGTTTTCGGCACTCCGAACATCATCCTCAAACAGTGCGGAGAAAGCGTGTCTCTCGTGGAGGAAGAGTGGAAAAATTTGATTAGATTTTATCCTCTAGTCTACGACATCTTCTACCACAGGAGCAACTTAATTATCGCTTACGTCAGATACCTAAATGACGCTGTGGAAAAACCCGAAGACATGACCTTTTCGACCTTCACAAGATACATCACGTGCGCCACGCCTTTGGACTTTTACGAACTCGTCTACCTCATGCACGACCGGTTGAAGGAAGAGGTGGAAGAAAAGAAAAAGACAGCGACAAACTAAAGAAACCGGTTTATGGTGGGGGTAAGCCTTCGTGTATAAAGCGCAAAGTCTCGGATCTCGCCAGCTCAGAGAGAGAGGGATGGCAGCTAGCGCCGAAGGCAGCAACATCTACGAGTTCGAGTCGGTGTGCAGGGTGCTGGAAAATCTGAACGAGCTTGGCGGAGGTGCGTTTGCCAGAACTTTGAAGATAAACGAACTGGAAGTGGGCGTCGGTTATCCCATAGAGGAGATTCGAACCGTATTGACAAAGTTCGGCAAACGAACGGTGGTGAGAATCGACGGCAGGGACCTGTTTCTACCGTCGAGATTCGACGATTTAAACAACGAGACGCTGACCTGCATCAACAATCACAGGTTTCTGCTCATATACAAGGGAGAAGAGGCCCTGCAGAACGGTCACAGGAGAAACATTTTCTCCTTTCAGAGCGCCGATCTGCCCTGCACTTCTGCCGCAGTCAAGCAATGAGTCGCAAACAAGATCAGCGACAACACCCGTACAGGATGACACACCCGTACAGGATGACACTTCATTCTAAAGCGGAACATCCCCCCACCTACAAGTGGCTTTTTCAATCCGACGCCTTCGATGTGGGAAAGGGCGTGACCACCAGGCTGATGTTAACCTCCAGCGGCAACATTTACAATGTTCAATTAAAGAAGCAGATTATCGAAGAAGACCCGAGAACGGTTCGATTGGTGTACGGTATCCAGAATTGCGTCACGGAACCGTCTTTCGTATTGAAAGTTCACTTCAACAGCTACCTGATCGGCAAGAAAAACGCCCGTGTTACGATAGCGGTGATGGAAGGCGATGATGCAGAACCCGTATCGGATCAGATCGCCCTCAAAGAAGGAGTATTCGACATCGCGAGAAGTACAATGGCCTATTCTAATTTAATTAGTACATCACTGATAGTGCCCGGATGCGACGGCGAAGGCGCAACGATGGTCTACGAATGCAGAACTTCCTACTTGGATAGCAGCAACGCTGGAGAATGCGAATGGGCCGAAAGCGACAGCGATAGCGACGCGAGCAAACTTGAAGAAGATTGTATTACAAAATTTTACATAACCTTCCAAAAAGAACCTCCTGCAGCAGAAGCGGTGCAAGATGCTTCCTCAACGGTCTCTTAAACTTTTATATTTGTGAACAGTGTACGGTGTAGTGTATGTGAAAAAAACTTGGAGCGCACTGCAAACAGTGTGCAAATCTTTGCGGTGAAGGGTATACTTATCCGGTGTACTGTATGTAACTTTATTCTTGCAGTAAAAAAAAATAAAGAAAATATTGTACTGTATGTAAAAGACAATATTGTATGTAAAAATTGTACTGTATGTAAAAGACAATATTGCATGTAAAAAAATAATAAAAGAGAGATGCCCCTCGGGAGGCGGGGCGGGGTTGGACGCGCCTGGCAACCTTGAACGTCTAGACGTTCAAGGCCAGACAACCTTGCTTCCAAGGTCCAAATGACCTTGAACTGAAAACCAGACAGTTCAAGGTCAAAACAACCTTGCTTCCAAGGTCCAAAAGACCTTGAACTGAAAACCAGACAGTTCAAGGTCACAGTCTGGCGCCAAGAGGGCGTTGACCCTGTCTGCCTCCCGAGGGGTATATACTACTGGCATGTACTTCAGTAACCTTTTAGGGACGAACTTTCAGCAATTTTGTAGCAGAATGTGGTGAGTACGGCTAATCTCCACATGTTGTGCTAACTTTGCTAGAGATTTTCACGGTGATTGTTCTAATCAAGCTGCGATAAAATTAAGTTTTTCTCTGTTAACAATTGACGCCTAAGTTGTATTTCTTGCCCAAAACTGATCATTTTATTTTGAATTTAATTACTATTTTACAAATTGTAGATCTTTAAGGTGCACGTATCCCTGAAAAACATACTTCTTATATCTGCTGGGAGAGAGGAAATACAACATGAAATCGGTATTTGTTTAGTAGTGCGACTCTTTTAAATGATGGAGAGGCTATTTATATTGAACAGGTTATTTACCTGCATTGTATTTTATCTCACGAAGGAAAAAAAATGTTTCTTGTGCTGTATTTTACAAGAATAATCGTAACCGATACATTAATTTCGTTTACTTTAATCACTATTTGATACTTTTAATAGATAAGCTATACCACAAAACTCATAAAAGAAATAAATCGCGTAAAGTTTTCGGAAGCGAAAGTAGTACAAGTTTATAGTCGGTGCCCAATCAAATGCCTTACTCTTTTTATTTTTGAGGTGGTTTTGGGTATTTTATACATTCGGTATTTTATATATATATACTATAACATTATATAAATTATGTAAACTGAATATTAGGAGTATTACAAGAGAAACGCACCAAAATTCTGACATATTGTAAAGGAAACATTATACGTTATAAATTGTGTTCATTTTAATGGAGAATATTTCTTGTTTTTTCTGCAATGTGCTGTGTCCAATTTATGACTTTTCATTTGGTTATGTTTGTTAATGAAAATGTTGCTCCTCTTGCATGCATTAAATTTCTGTCAGTCAAATCTCACTTACCTGCCCTCAGCCAGGTGCGCGAAACATTCAAAGAATATGAAGAATCGTACGGTACATGTAATTATGCAAATATTCCTGCAGTCCCTTAGCTCTGCTGGCTAGAGAAATGCGTACCCGGACACAATATCTTTAGTGCCAAAACGATACAGGCTCTCCCATGCAGCAGTGGCGAAGCTGGTCGCGGCAGTCAGAGCTCCTACATCCGACAGCTATCGGATAAAATATCTAGGCAACTGAATCCACTAACTTTGTAATAATTCAGATTCTCACAATTTTAGTGGAAATAAGTACCTACCTCATCACAGAAGATGTTGAAAATGTTTTCTTCCTCTTTTTTAGTACATTTTCCCATACGCGGAACAGTTCAACCTTCGAAATAGAAATAATTTCTCTCCTGATATTGTCTTTCAGTTCTTTTAATGTATGGGGGTTGACATATACACTTTATTTTTCTAGTTCCCCTATAAATAAAAATCACACGTGAGAATTGGGGACCATACGACAATAACTTCCTACAAATTACGCTATTCTCAAAAACATATTGGATGAAGTATAATGACTCTGCAGCTATATGCGCAATGGCATAAACTTTCTGGAATACCCAGAAACGATTTATATCGATAAATTGTTGAAAGAATGGGCTGAGCCTGTGACATACTGATTTTACGCTTTCTACAAAAAATATTTTCTGTGTTACCTGAACGCACCATACCCCGATTTTTCTAGTCATGTAACGGGATTTGCTGCACTAAATCGGGTTTCTCTGAGCTCCAACACCGGTTATTCTGCGATGAAACATGGCCAAGTAAATAGAACCATGCCAAAGAGATTAATACATTTGAATCAATTGCTCCATCATTCCTCAAAATCCAGTTACAGAAATATACCTAACTCTCGTTATCACGTGGACAGAAGTGATATTGTATGGTTTAAATTTTAAAGGTTTTATAGAACGCCACCCTGAGCTCATTGAACTTGCGGTATCCTCTGCAAGCTGTAGCAGAGAACTTTTAGGAGAATGTTCTAATCGTTCTCCGATGTTGTCTAATTTATCCTCGCTAAGCACACGCCGCTTTACTCCTCGCTTCTTGTCCAGAACTGAACCAGTTTCCTTAGATGTGTTTACAAGTTTTAGCATGACTTCTATACTTGGAGGACGCACATCTGGGTTTTGTCAATCGTCATCTAAGTTCCCCGCATGATATAATCATATATGCTAATCGGACACGGCAAGCCGACCGGCCAACTCGTACGCGAATTACTCTGTATTTACGGTACACAACATTAGAGATTTGCGATCTTTTTATCTCGGGGTTCTCATTTACCCGGTTTTATTCTACCTACATTCTTCGTTTCCTTTTCGTTTATTTATACTATAATTTCGTTATAAAGATCTGGATGGTAGCCACAGATGCACTTATATGATTGACAGGGATGAATATGGATATCCCCCTCCTATCTCTTGATTTGGAGCCAGTGGTGAAAACTCCGAATCTGGATGGTCTGAGGTGGTGGGTCCTTGTCCTGGACTAACCGTGTGGGGCGGGGAGAAAGTGATGCTGCTTTGTGCTATTCTACACAATAAATCCTAAATTTTGCAGTGCTTAGCGGATATCCCTATTTTGCCTCAAGCATAGAACAGATTAACTTTTATGCCAAAAATAAAATAAACCCCATCTTAATGTGCATCCTCAAACAGCATGTACTGCAGAATAAAATAAACGCTTATTTAGTTTTGAAGGTGCTATCGAGATTAGCACACATTTTTATTAAACTTGTTTGGATGCTGTAATTTTCAGCTTTCATTTAAATAAACACATGTTTAATTATTCTATAAGAAATATTAAAGAATGCTGCAAAAGTTTATCAAGAAAGTTTAGTTATAATCTAGGAGTTAAACTAGAATTCGGCAACGTATGCAAAGCCATTAATTGGAAATGGTATTTTGTATTAAAATCTGATTTCGTGATCTGTTTCCCTAGGAAGGATTAATGTGGACGGTCTCTTTGCTGCAAAGGACGCTTAGAAATACAACATATTAGAGGACTTAAAAGGCTTTTGTTGCTCTTACGGACAGTAGTTTACTGCAAGGGTTGGAATTGAGATGCGGACCGTATCCAGATGAAATTCCCTAGAGCGAAACTTGCAACTTGCTGATTGGGGAAAAGCTGATTATTATGAGAGCTGTTGCACGTGTAGCTGTAGGGTATAGTGGATTCGGACAAGAGGCGTGTATCTCCTTTTGTATCATTCGTTAAAGAGTTTTGCAACCTTAGCAGGAACTGCCTTAGGACACAGTTCTTCTGCAGCCTAGTTAATTTACAAAAGCAAGGGTCTCAAGAGGAAATTCAGTGTTGTTTACAAGTTTGGAAAATGTCCTAATATTTTTCAAGGATTTCAGGCAATAAAGAGATATACGACGCACCCTTAATGGGTTTAGATACTAGTGCTTTTTGTTTTAATTCACAGAATTGCATAAGGCAACAGAAATAAAAAATATGTGGAAAGTTAATTTGATAATCTTTAAAAAAAATAGTACAAGGCGAAATGCTTGAAATGAAATAAAATTATTCTTGTTACTTCTATCATTATTCTCTTTTGACACGTGGCCTAGTTTCAATAAATAAGCATACAGAATGCCCAAAATTCTTGAAACCTCAACCAGTGGTTAGAACTACATGATTATTATGCTTTAGATTAATGTATCCTCAATTAAATTATTATATATTTTGCTTTAATTCTCCTTCTGATCCAGAGCTAAAAACATAGATCAATAGCAATTTTTATTAGCTTAGTTTGGTCCAGTTGGAACGACAGTAAAGAAAATGATGTTGATTCTTTCCAAGTTATTACTGAGAAACCTTGTCAACATTTATTCCGTTACCGCTGTGTGGAGCAATACATGTCGTCCTTTCATATTGCCTGACTCCAAGAAAGAACTGTGAGAAAATTTAATTTCACAGGATTTAGATCAGATATAATTGAAGATATTTTCTAAATGTTTTAGATTTGTCGCGGAAGCGAACTGTGTTGTACAGGTTCCCGCACTATCGGGGTATTTTCCTTTGAGTTACACACGAGGGTAGCTATTTACTTTTCGGAATTTTACTCAGTAGAAGGTTATAACTCACTAACTGTGCCTATTTCTTTTCGAACCAGTTTCCCTAATTCTTTGTATCGAGAGTTAACATTTTGCTTCTGGATGCCACATGCCAACTTTCACTACGGCCAGTATTCAAGATGCCCCTTTTTAAGTGTAACCAGCATGAAATCCATACCTCTCACGGTTTCTTAAATCCCAAAAATTAAATTTCAACCCTCATAATATTTTAAACTGAAATACCCCTGCCTTACTGAATTGTGATTTCAACATTAATATTAAAAAAAACTTAGCTTGTATTTTGTAAGGAGTAATTAATTTGGCCCATTTTAATGAGCATATTTGAATTAAATGACAATGCCTTTTTTCATTGTTGAAAAAATCAAGCAGTTGACTTTGATGAAAAACCTTCATGAATGTATCAAAATCAGTTTTGGGATACTGAATTAAAATGAAGTTTTTCTAATTTACCTGCCATTGATAAAAATAAGGGAAAAATACAAATTGAAGAAAATTTGCTAGTTCATCTTTTTTACCTGCTCTCAAGCATCTTCGAAGCGAGTACTGAAAATTTGTGGGCCTTTAAAGGTAAGCAAAGCCACTCTCGGCAATATTGCACATTGCTGTTAACAGATTCTGGCGTTAAATTTGCTCATTTCCTACCCTACGGTGTATGCAGCAGTAAAACATAGGAACGCATGCTGTGGTGCGCATGCTGGCGTTTTTCATTATCTTCGTATGCGATTTATAGGTATGTTTTAATGCAACATAATCGTAAGTTTAAAGAGCGATATATTTTAATTAGCGTAAGTTCATATATCTGGAATTATATTGTGCACTGTATAGGTAATCTTTCTTCCAAAAGGGGAAGAATTATTGCCACGTTATTTCTAATTTATGAGCTTGAGTGGTGGGAAGCTATATTAAGAGATGTATGCGCATGATTCGTTATTGTTAAGTCCCTACTTTTTTAAGTTTATCATTTTTTGGCCAAAGTTGATGCCACTTTGTAAAACTATTCTTTTTCCTTTAAAATGTTTGTATTATTGCATTAACACTTCATTTCAGTAATACATAAATTAGTTTAAAGATTTTAGGAAGTTTTATGCCATGTTTAGCAAGTTTTCACGAAAAAATAAAAATGTCGCAGTTATATAGTTTACCAAGGACGATAAAATTATTTTACTCAATATGGAAAATGTTCCATATTTAAAGCAACTTCTTAAAATTCGAACAATTTCATAGGTTCACATTGTCGCAATGTAGCCGCTCTAGACAGCGTAGAAGAAAGGAAGGAAACGAAAGAACTCTACGAACATTAGCACATGAATACCGAACTGACTAAATATCTCTGCTACTAAATTCATGATGAATGTCCAGCAAGTTTGTCAGAACTTGCACTCGGCTTATCTTGCCATCTCGCATCATAATATGTTTGGCTCGCTCTTAAAGCTCTATTGATAATTGGAAACTGAATCTGTTTGGTTTTCAAAAAATGGAATGTACTGAAGTTTTTCCATATTGATGTTTGCTGGATTGAACATTTAAAGATCTTGAAACAGATATTATTTACATTTTTAGCCAAAATTTTAAATTCTTTGCAGTTAAGTTATTTCCATAAACTTTGGCGTATTTCGCGAACTGGGATATTTTAGATCATTAATTGATAAAGCAATAAAATTGTGTTCTTCACAGAAACTTTTGTAAAATATATATTTTATTTCTTAATATAAAACACACTAGTAGAGCTATAACTATTGTTATTACGTTTCAGATCCATATAGGTATGGGAAACCAAGATTTGCATTACACAATCTTCTGTTGATCTAATAGCTTGTTGAAATTTAACCAAAAGACTATTCTTAAGTGTGCTACATGAAGATTAAAAAAATATTCACATAGTTGAAATGATTCTACACATGTTACTTTTTTCAGAAAGTACACTGTTCATGTTTGCCATTTCCCTGAAAATACTGAAAAAAACAAAAGATTTTTTTTAACACCAGGGGGGAATTCTTGCTAAGGGTATACTTTTTGTTTCTCCATTAATGCAGATAGGGTTAGAACTTAGTTTTTTTTTAAATTATATCATGTACATTTTATTCAAGAATTTACCTTCTTCAAAAGCTATTCAAAAATATATCGCACTGTATGAATTTTATCAAGAAAGCAATATGAACATACATAGAACAGAGGGGTTAATTTGACTTATACAAATTTATAGCATAACTGCGCAGTAAACCTTTCCAATAAAACAGTTAGGATAGTCAACAATCTGCAAGGAGAAATGTCGACTCATTGTTGGGACTCGGCATGTGTATATATCATCAGTTTTATCTGTAAATATTATGTTCACATTTAGGTAGTGTTGTGTGTTCAAGACGTCGTCGTCGGTCCTGGTGGTGTAGTGGTTACCAAACTTGCCTCCTATACCCAAGATCGCGGGTTCGAACCCGGCCAGGACCGATGGATTTTTTCGGGCGTAAAAATCCTAAGTATGGCTTCCTTCGGAAGGGAAGTAAATCGTGTCGTACATTTACGGCACGATAAAGAACCTCAAGCCTGAAAGAGAGGCCTCTGAGCAAAATTTGTCGGCCGTTTCACGCCCTGAGTTGAATGGGACGCTGATGACCTACGATGTTAAAAGCGTCCATAAATAAATCAATCAAAAAAAAAAATCAAGACCGTCTTCTTGAATCATGTATTGTCAGAGGGGCTTTCGGATGACGAGATTTTGCGCGGTTTTCCCGAGAGTTCCGACCTTGAATCAGTAATTGACCTACCAGACTCCATTGGTGAGTTTATGCCTTAAACTGGTAACAGCGATGTAAATGTTCGCGAGGATTCCTTATCCAAAGCGAGTGTGAGTACTAATATTCCTCAACCATTGCCTCGGTCATCTCAGCAGGGCCAGGTTTCATCAAATTCTTCCACAGTGAAAATGGTGGCTAGAGATGGATGATGGACTTCCGAATGGGAAGTTAACAACATATCATCATCTTCGTCGGGAAGAAGGGCTGCTGTAAATGTCCTGAAAGAGTGAGGAGGTTCCACTACATATGCTTTCCAACGAGTGCATGACTCTTAACATCAGTGCTTTTCGTCTACTCTTTGATGAATCGATGCTTCGTCTCATAAAGAAAACAGAATCCCTTGCTCGAATGGAACTAAAATACTAGTGCACTCGAGAAACTGGAGATGATGTTCGCCATAATGTACACCCGAGGAGTAATCAGTACGAAATATATGTCAGTAGATGATCTTTGGTCGCGTTCGTGGCGACCTACTTTCATCAAGGACACAATATCATGGGATAAACTTAGGAGCTGCTCAGATTTCTCCGATTTGCTAAGAAATGAACCCGATCTGGACATGGCAGCATGAATCATCTACAATGAGGTAAATAAACAGAAAGATAAAAAGGAAGAAATTTCATCCTTCAGCTTGTGAATGAACTGAAGGGGGGAGGGGACTCAAAAAGAAGAGCAACAAGAGGAAGGGCTTACGAGCATAAGCCTTCCAAAAAGCGGAAGAAATGTCGAATCAGTCTGTGTAAAGGAAACAAGACAAGTCTTGTGATAGATGACGCAAAGCTGTGTGTGGAAAATGGGCACGAAAAGTACAGATCATCTGCGTAAAATGTGTAAGTTGGTTCAGGAAAAAAGAAAAGGTTATAATCCTTCAAATAAATGTACTTAACTGAGAAAAACTAGGAGGTGTAATATAGTCATGAACATATAGCCTTTTCAAGTGAAAATTTTAACCATAATTTAATATCCACTTGTTTATTGTTCTAAAAGCATTTGTAAATTCACATGATGCTATTAATAAATAAAATAGGTTTTGCATGTTGGGGATTATATGGCCCCTTTCCGTCGTTCTAGGTATGTCGGTTTCTTAGCTGTTCTAGTGTTAATGTTGCAATTTATCTATCATGTTTTTATCTGTAACAATGTATCTGTTCCTTTTACGATCACCGATACTGCTTAACTTATCGATCTTGAGCGGGTCAGTGACATGCCTTCAGTTGTCAACTGCCAGGATTACTCTGTTGCGTAAAGCAAGCCCCAAGCTAATTGACTTGGAAAAATGACACAAGGAGATTATATAAATTACACTTTACTGCAAGCTTTTAGATTCTGAACGAAATCGTTCAAGGTAATTAGTCAACCGAAAAACCATTTTCTCATTATCTTTGATGGAAGATGAATTCGAATATGTAAAACAGATGTAATGTCAATTAAAGGGGCGATAGGTGGAAATTTTCTAGAACAAATCTGTAATGTGCATGACTTTTAACTGCACTCACATTCCCAGAGTATTGTTTCGGTCCTGGTGGTCTAATGGTAATCACATTTGCTTCGTAAACCCAAGATTGCGGGTTCAATCCCGGCCACAGTCGATGGATTTTTTCGGGGGTAAAAATCATAAGTATGGCTTCCATCGGAAGGGAACTAAAGCCATGGGTCATGTGTCGTACATTTACGGCATGTAAAAGAACCTCAAGCCTGAAAGAAGCTCTAACAGAATTTACCGGCCGTTTCACCCCCTGAATTGAATGGAACGCTGATGAACTGAGATATTAAAGAGCGCCCATCATTACAAAAAATCAACAAAACAAAGTATTGCAAAACAGCCTCTAAAGGTTGAAAAAGTATAAAAATTTGAGAAAGCATCCGTTGGAAATTAAACCAATACAAACTAGGCGTGCTTCAAATTTGTCCGCCTCATGGCTTCTTCCATTTTCTCAGTGAACTTCTTTGTCTTTTCTATATAAAGTTATAGAGTAATTTAACAATTTAGAACGTATGTGTGTGAATATTTACAGATGCTTTTCTTAATACTTGAAGCGGATAGAAGTAGCGCTACGAATGAACACCCTTAATGTTCGTAATTTGCCAGAAAACTTGTACTTTACCCACATAGTTAGCTGGATTCGTTGACTAAGAAAATGAATTGAGCAACAACAAATATTTGCATTCTCCATTTGTGCAGAGTTCACACAGCAGGCCATTAAGCCCCTATTTGTTTTATTTACCTATTTGTAAACGAAACAAAGCCTCAATGATATTCCAGGTAGTTTCAATGTGCAACTCAAATATTTTCTTCCTCTAATTGGCACAAAAGGTACTAAACATACTTAATGGAATTCCACATAGTAGTTGCTAATCTGCATAGTGGCCAGATGTTTCATAAAAACATTTTCCCCTTCCGAGCTAAATCCGAGTTATGCAATGCCTACAAAACACAGCAGCGAAGGATCTCAGTGTGTTATGACGACTCTGGATTGCTGTCCCCAACTTAAAAATGAAGCGATGTACCTCTACCTATACCTATAGTTTGGCCCCCTATGGGAAATCAAAACCAGCGTTTGTGAGATGTGACATCTCAACACTTGCAGAGAGTTAAATTCTGTATTATACACATACAATTTGATAATGCCGAAATAGCATTGTTAAATCTGTGTATTTTATTTTTCATGGTCTGTGGTGTGCTTCTTTCCTCATTTCGTCTCAAAAATTAGGATAGCTTATGTAGAAATTTCTCCTCCCGGTAATTTTCAGAGAGTTTATGTGAAAACTTTACTTCTTTAAATTATCCATTCTGTTGAATTTTTTGACTTGTTGACGAATAACTTTGTGAGCACATTAAAGGTTGTGAATCTCCTTTGAAATCTGCATTTAATCGCATTAACTTGTTTCCCAGAGTGCGATTAGTTTTTGTCCCCATCCTTCTAAAGTTTAAAGACTTTAACCCAAAAGACTACGTGAGCAGGCTATACTAATGCTAGTGTTGTTACTTATAGTTCATTATCTTTCGCTAGTTAATTACCGAATTTTCAGATATTGCAACCCAAAACATCTATATCATTGAATTAGGTTAATTTTAAAGAAGTTCTGAATATAACGTTTCAGGCAGAATACATTTCAATAATATTATTTGCTGCTTCTACAGGTACCCAAAACTGCATTCAGAACTGAAAACCTCGCATGAAAGTGTACAAATGCTCTCTCGCTTGAAATAACTTCCTGTGCTCACTCATCTAGAACTTTATCTTTGAAAGCATCTCTCATTAGAAAAGAGTTTTACTGTAGCATGAACTAAGATGAAGAAACATTTCTTGCCAAATTGTTTTTTTTTACCTATTATATCGATATGGAAGTTTTTGTATATTCTAGTTAGACATTAAAGTTAGCTCACTTTAGGAACTTTTCCGATCAATCGTAAACAGAAATGTCCCGAGGTGGTATATTTTGTTCCTTCTTTACCTCAGAAACAATTAGGTGGAAAAACAAACAATTTTGAGAAAACACATGTCTGTAGCTGTGAGGTTGAAACTGTGTATATGTACAATATAGTATATGCTTAATGAAAAGAAGATAATGTAGGGTTCAGTTATAGTTAACGTGGAAAAGCAAAATAATGATATAATTAAGTTGAATAAATCATTCATCACGTATGCAAGATAATTGATCTGTTCTGCCACGCCTGTACGGGTTGGCTTCAAAGGATTTTTTTGTTTCGATTCCAATCATTTTTCGGTTCATTCTACACATATGCTCATAAAAATTTATTTATTAATTTTTTGTGCATAAATGACTTTCCACAATTTCATCTTGCTATACCTAGTTACATTTTTAGTAAATGTCAAGCATTGAAAGTCATAAATAAACATTAGTACAGTCAAAACCAAGTAAAGCTTTATTGTAGGCATCGGAATTCTTAAGCATTTATGTAGTTGGGCATACTCAAACTATTAGGTCAATGCAAGCAAAGCAAGAAGACAAGCTATGAGCCACTGCCCGGCAGGTGTAAAGGGAGAGGGTTGTTGTTACTGGTGACCAATTGTACCCCTCTCCCTGTTTTTTATATTCAAGTACTAATACAGATTGACTGCACTTCATTCTGATTTTAGTGCTTGGAACTTTCAAAGCCTATTTGTTCAGTACTAACGTGATTTTAAACAATGTCATGTGTTTTGGTCTACATCAACATTTGTCATTACCCAGAATAGGCACTGATAAACAATTAAAATTAAGTTTGATATCGTACTTGGGTCAATGAGAAGGGATTGATAATATATGTATTATTTCATTTCAGTTAGATGCAAGTAAAGGGTTCTTGTAAGTGTGGAAATGTCATGAAAACCACGAATTCTCTCTCGGGCGGCATAGGGATCCTTTTGGCAGACAATGGAGTAAACCCTTTCCTTGTATTCTGGGGAAAGGAATGCTACCCCTCTTCGAGTGGCACGCTAGTGGAGCCATTGGTATGACACCTGCAGCAATAGCCTGTAAAGGACTTGGCTACCGACTAATCACGGGGGCAGATACTATCAGGAAATTGGATTAGTGAATAGTAGCGAAACACAGTGATGTCATCGATGGCCTATAAAAATATCTAAATCCGCAGTGGCGCGAAAATAGAGCTTCCCTTATCACGTGGTAAAGCAAGTCTTATAGATTATTTAAGGACCGGCCGCGCACATGAAATTGCCCTTTTTGCGAGAATTAGTTGAGTATTCGACTTGGAAATCAGTCTTCAACACTTGATAGGCAATCTTCAGCGTTTCTTTGAGGTAGTCAGAAAAAGAGCGGCCAAAGTACAAAGTAATCTTCACGCCAGAACATTCTTGGTACATAAAACTATTGTCAAGCATAATAGTTCAACGTGTCTGCCAACTGTCTCATTACTGCGGTCCGATGAGAAAAGCCCGGGTATGCACTTGTTGGTTCAATAAACGACGTTAACTGCCAGATAACAAGGTGTTCTTTTTCATAAACACACCACCTTTAATTCCCCTCACTCAACCCGGCACTAACAAGTCCCAAAAACCAGCACATCCATCCCTGTAGATCGAGAAGGAGAGTTATTTGGCGGAGAGCAACCACGACGTCCAATCAAACTCCCACCACGCTTCCTTCCGCCATCTAAACTCTTAAAAATTCCTTTCAAAAATATTATTTATCTCAGTTTTGGTCCTTACTGAATGAATTACATGTATTAATATCTTTATTAATGATATTCTAAAATTGTGTCTGCCAACAAGAAGTGTAAGCTCAAGTAATTTTAATCCTACAAAAACAAACATATTGCGGCATAGATTTTTCGAAGATTCGTCAGGTGTAAAATACTAATTATGTATAATCTTAAAAATCCGAAACAACCCTACATTTTATAGATTAGATTCTTCGGCGTTGTAGATTGGTCATCTTGTCTTTAATGTTCCAATTGAGTTGTTGGTTTTAATCGGTTTTATCAACAGTTCATAATGTATGTAAATGATAAGCTAGTTTTATTTCTGCTTTGAGTAATTCTATTTCTTCTGAATGGTTTCATGTTTAAGATAGCCAAAACTGCGTTCTAATGATGAGCTTGTAGATTGAATAGTCAACACAAGTAAACCTTTGAGTTTCTTCAAAAAGTATGCTTTATTGAGTTTGTAATATTTCTTCTATTTTTATATTTTTTCGGAACTTAAGTGACAATTTATCTGTGAAATGATTTTTCTTGAATATCTATTAGCAGTTCTAAATAAGTATGCAAACAAAATAAAAATGCTTAGTATTACTTGTGTGGAAACAGTGAAAACGAGAAAGTTTAGTTAAAAGCTGTATTCTCATTTATATGTCTATTAAAATGCACGCAATAGATTAAATTGCTGCAGGAGTTGGTAGAACACTTTAGTATTTGAGCCATAGGGGCTCTTTGTGCACTTCTTCAATTCTAATTTTGTATTTCCAAATCTAAAGCTTTAGTGAACTGTAGCAAGATAAGGAATTGCGTCACCTAAAGGATTATGTCCCATTAGAGACGTTCTTTGTCTTTTTCGCAGTTTCACACTCTAGTAAGATGAGTTACACACTCTCATCAGATTGTTTACAAAGACGGCATATGGGATTTGCATCGTCCTAAGGTTCAATGTTCAGTAATCATACCTATAGGATTCCTGGTTTGCCTCCTATCTCTACTCAGTACGTTTTAGCCACATTGCTCTAGGATATACTAATAAGAATTTGGCCCAGTTGTTTACCGGGAAAATTCTTCCACGTTTTCCGGCGTTCTTTCTTAGTCCACTGATATACTGAAGTTCTAGCAGTTTTCTTGTTAATGCCGTAGAAACGTTCGGTCCTATTAACTAAGTTCTGGTTCCTTAGCCAGTTCATCTGCTGCTTCATTACCTTATATACTCTGATGTGAGACATAAAATTATCTAATTGGTTCTTTGTGGAGAAATTAAAGAGAGCTTGGAGATACTCCCATACAATTCTAGAGTTTAATTAATGAGATTTGAGTGCACTAAGTGTAGCTTGACTGTGAAGATGAGTAAGCGTTACTAATCATAATTTCTCTTCTTGCAGAAGTTTAGGCAGGTGTGATAGATCCTCACACCCACGCATTCTCGAGAGTGAATGTATTTAGATAATGTAAATTGTATTTATTAAATGTTATAAAGCCTGCAGTGACAAGCGGGAACATTTCATGTATTACGAAAATGTATTCCTTTTACCTGGACAATCTCTCTTTGACGATAGGCAAAAGGTTGCCTTTTGTAATCTTTTGTGCCCTCTTTTACTTATAATGATTAGAGTAATTGGTCTCTCTATTGTGACAAAACCAAGTGCATGCACTTGTCCGAACAATACAACCTTTGTATCTTTAGTTGCTGGAAATGCTCTGAAATTCGTTAAAGTTAGAAGGGGAATAGGTGCTGACGATGACATTATATCGAATGTTCATGACCTCCGCAATGAGAAGTCAAAGATTTGATGGATTTAAAGTAAGCGCGTTTGGGAACTCAAGAGCTCACCACTAATATTTTTAAGGTTCAGACGCCATGGGCGCTAGTATGTGGACTCCATGAGTTCTTACAATCAAGTGGGGGCACTTTGAATTTAGTATATAATGGGAAACAACTTTGAAAACGGATCGGAAATCGGAATCGGCAATCGCAGTTCATGATTCAGACAGACAGTGGAGGACAGATCAGGCAGTTTAGACAGTAGGTCGTAGTCCCAGATACAGTAGAAAAGTGTAGACAAGAGGCACACAGATGCAATGGCGCTAAAGGTGACTTCGGACCCCTGAATGACCCAGGATACGAAGCGGGACCCCAGGGTAAATACACAACCATCAAAACATCAAATTAAAAGCCGCTTCACAGGTCAGAAGTGCAATTACTTCTGCCTGGAAAACTGTAACAAATTTCTTAGTGTTTACAGAGACCTTTGGCAGATAATCCATGAATTCCAGGTGCTGAAGGGTTTCCTGCTTTGAGCCATCTGTAAGGACGACCACATGACCCTTAGGTAGAGAAGTTGAATTTTCTCCCATCCAGTCAATAGTTCTCCATTTTAACACTGAACGAAATATGTAGGCAAACAACTTTCTCTGTCAAGGCACTTCTTTAAGGGCGTAGTATTTATCATTTGTAACAGTTCTTGTAAAGTGTTGATCGTTAATTTTGTTACTTAACTAAGCATATACAGCTATACCTTTGATCACAAATAGTTGATTGCTTCTGCAGTATGTTAAAAAGAACATTTAAGCCAAAAATAGCTTTGGATAATGGGAGAATAGTTAAATCAAAGTCGTTACATGTGCGGTTGTAGCAGGATATCACTTATAACATCTATCATAAGGTATGTGCTTATTTTCATTGTGATTGTAGTTGTAATTGCGAGAGCTTGAACAGTTGCGCAGATATTACATCCACTTTCCCGGGAGTTACCGCTGTGATTGCCGTACGGTCAGCAGCCGTGAAACGGACGACAAAGCCATGGAACACTTGGTACTTCGTACATATGTTTTAGCTGCTCCAAATTTCTACAGTTACGCGCAGAATGTTTGAGTTAAGTAGCCGATGAGATTCGGCAACAATTGATGCCATTACTTTCATGGACGACCATTCTTTTGAGCCGCGATTGAAAAAAAAAAAAAATAAATAAATAAAAGGAATTTTACTTACTCCTGCAAAAATGTTTACACTTTGGGAGTTTGAGGTTTACTTTGTTTTCGTAGTCCATTTAGTGCCCTGGCATCATTATAGCACCATCATGACACTGCACAGCTAATAAGTTGTCATAGAAAAAGGTTGAAGAAGAAATGTTGGGGGGATGTATATTATTGCCCCACCTGGGGCTGCAGTTTGAAACGGATTTGATAGGTGGGGGATGGGAATTGGGCTGTATGGTTGCTGCGGTAAAAAATTTATGCCCGCTGATCGCAGGTTTCGCCACGGCTGCTGTAGACCATTCCACTTTTCTTCGGCGAGACTCTCTCGAGGGCGTTTTCGCTGGATTTTGGCGGCTGTGAGCCAGGTGGGACTAAGATGGGATGCTGACGCAAAAGGAGTCGATAAATAACGCTTCGTTACTTGTTTATATCGTTTATTCTCCGTGACATGAATATTCAGGCAAAATCACGTCTCACGTCGAACCACAGGCAAAGTAATCTTGGCAAATAATTTATTGCTTTAATCAAATGTTCCGATTGCAAAGAAATTGTTAATTTAACTGAATCATTAATGCAGCTCAAAAATTAGCGTGGTGACTGACATTCAAGCTTCACTGTCGCCGGAATTAGTACTTAGGCCGCTCTTCCGCAGGTCTCCGGGCGACGGCGGCCACACGTATCTGGTCCCGGAAAATTCTGCGACTGCCCATTTTTTGCGCAAAATCTATTCCTTAATACAGAATACAAAATGACGCCATTCATGGGCAACAGCGCAAAATACTCCCGCCAATTGTGTGTTAATGTGTTTCATATGTGAGTGCTTACCTTACTGAATTTCATTTTTATTCCCTGGAAAATTTTGTTCAAGCCAAGTGCTTTGCTATTAGTGAATAACATGAATTTAAACAGCTTTCATACGTTACTGTCAACGATTCTTTTACTCTGATACCGGTAACTTTGACACTAAAGAGGCCGGTTAATGCCCTGAGGCAGGGGGCAATTTCAATCCTAGCTACATACAAGAAGGGATTATCTTGCATTGTCTGACTTTTGCCAAGTCTTTCTATGTCCGGAGAAAGACGAGAGTCTTCCCTTATATTGTTACATTTCTACACGTTAATTCTTACATATTACCAAAAGCTACACTTTATGAACGCATTTAAACACTAAACAATATTAATTCTACATATACGAGTTATGTCAATAAAGTTCCTCCACTGAAAGAAAATGCACGACATACTTGCACATAATTACTGAGTTGCTGATTCTAAAATTACAAATAATCTATTTTTAATATGAATTGTTTAGGATTCGCCACTGAAACGCTTTTAATTTTCTGATAATGATTCTGAAGTTTTAAGACCTTCTTGGATATTAGTAGTTTTGAATGTTTGGTGCTTTAGAGAAGAAACTAATTTGCAATGTTCTCTAAATGGAAGTTCTTGACTTAACTATAAAACCACTCCAGTAACAATCTTATATTTGTCGACTTAAACCAACACTTTCATTATTTGTTGCATGGTGTATAAAGACCTACTATTTCTCTTAGCATTTACAGTGCGTTCATGCGTTAAAGCGCGGGCTGCGACAACGGAGAAGCTAGTGCTGCTAGCCGGTCCCTTCGACTTTTTGTCCCTACCTAAAGCGTTGTCTTT
This sequence comes from Metallyticus violacea, assembly GCA_030762175.1. Taxonomy (NCBI): domain Eukaryota; kingdom Metazoa; phylum Arthropoda; class Insecta; order Mantodea; family Metallyticidae; genus Metallyticus; species Metallyticus violacea. The sequence goes on from CM060846.1 coordinate 294,427,199, forward strand.
GAGCCTTTCAGACGTTCTTAAGTTTATATGCCGTGAAATTCAGTTTTTGCCTTATTTATGTGACACTTCAATATTTCCTCACAATCTTTATGAAATCTTAGATATTGGTGCGAGTGGGAAGCGCGAAATCCTCCTTCATTCTAAAAACCCCCTTTATTGGTAAATAGCAAACAGGTTCAACAAAGAGAACTATTGCACATAACCAGGAACTTGTTCAAAACCAAGTTTCTTTAAAATGAAGGTTGTAACATTTAAATGTTTTTTCCGTTCTGTTTTGATACACAGTTATATTAAGTCCTTATGCCATTCACGGTTTCATAAATCCTTTTTTATCCTCATATTTACAGCTATTGAAGACAGACTCCAGTACACACGCAACAGATTTATGCTTTTAACTTGCGAAGGAACACGGGAAATTGACATAAAATAAAATCAATACACACTAATAAATGCATGTTACATGCTGCAATTCAGGTCTAAAAATAGAAAGAGTAAAAACTTGCCAGGCCTATGATATTATTGCCAACTTTCGCCAAAAATTACATTTGCTACCATTTGGTACCATTGCACCAGCACTACGTGTAGCTACAGTTTTCATCCTAGCTCGTCTGTTCGTGAATTGCGCCAGTAGCTCTCTCCTTGAAAAGTAAACAAAACTCTATTGGTACCGTTCTTGAAGGTTCTAAGAATGAATTTAATATTCTAGCATCACTTTAGGCCTTCAAATTAAATAAATAAATGTTGTTAAAAGGAGCAAGTAGTAGGGGAAACAGCTCTACTTAAGTTATTGGTGGTGGTATGCAATTTTGATTTGTATTATGAAATTTAAAAATGCTATTCTAAAAATCCTTAATAAAATGCTACATTATTATGCTATGTGCAAAAAAATTACCATATGAACAGTTACGTCATTAATTGCTTTCATTCCTAAAATGATGGTTTATTATTACTATAATATTAATGAATTATTACTATATGAATTACTACTATAACATTAATAAAACTATGTATTACTGAAAACGGAATCAATAATGGTAGAATACAACTAATTACAGAACAAATTAAATTTTGCAATTTATCTGCTTATGAATGTCATATTGCAAAGTACAATTTGATATAAAAATGTAAGAAGTTCAGATTTTGCTGATCTGCAACCACTTTAAGATTTGCCGATTATCTGATTTATTAGTTTAATGAATGTTTCGTATTACTTGTGATTATATATCACGAGCTTTTCTCGGTATTAGTAACTTTCAGCTTGGGTTAAAACTTGTTGCGGCAAATCCATCTTCGCTAACAACAATAACAATAGACAAACGAACTAAACACTCTTCATCGATATAATGACGTCATAAATATAATAAATGAATGTAATGACTTCAGAGTAATGCATTATAAAATCGAAATTATTAACACTGGTTTTGTTTCATTAATACTTTTTTATGATTGTGGTATTAACATGGCGAAATAAACTTATTTATAACGTTATGCAATCATTGCGTTGGTAGAAATTATATTAAACATTAAAGCGTGACATTATAAACTAATATCGTAACATGAGCATTAAAATAGTGTATCTAGGATATTTATATTAAACTTCTACGTAACAATGATCTATCTATGAGTCAGATAACAAAATGTGCATCAAATTACGCTCTCTTATAGTATATTATTATGTCAGGACATTTTATCTGGGATTAAATAAACAAACAAACATGTTCTACCAAAGATTATTAACACTAAAATTTCCGAAATATGCGGTTTCTTTGTGTTTGTGACTTCGTTTTACAGCCATGCTAGTGTACAACGCATGCGCTGCACGTGTTGCTACGTTAGCTGCTATTCAGCCTCATGTAGTCATTATAGCTAATAGTGTGCCATTCCTCAGGGATAGTATCCCTCAAGAGGTCCGTAATTAATGTACAAGCATCTAGTGGGCAACAAGGGTGTAATTCTGCGCTGTTACAACCCTCAAAGCAAGTTAGCACACTGCACTTTTGCTGATACTCTATAATATCATGCTAAAGCTCTGGCAATTTTTTCCTTCATTATTGCAAAAAAGAAAATATAATTAACTGAATTATAAATTGTGCTTTGTTCTCTGTCAGCAATTATAGTTTTATTGTGACAGAATATGGGTCAATGTAGCAACTGATACTGTTGTGAAAATTAGGCAATATATACAATATAATGACACCAGTGAGTGTAGATCATTTTATTAAATTTTGCTCTTTCCTTAATATTTTTTCGAAATATTCCTCATTTTGGAAAGACGAATGGTATATTTTCTACTTGTGTTTCATTTATTTATTGCTGACACATTTAATTCACTGTTAGGAGAACCTGCTATTACATAATTAATTATAATAAAATTCTGTAATTTAGATGATTTGGCTGCAGATCTAGAAAACCATCTCTTTACAGAGATTTATCGCTAAGAAGCGAATCGAAACAGTCGAATATTTATGATCTAGATTTTTTTACATTAATTAGTTGAAGTCTCCAGAATTCAGAGATCTAGTTGGAAAAAAATTCAAAACTCAAATAGTAAAGCACGATATGCCGAAGATGCGTGTGTGGAATCCCCGTTTTTTTTTTTCAATAGTGTTTAACTCCCGATTTAGGGATGAGACATTATAAGACATTGATTATACATAGATGAAGTTATTAATTATGAAAGGATATTTTTTTAAGGAAGGAAACGTTCCGGGCCTAAGTTTAGGGTACTTCCCCGGCATTCGCCATATATTGCGAATGAGGAAAACTGGAAAAAACTTCAGTCAGGGAGGAGCAGCAATCGAACACCAGACCTCCCGCTCATGAGTCCCAGCCTTAAGAACATCGTCCACCCGTGGCGGTATCCCGGTCGTGACGCACCTATTTCCAATTCTAATTAAAATATTCTAATTTTTATATTTCTCTTGCAGTGGGATACTCAAATGTATGTTCAACTGAAAGCATTAAATTGGTTCCTAGAATACTACACCCTAAATCTACCAAATGGAAGAAATAATGTAAAAAAAGGTAAAATTCGTGGTTTTAAATATAAACAAGCTAATTCTTTTCCTTCATGCACATGTTCTGCACATATTTTGCACCCTGGCTCTTTTGTACTCAAGCAAATAGAGGCATTTATCTTTGGTCGACCGAGGCATTTTCGCTGAATACCTAGCTGGTATTTCAAATTCGCTGAGTCAGTCAATAGCTGATCTATGTGGCAAGTTCCATTAATTTTGCGAAGTGCCTGATCAGAAATTTTGAAATATGTACATAATTCCGATGCACGGCATTTACCTTGTGATCCTAACGTATTAATCAAATACCTCGTCAAGTTCCAACACAATTTCAACAAACATTTGTTGGTGTAAATTACAAATCGCCGAATAAGGAGTAAATACTTGATAAAAGAAATGTTCGGTGTAATAAAGTTAATACGGTTAAGAAACCAAGGGTTCTGTCATGGAAGAAACTTGATGTATCTTGAATAACACTCCTACAAAATCTTTTCATTACAAACAGCCTTTCTTATAATCTATGAGTAAATAATTATAATTCAATAAAATAATACTATATCGTACAATTTGAGAAAAGTATTTTAGGTTGCATTATTGACCCCTTACATGTAAAATAGCAGCTTATTCTCAAAGGGCCAAGTGAGCAGTCAAGACTTGCATTGGAAGTAAAAACATACTATACACACTTTTCACTCGCTAAATAAAATAAAATAAAATAGCAACAACACTTAATTTAATGCAAGGTGAAAAAGTCCTTTCGCTTTAAGGAAAAATAACAAATTCATTTTTGACGTATCCATTGATGTCAGTATTCTACTTTTGTTTCCGTATTAACTTGTAACATACATATCCCTTTTGTTTCGCTGTTTGTCCTTTTGTTTCGCTGTTTGTCTTCCCTTTCCTAGGACATTCTCATAGGTTTCAATGTTCAAACGATACCTGGTTGTCTTCTTACTATTTGCATCTTTGTTCATCATTAAAAATAAATAATTAAAAATATGGTATTTTGTTTTGTTGGCGCGCCGAGCAGAACATTTTTAAAGAGAATATGGTAATATCGAACCCATTTGAACACAAATATTAATTGTCCTGATTTCGTGGCAACAAACTTAACAATGACATTTTGATTAAAATGTGGAATCTTAAAGATAAAGTCTGTCTCCACAGAAAGTATTGTACACTTCTAATGTTTTGAAGCAGTTCGACTGAAATTAATATTTGGAGTTGATCAACCGGGTATTTAAATTTCGGGTTTCTCTTCCAGCGGGTGCTTAGAATGTAAGCTTTGTGTAATATTAATTTTCTTTATATTCAATGAACATATAGAGAAATAAAGACATTACTTCACGAATTCACGCAAAATTGCTCAACAACAATTTTCTACCAATGAAATGACTAATTATTGCTATTGGAGGCTGTCTGCAGGAAAGTATTGTTACTTCAAATGCAATATTCATTCATATGGAAATTACGGCAGTTTTTTCATATTTAAAGTGTTGATTTTTCACGATAATTATTGAACAATCTTTAAAATATTTTATTCAACTTTGTAACGCAACCACCATCAATGTACAAAATTGGTAGGAAACTTTCCTAGAAACGCAATTGACGAAAGCATCCTGACTTATGCTTAAAAGGTTTCTCTTACCTAACCCAATTAAAGTACCCTACAACCTCATTTGGAAGTTAAGTTTGCACCTTGATTGCAAACCAATTCCCCTATAAATAGTAACAATAAAACAAACAAACGCGAGGTAGAACCTCTACATACTGTTATTCCAACGCATAAAAATACATTAAACGCCAATTATAGGGAATGTAGCCGAAAATAAAAGCCCCATTTAATTAAATTAATACGGTTATAATCGATGTTAATAATTAATGGCAATATGATCTGATGCATGTATGTAATTTGTATTAAGAGTATTGTATTCATTTAGATAGCACCTGTGCTAAATCTTTAGTAGAAGGTGATTATGTATTTGTGTGACAGTACAGGTTACAATACTGAACTGCTCGTTAACCTATGGAATGTGTCGTATTGCAGTTTGTCCCTATGGAATTTTTAACGGTTCGACCAGAGAAGACGGTAGCCTTGTTTTCTCGTTTCCTGGGGAACGATTTAGGGAAAAACATTTGCCGAGACACAGAATGTGCCTGTGCCTTTTTAACTAGCGCGGAGAGGAGTATTCTTTCAATAGGTAAAGGTAACGGTGCATAATGATGATAAGGAGAGAATTCTTTCGAGAAATGAACAAACTTTAGCTGACAGCATATGTTTTATAGCCCGTTTATCAGTAACATTCAGACACGTCAACAGGTTTATGACATGACTTTAGAAACAAATAGATGCTTCTTATTTATGACCGAGACGTGGTCTATCGCGATTTCATTATGGGTAAATCTGAAATGGTAGAAAAGTGAAGGGATGTCAGATATTTATGGCAGGAAAGTCCGTTCTTGGAATTACTATAACGTGAGAAAATTTATTTTATAAAATTAGTCCAGTTCAACGAATAGGAACCTTCCAAAATTGAACCAATCAGAGCGAGCCTGTAAAATTATAGATATTAAGGAAGGAACAATAAAGCAATGAGAATCGAACTGATCTCCATAATTTGCGGATCTAATTTTTAGCGGGGAAATTCCTAACAATACAATAAACTTTACGTTGAATGTACTATAAAATGTAAGATAAGCAGTTAGCAGTGATATGTTAGCAGTGGTGAATGAGTAGTCGAGGCTAGGAGTTGGAGTCAAATGGTTGGAATCGGAGGAAGGAATAGTAAGAGCTAATTGAAGGGGACGTAAGAATAGATAATCAGAATGGAAGTGCGCCAAATCTGTAGGAAAGGAATAGTAGTCAGGTAAAGCAGTTGACAATTATAAACCGAAAAACATTATCCAGAAGTCAAATGAGATCTTCAAGCCAATACGAAAAGTCCGATATTCTGATAATAACAGTGAATAAATGGTGTCAACTGAGAAATTTAGTGTGTCCGTGTAGCGTACTAGATTCCCATCCTTCCCTCCTCCTCAAACGAGTCACAAAATTCCAGAATTTCCCCGAGTTAAATATTCCTAATCCCGACACAAAGAGGCATCCAACCAAGATATTAAATAATCACTTAATTTCCTCCTCAATTTCTCACGAGTAGCGACCGCATCCTACGTACGGCCCCAGGAATTAAACGATGGCATTGTGGGGAATAGGGTAAACCAACCACTCCTGGACAAGCCGCCTCTGTTTATTTTTTAATTTTTTTTTAATAGTGTTTAACGCCCGTTTTAACTATTGAGGCGTCAGAGGCGTTGTACACTCATGATATATGAAATGAAATGGTAAATTGGTAAAGGATTTTTTTCAAGAAAGAAGCGTTCCAGGTCTAAATTAGAGTACCACCCCGGCATTTGCCACTTATGAGGACTGAGGGAAACGTGGAAATAACCTCAGTCAGGAAGGACGGTCCTGGTGGGGATGGAACCCCAGACCTCCCGCTCACGAGTCTGCGCATTAAAGACTTCGGCCACCTTGACGGTATTTGCTTTTTAGGTACATTGTATCTCCGTTGTAATAGTTTCGGTCGTGAGGTCATCAAGACTTCAGACAAATGTTGCCATAGGCGTATTTCAGTAAGCGCAAACACTGTTCAGCGCGATAACAGAAAAATAACAGTAGCAAATAAGCAAACCTCTGTACTTCTTTATCCTATACAATGAAATTAAAGAATAAAGTTTCGCATAACGGTCTTATGTTTAAATATTTCACTTATTATTCAGATCAAAATTCCCTTACCTGTCACATTTTAATTATTGTAGCGCATTTTTCCACATGACACGCAAGAACTTTTTAGGAGCGCAGTGAAAGTATCATATTAGGTCGGAGGAAACATTATGTAACTAGCTAGGCTGTAAAACTAGGCATATCCTTAAATTTTCTTATTTTGTTACAGATGAAATGAAAACAAGAGTACCTTTTACATAAAAGAATCTGTACGTCACATTAACAAAGTTTTAAGGAAAGAGGAAAATATAAATAATTATTTAAGCACATATCACAGATATATTCTAAATTCTTTTTGAGTTCGGTCGAATGACAGCTGTACCTAAAGTATCTACCTTAAGATATATTATTTGGAAGTGTTATATTAAAATAAATTTAAAATTATAAAGCATATCCCAGGAGATCATTTCATTAGGCTTCAATAGCTGAAACATATGGCAGTTGTAACTAGTTCATGGTATCCTGTTGAAAATGAAAATGAAGTTGAATTCGGGCAAACTGTGCCTGATCTGTGCAGTTTGTAGCAGAAAACCAATGCCTTTCGTGTCGTGTGCAGCTAAAAAATCACTGTGGATGCCTTGGCCTGGAGATGGCCAGCAGAGCAGCATATGTGCAAAGGCAAGCGAGAGATAGCACTGTTATTTGAAGTTGACAGTCGATCTGCGTGGAAGCGGGAGGGAGGGAGGGAGTATACACAATGGGAGGGAGGGCTGCTGCTGGCGTCAACTGTCTGCAGCAGGTCATTTTATTGGGGTGCATTTACAACAAAAATGCTTACCTCTTGAATTGTGTTTTACAGGTTTTTGTTTTTCAAAATGCAATGCTTAGGCAGTGGTACGACAAAGCTGATGATGAATAATAACAACAATAATATTGTTAATAATAATAATAATAATAATAATAATAATAATAATAATAACAATGCTATGGGTCTTTATCACTTTCCTTAATGCCCTTCCTCACTCTCAATTACTATCACAAGCTAAGTGGTAGTTCCCTCCTGCAACTGCCGTAGTTGTCACATGTCTATAGATTTCTTGTCATTCAGGGATAATAGTTTAGACTACTTTTCATCCGCCAGTTTCATTTTTTTTCAACTACAATTTTGTATTACACCCGCTTATATAATTTATATGGGATTAAGTTCAGGGAGTAGGTCCTCTAGTAGTAACCATACTTGCCTCGTAAACCCAAGATCGGGGATTCAGTCCCAAACAGGGTCGATGGATTGTTTTGGGCGTAAAAATCCTAAGTATGGCTTCCTTTGGAAGGGAAGTAAAGCCGTGGGTCCCATGTCGTTGATTTACGGCACGAAAAAGAATAAAGAATGCTGCTGAACGAGAAAGAAAAACAAATTAAATTTTAGGAGGACTTTGGTTTGCTGGATCATACATATCTGTAGATTTCTATATCATGATGAACAATTTTTCCTAAAGTTTCATAATATTAGACCGGAAATTCATTTTCCGCAAAAGTCGATATTCCATTAAAGTATCTGCATGCAACTTTATTACATGGAAAACTTTAATGGATTCAAATAAGTGAATAAAGTTGCTTCAGTTATAAAAAAATAAATTGTCAAGTATTTTGTATTGAACAACATCCGTACTGTTCTGTTTTTCCTTATGGTTCATTTCAGTGACCTGTCAAGCTATACCTAACGCTTAGAATTCCATCTTTAATGCTGAGAGAGACCAGGATATAATGTTTGGGCTCAATTTATCAAGTTGCACACACCAAATCATATAACAATAACAGCGCTTCCTCCATTAAGGTACTAGATTAGCTAGTATCAGGAAACAGGATTTTCTAGATTTTATATATTTATTACATACTATTACACTTTTAATAATTTTTAAAATGTTACAGATATTAGATTCGTATCTTATCCATAAAGATGGAACAATTTATTCGGAAACAAAAGACATCAGCATAAGCGTGATGCAAGTTAGGGTACATGACCTCAGAGGAAGGGGACAAGCATGCTGAAACCTGCTGCTGTTTATTTCGGAACGCTAGGCAGAGTTTAGGGTCAGCTACACTGCATGGTTGGATTTGCTTGTTTAAGGATGCTCTTTAACATATCATGGTTGATGCAAATGCAAATGCAAATGCGAGTCTATGGAAGCAAATATTCTATCATTATTAATCAACAACAAAAATTAGTTTACAGTTCTGGGAGCCAACAGTGTACAAACACAGCCTAATGTACACATTTTGGGTTTTGTTAGTTAAACTTTGTTTACATTATATTTATCATTGTTTTATATAGCATTTTATTCCTTGATCATCCTGGAATTGATATGTTGATATATTCAGGAGTTTTGAAGTTTGAGTCTAGATGTCGGAAATGATGTGTAGGATCACATTTCTCGTTCTTAATGGCGATGATTTATTTTTGCTACATCTGTTGCGATTCTGTCTCCTTCCATTCTGAACCTTTATTTATTTTTATATTTGTTCCCAGTCTTTCATTATCTCTGCTTTTGATTTGCTAGGTGAATATTTTTTCATTCAACTCTCCGTTCAGCCACTATAATACTGGGTGGCTCACGAAACATCGGACTGATCATAGTGAGACTGCCTTGAAAGCACATAAGGCCAAAGCAACGGTGATCCGCTTATTTATGGGTCATTCTGTGTGTTGATTCACGAATCCTGCATTGAATTCTTATGAAGAATCTTGGTTCTCCTTCCCCTACTCGTTTTGCTTATTCCCTGAATTGGCTTTTTCTGTAATAAATAAATTCCTGCATGGTCTTTTTGAAAATCAGCTCTTGTCATTTCGGTTAGAATAATATAATGCCCCTTATTTCATAAGAATTTCCCTGCTAGTAATTTATCAATGTTTACTTCCTAAAATACTTTTGGACATTCAAATACCACATGCTCCGTTGCGTCTACTTTTTCACATATAACACATACTATTAGATGTTTGTTTATTTTATGTAGATACGAGGGGTGATCAGAAATAAGGTTACAAGGCCAATATTCCTGCAGTTTCGTCCTTTATAGAGAAATTAGTAGTGTGCGGCAATTCTGACACATGCAGTTGGCAAATGTGCAGAGTTTCAGCCACCCGTCACCTACAGCGCTAGCTGTAGATAAACACAAATGGGGACACGTTAGCAAAACTGGTCACGCAAAGAAATCCGCTTGTTATTCGATTTCTGTGAACAAAACATATAACCGCGGCTGAAATTCTCCGACAGCTGGTAGAGGTTTACGGAGAGACTGCAATGTCTCGTCCGCACGTCAAAAAATGGTGTCGAAAGTTTGCGGTAGAGAAAACATCACCGACGAGGATCGCAGTGGCCGACCCAGCACGGCATCACCAGATTTGAACACAGCTCTCGTGGAGAAGCTGATTCAGGACAACAGGAGGATCATGTTACGGCATATGACGGTAGAATTGGGAATGTCGTTCGGTAGCTTTCGTCATATTGGTCACGACATTCTGCAGTACCGGAAAGTTTGTCCCCGATGGGTTCCACGAAACCTATCCAGCCAACACAAGGAGAAGCGCATGGAGGCAAATGTGCAACTCTTGCGACGGTTCTCCACGGAAGGGAACAGTTTTCTTTAACACACTGTCACTGGTAATGAAACATGGATCCACCACTACACCCCCGGCAGTAAGCGGTCGACAATGGGAGAGAAACGCCCCTCCTCTCCAAAGACAAAGAAGTTTAAGCTGACGCAATCTGCCGGGAAGTTGATGGCCACAGTGTTTTGGGACAGCGCGGGTGTCATACTCGTGGAGTTTTTGGAAAGAGGGCACACAGTGACCGCTGACCGATACTGCAAGACCTTGACACGATTGCCCCAAATAATCTGTGGAAACAGCCAGGACTTCTCACAGAGGACGTCATATTCCTTCACGACAACGCGCGACCTCATACAGCTCAGAAGACCAACTCACTGTTGAAGCAGTTTCGCTGGGACATCGACCACCCTCCCTACATCCCGGACCTCGCTCCAAGCGACTTTTACTTTTTTCCTCACTTGAAGAAACAGCTAGGAGGCCGAAGATTCGGCTCAGACGAGAAGGTGGAACACTTCACGACAACGTGGCTGAACATGCAAGGATAGGAGTCTTACGAGAAGGGAATGTTCAAACTCGTCCCACGAAGCGACAAGTGCCTAAATCGATATGGAGACTATATCGAAAAATTAGCTAACATGTGTACTACCAGTTGGCTGTGCTGTTGTATGAAATAAAATTTACACGTTTCACTGCAGACTTTGTGACCTTAGTTACTAATCACCCCTCGTATATTAAGTATGTTTCATACCAACAAGGTACTGCAATCGTACTTTGATGTCTCTAAATTCTTTTATTTGAAACGTTATTTTATACCGGAAAATAAACGAGTTCTCCGTCCTATTATTTCAATTTTATACCGGAAAATAAACGAGTTCTCCTTCTTGTTATTTCATTCCATTTTATCTGCCACTTATTTAGCAGTGCTTTCATTATACCCTTTTTGTTGGAATATGTCTCTACTACTTGTTTGACTTTTACTTGTTAGTTTTTCTTCTGCCAATATAAGGCTTTTCGTTATTGGACTTGTATATTGTTGTTACTCACAATATATATATATATATATATATATATATATATACACATACGAATATCCTATATTGTATTTATTAAATAACGAAATTTATTTTTGAAGTATTCTCTTTAAATTAAAAAAATGTAATTATCTGAACTAAAAACATGCTCTAAGGTATAAAATCCCACCAAAACACAATTTACCATCGGTTAAATTATATTTAGAAAAAAAAATTAGAAAATTTTGCATAGCAGGGGCAATGCAAACTATACGTTCATAGTTTAGGAAAATGTATCCACAAGTATTTATTAATAGGATATTAAATTTACTGCCACATTGAAGTGTTTTTTTTTAAAATTAAAGATATAAATATAAGGCGGGTTTAATTAGAGCATGGGTGATTATCAATTAATTATGAAGGATTAATTTATAGGTGGGGTTTATCAGAATGGGATCTCAGGTGATAATGGGGACAGAGAAAGAAGAACCCCATCCATTATGAGCTCCGAAGTTGGGCGTAATGAGGAATCGGAAGTAAATACAAGTTCGTATTTGGATGGTGGCTTCTCGTTGCTGTAGCTGCCTTCTCTTCCTCCCTCTTCAGTCTCCCCGCTTCGATGATGTTCACCATGTTATTATCACAGCGCCGACACATGAGAGTTAATTAGTTGTTTTTGGTTTTAGGAACGTATGTTACGTTACCAGGGAGACAGGATATGGAAGGGGGACATTATCTTCTTAACGTAAAGAATTTTGTGTAAGTTTCTCAAGAAATGTTTATTTTCTCTGTTTACACAAGGTTCGAGGAATATCTTTATATCTATACAAAGTTTTTGCTCGCCAGAAGAAACCTTGAAAAATCCACGCGGATCTGTTTACGATACTATATGCAGAGGGCCCATACACTTGAACCTCTTCTTAGGCTGCTTCTATTTAAGACACACGCAAACACCGACCACTCTCTTACTGTTAGTGAACTACTTACGACTGCCTAAAATAACGTAGCAATTCATTGAATGCTGTAGATGAAGATCGCAACAATTCTCTCTAATTACTCACTATTACTGCTCTACAGCTGCCACTGCTATCTTACCACTCTCGCTACTGCTACTAATCACGACTGCCACTGATTACTGTTGATACTCTCGATACGCCGTTTGATTACGATTACCGTTCTGATGATACACTTGCTACTCCTGCTGATCATGTACTCCACTCTTTAGGTAAGAGGGGACGACCAAGGTCGTGAGGTCCAGACTTTAGATTTTAGCCAAAGTTACATCGAATATATTGCACAAATGTCTTCTACTGAATTTTGAAGCATGTCTAAAAACTTTTGATTTAATTATACAAATGATTTATTAAAATGTTTAGGATTAATTAAGGAAGCCTTATTATTATTATTATTATTATTATTATTATTATTATTATTATTATTATTATTATTATTATTATTATTTACATTATTATATATAATAATACATTATTATATATAATATATAATAATACATTATTATATATAATATATAATAATAATAATAATAATAATAATAATAATACCTTCGATTAATCCTTCTCGTTGAAGCTAGGAAATCCTGCTTCAACATCTAAATTAATTTTAATTTTTTCCCCATAACATCAGAATTAACGTGGCTTTATGGGGACTCTGACCTTCTACATATTCCTTTAATAGGAGACTGTTTGAAGTTTTTGATGCTTATTACATAGCACCCTATTCGATAGGTTTGATCCTAAGGCTTTAGCTTCCCACTTAGAGGAATTTCTCCCCTTCCTAAGGAAGAAATCTGAGTGATTTATGGACCTCATTGACATCATATTGAGTTAGCTTCTTTTCTTAAATCGTTATGCCTGACATCTCTGAAGACCACAGTAACTTTAATGAACATGACATAATTACGAAGCGAGAGATTACAGGCTTTTTGAATACAAACTCATATAAGGTATGCAAAGAAATATTAAGAGTTCAAATAATAACGTATCATGTAATAACTTTTTGTGACAACTGTATCTGAGTATTCATTTTGCAATTATTAAACGTGTTGTAAGCATTTTATCCATTGTCAAAATCCATCCTGGTGGTCTAATGGTAGCCATAATTGCCTCGTAGACCTTAGATCGCGGGTTCAATCCCGGCCAGGGTCGACTCATTTTTTCGGGCCTAAAAATCTTAAGTATGTTTTCCTTCGGACGGTAAGTAAAGCCATGGATCCCGTGTAGTAGATATACGGCAGGTAAGAGGACCTCAATCCTGAAAGGTATCGGCCATTTTCACGCTCTGAAATGAATGGGACGCTGATGTTAAAGAGCATCCGAAAACAAACCAAACCAAATAAATAAATAAATAAATAAATAAATAAATAATATATTGTTAGATAGATGGTGGTGAAATTCATAATATAATCACGCGTAAAAAAGAAGTAGCATTTATTTAATTATGTCTTTGAATATAAACTTGGGTACAGTACAGTTGTATATATTGAGTGTTTTTTTCCTCTCTCTTCACCAGGTCACATGCTAATAATTTCCTTCCTTGTCTCAACAATGCTAAATTTGTTTCCTTTATATCAATGCAGACTTTCATAGAATGAAACTGAAATGATTACATTATTAGCTTGAGGCTGGCTTTGTAGTAACAAGGAATGAAATAGAATAGAGTGAGAAAGGATTGGAACGTAATTTATTTTCTGCCCGTGAATAATTTCTAAAAGCACATTCTTGAGAAACTGGAGGATTTGGAAGTACTAATGAGTATGACATGTCCTGATGATGTTGGTGGCAGAGATCCTTTTTCCCCCCCTTTTTTTCTGTGTTAAGAAACTAATAAGGGAGTACGATGGTGATGGTTCAGCTACAAGTCAAAGATAGTAGACCCATCTACGTCTAAGAGTACTGGGAAATGAATTACGAGAAATATATTTTGAGAATTTGAAGTGGTCTTAAAATATGATCCCAGCAAAAGTTGCACTTACTGAAGCATTGCTGTATTTCCTTGACTCAGGTATAATTGAAATAATTGTGAATTACAAAAATGAGGAAGTTAATTGAATTTAGTCTCTAAATTTAAAAAAAAAAAGGGTTTATGGAGGATTCCCACTATCATCACAGAAATGTCACATTTGAAGGTGCACTTCTGGCCATGCAAGCAAAGCGACAATGTTCATATTGTGAAGTACAGATCCATTATCTAAAAGGAAAATTATAACAGCGTCATTTCAAAAAGTATTCAAGTACTCTATTTCCACAGAATTTATTATTTGGATATTCATGTGCTTGTATACTTCACATAAGTACTCGCAGCATTTTCATCACAGTTTCTAAATCATTACTTCCGAATCTCATCTAACAGTGCATGAACAAAATGTTGGTATTAGCGGGAAATGCTCAATCCGCATCTATAAAAAATCAAACCCATCAAAATGCATAAAAAATTGGAACGGTTTTTTATTTTGAGGGTTCCACTATAGGGGGGATTAATTTGCAGTCGGTTATTATAGTTGTTCCAATGTAGGGGGGATTGTGGGTTCTCAGGGTAAATTTGGACTGTTTTTAACGACTTGAAAGTCGTTAGGGGGGGAAGGAGATTGTTCGCTGTATTAATAAGTTCGGCACTGTTTGAACATTTGATTTATTTAATAACTTGGCAGGTTACTTCCTGACGGCTCGTAGCTGACTTCACTACACACTTAGACTGACTTCAGAAAATGATTTACACTGCCCTCAACTGAACTTTAGAAATGATCTAGACTGATTACTTTTGGATGACTCAGACTGCCTGATTCCGTATATTTCTTTCGCGTCTCTCGTATGATGTCCCTGTTTCTCTTGAATGTCTGAATCTCAATCTGCGAAGGTCTGAATGTGCGAGAGAATGTCTCCGTGAATGTCTGAATGTATGACTATATGTATCCGGAGTGCCCCTCTGACTTCTGTACTCTAGTTTTTCTACTACATCGCCACGCCTTTCGCTAAATTAAATTCCCTCGTATTTTATCTATTTCTGTGTTACATGTTCATCATTGGCTATCCTAAAATTATTTATTGGTATCTAAGTTCTCCTGATTCGTTAACTTTTATCCGAAGACCATTGGCTAGAATTATTCTTTCCCCCCTGATCTAATGTCTTCCCACGAACTTGAATTTTCCCAGAACAGCCTGTCATAAATTTCGGCCCGTCCCTTACATTCTGATTTCTATTGATAATCTTTTGCCTTCCTTAGTTTGTAGATTCCTAAATGTTCCTAGAGATTAAGCACGTGTGTTTTCGGCTTTCCTGTAATAAAACATTTTCGTCTCCGTTCTGACATTTTCATTTTCTCTTAAATTATTGCTACCTCTGACTTTGTTAAATACTGTCCCGTTACGGCCACATGTTTCTCTTATTGTGAACTCCTAAGTATTTCCTGGGTAGAAGGTTCGTGACCTAACAAAAGATAGTTTACCCTTTCTTCAGCCTTGTCTAAGGAGTGGTCAGTGGAGAGGCCTCAGGTATACATCTGCGTCTCTTTCTCACATATTTTACACAAAATGTATACAAAACCCTTTTGTAAGTTACAAGTTACAAATTATTTCTATTTCTGTTCTACCTATCTCTAAAATATTTCTTATACCTATACATAACAATTATCCTTATCAAATCTAATGCCTTTATAAATATAGCTCTGCAGCCTTTAGTTATTCAACAAATAAAGGCAGCATTATTTCCTGCTTCAAAATGTAGAAAATATGTTACGTTAAAGCAGAATATGCTGTAAATATACAGGCGTATGCAAGAAAATAAGCAACAGCAACAGAAAAGAATCAAGAGACCTGAGTCTGTTAAAATTTACAAAAACAATGAAATTAGGCCATTGAATACTAACGGAAAAATTTTAACCAGTGTTCTTCTTGCAAAGTAACTATTAAACGTTGACTCACCTAATAGGAAAAACCAAATATAAAATATAAATTTGAACAAAATTTTAATCTATTGGGCAAGTGTTTGTTTCCAATAGAAAGCTCACTTTGATCGCATATGTTCACCCCAAATGTCAGCTGTTTTTCTAATTTCTAAGCACAATAATGATAGCGGTGCAGAAAATGCATAGACCTAGATATACTCTTATTAAGATCCCGCTAAAGGAGAAATATACGAGTACACAATGACATTTCTGCATTAGAACAGTTAAAGGTGTCTTTTTGTTATTCATGGCATTATAGACGTTACAGGAGTTAATGCATTTGTGAACTGGAAAATTGATGATCTTAATTGGACAGAGAGACACAGCAAATTGCATTTGCTGTTGGGTAAAGAGCTCATAAGACCGTACGTGGATTGCAGACTGAGGAAAATGAACTGGTTAATCAGTTTGTGACCAAGCGGGAGCTTGGATTCGGGAAACCCCGGGCTCAAATCCCTTGGGACTGCCTTTATAAACTTGAGTTTTTTCGTCTTGTCCCTTGGTCGCTTAGGCAAATGCTGGGCTAGATCTTTCTGTTCCACAAATTTTCCTTTCTTTCATTTTATATCATTCCATTCCATTGGTTCTGTTACAGAGTCGAAAATGTTAGGGTGAGTTGGGTTGGTGCAGTGTAACGGTGGCTTGGACTTTGTAATATTTATGTTCCGGCATCGGCAGGGGTTCTGACGGTGTCGAATTTTTCTATCTAGAAAGTAGTAGTGGTGGTGGTGGCGGCGGCGGCGGCGGCGTCGTCGTCGAATTTTTCTAATTTTTCTATCTAGAAAGTAGTCGCCGTAGTGGTAGTAGTGGTAGTGGTAGTAAACCTTTAGTGTATCACTTTTACAGTATACACAAGTGAGTATAACTGTCGCATGGACCTTACGGCGTACATGCTATTCCATCCGTGTAATAATCAAAATATATACACATATATCCATACAGACCTACGTGCATATATATATAAATACAGTCGAATTACATACATCACATGTTTCTTGTGTCCAACTTTTATATATGTATATATAAACCTGAATAGAACCCTTATCCCAGACTGTCGTCCTGGTGGTATATTGGTAACCAACTTGCCTCCTAAACCCAAGATCGCGAGTTCGATCCTGGCCAGGACCGACTGATTTTTCGGGAGTAAAAATCCTAAGTGTGGTCTCATTCGGAAGGGAAGTAAAGCCGTGGGTACCGTGTCGTAGATTTACGGCACGATAAAGAACCTCAAGCCTGAAAAAAGAGGCCTCTGAGCAAAATTTTTCGGCCGTTTATGCCCTAGTTTGAATGCTCCCTCAGGCAAATTCTGGAAACGGTGTTAACGACCCCGTCTAAGTTCATGACTCACCGGCCGTGTACCTGGGCCGCTCGATGTCTACCTCACCTTATTGCTTCCTTCCGGAGGTACCCACCAGCAGGGACATAGGCACAAACGGCCAGCAGTTGAGCAAGGCTGAAGTACCGAAATATCCCCCTTGATCTTGACAATCCAATCTAATCACGGTTTGTGGCTTCGACGAAGAAACTTCTAGAAGAGAACATGTGAAGGAAATAGTGCAAACACGTTCAATAGTGCAAAATGTAGGTAAAAAAAAAAAAAATACCAGGGATCGAGAAAGGTATATAACAAAAGCTTATGTTACATTTGTCATGAAAATTTAAGAAATATACGTTTTGGTGAAAGGTGAGTTTAACTATGTTTGATATCATAAACATACCAATTTTATCGTTATTAAGTACACAACATTGGAATTTATTGTATAAAATGAGAAATACACAGTTCCATTTTGGGTGAATTTGTACCCAGATTGGTAATTCGCAAATATTTGATACTGAAAAGCCGAAAGAACGAAAAAAAAAAAAAAACTGAATTATTTATTTTTTCTTGCCACTTAGCAGATTTTAACATTAATTTATACTTTTCAATTATATAGAGCATATCTTAAGGCTTAGGTTTGTGCTGAACAATAATTTTGAAGCTTCAAGGTACTGATTAAGATGACTCGTTTCTCTGTAAAGTGGGGATTTTTGCCAATGGAAGATATGTAATACATGAAACAATCACCATAGTTGCCTTTTGGTATAGTACTTACATTTTTATACCATGGAATTTTCAATGGTGTTTAACGCATGCTTTTACTACTGAGGCATCACAGGCGTGAACACTGAAGATACATGAAATGAAATAATAAATTGGGAAAAGTCTTTTAAGGAAGGAAACTTTCCAGGCCTAAGTTTGGGGTGCCTCCCCGGCATTTGCCAATTATGAGGACTGAGTAAAACCTGGAATAAACCTCAGTCAGGGAGGCCGGTCTTGGCGGGATTCGAACCCCAGATCTCCCGCTCACGAGTACGAATCTTAACGACTTTGCCCCCCTGTGGCGGTAGTATGGAAATGTTTTACTTCATATAACATATTGGCTTTGACTTGAATTATATCTTCGATTTACTTAAGATTATCTGAAATTACACTGTTGTTTGAACAGTTATAGGGAAAATGGGATGGAAAGATTTGCCGTTAAATTACACAGGTACAGTTAAACGTAGGAAGAAGTATCAAATTTATTTTCTTCCTAACTATCACCAAGAAAGTGTACTCGCGGTTGTTTAAAGAGACCATAATAATAATCAAAACGTGTTCCTTTACTGCCTGACATGCACTCAACGTGTATCGTGTAGCTAAGCATTGAAATCCGAGCTGTAGTAATGACATAACATCCTAAACCGTTTACTCACTTCCGTTAATATTTCATTTTAATTTAACGACATCAAAATGAGTATAATTAGAAATATTTAATTTATTAAATTTCTTATGGTAACAGTAAATGTCCATATGCAGGAATTATAAACGTCCCAAAGCAGCTGTCCTGTTATCCCAAGCGTGCGTGGCATATCAATTCTCTGGAGTTCTTGAAACGTCATGTTTATGAAGAAGATGCTTTTCTCTATCAAATTGTGATAGGAGACGATTCTTGGGCGCACTGTAATGAACCACGGGGGCAATTGTTGCGGAAGAGGCACTCATCATCCCTGGTCATAAGAAGAATTCAACACACCGGGTTCTGCTAGAAAAGTCACGCTGAAGATCTTTTGGAGTATCAATGACCCTTTATGGTTTGATTCCTAGGAACATTTTCACACAGTGACATGCAACTGAACAAGTTGAAACCCACGGCACAATTAAAACCAGTATTGCTGCTCCACGAAAATGCTGTCCTCAATATTACTGTGCATTTGTAACACACTAAATATTCTGAAGTGTGAATGATTGAAACATACACCTTATAGTTCGCACTTATCGCAATTGGACCTAACGTGGTTAGAAGTGAGCAGATGAACGCAGGCGGTTCAAAGCTGATTAGAGGCCACATTAATAAGATTAATATTGCATCTTAAAATTTGGATCAAATAACTAGAAGACAAACACCTTTATTAATATTTCGTTTCTCTATAAGTTGAAATTAAATTTGTTTGAAAAGCATTGAAATCGGAAAAAAAAAAAATCAGCGTGTCTGGCCATATATAAAACTAAAATCGAATTCCTAAGCTTTGAAATAGCACCATTATGTCTGTAACTTTTATGGTTCTGTTTTAAAGATAGTTTAAGTATATGGTAGTAGGATTTTTTGATTAATTTTGAGCACTTTTGAGCATTCAACATGTCAAAAATGAATTGTTCCTGAATTTATTAATATAGTAAATAAAAAAATAATATGACATGTTATGTAAAGGCGGAAGTGTACAAAAATGAATCTTATTTGTGACATTAAGTTGTTATGCATTCGTTGAATTGGACGTACTCTTTATTCTTGATGGAATTTTATCGATAGATAGACAAACCACTCTACGTACTGTTAGCCGCAATTGACCCAGCTCTGTTCTCGTCTGTCACACGTTTGAAAGCCGGCTGGGGATCCGGAGGGAACGCATGAACGTGTTCTTGTGGGTTGTGTGACAATGTACAAATAATTAATTAGGCGGCGTAATACAATGTATTAATTACATTAATATGGCTCAATTCTGATAATCTAATTCCCAAAGAGTATTTTTACGATTAAATAGGCTGCCTCGTAATGTACGGAGTTTGTTGCAAGAGAGGTTCAACTTCCATATCGAAGTTTGTTTCACAGATTGGTTAATAAACCAATAGATAACATTGGAGATGTTCTGAAACGATTCCCTATAATTATTTCAATATCTTTCTCAGTAAACTCGAATTTCCTACTCCTCTTTCAGAACGGGTACAAAGCTACTGAAGTTAAAACCCTATAAAAGTGCTGTAGTGCAAGACCTTAAAACCAGTGACCCTGCATGCAGGAGTGGAATTTGTGAATGGATTTTGAATAGTGTGCATGACGGAGAAATTGGGCTCATCTAATTTTCTTTGTGGACAAATCCTTGGATGCACCGAATGGCGATGTTAATTTACAAAACAATCGATACTGGAGTTCAGAAAAACCTAAAACTCGTTCATGAAGAACCCCTTAATAATCAGAAGGCGGGAGTGTGGTTCCCCATTAGCAGCGAGGGAGTAATAGGTAATTTTAAATGAAATAATTAATAATAATAGGTATGTGCAAAATATATTGCCTCTTTTTAGGTCAGTTAACTGTGGGGGAACGTGGTTCCCCGGTTTTCCAATATAACTCTGCAACAACAAAATAGCTCATGTCTCCTGGCATGCAATTCATGAAATATACGACGATAGAGACATCAATAATAACATATGGCCTCGGTACGCCCGATTTAAGCCACGCGATTTTTATCTCTGGGCGTGTACTGGGCAAGTCCACATAGATTGGATAAGCTGGAAAATAGCATCCGTTAGGAAATTTCTTGCATTTCTCAGAGGGAGCTGCAGAGGGTGATGGTTAATTTCATAAGCTGATGCCAGAAGTTGCGGCGGGTTATTATAAGAATGGTGGGGTGGGGGATGATCAATTGATCTTCAGTTAATTTGGAGTGGATGTGATGTTTACTGTTGATGTAGGATGTCAGTGTCACGGCTTGAAAGTCTGCGTCCTGAGTCTGAAAGGTCTGTATTCTCTCAGGGTAGCTGAAATTATTTCACGGCTTTTTCTGGAAAGTTTCCTGGGGAAGAGGAAGATGCGTATTAGGGCTTCACAAATGACAATACTGTTCACACTTCACTGCTAATTTTTATTATTCACTTTCCTTTAGCAACACTTCCATACCATGTGCAAGGAGCTGTGAAAGTTTTAAATATTTCCAGACTCCGTAACTCACAAATTCTCTAGTAGTTAGCATATACATATAATCTAGCTAGGTTAGAGTGATTGATATCCGCTACTTGCAATAAAAATTATTATTTACGAGATGTCTTTAAACCACAGTTTCTCGCGATCGCTTTGAATACACGAAATTGCGCTTGTTTCATCTTCCACCAAATAAATTACACTATTGATATCTTCTAAGCAAATGGAGCTTTACTGTTCCACTTCACAATTTATAATTCTCACAATCTAAATTGAACTGCACTATCTCGCCTCCCGAAGCAAATTGTTTACTAACTTTCCGAAGCGATCCGTCCTGTATCTTTTTCCCAGGCGAACTGTGTCCAAAAATTCTTAAAAATGTCTTTAATATATTTTATACGCGTCTTCTACAAGTATTCAATTTTTCGAAAATTGCAAACGCGTTACCAGATTTCCTTCTTAATTGACTTAATCTCTTGCCGCTGGAAGTTTCTCGAAGAAACATTTTGAAATACGAAAACTCATTGGCTAGACTTAGTTCATTGTTCGTTAGCTATAGACGTTTTACGGGAGCGAAATTTTCTCTTTTTAAGAGCCGGTTGCCCAAGATGAAAGCTATCCGCCTGTCTTTTCCAAGGACTTGTCTTACGGAGATGAAAAGAAAGGTTCCCTTGCTATTGAATGGCCGACATTGCACATGGTACCAGGAAGTCGCTTCTTTGTGTCACATGAAAGTTTTATCTTTACAGCAGAGATTTCTGTTTCTTAAACGATCTGCACCATTCTATATAAATGCATCATAGATAGGTTAATCTATAGATACACTAGGATAACATTTAATAAATTAAACAGGTTTAAGTCTTGATCTGAGTCAATTATACGCGATTAAATCTGGATGTCCCGTTACAAGTTCTATAGGAAATGAAAGGAGATCCTCTTGCTTGATAATGCGTAAATGTACATTCAAGAAAAAACTTACAACGCGAAAATCATAGCTACGGACTTTTTGACTCCCATTTACCACTGTACCAGCTTGAACCGACCGACCGACCAGACGTTATGCGTGGAATGGTACCGTGAAGGAAAAAATTACATATTAAATCACAAACATAGAAAATAATGCAATTTGTATAAGAACCCATGAAAATATTATTATGAAAGTCCTGTTATTTAACTACTTTCCTGGTAAATATATTTTAAATATTACTCTTGTTTATGCTGATAAAAGGGTACTTAAAAGCTTGCTTTTAAAAATAAGAATATTCACAGTGTTTTAATCTCAAGTAGTAAATTTAAACATACCATTATGGAAATAGAAGAATACCACATTGACAATAATACCAGTAGTTTATATATTACTTCCGATGTTGTTCTTCACCCCAGGAAGGTAACTGCCATGTGACATACGGTATAAGATTTTCGAGTTCTTTGTATTGCTATTTAATTTTATTCATCGTTCGAAAAATATGTGGCATTCAAACTGGAATATTAAAAACTACATATATTTGGCCAACTGCAATCGAATCCGTTAGATAGCTGCTATTTGTGATTGGATATAATTTCCTTAAGTAATCCATAAAATGACTCGCAATAATGTTCTTGCCTATAAAGTAACTAAATATATTAACATGAATTTTTATCCTCAATGCATATATGCTTGTAAACAAAAATGAGAAATGTTGTGAGCATGTCCTTGCATTGCTGTATATGACAGAAAATCTAAGCCTAAATCTAATGAATGTTTAGTTATCTGAAGAAACCTATTTAGCAGACGTTTTGTAAAAATTACTGCATAGACACAAAAGTATGCAAATGATCAGCATGTATTATTATTATTATTATTATTATTATTATTATTATTATTATTATTATTATTATTATTATTATCATTGTCATTATCATTATCATTATAGTCTTGGTAATCCTTGCATCACAACGTACAATTTTTCAGCAATCTAGGTCCTGAAGGAGAACTTTTATAGAGAAGTTTCCCATTTATTTTGTTCGCAATATCTCATTGTTCCTCTGTTAAGAGCTATAGTTACGTGAAATCAGAGTTGTTGGAATGTGCTACGCATCTCGAAGAAAATGGCAAATATTTTATGTATAACTTAATTTTTTGTACTGAGAACGAATTTTAATGTCAAAAGAAATATTGCTGAAGGTGTTACCTAGAACTTTCTTTGAAATATTCCTTATTCTGTTTGTGAAATAAACATTTTTCATGATCCGTTGAAAATAACCCCAATACACTTATTATTATTCTTTAAATGTTTTCACCAATTACATTTAATGCTTTATAAACTATTATTTTTCAATTTCCGGAAACTGCATATTTAGTGATATTTTTATACGCATGTACATATATATATATATATATATATATATATATATAAATAAAATGCAGTCCGTTATTATTTTTCTGTATGTATTAGGGAACGAGCCTAAAAATACACAAGCATTAGAATATATTTTTCGCCATAGTTCATGATTCTAGCCAGGTATGTTACTCTGTTCTCCTAATGATAAAGGAAATGAAATTTCAGGAACTTTGGGTGAAGAAGATTGTGTTAATCAAAATGGTATACAATATCCGTTTTTCCAGTTTAAAGACGAAGTTGTCTCTTGTGGCAACTCTGTAAAGAATACTGCTGACATCTGTAGACTGGTACTCCTGATATATCGGGTTCAGACAATATTGCTGGTACTTCATCTGAATTAAAAAAATATAATAGAAACCGAATATGGCAGCAGGAAAGCACAACAATAGCACTAAAAGAAAATGGACTCGAAAGTATTTGTTGCGCGCACAAACTGGATATAGGGAGATTTGAATGTCACTGACGCTCCTGTAAGTAGCCTCATACATCTTTTAATTATGCATTTAGTAAAATAATACTAGATGTAACAAAATAAAACCTTCATATGCCATCTAGAGACTTTCCATAACAGACGAATTGACAGAATTGATTATAAGACACGCTGTTATATATGCGTTGTAGTGAAATGACTCTTGTATCTATGTCTTGAAGAGATAACTGCTTTCATTGGTGTTTTCTGCTTGTTTGGATATGTCTAATATATTGCATTGAATTACCTTATTTATATTAAGTTTCTGTGACAAAACTATACAATGATCTTCATTTCAAGATTCAAATACAGTATTAATTAACGAAACAAATTTAATTTATTTATGCCATGATGACTGGAAAAATAGTTTAACTTTTAACTACAGACTTGTGCTCAGTGGGTCGTTTAATTTCCGATCATCGTTGATAATCACGAAAGTTGAACGTTTAGTAATATTTTTTTTTCATATTTAATAAATGAAAATGAGGCATTCGAAACAAAAAAGTCTCAAGTTTGTAACAAAAGTCTTAGATGTAAATTTGCTAAAAGATTCAAATTATATGAAAGCTCAATGAAAAGTTATGTGACTTAATGCATATATCCCAAGATATACAATTAAGAAACAGTGAAATAATTCACTGCAAAAAAGCTATACTAAATATTGATGTTACTATTTATCCATGTAAATTATAAAAAATAAACTTAAATAAAAACATTAGGTAAACTTACAAATTTAAGAAATTTCTGATATTTTTTTTTAAATTTAAATTCTTATAGCAATGCAATAAATCGTAGGCTCTTTTATTGGCAAACATTAACAAGGGCAGGGTTTCGGTTAAAATTTTGGACAAACACTAACCAATCTAATAATCGTGAAGGCCAAAAAAACAGCTCTACTTGATGCAGGCTAATATCTTCCTCAAAAATAAATATGAGTATTCCCTATAAAATGCATAAAGCAGCGCGGAATAGAGCAATAGGCACTAAACTCGAAAGCAACATCTGAAAAATCTCTGAATCACTTTCCATAGATGGAAAATGAAATGCCAGTTGAATTACATTTTTTAAGTTTGAGACTTGCACAGTACTCATATAGCCGTTTTCTGGTAATGAATACGATTATATATTCATTCACTTCATTTCGTAATTTAAGTTCCAGATTATCAACCAAGTTCTTATATAATGTGTATAAATATGTTGTATTGTCTAAATAAATGGCATGCAAAGGTAGCGTAATAAAATTTGATAGCGAATCCTGATATACATTTTTCAAGAAGTGTATTGGCCTATCAGCCTTGTTAATACAGACGAATATTTTGATGGTCTGCATCAGTATTATGAGTACTCTTTAAACATTTTTAACCAAAAATTCCTGTTTGGGCCGAATCCCTTCGATTATAAGTGTTACAGCTCAGCGCGTATAATTCTTCCGTTGTTAAATATTCTGGAAATTTTCTATTTGTAGTTGCGGAAATGCAATGCTTATTTTCTTAAATCTGCGGTACTGTAGACAATTTGTTTACACTTATAGCGATTACTGTCGGAAGGAAAGTAAAGTCACAGTGCGTCTCAGTTTTACTCCACTGCGAAGTTTGTTTCTGTTAGTACTTCAGGTGTTGAAATCGACGTCCTAATTAAGGCACGAACCGAGCACCGATTTGTCTTATTTTGGTCCTATGCCTTGTTATTTGGTTCCTCTGGGACATTGCTTATTCCAAAGTCAGGTTTAACATAATATCTAGTTTCATTGCTAACAAAGCATATAATTGCATATTCATCATCATTAGCTGGCTGTAAACTTCAGATACAGAAAACCGTTAGGGAGTGACAAAAGTCCCAATGGTTTCTCTTGCAATGTACACATACTAATAATCTCTAATGCTCTTATTCTTACAACTTATAAATCTTTAGCACACAAGAAAAGAGATGTGAGAAGCAGTTTTTGCAATAATATAAATATAAAATGCAACCTTGTAACATCATAAGGCGTTTGGTGTGCTACTGTGCCTCAGCATGGTCTATTATGGGGTATCTATAATACGATACGAGAGGCTTTCATATGTGTAGTGAAATCAATCCTATTTGCTACGCGGCACACAGCATTTCGACATGTCAAGAAATTGGAGACAATTCCCTGAGTGATAAGGATTGGTATTTTCTAAGATACAATAGTTGATCCTGTAGCCATCTTCTTTCATTGTATCCCACAATTAAAACCGTATTGTGTCAATTCAGGGGATCTAGGGGCTCTCACACAACACAAACGAGTGATTACTCTGTCTTGAATACTTAATTTATATTAGAAAAACATTAGCTACATAGTCGGAGGTCGAATCTAATTGAAGGAATGCAAAATTTCATTTCCTCTCAGCCAGCTCTGAAAAACAGGAAGTAGAGACAGATTTGCGTACCTATTTACTTAATATTTTTCATGAAGGGGAAAAATAATGATCTGACATAACTTTCCCCGCTCACGGTGTACGATACCCAAACACTTCCTATTGTATGGGTATCTCGTGAATGTTTTGTTTTACTATGTACTAGTAACGGTTATTGTATAAATTTACATAGCCACACTTGTCTTCGTTGAAGAAGAATATTCTATGTGTGTATATTTCTTCATAATTCACTTTATTCACAACTCATTGACAAATTATGTATTTCAAAATCACCCGGTTGTGGCCCATACTTTTCACATTTTTAGGTGAGTTTTCAAGATTTATACAGCTCATTGCGCGAAAGGACGAATTCTCACTTGTTGATTAAGCCACCTCATGGGTTTTCTCTTACCGCCACGGGTGGCCGAGGTCGTTAAGGCACGGACTCGTGAGCGGGAGGTCTGCGGTTCGAATCCCGCCAGGACCGTCCTCCCTGACTGGGGTTTTTTCCAGGTTTTCCTCAGTCTTCATAACTGGCAAATGCCGGGGAGGTACCTAAACTTAGGCCTGGAACGCTTCCTTCCTTAAAAAAAAATCCTTTCCCAATTTATCATTTCATCTCATGTATCATCAGTGTCCATCGCCTGTGGTGCCTCAGTAGTAAAAACGGGCGTTAAACACTACTCAAAAAAAAAAAAAAAAGGGTTTTCTCAAGATTCAATCAGAATAATCCAACTTTTCTTTCGTCAAAATATTTCCCCTCAATTTTGCTGTTCTCATTTGTACCACTTCCAATCTTCTCAAGTATACCTACTCATTTACGAATTATTTCACGAGATAAAACTTTCACTTTCTCGGAACAGAAGAACGAAAACTTCAAATCAAACTCATTGCATTTTGCAATCTGACTTTACACATGCTTTGTTAAAACGGTTGAATGTTTCAGATTGAGCTTTCCACAAGTACAGCATTCTTTGACCTTCATCCGCTAGAATTGCACCGATATGAAGAAATTTCAACGCCCACGTTTGATTGGGACACGAAATAGTTTCAGCGGCATGTAAAATCAACACTTTAATCTAAATAAATGCCCGTCCAATATTTTTATTGGCTAGGTTCGTATTTAATTTTATTATTTCTATACATGCTTATGATTGGCTTAATTGATTATTTATCGTAAAGCAGTGGCTCTCAAA
The DNA here is from genome assembly GCA_030762175.1 of Metallyticus violacea. Lineage (NCBI taxonomy): Eukaryota > Metazoa > Arthropoda > Insecta > Mantodea > Metallyticidae > Metallyticus > Metallyticus violacea. The sequence goes on from CM060846.1 coordinate 294,455,154, forward strand.
TTTCCTTGACTGGGAAACTGCTTTGAAGATTGCAGACTACTAACATTTAGCTCTAAAATTAAAATCCTAAATTTGAAGCCTATATATTTTGAACGTTGTTAATCATTGGTTTACACATTTCAAAGATATAAACAAAGAAATAAAAAGTTGAAAGTCTGATTCCTTTTTTTATGCGCATCCTTTCATAGATCATAACAAAACTTTGCATTAAAATTCTATCATGCAAGAAACTGCCTAAACTAAGCGAATTCCTTAGCAAGTTGAAATTGTGAATGCTATTATAGGGCACCAGAGCAGAGAAATTGATGCCGCTAGAGGGTTTTTTAAATTTCCGTTTTCAGATATACCACCCTCCTAATGGTCCGATTTCCTTGGTTTTCAGAATCTTTTTATTTATATGGCATATGCCGAGTTTCGTTGAGAAAAAACAAATATTGGTATCCCTAGAGCGATTTTTAAATGTTGGGTTTTAGGTAAACCGCTACTCCTAATAGTCTTATTTTACTGATTTTCATATATATATACTTTATTTCAATGGTATATACCGACTTTCGTTGAGGAGAAAAAATTGCGGTGTCTACAACGATATTTAAATTTTTGCCTTAGGTTAACCCCCAATGATTAAATTTTGCTGGTTAAAGAACTCAATGAGTGATTTGTTAATTGATCATTATATGCCAAGTTTCGTTGAAAAAAATTGCAGCCTCTAGACCCTTAACGGACAGATGTACAGGCTGAGTGAAAATTAACTATTGAAAATGAAGTATAATTCCTATACTGGTAATGGTAATTTATTGAAATTAATGATATATATATATATATACACACAATGTTACATGGAAATGCGGATGAAATACTTCAAAATTCAATGTGGACATCTGTGGCGTTTACTCATTTCCTCAAAGGTCGGTAATGGAGTCCAAAGTCTTTTGAAGGAGATATGGTCCAATGAGATTTATGGCCGTCATTCCAAAGCGCAAGGTGACTTTCGAACTACTCTGCATCTTTTCCACTGTTATACCGGGATAATTTCTCCCTGTAATGACAAATGTGATCTTTGAACAAAAACAATGGAATTCTATACTTCACAATGCGGCAATCTGCTCTCTCTCCCTAACAGCCATCTTTGTCATTGAAGCGTATACCTTCTCACGACCATCGTATGTACTTTCGACGCTCGAAATCCCAAATCCTTTTTAATGATTTAATATTATACACTATTTCCATTATGATTACATTGATATTAAAAGTCTACAGCCATGAATTAATAGCTAGTTACTTTGCGCTCATCCTGTATGTACTTTTTTTCATCGCTATTTTTTGGTGCCTTATAAGTAGGATCGAGAGAAATTTGAAGAAAATTGTGAAAAATCTTTTCATGGGTACAACCACAATAGTTCAGTTGTTATGAAAGACATCAATGCTTTCATGACTTTTAACAGCGTGCGTATGCATTTGCTGCCAAAGGATACGTGCTGTTGTCGGGGGATCTATGACGGTACTTATGAGTGTTCCTTCCGGTCTATGTTTTCTGCTTATTTATTTGAAAGAACCTTTCGGAGCCAATATTTGTCTTTAGATTGATTCTGATTTACTTTACCTTAATAAATACACACAAAAAAGTACATCACAATTATACATTGTTTAAATACACAAGCTTCTAGTTAGGCGCACTTTACATAAAAACACATCCAGCTTTAATTAATTTTCTTCCTACTCAAGCAAGTCCCAGCTTGCTAACCTGCCCCTATTCGAGCATGTAAACTTGCCTGCAAGGTTCATCCGGCAATGTGCCAATATTCCAGTTTTCCTCAAAGAGGGCAAACTCTATAGCCTATTTCATTAATACTTTATTGTGCTTTCCAAGCCCTAGTCTAAGCCAAGCTATACATAATCGGTCCTTAAAATTCAAGTTATATGGGTATACTTTCTTCCCCCAGTTCATTTTTAGCTAATTACCAAGTTCCCATAATGGTTTTTCTCTGCATGCTGCTTCTATGTCCTACCTGTTGATGTCAAATAGCTTTCTTTAACTTTCCTCCATAAATTGTTGCTGTTCCTTACTCCCCTCTCCAATACGAATCTCATTCCAATTCTTTTAAAATCCCCTCTTTAACCCTTCTGCCCATGGTGCCATTTTTTACTTGATTTTGTTGATTTGTTTCATTTACGAACGCTCTTTAACATCTCGGGTCATCAGCCTCCCATTCAATTCAGTGCGTGAAACGGCCGGTAAATTTTGCTCAGAGGTGTCTTTCAGGCTTGAGGTTCTTTTTTGTGCCGTAAATCTAAGACACGGAGCCCACGGCTTTACTTCCCTTCCGAAGGAAGCCATACTTAGGATTTTTACGCCCGAAAAACTGCATCGACCCTGGCCGGGATTCCTCTTGCTTGATAAAAGTAGCAGATGACCATAATGAAGATTTTTCTCTCTTTAATATTAGTGACCAACATTTTACAGCCAGAATTTTACAACGAATGTTATCTACAAATCACCTACATTCTCTTAAAACGTCACAATTCGCTTTACCCCTCCCCAAACCGAGGAGCCGTTTTAAGAAATTATTCTAAATTTTATCTAAATGTTCCATTTTATTCCAACCCCTATCTCACATCCGTAACATATTTCCTATCTTATCATGATCAAAATACCTAGAGCATTTTTCCCTAATGCTCACTGGAGTGTCCGCTACCCGCGTCAAAGTAGAGCTTATGCCATACGCCCTGGGCTTTATATGGTGCAATGGCTGTGTGCCGGGTTCATTTTCTATTCATTCTGAATGTTACACCAAAATACTCTAAACTCAAAATATTTAACATTAAGAAATAGTTGATGCTAACGTACATTTTTAAGTTCTTAATAATTTAGTTATATAATAACAGTGATCTAATTCACTGAGTATACTTTTTCTTTAAGACGGGAGAGGGAGATTATCCCTCTATTTGTCTCTTCTTTCTTTACGATTGAAACAGAATACAAATTTTTGTTGTTGTTAAGCTGGAACCAAAACAGGGAAATAAGGATTACTAGGAAAAAGTTATTAATTTTCATTATTTTAATATTATTTCTTTAAGACGGGGACAGAATTGTGCTTCTATTTACCTCTTCTTTCTTTGCGATTGATGGTAAATACTGTTGAACAAATGACAAGGAAGGAAAATAAGGAATACCGGGGAAAACATTGCGTACCTATCATTTTTAGATAATTGTACTTTTTATTGCCCCTTCTGTGGCTACTTTTTTATTACGGTTTTTATTTATTTGTCCTATTTTATTGATTATTTCACTGTGCACATATATATATTTGGAAGACGATTATATTTATACTTCAGGTCTTTAATTTTATAGGTTAGAATAAAATATTGCTTGGTCAATTGTATTGATTATTAGTCTGATTTGATTGTAAACATCATTGTATTAAACTACAGTATTTTTAATTTCCATTTTTTTCTGTTATGGTAATATTAAGAACAAAAATGTATACATATTTAGTAGATTTAAATTTCCTGAAAAAAGATTCTAGCAGACATCAACGGAATGTGGTATGCTAATCACATGCCTCTCTGCACTACTGCACTCTACCAATGATATCATGTGATGGTGGTAGAGGACGCAGCGGTCATCGCAGTAAGCTACGGCTCACATGGGTCTATGAAACAGCCAATAGTAAATCCTAGCAGCCTTAATACCTTGCATGCTTGCAAAACAGCGAGCATGTCTCTGTTGACTATGAGGAAATGTCGCGTGAATGGTCTGTACTTGTATAACTAGTGCTTTCTATTAATGATAATGATAATAGATACCACGAACTGTAGATATATTCTGCCAGATGTACAATTATACAGAGGGTGCCAAAAAGGTATACACACTTCAAGCAAAGAAAAAACTGTGTTAACATATCAAAACTGAATTCACACAAACAGAGAATAACGAGCACTAATCATCTTAGACTTTTACAGTTACAACAGCTGATCCAAACGCCCACCATCGGCGTCGATACACTTCTGAGTACGTTGAACTACTGATTAAGCAACGTTTGCGAAAGTGTCCTCAGCGATTGCAGCACATGCCGCTTCAATTTCTTCCCAAAGTGCTGCCAGTGTAGCTGGTTTTCTACGGTATACAACATCCTCAAGAGTTCCCCATAGGTAGAAGTCCAACGGAGTTAGATCCGGAGAACGCGGTGGAAATTCAATCGGATCTTTTCGTCCTATCCCGTGACTTAGAAAATTGAATTGTTATCAAGATACGCAAGTACATCTCGATGGTAATGTGATCTGCCAGATCTGCCCTTGTGGACATAGCATACAGTACCACGAGTCTTAAATTGTCTTTGTCTTTGAACTCCAACTACATTCTCAGTTTTCCAATACCACTTCAAAATTACTTTCCGCTGTTCAAACGATAATCTTGGCACCATTTTGTTGTAGCACCGCTAGCATTACGTAATGTGAGTCGCATCTGTTTACAGATCATACGATAATCTTGACTTTATTGGTTCGTTGTTGATTTAACTGTCACGTAGCAAGGCTATCATAAGGTATGTGAGTCACATCTGTTAACAGAACATCATACTACACATTACTGTTGTTTTTCGATCCAAATTTGAAATATATTAAATACATATCTACTGTGAAAGAGTGTATATATTTTTGGCACCCTCAGTAGATGGAAACTTAACCGAAAGAATTTAGCGGACTTTGAGGCCTAAGATTCCCAGTTATTCACCTGGAGAACTCGGGGAACCCCCCTGAAAAACCCTCAGGAAATTAACTCAAACGGGAATCGAACTTTGGTCCACCGTATGGGAAGCGCAAACGCTACAAATGTAGTCACAAATAATGCTAAATTTGCACCGTCTGTAAATTATACTGATAAATTCAATTTCACTCAATTTAAATATTTTTTAACTTCATTTGGATTTATTGTCCCAATCTACTACTAATACATAGCAAATATCTAGGTTTTCTTTGAAGGTTTAAATAATTACAAAGAAATAAACAAGTAATGCAGAATGGTGAATCTGGAACATAGTAATAAATGATGCTAAGGAATGCATATTAGCAATCTAAACCTTCATTCTTAAAACTTTTGTTTTATCTTTTCAGGTTATAATATCTAATACATTAGAAATAAAAGCTTCCGCTATAAATTTATGGTTGTTACTTATGTAAAACTGTTAATTCAGGAGGTCTGATTAATATAGAATAATTATAATTTTTAACAGGCATTATTTCTATCGCTAAAATTCAACTTCCCAATATTTTATTACTTAATTCGCATGGTCAAGTGAAACTAATTTCATTGCTGTCACTTCCAGTTCCCGGTTGTAAGAGATGTGAAAGTTTCAGTTCCGCCTAAAGCAAAATGGACCTGATACGAGACGAACAATATGCTGATCTGAAATTCTGCTTTCGTCTGAACAAATCTCTAGCGATTTTTCAGGAGGTCTATGGAGAGTTTCTTTCCTGTAGCACAGCTCAAAGATTTAAAATGGTTTAAGAGGAGAGACAATCAATTTCAAGGAAAGTGGACCCGGGGTTCTAGCTTGTGCTCTAACGGAAGAAAAAATTGACACCACTGCTGTTATTGTGCGATTGAATCGTCAGATAACATTAAGAACATCTTCAGAAATTCTAAAGACTTCACCGGATGCCACTCAACACGTTAATAACTAAAAAGTTGCAAATGAGAGATGTTTGTGCACGGTTCATTTCAAGATTGCTGATTCCCAAACTAAAGAATGTTCGCGTGCAAGTTGTTTACAGTTGAAGATGATGCTACATGAAGATCCGCCTGTGGTGCCTCAGTAGTAAAACATCATTAAAAATACATGAAGACACGGATTTTCCTGAAGACATCATTTCGATCCTGAGAGCAAATAGTAAATTTGTGTGGAAATCACCAACAGCAAAAAAGTAAATATGATTGCTTCTGTAGGGAGAAATATGGTCTTAAATTGTTCAATATTAAAAGAATAATTCACAAGCATGTCATACCAGCAAACAAATATTCTACTGGGAAATACTATTGAGATGTCCTGAAAATTCTGCAGCACCGTATCATATACAAAAGGCCACATTTGCGTACATGAAGCTGGATGCTGCACCTCGATAATGGCCGACCGCATATCGTAAATGTTATTGCTAAATACCTCACAATAATCAATGTGATGTGTACCCCTCACTCTCCCTTTGTTTAGATTTAGCCACGTGCGACTTTTATTTTTCCACAAATTGTAGAAACATCTTCATGGGAGGTATTTTCCATTTTCGGAATCATCAGTGGAGGATGCTAGGCGATCTTGAAGAACTTTTCAAAAAATGGTTTCTAGTATGCTTTTTAAAACTGGTAAAAACTGGGGCAGGCGCAGTGCAGTCAATACGTGAGATATATAATCAAAATTATGAGGATGAGTAAAGATATTTTGTCAAAAGTATGACTGAACAACCTAGTAAATTTATAATTTTGTCAGAGCTTTTTTGTTTATTAATGGGCTTTCTTCAGGCTACGTAATGCATTTAAAGTATAAATGATTGAAAATGACCAAGATTTTGAATACTTCTTAAGTATCAAAGTTTTCCTGAATGGATTTTTATTTTCAAATTAATCGTATATATTTTAATAGTGTTTAACGCCCGTGTGAACTACTATGGCTTCACAGACCGTGGACAATGATGATGATACATGAGATGGATTGATAAACTGGGAAAGGTTTTTTGTTTTTTGTTTTTTAAGAAGGAAGCGTTCAGGCCTAAATTTACGGTATATCCCCGGCATTTACCAATCATGAGGACTGAGCAAAACGTGGTAAAACCTCAGTTAGGGAGGACAGTCCTGCTGTGAATCGAACCCAAAACCCCCGCTCACGAGTCCACGCCTTGACGACCTCGACCACAGGTGGCGGTTTAATTAATGCTCGTGAGTCAGCTGCTAACGTATCGTCACTTTGTTTCAAACTACTTTTTTTTTTTAAATTAAACATTTTCAGATTTTCTTACCCCTTAAAGACGACAGAAACTTTTGCATTGGCCTATATTTATCAGAATAATATATCTTATCTTGACTAAAACCTTGCTGTATTGCTCGAAAACAAAGTGCTTTAGGTATTCGCACACCCGTAATGATCAGAGTTCTCGATTTCTCTCATTTAAGAAAATGGCGTATAATCAGAAATATAAATTAATATAATTGAGCGAAATGCTTTCCAAGGCCAAAGTAGGTGAGATATTCGTAATCAGGTCAAATCTCGAGCAATTAAAGCTTCGACTTCATAAGCGATAGCTAGTATTGCCAATAGAAAAATTTTTCTAGAATGTTCAAGATACATGCCTTCTTCCAAAATAAAATGAAAAATAATTGTGATGTCTAACATTGGCCGCATATGTACGCTATTTCTTTACCTTTTGAAGCAGGAAATAATGCTGCCTTTATTAATTTAATATCTAAAGGCTGCAGAGCTATATTTATAAAGGCATTAGATTTGATAAGCATAATTATTATGTATAGGTATAAGAAATGTTTTAGAGATAGGTATCAGAAATAGAAATAATTTGTAACTTGTAACTTACAAAACGGTTTTGTATACATTTTGTAGTTAAGATGTTAGAGAGAGACAGAGAGTATACCTGACTCCACTCACTGACCGCTCCTTAGACAAGGCTGAAGAAAGGATAAACTATCTTTTGTTAGGTCACGAACCTTCTACCCAGGAAATACTTAGGAGTTGACAATAAGAGAAACATGTGGCCGTAACGGGACAGTATTTAACAAAGTCAGACTTAGCAATATTTTAAGAGAAAATGAAAATGTCAGAACGGAGACGAAAATGCTTTATTACAGGAAAGCCGAAAACACGTGCGTTATCTCCGGGAACATTTAGGAATCTACAAACTAAGGAAGGCAAAAGCTTTTCAATAGAAATCAGAATGTAAGGAAAGGGCCGAAATTTATGACAGCTTGTTCTGGGAAAATTCAAGTTCGTGGGAAGACGTTAGATCAGGGGGGAAAGAATAATTCTAGCCAATGGTCTTCGGATAAAAGTTAACGAATCAGGAGAACTTAGATATAAATAAATAATTTTAGGATAACCAATGATGAAAGTACAACACGAAAATAGATAAAATACGAGGGAATTTAATTTAGCGAAAGGCGTGGCGATGTAGTATAAAAACTAGAGTACAGAAGTCAGAGAGGAATTCACGCATTCGGTAGAGACACATTCAGAGGCGCATTTCACACTCGTAGAAGTCGGACATTCATCGACTCACATTCAGACATTCAGTAGAGATACATTCACAGATTTACACTCACACATTCATAAATTCAGAGGGACATTCAGACATCCAGATATTCACTCAGGAAGCCAGTCTAAGAGAGTAGCGAAGTCAGCGGCGAACAGTCAGAAAGTACTTTACATGTGAATAAAATATTTTAAACAAGTCAACCTTGTGTATTTTTGGGCAACACATTTCTCGTTCCCGTGGATCTATACTGATCCCGAAACACTCCAGTGGACCCTGAGATAAAAATTCAACAATATTGGAGCAAACGACGTCATCAGTGAGCAGCCCGGCCCAGACTTCGAGACCACGACCAGCCCCACAACACTACACTACGCCCCCGCACCATCAATTACTGCTACACTTTACACTAGAAACGATCGTTGTTCATTACTGTTGTACTCCCAGTGGAAGATCATATGAATTGCAGTGTTTCCAGCTTTAAAACATTTTACTTTCCACATCACCTAAGCTGTCGGTCCTGGTGGTATAGTGGTAACCATACTTGCCTCATAGACCCAAGATCGCGGGTTCAATCCCGGCCAGGGTAGATGGATTTTATGGGTGTAAAAATCTTAAGCATGTCTTCCTTCGGAAGGGAAGTTAAGCCATGGGTTCCATGTCGTAGATTTACAGCACGTAAAAGAATCTCAAACCTGAAAGAAGAGGCCTCTGAAAAATGTATCTGCCGTTTCGCACCCTAAATTGATTGGTACTTTGATGAACCGAGGTGTTAAAGATCGTTCTTAAATTAAGAAAATAAATCTTGATGCAGGGTAGGAATAGGATTGCTTCAATTGGTCAGGTGAACTGCGTCAATATGACGACAGTCGAGTTCGTGTCGTATGGTCCTCTAGTGGGCAGAAATATCAGTCAGCAGTGCACTGAGATCTGCTAGGAAAATGAGCGGAAAGAAACGTTGTTTCTTTAACCGTGTCACTAGACAAACTGGTGTGATTGAATTGTATGAAAATTAACGAAATGAAGGGGAAGTAAGGATTCCACTGAAAAACGCTTTGTTTCATGCTGTTGTAGCCACAGACGTGAATGTAAGTACATTTAAGCGCATAAAGCGTTAAAAGGGAAGTGTCAATTTTCTGGGTAGCAATCTTTCTCACTTCGAATCTAACTTTCAATGCGTTATTACAGAATAAGATAAAAGTGTCAATGGAAAGGGATTATGTAACTGCTTAGAGGCCTCGTTATTTGCGTGCAATGAAACGTTACATTGAGATTGAAAATAGATTTGATATGTGTGTCGATAAAACATATTTTTATGAAACTTATTGGAACCCTAAGTTAATTAGGGGTATCCAAATCTGCAAACCCAGGACATAGACTTGTGATAGTAAATGCTAGTTTAAAAGAAGGATTTGTGCCAAATGTTGCACTTATATTTAAGTTTGGTCTTATATCTGGGATATGCATAACTATATTCATTCCAAGAATTTTCAAAAGTGAACAAAAGTGCAATTACTATCCGGCCTCCCTCCTAACTATATTGTGTTACTTGATAACCCACAATACCATAACACTAAAGTAAGCCGTATTCCTTCTTCATCAAAGAAGACAAATGATATGTTGGCTACAATACAGAAATCTATCGTTCTTTATTATTTAACAAGACCAGAATTTGGCAAATAAACCAGCTGCTTTATATCGACTGAATATGCTACTGTTGTTGGGATTACCTCCTTATCACCCATAATTAAATCCGATAGAATTAGTATGGAGTTCAGTGAAACTACTTTTCTATATACATAGAAAATGTTCACTTACCAAATTAGATTAACGAAGCTTTCGCTTGCATAGTCAGAGAAGAATGGATTGCTTACTCCGATACACAAAACACATTAGAGAAACTCACTGGCATACTGATTGCCTAATGGATAAGATGGAACCCATTATCATCAGGATGGAAGAGAGTGACGAATCAGCATACTTCAGCTGTTCCCCTGAAAGTGACTTGCAGGCAAAAGTACCGACCAATACTGCAGACAGTGAGAGGACTGATACAGGCGACACAGATGTAATTTACCTTGCTATTGTTAATATATTTATTTCAGTACGGTAAAAGAAGCATCTTCATAACAGGTTGCTCACTGCGGATAACCAGCGCACCACTGAACTAGGAGGCGCAGCTGTTTTACTTTGTACTTCTGCATTTCGCCTCGGCTCTTTGACTAGATGACACAATACGTGTGCTATTTGTTCATGGTTAGTTACTCCACTGTATACATAGTGTTGAATGGGTTTTATGTAGATACAAATATGAAAACGACATCCAGCAGAAAAGTGGAAATATGATTTCGTTAAAATATCCCAACAATCGTGTTCCAGATATATGAACTGTTCTCTAACAGGCTAAAAGTTACAAGAGATAGAATTCCTCCATGCCAAGAAACGTGTTCCGTGTCGCCATGTTCCTACGGAAGAAAAGTTAGCTGAAATACAGAATTTTTCTAAGTAGATGCAGGCAATGTATTGCCGCTGAGGGGCAACATTCTCAACATTTCTTATAAAACAGGTTATTATTAATTATTATCATCACTAATTCTGATTGTGGCGGTTGCAAGCAACTGCGCTCAGGCGGCTCTTAATTCAAATAACTCACTGTATTTTTGTGTTGTTACGGATTCTGCGTCTTATATAATTAAAGTACCCAGCCAAATGAAGGCTAAATATTAGAGAGAGGCCCAGTTTACCTATTTAACGCGTGGGTTGCATAGGTTAGTAAAGAAAATATAATGGTCATTCAATAACGTTGACTCTGTTGTATCGCAAATAAAAAATTAAAGCCCCTTCTAGTTCGAGAAGTTTTCGTTTCAGCTGCCCCTATTCAACCTGTACTTACTCGATGAGATATATGGCTGTATTATGCTAAACTTACGGTAATATGTAAGTGTGAATTCATTTGAAAACGGAAATGGAGCTCTTATAGAAAGAGAAACATCTTTAGTATTAGATGAAATTTAAAATAATTTAGTCTTAATACACATGACTATAATCTTTTAAAAACTATCCACAATCAAGAATTGTCAAAAATGACAATTGTAGAAGTCTTAAAAATACGTGAAATGTCTTTCACAAATCTTCAAATTTCATCTACTGGTCTAGTTACAAAAATTAAATTTAAATTACATATCATTGATATTATCTATAAGAAAACTACTGGGTAAGTTGTACAAGATACTTTGACAAGTATCAAGGGTGGAAACTTTGACATGTATCATTTATGTGAACAAGATTTCTTATTTGCAATTTACTTTTATTTAAGTCCTGTAAGTTGAAACACGAATTTTCACAATTAAAACCCTATCTGAGTGAGCATTGCAAACATTTTTCTTTTGAAACATTGAAGATGTATCTAGTAATTTACTGTAATGCAGACAGACATTATAATAAATAAATTGAGAACTCATATTCCTATCCAAATGATACGTAGAAATAAAGAATGCAATAGTGTGAATGAAATTGTAATTCTTTTAAGTCATGGTGTGTGTGTGTGTGTGTTTGTAGATAATATTATACATGCACATTTAATTACAAAAATGTTATATGTAGTTTGAACATAATATAGTTTATGTTAATAGCACAAATTTCCCTGATTTCTTTATTCTTAAGACCAAGCGAAATCCATGCATCGCGTTCCCAACTGTACTATCTGTGTTTGGAGACATTCGCTTATTGTAGCCAAGTGAGTTTGGATAAATTCACTTGGTTACAAGTCTGTTGGTAAGACTGTCTCTTTGAGATACGAGTGATTCATGAGGCAGCATTTCAGATTCGCATTGTAAGGTACGGGTTATAATTCCTTGGTTATCTCGACCTTGGGCTTCCCTCCCTGGTTGCTTAGATAATTACTGGAATGGAATGCTTTTCCATGAATGTTCCGCTCTCTTCCATTGGTTCTGTTACAAGGACGGAAGTGATAAGAAATTTGGGTGCTGTGTGCGGTGTGACAGTGACTTGTATTTTGGAAAAGTCCCTCCCCCAGCGCATGATGTGGAAAATACTTTACTGAATGACTGGTACTCCTTGGAGGGGACGCTCCTATGGCGCCGGGGTGTTTTATTTGGAATCAATGTTTGGGACCCCGTCTATATCTGTACTTCACTATTAGTGGATTCTGACTGCCCGGTGACTCCCATTGGGAGCGTAGACACAAACGGCTAGCCATTGAGCAAGGCTGAAGTACTGAAATGTCCTCCTTTCCACCAATCCAAACTAATCCAATATATTTTTTTGATAGGTAGGCTTCAGGAATAAGTAGTTTTTTCTCAATTCTAAGTTTTACCGTGTATACCTATACCTTAAAAAAAACGGCGTTCGTGAATAGTGCACTATGGACTCGCGTATATCAATGAGGGAGGAAGTGGGAATGGGAGACAGTTGGAGCATTTACTGCAGTGTACTCAACTGTGAAGAAAAGAGTACCAAAATTCTGAGTCCTATTAAAAAATCTAGTCTAAATAAATTCTAAGTGTAAATTGTATATATGAAGAATAAAATTAAATCTTAATAACATGAAACAGTCTATCTCTTGATGATAATTAAGACTTCTAAGGCAGAATAACGTTGTTGTATTATGTTTACCGATGTCTTCTCTTTGTGTGCAATGCAACATCACGTTGCTGTTGTCTTTTACTGACACGTCAAAACAGTAGGATATTTATGATTGCCTCAGGCTATTTTACATCTAAACATCATGCGATAGAATGACCATTTATGCTCCTTTATCTGACGAATAACAGAAAATGGAAAATAAATCCCTGAGGGCAATTCCGTGCTGTCACATCTGTCTACTGCATAACGATCGTTAGTGGCAATCACTAGAATAACTGCAGATGCCTGTTGTTACTAACAGCTTGTGCTTATTGCGTGGTATGGGAGATTAATAACGATATCAGCAGATTCGATGACCGAGCTGAAGCGTGGAGCACGGTTATAAACAGGCCTTTTCCTGTACCTCGTAGTCTAGGTAATGCTTCCCTTGGTGCCGTGGCTATAAATTTATTTTAGGTTGCTTCCTGAAGGTTCGAATGTTCTTGCAGTCTGGAAGAGACAAATGTTCCCTCTTCCTCTTTACCTTTCGCTTCCTTTCTCGCTAGTTTTCTATATTTCTTTAGTCATGTATCTTCCATTTGCAATAGTTTCCTTAAAAAATGTCATCTTCATCTTTAACTCAAATTTACCGATACAAGCTTTAGGGTGTTCATAAATAGATATTTGTTTTGCTGTTGGCAATTGAACACCTGAACAGAAACCACCATATATCTAGGTATGTTTCCTTTTATTGTTAACAACTATAAATTCTGAACCTCTTCAGAAACATATTTCGACTACATATCATGAATCTTTTAGAGTGCTATTAGAGAAACTTGCAAACTTTTCTATCTCCAGTTATATTTTGATGGATTACCCACCTTAGGTACTTATAGAATCGCTTCGGAAATTTGCACATCCTTTATATTCTTTGCAATCGTATAGAAACATACAATTTTTAGAATGGCTTTAAGTATGTTTTATTTTGGACTATGCTGATAAATGCAAAGAATAACACATTGAGTAAAGAATTATTTTAAAATAGCCAGTTTTTTGAAGGAGGAATAGTCGTATCTGGCTATTAATCCTATCCTGTATTAGTAGACGCAAGGAATATATTATTAGCGGTCATCAATTTGACTTTCATGACCATTTGATTTAAAACTTGGCTCCGAGGTTGGTAATTCGTTTTATTCTTAAAAACATTTTAAAAATTTCGTACAAATATTAATGCACTTTGTTTTACGAAGCATTTCAGAAAATTTATTTGCTTTAATTTTCTTTGTTTGATTTGTTTAACGTTGAACAAGCTACATTTTATACTTTGTTTTGTATTTCCTTATTACCACTGGATAAACTAATATTCTATTCGGCTGCAGCCTCATCTTTATGCTAATCGACCATAAACGAAGCTATATTAAAAGTTTTTCATTAAATATGGATAAATTTTATATTAACAGCTCTGAACTTAGTTCTTTATGGGAAGGATATGTAATGAAAATTGTTTGAAAATTAAAAATAATATACTTCAATGAAATAATGATTATGTAAAAATAAATTTCTTAAAATTCATTCAATATATATATGTGTGTGCGCGCGCGCGCGAATTTCCTGATTTATATTAATATTATAAATGGTTAATACTATAATAATATAGGATATTTGGAGATGATATTTTGTTATAAAATAGCCATTATCTCATGACATAGGGCAAACTTAAGTATTTCCAACATTATTATAACAAATGCAAAATAAAATTATACAGAAAAGTGACAATAATGTGATGAAAGTAGCTATGCAGCAACTAATAACTAACACTTTCTATGCAGAATGTAAGAACGTTCAATTCATTACAAATACTTTGAAATTTATGTGTATTGCTACCCTAAATGCAAAAAAAAAAAAAAAAAAAAAACCTCTCTCTGAACTAAACTATCTTATTATCTTATCTTTCCCTACATATAACACCGAAAATAAAGGAAAGTAATCGGCGAGTTTTCATTGAACTGAATAACATACACATTCATTATGTATCTAGGCCCCATTCAGTAATTGTATTTGAGTTCATTTATCCATTTTATTAATATAACAACTGCAATTCTGGTTTTAATTATCAGAAACTCAATCCTATTTTTATAAAGTTACAGTGACTCTGCCATGGCCCAATGTGATGTTCTTTTGAAAACATATGTTGCAGCAGTTCTTGCACCCCGCTCCCCACCAGGACACAGACATGTGACTTTATATAAATACTTAATTGTAAATAATGCCTGTATGGTGTGCAAGACAAATTTTAAAACAATTTTGTCTGCAGAAAGAAGAAATATTTGCAAAGAATGCGCTTCGGTACATCTATCTTGCCTAGAGGCGACCAAGCTGTCACTTACAAAAGGAACAATGAAGCTGGTGCCGACTGCCCAGAACAAAAGGACCTTTCTATTCCCCACATGCGAAGCGTAGGGTTGTTCCGTTAACCTTTTAAAAAACACCGTAACATGGCGATGAACTTGCCGGCTAGCAAACATACGATTTTTCAGTAGCCAATAACACAAGTTTAAGTTCGAAAGTTTAAGAGTAGCGCGAAAAAATAAGTGAGAGCTCACCAATTAGAAACAAAGATTTCAAAAACTCGGCTTACCTGAGTTTAGTGCTGAAGACCCCTCGTGAGCTAAAGAAGCGACGCCACCACGTTTAAAATCAATATAAAAAGGGGATATTCTACTTGTTTCTTAAGTATTACTTCGGTTCCTCTTCTCACGGTGGGCAGCTACGCGGCGATGCAGGCCCACGATGCCACATTTGGCTCCTCTTACAGTCGGCACACTTTTTCGTGGCTCGAGTATTCTCAGGGCGATTCGACATTCAGAGGCAGACTCGCAATCACTCGTCACTCGGCAAACACTTGTCGGTCCTGGTGGTGTAGTGGTTACCATACTTGCCTCCTAAACCATCGAACCCGGCCAGGACCGATGGATTTTTTCGGGCGTAAAAATCCTAAGTATGGCTTTCTTCGGAAGGGAAGTAAAGCCGTGGGTCCCGTGTCGTACATTTACGGCACGAAAAAGAACCTCAAGCCTGAAAGAGAGGCCTCTGAGCAAAGTTTGTTGGCCGTTTCACGCCCCGAGTTGAATAAGACGCTGATGACCTGAGATGTTAAAGAGCGTCCATAAATAAATAAATCAATCTGCAAACAGTAAAATTTTCGCTTAACTGAGGTGTTGATGATTCAACTCGCGAGCACTTCAGTATTCGGCATTCGTTCTAGTGAACTAATCTGTTTTCAACGATCAGCGTCGCTTTCGTCTCCGATGCAGAAAGCGCTCCAGCAACGTGAGCTTCGTGGTCCAGGCAGACACGTGTCCAGAAGTATGACAGAGCATCAATCAAATAAAACCATTAAAATATCTAGAAGTTTGGTTAAATCACAACCATTTCTCTCCAATTCTTCTCCTGGCAAGAACAGGCAGAAAACAGCAGAATCGGGCGGTCACATCGTTTACGACGATAACCACTACATATGTTTTTGGCGGCCATCATGAGGCCTTTACATCCACAAACACATTCTCAATGTTATGTGCTGCTTTAAAATAAATATAATTCGCAGTTTTCCATTAATTTTCTTAGGAATAATATGCAAAATTATATTTTTTTACCAAGTAAAGCTGGCGAGTTATTCTGACATTTCTAAATCAGTAGTTTGAAAATTTTCTTTTCTAAAGCTATATATGTCTTAGATTAAAATATTCTGTAATTATACAGTTCTTAGAACTGACTACCAAATATCTAAAACTACCAATAAGGCTATGATCCGACCCAAAACAGGTTGTCTTTAATTATTTACCGAGTCGCTGTATCTGTACTAACGTACTGCACCCACCCATGTATTCGGCACTGCCTAGCCTTAATTATCACGTTCTCGAACGTCATAGAAGGTTTAATTTTTTGGACATACACCTATTGTCGTAAGATATGAATAATTTGTCCACTCAACTGTTGGATGCAGTATAACTAGAGTTCAGCATTTGTTTACTGAGGAACCATAGGTAATTTTTAATTGAGTAACTACGGTAAGGTTATTTGAGTTACGGGCCGCTTGATAGCAGGTACTTACTGGCAAAGTACAGCCGCAACATGGAAAAGGGAGGTGAAATCTCCTGCGCGTAGTGTTAGTAATTATATTTTTATTGAAAGCATAAAATGATGCGGTACTTAAAACTGGTAATAAGAAGCTAATAGATGTTGGAAAGGATGTCCCTTAGCGGCAATACATTACCAGCATCTGCGCAGGAAGTTCCTGTATTTCATTTAACTTTTATTCCATAATGAAATGGCGGTTTGAAACATTTCCTATCATTGAGAAATCCTGTCTCTTGTAACTTTTTAACAAGTTGGTGAGCAGTTTCTCTATCCGAAATACGATTGCCAGGATATGCAAGTTGTCTTACCACGTCTCTCAAGAATCCGTTTTCAGAAGTTTATCGTACGTAAAAACCCGTTCTTCAAGAATATATTTATGTAGTGGTATAGTTACAATGAAAGCATAAATAACACACGAATACACAGCCAAATGCTACATGCACATATACGAACTTCACTGGCTTCTCCCAGTAAACACCGCTCTCTGTCAACGCCTAACTCAAGTGGCCTCTACTCACAAGGCAGAGCTAGAGCATAAAAGTACATCAAAGGATATGCTACGTATACCAATAGTTAAAAGAAAAACGAGAGAAACAACCCTGTTTACAGAAAGAAGTAATTGTCATTTGAAATATTTTATTGTTTTTGTTCCTGGAGAAGATGCCATTTGTATAAATATGCATTTCGACTCCGCTCTATAGCGTCTTTGGTACAATTTTATTAATTTATTATATTAACAATTTGGGACACACAAATGTTGCATGAAACATAAGATATCTCGCTCTCGGTTACTGATATCTATTTTTTAAGTCTCAAACTAGTAGATGCAAATTAGTTAAATTAGTCGCGCATGAATCAGCGTATACGGAAGGACATCATTCATTGGTTATAGTAGTTTGTCAGTGTAAATACGGGAATAATGAACGGCATATGATTGTCCGACGAGGCGTGATTCCACGTTAGCTCTCAAAATATCGGCATTTCCGCTACTGAGAAGCATCACACCGTGCATGGGACATTCTCTTCATTATGAAGCGCTCCAACATTGGCACCGTCTTCTTCTATGACCGTCTATCAGTACGGAGGACCAGCTATGTATTTATTATTTTTAGGAGGATGTGATGCCACGTCACACCTTGAGCGTCAGCATAGCTGAAATGGTTTCCTAAATTAAAAATTCTGTCTCACCCTCCCCCAATCTAAAGAACTTTGTCCACCCGGGTTCTCTGACTTATCCCAGATTTCTTTCTATGCGGTATGCTTAAAAGGAACATCGCGGATTCTCGTGAAACTGCAAAAGAGCGTTCGGTGGGAAATTAAGCCCGTGGCTCCCGATTTGTAGATGAATAACTTGGGTATCACGGGATGTTGTGTGAAGGCATGTCTAATGAAATGAAAACAAAGATGAGGCTAATGAAAACAATTTTTAACACATCCTTTAAGAAATACACTACTCATATATCAACGTAACTCCGTGTTAAATGCCACTAAATTGCATACATTTATTAGTTTGGAAATTATAGTAAAATCAGCGGCCGAGAACGAATGAAACAACATGTTAATCCTTTTATAACAGTAAAGTTTTGTTTCTCTGTTATTACTTTCGCTAACTAAATATAAATATGCGACAAGAGCTTCAGTTGGTTTTACCTTCCACACAAAGTGAATGGAAACAAGAATTGAGTTGAGTTCGATTCATATTCAGAGTGACCCAATAAACTACGAACCTACTTGCGATGTTTTGCCTGTAGGTGACAGCCGCCATCTGATACTATTGTTTAGTGGCGCTGACACCACCATATAATTTCTTTTACTATTTTAAAAGGTTTTACTTATCACTATTGTGAAAGGAGATGCTGAATCTGACCACCGTCGTTGCACATACATTATTGGTTTCTCTTTAAAATCCCATCTATCACTCGCTGTAGTTCACGCAGAGTAATGCTGGTTATTTCTTGGAGTATATTTTGTTTCAATTCTTTCAGAGTATGTGGGTTTATCTTGAATATGGCTTTTATAATTTACTTCAGAGATAAGTCTCGAGGGATTAGGTTGGGGGACCGAGGAGGAATGGAGGAAAACTTCTTACCAAAATTCCTGTCATCTGAAACACACATTGAATTTCTCACATTGACTGAGTGTAGGAGCTGTGGCATAATCTTAGTTAATAAGCTGAAATCGCGTTACTTGTCGGTTAACTTGCTGAAAAAGAAAATAAAATGTATTCACATATACCGCATTTACTTTATATTACCTTAACTCCACAATTTAGTAGCCATTTGCACAGAGTCTTAATGCTGACAGTTTACTGTGAAAGGCCCCCATAAGTGATGTCATCTAATATTCCTTGGCTCGAACCCTATCTGTCTGTTAAGTTTCTTAGACTGAACACCTAACCCTTGGCCTACAATTTATTTGTGGATTATTTTACCGCCGGCATTCGTTCTTCAAATCGTCTTTGAACTGGATGAGGTGAGTAAACATATATAAAACAGAAATAAATAATAGTAGAAAACATACGGAGCCTTAATTAAATACAGAGCAAAGCACACCATTCACAGCAACTGAACTTCACTCAACATTATTAAATCTACAGTGACAGACAGCCGCTGGCGGGGTCCCAGTGATGGTGGGAAACATGTGTGCACACGCTCGTGTAACCGAATGTTGGTTTACAGATGGTTGGCTCGCTTCGTTCTTGTAAAACCGTTCGATTTACAAATAAAAGTTGAACAAGTTAAAATCATATTTTGAAGCGGGTTGGTCATGGGGAAGTTGTTGTTATTATCTCCACGTTGGTAAGTCAAATTATGAAGCGGTTTGGTATAGCCGCACGTTGGGCGCCAGATTATGCGATGGTTTGGAGTGACTCCGGCTATATACCCTAGGTTGGGCACCAATCTTGAACCGACCTGTTGTTGACTTTGAGTGGCCTCGCGTTGTGATGCCAATTTTGAAGTCGTTTCATAGATTGATAGTTGGTGCTTCGGTGATGTTTCCCAACCGTCACGGATGGCCGAGGTCGTTAAGGCACGGACTCAGCGGGAGGTCTGGGGTTCGAATCCTGCCAGGACCGTCCTCCCTGACTAAGGTGTTTTCCAGGTTTTCCTCAGTCCTCATAAATGGCAAATGCCGGATAGGTATCCTAAACTTAGGCCTGGAACGTTTTCTACCTTAAAAAAATCCTTTCCCAATATATCATTTCATCTCATGTATCATCAGTGTTCATCGCCTATGGTGTCCAGTAGTAAAAACGGGCGTTGAACACCTTTGAAAAAACAAACACTCTTCAATGATAACAATTTCTCAGGGTATATTCTACTATTTTGTGCACTTGTATTGAACAGGAATGCGAGTGGATTTCTATAGTATAAATAAGCACGTGATGCGACTTATATGCAATTGCCTATTTTATTATGTCCAAACTCTTTCGCGTTCTTTGGTGTTTTGCATATGATAGACTTGGGTGCTTTGAATATATACTTAGTTTCCCCGCGAACATCGCGAACTGCTTAACAGAGTCGAACTGCGTGTATCTAGCCCTGTGTGTCGGTCCTGGTGGTGTAGTGGTTACCATACTTGCCTCCTATACCCAAAACGCGGGTTCGAACCCGGCCAGGACCGATGGATTTTTTCGGGCGTAAAAATCCTAAGTATGGCTTCCTTCGGAAGGGAAGTAAAGCCGTGGGTCCCCTGTCGTACATTTGCGGCACGAAAAAGAACCTCAAGCCTGAAAGAGAGGCCTCTGAGCAAAATTTGTCGGCCGTTTCACGCCCTGAGTTGAATGGGACGCTGATGACCTGAGCTGTTAAAGAGCGTCCTTAAATAAATCTACCGAAAAAAAAAGCCCTGTGTAAAACTTAGAACTGCCTGTCTGCCGCACATAGAACTTCTAAACTGCTTGCTGAGCGACTAGCTTATGCAATTTGAACTGAAATGAATTGAAAAAGTCAATTGGATGTATCTTGTGGCCTGTAGATCTTCAAACCGAGTGTCTCAGATGAACAAACTCTCCCTTATATATTAAATTAAAAAAAAATCTTTGGTTAAAAGGCGCCAAAAGCCACACGAAAGCCTCGAGCCTTTCTTTAAACATTTTGAAACATACATCTATCATTGGCTGGTTTAAAGTTCACCTACTGTACGTACCATTGCTTGTTATTCGAAAGTTTAAAAACATAAGTCAGCATTGGCATAGATTTAAATGGCAAACTGTACAACGCCTGTTGGGATCAGAGACCTTAACGAGTTTAAAATCCTTTGAGTTTATTACCCTCCAAAGGAAGCCCTTTTCAAAATAGCATTAAACTACACCCTCAGGTTTATTCTTCCTATTGTAAAGAATTTATTTGTCCCTATCGGCCTCCAAGCTACTATAGGCAGTCGGCACCAGAGACTTTCTCTTTTGTCGACCTAACACAATTCAGGCGTTACAGTTACATCGTATTACACATTTATACATACATGACGTCGACATTACTGATTACAATACATAAAATATTATGATTGGGCTAGCATAAGCACACAATTATATTTAAGCGAGGGTGGATTGGAGGAACTGTTTCAATTTATAAATAATATTGTTAGTAAATAGAACGTACATTTCATGAATAGCAGCAGCAACCTCATTGGTTTAATAGGTTAAGTAGTTACAGAGCGAAAGGGTTATCTAATTTTGCTTGGGCTTTGTTTCTAAGTGGCCTATTTTCACAGTTTTATCTTAGCTTGTAAAAACTAGGTTAATATTATGGGCCAACTGGTTTATCGCCCACTTACGTTTTCATTCATTATCCATGTACTATACATTTACTGTATCGGAAGACTTAGGCAATTGGTATGAGATGTTAAAATAAGCCCACTGTAGAAATCAGTGAAAAGGTTATACATTAAGAAATGTAAAACTGAAATTGTTCTCAGGTTGGCATTTCTGGCATTTCCTTCCACCAGATACAATGTAATTTTGAAAACACTGTTAATTGAAATGCCACAACTTAGCTGTTCTTATGATAACGTGCGTGTGTGCAAATTTTTAATTACTCATATGCAAGCTATTGCAGCAGACCAAGTTGGATGGAATCGTTTGTCATCTTTTCCCTCCTGAGCTGTTCTATTTACCGCTTCTGTTTCGCCGCACATAGCAGAAAAATTGACAAGCTCCTCTACTCATTTCGAATACTGCATGCTGGAAACTGGGCTCAGATTTAATACTTATTAATTCATTGTCTACATGTTTACCAATTAGTTTTCCTGTAATACACTTCCATAGCTCTCTGTGGGATTCGTTTTAATTTCTTCAGTCCTCTCAAATTGCCGTACCCTAGAGACTCCGTTGAAAATATAGAGCAATTGCAATTAGTATAATTACTCCAGAGAGCTTAATCTAAATCATACGTCAATGCATTCTTTTTAACTGGATCAGGAACTTGAAGAGCAATTTTGTCTTTAAATGGCCGTCACTCAAAGTTGGTATGTTCCGATATTTCCCCTTCCATAATTGTTGATGCTATGCACCAATTCTTTCATTCTCTGAGATCCAATAACATGCTGGAATGAAATATTTTTGACTGCTCTGTACTGAATTTGTAGTCTCCAGAGCAGACTGTTGTAATAGACTCCTCTGATACTTTTGTCCTTTACAAGTATCTTACCTATGATTCGTGGAGGAATGTGTTTGTTACCTACTTACTCGTTCGATTTTCTGATTCTCGTGCCCAGAACCGTTTACATGGAATACTGAGCTTTTTCAATCTCACTGTTAAATAGCCGAAACCTATCAGATTAAACCAATAAATTGTTACTAATTTCAAGGTGGTAAATATTTAAAATAACATTCATTTTTGATGATTGACTTGCATTTTAAAGATATTCATATTTAGCGATTTCACTCAATTTTCGGAAATGTAATGGACTATATACTTCAGCAGCGCCCTACAGTGCGATCAGATATTTTCCCCCCGCAGGGTTTCTCCTACTGCCCCCACTCGTTTACCGCGTCGTGGAAGGGGTAGAATAGATCGTTTTACCCACCCACCAATCACCGCTTCCGAGCGGCAAGCTGGGGCCATAGGCAAAACACTCCGAGGAAAAACAAAACTAATCGCACTGTATTACAACGGCCAAAAGGTTGTATTGCTTCCTGATAACCAGTCGACATTCTTTGTCGGCCAACTGTAAACTGTTCATTAATTTAGTTGTCCTTTTGCTTCTATGTGGAATCTGGTGTTTTATGGAGTGCGACTTTCTCGTCTTACTTAGTCTGGGAGAATTATATATTACATTTTGAAAAGAAACATTAGTGTGAGAATTTATTGTGATTTTTCTAGAACTTAGTACAAAGAATATTAAACCGCACAAGCGAAACTTGAACCCCCAAAAATCACTTTTATTTTGATTGTAATATTGGTCATATGGAAAGGACATATTGCTGCCTACGCATTCTATAAAATATCCACGTTAGTGGCTAAGAGCAAAAATATCATCTATGTCTTTTATTGCGCTTATGGTCTGGCGAAAACGATAAACCATGTAAACAACTGTTATTCCTGAACTGGGTAGCATAAACACGAAGTACATGTTTGATTTCACCCAGAAATTCATCAGACTACACAGTCATGAGCTTTTTTTTTTTGAGTAGTATTTAACGCCCGTTTTTACTACTGAGGCACCACAGGCGGTGGACACTGATTGTACATAAGATGAAATGATCAATTGGGAAAGGATATTTTTATTTTAGGAAGGAAACGTTCCAGGTCTAAGTTTAGAGTACCTCACCGGCATTTTCCATTTATGAGGACTGAGGAAAACCTGGAAAAAACTCAGTCGGGGAGGACGGTACTGGCGGGATTCGAACCCCAGACCTCCCGCTCATCAGTCCCCGCCTTAACGACCTCGGCCACCCGTGGCGGTCACAGTCATGAGTTTCGTTCCTATCTCCTGTTACACAGTCGATAATTAAGGCAAAGATGCGTGTTCTGTAATTATTCGTAAAAAACCTTTCATCATCACGATAAACAAGAATATTGCAAACTGGTCAATTGACTGTTGTAACACATGTCTATGTTCGCCATAGCTACTCGTGGCGTGTATTGAGCACATTTCTTCATATCTTATTCCAGGCAAGAGCTCCGTGAAATTTTAAACTTACTTATAATGCACTGCTGACGCCCAGGCCTATCGACCTAGAGCATAGCACTGCTAATCGGAATACAGTTAATTCAGCAGTGCCGGGGTGGTTAATGAACGTTGCAGTTGGGCGATACTACTACTGCGGCAATACCAGAGTAGATGTTACCATATGTCACAACGAGATCCATAGGAGTGTAACTACATTGCGACAGTGGTCGTTAAATCAGTACCTACTGCTGCAGGCGTTTGCGTGACCCTGTTGGTTTAGCGTCCTTCTGAAATCATGTGCAAATACCAAGCTGCTAAATCCTAGTTTGTCAAGCTGTCTGGCACATTGTGTAAGACTAAGAAATAAATATAAACAAATTTACCCTTCTTGATCCTTGGGTTTGTATCGGGTGTTAAAAATACATGGCACGACATATGTAGACAATACAAATATCTTATATTAATATGAATACAGAAGTTCATGATTTCTTTTTTTTTTTTTTTTTTTTTTTTAGGTCCAACCACGATACTTGGCTATTCTCATTAGCTACATGTTTGAATATACGTCTCGCTCCGACACCTCATTGCTCCGCTTGTGATAAAACTCCTTTATTCGCCGGCTCTAAACGCTCGTGGGTCCAGCGAGTTTTGTAGAGCAGTCTTCCTGCACACGAGTCCCCGCTCTTTCTTCTCTACCCCCCTCCTGCTGAAGACTCCTCTGAGGCATGGAGCAGTTTGTTCTTAACATGCAGTCTGTTGCTTCTGAGTAACAGTTATTGTTCGAGAGAGAAAGATAGAGGATGTTATTACAGATAGAGATTGTAAAATGCATATTGCAATATTGCTTATTCAGTTAAAATAAATAAATAAATCAAAACTTATAATTACACTTATAAGGTAAAATAAATATTAGAATAAATAAGAACATATAAATGAACACTTCTGCCGCTTATAAATGCAAATAAAACAATAAATAATTAAGAAAATGAATTTGACTTTTACACTATATCCACAGTAGTTGTGTATGTAACTAATGTATAATTTTGTTAATTGTGGCACGAGTGAATATTTAGCGCGTAAGCGAAAGTGAACACGCCAGTTACACGAATATTAACAATGAAGAATATACAACGCGTTTGTATCAACGTTTTATGCAATTTTAGCATTGAAATATTAAAAAAAAAATAAATAAATAAATAAAATAAAAAATAAAAATAAAAAATAAAAAAAAATACAAAATGTGACGTAGATATGACGAATTATATTACATTTTCTTAGTTCTCGTTTCCAATACGAGGTTATTTTGTTTTTGTTTTAAAGAATTCGAAAGGAAATGGATGCTAATTCCGCAATGTTTAATTTTGAAAATATGGATATTATCCCAGAAGAAAGAATAAAGGTAATTAAGGTAGCTGATTGTTATTTCCTAAAAATTGAAAAGCTTATAAAGGAATAATTCTATACATGGAGAAAAGGGAAACCTTTTAGTTCAACTGGTGAAAAAATCTAATTGAAATATTTTCCATAGTTGGTAAATATATAATATAACGAATGTTGATTATTAATATTGCAATTAATTTAAATTTTTGATTATTAGAGTTATTTATTTCTTCCAGTCGAAGATTTGCATGCCTTCGATTTTCTGGTGTATGTATTCTAAGTAAAATCAATGTAGTAAGGTTAAGGAAATTTTCTGTTAGTATATTAGAGAGTACTAATAGTTCAAGATTAAGTCCTGAAATTAAAGAAATTATAATGAGTTTAATTGAATTTTCAATTCTTACAAGATAATGGAAGTTAATTTATGTTGATTAATAACTCACAATATTATTATTGTTTAAAATATTTGTTTAATAATATTATTGCCGTGTTTGAATGTTGATATGCTAGTTAGAGCGAATATTTTAGCTTTTTCTTACAGGTACGTTGTTTGAAATGTTATATTGAAGGAGGTAATGATTTCATGGAATGCTAGTTACCAAGTAACATTTTCTAGCACCAGTGCTAGAATTAAGCTGATTGTGCGCTATTTGTAGCGTCATAAGAAGAGTGTTTTAATGCTAGGATTGTATAAATAAAATGTGATTTATAATTTTTTTCAATAAATTTTATAATCAATACAAAAGTGTAATTATACTGCCTTGTTTTCATTTAATAAATAATATTGTAATACCGTAATGTATATTGTCTGTCAATAGAAACATTCCCCATCCTTCTGTAACTGTTCCTGTTTCTCAGGAGAAATAGACTGCAAGTAAGAGCAAACTATAGCTCTCCACTTTTCGTTTACTTTTACAATTAAAGCGCATCTTTTCCTTAATATTTTAAAATCCATTCACCAATCTTACACTGAGCATAGTTTGTGATCTAACCATTTTCTTTTAACACTACATAAAATCCAGTCCATACCTCCTGTTTTCTCTTTCAATTTATACTTATTTTGTTCAACATATGTTAATATGTCATTACTATCCATTTAACACTATATACAGCTACATTTTATTATTTACCAGTAAGGACAAAGCACAGTGTTACAATTATACTCGTTCAGCTCGCAACATCATAGCAAGTATTCAGTTCAGAGTGCAAGCTTTGTTTTGCTAAGGAATTTTAATACGCGACCCGCGTTTCATGTACAACGGTGCACCTGCGCAATCGATGCATAGGTAGAGGTTTACCAATTGATGAACCATTTCACGTTAGTTGTTCGTATGCTTTTTAAGACACTGACTGGTTACTTCATTTGGTTACTTCATTTCTGACTGCACTAGTTGCTTCTCGAGAGAATTCAAATTTGCTCTTCCTCTTGCTACTCTTGACCAATCTGGACCTGCATGTTTCTTGAAGAGGTCTGTTCATCTTTTTTTGGGTCTGCCTTGTGTCCTTTTCCCAATCCGGGGGTCCCACTTAGAAATCTTGTAGGTCAACGTACTGTCTTTTATTCTTGCGACGTGACCGCCCCATTGTCATTTGCTTCTGGTAGCTATTTGTGCGATGTCTGTTGTCTGAGATAATTGATTTATTAATACTATAGGTATTTAATCCTTCAAAGTTATTCCCATAATCTTGCGTTGCATTTTTAATTTTTTTTCCTTTGTTTTTCTGTTACTGACCAAGTGTGTCATCCATATAGTAATACAGTGTATACACAGGTTTCGAGCCTCTGCAATCTGAATTTCTAGCTAGTGTTTGGTCTAACAATGTAACTTAAGGGCCCAAACTGCTCTCCAGGTTAATGAGATCCTTCTTTGTACTTCTTTTTCCATTTTGTCATGAAAGGAAATTTATCCTAGTCACGTATATTCACTCACATATATGAGAACTGATCCGTCTATTTTTATCGATGTTTGAGGTCCGTTTGAAATTAACTGTGTCTTCAGTTTGTTCAGTGACAGCCGCACATTTTTGCTATGCTCACGCAATTGTTACAGCAAGATTTGTAGTGCTTTCGGTGTTTTGGCGAATAAAGATCACATCATCGGCAAATCTTATATTTGTTAGTCGGCTGCCGTTTATGTTGATTCGGAAATTATAATGCCAGTTCATTTGTTCATTTTCCTGATTATATGCTCCATTACACAGGTGAAGAGTTTGGGAGAGACTGGATCGGCTTGGCGAACTCCTCGTTCTATTCGGAATGGTTGTTCTTCTTTTTTACTTTACTGCGAAACTTTGATTATAGATTTTTGTGTAGGATACGAATGTGCATTTCCTCTATTCCTAGAGCTGCCAGAGCGAGTAATATGCTTGAATATTCGACTGAGTCGACGGCCTTACTATAGTCAATAAAGATGAGATATAGCGTTAGATGGAATTTCTCTGCTTTCTCCATCCGATGGTTTATAGTTTGGAGATGGTCTATTGTGCTGAATATTGTGCGGAAACGCGCATGCTCTGGTGATTTATTTTCATCTGGAATATTCGTTATTCTTCTAGTTAAGCTTTTGGTAAACAGCTTATATATATATTTGACATCAGGCTTATAGGTCTGTTGTTTCCTATATCATCTCTAGTGTCTTTTTGTGTAGAAGAGCAATTGTGCTGGTATTTCATTGTTTAGGTATGTCTTCTGTTTCTAGAATGGCATTGAAGATTTGGGTGTTAGCTGGTCTTCTGTAAGCTTTAGCAATTCGTTTTGTGTTCCATTTTCGCCTGGGGTCTTCCCTTTCTTGAGCTCGCCAATGGCATTTCGAACTTTGTTGTGCACGATAGGTAGAGATTGTGTGTTTGGGATATTTGGTATATGGTTCCTCTATTGAGTCGAGATGGAACTTGAGCATAGGTGTTTGTAGTAGTTTGCAATGAATTGGTTATGTCTTTTCTCAATGTTATACTTTTCCCCTCTGGACTCTTTGTTCCAAGTATCCATTTCTTTCCTTTGTTCAAATTGCCCTTTGCTTTCTTGATTGATTTTGATGATTCCATAATTAGTTTCGTTTGTTTTGTGCGGTAGTTTCGAATATCTTCCCTTATTTCTCTTTTCGTCCTTTTATCCAGTTCTGCGTACTCAATCTGTTTTGTGCTGATGTGCCTCTCGTTAGTTGTAATTATGCCCTGCGTTCGATCAGTTGTGTAGTGTATATACTGAATTTCTCTCCATTTTTCATGTTGGAGGTCATCTTGAAGGCCTCACTGCTCGCTTATTTTATACAGTTCTCTTGGGTATCATACAGTTCTTGGGTTCCTTTGTTTTGTTAAAACTGACCTGTATTAGTTGTTCTTGCAGCTTGTGTTGGGGATCTTCCCATGTCTACGTTTTCTATACTTATTTTATGTGTTTGTGTATTTATTTTTATTTTTTCCATCCATATTTTTGTCCGTACTATCATGTGGTAAGAGCTAAATTTTATATTGTTTACCACTTGAACGTCTGTCACATCTCCAATTTTTTGACATAAAATGTAATCTATTGCATTTTTTATCTTGCCGTCTAGTGATCGCCGAGTCTATTTCAGGTGAGGTGGTTTTTTGAAAAACTTATTTGCTATTTTCAATCTACTTTCTCCCCTCTAGTTTGTAATCCCTCAGCCATGTGTCCCAACAGGTTCTTCGTGTTCATGACTTCTACTTTACCATTCATATCTCCCACTATAAAGTTCTTTTGTGACCCGTATTTGTTCAGTGCCGCCTCTAAGTTGTAGAATTCTTCCAGTTCCTCTTCACTGCTGGCCTCTGTTGGTGCTTACGTTTGCATGATTGTTGTTGTGTAGTGTTTCATGGCTAGTTTTATTACTGCAATTCTTTCTGAAACTACCACCACTTCTGGTACCCTGTGTTTTAAGCCATTTCCGAATATGAAACCCACTACTTTCTGACCAACTATTTCTTCTTTATAATAAAATAGGTCGCCATTTTCTTTTTCAATTATGACTCTCCCTAGCCTTTTCATTTCACTTAGACCTAATATATCGAATTTGATAGATTGCAGTACATTTTCTAGTTCTTATCTTTTCTCTGTTCGACGTTGATATAACCTGTTTTGTCTACGCACGAGGAAATAATTCCTGAATTTATATTATATTTTTCAAGCATAAATATAGCTATTGCCGAAGATGTGAAGAGCATTATGGAGAAAGGTTTACTATGTATAATGCAAGAAAATAGCCTTATTACATCTTGAGGAAGGGTAGTTCATTGTTCTGTTACACCACATGCTTGCACTGAAGCACATTCAACATCACCAAGAGGGATGGTAACATTTGAAGGGAAGCGTCGATTTTGAAGGATGGGTAATCGAAATTGCATCTACGATTGACTATATTTCACAATTATTAATACATTTCTTAACATGTATTTATATATTAATATTTAATGAAAGCTAAATAAAATTAGTGGACATACTGAAAATTCTATTTATTAATGTGACATAGCACATTATCACTTAACTTGGAAATATTTGTAAAAAAAAAAAAAAAATTGCACTTTTATTGACAGTAGACAATGAGAAGGCGCCAATGGTTAATTAAGAGTTATATCGTTCTATTTAAATTTGTCAGGTTGAATTACAGAAAACAAATGCTGTCACACGCACATACAAATGCACAAGTGCAAACGTTTCTGGTGACGAATGCTTTTGCGCTCTACGGTGCCTTGGGGAATGACATTTTTACAGTGGGACTGACCTAAGGCCTTTTTATGTTCGGTTTATCGCTGCCATAGGAACATTTTCATCCTGATAAAGTACTGTTTCCCCGTGAACTGATCTGCTCAAATATTAAACTTTATAGTTAATAAAACGAGTCCTTACGGCTTGCTCTCAAGTAACATAATAGGTGCATTCCCTTAACACCACTTTACTGACAGTACATTCTCTACTGATATATCAAATGTTGCAGCAATGCTTGAAATAGATACATGCCATTTAACTTTAGTGATTAGACCAAACGTTCTCAAACTTTCTTTAGCCACGAACCTCTTTTAAAGATTTCTTGCTGTTACTGACCCATTAGATATACACGAAGTTTAAAATTCTAAATTTGTATCCTCTAAAGCTGTTCATCAGATTTTTACCAATTTTGAAGGTATAAACTAACTCATAAATGTACATATTTCCCTTTTTATTACAGTATTTCCATACAAAATAGTAATAATCCTAACAATGTTACATTTAAAAACTTAAAACGCATTAATTTTTGATATTGACACTAATTAACAATGCATGATAGAACAACACTACTCGTTAATTTTGTATGCCGAATGAGAGGGATGATGCTTTAGTATTTCATTATATATCAGACTTAATACGAGACATTTGAGTGCGGAGAATGATTTTTCACACAAGTAAGTTGTAAAATACATCAACATTTTCATGGCCTTCTTCCATAATCCATGAAAAGCTAAGACTCGCCTACCTCAGCCTGCGCAGTTTGTTGCCCAAAGTTGTATGCTATTTTCAGGCAAATTATAACGCTACATATACTGCCTGTTGCACTTTTTCGGCTTACTATTTGAAAACTTCCGATGGAACAAACAGACGTCTTCTACTTGATTCTAATTTTAGTTAAATAGATTTATATTATATTTAGTTTTCTCGCAATTCCTTTTTTGTATCTATACATTAAAGAATAAGTGCTGTTAACAGTAATTTAATGGTTCGTGGCCCCCGCACAAGCCTCCGAATGTCTGTGGATCACATTTTGAGAATCACTGACGTGGAATAATGATATATATATATATATATAAATTAACACTAATAATAAAAGTAGATAAAGATAAAAGCCTAGCTTCTTGCCATTGAAGAACTCGCAGTAGTTCGAAATATAGCAATTTCAAGTGTGACTCTTTCTCTGTGTTTTATCTTTATCTACTTTTATTATTAGTGTTAATATGTTACATTGTTAATAGTGTTTCTTTATTTTTATGTTTCATATATATATATATATATTCTACATAATCTCAGATTTAACACATTTTCAGTGCTGTACATCATTTTGCGACATCTTTTTCGAAAAAAAATAACAACGTTCTTTATTTAATTACTATTTGAAATGCTGATCTGTCAATGCAGCCTTCGCCAAATGCGAGCGTGTTTTGTAAATTTAATTTGAAAGTAATGTACATTATTATTCTAACCAATACTTTCAAGTTTTTCCTTTGTTAGAAATATTACGCCTCCTATAGTTTTACATTTGGTGATTTTTATGAATGATTCTCTTATTAGTTGGAGAAATCCAGAAACTTTCCCATAAAATCCTTTTAGATAAGTGAGCATTTTGATTAGTTTTATTTTACGAATTATGATTCAGCACACACAAAAAAGTAATCAACATACTATACCCATGATCACTTGATTGCACTGACTTCAACTCATTATGACTGCCATTGAATGGGCGTCCTGCTCAAATATTGACAGCTCGGAGCACCCTTCGTCGGAAAACAAGGCTGAAAATAGTTTAATTGCACGATAAATAGCTGCCATTAAAAACAAAAGGATACGTAACGTCTCAAATTACGACATCCACAGCATTAGATTTGTTTTTTGTTGCTTATACGTTAGCAATATATTAAAATGCTACATCCTGAGGGGAAATTAATGAGTTGTTGATTTGTTTTACTTACGGCCGCTCTTTAACATCTCGGGTCATCAGCGTCCCATTCAATTCAGGGTGTGAAACAGCCGATAAATTTTGCTCAGATGTGTCTTCTTTCAGGTTTGAAGTTCTTTTTTGTGTCGTGCGAGAACCACGGCTCTACTTTTCTTCCGAAGGAAGCCATACTTAGAATTTTTACACCTTAAAGAAACCATCGACCCTGACCGGGATTGAACCTACGATCTTGTGTTTACGAGGCAAGTATGATTACCATTAAACCATCAGGACCGGTGAAATTAATGAGGATAATATATTTCTTTATGTGGTTTCATTTCATATCTATAGCTGGCACATACACGTACTGTGAGAATTGTACCAGAGTTCAATCCCAAGCTCCCCAAGAAAAGTTTCAACTTGAACACTGACAGAAAGATAACAATTGTGGTCAATGACCAATGCGCGGCCTAGCTCCCCATGCACCGGGACCCTAGAGCCCCAGACGTTTGCACCATTACAATCACCGCATTTAGTAGACAATACCAGATCACAAGTAGGACACAGTAGGATACGCCAACAATAACGATCGCTATCAACGTGCAGCGCATCTGAACCAAAATGCATTTTTTTCTCTGAACGTCTACACCCCACTCACTATGGTGTCAGCGACTCGACCTTGTTTCGTGCGTTGATCTTCTTTTAAAACAAATCTTATAAATTAATTTCATTTTCAGCAATAAGTACTATTATATTAACCAATAGCGGCTCGTGACCCCTGTAAAAGTGCGACGTGAGGTAAGGCCTTTTTATGTTACTCCCAGACATTATTTCACAACTATAGCACCATCGTACATTTGTGCTGTAAACTTCTGGTTTATATGGAACTCTTCTAATTCAGCTGATAAAGTACGCGTTTTGTAATCAATTCAGAAAGAGCAATGAGTATTATGAATCTTTTAACGGGTTTAGCCCCACGATGTATCGTAATGTCACAACAAATTGTGACATCCATGTAATATATGTCGTTTCGTCGACTTGTATAGAAACGAAACTAACCTGTCTATTTATTTTATAATCAAATTCATATAGACAAGATGCGATTCTCACTTCACGCGCTGTCAGTCAAGATGTTTTTCTCAAAATATATAGAAACCTTTTTAATTTTGTACAGTCTTGCTGAGTAAGCTTTCAGTTGATGAGGTCCAATTTGTTTCACTTCCAACTTTAGCAAACTTAGAAGAGAAAATGGAGTTTTCAATAATACGTCCACTTTATTCATTGCCACATAACAAATACTTTTTATAATTTCACAGCTAACACCGTGAAACTTAACTTTTCAATGACAAATCGTGAGGAAGCCACCCAATTTTGAACAAAGTGCGAAAATATTCCCTCCTCAGTTATGAGTGGTATCAGTAGCCTCAGCATCAGGTTTATAAGTAAAGAGCGCTGGCCATTTCCGTCTTCCTGTTGGCCCAAGAGAACGAAGAAATAAGCAGCAGAAAGGCTAACCCATCATGAAGAAGACAATTATAAGTCCTTGTAAATCTTTGTTGTCCCATGAAAGTATAAGTTTAAAGCATAAACATTTTCGGGCTGGCCCACGAGCTTCCCTCGCTAATGAAGAACCCGCATGCTGCCGCTACTACAGAAGAGAGGACATGCACTTATTGCGAAGATATAATTGAGAACTAATCGGTCATACATCGCTGTTGTTTTAAAAGTTGACCAGTAGAAGAGAAAATGCTAAATAATTATGACTTTTTTTGGCGGGAAAGGGCGACCTATCCCATCCATCTGAACCTTACTGACGGGTCGCCTTTGATCTGTACTTTTGCGTCCACTGCCTACATTATTACGTTTTAACCTGTTATAGCCAAAGATTTTGAACAAGCAACGTTTGCTTACAGTACATAAATGCAGCATTTTCACAGATTTGTAGTATTTCTGTTTACGTAGAACGTTAAAACTGCCATAAAGTAATATTTCCGAATATTTTGAATTCATAAACCTAATACTGAGGAAACATCAGTGCACGTCTTTCACGTATTTTAAACTCACATCAGTACTGGTACTAGCCATTATTCCATGCTTAACTTGCTTAGTTATAAACAATGATACTGAGGTAGACATTTGTTATACTGAGAAACAAAAAAGCGAAAGCCCGTTTAGTTATTAATGTTGATTCAGATAGCTGATGAGCACGAGTTCAGAATTATGGATGTGGACGATCACGCCGCTACTTACTGATAATCTCCGATTAACGATGCAAATTTTTGAAACCTCATTTAAAAATAAATTATTTGTATTAGGACTCTACTACAGACAATATAATCGTTGTTTGCAATAATTACATTAGCTACGCTGTAATATGTTACTGCAAAATATTTCTGGCGCCAAGACCAACCGTATGATGTCATTTTTTCCATGATTCAATGGCTCAGAAAGGTTCTTGAAGATTTAGTTTATTTACGGACGATTTTTAACATCTCAGATCAACAGCGTCCCATTCAATTCAGGGCGTGAAGCGGCCGATAAATTTTGCTCAGAGGCCTTTTCTTTCAGACTTGCCGTTCTTTTACAGGCTGTAAATCTATGACATGGGACCCACGACTTTACTTCCCTTCCACTTATGATTTTTACGCCCGAAAAAATACATCGATCCTGGCCGGGATTGAACCCGTGATCTTGGGTTTAGGAGGCAAGTACGGTCACCACTACACCACGAGGATTGACTCCCACCGAAAGGTGGGAGGTGCTTCGTGCTCAGAGGCGGAATGTGTAACTCTTTTGTTTATTGGTTTCTTTACATCGTTCTTTGGTTTATTTTATTTAATAATTGGGAACTGCTAATTCTCAATGAAAAGTAATACAGTGTATTGTAATTAAATAAATGTTCTGAGAGTGCTGCTCCGATAGAGGATGCAGAGGCATGTGTCCTTTCCTCATCTTGGGCTACTTCTGCTGACCTTTGTTTAGGATCTTGCAAGTTGACCTACTGTCTTGGATTTTAAGAACGTCTGAAATAGAGCACCAGTTGGTCAACATTAACATCACGCTGAGCAGGATGCAGTTCCTTAGGAACCAAACTGTTAAGTTTTATCCCTACGCATTTGACTATTACAATGTGTGCTGTACTGACATAGTATGAAATATCCGCAGCAAGAGTTTTATGCACATTTTGAGCACGATGATGCATTCTTATGAAGACAAAGATTTTATTAGAAACGGCAAGTAACTCATTTAATGCAATTTGAACTGTTTTCAATGGCCACTGCCTCGACATTTAAATAAATGACTTCATAGAAACCCATTGTTACAGTTGGCGTCTTTATGCAATATTTAGTAAATTTGAAAAAAAATATGGACTTTCATATAATGTGCCAAAATGTTTGGTAATAAAGTAGTGGAAAGATTTAGCGATTGTTTCAAAATTAAGTTATGTTTAGCTTTTTCTACTCCTAAAGGAAAATAGAGTAAAAGTAAAAAAAAAAAAAAAAAAAATAATAATAATTAATTAATTAAATTACGAGAGACTGATGGGATTTTAATTCATGAATTTTATTCCGTTAGAAAGACCGTAATGTACCATCAGCAAACTCAACAATGCACTTAAAGAAATAGAAAAATTGAACGTGGAACAACATATCTCAGAATCAAAAAAAAAAAAAAAAAAAAAAATGAAAATGAAAAATAGAATTTAAATGAAAGAAATGTTGCGCAACTCAAACCATAATTAATCTTCAACCATCTTCAATACTAGTTATCAAAGCGTGCAACAGGCAGTCCCTCGTTCAACATCATGTTTACTACAAATAACGTAAGTACAGTGTATTTCCATGTATCTCGTAACACTATACTTGCCTTCATTTCCCACAAATTTCTGGCGTCGTCTAAATAAATTAACCATTATCCTTCTTGGTTCTCTTTGAGAAATTTGATTATTTTTGACAGATGTTATTTCTCGAAGTATATCCATTGGCCCTATTTGCTCCCTAGAGATAATAATCACAGGATGTTAGATCGGGTGAGCGAGTGGATCATATGTTGTTACTGAAAAGTTGATAATTGTCGTCGAATATTTTGTGAATTTTCTGCAGGGAAACCATTGGCTGTATGCACCGTTGCAGAATCTTTCTGGGGAAAATGCGACACTACATTCCCGCACACTTAAATAAGCAAAAAAGGAGTACAAGATATTTGCACATATTTATGATTTTTAATTATTTCCTTAAATCAAATCGTGGCTATTCTATCACCGCTAACTGTGCACTACATTTTCATTTTGTTTGGCTATGAACGCAGATTAGGTATATCGGAACTCCAGTGTAACTACTTTTGCTAATTAACGTATCTAAATAACAAGTTTAGTTGGGAAACAGAATGAGTAAAATGTCATTAACAAGTTCAAAGTTTACGGGTTTAAGATTTTGCACCATATTAATTTTATAGGTTTTTAATTTAGCAATTTCGTAGCCACTCGTACGAAACAGTAGGAAATCCCCCTTTGCTAGAAAAGACGACGAAGAGATTTTTAAGACACTTCTCCAGGCCGTATTCAATGTTATGCAAAATTTCTTCTGTGGGCTCTGTTCGCTTGGTATCATTAATATGAATTTTTGATCAAGCTATAGGTGACTCTATCTTCTTGTAATTTCTCTTAAAATAGTTTCAAAATTGAAACAGCAGATTATTTTTGAGCTCGTGTATAATAAATGACATTTTCTATTGGACCCTTCGCAGCAAACTATATCCATTCAACAACAAATACGTACGTTTAGCGTCCTTTCTGGTAAGAGATGATGTACACACCACATTTCCCTTTATGCCATTAGTGCGATCACTTTTGTTTTCCCCCGGATAGTTTAGCCTAAGGGCGAGTTCACCATTCGTTAGTGGATTAGCCAGCCAGCCGGGTCTCGGTGATTATTGGAAGGGTAAAAAATAAAACACAATAGCCATACAGTACACAAACCAATTTAAGAAGCTCATTACTTATCAAATGATGTGTTGAAACTGTCATCCTTTATTCTTCTTACATTTTTGGCATCTCTTTAGGAAATTATTCATCATCACTCGCTGTAGCTCTTTTTGAGAAATCCGGATACTTTTCTGACGAATGTTAAATATGAGTTCTTGTATGGCGTTTGGGTTCGTCATGTACACAGTATTTTCTTATTTACTCCAGAGATATTAATAGCAGGCTGTTAAATTGGGTGACTGAGGGGACACAAATCAGTACTAATAACTCTTATCCTGTGGAAAGGCATTGTGAATTGCTTTAATGGAAGTATTTGCAGTGTGCGTAGTGGCAGAGTCCCGTTGAAAAAAAAATGCATGATCACGCTTCTTGTCGCTTAAGAAAAAGGGGATTATTATGGTATTCATTTAAGTAATAGAATCAACTGCATACTTAAAGGTCCTAGGATTATTTCAGCACTGAGTTAACACATATTAATCGTGCATAAAAACGAGCTGTACCGTTGTAAATACACAATGCATAATGCACTTTGTGTATACTGTCAAACTAAGAAATGAACTATACAAATCATAGCCAGGGACAGCTACCTTACGACTGCGACAGTCAGAAAGGTCAATAATTAAGTAATCAGGCTTCCTACCCCTTCCACGGAGCGGTAAATGAATGGGGGCTCGCATAAGGAAAAACTTTGCGTCGCGGGGGAAAGCATCACTAATCGCACTGTAGTATGTACACCCCTGCTTCACTGGAAATGTCGCCCAAGGTCAAGACTGCTTCCTGCTGGAGTTCCACTGTGCTCACTTTTCATAAGTTATATATCCACTCGACATTTTTAAACATCAACCACTATGCTGTAGATTCCTAAGTTTGTATTTACAGGATTTACTGAGTATTTACAGGATATTTAAAAGGGGCGCGACAAATGCAGCATGATATTCAAATATTATTTTCACACTTTAAAGTGACATTAAATAAATATCAGTGTATACCGTACAAAATGTAAATTTCAACAGTGATAACAAATAAAAAGTTGCAAATAGTTGAACGAAATTGATCTCAGATGCCCGTAAATAAAGCTCAAGTTGTGTTGAATATTTACAACAACAATTGGATATGAACGCGACTACACAAGGAAAATACAATGATGTATAATTAAACATTTTCCAGTATATATACTAAATGAAGATGAAGACAGCGATAGCCTATTGTGTCCCTTAAGGGTAAAGGCCCCCTTACAAGCAGGGAAAGCTGGATTTTTTCTAGCGTGGTGAGCTATTGCATGTTAGTTGTTTGTATGCTGTTTAACACACTGACTGGTTTGTTCTTTGGTTACTTCATTTCTCACAGCACTAATTGCTTCTCGAGAGATTTCCATTTTTCTCTTACTCTTGCTACTCTTAATCAATCTGGACCTGTATGTTCCTGGAAGAGGTCTGTCCATCTTCTTCTGGATCTGCCTTGTGTCCTTTTTCCTATCCGGGGATCCCACATGGAGGTCTTGTAGGTCCACTTATTGTCCTGCATTCTTGCGACGTGACCGCCCCATTGCCATTTGCTTCTGGTAGCTATTTGTGCGATGTCTGTTGTCTGAGATAACTGGTTTATTAATATTTATTAGTATTTTGTGTTTCAAAGTTATTCCCAGGATCATGCATTACATTTTTCTTTGGCTTATTTGAATTTTATTCTTTTTTTGTTTCTGTTAGTGACCATGAATGACAACCATATAGTAATACATTGTATACACAGGTTTCGAGCGTCTGGAATATAATTTTATCTTAGTTAGTGTTTGATCTAATATAAACTTAAGGGCCCAAACTCTCTCCAGGTTAATAAGATCCTTCTTTGTACTTCTTTTTCCATTTTATCATGGAAGGAAATCTGTTGTCCTAGTTATGTATATTTGCTCACAAATGTAAGGACTGTTGCATCTATTTTTATCAGTGTTTGAGGTCCGTTTGAAATTAACTATGTCTTCATTTTGTTTACTCAGAGCCCTGGCTTTTTGCTACGCTCACATAATTGTTCGAGCTTAGTTTGTAGAGCTTTCGGTGTTTTTGCGAATAAGACCGCATCGGGCCAATCTTAGATTTGTTAGTCGGCTGCCGTTTATGTTGTTTCGGAAATTATTATGCCAGTTCATTTTCCTGAATATATGTTCCATTACACAAGTGAAGAGTTTTGAAAAGATTGGATCGCCTTGGTGAACTCCTCTTTTTAGTGGTAATGGTTATATGCATACATATAAAAGACAAAGGCTTATGCTCAGATAGATTAATATTAAAATAGAAAAAAACATATCTTAATTTTTCGCTTTTTCAGATCTTTGGTATTTGCTGTTCGATTTACTTCCATATAATGTGGAGAATAAATTAATATATTACTATATAAACTGTAACTATTATTTTGTAAAGTTATATGGCCACAATATGAGAGTAAATTTTGGGTAATAATACGTAAAACCTTTGTCAAACTTGACTTGTAAATTCTCATCTTCTTTATTACATTTTCATACCAAATATAATAAAATTACTGAAATATATGAAAATATTGAATATCCGAAGGAATGCTTGCCATTCCCTAACGTAAAGAAAATGAAAACCTTAGAGTTGGAAGGGCGAAAGATAAATAGAGCGAAGGTTGTAACAAGGAGCAAAGCAATGGCAATGAAAAGGAATTTCACCTGGATGCACAACGAATGTATAAAGAGCGTCTCTTATCAGTAGGTAATGCTATAGGCCAAGTCATCCATTATGAATGCTTTAAGAGAAAGAGGGGGGAGGAAATGAGACAATACCCGAAACTCTGCGAGATGTGCTCACTAGCCACAGATGATAACCGGTGAAGATAATTTGGGGCCTGGAACAGATATATTCCTATACAAGAAAGGGCCAGCAAATTAATGGAGGAAGACTGCTTCATTGTTACCGCCGAGAGATTACAACCATTAAATGAAGAATGTTCTTATCTCTGTACATGTAACAGGCAAAATGGGACTACCGAATTACCTGATTAGACGCAGTACCAACCTATTTATTTGATAAAAGCAAAACTTCTGTTCTGCTAATATCTCGTTATGCCACTTGAAAGCTATTGGGCTTAACTAGAAACAGATAATGCGTTATTTGCATTTGATGTAACCATGGTTAGTCGACACTCTTGCGCTGACTGTTTAAGAGAAGGGCTTTAGATAATATCTAATTTCTTTTCGAGGTCTTTATTTCAAAATGGTGCATATTTTCATCATTAAGTGAACACTAGTAGTGCATGAAAGTGATAATTGTGATGTTCTGATATAAAAAAGCGGGGCACAAAATAATTGAAAATTGAAGAATCATAATTTATTGAAAATTACTTTATTTATTCGACTTATTTGCGGACACTTTATAACATCTCAGGTCATCACCGCTCCATCCAATTCATGGCATAAAACGGCTGATAAATTTGTCTCAGAGGCCTCTTCTTTCAGGCCCAAGGTTCTTTTGAGTGCCTTAAATCTAGGACATGGGAGCCACAGCTAGCTTTATTTCACTTCCGAAGGGAACCATACTTAGGATTTTTTCGTCCGAAAAAGTCCATCGATCCTGGACCACGGTCTTGGGTCTACGAGGTATGGTTACCATCATACTACCAGGACCGATTTTGTATAAATTGCAAAAGAATGGAAAAAAATATCTTTAAGTTGTGCTCATTCTTACGGGAGACAGCCAACGGGAGCTTAAGGCCAACGAGATTCTGTCGATTCTGACATCTATTATGTGGAATGAAGTTATGCTAAGCAAATAGGAGTCTTCAGAGACCCCACTGGTCTGTATTGCTGAACATGCAAGCGGCATTGTAACCTAGTAAGCCCAAGCCATTTCCAATCCTCCACAGGCTCGAGGTTCTCGGGTTCGGGTATGTTTTCTGAAACTAAGTGCAAAATATGAGCTGGAATATCGTATCCAACTATGCTTTATAAAAAAGAAAACGAAAAGAAAACTATATTCATCAAATCGTGCAACACTCATAAAGAAATTATATATATATATAAATATATATAAATATATAAATATATATAAATAGGCGCGGATAAAAGTGTGTACATAGAAATAAATTTCGAGTAGAATATGAGCTTAGCACTAACCATTTTCAGAGTGGGAACGAACAGTCTCAAGTGCTTCTATATGGAGCTACAAGAAACAATTTGGATCAACGCCACAGCTACTTAGCGATGTAACGTATGTTTATAGTCAAACGTAAACCAATGTCATTAAAGAAGGGGTAGCCATAAGCAGACTCCACTTTTATCCACAAGTGATGCACTGTAGCTCAGTGTACAGGATCGGTCCTGGTGGTGTAGTGGTTACCATACTTGCATTCTAAACCCAAGAAAGCGGGTTCAAACCCGCCAGGGTCGATAGATTTTTTCGGAGCGTAAAAATCCTAACTATGGCTTCCTTCGAAAGGGAAGGGAAGTAAAGCCGTGGGTCCTGTGTCGTACATTTACGGCACGAAAAAGAACATCAAGCCTGAAAGAAGAGGCCTCTGAGCAAAATTGGTCGGCCGTTTCACGTCCTGAATAGAATGGGACGCTGATGACCTGAGATGTTAAAGAGCGTCCGTAAATAAAACAAATCATCATCAGTGTACAGGTCTTCGGGGGAGGGATAAGGCGATTTCGGAACTACAACACGTTGTACTGTACTTTGTACTTCAAATTCAAATAATTTAATTTAAATTCTTATTGACTGTTATTCGTGGGCTGTACCATTGTTGTTTGGAACGAGTGCTG
The DNA here is from genome assembly GCA_030762175.1 of Metallyticus violacea. NCBI lineage: Eukaryota > Metazoa > Arthropoda > Insecta > Mantodea > Metallyticidae > Metallyticus > Metallyticus violacea. The sequence goes on from CM060846.1 coordinate 294,497,014, forward strand.
TTACCCATCGTTTCATGCATGAAGAACTAATCAACCTTCACCTGGAAAATGGCCCATCAGTTGCTAATGTACTAGGATACATTTTGAACATTTATGTATTGCGACATATGATTCACTGGAGTAATGCTTTATATATAAAAGAATAAATTATTTGTTTAAGGTAAGCTGTTGTGTTTTTAATCATCTTGACATCCATAAACACAGTTGTAACTTTCGAGTTAACGCCTGAAGAACCATAACGGAGTTTCCGAGACTTTTGCTCTAAATATATTTTCCGTAAGTGTATATTAGATAAATCACCAGCTATATAAAGTTAATTCTTTAAGAGTTGGACTAAACGTTCCTGTCTTATTATGACTAAACGTATATTAAAATGTATAAGCATAAGTTTAAGTATTAAGTAGAAGGGGACTTAATACAGAGAACGATTGTAGTTCAACTTGTCGCTAAATTCGGTTTATCTTTCTTAGATGGTATCCTTTTCTTGTTTCTTTCATAATTTCATTTTGAACATAGCAACCTTATGAACTCTTCAATAATAAAGATTATAATTGACAATAGTCAGTTATGTTGTTCCTGAGGTCTATTCAGAAATGTATCATAAAAAGTAAGCAAGTTCCAATTTCGCACATTGGGTATGCATAATAATACAATACTAGTTTGCTAAAAGGGACGAAAGGATTATTGTGTCTAGACTTGTGATTTTAAAATATTTGCTATTTTATCGTGCTAAAAAGGAAATTCTTTAAATAATGGAACATTTATAATAAATAATATGCAAGGGTACTTAAAAATTATTCCCATCTGATCTACTTATCCACCAGTTTTTTCAAATTCCTCAATATAAAAAATTTTGATGTGACCTTTATAATAAATTTTGCTCCGCCTCCGTTACGTCATTGTCATCTGTAAACTTTTGATTCCGCAAATATTCTTCAAAGACCAAACAAGGGAAATTCATGGCACCAATCCGGATCGTATGTTGTATGTTTTATATTTCATCATTTAGTGTATCCATTGTATGGGGGTGGGTGTTGAACTGGCAACATTCCTTTTTAGACAATTCTTTGACGTTTCATTTATATCACAGGCTTAAACTTGTTCATTGGCGCAGTATGACACTTTTCTTGAAACGTACCGGTATAGTGACATTGTCATCCCAAATGATTTTGAACATGAATTTTTCAGACTAATAGGGTTATCTCTTACTTTCTGGTTTATAATAGTGCATCCAGAACTCGTCAGAACTCGTTTGATGGGGAAAAACATCTGAATTTTGAGCATAACGTCCTAGTATTCCTAAGGAATAGTCTGTGTTGCACGTTTGTGAGCATCGGGCAGCTGTTGTGCAGCTGAATTCATGATTTTCCAGTAATTTACTGAAAACCGTTTACGCGGCCCTGGTCAGATCCATGATGACATTGGGCGCAGAAATCTGGGGATGGGAGCAAACGGAGAATCTAGATAGATGAGAACGCGTTTTTAAAAGAGATTTTTGGGGTAGGAAAGGGTACGGCAATCTGCGGAATTTAAAGGGAATTTGGGACTCATAGTGAGACAACAGAATGTAAAGTTAGAGCGGTGAAATACTGGCTGAAAATTATTCTGGGAGATCAATCTTTAGTTAGATTAATCTGCTTCAAGGAGAAACTTAGATTGGAAAGGAATAAGACATGGGCCTTCAAAGTGAGAAAGCGGTTAGAAACCATCGTATAGGAAAATATTTGGAGAGCAGGCCAATGTACCAGGAGGACTGTATGGAGGAAGATGGGGAACCGCATGAAGTATACAGACAGGCAGCATACAATCGCGCAATGTGGGGAGAAGTTCTCGTTTGAAGTACAAACGGGGTTAAAATCTGGGTGGGGGATGAAACGGTACATCAAAACAGGGGTCAAACTCGTTATACAGGGACTTGCGTTGTTTAGGTTTGAAGCATGGCGGTAGGTCAGAATCTCAGGTAAAAATGTACTGAGAATTTCCCCTTTATGTGGAGAGGAAGAATCATGGTCGCACCTCCTGGCGAACTGTAGCAGCACAGAAATTTTGAGGAAAAAATGTCTGCCGCTTTCCTTTACTGAATCTATCAGAGGATCAGAGCATGCTGGGCTCTGCTCACAGGCAAGGATGGGAGCAAGTAGGCAAATTCATGTCGAAGGTGAGACAGGTCAGGTCTGAAAAGGCTGAAAAACGGGGAGAGGGGCGGGGGAGCTAAACTGAATTAAAAATATATGTATAGGTGATATTGTGTTCACTTATTTTACTAACACGGGAGAGGGAATTCTATGTTCTGGATGTTTATATTAAGCTAATATTAGCATTATTGTTATTATAATTAGTATTATTTTAACAATGGTAAGCAGCATAGATACACTTTATTTACTTATTTAAGTAATGTGCTCTTTGTATGTTATGAAAGGCAAGTACTCGTGCGAAAGTTGCAAAGTAAATGTTATGATGTTAATTTGAATAAATACACTTCACTTTCCTATGTGCTAGATCATCATGGATAATAATATTGTATCCAAAACCTTGACTCGAGTAGACTTCTACGTCAATTTCATCAGCAGTGACACTCCTGTAGTCACAGATTCCCTACTCGATCTGCAGTTACACTCTCAGTCGCAACACAACCTGATTTCTTTCTCCAATGTTCCTCACAGATGTTTTGACTTCCGTTTTAAATTTTTCCACGCATTTGTACTATTTTAACTCAATTGTCTCTATATTCAACCTTCATTGTGCCGTAAATTTAAGAATCATCACCACCTCTGTTCACAAAAAAAAAAAAAAAAAAAAAAAAAACACGAATAACGATTTGATGCTCTTTTATGACGCAATTGAACAGTGGAGCGCCCGTGTTTTACGAAATATTGCCACATGCATCCTGCTCGATAGCAAACACTGTTTTGTATTTCCTATTGCTTAGTTACTGAAAAAAAAATAGTTATGCATACATTTTTTTCCGGACTTTATAGTAAAACTGCTGTTACTTAATGACTTATCCGCGTACGTATATCTAACACAATTGTGCATTTTCTTTGAGTTTTCTTAGTCCTGCCTATATTCTGTCATTATGAACAAAAGTTGGATCAGTTTGTGCGAATATATTGAATTCTACTATATAAATTATCAGAAAATGTAATTTATTAAGGACACATAAGAAATTCGGGCATGTGAATTAATTTTTCAATTAAGAGTAAAAGATTAAAGATCACAATTTGGATATTTGGAGGATATGAAAAGCATTACTTTGGAATTTACCGAAAGCGACGGAGTTACTTCTGCGCAGATCTTGGGAAAAGTACTTACGAGAAAGTAGTGATTTTGTTTTCAAGACTTAAAAGAGGGGGAGTTACTGAATATTCAACATTAACAAACCAAAATATGCAGCAGCTGCGCTAATGATTCTTGTGGTGGATACAAGTCCCACTCTCATTACCTCTATGCAAATGATTCCACTTCAGAATGTGAACAGATGAAGTTAAAAAAAAGCGTCATTAAAAAGAAATCTTGTTAATGTGAATGCCTTTTTCACAATAAATTGGTAAAGAGAATGTAAAGAAATGTATTTTATTGAATCACTGTTCCAGAAGAAATGTTTGGGTAAAGCACAACGTGACGTATGTGTTTATTGTCATGTTCAAATGCAGAATACATAAATTATAAATATTTGTACAGATATGTCAGGGACTGCTACGAATAAACTTTATAGTCACACATTCCTACTATAAAACTATAAAAATTTCAACTTCAATAGAGAAAGTTTAAAAACAAGAGTCGCAGATTGGGGATTCATAAGTTTCCGGCCTACCACGGTGATATAAGAAAAATATACATATAATTTTTCAATTTAATATCATTTTACTTCAATACATTTCTCAAATCTCTGTATTATTTAAGTTCACCTAAAATATCCAAAAGGTGGTTTGCGAAATGCTAGGAAACAATGTCCTGCAACTAATTATCGTTCGTAAATCTACGCTCTTAATCAGATTTCAGTTTTGAAAGCAGGTCACAGTAGCTGAGAGCAAGACCTGAACTGTAAGATGGATGATTCATGTGTTTACAGCAACCTTGGCAACCCCAGCCGTGTGGACTGGTGCGTTTTTGTACAACAGGTAAGTTTCCTGACTCGATTTCCACCCTGTTTTCCTTAATAGTTCGTCACAGTCACCATTGAATTCCTTTCTTTGAAATAAGCAATCAGAATTCCTCGGCAGTCCCAAAACAATGTCGCCAGGATCTTATTCGTGTACTGTGGATTTTCAGTTATATAATGGATAATCCAATTGTCTAATGACTGATGCGGCGGCGGGGGGATTACATCGGGGCGCTCACGCCAGCTGGGCTACTCTAGAGTCGGTAGTCTAATAAATTATAATGCATTTTAAAAGTTATGCATGCTATGCAAGAAAATGGTGAAACTGGCTTCATTTTCCACACATTTTTGACATCTACTTGAACGGATATTTTCCTACTAACGTGTATGGATATTACTAATTTATAATTCCCATTACGAATTGGAACTCATCACCTGGGAATTCCTCTTCAAATAATTTCCGGTAGCGCAAGCAGAGCACACAGGCTTAGGAATTATAAATAAACACTTTTTGTGGAATAGAATAGATTGGCCTAGTTTTTAGTATTCTTAGCAGCCTTAGCTCTAGCATTAAACATGGGTTATTTCTTTTACTGTTCATATAAAAGTGAGTCGCGAGAGACTCAAGGCTGACGTAGTAGTTCGTACCCGTGTAGGCATTTAGCGATGGTTTGTCGGACGATGCATTCGCCCTCTGCCGTGTCTTTCAATGGGAAAAACAAATGTAAAAAGAACTAAAACAAGCTGGAGATAATAAGATCATCTTACAGAGAGGGAGTGTGACTAAAATCTTAATTCTTGAAATTTATACATATCTTTCACGTAAAAACTATCCCGCACACGTGGTGTTTAAAATCCCGTCTGCTGCTAGCGTCGCTCCGTACTCTTTCCCGACAAGTCTCCCCTCCTGTCCTTGAAGCAATATAATAGTTGAGCTTCACCAACATGGAACAGTTGACTCTTAGAGTAGTACATTTTCGTGTGTAAATGTTGCCACAAATACAAGTAAACTCGTCGTGCTCGTGCACAGTTTCATTTGTAGTTCTCTGGTCAATTGTTTCCTTCCAGAACAGCAATTCACGATATTGCGGGTAAATTTGTTTGTACTGGATCAGTGCATAACAAAAAAACATGAGCAGAAACACAGAGTTTTAACAGAGGATAAACTAGACTAAATTGAACGTTCGCCAACCCAACCACTTCCGAAATTAGCACAAGTTGGGGTTTCAGTCGATTGTGCGCATAAAGCAACAAAACTATTAAACCTCAAACCGTTCAAGTGTACACGTATGCATTGTTTAAAGCAAGGTGACCTAATAGCAAGAGTGCGTTATTGTGGGTATTTTTTTTCATCTGTGAATGAAGGTTTAATGAAACCAATACTTCTGTTCTATTCAGACGAGGCCTGGTTTCACCTGAACAGCCGTGTGAACAATGAAAACATGCGCTAATGGATCCATATCGTGTACAGGAAACTCCTCGTAATGATAGGGAAGTTGGATTTTGGTGTGCTGATAGAGCAAAGACGAATTATCAGTCCAATTTTTTACGAGACACAAAAGATGCAGAAAGATATAAAAGGGACATTTTGACCCCCATATTTGCAGCAACTTACAGAAGAAGAGAAATCATATGGGTGGTTTCAACAGGATTCTGCAACTGTCCATACAGCAGCGGAGTCCATGAATAAAATTATAGGTCGTATTTGAAGATAGATTAGTGCTGGTGTATGGACTTTCTCGCTCACCAGATTTAACAGTGTATAATTATTACCTGTAGGGTTGCCTGAAAGACAAGAGTTTATAAAACAAACCCTCGCACATTCGAGAAACTAAAGAAAAATATCACAAATGGGGTCAGAAACTTTACAGTGGCCGAACTTAAAACGTGTCAATCAGAATGTGTTCTTCCGAAACAATCCTGCTTAGCCGAAGGCGGACAGCATTTCTAACATCTTCTACGAGGTGAGATTAAATACAAAATTTTAGAAGCGAAGTTAACTATAGTTCTCGGGCAGTCGCGACACGCCCATCCGTCGACAATCAACACACACGCGCGGGTTAGTTTTAACTTGAAAGGCTCCATTAAGGCATTAATGACTAAACTACAACTGTGGGGAAACCTGATCGTGAAACATTATTTGAACAATTTTCCAAGTGTGGGTCAAGTAGTTGGTTAACAGGTCCCTTCCTTACAAAATTATCAAACCGTACTTGCAGTCCTTATAAAAGAATTAGAAATTAAATTAGCAGCCATCACACTTCTCAAAATGGTGCAATGGCTTACCTACCTCTCACATTTACTCCTGAACTGCAATCAGAATTTAGTATCTTGCAGACCAATAAAGCTATAGAATGTTCAAAAAGTCCACCTTTTTATTCATAATCTCTTAAAATAAGAATTTTCTTACATATGATTATTTGTAAAACAATGGTGTTGTTTCGGACTTCGTACTACTGGGATAGCCAGTAATGAAGACGTATAATGCGCGTGCAGGTAGCAGTTTGTAATTAGTTTGAGCGAGGCTTTGTCAGTTAGTTGCGAGTTCGTGTAGTTACTCAGTGCTTTCTTTGTGCGTTAATTATGCGATAATTGTTTTTCAATAATAATGTAATTACAGATACGTTGTCTTAAAGAATGGGTTTTTGTGTACGATACATTTGTTTAACGGGTTCTTGCAGATAAGTGGTAAGGTGATTCGCAAGAAAATATCCTGGCAATCGTGTTCCAGATAGAGAAAGTATTCGCTGAATTGTTGTAGTGAAAAAAAGATAGATGCATTATATATATACCGATGCCACCAATGCATTGCCACTGAGGGGCATTATTTCATCATCTATTGTATCACAGTTTAGTGCTTATCAGTTTTAAATGCATTATCAATTTATGATTTCAATAAAAGTAAAAATACTATATATTCCAACATGAATAGAATTAGACGCGATTACGCAGCAGAACAAGTAAGTGATTTTCATTTTGTGTGTCAGGTGCAATTATTTTTAGATACACAGCTCGACATGACAAACTTGTGAAAGCTAGTGTTATCTCTCTCCTTCAGAACACGCCTAATATAAATAATGTGAAAATTTTCCATTTAACTGTTCTGTATTATATGGTATTACTGAGCCTTATTCTCTGATCTGTTACTAGCAACAACATAACCGCAGCTTTTTTTACAAATCCGATGGCAAGATACTAACATCCATTCTGTCCTCTAGAGCGAGTGGAGTAAAAATGTGCATCATCCCTACTCACAGCTCTAATCTGAAGTATTTGTATAAAGGAATCGGACAGGCCAAACTATTAGATCTACCCGTACAATTCACTTGTGCATAAAATATATGCAATAATTATTATTGGAATGCTTAGAAAATGATGAGACATCCCATCTTGCATTAGCCACAGCCAATTTTATAGTAAATGGGAGTAGACTTTAGTAATGAAATCAAACCTTACGGCGGTGAACATTTGTATCAACCAAAATGTGTTTCCGGATACAATGCCAGTTTAGCCGAGAGAAGACAATTCCAAAATTTTCTATCCGGTAAGATTGAATACACGTTTTAGGAAACGGAGTGCTGGTGGTTGCGGCATACCTAGTAGCCAAGGCTAGAAATAACGCTTGAGCGGATAAGATTTATAACTGAATCCCGATATTTCTGTGGTTTATAACGTTTTCGTAATAATTAATCTCTTGTAAATATTTGTAAATTTCTGTATTCAGTTGCATTAATACTTTATAATTACGCATTATAATGTGTTACTTCCCCCTTCTTCCGGACATTTATTTAGTAAATGCTACCATTTCTGAATCTGTGTTCTAAAAATTGTCTGCAGGTGTAGCTGAATTTCAAAGAAACAATTAGAAGGCGTAGATAAGTGAATCTATATGTTAAAATGTCAAGTATAATTTGCAGAATGAGCTGAGTCACTGGGTGTATTTAAAAGTTTATAAACATTTTCTGAGCAGGAGAGCAAACAAAGTATGTTACAGATCTCCTTAGATAAGAGTGAGCTAAATAACCCAAAGGAAATATAAATAAAATTGTCAACCCCATCAATGTAAAATACATGACCAAAACTTATGCTGCTCATAGAGTTCTGTATTAGAATTGCCTACTTATGGTACTTGTATTCTTATAGTGAAATAGGAGAAAGGTGCACCATGTTACTTTAATTATGAGATGCAAATGCATCATGTTTTATTAAATTTAAAGAGAAATGTTACTGAAAACGAATATGACGGATATGTATTTTAATTAGAGCAACATGTGAAGTTTTTCAGTTTCCAATTGTTTATGGTCTACTCGAAATATGAATTGCTCTTTGATCAATAAATTGATTAGTTTGGGCGGTTGTTTCTCGTACCACTTCTCATGACTGCAATTTCGCCAATGTTCAACCACATATTTGCTTTGATCAATTTAGCTGAAGCACTTCTACATAGAAACAAGTTCAACGTGGGATCGTTCCTTTTAAGTCCTTATAAAATATGTACTTGAATCAACCACCACAAACATGGACGCATTCCTCTTGCTTGTCATGCTTCTATCCGTCTCCCTTTTTGTAATGTATTGTGTCAAGTACTCTTACATTCTATATCCCGCATTCTACAACCTCAAATATGAATTCCACAAATTTTCTCTCTATGTTATTTTGGTACTTCAGCCTTGCTCAAGAGCTGGCCGTTTGTATCCAGTGGAGTATCTCCGGGAGGAAGGGGCGAGAGACGCCAATTGGGCAGGATCCACTGGTGGTGAGGCGCGTATATAGCCGGATCTCTGGTGTTGTTTCCAGAGAGAACATCTCAACGCCGGCTGAGGCTCCCTTCCAGGTGTTCGAAACCTCAGAATGAAAGGAAATATGGAAGCGAACTGGAGAAACCTCAGCTTCTAAGGATTTGAACCCGGAATCTCCCATATGCGAGGCCCAAGTCACTTGAACCACCTCCATATTAAGCCATTGTATCTTTTTGCAAAACTAACTACACAACATTAATAACATTACATATTTAAATAAGTAAACTATGAAAGGCAAAGCAATTAGAAATGCTAGTTTCTTGACAAGTTCGAATAATGATGCTTTAAGGAAAGCAAATATTTTAACAGTTTAAATGTTTGTTGAAAAGTTATGTTCATGCTATGTTTAAATAGGATTAAATACGCTCGCCTATTTACACTGATATAGGAATTCTTTCATTCATGCGTTTTCATGATGATCAAATTGTTCAACTGTTTTTGTCACTGGCTAACTTTTTTCCCCAAGAATGCATTGGGGGTCAACCTTACACTTTTTAATTTCTATTATAATTGTAATAATATTAATAATAATAATTATTAGTATTATTAATATTGCTACTGTTGTCAAAACACAATCACTAAGTGATAATTTATTTTCATTTTGAAAAAATGCAATCAATCACATTTTCAAGAAAAAAAGGCAAAGAGGTAAACAGGGAGATAAGGAAAGAAAAAAAAATGAAAAAAGGAACAAAACTTCCAAATAGAAATTAGTTTTTATGTGCCGATGCCAGTGTTTTGTAAAATCAATTTTAAATTGTTCATTGAAAAAACTGGACTATGTCCTCATTTACGAGAGCAGGGATATCTACATCCATCTTTGTTGTAACGATTCGTAAGTTAGACTTCAAGGCTTCCTGGAATAACTTGTTTCTCTACTTCGACTTCAACATTTTCACCGTCGAGAAGCACATTCACATACGTATGTACTTCCAAACATGGAAGTTACTTTTCAGCAAAAATGTTGTGAAGATTTCAAATTAGTTTTTCACGCAAGCAGATGGAGCTCACACATTGTTTTTTATCTTATCAGTTTGTGACTGGTGTGAAGCCTTCAAATTCTTCCTTAAGCTGAGTCATGTACTGCGAAAATTGTTTAACACTGAAGTTCTTGAATTCACCATTAATCTGAATACATACATTTAATTTGAGATCACTTTTATTTATATCTTCATAAAGATGGCCACCTTTTTTTATGAAAGCACCATTATGGTCACTGAGTTTATAAATCATTTGATTTTTCCGCTGTAGCTTTAAGTTCAGGTTGTTCAAACGTTTGGTAATATCTGTTAAAACGATAATTGAAAAAGCCATTCTTAATTATTAAGTATTCAAGCGTTACCATGGTCTCCCTCCACCTCCCTCCACAACTGTACTGCAGTTGTTTTGCTGTTCTCAGAATGCAAAGCCCCGCGGTTTTCTTTGAATCAGAAACAACACACAAAAGAGACAAAGAAAGTCATATGAGCCGAGTTCAGCCTTTCTATTTCTAGTTCACTTGTTCAACGTAGTACATATTAGCTTATTACAAACTAATTTTTTTAAATTGTAAAGGAAGTAACTTTTCGAGGGCTAGCGAAAAGAACCACAATAACAATTTAAACCGTGTTTGATAAAATTGAAGAAAGCAGCTATATATTTACAACTTTTGTAGCAGTAGGCAATCATATCTTATAGATATAAAGTAGCAAATTTCTTTAGAATACGAAAGAAAGCATGTCCTAAATGTGTAGCAAAAGAAAATATTTTATTCCTGTTTTTGATTATCACCAGGTGAGTCCTGTAGTTACCTATGCCATTATGTATTTATGGCATAACTGCAAATAAATAAATGACACAAAGGTATAGTTTTCAACAAACTACTTTTTAAGTCGTCCTCAAAGGAACATATTTTACTGTACAAAAAAATGGTTCAGTGGCCTTCGAGTGTAGACAAACAACAGAATTCTCTTGTATTCTGATTTAAATAATACGTTGGAAAACCAGAAGACAAATTCTGTTGAAGATTGAGGGTTGCACCTGGTGTGCCATATTCTAGCTTCAGTTTATGTCGAGAGGGTTCGCCGCTCCCTTCGTGGTGGCTTAGATTAGACCTTAGAAAACATATACTAAAAGGCTTGCACCAGCTGCGGTTAAGGGTACAGGGAGCTAAAATTCAATTTTATGCTTGTGTAGAACAACCCTTCATTATACGGGGAATGTAAGAGGGTAGAAGGCATCACAAGCCTTATCATCAAGGAAGATCCCAGCGGTTTAGTGTGACGGAAGCATATCACGTTTTAATTTGGGAAATGAAGACGCACAGAAAGCACTATAAATGGTGACAGAATGCGTTTAATGGGAATATATTTTATGGCTCCAAGTTCTTGCTGGTAAATAAAGTGTTCTGTACCAAAACCTTAGAGCGAAGGACTCTCTCATATCAACAGTATAAGAAAATGTTAACATTTCACATGCTTCAGTTAGTAATGAGGAGTTGCCATCAAGAGAATGTGGGTCAATTCATATACAGCAAGGAACCTTACAAATTAGTACTGCCTTGAGGAGATATATGATTTTTTGTGGTTGAGATTTTCTTTAAGTCCATTAGTTTTCTTTTTGTTTGTTTTAATGTCATGAATTTATCCTATATTTTTTGGAAATCAGCACTATATGTGCACTATTTAATATAAAATTTAAAAAAACTTATTAAATCAATTAGTTCATATTTGATTAGTATTTCCATGGAAAACAGTAAAAACAAAACGCATTGACTGATTTCTTCCTCTTCCTCTCTGAAAAGATGTGTGAATATTATTCCATGTATGGTCGTACTGGGTTAAGTGATAAGTCAGGTTATTATTTGGACATCGCAGTACTAGCTGTGCAATAACTATCGACTTGCAAGACAGATGTGGGAACTCTACTCCTAGGTATAAAATTATTTTTGTATACTCTAGTACTTTTGAACATAAATTGAAAATTAAATTTATTTGTAATAAATTATAATATTGCCATACTTTTGCATTGTCTTTGTGAGGAAATCGTTCAAACATTGAAAAAGTATATGCTAATCCTGTAATTTAATGAATATGTTTTTAATTAATTACATTGGGAACAATATGAGTTTTAAAAAGAATCATTGTTTAAATTTGTATTTTAAGCTGTTCGAGATATATTTCTACAAAAAAGATAATTTAATAAAACAGTGACATTTTAGCGAATTTGCTTCCAAACTATAAGACCTAGGGTTGTCATTTCTAAAAATACATTGATCTTTATTTGTTATAGTAGTGTGACAAATATATTAACATTCAAAACCTGAGGTTAGTTTTAAAATTTTTCGTTCGTTTTAACCTTGGATCGCCCGTATAGAGCACTCAAAAACATTTCAGATTTATTAAAATTTAAAACCTAGTGGAAACATTTTTCCACCTTCCAACCAGCGGCCTTTGTAATTGGACCACATATACTTTATTGCTGTCATTCTCACTTGGAATTCAGAGTTTATAAACAAAAGTCGATACTATTTGGTTATCGAAGGCAGTTTGTCGCCAAGGAGGATTCGCGTAGTATCGGTGAAGTTTCTCTCATGGCAAGGGGAGGGCAGAAAACAAATACGTGCATTCCAACTGGTTATTTTCGTTCCAGAAACTACATGGGATGAAAAGAGGTTAGCACTAACCGATAATTGAAATCTGTTTACCGATAAAAACGATTTTCTTAGAGTGCAGGTAGTTATTTCATAGCAAAGATAGAAATGAGGAAATAAACTTGTACGTTCTCAGTACCATTTTAACTGCATAAACAGCGTGATTCCAGAGGCATTTCAATTCCTACAGGGGCATCCATGTTTGTTTATCCACATAGACTATTCTCGTGGTATCTGAGTTGGTTTTATCCGTAGTAGGGAGAAAGACTCAAATAGAAAAACTACATACCTAAAACTAACATCGCGAATGTTTCTGAAACGATACTTGGTATTGATGCTGTTTTCATTGAATTAAAATTCAGACAATGGAGCTAACAAAACGATTCAAACAATTAACATAAAGTGTATTTCTATCACAAATATATATTTTCAAGTAGAACAATGTCTTCTGACTTCAAGAAAATAAAACTAGATGAGATTAAAATACCAATGGGGTTTTTGTACGCTTCTAAACCAACACACTTACGAGATGTCGTCATATTTGTAAGGCTCGAACATTCGGATCCCTTGATGAGTAGGTGAAAAACAATACATTCCCCCGATTGTAGGTAAAAGTACCACGCATCTGAATTTTATTCACAGTTTAGGGAAATTATAAACAGAATGCTGCAATTATGCTGGTTACCTGTGTGTATAGCTCTCTGCGTAAACAGTACAAGAAAGCATGGCATTATTCTAACCCTCTGCATACACAAGGATCACGTATTTTTCTTTTCAGCATTAGTAAACACCTTTCCCGGCATTTTCAGCAAGTCCTACTTCTATGATATATCACGGCGTTACATTGTACTTCCTTTGTAAAGGAAACATCAGTAAAAACAAACTTACACATGCGGTTGGCAGCAATGTCCGGTTCGTTTCCAGTCTAGTACCTTAAGCAGTTCAGTTCTTAACATTTTCATATAATTTGAACTTGAAATTATAGACCGATCTAGATTGCAACATATTGTTGATAATTTTCCTAAATTGTAGGTATACATATCTCCACAGCAAACCCACATGTACTGTTATGGCATAATTGAGGGAATGTATTATTTTTTTGCCGAACCATGAGAAATCTCTAAAAAGGATGTGAAAATCAGAGCCTTACATATGACAGTACCTACCTGGTAAACTATTTGTTTTAGAATCATACAAAAAGTCTCAATGACATTATAAACTTATATAGTTTTATTTTTGATGGCATTAGCTATTATTCTATCTAAAATATATAACTTTGGGCTAGCTGTGAATTAGTAGTACATTAGTAATGCCTTTAATTTCATTTCAGAATATTCGCAGTGGCAATTTTAGGCGATTCACCCTGTATAATTGAAGACTGAAAGAGAAGTGATAGTAGATATCAGAACTGTTCAGTAGTCCGTAACTTGACGGTCTTCTCTCTACAACTTTCTTTCCTCTTTTCCTGGCGATTTGAAGGGGACGTCCCGATTTGAACGATAATTAGCATCTCTTCTTCAACTCCAGCGGACCCACTAACGAGAGAAATTGAGCTAATACTAATCTTTTCATCCTGAGAGAGTAAATCCTAGGTATCATTGGCTAGTTTTGGGTATGATAAGCTCATTTTGTTGATAATTCTGAAGTATTTAGTAATCTATATTGAAAGTAAAAGCATATATGTATCCATGTTGCCACTGTAAAACATACTGGAAAGAAAAAATATTTTAAAAAATTAAGAGTGTAATTTTGGAAACTATTAGCATGTATTCATAGGATGTTTCCCTACCTGCTCTTTATTAACAGTTAATCAATCAAGCATGCTTTTTATATTCCTCATTCTGCTTGGTAGTACGCTTAAAATCTAAACAAGGTGTTATAGATTTCATATTTGTATTAATTAATGCGCGAAAATATAATATACTAGAAAAACTTTGATAACGGGATTTGATGTTTGTACATTTCCTCTTTAAAATAATTGTTAATTGTACTTTATTTTGATCTCAAGCGCATTTCGAATTAAACGAGTCGTAAAAAACAGCAAAGGAAAATAAGAACACACTTGCGGGAGTAATTAATATAAGGGGGATGAGAGGGTAGTGTGTGTGTGTGTGAGAGTTGGGAGTTATTTGGAATGAATGAAGGTTGTTTAACGCCCGTTTTTGCTACAGAGGCACCACAGGCGATGGACACTGATGATACATGAGATGAAATGATATATTGGGAAAGGATTTATTTTTAAGGAAGAATTGTTCCAGGCCTAAGTTTAGGGTACCTCCCCGGCATTTACCATTTATGAGGACTGAGGAAAACCTGGAGGAAACCTCAGTCAGGGAGGTCGGTCCTGGCGGTATTCGAACCCAGACCTCCCGCTCACAAGTCCCACTTAACGACTTCGGCCACCCGTGGCGGTGGAGTTATTTGGGATGGTATGCTGGCTGCATAAGTATTCCTGTGGTTCCTCTCACTCCTTTCTTCCCCTCGCTGATCTTAAGGTCGAGACTACGTAGAGATCCCTTGGACTTCTTATGCTTCGGCTATATCAGACTTAAAGATAGGGGTTATTTGGAAGGCCATTCACGGGTAGAAGAAATTGAACAGGTCCTTGTCATATGAACAAGAGCATAAACGAATCAGGTCTATAGAAGAATTTTATTGTTTGCCCATTCATACACCCAGAGAATACGTTAAATTTTTGGCTACTGTTTCTTCATTGTAAGAAAATTCGGCTTCCTCATTGATTTTTAATTCAAAATGTAATATTGCTTAGGTTTTAAGTATGACTGTTCATTACAACTGCCTACTTTACTTTCTGGCTTCAACTCTCCAGCTTCAACTGCCTGACTTCAACTCACAACAGCAACTTCGTCACTCCGACTGTCCACTGCAACTGCAGCTGCCCAAATTCTACATAATTGAAGGGCTTTATTTTGTGGCAGTCTGTCAGTCCATGACGAAGCTTCCTAGGTCTAATTCAACTGTTTAAAATATTAGCCTTTACTACTATTGCCTGTTGAATATGAATTTATGTTACGCAATCTCCTGATTGGTATATATTTTCGCTGTACCTCTGGCTAGAGGGGGGGGGGGGGAGTGTCGCTTCTATTGCTCGAAAAAATATTCCGTAATGGTTTTTCGTTTCCTGTATTCCAAGAATTTTGCGTAACAACCTTCCCTGAGGGTACAACAGTCGAAGTTCCTTTTGTATAACTTATACAATATAACCCAACGGTATACGGCTAGGTTTGTGGTGATTAGTAGTCCTTGCAAGAAAGAGGGTGTCGGCATTTATGGCTTTCATCCGCTTCTTTCTGCTTACAAAAGATTCTCATCTTCCGCTTTTCGCTCAAAATATTATGCCGTCTACTTTTTAATATTACTTCAATATTATCTTTAATTTTATATTCTCTTGATTAAGGTGACTACCTGGGGGATTGGTGTGGTGTGGGGATCTACTGCTTCATTCTTCGACTATTATGAGATAAACTTCATGCAAATACCTTACTTCAAATAACTGTAGCAGCTTTAATCAGCAATTGTACCTGCGTTTCATTCCCTACATGAAATAAAACCAGTATTTTGTTGTGCACCGTCAGTCTGTTATTTGGTACTGAAGTGAACAGTGTATAGTTCATATAGGATGTTGCAACTAATTTTCATTTACACAGTTCTTTTGCATGTTGTTATTTATTTTTGTTTCGTTTGCTATGACTTCTATAGTGTTAAGTACAAACAACTTGTGATAGTGTGATGAATGATCAAATGAAGTCTAGTGAAAACGAAAACAGTTCCTCAGTAGCAATGAACAGACATAGAGCTCCTGAAATTTCTCAACGTCTGTTTTTAAAAGTTGATGCAACATATTTTTATTTCATATACAGAATAATAATGGTTATTCATAAAGTATTATACACAAAGAACAAACCAATGGGACGCACATACGAAGAAAATCTTAATTTTAGCAAAAATTAATAAAGGTCTGATTAAATTAATAAGTACAATATAATCATGTTGGTTATAGCCTCATTCATTGACAAATTATACCGTCGAAAGACATTCAAGCCCATCCCAAGTATCATAGGTTCCTTTCCAGGTGTACAAGTGTTCTGAGTGAAAGTGAAATAGATAAAAATGACATTAAATTCATATTATAAATAATATAATGCCGTTATTTATTATTTGTTGGATCAATGCAACATCCTGCGGAGACAAAATAAAAACAGAATATTTTCATTTGGCTACTATGAAATTCGCACCTATTTTAATACAATTCTTTTTTAATTCTAGATAGGGGAAAGTAATAAGGGGGAGAAAAAGCCAATAATTAACCGAATTACCGTTAAAGAGGCAGTGACTTCCTCCGTCTATAATTGAGGCGAGTTTCAAATATGATGTTGATGTAGTTGTTAAATGTTTACCCGGGGGTCCTAATTCGTACCCCGGGTCTTCAGGGACGCGAAGTCGCCTTTTGTGCCCTCGCTGTCACGAGAGAAGGGAGATGAAAGGAAAAGGTTCAAATCATAATGACAGCGCTTCATTAGACGCCTAGTAATACTTATTCACACGATAACTTGTTGACGGCCACCTGGTTCGTTACCTCTTTGACATTTACACCATGAGCTACATATGCTGTCTGAAGTTACATCTACCGTCCTAAAACTACGTTGCCTGCCTCTCGCCTTTCACTTGCCCACACTGTTGACTTGAAATGTAGAAATGCGCAAATTCAAGGTCCGGACTGTATCTGGAGCTACCTTCAGTAAATGCGTCTAGAAATGCAATCTGGAGATGCCCTCTGGAAAATTACTGCTGTTGCAAAGTTTTTTTTTCCATTATATACTAATTTAAAAGTGTCCCCACGTGTTCGTGAGAGCTCACGGGGTTCACAGAATAGCGCCCACGGATTACAGAGCTTTAAAATATTCAAATATTATTAATCAGCTCTTGAGCTCACTTACGCGCCCACTTTAAATTCATGAACTCTTTGACTTCTCATTGGTGTGCTCATGATCATTTGATGTAAAGAAGCCATCGCCTATACCTGCCCCTTTGATATCTTTAACAACATTTTCCGAGCATCTCCAGCAATTAAAAGTACAAAAGATTTATTGTTCCACTCACGCCGCACACCTGCATGCACTAAGCTTTGTCACAATAGAAAGACTTATTGCTCGAGCCATTATCAGCAAGTGAGAATGCAAGAGATTACAATAGATTGCAATAGGTACCTTTCCCTCGCGTCCAGGTAGACTGAATACATTTCTCCGATACATGAAATGCTCTTGCTTGTTACTATAGGCTATATAAAAATATTTAATAATTATTACTACTTAATTTGTATAAATACATTCACTCTCGGGCATCGCAGTATCAATAGTTATTATTGGTCCGAGTTTGCAGCTGAACTCAGCATGCGCAAGTCCAAGGTCACGCTAGTCGTCTGTCATATTGCAATGGCAGCCCTAGTGGCTGAAATTGGACCACCAGTTCCGGTTAACTGTTATGCGAGCGAGCATTATTTCTAATTTAATTATAACTCAGTTTGCGATTAGGAACTAAGTATAACTTAAGTCTTTGTGTTATTTCAAGCTATTTGTGCGCTAGTGTTATTCATTTGTGTGTTAATAAAGTAAATTTTGCTGTAGTGTGCTGTATTGAAACGTTAGCGCTAAAAATAAATATCATATCAGGGTAGAAATTGGCAGAATTACAGAAGCAAACTGTTGAAAATAAATGCAAATTTCATTACAAAAATATCAGAAATTTATTGCTGCGGGCCTGCACCACTTGGAACAATTATAATAGCACAGGTTAGTTCTCATCATAAAATCTATTATTTATCAGAATTGTGCTAATAGACATGTGAGCGGAATTTGTCCATCGAAGAAGTCCTTGACTGGTGTGACTTTGGCCCAGCTCGGGCTGGACGCAAGCCAAAACAAGATATGTATTTACAAATCCCCATAGCAGTCTCTATACACCTTTAAGAAAGAATATAATAAATTTCATGAGCATGAAAAAAGTAGCTGTAACGAGGTAACAACACATTTAAACCAAGAACTTATATATTCTTAAACTAGCTTCTTAAAGTAACATTCATATAATGGCAAAAATTGAAAAACTAATAAATCTAATTTGCAAGTATCAAATTTGACATTAACCAAAATATTGCAAATGATTTTCCTGAAATATTAATGGATAATCTGAAAGAAGCATTTTTTTTAAAGTTATGGATCTGAAGTAATACATTTTCAGGAATTACTCTGCAGTTGGTGCACACATCTGTATGCACTTTTGTGCCAAATACCTGTTTGTCTTCGTCTTGACTTCCTACCCATGTTGCAACCTTATCCATGTATCTTTTCTTGTTTGCCTTACACTAGCGCCAAATATTCTGAAAGTACCATGATCTCACAACTTTACCCTCGGCCTGTTAGGCGTGTGCTGCTTGTTTTAGATGGAGTAGCGCTTTCATCAGAGTTGGATCCCTTTTGAGCACCACTTTTAAATTTTGGGGGCGTTATTTTCTCCCACGCCTCACCCACTGACCAAGGCAGTACAAAACTAAGATATATTGCAATTTTAAATTGAAATTTCGTTTTTGTGCATTAATATACAGATTTTAGGATTTTTATACTTACAGATGTTGGGCTAGCATCTTGTAATATTAATTGTTTCACTTTCAGTTTCGTTGAGGTGCTTAACCTTTAAACTTTCACATGTTGAAATTGTGGTTAAGCATATTTGTAATGTGCCTAACATTTAAGGAATTTTGTGAAGTTCATTCCAGTTTACTAGGATTTTATGTGGATGTGACACAAATCACAACTAATTTTTCAGCTATTGAAATCACCTTGATAAGTAATTGTGTATAGTTTTATGATAATTATTATAATAAATATAAATATCAAAGAAAATTACCTTTCCCGGGTATAAGCTGGTCGCATGCTTTCAACCGTTTTCTAAGTTAAATGCTCACGCAGACATCAACCGGGGGGGAGGGGGTACCGTACAAGAAATCATAATTCTTGGAAGGAAACCTAAACTCTTCAAATCAAGACACATAAAATTAACAAAGTTAATACCAACAGGGAAGAGGAGACTGAATCCTCTTTAGGGTCATAATAGTTTGACGAATTTAAATTTTAGTAGGTCAACAAATTTATTGAAAGTTGGGTTTCAAAGTATAAAACTAAAAGTTCTATAAGAAATTGGCAGATGAGATTTTTGCGATTATATGATTGACTAATTTGTTAAATTTCGTGTGAATATGTTGAAACGCGAAATATTTCAAAGAACATGCAAAGAATTGCAAGGAAATAGTACAACAATGGAACATCTCAATACAGGTTGCCATTTTGCGAAAAGTAATCTGTTTCGTATGTGAATGACAGAAACATTTAAGAGAACAACATTTGTAACAAGGAGAAAAATATTTACAATTTACTCTAGCGACTCTTAAAGTAATTATATCCTGGTTGTATAAAATATAGAAATTAGTATATAATGTCAGTTTACTGATCGCTATTATGTATATTGCTTTATTTTTTTGGTGATATACTAATTAAATAAATTTGTACAAAAATTTCAGGCATAACTCTGCCCTCGGGTTTTCATTATTTCTGCAGTTGTATACTTGACACAGGATTTTTAATTTTATATAAAAACATATATTTTATCAATTGTGGATATTCTCATTTAAAAGTTGCCAAAGTTTACCAGACTATAATTTGTTATATATTATATAGTACTACATTTTTCTGGTTTATTTATTTGTTTATTTATTTTGATGTAAAGTTAATGTTAGAACTGCATTGGTTTTTGGTAATGTAAATTTTAATTCTAAACATTAATCTAAATATTTTTCTAAATATAATTTTAACGTTTGCATGTAATTTGATACTTTGACAGAAAAGCTATTTCGCTGCAGTTTTGTTCCTTACTTTTGAGTTAATTAATATATTAATGATTAACGAAGTAGCAAAAAGAAAAAAAGGAAATCTAATTAATGTGTAGTGAAATGCATGAATACTATAGCGTTCTAGCGCTCTGTATGGATATTTGCTCATCTGTAACATATGAATTGCCTGATTTGTTGGCGTTCCGGTACCTCTTGTTTTGAAATTAATATGACCACTGAGATAAAACAGAGCTCTTCCAGAGGGAAAAAGTAATGATAGGATCATCCTGTTGTGAAATTAGTTTAACATTGATTGACAGGAATTTGGTCTGGAAGCCCGGTCAGGTAGTGGCAAGTCATGGAAAACAATGATTCTGTACGGGGCAAAGTTAAAACCTATGGTTATGCATGGAGCTATAACGAGCAGTATATTGTTAGAGCTCGGGCAAAATCTACTTCAGCTGCAGATTTGCTCTACTTCGACTATGGTAAGTTGCGCTGTAAAGTTAACGTATGAATAAACCAGGATTCAGATACATGAACGAATTAAATTCAGAATAAAAGCAAGCTAATATAGCACCATTACAGTTGTTGTAGCCCTTAACCGTTCATTTGAGAACACTTTATAATATATACTTTATAAGCGAGTGTAAGTTATTCCTAGAGTACGCCAGATTGCTGGTTTCGTGTTTAGGTAGATTTTGTCCTAGCTCTTCAAGAGAGTATTAGCTAAATTTCAGCCAGAAAGTAACCAGATTCTCTCCTGACGAATACTGGCTAGTATCCAATTATGGGATGAGTGAAATGTTTTCTCTTTCCTGTTGCGCATCATTTGCTAACTTTATTTGAGAACGAGATTTTAAATATTAGATATGGAGACAGTTGCGGCAAGTGTGATTTGTTATTTAGCATCTAAATTTCATCCTTTAAAGCTGTATAAGCATACGGCACATGATAAATAAACTGGTGGTTTTATTTAGCATTTAGCATTTTAAAGGATTCGTGCACTACGAAAGCCACGCGACTGAACTCCTCTTTTCTTTCTGCAATGGCTGGAATGCGCAAGAGGTTTGATCTAAGCAAACCTAAGGACTTAGAATTAATTCTAAGAACTAACCTAAGGACTTAGAATTCCTTTTTATTACAAAAAGGACCATGTGGAAGAAGGCCAATTAGATGAACAATGCAAAATCAAGTGATACCAATGCAGGATATTTGCCCCCGAAAGGAGAAAAGTGATTTCTGACACAAAGGAAAGTGGTGGTGGTGCACACATGAAACAGACATACATACAATAACTCAGATACTTATATAAATTTCCGTCTTATTTATGTACAATGCTTATAGGAATTTCTCGTCCTAAAACCACGCACAGAGGAGATACTGTGTTTTGTTTAGGGATGGATAGTAACACAACGTGGAGTAAACATCCTGAACACAAAGTACACGGAGAACAAGTCCTCATAATTTGCTCACTGGATTGCCAGGTGTTATTCGTGAAGTACGACACTAGAAAGATGCATTTGAGGCTGGAAAATGTTGCCTGCTATTATCCTATGCACAAATCAATATATAAAAGGAAATTTTGAAGCAAGAGATGCAAAAGTAATTGAAATTACTGATTTAAAGGCATTCTTAGTTGGCCTGTGTGAATCAAGTCAGTAGAATGATTCTAGAAGATTTCTGGGGTACAGATGGCAAAGGGATTTCACAGTTCCATCTTGTAATGCATTGAGACGGTTAAAATTCCTCCTTTTGATAACAGAATTACAAGATAGGAGCTTAAAAATTTAGACAACTTAGCAGCAAATCGTGAAGTAATTTATTTATTTACCCTGAAGAGAATTAAGGTCATGAGACTTTCCATTCCACTCTACCAGGAGAAAAACCAGCAAAATACAGAGTACAATATACGTAGTTATATAAGATACATAAAAAATAAAATTACGGATATATAATGCATATAAATATTACATATTTAATATAGTTAGAAGTTGGGTAAAGATAGTGTCCATTGTTTGTTAAGAACCGTGCTACCTTTCAAGTTTGAACTTGATGAAATAGAACAGCGGTGAAATAGGAAAACGGAAAGAAAAGAGAAAAAGTTCCTTGCTATGTAGTTCCAGTAGATCATATTTTTGTACTACTTTATGTTTGGATGCAAAATTAATTTTTTTTCCTTTCATATACTTTAACACAATATCCTGCATTTTCTGTTAAGATTTAGATAATATAATGTGCATGTTAGCTTACCTTGTTTTTAGTACTAGGATGAAAAAAATCAAACCAGTTGTTCTGCGAATGAGAATAAAAACAAAAAGGTAGAAATGAACCTTATTATGAAAAATAATGAAATACATTCACACAACCAATGAAATTAGATAACAGTACATGGCGTCTTCAAGATGTGGCGCGACCGGCATAGGGCTAGACAGGTAACATGATTTCAATTGAAAATGCTTTTCATATATTGGAAAGTATTTACTAATGTGTCAAGTTTATGTTTCCATTACCGCAATCAACATACGAAGAAAATCCCTCTGGTTTGAATTAAAGAAACTGCACCAAATTTCAGCGATGGACTATTTTCTCAACCTAAACTCAATAGTGTATTCGTTATTCTGTAAAATACCGAGTTAGCTCACTAGAGAGTTCCTTTTAATCGCCTTTCTTTCCGATTCAAAAAACGAAACCAAACCGCACCAAAATTCAGTTATACTATTTACTTACCTACAAATTAAATTGCCATAATACTTTTTCTCTAAAAAATGGAGTTGTTTACTAGAGGGTAACGTTTAATCAACCTTTACTCGGGCTCGAAAAAACAAAACAGCACCAAATTTCAATTATAAGACATTTACTTACCTGTGAATTTAATGATATTCGTCTATATGTACAACGCCGCAATTGACCAGTAGTGGTGTGTGAAGAGAGATCTGTCACTTAAAACAAGCGATAAAACACCTTCTTGACTAGTGTAGTCGAAGGCTAGACTAAGTGGAGCCTTCTAATGAGCAACTCGACATTTATAGAACTACTATCACCCATGAATTCAGAGGCAACTGAAGTAACTAAACTTTCGTGTGGTTTTGTTTGTTCGAAACCAAGCAAATGGTGTTTGAACGAAGATCTCTACTGAGAATCTGCCCCATTTTGTAGAAAAAAGTATATCTTCAGTCAATGCAGAGGTAACTAAAAGACCTGTAACTTATTTTGGTACGAGTTCGTTAATTCGAACCAGAGGAAAACGTGACTAACCGCAGCCATCTAGTGAGTAGCTACGGCGTTTTATAAAAAGTTAAATATTTCTATTGGATTCACAGGTAATTAAATTACCTTAAACAGAAATTTGAGATTTTGTTTGTTCAAAACTGAGAGTTTTCTTGTTAGATAGAATGTACGTACACAGCGTACATGTACATGGGAACAAAATGCCTTAGGATAATAACAGCTCTCCTTTTGTATATAGTGTAAGGCATGATAAAAATGTAGCCTTGGTATGAAAGTAAAAAGTCAAAATCTCATAGAAGATGATCACAACTATATGTATCAAATGACCGACTCTTCCATGTTTTAATTAAAGGCAGATTGACCTGCAGTATGAGACTGTTCGATGGGTAACCTCACGTTGGTTGTCAAATTATGAAATGGTTTGTTGTCGGTGGTGTAATAGTTGTCGTTAGTGGCATTGTCAAATTATGAAGCGGTTTAGGTATACATATGTTTACACTTCGGCGAGAACAGTTTCTTAGGGGATTATTCGGTTGTGTTGTTGATTCGTACTGAACAGGATTAGGAGCGGAGACCAGTAGTATAAATAATCACACGATGAGATATAATGCATATTTGGTGATTAATTACGCTCAAGATCTTTCGTGTCTTCTGGTGTTTTGCGTACTATAGATTTCATCTACATCGAATATAAATTCAGTTGCCATGACTCCCGCGGATAAGAACTTAATCTGGAAACCGCGTCTGCAATGAGATTTATTATGAATGCCTCAGCATATATTTCGACACGTGTAGAACTTAAAATGCCTGCGTCGCAGCGTGTAGACTTTAACGAGTATCTCTCCGCGTGTAAAACTTGCAGATGAGTATAAGTGAAACTTAAAATTCGTTACTTAAACAGAAGTGTCTCCGTGAACCGCCTCTAACTACGTGAACTGAAGTAGAACTTATCTGCTATCTGATCTGAAAATGCGTGTGTCAGTGAGAATGATTGTCCCAGCCGAGTCAACTCTTCATTAAAAATTAAATACAAATATAGTAATTTATTAGTTTAACGACGCCAAAATGTTTCACACGGGCACGCGCAATTTTTATACCTAGCTTTTAAAGTTCAAACATACATTTACCATTGGCTGGTTTAAGTTTATCTGCCACACGTGCCATTCGTTTTAATTTTAATGTTTAAAATGTTTTGTTGATATTGACTAGTTTATATGCCTGTCCGTTTCAAAGTCCTTGGGTTTATTAACCCTTCACGGCAGTCCTTTTAAAAGTTACATCACACTCGACCCTCGGGTATACTTTTTCCCTTTTTTAAACAGTTTATGGCCTCTTTGGTTTCCAAGTTACCGTAAACAGAACACCAGAGACTTTATCTTTTGTGGACATACTAGTCACATGTTAAAGTTATATCATATTGCATACTAAAATCGTATGATTGGGTTTGCACACACACACACACACACACACACACACACACACGTCGGTCCTGGTGGTGTAGTGGATCGCGGGTTCGAACCCGGCCAGGACCAATGGATTTTTCGGGGCGTAAAAATCCTAAGTATGACTTCCTTCGGAAGGGAAGTAAAGCCGTGGGTCCCGTGTCATACATTTACGGCACGAAAAAGAACTTCAAGCCTGAAAGAGAGGCCTCTGAGCAAAATTTGTCGGCCGTTTCACGCCCTGAGTTGAATGGGACGCTGATGACCTGAGCTGTTAAAGAGCGTCCATAAATAAATCATTCAAACAAACAGAGACACACACACACACACACACACACACATAATATATAAAAGAAAAAGAAAAATAAAGTATCACTTAACAATATAACAAATTAACAGCAATTATAAAAGCAGAAAAGGATAAAACACTAAGAGAAAGTCACACTTGCAATCGCTTTTTAACTTTGTTTAGTGAACTCAAAAAATGGAAGGAATCTTTGATATAGGATGGCCTAGACATAGGAAATAGTAACCAACAATCTACTAGAGCGGAAATACGTTCAGTGGGAGAATCGAAGTAGGCTACTATCGGGCGGCCTGGACAGTTCTTTTTATGAATTTTAGGGAGTAAAATTATGGTGGGAGTACGAGGGACATTAGGAGTAAGTAGAGTGATATCTTGGGAACTAAGTCCTTCAGCAGTACCAGAAGAAGCAATAAAAAAAGCCATACCTTCATCAAACTTGGCTGTAGGGCCGGAAGACAATGGTTCACAATAAGTAACATCTTTAAGTTTTCGGTAAGCTTCTGCATTGTAAGAATAAATGTCCTGTAGTACTACTGAGGGCTATTTATGGAAGAATAATATCAGGATAATTAGATAACCTTTTAAGTGCTAATTTTACCCGTAAAGTTATCGTGATATTATCTGGAAATTTAGAACCACTAATCGAAGTTAAAAATCGTTTAATAAACATTTTTAAAGGATGGCTAGAAGGTAAAGGAGGTTCAAGTTTGGAGGGAGGACGAAACTTGAGAAGGCATGGAGTAAGATTTGAAGTGGGCTGAGAAGATTTAGTATGCCAATAGTAACGCCATCTTAAATTACGGCAAAATTTAACGCCATGGAAAACAAATTTAAGGCGATTAAAATTCGGGGTTTGGGCAAAAGTTAATCCTTTTTGCAAAAGCAATGTACCAGCATCAGAAAGTGAAATAGAAGATAAATTAACAACCGCACTATTACTAGTAGGAGAAGTACAAGGGGTACATTTGCTCTTGGGCTGCTGGTATGCAGTAACGGAGTAAAATTTAGATGGGCGAGGTAAATTGAGAATAGAAGCTAAGTCAGGAGCTGACGCTACGAGAGGCGGGGAAACGTTTTGGAAGAAAGACGCAGTAAACTGAATAGGAATACCTGCTCTTAAATATTGTAAATAAAACGGCGATAGTTTACGAAGATATGTCTGATTGAGAGAATATAATAATGTATTCGCACTCATCAAGGTACTATTAACTGTGGTAATATATTTAGAACATGCCAACATAATTTTAATAAAACTAATTAATTTAGACAAATGAAATTGTTGCAAATATTGGCAATTATTGAGGATGATCCGTAGGGATTGCTGGGAGATATGGTGCCTAAATAAGTGAAATTGGGTATGAGTACTAGGAGCTATAGCGGACAATGACAAGTGAATTAATATTCCGTTAGGACAAAAACCAGTAATAGCACAATAAGAAAGAAAGACAACGTGCCCTGTATATTTAGCTAATTGCTTAGAATGGTACTTACCAAAATTTCATAACATTACCTTAGATAGATGTCATAGTATAAGATGCATTAAACAATAAAGGGCATTAGGAAACAGAGAGAAAGTAAGAAATTAAATTGAAAGAATAATAGATAAATAGAAAAGAAGTCAAAAGCAAAACACGTAAAAGGAAATTTAAATTAATAGGCCAAGCTAAAAGCAACACCAGAGAAGCAAACAATATAAAAGCAAAATAAAAATTAAGTATCACTTAACAATATAACAAATTAACAGTAATTACAAAAGCGATAAAACACTAAGAGAAAGTTACATTTGTAATCGCTTTTATAATTACTGTTAATTTCTTTTATATATTTTTTCCGTGGGGGTGGGCCGTAACTGTTGTTTAAAGTACACGGGTTTTTACGTGAATAAAGAAATAAATTTTGCCATCTATGGATAGTACTCATAGTGATATTCTTTACATCAACGTGCTGCAGGGAAATACAACTTCACTTAAATTACAACGTTGGTATATTACATTAGTATGCATGGTTTTGTTGTTTGGAGAAAAAGTGATTGTCTCTGAATCAGAATTATATGCTGATTATAAAAATGAAATCGGTTATTATGTATATCAGAATTTTTCAAGATTCGAAATTTTATGTTTTTAATATTTTTCGTGACATAGTTAAGCATTACTATTTATCTTTGAGATTTGTTATAAAAGTGGAAGATATAGCAGTTATTCATTTAAAATTTACTATGTAAAAGAACATGCTTCTTTCAGTAGAAAATAACGTCTAGTATTCCCACATCCGTCCTTAAAATGTGTGGGTAAGACGCCTGTGATTTATTCTTGAGTATCCTAATCTGTCTTCAGTCTCTGCACCCAACTTCATCTATACAATTGAAAGCTCGTGCGTTTTCAAAACAAAATTTAGGGATGGAAATATTTAACTTTTTAAGAACTTGCTATTGAAACAAATCAATAGAAACCTAAATGACAGATTTATGGGAGTGTGATCTAGTCTTTGAGACAACACATTTAATAACATACCTCTGTTTAAAAGTTGTTTTTTTTTCCAACCTTGGAGGTTCAGTCTTCTCTTGTTCAATGTCATATTAAAGTGAATTGCGAAGAGTACAGTGTTTTGTTTCATAGGAATGTTTAAACGTGGTTGTGTAAACGATCTATATCTGTTTTGGTATATATGTGAGTCATATACATTAATAAATCAAAGACAAAATATAACAGCTTTCTTTAAGAACACATTTTGAGTATTTTGGCATTAAGTTAGGAGATCATGACAAATGATGGTGTCCTCATACAATGTGTCATGTTTTGTCCTGATATACCTGTTCCTGTACACTTTCAATGAAATATGTCGCTATCTGTATCCAGTAGCACTATAGCTAACTCCACAGACAGATCACTTGTGGATTTCATACTGCAGCTTTGGGACCAAAGATTTTTCATATATCTCCTTTAAATTAACAAAATGGGCCACAGGAATGGGAGGATGGATGCTTATGACATAAATTATCATCCCAAAGAGTGGATGTTGTCCATAAATTTATCTCAGAAATGTCGTAAAGGCATTTTCCCCTCATCGTTTAAACAACCACGTTTCGACATTTCTATGAAGCAACACACTGTACTCCTCCCACTTCACTTTAATGCGACAATGAACAACAGAAGACTGAGCCTCCAATAAATCTGTAAAGGCAATCCTCTGTCATTTGCGGTCTAGCCTGTGAGACAACACGTTTAATAACATACCTCCCTTTAAAGGATATCTTTTTTTTTCAAATATGTTATAAAATGACAGGGGTTTCTCGGCAATACACTAAATTTTATTTTTCATGGAAAAAAGGAACAACTTCCTTTTCACGATACCTGTACTTTGAAAAATACGTACAGTGAGATAGTTTCTTTTCTTTAATCTAGAGTCTAACAATTCTGCTGTAACTTTAGGCAAATATAAAAATCATTAAGCTCTCTATTTGCATCCAGTAGCACTGAACTGAACTCCAGAAGATAATGCTTATTAACCAGAACGTTGTGATAAATGTTTTAATTAAAGTGGTCAAATTATGTTATAATAGTGAAAGTGATGTTACCAAGTTTCATAAAGATTGGTTGCAATGTGAGTGTCAAAGTACATTTTCTTCATTCCCATCTAAATTACTTTCCTGATTTCACCAAGGTATCACAAACATGGAAATACGGTATCAAGGGAAGTGGAGTATATATAATGGTTGACTATTGTTGGATGTTAAAACGGTACTGCTCTTAACAGCATTCGAGGAGGTCAAAAAGAAGGAAATTCAGGTAACGTTATGCATAAAATTGTTAGTTAATAGTTAATAGTAAATTGTAGAACGGTTTTTTCTGACAAAATGCGCCAAATACAATTTTCAGGGCATTTCACAAAGCTATAACTAAATTTCTAGATAGTAATTAATTTATTGCCATTTAATTCACATTTTAATGATTTGTACGAAAACCTGACATGTAGGAAATAATTAGAGATTATTTTCAAATTCAGCTTATAAAAGCATTACCCATTGCATACCAGATGAAAAACAACATAAAAAGTTTGAAAATCAGACTAGTGTTGTGTCCTATAACTTGAACACTAAATTAGAGTATACCTTGATTGGAAATATGAAGTAGGCAAACAAGACCTCTTTGGAGTACGAGTATGTAGTTAATAAGGGTGGAAAAGCAGCAGGGATTATCAAAGAATGAAGAGGTTTTATAGCGATGCCAGTATGTCGCTTTTGTAAGTTTTTGAGTGACACAGAAAGTTTCGAGGTAAAATGTCAACTTTGACTGATATAATTCGCACTGTGAGTACGCATGACGTTATCACTGCACTGGAACGAGCTATACGGGAAAATCGGTGAGTAGCAATCGACGAGATGGCTGAAGCATTAAATATCATTCATGGCTCGCCGCATGACGTACTGCATTACAACACAATACCAAAACCACTCACTCCAAACGAAAACATCATGTGGATTTTGGCGTTACGAATTATTTGTAGCCAGACTAAACATGCGAGCAAGGAGACGCGACATTCAATCATTAACTAAATCGGGGTAGTTCTGTACACTCTGTTGGAGAGTAAATTATTACCTACCCTCTTTTTGATCTATAAATACCCGTTCTTAGAGCAGTCCTTTCCTAATAAATTAACCAGCAAACACCGCGAGTGACGAGTTCAGTTTGTTTATTTCTGGTGTGCTGTTATATGCGACAAGGAGGATAACGAATCTGCACTGCCTATATATTTACTCGGTCTCGTACCGACTGATAATCCTGCTTGAAATCCTCAGAGAGACTCTGTGATAAGTGGTTAAGAGACGGCGAATAGATGACTGCACAGTGACTCGGAAATTTTCTTTCGCGGAATCCAAGTTGGCACTCCTGTATTGAGCGTGTTGAGAAATAACTGCTTTAAATTCTTATTGTGCATTCTCTCTCAACCCTAGCAAAACCAATCCATATTACACAACCAAGCGGGGAGGGGGAGAGTCTTTATGACCACCACTGAAAATATTATATCTGAGTAATTTTTAAAACAAATTTATTTGAAAAAGCAAATTATCTGCAACGCCATGCTTGTAAAGATAATATTTAACTTGGTTTAACATTTATTTTCGTTAATCACATTACATATTTAGATTGAAATAGTAAGCTGTTGTCTAATGCAACTGGTAACATCTAAATTGAATCTTTGGTAGCACAGTCACTGAACATGTCAAAATCACTCACCACTTTCCTCAAAACTTTTTTCACATATTGAACAAATTATTGATTTCTTATTGTGCCTACCACAAGTGTACCTGTGACAATTGCCACAAATTATTGTTGTTTTACTAACTTTTTTGTATTCTTCTTTCTTACCGGTACTTACTTGAGCACAAAAACAACTCACTTCCTTCGCGTCAAAATTCGGTCTAATCTTCCTCTCAAGAATTCCTTCCATGGCTATGATTACGTTCTTCTGTAATGATAAAATATCTCCGGCTCGTTCTTCAATAGCTGGTTTTATCCGCTGCAATCAAAGTTCTCGAGTAGTTGGCTATGATTTGGCTCTTTTTTTTTAAGTCAGGAAAATTCAGGAGAAATATTGCATAACCCTTTACAGCGATTATATCAATGAGGGTGAAGAAAACTGATAACTACCATTTGCTGGTAGCTTTTTTTGCAGAATATTTCGTTACCATTTAATCGATGGTGCCTACGCTGCATTTTTGTCCATTATAATACAGGCTGATCAAAGTTTTTTTTTTAGATCACACTCTGAATATATTGCATTGTCATACATAGCATAAGAAGATTCCATTTAGATTTTTCATGACAGATATATGAAATAGGATCATTGTAGGCAAATTTGTTTGAATACACCTCTCTTCCAGAAGTACTTTTGAGCTCTTGAGAAATGTGCCTCCTATTGGACTGCACTGTTCTGAGGAGTGTATACTTGTGATTTTTATGTAGCTCTTCAGCCAAATCATCAGAAGTATAGTATCTGTCTGTTGTTACATTGCGTCCAGAATTATTCATAGGATGCACCAAGCGTTTTGTAGCAGATGCATTGTTGAGTTCCTTCATGCTTCTTTCCAGCGTATAAGGTGTACTGACTAATATGCACGCTCACTGATTAAAAAACTAGGCTGATTCTTAGCATGGAACCATGGAAAGAAGAATGATAGAACTCAATTTCCCTGACTTGTTCTTCATGAACACTTTGCATGGGCACCTTCCACGGAATAATGTTAGCATTTCATCAACTACTGTATGTATCCCAGCAGAAAAACTTCTTGGCAATGCCTGATTCATTTTGTTAAATACCTGCCGTATTACTACAAGTTTATCATGTTCCCTGCGTTCATTTTGTGTCTGTCGTTAAGTCTAATTATTTGAGTTAGCTGCAGAAACCTGGTCTTGCTCATAGATGCAGTATACATGAATCTGCCAGATTTATTAAACCAGAGATCTTAAATACAGGAGCGACTGTCTCCTTCCACATATAAGAGATAAACTATATCTGGTGCATTTACTTTTACCACTTCTTCATTGTATTTTTTATGATTATGTTTGTAACTTCTGGAGTAAAGAATTTTTCATAGGATTCTGTAATAGGATTTTTATCAATATTATTGTATTATTTTGTGCGTGGCATATTTTAAGTATAGTGGAGGTCTTGAAGAGAAAACCTGATGGTCTTAATATTACCAGTTTAAATGAATAAATAATCCAATCTATCTCTTAAATTTTTTTTTGTTATTGTGCATAAATAGATGGCATTGAAATACGTAATTACATAACATCCGGGCTCTAATAATGATGTATGAATTAGCAGCTCCAACTTTTAGAGTAGAAGCTACAATAACATTTAAAGTAAACTTTTCCAATGTACGTTGAAAATTAACATGGAAACAACTTCCAAAGTATCTTGCCAAATTGAACATAGCGAAGTTAAATACTTAGAACGATTCTAGACCAAGGATTTGTTAATTGAGAAGGCAGACTTAAGAGCATTCAAGTGCGGACGAGAAGAACCCCCTCCCTCCCTCCTAGTGCATCCATCCATTACCTCGCTAGGTGACGGTATTTCCAATTGAATCGGCAGCAAGTTCTAGCAAAAGGAGAGCGATATGTAGGGTGAAACGAAGCACAGCGCTAGTGAATCAGGAAAGCAGGAAGGTAAAAGCAGACAAAAGGATACAAGCAAGAATGTTAAGCTCAGAGAGGAAAATGTATTGAAGCAAAATCCTACCCATGCTTTGTAGCATCTTCCATCACCTAAATGAAAAGTGAATGTTGCTTGAAACTCCCGGTTCAAGACGTTTGTTTACCTTTTGTTCTACCCCAACTTATGGAACATAATACAGTTACTGTGTTGCAAGATTTCAGCGGAAAAACGTTTTGATAATTCCCTATTTTAAGTTTTTTGCAGTATCTGTGTAGTGTTAATAAAATAAATATTTTGACATTCTGGAAAAGCTGACAAATGAAACAGATTTCATTATAATGTGCCTATCCTTATGCATTTCATTGTGTAAGAGAAGAATGTGTTTTACTAGACGTCAACCCGTAATATCAGAGTACAATGGAGCGAACGCGCACTTCGGAATGTATGAGAACAACGATGATGATAAAGGATGAACAATCCTTCACGCAATCGGTTTTGCGGCGTGCGGCCTGCTGGCGAGGCTGGCTGCTGTGTCGGCGGTGTGGGTGACAGGAGCTCCGCAGTAAATATAATGCGATTTGTCGTGTAAGTTATTTAAGTGAGTAAGTAAATTACTCACATATATTGAACAAGTAGATGCTAGAACTGCCTCCCTTCGTTGTTCAAGCTTTCCTGACACCTGCTTAGGAATTGGCTCATTACACTTTGTGGTTTCCTCTGAGAAATGGCAGCAATTTCTTCTGTGAGTACTGTACGTGGTTGTCTATGTTTCCTGTCAAGAACACTTTCCGTTTCACGAAATTTATTTACTAATCGATGAAAAAACTCCGATTAAGGGCGTGAACATCAGGAAATTCTTCTTGAAATAATCTCCCTACAGCATGCACTTATTCTGTACGCATATATGAATCATATATGAATACTCTTTAGGAACAGAATATTTGTATTGCCCTATTTCACTTGATACGCTTTCGCTGTATTGTGTCGTTTACAAACACGCGCTACTTGCGCAAGATTTCAACCAACACTGAAGCCTCGAGCAGCGGAGGGGAAATATACTCCCCGCCTGCGCTGCCGGCCAGTCCTGCGGTTGCATCAAGCATTGCTCCCCCAATACAACCTGGTCTTAATCTCCAATGAAGTAAAATCCGTCACATCATGGACATTTAATATGCATGGCATTGACGACTTTGGGATCTAAATTACATTGGTAAATGAATCTATTAGTGATTTTTTATTTTTATACGAGATTAATTCATGTATGAGAATAAATCTAAACACATCTCCTATACCGTTAAAAAGTTGTGCACTATTGGTTATCAATTCAGAATATTCATTCGCTGATTGGATATTAATATTCTTGATTTCTTCACTTGAAAAACAACTTGGTGCAATTAACAGTTGTCATTAGCTCCAATGTGATCAATAAATTTTAGGGGGCAATCTAAAATGTTAAGGTCTAACAATAAAGGAATTAGTTTTTAATTTGACCACTGTTTAAAATTTCCAACATAATCTCCCTTAATATCAATAAATTATTTCAGCAGTGTTCTAATGCCAATAAAGTAATTTTCCGGAAGAACTGTAAAATATCCCTCTACATCTGCAACCATATCTTGATTTAATATAAATTCGTGATGCAGAAACTGCGTAAACTTGGCGAATTATTCCATACCAAGTCGAATATATGAAGGGTATTACACAGCGCTAGAGCAGGGAAATTGGTGCTGTTAGAGCACTTTTTAAAGTTAGGTTTAGGCATACCCCCCTCATAATGGTTCCATTCCTCTAATTTTCAGAAACTATTTCTTTTTATTTCATTTAAATGGTATATACTCAGCTTCGTTGTGAAATAAAATATTGTTGACGCTACAGCGATTTATAAAATTTGAGTTTCAGGTAAAGCACCCCTCTTAACAGTCTGATTTCGCTGATTATCAGAAAATATTTGTCTTATTTTATTTAAATGGCATGTATCAAGTTTCCCTGAGGAAAAAAAAAAACAAACAAACAAGAATTGCATACACTAGAACGATGTTTATATTTTTACTTTAGGTTTATCCCTTTCATTCAATTTCGACTTTCAGGTATACTCCCACTCCTAATGGTTCGATTTTCCTGATTTTAAGAAATTATTTTTCTTATTTTATTTAAATGGCATATAACCAATTTTGTTTCTAAAAAAGAGTTATGCTTGCCACTAGAGCGATTTTCAAAATTTCAGTTAAACCTCCACATCTAATAGTTTTATTTCGCTGATTTTTCAGAAACTAATTCTATATTTTTATTTCAATGGCATATACCAAGAGAAAAGAAATGTTGCGGCCGCTAGAGCAATTTTAAACTTTTGCTTAGGTTCACCCCACAACTAATGGTCTCATATTGCTGGTTAACAAACTCGATGGATCGTTTGTTAATTTGATCGTTTATAAACCGAGTTTCGTTGGGACAACACAAAAATTGCTGCCGCTAGAGCATTGACATGCGCGCGTCATTATATGTGTGTGTGTGTGTGTGTGTGTGTGTGTGTACCGCTTTAGGTTAACCCCCACTCCTAATGGTCCAATTTTGATGGTTTTTGAACCCTTTGAATCGTTTGTTAATATATGCTCAGGTTTGTTCAGAAAAAAAAAAATGTCGCCACTAGAGCTTTAAAACCCACATAGATATCTTTAAGTTAACCCCCACTCCTGATGATTCAATTATGCAGGTATTTAACTCGATGAATCGTTTGTAAATTGACCGTTATGTGCTGAGTTTTGTTGACGAAAAACAAAAATTACGGCCGCTAGAACGTTAACAGATTTTTTTTTCCATCCACTTTTGTTGCCTACTAGTAAGTAGGGATTTGAAGGCATTTTTCAAATGGGTACAACCGCTAAAAAACGGCTAGCGAGAAAGAATGTAATATTTGAAAATAGATGAAAGTCAGTGGGAGCGAAAAATAAGCATTTCATATTTAAAATATCTCCGTTTTCTCATTCCTAAAACAATTTTGTCAGTCAATCACCTCTGAATTTCAAATAGGTATTATCAAAATTACAAGGTAGGTTTATACACGGTAACGTTGCTACTGTCAAATTCCGTTCTAAACACGGAAATTTGCTATGTCAGTGACATTTGGAAGAACAACTTTCAAAGGTTGAACTCTTCTTGTTTTCTCACAGGACGTAAAGAAAATCTTCGTGAGTGCGAGTAAATTGAATAGATCTAGAGTGAATTTAGCTACATAGTCAACATAATATAACCAAAGTACTTTGGATAAACGAAACAGCATTCTGTTATCCGTTTCAGCGCTCTTTTCATCTGCAGCTAATGGCAATGAAAACGTTATACACCACCTAATGGCTCACCAAATAATTACATACGAGCTACTCGACCTGAAACCAGTAATCAAGCTATAGATTCGCGTTAAGAGCCCGCCGGTTTCAGACGGTGATTTTACAAATGTAATGAATTAT
The DNA here is from genome assembly GCA_030762175.1 of Metallyticus violacea. Lineage (NCBI taxonomy): Eukaryota > Metazoa > Arthropoda > Insecta > Mantodea > Metallyticidae > Metallyticus > Metallyticus violacea. Next base: position 294,533,048 of record CM060846.1, read on the forward strand.
GTTTAAATCTTATCTTCTCTCTACTTCCAGTAAGTATGGGATATACGAGTAGAATCGGACAACATGATGCAAAGTAAACCTGCAAATCATTAGCATTACACACACATTTAAAAATAATGCATCACTTATTTGTTTTTTCTAAGGCACAGAGGAGTATATGAGTTTCAACTCAACTTGAGCGGAGCTGTTTACTTTATCCGCCGTAACCGTAAAAAAGGAAATGTAGTTGCCGCGCGTAAAACTATATTTAATTTAGTACTTATATCTTTACTGAAAGCATAAAATGTACTGCATCTAAAACTGATGATAATAACCTTCACCTGTGCTATAAGAGATGTTGAAAATGATGCCCCTCAGTGGCAGCGCGCTGCGAGCATATACTTTGGAAACTCCAGTATTTCGTCTGGCATTTCTTCCGTAAGCATACGGCTGTTCGGAAAACGTTTCTTGTCATTCTGCCTCTCGTAACTTTTTAGCAAGTTGGAGAACAGTTTCTCTACCTGAAACACGATTGGCAGAACATTTTCTTGCGGAATTCCTTTACCATGCAAAAGTCCGTGTTCAAATATGTATCGTACATAAAAACCCGGTATTCAAGATTACATTTATTAGTGGCTTACAAAGAAAAATTAGCACACAATATACACAAAATGATAGCAACAATTAACACACGAACGTACTTCGCTGACAAAGCCTCCCTAAAACTAATTACAAGCGTCTATCTGCACATGCGTTATAGAGCCATGACTACTGGCTATTTCCAGCAGCTAGCAGCGCGTTAGTCCGTAAATCAAAGAACCTCATTGTGCATAATTATCTTGTAAATATTTTACTGAATACAAACATTAATTGTGGCCCATAAATATATTTTTATGAAGCGAGGGAACGCCCAAGCGAGCATTCCAAATAGAAATGATTTCAAGATACATTGTTAAGTCTAAATGACAAACGTGTTGGACAGGTAGCGCCATTTGGTATAGACGTCCATTGCCTTATAGATCAGATATTTCTATGATTGAAAAACGTCCACATAGATGGACTGATTGAGATGGGCACTTTTGTAGCCGTCGAGGTCTCCTTAGTTTTCAGTAACAAACTATTATTACATCGTTGTAGCATTTGAGATAATCAGAGAGTATCAGATGTGCAACGGGGAGTTCATTAATCTAATCAGTCAGGGCTGTACAGGCCTCTCATCGGTAGGCCCTTTGAACAACTTTGAACGTTGAACCACCTGAATTTGATTTTATTCCCTATTTAACCTTAACATTGTATCTCAGTCCCAACGTTCACCACATCAAAAAATTCGTAAGGTAAAAATATATGGGCTCATTTTCCAGACACCCTGGTATTACTACATATGCCACCAGTGTAGTCACTGCACCGACAAGAGTGGCCGAGGTTGTTAAGGCACGGACTCTTGAGCGTCAGGTTTGGAGTTCGATACCCAAATGTACCTTTCTCCCTGAATGAGGTTTTTTCAGTCCTCATAAATGGCAAATGCCGGGGAGGTACCCTAAACTCAGGCGTTAGGTCTGGAATGCATTCTTCTTTTTAGAAATAGTCCTTTCCCAATGTATCATTTCATCTTAAGTATCATCAGTGTCCACTCACTTAAGTACACACTCTGTATAGCTGTGATGTGGATTCTTATTACAAAGTCACATAAAATCATTAAATTCCGATATATTTATAATTTTTGAAAACATCGAACTGTGTCTTTTTACCTTTTTAAGATCATTATTGCATAAAAGTATAATGTTTAGAATTTAGGAGGACAATGCATGAGAAACAATCACATTTCAGTTGGTTTGAAGAAAAAGAAACAAGTTTTTAATTAATTCAATCTTGGTTTTTTGAAACCAAATAAGACGTAAAAGGATTATAAAATATATAGGTTATAGTAATCAGATAGAATAAGACAGAAAGGTGCAGGCAGAAGTTTATAAAATACACATGGGAAAAGAGGACTGCAAGCAGCCTTAAATACACCAAAGGGGCAGTAACGCCTAATATTTTACCTTCGAAAGTTTACTGTTTATAATTTAACAATATGCTACTTGGGAAATTAGGATGAAAACTGTTAAAAATTATACTTAGGGAATGAGAGGAGTAATAAAAATATATTCTTGAGTTTTTCATTATGTCATGGCACAACCTGAGATGACTAAAGTACCTATGATGGCAGTAAGTTGTTGGAACTGTATTTTTTCTGCTATATGCCTTTAATTTTGAAGCAAGACCTTTCTTTGGAAATAATTCATCACAGATTTATTTTGAGACTGGTCATACCGAAATTGAATGCGATTCCTTATCGAGAGAAAAATAAAAAGCTGTTATAGTTTACAGTCTTGAAGGACATAAGACACAATTCCAAAAAGTATTCCACGGAGAAATTATTTTAATTGCAATACTGTAGAATGGATAGAAAAATATTTCTCAAGCGCAATTTCAAATGTAAATTCCACGAAGTCAATCTGAAACGTTTAAGAGGACGACCAAGTGAGGATCCGCTTTCAAAAATCTACACTGAAGAACTGCCAATTGCTGAAGCCAAGCTGCGGGTTCTCAAAATGTTTTAATATCTTATAATATCAAGCGAGTATTATGCGATTTATAAGTAACTGAAAACGACCAAAACTATTCTTGATGGGTTATCTGAACTGGATGGAGATATATGCCTTATCTTTAGTTCCTTCAAGAGAAGATCTAATAACCTTAGCTATAATATGATAAATAAACAATAAAACAAAAATTCGCCTTTTACAACACCTTAACAGCTATTTGCATATTGTCAAAGTTTGTTTATCTTTCTCCATTAAAACCCGGCCAGGACCGATGGATTTTTTGGGGCGTAAAAATCCTAAGTATGGCTTCCTTCGGAAGGGAAGTAAAGCCGTGGGACCCATGTCGTACATTTACGGCACGAAAAAGAACCTCAAGTCTGAAAGAGAGGCCTCTGAGCAAAATTTGTCGGCCGTTTCACGCCCTGAGTTGAATGGGACGCTCATGACCTGAGCTGTTAAAGAGCGTCCATAAATAAATCAATGAAAAAAAATTCTCCATTAAGTTGTTACTAAATTGTGCTATTAATAATACAATTACTGCATCAATTAATATACAGTAACAATTTTGAGATCTCTGTAAACTTTAGTACAAAATAAGAAAATAAATAAATATATTTGAAACACTTAATTAAAAATTTATTTGTAAACCCTACAAATGAAAATAATATTACATTTAATTGTCACATAAAAGTAACGAAAACTGAAGCATATACTTTTACTAACCTCAAATAAGGAATAACATAAATATTTGCAGATTTTAGTGAAGATAAAATTTTTCAGAATCAAAAACCTGACTTTTCCCAACCACGCGATTATTGAACAACTTTTTTTTTTTGTCAAAAATAGGATAAACATTCTGGAACAAATATGGCAGGTGGGCGAGGCTGGTTTGCTAATTTTTTTGATTGAGGAATTGGGTCAACACTATTAATGAATTAGGAATTGAAGTTAAGAAGTGCAGACCGCTGTTACTTGGGCCGGCAGTCTTGATGTTCCCCTTCTACTGTCAACTACTTCTGGTCGTGGAAAATGCCTAGGCTGTTGTAAATTGTTTGTTATTATCCGTAGTTCCAATTACGAATAACAACAGTTTCAGGTAGTTTACTTCATTTTCTTTATGCTAGATCAAAGGGGAGAAGGGATAGGAAGAGTGTGATGAAAGAAAACTCGCCGAGAAATAAACGGTATACACGCAGCTTATTTGTTATTTGTTCCGAGGTCCTAACTTCTGTTCTCTAACACGCCGAGAAATGCTTAACACTGTGTCACTTGGTTATTTACCAACGGACCTATTTATTTACACCAATAATTGAGTCACCTTATATCTTGCGGTGGTTTTTCTCACTTCTAATAGTCAGAGTTTTATTTTATTTATGCACGCGTATTGTCATTAGCTTAGCCTGGCGAATGGTCTTTCTTTAAATTCTGTTCTCACTGACTGTGTTTTATAGACGATTTTTCACTCCGGAAAAAGTGATTTGACGGGGCACTAATGCTGAGAGTCGTCACAATTTACACAGCACTTTACACTCACTTCGAATATTGCTTCTGAAATTTTATTTAGAATACTACCTGTCGTCTCCCAACTTAAACAGCGCGTGTCTCCGACTACCTCTGAACTTAAGACGCGTGTGTCTTCGAATGGCCTAAATTTGCCTTTTTATATACTATTTAATATTCCACAGTTAAGATGTTCTTCCTTTTCAAAAGTTTCTCACAGAAGCTTCCAGAACGTTTGTTTGAATTCTTTCCTCTAACTGGCTACTGGGACTTTCGTGCATAACACGTTTTTTTCTTATACGTGGGTCATAAAATGCTAACGGTTCAATCTCTTTAAACGTTCTACCCTGTTTATAGTACCCACGCGTATGTAACTTTTACAAGGTGACAGTTTCTCTCGAGTGGGTCTCTTTAAAAGATCGGACATTGCTTGGTTTCCGTTCTTCACACACACACACACACACACACACACACAAAACCTCGACTCTTTTGTCACCAACTTAACAATAGCCTAACGGTAGCAGGCACATCTGTACTTTACAATTCCAAGCTAGCTAAAAGCTGATACGGGATTGTTGGTGAGGGATGGGAATTGGGTTATATGGTTAAGCCCGCTGATCGCAGGTTTCGCTACGACTGCTGCAGACCATCCCACTCTTCTTCAATTAAACTCTCTCGAGGGCGTTTCGCTGGATTTTGGCGGCTGTGAGCCAGCTGTGACTGAGTAAACGGGATTCCGAAGAAGGTGACGATAAATAACGCTTCGTTGTTTAGTTGCTGATATCGTTTATTCTCATTATCAGGAACATTCAGGTAAACGCACGACAAACCACAGGCAAGGTAATTTTGGCAAATATGTAAGTGCATTGCGTTAACTAAATGATGCCGAGTGCAAAGAGACTGTTAATTCAACAGAATTCTTAATGCAGCTCAATGATGTATCGGAAATTAGCGTGGTGACTGATACTCAAGCTTCGTTGTCGCAGGAACTGGCACTTGGTACATAGGTCGCCCTTCCGCTGTTCTCCGGGCGATGGCAGTCACATGTATCTGGGCCCGGCAAATTCTGAGAATGTCGGACTTTTGGGCAAAAGCTATCCCTTTTATACACAATACTAAATGACGCTATCCATAGGCAGCGGCGCGAAATATTCCCGTTAGTTTCGTATTAAGTCGGTACTAGGTCAGCGCTTACCTCACTGAATTCCAGTTTTATTCGCTGGATAATTTTGGTCAAGCCAAATGCTCCGCTATTCGTTAATAAGATGATTTTAAACAGATTTCATACGTTACTGTCATTGACTGTTTTACTCGGACACCTGCAACTTTGCCACCGAACAGGCCGGTGTCTCGCCTGAGACGGGAGCATTTCCAACCCCAGGAGGTATTAACTTGCATTGTCTGACTTTTGCCAATTCTTACGGTGTCCGGAGAAAGACGTGAATTTTTGTTTACATGTCATTTCTTAAATATTCCCAAAAATTACACATTATGGACGCATTTAAACACTATACTATCTTAATTCTACATATACGAATTAGGCAATTAAAGTTCCCCCACTGTAAAAAAAAATGCACAACATACTTGCTCATAATTACTGAGTTGCTGATATATTAATTATTTCAATTACTCTGTAATTGACGGGGAGCCAGGGACAGCTTCAAAGCACGGATAAATATACACTGATAGACATGTTCAGAATATTCATTCTTATTATACATGGCAGATATATATTCTCACTGGTATGAGTTCATCAGTAACATTGATAATCTTAGAGTTAATATGAACAATAAAGATAAACGGTAAGTAGAATTATTTATATGAATTGCAAGATTAATAGCTTTAGTAATGGAGATTATGACGAAAGCTGGCAATACCGCTTCAATTCCTGGTTTTGACTTTGGTACGAATATATGCCGCATTTTTTGTGGCAAGTAATTGGTGATTTTGTAAGTTGTGGGTTGCAATACTTTCTTGGATATCAAGGGATTGAAAGTTTTAGAGATCTTTTGTCCAATCGTTGAAAATTTGATATGTATATCATTAACAGTTATTACATATTTGAGCAATTGCCATTTTACTCAAGGTCTGTTATAAGTACAATTGCTTCTTGCACTCTATGTACAGATAACACAGTTTTTACCCCCAGTAAACTATATGATCAATACGTAGTATGAAATGAACATTCCAAAATATTTTAGTACATGCATCATGTGTTCATTAAAGTATATTTTCATGTGCGTCAAGTTAACGAGATTTTAGGTTTACGCCGCAACGCGCTGCGCACTCTCAACATTAATACTTCATACTGACCAGCCCTCACATCCTTTATACAGGCTGAGCAATGCTAAACGCAGCCGCGAGACCTGCCGGCAGCGCTATGTCTGTATATTTCCCCTCCGCGAGGCTTCAGTGTAAGTTGAAATCTTGAGAAAGTATCACGTGTTTGTCAGGCGACGCAATAGAGTATATTCAGTGAAAGTGTATCAAGTGAATCTCGGCCGGACTCCGCCGAACCAGTTGCGGGAAGGATTGTTCACCCCGTATAAGAGTATGCTGCTTGCTCATATGAAGCATTTCTAACCAGTTGTCTTATTTGTGCACGACCTGGCGAATAAACTAGTCTGAAATTGGTGAAGCTGTCTACTATAGCGGCCCAGGGTCTAAACTCCTGCTTGATACCCAGTAGGGAGAAGTCTGATTTTTTTTCCAGTTTTTTCCTCTGTATATAATTGGAATAACACAAGTACTGTATCTCATATGGAATATTGGTTCTTTCCATTCATAATCTTAAAGAAATCGGATTAAGACGCTTACAAAAATTTACAAGTATGTTTTCATGTAAGTTTAAAAGTACAGGAAACCCAAACCACTGTAGTTAGACGTTTGTTGTATTACATTTGTTTAAATTATTTTGTTAAGTTTAAAAGTGCGTGAGTTAACAAATATATTACGGCATTAACTAAGAAACGGTAGTTTATATTTTATATTTATATTTCTGTAATTTATAGCCAAATACCGAAAAACCCCCACCTGAAAGATAATAGAGGTAGAGGGTAAAAGAAGACAGACAATATATTTGTTCAACAGCATTTAATCCAATTCGCCAAACAGAATAAGTGGTAATAAGGAGTGTTAAATACCCTTAAAGCACACAGACGCTCATATATGAGCACAAATGAACCCCATGGCACCACAAACTCCATCTGTCAGTCGACTGTAGACACAGCTCCAGGCATCTGTAGTGAACCCACTAGCTTTGGAAAGCAGACACTGCAGGTAGACCTGTGGGAGTAAATAGCTCTTGCCCATTTCGGTAAATGGATGTCGAAACACCCCAGTACCGTTCCCCGGTTCAGAGACTAGAGACTCCAAGGCTGTAAGAGGAAGTCGGAATTACAAGTTTAGGCTTGCGTGGCAGATGATGAAAAATAATGATAGAAACGACATGTTTTTTTCATGGAACAGTGGCAAATCATTAATACTAAATGAACATGAATAGGTGAATGGGAAATAAAGTAGAGAGTATCTGGGGAAACGGCGGAACCCCCCTCCAAAAACTCAAATAAAGAAGTTTTTCCCTTATACCGAGATTTGAACTCGGGTTTTTAAACATTGCTCCAGCTCTATTCAGATACATAACGCATGTAAAATTTTATGCCAGAATGTCGGAAGTATTTCCACATTTGTGCATGGGATTTTAAACACTTTTCCATGGCTATCATTACATACTAATGTATGTTACAAGTATTGCTTACTATTCCTGTGTTCTTCTAATTTACAAATGGCATCTCAAAATATGTGACTAAAGGATGTTAAAACTCATTAAAATTATGCATAAGCAGTGTTTTGAAGTATTTTCTCCCTTATCAGTACACATTTCATCAAGCTGTCCACATTTATTAACTAAAAAACTTAAAAAATCTTCTTTGTTCGTTCCTAATCACAAATGAGGACGTTAATAGCAAAATAGGAAACGGATCTTATCTTTTTCATAATTCTATATTTCATTTATAGTTTGTTTGCTTTAAATAAACATATCAATCCGTATATTTGATCATGTTGAAAACAAGTTAATGCTGAATTATATTAGTCATCACTTTGTGTGGTCAATGCAAACACCTCTATTTAAATAGGCAAGCAACTGTAATTGCCCTTATATGTGTATTTTAAGGCATTTGTACAACATATTTCATTACAATAAATGAAATACAACAGGGAAATTTTAGAGGAATTCAAAAGTTAAAATTTAGGCTAAATCAAATAGATTGATTATATTTTAAGTAATTAAAATAAAAAAACTACTATTCTATTACACCAGTGTTTGTACCTGGAAGCGTTCTTTTGCATTAATTATATGATAAAAGAGGTGGATTTTTTCTATACAAGTGCATAAAAACATAAGTATCAAAAAAAAAAAAAAAAGACATCTCAAGAAAAGAAACAAATAGTCTCTGTTGATGCAGAAGTTTTAACTACAAATCTACAAAGGTGTTTACGGATGGTGAAGAGAACTGAAAACTTAATAATTTATTTATTCAAGCTCAGGAATTGAATTTTCCTGAGAAGTAATGTAAAACAAATTAGGAGGCACCATACGCCAGACAAATGTCAGCCAGACCTTCATGCATGAAACAATGAGCCATATGACGCCTTTCAAAAAGAGTGCAGTGTATACAGTAAATTCTGTAACATAATTAAATTAATTGAAGTTAAAGTACATTAATTGTGCATTATACTTACCAACTCTAGCTCTCAGAACTCCTTACCATTTCCATAAATATGTGTACATTGCTCTGAATGATGGAGCATGATTTCTGATTAATTTCGGATGCACCCATTTATGACTGTGCCTCCGCCACTGACATTGGTTGCATTTAACTGGCTATGAGTACACGTTACATCGCAACGTGTTTATATAGTTGATTCACATTGTTGCCTATCTACACATTGAAGCTGCTACCACTATGAAAATATTTTGTTAGTGTCGAAACTTCTATTCGCAAATGCGTATTCTCACGTCAAATCGCAATAAATGGGACTACTTTTACGTTTATATCTCAGATCTCGTTTATATTGCCTTTTAAACAATTTTATGAGCTTATTAAACTCATACGGGCATGATTATTTTCAGTTCAGCTCATAAGTGTTTGAAATATTACATGTTAGAATTGGTAAACAATAATGCACACTGCAACATATAAAATATGTTTCTGAGTACTTAATGTTAAAAATTTTTTAAAAGTGCTTAAAATGTATTTTTAAATATGTATTAGCAGATTTTAATAGACATTTTAAAATATTTTTTTATTATTCAATTTTTAAAAGATATATACCAATGTGAAATCGATGTACTAACAGTATGAAAAAATTCGTGCTAAGTACACGGAAGTGATTTTAATAACTGCAGAAATAATCCACAGTGGAGTTCTAATAATTCAATGGAAATTAAATGACCTATAAAACAATATGCAGCGGCGAACTGCGGAACCATAGACATCGCGTTGGGCGCTTAGTCGCCAATTGCGGCTTGTGGATACAATGAACGTTGCAACAGTGTGGTGAAAACAGTTGAACGCTATTCAGGGGGATGAATGTAACTCGTTAATATCTTTAAAATATGTTTAAATTTTTCATTTTAAAAAACTATTTCCATAAATACTTTCTCGAAATAAAAATGTTTCACTGAAGCTTCAGTTTTTGACAACGGAATGAAAGAATGTAATTGGATTGTGCTAGTTATCGGTATTATTGTAAAGAGAGGATAAAATATCCATTTATTTAGCCAGTTAATTTTCCACTCTTATCATAGGATCAATTGCTTCAAAGGTTTAATTTAACTGTATGAAAAAAATCCGTATTAGTGCTCTTTTGTGTGAAAGGATTCAATCAAACTAACAATTATCGTTGACTTTTCAGTGGAAGCCAAAGCATTATCTTCAACAGGAAAATTTTTCTTTGCTGGGTTTATGCCAATTTATGAAACTTTGCCCCAAGGTCGATTTTGTTGTCATTTCTTTATTGATAGGGAGTTCTTTTATTAATGCCTAAACTCGTATTTACATTCTCATAATTACTAATGCCTTAAACATTAAAAGAAATACCCAAAATAGAGCTGTGCTTATCTCTTTTTTCTCCAGCACTTTTTTCAATTGATTTATTTTACCGGCTTCGCATTAATCTATCTGAAAGTTGAAAGAGATTTTATAAACTCATATTCCGAAGAGTCCGCTAAATTTATCTTTATCAATAAACACTGCTTTTCATTTTAATGTACTTTTTTTTTAAAACAGTGATCAGAGCGGATTTAAACGCTTGTCACATCTTACGCAACCTCTACCGTCACTCATGTTGTACACGCCACGCCATGCTATTTTCTCCTCAATGAAATTTAAAATCTGACTAGAATATTTTTATCTTTGCTTGGACTGTGTGCCATCTCTCTATTGGCAGGAAGTGATAAAGACTGGTAAAAACATATAAGATGTAAGGCTCCCTTCTTAGTTAAGCTGGCAGCATTGTAAAATATATTTAGAGGATGCTTACTGTTTCTTTAAACATTAGTCTTTCAAGAATGACTCCATATTTTGTTATGCAGTAGAGTTATAGGTATTAAATGCGTTGGGATTTCCTAAAACTTTCAGCCACTTCTCGAGCATAAATGGTGCTTTAGCCAGGAATTGCGAGCCCGTGCATGCCTCCAGAAAATAAATGGTTGCAAACATACTTGCATGGATTCTACAATTTCGAAGATTTTGATTAATAGGTAACACGTGTAAAAATGACTACTTTTCAGATTTTTAACTCACCGTATTAATGTTGACCTTTTATTTGAAATATATTATAAAACCAGGACAACTTTTAAATTTATTACCGATAAACTTAAAGCTGTAAAACGTAATTTATTTAATCCTTCAAATGTACCAAAACCCATATCTCAAAATGTATCGATTTAGAGGGCTAAGTTATTTTACTCGTATATTAACTGTGCGCATAATTTGCGTAATTCAAAACAGGCATAGCTAAACAAATAATTCAAAATGGTGGAATTTAAAAGCACATTTTCTTTATTTTATGCATTTAATTAATTAAAAATCCACTATTTATAAAAATATATATTTTGTAGGTGTGTGATTTGGCGTGAAATGACTAATTTTTTGTGCATATTTTCTGCACTCTGTGTAATAGTAGCATATATAAATTCCCCACGTGTACCATCGACACGACATATGCTTTGATGAGTTTATTCTTTTGTTTGAAGTCTAGTGAAATACAATACTTACTGCAGACGCTGTTCCTATAGCTTTACACTTTCCAACTCTTATCAAAACTTTAATGACAAGAATGTACTTATTTTTTCAGAGCAATATTAAGCTGTTTATTTTTATTCTGAGGCACTGAAAGCTATCTGTGATAAATAATTTTGTTTCATTTTTATAAATTATAGTACTCTAATTTTATTTTTATGGTAAAAATCTACCAAAGTAATGAATTTAAATTATATATAAAATCATTATCCTAGATTGAACAAAAATATCATAAAGTATTAAAAATCAATTGATGGATACATTTCAAAAACCAGTGCAGCAAATAACAGCTACGTTGTTATAGTAAGTACTGATTAGACCACCGTAAGAGTGTAAACCAGTTTTAATTGTAAAAACTACTGTTGCTCCTTGTTTATTTGAATATTTGAGTAAACACAGTGAATATTGTCTACGATGCGGATTTGACGACTATTTATGTAACTAAACCAAATAATGACATTAATTATTGACTGCCAGATTCAGCATATCAAATTTGTCTGTGTTATGCAATATAATTTCAGGTTCACCGTGTTTTATTCTTATATCCTAATATTTTACTATTCTACTTTTAGACCATTTATGGTTTAATTTTTTAATCACATTATAAACCCCGGATTATTTCCACAAATAATAGTTTGGTTTGCTCTCCTCTAGCCGTAGACCTCAAAATGGTGACTATTAGGTGCTTCTATTTCCGCCACTTAAAACTTCTGCACTTTTAGTGGTGTGCAGCCATATATCTGCATCTCTTTAACGTAAACGTTTTCAGCGTTTCGTGATAAAGAAATGCTCAATCCGGGCTAAGAAACACCTTGAAAATGGACCCAAGTTAGTTGTACGGCAGGAGTCAAAACGTTAGTCTCCGAATAAGCTCACTCGGTAAATTAAGTGCTGTTAATTGCTTAAGCTTAAAATCACAGCAGGAAGCTGGTAATGGAAATTTTAATTCATACGTGGTAGAAGGGGATCTATGTATTCCCTCTTAGACTGAGAAAGATGGTGTTACTTTGAGCATTTTCGTTTACATATATTTTGTCATAGCGGTTTTTGCTCCTGAGATAATCCCCGTTTTATTTCGCACACTTTTGGAACGCAGGAATTCACCTACTTCCTACTACGACGTCATAATGCCATAAAGCACCTGCTAATATTTTTATTTAGCAGGTTTTATAGGTATAAGATTAACATTAATATATTTGTGTGCCTATTAGACAAACGTGAAGGGTAGAAATCAAATTATTTATTGGAATAGTTAAAAAATACTTATGTTATTAATATAAAATGGCAACTGAAATATTACGAACAGTGCAATGTAAACCCCCTACAGCACATGTTAGACCATGACTATTTCTTCCATCCGCTGTAGTATTTTTTCTTCCGCTTCGATGTTCCTCTGAACAGTTTCTTTGTAACGATGTGTTACTATTAGTATCCAGAACCTGTTGATAAAGTTTAAGTTCTAGAATGAGGGGATATGTTTGAGAATATGTTTCTGCTTGTAACTTCAACTATCCCACTTTGAAATTTCCCTTCTATGTATACGAGTCAGCTATAAACATACGTAGGAGGGTCGCCTAGAAAGTAATGTCCTAGTTTTTTTTTTCTCAGCCGACAACAACGGTGCTAATGTGGAACGTTAGGTATGAATTATTTGAAGTTTCCTGAGTGCGCGTACAAAATGTCCGTTTCCTCCAACAGATATCGTAGCTGCAGCAATGTTTCAAAATGACGTCTATAAGTGATCTTTGTTACAAGCAGCGTGTCTCATTGAATTTGTCACTGCGGAGAAAGAAACTGCGGGAAATATTTACAAAAGTTTGCATAAAGTACATGGAGCACCTGCAGTCGGCAGAAGTATAGTTGGTCGCTGGGCACAACGGTGAGGCCATCAGAAGGCGGTTCGGCAGAGCGGGGGTCACATGTGACATGTTGCAACGTGCTAATGTTATCATTCGCGAGGATCGACGCATTACGACTCGACAGTTTGCGCTGAAGCTGTCAATCAGTAAAGGATGTGTGGATGCAATTGTCCGCGCTCTTGATTACTCAAAAGTGTATGCAAAATAGGTTCCGCGATGTCTTACGGCGGAACACAAATATCATAGAAAAAAATTCATTTCAATTGTTGCAACGTTTTGAAGCTGAGGGGAGGCCTTCTTTTCCCGGATTGTGACAGGTGATGGAACCTGGGTTCAAAATTTTCAGCCCGAAACAAAAAGACAATCGATGTAATGGCGTCATCCTCTCTCTCCACAGAAGAAATTTAAAACTACTGCTCTGCCCCTGTGTTCTAGGACTGTGGGTTTGTGATACTTATTTATATGCTAAGAGGCAGTACCATTAATTCAGAAGCATACGTGAACACATTAACCAAACTCAAGAAGCGCTTCTAGCGACCTCGGCGCCATTAAAACCCAGGAAAAATATTTTGATTCAACACGATAACGCTTGGCTTTGCACAAGTTTGACTTCTGAACATGTCATGAAACAGGGTTGGACAGTATTACCCCATCCACCCTACAGCCCTGAACTAGTGCCCTCGGGCTTCCCTTTGTTTGGGCCATAAATGGTTGGCATTCGTGGAAGATATTTTTAGACGACGAGCAGGGGATTTGCGCAGTGAAGAAATGACTTCGTGACCAGACCAAGGATTAGTACCGACAGGGGATACACGCCCTTATATCTCGCTGAAGGAGCGCCATAGAACTGGAAGGAAATTACGTGGAAAAACAGGGTGAGTAGATAAAACATCATTCTTTCATGCGTGTAATATTCATTGAGTGGAATAAATAATTGTTGGAAAAAATTGGGGCATTACTTTCTGGACCACCGTCGTATTATAACAAGAGAGTACATGGAATTATTAATATTGATACTGGGTTCTCCGGTATCTAGGATTAGGTTTAGGTTAGTATATGTGCAAATGACTTGATTAGAAGTTTTATATTTGTATACTGTTGTATTGATTTGCTTGGAATAATGAAAATAAGGCGAGCTTGTTGCTCTATGAAAATTTTACTTTTGAGATGCACATAGTGAATTTTCAACTGTTTCGGTAACTCCGTGATGCTTCAGTTGCTTTTCGATGCGTTTCGCCGTAAATTAATACCATCTAAAGATATTCTGTGTTACTAAACTGTTCCATCTTATAGATGGAAATGTTTGTTTTACATGCAATGATAAACAATTTAAATTACGTATTAAAACATACGCAACACAACAACAGTTAAAGATCTGTCCACTATATACTCACTACTAACCTAATTATTGGACATACAGAGTTGCCATGTTGTACGCTGCAATTCACGCAAAATAAAACACGTTTTGAAAAACTTAAACTTAAGAGATTATGAAACGTACGTAAAATAACTATTAATATGTAGAGAATTATTATCCTTAAAAAACAAACTTTTCAATAATCTTCGTAAAATTCTTAAAAACCAATTAATAATCTGTATTTTCTCTAAAACTACTTTGAAAAGGGCAAAACGGTTCTGCATTTTTATTCCGTTCATTATGAAGAATCATTCTGTAAAATAAAAGTCATGGGTCCCCTTCCATTCTGTATAAGGGAGGAGTTATTTTCGATGGAGCAGGACACATGTCTTCTGTGAGTGGCATAGTGTACCTTACGATGAACAGAATCTTGAAGTTTACAATTTTTTTTCAAAATTACTTAAAATTATTATGGCTTGGCACATTTAGAGACATTCCTTTAAAGTGTGTTTATATATCGTGAAACAATATCACTCGTTTTTAAAATTTCAACATCTCAAATTAGTACTATCATATTTCACGATACCAATAACGTCCATTTTGAAAATGGCATTAGCAGAAGAAGCGGTCAGCAACTATCCAGGATCTGATACGCTGCCTATCATATTCCTCTCGGTTGTTACTGTTCACTGCAAAGACCTCCCTCTGCTTTAGCACCGGGGATAACCGGAGGCTGAGCAGTAATCGAAGTCTTCTATTCGCTCATCTGAAAACCGCCTCAGGTTCCTTACTCAATATGACTAAACAATTGAAAGAATACTCAGTTATACAAGGATACCAACATCGAAATCTCACCTACCTTCTAATCTTTACTTTTGTGATTGTTTTTGCAATTGTGTTATCTGTACAATACTGTGCAAATTTCCACTACGGTGTCATACAACTCACAAATTCATGCATAGAAAACGAGGACATTTGTTTTAATAAATAGAATACGTCAATATATCAAGATACAATACAGATTTATTCTTTCAGCACAAAGCTCCACAAAATTCTAATATCTCAAAGAGCATTAGATTAAGAATACCCATACAATGTAACGTATAAAGATTCCTTTCAAGCATGTCCTTATTATTGGCTCGGCAGTCCAGTCAGAACGGAATATAATGCTGCATTTTTGCAAAAGTGGACTACCACTAACCTTAGAATATTTTGTTCCAATTCCTGTACAATGGAAGACTTTGATAAACACTACTCCTCTTTAAGGTACTTCACAGGAAAATGTTAGGTGGGGATAGATTAGAAGATACTAGTGGTCAAAGATCCTTTTAAGCTATCCCTTTCCAATAATGCCCTGCATGAATACACAGAACGGTTCCAATCCTCTCAAGATTTTTCGCTAAACTTGCTTTGCTTTTGTAGTTCTACCGTTTGAATAAGCCTCTTCCAAGTGTTGAATTTCACTCCGCTTTTGTGACCCCGTTCTCCTTCGAACCTCACACACCGAAGACTAGGTGCGAACTGTACTTCACTCTAGCCTAACATAACTAACTGGTATATTTAATGTTATCACAACAGACAACTGCAGCCGAATAATGCGAGTTACTACGCCTATAATGCGGTTCACTAATATCAGCAGACTTAAGACCATACCTCACTATCACCAAATTCTTTCTATTTTCCTTATTGTGGCAACTTACTTTTTCAGAGTGTTTCAAAGCAGTATGTTTATAACAATTTTTATATTCGTATTTTGAAGGATCATATTCCAAAAGGCTCACCGCTGTATCTGTATTATGAATATTGTTTTTTTTTTTTTTTTTTTTTTTTTGAACCTGCCTTTCTTCTTCTAGGTGCACATGATAGAATCAGGTACTCAGATTAACTTTGTAATTACGAGCAATATTGTGAGTTATATCGCTCTTATTGCATTCACGGAATAGCTTCAGCTATCTTTCCATTTTATTAGTGCTCGCCCTGAAGATAGATTTTTCTTTTTAGGCAATATACGTAAAAGTGCATTGAACTTTTTATAGGTTTTATCAGAGTATGTTGATAGGAGTCTTAGAGACGGTAGAGGAAATGCATAAACGAAGGTACATAGGAAAGCCCACACCATGGCTGTTTATGGTCTTTTCAGGTAAGTAAAATTTCTTAAAGAAAATGCACCAGTAAAATTTGACCTCGCAGAACGCTGACTTGACAGGTTGTAACTGAAGAGGCTCAAAATAATTTATATTCATGATTTCTTTAGTAATTTAAGGATAATAAAACTATAAATGGATATTATGGACTACTGTGACTCAAATCTCAAAGAACACCGTACTATCTTTATAGGCTATCATATTTTCAATGAATATGAATAGAGAGATTCTATGCATCTTAAATTATTATAGATAACTGTTCTTTAAATATGATTTCATAGGTTAAAATATGTATCTTGCTATGATGAATATATACTTTCACATTTTTTCATAAATGAAAAATATAAATATTTTGCAAACAAAATTGTGATTTTTGCTGCGATTTTTGGGTCAGCAGTGTCTTGCTGATGTAGTGAATCAAATAAATTTGGTGAGGAAAGGGGTCGGGTAACGGTGCAGAGTAAGTATAAACATTAATTTAAAAGTATGTTAAGTAGTACCAAATATATTTTAAATAGCTTATATCTGTTAAATAATGCCTTTAACCAATTATTATAATTTATACATTTAATAGTTTGTATTAAATGGCTAAAATTACAAAGGTGATTAATTTGTAACATAATTATAAGGACACGTCACTAAATAACGAAAACTTTACACATTTGCTTACGGACATTGTTTGTGCCTTGTATTGAAGGAACCAATTTTGAACGCTATGATATACATTTCATCATCTGAAATAGATGATTTAATGTATTTATTGTATACGCAACTGTATGGATGCGAGCGTTCTCCTGAAGTAGAAATTTCGCATTGTGAACTTCATCTTGTTTATCAGCATGTCATTGCAGGAATTGCACCAATACAGGACCACTGATTCCCCTAAAGGTTTCCAGCATATCACCATGGGTGGCCGAGGTCGTGAAGGCGTGGAAACATGAAGGGGAGGTATGGGGTTGGATTCCAGCCAGGACAGTTCTCCCCGAATGGATTTTTTTCCAGGTTTTCCTCAGTATTCATAAATGGCAAATGCCGGAAAGGTACCTTTAAATTTAGGCCAGGACGTTTCTGTACTATAAATATATGCATTCCCATTTTATCATTTCATCTCATATATCATAAGTGTTCCCCGCATGTGTGCCTCAGCAGTAAAAACAGGCGTTAAACACTATTTGAGATGTCAGTATGACTTTCCCAGCGGAAACTGTCTCTTCAATTCTTTCTTGAGCGAGACGACAGATGCTTTCAATATATTCATTGTTTCTTACTCTTTGGTTCTTCATGTGCAATCAGGACTCGTTTTCTCTTTCAATTTGACGGAGGAAAAAAGTTTCATTATCAGTATCACTGCTTAATTGTTCCTGAAAATGTTCTACCGCGCGCTTGTGATTTACTAACAGCTGCCTTGGAGCCCATATGCTCCACACTCTCCAATACCCAAGGTCATCGTAATCAATGATGTTACATTCTAAGGCGATTCTCACGTATGCAGTCACAGATTCATTAGTCAATTTGCTGTTTTACTGTCTGGGCTGCAACATAAACTGGTATTCGGTGTTCATTACATTCATTTTTAATTTTTCCCCCTGTTCATGCGCTCTCCATGGATTCACGTTTCTCGTTGCTGATTCCTCATTCTAATGAAAGTTTCGCCATTTCTGTTCTCTGACTGAATAACTCTCTTGCTCTTGCAATGTGCAACTTAACAGTAGAGGGATTAAATTTTACAAGCTACTGCGCAGGCACATACTGCTTTTTTTGAGCAGTGTTTAACGCCCGTTTTTACTACTGAGGCACCACTGGCGGTGGACACTGATAATGCATGAAATGAAATGAAATGAAATGATAAATTTGGAAAGGATATTTTTTTTAAGGATGGAAAAGTTCCAGGCCTAAGTTTAGGGTACCTCTCCGGCATTTGTCATTTATGAAGACTGAGGAAAATGTGGAAAAAACCTCAGTCAGGGAGGACGGTCCTGGCGGGATTCGAACCGCAGACCTCTCGCCCACGAGTCTGCGCCTTAACGACCTCGGCCTCCCGTGGCGGTCATACGCACACACATACTGTTAGATCGTTATGACCCAAATATAGCGTTTTTCTAACGAACTATTTAATGTCCAAATACACTTTTTCTTTTTGTTGCATGGATGTTCTCTTTAAGGAACTTCAGAATAAACATCCTGTTATTTAATAGAAATCTCTAATAATATAAATATATTCCCTTTCACACAGTCAAATTTATAATATATGATATGTAATTCAATAATTCATAATATACTACATTATATACAAAGGTTTCTAAGATAACATATTTTAACTATGTTATAATAGATAATATATGTTTACAAATTGTGAATTGTTATTCTGGAAATCTCTACAGGATATTATTTTTACATGAAATAAAACGCTTATCAACTAAGTAAAATATTTTCATAATATTTCTGAAATCTTTGTAGTATTATTTACTTCATTGCCGGATCCACTACTTTTGCCCTATTTCTCTGATTGACAGCAGCGGCAATACTCCGGATAATGGGGCTAAACAGCTACACTCTACTAAGAAACAAGAATTTTATATAAGCGTACTTGGATAAAATCTCCCATTATATTTGTGAATCCAGGTTGTTTTGGCTAGTAAGTCTAAAGGATGCAACATTTGCCTAGACGTGGAAAAGAAAAACTCAAAAAGGCCTCACTTATCCAACTTCACTCGTTTAACACAATGTATAGAATATGTGAAAGAATATTCGTTCCGTCACGCCCGCAAGGCAATTTACCTTAATATTACAATTATATTTAGCTCTTTTTTTCCGCAAGAGCGTATCAACAAATATGTATATATGCATAAAATTCTCATATCTGTTGAAGTATACTATATATTCTACAAACAAGATCTGCATATTTATGAAACAACAGGGAGCAGTGTTTAAAATAAAAGTTATTAAATTAATATTTATATGTAAACATTTTTCGCTTGCTTCTATTAGTTCACGGTTGAATTATACGCATTTACGATTTAGTGAATCGAGAATATTACGCTTCCAATGATGCGAGTGTTCATTACATTCTTGTGATAATGTGCCATGCTGAAATTGTGACTTGCTATCCGCGCGATATGACTTTTTCTTACATTTGCACGCTCTGAGGAATTCCCATCTTTCTCACTATATGATGCCAACATTATTGTAAGTAAAGGCGTTGGCCAGACTTTCCCGAACTGAAAAGTTCATAGCAACGAAACCATAAAAGTTTATTCCTGATAACCGAGAAATTAAAACATTATCTTCTACACTAAAAACTCACAATAATAAACGCTTTTATAGATTTCCGAATGTGAAATCTAAAGTTGCAAATAGATGGTTTGTGTGAACGCGCCACCAAGCATTCTGCTCAGGTCTTTTCACTAAGTTCCGTCTCAGGAAATCAACGATAGAGAAAACTGAAAGCTTTAACAATACACGATTTCTCAAGTCATCTTAAAAATCGTATTATTTGTAAAGTTACTGGTCATTAGGTGATCTATGTACCAAATAGTATAAAGCAATGATATACTTAATATGAAGTCACAATGTCATCTCTCACGCCCACTTTCTGAAGCTGGTTTTGCAAAAAAGCGAAAAATACAGATTCTCGGCAGGACCGAGTGGGTAACACATATTTGTAACTGCAGTGCTTTTCAGAACTTTAGGTAAACATTAGGTAACTGTAGCACCTTTTGTTCTTGGAACTGACGCACCGGAAAAGAAGAAAAAAAAAATGGGTCTTCCGTGGTGATTAATAATATCGGCCTAAGACTTTGCAAATGGCAGAGAATAGTAATTAGAAGTACTTGTGTATAATTAGGAATTATAACGCTAAAGGAATACTAGAAGTCTCAAATTCATAATTAGCCATATGCTGGCGATTAATCAAGATCGTAGTTAAGAGATGTTTTTAATAGTGTTTTCACTGCTGAGGCATCACAGACGCTAAACATTGATGATACACGAGATGAAATAATAAATTGGGAAATACTTTTTTTAAAGAAAGGAAGTATTTCAGGCCTAAGTTTAAGGTACCTCTCGGTTTTGCTATAAATGAGGACTTAGGAAATCCTTAGAAAAAGCTCAGTCGCGGATAGGACAGTTCTGGCGGGAATGAAACCCCAGACCTCTCACTCAGAGCCCGTGCCTTAACGACCTTGGCTACCCGTGGTGCTCAAGATGTGCACTTACACAAAGAATGCGACATTATTTTGTACCATTATCTACTGATGACTGGATTTATATTAGTAGGAAAAATAAGCATTAACAATAATTAAGAATAACATTTTAAAAATGTAACTTCTTAATGAAAATAGCACAAGAAATTTATATTGACGAATATCACAACATTACCTTTCAAATATTCCAAAGTAATATACTTTAGAAAAGGAACGTATAGAGAAGAGGTTCAGAAACAAGCAATTCCTAATTTTGGCATGAAGAAATTTCAAATACAATTAAAGTAAAAATACTTATCTAAACAAAACAATAAATAATATAGCCATAAGTTCAAAGACAAAAGGAAACACACAAAAATAATTAGAGAAATTGAATAACGTCTTTGGTGAAAGTTACAATAAAATTATAATCTGCAGAACACAACATTTGGCCCAAATGCAGAGAATACAGTAAGACAATGCGTATTAGAAAAAAGAGAATTTGGAAAAATATTACTATGCCCTATAAATATAAGTGGGAGAACCTGAAGCAAATAACATGCTTGACGACATTTATATGGCGCAGACCAAGTGATATTTGAATATCTTAAGGAATCCTTTTATAGAAGAATAAACAAGTAAAACAAAATAAATAAATAAAAGTAATTAGTCCTGATGGCATCAATATGGACTACAGAAGTATAGAGAGTTTGTTTTACACTGGTATGAATGTGTCTAATTATTAATAATATTTATCAAACTAGCAAATCTCTGAAATATGAAAAATAATAGAAACGATGTCTTTATTTAAGAATAGAGACCATAAGTAAAATTACAGAAGCGTTGATCTTCTCTATGCAACATTTATTAAATTAATTAATCGAAATAATAAAACGAGAGAGTAAAATAATCGCAGAAACTCAATTTAAAAACTAACAGTCTTTTAAGTCTGGCCGCCTAACAATAGTCGATGCGTTTTTACAGCAGTAATCGAAAAGAAAAATAAATTAATTTTAGAAACTCGCATTGCATTTGTGAATCGGATAAAAAAATATTTTCTGTGATGAAAGGTCTAGGATATCCTTGAGAGTTTATGCATACCTTGCAACATCTGTGTTTGATCTCCAAAAGGAGAAAAACAGAAATGGAACAAAGAAAAGGTAGTAAATATAGATGTTTAATATTCTCTCTGTTTTAATTTATATAAACTGTTTAATATTTATATAAATATTTTATTAAACTAGATTGAATAATATTTCGTTTTTAAAAAATAATATAAAAACTCAAAAAAAAAGAAATTTTCGGGAAAATTCCAAAAGTTAGAGCACGCATCAAAATGTATTTATTTAAGAATCACAATCTTTCGTAAATTTGAAGAACGTGCATGTGAAAGTATCTGAATTGCAGATAATATATGACAATTCCTAAAATACTGAGAAATATAACAAGGAGATACGGAGGGTAACGTTTTATAAGACAATTGCGCTACTAATGAACTTCTGTAATAAACCTTATGCACTCATGCAGTGTTTTACGTCTGCATACTGTCTGATAGCCGGCGATGCCTGTGTTAAACTCATTTTCCTAAAATTTATATACAGTTTCACTTTATAGAAGTCAATGGAACTGTCGTTCTTCCTGCGCTAAACAGACATTGTGCTAGAAAACCACGTTCTTTTTTCTGCCACAGTAATTTTTTTGATTTGATTGCCAATGTTTTCCCTTACATTCCCCTAATAGTTTCGGGCGTGATTTGGTTATCGAACTTCAAGATTTGTGCATTTTTATGTTAAAATTGTACGTTTTCATTTTGCGATTTTTCTTTGCACTAAACTAGTAGTTTAAAATATATGTACAATATCGTGTTTTGCAGCTGTGGAAGAAGATAATTGGCGAGGAAAGTTCTGAACAAATTACGCTCATGCCCGACGTACTGATTGGCATTTAAAATATTTACATATAAAAATGAGTTGCTCTGGAATAAAATGTTCAACTATCATCGCGAGCGAATGTATACTACCATAAGACCGGTAGGAAACACGTTCAGAAAATGATGTTCTAGATCATGGCAAAGCAGGGGAAGTGAAATTGGAGTATGCGTGCTTCCGGCTGCGATACATTTAGTAACCGAGATGTAAATAACAGCTTGAACGGACTTCTGTAACTAAAGCTCTGTAATTAAGTTATAGAAGTAATTGTCCAGATAGATTGTCTGTAACGTGAAAAAACCAAACTAAATTAAATTGCTCTCTTTAACTTCAGGATTCTTGTGGTAATTTATGTTTTCTTTAAAATTACGGTATCTTTCAAGCAGCCCAAGTATGCTTTGTATCTACTTACTAGAACCAATGTGACTATTAATATCTTTCATTCAGAAAAGGCATATACCGTTTAAACTAAAAAGAAATGACTTTCGAAAGTAATTCATAATTATATACAGCGTGTTTGTTCTCTGGATATATCAGTTTTAATAATTTTATGCCACTGACACAGGTAGATATTCTGTATACTTCTCTAATGAAAGTTATTGTCATTCTTCTTCGAATTCTTGAAAATATTTTTGTTTGTTACCCTTCCTAATTTATTTAGAAATATGTCTCATTTTCATGAAAGTCCAACTTAGGTTCCGTACTCTGAACTTTAAAATTTAAGGATTTTGAAAATTTCTCACTGCGGGCTTAAAAACAACACTTTTGTTCGTTAAAATGATACCTTTCTAATTGAGTTATATGGAAAGTTCTGTTATGAAACTTCTTTCCCAGGCAGTATTTGATGAGCTGGAATATGTTTTTATAACGGCTTGGATGCGTTTTAAATTTTTGCACAATATTTTTAAAAATGTGTGTACCTTCGTAGCTTATAGATAAAGAAGTTTTAGGCGTAAACAGAAAAAAATTAAAATATTTAGTACAATGTTATTTTTATTAGTAATTTATAAGAATGTAAATGTTTTATTTTAAAAGGAATACCATAGGGTTCGAACAAACGAAATCTCATATTTTCTTTTGCCTGTAATTTAATATACTTAACTGTAAATTCAATGCGGATTTTTTTTTGTTTTCTATAAAACGCCGCAGTTGATTAGTAAAGTGTCTCTTCGAAGCTTAACTTTTTGATTTAATCGACCGGGAGTTTTTTTATGGACAATGTTCTGAAATCTGTGGAGCAAATCACAGTTTCATACCAATCGTAATAGAAAGAACATCCTTTGGTTCTTTCCTATCTTGAATTCAAAAAATATATAGATTACCACCAGATGACTGAAAAATAATTATTGGATATGAAAATAATAATTATGAACATGAAACTGTTGCCTTCTGCCACTTCATTATGAATGGTTAGGGTGTACACGTGTCCAGAAATGAATGTATGTGAGATCTTATAACATTATCAAAGGTGGTCTTCCAGACCAATACCATTTTCGTCGTACTTGTCCGGTTTCAGTATATTTACGCATTGGTTACTAATAATCGAACCATTTTGTCATCTACATGCACGTGCAAACGAGGCATGCGATACAAGCACCTGTACAATTTCAATTGCGTAGCGAAAGGAGAGTAAATGATGTCTAAACGAACCCTCTAGTGAGAAACTGCGGTGGTGTTTTTGTGAAGAGTAATGGTATCAACAATGTTAGTAAAATATGTATCTCTTATTTTTCTCTTGTGTTATTCTCCGTTCCGGAAGATCATTCAGTTTTCTTCTATCAGCAGGTTATGGAAGTATCTAAATAAAAATATTTACTAAAATTAATCCAAGTCACTATGCATCGCGTTCAATAAAAGTAGGGTATATGGATAAATGCTAGACATTTGGCATAGGAAACTCAATATACCAGTATGTTGCTGCTCCTTCTCTAGGCTTACGAGATACTAGTACGAGGAATCCAGCAATCAAAGCTGTATCTAGGAGACTGTCGAAAGTAGAATATACTTACTATTTATTGCCATGGAGTCTATTATTTATGAATGTTTAATTAAAGTGAACGTATGAAATTTATAATGCTTGAAATAAGAAATTAATGGTAGTTGGAAGAGAAAGGAGTAATAAATATAGAACGCGCTGTTAAAATAAAAAGAAAAAATGATAAAATTAGCGGTTAAGAACAGAGAAGATTTGAAAATTAAAATAGTGTACAGCTGTATCAATGCTTACGACAGAACAAGAATGTTTGGAAAATACTTCTTAATATTTGAAGCTTATATCTGTATAGAAATCTATAAAATATGCTGTCAATTCATTAGATACGTTTAAGAAAATAAAAAAACAAAATTATGTTATTAAATAATAAATGGAGTTCGTTTTGAAAGTGGGCTTCAATTTCATGTTTAAAAAATTTGTATGTCCTCTTTTAGGATTAAACGAATTAGCCCTACAAACCGATACCTCTTGTCTGAGCCACGACTGTAGACAGACTGTTTTACCTATGTAACTATATGTACTGTTTAACAGAAAATTAAATATAAGTATTATTCACAATTGTAATACAATTAATAAACAAAGCATAAACTTACTATAAAATTCCTAATTTTTAAATATATTACAAATTTCACAACAGTGGCACTAGATGCACTGTCCATAATTATAAGTCAAGAAGTATTTTACTATTTTCTTTCTACTCTCATATTAAACTTTACTTATACAAGATAAAAGAAATATAAATGCCTTCACCTAAGATTGCTTTTTTTTTTGTTTGTTTATTTACGGACACTCCTTAATAGCTACTCAGATCATCAGCGTCCTATTTAAACGGCCGATAAATTTTGCTCAGAGGACTTTTCTTTCAGACTTGAGGCTCTTTTATGTGCCGTAAATATAGGACACGGGAACCAGCTTTATTTCCCTTAGGATTTTTACCTCAAAAAATCCATCGGATTGAACCCGCGATCTTGGGTCTATGAGGCAAGTAAGAATATCACTAATCGACCAGGACCATTTTTTTTACCGACACGGGTGGCTGAGGTCATTAAGGCACGGACTCGTGAGCGAGAGGTCTGGGGTTCTAATCCCGCTAGGACCGTTCTCCCTGACTAAGGTTTTTTCCAGGTTTTCCTCAGTCTTCATAAATAACAAATGCCGGGGAGATACCCAAAACATAAGCCTGGAACGTGTCCTTCCTTAAAAATAAATCCTTTCCCAATATGTCATTTCATCTCATGTATCATCAGTGTTCATCGCCTATGGTACCTCTGTAGTAAAAACGGTTCTTAAACACGGTTCATTCATTCCTACCATTTTTATATTTCAGAGAGAAATTAAAAATATTAAACACATTTTAGATCTTAAAAGCATATTGCAAGAAAAAAATTAATGCGCACTGTTCACTGTCTTGCGCTTTAAATGTGGAGTGTTAACGACAAGGCTCATCAAAAACATAATAGAACAAGCTGGTCAACATACTGTTCTCTCTTCTGCTTCTTCCTCAATATAAATCTGTTTGTTTGTTTGATTTTTTTTACAGAAGTTCAATGTGGTGATGTTGCCTGACATTGTGATGCTGGGGAGTTTAATGACGTCCTACACGCTTCAAACCGCTTTGATATAAGGAGGTGCGCGCGCTTTGGAGAGTGAGTAGATTTGCGTTTTACGAGTGAGTTGACCCAAAGTAGCTGATCGTTCAATTACAACTTGTACCTTGCACATACGCATAAAACCACGACAACATAACCTGAACGCTTAAATAAATACAATTATTATATTTTATTGCATTCATTTCAACAATGGAATAAAACAATTGTTTTAATTTCGTTATATTGAATTATTTATTTTTATCACCGATAGCTCAACTAAAAGTACTGTATCTATTTGGTGTTTACTGCGTGTAAGTAAATGTTTAAATATAAGTTTATGTTCTTTCATTCTAAGTACAATACAGGCGAGTTTCTTTTTAGGAACTTTCATTAAAACTTTTAAACTTTTATTGCAAATGTACGAAAGAACTATCTTAGGAAGTAAATACCATATGAAACATTTATACCATACCAGTAATGCAATTGGTGCAACGTAATTGTGGCTACTTTGCGCTACAAAACGACCAGTTATATTTCCTCTCCACCGCCAACCTCCCATCCTTATCACTTACCTGCACAATATAGCTACAGAAGAAAGGCGCGGTTGTCAAATGTCCTATTTTCCTAAAACGTTTTGTTACAAATCTAAGAAAGATCGAAGAAAAGTGTTCATAACCTTCATTGTCCTTCCCGAAATTTCTTTGCGGTCCAAAGGATGTCATCTATACCCATTCCGCGGGGTTTACTGTGTGCTATATATATATATATCTGAAAAGAGTTCATTTCAATACAAGTAATATCTTTATAAACTTTAAATGTTAGTGATATTTACGATGTGTAAGAATTGCTTCATTTCACTGCCCATTCAAAAATTGCATGTGTATGAACCTCTTATTTAAAAATCAACAATGGATTTGTTCCATCTCCAATCAAATTTATTTGAACATAATATTTGTTATTTAATTTTCTTTGACAACTCACAAAATAAATAACCAGTGCATTTTATTAAATTATGTTGTAAGTTTCATCTACTTTACTCCATGAATTGTTCGCACAGCTTTTCATAGATCTTGGATTTTTAAGGTAATAAATTATTATTCACATTGATTCCAACTTCGCGGAAGTGTTGAGCTTCCAGTATCACTCATACTGGCTATTATTATTATTATTATTATTATTATTATTGTTGTTGTTGTTGTTGTTGTTGTTGTTGTTGCTGCTGCTGCTGTTGCAGTTGCTCTTGCTTGAAAATCCACAAATTCACAAAAAGGAAACTGTTTGAATTTAATTATTTCCGTAGTTATGGATCGTTCAATTCTGTGTTTTTTATTATTTCGGAATGTTCATAGTTCTATATCGTCAAAAGCTATCATTTCTAAGTAAATATATCATCTTTAACTACTACTTATGTAATTGGTCATTGAAAAAGTATGTAACTGATGTATATGGCATTAATACACTCTTAAGCTCGCCAAGTCTCTCATCGTAACGTTACCTCGTACTCGTGTCTTAATAGCTGTCCTTGCACGATCTTGCACGATGGTTCGGTGGCTAAGAAAATATAACTGTTTGATATTTGCTGTTGTTTTGTTAAACCTGTGTATCTTTAAACACTTCCTATGACAGTATCATGTGCAGTAGCCATATCCCGAAATTATTTTGACTAATATGTACATTCAACTGCAGAAATAGAAAAAACCTTGAATATATTGCCGGCACTAGGTGTGGCGAAAGAAAGGTATGGCAGTTTTTGTTGAACTTTAAAACAACTAACGCTAACATTTGAAGGGGTGTAATGTGTATCTGGATAATAAAGCAATAATGAAGATCTGTTTATTTTACTGTGCCTGAAACAACCTTTTATAGTGTTGTTGGACTAAATATATTTATTTTTGGAATCCTTAGGTATTGGAGCTTGATAAAGAGTGGTCTTTTGTTTTAAGAGTTTCTGTAATCCACTTCTGAGTACCTATTTCTAGTCTCTGTCGCATTGTTATTCTAAATTTTTGGACCGCGACAACTTGCCCAAATTTGTTGCTTCTTTTCATGCAATAATGTTTCGGTAGTTTACAAAGATAAGATTGACATGGTGGTCGCATCTAATGAATAGGATAGGCACGACGCCATTCTCAAGTCCCATTGCTCAAGTTTTAGAAAATGTCCTACTATTCCGACACTAATACATGGTGCGATTTTCACTACAGGAACAAGTGACCATGACTCCTATATTTAGCCCAAAAGAATGCTGAATCTGTTCCTGTTACCGCCGACGCACATATCGGCAAAACACTTCCGCTCTTGAGATGCGTTTTTTTATCATTCCATAACTAAGTAAATTGTCTGGTTTTGAAATTCCTTTCAATGTATAAATTTACTGCTTGCGAGGAACCAAGTACTATAAAAAGTACACATAAATTCATATTTAGACACTGATTTAGTGGTTATATAAAACAATAAAATTTTATGAACCTAATAAGAGGAAAATGATGGTTATTTCTGAATGTATAAATGCTGCAACAAACGTATATAAACATATATTCAATTTCTGCTCTTTTATTCGCAGCTAATTATCCTTCCACATTGCATCACACGTAGTTTTCAACTGTTCCAGCATGTTAGCCACACATTGTGTAAAGAGAATGAGAGAAAATTACATCACACGTATTTTTTTTCAACTCTTCCTGTATGTTAGTCACACATAGTAGAATGCGAATGAGAGACAATTGTTTGCAGCAGTTCGAAATGTTAAAATACTACACAATACAAACTGTTCTGTTGCGAAGTATTTAAAGAGCAACGCTCATATGAGCCTGGTGATTTAAATAGATATATAGTTGCAAATAAATATAAATAACAATGGACTTAGGGTGCGTAAGTAACAAAGAAAAATTTTATAAAGACATTCATTTGTAGATTTCTTCTATAATTTAGCTTGGGAATTGCCTTAAGGTTAACAAATAGTGGTATTATTGCGAAATATCTGTTCCTAGTTCCTTTATTAAAAGAAGCTTATCAGTATTTTTGAGCAGCAAACATTTAAATTATATTTGGAATCTAGTCTGTACAATACTTTCAGGATTTGCAGAAATTATTGATGTGGAGCTATTTTGTCTGTAGGGGTGTCCAAGAAAATTCTACTGGTTACTTGGAATTCAGCATAATTTACTTCTGGAATTTTGGAATGCAGCAATGAAAGACCTCAAAGAGACGGGCCACAGTGCGCTGTTTGTTCCACCAGCCCGTTATTCACGCGGAATTTTCGATATCAGAAGTGACGTACATAATGCAGTTGTCAGGGTTCAGGAATTTCACTGAAGAATTTTCATTAAAAAACATGCGATAAAATCTTTCTGTTATTAATTTATGTGTAGCACAATTTATTAACGAATCAGAAGAAACATTCAACATTAGCATTTTCAGGAACAATGTAAAGAAATAAAGAATGTCTATAGCTATTAAGTTGGTGGATATGTGAGGTTTTCTAACCATAATACAGAGTGCTCTTTTAAAAATTATCTCTTAATCTGCAAATACACATTATTTTGGCCTATTGCTAAACTTTAAACTAAAGTATCAGTATCACAGACCGATTGGTAAATTGATTTTATCTGTGTAGCAACACTATTCAACCTCCATATTAAAATGACTGAGTAACTTCCCGTATATTCCCTGTAAGAGGGTATTCATTAATTCCACACATTAGCGTTTCCAAGAAAAACTGTTGATATGCTGTAGGACCTATACGACCAATCTTGAAAAACCGCATAATTGTTAACAATACGTTCTTAGCTACACTTCTGTAAGCGCTGAAATCTTGCTGGCTTTGGCAATGTGGCTATACAGAGTGTTCGAGTCACGCTTGATGCAAGAAAGCGGAGGGAGTGAGGGAGCCGGTTGAGTGCGAAGTAAACAGTGCCCTGCCCTTTCTTGGATCAAGCGTGACGCGAATTTTCCGTGTATTACAAAAAATATATATTTAGAGATGATGATCCTCCATTTAAAGCTCAAGTGCAACAAAATTTAGCAGAGTTTAGTGACGACGATGGTGTAATTGACGATACGTTGTCGGAAGAGAATGATGAGGCATTTTTTCCAGACATTTCCGAAGCTCTTTCAGAGAATAAATCTGACAGTTCCGCTGCAAACAAAACTACTGCTACAAACCATCTGGAGCACGAAGAGCCTGTAGATATAAATATCCAGGGTTCCGATATTTATTTTGAAAAGAATGGATAACAGTAAAGAAGCAAATAAGACACGTAGGATATTGCAGATAATATCATTCAAGATTTACAGGATTGTTACACCTGCCAAATCTATAGGAGATGCTGCAAAATCAATGCTAGTATAGAATTTAATATTCGATTATAAAATAATTGTTAACATTGCACAATGGATAAAATTTAAATTAGTGCCCGTACGGAAGACATTGGAAAATCATCAAAAAGCAATAAAAATCCACAGACAAAATTGAAATTAATGCAATTGTGCTCGTGAAAAAATTGAGTTAAAGTTAAATGTGATTTATAGTTTTTACCAGGTACCATGTATGTTTCAACAAATACAAGTGCTGTTGCTGGAGTATTAAATTATAAATATATACTATTATATATATATATATTCATATTTCATACATTAGTCTTATATTCTGTTTGTAGCTTCTAAACTTTTTATTACTGCACATAAAATTACTTGAGTAAACAATAAGCTCATTGTTTCTAGAACACATTTACATGCAATAAAAATATTTCTCTAAGTTTTTTACCCATTTATATTGAAAGGATCCCAGAGACCGAATCTTTAATTTAGTTTTTGGTTTGACCGTTAAGTAAATGATTAGAGAATGCATTGATAAAGAATATGATCATGTACAAAATAGCTTAAGCTACAAATGCACTAAATTTCCAGTCCAAGTTGTGTCATATTTGCAAGATCACGATCACTTACAATAGGCAGGTAAACGATCTCGCGTTATTGAATGGGAACAGCAGAACGGCCGACTAGCCTATTACAGTACAGATCATAGTTTTTTCCCCTGTGGTTAGAAGGCACTATCATTTGACCCAGTAAGCTACGTAAGTTTATTTCTTTGGCCTATAATACTCTTAAATATACCCTTATTTTATGAGGCAAAAAGCTACCCAACATTGGAGTATTAATCTATAATGGTATTAAAGAAAGTGATTTACGGTAATTGATGTCATATTCTACAGCATACAACCTATTAATTTAATAATAAACACAAATTTATTATTACCGTAACCCTTCGAAATGTTGTAAAAAACTAACAAGCAGTTGGTGTAAAAATATGACTTTTGTTTGCACTTATTCAGATAAACGTCGCACTTTATCCTAATCGCTTGTAAAGCCTCTGCCTACCGTCTAATGCAACAACTCAGCACTGCTGCCTTTCGACAGCGCAGTATAAGTGGACTCAAACGTAAAGAAGTTCTAAATTGCAGATTAATATCAAAACAATATCCATTTGAGTGGCAATGTGAACTAGTATAAGCACATACAACCCTATAGCCACGCTGCACATTAGTCAAAATCGAAATCTAGGAGGGCAGCATTATTTTCCTTCATCATTATAGCATTTTTCTCATTGGCGATACAGCCTTGATCTGTCGCAGCGACATCTCCTTCCTCTACCTCCGTCTTACGACTTCATTGATAGAGGGTAGTATTTCAGGGTGGTGCATATGAACAGCATGTTGGCACCCCGCCTATAGCATGCACATATAGCTAGCTACTGCTCACTAAACTGCAGTATAAATGCATAGTTATAAAAGGGTGATCATAACTCCGTCTAGAAGTTCGCTTATCTCAGCGTTGCAAGGTAGCAGGTTAATTTTTATCTTGCCAAGTCATTTGGAGTGTGAGCTTGAACATTAAAGGCTGTGTTTTGGTTTGAGTGTTTGCGTGCAATATTTTAAGAGGGAATAAAGAGCCGAAGCTGTGATCTTTAAATTTTCTAAAGAAGAAATAAATCCCGAGTCTCTACACCTGTGAACAAAAACTGAATCATGCTGAACAAGTTCATTGAACAGGTCTGAAAACGAGATGCTGCAAAAGTAGTTAAAAGAAACATTAAAATTTCAACATACAGCTATCGAAATTCGCCACTAGGTGTTAAACCAATGCCACTTATTGGTGAAAACACACCATCCTTCTCTGTACACAATTATACGAAAAGTCAGTTTAACCATGTGCGAATATAATGCAGAAAGAGAAACTACAATATTTTTTCACCTTACCATGTCCTTAGAGAGAGAGAAATGATATCCGCCAAATGATTCAATAACAAGGAGAGAAAGATTTGCCGTGCAAAATTTATCCACTGGTCGACCACACAATTCAGCGCCTCACATTAGTACAGGATGTTTTGAAACAAACTACATTCTCATGTTGTGGTGTGATGGTTCAAGTGGTCTGTCAGTATAAGCATAAATTTTCAGAATATGACTCTAGTGTCTCTGATCCTTTTCTGTTATCAATTGTTCCTTTACAACAATATTCTGTTTAAGCGATTGGCATTGCCAGTGACAAGAAAATATTAACAGAAACCAAGACCATCACCAACAAGATTATGCAGATTTCTAAAATTATTTTAAAAGAAGACTGTCGAATTAACCAAGAGAGAGGTTCAATTAGTTGAAAGTAAAACAAAAGCTGTCAAACAAACAAAACTGTCAATGGTAAAGACATAGAAGCTATTGCCGACAATTTTGTATGGAAAAGTGTGTAATTATATTACAGACACACAAGCAGAAAGGTAATATGTTGCTAGGAATTCATTAACACCATATCTATAGCGTGAGAAAAGGTCTTAAGTATTTTTACAATAAAGTGCAAATTTCATATTGGTTTAGAGATCGCAGCATTAAAATTATTTTGTCTCTCCTATGTTTCTATTTTGATTCACTGTACGCTGCAAGTCATCATGTACATTGGATACTCAATTGAGGCGATAAGTCGCTGCACGTTCGTTCAAAGATAACCCCGCATAAGTATTGTCCCAACTATACCAACTTTAAAAACTTGTGGAAGTCGCCGGGGTAGTTATGGTGAAAAGCCCTGCCTACTAAGTGGACGATAAGGGTTTTGCCACTCCCCCCCCCCTGATCGATCCAGTTTCACTCATTCTACTGTCCAAATGAATGTCTGGAAGTTTCTGTTGAACAGAATTATTCAAAAGCGACTGTGCAAAATGAAAGGTCTGTAACGAGAGTGATATAAACGTTACCAATCACTGAAAGAAATTCTGAGAGTAGTAGCTTCAGTAAATTCCGCTAGTGGCGTCAAAGAGGATGTGTCTACGAGAAATCGGATAAGGAATTTTGAATGTTGGAATTCGGACGAACAACGGCTATTGTGAGAGTGCAGAGACATTTTGTAACAAAATAAATCAACAAGGGCGCACCGCACTAGAATCCACTGGCAAAAAGTCCGAGCTGACAGCAGACTTAGGACAAAATTCAAACCTGGTATGAAAGTATTCAAATTGACGTGAACTATTAGCGAAGTCCAGGTGCCAAAATCCATGACATGGGGTATTCTTCGAATGTGCATGTACTGTGAAACAGGAATTTTGATGTGTGTAGACTGGTCAAAGGTGAAAATGATTTTATAAGGTGATTAATGAGTGGTTATTGATCGAATAGGAATCTCGGTATCAGAGAGAAAGTAGATTTAAAGTAAAGGTTTATCTCAGGGGTTGTATGGGGGATGCAGTTAATGGATTGTAGATTACGGGGAGCTGACAACCTCGTAACCTCATCTGCTGATACCGCCTTCCTCTTCTCGGCTCCAGTCTTCACACCTCGTTGCCGCTTCAATTTGTTACGAAGAGAAGAATCTCTTCGCTACCCTGTCTGAAATGAAAAGTCTAGTGCTTTTCGGGAGTCGCTCAGCGCTCCTTGGGTAGAAGAATTGGAAGAACGTGTCCAAATAAGAACCACTGGGTCAATTATAATCACTAATAAGTATATGTTTTTTTTTTTTTTATTTTAACCACTTTGATCTCGAAGAAACCACTACTACGCTTGGTTGCTTATATCACTCAACAACAATGAAGTTTGACCAAAGTAGCAAAAGAAAATTGGACGGAGCACAATCGATATAAATACGAGCGAAGAATCGTAAATTGCCCTAACTCTAGGCGAGAATGTTAAACTGAGCGGCGACTGACTCCACTGCAACTGAACTGCATCTAAGCTGGGTCTTCCCTGAATATCACTACGCATATGACTACGACCAGCCCTTGAGCAAGGCCGAAGTATTATGCTCCAACCCTATCAATCCAAGTTCTTTTGGATCTGCGAGACTCTCTACTGTCAGTGTTTTACAATCCTCCAGATCTGAACACGCTGCTTGCTTTAGGACACGTAAAAAAATTGTTTAAAAATAGTCTAGTTCATAAATAGTTCGAATGATACTATTGCTCATATTTCTCTAGAACAAATACGATTTTTTTTTCCGCAAAAATGCTCAATAGTTAGTAATTGAACAACAGATTCCCTGATTAATCCCTGTTTACACGATTCTGGGCAAAACCGCTAAGTTTAAAAGCATAAAAATAACTTGTTATATATGAATTTCATGACTCGTGTCCTTATGCGCAGGTATATATGCAGTTTTTTTAATGGATTCCCAATAATGTACTTTTTCGGATATATGTAATGCCTCGAATATTGGAGTTGGTTTAATAAACTCGGTTTAAACAATATAGTTTGTTGTCCGTACATTGGAATAGAGAATGACACACCGCGCAAAAACAAGGTCTTTTGTTTCATTTCAGTGGCTCAGAGGGCAATATGTAACATAAATAAACACAATTATTATTTTTAAAAAAATATGAATATTTTCTCTTGTACAATCTGATTCCTATGAATATCAAGTTTACATGCTTACGAAAATAATTTCACCATGAACCCGAGAATATGACATTCATCACAAGCGTTCAAATAGCTCAGTGCCAGGGTGCTCGGTCGCAGACTCCACGCCCTGAGTTTGGATCCCTCCCGGCTAGATTTTTTTATATTTTGTTCAGGCGTATCATTATATATTAGTGCATGCTTTAATATACATTCATCTACTATTTACAGGAAAGAATTTTTCCTCGCATTTTTGCAGGTGCGTTTCTTAACGGGTTACCGAAATACGCGAAACAAAACGAATTTTAGTATCTGAGTTAGTGTTCTCTTGTTTATCTTTTGCCCTGGATTTCGGAAAATGTATCCTCTTTATCTGAAATTTAAAATATTTGCTTTGTTTATGGAATAAAGGAATTAATACACATTTAATATTTTTCTCGGACGAGCCCCACCTTTTTGGGACTTATGGGCATGTAAATTCTCAAATTATTGGATTGTTCATAGCCTAATATTATTCATGAACTTTCCGTTCACGACGAGAAAACTTGTGTATGGTACGCTCGAGTGGTGAAAAAAATCATAGGTCCAATATTTTATGAGACGACAGTTAATATTATCACATACGCCAATACAATGAGAATTAACTAGAGGGAAGCGTCAATTTACATATTTTTTCAATAAAACTCTGCGACAGTTCATACACCTAACATTTCACTCACGGAAATTTGAATGTTCGACATGCCAGAGAGATTTCTGACGTCCTGGATTTCCTTTTTTTTTTTTTTGAGTAGTGTTTAACTTCCGTTTTTTACTATTGATGATGAGCATGAGATGAAGGGATAAATTTGGAAAGGATTTTTTTCAAGGAAGGAAGCGTTTCAGGGCTAAATTTAGGATACCTCCCTGGCATTTGCCATTTTTATGAGGACTGAGGAAAACCTAGAGAAACCCCTAGTCAGGGAGGACGGTCCTGGTGGGATTTGAACCCCAGAGCTCCCGCTCACAAGTCCGTGTCTTAATGACCTCGGCCACCCGTGGCGGTCTAAATTTTCTGTGAATTTTACTTCTGTGCTAAGTAAAAAGGTTCCTTATACAGACAAAAAACTCTTATAAGAACTGAACTAAAATTTCTCCTAAAATCTATAGCAAATATTTGATGCGTTCTTAAGTAAGCGTCTTTAAGGTGGCCAGTTTCAACGTCTCTTTTCATAAACTTTGCAAGTAAGCAAATTCTCTCTAAATTGATATACTTTGATACCCGCACATGGAAATTACTGCCACGCTCGCCGTTTTAAAAAAAAAAAAAACTCATTACATAATTGCTGTATAAAATTTCATATATAGTTTTAAGTGCCGCGCCTGGCTTGAAGGTAAATTTATTCTGATCAGTAAAACGTAAATTTCTTTAGGGGAGAATTAAAAATCGTCAGAATGATATTTCTTTATAAAATTTCATATAGCTCTACTGCTACCGGACACTGCAAAAATTGCATTTCACTTTAAAGCACTTTTTATACAATTCATACTAAACCTAGTTTTTTAACACGAAAGAATGGAGAAAAAGATACTTACCGGTCCATTTTGTTAACGGAAGGAGAGGGCAGTGGCAGCGCTAGACTTTGCTGGCGCATATGAATGAGGAGGAGGGAGTAGGCAAATTTTCAAACAAAGTGAGACTGCTCTGATCGGAAGAGGCAGACAACCCGGAAGCGGGTGGGAAACATGAATCACAGTAATTTTTATTATTATTTGTACATATATGTGAGGGAATGTAAATTATTTGCTTTTGTGTTGTTTTCTTCTTCTGTTTATTTTATTTCCGCATTAATTTTTTTCTACATATATATATATATATATATTGTATGTGTCTCTTAAGAGTTAAATAATGTGAATTGGGAAAACACGAACGGGCCCAGACAGTACCATACGACATGTATGAGGTAGATTTGTAAAAATATATTTTGTAAATAAATACTCTACTACTACTACTACTACTACTACTACTACTACTACTACTACTACTACTACTACTACTACTACTACTACTACTACTGCTGCTGCTGCTGCTGCTGCTGCTGCTGCTTGTTCTTCTTCTTCTTCTTCTTCTTCTTCTTTTAAAGAACACAACAATCGCACTGGAAACTGTAAACCTACTCTTTGTTTGCCGTTATTTGATAAATTATCTTAATTACGAGCCAGTATTTATTTAATATTATGTTTCAAGCACCCATTGAGAAAAATTATATACATATCCAAGAACATATTCAACTAGAATGGAACTATAAAAAATGAATTTTGAATTGCAATCGCAAAAAACTATGTGTGTTTTTATGCCAATTAGTTTTGCCTTATTATTTTAATAATTATAAATAATCGCTCCTTTGGTTAGATTTAGCGTATATGTTATATCACAAGGCGTAACATTTAAGGAAATGCAAATTATATAAATTTAGGCAAACCCAGTTTACGCATTCCAAGCGCATCTGTGCCCTATGTTCTTCGCACATCGCCCTTCTACACAAGTGACAGGCATGTTTAGTTTTACGGTCTCTTGATCTTGAACAAAAGCAACTTCATGGTTAATGTGGTTCTTCATAACCTTTGAATGTTCAACATTTTTCCTCCAAATAATATTCTTAAGTTCCTTCTCAGAGTGGGTAACTTCAAACGTTCCAGCAGAAATGGTTCGATGAGACTCGTGGCATTTTAAGAAAATCTTTACTTCTGAGCTTTCCATTTAACATGTTATGAGTATATAGCACAAAGGCATTGCTCCCACTTTTATCTAACATGTCGAAACAGAACCTGATTTCTCATTGTTGTATAAGAATGACATAGCTTATCAAAATGTTAGATCCTCCTTTGATACAATTGTAAAGCAGTCTAATGTCTGGTTTGCCACTAGTAGGATGAATTTCTGCATTTTAGGGCATACAGATAAAAGGATACTCACTTTGTTCTTCTTCGGAGTGTAGGATACAAGAGTTTTGTTTAGGTCGAATGCAAAAAGTTACTACAACATTTACTAAATGATACAACATTTCTGGTACTGAGAACGTTAGGAGATATCCCGGTTTTATTCTTTCTTAGGGTACCGACCACTGTTATCCCATTATCAGATAACATTCGCTTAAACAGTTCAATGGAGGAAAACCAGTTTACTGCAAACGTTTATATGAGTATCTTGAATGGGTTGAATCAAGTTTCTCACATAATATAATGGAACGTTTTCCTTATTTTCTGATTCTATTCTATCTTGCCGACATAATGGCATTGATCATACAGAGAGTTTCCACATCATTGAGAATTACAACTTTTATGCCATATTTGTCAGTCTTTTATACCATATAAACCCTGAAAGGGCAATTGCCTCTAAAGGAAAGTAATTGCTTATCGATTGTACAGCGTTCAAAGGGTAGCTGTCTGGGATTCTCCGCGAACCTTTCTCAAATCTTTCTTATAGGAGTCAATTTATCCGATGCGTTTCTTTCGTCCATGATGCTATTATCTTCAAATCTAAGACAAGAAACAAGAAATTTGAGTAGCCTAACTCACTGTGGACCTATATGTTCATTGTTCACATTTCATTGACCATAATTCTTGCACATCTGTGTGGAATGTTTTCTGAGCTCCTGATAAATAAAGAAAGCCAGTAAATGCTCTAATCTCTAAATAAGTGGTATAACTATTATGTGGCTGGAGAACAATAAACAGTTGCTTTCTCTTTATTTCCTCATTAGTTCTAACAACAATTTTATTTAGCATAGTTTCATCCATCAGTAAGGCTTACGTTTCTAAAGGGATTTGAATATTTCTGGCTGCACCAACAAATGCGCCGCGATGTTTCTCCTAACTAACGTACAGGACTTTCGGACGATTCCTAACTGCATACATATCCGTTCTTTTCTTTGAGCACGTTTACTGAATGAGGTACTACAGTTTCAGAAATTTCTCCATCGCCCCTCAGTTCACTTTTGGATTCCGATAGAACTTCGACATAATCAGAATCGTTATCTGAGTCTAATCAGTCATTTTCCCATCATCTTCATCCAAAACTCCCTATTTCTTCTGCAGTTCTTAAAGGACATCTCAAGTGCTCCATTTGTTAAAATGAAAGTAGAAAAATATCTATAACTACAGTTTAGTTAATTTTACATCCCAGGTTATAACAGTTAGCAGGATAAATGAAAGGAAATAAGATATATAAACTGAGAAGGAATGAATAGTGTTTAACGCCCGTTTTTGCTACAGAGGCACCGCAGGCGATGGACACTGATGATACATAAGATGAAATGATAAATTGGGAAAGGATATATTTTTAAGGAAGGAATCGTTCCAGGCCTAAGTTTAGGGTACCTCCCCGGCATTTGCCAATTATGAGGATTGAGGAAAACCTGGAAAAAAACTCAGTCAGGTAGGACGGTCCTGGTGGGATTCGAACCCCAGATCTCCCGCTCACGAGTCCGCGATTTAACGACCTCGGCCACTCGTGGCGGCATATATATAAAAACTGAGACTATAGAGCTGAAACTACAAACTAAAACGCAATATGAACAGTCACACAGGGGTATTTTGTACCCCAGAGCACGCAGCTGTTTACTTATAACTTCACTGGACAAAATTCTTGGCGGCAATGAGCTGGAAAATGGTTGCACTATCAGCATAAAATACGGACTGAATTTGTGTGAAGCGACAATGCGCTGTAGTCATTGTTGAAAGAGCTGCAATAAAAAGAAAATAAGATGGGGTTTCAAGAACCTCAGTGTGACTGTAATGGGTTAATTTATTGAAGCTGATACAAATTATATATTTTATAAATTATATACTACATATTTCTAAGCAATTTTACATTCCTCAAACAATCATACCATATTGCAATTAGTGATATTATATAATTATTAAATTCATTTCTAAGAAATGTTTACATAAGTTAAGCTCGCTCTTGATAATTCTGAAGTCATGTCAGGATGGAAGAAAATCAATAGCTGCTGTCATAATTGCGCATGCCCACAGGCAATCATACTATAGTTTCTTCTTACATCGCGATAAAATTACGTTTATTAAAGTTAATTTAGTGTCATATGTAATGAAAATATAATAATAGTACGTAATATAATTATATAATAACTATGCCTTTGAAACAAGACCCGTTTCGGAATTACTTCCATGTTTTACTGTATAATTGTTAATTTATTTATAGACAATAAGTGTTGCATAAATATGGTAATGATGCACTTGTTACAACATCCTGCTTAGAAAATAGAATGCCACTCTTAACTTTGTGTTATAAATAACTAATTAAGGAAATGTTCGTAAGTTTAACGTTATTTAAAGCTGTTGTCACAAATAAAAGTTTCAATGTTTTGTTTTCAGAAAACGTATGCAATTTCCTCTTTTGTATGTGTAAATTTCAAAATAATTCTATGAATAAAATGTGACAAGGCGTTGTTTCAAAATAAGCTTGTTGCTAATGTATACATTTTATCAGATTTTTTTCTTTAAACTATATTTTTTACTATAAAGTGTAGACTCTGAAACTGGAACTTTAATAAAATTTTCATAATGCTAATTTTAATTTGTATCAACAAACTTAAAATTTGACGGCGATGTGCATTATGTAGAACAATACACCATTTTTAGTTTTTCATACTCATTTTCAAGCGCTGTGTTTTTAACAATAGAAAGTTTGTCTATTAGAAATTGCTCAATTAAAATATATTTGATTAATGATAATGATGATAATAATAATAATAATAATAATAATAATAATAATAATAATAATAATAATAATAATAATAATAATAATAATAATAATAATAATAATAATATGGTATTCAACGGGAAATTTGCTTTAAATTATTAGGTTGATTCACAAGTTGATAGAGTCGGTCCTGGTGGTGTAGTGGTTACCATAATTGCCTCCTAAACCCAAGATCGCGGGTTCGAACCCGGCCATGACCGATGGATTTTTTCGGGCGTAAAAATCCTAAGTATGGCTTCCTTCGGAAGGGAAGTAAAGCCGTGGGTCCCGTGTCGTACATTTACGGCATGAAAAAGAACCTCAAGCCTGAAAGAGAGGCCCCTGAGCAAAATTTGTCGGCCGTTTCACGCCCTGAGTTGAATGGGACGCTGATGACCTGAGCTGTTATAGAGCGTCCATAAATAAATCATTAAAAAAATAAAACCAGTTGATAGTGTGTTTGTTCATTGCACATAACACTGCGCTGTTGGGACATTCTTACCGTTTATCATCTGTTATTCGTTATTTGGAACGTTGTGTTTATAAATGAACCTTGAATTTTGCAGATTTAAAGACATTTTGGTGTTATTTGGGAGCAAAAGAAGATGGAAAAAAATAACACTTCTGACATATCTGCTTTATGAGTGCCATAGAAAAGCAAAAACAGCAGAGGCAGCTTGTGCCTTGTATGGGGAGAATGTATGGAAAGAAAATGGTTTTATCGCTTGACGTGAGAGATTCGCCACGTTCAGGAAAATCATCGGGCGCTAATGAACACGTTCTGC
Source organism: Metallyticus violacea (assembly GCA_030762175.1). Taxonomy (NCBI): domain Eukaryota; kingdom Metazoa; phylum Arthropoda; class Insecta; order Mantodea; family Metallyticidae; genus Metallyticus; species Metallyticus violacea. Next base: position 294,574,874 of record CM060846.1, read on the forward strand.
ACTCTTTAGTCCATGATTATCCATGTCAGTCAACCCGATAATTAGAGGCTGTGAGGAATTGTGACCAGTCAACCATCGTGCAATATTTGCATTCCACGGGCAAGGTTCAAAATTACGGTGTATGAGTACGGCACGCGCTAAGTGAAAGCAACAAAAACTCAGCGGGTGGTCATTGTGCATCTCTACTTGTTCGCCATCGGTTTGCTCCTGAATAACATCGACAGTTCCTACCCAGTATTTGTGCTGGGAGAGATTCATAGATAATGGAGAATGCATTATTGATTAATTTATGTACACAATTAATCTCAAAAAACTTTATCACATACAAAAATCGCTACGAACTTGATGTATCAACCTAGTACTTTCTTTCCTCATTAGCTCCTATAAACCTACTAAATGACCGCAAAGTTTGAATTAATTGATTTACAGATAGTGTTTTGTGATTTTCTTTTCTTTTGCACCATTTTTCCGTTAAGAATAATCAACATGACACTTTCCTTATTCGTTTTCTGTATTTCTCATGTTGGATGAAGACCTTTGTTACTCAAGGACATTTTATTTGGCGTTAATGAAATAATAAAGGCACCTAGTATCTTATCGGTGTTACTTAGCATTAATATATAAACGTTTCACAAAATTAAAATAAACGGTTGCGTATAACATTTTGTTTCTTTAACTAAGTGTAAAGTATTCCCAGAGGGTGACTTTCTTCGTTCTAGGAACCGCGTGTTAGACTATCGGCAAGGTGTCCAAAAGTTGATCCCATGTACTCCTGCAATACTTCTCCCTATTAATGGAGTCGTAACACGGAGGTAAAGGAAATAGAGATCGCAGCGGCAAGTCAAGGCTCAGATTGGGCTGTAGCACCAATAAGAAGAAAAAGAATAAGTACATTCCTTGAATATATCACTCTTCAGTTTAAATCGCTAGTCTGTTTACCTCGAATGTCTATATCTATATTATCTATAATGTCTATATCTAGATTCCGAGGTAACTTTTAGGAAAAAAAGGTCCGAAACGCATCAATGAGTTTTAATTAAACGTATCATCAAAGTCCTGTAACAGAAAACTATTATGAAATGCTTTGGAAAGCTTACAAGATAATATATATACAATATTCTTAGAAGCACAGTTAGTAAATGAAGTAATTTTAAATTTTGTGGTTAAATTGGTGATACAAGACAATTAGCCTACAGGTTTTGCACTTAAGGCCTTGGCAAGAATGTTAACCTGCGACTGGACGGAAATTTGGATAGAGATTGCAGTGAAATAAACTTTCAAGGTTAGGCAGAGTTTATACTGTGACTTGCTTTTGGAACACACCGCTTTTGCTTCTCTAGTTCTTGTTACTTCAGCTATATTGTTTTTTACAAAATATTTTTTTTCCATTTATGTTGTAGGTATACATATAATGCATTACGGCTAAGCAGAGAACTTAAATTCAATATAATTAATTATGGTAGTAATTATCTAAATTAATATCTGAAGTATAAGATATCCTCTTGTACAGGTTTTTGACATAAACAATTAAAATTCAATTTTGAAATACATTTTGCTTACACCGGAGTAACTGAGGCATATAAAATTAATTGCAGAAAGTATGGGTCTATTAATATTCTGTTTATATGTTTATTTATTTAACAACGCTTTTAACATCTTCGGTCATTAGCATCCCATTCAGTTCAGGGCGTGAAACGGTCTATAAATTGTGCTCAGAGGCCGCTTTTTTCAGCCTTTAGGTTCTTTTTTGTGCCGTGTATCTACTACATGGGAATAACAACATATTTTCCTTCCGATGGAAACTATCCTTAAGAATTTTATGCCCCAAAATTAATAGACGGGTTTCAATCCGCAACCTTGTGTCTATGATGCAAATATACTACTAGGCCACCAACACCAGTAGTGTGTTGGGCATAAGTTGGAAAGGAGGAATCCAATTGAAAATGTGGGTCATGGCCCGGATTTGAACCGCGGATCTTTAGCCTTCCATAGTGATGTTCTAACCAACTGAGCTACCGTGTCCTCCAAGCACGGATCCACGAATCTCTCTCATTTAATTCTGTGATGTAGGAGTTGTTTGAATCTGTGTCCACCTGCTCATAATTTTTTCTACAATATCAGAGTAATTCTCATTAATAGAGAAAGGTAAGTTTTGCTCTATTTTGGTTGTAAGATCAATACAAAATGCTACATCAAATTACCTTCATTAGCACACTAATTAATTACACTGGCCTGAAAGGTTTTAGCTTCTACGCGTTGTAAACAAAGACAGAAAATGCTTGCTCTTGTAGTAGTAAGCCGCAATATACTGTCCATGTGTAGCCATTAGTGTGGGAACTATCTGTTTTTATAACTGATGACAGGCATGACCTTGAATCATTGGGCGCTGCGTTTAGCTGCGGATGCGTACTAAAAATGACTCTATACAAGGCCACTAGACATGGCATGGCTCATTTTAAGCTGTCCCTCATACTGTCTGCCATAGCCAATTACAGAAATGCCAGTTTTTCGACGACTTTTAAGTGGAGACTAAAATGGAAACTGGGGATCGAATCCTATCTTGCCATTTCAGGGATTTACAACAAATAAATTAGCTGAATAATAAACTTTTCCTTTAAACGTGACGGACTCAAATGAAACCCTTATAAATGGAGAAAAATGGAACAAAGAAAAAGAGGAATTCCTTTGTATTATCATTGTGTAGGGAATAATTGAACGTGTGTGATTCTTTTAACTTCAGGGATTGTAATTGAATTACTAATAGTTTAAAGTGCTTATGAATACTCACAAAACGTGTAAATGCATTTCAAAAGAATTTTGATTGCATTTTAGTAGAAAACCAGAAAGTTATACACTTTTTTTCTTTTATCTGAAAGGGGGTCGGGGTGCCAGGCTAGGGGAACCAATCCGAAGGTAGAAGCTCAGCAGTGGAGTCTCCAGGTGGGCGAAGCTACCGCCAAGGGACAGGCGTGCGTATGCGATTCTGGTATCGCCGCGCATCGTTACGTCTGCCTGTCCGCGCGCTTGGTTCGTGCAGTCGTCTCGCTGAAGCACTGAACGTCGAACCAGTCTCGTCCTGGCCGCAGACGGGGTCGGCGGAACTCCGGGATCGGAACAACTGGTCTTCCCGCGACTTACTTGGCCATACCATACGCCTGTCATCCACACGTCTCTCATTCAGCTCTTCGCTTAAGTAAACCATAGGTAGAATTTTTGTTGGGATAGTGATTTGTAGGTAAAGACCGTAGGCACCAAACTAGATAGTGCAAGGTACATGTGCGAGAAGAAAACAGAAATTGCACGCGTGCGTAAGGTGAGTGCAAACACAATGTTCTCAATACACCAGAGACGTATGGGAACGAGGTATTTTTAGTGTCAGATCTCATATTATGTGAATTTTGTTTCCCTGAATAAAACTTGTACTTAAGCTGTCACGTCTTACACATTCAAGTTTAATAGGCGACCTTTACTTACTGGCGCTTCAAATTATCTCGAGTATGTTTAGTAGTGAAACAAAACTTTTACGCAGTGTAGCCTTAACTTACTCCTTCAATTTGAAACGACTTCTTACTATTTAATTTCGAATAACTTGAAAATACAAATCAAATATGAGAGAAAAGTGCTGTGATATACACTTAAATTATTATTAACTTTTTTCAACTATATTATCACCTATGTTAAAGTGTACCCTTAAAATAGCGCATTTCCCACTACTTGAGAGAGATAAACGGCCATTTATGTGCCCAAGACGTGTGATTTGTTGCTGGAAATAACAGCTATATTGCTCTAAAACATTTTTTTCTACCCATAAAAACTTGAAGTGTTAAAAATCCGCTGTCATAATAGCTCAAAGTATTTCATATTAGCGTCATTTATGCCTACTTCTTTCTGTTGCATTTCAAATTTATCTTTGTTAAGACGCTGACACACATTTTATTGGTGCAGTTATTTTAAAAAAGTAAGCCCTCAAGTACTAAAACATTATTTTTAATAATAAGCTTAGTGAATAATATACTTTGCGAAAAAAAAAACAATGCAAAAGTTTGCGGCACTTAAAATAACTTTCACCTTTAGTACGAAGCATTAAAAATATACGACATAAAACTTGCAAGTAAATTGAGTGAACACGTAAGTGTACAACAATCTCGTTTCAAACAATTCTCTTTCGAACTTCTTTTGCTATATGTTTCCAATAAGTTTCATAAAAGTTTGCACGTTGATTTTACATGCATGGTTTATATGAAAATAAATAATGTAATGACTGTATTTGAAAAGTGTTCTGTTTTGATACTTATATTGGGCTCGAAAGGAATATTTGAATGTCTTTCTGGCCGGCGGTAACTATCCCATGCGCTGATTAGTGCTGCCATCTCGCATGACATTTTAGTGTGTATAGCACCAGGAACTGGTTTCACACAACAAAAGTGCTGTGTGTTTTTAAAATGGAAATAAAGGGGTGATTCCCTGTGAAATCATTTGTTTGAATTTTTGTGGAGAAAATTTGGAAAAACTAATTAAGTACTTTTATGGGAAATAGCTCAGATCTTAAAGGGAAGCTACAATTATACAAATTCCCATTTGTAAGATCTATGAAATAACGAAATTAATGTAATATTCTTTCACAGTTTCTCCGTATGTTTATGTGTTGGTGTTAGCTAGGTCTTGAAAGCTGCTGTGGAAAATTCACTCGAAAACATTCATCTCTAGAAGTACTAACAACTGTGATACGTTATGACATAATATCCGCGGTTATAAGACTTTGAAAGCGAATCACTAGGGCTTTGGAAACATTTTGTTTGATTTCAATTAACGTCCTAAGCAAATAGGTTAAACATTTTACAAGATTGACGGTTAATTTGTCAACAATATCTTTATTTTATTTTAACCGTAATTGTAACGAATTATAGCTAAGGAATTCTCGATATTCGCGCATTTGGCTAAGGAGTAATGTTGTAAAAATGTTAACCATCTATTTAAGTAATTTCTCCGCGACAGCACATAGCTAAGGTATGAATATGCAGGTTTCTGATTATAAATAGTTTTAAAATTCATTAATTCTGAGTGAAAAACTTTCCTATATTTTCCCCTACTTCTTCGTTGAAAATAATGTCACATATCTCACTTTCTTATATGAACTGGTCATATTGCGTTGTTCTACGGAAGAATGAATCAGATGGATATAACTGATTGAAATCAACACACCTTTACATATCTTTAGTGTTTCAGAAAATGGAGAATTAAGGAGGCATCTAAGTTATATCGTATATTTCCTAAAATAGTGCTGTTACTCATGAACTATTTTAGTAAGATTGAAGGATATTAAATACCTACGAATAAATCGTATATTATGTTTATGCAAATAATATATATTTTCGTCATAAAGGTACATTTTTTAAATGAAACACCGCTTTTATCATTGCAGAAATGGAATAGATAAAAAGTCTCTTATATAGATATGTAACGTAATATGGCAATTGATTCATAGTAGTCAAGTGTAAATGTTAAAAGTGCTATCATCGTAAAACATTCACAAGAAAACTAAAGTTTTAGCTACAAGAATTAGCTTTAAAGTAATGTTTTGTAAAAGATATCTGCAACCACACGCAATAATAATGAAATTATATCTTAACACCAAATCTCCGAAAATACACATGTAAACGCTAAAGGAAAAATTGGTTTACCAAATATCACCTTCAAAATTATATAACTGTTTGATATAACACAACTCCATGATAATTTCATCAAGAATTGCTGTACTTGTAATAGAGTTAGCATTCCCACATATAACAAAGCTTCAAAGTGTGAAATTAGAATTAAATCGGGCACATTTAGTTTCTAAAATTTTTCTAAATCAGCCAGTTTCTATAAAAAGTTTACAATGAATGGAAGTCTCATTGTAAACAACTGTAAATGAATCGAAATATAAACGTAGGAAACAGTGTGGCAAATGAAGGTAAAATCACTCTCAGTGGCAACGGTTTTGTGCTTGGCTTGTCAATACGTATTTTCATTAATAAACGTCCTATTTAAGTGGAAAATTTGCAAAAAATGCACCAGAACATAATATACATTTCATGAAGTACAAAACCTTCAGATTCATATAGTTTTCGAAAAGAATTGCGTTTAAGATATTCCAAAAAAGTAACTCCCTATGGACAGTAAAAGACAACCCAATCCCTCATTATTTCTAATTTATTCACTGTTTATGTATTATTAAATGTTATCAAATTTATTGTTCCTTTGTAATGTTTATGTAAATGAATTTGTTTGTTTCCACATTTTAGCTGAAAAACGATTATATCACGAAATCGAATAAATAAAGAAATAATATCATGGAAATAAAATTGTCCCAAAATTTGCACAAAATCTGTTTCTAATAAGCATACGTACTTCCATCTTTTCAAAACGACGCATATATAGCGGGACTCCTTTTGGACAATAATTATAAGAGCCACCATAATTAGTTTATCACAACTAGAGTATGCCGGCTTCTTTGTGTCCTTAGTGTAGTCTAGCAGAGGCTTTTGGAGCACTATATGTACTCAGGAAGGTAAGATGATATCGAGGGTGGTGAATTAATTCAGGGAAGAGGCAATTTCACCTGCAATTCTATCCATAGACGACCCTATGGAGGTAGTTATTGTTTTAATGGAGAAGGAACTCCTTCAAGTAGTGAAGAGCATCCTTGCTACACATAAGGATGCGAGTAGATCATATCCTAGGTTAACTAAGCTAGGATTTAAAGGTATAAAATTCTGAAGAAATTTTAAGATTAAACTCTCTGCTCCATACTTGCGTTAAAGCGTTGCAAACATTGCGAAATTGAATATTAGTAATCATAGCTAATGATACAGTGAATGAACATTATAAATCTAAAGCAAACTTTTCCATATGTTTCCTCTTTTATGTGATTTTTGAGGTGTTGCTTTTTATTGCATTACGCCACATAAAGGTGGTCGCTGTCCTAGAGTACTCTTGTTAACACTCCTATATTGCATCTTAAAGCAATTTAAATTTAAATATTTGTATTATCGTACGGAAATCTTCTAGTTTAATGTTCTAGTTTAAAGGTGAAAATTACATTTTGGAGAGTTTGTCTGTGTGAAGATTTCCTGACATATTTGGCCCCAGCATCTCTCATTTATTGTTCTGCAAAAACCTCTATACATATTACATTATATTTCTTAATAAAACGTAATAAAATCTGTCAGCGGTTATAATTAGATGATATCTTAACATTTAAATATTATTGCAATCACCTCATTGTTAAGGCTGCCTGATAAGACTTTAATTTAAATACTCTTGAAATGGTCATAATGTCATTGCTTTAGTTATACTTAATTTTCATATTTCTGTGTTACTAAAGCTTAATCAGAAATTATAAAATAGAAGAGAAAATGTGTTTTGTACTTTGAAATCTCTCTTCAGTTCTGCTACTGGTGATAAGGGAAAATTAATTGAGCACTTGCGATTTAAATGGGGAAAATCACAACAGGGTATTTCTTGTTTAAGGAACCAGTAAAGAAAACTGGAGCAACAGGTTGGTATTACTGAAACCAATGCAAAATCTGTAAAGAAAGTACTGCGTTTTATCTACAAGTAATCACAGTCCATGAATTTCATTTCATTGGCAAGACCAAATTACCCAGTTTCTTTCACGCCTTTAAATATATTTTAAAACACTTCGCGATGTAGTGCGTTTGGAGATGAGAATGGCTGGCACATTTAGTAGATGATAAATCATGGTCATTATAATTTTTCTGTATAAGCTAAGGGCATATCTAAACCACATTTTTTCTTCCTATATATTTTTTATATTTGAATGGTGTCATCATATTTTTAAAAATCGATATGCATCTGCTCACAATGCCGCAACCAAGAAGAATATAAATTAAGATGTGCCTTATTTGTTAATGTTTAAAGTGATGACAAAATCGATTAAGGCACCGATATGGAGAGCAATTTATTCAGCTTGTCCCGCAGATGTGCCTAATAAAAGGGCCATTTAAGCGGTCGATACAGTGTGGATGTTGCAGTATTTCCCCATAATTGTAGGAAGCTAAATTTATGCCTTCTTCTTTCTTTGTATTAGCTATATTAAAAATTGACATTCATATCTCTTTGCTACAGCAGAAGAATATTTTAAGTACACGATAATGTGCTACAGGTAATTAGTCCCCAAGTAGAGATATTTATCCAATGCTTTTATTCAACATTACACCAAATTCTTGAGTCCGTTATAGAAGACTTCTTTTCTGATTATATAACTCAGGATGTTCAGTAGTATAAATTTACATTGCCAGTTGAACAGGAATGCAATGTTACTGGCTTTTAGTTCAACTAGGAGGACGTAAACCTCAGCACGGAATGTATCTATGTTAAGTTCTGTTATATCTTTTTACGGCTCTGTTTTTATGCCTAGCAGTTATTCTTCCGCCCGTTATTGCGCTTTCGCCTTTTTTATTGTCTAACTTCACTAGCACCATGTGATACAGACCCCAACACGGTTCCAGTTTGCTAACGTTATTTCCAGATGGTTAGCACACTAAATAGTTATGTTCCGTGATGTCTAGTAGTATTTCAGTTTATACTCTAGATACGTTAGCTGTGTGAAGTGCTTCGTTTCTTTAGAGCGTGTTGCTGTGTTTCGATTATTTTTATCTCAACCGCATTGTAATTTATGTTGCATTTATCTGCAGTGATTTATAGGTTGGAGAACGAGAATAATAAATCTTGGGAATTGAACTTACTTGTACCCTAATATCGGTTAGAAACTCTGTACATTTTTAATCAACTGAAGAGTCTTATCTCAGCGGTTGTCCTTTCATGTCCATCCAAAATCTTCCTCTGGTCATATAAAGACGGTGTATCCGATTGCAAAAAGCTTGAAATTTAAACCTTAACTTTTTTCTAGCCTCTTTTATTCTCAACAGTAAATAAATTATGGAGGTTTTGAAAAATTATTACAACAGAATGCGTTAAGAAAAAGTAAATATATATGTATATACTTAAAAGGAAAAAAAAACAAACAAAATTTATTATTTTGCTCTTTGCAATGATAGTATTTTCTCGAGAAGAAGCGTGAGCAGATCCGACATCGTTGGCATTAGATATTCATAAGTTTTCCAAATACTTTACTGCAGAAAAGTGAATTTTCCATTATTTTTGTTTACATTAAAGACCCACAAAGAAAAAGGTATATTAATCCATTTGCCTTACCCTTATACAGATCCCCATTCCGTTGCGGAATCTGATATTGGTTTTGCTAGCGGGAAGTTATTGTTCAATGGCCTCTACACCTTCCGAGAGAAAGTTTGTCGCTCGGCCGCAACCCATAGCGCACATTTTTCTTTCTTTATTAATTTATGGTAGTAAATAGTAATTAACATTCTACACAATGACATAGTACATGCCCGAAGTATCTGCCTTCCGCTGTGAGGCATGTCTGAAACCTTCTGAAAAGATTTAGAGACATTCGCCACAATTCATCATCCTGAATATTGGAAAATGTTCTAGAAATTTTGCTTCTAGTGCCTTCATGGGTTTTATTTCAAGTACTGTATGGACCAAAATGCAGCAGTCGAGTGACTTTATCTACCACTACCCACTACCTACAAATATACAAATTTAAAGATTTTCGAAGAGCAGTTTCTAATTGATAGCCTATTTCATCAAGCTTCCCTTGATAGTTATTTGGTCTCGGCTTCTTGTCAATGAGAACACCTTAGCTTAAAACTTTGTTCACAATCTGGAAATTGCACTTTCCGATGGAGATGTTTGTTACTCGTTGAAATTCAGCATGAAATTCTCTTCTACAGTACTTGTACATAAATCATAAATACTTTTATAACTCAGCAGTCCTCAACCTTTTTTAAGTTCGGTTCTCACCTTGAGGAATATTAACATTAACTTCGATAAAAAAAAATAAATATGTTAAAATTAAAAAAACTATAATTAAGCAGATATTAAAATTTTATCCAGACATATTGTACCGATTAATGTGACGGTTGGACCTGTCATATTTCTGCATAAGCTATTTTATGTTGGCTCAATGGGTATAGATTTTTGAGAGCTTGCCCCTTCGCGGAACCTGATGACCCACCAAATAGCACCTCAGATCATACTAGTGGGTCGGGACCCTTAGGTTATGAATCGCTGTTCTAGCATATATCTCGCTCTCGGCAAATATATTCACAGTAAGAAGTCAAACAAGGATTTCATGCAGAAAATGCAACAGAAACGACATAATAAACACGGTGAACAAGCTCAATTGCTGTGTCAGCTAAAACTTATAACCCCAGTCTTAATAGACATCGTGCTTTCACTGATTGCCAACCGGTTTCCATTAGTGTATAGAAAATCCGATTGCGTAGGGGAATGAGGGTAAGGCATATTTTAGTTATTTTATGGAATATTATTTTCTTTTTATGGCTAGAGTGTCTGGAAGGAACTGTCGATGATATAAGCACTTGACAGAACATAAACAAATAGGTGACAAGGATGTTCAGTGCACTTAAAAAAATTCAACTCTACACATACTGTGACTTGCCAACTAATTCAGCAAATGCAACATTAAATGAATGCAGTAGGTGATCTAACCAACAGTGGTCAAATTTGCTTACGAATTATCCCAAAATATGACCCTTTATGTGTTGCGGGTGCTGTCTGTTGGTTATGTACTTTTTTCTATTCTTCTTCATTTTTTCTAAATTATTTGTCTTTTGTCATAAACATATCGCAAACATAATAAATCATCAATATAAGACCATAGTAAGCATCAATAGATATTTTGAGTTCCAATTTATTTAGTCATAGACTCTTTGTTAAAATATAAAGGAGTCATAAGCAATATCTATTAACACTAAGGTATAGTTATCTTAGTAGATTCAGGTAATATATTAAAATATTTAGCTTACATTATAATAAAATAATTAAAATATTTTGTATAAATGTGTGCCGCCAACACCAGTCTATGTAACATAAGATTTAACTTTTTATTTAACCTTTAGATGGTTATAATAAACATGTAAACAGGTATTATTCTTAAACCCTTAAAGAGTGTTTTACAATTGTCATTATTGCTTTTTCAGAATATATCCTAAAGGTCCTTTTCTAATGTTTAAAAAGGACACCTATGAACAGTATCCCAAGAGGCAAATTCCATGTTTTAAATTAATATGAAAATATCCAAATACCGTACACAGGTTTTGAAAAGAACATAAGATTATTTTTAGTCTCAATATATATATATACATATATACACGTATGTACATATATATTAGGTGATACAACTCATCCTGCAGATTGAAAATCTATGTAATCCCGGCGTTTTGTAAGATGTGCTATAAACACTGTTCCTGAGCGTCATATCTAGTTCGACCTAAAACTATTGCTATCTCTTTCAGAACATATCTACTAGCTTAGTGGTGGTAGCACTGGATTTTCACTATGTAGCTGCACGGTTAAAATCTAAATAGAGGAGTTTCCTTTATATTTAGAATAATTAGGGAGCCGCTAGTCAGTTACAGAGGAAGGACAAATAAAACTTTGATTATGAAACTTTAAATGCACAAATTTAATTTTGCACTGTAGATTTAAATTGAACTACAAACACAAATGACTGTTACTTATCTGTTTTAATGGAGAAACTAATTCTTATTCACATGCCTAATATAAATGCATTGTGAAATGAGAAACTTCTCCATCTAGAACGTTCTCGAAAGCGTATAGAGATAAATAAAAATCAATGCCTGCTGTCTCAGGGATTAAAATTTCTATTATTCACTTAATAAACTGGCGTGCTAACCGTTGCTTTAGCAGAGTAGCTTAATTGATCGTCAGATCAGTGCTTGTCTACTGATGTGGATGCCTACTTGAACTTCGTATCGTCTATAAAATGCTACTGAGTAAGTAACACATATACAGAATAACTGGAATAAAACAAATCGATAAAAAATAATTAGAAATTTAGAAATAAACAAAATCATTGAAACAGCGCCAATATTTCGGACAGTGTTCTTGAAAGGCGGTAGAGAAGTGAAGATGTTAAAAGTAAATATTGAATTTCGAAGGTAACGGCATGCACGAAAACAATGGAAACAAACCACGTCTAAATCGGTAGAGAGACCAACCAAGTAAGAGAGCTAGAGTAAGGTGAGCGCGGCTGCAAACTGCAGAAATACACCCGGCGCAGACAGAATAAAGGAGATAGCAGTCGCTCCGCATAAAGTTAGTATTTTATTTTAGTAATTATATTTATACTGTATTTAAAGCTTATTGTACTAAGCACTAACCCGAGATATGTTGAAAATAGTGCCCCTTAACGGCAGTACATTGCCGGTACCTGCGTATGCCATCATTTATTGGGTAAGAACAATGGTTCGGAACACGTTTGTTGTCAATGAAATATCCTGCTCCATTACTGAACTGATTACTCTATTTAAAGCACGATTGCCGGGATAATTTCTTGCGATCCACCTAATCACTACTCTATGAGAATCAGTTTTCACACATATATATATCGTATATGAAATCAATTCTTAAAAACTATATTTTATACTGGCATAATATTGAATAAAGTATTAACTCGCCATTATCAAACAAAAAAGCACCAAGTAGCATACGAACGCACCCCCACTCGCAGACAAAGTCTCCTTCAAAATAATTACAAGTTGCTACCTGTGCATGCATTATACGACATTGCCGAATGGCTTCTCACAGTATTCAAATAACCTCACTGTTTATTATCATGAAAATAAAACTAATAAAAAAGTAATAACATCGTAAAGGATATTCTTACGTAAGATTTAAACCTGGTGATGTACGCGCTTTATACCAAAAAATTACACCTACTTATCTCGAGGTATTTTCCGGAGCATGAGTCCGTAATCATCAATGTGTTAAATTAAACGTATCATCAACATCCTTACAATGCTGAATGTGTCAGGCACACATAAGGAAACAAAAATTGATTTTAATGAACGCCTACTATCGTTCACGAGTAGCGAAACACCACCAATATAAAACTGTTTGTAAAGCTTAACAACATTCTTGGAGGCACGGTTAACAAATGATGAAGTTATCTTAAATTCTCTGACTAAATTGCGGCTATGGAACGATTGACAGAGTGTAATTAGCTCAAAAGTTTTATATATATATTTAGGCTATAGATCTGCTACCGGATGGAGCAATTCAGACGAGGATAGTCTGCGGCGAAATACACTCTTAAGGGTGGGTGTGTTCTAAAAGTGAAGCGAGATACAAATCTGAAGAAATCACTCAAAAATGAGTGAATTTATCATTAGTGAGACTTTATATCAAATAGAAATCGAAATAGAAACTATTAGCTAAGTGCTACAGTTTTAGTGTTTTAAAGCAGATTGCATTATACGAGTCTGAGCCAAAAAGTAACCTTAATATTTCTTATCCATAAAATGTATACATTGAGATTGAAATAAAACTTGTTTGTTTTTCAACATCTCTATTTTCAACATAGGCCCCACCACATTGAATGTAGGTGTTCCAGTGTTTCGCTAATACCTGGATTCCGCGAGAAAAAGCTATTGTGCCTGCCTGCGTAACCACGCTTGCATCCCGTCTTTCTTCTTATCGTCAATGCGGAACTTCTTGCTACCCCGTGTCTCTTTGAGAGGTCCAAAGACCATGATAATCGGAATGTGCCAGATCCGATAAATAAGATTTGATTTTTTGATTTGATTTGTTTTATTTACTGACGCTCTTTAACATCTCAGGTCATCAGCGTCCCATTCAATTCAGGGCATGAAACGGATGACAAATTTTGCTCAGAGACCTCTTCTTTCAGGCTTGAGGTTCTTTTACTTGCCGTAAACACGGGACCCACGGCTTTACTTTCGAAGGAAGCCATACTTAGTCCATCGGTCCTGACCGGGATCGAACCCGGGATCTTGGGTTTAGGAGGCAATCATGGTTATCACTACACCACCAGGACCAACAATAAATATGCAGGATCTGGCATACACTCAAAATGAAAACATAAAATGTATATGTCTTTGCAAGAGCGGCTGTGTGAGGTCTTAACATTATCATGCTATAAGAGTACATCAGTTGTGAGAAAACTCGAAGTTTCGATTTGATTTCAGGATTCAAATAGTTCTGAAGCAGGTCACAATATGACTCGTTCTTTACATTGCGTCTTCTGGGCATTTAACGTTCCATGGTTGGACCTTTAAAGTCCCAGAAGAGCGTGAGCAGCGCTTTACCGGCTGACACAGCTGTATGGAACTATTTTGGTTTCAGCTATGACGAATTCCGCTACTCTTCGTTGGTTTGCTTGGTCTCTGGCTTGAATCGTTGGAAGCATTCATCACTAGAACCACCATACGCTTTAGGGAACCATCTACTTTGGCTTCATGACGTCATAATATTGTTTCACAAACATCCACACATCGTTCTTTTCAGTTCAGAGGTGAGTTGTTTTGGTATCCGACTTTGCGGTACTGCAGAATGTCTTGGATAATGCAGTGCGCAGAGTAATGATTGATCTTCAATTCTGCAGCCACCTCGTGGACTGTTACCTGCCGATTGTCTCGTATCACTTGTTCTACTGCAATGATATTTTCTGACGTAATCGCAGTGTGCGGTCGACCATAGTGCTGCATCACTCACAGTTGGAACTCTACTTTTAATTTTTCTGTGCCACTCTTAGACTGAAATGTACTGAAATGACACACAGGAATATCATTATTGCCTCTTCATTCTTTGATGAATATCTGTTGGTTTTTCGTCCTCACATAAAACAATTGTTCATTGCTTCTCGCTCGTGCATATTTCCAAAGGAACTGCCATTTTGTTATGGTCGCTGACGTGAAATTTCCCAAGAAGCCGCTTGAGCTTGTTACTCCAACAGAAGTGTATAATAGATATCCATTATTTATGTGTGTCATAAGACAGTGTAGCACATTATTCTGAGTTCTGATAGCTAAATATAGGTTGCTTTTTGACTCAGCCTCGTAAAGGTAAAAAAATGCATATCGTTGTATGCAAGTAAATGATAATATAAAAAAAATTGACATTAATATTCGTAAATAAACCATTAACTATGATAATAAATTTAAAAGTATTAAAACGGACACTTGATGTACACAATTACTTATATTCCGAACATTAGATGTTATTAATATATACAAGAAAATTCAATAATAATACTTTAATGGCACCACGAACCTCCGCTCTCCGTTTGGGATAAAGCTAATGATAGTATTACTGACCTCATAGTAGAATAAAATTAGGCACCTATGTTCTTAGGTTATGAATCAAATACTGGATTGCATCATGGCGCCTATTAGAACCTTTCTTGGATAAAATTACTAATCTCTGTAGTCGGTAGTAGAACGTGCCAATCACATCAATCCAGAGCATACGAGATAAAGATTACATTGAAAAATAATGCTAGAACAGATTATTTTCGTAATTTTCAAATGTGAACATGCCTAAAGGAGATATACATTTTCAAAGACGTTGAAAAAGTTCACTATTTGCCTATTTGCTGCGAGAAAGAAAGATTCAATGAACTATAAACGTCCTTGTGGTGCTTTTCCCTACTGTGCATGTGCACAAGTGTTTTCCGCCGATGAATGGATAAAGAATGCGTTACTACTTACTGTCAGTGTGAATCTGATAGTGGGTGAGATGAGTAATTGAGTGGTGCAAACCTGTTGTGTGTTTGATCGCGAAGTGAATTATGATTCAATTTATATTTTCTACTGCAAAATATGTATTCATTTATGATTCATATGTGCTAGCTCAGTAAGCTCATCGAGTTCAAAGAGGATTTGTAATATTTGTGTATATTCCCCAGTGTAAAATGTCCAGGCCTTACAACGATCCATAGTCTTTTAAATTTCAGGCCACGGGTAGCGTCTAGTATAAGAAACCTTACAGACAGCGTAGAGTTCTCACGGAAGAAAGATTAGATGACAACGATCATGTCAACAGGTAGTCATTATTTTGTAACTAAGCAAATAATAACTAAAGAAGGTATACAGTTTCTGCATGCATGAATGAATGCATATTTGCCCAATTTTTTAAGAGAATTAACAAACAGGGAGCGTAATTCCACCTTTTTTCAGTAAGACTCTGTCACAGGTCATACAGTCAATATTTCGATGAGAGAATTTGAACATGTATTTCAGAATGACACAGTTATTGGTAAGTTTGTATCACCCCCGATCTAACCTCTTGTGACTTCCATTTCTGGGGCAAATTAAAACTTCCACACACTAGATAACCCCTAATTACTGGTAAAATTTAAGCAAAATATCTTCCAGGAAATAGTCAGCATTACTTGAACGTATAAATCAACAGATTTTAATCTTACATAACATTCTTTATGATTGTACTACTTTGTCATTATTTTATTTTCATGATGTTAATAAACAATAAGGTTATTTGAATTACGAGCTGGCAGATTGCGGCTATACGCTGGGAGAAGTCAATCGCCAAGAACATATAATGCATGTGCAGCTAGCAGCCTTTAATCATTAATTATAATTCATTGCAATTGCATAAATCTTAAATATGACTTCCTTCGGAAGGGAAGCAAAGCCGTTAAGATTTACGACAAGTAAAAGAACCTCAAGTGTAAAAGAAGAGGCCTTTGAGCAAAACTTTCCGGCCGTTTTACGCCCTGAATATTATGCTAATAACCAAAGATGTTAAAGAACTTCCTTAATTAATATAACCTAAACCTAAATGAACGTGAACAATAAAGAGTGATTGGTAGGTATTTAAATAGATGCCAACAATGTATAGGACCATGACGGTGGCTAGTTTCAGCATCTCCTGTCATAAAGTAAAACATTTTAAAATAGTTAAGGATACTGTTGTACGGTTGTGTCAGCGCCTCTCTACGATACCTGAGACGGCGAATAGCGCTGCTCTCGCTTACAGGCAAAATATCGCAAGTTGGTTCATAGTTCATTGGTTTCCTGTGTACTACCCATTATGACGCTTTTAGTGTATTCTATTCGTTTAATCCTTGAATTTAACTTTTGTGTAGGTCATTTTTACGCAAATTAAGGAATATGTTTTTAACTACGTAAATGACTGAATAAATAAAACAAGTGAATTGCAATTAAACTACTATGACTATATAAAATACGAAATTTAAATAAACGTGCAAGTGTAATTTTGTACCTGTGAAAGAGTGAATGACAAGTAACTTAAAACGCTAATGAAATCCATGCTAGTTTCACCGCAAGGAAAGATTTTTGTTCATCGTAACAATGAGGTTTGGTATTCCGTGTAAGAGGTTAACATCTACATATTTCTTTGTTCTTTATTCCGTGAACTTAGATGTTTCATCAGTTACCAGCGTCACGCGCTGAGAGGACTGTGACGGCCAGAACGTATTACTGGGTGGCTCTGTCACGTGTGTTCTCAGCAGTAGAGTTGTACGTGAAATAAAACTATGTCAGAGTCACGTAGAACTGTATATGGTGTTCAGAGATTCTTGAATGGTTTTAACATCTTAGGTGATATAATTTGAAAATTCAGGTGGAAGCACAATATTTATTTCTCGCCTTGTATGCGGATCTCGTTGTTTTCTAAAGCAAACTTATTCTCCGTTTATGCATCACTTCATTTGTTGTCCCATAGTTTCCTTCTGTAAATGTTACACCGCAAATTACTTCTAGCCCATCATAACCATGTCCCTCTGATCGATCTGTAATTGGAGTGCGGCATATACTTTTACCTCCATTTTTCCGTACATTTATATTCAGTCAGAATGTATATGTATGATTCTCTCTCCTCACAGATGGGGAAAAATTCTCCACTCATAACGTCAGTGATCTTAATCATCTGCCATGTCCCTGGTCTGAGCCACGTGAGCCCCTCTGGTGAGTTTAATCCCTGTTTTGATGTACTGTTCCATTCCCCATTCTGATTTTAGCCCCGATTTTACTTCTAGCGAAATCCTCTCTCTTCATTGTGCTATTTTTTGCTGCCTATCTATATCCCTTAAGCGGTTCCTAACCCTCCTTCATGCGCCCTTTCTCTCCCCCTGACCCGCGATCCAAATGGAGTGCAGCCCTGTTGTTTCTACCCCGTTTCTTAATTTGGGTCATGTCTTGTTACCTCCCATCCTAACTGTTCATGATAGCACAGTGCCCTAATTAAGGTTTGGTTTCCATAAATACTTTTAGTTTTTCACAATTATAGAAAAATATCGCATATCACTTTATATTTTGCCTGAATTTATAGCAGTATTCCTATATTTTACTCTTCTCTGTTTTTGGGTAGTTTGCGCGCCAGGAGATGTACATATTAGAATATATTTTAGGTGCTCGGATTATCTGAAACATGGTCCAGAAAGTCTTTAGATGATTGCTGCATACTCTCTCTGCATAGCGTAGATGAATCAATTTAAATACATTCATTAGTAATGGATGGTCGTTCCGTTAGCTAGTTACTGCAACTAGCGAGTGCTTGAAAAGCATATTCAGTGAAAGTTTAAAGTGGTAACTAAAAAGATTCAATAACGTTTGAATAGTACCGTTTACGTATACACTATCTGTTGATCAAGGAGATTTAAGTTTGTATAACGCTTCATAGATTTTAAGGTAGGAAACATTGTATCTGTAATAATACTATATTACTAGCTTAGAGTAGAAATTTTACTATTGTTAAACTCGTATGATGTAATATTGTTCATTCATGTCATATAGTTATTCTATAAATTTAACTTCATAAGTTAAGTATGAACAGTTAGAATATTTATATACAAGGTTGTTCTATATGTAACGCAACGTTCTTTTTTCTCTTTCAGGTTGCTTTATTTCAGTTTCAAATACAGTGGATTGTTCTTCAGTTCTTTGACTACCTGTATTATTTTAAAATATAACACTGCAAAGCAATGGCTCTGTGAAACTCTGAAACCTGATCCAGTTTGTAGTCGCTGTACTACTCTGTAGATCTACCTCCCAGCCGTCTTCGTACCGTAGCTATGACTTAAAATCTTATTCCAAAGATTGGGCCGAAGAAATGAAAATACGAAGGCGCAGTATCCGGGCTGTAGCGTAGTTGAGAAAGGACAGTCTACTAAAGTTAAATGATATGCTCAAACCATTTCCTCAAATTCCGAAGAGTTTGGAATTATACTTCATCACCATGCAATACAATGTCTTCAGCGTCTTAGAAGAATGTGGCTGTTAAGGGAATTTGTCATCAGGCTCGAGGTTATGAGTTGCACATCAAGCTACACAGCCACGGGTGGCCGAGGTCATTAAGGCGCGCACTCGTGAACCGGGGTTCTGGGGTTCGAATCCCGCCAGGACCTTCCTCCCTGACTGATGTTTTTCCCATTTTCCTCACTACTCATAAATGGCAAATGCCGGGGAGGTACCTTAAACTTGGACTTGGAACGTTTCCTCCCTTAAAAAAAAAATCCTTTTCCAGTGTATCATTTCATCTCATGTATCATCAGTGTCCACCGCCTGTAGTGCCGCAGTAGTAAAAAAGGGCTTTAAACACCATTAAGAAAAATCATGTTAAAGCACTGCATAAGAAATGATCACTTTCAGTCCCCAGCGTTGAACTCCAAGCATATGATGTTTCTCTATTGCTTATGATCGGCTTCGAGAAACCCATTTTCAACAAATCATTGAATGTTCTAACTGGTGCATAGTTGTGTTGACAGATATATCAAGCTGAACAGCGAGTTTTTTTTTTTTTGTTTTTCGCCGATTGTCCCACCAAAGGATGTTGAATGATCCATCATTGCAAGTGTGACTAAACGGAGCGTCAGTGATCAATGAGAATGACTCGACAATTTTTCTGATGGTGACTTTTCGTCAACAACCAATGGGATTTTATTCACAGCAATTTCTTGGTACATATTTCTTTAACACTTCAAAATGTTCATGAATTTCTCATTTTTTTTCGAAAGAGATTCTTCAATTACTACGAATATGCATGTTAATAGCACACATCACATCATTTTGAAAAAAAAAAAACAACACATCACTGCTACTTAGGCGAAGAAAATGAGATTAGTATTATAATATAAATTGATAGAAAACAGTTACATTATTCATGGAATAGCGTCTAATTTGAGCTATGGGAACTTAATTTGTACTTGGATTTATACGCCGGAAAACTATCTCCATTTGGGCCTAAGAAGAATATCATTATTTATTTGTAAAGATACATCACCTTACTGAATTAGTAATATGTACTGAGACATCTGTGAGATATAGAATGCACAGTTTTAGAGTGTCATTACGAGCAATCGAGTCCAAAGGCCGAATGTATTTTAAACACTTTATGAAGAAAGAGTGCATACTATTATTCTTAAATTTTACAAGAGAGACAAAACACTTATTTTCGTTTTAATATTGCAGTTAACAGAACAGGATTATTCCCCAACATAAATTAGTAAATATTTTCACCTTAGGGAGAAAACCTAACCAAGAAAAGTTGTATTGATTAATTACAAAACAAATAAATGTACTGTGTATTGTATTATATTTGCCATACGTGTGAAATGGGTAGTAAATAACTGCTGCCTCTATATTGTATGTACGATAAAAATAAATAAATTTGAAGTAATGTACCCTTTTCGCACAGATCAATTGTGGGGTTTATTTAAGAATGAAATGTAAGTTCCTGTTTCCATATATGAAACATTGTGTGCAATATATTTATACGGAGCCTTCATTTAGGCCCGTGGCCGGCTTAACGAGGATTTGCCTACTCTGTCTCTAATCGGTTCTGTTCCTCCCTCCATTTTTCCCCGCTTCGTGTGTTGATGCAAAATCTGTGTGCTATACAGGAGCTGAACGTTGTGAGACTACGTGTTTCAGTGTTATAATGTGTTAGTGCTGTTATAATACCAAATGTATGGTTTACTTTAGCACACAGAATCTTCATGTATGCTTCCTATATGACAATAAACTCACGAAGAGAAGTGAGACTGCGATTTATTGACAGATTCCCTGTTGTTCGTACGATTTACAGAGACACTGTTCGTAATCTTGTGAATAGATTTAGGGAAATGGGGTCAGTTCTTAATAAAAAAACCGAAAGCAAAACGCTGTGTTCTTAGAGAAGAAAAACTCAAGGACATCGGAGAAAAGTTAGAGTCGAAAGAAATCTCTGAGAAAGCTTGCACAGGAAGCAGGAATTTTGCAAACCTCGGCTTGAAATGTCATTAAACTTTTAAAATTTAAACCCTATAAGATAACTGTAGTTCAGGAATTGCAACCGACCGATAATGTGAGTACAGTTAATTTCTGCATTGGGTGTTGTACAATGTTATTGTCCCGCGTTTAATTTATTTATGAACGATCAATGATTTTATTTATATGGTCATGTAGCGACATAAAACAATAGACACTGGAGTGTAGAAAAGCACAATTTTGTACAAGAAATGTCATTGTATCACCAATAAATTGGTGTTTGGTGTGCTGTAGAAGTATATGCACTTAAATTTAAGAGGTTATGAATATCCGGCTCCGCCGTAAAACAGTGTGCTTCCCGGTGCCAAACAAATCCCCGTTGAGCCGGCCACGCATCCAAACGAGAGCTCTGTAGTTTTTGTATTTATTTGCTCTACTTTGGAGTTAGACTTAGTGGCAGTGGAATAAATATATAACAAACAAAAACTAGAATTCTTGCTCTATTCCCCCCACCAACGAGCAAACAGAACGCTTGATGCAAAGTATGATTAATTTTCAGTCTCTACAAGCGCTTGAATATTCCCGCAGATTTCTTCTCGAAAGTAAGTCAATGAGGGTAAAGATCTAAGCAGGTTCTGTAGTTTTATCTCGTCGGTAAGCTCTAGCTGTTGGAACATCGGTACCACTCCTTCATTGCTTTAGTATATACTGGCAAAGCCTATAAACTTTAAAACCACAAATTTTTCTTTAATCTTAGAAGTAAACTTGAATTGTTTGTATACTGATATTTGAAATATCTAAGCAACGCGGTATATATTAGCACATATCACTAGTTTTCTTTTCTGGAACAGTTTGCCGTTCAAATGAAAAAGAAGTTCTTTAACTCCGTTTTTTTAAGGCGATCAATTTTTTTTTGTATTTATGGTTTATCTTTTTTCTTCTATGTTGGAATTTTTTCTTCAGAGGATATTAACAGCTCCAACTTACCTGCTAAACGTATTACAATAATATTTTTGAACAGCAACATTAAACATTAAACATGCCATAAGTTTTTATAAAACAGAATGTTTAATATTAATTTCAGTAGAGCCAACAATTTAAACTGAGAAAAATATGCATATTTAAATGATGAATTCTTTCTTCACTGTTTCACATTTTCTGAACCATGTATATTCATTCCAACGAGTTTATTCAGGATGTAACCTTTCTGCACAGTGTATGTAGGATAATGCCTATAATACCCCATGATATGAACTAATTTGTACAATTTTTTGAACATGTACCCTTTCTACGTTGCCCATTGCCTACTTCATATAATGACAAGCAACATAATGCCCTCAGTTCAAGACCCCAATAACTTATGCTGATATGACGAGTTCAGTCAATGAACTGCATAAGCTTGGCTGACTATAGCAAGCTGACCAGGTACAGCTGACTCCACAGTCAGCCCAGTCGAGATGCAAGTAGTCTCCTTTGCGGAGACGGTATAATTACATACTTGTTTACTCCTCAGACTCAATGCAAATTTACTTAAGAACTCACATAGCACAAATAGATGACCACGCTTATGGCTATATTTTACAACTGAGTAATACATGGCTGATAATAGCTTTGAAATTAAGATTTGTTATCCTTTTCGTCGATATTTAGTGTATAATTTTGCTGAATTCATAAATTTGGGGGGGGGATTTACTATTATATTTCCTTTTAAGTCCTTTTAGTGATTGTTGTTTCGGTTTATATTTTGAAGAGGTGGGTCTATGAAATTTATCGTCATTATTAATAAATTGAGAAATGATATACAGAATGCATTACTGCATCCCGGTTCTCCCGTGCGTGCGCTCGAGTCAAAGCAATGATCGAATCATTTGAGCGGAACCTGTAAACGAGAGCGCGCACAGCTACGTGTCGTGTGCACAACATATGGTTTACAAACTACCTGTTGGCTAACAGAAGTACAATATCTGCAGTAACAAGTTCATTTTAATCAATAATAGATTTATTCTTAATATCAATAATAAATTTGTTTTCAATATCAATGAATTCATCGTCTATTTTAAATTTGAATTTATATGATTTTAAACAGCTAGATTTAATTTTTTGGTACAGAAGTTTGTTTTATGTGACTGAATATTTAAATATGCCTATAAAATTATTGTTTTTGCAAAGGGAATAGCAAATGAGGTTGTACGTCAAGAACAAAGCTATCCTCCCAGCGCTAATAAAAACACGAAGCTTATCTAGCTAAACTAAGACTCTTTCATAGTTCGCCGTTGCAGTGAATAATATGCATTATTAATTGCTGTAATAAACCTAGGTGCAAGAGTTAACACATCTTATTTTGCTACGGTATATATACAATCCGTAACAAATGACTGAACTGGAAGTTCCTTTAACAGCTATGGTGTGGTCATTCAGTGAAAACAACGGTGTTATTTACTAGTTTATATAAAATTAACAAATAACCAAATATTTTGAACGTGTTTTAATCACAGAAAATAATGCTTATTTTAAATTTTATTTTTATTTTCTTTAACCAAAATTAAAAGCAATTTATTACAAAAAACGGTACAAGCAACGTTTAAAAGAACAGTTTATCAATATAATAATTAGAACACAAACTACATAATTAGGCTTATATTAATGCAACTCTTTTTATTGTTTTATGACAGGCTATGAGGAAAAATGCGATGATGCAAGCAAAATAAATGCTTCTAAATTTTTTATATTCCCCAATTAATTATTCATAATTTTTGTACTATACGTTCATTTGTTCCAGACGTAAGATTTTCTTACACATTCTGAAATGGTACTTCCTGTCTGCTTTTCACATCATAAAGTCTAAAGTGAGCTAAAAGGAAAATTCGCTAAAGAAATATATCATAAGGGTTTCAATACTTGAGAGTTGTATCTTATTTAGCTTGTTAAATTTCTCTATCCTACTCAAGAACGGAACAGCCATCAATGCTTCAATTTAATTCAAATTAAACTATATAATACTCTTAATTATATTTTCCGTGAGCAGGTTTTTGTTTGTGTTGTACATAATTCACAATGATCTCAATTATTCCTTTGGCGAAAAACTTCTGCATTTCTGAAGAGTGTTTCCTTTCCTCTAAGCTGTTCCTCGGAATGCAGGAAGCTGATCTAACATTTTTTCGCCTAGTTCTATCTTTTCTGGTACATTCCTCCAAAATAAAGGAAAGAATATTTACCTCTATGAGTATCCATGCACCAACAACTCTTAATTTATGTCTGGACCTAATTCTTGTTCACTATCAGAATCTTGTTGCCTGGCTTCTACAGCGTCTTCCTTGTCTGTAGCTAATGTATGAAACATAAACATTTCATTGTTTACATTTTTGTAGGTAGCTTTCACTTAGATTTAGATATCTCTTCTATTTTGTATATTGCCAAAAAGCAATATTATAAGCTGTTTTATGAAAAGCTAACAAATCGAAAATTCTGATTGCTAAGAGAACAACAGATGTAATCTTTGTCAAAATCCAAATGGTTTCTATAGTTAATACAACAATTAATGTCGGTCATAATTTAATGACAGTGCCGGAAGGGGCTATTCCGCCATCTATTAATAAAACATTTAACTAAAATAATTTAGAGCCTTTTCTGCAAAAATAAACGCCTACATAATTTTCGATTGTGATTTAAGCAAGAATTCATATTTTTTAAAGCGAGAGAATATTTGTTCTTGCTAAAATAATAATAATAATAATAACAATAATAATAACAATAATAATAATGTATACTCCATTACTCACACGTGGAATACCATAAACTTTTAAAAATGTAACGTTCTACTGAAAGGAAAGTATTACAAATCTTAACATCTACACGATGTTCTGCTTTATTATTTTTAAATCAACCGAAAGGGGTTGCTTGTATCATCATGACAGAATTTAAATTATCCTATTATAAGCAATGCTTGTTTGAATTAGCACAACTGTCCAACAATGAGAAATATTTCTTGAGGATTAATTTTCGTTGCAACCAATGGCACAAGGCCTGAATGTGTATGAAAAATGTAAAATTTATGTAATATAAATGATGCAGTTGATGTTCTGTGCGTTTCAATACGGCCACCAAAGTTTTAAGCAGTTAAATACGTAATTTGTTTTTCTACTTTAGATAGATTTGGAATATATTGGCGAGGTAGATTTCTCTTACCCTATTCATGTATCTCACGGATGTAAGAGAAGATGGAGCAATGACACACAAAGAGGAAGAAAGGGGTACTTGAGAATAAGCAACTAGAGACTTAATATCTATTTGACATAAACACATTGAACTAACAATCAATCCTCCTTTAATAATTACATTAATAATTTTATCAAGAGCCTTTGTTTTTCGTTATGAATTTTATTATACTTGACAAACTGTAGGTGACCGTGATTTAGCCTGCTACAATAATTATAAAATAAATAAAATATATCTATTTTGAAATGTATTCAGGTTATAAACCTATAAAACGAGCTGTTCAAGATAAGGCTAAAATCAAAAGTATGTTAGTTTAAGCTGTTTGGTAACAAAGGTAAATGCAAATATGATTGACCTTTGGAAAACAACAGGAATATCAGGTGCGAGAATAAAGCATTCAATTAGCAAATACGTTATGGATGAAATGCTGAAAGAAAGATAAGGAGGCCAAAGAATATATGGAACAGATGAGGAGATGGCAGAAGCTCTTAAAATTATACACTTTGAAGTACGGCTGGAGGAAGAGTCATTAAGCACGAAGTAAATGTTAACGGTCCTACCTTAGTTCAGAATTCAATATAAAGAAAATGGGTAAATTGTCATTATACATGACTCGAAACACACATATCACGTGGGGTCAATCAAATTGCCTCTAATTTGGAAAAGAAAACACTCCAGGGTTAGCATTGAGTCTGTTTGCAGAATTATGTCGTTCATATAATAAAAATTCATTGATGAATATGCTCCTTCAGTTTATTGAATTTTGAAAAGCTTCCAAGGAAACTGTGCACAATTTTCCAATCGGGGGGCAGAGTTTTATGCCTCCTGACTGATTATTTGGTGTAGGTCAGAAACAATAAGAAAATTTAAAAATAACATAGTAGCATCACAGAATCATGATATGTTAAATCAACATGTTAATTGTACGGAAAGGAGGGATTGGAAATTTCACGATATAAAATCCGCATGCAACTACATTGTCAAAAAGAAATTAAAATTTAAGGTTAGTGAAGTTCTCATATGTCAGAAAGGTGAAACAATTCGCGTTGAATACAAAAGTAAAACATGCTATTATGGATTTTGATTCGAAGCTTTCATAGCGACAACATTTGTAAAACTCTCTTTGCGCAACTAGTCAGGTAAATGAAAGCAGAAAGCATCGCCATTTATCTGCCTGGTAGCCCGAGAGGAGTTCTACAAGTTACTATTATGGATTTACAATCTTCCTTGAAGTGTTGTAAATTTATGTTGGCAACTTCAGAAAAATAGGACCACGCTCCATTACTAAGACTAGAGAAAAGTAAGTTTTTAGAAGATTGAGGATGAGAAGAAATACTCAATTTTTGGTACTATTTAGATGAAGCAAAAACTATTTAAGCCGAGGATCTTAAAGGTAGCAGTAACAATGTCATTGACAACAATAAAACTGAGTAGTAGCTGTTAGTGGGAGAATATTAATTAACTAGAATGTTGTAACAAATCACAGATTATTTATTCTTTTAAATAAAATTTATTTTATTTGTTCACTTTTGAAAAAAAGTAACTTCAAGACTTTTTCTTGTAGTAAATACGTGAAAATATTATATGGAGTTTACTGTGATTTTTAATCAACTACTTGGAAACAGTTTCCGTATTTTACAAACTTTATATTGTGTGTATTTCTTTAGTTATTCAATAAAACCTATTCTGTTTTACACATCATGAAAATACTTGCAGTTTTAAGCATATTGTTCAGGTTCACGTCTATCTGTAGGTTTAAAAAGAATGGGGTCACAATTTTCCCTATTCTCAGATGGAACTGTGAGCTGTCATTTTCAGAACCCTTGTGCGGATAATTTAACCCAGGAGTTATACAGAATTTCCGCACTTCCTCTGCTCACACAACAGTTAACACCAATAACTGTATGAATGAAAATAGTAACCAGGGATAGATGTAGGGAGTAGGTGGCTTTGACTCAGTTGGATAATCATGTTAGTACATTTTGTGCCGTGCCAATACGTGTGAATGAAATCGCATCATGTTGCACATGTTCAGGTTTAATTAGCTCGCCGCTAGTAAACAGAGGCAATATCTCGAATTCCTCTGTTCAAAACAAAGGATGTTCAGGGAAATAGATCTAAATATGCTTCTACAATACCTCTTCATGAGGTTATTAGTGCTTGAATTCTATTGAATTAGGATGCCCTCTTTTCTAAATGGGCTAGAAAACACATATGTTTTCTTGGTTTAATGTTTCACGAAAGCATGTAGCAACTGTTTGACTTTCCCTTTTTAATGAAAAAGTCGTTGATGCTTTGTTTGTAAGTCACTTAATTGAAAATATGTACCATGACTTTATCACTAATGATCTCGTCGAGTGGAGAGATGTGTCTTCTTCAACCCTTAATCTTAAGTTTTTCTTTCTAACTTCCTGCGTCAACTGATACACTCGGATCAGCGCAACTTTGAAAAGAATGCATTAATTGCACAGATCCTATAATATTTGTAGTTAATAAAGAGGAGCAATAAACGTTTAAAGATACGACGGTCTGGCAGCAGAAACCGAGGTAAGGGTGACATAAAGACGCGTTAACATACCCTGTTACTTTATTTTTTTCAACCTATCTTTTTGACATTAGTACTGCTTACAGCTCACTTAATTTAAAAACAGATATAATATGAGGTGCTATCCACAATATTCGGGACTATTGCTGCCATTTCGATAATAGTTGCAGTAGAGCTTTTGTACCGCTAGGTGGCAACACAAGTACATCTGTTCAGTGAGTGTTTAAAGTTGCATGCAGCTGGGCAGATGTGTTGAGATTCTACAGTACTTTTCATGATACTGTGTTGTAGAGTGTGGCGATTTTACGGTGGATCCAAGACTAGATCAGAGATTGTGCATCAAAATCTGTGAAAATCTCGGGAAAAATGCTACGGAGAGCCTCGCAATGATTCAACAAGTATTTGGGGGACAAAGCATGAGCCGTACAGGTATGTTTGAGTGGCATGCTCGGTTCAGGGCCAGCCTTACAGGTATTGAAGACGATGCTCACACCGGTAGGCACATCAGCTGCACAACGCCTGAAATTGTTGCCAAAATTCAGCACCTCATTCGGGAGGAGTTGAGTTTTGCACGGATCTTGGTTAGGCCGTATCCGATGACTCAACCTTCTTGTCCAGGGTCATCACCGACGACGAGAGCTAGATGTACGCTTATGACCCTGAGACAAAACAACAATTCTCCCAGTGGAAGAGCCCGAACTCACCAGGACCAAAAAAAAAAAAAAAAAAAAAAAAAAAAAAAAAAAAAAAAGCGAAACAACTGAAGAGCAAAATCAAGAGCATGCTTCTCTTTTTTTTTATACCAAGAGGATTGTGAGCAAAGAATTCATCCCACCAAATCAAACAGGGAATTCCTCGTACCACTGTGACATTTTGCGACGGCTTCGTGAAAATGTGCGGAGACGATGGCCCGAACATTGTCGAAAAGGGAACTGGTCGTTGCATCACGATAATGTGCCCTTCACAATTCCTTGTTCACCAGGAGCTTTTTTGACGAAAAAAAATATGACGGTTGTCCCCCACCCACCGTACTCGCCTCATTTGGCACCCTGCGACTTCGCTCTATTCCCCAAACTGAAAATGAAGTTGAAAGGATATCAGTTCGACACAATTGAGAGAATTCTAGAAGAAACGATGCATGTGCTAAACCCCTCAAAGAACATGACTTCCAAGATACACTTGGAAAATGGCTGAATCGCTGGGACCGGTGCATACTACTTCCAGGGTGACGGCGGTCATTAGTCTCAAAGTTAGCTTTTGACAAAATGGCAGCCCCAGTTCCGAATATTCTGGATACCACTTCGTATATTATAATTGGAAAATTTTGTATTTTAGTTGTGATCTTTTCGATTATTGGAAAAAAAGTATACCTGGCTATGAGTCTCAAAAAGTGCCAGTGGTAATTTTTTGCCCTTTTATGTCAGATGATACGATTTTAATTTAAAGAAGGTATAGATTGAATAAAGGTTTTTTTTTTATTTAACAAAACGATTTATATCTCTAAAATTGTACATTTAAATGACCTAAGTAGAGTTAAATGAAACTCATATCTGCAAACTTAAACTTCGTCACATTTTGGGCACTGAAAGAGTGTCATTTTTCGTGTGTTCTGTCACCAACACAAGGTTCGTGTACGCATATGCGACAGGTACCGGGTGGCGCACGAAATATCATACATTGAAATTGTGTAATAAATATGTTATTTGTTGGTTGGCAACGTTGAAATGTTGTGACGATTAGCCGTTCATGGTTCAACAGAAGACGGTAGTTGTCAATTTCACGCATGCGGTTTAATAAAATGGCGGACAAAGGTCGGTTGACGCTAGACCAGAAAGTGAAGACTGTGTTGTTGAAGAGTGTAGCAGAGACGCAACGACGTTTTCGTGTTCGTTTTCGTACGAGGATGGCCCCCTACAGACAGGCAGTGTATAGACTAACCACACAATTTGAAACTGGCGGCAGTATTTTAGAGCGAAAGCGATAACGTGCCAACAAAGTCCGTGCTCCAAAGAATATCAAGGCTGTGAAAGTGGCTTTGACACGAGGTCCCAGGAAATCCACGAGATGAGCTTCAGCCGAATTGGGCATCTCAAGTCGTTCTCTTTAAAAAATACTTTATGCTGACGTGAACTTATTCCCATACAAAATGACAGTGTTGCACAAACTGACGGAAAATGACAAGGTACGGCGATTACAGATGATGATGCCGTGATTCATAACGCATGGTTTTCTGATGAGGTCTACGTTCATTTGAACAGTAGCGTCAATAGGCAGAATATCAGATTTTGGGCACGAGAACCTCCTGGTTTTGTACACGAGATTGAAAATAAAGTTAGTGTGTTGGGTGCCATTTTCAGTCATGGTATCATTGGGCCAATCTTTTTCAACGGCACAGTTAACAGTGCGCGCTACATGGACATGTTGCAGAATAATTTTCTTCCTCAACTTTATGAAACAGGGATACCAATGTAGACACAATGGTTCATGTAAAATGGAACACGTCCTCACACAGAAAACGTTATTCTGGTTTTCCTGCGCCAACATTTTGAGCTCCATGTGATGTCCCATCGATATCTAGCATGTTTCCAGTCCGGATATTAATCCCTGTGATTATTTCTTATGAGGACATCTGAAGGAGACAGTCTACCGCAACAAACTACGCAATTTAATGCAACTACGAGCGGCTATCACAATATTTTTCCAGGGAGTAACAAAAGACTTGTGCCGTAGAGTGGTTCGGAAACGTCACAGTTCGTCTCGAAGATGTGGTACGTCCACAAGGTGGACAAATTGAACATGTACTGCACGCTTGCTGAGCATATACATTCTGATGATTAATGTAAAAAAGAAAAAAATCTCATGTGTAATTTATTAAAAGTTATATAAACAATTTTCAATGACTGATATTTCGTGCGCCATCCTGTATCTCACCAAAACGTACCTCTAACACTGTCTTCCTTATAAATATACAGTATAGACTCTTTTTGATCCATTTGCTTGCCACTGCTCAGATAAAGTTTCTTTCGCAAGTTTTTCCTGGGTAATCTTATTTTCAAACAGGATCTAAGCATTTTACACCTATAATGTAAAGCTTTCTTTCTGTTTGTAATTCAAATTGTGTGTTGTCTATGTATATGTGGGCCGTTAGTATCTCTCAAACATTCTAATCTATATTCGATCTCAGTGTTTTGTAGTATGTCCGGAGTGATTGAGCTAATAGCTGCCGTAATTTTCTGGCGGAAATGGCAAAGATCACGTACAGGTGTAGCGTAAACCATACCCTTCTCATTGCCCCACAGGAAGCAAATCCAGAGACATTATGTCCGGAGATCGCGGTGGCCAAATAGTGGGCCCATCGCGTTCGATCCATCGCTGTGGAAGCAATCTGTTCAAAGGGGTACGAATTTCTTTACTCCAGTGCGGTGGGGCACCATCCTGCTGAAATATTACGTTTGGCTGCAAAGGGGATAGCTGTGGGAAAGCAAAATATTCAAGCATAACAAGATAAAAAGGGACCATTTTCTCTATGAAGAAAAGTGGTCCGACAATTCTGTCACTCCTGCTAGCACACCACACAAGCACTTTGTCGCTGTCTCTGGCATGTTCCCGAACAACATTGGGGCTATGTGAACCTTATGGGTATTAACTTATCCTAATATGTGGAAAGTAGCTTCGTCGATGAAAACCACATTCCCCAGGTAATTGGGATCTTCATCTAGCCGGTGCAGGATCTCTATAGCAAAATTTGCGTTTGGGTCGATCACTGGGCTCAACGCCTGAACGAGTTGAACTTTATAGATACATAAACGCAATCTTTTACGCATCACCGTATGTATTGTTGAGCTGTCATGACGCTCTACGAAGTAACTTTGTTGGGTTCTAGCGAAGGTCTCCCTGATTTCGTCCACCGTTTCCCAGAAATGTATTTCTTGCTGTTTTTAAAGTTTATGATAAATATGCTTTCTGGAATTCATATAAAACTTGAGCCACAATCCAATTTTGAAATATTTTTGAGTGTTGTTCCTAAATACTTTTTCCTTCCCTGTTTAATACTTGATTCGTAGTCTTAAAAGCGAAATGCTATAAACAGCATTATTATTACATTTAAAATTTATGTGCTCTTATAGTTTTTTCTACATCCATTAGAGAGAATGTTTTTCTCATTTAGCTGTAGCAACACTAATATTTACTCTCTGCATGTACCGCCTGTGGTGCAGTAAAAACGGGCGTTAAACACTACTCAAAAAAATTCTCTGCATATGTTTTGCCATACGTAGCTCTTTTGACATCCATAAACACAGTTTTAACTGTCGGATATATGAAAGTGAATGCGTAAAGAGTGAGCATATGCACTAGTATTAAAAATCGGGGTTTCACTGCACAAATTTGTAATTAATTCCGCAGATACCATTCCATATTATTATAGAGTATTATATATAAATCATCCAAGATTAGTGAATTGCAAATGAGTGGTATATGATATAGAAACGCAGCGATTTTATCCGGCGTATAGCTAATCCCCCCCAAAAGAAACACATATACCTGTAACCCATGTCATAGAGTAAAATGAGTGTCCGAGTTATCTGAGTATAAAACTAACATAGCCTGCTTATTTATATGTGAAGAATAAGTGAGTGCGAACCAGCGGATTGAAACATATTTTAAATGTTAAAGGATTCATTTTTGCGGCTTGCTTTATACACATGCAGTGCCCCTATATTTCAGAAGGAGATATCTAATACTACATACTTGTTGTGGTGTTATACAATAAAGATTCTTGCGCACACCAAAGCTAAACTTCATTTTAGAGCTAGAAAGCCCCATTTACGTTTGCCAATGTTTAAATTTGAAGTTTTACTTTCACCTTTGCTGTGAAGTGTTATTCATGGGGAGCGGTTTAAGCATTGACCAATCTTGCGGCTTTTTCGTTCAACGACTTTATTTATTTGGTTTGTTTATGGACGCTCTTTAACATCGCAGGCCATCAAGCATCGCATAAATTCAGGGCGTTAAATGTCCGATAAATTTATCTCAGATGTCTCTTCTTTCAGGCCTGAAGTTCTTTTACTTGCCGTAAATCTACAACACGGGACTCACGGCTTTACTTACCTTGAAGGAAGTCATACTTAGCATTTATAAGCTCGAAGAAATCCATCGACCATGGCCAGTAACGTCCAATGACAATAATGCTATTGAAAAGATAGGATTTCATCAACGATTTACCAAATAAAAGCATTCAAATATATGATTAGTTACCAGTTTTATGAAAGGACATAAATAATCTGCTATCGTTACCCATATACTTAGTCACCTCAGTAAAACGCTACCACCACTCACTGAAATTCTGTTGAGTAATGGAGACAGCTTGGTGAATATTAAGCTTTAGTCCTTAAGTTTGTGGGCTTGTGGGCTCAAATCTCGAAAAAAGAAAGAGAATACTTTTATTAAAGTATTTTTATGTCTTAAAATGATGAAACAGTTTATTTTAAACAAGCTTACTAGTGTGGACTATTTCTATAGTAATCCTTTTATATTGAGGAACAAGAAACTCTCTAGATGTTTAGAACGCATCCGGTGACTTTATTCACTCTCCACCGTACGGCCAATATCACAGTAACAGTAAATATTTCTCAAACTTTCCTAACCGGTGACCAATCACCACGCATTTTATTTCGTGAACTTTGGGATCTCTAGTGAGACAGCTAATCTCGTACCAACCGAGTGGACTTCCTATGTTCTATACAGCGGTTAATTCTGAGGATACATTTGAAGCGCCACCCAGGCTGACTTAGATTTGGCTTGCCCTTCATCTTCTTCCTTCTCATTTGCCGAGAAGTTTCTTCGTCCCCTTGTACTGATCTTTGTTTAACGTACTTGAACTGTTAATGTCAGTCCTGGTGGTGTAGTGGTAACCATACTTGCCTTCTACACCCAAGAACGCGAGTTCGAACCCTCCAGGACCTAAGGATTTTTTTCGGGCGTAAAAATCCTAAGTATAGCTTCCTTCGGTAGGGAAGTAAAGCCGTGGGTTCCGTGTCGTAGATTTATGGCACGAAAAAGAACCTCAAGCCTGAAAGAGGCCTCTGAGGAAAATTTATCGGCCGTTTCACGCCCTGAGTTGAATGGGACGCTGATGACCTGAGATGTTATAGAGCGTCCGTAAATAAATAAATAAATCAATCAATAAAAAAAAAAGAACTGTTAATGCCACTGCAAATAAGT
This sequence comes from Metallyticus violacea, assembly GCA_030762175.1. Classification (NCBI taxonomy): domain Eukaryota; kingdom Metazoa; phylum Arthropoda; class Insecta; order Mantodea; family Metallyticidae; genus Metallyticus; species Metallyticus violacea. The sequence goes on from CM060846.1 coordinate 294,609,014, forward strand.
TCTTTATTTAGAAATATGTGGTTTGCTCACAAACGTTCATTTCTTCAAAAGCTGTTCAATGTTGAGTACCTGCATTTATTGGTGTGTGCCGCGATGAATCTGAAACATAAGCTAAACAAAATAAACTTATTTAGTGTCGAGAGCAAGAAAAAGTGTGGTGGTAATAAAACCGAAACAACTAACGAACCAAGCTGAAAGTAAATATACTCCACATATTCATTCAGATCAATTATTATTAATGCGCGTCATCTACAACCCAGAAGTAAATATCACATTAACGATAATTGTGGATATTTTTTTCAGAGGAAAATTTAGAATTTCCTTTTCGCCCGAAAAATAGAAGTTCTTTGTTATATTGTGTTACAAAGTATAAATATCTTGCATACTATATAAATGAAGATAGAACCTGCTGCACATATTTTCTCGCGAGGAAAAGCTGAAAAAATTCAAAGTACACCAGCCGATGGACATAGATTGTTATGACTAAAAGGAGGCCAATGACAAATTTGAAAGCTTTCACTACCACGTGATGCTACTTTAACGCTAACGACTCTTTTAAATGCAAAGTGAAGAACATTCCGGTGATAACTGTATTGATAAATCGCGAACTAATGAAATGACACTGAATACTTTTATTAAAATTTATGTGGACCACATAGTTTGTGGTAAATTTAATAAATATCAAAGATAAAACACTTTCCCAAGCCCAATTAAGTACTGGTTATGAAAATCTGAGGAAACAATTTAAATCTTGTGGACAAAATGCTACACGAGTTGAAGCACTCTAAACGGCATATTAGAAATATATTTTGACATTATTAATAAGTATCGTATTAGAGCAGCGAAGTAATTCTCTGTTCTGACAGATAAATTCACCGACTTTCCTGATTGAAATTGTTTGCTACCTGTTTAACTTATACGATGTTGATAAAGGTTGCAGAACGGAAGAAGCTCAATTACTGTTATTGGTTCCAATAATTTGTCAGTGCACATACTCAAATGTCAACTTTAGGTTTTCCAAAAAGCCATTGTTCTGAATGAGTTGTGAATTCCCAGAATTCCAGCATTTAGCTTAATGAGACTCCTCATTTTCCGCAGGAGATACCACTTTATGGTTAAAATTGAGTTATAGGCTATTTTCAGCAAGATGGTGCCATCTGCCACATCTGTAATGTTTTATCAGAATGAAAAATATTCTTTCTTTGAAGATCGTGTAATTTTTAAGAACTTCAGTCACTAAAGTCGTATGAATAACCACATCATATTTCTTCCTATGGGTCATGGTAAAAGAAAAAGTGTATCGTAACAAGCCACACAAGAAAACATTCAGTGGAATCGAGGATGTTATTCTTGATGCTTTGGTGAATATTTTACTTAAAATGGAGAGCTGCTGCAGGCATGCCTTTATGCTAATCATCAAATGTCAGCGACATTCGTTGGTTACTTAGTTTGGAAGTTTTACGGGAAACAGGCCGAGAGCAATTGAAGTGTCCGGTATAAGTATGGGTTATGACTGAGACGTTTGTGATCAACTTTGTGATAGATCAATGAACTTTATTTCTTATTCTTGAACAATATATGAAAGTTAGAATGTATTAGAAACAGCGAACTAATTAGGAAAAGTATTTCATATGATATCCTTTATAAGCATGAATGACTGAATTTAGTTCCTCTTACGAACACTGCTACAGAATGTTATATATATATATATTAAATTTGTTCAAACAGATGTAGAAAATGTGCTATTCAGGTTGGGATAAGCTTCTGTCTGTACGAGTAACAACTATGGCGGATCTGTCTATGGTGGTATCAAAGGGTGAATTCCTCAACAGCTAAACCATAAACTGAAAGTTGATTGTATGCAATAAAGCTTCTAAAAGCAATTAGTCGCGTTGTCTGCGAGTACAGTCTATATGCAAAAGTATTGAACTCGAGAGCGTAATGGATAAAGTGATGAATTGGCCTGTTCTTATAAACCAGAGACTTCAGGCACAGGCACTTTGTTTAGAGGATCTGACAATGAAATCGGCGATCTTATCACTACAATATTCATTGTTTAAACTAACGTAAATTACTGGGTCGCTCTTTGGACTAAAAAATGAAATAGCAACATTTATGTAACGAACCTGTTCCTGTATTACTGGGAAGAATTAGATTCGCGGTTTAGCACACTTTGCAGATTTAACAGGACATTTAAACTCCAAATCTGGCTCTCCAGAGCAAAGGTTTCCGTTATACTGTAGAGTGAGATCTTTCAAGCTGAAGGTATGTTTGTGCAAAGGCCACTTACCAAAGGGTAAGTTTTCCAAATCTTAAAAAAGAGTATTGTCCTAACGTTAATTCACTTCAAGAATACTATGTACTCATTTGACAAGATCTCCATACCAAATTGAAATTTGGAGTTATGGTAAAGCTGGTTTCAGACTTTGAACTTCTTGCAGTCCATTATTGACGTAAAGTAGAAATGCTCTCACTGTGTTTCAAATGGAGCAATTGAAATACCAGAGCAACGACATTTTGAAACATAAACATATGAATAAAACAATTTTAAGCGATTTATTCCACAATTTTCTGCACGTAAATCTCAACACTACAAGGACTTTCTGCATAAATGTAATACTTCTTTGAATTGATACATATTGTGAATGTATGCTCTCTATAATCAATCATCGATATCCAAATATAAAAGCATATACTTGACAGTAATTTAATTTGCAGTCTGAAGTTGAATGTTGCCCATTCTCTTCATTCAGAAATCGATAAGTTGTTAGGCTGTTCGGAAGTCAATGGGCGTTACAGTACACATGATGACTACCAACTCTTAAAAAGTGTTAAAGTAAATGCCCTACAAACTACACGAGAAGTTGCTAAGAAACTCAGGCTTGCACATTTTACAGTTTGTGACTACATGAAATAAACAAGCAGAAAAAAAGGCATAGGTATGAAGTCTGTTACTTACTGCATTTGTACAACAAATTAACTACCCATTTTTGGATCATATTGTGACCTAGGATAAAAAGTGGATTCTCTATGACAAAGCAAATGATTGGCACAATGCTGAATCTGGATGAGGACCCAAAACACATTGTAAAACCAAAATTACACCAGAAAATAGCTTTGGCTACTGTATTGTGCTCTGCGGCTGGTTTAATGCATCACGGTCTTCTGCATCGTGGCGAAACTATTACTTTAGGTAAATATTGTCAAGAAATTTATAAACTTTTATAAGAAACTGCAAGAAAAACATCACTAGTCAGTAGAAAAAGGACCTATTCTTCATGATAAAGCCCGACCATAGCATCTCTCAAAATATACTTTAGATTTTGAATGAACAAGGAAGGCTACGAAACTATAGCACAGTCACTCGGCCTTTCGCCAATTCACCTTCACTTATTCAGACACTTGAATAGTTTCCTGAATTATAACCTCTTCAATAACCATTAAAAAGCCGAGAAATTCCATTATCTTTAGAAGGCATAATTTAACCTGTTACTAATTGGCAAAGATACAGGACGTTTCAGAAATACTCTAACAAACTTTGGTGGCGTGTTCCTCACCAAAAAACAAGAAAAAAATACACATAAATGTTTCCTGAAAGCCTTAGTATTTTAACTATTAATGAAATTTTACCAAAACAAGAACAAAGCACCCAAAAAACACAATTTCTACTGAGTAACTCTTAAAATTTTTCAAACCTCTTGCTTCCAAACACGCAGGCACTCTTCGGATTGAACTATAGCACCCTTTCAAATACTTCTATGCCGTGTCGAACGGTTTCACAGACTTCCACGACATGTTGATGAAGTGTGTCTGCATTAGTATTATCTTCTGCATAAACAAATTGTTTTAAGGTGGCTCCATAGATAAAATTTCAAAGGATTGAGGTTAAGGGAACGTGTGGGCCATGGAACTGTTTCCCCCTACCTATCCATCTATCATGGTAAATATCAGTCAGTGCATCGCGAGCAATGCGTTATTAATGCTGCGACCCCATCATGCATAAACCACATTGTTCTTCTTATTTGCAGGGGCATAAAATGGATATCCTGCCATGGTTAAACACAACAGAACATGCGACACAAGTGAAACGTGAGGAACGGATTAACCACCAATGTACCCAAATGACAAATGTAAATAAGTCTCCTTGGCAACACATGGCCATCTAGGATACAATGAGTGCACCATCAGACTTATATCGATATCATCGTTCGATTACCTAACAAAATTAATTTTATTTTTGTTTAGGAACTTAAGTTGTTAAATTGTATCTTGAAACACATTGAAGTAAACTTTCATTAATAACCCCAAAACTAAGAATTTTCGGACATATGTTTACATGGATTATTTTTCTTGTTTTGGTGTGAGAAACCTGTCCTCAAAGTTTTAAAAAGTTTTTTGAAACATTCTGTATAAGCCGATGGGGGTTATGTTGATTAATAAAGATAAATATGAATTTAATGGTGCTTTATTAAATATTACATTTCAAAACCGCAATTACTTTCCGAACGACCTAAAAGTTTAAATGAGAATTATAACACCTGACAACCATTAGAATAAAGTGGTACACTTAAGTGCTTGATTTATGAGACAAATTATTTCAACGTATTTCTAAGGAAAGATGGTTTTTACTATCATCAACGTAGACGCTTTAGGCCTAAGGCAATCATTTATTTACTTTTCCTTCCGCTTGTGGGGTTTAAGAAGGTAATTATATTTTATTTATAAGCAAAACGTCATTTAAATATAAAATACATACATTGCTGAAAGGGACTGTGAAAGCTCTATATTTTTATTCCAAGCGTGTTCCCTTAAGCGAGTTATTACAAAAGATATGGAAAATTAAACAAGCAGATTTCACTTGCTATTTTTGACAGTTTCTTCCCTCAAATAAGGAAATTGAATTTGTTTAGCATTCATTGCAATATATTAGGAATAATTGCAAAACGGACAATGGCAATTTTACCAGTATTAACATTATAAATAGAACTGCCGAAGAACTGGACTATACAAACAACTGTAGAAATCTGAAAATGTTATTTAATGTAATTGATTATGATAAGCTATTAATTCATTCAGAAATAAACATTTAGATAAAATCCTTATATCAGCTAACTGTAACAACTGGAATAGTAGGTGCATAATACCTTTGGTTTCATCTTCCGTCTTTTGTATCAAACGTGTTTGAGAGATATAAACTAGAACAACGCTCTTTATGGCAGTGTTTTAAACAATTTTATATGCTAGCTTATGTACGTCGAGTTCTTCATTTACAATGGCCCCAATTATCAGAATTATTTGTCGCAAAGCATTCCTGGAACATGAAAGAAATGTTGTGAAAAAGTCGAGATCATCCAACAAATTATAAGGTCGCAGACTGTGCAATGCATTAATAAATCATTGGGTGGTGAATCAGATTACAGTGGAAAGGAAGACTGATACAAGGGACGAAGTATGTATGAGAGGGAACGAAGGACAACCAACACAGATGATCTTTTTCTTCAAGTATTTTTAAAATCTGCATCCATGTAGAGTAAATTCTTATTTAAGGAATTCTTGCAAACAAAGAAAAGTGTACAAATTTACAAAGATCACAGAGGTGTAATTTAGTTTATATTAATACTATTTTACATCCTTACTTTACTTTAACATGTTGCAAATGCCTGTATACAGATTATTATTAGATATTCGCATACCGTATTAATATTCTCTTTAATTTACATTTTTCATGCTCTGACTTCCTGTTTTAAATGCCTGTTTATTGCAAGCGATACCAAGGCTGAAAGAAACCACATAAGGAAGTGTAGAAAAGTTCCAACTGCAACTAAATAAGAGGTGCCTGAATTTTGGCATAGTACTGTAAAATTCATGTTTACTTAACCACGCTACGAAGGATCGCGAAAATGTCTACGAATGACCTGAAGAAGGTGCAGGGAAGGAGGTGCAGGGTAGGAGGCAAGGCGTCTCGCTCAGTAGCTTGAGAGTTAAGGCGCGTTTTGAATTTTAAATGCAGCGCGCAGCTTTGATTGCACCTCTGTCCTTGACCAACTTACTCTTGTTCCATGCCACTAGGTAAGACGAACTATGTTATCAAGGCAAGTTAACTATTTTGTCGAAAGTTAAATTGCTTAAACAGGTTCGGAAACGACTGTTAATTCACTCGCCATACTGTCTGCTAATAGTAAAACTTGGGCCCTGTCCCGCAAAAGTGGCATCTGATACATTACAAGTTTGTGGACTTGTAACTTTCAGTTATTTGTAAAATTCTGTACCACAAAGGTTTCTGCTACACTTGTACTTTACAGCTTCATGCTTGTAAGTGCATAAGTGTGCTTTCGTTCTTTTGTTTCACAGAAGTATTAAGTATTAGTCGGGCAATGGTAATTTGTGTACATTTCTCTAATAAGTGCAGGAATATTGGTAAATTCAAATACTAGCGCAAAACTTAATATAATTTTTGGATTCAGTAGGTCTAAATATGCAAAGTTATAGTGAAATTGGTGACTGGTGGTAATGGCGAGAGTAGGAATATGAATCAATAAAAATAATTGTATTCGAGTATAATGAAAAAAGTTAGGTTAAGTGTAATTAAAGTGCGGCTTATGACTGGCATTGCCGTTCGCTGCTTCAAATGCATATTTCAGTCCTGTTAGTTCTCTTTTAAAATAATATCTTTTAACACAGTTTATAATAAGAATGTTAATGAAAAGCAATATAAATAAAATTATCAAATGCACTAATAAATAATTGACCGAGAGCAATCAGGAAATTAAATTATTTTTCTGCCATCTTTCGACGACAGAAATTGCTGCTTGTAAAGTTAGCCGTCGTCTCAGAGTGCTCTTAATATTGACAAATGCATAATAGAGTATTCAATGTATCATTATAATTTCATTATCGTTAAGTTTTGCAGGAATGACAATAGTTCGCTCTGTACGTTAAATATACGAATTTATTACTAAGGAGTGCACATATTCAAGGTGTAGCGACGTGTCGCAAGCAACTATTCCTCCATCTTACTCTTATATGACATCAGTTGGAACTTTTTACTCATTATTTACAAGAGTTGTACATTCTTTCGCGGAACAGAAAGTTTTAAGACCATACTTTGCAAGCATTGAAATGTATCAAGACCATACGTTTGTGGAACAGAACCCAGAACATCAGCATGATATGGACCATATTGAAAGTGCTATAATCGTCACTCTTATCGCTCCCCTCTTTGTTATATTTTTTATTCCTATCCTAAGGGAAAAACTAAGAACGTTTTAAGCAAAATATTTTGAGCAATAAATGACGTATTCTTCAATGATCTTCCTTGCTTTGAAATAAGTTGCCCTTTGAAATATATTTTTAGACATTCCAGATGTTTACTGGTCCAATTAATACCTTTTATTTGTCTATTGGATTTTGCTTCATTAAACAGTAAAGCTTATATTATTACATTTCTTTTTCATTTTATCCCTCAGCGCGACCGAGGAAGTAAACACAGAAATATCTCTCTTGTTTTTAGAAGTCTTAACTCTTCTATGCTGCTGCCCTAAAGATGTAATTTTGTTCCTGGTGTTTTTAAAGTAAACTTTATAGTTTTTATTATGGTTATATTTATTTTTGTGTTGGGAAGTATTAATTTATATACTGAATTGGTAAGGTTCAAGATTTTATTTTTTCAAAATTTTGTTTCTCACTTATTATATTTTAATGAACTTGTTTAACTTATTAAACCAGTCTCCTAAACTTACAGGTTGACAACAATTGAGATAAAAATAAAAAATTATACAAATCAATACCTCTCCTTAGTGTCATAAGGTCATATATCAAGTTTTCATTGATTATGAATTTCTGTCGCCAAGCTCATCAAACAGATGCAAGATATATTGCACCAAAGTGTCATACATGCTTGGAGTAACTAGAAATGTATTCCATTTCGAGGCATGTTTTTATTTCTAGTGGCATAAGACCGTATATTGCTAATGCAACTTTCTGACAGTACCTCGGAATCGACATAGAATGTAAAGCCGACGTCATATGAATGTTTTTTTTATGACATTTGAATTTGAATTCTCATGTCCTTGCACAGTCGCTTCTGAGAAGATGCTTTACCTGGTAGTCTAGTAGTAACCATCAGGTCATAGATTTACGGCAAATAAAGAAGCTCAAGCATGAAAGTAGAGGCCTCTGAGCCAAATTTATCGGCCACTTCACGCCGTGAATTGAATAAGACGCTAATGCCTTAAGATGTTAAAGAGCGTCCGTAAATAAATCAAATAAATAATTAACCTAAATAGCTTCGTATGTTGCCAGAAATGAGAAAAAGAACGATTTTCCCATTAGCTATGAAGAATGATGCAGAATTTTGTGGAATAACTGCAAGGTTTTATTCAACAGGTTTTAAAATATATCTTTCATATTTATATTTATCAACGTATGTAACTAATCATACTATAAGAATTGTTCACATTAGCCCATGCATGCGACATATTATTTCGTTACATGGTATGACAATGAGCTGCAGAGATTATTAACAGCATAATATTTTCTGTTCTTTCTCCTTGGATTAATTTTATTCCCTGTTGCAATGACTAAATTACCTCCTTAATACTAAATATTGGCACTACATAAACTTTAAAATCTAGTAATATACAACCAAATCACATCAGTGCAGTAATAAAATAAATATTTATTAGATAACGTCATTATGACAAGCTAATTATATTTTAAAAACCATTTACATAACCGAGCATTAAGTAGTATAATTTTTTATTTTAATGTTTGAACATGTATAAATTAATTACCAACGTTGCGTTTCTTTTTCTTAGCAAAGGCACAGATAACTAAACTGTTATTTCTCGCCTGTGGAACGTCTGTAGTAAAAACGGGCGTTAAGTACTATTCATTTAAACTGCTTTTTGTAGTGGAATACAAATCACTACTTCTTTAAAAACATCATTTAATATAATATAGCATCGAAGATAGTGTAACAGAATTCATATAATTATTGTGAATCCCAGAGGTGACTAAATAACGTTACAAATGCTAACAAAATAATGGTTCTGAGTAATTCTCTTCCGAATTTAATAGGCCTTATTAAATTTCTATGACTAATGTTACAGTTAATATATGCCATATATTTTTTTCATTTTCAGTAAATAATTACAATTCTGATATAGATTTGTTACCTCTTGATACTACTGATAGCATACTTAAAGCTACTGAAACTCAACCAAAGGACAAAACTGTGAAAAACATAAAAGTTTGTCATTTCTTTCTTCTAAGAAGAAAAATGAAAGAAAAGGTATATGAAAGCAAATAAAATACATGATCAAGTTCCTGAGGGTGTTAGGAAACGCATTTACATATTTCCTCGAGTAGATAATGAGGCTTGAAAAGTATTTTAAAAAGCAGTTTTTGAATATCAACTTCAATAAAAAGAAAACGTGTCACCTATACAGGACATGTGTGCAGCGAGAAGAATGATACAGTAAAACCTCTGTATTTGAACACCCCTGTATGTTATACACTTCGTTATATTGGCCATATATTACTAAAGTTGGACAAATTACTATGCTTTAACATGTCCTGTATATTCTCTATGTTGAAACCTCTGTGTCCTAGATGCTGTGCAACCCTTATAGTCACATCTAGGACATTTTCTCTTCCATTCTGTTGTGTATTCCTGGTAATTTATTTAAGATTGATTGGCATTTGTTCTCTAAATATTTAAATGCAGCATTGGCAAGTGCACAGTACCGTGACGACAAAAAGATGCATAATTTCCCTAACTGGCTTTCTGCTCCAAATTTGAGCTTTATTCATTTATCTCTATGTTTTGAAACGAATCATTAAGCACAGAACATGGAATCGGGGGTTTCTTGAACTTTTATTATCTTTTGTGCATCCTCAATTCTGTACAAAATGTAAAATTATTACATATTTGCAAGAAAGTACACTTTACATAACTATAAATTTATTGAATCAAATAATTGCATGCCTAAAATAAGCATAGTGGTTAATATTATTGTTAAGGTCTGAAATGCAAACCTTTAATTTCATACTGACTGCAGTTTCATTATTAGTAAGCGTAAGTTAGTAACTTTTATTTTACTTTTATTGAGTATTAATGTGCAATACATGTTATTTCCTTTAAAGTATGTACATCAGTGTGTACTTACTATACAAACCTACTTCCCTATTACCGCCACGGTGTCCGAGGCCGTTAAGGCGCGGAATTATGAGCGGGAGGTGTGGGGTTTAATTCCCACCAGGACCGCCCTGACAAGGTTTATTTACAGGTTTTCCTCAGTTCTCATTAATGGCAAATGTCGGGGAGATACCTAAAATTGGCCGAGAATGTTTTCTTCTATAAAAAAATCCTTCTCAATATTTCATTTCATCTCATGTATAATCAGTGTCCACCGCCTGTGATACCTCAGAAGTAAAAACGGGTGTAAAACACAATTCAGAAAAGAAACTTCCCTCTTATTATGGACACCTCATTAAGTTAGTTAATTTTTATTGAACCATACTTGTCCGGATTAACTGTAACTGTTAAGGAAAATAAACCGTAGGACTTGTACCTCAGGGTTCACGTTATATTTTCACCATCTCGATGTATTAAGGACACATTAACAACAAAGATGACACAAGAAATGTGAAGAGAATGACATACAAAAAGCAAAAATTGTCAACTATTTTAAGAGTTTTCGCTTTTGGCCTAGAATCTGTGTTCTATATTTGATATTCACATTTAAACTTTGTATTAATACCAGAATAATTCGTTTCTTTAATCTCGCTGTTTATAATCTAACAACTAAACAAGGAAGGTGGATAAATAAGTATGATAAAGGAGACTTTGATGAAATTAAAACCTATTTAAAAGCATCTGGAAAGTTTGCCATGTAATATTGGATTGGTCGTAGGACATTATTTCTGCACTTCAGCCTTGCTCACTGTCTGGCCGTTCCCAGTGGGCACACGTACGGGGTGAAAGGAAGGTGTGAGACAGAGACTGGGTAATGAGGCACGAACAATGACGGGGTCTTTAAAGTTATTTCCAGGTAGAAAACCCCAACGTCGGCGGAGCCCACCATCAAGGAGTTTGAAACCTCGGAAGGGCCACTACCATACCAGACGCAGTGGTAGAAACCTTTCCAAAGCGCTAGCCACTGTCACACCGCACCAGCTCATCTCATCCTTACACTTGTGGATCTTTAATGGAATTAAATGACATGAACATGGGAGAGCGGAATATCTGTGGAAAGTAAAGATCCACTCCCGCATTCGCCTAAACGAGCAGGGAAACTACAAAAAATATTCAAGATCAGGATGAACGATCCCAAGAGATTTGAACTGGCGACCTCTCGAATGAGAATTCCAGAAGTTATTGTCTGAGTCACTCCACTCGATTGCTACCTAATATCGGGCGGAAAGAAAGGCGCTGAGAGAAGTAGACCCAGAACAACACACGGAGGAAAAATCTAAGGAATGTATGGAAAAAGTAGAAGGGAAAGAAACAAGAAACACAAGTTAAAAGCACCAACGACCAATCCAGATCTATGATGAAGAATGCACAGATAAAAGCTGAAATGCAGAAAAAGTAAAGGAAAAAAATAGGAAATCATGGGTTTAGCTGCTGGTTCTTGAAACGAGCAGCAATCTCATTGATGTCGAGGTCCGTTGCCTGGAATTCCGGTGTGCAGCAGATACCAAGCGTCAGTAGAAATAAAGGTTTTAGATTGTAAATGTATAAAATTATAAATGTAATTAATTGTAAAAGTAAGGACACGTATAACTACGGATTGGAATATAAATTTTGTGTAAACATTTATTGTTACTGGGTACCCACTAGCAGTTATAAGTATAATTATACTTTATAATTAAAATAGTTTTGCATTGGTTTCCAGTACCGGTTTAGCTTTTTAAGTTTAATTTTGTTTAGTTATAATATTAGTACTGTAGTTCAAAATCTGTATAATTTAAATGGTAATGAAATTCTATTGATACCTGTAAAAGAAATATAAATAAAAATTAATCTGGAGTATTGTGTCCTGATATAGAATAATTTTTTCTGGACGTAAGCATTTCAGAATGAAATAAAACAAAAATACTGTTACACATTCAGAATTAGAACGAGCAAAAACAATGTACTTCTATACACGCCTTCAGATTGGCCTACAATCATGTCTTCCTGCATCAAGACTCCTTCTTCCGTCGATGTTTCATCTTATGAAGATTTTCAGATTTAAGGAAGCTATGGTAGTCTGCTGCAAGTAAATATTTTCCCAGTACTTCGACTGCAAAACCCATTTCATGGATGAATATAAAGTCATACAAGACGCAGAATTAGAGTAAAGAAATACTATGTATACTGAAGAAAATTTCTAACATTGCCCACACATCCTACGAAAAAACGAGAATGTCAACGCCAACAGCAGGAATCACAGCAAGGCCCTATAGCCATATCCACAGCTAAGCTGAAGAACGTGATTTAAGGTTTTATTGCAGATGTAATCCTGAAAGCCTATCGCTACTTCTGCATGAAAATGAAGACCCACAAGATCATAACTAGATGTCTTTTAGAGGAACACAGCGTGTATGAGTGGGAATATTTTGTGAAAATTATGGGCAATTTTTTAATTTATTGTATAGTGAGCTTATATGAGTTACAGACCGCTTGAGTTAGACGGTGCACTAAAAATAGAGATAGAGTCGCCGCGCGTAGTGTTAGTGTTTTATACATATTATATGATACTGTATTTCAATCTGATGAAAAGCACTAATCTGTGTTATGTTTTGAAAATGGTGCCCCTCAGCAGCAATTAATTGCTGACATCTGCATAGGAAATTTCTGCTCATCCAACTTTTCTTCCAAAGGAGGTTCGTAACACGTTTCTTGCCATTGAGAGGTCTTGTAAACTTTCTTAAGCGCATAACAAGTTAGCGAGTAATTTCTCCAATTTCCTAAAACACGAAATCCACGACATTTTCTTCCGAATCACCTTTCAGTTTCCTTCCAAGTATCCTTTTCGCATATGTATAGCATTTTAAAACCTCGTTCTTAAAGACTATATTTATGTAGTGACCTAACTAACTAAGAACAATTAGCACACAGTTTACACACAATGGGAACACTGAGTAACACATGAACGCACAACGACACGCTGATGAAGACTATCTCAAACTAACTAGAACCTGCTACCTGTACATGCATTACACAGTCTTGGCGACTGGCTCCTCCCAATATGCATGCGCTCTATCGACCCATAACTTATATAACCACAATGTAGTTTCTAAGAATCTGATATAAATTGACTATAGCTGGAAAATAGGTAATACGAAGGTATATTTTGAATAAAGTTTAAATAACTAAAATTTTAACCATAACATAAATTATACAAATACGTTATTGCAAAATGAAAAGTGAATTAGAATATGTACGATAATAATATTTTATTTATTTGTTTTGTATATCCAAGTGAAGATGGGCCTGAAGTCCTAGTAAGATTGCCATATTAGATACACATTCTTTACAAAGGACAGAGATTATGAGCACTTTCATTCTATCAAGGGAGTGTATTTATCTTTGACGCTGTATTTTGCTTATTCGTTTATGTTAACTCAATTAGCTGAGACTCTGCTCTTGGTATTACCTTGTAGCTTCGGACCTATCCTTCCGTAACAAGAAACATGGGGGCTTACTCCTCCTGCTGATCTAAAAGCAACTCGTATGAGCTGGTGAACTTTTGGAGTTTCGTAAAGCTAATAGCACATAGAATTGCAGTTTTTTTAATATGTACTAAATATTCTCTTTTATAATAATTATATACTGTGTTAATTGAAGATATATTTTAATTTGTACTAAATATTCTCTTTTATAATAATTATATATTGTATTAATTGAAGATATATTTTAATCTGTACTAAATATTCTCTTTTATAATAATTATATACTGTATTAATTGAAGGTATATTTCGGCGGAATTAAGGAGAGGTATATATGAAATTGTCGCCGAAGATTGAACAAATCAAATGTAACTTCAAATATTGGCAAAGTTTAAAATCTAATCCCCATTTTTGCCTCTGGACCTCTATTACCAAGACACGTGACAATAATGGCCTCAAAAATTTATACTTAAAACTTCAGCACTATTTTTAGATACTACTGATGTATGCAGACATTTTATTTGAAGAAAAAAGCATATTCCTTTTAGCATAAGTGCATGTAGGTTCTTCTTGGGAGTCCGAGGGGAGGCAATGAAAATTCTAATGAAATCTTATAACGTAAATGCTCTAAACACACTTTTGTGACAAGAAATGTGTTTGATATGATAGTCACTTCAGTAGAATTGACATTCAATATGGGGTATGAGCTCCGTAGAAGGAAAACCTTACTGGTCTTTAAGTAATTCGGGGGAAATATTCGTGAGGATTGAGATATTTTGTTAGGAAGGATGATGACATAAAAAGTCAAATATTAGAGAAGAAGATTCGGTAATGTATTTGGACCATCCTCAAACAATTATGCATTTGTAAGAGGTGTTATAGAGAGTGTTTCACGAGCTACCGAACCCGGTATATCTCGAAATATTTACCACTAATAAAGATAGATAACGAAGTTTGCGGAGTCACCTTATTTTGTGAGAAATGTGGTGACATCACAAATGCCGCACTCTTAGTGCAGACAGTATTGAATCCGGTGCAACATATTTTGGAAAGTCCTTGCCAGTGCGTTCACAGTCACAGCTTGAATTCCTTCCGTATTTTTTGTTTTAAGGGCGTCTATGATTCGTACTTTATTGCTGTTAACTCTCCGTGTTAGATATCCCCATATAAATAATTAGGCAAAGATGGAATAACTAGTGATTAAAGTCTCTGGATTGCTGTAACGATCGGCGCAGGACACTTGGGAGATGCCAGTAGACTGTCTTTAACATTGCAGGTTGTTTCCTGAAATATTTCTGGGCCATTTCCTGCATGGCCGTTCAATACACATTCCTTGGTTTCTTTAACAATGCCCAAATACTGGAGTTGTTGACCTCCAAACCGCTATCTCAGTTGAATGATGATAAAATATGAGACTAACAGTGAGGCGCGTCAGTCTGTTGGACCGCCAATGGTGCTGCAACTATTAGGCGTCATACAGCAAACACATTTTATTTCATTTTCCACACAATGAAGATACTGTATTATTTACATTATTAAGCAAATTCCTGGTTCGGGACACCCGATAGCCTCGAACTTAATTTTCCTGCATTTAAGAACTTTTTCATTGTTTGTGGTTAAATTTTCTACTCCATTCAAATGAAAGGAAAACAAAGTATCTGGGTTTTGATCACTCGCTTAATTATATACCTGTAAATATGTGACCTGTTAATAAGTTATGGAAACTGGTTTGATTTTCGTGGTCATAATTGTGCACATTGTAGAATTGCACAGTCAGTTCCACATACTCTTTCCGAAGTTTATAAATTGTTGTCATCTAACTGGTTATTTATCTATTGCGTAACAAAACTTTGTGTGTCTGGGCAGTCACATAAGAACAGCTTCATTTAACGCCAAGTTGTGTCCTTCTTCAGTGGCTTCATTATAGTATCAAAGAGTGCGTACTCTTTGGCGTAAGGTTAATGTTCCAAATACTCATTTTTGAGGTTGGTGTGCAGTTGGGCATTGTTATAAATCAGCAAAACATTCATGGACCACTAGCTCTTAATTTCACTTTTACGCGCAATGTTGGTAACGTTTTACAGTACGCTTTATTATTAATGACCATTCACCGTACAAACCATTCAGTCATTAAAATTCATTACTTTCAATCTTCATCCCCGCCCCAAAAGAAATTTATCACAGTTTATTGGGCTTGGGATGATTCTTTTTTCCATTGTGGTGACTGTCTTTTGGTTATCGGTATGTGATGCTGAAACCAGCAGTAAAAAGGATCGCTCCGGATCTGTAGCGATTGTACTTTTGTTCTGGAATCAAATTACGTGGAATCCAGTGTGACAGGTTTTTGACAATTGCTGGTCTTAATGGATAGTTTCATACGAATAATGTTAGCCGACCGACTCGTCATCACTTCCAACTCGACAAAGATTATTCGCTTGTGCTCTTTGATCACTCCCGCATTCTGTTAGTCAATCGGTGCCGGTTCCCTTTTCGACTTTTCCTCACCGTTAGCAAAACTGAAAACCCATTTGAATACATTTCCACATGACGGGGCCTTAGCGCCGCACACACTAACTAAACGTAGTGGTTATTCACTGGCCTTTCATCTTCGTTCCACAGACGTCAAGCGGTCCACCTCCCCGTGATAATCGTTCTGCAAAGCTTGTCCTTATGAACATCCAGTATATCTCCAATTGTTCAGTTGAATTTCATTTCCGTACTACTCTCAAGAGTCTCAATCATTTCCGTCGGTCCTGGTGGTGTAGTGGTAGCTATACTTGCCTCGTAAACCCAAGATCGTGGGTTCAAACCCGATTAGGGTCATGGATTTTTTCGGGCGTAAAAATCCTAAGTATGGCTTCCTTCGGAAGGGAAGTAAAGCTGTGGGTCCCGTGTCGTATATTTACGGCACGAAAAAGAACCTCAAGCCTGAAAAAAGGGGCTTCTGAGCAAAATTTGTCGGCCGTTTCACGCCCGTATTGATGACCTGAGATGTTTGAGAGCGTCTGTAAATAAAACAACTCAACAATAAATCATTTCCAAACTGGCATCATGTTTCAATTCATAATTTTTTGGGGGGGGTTATTTACAGACGCTCTTTAACATCTCAGGTCATCAGCGTCCCATTCAAACCAAGGCGTGAAACGGGCGTCAAATTTTGCTCAAAGGCCTCTCTTTCAGGCTTGAGGTTCTTTATCGTGCCGTAAATGTACGACACGGGACCCACGGCTTTACTTCCCATCCGAAGAAAGCGATACTTAGGGTTTTTACTCTCGAAAAAATCCATCGGTTCTGGCCGGGATCGAATCCTCTATCTTGGTTTTAGGAGGCAAGTATGGTAACCAACACACCACCCGGAAAGACTATAACTTGTTCTAAAATACTTTTAAGAAAAATATACTGATTACTTATAATATATGGAGAAAATAATAAATGTTATCTAATGAAAGCTTTGAGTGAATTGGTACAGTTTATGCGTTTTATATTTGCATATTCATGACAAATATTTTTTGGAAATTTGCAACCTGAAAGTTAAAAAAAAAAAGCATTTTAAAATTGTTGATCTAGCTAACTTTAAACATTTTTTAATGAATATGTTTGTATATATGATTAAATTGTAATAAATTCAAAAGAAATATCATAAAAATTGGTTAATTTCTGTATTTCACCATCCTTTCAAGTGTAATTGCGTACATACTCCTTCCTTCATTTTCCAACTCCTAATCTTAGAACTTCTGCTGCTTTCGCTCGAATGGAATAGCTTGAGCATATTTTGCTCAGTTGCATAGGAGCATTTCTTGAACATATGTATTGTATAACTTCCCAGAACCTCACGTATTTCAGTTCCAAACAATAGCGGACCAGGGCCATCATGTTGAGTGTAATGTAATGCATAGATGCCATAGTTTCAAATTTGCAGCTTTTATGTACATCAACCTTATTAATGGCATGGTCACAATTTCAGTTTTTTCCTATATTAAGAAAAAAGAAAAGGGATTATACATGGTGATTCAAAAGCCCGGCATCTAAGACATAGGACTAAGTTTTGTAATTTAATATAGAATAATATAACTCGTGATATTAGTACAGATAGCGAAATATGAAGGGACGGGATGTGTTTTTCAATCTTATATGGTCGAAAACGCTCACGAAAAGAAGTTTACATTCATAAAACTACAAAATAAACTTTTTCCATTGCAACTGCGTGCCTCCTCATTTCCTCCGCACACTGTGTTTCGCTGAAGTTCTCAATAGGCTATCCCGCGCACCGCATTGCCAATTGCAGTGATGTCAAAAGTGTATTCTCCCTAATCAGCCCTGATTTTCATTATCGGTATTTTGTCGTTTCAATTTGTTTCATATCTGTACTAAAGACAGTTATTCTATGACATTGGACTTTTGAATCACCTTTTATATCTCAGTTCTATAATAATAAAAATTGGTTCAACAAGTTAACGATTTCTGTTTCAGAATGGAGGCTGCAGGGCCTCAGCACTAAGGAGGTCTGGGAAGGTCATGACGAATTTTATGGTTTTGCTGGTGGGGACATTAATACTGGAATCAAGATATGTTAGCGGGTCTCGCTGGGCCTACTCCATAAACCTAGACAACAACTACTCCGTCTTCTGGACGCCTGCAGGAGAATACATTACATTCGAATTGCAAGTACGGACTCTGGGATATATAGGCTTTGGATTCTCTGTAGATGGGCTAATGCCGGGAGCAGATGTGATCATTGCCTGGGTGCAAAACAATCAGGTGTTCCTGCAGGTAAGTGTTTTGTTAAGCTCATGGATATAACTATTTTCCCCTAAGCTTTAAGAAACAAAGGAACTGAATTTATGACTAATAGCTTGCTGAGAATACCCCTCTTTATAGGTGCAAATTATTGAGATTCATAAGGAAGGTTCTACACCACATCTCATTTGCTATCTTATATATTTAAGGTTAATATTGCATGCTTCTATTTTTAAGAAAACTAGTCTTATGTTAGGAAAGATTGTAAGCATACACATTTCAAAGCATTTTTATAAAATCCTGAAGCATGCAGTTAAATAAAGGGACGTAAAGAGTTGAATGAAATATTTTAAAGTATGTTATTACATAGTTTTTTTGCGAATATAACCTTGAAATTCCCCTGATTTCATCAAGTTCCAAATCTGTATCGGGTGGTACATCTGCAGGAATTGTTAGCTATCGGAATATTTTTGCATAAGAAATTTATGTTTCATTTTTCAGTGATATTCAGCTAATAGTTTATTGTTAATGTGTCATTGTATACTATTTTAGGTACATTTTTTCTTTATAATATATGCAGCATTTCTTTACGTAGCATTAACTTTTCAGACATTTTATAAAAAACTAAAATTATGTTTTTTCAGTTATAAATTAGTTTACATCTTCCTGAATTGCAAAATTTCCCATCAAAATTTTGAATGGTATATTTAAATTCCCTGCTGTATGTGAAAATATTCAAAGAACTTTGCAGTGTGAAATACACATGCACATATATTATTTGGTTAAACAATTAACTGATATGAAATGACTACAATTGGCATTGATATTACTGTAAATAAAATTAAAGCACTGCTTGAAATTTATTATTTCATAGATTTTCAGATATTTTGGCGAAGAAAGTATGTTATTAAAAATTTTGCAGAAACTTTAATGGTTTACATTCATTTATAATGAACGGAATCTTAATTAAATACATTATGGAGGCCTGTTGACAAATTTAATTTTCAGACAATAATAAGGGTCTTTATTGTGATAAAATTAAAAAAAAGAATATAGGGTTAACATCCAAACCATAAGGCTACTTTAGTGATGATATTTATAAAAGTATTTTCCTGTAACAGCATTAACTTTAGTCTGAAATTCAGTTTTAAAATTTTCACTCATGGGAAGTTTAAAAAAGTTGAGTGAGAGAAAGCTAATATACTTTCACCTATTTGAAATATAAAATACATTGTAAGAACTGGTTAACAGTTACTATGAATGGAGATTTTCTTCTTCAAAGTTCGTACACATATTCTTTCATTGCCCCGATAACGTGATTTTAATAGCATATTCAATCAGAAAGTGAAACATTATCTGTTAGTGCACCATTTTAAAGAAAAATTTAGTAAATAAAAATGCGCATCTCACTACGACAAGTAGTATTACTTAACACATTATTTGCTTTCGACACAAGTTAGAGTTTTTTTATAAAGACTGTTGTTAAAATGCACACTTTTTGCAAACAACGTTCGCTAATTGCGTAACTGTTGTATTTTAAATTAAATTGTAAAGGCGTACTTTCTTCCTTAACAGGTGATTAACGTTTTACATTAATATAGCGATTAAAAGAATTTAAATATCGTTCATGTCGTCCGAATTTTCTTTAGCAATACTAACTTTTTCATAGGACAATATAATTTGATCAGGTGAATTATTTAACATTTTTATCTGTAAAATATATCTAAAGAAATGAAAAGAGAAGTGACCATATCAAATCTTAAAATGAGTATTGGCTTTAAGTTTGCATTAAACTACTCTAATATGATTAATCTCTCTTGGCTGTTTGATGAAATTACGCATGACCTGTATTTCTTATTATATTCTGTATTTTTAAGAGGTTTTTTCTCTTAAAACTGAAGACAAGAGTCCTTTTTAACGTATTGCTCAATGAGTTACAGTATTTTATCACAAGTAAACACACTTGCATTTACCTGCAAGATTTATCAAATGATGGAAATCGTTATCACAGATGTTATTGTATGACAAATACTCTGACATTCTGGTAAACAGAATGCAGCTATGGTTAAACGCAGGATGAAATGTTGCTAAACATTTTTCAATCTGTTGGTGCAGAGCTTCGTGGTTTTCAAGTTAAATGTCAAATGTGACTATAGAACTAAACATAGAATATACTCACACTGTGGTTTACACTTCGGCAACTAGGTGTACCGCAATCACCACCGTGAGTGCTTTAACCCGATCCCCCTTTTGACACGTCTGTGACATCGTTTTTCTGAATCCCCATCCTGCCGGTCTCACTGCAATATACATGCATTTGTAAAGCTAGTTAAACGGTTAATTCTTGTGTATAAATGAGCAATTCAAGGTTTTTTCCCTTCTGATTCAGTACAAACAGAACACACGACAGTTTTAACAGAGGAAGAAACTATACCCAATTGTCACAAATTTTGAGCGTTCACCATCAAAATCACCTCCTTAAGTTAGCACAATTGAGTGTTCTGGAATGTAAAGGAAAACGTTAGCAATGGAACCAAAAACATTACCAAAGCCGAAGTTAATAATTTCATTCAGAGTGCGTTATTTTCTACACAACATCTGTTTAACCTAGGGAAATTACAATTCCAGCGTCTTCTAAAAAGTAAGAATATTTATACACTTTTTAAAGAAGCGGTGTTTACACGCTTAGTATTCTAGACGCAAAGCACCTCGTGAGTATACAAGGCCTATAACTAAACCTCCGTAGATAGTGGTAGCAACAACGTCAGACTGGGCGTTAAAAATCGGCAGGTTCATCAGAATACCATTATTTGTTTTGTAAAGAACGTATTTGATGTATTCGAATCATTAGTTAGAATATGAAAAGCACGCAATTTTTATTTTTCCAAATGTAACCAGAGCACTAGTGAATTGCAGAAAAAGCATGTTTTTCCGCTCACTGCTATAATTATATAAATTAAATATGTTCTACTAGTGAATTGCAGAAATAGCCTTATTTTTCCACTCTTATTCGGCATGGGGATTTCTAAGCCCGTAATTTGTGAGAGGTTCTATCCGTAGAACTGCCAGCACACCGAAACAGGTGGTGGAACACATTCCGTTCCTCTGTAATAACAGAATTGCTGCCGAGTTTAACTGTACTTTAAGTACTAGACTGATGATTCGATTTGAGATTAAAGAGAGTAAGTTCTCTTTTGTGCTACACATGTGCTGAGAGATAAGCCCGAATAAGCAGTGGTTAAGCACTGTAATTCTTCAAGTGTAGAAGAAATAGAACTGAAAATGTATTCTTAATGTCAACTATGCTTTAATTTTTCCTCCGTACAGTAACTGATACGAGTTTGCCACTTTCACATTTAGAAATATAAAAGAAAGCAGGTAATTGTTCTAGGCAATTGAGTAGGAAGACTCGCAATGCTTGAGGCATGTCAAGCATAAAATAAACGACCTGTAGTAAATGTTTGAGCTGAGCTGTTTTCAAATTTTCCTTGACCGTGGATCTCGAACTCTCTCTCTTTCTCTGTAACGGACTCCTAAATATAGCACAGAGTTTAAAATCTAGATTTTGCATTCTGATCTAAAAGTTTAAGATATAAATAAACTTGTAAAGGCTATCTACTTCAATATTTGCCTTTTTACTGTAGTGTACCTAATGCAATATAAATAATTATATCAATATTACATTAAAAGTACTTGTATATGATGTACAAAACAATAATATTAATAATAACTAACAATATTGAAGGCAAAACGATAATTTCAATTACTGAACGCTCTGTTTCACTTTCAAGCCGTAATATATTGGGCTAAATAGAAATTTATTTTGATTATATTCTGCGTTTTGTAAAAGATTTCTATGCATCTTTTAAAGATAAAAGATTGCAGAGAATGATCTTTATGGAAGTAAATTGTTCTAAAAAGCATCATCAATTTCGGCCTTCTTTGATAGACGGGAAAGTATTGGACTTACCTGCCCCAGCCTACGCAGTTCGGTAGTGCTGTAGCAAGGGAAACTATGTGCTTATGAGCGTTCTGCCTGTTCGTTTCACCTATTTGAAACCCTCCTCTGTAACAAATATTTCTCTTAAATGTTATTTTAATTTTTTTTAATAAATGCACATCGTAATTTTGTACCATTTTTCCTTTTCTCGTAATTCATTGTTTGTACCTATACTTTAATGTTTCTTGAACTCCCTGCGCGAACTACATATTAAATAGTTGTTTTACCTCTTGCTATAGAACTTTGTAAATATTACTCCTTGTAGAGTCTTAAAAACTCTTGCTGATTCACATTATGTTGTTTCCTGGCAAAGATACATGAACTTTATTAATGGTGATTCAATTCAACCGGACTCTTCTGCGTTTAAATTTTCGTAGCGTTCGCATTTTCAGGTTAAATCCATATTTTCATGCTCGTAAAATGTTAAAATATTAAAATGCATTAGTTTCATATTTTTTGGGTGGAACATTTGTGCTCGTTAATAAGGTGCATAATTTTGTTGTACTATTTATGATAATAGGAAAGAATAATTTCCTTTTGTCCGTTTGGTTAAATGGTTGACTGCAGCAGATAATTTTGAGTAGACTGAACTTTCTTATTAGTATTCTTAAACTGTTGTCCACTACATTTTCATTTGCCTTTTTAAAGGGGTTTAACTGCCGGTGAAATGTATTAGAAGAAAGTTTTATATCATGAGAATTGAGTAATAATCTATCGTTTAAGTATGTAAAAATTCCTGTAATATACAGGGTGTAACGAAAGTTTCTGATAACGGTAGCGTTTGGAATAATTAGCATATTTATTACTTACATAAAGTAACATTGAATTTTGTTTAATTTTATTGTAATTCGAACATTTATCATCAATAATTTGTATGTAACCCATTTTTTTCAAGACAGCGGAAGACACGCCTCTCAGAACTATCTGTGAGTTGGAACATTTCATCCCGAATCACTAAGTCCCACTCCTCCCTCACGTGAGCTATCAGCCCATTACGATTTGTGGGTTTTGAAGTTCGAAACGCACTATCTTGTAAGCTGTGCACACATGCTTTATTGGGTTTAAGTCTGGTGAATTTCCTGGCCAATCTTCGCAAAATCTAACGTCGCTTTTCTTTATTTCATCAAGAGCGTGCTCAGCTGTGTGTGACTTAGCTCTATCTTGCATCAGAACAGCAAAGATTTCATTTTGTCCAGAAAACTTTAGAATATGCTCGAAAAATTTGTGTGCAATAATATTCACTATTCAGTTTTCTTCTCGTCAACTACCACCAGAAATAACTTTCCGCAACGGAAAACACCCCCAGCTACCATAATCTTTGTGTAAAACTTAAACAGGAGATATAATTGATAGATCCGCAAAATCGATTTCTAGCACTCTTAACGATTCGGAGTGGGGCGAAGGTGACTCGTCTAAGGGTTATGAGCCCTTAGAAGACCACTTTGTGGCGTATCTTCCGTGTTTCTTTCCCCTAACATTCTCTTACATAATTTAATTCTATCAGAGATATTCATTTTGCTTCACTCTCTGTACATAAACTCAACCTCATAATGCCTACTCACAGTCGTTAAATGGTTTTGGTTGCTGAACTATAACATTCCGAAAAATTAGTACTTAGCCTATAGTTCGAGTTCCTACACCAATGTTGTTCTTAACCCATTCCCTTATTGTATGAGGTGACAATTTGCTTGGTCAACCTGAACGTGTAGCATCGTTACATGAGCCATTCATGAGTTTTTTTCATTTTGAATCTGTTATAGCTGACATTTTCAGGAGCTTAGCAATTGCATGTACCGATTTTTAAATCTTGGCTAAAAGTTGAATTTGGAACCGTTTATGCTCACATTTTGTTGGCTCCATGGGATCCTGAATGGATGAAAATATCTATCAACATTTTTAATAGCAAGTTTGTTTCGAAAAAATATGTTTAATTTTCACTTGAATAAAAAAGCATGCTATTTGCTATTCGTAAGCATGTAACAAATGCTTCTGTTATATTTCAGAATATTTTCTTACACTTTCATGCTATGGATAATCGTACTAAGACATTCTAAATTTTAATTTTTCATATTTTGCATGAAAGTTAGATTATTGGTGTGTAAATTAAACGTTGCTTACAGTAAAAGATCAAACTCAATGTCACTTCACAGATATCGTAATTTACACTGTCTTATCTCACTACAAGAAATGACTGAGCATGCTTTAACACGAGTCTCGGCCCTCAACAATGATGTGTTGAAAATCAGATTTCATTCCAGCACCTTGTACAACAATGTGATTAAAATTTATTGATTCCAAAAACCAAAGCATATATTTTCAGAATGTGCGAATAAATAAGAACGTAAAAACACAAGTGTATCAGCGACTTTTGTTACATCTTGTAAAACGGTAAAATGCTAACACTCGGGTTTTCAGCATCAACAGCGTCATCTTTTTGCGGCACATTGCAGCTTATTTCAGCGTACTGTATTAATAATCTCTCCACTTATATTAATGGGGATGGCAAAATGTTGCATTTACCCGATATAATCTTTTAACACTTTTAATTTAGTACCGCTTGTACGTTAGATCTTAAAATGAACAATGATTTATTTTGGCTTTTCGACAAACCACACATGGTTTATGGTTAAATTTCTGTTCACAATAATAACCGCAGCCGGAATGGAATAGTCAATCACTTGCTTTATGCTCAAAGAGACCACACTGGGATTTATAGTGGACATAATAAAGTTACTTTCCGAAAGTTATCCTATAAATTACGTAGTTTTGATCGCTAACAGTGCTTTGTGGAATGGTGACAGGGAGGGAGCTAAAATGCGATTAGACATGCAATCTATCGGTCATGATAAGTAGAAATAAGCGCATTAATTTTGCCTGAATATAAAGAAATATATAAACGTGGTTTGAAAACTTCAAAGTGAATGACACTTTAAATAGGTGTTTTCAAAATGTGAAAATAACTGATGAGATCTTTCTGAAAAGTCCTACTTTCTTGGTTAGCCTCACTTCGAAGTGTAATTGCGTAAAAGCACAAACGCTCATCAGTAACATATTCTACAAATTTATTTATCGAAATTGCCTGTACCTTAAATTTTATTTGAAAATTACTTGATCGATATTATTTTCAAACACTTATACTGTACTATATGTATTCAGGTTCATGCTAATAATTTAATTGCCATTTGGAATATCCACAATGAATCAAACTGCTTGTAAATGAAAAATAAAATAATTTAGAGAATAAAACAACGTGAATTATTTAATTATACTCTTCTCCGTCTTTTGATTCTGTAAGACCAGTAGTTTCCTTTCCTGCCCTTTCGTTGTCTACACTTCCGCAGTATTAGTTTTTTTAACTCATGCATTCATAAAATAATTTAAAATGCAGCAGAATACACAGGTCGTCGAATATAAATTTCTATGTAAACAAGAGTGTAAAGCTAACTGCTTCCTATAGGCCAATAATCACAACATCAATGGTGTTACTGCACATTTCACCTGAACCGCGAAGTTAGTGCCGGCTATGCCCATTGTGCAATAAAAGAATATGATGAGCTATCAACACCCTTTGCAGTTGCCTGCTGATACGAATGCCACTCTTGTGGTCGATACATTGTGGCACACTCAAAGAAATTAATAATGGATAAATGAAAACCCTAAGGTTTTCAAGAAGAGGAAAGTCTCTCTAGGCCTTTGTTCCTAACAGGAATGGGCTCATTGGTTAACAAGAAAATGATTAATGTCTGAGTTACAGTGTGAGAAGCGGAGTTCAGCTGTTCAACGCATATGAACCTCAATTAACAGAATTAACAGAAAATATTAGAAATGTGACTCCGCGTTAGAATTGCGCACACCTATTTTTGCATTAAACGTCAAGCATTACGTGCAAAATAAGATAAACTCAGACTGAGTTATCCTTCTTTTAAAGCTTTTGTGGACAGAATTTTTAACACAGATTTTACTCACAATCTGCACATAAATCACCCGAGGATTTCCATGCATGACTACGCCGCCATTGCCACCGCATGAGAGAACCTCTGAGGGCTCTAGATGATTTATAGCAAGAATAAAATATAAAAAATTGTAAGTGATTTCACATGTACTGGGCGATATTTCTGAAGGTATTCTTCAATAATTGAATGCAAATTTGTGCAAACGAGTAATCCATTTATGTAAGGTGTGAGTTGAATTGCTTTCCATTCACATGATCAGGGGTCAATTCCTGTTTCGAGAAGCATATGCGCAGCAACATTATTGTCCCTTTCAAGGCTGTCGTGTTTTTATGACATTCTGTGGATGTTATACATAGAAATGTATAAATTGGTGTCTAGGAGATTAAAATGAATAAAGGAAGAATATATATAAATTGGCCTTTAGTTTATCGTCCACGGCAATGCTAAGAAATCGTTCTCGCGGAATATTCAGACCGGCCTCTAATTCATTTGAACCATTTTTGCTCTATTCTTTCACCTACTGATTTTTCTCCAAAGGCAAGACATGTCTTTGGAATAACTTCGCTCATTTTAATCCTAAATTGAATTGGTAAAGTAAACAGTAACTTATTACGTCTTTAGACACATTCATTTTACTGCCATGTAATATCAATTTGAACTTCTTTATGGAAAGAATATAGCTGTTTTTCTGCGTCATAAGATAAAACATTTATGTCTGATTATCGTTGACATGAGCAGTTAATATTTTGGTACGCAAAAACGAACTTTCTTGCTCTTCTAATTGAATTAGAGGGATTAATCATAATAAAATGATTACGAGCTCTTTGGGCAAGGAAAAAAAAGACCAGAAAGCGAATTAATGAAAATGGAATTGAATAAATTTGAGATATTAATAGAGGATATTATAGTGCACTGGCATATCTTAGTAAATGCAGAACAACAATTTCAAGTTTGTTTACAGATATGGCACATTTGGGCTGAAGTGAATACAAAGATTTTTTAATAATTGTGTAACAGAAGTGCGAAATATCCGAAAGAATTGAATATTACAGAACTGTTAGCATAATCTGCAGGATTATATGGTATAAATCATGACCAACTCTTGTCTCGTTTCTGTATGTGAAACACAATACATTTTATTGGCAAACATATTACTTAAACCATCAATATGTAAGATTATATATTAAAATACTCGTACTTCCATTTGTTTAATCCCCTGTTTGTTCTATAAGCAATATTAGGAAACACATTTTAAGTACACGTACCGTGCACTATGCATCCCTTTTAAACATAGGTTAAAAACGTCCCACCTTTCCGAAAGCAGCCCTTAGTCCTGATTTATGAGATAATAAAACGCGCTATGCAAATTTTTTCAATAATGCAAGAAAGTGATGAATGGTGGTGAAAATTAAGAGCCTAAAACATTCACTTACTTTAATGGCTAGCCGTGACTCTGAACATACTAAGTTTTAGGTTCTAACGTAAAGATTAAATTGAACGGATAGAAAGAACTTTATTCGTATAAATGGAAAATAACAAAAAGTAAAAGCAGATGACCAAAATATAACAGCATTAAAATTTGGGAAATAAATTGCTGAAATATTGTGCAATATTTCCTTTCTGTTAATTCATGATGCATTCTTCATAGTTGTAGATTATCATAAAGCTATTATGGCTGTTGTGAAGATTTTTCGGGGATTATGTCTCGAATATGAAATGTACATAAATTGTTAACCAGTATATGAATGAAATATTTCAATGGTATTTCCCGTGGTGAATTGAAAGAATTTGTTGTGTATCATTAATAAATTAGTTACATGTACAAAATATACTCTTAATATTTCTCCCTTTATCCAGTACTATTTGTTTACATTGAAAGTATAATACCAAATCTCCAGTGCAGTCATTTAGCAATTTTCATCTATTTTTCTTTAATACATTTTAACTAAAGATTAAACTAATCATTTTCAGCAGAAGCATGTGTCATATTTACAAAACTTTAAAATTTATCCTTTGCATCTACATTTATACTTGAGAGTAAAACTACATCACAGAAAAATGCAGCAATATAGGGTAAAGTATCCGAAATTGGACTGTTGTCTAAATTGGACTACCTTCGCTTTCACTATATAGAGTTCATTTGGTACTAAATATGCTGGTAACGCTGTTGTGTGCTTGTGGCTTGTTGCGTCACTGTGAGTACACCGTTCAGGAAGTAGGATCGTGTTACTGTTTTTTCATTGTTTTAGTTATAACTTTTCTGCAACAGAGCCTAAGCTACTGTATGGAATAATTTCAGATAGTAAAATATTCTACACTATGATTTAAAAATATATTTTATTGGCTACTGAGTGCATATTATGCAACAAAATTTTAATTTCGTGGGTTCGTGCAGTGTCATCTTTTAATCAGTTGCCTAATTTGGACTATCAAGGTTCTCCCAAGTTGGAACGGTCCATGTTGGAAATCTTTCATTAAATTATAACATTAATTTATATATCTGCTTTGTTAAATGAAGCTTACGGACGAGCAACAACGGTTGGGACAGCGGAGAGTGTCTTCCGAAAAACAGAAATTTGCCCTGTAAACAGAAACGTGTTTTCTGATCACGATTTTGCGCCAGCAAACAACTTTGTCATAGCTGTTGAAGAAAAGTTTGTAGGCAAGCCCACTAGCAGTAATAGCAAAAGAATGTCCTTAAAAAGACTGTAGTGATGATCAGCAAATGTAAGAAATTTAAAAGTATTATGACTAAATTATCACCATCTACAAGAGCATCCACAGTACTTTTTGCTCTCGGGAAAGATAGGAATGCAGCTTAGGGTGCAGTTGTGCTCACAAGAAGACGACACAAACTGAAGTTAGAACAGTCAACTGAAGAAAGAAAAACCAAAAATGCTAAACTTATTTTCTAAAGAGAAGGACGAAGATCATGATGAAAATGACTCAAAAGGGTTCTGTATTCTGTTTGGCCAGGCAAAAAAAGAAGACATGATTTGGTGTATGCAATGTAGATTATGGATTCATACTCGGTGTGCCAAAGTGAAACACAGCATAAATAAACTACAGACTGCAAGTAGAATATTTAATGATTTGTATATTTTATTATTTGGATACGTTTAATAATATACACAATTTTTAATAAGGTCCAACTTGGCAACAGGGAGTCGAAATTGGGCAACCATTTTCGTAACTTGGGCCATTCACCTAATTTTAGTTTATAAAATTTTGAGATAGGACGTATATTTCAATATGTACTATGATCTAATTGAAGTGTTTGTAAAAGCTACTTTTTTAAAATAATTGTGTTAATTCCATACTTAATAAAGACTTATTGTAAGAACATGCAAAACTAGTTCAATTTAGGCAATCTTCTCCTACGTTAATTACTTTAGGTAATCATATATGTAGGATTTTAACAAACGTCTGTATTTGAAAAGCGCAGGTATTAAACTCTATTTTCAGGTATTTGTTCTTGTGCTCATGGATTTGTTCCTGCATTTATCTTGAGAGTTGACGTGACACAGAAAGTTAGAAAAATCGCCCTCAGCCCAACTCCCATGCTAGTCTACTTCTCGCCACACTAAAGCTTGTCTGAAGGCCAAAACGTTCCACTGGTGTTTTAAAAAACAAGCATTACCCATTTTTATATAATGGCACATTCCGGCCATTGTAATTTAAGTAAGTCAGTGTTGATAAACTCCAGATCTTTTCTGAAGTAGCATGTACACTCACGAGTAGCAGTAATAACCTTTATTTATTGCTCAATATTTACAAACATTATTTGCACATAATTCTTCTTCACGGTTGGAATTCTCATAATACGCATAACCCTTCCCGTAGTAAATTGAATAATTTCTTTTATCATTGAATTTCCTCATATATTTTAAAAAGTTTTGACACACTAAATATGTTCTTTTTCTTAAGTACTCAATCAACAAATATAACTATTTCCATCGTGTAGATATAATTAGATAATAATGCTCTAAAGTACCACGACATGGTAGCTCAGACAGTTAGAGTGTCTTGCTATAGTTGTGAAAGTAGTGGTAGCGAATCCTCACATACTGATGCTTTTTCTTTTTCATCTGCCGGAGTTAGAGGATATTTGCCACCGTTACAATGATTTACTCACTAACATAGTACCACGCACACAATGCGCTATAAATTGATATTTACAATTTTTTCTGCTAGAATCAAAGGAGATTTGCTGCCATTACAGTATTTACACACCCCTATAAATTTATATTTACAAAATGAGGCGGCCGTCAGGCCGTAGTTTGCTGCAGCAAACCCAAGGTGCACCGATTTCTAATATTTACCCGAAGTTAGCGTTAAGGTTAGTGTGTGTATATATTAATTAATTGCGTATTCCAATAAGATACGCGTGGTAAAATTACAGTGGTTTACCCGCCCCTATCAACTTGTATTAACGAAAAGGAGACGAGCGTAGGCCGTCAGGCCGTAGCGAGCTGCAATAAACCATTGGGTTTACTGGTTTCTAGGATTTACCCTAGGTTAGCGTTAAGATTAGTGTGGGTGTATATGCAAATTAATTGCGAATTCCGCTAACACAACGCGTGATAAAAGTAAAAAACCCAGTTTTGTAACAAGGAACAACATATTGCAGCCAGAAAGTTACGGAAGACAACGTATATGTTACAGCAAGCATCATTAAAAATTTATACATGTAATATTTACACTTTACAAACGACCATGCACAAAGAGAAATACTTATTTCGCCATCTCCCGTTCGGGACTGAGGAGTTCGCCTCTCTGCTGTCACTCGGGACTGGAGCTCCACCAGAATTTTTCTCCGGGTAAGGCTAAGCGATCTGCTTCTCTCCCACACCTGCACTCAAGTATCGCAGAGTCTGGTGCACAAAGAGCCTGGATTGGTCACCGCTGATGTAAATGAAGTCTGCATGCAAAACTCAGGTTTAGTTGCAAAATTTCTAATTGCAATAAACATTTGCAAATGTTACAGATAATTTATATAATTAATGAAAAACTATGAAAATAATGTTTTACTGTTACAAGGTTTTTGCTTCTGTTCTTTAAATTTATTCAATGTGTCTGACAATCTCCAGAATATGAAATATTAAACTAATGTACTAATTTTAGTACATAATTGAAGAATATATCAATGATCCAGACCTATAAAAATATATAATCTGACTTCATTACTATACAAGGATATCTGAAGTTCTCGGTCTGTTTATGAAGGAACGAGTATTAATTTTATTTCACAATATTCAAATGCCATTATCCAGTCTTTGAACTTTTTCAGAATAATATCTACAGTTGCAATTATGTCTTTATTTGATGAAAAGTACTGGCCAGTCAAAAGACTGTGCTTTGGGAACATATGGAAATAATATGGAGCCAAATATGGGGAGTACGGTATATGTGCTATGAAATCAAACTTCAAATATCTCGATTTTCCCATCCCTAAAACAATTTTGTAAACAGATGAATTGTTTTGAAGTTCTGCACACCGGATCTTTCTTGCAATTCTTTAATCTAATTTATTTAATAGATTAGAATAGTACTCTCTGTATATTGCTCTACTTTTCTAATGGTAATCAAATAGTATTATCACTTTAGCGTACCAAGATTCCCTCAGATGGAGGCGACTGTGCCTTCTTTGGCGCTGAACAATCTGTTTATGTAAACTGGATCCAATTTTCATCCACAATTATAAGTCGACGCACAAAATGAGCTGTTGCTGTTAAAGTGTTCAAACCACTGTAGCAATATTTCCATACGAATGCATTTTAATCTGCTGTTAGAAAGTGCAACATTTATCTGCGCAAAACTTTTATATGTAATTCTTTGTGTAAATATAACCTGCATATATCTTTGAAATGTCTATAGACTCAGGAATTTCACATACTTTAACGCATTGGTCACCTAATATCAAATCATGTATTTGTTTATTGAATATTGTTGTTGCACCTTTTGGACGTCCTTCACATAGGTTATCTTCAAAACTGGTGTAGCCATGTTAAATTGAAAAACCAACTTTAATTGTTGAAAATGTAGCAGAAGAGTTCCAGGAAATTTATAGATTTTGGTATGAGTTTCCTTTGACATTAGGCCATCTTTTACAAATAATTTTACCACTGCACGGTACTTAATATTTTTCAATTTTATGCAATACCCACAATAATTTTGGGTTATAAAGCTGTATTAAATAACGATTTGAAATAAATAAATAAATAAATAATATTTCAAATACATGCTTAAAATATACAAGCAAATATTTTGCCTTTTCTATAGTCACCTACCGGTGAGGTCGATATATTATTAGACCGTGCTTTTATTTATATTCTTTTATTTAGTACTCTTAGGTATTAAAAGAATAATAACACTGCAGCTCAGTTAATTACATTTGCATAAATATTTGTTTTAATCGCTTTGATTTTTAAAATAAAATTAAAAGACCGAAATATATTAATATTATACTTTATTTCTGATAAATTTTATACTCCTCTGAATCGAAAATGAACAGATTAATTTACCTGCTCCCATATTCAGGACAAATTAAAAGCTAAGGATGCAGTGGTGAATAACACCATAATTATCTATTTTAAATGTTACACTGATAAAATTATATATTTTAAACAATTTTATGGTATGGGTCCTTCTGCCAGATGAAAGATCATCCAAGTGCTTTAAAGAAGCTTTAAAGAAAAATAAATTTAAATTATTTTGTAAAAAATAATGCATAACTTTCAATGTAATCATTAAACTTTAATTTTAATAATATACCAATAAAACATAATTCAAAAGGATTAAGAAAAAAATGGTACAACAATTAATGTAAAATTTGGCTACTCTGTACATATCTAAGCTTAAAGACTTTACAAGAGACCAATATCAATAAAAACCTTTTTCAAATCTCTTGGTGCTGAAGATTGAACATTATCTAAAAAGTGAAAGGAAAAGACGGGTTAAACAAAAGTGTTTTTACGCACTTGGATAAGTCAAGATTGATAAGATTGATATATTTTCCAATTATAAGGCAAAATAAATATTCCTGTTGTTAGCTTTTCTTCCGTTTTTTCAATAAGTTAAAAGAAATTTAGCATATGTTCCCGCCGTAAACTTTGTTATATCGATTGTAATTCCAATTTTCAGAAATGTACAAAGAAATATTGTGAAAACTACAGGAGAATTAGTTAAACATCAATCTAACATTATCAAAGTATTAAATTGTTCTTCCCAGGCAAAGAACAATATAAATTCGCAAGGAAAACCTTTAGTGTGAAGATGGAAAATCATTGTGAATTTAATATTAAAATACACTTGACCATTATTGATTTTACAAAAGGGAAATACATTATTGAATATACTGACACAAGGTCATATCCCACAAAAAATCATCTGCAGTATTTACAATTGATAAAGGAGAATATGGTGAGAAATATACACAGGAACCAGACAGGGATGTGAGCTATTTTCCCTTTTATTTGCTGTCTATAAAACTGATTTTATCTAAACAGACCATACCATACTTTAAGATAATACATAACCTTCAGAACATAGAAGTTATTGACCTCATGGGGGGAGACCGTGGTACTAACCCCAACCTGGAAAATATTTCTTTTACAGAAATCGAAAATAAAACAGATTATGATAGGTGCTCTACGCGGGTCTTTGGTTTTACTTCGCCGTTTACTTTATAGTAACCAATAACAATCTTTGTAGAACCGTTTTAAATATTCATTTCCTGTGCTAATTCATTTAATGCGAATTTGTTTTCTTTATTTCTTTGCTTACATTAGCTCTCATTTTTTATACTTTTATTTATTTTTTCTAATCTTATTTATATGTATTGCTATGCTCTGTCCATTGTGATTGCAGTGTGGAACATTCAAAAATTTCCATTTGCAATTCACCCCCTCCTGCGTCATCGCCCTCAAAATAGATTCTGTACTCACAGTTTTTAAAGAAGATGCTGAAAGTATAGCCCAGAAATTATAATACCTGGCAAATGCAAATGGTAGTTTCTTAAGAAGAAGTAGATTATATTTCATATAAAATGAGCATCTTCTGTAAGAAGGGTAAACGCAAAATTCATTAATTTTATTTATAGTGGCCAAGTGTTAAAAGATGAAGGAGTCCACGGCACCAGATGCCGGTAATTGCGGGGAATCACGTTGGTAAGTGGCCGACTGGCTTGCGAATTTAAGGTTTCAGACTTGCTTAACGACATTATAGAAGATATCAAAGAAATAAAACAAATTAACAAACTATTAAATTAGATACAATCTCTCATTATCGCTCTCTTTACCCACGATTTAGTTCAGTTCGCTACTTCTGACGACGATCTGCAAAGATCTGTCATTATTTATTATAAATATCTGAAAATTGTGATATATATATATATATATATATATATATATATATGTATCTTGGAAAAACAATAAAAATGATGATTTTTGTGACTAACATCTGTTATAAAATAAAATTAAAATTAGCTTCACTGATACAACCTTGTAAAGTGTAAAATAATTTATATTTATATATGTATATAATATATTACTACAAAGTATATAGTTTGAAGCTTTACACATACCAGAGAAATTTATAAATTGTAAAAATGGTATTTTTAAAACTATAATTAGTCCACAAATGTACCCAATTTGTCTATTTTATAGTATTTAATAGATATTTTCCTTACTGAAGCATTACAGGCATTAGGACGTTTTCATGATACATGAAGTGGGAAAGGAATATTATTTGGGAAGGAAACAGTCCAAGCCAAAATTATATATACTTCCCCGAAATTTGCCATTAATTAGTACTGAGGAATAGCTGGAATAAACCTCATTCAGGGAGGATGATCACGCGGAAACCGAATCCATTTGGTAAAATTCGTTTATGAAGACGTTATCTAATCCTATAGTATGGTATGCAACGGAATCCTGATACCTGATGGAAAAATACTTAAACACACTAACAGTCAACAATGAAATGTCTGTTTAGTGGTACACCAAATGAAGCTGCTGCAAGTTCTTGATATAGGGTTAATTTTAAAATAGATTTCTACACAACAAAGTGGAATAATCATGTTAAGAGGTTGAAGTGCACCAGAATTCTTAAGGTATTGTAAAATTAACATTTAGATGGAAAAAATTCTGACTTGAAAATTTTTCAACTGCTAATAATTCTTTTACGGCTAAACCCGTGAAGATGATGTAAGGCGCAGAGGAATATTATAGTGCATCCTCTACGAAAATATACTAATTGCTTTAGTTTACAAGGAAATGTAAGTCATCCGTACTGAAACAACAATTAATTTGAAGGTGCGAATATAGGTGGAGAATATACGGGGTGTAAGATTTTGGCAGACATCGAGGAGACGGCTCAAATCTTGTTACCGTGTGATTGTTGTTGCTTGCAGTGCTTCACTCAAACACACCATACCGTTACTGCTGCTCCTTGACTTTGGCACAGAGAATCTACCTCCTTTACTTCATACCATACTCTCATTCACATGTAATAAAGTTTACAGTGTTTCGTAATTATGTTACCGAGCGAGGTATTCGAACCAAACTACTACCAAAACGTTCACGCTTGCCTGCTTTTACTCCAGACAGGTCTACTTGAACACCTATACATTTTGTTCGCAATTCCTACCCATATCTCGAATAGCAAGCTCGTGGCATCCAAAGCTGAAGAATATTTTTGAGTAACTTTTAGTAATTTTTGAATGGTGTTTAAAGTTCGTTTTTACTACTGAGGCACCATAGGCGGTAGACAACGATGATACATGAAATGAAATATTGGGTAATGATAACACTTTTTCTAAATAGCCGTCTGCCCTTTTATATTTGTAGCTGATCTTAAAAGAAAAATTCCATACCTTTTTTATCCATCGGTAACTTATTTCACTTTGGTGAAATAAATTCTTATCTGCAAAATTTGGTCCGTTTACATTCCAAAATACAGTGCAATAGATAGGTATTATCCAATTCACCACACTTTGGGCATTTTATTTCATATATCCTTTTCGTATCCCATTTAAACATCATTTTTAATCTCAACCATTCTATTTTTCTTCCTACTTCATCACATAATTTCAAAACATTTTTCTCTCCCCAATCATTTTTATGTTTTCTATGAGTTTTATCTTCAAGACTCAACCATAATTTCTGTTCTTTTGATTTCTTTCCCTCTAGTTTTAATCCTATTCCATAATCCTTACATCGGTTTATTCTTATCCACCCATAATGTTGTCCTACCAATTTATTGAAAGTATTTTCAGAATTTTATTTATTCAAGTTTCTTTGTCTTTAATTAACCTTTGAATTATCAACACTGATAATATATTGTTCGTCAAACCTACAAATTCTCTACCTGTAATTTAGCTCTCATATTACTATTTTGCTTTTATAACCTAATTTTCCTTGTTCCTTTATGGCAGCTCCATTAGAAGAAATCTAAGTTAAAATAAGACTAAATCTACAAATTATATATGCATTATATATACTGATTTCCATCCTTCATCCAGTTTCCCCACTGCCTTTGGTGTATCAATAGTAAAAATGGGCATTAAACACTAATAAAAAATTTTGTTCCGAAATTTCAACTATGCATAACTTTTTTTAATTTACAATTGAGCCATGTACTCTTTATAAATATTTTGTTTTCATATTGGTTCCGACCATGTTATGAGCTTGTGCGTCTTATTTATGTATGCAACAGCCCAATATATTGTGAATGAACCTGTTTTAATACATAAGGGGTGTTTATGTACGTCTCACACACGGGATATTAATAAACTTCAACGCAATCTTTCAGATATTTTAGAGGAGTCTTAGACAAGCTATTTGAGATAGGGAATCCATGGTCTTCCTGTCCAGATTTCAAAGTTAAGGCATTAAGTCTCTAAAGGACTAGTATGCCACTGACTAATAAGATTTCATTCAAAATGCTACTAAAATAACGAAATAACACAGTATGTAACTTAGTGTCGTGTTTTCATTTAATTTGTTCGAAATTTTAGAAATGTTTGTAGCACTACATCTGGAAACGTTGATGACAAATCATCAAAAATCGGGATTTTCTCGCTCGCGGAGCAGGTTTAAAGACAGGCAAAATGTTTACCTCATTTCGCTATAACACTAACTTATTGGCATTGAATTTCAATTTCTTTCAACATACAACTAGCGTTTTTTCCCCCTTCTTGGACCATCCCTATTCTAGTCTAAGATTCCAACATAATCTCTGAAATTGTGCAGAGTATAACACACACTCTGATAACAGTGGCTGTTCAAGTTTAGGTTCGATTTCAAACCATTCACCCCAAGGTAAAGGTGCTAGGTAGTACTAATAATTCATACTCTTTATAAACGCCCCAGGAGATGACCTTGCTAAGAAACGAATGAGAAAGTATGGGATTCTAACGGAAGAAATTAAAAGATATTGATTCCCGCATGGAGAAACCACTAAAATATTTATCGTCTTTTCCATAACAAACGATACTGTGCAAAATTGGCATACTTAAAGTCGTATAAAATAACCTTCACATATAAATTTCAACCAATTGATCCAGCACACAGAGCACATTTTGAGAGCGGTTTCCTAGAAGTACATAATATGAAGTTTACTCAAATATTTTTCTAAAATGCCGGATTCCTTATTTATGGACATTTGGTTTCTCAAAATATCACTCATTGAATTGCTCAAAAACCTAATATTAATTCATGAGCGTCTTTTCACAACAAGAAAATCGTTGTTTGGTGCGCCGTTAGTGATGAAATAATTACAGGAACTATATATATTTTATCAGACAACAGTTGACGCTAACACATACATCAATATGTTGAAAAATAAATGACAGGAAAAGCCATTTTGCGACTTTTTCCAACAGGACTCTGTCGCAAATCATACAATCGAAGTTTGGTTGGCAGATATTTGAATGTTCACGCAGGCAAAAGTTATTAGTAGGGATTTGTGAAATCCTGCATTTCCCGACATATGACTTTTATCTCTGGGTAAATGAAAAAATACCATGTACTGATCCATCCCATGTTCCCTTAAAGAACTGAAAGATTGCTTGCAAATGATGAGTGGTTTTTAAAGAGGTGCCAAAAATCTTTGAAGAACCATGGCGACCGATTTAACATAAATATTTATAAAATTAAGTATATTTTCGATTGCTTTTTTCCGCAAAATTGATTTAATAACCGCCATTCTGTGATACTCGACGTGACATTGAGCTCAAGCTTGCCGGTATATATTCCATATTGTTAGTTTGTATATCAATTGATCAGCAGGTATTATATGCAATTCACTATACTATAAAATAAATATTTTGGAAGTAAGCGTCGTGTAGCAGCATAAACAGATTTGGAACGCTCTCAACATCAGAGAAAAAAAACTCTCTGCAAGTAAACTTCCAGAACTGGGAGATACAAATCCTGAACAGGCCATAAGTTCATATGTTTTATGTTTGTTTTAGGGGCTACATGCTATCTTATAACGAAATGTTAAAAAGTATTAAAATATGGAATACAAGCTTGTAAATCCCTCATCAAGTACAAAATGTCCCAAATGCCTGCTGTAATCTGGTGACATACTGGCTAAACATTTGAATATCTTATGTACAAGATAACTTATTTAACCTAATAACTAAAGAGCAAATAGATTAAACATATACCCAAGTTATGTTTCCTCACCACATTCACTTAATTTGAAAGCTTTCTTGCCAAGAACTCGACGAGGGAAGGTTTAATGCTAATCGAAATGTTCTCTAACATACACAGAGAAAGCAGCAAAGCAGCTTATTGTCCAAGAGCGTTGTAAGATATCTATTTATTGCAGTTTCCCAATCCTAAATGCATATCCTCTATACTATGTACTTGTTAAGCTTGTGGTCAGAGTTTACTGTAGAGAAGGATTCTCAATTGAAGTGCTTTCTAGTTGTATAGAGGAAGGGGATAGGAAATACTTTAAAACGTAAAGGGTGTTAATAATGGTTTGTTTTTTAATCTTAATTGTATTTTGTTATATTTATAAATTAGCTAGAGAAAATTATTTTTGAATGTGCTTTTTAATATTTAACGTTTATTTTCACACAACAGCCTGTACAATATTAGATGGTGATAGAAATCTTTAGATTGATTGGGGTATGAAAAGGAAGCTTCATGAGAAAGTTATTGAATCGCTAGGAACATAAGTACGAGGACATTATTTTATGCTTTTACATATCTGTCTTAAGCATGCATATGAAATATTAGCCTTTGTTTTAAATATTTCATTTAATACAACTTTATAAAGCAGTTCATGTTGCGAGTATTGCATAAAAAGGATAAAGTTGAATCGTGCAGTGATATAATACTTTGGTTAAAGATTATTTACACTTAAGGAAATTCAAACGTATATAGAAACAGTTCTGTACTAGCAGTGTGTAGGACAAGGTTAGAAATGACGAATCAGATTTAAAAAATTCGATTCACAATCGAAATTTAAATCGCGGATCTTCAACCTTGAGCTATCCTGTCTTCCTCCAGGTATGGAACCATGAAGCTATCTCATCTGATTCTATTTCGTAGACCTCTCTAAGGTTTTCTCTTCTGTAAGAGGTTGTTCCTTAAGTACATTTGACCCAGGCTCTTGATGGGTGTTTCCTTCGCGGGGCCCCCCATGTGCAGTTGTCCGTAGTTGACCGAGTTCTGCTATTTTCGTCTCGTTCCCACGCTCGAAAGTGCGTTGGGGAGCCGGAGGGGAGGTTATTACGCGTTTAACTCTAGGAACGTGCGGACGAGTTTTTGTGTGTTGTGTGAAAGTGTATAGCGTATTCATCAGGCGCGTACCACAGTGTATTAATTACATTAATATGTCTATATAGTGTGCATGAAGGAGATATGAACCATAATCTAATTTTGTTTACGGACAAATCTTGGTTCCACCAAAGTGGGTATGTTAGTTCACAAAACATCCGATACTGGAGTTCAGATAAACCAAACCTGCTTCACCAGGAACCCCTGAATGATTAAATGATACGAGTGTGGAGCACCATTAGCGGCAAGAGAATAATAGACCCTTATTTTTAAAGAAATAATAGTGAAAGCTCTGTGAAGAATATTTTGTAACCTTTTTTTCTGTGAAGAAACGTAGGTTTGTGGCTTTCCAACTAGACTCTGCAACAGCAGCATGCCACTCTTGTCTTCTTCCTATAAATTCGACGATAGGGTCATGACTAACAACATATGCATCCCTCGGTCCCCGATTTAACACCTTGCAATTTTTCCTCTGAGGGAATTAAAGGGGAACGTGTACATGGCAAATCCACACACATTAATTGAACTGAAATGTAACACTCGTGAAGAAATTTCTTACATTTTCAGAGGGAGTTGCAGAAGGTAATGGTTAATTTCATAAGCCGATGCCAGAAATGCTTGGAAAATGAAGGGTGGCAGTACCAGCATTTTATTGCTTGATAATTGTGAGTAAGTGTGTCTTTTAAGTGTTATTAATAGTTTATAATCATAGCTGCGGGCTTTGTGACTAGCATTTACCGAGTACCAGCTTAAGCCGGCAGACCGGTCATTATGCGTGGAGCGGTTCCGCAAAATAAAAATCGTCCTTTTACTAAACAGGCACGATAGCTCAGTTGGTTATAGCACCAACACGAAATACTAAAGATCCGTCACAATTATAAATATTCTTTGTAGCTCTGCTCACGTTATAAAGCTAAGCTATGTAATTCACTGCTTCAGTCACTTTATAAATTAACTTCGATGTGCAGAAATAAGGTTTAGGTACTTATTCGCTGATCTCTCTCACTATTCCAAATTCGCTTTGGATCTGCAAGGAAAGCGAGCGCTTTCATTCACTGTCTCTTCAGTGCTGATTAGAAGTTAGGTTGTTCAGTTATTTCCT
Source organism: Metallyticus violacea (assembly GCA_030762175.1). NCBI lineage: Eukaryota > Metazoa > Arthropoda > Insecta > Mantodea > Metallyticidae > Metallyticus > Metallyticus violacea. The sequence goes on from CM060846.1 coordinate 294,650,261, forward strand.
TCCCACTTTATGGGATGGGACAGAAAAGAGATGAAATGTAGTAGCAGGAGGAAAATAAAAATATACAAAAAATATGTAGTACACACAACTAAAGGCAACGAAAAATTGTCCCAAGATACATAGTGGGCATTTTATTGACATTTTCTCTATGTTCATTATAATTCTCACTTAATTGAGTGTACAAAAATTAAAAAAAATAATTGGAAACATGGTCTCCAGTGTCCAAGACACGAATTTTGCGCTGCCTATCTCGTTGTGAAATGTTAGAATAGGGAATAATATTTAAATATTATAGTTTATAAAAATTGTCTTGTAAATCTTCACTTTTAGATGAAATTAATATCTTTTAATCGAAGATCATTAAACGAACATCGTTCATGGTCACTTTGACTGAAACGGACACTAAGTTTAAGGCCAACTTTATTTTAGTAGCTGGTAGAAACCATATAAGAAAAATATTATTGCAGAGTTAAATACAATGTGCTTTAGTATGTATGCGGGCTTGATGGAAGTCGAAGGGATTTTTCTTTTTCTATTCATAAGATGCTCCATATTTGGTACCATTTCATGAGTTTATCTGTATGTCATTCACTCGCCCAAATTCAATTACCTAATAATATTTTTCAATAAATAGTAGAGGTCTTTAGTTGGGATTGTCCCTTTTGCATTACTAAAATCTCAAATATTGCTAAAGGACATAGGCAAAATTGTTATAACAAGCATGCCGAAACCTCTGAAATGAACCAAATACCGCTTGCAAAACATTTTAATAAGGGTAATAAACCTGTAGCAAAACATACAATACTAGCATTTATGTAAGTACGTCTTATTTTGCTGTGTCCACATTTTAGGAAGTTTATAACAATGTGTGGACACTTTCACTCACTCCACAACAATTTCATTTACACATTTAAAACTGAAAAATATGGTTGAACGCATACCAAGAACTGTTCTGGAGGATTACGTGAAGTAAGAGTTCAAATATAGTGTAACGGATTTAATATAGGAATTTGCTCCAAATATATTAATTTTCAGATTCATTTATTGTTGCTAATTCAAATTCACTTAAATGTAAATTGTATTTATATATCCTTTATGACGCAGCTCAAAGGAGTGATGTGTGTTGGTTTTATATACCGAAATGTGTTTCTCTTGTGTCTTTTAACAAAATAATATATTTTTACATGTTTATTACGTTAAAATAAGTCGATATTTCGGAAAAAAGATTCAGTACTTAATTACCTGCTTAGGATTTATAACATTTTTTCTGAATTTTTGGAGCAAAGAAATGATTTACTTGTACATTTTTAAATAGGTTTAGTTTGGCTTAGAATTTATAACATATGTATGATTTTTAGAGCAAAGAAACGATTACTTGTACTTTTTAAAAATTTAATTGCAAATATACAACATTAAGTTCTATACTAAATTAAAAACGCTTTATTTTAAACATGTAATAGTATATCCCAATGACTAAATTGTAAATTTCGGAATTATTCGAAGCTTTTGATATGCAAATCATTTTGATGTTGTAAATTAGCATTCATAATCATAAATTCTCTGTCGTAAAGATCATTTTATGACGCTTATCACATCACTGAATTTCGCTGTCTTCAAAGCACTTTTGCTGGATTTGAGATACAATTTCACGTCACTAAAAAGGAATGACATGCTCCCATTTGCGTATTCTTGATTTATTCAATAGCAACTGAGGATCCCTAATTTAACTTCTTAGCGAATAATTACACAGTGGGCTGACTTAAAGAGCCAAATTTTACGTGAAGCTAAATAAACCTGGTGCGTACTCAGATTGTGCGCGCCTGCAGTTTAGGCATCCGTTTAAACAGCACAGTACGTTTGAGTATCTTGTTCCAGGCGCAGTGATTACTACCACCTGCTTCTATTCTAAAATGCTTTCTACGTAGCATGTGCTGCTAAGTTGGTTAAGTAATGCTCTTTATAAACGCCCAACATTTCCTGTAGGCAATTGTAGAAAAGTATGATAACAGTAAATTTACCAAGAGCAGGTTTTTGTCAATTTTGTATCCGAAGCTTGTTTACAAATGCTTTCCCTTAATTTCATTGGAAATATTTGCATTTCAAAAATGTCTATCCTTCTTTATTATGAACATTATTTTATTTCAATATAAACTAATTGTCTTGTAACCTACTGCTTAACAAGCTATTTCTTACAATTTTCTTAAGTGACAGATTCAAAATAATTCAGAGCAAATTAACGATCAATATTTTAGAGATTATAAATGTTAATGAGAGTTGGGGAGAAAAAATGGTATCGATATTTGGAAACTATATACTGAAAGTTTGGGCACGTGCTGAGCTTTCTGGGTTAAAATTCTGCGACAGATTAACTTAACTGATATTTTCCTTTTTTTTTCCTCAATCTATTTTAAGAAAGGGAATATTTCCGTTTATTATTATTATTATTATTATTATTATTTTATATCTTCATTTAATACATTTGTTTGCATTTGCGTCTTCTGCGTTTGTGATCTCCTCAAGGCGGCCCTTACTTAGGATACACCATCCATCCACGGGGCCCCTCAGTGTGCATGCGTCCAGAGAAATTAACTCCTCGACGGGCAACTGACCCGAACATTGGGTGCAAGTCCTGCAAACGGAGGAGGATAAATAGAGCAAAAGAAAAATAGTAAAAAGTTTTTAGTCACTTTATTAGACCATAGTGTGTAAATAGAAATCCTAAAATCAGTTCTATTACTCTTTGTTACACCAAGAATACCATGTGTTAACAAGTTTTTCACCATTTCATTGAAACGTTAACTAAGTATGTAAAATAATATATATTAACACTGCTTAGATTAGCTTTCTCTTATAAAAGAATTAATATGTTATTTAATATACTGAAATAATGTTGTTATGATGAAAACTATTAAAAAGTCAAAATAATAAAGACTATATTTTTCTAATGCTGCTAAGAAGAAATGGAAGATGTTCGACATTTTGTATTATTATAAGATATTCATATGCAATGATTAGCAATTTAATAACTAATATTTCGGTGCACAGATAAAAGAATGGCTACAAGTTGATGAAATTACATTTTCATTAACACCTTTAGCATGCGTAGGCATACTAAATTCAGAACATTTCCGGCTGTTATTTTCATTTCTCTTGATATACTATTTCTTGTAAAAAAGTATAATAAAATTCACAAAAATGAATATCTCGCAACAAAATACATCCCAGACCATGGTAACGATTTTTTCTGTGATAACGAAAAATTATCACCTACCCTGATAACGAAGTTGATGACATGGGATTTAAACCTTTAGATTTCATAACTTAAGATCATAGCATTTGAAATATAGTGTCATATTAAAAAGTTTTACAACAAGAAAAGTTTGCAAACTCCACGTGTTTCAGGAAAATTTTATAGTAGAGCATGTCAACGACAGCTCTGTGGTAAAATATTTTAAATAAAGTTTGTATGTACTCTTTCGCAGATGAAAGCAATGTTTTAAAGTTAATAGTATGCACATCACAAATAAGATATAACATATGTAGAACTACATTTTCATGAGCGTTAATAATCATGATCCGTAACTTAAAACAGTACCCATTTTAATGGTATATTGAGGGTCTAACGTAAATCTGAGTGATTATGTTGTTCATATATACAGTTAGTTTTTGATTTTAGTACTTAAACTTTGCAATATCATTTGGAACATTGTGTAAGCAATTATCTTGATACCCTTTTTATTGGAATAGATGTCTCGTTATCTATCGATCAATATGGAAACATTGCAGTAATTAGTTAAATATAATTGCAGTAATAGAAGCAACTACAGGCAAAGAACATTGAGTACTAAGTAGAAATATGAGATAGAAGAGATCTCTGAGTAAAATTTATCCACCGTTCCATGACCTGAATTAAATGGAACGCTGATCACCCGAGATGTTAAAGAGCGTCTGTAGATAAATCAAATAAAAAAAATGTTCTTCGCGTGTCAGACACTTTGCTATTGGTGAAATTGAACAAGCCTCAACTTGCAAACCTCTCACAGGGGTAACCTGAAGTGACAATAATTATAATGGAACAAGTAGCACTTGTACATTTCGCATTAAACTAACAAAATATTTTAAAACTGAATTTTAGCGCAAAAGATTATGCGTGTTAACAAGTATGATCATTCTTTATTGAATACCTCGTGTATTATATGCTATCTGGAGTGCTGTAAAAACATAAATTTATACTGCAAAATCTGTTTGAAGGAAAATTTTCTTTAAAAGATGTGTCCAAGTGGCCTAGCTATGGACCTATTTTGCTTTGTATTGGCTATAAAAGATTATAAATATATTTCTAACTTTTGTAGGAAATGTGGCAACATGGCTTCATTAATTCAAAGAGATATAACAAAACTTCGGGTTCTTGAAAAGTTCATTTTCAATTCTGGCTTCAGAACAGTGCAGACCATCCTAACTTTAGATCTTTCTAAAGTGAAAACATACAAACAGTGCAATTTAAAGTAAGCAAAAAAGGAAGATAATTGAACAAGGGTATCAGAAGAAAGAAAATTGGAGAATTCCTTTGGAATGTATGTTTTGATGTCAAGATATTTTATAATCAGTTTACGTTTTTCTGAAACTATGAAACGTTTTCTCGGGTTCTCATTTAATATATTATTAATTCCCCATTATAGCAATTATTTTTTTTGCTGTTACAATATTAACTGAATCTATGTATATATGAGCTGTAAACATAAGTGGTTCGTCGGGAAATGTTTCTCAGATTACATATGATATATTATTGTGAAGATTAAGATTTCGTTTTCCCTTAATTTATTTAAGAAAAAAGTCATCATATATTCATTGGAAAAGGTAGTAATAAATTGCCATGAAAAGTTAACGATAAATGAAGAGTGATAACTTTCACTTCCATTTTCAGAAGTATAAAATTCAGGATATGGAAAGCAAACAGCTATTTTTTTAATATTTTGAAGCACTGCAGCCAAAACCTTTGTTAACTAAAATCCATACACAAGCCTAAGTTACTGTCGAGGAACATAATAACGTGACTTAAATAATAACAGTATGTAAACACATATTTTATCACTGCTTTCCCTTGGGCAGATGTGGTGAAGATTGTCAATTTATATGCTCCACAGCAGTAGAAGCTTTCAAAACATTTTATTATTATTCCTGAATTCAAACTTCCCACAAAACGAGTAAAACCAAACTAAACTATCGCGAAGTTTTGCTTTTAGATTCTACAGGAATTCTTGTTTCTACTTTCCAAACTAAGCTCTCTCAAACTCTGCTGAACTTTTATGCATGTTTCGGAAACCTTTACCTATATCCTTTCTTTCTTTCTTTCTTTCTTTCTTTCTTTCTTTCTTTCTTTCTTCTTTCCAATCCAAAGCTTAGATGAACTTCTATGAGCTCCAATGTTCTTAAGATATCCATGGTTATCACTTAGAGTTAAAACGTCACGTATAATACGCTTTACTCCTAAACAAAGAACAAAACCTTGACTAGCTTCTTTAGAGTATATTTTGTTTGTTTGAATTCAACATGTCTTACTTAGTCCGTTATATGCGATCAAAATCAGTACAATTCAGCATTAAAACATTCTATTTATGCAGAACAAAGGTTGCTTAGGTGCTACTTTTGAGGAAAGAGTCTGCAGCGATAGGATCTGTACAGTATGGATGAACCTCATTGTGTTTATCCTCTGTGTTTAGGGGACAGACAAAATACGCTATCTCCCCTGGTTACATTGGCCACTGCAGTTATATATTCCACAAGGGTCCTTCTGAAAACTGCCTGCGAAACAATGCCAGTTTACTTTCTGTATGCTTTTAGCCTCCAGTGACAACTGCCATAGGTGTTGAAGTGGATGAAGAGAACTTATTTGAAAGGCAGAAATGACCCTGTAATAATTGTTTGCTCCTAAGCTTTGCCACTAGAGTGAAAGCTTGTAGCCGGGAGGGGAGGAGACAACGTGTTGGCTGATAAGACGAACTCCGTAAATGATGCCAAAATACTGTATCTTTACGATACAGTAAATATAACATAATAAAAATGGCAATAAATTACAGGCTGTTCAAAATAATAATGATCTAAATCATAAGATTAAAAAAAAAAAAAACACTAATTTTAGAAACAGCTCGTGCAAACCTACAAGTTTCTGTATTTTCTTATAGAGTATATATACCCCTCTCTTATTCAGCTACGAAATCGGAATTTGTATACACTAGTACAAAATTTTTGACCTTCAATGGAAGCGCGATTTTGCAAATCCGGGGTTAAAATTCCGCTGAAGCGGGCAATTGAACTTGCTTGGTCGTATTATTACGCCATCTGTTTCAGTTGCATTTCTGTATGAAGTGCTTGTTACGCTTTCTACTTTGAATTTGTATATTATGGAGTGTGGCAAGAGTGAGATATATGCTAGAACAAAGGAATCGTACTGATACAGTAGGAGTGAATTTTTTACTAAATTAATAGGAGTAATATCTCCATTAGAAAGTGTGTATTTACATTGGCTAATAAAGTTTGAAACAAAGTGTTTCATTGACAAGAAGTCAGTACCAAAAAAGGGGTTTTAACAGAGAAGAAGCTTGATGAAATATGCTATCGATTAGAAACCACGTCTCAAAAGTCTTCTAGTTAGTGCAACTGTATAAAGCCAATCTCACCTAAAGCATCTTCATCTATAAAAAAATTGCTGTACCATGAAATAAACTCCATGGGGTCGCTGAAACTAAACATCCGGGAGGCAGTTTAGGAATAATTGCGGCGAGTGTCTCAGAAACTTTTCAAAAGGATTCAGGTCTGTCTCATAGCAGAGGGTCGTCAGTCACTTCGAGGATTTACTGTAATGGTAAATATTATAATAATTACTATTTACTAGTAATAAATAATCAAAGAAGGAAAAATGCGCGCTATGAGTTCTGACCGCGCCATATAATTTCCCTTTGCAATTGGCGAGCCCATTACATAGTAACTTCCCGTCAGCAAAATACATTTTCGATTGCGTAGTTAAATGAATATCTCGTACATTATATATAGAGGCTTTACAATTTATATAACTATAATAGTAATTACGTATTTTTGAACAACAAACAATTTTCCACTTGACTACATCATGTCAGACTCTATCCTGTGATTGTAATGGTCATCATACGCGTTGTTCGGGCTTTCAGATGTATATTCATGGGTGCGCTATATGCCACCTGTATTTGCTGAGACTTTAAAAACATAAAACATTTTACTATGGAAGTGAAAATTAATCTTCAAAACCTGATTATCTATATCACAACAACATGGGCATATTAACCATGGCACTAAATAATATATTGTACTTGTATTTAGTGTTCATGCATTTAAGAGTTTCAAAGGTGTAAAGTTAGAATTATTTCGATTACTCACTAAATGTTGAAATTAATCTTTGTTTCGTTACTTGTCTATGCTTTCTTAAAGATTCCAGCATTTAGCTGAATTGAAATTACAATAATTGTGCTATACTTCTAAAAATAAAATTTAAATTTTGCCAAAAATTTATGTAAGTATTTTTGGTATTGTGACATCACAGGCGGTATACACTGATGATGCATGAGATGAAATGATAAATTTGGAAAGTAATTTCGGAAACAAAGCGTTCCAGGCCAAGTTTAGGGTATTTAGTACTGGTGGGGACTGAGGAAAATCAGAAAAATACCTCAGTCAGAGAGGACGTTCCTGGCGGAAATCGAACCCCATACCTTTCGCTTACAAGTTCGTGCCTTAATGACCTCGGCCATCCATTCGGTTTACTAACAGCACTAACCTGTGATTCTCAACTTTTTGTTTATTGCCTGAACCATAAAAAGTGAATCACCATAAAATAGGCGTAATAAATCGAATATCAATTGATTTTACTCCTATCACGTAAAGAGTATTAGCAAATTTCAATTTAACATTATTTTATTAAAAAAAAACTAACATTTATGCGCACTATTCCTAAATACAAGCCTCCCAATATAATAAAAATTATATAAAACAGAGAATATGTGTTCAAATTATATTATTATCCATAGAGCTCATAAATATTAATTATAATTTTATTTCATATGTAAATGTTCTTTTATATTGGTAACGTTATATTACAATTTAATTCTTTCAATAATGTTAGGTTTTTGTACTGTAAAATCAATAACAATTTAAATATGTAATATTATCTGGGGTTTTTATTTCAACGCTTTTGAAAGTACCTTATTTAAACCACACTTTTATGGCGAAAGCTCCTCTGCTGCCTTTGCTTTTATGTAAGGTTTCTTGCTTCAGCATCCAACAGTCAGCAAGCATATTGATATGCCATCTTCCCTGATATCCTGCCTCAAACTCATTTAAATCTTTATGGAACCTTTAACCTTATTCTTTAATAGGGGAACCCAGGTTTTTGGGAATGTAGTCAAAGTGTGCGTGTAACATATGAATTTTGCAGTCCCAATATGTTTATAATCTGGATACTTTTTTGCAATAAATTTTGTTATGGATTCTGTATAGGTTTTCCATGCTCTATTCTGTTTGTGTCTGTTGTAGATATAAATGTGTCATGAAAATTAGTTTTATGATATCGGGACTATTAAATGTGCTTTCCTTCAATTTGGCTTCTGAAAGAGCTCGTAATTTGTTACAAACATACTGAAAAGAGGCATCATTTTTGTTTAAAGCCATTGTAAACGGTTTCACTATATTTAGAGGTAGTAGAATCACCTGTGAAGGACTGATGAACCTTTCGCGCACAAAGTCTTGGAACCAGCAGCCAATATCATTCCAGGTGGCCATTCCTTCTGAATTCAGCGAGAGTCTGGTGCCGTGTTGTCCCACTCACAGGTAAAACACGAGTATTTAAAATAGCGAAATGGCTATAACACGATTTCTCATTTAAAGTATCTAATGAGAACTGCAAAGCAGAATTTTTGGTTTGGGGCTAAGACAACTTCTGTTCCTCCCACTGCTACTTTTCTTTGTTCCTCCTTGCTCCATTTTTCTCCCTAATTAATATAAATTCTAGAATCTTAATGGAAAATTCCAAACATAACGTTATTGTAATTTGGGAAAATAAGTGAAATGTTTTTGTGTTTGTTATATAAATCCATAAATAAAAATGCAAAAGTATATATTACATAAACATACATAATCAAATTCCAAAATAATCAAAGGTTAAGTAATTTTATAATTTACTGCTGGTTGTTTGCTTTATATGTCAACAATTATCATGTTGCACTATTATCACAATTTTCTTCATATTTCTAAAATATGTGCGTTTTTGAATGGCGTTTAAGTAAGGAAACGTCCCAGGCCTAAAATTAGGGTACCTCGCCGGTATTTGCCATTGATGAGGACTGAGGAAAATCTGGAAAAAACCTCAGTCAGGGAGGACGGCCCTGGCGGGATTCAAACCGCAGACCTTTCGCTCACGAATACGCGCCTTAACGACTTCGGCCACCCGTGGCGGTAATTGTGTGTAAATTATATTAAAGACTCTTGTTCAAGTACATAGTATTTAATTAGTATTCTAGAATTTTGTCAAGCCATCCTTCTGCCGTACAATTAAGCCACCTTTCCAGGTTGCCCCTAGGGGTTATCTCTGCAGCACATTCCATGTGTTGACACCTGCAAACACTAACGAGAGGATGTTGCTAATAAATATTGAAATAAATTGGGGAATACTTAAGGGAGTCATTCATAAACAGGTTATTATTATTATTTTTTTTTTTTTGCAAAATGCTAAACAAAGAAGTGACTTATCCTAACTCCCTTATCAATGAATACTGGACGTGTATTAATATTGGCGTTTAATTTTTCATTGCTATAATTCTTCAACAAATGTAGTAAAATTGATTACTAAACCAGCCCAATATTCATCGACAACTAAATTTTACTACCATTTGCCTTCTCTAGTGACCCAGAAATCGCAGCAGGTAGCAAAGTGAATCAGGGTAAGTAGATATTCATTTTCTGAGACCGGGTGATGTAAAGTGATCGAAATTTCAGTTTCGTTCTTTGGAATAAACGCAACACTCAATGGTGGTTTTTGGTTGAGGCTGTTAAATTTACCAGCGTATATTAAGTAATACTTAAAATTTCAGCCACGCCTTAACCAGCAATGTAGTTAACTGTTGTGCAGTAATTTGTCGTCATTTGCACACGGCGAGTTTGTAGAAAATAATGTGTAGTTATAACAAGACTCCATTTGCACAGGTATGTCTGCTTCCATTTCACCTGGCTTTTTTATTGTGATCATAAGCGTATCATCCTAAAATGTTTTACATTTTCAGCTTCTGCTCTACATTTAAACACAAGATGAAAATGAAATATTTTGTTTGCGGCCACGCAGCAGGAATGCAAAACGTTCCCTCACTTGCATTTCCATTACCAGAAAGCGCAAGTAGCGTAACAAACATTAGAATAAATACAATATAATAAAGTCGTACGCCTCTAGAGTTTGTATTTTGTCACAGGAATTAATGCCACTCGTTGATCAAAACTTCTAATTACATTCAAACATTCACAAAAACTCTCTCCGTTCCCCACACTGGCTATGCCATATCCATTCTTTTATCTACTACAGCGTCATTCCACAAAGTGAAATAAGCAGTGAGGAAAAATAAAAGTTGTACCACACCGCTGAATTGAACCTTTTTTGTGCGCTTTCTGTAATTTGGTGCGCATATTGGATCCTAAATGTTTAGCATTCGATGATAGAATTTTGTGAAAAGCTTTAGAACGTAACATTGAAAACTCAATTTTAGAATAATTTGAACACCAAAATGACCATAGATTTTATTATGAGTTTTACGGTGAAGTGGGTAAAGTGAGATGAGATGAAAATTAAATATGACTGAAATCAGTTTGGAGATTTTTGTTCCTTTTAAAAGTCGCGGTTTGCTAGTTTGGAGATATTGCCATCTGAGGAAGATCTTTTCCAATCTATAGAGCACTGGATTGCACGACAGAGAAACCAAGTTGAAATCTCTGCGCCACTTGTCATTTTTATGAGCATGCTCGTAACTTTTCCAGTTTTTTCCCTGGGTACTCCCGTTTACCGAATTCCAATCCAATTTTTATCACTTTTCCTTTTTCTATTATTTATATTAATGTAATTTCCTTCATTTTGATGACTAACTACCATGCCGTCGAAGACCCAGTCTCTAATCTCGGGAAGTTGTACCTGGATGCTTATACACCCAAGTCTCAAACCGAATGAGAGGCACTGCATCTATAAGTCGCGTCTAGCGGTATCGACTCTGTGGAAATATTTGGTGTGTCTTCGAACATCTGGAAGATGTGGCTTATGGTGCCGTAGGGTTCAATGATCTTCGTGCGGGAGGATATACGTACATAATAGGCCTGGCTTCAAGGTTTACTGTCAATACTGTACTTTCAACTCTCTATTCTCATTCCTAAGCAAGGTCCATAATTGTTGCATAAGAAAGCATACCAATCAATGACAAAGCTATATTTCTTGACTAAACATTTATGCATATAGGCAATGTCAAAATAAAATGTTAACATCGTACAACTTTAGATCAGCGACTTTAAATTACATGAAAACTTTTATTTTATGTTCCTGCTAATGCTAAATGTTTGCCTTGTGTACATAATTTGTTTTTGTTTTTTCTATGTGCTTTGGAATTTTATTCCATGAATGCCCACACTCGAGAGATTTCTTCTAGACAGAAAAACATATTTCACTTCTGGAGCTTACTTAATAGCGTTGTATATAAAATTTATTTTTCGTTGCTGGAAATTTACACGAAAGCTAAAGTAAGATTGGCATTTCATTATCTTAAAATTAACAAGCCTTCATTCTTGTTTCTAAGTTTAGTGCTACATATGTGAAATTTATTTCATTAAAGCTAACAACGAAACCAGCTGTACGCACACAGTTTTCATTATTATATATTTCAGAAAATTGTCAAGTACGGGCAACTGCGATTAAAACGGGAAAACAAGAAAGGAAGTTTACCAATTCTAGAACGGTTAAAATCACGCATTTTAAAATTTTTTAAAATTTTCAGTCAAAATGATAATAAATTATAACATTTATTTCAGGTCATAACATGATTTTTATTTTAGGCTTACCGAGATTGGATTCGATTGGAATGATGGGGACAGAGGAGGATATTTCATACGTCAGCTTTGTTTAAAAGCTGGTCGTTTTTGACTACGCCCCTAATGTGAGTGCCCCGTGAGGAAGAGCGATCAAAATGTACGGGCTGTGAGACATGGACTTAGACGGGGTCCTCAACATTGCTTCCATATGAACATCCCAAAATCGCCGGGACCCCCTCAAAAGAGCCGCTTCCAATTCAGACATAGGGGCATAAACCTTTCCAAAGCGCAAGCTACACTGCACCAACTCACCTCTCCCTGGCACTTTCGACCCTGACAGGAACCAACGGAATGAAATGTGGGATAGGAGAGCGGAAACTCATGGGAAGAAAAGATCCATCCTAGCATTCGCTTAAATGACCCACGATGGTTGGCCCAAGGGATTTGAACCCGGCACATTTCGGAAGCGCGTCCCAAGCGTCACCGCCTGAGCCACCCCGCTCGGCAGGCTCGCTAGGAAAAAAATATATAAATTATCATTGTTTTAATGCCCCAGCTTTGAAGCATTAAATTGAAATTTAGCAGTATTTTTCCAAAACTCTATAAATACAAACTTTAAAAAATTGAATTACACACAGCAGCCAAACGGTCTAAGTAGTACATTATTCCATATATCAGCTCTTGCTAAACTCTATATTGCCCATATTTAGAACTATGGAAAATGTCTAGTTTTTTTTTTCAAAACTCCATAAATATTCTCAAACGGAGAAATCTAAAGTCGATAAATGTACATAAATAAGTATTTATTTTATATCTCAATTTATTATTTTAATATAAGTTCGTATCATCATTTTTTTAACTCCGGAATTCATTGATTTGCACCATATTACCAATAGGCGGTAAATTGTCGCCGTCTCTTTAGTGTGGGAGAAAACTGTGGAAAAAACACTTTGATGCCTTTACCCAGTCAGCCTCTGAATGCTGCATTTTTGTAACTGGTTCGCATTGAAATAACTGAATGTGATCCGAAAGTGAAATGTTTACAAAATTTCGACTTTGAACAAGGCTTATTAAAGTTAGAATCTGTTTCTAAGAATTATATCTGATTATTGTAAAGAAGCAGTTTATCACTTCCTGCCCTGCTTTGTATGTTAAAAACAATTAAATATAAGATTCTTATAAAATATTGATGAATTCCGTGAAGATGGCAGGAATATAACGGGAAATTTATCGTCTTTCTAAAGAAAATTTTGGGTGTCTTAGCTCAGTAATATCAGCAAATATAATCCTTGTTTTAATGAGGTTACAATCTTTACAAAACATGTTCTCAGCACGTAAAACAACATACTTCTTATATATGAGAACAGAGTTTTAAAGAGAAGGATCATGCTTCTTTGAGATTGTTTTAATGTCATATGTATTTTTCGTGGGTATCAGAAAGTCTGAGAGTCTCCTATAGACGCCAATGATATTGCGATCAACATTTTTGAGTACGTTTTTCTTTGCACCAAAATATTCGTAAATAGAACTAATTTATGGGACATAGCAAGTTATCCCTTCGATGTAGGTGTTTGACTTCCTTGGGATGATAAACTAAAGGAACTGACGTGTACAACCTAGAATTAATTGTCATTTGAGCATCTTATGCTGCTACTTAGGAAGATTTTATTTTCAACTGAAAATAGAAAGCCTCGTCGAGATAAAGTTGAACAGAACCAGGAGGTGAATAGCAGTAACTCTGGTGATTTTAAAGATACGACTGAACATTTTAATTTTCTGTGGATTATTTGCTGACACAGGTGCTTCTAAACTAAAGAAACACATAATTGACATAGCCTGTAACTTTAATATATGATAGTAATTTTGCAGATTTTTTCATGAAAAAGCTCACCAAAATAATTAACTTATGCCTCCATTTTAGTGAACACAATGGATTGGATCAACGAAGCAAATCTATCATATAATGTTACTAATAAAGTGTTGAACAAATGATTTTAAGTTTCAAGCTTGCAAGGGCGGTACTCTGAGTGTATTCCTCGTTGAGTTTATGTGCTGTTTCCATCCTTGCCTTGCACTGCCTCAGGCCCAGTGATAGAGAGATGATACTCATTGTCTCTTCCCAACAGCTGCACCACTTTTACCATCCTTCTCCCGCTGAAGTATAGTCTACGAAGGCAATGCTTAGCGCCTATGTAGCTGAGTAAAGTGCACTTGGCACGTTGCTTTTCGGAGTGCCGGTGAATTAATGAAGGCCATACCATGTCAGCACTCTAGTGCCTCTGTGAACCAGATACGTCGATTCAATCACATCACAGTTTGGAGTGACTTTTTGGGTGGAAAGCATTCCTTCGTTCGGTTAGGAACTAGAGCCTTGGTTCGGTGTTGTCTGACTTTAGAGCAGCTAAATAAAGGGTTGAGTTTCACATCTCAGCACCTTCAGCTAGATCAAGCAAGCAACGTGAATAAATGACTTTTCACAAATATGGCACAGTAATAATGTTTCAATGAATATAGTGTCGTTAAAAATATAAAACAGAGAAAACTGAAATGCGTTCATTGAAGTAATTATATTTAAGGCTCCATCAGAGAGAACCACATTGTTATAGCTTTAAGACCTGGCACAATTAGGTTGAAAATATAAATGTATGTTAATAAATTAATGTATAACAAAATTATAAATACCTCAGAAACACACACAATATATATATATTGTGAATGTAATAAATTGTTTTCTTTATGTGTCAAACAGCTTTTGCACCGTCTTCTACTCAATAAGAATTCCTCATAGGTGGAAGTCCAACGGAGTTAGGTCCGGAGAACACGGTGAAAACTCAATCGGACCTCTTCGTTCTATCCAGTGCCTTGGATACTTAAAAATTGCTTTCTTATGTTCAAACGATAATCTTGGATCCATTTTGTTGTAGCATCGCAAGCATAACGTAATGTGAGTCACATCTTTTTACAGAACATCATACGATAATCTTGGTTTCATTTGTTCATTGTTGGTTTACGATAATCTTTGCTTCATTGGTTTGTTGTTGATTTATCTATCACGTAACAACGCTTTCATAATGTATGAGAGTCACATCTGTCTACAGAACATCGTACTACACACTGCTGTTGTTTTTCAATCTAACTTTGAAGTATATTAAACAGATATTTACTATGAAATGGAGTATACATTTTTGGCACTCTCGGTAGTTAATGAGAATACACACATAGAACAGCAAAGTTGTTTCTGTAAAAGTTGCACAAGTTCATATGGCATATTTGTAGTATAAATTAAAAAGGGACGACGAGAGCTTATTTTACCCCATTTATATTATTTATAGTTTACGAATGGCATTTGATAAACTATTAGGAAGAAATAATGGAACTTTTTGTATAAGAATTGTTACACATACCATTTAATAAAACTAAACCAAATTATTATTTTGAAACAATTTTATTTATTGACAAATGAGAGGAAATTGAAAGTAAATTTATACTGACAAACAAAGGTTCAAATAAGATTGCCCACTGTCTGCAGCATTTGTTAATTTATGTAGACGAAATTATGAGCCAGAGGCAAAATATATTAATAATTTAAGGTAAAAGATAAAGTTCCTAACCTATATTATATGCGGATGATGAAATAGTACTAAGAAATGCGGAAGACGATTTACAGATGGCAGTACAAAAATTACGCGAACTAGTAAAGAATTATAACAGAAGATATCTGAGACAAAACAAAAATAATGACATTTATGGGCACTAACTATATAGGCAGGAAAATTATAATCAATTGTAAAGAAAAATGAAATCAAGGAATTATAATTATCTAGGGTTCAAAGTGTATAATTGTCTAAATATATATACATAAAATTTGAGTAAATTTTGTAACGTGTGGCACAATAAAAACCTTTGAAAAACAAAACGTTAAAAGTGCACAGCCAAATGCTATAAAGTGATAAGCAAATAGCAGACATGCTTGTGAAAACTGGATATTAAAGGTATCAGGCGGCAGAAAGAAATGGTTGAAAGCAGTTAACAGTTCCTCCGTTCCGTAACACAAAAGACAATGAATACATAAGAGAAGAAGAGATTATACACACACACACACACACACACACACACACACACACAAATATATATACATATATACATACATATATACATACATATATATATATAATCCATTAGAAAGAACACAAAATACAAGCAATATGATATAATCATGTAGAGAGAATTAAAAATGATACAATACCCAAAATATTGCTACATTGCCTACCATAACGGAAAATAATGACGAGTCGCCTAATAAGCAGATGAATAGACTCTTTTATCACTTGACTGGAAACAGGCCTGTGACCTAATTCCATAAAGAAGAAGAAACTGTCTTAAGTTAAACAGTGAAATAACTGCAAACATTAAGCTAAAAAAGAATAATGTTCTATTTATTTAATAGAGAATGGTAAAATATAAAAACAGTAAAGAAGACGAAGATTTGCAGCATCGTTAAACAATGCACACTGACTCTTGCTGTTAAAGATATAGCATGGAGGGGCCCGTCGGTCCTGGTGGTGTAGTGGTTACTATACTTGCCTCCTGCACCCAAGATCGCGGGTTCGAACCCGGCCAGGACCGATGGATTTTTTCGGGGCGTAAAAATCCTAAGTATGGCTTCCTTCGGAAGGGAAGTAAAGCCGTGGGTCCCGTGTCGTACATTTGCGGCACGAAAAAGAACCTCAAGCCTGAAAGAGAGGCCTCTGAGCAAAATTTGTCGGCCGTTTCACGCCCTGAGTTGAATGGGACGCTGATGACCTGAGCTGTTAAAGAGCGTCCATAAATCAATCAATCAATCAAAATAGAGGGGCCCCAAGAGCTATTAAAATTGTAAAATTTTAGTCTTATACTTCCTTAGTATTATAGTTGATTTTCTTTAGTTGTCGGCAGACAATGCTCGTACGTTTTATTTCATATCTAAAATAATACAAAATGTCGCCCTCGAAAGGTCACAGTTAAAAAAACACTTGTTAGAGGTTGCCCTATTTGCTGACTAATACTTTCTCACACTTAAATAGTATTCTTTATTTATGTTTTTACTTATCATATAGAAATACCCTTGACTATTTCACTTAAGTGACGTCATCATAAAATCTACCAATGAAATGAAACAACATTTTGAATTTTGACCAATCACAGTCCGTTATCGCAGTGAAATTATTGTAAGTTTTATCAAACCCCTTTACCACGCGAAGTGCGTTTGTCTTGAGGTTAGTATAGCCAACTCTACAAACCGACTATAATTCCTTAGTATCAAATAAATTAAACAAGAACATCATTCTGCAACACTAAATAAAAAGAGTAGAATTCTACTTCCACATCTTCATCTATTAATTTGCAAATGTCCTTTGTATCCAATGCTATTGCAGTCCCTTCATTCAAAGTTCATAACTGTGTTTTCAATAGTTGTATATTTAACTAAAATAATTTGTATTTACTTAAAACAATTATTTTTGTGTATTCAGTCAAGCAGTCAGAAATAATTTTGGCAATTTTGTAACAATACCTGCCCAAACAACCATACATTTTAATAAACATGTTGTTCACGATGGTAAAATGTTATATACTTTTTTTTCCTCAGTTGGTATTAGTAAATCGAACGGTAGCAATTATAACAGTTGATTATCGTCTATTTCAGTATCGCGATTTATGAATAGGTAGCTGTTCATAAGTAAGTATAATATTTTATACAACATTCTGTCCGCGAATTTCATGAAACTGACTTAAACCCGTATTTGACACTTCTCTAACTGAATTACTGAAAATCGACATTCGTCTGTTGCATGTTGGCTCGAAAAGTTAAGTGCTCATAATAAAAATAAGTAATTATTAATGTTTTATAAGCCTAGTTTAGGGGAATTATATTAACATTCATATTTTATTCGTGAAATACCAGTAGTCCTAATAAATATCCCTCAATCTCAGACGGTCTTATGATATTACTTATTATAATTTGTATAATGTTTGGTACCGCATACCACCAAGGGCGGCCAAAATCGTTATGGTACGAATTCGTGAGAGAGAGATCTGGGGTTCGTTTCTCGATAATATACAGGTTATTTCCAGGTTTTGTCCAAATTGTATACGTACCATAAACTTAGATCTGGAACCCTTCCTTCCTTAAAAATGTTCTTCCCAATTAACATTTCATCTTATGTATCATTAGATACCTCAGTAGTTAAAATGGGCGTTAAAAACTGCTAAAAAATTTTCCGCATAAACCATTATCATAAGGGCTTAGAACCGCTCCGACAAACCATTTCTCTCTCTAGATCGTCCCATAACGCCAATTTCTTTTGGATTAGTGTTTTTTCAACAGTTTTTCACATCTCAATTATTGAATGTCCAATTATACCGTATTGTATGAATAACATTTTTCCTAATACAACATAAATCTATATTGTCTATACGGATTGCTGGAATGTTTATAAACCTTGTGTTGGAAGCAGTGGGTTTAGAGCACTTAATAGTAAATCTAACTTATAATTTTGTCAATACAAATTGCACACATACCATGTGAAACATATGAAGGATTGTGCAAAGCGGAGGAATAAATTGCGAAATTGTACAGCAGAGCAACACTTTATTAGCTTTTTATTTTTTTTTTTAATTTTTTTTTTAAAAATTTTAATGGCGTAAACTCTTTTATTTGCTTTTGAAGTTTATTGATTTCACATTTCTCAACCTTAGTAGTTTCGGCCGTGATAGAGACCTCAGAAGACGTCTTCAGTTGGGTATTTATGTAAGCACATATTCCGTTCGGGGAACTAATAGATGAGTGTCTTATTTAATCAAATCCTGTGTATCCTTTGACTTATCTTAAAATGTAATTTCTGTCTCGTCAAGGTTGCTTTTTCTTATCGTCACTTCACTGTCATAGCGTATGTTTTCATATACTTTAATTGTTTAGCCGATCTTATGTATGTATGTATATACATACGTATATATTTATTATTTTATCTCAATGGACATATTTATTTAAAATTCATTACTTTGAGCTTTGTACACGGTTTCAAGAACTTCAACAAGGGAACATCTCTTTCCAAAGTGTTCGAGCTTGACAAATCGATTCTGTCAGTACGTATGTATTGCGAAGAAACACTCTTGTGCATTGGACAGTCTATCTGTTGGAACACGAGGTTTTCCATGTTGGAGATTATATTGGACTGTTAGGAGCGGTGGAGGAAATTTCAGACTTTCTCAACGCCTGACCGTTTGTGTTTGTAGCACCTCTGATAGGAAGGAATAAGGTGAGGGAGATACTGGGTAGCCAGGGTCCACGATTTGTAAGACACGGGCATACACGGGGTCTCTAAATGTTCCAAGGTAGAACACTCCTACGTCGGTGAAGCTCCCCCTCCACGGAGATAAAAAATAACGCTTCCATGCCAGACGACAGAGCGGAACCTTGTCAAAGCGCAAGGCACCGTTACGTCGCATTAGCCCACCTCGACCTGGCACTTTTGAACCAAGTTTTGATATGAAAATAGCGGAACATTCATTAAAAGGAAAGGTCCATCGCAGCATTCCCCTGAGTAACCGGGGTAAACCAAGAAAAAAACCCAAGATAAAGATGACGGGCACCAAGGAATTTGAACCTGGGACCTCCCGAATGACAGTCCTG
Source organism: Metallyticus violacea (assembly GCA_030762175.1). Classification (NCBI taxonomy): domain Eukaryota; kingdom Metazoa; phylum Arthropoda; class Insecta; order Mantodea; family Metallyticidae; genus Metallyticus; species Metallyticus violacea. The sequence goes on from CM060846.1 coordinate 294,670,011, forward strand.
AGCGTTACCGACTGAGCGACCCCGCTCTTTGTGTGGGAGGCTACATGCACTTGGCTATTCATAAACCTTTCCGCACAGCAGTAGCCTACTAATTATTCTTAGCTAGTATGACTTTGCTTGCTAAAATAAACTGCAGGTCTCTATCACAGTAGTAGAAAAATGCTAAAATTTTACTGGCAATTTCACTTATATACTTAAATGCTTACACCTGCAATCTTTTGTACTACTCACGGTAATAATTTGGGTGCAATATGTTAGCAGCATATATCACATGAAAACTGAACACAGTATCAGAGACGAGTGTGCTTCATTATCTCAGGTTATGAACTACTCGCATAAGAGTTGCTACTTTGCGGTTACTTCATGCTTTGTATAAACAAAGATAACTAAAATATCTAACGCAACTACAGTATCTATGGTCTAGCTTCAAAGAGCTTTATATTGAAAAAAAAAAACTGATTCTACTTTATAAAGCATCAGCATAAAAAGGTCAACAAAATGTAACACAGTAGTTCAGCAAATACCCAATATTAAAACAAAATAATTTAAATTTGCTTGATCTTAAACTACAAAAGTCACAGTACTTCATGATGAGGTAGAATTTATCAAGACTTTGAGGCTGGCCATTAAAACAACCAGTTACAATAAAATCATAGGAAGAGACTAAGCGCAATGAATATACAAACTATGCAAGAAATTAGTGTTTAATGTTATCTTCCATACATAGAGCGAGAAATGCAGTGAAACTTTATAAATTCCTAATTTCCACTTAAAGGAACTTAACAAGGCGTGATTCAAGAAACCCTGTTGCGAAAACGCATAGTGCCCCCCCCCCCTTGTCAGAAGCGTCTGTCTCGACCACTTAGTTCCATAGACTTAACACTATGCGGAATTACGTCAACGATCTCTCTCCCTCCCCCGCTTCCTCCCCCTCCCACCCTCCCTCCCCCTCTCTCTGTGCCTATTCCGTAGCTACAGGGGTGCATAAGAGGCACATTCTGAAATTACCGCTGACATGCTGAGACATATGCAGGAAGAAATGGAACATAGTGTAGATGTTTACAGGGTGAGAAAAGGTTAATTTAATGTTAAAAAAAACAAGTGTTTTTCTACACAATAAAACTAGATTTGTATTATTCCGCTGTAATTTATTTAGATTTAATTTATAGGGACAGACTAGAGTAAAGTACCGTGACGTCATTCTGCCTCGCAAACGGACTTTATATACACTAGTGGAAACTTGACTATCAATGGACGTGAAATTCCCGGTAAGACTGGAGTTAAAAGTACTGATGAAACTTGCTCGGTCGCGTTTATTACACCAGTTGTTTAGTTATATTTCTGCAGGAAGTACGTGTAAGGTTTCCTACTTTGTACTTTGTACTTTGTATTGTTAAGTCGAGAGGGCGATACATGCTATAACAAAGAATATTTATTAAAATTGTTATGTACGAAAGAAATACCAAATGTACCGTAGGAGATAAGTTTGGGATAAATTTCCAGGAGTAATGGGGAAGTGTCATTTTGCTGATTTGTGAACAAAGTTCAAACTCGAAGCACTTTTATATACAAGAAACAGAGATCAAGAAAAATGGGTTTTAACAGAGGAAAATCTTAATGAAATAGGTTATCGATTAGAAATATCTCTTCGAAAGTGTTTTACACCATTAGCCCAGCAATTTGGTGTATCGATCGGCAGTGCGTATAAAATTACCCAGCTGCTGCACTTTCATCCATATAAAATTACTGCTGTACCTGGAACAAAATCCTTGGAGGCGTTTAGAAACAATATCCTGGAGGCAATTTATATTAATGAATTGGGAGCAATTTTCTCAAAATCTTTTCAAAGGATTCGGGCACTTCTTGCACCGGAGCGCAGTCAATTCGAGGATTTCGACAATGAGGAACAACATTAATTTTATGAATAACCAAAGAAAAACAATCCGCGCTATGAGTTCTGACCACGTGACACGATTCCCCACGAAAGGTTTGAGGCTGTCACGCAGTAACTTCTCGTTGGCAAAATCAATTTTCTATTGCGTAGCAAAATGAAGACTGCCCTATAGGCTGAACTTAATTTAGTAAAACAGCAAATCATAGAAATACTAATATTGAGAATTCGACAAAAAAACCGTAAATCGCGCTACAGTTAAGTAAAATACATCTCCAAAGTTTCTTTACGTGATATTTGGACTAATTCATACAGATCCATATTGAAGTTAAAAACACTATAATGTTTTTATCAAAATTGTTAGTTCCTTAATTTTGGGATACATTTTTATTTACATCATAATACATCTTATTGACAATTCTACAGCTGTTCTGTTTTTAAATCTCAACTTAGAGACTTTTCATCCTTCATCTAGCACGCCCCAGTTCTAATCCAATTGGAGTAGGTTTCCCTTGTGAACTTCCTTTCCGCAGTTTTCCTTCCCCTTCAAAACGTAATTTTAAAGTTACTGGTACTAGCAAGACACAGGCTCATTTGTGCCATCATTCATCGTCCCGAAGACTTTCAGTTGTTGAAAGCGTGAAGAAAATACAAGAGACGCCTTTCATGGGAGTTTCCAGTTCTGAAAGTAACCAAGAACGGGATGCCGTAATTACACCTAGTGCACTTTTTCATCACGAATATGGAGTTCATTCTCGTCCTTGCTATGCTTTGATTAGCCAAAGTGTTAAACCTCTAGCATCTGTTTTAGTACCTGTCTTGTTTGATACTCCTTGCTTGTCTGCGAAAATCGAAATTCCAGAATGTCAAGGAGCATCTAGTTGACTCGTCTAGTGGCCTCTTACACCTCCCCTAACCCTTAAGCAGCGCTCTCTCCCAAAGGCTCTGTAACAATAGCTTCCTCCTCTTTTCAGTGTTCTTTGCCTCGCTCATGATTGCTGCAGCACAATCTGCCGGATTCTGCCTCCTTCCCCTCTTCTGCTCACCCTTTTCATCTGAAGACCTCTAACATCTCTCTTATGTACTCAAAAGCTTAACTATTTCTTGTCCTCTCCTGCACCATGAGGCTGTTGCTGTGTGGCGGGTTTTTGTTCCGAGACAATTGTCCTCAACATTTTTGTTATTCATGACTGAAGAACACGGAAATACGAATCACAACAATGCATCATGCTGGCAGCTCGCAAGGACTATATTGAAAATGCAGCGAAATCGACACATCTTTATACTTCGATTATGAACTACCCATGTATATTATGTATTTCTGCTGCTAAGTTAGCAGTGTGACGCTTGCTTTTCACTCAGTAGGCTCCATGTAGCCTCTGGCTTGGACAAGTTACCTTGTAGGCTTTTCTTCTAGAGATTTTCCTCCCTGTGAAAAGACGAATGCAAGATTTCCTTAGGCACTAACTTATTTAAATCTTACAGAGTCTTACATATGTTTTCAAAACATTCCGTGGTCAGAAGGAATTTTAAAGGGCTAAAAGGAAAATTTTAACCTGATGAGAGAAAAGGTGTAAATGCCATACTACCAATTAACTAAAATAGATTTCTGTCACCGTTCCAGCGCCCTATATTATAAAAAATCTACTCCTACCTACTAAACAGATAGAGAGTGTGGAAAGTTATAATACTGTGCATATATTAGTAGTATCCACACACTTTAGAGAAACAAAAGGTTATCATCCGTCAAGAGATAATGTTAATTTCTTAAAGAGAAATCATTAAATAATCAATGGCTAATTTTTACAAACAGATACCAAAAATGTGTAGAAAATGAAGGCAGGTAGTTCCTGCATCTCCTTACATAACATATGTGAATACATAAAGATTTAAGTAATAACTTATAAGACTGACTGTAGTATTTCTGTCACCGACAATTATGTTGCCAACTTCGCTCACCTTCCTCGACACTAATGTAGCGAAACATTCACTGCGGTAACTTATATCTTAATCCTTATTAACATTATTGGATTATATTGATCATATCTATCGCGGCTGATGCAGTCTCAAACATCATTGGTCATCAAATAATTGGTTGACCCCATATAAAAAAAAAACAAACCTTTTGGGTGGACTTGCAAAATATTTCGAATATTCCATCTTTAAATGAAATTACTCCAATGATATTAAGACGAGAGAGAAAAGGAAGATAATGCAGATTCATTAATATCTGCATAGGCCACTGTGTATGTATCGGGCCGGGGAAAGTATGGCTTTAAAATGCAAACCATATGCATATCATTATCCATTTTTCTTGGATTGCTTCTTCTTGAGTTCTGAGCTGTTATATTCACAGAAAAACAAATGCTTTTGAATTAGAAAATCATCGGTCGAAGCAGACCTTGTTATTGCTCAAACATTGAAATACACATATATGAACTATATTGTGGATAAAATTATAAGTGCCATGCGAATTTATGTACAAATATTAGTGTTAATTTGTGGTTTCCAACATTCTAATTGCTTAGATGTACCATTATAAAAATGGAACCAGGTAACATCAACAGACGATTATATATAAATAGCGTCAAAGAAGAAATAGTGAACTGGCATACAAAGCATGAAATTGTTCCCATAACGATATTAGTTATTCAAACGGTAACTGCTTGTAATGCGTGCGTGAAACACTCAAGTTAATTGATGCAAGAAATGAGATGTGGATTTTCGAAATCATACTTGATTTAGAAATTAAATGAATAATTGATTATCTAAATTACTTGAGTAAACGGTCCGGTGTTCAATTACAGGCAGCAGCAGAGAGATTTCTATGCCCAGTCCGCTTTTGCCTGCTGCCAAACTGCTGTGAATTTTTTCCCCTACAAACTCGCTAGAAGGGGGCTGTGGGTCCATAATTAAGATGTTTACCAGCCTCTGCGCTAGCTCATGCCTTAAAAGAAGAAATAAATTACCTTAATATATAAGTGCAAAAAAATTGTTCAATTTGGTAGACTTATCAAAATCATTGCAATATATGCCGATTTTAAATATAATGCTATAGTAGTCATGGAACAACTGCTAGAATGGACGCTAAATTTTCTGTGCATGTAACATATAGAGTATGGTTTTATCTTTTTTCGGTGCACGTTCACTTTCGCCAACTCGCTGGTTGGAATGCCATTTTGTCTCCGGGATGTAGTGGTGGATTCAGGTTTCGTCTAGAGTCACAAAATGGCGCCAGAAGTCAATCGGACTATGCTGCAAAATTTTCTAACACGATTTTGAAATGTCCTTCCTTGTGCGTTGCCTGACGTCAACAAACATGTCACCCATCGCGCACTCAGATTCTTCATATGTAGAACTTGATTCAGATATATGTACCCGTTCATATGATGTGTTTATAATTTCAGCATTCTCATGAATCTTAATGCGACGGTCTTCATGAATTTTGTGGACCATTTCTTCAGAAAAAAAAACTCAATCGGGAATCCGGAACGTGCAGCACTTGCAGTGGTGGTACGGTCACGTTTAAATTAATTTACCTAATAATAAGATGGTTCGAGGTATGGTACAGAGTCCCCATGCACTTCTTTCAGCTCAGTTAGTGTACGGGCCGGAGTCTACTTTTTTAAATAAAATATTTTATCACTTTACGATACTCGTCTTTTTCCATTTCTTAGAAACCTGCGACAGATCGCTTAAGACAGTTGCCAACAAAGAACTGCGTGTTGCATCTAATTGAACATTTGAACAAACCGTTATAAGAATCACGCTTAACAATAGTCAGGCCGCTTAATAAATGTCCGGCAATTTCGTTTAAATTCACCAGACTTATCAATACGCCCTCGTAACTACAAGTACGTTGTCCATGTCATTGTGATGTGAAGAAAACAAGTTTTGAGTCTTGAAACCGAAATATACTTCGTTGAAAGAGAAAATTTGTACACTGCTTCGAACACGTAAATGAAACCTTTTTCTATGTAGTGTATGTAAAAGACAGCATATGTGCCCTGACTTCACCCTACTCCCTCTGACGTAACAAATGCTAACCAGAATGATTTACGCTCATGCCAGGTCCACAATACGTAAGTTCTATCTCTATTAATAATACTAAAAACACTTCATATACAGCGTGTATATACTTACAGTACACCTGGAAACCATCTGAAAAGTTTATAGAGCATTTGTTGTGCTTTTTGCAGTTCTCAAGACACAGGTTTTCCAATGTTCTGTTCAAATTGGTAATAGCCCAATTTCTGCCTGTATATCGGTAGTGAATAACATTTTAGAGGACATGATTTAAAGTTTTACTTTATGGCTAAATGCGCATGAGTACATGTCACAGAGTTGATGCATTTAAGGTGTGCCACAAATCCGCTGGCAATAGACTTGTCCTGGATGTGAAATGAACTTAGCAACCTGTTCATTCATTTTAAATTCGTATCTACCACATACATACAACAAACGCCAATAGTGAATAATTATTGTTTATGGTATATATGTTCCGAAATTACCGCGAGAAGCCAAACGTCAAGGCTATATATATTGCACGTGCAGGTAGTAGCTTGTATTAATTTGAATGACAATTTATCAGCGAGTGGTTGTACGTTCGTGTGTTACTATATGCTTTCATTGTCCTAGCAATAGAATTTAAGGTAATGAAAATGTTCGCTAACTTATTACAAGAGACAGACATTGACAAGAAATGATTCTGAACCGTCATATTCCTACAGAAAAGAGGATAGATGGGATACATAAATTTGCTACGCAGCTAGGGGCATAATTTTAAACCTATGTTTCATACTATCAACTTTAAACACAGTAACATTTTATGCTTTCAGTAAATTTAGTAAAACTATAAATACTAAAATAAAAAATATAATCGTATGTGGGGCTAATCTATCCTTCTTTTTCCAATTACAGCAGCTGCAATTCCCCAGTAAGTGTCTGCGCTCAGGCCCGTACCTCAAATAACTTCACTGTATATTTTTCTACGTTTAATTGCTCACAGTTTATCTTCCAGAAGAAGAGAGAATTGAAGTTCCAATTTGATGGATAAATATGGGGTATACTGGCGGCATTTTCACCATTTTAAGAACTCTCTTTAGCAAATTCCTCGCCTCATAACACAAATAAAAGTCTGTAAATGATTAGTTATGCCACGGTCGTCATAATTGTGGGTTATACAGTTTATAAGCGCTTGATGTGTAGAAAATGAAAGAAAAACCAGCATAAATATAACAAAGGCACAAAAAGCTATTACGTGCGATACATGATAACTAGTAGTTGTTCAGTCAATTAGTAGATAATTGACATCTCGACACCTCTCTCCTGTTTTGGTGTTATGTGCGTGTTACGAAACCGGATGCAATTAGAAGCTAACTGAATGTAGCCTTTTATCTCCGTTTGCAATTTAATCAAGTGCGCTTAATGATAAACAAACCACTAGTTTGGTTCAAATGCTATATGTACTTCATATTAGTAATTCACATTAAAAAATGACATTTTAAATACCCGTTATTGGAAAAATGAAAACTAAAAAGACTACAAATTCTAGATCTTTTTTAACAATCTTATGCAACGAATTAGATGTAGAATAGAAAAATGTCTAATTTGGAGTCCGACATAATTAACCAGAAAGCTAGCTGTCATTTGAACTAACTTTGGTAAAATAAATAGCTATTTAAATAGTTCCCGTCTTTCACTAATTGTGAACTAATCAGAATCAAGTTACACTAATAGTAATTAGCATGATGCTAAAATTATCAAGAGAGTGCTTTTCTCCCACGTTTCTTTGTTTCATTCCTATCAACTCGGCTGTGATTCGTATACAGAGTGCCCGTTTATTACTGACTGTTACTACGAAACTACGAAGCAAATATGACAAGATTTGCATTGTAAATATTCAGAATTTAAAGGAGACTTTAAGTAATATTTTTCCAGATACCTGTTAGTACAGTAAGGTTATTTCAGTTACAGGCCTCCTGAGCGCGGTTGCTTATTGTGGAAGTGCAGCCCCAACTACTGAAAAGTGAGAGCTATAGTCGCCGCTCATTAGGTTGACATTTTTATTTTAGTATTTTTATTTTTAGTGAAAATGTAAAACTGATAATAATTGGCACTAACCTGTGTTATAAGAGATGTTGAAAATGATGCCCCTCAGTGGAAATACATTGCCGGCATCTCATTAGAAAATTCCTGTATTTCATTTAAGTTTTCTTCCTTAAAGTCATAGCGGTTCGGGGCATTCTTGTCATTGAGAGATCATATCTGTTGTAGCTTTTTAACAAGTTGGTGAACAGTTTTTGTACCTCAACTCAAAAACCAGGATATTTGCTTCTTAATCGTCTTACCACTAGTTTGAAAGATTTGGTATTCACATATGTATCATATACATTATTAATTAATAAGTAAAAGTAAAGACATAACTTTATGTTAAAAGTTTAAGTTGAATAGGTTGAATTATTAGTCGGTACTAGATAACAGGATAGGATAGGAGGATATATTATAATCAGTAGTTATGGCAGGTTACTAGTCATTTTGGATATTGAGTACTAGCATTTAGATTAATTTAAATTATATTTTAATATAGTAACATTAACTTTATTTCATTTTAATTCAAATTGTAGTAATGGGTGTGTAGAATATATATATATATATATATATATATATATATATAAGTACTGAATAAGATAAAAATAATAAATAATTAAAGATAAACAATATTAAATATGTAGTGAATTAATAATGATATAATTGGAAAAATAAAACTTGTTAAACTATTAAATTGATTAAAATATAAATAAAACTGTTTGTAAATTGAAAGTGTTGGAGATATTAACGTAACTAAAATTTTCTTCCGGGTCGTTTCGCCGTGATCAGCTAGAGATGAGAATTCCAGACGTTTCGTCCGCAACGACGGCGGACGGCGGACATCTTCAGTGGCGCGGACGAAGTCTCCTCGTAGAAGGTATCACTCACCGCGTCAGAAGTGCTGATTTTTTTTTTTAATGGATGGGCACCTCTTCCGCCCATCCAGACGATCATCCGAAGTGGACCTACATCGTCTCCCCTACCATGCACAACGGCTACTCTACGAGGCTGGTTGGGAAATAAGTGAGGTGGTGTCAGGTACCGCCGAAGAAACCTGAGGTTAGTGGGCGCACACTAAAAAGACGCGTGCTAACAAGGAAGTGAGAGTGACAGAGGTTGGCTAGGCCCTGATCTTGGCAGGGCCCAGGGCAGGACCTAGGTATTAGTGGTGGATTACATGCTCACGCAAGAAGGACAGTGGTATGAGGTACCATGCTGTATTGCATACTTAGTTGAAATTAGTCGTGTTTACTTACCTGCTTTTGGCCTCCAGCAGGAGTCTATGGCCTTGGCCTTTGGGCTGATTCGGTGTCTGCGGCTGCCAGTAGGAGAGCGTGCTGTTCTTGGGTGGACTTTGGTGTTGTGCTACTCATTATCTGTTAACTAGTTTCACGAGTTGGATATGCGTATTGGCTCTGTTATGTATGGTATGTTTGGGTGCGTGTACTTAAATACTGAGCGCTAATAAATATAATGTGTGCTATAAGCTATGTGAGATTTAATTATAGTATATATAGTATTTTTAATGCTAGAGATATAGCAGGACGATACTCCATTATTGATCTATAGTTTAATATTATCTACTAAATATTATATACAAGGGGTCGTCCATTTTAATTGGCTTGGTCATCAACAGTGGGACCGCCCGTCACCCCGGTCCACCCCAGGTGGGGAAAAACATCCGTCCTGGGTCTTATAGGCTCGACTGTTCATGGTAGTTTCATGGGGAAAAGGGAAAGTAAGTAGTCCTGTATATTTATTTCATTGGTTATTTTCGCAAGTGATATAGTACGGTCGAAAAGAGATAGTGGTCTTTTATGTTCCTGTGTACTGCCCTAGTTATTTTATTAACAGGTTGTGGTGTGAATGGCAATTTCTATACATATTATAAGCTAGTTTTTTTTACAAATTCCTCAATTATGTATATTTTCAATTCATCATGTACGACAGAGAGGGGGACCTTTCACGGGATTTTGGTGATTATATGGAGGCATGTTTTGTAGAAGCTGCAGTGACTTGATGTGAGTCTGTGCGCAATGGCCCCATGCAGGGGCAGCGCACGTCATAACCGGTCTGATTAGGGCTTTGTAAAGTGTGAGTCCCATGCTGGTGCTTAGTGATGTGTTGCGGTTTATTAGTGGATACGTTTGCTGAATTGACAGTTTGCATTCTTTTTCACGTATTTAATGTGTGCCGCGAAGGTCCGCTTGGAGCCAAGGATCACTCCAAATAAATATTTTGATCCGTCCAGTATATATTTTCTGCAAGTAAGGACAAGAGAGGGAGGGGTTTACGGTGGGCTCGACATTTGGTGAAGAGTACTAATTGGGACTTCGGTGCATTTACTTTTATCCGCCATTTGCGGAGCCTTGGCTGTAGATCATCTAACTCAGTCTGTAGTCTATTACACATCATTTCGGGCTTCCATGATTATGTTGCTATTGCCCTGTCGCCAGCATACAATTAGGCGTTTGGATATGTCATTAATATACGAATTGAATCAGACCAATAAGGTTGCCCTGAGGCAAGCCTGCTAGTGCTTATCTTTTTGTAGAGTAGACATCTTCTGATGTTACAGTAAAGGTCCTATTTGTAGGATCGTGTGCGATTAGCTTAATCATGAAATCATGGAAGTTTAGTTCCTTCATTTTGTATGATAAGCCAGCATGGTATACAGGGTCAAAAGTTCGTTGTATATCTAGAAAGGTTATTCCTGTTTATCGATTTTGGTTAAAGACCTGTGGTATAAATTCGCCAGTTCTAGTTACCTGGAGTGTGGTAGAATGCCTTACCCAAAATTTAGACTGCTTATCTATTAAGATGTTGTGTTTCTTGATGCATGCTACCATTCGTTTTAGGATTACTTTCTCCATTAGTAAACTCATCGTATTGAGGAGGCTAATTGGTCTGTAATTGTTCGGTTTTGAACGGTCCTTACCTGGCTTCGGAAACATCAGTACTTATGCATGTTTCCATGTTTGGGAAATATCTGTTTAGCAGGCAGAAGTTCGTTGAATTTAATGAGCTCTGTCGGGAGATACTTTAATGCCAAATTTGGTACCTTGTCTAACTCCGGTGCCTTGTGGTCTACTAAATGTTGAATTATGTACTTAAATTCTGACAGGTGTTTTTCGGAGTTTGTTGTGTATAGGCGCTGTTGAAATAGTTTACACTCTCTTTCACGTCATCCATGAAGGTTTGGTCCATCAGGTCAATATTTGGTTAGCAAGTGTTTTCTAGTGCATCTGCCAAAATATTGGCCTTGTCTTTCGGGGATTCCGCGTGTTGTTGTGGATGGTTGGGGATCTAAAGGTGGGATAGTTAGTGGCTCTTTTACTAGGCATTCTGTTATTTGCCACACCTGGTTGGTTCCAGGTTCGATATCGGACAGCGTTGAAGTGTTGGCTGTCAGAGTCACTATATATATACTGCCAGTGCTTTCCGCTGCTTGGTTTGGAACGGGCGGTAGTCGGTCGGTTGGTGGGAGGAGCCTCGCTCCTTCTGTGTTACTGCTCTCTTTTTATAGGATCGCTATGTTTTCATGTGTTGTGTATTGTGCTTTGTTTTCATTGCTGGATACTAGTTGCCTTTTAATTTGAGAGTCTCTTATTTATTGTTGAAATGGTTGGCATATTTGCAAATTTCAATGACTTCTCGTTGCAATTTTGCAAGGTAGTGTGTAATAGATGAAAGGATGCTAGTTTCTTGAAACTTGATGATATGCTCCTCCTCCGCTTCGATGGCATGTTCTGCTATCGCGAACTTATTTATTTGACCAAGTCGACAGTTCCTTTTGTATTCTTTGAGTCCGGTGCTAATGTTGCGTTGTATAGTACTGATGTAAACCTAACCGTAAGAGTAAATACCGGCTGACGACAAAGGCTCCCGAGGATCTTTAACAAAGAGTAGTACATTGCTTAACTGCTTAGCAGGCTTAAATACCGTCTTGACCCTGTGACGTTGCAGTATATGTTCAATGCCGACTGTAACGTTTTTTAAATAAGGTGGAAAAAATTTGCCCTTTACATGTGATTGGTCGGATTTTTGGCTGGAAGGGTTTGGTTTTGCCGAACGACAAGCTCTTTTTACTTCCTAAATTGAATGGCCTATGTTCACAGTCTTTCCTGCTTTTGCGGCTCGGTTTACATTGGTACTATACAACGCAGCATTAGCACCAGACTCAAAGGTCACAAAAGAATCTGTCGGCTAGGCCAAATAGACAAGACCGCGTTAGCAGAACATGTCATCGAAGCGAAGGGGGAGCATATCATAAAGTTTCAGGACACTATCATCCTGTCATGTATTACACACTACCATGAAAGACTACAACGGGAAACCATTGAAATTTACAAATATCCTAACCATTTCATCAATAAAGAAGAGACTTTCAAACTACACAACAACTGGTATCCAGCAATAGAAAACGAAGCACAACACACAAGACATGAAAACATAGCGAGCCGATCACAAGAGAGCAGTAGCACAGGAGAGGGGAGGCTCCTCCCACCAGCCGAACGACCACCGCTCCCCCCGGACCAACCAGCGGGCAGCATAAGTATAGTGACTCTGACAACCAACACTTCAGACTCAGGATACTTTCTCCGAGGAGACTTCGTCGGCGCCACTAAAGATGTCCGCCGTAGTTGTGGATGAAACGTTTGGAATTCTCATCTCCAGCAGACCACGACACAACAGCCCGAAGAAAATTGTACTTACATCTATGACTCCGCCCATGTTGGTTTGGTTTATTTATGGACGCTCTTTAACATCTGAGGTCATTAGCGTCCCATTCTATTCAGGGCGTGAAACGGCCGACAAATTTTGCTCAGAGGCCTCTTCTTTCAGACTTGCGGTTTTTTTTCGTGCCGTAAATGTACGATACAAGACCAACGATTTTTATTCCGTTTCGGAGGAAGCCATACTTAGGATTTTTACGCCCGAAAAAATCCATCGCTCCTGGTCGGGTTTGAACCCACGATTTTGGGTGTTGGCAAGTACGGTTACCACTACACCACCAGGACCAACTACTCCGGCCATGAAAGGCTACGTTCTCTCATGTTGGAATTATAATTCAGATTTTATTAGCTGTTTGTTTAGTAGTTTTGATTTGTTTTATTGTTTTAAGCATAATGTTTGTTATAATTATCTACACAATAATAGTGAAAAAATTGTAAATTTACTTGGAAATAAATGGTGAAAATTTCGAATACGTGCCCTGGTATATGAAATAAGAGCCCAGGGCGAGTGTTACAGATTTTAATTTAATTTAATTAATTTAAATATGTATCGTATATAAATTCGTTCTTCAAGATAGTGGCATACTAACGAAAAAATGTCAACAATGTACACACACTGAAAGCAGAGAGTATCACACAAACACACAACCCTTCGCTGACAAACCTTCCTCAAACTAACTTCAAGCTGCTACCTGTATATGCAGCATTGACGACTGGCTTGCTCCATTATGTTGCCGCGCTTTACCGGCCTATAACTCAAATAACCTTACTATTAATTATCAAAATTTCATTAATTTTTCTCTAACTTGTTATAATAACCTCAAAATTTTAGTTGTTTAAAGTACAATTTAAGACTATGATCATTCTACAAAGCTGCTCAGTTTTTCGAGGTAATTTAAATTCGCTTTTTAACTCATGTTTGTTGTCATAATCCAAAATCTACCGACACTCGTGTTATTGAAGAAAATGCTATTAGCGCACCTATTGGAGTTTAAGAAACTTTATGGAAAACAGAAAACATACATTTGTAAGCTATTATGATAGTCATAAACTGTGAATAGCTAAAATACTGCCATTTGAATAAAAGGAGGTTTTTGTTCAAAAATTTGAAACATTATGCCAGAAATAGTCTATATGCTATGCATAGCCGTTTTATTACTAAATAAAAATGAATTTAAAGACAAACTTATGACAAATCATAAACTGAATGAACTCTAGTTCCTATAGCGGCTGTAGAAATAAGCCGCTGGAGTTGCTAATGTTATGGGAACAAAAATTACTAACCGTTGCATTCATATTGCTCTACTGATTTTATTATATGACTAGATATCATTTTCATTTTCCATTGCTTGAAGGACCATTGATTAATGCTGAAATATTCTCATTCATGAAGCGTTCACATAGTAAAATGTAAGTAGTAATGTGCATTTATTGCTCTTTATTTACAAACATTAATACTCAACATCGTTTGCACGGGCCTTTTGACCGTACATGCTATTTATTACACAGACACATAAAAAATAATATTCACTTCAAATCAAAACGTTACAGTTATTAGCTAAGTAAAAATACTAAATATGCGCTATCAAACACATTTATAAATAAATAAATATTGTAAAAAACATTCAAGTGCGTAATGACATACATTCGTACTCAAAGCGCCCAGCAAAGAGCGCTCCAAATACTTGTGTAGAAAAGAACAGGTTTTGGCCAGTTATCTTCCAGTGAAATTAGACCTAAACATGCTGACCTAACCCTATTCGACTTACCATACTTAGCTCCAAGCGCAGTAAGCATCCGCTGTTCTGTAAGTATATGAAGATTGAAGTAACTTGTATATGAATTTGCCTTCTGTTTCTGATTGAATACTCTTGATTAGAGCGTTGAATTACTACAATTGCGAACCCAAGTTCGAACGTTAAAGCTGAAATGTGGCATTGTAGTGGATAAAGCTAAGATTTGTCGAACATTCCCAGTTATTCTCTCGTTCGCCTTCTCTACTTAAACAGGTTCTTGATAGTTATTTCAATATCTTGCTACCGTTTCGCGAAGACCGTACTATTTACTTTAAGAGAATACTCATCCATATGCGCAATCATGATCTCGTAGTTTATTATGATCTTGGGGACTGTGTTCCCTAGACTCGGAGTGCTTTGATACCGAAGTTTCAAACGAGAACAAGTTGCTCACGCTCCTCTGTTTTTCGAAGCGATATGGGTTATCGAGATGCCCTGTGGTGTGCTTGTAACGGACAGCTGGTAGATGGCGATTGTAGTGTCGTAGAATTCATTTATGTTTCACTGTAGCCTGGTGTGTTTCAGAGCTTGCTCACAACTCTATTCATTTCATTACTTATCCTTGTGGTAATTTAGTACTTTATGCAAATTAGCTGTGTTTCACACGTACTCAGATCAACTTCTGCAACACAAATCTGATGTTATTTTGAGAACTACGGAGCCTAAGAATCCCCATTCTCCTAAATACATAATCCTCATTCCGTAACTCAATCGGAAATTGATTTTGCCGAGGGAAATAAATACGTAACGATCTCACCATCTGCCCAGGGACGTCTTGTCGCGCATTGGAACTTTGCGTGTATACTTTCTTCTTTCGTTATTTATTAGTAATTAATATTGTATTCACCAATATAGTATGCCTAAACCACTAGTCCTCCACTTGAGAATACCTGAATACTTTTGAAATTTTTTTGATACTCTCCCCACAATTCCTTCTCTTGAACATTATAAAATGCCGTTCGGATATTTTGTTTCAGCGCATCAACGGGCTCTATATTAGATACAGTAATGATCTTATATGAATGAAGATGCAGTAACTCAGTTGTTTTATATGTACTTCTGATAGATACACCAACTTGCTGGGCTAAAAAGACTTTCGAGAAGAAGTTTCTAATCAATAGCCTAAGTCATCAAGCTTCTCTTCTGTTAAATCCGGTTTTTTTTGGGGGGGGGGGGCTCAGCTTCTTGTCAATATGAACGTCTTGTATTCAAACTTTGTTAACCAATCTGAAAATTACACTTTCTATAGAGATGTTACTCCTGGAAATTTAGTACAGAATTCTTTCTGATTTCTTTTTGATAGAATAATCGTAAATAAATATCATTTTTTCTATCGTATATGTCGCTCCTGGCACATTCCACGATAAATAGTAAGAAGTCTAACACACATTTCCTAATGAAATGCAACTGAAACATCTGGAGTGATATACACGACTAAGCAAGTTAAATTACTTCCGTCAGCGGAACTTTGAGCTGCAGCCTTACCGGGAATTCCGCGTCCACTGAAGATTAACCGGCTTCCACTAGCGTATGCAAACTCCGATTGCGTAGCGGAATGAGAACATATACATTGACAGCTTGAATGCCTTTCCAGAACAATAAATCTTTTCGTATATTAAGCTATCCACTGTAGCATATATTAAGTTAAAATACTTATGGGTGATTAAGAGGAAATCCAAGACAAATCTGATTCACTCTTAGTTAAAAGACATCTTAAGGTCAACATTACAGGTAATCAGCTTCTGAAAAGGACCCCCATTTACTAGAATTGATCCTTTATATTTTTACTTATAAAAGAGATTGCCTTGTTAGCCTTAACGCAGAATAGCCGAAGTAAGTTTCTCCTGAAAGTACCTGAAAGCATTCTGTAACTATTTTTCGCTTGGTATGTGTATCTGAAAGAACGTTTACTGTTCAGTAAAATAAAAAGTAAATAACGTAGATTTTGAAAACTGAGTTTATGCGTAGAAATCTCATTATTTATATTTATATTTTAATTTAATGATTAAACTGTTTTAAATGCTCATACCAATTGCCCTATTGGATTTATCTATACCTAACTGATCATAAAACTTCTAAAAAAGTAATGTGATTTACAATATTTCAAATTTATACAGAGGGTGCCAAAAATGTATACACACTTCAAGCAATGAAAAAACAGTGTTAACATAACAAAACTGAATTCTCACAATCAGAAAATGATGAGCACTAACCATTTTAGACTTTTACAGTGACAACACTTGCTCAAAATACCCACCATCAGCGTCGATGCACTTCTGAGTACGTTGAACTACTGATTGAGCAACGTTTGCGAAAGTGTCCTCAGCGATTGCAGCACGTGTCGATTCAATTTCTTCCGGAAGTGCTACCAGTGTAGCCCGTTTTCCACGGCATACAACATCCTTAAAGGTTCCCCATAGGTAGAAGTTCAACGGGGATAAATCCGGAGAATGCGGTGGAAATTCAATCGGACTTCTTCGTCCTATCCAGTTCCTTGGATACTTCAAATTTGTCTTCCGCTGTTCAAACAATAATCTTGGCTCCATTTTGCTGTAGCAACGCTGGCATAATCTAACATGAGTCACATCTGTAACAGAACATCATACGATAATCTTGACTTCATTTGTTCATTGTTGATTTACCTGTCACGTAGCAACGCTATCATAATGTATGTGAATCATGTCTGCTTGCAGAACGTCATACTACACAATACTGTTGTTTTTCGGTCCAACTTTGAAATATACTAAACAAATAGCTACTGTGAAAGTGTGTGTACATTTTTTGGCACCCTCCGTATATTAAACACTTACTTTTATATATAGCTGCATATGGCTCACGTCCAATTGCTTTACTGTGTTGCGATAGAACCTTGGAAATTTGAAAACAAACTGTCTAACTTTATCAGAATTACAGAATCCTAAATGACACCATCTTGCAATTGAAGGTACACGTTCACATTTATTAACCAATAAAAGGTTACTGAAAAATAATCTATATAGCTTACTCGTCATGGGTTCCTGTGCATTTATTGCGGCATTTGAAAAAAAAAAAAATCTTTGCTCTTTTATCCTTGCATTTGATTTTACAGTAAGTACTGCAGTACTCTACTCAATCTACGCATCTTGGAAGAAAGACCATTCATTTATTCATGATGTGAAAATTCTCTTCAGTAAAATTAAATTTTACATAGTTTTTTTAAACAAGCAAACGTCATTCAACTGCAAACAAACTTTGTTTTATATTCTGTTAATGTTATTTTTTGGCAAAACATTAAAAATTGTCCTAATATTTAGTAAAATTTTGCAAAAATATATAAACCCATGTGGTCAAAATTCAATATATATATACATATATATATATAATTTTGACTAGAGGGGTATATATATATATATATATTATAGAGGGAATATATGGAATATATATATTCCAAGGAAACCAAGCGGCCGCATAACACGTGTGGGTAATATTTGATCATAACATACGATATTTATGACTGCAGTAAGGTTACATGTTTTGAAAAACCTGTTAGACCGTAACTGGAGTGTCAGGATTTTTATCCTTTGACTAAACAACCAGCCATTATTCAAAGGTAAAGACCATGGAACTAGAATATATGTATCTGTCTTGAAAATATTTATTTCTATACTGCACGCATTCTTTGAATCATGAAAGCATTTTATTCTAGCACCAACACCAGTTTACAAATAGAAGTTAATTAATTGTTACCTCTCATGCAAAGATCTCGTGTTGTTATAGAATGAATGTAAGGGCATGATCTCTGAACCTTCGCTAAAAATGCCGATTCTATTTGTCGAATGTTTCTTAGCTTTTCTGAAACTGATTTTAAAACACCTTCAAGGTACTTAATCTTTATGAGCGCACGCATTAAAATTATATATTTTAATTTTTAACATAAAGAACCTTGGCTAATATGAGTGGTAGTTAAAAGTTGGAGAACAAAACAATTTTTATCTGTACTGTAATTATTGCACTGGATGTTTCGCTCTCTCTCGGTCCACGATATTCTCTGTTAATTTTTCAGCTGATGCAGATAATTAAGTGACATTTGAGACGGATATAACTTGGTATATATAAAACACTCTGATTCTAGAGTAAGTATTGAAAGGGGTTGCATTAGCATAAAGGTATGTCTTGCACATAGCTCTCCTTGGTTTATTGATTTTGTAAAGACATAGGAGGAATTTTCGGTCCTTCAGCTTTGCTTAAGGGATGATCTTTTGTGCTTACGCTCCAATGAGGACACCTCTCAAGGGATGAGCGGCCAGGATCCAGTCACATCATCACAGCATCCCACCATCTCGTCAGGCACCGCAAGAGAACGAACGGAATGAAATGATTTGAAATGGAGTGGACATTTTGTGGAAGAAAATATCCATCCCAGCATTGGCCTAATGAACAAGTCTTAACTACTCAAATCGGTAGGCAGGATGGCACGTGTTCAAATGTGAGCAACATGCTCTATGAAATCCAGGTATAACAAGAATTCCAAATTGGGAGCTGGCAATGGTACCCTGCGCCTATGGACATTGAAGTACGAGGGTAGGTGCATAAGCATCCGGCCTAACTATTTTCTAGGTAGATAAAGACAAAAATATATTTCACATTTCAATATAGTTACTCTTTATTGCAATACACTGTTCACATCTTTGAATTAACATTTCAATTTCCCCTCCCCCCAAAAAATCAGAAGGCTTGTCTGCAAAATGGGCATAAACAGCATCCATCACTTTTGTCACATTTAAATTTCCTTCCTCGAAGGTTCTTCTTGAGTTTTGAGAAGAGGAAATAGTCACTGGGAGCTAAATCTGGGCTGTACGGTGGTTGATTGATCTCATTGAAATCACATTTCTCCACAGATTCCTTTGTAACAAGAGCTGTGTGCACAGGTGCATTGTCATGAAGAAGGCGCACCCGACCACTCAGCTTTCCTCGCTTTTTCTCTTTGAAGGAAGCACACAGTGTGTGGAGTAAGCAGCATAGTACTCCCTATTTACTGTGGTGTTCCTCTCCTTGAAGTCAATCAAGAGTATTCCTTCACAGTGACAAAAGATTGTGGCTATGATCTTCTTGGTTGACTGAGTGATCTTGGCCTTTATAGACGGTGCTTCGTCGGGTTTACGCCACTCCATAGATTCTCTTTTGGAAAAGAGATCATAGTAGAGAACCATAGTTTTATCTCCTGTAACAATGGTTTACAGAACTTCTCTCTCCTTGCCACGGCAGAGCTGCAAAAATGCCTAACAATAGATGACTCGTTGCTGGATTTGGACTGAGGAAAGAAGTCTAGGCACCCATCTTGCACTAACCTTATTCATGTTTAAATATTCATGAATAATTTACAGAATTGTTGTTTCAGAAAGGCCCAAGCCTTGCTGCTATTTCTGCAACTTTGAGCCGCCGGTATTCATTAATTTCTCCTTCCACAAGATGTTTTCAGGAGTGAGCACCTCCAAGGGCCGACGTGCATGCTCTTGTCTTCAATGCTTTTTCGACCCATTCGAAAAAGTTTGGCCATTTCTTTTACGTTAGAGTATGAGGGGGATGCTTCTCCATATACAACGTCCAATTGCTTTTTAATTTCATTAGGAGTAAGTCCTTCTTTTGTGAAGAACTTAATAACAGCTTCACACTCCATTTTGAACATGTTACAATCTTCTACATATAGCCTTTTTATGCAACAATGTCTGAGCACCTGAACACAGCGCATGGAAGTTACAACTGCAATTATTTACTTAACAGATAAGGTATGACACCAGATAGGGTTTTGTGAAGGCGATAATCCTTATCGACGAGGCAACTTATGGACTTACCCTTGTATCTATCAAAAACCTTTTTGTCATTTCATCCTTATTCTATACCATACTTTAACCTGCTTGTTATTAAAGACAATGGTTCTAGAAACTGCAGATAGAATACAGAGTTACCATGGAACTTGAACGTACTCCACAGTACTCTAGGGTCCTTGTGGTCATGCTTCTTCTGTATACTGTTAAAGCCCTGAGCATTAAGGACTATTGCTGTGGTAAAGTGATTATTTTTGCTTAGTTCCTCTCTCATATGAGCATGTCGGATAATGAAGAGCTACCATGGCCACTAAGGATGCTTCTCCTACTACCCACATCGACAACGCTCTCCAAAGTACTCCGCCTAGAGATCTATGGAGCGTAGGAAGCAGCATTGTGATGTAATAAGAGGATCAAGCTCATTTA
The DNA here is from genome assembly GCA_030762175.1 of Metallyticus violacea. Lineage (NCBI taxonomy): Eukaryota > Metazoa > Arthropoda > Insecta > Mantodea > Metallyticidae > Metallyticus > Metallyticus violacea. The sequence continues at coordinate 294,690,754 of CM060846.1, forward strand.
ATCCACTTCAGACATTAAATGCGGAGCAGCTAGATTTGATCTCGAGATATCTCCTGTGTCACAAACCATCACGCTGGCTTATATTTCTTCTTCTAAGGAACGCGTTAGCCAATTCCGTGGCTTGTTACAGCCGCAAGGCACTTATCCTTGCAAAAGTAATATAGAGTGTCAATAAATAACACACCAATTTTATTCTTAAAAAGGGATCTTAGACAGGCAGTATGAAATAACAAATAAGTCAAATTACGTAATTAGATAGATTCTAAGTAACTGAAATTAGATACGTTTAACAGTATTTAAGAGAAAAAGAGTAACAATTGTTTTAGAATGATATCGCTCCTTTCTGTGGGTTGATGGAAACTTATGAGTTAGTAAGTTCTCAAATCTGTTTTTCAAATTTAGCGTTATCAAAATGGACTAACTTGTGAACTAATCGTATTACTACAGACCACTGTATTCACGAATGGTTTTGTTATGTTCCAGAATGAAAAAAGTATTCCCTGTGCCAACTCGGAATTGATGAATGTGGGGTCAAACTTCTGATATGAAGAATGTAGGTTCGAACCCTGACACGGTGTACATTTTTTGTTCTTATTCTCGCACATAAAATGTTATTCCCACGCGCAACATAATGCTCGTATTTCTAGTACGTCCGAAAGTATCGATATCATTTGCCAATTTCCTGCACTTTATTTCACTAAATTACAACGCATTTAATTACAAAGTAAAATGGAGAATAGCTATTTGTTTCCTAAGCTTGCCGACATATACCTTATTTGCGTAGAATCAGGAGGTAGTGGTTTTTTATTTCTTTTTTTTATTTGATTTATTTACTGACGCTCTTTAACATCTCTGGCCATCAGCGTCCCATTCAAATCAGGATGTGAAAGGACCGACAAATTTTGCTCAGAGGCATCTTTTTTCCGGTTTGAGGTTCTTTATCGTGACGTAAATGTACGACACGGGACTCACGGCTTTACTTCCCTTCCGAAGGAAGCCACACTTAGGATTTTTATGCCCGTAAAAATCAATCGGTTCTGGCCGGGATCGAACCCACGATCTTGGGTTTAGGAGACAAATATGGTTACCTCTATATCACCAGGACCGACTATCAGGAGGTAGTGATGCAGTAGTCTCAGATATATAGAAGTACCCTAACAAAAAGCATCCATATCGAACTACTTTCAAGTATGTTGCTAGGCGTTTGTGCGAATGCAGATTTTTGAAGCCGAAAGGGAACTGCGATGCCAAGACGTGCCCTACACGAGGCAAACGTACTTTGTACGTCGATCAATCAGCATCTATACTATCACACATTTTATAGGCGCCATAATAGTATATAAGTGCTGCACGAAACTCTATCCCTTCCATTTGCGAAAGGTTCAAGTCTTGTATGCGGTGAACTTTGATCTACGCTTGCAGTTTTGTTAACTGAACTTTGTAGTAGTTATTGATTTAATTTATTTACGGACGCTCCTTAGCATCTCAGGTCATCAGCGTCGCATTCAATTCAGGTCGTGAAATGACCGATAAATTTTGCTCAGAGGCCTCTTCTTTCAGGCTCGAGGTTCTTTTATATGCCGTAAATCTACAATAGGGATCCCGCGGTTTTACCTCCCTTCCGAAGGAAGCCATACTTAGGATTTTTACGCCCGAAAAATCCATCGATCCTGGCCGGCATTGAACCGGGGTTTAGAAGACAAGTATAGTTACCACTAGACTACCAGGACCGACAACTTTGTGATAACTGTCATGCTATTTTTCATCGGCTTTTATCACTGACTAAATTATGTTTAATACGAACGGGCTGATTCTAAACACAAGGTTGTGCATGGTCATATAGGTATGACAATTCTTATTCCATTGCGCAGAAGAGTCACCAACAACACTTTTTCATCAGCCTATGAGCTGGCATTGTTTCCAACTACATTTGGGGCTCATACATTCTTCCTGGCTGAATGACAACACTTATAAACATCTCTTAGTGTATGTGTTTCAGGCCTTTTGCGAGAAGTGACGCTTGATAATCGCATTGAAATGTAATACCAATATGATGGGCTCCTCAACGTTTCGCCACGAATGTGCGAGAGCACCTCAACATTGCGTCGTCATGTTCTTACTTGGGCACATAGCTCTCGATTATTTTGGACCAACCTGTGTGACTCACACATTGCCTTGCCCGCTTTGACGCAGCTTGTGATGATATTCGTAACATACCCTAAATCCTCGACATAGTACCAATTCTTCTTCAGAGATGCCCACTGTGCCATGCTGTTGGAGGTACACAATTTAAACCTATCCATTAGTTTTATTTTTGTTTCCTTGCGTTTTCATTGAAGCTTATATTAAATATAGTTTATTCCACAACCAACGATAAACTACATTACGGTCGTTTAATTTAGCTGTATTATTATTGCATTCTTCATTAAATTTTATTGCACATTACAGACTTTAAAATGGGTAAAATGGTAATTAGGTATATTTAAAAGTAATAAATCACTATAATAACTTTGAAACTTCAAATACCAAAATAATACTTTGACCATAATTTTAATAAACTAAACAAAATTAATAAATAAAATAAAATTTAACTGGGAGTCAAACAAAGTTTTCCACTTTATTATCAGTAAAATTGATGTGATGATTATTCATTAACTCCCGTATACATGAAGAACGACCGCCTCCTTCATCTAGTGGTTAGCGTTATCTGCTGGTTTGATATTTGGAGGGAATTCAGTTACTAACACCAAAGTAAAATTTTCCCAATATTTATTGTATTACTGGAAAATGTGCTTAGTGAACTAACGATTTTTATTGCTATCATGCATTATACATTGTCACAAAAATCAACTTTCACCTGCAATTAATTGTTAAGTTAGGGCAATTGTTGCTGCTACATGTGTACACTGTATTTGTTGTTTTGTTATTTATTACATTCGAATGAGAAATAATTGCAGTTAGAAGGTGCATTTCAATATTTGATGATAAATACACAACATTATGACATTAAGGTGAGTAGCGTAAAGCCAGCGACAGTGCGATCAGTTTTGTTTCCTCGGAGCGTTTTGCCTATGGGCGAGCGTGCCTCTCATCAGCCGGTTAGTCGGCCAGCAGGGTTTCGGTGATTACCGGTACGGTAAAACAATAAAACTAACCAACAATACAATGCACAACCCAAATTAAGGGGCTTATTACTTACCAGGTTATCAAATGAGGTGTTGAAACAGCCCGCCTTCATTCTCCAAACATTTTTGGCACCTCTTTAGGAAATTAATCACTAACTGTGGTTCATTTTGAGAAATTCGGACGATTTTCTGACTAATATTATTTTGAGTTCTTCTATAGTATGTGGGTTCGTCTTGTACAAGACATTTTTTAATTTACCCCACAGATAATAACCGCAGGCCGTTAAATCGGGGGACTGAAGGAGGCACAAATCCCTACTAATAACTCTGTTTTTTTGGAAACACTTTATGAATCGCTCTCATAGAATTTTTCGCAGTGTCAGAAGTGGTCAGAGTCCTGTTGAAAAAATGCATGATCACGCTTCCTGTCTGTCAATTCTGTGAAAAAATGGATTAGTTGGTGTTCACATACGTAACAAATAACTGTATGCTAAAAAAATTAGTACTATGATTCTTTCACCATTGAATTAATATACATGAATCGTACATAGGTACACGCTGTTCCGTTGTAAACACACGAAGCATAATGTCGAATTAAGAAACGAGCAACACAATTTGCACCCAGTAACAGCTCCCCTACGACTGCGACAGTCAGCAAAATCAACAAGCAAGCAAATAGGCTTGCTAGCCCTTCCAGGGCGTTGCAAACGAATAGAGGCTCGCCCATGGGAAAAACATCACTGATCGCACTATTCTCTTCTTCACAATGTCGGTTCTGGTGGTGTAGTGGTTACGATACTTGCCTCCTACACCCAAGAACGCGGGTTCGAACCCGGCCAAGACCGATGGATATTTTCGGGCGTAAAAATCCTAAGTATGACTTCTTTCGGAACGGAAGTAAAGCAGTTGTCCCGTGGCGTACATTTACGGCACGAAATAGAACCTCAAGCCTGAAAGAGAGACCTCTGAGCAAAATTTGTTGGCCGTTTCACGCCCTGAGTTGAATGGGACGCTGATGACCAGAGATATTAAAGAGCGTTCATAAATAAAGTAATCAAAAAACATTCTACACAATTCCACTAAAGCAAGAATGTAGCTCTTGGCAACTGCGTAAACATATGCTCTTGTCTTTGAAGAACGCTGCGATAGCCAATTAATCTAGATAGACATTTCAACATATAATTCATATATCTTGTTACATAAAGCTAATAACCATGATCTGACCAGCACACACAGAGGGATTCAGAAAGGAAAGTTTATTTTGATGCAACTACTGAATACGCTTTTCATGGGATCATGTTCAAAGCTACATAAACATAATACATGTCATGTTTTACATTGTATAGTGAATGGAACTATTGCAGACTTACATTATACAAGGCATTTTGTAGTGCGTAAATTATTATTTCATATTTTGCAACTGAACATTCAGTAAGAAATAAAATGTAATTGAATAATTCAAATTATATTATTATAGAATCAGTTTGGCAATTATAATATATGCATTTTCATAAAATAAAGTGCTAATAAATGCTCTTCTTTTAATAATTCTTCTACAGAGTAATGGTTTGTTACATATGTATTCTGTGGCAGTAGATTTGTATAATAATAATAATAATAATAATAATAACAATAATAATAACAATAATAATAATAATAATAATAATTGTAATAATATAAATTATATTCAGAGAGAGTTAAATATTCTTAGATATTTATAGTTTCTTATTAATAGGCATATAAATTAGCAATGAATTTATAAAGATTAGATTTTGATTAATATTCATATTATGTTTGCATTTTTATAACTTATTCCTGATGTTAATATAAAAATTATAATGAAAAGAATATATTCCCAAAGAAGTGAGAACATTTTAGTTTTATGAAATTGTCTCTTATATGAAATACTATTATTAGCGCCACAAAATATTCCAATTTATCTCCTTGTGTAGTGTATAAAATCGCTTGCTTTCAGCGGAATTACTCACAAAATAAATCGATCTGCTCCACTTGAATTCTTCTCTCAGATTCCTCCACTTGAAAGGAACAAGAACTCTGCCATTCAATGTGAAAAGAAAAGGTGGCACAGTCCTGCGAGAGGCATGTTATAGTTGTAAGGAAAGACTTATGAGAAGTACCAATTCCAAGAATAAACCAAAAGGGTCAAACATTTAAAGGATTATACTTCAGAGCTACTTTGCACGCAAATCTCAACTTATTGGTGACTTGAGCTTGTACCTTCTGTATCTTACACTTCCAAAAGTAGTCGTGTCACATTATTAAACCTGAACATTAATATTTTTGTATCTATGCATTTGTGATTCTCACAGAGCAATTTAAGGAAGCAATGCCAAGAAAGAATGTGCTTCTTCAAGAAAGTGCTCAAGTAGTTCTGGTTTGCGTTGAGCTATGGGAATGGTTGTAAACATTTTATTAATAGAGTATGAAGTCTAAGGTATTACTTATCTACTTTTAAAATTATCTTTATAAAAGTAGATGGTCTTTATATTTTTGAAATATAATGCTTTTTATTACTTCTTTTATCTTGAATTCATGCTACAAAAGCCATATTATGTATTCGATTGGGTTTGAAATAGACTATTCAATACTTCCGCCATGTTCAAGGACTGCTGCCGTTTGTGCCTATTTCTCTCCGGGGGTGAAAGAAAGTTTGTTTCCAGACTGAGCAGCAGACTCTCTCAAGGGATTCGAGCATCTCACAAGGACCGCTTTCACACCAGACGCCTAGGCAGAATTTTTTTCATTACGCAAGCTACCGCCATACCGGACACAGCACCGACCTAATGTGCCTGGAACTTTCGACCCTGCAACAGAACCCAGAATTAAATGAGGTGGTATGAGTAAGTGAAAAATTCGTGAAAAAGAAATACTCATTGGAGGGAAAACCACGAAGAAACCCAAAGTCAGGATGGCCAGCTCCAAGAGATTTGAACCCGGGAAATTTCGAATACGAGTCCCAAGTTTTAGCGCCGCTACATTCCGCTCTGTATATTAGTTGTATTATAAGTCAATGACCCCCTTCAGCATCTACTATCTAACTTTGGGATAACAAAGATTGAATGAGGGCATAAATGGTGAGAGGTACATTTTCGTGCTTCAGGGGTGATATGAATCTGTTTTGTATTCAGAAATGATAATATGTTTAATATAATTTGTAAAGGGAGGTGATCATATTATTGAATAGCGTTTAACGCCCGTTATCACCACTGTTGCATTAGAGGTGAACACTGATAAAAAATGATAAATTGGGAAATTATTTTTAAAGACACTTGGTAGAGATTTTGGGTCAAAAATTCAATTTTGGCTTTATACATAATATGAAACTACATAATAATGATGATGATGATGATAAATAAAATCTGTATACGCCACCCTGGTACTTGCTTTCCTAAACCAGGGCGAGTATATAAAATGTTCCATTTATTATTATAAACTATACAATACAATAATAGCTTACCACATTATTTTACAGATTTTTCTTATAACTAGGCTAAAGTAATATAATAAAACAGAAAAAATGTAAATAGTTTTAATGTATTTGCATAATTTAAATTGATGGACTGGCTGCCACGCCTCTTATTCCACTGCTTTCTGATTTTGGGTCAAACTTTGGTTTAAATTTTGTAACTTGTTTGGAAAATTACCCCCATATATTATGTTTGTTTCGGAAATTTAAATTGTTTAAATGGTTAAATACGACCACCATGCTGTTGCATAATACACATTCTTATTTCTTTTGTCATTTGCCGTAACTTGAATATTTTCCTTTAGGTCTTCTTTTCATAAAAACTATGTAACACAGAATTATGAATTCTTTTATGCGTGTGCAAAACACATATTTCTATACAGCTGGTGATAGTTTTTAACTTATGCATGAATGAGGGTTCTGAAAAAAATAGGATTTGAAATTTTCATAAAATAATTCAATGTATGCAACCGTTTTCAAAAGTAAACTTTTGTTTTAAATTTGATATCTCGCCAGCAATGTTAAGTAGCATCTTTGAAACTGACTTTAAAATCTGAGGACGCTGATATTGATATTTCATGGGAAAAGTGCACCTAAAGCACTAAAAATGTTAAAAATTAATTTTTCTGGATTATTGAAATATTTATAAAATAATAAATACGAACGTTAGCTAAAATTTGTAAAAACAGTTTACAATTTAGAAATAACAGCTAAATAAGTGGTAAAATATCCATTTGGATAAAACTCAGCTTTATTCCGTCGCGGTTCAGCATGAAATTTGCCATTATGTATTTATTAAGTATCCTTACGGAAGAAAGCATTGCAAGTCTAAGTTTGGGGTATTTCCCCTCATTTGCTTCATGAGGACTGAGGAAAACCTGGAATAAACCGCAGTCAGGGACAACGGACTTGATAGGAGCAGAGCTCCAGCGCCTTCCGTTCACGATTCCGTACCTTAACAACCTAGGACACTCCTAATGGTTGAAAGTGAAATCGTTTATATCTTACTGATATAGCATTTTCAGTGATATTTCAAGGGTTTTAACAGTGTTTAACGCCCTATTTATCTGCTGGCTCCATCACAGTCAGTGCTCACTGGTGATACATGAGTTTAAATGATAAATTGGAAAGCTTTTTTAAAGGAAGGACGCGTTCCAGGCCTAAGTTAGGGTACTTCTACGGAATTTGCCATTTATGAGGATTGAGGAAAACCTGGAAAAAACCTTAGTAAGGGAGAACAGACGTGGCGGGAATCGAACCTAAACCTCCCGCTCACGAGTCCGCGCTCCTTAACGCATATGGCCACCCGTATATATAATTATTGAGTAACACACACATATATTTATTCATTTATATATACGGTAATAGATAACTTGCTACGGTGTGACTTTCATAAATGTCGTGCATACTTAATCTGAAATTTAAACTACGTCTCAAAATATGCAAATATTGAAGTATTAATTACGAGAATATACACTTTATAATAAACTGATTACAGATTAGCAGCAAGATATTTCTTAAGTCGAAAACTGAGTATCAAATCTTTGAAGTTTTAGTGGAGTAGTCCTCTTTGAACACTCTAGGAGAAAAAAGACGACTATTTACTCTTCGAGTTAAGAGTTTGGCAGAGCAAATTTTAAGAACCGTTTGGTTCTTTCTAAATGATAAAATCCCAATGCAGAATTTCTCCAGCTCTTTTTGCAAAAACGGAATCTCCCCTTTACGAATCATTCCCCACCCCAGCGCTCCCACATCCTTTCTACTTATTTTACCAGAAGAGTTGTATTAGCAGCAAGCGCTCTTAAAGAGCGACGGTTGCAATTATTTATGCTTCATGGTCCCAGATGGTGCCCGCCATCTCCGCAACCCGCTCAGGTCCGTCCTTCTGAAATCAAGGGCTTTGGTATAGAGGGAAGAGGGGCTCAGAAGATGTATCCAATACGCTTTTCTGGGCAAAGGCACATTCGTTATATAGTACCAAGCTTTTATGCAAATTTCTGGACGGTAAAAGGGCAGAAGTCACAATTTCTTTGTTTCGTTTTCAATATTTTTGTCATAATCCATATTTCTAAGGGCAACTTTATCGACTGACTTTAAAGGGGAACTTAGTTCTTAACAGATATCTGTCAAAACCTGGATCTGACGATTTTATTTGTTTTGAAATGGTTGCTATTTCAAGTTATATCGACATATATTCCCAGGAAAATAATTCAGAATAAAATAAGTTTTGTTTTAAAAATGTTTTCGTTTTTTTAAACAAAATAAACATTTGAAATTATACTTTGAAATGCAATTGAAAATTATTTTACTCAACGTTTATTAAATAATTGAAATTAGTTATGAATATTAGTAAACTGTTCTTGTGGAAAGTTAAGATTGTTTTAATTTTCCTTTATATAGTGTTGGAGTCATCACCAGCTAGAGTATGTGGGTACAAACTTAGAAAATAAATATATTATCAAGAGGTACCTGTATAGTGACAAAAAGTAAGGTGAAAATGAAGAGTTCATTCTAAGCACGTGACCAAGATCCAAGCTCGAAATATCGTGTGTTTTTAGTGTTTAGTTTTACAGTTTTTAGTGTGAACTTATGTGAACTTTTTATATTGCATTCTGAGTGTTTATATATATATATATATATATATATATATATATATATATATATATATATAAAAATTAACACTAATAATAAAAGTAGATAAAGATAAAACACAGATAAAGAGTCACACTTGAAACTGCTATATTTCGAACTACTGCGAGTTCTTCAATGGCAAGAAAGTAGACAAGTCTAATTGTTTAGAATGGTACTTACATTTGTTGAACCAAAATGTGATAACATTACCTTGGATAGGTGTCATGGTATTTTAATATGTAATAAATAATAAAGTATTTTAGAAAACACAGAAATAAAAGTAAAAGAAAAAAAAGATAAATAGTATAGAAGTCAAAAGCAACACACGCAAAAGCAAAACACACAAAAGCAAATAAAGCCTAATAAGAAAAGTTAAAAGCAGCACCAGAGGTGCAAACAATATTAATGAAACATAAAAATAAACACTATTAACAATGTAACAAATTAACACTAATAATAAAAGTAGATAAAGATAAAACACAGATAAAGAGTCACACTTGAAACTGCTATATTTCGAACTACTGCGAGTTCTTCAATGGCAAGAAGCTAGACAATCTATTCTGATATAGCTTCTTGCCATTGAAGAACTCGCAGTAGTTCGAAATATAGCAGTTTCAAGTGTGACTCTTTATCTGTGTTTTATCTTTATCTACTTTTATTATTAGTGTTAATTTGTTACATTGTTAATAGTGTTTCTTTATTTTTATGTTTCATTAATATTGTTTGCACCTCTGGTGCTGCTTTTAACTTTTCTTATTAGGCTTTATTTGCTTTTGTGTGTTTTGCTTTTGCGTGTGTTGCTTTTGACTTCTTTACTATTTATCTTTTTTTTCTTTTAATTTTATTTCTATGTTTTCTAAAATACTTTATTATTTATTACATATTAAAATACCATGACACCTATCCAAGGTAATGTTATCACATTTTGGTTCAACAAATGTAAGTACCATTCTAAACAATTAGACTTGTCTACTTTCTTGCCATTGAAGAACTCGCAGTAGTTCGAAATATAGCAGTTTCAAGTGTGACTCTTTATCTGTGTTTTATCTTTATCTACTTTTATTATTAGTGTTAATTTGTTACATTGTTAATAGTGTTTCTTTATTTTTATGTTTCATTAATATTATATATATATAGTTAAGTCTATAGACGATGTTTAACTAAGATAGAAACATAGAAAGATCATTACCATTATAGCATGTGCTATCTTTTCTTACAAGAAAAAATGCACATGAGCCAAATAAATAGAGTAATTACCTGTTCTTAAGTTTGAGCCCACTGTTTAAAAGTGCAGATGTTGTATAGGAATGCTGAACTGATGGAACTCATAAATGTATTGCCAAGTTAATATTGTAGATAATTACAGATTTAAAAGTTTTTTAATACACTTACAGGTCTTGGATATAGCATTTATATACATACTAGCATTCACAAACCCAGTAATAGTATATGTATTATTATGGAACAGTTGGGTTGGATTTGTAGGGACAGGAGGAAATTCAGAACTTCAGTCGAACTGGCCTTTAGTGCATATGCCCCTAATGGGGGCACTTTCGAGAGCAAGGGATGAGTAAATGTAAACACCGAGCACGGACGTAGCCGCTGTACCTAACATTGTTTCCAGATAGAGCACCACGACGCGGAACTCCCTTCCAGGAATTCGAACCCCTAAAAAGGGTCGCTTCCATGGCAGACACTAGGACAGAAATGTTTCTAAAGCGCAAGCCACCATTATACCGCACGCAGCGCCAGCCCACTTTGCCTGCCACTTCCCACCCTGCAACTGATCCAACGGAAAAGCATGAATTTGAATGAGAGAGTAGAAAATTCGTGAAAATAGTCCTGTAGATCATTCGCCAGAGGAAATCACGAAAAGAAAAACAAAATACAAGGTCAGTATGGCCAGCCACAAGGAATTGGAAGCTGAAACTTCCAAAATCCGAAACCATTATCTCCTGAGTCATCCCGATCGATATTCCATCAGCTACTGTAACCTGACATTTTATAACAAAACAAAAGATACATCTTAATACAAAAAAGTTGCGCGTGCAAAAATATTGTACAGGAAATTATTACTACGAAGATAGGTAAGAAAATACTGCCGCCTTTATTTTATCTAAAAAAATAATCGCTATAATTAAAACACAGTGTTATCATTAGCCATTCCTTCAACGAGCACAAACGTCCTGTTATTTTTCTACAAAGTTTCACTGTGCCAATTGTTTCCCTTATGTGTAGCTGATATGAAATTTAGAGTTATGTAGAAGCAGGATGTCGTTCATGTTTCTGTCACGAGGCGCGCTTTTAAATACTTTGGTGTTTTTACATACCGCTCTGAGTTATTAAAATGTACAAACCCAGATGTCCCTGCTTGGACCCAGAAAGCACGCTTTTGAATTTCTTCTTGCGTGGCAAAGTGTAATGCTGCCATTCCATCTACTGCGGCTTTGTCTCTAGTAATTTCGTCTACTGTGATGATGAGTGCTAGAAAAATCTCTCCCTCGTTTATTTGACGTTCCACTAATTACGGATCTCTTTATGCTCGTCTCTCACTGAGTGCAAACCTTTTTGTATAATCCACCTGCTTAATTATGGTCATCACAGCTGGTTTTGCTATGCTTACTGCATCACAGTTCGCGTGCTGTGATGGGGCGATTCAGCTCTTGTCTTCTGTCGCTAGCCGGTCGATTTGAGGCTTTTCAACAATCTTTGTTTGTTTCTCCGCTATCCGCTCTACACATTTTTAAGTGCAGCATTGATTTCAGCTGAACTCGTTTCTACCGCGCACGCGGAGAGGAATTCAATCATGGTTCTTAGTTTCATATGAAGGTTTAAATTACTTTTGCATCTCTATCAAGTGACATGCACATGTATGATGAAACTAAAGACATCTTGTGGCTAACTAGTGGATCCAAGTTTGTAATCACGTATTTTTACCGTTATCTACAACCACGGTACTATTTTATACTAATTGTGTATCTTTGATTATTAAACGTTCTCTAAAAGAAACTCCTCTGCATCAATATTTTCTCATTTAACATCGTTAAACTTTAAATGGGCTCACCGGATTGAAGTAGTCCTCTGCCTTATGGAATGTGGTCGTACATACAGGTGCTTGTACATGAAATATTGGGAGATCCCGGGAAAGTAAGGACCACACTTCATACTTTAGATAGAGGTGCTACAGTACATTATCTTCTTGTTCAGTGCTTGCAGTTATTGCATTTGGGTTTGCCAAAGGCCATCCTGGGAAGGAAGTGGCCGAATTTAAAAGTCTATGGACATTTACGATCATGAGGGTTCACCAGCAGTGACAAAATTCCGCTCTACAGGTAACTCTCTTCGAAATTCTGGCTGAAAGATGATACTGTCGTACTGGGACTGCGTGCTGCGGATAAAATGTAATCGCCTCGCTTCGAGGCAGAAATTCGTCGTTGCCGATCCTTCCTCCCACATCCCTGAAAGAGCACTTTTCAAGAATCTGCAAAATAATGGTTATGCGCAGAAGAGTGGTGCGCAATAGATCTTTGCTTACATGCATTTACAATGTTCGAAGAGGCACATAAAGTGGACCATTGAGTATTATAAACGTATTAATTAATCAGACAAATCACGTTTTTACCTGTATTTGAATGATGCTCGACTTCGTATTCATCAAAGACCACGTGAAGCCTTCAATGAGAACTGTATGAATAATGTAGTGCAACATGGTGAAAGCTCTCTGATATTTTGGCAATACTTTAATTGCACAGAAACACGTCCTTTGGTTTAGGCACTAACCAATTTAAACAATAATGTCTAATCAAGCTAATGAACTACCAGGTTTTGCAGTTTACCTTTGCTTTACCAAAGACCATAACATTTCCAAGCATGTATTCCAGAATGGCAATACTCGTATTCACCGAGATGCAACTGTGACTGATTGACATGAACATTCAGTAGCACTCAAACGTTTGAAGCAGCTGAAAAAAAAATAACGCTATTTGAAAGCCCAATTGAAAATATTTGGAATCATCTAGAACTATAAGCAAAACATCTGGAACAGCATACACACAATCAGGCCGATCTGCGCAATTTTGTGATGCAAGTGTGGTTGAACTTTGATGTCTTCTGAGTGCAGAATCTCTAACAGGGTTTCCAGACTCATGGTGGTACTACATTATGGATATTCCCCACCAGGAGACTTATTTTTTTCCGGTCAGTTTATCTTCATAGCAACAGTACTGAAGATTCTTACATGAAAATTATGATGAATTTCTAATGCAGAATATGTGATAAAACATATGCAAGTGACAAATGCAGATGATCGACATATAAAGGTACCAATAACTACAAGCAAACATCAATCTGTCTATCTGAATATTACAGAAGAAGAAATATCGCAATTTTTAGAATGAATTTGGTCATTAAATAGTTCAGAGACCAGGACTGCAGCCAGGCAAGCTACATCTGGGCTTTGCTTATAGGAAGAGCTATAGTAATTACTGTTACACAGTATTTCGTTGTCTAACGTTTTGAGTTTCCCGCAAAGTACTGGCTTGCCACATAAACTCGTTCATTTATATCATAGTACACAATGCTTTGCACTACACTAACTGCCTGAGGATACCGTACATTCCGTACAGCTAAAATATTCTGATTTGCGTAATGTACTTGCGACATAGTGTTTGACAATCAAACCAGTAGTTTGTGACTGACCTTGGTTTCATCAGTTTGGAATTTACGGTATTGAACTTTATATGTTATTGTTTTTAATGATGGAATTATTAAACTTCCAAAAAAGAAAAATGGAATACTTCGTCGAAAACAGTGATGCATATTGTATAAAATACACTTTTTACTAAAGCATATGCTAAATTACTATATTTTGCTTTAAATGACCTGGTGATTAAATCGTAACGTTGTCAACTTCTCTATCAGGTGATGTTAGTGGTTGAAGCGTTGTGAAGAGGCGAATGAACTTTTGCAATAGCTCTATATTTTATTCATATGTGACTCCTCCCATAGTAATAATATAAAATGATACTTACACTGCCAATAGCAATTTCTGAACCCAATCGATTGCTTATGTAATTACCTGAAATGTATTCATTTATTTGTCCTCGCCCATCATAAATAATAAATGTATACATCAATATTTTGATGGAGTTTGACGTCAAACCCAACATATTGAACTTTTTATAGTTGTCAATCCAAACAGTAATGTATTTTTGCTTACCATTGAAAAGGTAACATATTTCGCTATAGTTTGCTCTATTCCTCTAACTGAAAATCAAGTTGAAAGGACGTCGGTTCGACACAATTGACAGGATTCAAGAAGAAACGTTGTCTGTGCTAAACACCCTCAAAGAACATGACTTCCAAGATGCACTTTAAAATGGCAGAATCGCTGGAACCGGTGTATACGTGTGGAAGGGAATTACTTGGGGGGGGGGGGTGACGTGGTCATTAGTCTCAAAGGAAGTTTTGACTAGATGGCAGCACCAGTCCCAAATATTCTGGATACCACCACACACACACACACACACACACACATAAGATCCTATTCTGCTAGAAGAGGTTTTTCTGAAACAAAATAAATTAGTTTGATACTCAATATTTGTTTTAAAAATGCTAAGAGAAGCCAAAAGAAGAAATCACATTTTTACTAATGATTAAGGTCTCCAGATATTCTTAATATGATCTGCTCACTTTCTTCTGAAATGAGGTATAAATATATGAGAATATTCATAGAACTTTTGACCCATGACTGTCATATGTCTCAGCTTTCACTTGTAGCAAAACTACTGATTGCTGATTAAGTTAAACTGAAATAGACTATAAATTAAATTTTGAATGAAATTAATAAATTGTGTTACAACGCATTTACACTGTAATTTGTGGCAACAGAGTAGAAAAAAAAATTGACATAATTTTTTGTATGGCAAAGTATTTCACATAAATGTGTAATCTCAGTTATAGGTACAGTCCGAATTTTCAGTCCCTTTATCTGGAGTGAACACGGAGTATTGCTGCGGCGAATCCCAGAAATGTGGAAGGGAACGTGCCGGGTCGGTCCATGCAGTGCATAGTAATCCACATTAGTTACATTCTCATTAAAACAAATTGCCCCAAAATTATGTACTTCAAAGATTTTATCCTACATTACGCATTTTAATAAATATTATAATTTTTATCAGCGCAAAAATTACTAGAGAGCTTTAGTTATTAACCTTCTCTCATTTACATGATGTTTATCTCTCGGAAGTTTGGCATACCGAAGTCGTCGACACTCGTGCTTCAAATCTGCTTTCCTCTTGTCATGCCCCTAAACGTCATAAAACAGGTACAGAAATTGACGTCAGTATTGTGCAAACAGTGCGTTGTGTTATTTAAATTTTATACAATTTATTCCACTAAGGTAAATTCTTTCTGCACATTATAGCTAATTAACAAGAACAAAATGTCAGGCAGAATAAAAATAGCATTTTACCGATGAAGAGGGAGATATGGATATGCGAAATATTGCATATTTTGTATGCCAGATTTGAAAGTTATTTTTTATACTTCTATATGTGCGCGCGCGCGCGTGTGTGTGTATTTGTCAGATATAAAAATTCCTCCTTATGACTGCTGACCGTCACTGTAATTTTTTTTTTTGCGTTGAACTAAACGAAGTTACGACATATATTAAAACTAATTAGAATATATTAATAAGTTTGACTCAGTGCTTGAAACATTTTTAAATATTGCATTGCAGCTTAAATGAAGTGAAGCACTACATTGAATAATATTAATTAAATTTTTATTGTCAAATATCTGAAACCTTGTTCATGTTTATTTTAGCCAAATGTTTTTGCCAATTTATTTCAACTGCTATAATTATAACTTTGTTTAATACTGTAATGTCTTTCTCTAGCCTTAATGAAGTATTGTGTATGTTTGAGCATAGGATTCACCAACAATTAGCAATTTTCTTGACTTTCTTGGTCATAGAACCGCACGTGTATTAAGTTACATGTAAGTTTTAATTTTTCTGAATCTGTATCTACTTCTCTTAATGACATCCATGTGAGGAAAGTTCTCTAACCTGTCTGACACTTGAACTTCATTACCTTCTTGGAAGCATGGAAGCTTCCGTGAACTTATTGAAAAATATTCCTTACTTCAGGATGTTACTGCTGAGGCTTCAGGCAACCCTTTCGTTGTTATTGTTTGTAAATACTTCTCACTTTTCATCATCCCTTCCCAGAGGACCAAGGAACGAAAAACATTATAAGAAAACCCTCTTACAGATCATCTTGTGATAGATGGGGCTTTGGATAAATTTTTCATTGTCCGCCTCCACATGACGTACTCTTAACATTCTGCACGAAAACTGGATTTCAGTGTAGAACTCTGGTCCTCAACAGTCTATTTTCTCCGTTGGGTTGTTAGGAACTGTTTCTTACAGTTCTCATTGATTCCCCTTCCCCTCCCTTCTGTGAGCCTGCATTGCATTATTGACTCCCCTAATGCGAGTTTCTGCTTGTCCATTCTGCAAACCATAATTATTTTTATAGTTTGCTCTTCCTGATAGAATTGTATAGTCTCTTTTACTTCCAAAGCTCCCAGTTTCCTGCACCAACACCAAGCGTTTTATTTTCTCCTATTTCTTCATGGAAGCGAAGTATTTGCAAGTAGAAATACGGTTGTCGTTTGTTAAAAGTGGTAAAGAAACGTGCTCTCTACTAAAACGCTGTTTAACTGTAAAGTTTTCGATATTCTGAACAAAATAATCATAAAAATGGAAGCAGTAATTTGATCAATTTTGAAGGAAAACACGAAAGTAAAACACGATAACAAGGATGGAAACATAAACTAAACATCTCTTCATATTTATTCGCTCAAGCGTGTTTGTATCTTTAAATCCCGGCAGACGACAATGCGCGTTTCTATGCGTTTCTTTGTTTTCCCTGTTTGGATTATTCATACTTTGTTGAATAAACCTGAATTGAGTGAAAGTTAAACTTTTGAAGGATAGGACATGGAAAATACTTTAGATGTGATTGAGAATAAAAAATTTACTTATCAATTTTTAGTTGTTATAGTTTATAAAATCCAGACATAGTGCTTATGGTGTTAGCAGCTGCATACATCCAAGCGACTAGTTGGTTCAGTACCTCCCTCCCCCAAAGGGGGACAAGGCTTGGAGAACGATCAGAACATGTGATATATCCACCAAGGCCAATGTTTTTCCACGGTAACACAAGCTACAGCAAATATCAAGGGAATGCCTTAAGTAACACAGGTAGTTTACCTTGCAAGTAAATGTAGTCATTCAGACATCATGTCCTGCTTAACGATTGCACACATTAACCATTTTGAACAGCAATTGCATAATAAATTAATGAACATTGTAACCTTTTTCTTAAACCACATGTTCAATTTCGAACTTTTACTTGAAGGTTGACTGAATCACTAAATGTTAGTTTCAGATCTAAGATTATTTAACATAACTTTTGATTTGTATTCTTCTATTATCTATATAAATTGAATATGGAGTTTAGGAGCACCGTTAGATTGTTACACATGCTCTATTTTATGTATTCTACTGAAATTATATCGTAGATATGTTTTCTCAGTTCTATTATCTTCCACTGTTGAAATTAATTCGTTTTATTTTTAGATATCACCTATTTTGAATTTAGAAATGGAACTTTTTATTTAAAATTAGCGAGTTGGTGGATTTTAATTTTATTCCGTAATATGTGACAGAAAATAATGGTAAATTGCTGGCTTTGTTTTTCCCAAGATATCTCTTTCTTTTTTAACTAACCAATTAACTTGGTATTAATTTCTACTTAATGTAATAATGTATTAATATTAATTTACTTAATATAGGCTATTAAGTGTTGATTTTTTCTGTTTAAAGAATTATGTTGTTCTGTCGTTAAATATGTAATTTCATTTCAGAACCGTTCATTTTTATCTTTAATACTCTATGTAAAATATTTTTACGCATTCCAAGATAGCTATTTTCCCTGCAAATAATTAGTGAGAACTGGGAAGTAAATTGTGTATCACTAAAATATTTCTACGTTAATGCCAGCAAATTGTTTGCTGGCATTAACGTAGAAATTTTACACATTGATATAGAAAACAAAAAGGTTAGCCTCAAACACAATTTATATGAAAAAAAAAAACTCCGGAACAAACTTGATTGTCCAACAATATTTCTCAAGTTGTACCTTAATATCTTCTTTTTTATTTTTTGATTTGGTATATTTACGGATGTTCTTTAACTTCTCATATCATCAGCGTCCCATTCAAATCAGGGCATGAAACGGCCGAAAATTTTGCTCAGAGGCCTCTTTTTTTTCAAGTTTGAGGTTCTTTATCGTGCCGTAAATGTACGACGCGAGATGATCCACGGCTTTACTTCCCTTCCGAAGGAAGGCACACTTAGGATTTTTACGCCCAAAAATCTATCGGAACGAAACCGCGATCTTGGGCTTTGGCAAGTATGGTTACCACTGCACCACCAAGTCAAACACCTTCATATAAAATTTCAGTATCTAATTTTGTTAGTTAGTTACGAATTGAAACAATTAATAGTAATGTTAAACACGCTATATACATAGAAAAAATATATATACACGGAGAGTGCCAAAAATGTATACACATTTCAAGCAAAGAAAAAACTGTGTAACATAACAAAACTGAATTCACACAAACAGAAAATGATCCGCACTAATCATGGATATACGTCGATACACTTCTGTGTACGTTGAACTACTGACTGAGCAACGTTTGCGAAAGTGTCCTCAGCGATTGCAGTACATATCGTTTCAATTTCTTGCCGAAGTGCTGCCAGTATGAACATCGTATACGGTACCATGAATCTCAAATTTGTCAGGAATGCATGCAATTGTTACTCGCGTTGGCGGTTCTGCTCTGTACACACGTCTCCATTGTCTTTGAACTTTAACAACATTCTTGGTTTTCCAATACTACTTCAAAGTTGCTTTCCGCTGTTCAAACGATAATCTTGGCTCCATTTTGTTGTGGCCAAGGCTATCGTAACGTAATGGGAGTCATGTCTGTTTACAGAACATCATATGATAATGTTGGTTTCATTTGTGTATGTTGATTTACGATAATCTTGGTTTCATTTGTTCATTGTTGATTTACCTGTCACGTGGCAACGCTATCATTATGTACGTGAGTCATATCTGTTTACAGAACATCATACTATATATTACTGTTGTTTTCCCGTCCAAATTTGAAATACATTAAATAGGTGTCTACTGTGAAAGTGTGTATACGTTTTTTTTGGCACCCTCGGTACATATATTGTGTGTGTGTGTGTGTGTGTCTTTGGAAATGTGCCTCGAAATATTGTTCACGAAAACGCACGCAACTGGTATATTGAAATACCTGTACATCTTTTTCTTGCCGATCCGCGTGTAAGACGGAGGGAAAATACAACGAAACATGGCATAGAAAACTATTAGAAGTTGGCACATTTCCGGTCACGTTGCTGGAACTTGTGAGCTAGATCTGTGTCACGTAATCTTTGACTGTACGTTTCCTTCATGCTATGGACGGATTGAGTCTAGCTCAGAGTTTTGAAGGTCTGCTTTCTCCACGAACTAACTTTGGTCCTTGTTCATCGTACGTCTGATCGTCCTTTCCACATCACGGTTTAACGCTTATAGCTTCTGGGACTTTTAAGAGCACAGCGCAAAACTATCAAAGCCGTGAATCTCATGCGTAAAGAACATTCAAGCTTTGCGTTGGGTATTTCATAAAAATGGGCCTGTCAAATCCGTTTAAGGTGCTATCAGAAATAGCCAATCACTTTTCTACTTAGTTTCCTAAGACAGGGCGTAGCTTATTAACGAGGAACATATTGACATTTAATGAAGTGCTAATCTAGAATGAGTGTCAGCAATGGATGTTGAAATAAAATCACTTGGTTATATGTTTTGTATATAATTTGGGGATAATTTATTCTTGTAATAGCTAACTATTTCTCACTATTTTGCCTTGAAAATGCGGTTTCTTTGTTTTTATTTGTTTCTTGAGGCTGAAACAAGATACATAGACGTTCAAAAATTTTCTTTAACGAAATCCATTTTAAAATAATTATCCTCAACAATAAAGCTTTGGTAAAATAACAGCGAAGATAACGTACAAAATATTTGTTCAGAAAATGTAGAAATTAATCTTTCTCTTCTCCTAATTAAAAGTTTAATTTTACAAAGATATATAGTTTACGAAGTTAGTTTAGTTTTAGCTTATGTTCTATATGCTTTTAAAAATATCTCAATATCTATATTTTCATGGATAGAAATTTCATTGTAAAATATAAAAATTAATACTTTTATGACTACGAACAGATACCGAATAAACCAAAATAAATAAATCAACAGCCCTTGCGATATAGCAGCTATAATTGTTTTCCAGAATATGAATAACTTGATTATGTAAAAATCTTATTTTATTGTACATCAAAATAAAGAAATGAAAGGCTCACTTCAAATTTCAACTTGGTGACACTCGGTAAAGCTGGATTCACAATATAGCGAATTTATTTTCATTAGCTAAGTTTCCAGTGAATGTCGCATAAGGTCAATAGCTAAACAGGATTAGCTGGAAAATTTCTAGAGGGTTTTGCTTGTCACTGCCTTGAAAATCAATAATACCCATCAAAACTTATCCATCATACTATGCCAGTTAACGAGGAGAGTTTAGTGAGCAAGTGGACGTTTCAAGGATCGAACCGTTCTTTTTTTAATCTCACGGTGTGCTTACTGTCAATAAGTTTAGTGGTAGGCTATTTAAAGTTTTCTTTAAGGACAAACTTGGTAGAGACATTATGACTATTTTCATGCTGAACATAATCGGAATAGTTAATTTTCTATAAAAAAAAAATTACACTGTCAATCCAAATTTGCGATTTTCCATTTATTAAAGCAATTGATTCTGAATTAGAAACCGCTTTTAAATTTTGCCAAACTTAATTGCTATTATTTTGCAATTATGTTAAAAAAAATTATTACTGATTTAGCTGGACTTTCTCACAAACTATTAACATTATTATTTAACATTACTAGTGAAAGAATATTTCATTTAAAACAATGGTACAGTATTTGTAATTGCAAATGGTGTCATTTTATGCATACTTAAAACCATATTTAATTTTTTCTCAGAACTCACATGCAAGTAAAAGCTGAAAGCTTTCACTGCTATACAGAGCAGTGTGTTTTGCAGATGCATAAAGTCATAACTGATAAATCGCCTAGGTTGTGAGAAAGTGCACCTAAATTTAAAAAAATATGAAAGTTACGGTAAATGATAAAGTATGTTAAAGAGTGTGTATTGTGTAAAGCATGGCAGCTATATTAAAATCCATTTATATTCATTTAAATGTGCCAAACATACAAAAAGTATATATGGAAGTAATCTGCAAACTATGCATAAAACCATAAACTGATTTTTTGACCTAAATCTCTTATGAAGTATCCTTAAATTGCCAAAATAGAATAAGCTTGATTCAGTAGTATTAATAACTGGCATACTCCTAGCACCAATTCGTTATTACCTTTCAAAGTTTTTCGATACTTAAACCGTAAATGGAGCATTTGTTCTTACTCCACGGACTGGTTCTGTCAGCTGGTTTTTTGTTTTACACCTCCCAAAACTTTTTTTGTATTGCTATTTCTAATATTTGAACTGGGTTCTTCGGGAATTATGTTCATACCTGTCATTCTCACTTCATGCAAATTGATGGTTTGAAACTTTTTGTTTTATTATGGCAGGCAATAGTTGTTAAAGTTAAGATTGATCCTATTGATGCATCCAATAAAACTCAGATTAAAACTGATCCATTCTGAATTCATTCTTATTCTGGAAGTAATTACAGCTTCTATTTCGAACTTGCTTATTGCGACAAATGCAAATGTCTACTCGTGCAACATGGGGAGAGTGCTGAGCCGGTTCTTGTCATTACGGCTAGACATAAACTACAACATGCTTTCTCCCTTATCTCGGTGAAAGTGTTTAAAAGCTGAGATGCATTCGTGGTTCCTCCATTAAACAAAGTTTATTATTCTGAAATATTTTTAATTTAAAATTATTTGATTCCTAATTTTATATGTCATTGCTAACAGATGGCGAATAATCGCTTGCGTTTACCTTTTTTTATACAGTTTAACATAATGATCCTAAAATATTTATTTATTCACAATAAAATAAGTAATTTACAGAACATTTCCGGTACTATCATTAAGAAATTGAATAAAACAAATTTGACAATTGCTCCCTAAAGAACAATTCAATGAATTTCATTGACATTAATCGTTTTATGTTTCGGAAAGTAAGTATAGTGCATACAAGAAACCCAGTCATCCACCACATGTTTCAATAGTTGTACCTTCTCTCCGAAAAACAGAATACATTTGTTCCCTAAAGTGCCATATAACCCGTTATTTCTGTAACAAAATTTTAATTAAGACATTAAAGGTGTTTGAAATTTATTCTGTTTAGGGCCAGAGATCAGCACGAATGTACTTCTTATGAGCGTTGAGTGTAATTAAAAGTTTCCAGCTAAGGAAGTTTTTCCACTGAGAATGAATTTATCTTTCAATGAACCGTTTGTTTATAGGGAGAAATCAATAATTTAGCAACATAGCTAGAGTTGCACTTATTAGCTAAACGCATTTGTATAAATGTTAAAGCAAATATTACAGAACTATAGGCATTTGAGAGGCCATACAACTGGAGCCGCCTGAATAAATAACAAAAGAAACTCAATTTTTTAAACTTTAATACATTCGTTTTATGTACCTACGTTTTAGTATCCTTAAATTAACATTGAAGAGAACAGTTCTTTTATATCCATAGTATCAGTCTAGCAAGACAGAACAATGACACTGCAGAGAGAGAGAGAGAGAGAGAGAGAGAGAGAGAGAGAGAGAGAGAGAAAAGTATTTGTTGGTTAATAAACTACGTTAATAAGCTGTTCTCGATACTACAAGTAATGCGCTCTTGTTAACTCTGAGCATTTGTAGCAGCAAGGTAACTAATTATAAACTTAGTTATTTTTGGCCTGCGTTCGCAGCAGAACGCAAGCCGCGTCTAATCAAAGTCGAGCAATATCCGGCTCCTTCAACGAACAAGCTCTCCTGCACAACTAAATAACACAATGTCCGCACTATTAATTTTTTTTTTTTTTTTTCACAATGAGTACTAACTTGTGTTATAGGAATTCCAAGCGATGTCCATCTGCAGTCACATTTCTCGTATATTTTAATGAAATTCGCATTCACTCGCAATAGTTTTTCATATTAAAAAAAGGGTTTATTCCTCTAGACTTGGTTATTTCTTTGTTCCAGGGATAAAACTTAAATATAACACTTAAATACAATATATTATAGTAATATAAAATGATGCACTAAAATGAGTAACATGGCGCACCAATAGGCTGTAATAACACAAAGACATGAATCGTTATAACATAATCACTGAAATAATGCTTGCTCTTATAACAGCAAACTGCGACTGATTGTCCACGTGGGCCATCATTGCGGGAACTGTTTGTTATTATGTTAGGCTCTGTGCATGCGGTGCCCATCTGTGGACGTAGATCAAGAATATTTCTTGGTATTATCTGCAGTGGCTGTGTTTCATGTAACAGCATTTTGGAAGGGATAGGAATTTATATTGTTAACTTTTTCTATAATTATCCAGTAAGTTAGAATACTAATGAACTTTTTAAATTAGGCATTGCTTTACCAAGTAAAAAATCTTGTAGTATGCATCAGTTTGGAGAAAACATGAGGCACCGGCTTTAATTTTACTTTAATAAATCGCATGTAGCTTAAACCGTGCTTTGTCGTACAAGGTTTGAACTCTGGGCTTAGCTAAGATTTTCTAAAGTGCAGAGAATGTAGCGTTACTTTTACATGTCATTACCCTAATAAAATGTCTCAATATAATACACCTAAACTTGCAATAAATCTACTTTAATTACAAATAATTATATACCTAACTTAAATATAATCAGATAGTTTGTTAGAGAAGGATGACTCCACAAAATATGAATGAAAGAAATGCTCACAGATGTAACCATGTCTACAATGTAAAATCTCAAGAAAAGTACCTGGAAAAGGAGACCAAATATTGACATTTTAAAACAGAAATGAGGGAAATTTACAAGTCACCGTAACAGGTGTCATTAACAAAATTAGCAGTTTTACAGTTACTAATGAAGTTCGTATTTATAAACAGAGTGAGAGTTATTACTAAATTTAATAAATTACTAATATATCTAATATTTTATTATATAAATGTTGTCAATATACGGAGTATAATATTAAAAAAAATGCATGGATTGATTCAAGATTTCATCCATTACTAATACACATTTTAATCTCCAAACTTGATACTTTCATATTTTTATTAAATAAAATGAAAATTTACAAATAAATTTGAATTTTCTTTTACACCAAAGGAAAGTTTTTACTATGAAACATTTAACACTTGCAATTTTTCTTCGGCTTTAAATCTGGATTTAGTATTTACGCCAACGATAACGAGGATAATGACTTTGAAAGAACAGGCACAAGGCTCGTTCACCGACAGTGCTTTACTTGCTACACTTTGACGATTTTTTATCTTTAGTAAAAACAATTATATTAATTGGGTTAACGTGTTCCTTTAGCTTGCTAGTGTTATGAGAATTTTAACCCCCAAAAAGTCCTTTTTAAAATGTGACAAATGGCGGGTTATCACTTACAGGATCCAACTGAAAATCGTTATAAACCTCACTCATATTATTCAAAATAGATAGGCTACTAGAAGGCACTTCTATCCCTTCAAATTAACAACTAAGTAGTAATCAAAACCAACTTTCAAGCTAAAGACGCTGAAGTGTGTACGATGTTCTTACAAGTTACTTGTAATTAGACATTTTAACAGGTCACATTACATGTTTTTACCAATTTCTCTTTTATATTGTTGGTTAGATTAGAATTGAGGTTATTTTGTAGGCGGAACGTGATTATTCCATATCCGCGAAATGCGAGAATAAAACATACTGAAATTAATGGAATAACTCGCTCAAAAAACACCTACTTTTAATTGCAATTCAGTGTGCTTTATTGTCTTGGCATGTATTGCTTAAATTAATTTGTAGCTCAGAAACACTGTCAACAAACCATCTGCAGAAATATAATGAAGGGAGCAGCCTTTACATTGGGATTGGCGGTCGGGCTTAGATATTTTATTTATTTGGTTTATTTACGGACGCTCTTTAACAGATCATCAGCGCCCCGTTTAATTCAGGGTGTGAAACAGCCAATAAATTTTCCTCAGAGGCCCCTTCCTTCAAGCTGAATGAACACACTGCTTTACTTCCCTTTCGATAAATGCCAAACATAGGATTTTTATGCCCGGAAAAATCCATTGACCCTAGCCGGGATTACACCCGCCCTCTTGTGTCTACAAGGCAAGTATGGTTACCACTAGACCAACAGGATCGACTCGTACTTGAAATTTCACCGATTATTTTGTATTTACTACTTGTTATTTACAAGCTAATGAATGAGACACGTGCTTCATGGGACTACTTTAAAATGTATTACTTGTTACAATATTAATTAAAAGTTGCGTATTGGCTAAGTATGGAAAAAGTGTTGAACTCATTAAAGGAGCATTGTTTGATATCGATACATCTTTATATATCTAGGTATCGAAGACATCGAGAATCCAAATATAATTTAAAACGATTATGTTGAACACGCGCTACTTCAGTTACGGTAAAATTAATATACATTCAGGGTCAGGAAAACGCAATTTTAAAGAATCGGCAGCAATTGATGGGCGGTTTTTAAATTGTGTTTAACGCCTGTTTTCACTGCAGAAGTATCACATGCGGTGAAAATTGGCGATACAAGCGATGCTATGATAAATTGGAAAATGACATTTTTGGAGGGAAACGTTCCAGGCCAAAGTTCAGGCACCTTTTCGGTATTTTCTATTAATAGGGACTAAGGAAAATCTTTAAAAAAAATCACAACTTTGATGGACGTTACTTATGAGAATCGAACCTCATTCATGACATGAGTACGTGATTTTAATTGTATTAAAATCAAAAATAAGAGTAACCATTATAATATAACATTGTTTATTCTTGTGCTAATATTCATTGCCGTGAACTTTAAATGGTACATTTGATAAAAAGCGTAGGAGGCATTTCTGTAAAACAAAGCCTAGCGCGTTATGTTTCCAGATCTTCGTTTTTAGGAAATCGTAGAAGAGTACTGTGATTTCCATTACGTCATCAATGTTATTGTCAATGACACACCACAAATTTGGAAACCATGTGTTTTTAATAGCATAATACCAATGCTATTCCTCAGAAAAAGTATACATCGTAAAATGAGGCCTAGCATACATTCATGGAATCTATTTACATATTTGCAACAGGGGCTTAATTTATTTGCAATGACATCCATGAATATGTCTACAATATGCGATTATTCCTTTATACTTTTATAGGTGAGATTACTTAAAGTACTTCACCCAAACAACTTCAGTGTAAGATGTTGGAAGTTTAGAGGTCGTGTCATGGAAAACATCGAGACAATGGTTTGTTTAAGATGACTGCGCATATCGTGGTTATCTATTCATGCCTCAAAATACTGTAGAGTTTCAATAATTGTAAAAATACTTAATTCCTGCATCAAATTGGTCATTCTTGGACATGTTTTGATAATGCTATTAATTCCTTGAATATGTAATGTGTCTCTTTTATGCATTAAATTGCACGACATTGTTAATGAGATCCGGACCTCGCAGACTTCAGTCTTTCAGAAATGCTTAAACAGCGCAATTATCCGTCCTATACTAGCAATCTCGCAATTCAACCACGCAAATTACAAGGATTGTGAAGGGGTCCTAGATAAGCATTTTGAAATAGAGAACTTGTGTTATGTGGTTTCTAAATTTTATGCAATAGCATAGTCAGGGAGGACGGTTCTGGCGGTATTCGAACCCAGACCTCCCGCTCACAAGCCCGCGCCTTAACGACCTCGGCCATCCATGGCGGTAAACGTTAGAGTAAAAGAGCAGCTCTGATAACAAAACAAATAAACTTGTAACTCAAAAAAAAAAAAAAACGCTGGTGGAAGGTAGCAAATGTTTTTCAAAGAAGTACAACACCTTCGGTTTGCACCGGCATCGATTTATGAACTAATAAAAACCCAGTTTCCCTCAAACGCCGATGGACATTTTGGAAGGTCGAGCAGTAAGGATGATGTCTGTCTGAAAATCTATAGGAAATTCCTTAGCCACGTTTCGGAGCAACAGCAACACGCAAAGCAGAAAATGGCCCATTAACCACTCAGGTGACTTTACCTTATGCTGCCACAGTAACGAACGGTAGAGAAGAAAGCCGACTGCTTACGAGTTTACGTAAGGCGTATAATTTCCTTTATTAGCATGTAGACCTGTTAGTTCAGTTGGTTAGAGTGTCATGCTAATAATGCGAAAGTAGTGGGTTCGTTCCCCTCATGTGTAAGTTTTTTTTCCCCCTCACTTGTGATCTTCATTAATGAAATACATTTTACTTTTTCATATGTTAATAATAACACAAATCCACACTAACACTTTCTCGCTTCCGTTCGGGCGGAATTCCGCTTTCTCCGCTACCATTCAGGACTTCGGCCGCAGGACACGGTTAGTTTGTAACATCAAGTCTCAACTGCTACATGCTAGGTACTTCGCGCATGTGCAGTTAACTTAGTGGCACTACTGAACTGTTATCCGTGGCATGCATACCCTCGCAGAACGAACAAGTTTACTGAGTAGCAAAGTCAATAATTTTCAACTTCCCGTGCATTAACACTACCTTTTCCCGAATACTTGGGCAAGACGTGAGCATTCTGAATGACACTCTAATTCACGCAATTGCATTATATTGACGTATCAGTTTGGATATCCGATTTCGAAAAAAAAGTCATCACTTTGAAAGTTTACAAAAGGGATCCATATGTTCCCCATTTCAAAATGTTTATCTAGGATTCCTCCGCAATCCTTGCAATTTGTGTGATTGAATTGTTGGACACCTGTATACCACCGAGTTTCGTGTTTACAAAACTTTGGTGGTTTTTCTTGAGCGTGAAGGAAGGAATTTTTAACATTGCTTATTTACAAAATAACTATAACTCGTAAAAAGGTATGACTTTATTTGCTCCTTTAAGCTATCAAACAATGAGATCCTGAAAATTAAATTTAAGTGCGGAAAACTGCAAAAATAATTGACCACGGGTACGAAATCAAGCCAGAACATTCCAGAATTCCTGAGGACAGTGAAGTTCAGTTATGCTTAGAAGTCGTATTTCTGTTAAATTCAAAATTAAAGCAATTTATATACCATAAATGGTATATGTTTTAATGAATGTTATAGCGCTAATTATCTGCAAACACAATATTTTCCGTAAGAAATTGCACATGTATTAATTAAAAATCAACAGATACTCATTAGATACACTACACGAGTTTTCCTTTATTGAATATAGGAAGTATATATACATATTTGTAAGTGTGCTAAGAAACTATAATGTTTTTCTTTTGCTTTATATTTTAAACGATATGTATCTCCTTGAGCTTTTCTCGTGCTGTAGCAATGTTTCAGTCATATAGATGACCTGTTTTCGTAACGGTTGAATTACACTTGAATGTTCAGTAGGTCAGTAAAAGGCAGTATTTACCATATCCTTTGTCATATGTTTTCTATTGGCTTTAGAAAAAATGCGCTGTGTTTTAGTGCTTCCTTTATGACCTACAGTATAAAAGGCGAAAAAAAGTTTCGAACAGTCGTAGATCATCTACGCGATAAAAGAAAGTGTTCATGAAATTATGATGTGGACGGAGGCAAGAAAAACGACCAGTTTCCAGCAGCGTTCAGACACTTGGCGCATTTGAAAATCGAGCTGTGACTCACTAAAACTCACAAAACTACGCAGTGAACATCACCATTGAAGTGGATTAATATATGCATCACTGCTTTGTTATTTATAACACTTTATAACATTACTATCAAACGTCTCTGACGTTTTAATAATGTTTAACGCCCACTTTTTCTGCTGAGGAACCGAGAGGGTAAATGATAAATTGTAAAAGTAACTTTGGGAAGGAAGCGTTTCAGACCTAAGTTTAGTTTACTCTTCTGTCCATTAGCCATTGATGAGTACTGAGAAATAAAATCTCATTCAGGTGGAACAGTTCTGGCGGGAATCGAACATCGGGCCTTCCGTTCACAAGTTCATGCCCTAACAATTTGGTATTTGGTATTTGAATCTATCAACTACTCACCGTACGAAAATGTTAGTTCAAAATTTTTCAGCATTTTCTTTTTAATATATAGAACATTTAAAAAGGATTTAAAATGCCTTAAAAGGAGAAACAATAAATATATTGTATATTTATGGTACTTTAACGGGATTTAATAATACGCGATTAAAGTAATTGGTACTTTAACGGGATTTAATAATACGCGATTAAAGTAATGAATAAATATGTTATTAGATAGAGTTTGGGACCAAAGGCGTTCAAAAAGGCACATAGTTCAAGAACCGGGTGTCATTAACACATTTTATAGCGATATACTTTAAGGAAAACTATTTATGCTAAAATACGTATTGCATGAAAAATACACATTTTATGTGTAATGGTGAAGTAAATGAATTAAATATGTTACAATTTAGTGTAGTATAGTTAGTATAGTAATATAATAAAACTCTTTTTTTCAAAGGCTGTTACCTTGTATTTAAATGAATGACTGTTTATAATTTGGTAAAATACGATTCTGTGTTTTGAATGCTTATTCATAAAACGTTTGGTCATCGAAAATTAGATTTATTAATTTCAATAGTATTTTTAAGTATTGGCTTGGAATATTAGAATTGGAGAGAGTTATTTCAGTACTGCAGTCTTGGACATGGGCTGGCCGTTTGTGCCTACACTCAGAGGGGAGGCACCTTCTGGAGGAAGTGATGATGTGAGGGAGACACTGGGTGGTGAGACAGACCGAGACGGGATTCCTAAATTTGAGTCCAAATAGACCACCCCGACACCGGCGGAGTTCAAGGAGGTTCAGCTTCTCAGAAGCATCGTCTCCATACCAGATGCCAGGGTATAAACCTGTGCAAAAGCGCAAGTCACTGTAACACCGCACTACCCCACCTCACCATGACACTATAGACTTGGTAACAGAACCAACCGAATGAAATTACATGAAATGCGAGAGCTAAAAATTCGTGGATCCATCCCAGCTTTCGCCTAAGTTACCAGGGAAACACGAAAAAAATCCAAGATAGATGGCCGTTTGCAAGGGATTTGGACTGAGACGCATAATTGTTTTTTCTTTATTTTATCATATGCTGACAAAAATTTTAATTTTCTAAGTACCGACACGGATATCTGAAGTCGTTAAGGCACGGATTTGTAAGCAGGAGGTCTGCGGTTCAATTTACTCTTGGATCGTCCTCCCTGATTGAAGTTTTTTCAGGTTTTCCTCAGTCCTCATAAATGGAAAATTCCTGGGGGGTGCCGTAAACTTTGGCCTGGAAAGGTTCCTTCCTTGAAAAAACCCTTTCCAAATGTATAATTTATTTTCCGATATCATCTGTGTCCACCTCTTACATTGCCTCAGCTGTAAAAAGGGGCATTAATAATCATTCAAAAATTACAAAATCCTTGCATTATTATAAAAACCTCTAAGATAATTTTACGCTCTGATTTATAGTGTTTAAATGGAGTTATGAAAGATCTGTTAATATTAAGTTGTTATCATCTAAATATATTAACACTGTTATATTCAGGTTACGAGCGTAGTATCAAACCAGTTTCCATATTTTAAACAGCACAATAAATTTTGTTAGATTTCACACAATAATACAATTAAATTTGTAAAACAACTTATTACATAATAAGAACTTATTATAGTAGTTATATATTGTAAAAATCGTTGAAAGGCACTGATTTCATATCCAAATGTGTGTGGTTGCAACTGAGGTGTATCCAGAATTCCATATACATAAGTATTCAACGAGCCTTTCATTAAATGCATTGTACACTATTTTATGCAATCATAATTTTTAAAGATAAAATATATAGCGAATAATATTCTAATATAACATATAGTTTAACTGTCACATAGCTCGATTTGCTTAGCATTAGTTCAAATTTTTCTATGTTGAAATAAATGCTATCATTGGGTTTTTGTTGCTTTTATTTCAACGTTTTAATTCTAGTTTTAAAAATATCCTGAATTATTACGGAAATTCGTAAAAGTGGAAAAGCATTTTTGGAATTGCACCCAACATCACTGTAGCAGTGAATTATATGTACGGAAATGTTCGCCGATTGAAAAATTGAAACGACAATAATACGAGATAACAAAATTTGTTCACGGTATGGTTCAAGATTAAAAAAATAACTATACCTAGTATTGAGTTGGGCAACTCAGGCCGTAACTCTTGGTACTTGCATTTCGGAGGTCTCTGGCATTTATCCCTCGAGGTCGGCCTAACCGACATTGTTTTTTTTTCTTTTTTTTTCCCCGTGATATCCCCGTTTTGCTTAGATGAATGCTGGGATACATAGTCGAAAGCGTCAGGGGAACAGGGTCAATGCAGTGTGCGATGTAACGGAACTTTGCACTTTCAAATGGTTCTGCCTTGGCGACTGGTATGAAAGATTCTTATGAGAGGCTCGAATTGCCTGGTTTTCCCGGCGTCGGGATGTTCTATCGGGAAACATTGCTATAGACGCCTTCTATATCCATGTCTCACCGCACTTGATACTCATTGCCCGATGTTGCCCTCGCCTCATCCCTTCTTTTCCAATGTGCCACTATTGGGGGGAGGGATAGGCACAAACGATTCCAGCACCTCAGAAGATGTGCTTCCATGCCAAAAGTAGGGGCAGAAACTTTCACTTTTCCATGACTCTTTCAACCCTGTAACCGAACGAACAGAAAAAATGATATGAAATGGAAGTGGAACATAGTGAAAAGTAAGCTTCAATTCTAGAAATCGTGTAAGCGACCAGGGGAAACCAGGAAAAAACTCAAGGTCAAAATGGTCGGCTCTAAGATTTCAGCCCGGGACCTCCTGAATGCCAACCCGCTCGGTAAATGTAATAATGAAGCATTTTGCAACAAGTAAGCATTTAAAAATTCATGCAGTATACTTCAGTTACTTATTAAACATTTTATTTTGTAGCACATTTCAATATTTTAAACCATAAATGCATACACATTTATTAAAAATTTAGAGCATGAGCTTTATATTGTACCCTATCTAGAATGCTCCTTGTGTGGCAACAATGAATTTCGATATCACGTCGTTTTTATTGTACACCTTTTGACAAAGGAGAAAAAGTTAACATTTTCGACGTTGGCTACGTCACTCCGATCAGAATTTATATTATAAAAATAAGAAACACTTTCCGAGTTTTTCAAACTATACCTCACCCGAAGTAGTCCAGCGTACACAAAAGTTATGCTATTTAAAACATCTTCGCTTAATTCATTATTTAGTACTTCCTCCCATATAATTTTTTGCATTTCAATCACAGGTGCCCTGAGTATAAAAACATTGAAATCTTTTAATTGGAGGCTATACCGTACATCGAAATTAAAGAATTACTGCAGCAAAGTCGTGTAACAAGCTTGCACTACTAAAAGAGTTAACCAGCAGTTTCTGCCTTAATTTTGCGTGATAAATGGAAGTTTTTCCGCTGAGCTGATCTTTGTACGTTGACCGTTCTACGTCGTTTCAGAAACGGGAAAAGGTAAGGAAGTTTAAGTGTATGGGTTAACAGACGACTAAGGTAGAAGACACTCACAAGGCTCAAGAAGCACTGGAGCAGAACACAAGCAGTCAGCTTTAGGGTTTACCTTATGGCAGCGATGGGCTTTTCTTGCTTCGTTGCCTTGGAAGGGGTTTGCAAGACCGGTGTGTTCATAGGATCTTCTTCGCTCCCTTTCTTTGTAAAATCACTGAGAAGTAAATCTGTCCTGCTAGCTGTCTCACTCCTTCTCCTTCTCCTCTGTCCCTCTGCCTCTATCCCTTCAACTTCTCTCCTTTCCAACAAGGTGGGCCTCCAATGGCCCTTTTCCGGCACCTTTTACTATCTTTTGTAGACGTTCATGGCTTCATCTTTTCTGAAGCTTAGCATTTTAGCTTTGTTTAAAGAAGGCGTATTCTTCCGTTCTTATCGAGCTACTTCTATTGTTTTCTAGTATTTTCTTCGTATTCCGCACCTCACGCTTCCCTTGATTTTAATATCCTGTGCTACATCTCATTTAATAAACTGGGACAGAGGTAAATAATCTCTCATAGTACATTGCTGATGTGGAACTCACCCGTTTCTTTCGACAGAAAGTGTTTCAGGCAATGATATACCCCAAAAGCTACTCAAGCAGCAACTGCCTCTTGTTCAAAGCTTGAAATGAAATGCACTTGTCTTCAAGTGAATATTGTTTTGCTAGAATACTTTATCCATGTACACCTTTGGCTTTGTGGAGAAATGCCCATTCATTGACTTCATCTATACTTTGTAAATGTGCTATAAATTGTACAAGATATAATTTATTTATGGTTTCGTCTTAAAACCTATAATCTTAAGTTCTGCAGATAATTTCCAGGAATATTTAACGTAAACCATACAATTATTTAGCATTAAAATTTATTAAATTCCTTTTTAAATTCTTAATTAAACTGTTCATCTCCTACTGGGATATATACTTTAGAGCAAAAAAGAAACCAAACTTTTTCCCTGGCTCCCCCGTGCATTTCTCTGCCTTCCCTCCCTAGTATCTCAGGCGCATGTGGCAGACTGCGGCAGCGCAGTAGTAGCACTTACTGAATTGTGTAGCCAAGTACATTTAGAATCCTTCCAGGGGTCGTACTGTAAATAAGGGGACATGCGTTGCATTGCTATGAAAATAGGCTTAATTTGTCATAAGAAAGAATAGGGTTCTTCATCACGGTAACTGGTAGCTCTGGGTGCGCGAATTCCTCATAAAGCATAACATGCCTTTTCTTTCTCATCCAGATCTTGCTCCAGGTGATTCTGCCGGTTTTTAAAAATAAAAACTTGCGGCCGTTCACTTTGACTGGAGAGGTGAAGACGTATGCAACACGCGCTCTGCGGAAAGTGATCATAACTGATTCGAAAAGTGATGGGGATGCTGGCAGATGTATCACTGTCCAAGGAGCTTGTTTTGAAGGTGATAGTGCGTAAAAGGTTACCTTTCCTATTAGGTCAGAGGAAAAGCTATATCAACTTTTGCAATATCCTTCCACCTGATGATCATTTTTTGGAGGTTTTCAAAGCGTTGCAACTTAGGAAGTTCAGTAATTCAGTGTTCATCTGTTAATGAGTTTGTATAAATATTTTTCTTCATATTCTTAATTTTTGAGAGATAACAAACGTAAGGTTGTTAATACGTGAGGTTATTTGAATTATGGCTAGGTAGTGCCCAACTATGTTATGGGAGTAGCAAGCCTTCCACGCTATATAATACAGGTAGCAACTAGTGAATAGTTTGAGCGAGACTGTTAAGAAGTGGTTATGAGTTCATGTATTGCTTTGTGTTTTCATTGTGTGTAAATTGTGCGAAATTTTGTTCTTCGTAATTATGTCTCTACATTTAGTCCTGAAAAACTGGTTTTTATACGATACATATGTGAAAACTGATTCTTATAAAGAAATGGTAAGGCGATTAGTAAGAGAATATCTCAGCAATAGTATTCCGGGTTGGGAAACTGTGGCCAAAACTTATGAAAGACAGGTTCTTTGATTGGCAAGAAACTCTTTCCGAACTGCTACCATGTTCTTACGGAGGAAAAGTCCTATGAAATGCAAGACTTTCCTACATAGATGCCTGCAATGTATTGCCGCTGAGGAGCACCACTTTAACCACTTTAACATAGATTAGTGCTTATTACTACTACTACTACTACTACTACTACTACTACTACTACTACTATTATTATTATTATTATTAGTTTTAATATAGGCTCATTTATGCCTTCAACAATAATATATTAAAATAAAAATGATAATATTACCTCGGCGAACCTCCCTTTTTTCAGTTGCGGCAGCTGCACTTTTCCAGTAAGCAGTAGCGCTCAGTCGGCCCGATTATCAAATAACCTCACTGAAAAATATCTTCCAATAAGAAGTATAAGAAAATATTACAAGTTCTGCAACTCTAAGAAAAACTGAACAGCATTCGTATGTTGTTGCCATATGGCAAAGTGTCTGTACTCATTTTTACGTTGAAAACTTTAATCCCAAGTACAGCTGAATATATTTGGTATTAAAATAAAACGTTTTCAATGAGAAATTTGTAAGTTTTTATTGGATATCTTTCATCTAAGAGAGTCAGTTAGACCCCAGTGGTACATATGATCACTTAATATTAAAAAATAGCTAACATACTTGCATTTAGATGCTAATCCTAAAAAACAAAGCTTTGAAGATGTAGATAAAAGTGCTAATTTTAACGCTTAAAATATATATGTTGAAACTGGGTGAGCCATACATGTATCGACCGCTGGCTTAATATTTGTTCTTAGGTTGACACAGAATACATTTTAAAATTTGAGGAATAAAAATAAATCAACAAATAGCCTGTATACACTGTGTGTTGAGTATGAACTTGTTTTTTTAATTGTATAGTGAGCATAGTGAGCATTTATTATTACTTTCTACATACTGACAAATTCTTAAATTTGAAACCCGGTCTAAACAAAGAAACCATTTAGATTTCCATCTCTGAGATAAGTTAAAGGTACTCATTATAAAATAAATGTCACTTGATATCCACAAAGAGATTACCACAATTTTTGAACATACACTACAACAATTTTCTACAGAGGTGTCAAAAATGCGTGACCGATCATTGTGGGCAGTTTTAGCATGTCCGTTCCTAATATGAATACTTTATCATTTATTTTATTGCTTTTTATATAACATACTGGTGGGGATACTTCTACTTTCAGTCGAATTATCGACATTAAAATATGCTCATAATTGCCGTAGTGATAATAATTTAATGGCCCTACTTAAATTTAACGCATTCTAATGACCGCATTTATAATCCTACCGATATTCTGACTAATATTTGTTGAGGTTTGTGACCACATTATCATCAGTAAATCCACAGAGTTAGTAACAAAATATTCTGTGTAGAAAAACGAACAATGCCAATAGCACTGGAAATAAGCACTAACATATTCGAATACTTGGCGTGCTGTCCTATCCATGTACAGCGGTTTTCTACTTGTACATCTCGTGTTCCTACAAATATTAATTAATGTTTAATTTAGGACGCCGCCATGATCTAGTGTTTAGCGCTACTAGCTTCACATTTTTGGGCTCGAGGTAATGCGATTTGTGTAGTTTAATTACAGTGATTACTATTTTATATGAAAAAGTGATAAAATGCGCTCAGGTAAACAGTGGTTTAAGTTGCTGAGGTGCTGATGAGCAGACGTTACTATCCAGATTGACCTCTGTTATTGTAATGCTCTCGGTAGGCCTGGTCTCTTAGCAGACTTTGTGCCAAGTTTTTAAATTTTATTTTAAATTTTAATTCAGAGTACAAGGAAAATCTAAAATAATAATATTATTGTATATAATTGAGGCCTCCCTGGAGAAAAACGTATAAATAAATAACAGGCAAATCAGCCAGACACGGAAGCTATGGTTTTCTGACTCCATTATAATATATAACACTTCTTACTGTTCAAGACAATTTTTAATAACATGTAATTTTCAGTGACATTTTCTATAAATTAGTTATTAAATTTAAAAAACATACTGCCATAGTTGCTGAATTAAAAGTTAGCCCTTCTTAGATACGATAACGACTGAACGTTTTGAGAATATCATCAATGAGTGGTCGGAGACCATAATTTAGATAGCAAAATGAGCGCACTTGACAATGTGTTGCGTTAGCACATCTGTGTATGTAAATGTGCATTTTGGGTCATGTTCGAGGATGAATCTCAAACGAAAGCATTTCCATGTGATTATTTTTATCGCTTTAATGTAATTAATAAGAGAAAGTATACATTTAAAGTTTGCGCCATACAATTGGAGAGTTTTCCCTTTGCAAGCCTTCGATAGTTTTCAGAATTTAAGAGAGGAAGGTGCTGTCTTAAAATGACGACTACGTAGCTTCGCCCTTAACAGTAACATGTAAATCTATGGTTAAAATAGAGAGTATATG
Organism: Metallyticus violacea; assembly: GCA_030762175.1. Classification (NCBI taxonomy): domain Eukaryota; kingdom Metazoa; phylum Arthropoda; class Insecta; order Mantodea; family Metallyticidae; genus Metallyticus; species Metallyticus violacea. The sequence goes on from CM060846.1 coordinate 294,728,276, forward strand.
TTGCAGGAAGATACCCATTGTACGTATACCCCAAGGAATCCTGATATTATTATATCGGCATCAGTAAAAATTTGTGAAATAAAAGCATATTTGGAAGATCTGCAGTTGCTGGATCCCGTACAACCTAAAAGTGAACTAAAATATCGCAAGTATTTCTGCTATAAAATGTTTAAAAAGAATGAAACAAACACATTTAGCATCTTGACAAGTGAAGAAAACTGAATAAGCCTGTATGATCCAGAAAATAAGCGACAGTCATCCTACAAAAGTGCAGATATGGAGAAGTTTTGGCAAGTAGATGTTCTGCTCTTTCTTCCCTAGTGGCCATGTATGTACTCTACAAATGTCTGTCCAAAATCGTCGATTCACAGAGACTGAAGCGCCCAAAGACAGGCCTTCATAGAATCTTGCTGCATCATGACGATGCTTACGCCTGCCGTCCACAAGAAGCAGCTGAACTTCTACAGGAATCACATGTTTGTTCATCCCACAGACCCATGTGATCCTTTTTTATTCCCTGAAATAAAACAAAACTTCGTGTTCAACCATTTGAATTGCCTGGTATTTGTTGCAGTACCAAAGAAACAAGGCGTTCAATATTCATAAAAGTTTGAGCAAATGGAATGTTGCATGTTGTGTGGTGTAGAGTACTTCAGAAACATGTAATTGTGAAAAGTGTCTTTTTATTTCTATTCTTTCGTTCTCAAAACTGTCAAAATTTCGTTAGTACATATAAAAAAAAGCAAAGAGAAATACTCTGCGTTCACTCTTAAAGTGATCCTAACATAATAAACAGATAACCTATCGTTCCGCCGTTCTAGCCAGAAATAGTCACATTTTCAGGAACACGTGGCACATAATGAAACAGGAAGGGAGGTGGAGAGAGTGAAAGAGAGAGAGAATATACAAGTTATAGCATGGAGATTAAGAGTGCAATAATATGCTACTTTTTAACAGTGTTTAACGTCCATTTTTACTACTGAGGTACCATAGGCGATGGATACTGATAATATATGAGTTGAAATGATAAACTGGAACAGAATTTTTTTAAGGAAGGAAACGTTTCAGGCCTAAGTTTAGGGTACCTCCCTAGAAATAACCCCAGTCAGGGAGGACGGTCCTAACGGGATTCGAATCCCCGATCTTCCGCTCACGAGTCCGCACCTTAACGACCTCGGCCACCCGTGGCGATAATATGCTACTTCGAAATGCTATTTCATTAAGTAAGTAACTAAACTAAATCCATGTCATAAGTATCACTTTAGATCGAATCTCCCTTTAATCTTCATTTTTTATTAACAAAATGGGTAGTGGCTTGTGTGTTGTACTTCGGTGTATTGAAACTTCAGGCAGTCACATGAGTTTCGGGAACTTGTTCGGGTCCGGATCACTCTAACAGTGAACACGGTTTAGAGTAATGTTTGGGGACAAAAATTGACGAGTCCGCACCTTAACGACCTCGGCCACCCGTGGCGATAATATGCTACTTCGAAATGCTATTTCATTAAGTAAGTAACTAAACTAAATCCATGTCATAAGTATCACTTTAGATCGAATCTCCCTTTAATCTTCATTTTTTATTAACAAAATGGGTAGTGGCTTGTGTGTTGTACTTCGGTGTATTGAAACTTCAGGCAGTCACATGAGTTTCGGGAACTTGTTCGGGTCCGGATCACTCTAACAGTGAACACGGTTTAGAGTAATGTTTGGGGACAAAAATTGATTATACGGAATTTAAAGAAAGTCAATATAAAGAAATGAATTTAATGTATAACAATTACAGATGTACGAGGGCTATTCAATAAAGATGATCGTAAATTTTTACAGACATAATTTCTGCTAAAGTAACTTTGTTAGGTTATTGGGTAATGTACACATTCCGCCTACAGCAAAGTAACGAACTATATGCTGCTCTGAATAAATCTTCAGCTGAGATGAGTCCTACGGTGAGTTTCTTCCTCCCCATAGCACAGCTCGAGGATGGTTTAAAATATTTAAAGAGGTGAGGCAATCAATTTCAAAAGAAGGTGAGCCCTGGTTCCAGTTATGCCCTAACGGAATACAACATTAACACAGCATCTGTTACTGTGAGAGAGGATTAAGGAATACATAAATAACCCTTTCAGAAATTATGAAAATTACACTGGGTGCTATCCACATGTTAGTAACTGAAAAGCTGCACATGAGACATGTTTATACACTGTGAGTTCCAAGACTGCTGATAAAAGAACTTCAGTTTACAGGTTCGAAGGATTGAAGATGATGTTACAAGAGTGTGGAGTTTCTTTCAAAGGTAATCACTTAAATAAAACCTGGCGACTTTATTTCAATTCTGAGAGTAAACAGCAAAGCTTTGTTTAGCAACACCAAAAAGAGCAAATGTGGTTGCTTCCGCTGGAAAAGTTATGGTCATATTGTTTTTCGATATTAGAGGATTGTTTACAATTATGTCGTTCCTACTTACACAAACGTAACTGACCAATACTAGAATTTTTGCTTTTACCAAAATTGAAGGAAAGCCTTCATGGGAGGAATTTCCCATCATCAGACGCAGTGGTGAAGGCTGCGGAAGCAATTCTGCAGAACCTGTTAACAATTGGTTCCTAATGTGTGTTTAAAGATTGGCAGAAACGTTAGGACAGGCGCAGTGTGTTCAATGGAGATTATTTTCAGAAATTAATATCATTCTTTATTGAGCAGCCCTCGTGATTTTTGGAATTTGCATTAGCACTTAATGTTAAAAAGATTTGGGCCAAATAAATAAATTTAAAAAGCACTATGAACTTCTAAAAATGTAATATTGCAATATTTTGTAAATTGGTGATCTCATTACAGAATCTGTTGGGATATGAACTCTACTGGTAAACTTTCGGAGATTGTTCAGGGATGTTAATTGTAGTTCATGGTATCCGGTGATTTATTACTAAGCCATTCAACTTCTTTCGCTTTTCTTAAAATTATCTGCGTTTGTTTACTGATTGCAACGGTTTTCGTTGAGTGCTTTTTTACAATGTACTTTTTCGTAACCTTGCTTGAACTTTACTTCTATATGCTAGTTCATCAAAGGGCTCCGTCTTTTAGGATTGATTTCCTGCAATGCTATTAACTTGTAGTGATACAATAAGTACAGTGTTTACTAATGCAGAGTTAGCCAATGTGCATCTCGTGTATGGTGCCGTAGGTTGCAGCTAGAGCATACTCTTTGCTACCTGCAGGAAATCTGGGTAAGTAGGGGGGTTTGCCGCCAAGCAATACTCTATACAAAGTTACACTTTTGTGGAGTGTTTGATGCTTCTCTGTGTCCAAACGTAAGGCTCTACTTATAACGGAGAAGCACTGGCCGAAACTGGCGCGAACCTTGAAACGATCGCCAACAAAATCATTCCCAAATTTAGCAGAACTAGAAGTGGTTTAGAAATGTAAATGAAAAAACACAAACAATATCATAAACATAATGATGGTCGAGCTTAATCGTGTCAATCAGAATGGATTTTCTCGATATTCTGCCCGTTTAACTGTGGTGAACCACAATTCCAACTACCTGCATAAGATTGGATTTTATATATATTTTAAAAAGTGCAGTTGAAACTTGAGGGATAAGGGGCGAACCCCATATAAATAAAGATAAATAAAGAAACAAATAATCAATAAATGGCGTAATGAAAAAGCAAACTATGAATTTATAAGCCCTTGTTTTAAAAATAGGCGCTAACCTTCTAAACAGGCATTAATGGACATTTTTCATTTTGTTATTCTGAAGACCTGAAAACAAATTTCCATATGTTTATCTAAGTTTCTGAACACAGAAACAAAATATACATCTAGGGCAATATCCCAATAATAATGAAAGCCCGTATTTATAACTAAATTACTCCTGATTCCTCCTGCAAGGAGAAATTACAGCAAAGCCTCAATTTTACAGGAAACCGTGAAGTTGAGTATTAAATCTCCTTGTTAACAGTTGATTTCTGAATTTATGGTAATACTTGAAATTCATAAAAGAGCGTTGGCTTTCACGATCGGAGTGGGTATAAATATTTATCGGACGTGTAAGCCGTGGTTTAAAAGGAACTTTTTTCTTGCAAACGTTTTCGCTTCATCTGCGGTAGCCTTCTTCAGTGCTGATGTCAAGTGCTCCATTCAGGATCCCAATAGTAACTGAATACAGTGCTTGTCGATGTTCAGCTATTTAACTGGCGCACGCTCAAAAGCTAAACACTTAGCAGGCATGTCTCTGTCGACGTAGAAAGCAAATGCCGCGCAAGTGGTTTCCCCAGCATTATGCAGCGCTAATAGCCTTAATGGGAGGGAAAATAATTATAGCTCACAGTACCTTGCTGCTTAAAAACTGCCACGTTTTCTTGAATGTTTTAAAGTAAAACTTAATAATTACATAGCTGTGAAATAATTTATACTTGAGAATTTTTAGATAATTAGTTACATTTTATATAGTGGTGCATAACGGTAAATATTGTACTGTTCTGAAATTGTTTTTATGATTGTTAATGTTGAAGATACTTGTTAACATGTATGCTGATAGTGACTATAAATGAATAAAAAGATATGGAATAATATTAAAAATGCTTGTACATTTGACACAGTCAATTCTATGACAACCACACTACGTTTTGTGTTTACACATGTGTACGGGGCCTAATCTGTTATGTTCTACACTAGCCTAACTCAAATATTTATGAAATCTTGTAAATTTTATTTTATTTATTTGGTTTATTTACGGGCGCACTTTAACAGCTCAGGTCATCGGCGTTCCATTCAATTCAGGGCGTGAATCTGCCGATAAATTTTGCTCATGGGTCTCTTCTTTCAGCCTTTAGGTTCTGTTACTTGCCGAAAATCTACTACATGGGACCCAAGGCTTTACTTCTCTTCCGAAGGAAGCCATACTTAGGATGGTTAAGGCCGAAAATATCCATCGATCCGGCCAGGGATTGAACCTGCGATCTTGGGTTTACGAGGCAAGTATGGTTACTACTAGATCACCAGGACCAACATCTTGTATTACATTTTGTAAGCTTATATGGAATATTGGAATAAACTTCAGTGTCTGCTGTAATAAAGCCATTTATCACATTAGAGTGGGATGCATGCAGATAATATATTTTATTCCACTAGAAACGAGGTGGGTAAAAAGAGGCATTTTTATGGTGTGCGTGACTTCACGATCGTCCTGTCATAGCCAGTAGTAGAGACTATATGCACAAGGAACCATAAATCTTCATCTCACATGTTAAAGTACAGGAATCTATTTTATCAAAGCTTAACCATGGCGAAAAGGCAGAAACGGCCTTGAGAATAAGGTCCCTATATATTTTTCCTTTCTTCCTGCGCCACTCTTTTTATATCTCTAACTCGTACTGTCTACAAAGAAATAAGAACTTTTCCTCTTTATCTGGATGCTTCCTTGCCTACATTACAGGCGAATTTTTCTCTCTATAGTATTAGGCGATCTTTCACATTTCTTATTATGTTCCTTTCTTGACAAGAAAAATAGCTCCTTTGTACTGCGTTCTCTGCATTAGCAACAACAGATGACTTCTTCTTAAGGCAATTAGAAAAATAGTTCAATGTTTTAAAAAGCGATTTATAAGCACTTAGTCTTAAGATTCTTGCTAACCTGACCATTGAACTGTTTCTATTCTTTTATCCGGTTCTAAAAGATGATTCTGCTTACGTGTTTCTAATCACTTTAAAGTTTCGCAACTGCTATATTACCGATTTATATTACGCTTAAAACCAAACTCGAAAACTTACAAAGGAATATAAAATTATGTTTCCTCTAATTGACTTTGTCCATATTTCCTTAAATGACTACTCAAAATTCAGCGTTTGAAAAACTTGGATAGGTGTACCTTGTACCACTTAACTTTACTAGATACCAACATTACGGTGAAATTTCCTGGCAGTGTTGGCAGCATTGTGCTCGGACTCCACCTGGAAGTCCTTACAGGTCTACACACTTAAAGCTAAATCCATCCATGCTCAAGGCTGGACTCGAAACCGCGACCTCTAACCACTCACCTTAACGAGCATGGACACTCGGGTCAGTATATGAACCCGGCCAACCCCAATATCGCGTTCAAAGTAACTAGCCGCAAAGGATAGCAGACCTCCACTAAACACCACTCAAAAGTACTTCAAAGAAAAACACTTCAAATAGGGCTTGATTTAAAACTCGCATATCAATGACCATTGTAGCGCCATATAATACCACTGGGGTTTCAGTGACTGATTGCACGGAATTCATAGTGTTTTCGCATTAGCAATACAAAAATTATAATTTTTATAACCGTTATGGCTTAGGGATTTTATATATGTCATCAGCAGGCAAATGTTGCTGAGTAAAGAGTCTATAAATAAATTATTTAGAATTAAATAGTTTTATTTTAAAAGCGTTGAGTTCATTTTAAATTTTACAAAAGGCACAACATTTTGTAAACAGATACTCAAAAATATAAAATTCTCCTACAAATGCATAATGCTTTATTTACTATAACCATGTAATATAATAGTGCACAGTATTGAACACATAAGGAACCATGTATATGAAAATCATTCGGATTCATACTGCGAACAGATTTTAATGAAAATGGAATCTTATTTTTCTGTATGAGCAGGGGATATATGCAAGCCTTCAGGTGTTTTCGGTCTTTGCTTCTTGGGCATAAACAGCAGTGACCTTTCTTTCGGATATATTTGTAAACGTTACTTTTCCTTGCGACTCTGTGAGTAGTTCCCCTGATCTTGACTGCAACTATACTTAAAGATACATAAACCATTTAAATACTTTGAATGAAAACCAACAGAATATTTAGCACATCTATTTATATTTAATATGCAACTTTTTTGAACGAGTTCATTTGAATAATCTAGCCTTCCCGATCCCTTTGTGTGCTGCTTACGCCACTGATAATACGTTTCACGAAATAAGACATGAATTATATGGTGCAATGTCAATCAAATTGAATATAATTGCCATTGGCCATCGCCACATTCCTCGACGACAAGAGTGTGTTCTTACGCACTTACCAATAGCATCCGTTCGTCTTTAGGGAATTGTAAATCATGACATCTGACTTACGTCACTTACCTTCATGACATAAGGTCGCAAATTTACAATCAAATACTGTATTACAGCATTCTAACTACAACTATAACTAATTTGAATGTGATAAATATCAAGACAACAAGTCCAATGAACACATGTACCAACATAAATTGTATAAAGTAACAGTTAATTGCTGCTGACAACAAGTCATTAAATCACAAAATAAATTTCACAGTACTGAAACAGATAATATGAAATATGTGCTTTGGGGCCAGTAGCTTAGTCCACTTTCATTGGTATGCAATCCTTAAACGAAAGTCGAAAGATGGTTACTGGGTGTTCTAAAATTTCACGGCTCAGAGATGTCGTAAAAATGACCACATTTAAGTATCATCGTTTAGGTGGCGCGCTGTAAAGTTTCAGAAGCGTAAACATAGTCACTTGTTTGTGACGATCGTGTAAACAAGCTAGTGTTAATATTTTCTACAAAATGGATAAAACTGAAATACAAACTGTGATAAAGTACTTAGTTTTGAAGGGTTTTACTCTAACATAAATGTAAAAAATGTTAGATTTCACATTATAGGATTCTTCCCCTTCGTTTTCGACGGTTTAAACGTGGGCTGCAGAATATAAGCGTAATCGTACATCCATTAAAGATGTTGAACGTCCAAGGCTCCCCAAAACTACCACGATAATTGAGCTTGTGACAAAAATTCACAATGACATACTCAATGATCGCCGATTGAAGGTACGCGAGTAGGTTGGCACTAAAAACCTCGATATGCCGGGTCCACTGCATTTTGCATGAAGTTTTGGATGTGAGAAAGCTTTCCGCTCGATGTTTGTTAACAATGGACCAAAGACTGATTTGAATGAACATTTCGCAACAGTGTTTAGACTTGTTTAAATACAATACTAGCGAGTTTCTTCAACGTTTCATAACAGTGGATGACCCATGGATTCGTCTCTGCATGGCAGAGATAAAGAAGCAGTCCAAACAATGGGTGGCAACAAGTGAAAGTGCACCAAAGGAAGCAAAAACAGTTCTATCTGCAGGAAATATCACGGCTACTGTTTTCTGGGATTTTCATGGTGTGGTGCTCATAGATTACTTCCAGAAGAACAGAACCGTAACCGAGGAGCACTACACTTCACTTGGACCGACTGAAGGATGCTCTTCAGGCTAAACGTCCACTACAGCTTGCGAAAAAGAAGCTTCTGTTTCATCACGATAATGCATCTTCAATCACATTTGGGATTATAGCTGCAAAACTTCATTATCTTCGTTTCCAAGTGTTTTTAGGTCCGCATTTTGCTCCCAACGATCACTTTTCGTTCCCAAACCTGAAGGAATATCTGGGTGGACGAAGATTCACATCAAATATTGAAATTGAAGTTGAGACAGGCGCTTATTTTTCACAGTTGGACAATTATGATTTTATTGAGGGTATTAAAACGTTAGAGCTCTATTGGATTAAATGAATTGATTTACTGAATGACCATGTTAAAAAAAACATTTCTATTAGATCTTTTTTTAATGGTCAGACCGAGAAATTTTAGAACATCCCTCGCATTTTCAATAAACATTACCGGCTTTTTTTAGTACTTTGTAGTGTTTCAAATGTCGCATTAATTGTAAAATATCTGCAAAATTTCTGGAAATTACTTTTAAGTATTTAATGTCAAGAACTTTATGCTGCGAAACAGTGTGCTGGCAGCTGGTGGCAATTTGCACCTATAGCAGCAACATTGAAGACAAGTTTTGAGTGTTACGCGTTTTGCAACACGTAGTCTGTCATCAATCAGAATAGAGATTTTCATTATAATAACAAAGGCTAAGATGATTTTATTGTGGTACACTATGTGGTGTGGAAATGAACCGGGTCGTTTTATGAGGTAGAAGTACACACACATGGGTTTGCATATTTTAGTCAAATTATATGCATTTGTCATCTAATATAAGAGCTAGAACCGCTCAATTGAAATCACAGAGGGGCTTTTTAATAGCAATAACCGCAGTTCTGGCATACTTAAGCAATGATGCGTTGACGAGCCTCTGCTTAACGCTTGTCCAATATCTCAGTAGATAACAGAAGCTTTCGTATGATGCAATCATACTTGTGAGAATAACACACTAATTGGGCTTTTGGCTGTGAGCGTTATCTGTGGTAAATAAGCTACGTTTCCTGTTTCATCCTGATTGAAAATTTGCTGCCACATGGATGTTGTAATGGTAATATTTTGTCTTTTCTATTTTAAGTCACTATTTCAGACATGGATGAGCAAACGGCATGTCTCATAATTTCATGGTATGAGTTAGTTGAATTAAGCGCACATTCAAATTATGATACATCATGCCAACCAAGTTTAAAATCCTTTGGGTAGCAGCCACCCGTGGTACAATGTGCGAGGTTGCAGATGACAATAAATTGAGCAATATCTGGTTTGTTCCTATTCCCACCAAAATTAACTTCTCCCGGGCATTCCAGCGAGCTAGCTTTGTAATCATAACTGTGATTATTTTGGTTTTAGGCCACCAAACCAGGTGGCAATCTTGCATATTTGATTAAATTCTGTTTACAGAGATAGTTCAAATCCAATGGGATCGAAATAAATGAACATTTTAGGGAAATGTGCAAAAAGAATAACATGATGCAACAGTTTTGGGGGAAGCAAGGCATTCCAAAAGAATGAGGCTCATAAATGGCCAAAAGTTATCTTTTTTCCATAGCGTAAAAGTACATTTCAAACTTTCATGCCCTTTCATGCTCTTTCATGCCCTAGGCCGAGCGGTAACGCTTAAAACTTGGCATTCTGAAAATCCTAGGCTAATACAGTAGGGCCGTCATTCTCATTTTGAGTTTGATCATGGTTTTCCCATGTCATTTAGATGAATAGTGGGATGGATATTTACATTTCACGAATTTTTTGTACTTCCTTTTCCTTTCATTTTATTCCGCTGACTCTGTTACAGGACCGAAAGCGTTAGGGTGAGATGAGATGGCGCGGTGTAAATGTGGCTTGCGCTATGGAAAGTTTTGCCTGTGTGTCTGGTGTGGAAATGGAATTTCTGAGGGACTCGAACTCCTTGGGGAGGGGCTACACCGGTATCAGGGTGTTCTATTTTTAGACACCGTGTAAGTTCGTGCAGTTACAGCCCGTGGATTCTGGCCGCCCGGTGTTTCCTTCAGCTCATCTCTTTCTCCCGAATGAGCCCAGGCACAAAGGGCCAGAGCTATGGGCTCAAGTACAGAAAAGATCCCTCTTTCCAAACAATGTAATACAGACAAAAATTAACCCAACATGTCCGAGAGAGGAGAGTCAAAATATTTTAATATATTCCAATTTTTTGTTTATTTGATTTATTTACGGACCCTCATTTCAGGTCATCACCATTCCATTCAATTCAGGGTTTGAAACGGCCAATTAAATTTGCTCAGAGGCCTCTTTTTTCAGACTTGAGAACTTTTTCATGCCGTAAATGTACTATACGCGACCCACGGTTTTACTTCTCCTGCGAGAAATTTGTAGGATTCATATGCTCGAAAAAATCCATGGATCCTAACAGAAATCGAACCCTCGATTATGGGTTTACGAGGCAAGCGTGGTTAGAGACCATCTAGACCGACTTAATGCATTCTGAGAACCCATATTATAAAAGAGAGATAAAATGACTAAATGGTTGCACAAAAATATTTGTAGTTATCTTAGTAGATTAATTATTTAAAAATATAAGATGTTGATGGGATTTTAAAGTTTTGATAAGTGATTCATTTAAGAAACTAGCAGGCCGATAATATGACCATACAGTAACGGTGTCTTCTTTGCTTAGTAGCATAAACAGAACTACTGTGACCTGCGACCACAGATGAATGTTAGGCATGGAGCATATATCTCCCGTATTTCATGAACTATCTACGCCAACTTGTTTATATCTGCCAAATCTCCTTTAATGAGTTTGCAGTAAAATCCCTTTAGTATGCATAGGACATATGAATATATAACATTCTTAGCTTGATTCTAAGCGTACCAGCATCAAATGCACAGTCAGAGAGAATATTTTCATTAATGAGTAATAAATTTTCTGATGACAGTAACTGATTTAGTATAAACCCAATGAAAGTTCAGTTAGAGATACTTGTAATTTTTCTTATAAATGTAAATAATAATTTCATGCTGCTGTTAAACATGTAAAAAGTATGATTTCAAATAAGAGAATGTGATCTTTATGTACTGTACTAGGTTAGTTTGATCTTACAAACTTTTTGTAAGGAAAAAAGTATTATTCATTTACAGCAATCATTATATCAGGTCAAAATCTCCCTTATTTTTACGCGTTTCTGATACTCTTTTTTGTCATCTGTTAATGAAATTTGAATTTACTTACAATATTTCCCGTAATTTTTGCTGTGATATTTATTTGTATGGGTCTAATGCTTATATTTATTTTTTTTCCTTTTCTATACAATTTTCACATAGTGCATTACAGTAAAACTGACTTCACTAATTCACTGTAATTAATAACAATAACACAGAAATAGTGTATAATAATATAGATAAATTAAACGATTTCTCCCATTTTAGCAAAATGCGACTGGATGCCCATGTGCAGCTATCAGAGCGGGATATATTGTTATTATAACAAGGGGTTGACCTTGGCCCAGCGCGTGCTTGCTCAACTCCGGATGCAGGCTAAAAATAACTTTAAATCTGCGCGAAGAACCAGAGGATATTGGTTACTGATAACGACGGTATTATGACGGTAAATAAAAGCATTTAGGAAGTCCAGCAAACAGTTCTTTATAAGTAGAATAATGCCCCATTATGTTATTGTGCCTTGAAAAGCCTTATATTTGGCAAACCTTTAAATAATCAAGAACTAAGCTACTATGCGTATCTTATTGCTTTTAAGGCATATCGCTTTGCTGGAATAATGTGAATAAATTTCTTCATTTTTCAAAAATGCGTTGCGTGCAATTTATTACAAATGTATATAGCAGTGGCCTTGGCAGTTGTTTAAAAAAACATAAAATAACTCATTAAAATTAAGTCCTGTTCTACTCACATTTTTTATTACATTAAATATAATTTTCACGGTGCGTTTATCCATTAGATTAATTTATAATTTAAAGACCCATGCCGGTTTCAGTTGTCTTTGTATGTTGAATGAAATGCGTTTATTTCGGCGTAAACAAGAATATAAGTTTGTTTGTTACAATGAATATAAAGCATGTAGTCCAATATTTTCTTCTCTCTTTTTTACACAATTTGAATTTTTTTTTCAATTTATCAACGGTTTTTGGACATTCTGAAAAAAACTTGAACTGGGTATTATCACTGCGTTCAGGTAACCATTCGGTTTCTAGAATATCTCAGTATAACAAAATATGCGAACGTGAGTGTTTAAAACCGACCACCACTGCGACTAGATTATTATTTGAACAAGCATATAGACGCAGTTCTAAAATTGACATATATAATTATCATTGTAGATTCCATTGCCGTTAACGTTAGTAAAATAAATTGATTAGAAATGGGGCCCAGATAGGAAATTAAGAAATTTGGGACCTACATGCATATAACATGTTTTCATTCTCTTAATATGAAAATATTTCTCCTTAGTTTAACGGTAGCTGTAAGTTTTGCAAGCTTTATAACGTAATGTAATACTAAGTAGGTCAAGGAGATGATTAAGATTGGAGTTCTGAAATGAGCTTAATTTACAATATTAAGACAAGCAAAGTTTTCAACTGGTTTTGTGTCTCTCTCTGATAGTATTTTTATGTATGTCGCTCCTTTAAATGGAATTACCACTTGGTAACAGATTTAAGCAAATAAATTGCAAAATAGCAGACAGCTTAATGAAAACTCTTTTCTTCACATTTTCGTGCATATATGGAGCTAACTAACTGTGCAGAGGTTACCGGAAAGCTCATGTCTCTTCGTCATTTGTATTTCATTATTTTTGTAATAGAAATTGCTGGCTGACATCAAAAATTGTTTAAGCATTATGAACAGAGAACATTTACATACCCAAAGACAATTTTCCCTCTATAGATAGACAGAAATAAAACGGAACTTATTAAGCCAGTATCCAAAATGTCTAGTGCGTAATGGCAACAAGTGTTGGGAATTTCTTCTGTATACCAATTAAATTTCCCTTTTATGTATATACTGCATTTTATTATTTCAGCTTTTTTGTCCTTAGGACGCCTTAAAGAGTGCATTTATCTGCTGAACCGCTCTTATTAAAAGCCTATTTCTGTTTTATGAGAGCCTTGTTAATCTCATTTTGTTACGCTGGTTGAAGTTCATTCCTGTGATACTTGTATGTACGAATTTTGTAAATGCAGTTGTGCTGTCAGATTACAAAATGCGTAAAAAATGCAGTACACTTTGTACATTTTCTGCGTTACGAGAAATATTATTCTCTTCCAATTGATAACCCGCCAAATGACACATTTTTCATTTTCCTTTTATTCTTGTAGGCTTAGGGTGATAACTACACTTTTTGAGAATAAGGAATCTCCTTAGCCCAAGTCCTATCTGATTTATGCTAATAAACAAATAAAACTAACTTTGTAAATTTGGAAGGCCTGTTTTTATTTTCGTTAAACTCATTTTGACCCTTTACATTTTACCGCCACGGTTATTATCTCTCTACAGTTATGCATAAGTTAAATACATTACTGCAGAAACTGTGTAAGAAGATTAATTACCTCAAATCGCTGTTTTAAGTCCACAAATCACAGAACGCACGGCATTGTAATTTTATGCTTTATCTTTTAATCTAAACATAAACTTCCTTTGAGATCAATATAGATTTGCATTAAAGGAAAACTGCATGCTGTAAAACTTTCCCATTCTTCATCTTCCAAAAAATTGGATGCGCGTTTTAAACGTTACACTGTCTTTTGCGTTTTGAAAGTAAAAATTTAAGGGCTAGTTAGTGTTCGAAGGTAACGTGCGTTCAATAAATACGTTCGTTCGTTTGCAGACATATCTGGTATAAAAAGAAGTATTCTGTTTAAAAGTATGTGACTATCAAAGTATAAATCGTTATAAACATAATTTTTAATAGAAATATGGAAGAAAATGTCCACTTTTTAGAGTATTTAGTTCACAATATATATAGGGATTTATTGGAACTTATGCGATCGAATGATTAATGACAATACCTTAACTATATAATTTTTATAAAATAGAAAATGTTTTACAGTAAATGTAAACTTTGGTGTAAATATTAGCAAATACGCTTTTCTTTCACTGGTCTATGGTACATCTGACTGTGTTCAGCGAAACTATTGCTCCCCCCTTCAGTTAGTCCAGATTAGCAGTACCTGTCTATGGTAGCATTAGACGAGGTGTTTTATTTAATCCTGAAATATACCGATAATCTTAAGTGTGTTGCAATTGTCCTATTAATATACCGATATGAAACAGATGCTACATAATCTAAAAGCATAAAAATTAGTGTAATTTTTTAACTGAGAATCATAGGTGACTTTTTGACCACCCGGTAGGGTTTGCTAGATTTGATATTTTTTTTTTTCTGTGGGATTTTCAAATACCCAAAACGTTCGAATAGATATAACTTAAGCTGATGAAATAGTTTAGCAATGCACAGCCGTGTTTTACAACTGAGTTTGTAGTACATTTTCCATTCAATATACTTTAAGTTATTTGTTCTACGAAGTGCTGCTGAGAAGAGTCCATTATTACGCAGTTAAATGCGGAGTGTATTGATTGGTGCCTAAAACCATAACAGTTTGAAGATTCGTTGTAAAATGGTCTTCAATCAAGCAGCTTAACACTAGAATGCCCGAACTTTAACTGCCCCCTAAAACATCCGTTAGCGGTCAATCGACCGCTACTACTTTATTATGCATTTTAAATAATTTTTCTCACAGAAAATTACGGAATCACCTTCCAGCCTATTGTGATGGTGTAGATGGAATGATTTTGCTTCTAAATAGCAAGCGAAGTTCGAATCCAGTTTGCATTAACTTCCGGAGTGAGTTTGTATATACTTGGGTTCTTCTCAGTACCACATCATTCAGTGCAATTCTGACTCGGGTCGATGAAATGTCTTACTTATCGCTTGCCAGACAACTTTAGTAATGTATAGGGAACAACTTGGCTTCTGAGCTGCGAGACAGGTTCTAATCCAGCTTGAGTCGAGCTATTGGTTTCAGATTTTTGTGCTCATGGTTTTGCTCACGCAATTCAATGATGCATTCACTACATTTGTTCATTAATACTTTGGTTCATCTATTATAAGGCATCTCAGGCTAAATAATTTTAAGTAAAAATTGGTTTATTTATTTCAAGTAAATGCACACGTTTTCTTCGAAAATTAGAAATATTTTATTATATAAATTGATTTTATTCTATGATGTGTAGTAACAAATAATGTGTACAAAAATGTCCACATAAGTTATATAAACACAGGTTATTTGTAAACAGAAATTTGTTACACTAGACCATTTTCAGAAATATTGGAATCACAATTTTTTGTTTTTTGCTTATTCAAGAAACACATACAATGTTTTATATGCCGAGCAACTGTCTTTGGTTTTGTTTTTCTTGCATAACCCTATTTGACATGTCTTACTTTTAGCGGCCTTTGATTTGAAGCCGTAACAATGAGATGGCGTCCCTAATTAAAACACTACAAAATATTAATATTATCAATCAAAGATATTATAAATAGTATTACAGACAGTGTGTGTAATTTATGTATTCATGTTGGTAGTTTAGTTATTTTGTGTATATTTGCCATGGAAAGTGATAAAAGAAAGTCTGATGACAGACCTTTTAGAATACATGCCAGACAATATACAGAGGGTGAATAAGTTTGTGTAATAAACTAAGAACAGATGACCAGGAGTCGTCTTTGTATTTGGTGTGTTTTGTTATAAAACTTCTTTTGCATAAGAAAGGGTCGCCTCTCTTAGAGTTTCTGTTAACTTTCATATTTTAGTTAGCCTAAAGAAGGGAACCGTAGGAGACCTTTGCAGAATAGAAAGTGAAAAAAGCCAGATTTCTACACTTGTGTGAACCATAAGGGAGAAAAGGAAATCTGGTTAATATGAAGGCCAAGGGGAGGTCCGAAGCTACAGGGCAGTAAGTGTAGAGCCGTCAAAGTGGAGAGAAGGAATCGGGCAGTAATAGCCAGTCCCTGAGTAACGGAAAGAGTCGAGTGATATTGAAGCGTAGATAATTGCGATACGGGAGAAAAAGTAGTGAGTTTTGGGAAGCCATCGTGATAGTAGTGAGTTTTTGGGAAGCCATCGTGAAATAAGAGGGAGTTTTGAAAAGTCATCGTGATGGGGGAGAGGTTTGCAAGCCGTCAGTGAGTCAGTGAAGGGAATTATAATTTCGGTATAGTAAGAATTGAGCATTCGTGGAAATATATAGAATTGAGAAGTTGTGGGAGATAGATTTGGACAGTAAACACCAGCAATCGAGGTATAGAGAAGGAAACGGGCGGTAATAGTCACCGAGTTAAGATAAGAGTCAAGTGATTTTGAAGGGTAGGTGATCGTGCTCCGAGAGAGTGAAATTTCATTATAAAGTATAAGTCATTTTGAACTAACTACATGCAAAGAAGGGGAATGTTACGATAGACAATTAGTGTAATGAGAGGTAGCAATAAATAAATGCTGTCCCATAGAACTTAGAAAGACGATCCTTTGCATAGAACCAGAGGCAGAAGGAAATAAACAGTACCATCATCAGTCTTGAACTTTGCTTACATATTCCCTAGTTCCCGACTATTTCCCCCCGTTGACCTGAAAAAGTAACAAAATATCCAGCTACATATACAGGAAGTAGCCGAGGCAGAGCGACGCATCGAGACAGCGGCGGCAGAGAACAACAACTTCAATTGATTCTACAGATACTATTAATATCATAATTAATTAAAACTCCCATCCATTGTCTTCTTCCTCCTCCCATTAAAACTGCTTAAGAGTTTCCTTTATTCCTATGATCAGCCATGAATGATGGTGAGAGTAGTCGACATGGGCGTGAATTCCTATATGGCATAGCCAGTTCTTCCACAACTTTCATTATGAAAGACCGTCTAGACATTGTAGAATCGGTTATCAGTTTATACAAGGTATAGCATGCTATAGAACACATGAATGGGCCAGCGTCCCGTCACGGCTCTAGCACTGTATTTGCGAGACATCAGACCTATAACATCTACACCGCATTTAGTGTTATTGTAAAATCTGACCGTTTCAGGGGTTTTCTTATTAGAAGATACAGTCACAATGGAATGCCTAGTGATAAGAATAAGTACGTTTTTCTTGACCTTACTTGGTAAGATGTGAGAGTAATTCCATCAGATTTGTAAATAACACTTGAATTAAGTACATATTGGTCCTTTTCACAGAGGGTGGCACTTCTTGTTTAGCCTTATTCAAGATACCAATAATGCTTGTACTTCTCTTTTGAATTTCTCTTGCCAGTTTGATAGATGCGAAGAAACTATCCGTTGTGATATTTCGTCCCTTTCCTAAAAAGGGTTCCAGGAGACGTAAAGAAAGAACCATCACGGGAAACCGAGGTCGTTAAGGCGCGAACTCGTCAGGCAGAGGTCTGGGGTTCCATTCCCGTAAGGACCGTCCTCCCTGACTGAGGTTTATTCCAGGTTTTCCTCCGTCCCTATAAATGGAAAATGCCAGGGAAATTACCCTGAACATAGGTCTGGAACACTTCCTTCCTTAAAAAATACTCCTTTCCCCATTTATCATTTCATTTTTTCAAGTATTATTAGTGTCCACCGCCTATGGTGCCTCAGTAGTAAAAGTTAAACATTATTAATCTTTTTTCATCTAAATCGTAGTGTAATATGTTCTCCCATACTGGTATTTATTTATAGTTCTGGTTTCATCTTTACCCAGGTACGGAAATCCATTTAGAATGTACCTCACTTTAGCGTCAGTAAGCAACCAGTATTTCATGCCGTACTTGTCGGGCTTGCTACTCATAATGAGTGAAAGTATATTGACATTTTGACGGAAACAGGTATTCATTCACAGTCATGGATTCAGATGGTCTGTAGCATGAGATGCAATTGTCAATGAATTTGGTCCAGATATCAGAGGTGAAACACTGTTCTGAGAAGGTGGACTACACTGATTACCAGAGCTCTCACATTTGTAAAAGCACTCTCCATCAAATTCGTTCACTTCAGATTGCGTTTGAGACATACTCCGAAGAGTTTCAGGAATTTCTGCTTCAGAAAGGCCACAATGCGAAAGGGATTCATTGTGTGCACTGAGTAAATAACCCCACTACGAATGTCAAGACGAAGTTCGAGTACAAAATGAAAGCTGCATGACAATGAAAAGCTAAGCGAAATTTTAGAGGCATGGATACAAAAACTGATGAACAATGACTCACGCACTACGCTACAATGAGTTTGAACCATATTTGTTATGCACTGATGATTATTGTCGGTTGCAATTTTGCAATGTACGTCGTAAGAAACATGGGTAAGGAAGGGGTCAATTGCCCACCTTCGTCAACCGATGGTAAATTTCGTATTATTTTAAAAGCTATGCAATGAAATGAAAAAAAAAAAAACTGGTGAGCTAAACGTCATTGAAAAGGATTAAAAGTCACAAATCACAGAAAAATATTTAATAAAGCTGTGAAAATATCAGCGTTTGAAAATCAAGAGCGGTCAATTGATTGCCATTGGACGTTCTAGTGTTAACCGATACAGAATCATATTCGAAAGGCTAAAGGAAGGTAGGATTTTGCTATTTGAATCATGCAAATACATTTCTCATTTTTGTGAAAATAGCCTAATGGAGTAGCTCAGGAGGTGGCGATTCGGACTCGCATTAGAGAGGTACGGTTTAAAATTCCTTAGAGTCGGCCATCCTGGCCTAGAGCATTTTCGCGGTTTCCTCTGGTCGTTTAGGCAAATGCTGGGATGGACTTTTCCTTTCCACAGGGATTTTCCGCTCTTTCATTATACATTTCATTCAGTGCTCTTTGCTGATCCAAAGGTGCAAGGCGAGGAGGTCTATTGTTTTGTGTAGTGTGACGATGGTTTGAGCTTTATAAACTTTTCTGCCCGGCGTATGATGTTTTAACTGGGGTTTTACTACTGAGGTATCACAGGCGGTGGACACTGATGCTATTTGAGATGAAATGATAAACTGGGATTTTTTAATGAAATACGAGTTCCAGGTCTAAAATTAGAGTTTATCCCTGTATTTGCTATTTAGGAAGATTGAGGAATATCTGGAAAAAACCTCAGTAAGGGAGGATGGTCCTGGCAAACTTGCGCTCACTAGTGCATACTTTAGTGGCCTCGGCCATATTTGTCGTTAGGTGTCTCGTGAGGGAGCCTACCTTATAAAGAGGAGGGGCTCCGCCGGCGTCAAGGTATTCTAACTGTAAACTTTGTAAGGTACACCGTCTACTACATTTGCCGTCCGCGTACAATGACCGCTCGGTGTCTCTCCCTCATCCCATTCCGGAGGTACACCCATCGGAGACGTCTAGACTTGAGCACGCTGAAATATTCCGTGGTTTAGTGGTTAGCATTGCTCACAGCTGGCCGGTAGGACCCAGGTTCCATTGCTTGTACTTGCTTAATACTTGTTCAAAGTTAGGGAGGTCTAAAACTGGGTCCACAGAGCCTCATGAGCATAATTCGGTTACTGCCCGATAGAGAGGTGGGGTTCTTTGATCTAGGCGACTAACGGGGCACTGGCATGCTGATCACATGCACTCCTGCAACACTAATCTCTATCAATGAAGTCGTAAGACGGAGATAGAGAAAGGGAGTCCATGGTACGATCTTGGGTAGTAGATCCATAGAAGTACAGGTATGAGAAGAGACAGAACCGGAAGTTCTTACCAATTCAAGTGGAAGCAGCTCAAATTAGTTACTAATTTAAACATCTCCCTGAAATTCTGCTTCGGGTATTCTTAATATGCAAAATTGGGGACTTAATTTTTGTGGTGTTTTACGTCTCGGCTATTAAGTCTGCCGCAGACAGTTGAGTCCGTACTTCAACTCGCAGTCGTAGTTTTCCATTGGCTAAAAACACTGTATCGGGGAAATAAGTTATGATGAACAAGATTCATTTCGACCACCGTAGTGTTTTTATTTCATTGCTATTATTTTTCCTTACATTCTGAAACTTCCCGTTTTGGTGGTAATTAAGGAAACGTTTAAGATTTATACCAATTTAGTCCTGTTTGATATTTTTAAAGCATGGATTTTTTTCTCACTGGACTAATACATTTTTTTGCAGATATGAAATATCAGGAAAGTTGTGAATAAATTCCGCACGCACATTGATTTCATATTTTAAAATAACGTTTGCACACAAACTTGTGTTTCTCTTGGGCAAACTGTGCAACCATCTTCGCAAATAAATGTCTACTATTATGAGATTGTCAGGGAACAAGTTCAGGAAACAGGTTTAAGGAATAACAATAGAGGATGCGAAGTTAGCAGTTGAGATGTAAATCACGCTTGAGCGGACACGTTTTTATAGCTGCAGACATCTGTTAACTAGAAGATGTATTTTCTACCCCAACTAACATGTATTCCGCTATTCAGGAGTGTAGTGTTTTATTCCAAATGTGCATACGGACTTTCCAAGGTGATAGAAAATTTCAGATATAAGCATTCATAACTAAGTAGCTCAATTGTATTCGAATTGAAGCTCTATATTACTTTCTTTTATATATTTAACTATAAATACTCAAGAATCTGGAATCTGAGAAAATTGGTATTATGCACAAAATAAGTTATGCTATATCAGAGCTACCTATTTATAATCCACAAGTGTTCTAAAAATAGGAAAGCAAGCACTGTGTTCTCTCTATGTGATCAGAAAGAGAATCACGAATGTGCGCACCTGTTTTCGTCAGGAAGCCTGCAGAATAACAAACAGGAAAGTGGCGCATCACCCGACAAGAAAGTCAAGTAGTTCAGCTTTATTTTTTGCAGTTTTTGATACGGATCAAGAAGGGGAAAAACTATATTCAGTACCTAGTTTTGTATAATCTGAGGCCAGAGAATGCACACATTATTCTCTGTGGTCTTTATTTTACTTCAACGTTTTATGAAGCTTCAGAAATAATAATGTTGTAATAATTTATTCGGTAGGTTGGTAGAGTATTGCTTCTCCATTTGTCACCACTAATGCACAAAGTAATGAAGCTGGTGTTAACATTGACGCACCCGATGACGAAAGGATTTCATTCGTGAAATCTCAATAGAATTTACAAAAATATAAATGTAATGTTGAAATTGTGGATCTAAAATTTCCTTATCGTCATTATTACCATATTCTGATGGAAAGACTATGACCTCATATGCTGGCGCTCGCAAACACTGGATTGCTGCGGGAGTTCTCGGAATTATTTCTCTGATATATAGTGAGGTTGAGTTAGAGGCTAGCAACGCACTGCTGCTTACTGGGAAGCCAGTCGTTAAGGTCCTATAATGCATGCGCAGGTACCAGCTTTTAATTTAAGGAACACTTTGTTAGTGAGTGGTTGTGCTTTTGAGTGTTACTCGAATATTTGATTGCGTTTAAAATATTCTTCGTTAGGTATGGCATTACACACACATAAACACACACACACACACACACACATATATATATATATATATATATATATATATATATATATATATTCTTTAACAACTATATTTATGTACGATGGCAATCCTATTGGTCTAGTAGTAAACATACTTTCCTCGTAGACTCAAGGTAACGGGTTAAAACCCTACGAGGGTCAATAGATTTTTTTCGGGAGTAAAATCCTAAGCATAGCTTCCTTCGGAAGGGAAGTAAAGCCGTTGGTTCCATGTCGTACATTTCAGCAAGATAATGAACCTCAAGGCTGAAAGAGGAGGCCACTGAGCAAAAGTGTTCGAATTGAATAGGACACTAATAACTTGAGATGCATATATAAATACTGGTTCGTGCAGACAAAAGGTAAGGCGATTCGCAAGAAAATATCCTGTAATAGTGTTTCAGATAAAAACTTGTAAAGAGTTACAACAGACAGGAGCTATGACAAGAAACGTGATTGGAACCATCGTGTCGTTACGAAAGATAAGTGAAATGAAATACAGAAATTCCCTATGTAGTTGCCGGCAATCTTTTGCCGCTGAGGAACATCATTTTCAACAACTCTTATAACGCACGTTAGTGATATTAGTATCAGTTTTAATACAGTATCATTTTATGCTTTATATGTAAAAATAATACAATGAAATATAACTAAAATAATATCAAAATAAGAAGAGGAAGACTAAATCACCAGGAAAGTTACAAATTTATTTTCCACATCTCATAACCTCTGTATATCCCGATGCGACTTGGAATGCTCATGACGGATATTGCAAATTGTTTTCAACTTCATCTGCCGATTGTGCATATAATGATATTGATAATAATAATAATAATAATAATAATAATAATAATAATAATAATAATTTATTATTATTCAGGGCGTAAAACGGTCGGTAATTTTTCCTCAAAGGCCTCTTTTTTTCAGGCTTCAGGTTTTTTTACGTACCGTAAATCTAGAGCACATATACAAAGGCTTTGCTCGGCCATTTAACACAAACAAAAGCCTACGGACTCCAAATGCATTAAAAGCTTATTAAGCGTATTAAAATATTAGACAACAAGCATTTTGTTTGGGGCATAATCAATCATAATATTTATATTTATTGACACCTTTATTCATAATTGTAGTATAATTCTTTAACAGCAGTTTCAGCGTGAAGGAACCAAATTCAAGAGGAGCAATAAAAGGATATAACATTCTAGAAATCAGCTTAAACTACGACATGTTATGCCCAAAATAAGATGTTAGTTGCCTAAATTTTTAAGATACTGAATAAGCTTCCAGTGCATTTGGAGTCCGTCATTAGCATTAGCATTAGCATTAGCATTAGCATTCCAAGTCGAACGGATATACAGAGGTTATTGGAGTTGTGGACCGCCTGAGCACGGCTATTTATTGCACCTGCAGTCGCAACCGGAAAATTTAAGAAAACCAATTTAATGTTGTAATATCTTCCACAGTAAAAAGACGAAGACATTGTTCTTCTATTAGTAGTATTTATATTTATTTATTTACTTAAATTTTCTGTTTAAAAGTTCATTATAGAAAAAGGTTTACCTCCCAAAGCAGTAGTGCTCGATTTGTTTATTTAAATATATTAAGCTCCCTTAACGTACGGTAGCACATTCACAGATTCCTGTAACGATATAAAACATATGTTATTGTTTTCCGGCAATTTCCGTTTCTTTTTAATCGTGGAACTGCTTAGCGTAAGCAACTGTTTTATTTTATTGAATTCGTACAATAAATATATTCTTGTCTATTTGTCATTTGCATCCTAAGGTATATATGTATGCTTTTTATGTGAAATGTAGCATATTTTTATTTTAGTTTATTTCTAATGGGTGGGATTTGCGCACCATTGGTAATCCATGAGACTTTAATATGCGGGAAAATGTGTTTCATTATCTAATAGAATGTGAAATAGTAAACATTTGGAGGGATAGTATCTGGAATAGAAAATGAGATAAACTACAACATGATATTGTAGGAAATAAAATGCCGTCAGATGTGAGTGCAGAGAAAATGAACAAGAATGGGGAATTCTTAGGAAAGGTAAAGAGTAAATGGAGAAGTTTAAGGAAAGAACTTTTGGACACAATCAATTGTGGAAATAATTATTTATTTGTAGGGGTTCATTTAGGATATATATAATCAGGTAGTTAAGGTATGGGAGAGCCTTGATTTTGGTATTGCAAATTTCTAGGTATTTTGTTTGTTTATGTAAATTGAACGTAATATTATTTGTGAAAAAGAAATCATTCATTCAATGGAAAATACACTCAAGCTAGAAGAAATAGTTTTTGAACATTGTTGAAGCTGTTCTACCCTCAACTGTCAAGTCATTGATTTTTTATTTGTTTATATAAGGACGCTCTTTAACAGCTCAGGTCATCAGCGTCCCATTCAACTCAGGGCGTGAAACGGTCGACAAATTTTGCCCAGAGGCCTCTTCTTTCAGGCTTGAGGTTCTTTTTCGTGCCGTAAATGTACGACACGGGACCCACGGCTTTACTTCCCTTCCGAAGGAAGTCATACTTAGGATTTTTACGCCCGAAAAAATCCATCGATCCCGGCCGGGTTTGCACCCGCGACCTTGGGCTTAGAAGGCAAGTATGGTTACCACTACACCACCAGGACCGACGTCAAATCATTGATGATTAAATAGAAGTAATTTAATAATTATTAGTATCATCAGCATTTATTTATTTTTAAAATAGTATATAACGATCGTTTTCACTGGCGGTGGACATTCATGATAAATTGAGGAAGGATTTTTAAGGAAGGGAACGTTCCAGACTTACGTTTAAGGTACCCTCCCGGCATTTTACATTTATGAGTACTGAGGAAAACCTGAACTGCCACGGGTGGCCGAGGTCAATAAGGCGCGCGGACTCTTGAGCGGAAGGTCTGGGGTTCGAATCCCACTAGAGCCGTCTTCCCTGACTGAGGTTTTTCCCACGTTTTCCCCAGTCCTCATAAATGGCAAATACCTGGGAGGCAATCTAAACTTAGGCCTGGAACGTTTCCTTCTTTAAAAAAATTCTGTCCCAATATATAATTTCATCTCATATATCATCAGTATCCATGGCCTGTTGTGCCTCAATAGTGAAAACGGGTGTTATTATTAAAAAAAAAAAAAAAAGGAAGGAGATTCTTGGCATGAACTGAACCACAGTCTTCCCATCCATGGCACGGACCTTAACGACCTCAGCCATCCGTAGCGGTTATCGACATTAATCAGTATAGATGGGTCAGTTAGTGTTTCGTATATTCATAAGATTTTTTTTGTTCCAAGTTCCCTCTTATCAGATGTGCAGAGTACAAACATGAATAATTTTACTAAAGATGATATTAAGGATATGTTAGAAAGCAAATTTACCTTCAAAGTTGGTGGGAATTAGTGAAAACGATCAAATAATATACGGAACAACGCGAATCAATTTCAAGCGAAGAAGACGAAGCAACTAAAGGTGAGGGTAGGGCTCTCGTAGAGCTGGTTCTGCAAATAAGTACGTAGGTTCTAATGGAGTAGAAAGAAAAATTTTAACGTAGCTCTACATACACAGCGCTCAGCACCAGGCAAGCATCTTCGACTCTTTCCAAAAGTACTTCACAGTAGAGGTTGTCAAATAATTGCCAAGCTTAGCAATGAAGAGGCAGTTCGAAAAAGCTCCTTCTTTTTAATGTGGATTGTTAATATGGGCTTTAATTGAACTCAATAAATATCAAAACATTTCTATACATTATTTGTCGTCTAACTTGTTTGGAAAAGTTGTGTGAACTTAATATGTGCTGATAGTGAAGTTGTGTGGAGCTGTCAGTCCCATTGGTGTAGTGGTAGCTTGCCTCGTAAACCCATGATCGCTGGTTCATTCCGGGCCGGGATCGATGGCTTTTTTCGGGCGTAAAAATCCTAAGTATGGCTTCCTTCGGAAGGGAAGTAAAGCCGTGGATACCTTGTCGTAGATTTTTTGGCATGATAAAGAATCTCAAGTCTGAAAGAAGAGGTTTATGAGCAAAATTTATCGGCTGTTTCAAGCTCTAAATTGAATGGGGCGCAGATGACATGAGATGTTAAACAGCGTCCGTAAATAAACCAAATCAAAATGTGTGACGCTGAAGCACTTTGTAAGGTAAATGAGAATGCATTAATGCTGTAAATTTAAAGAATGAGACATATTTTCGAAAATTGTAAAATGTGGGAATAATCTTAATAACCTCGGCCCATCCAACCAAGTTTCATGTATGTAGTGTTATCGCTTTCGTTTAAATAGTAACACACTGCCACGAGGTACCTGTTAACAGTGCAGAGCTGCCCCTGTTACTTTTGTACATGAAATATTGAACAGTAATTACGAGTATTTCTTTGTTTTTAAGAATATCAAAGGAAATCTTAATTAACAAATAAAGAATTAATGAATAAATTATTTGTTTCCCTTTTACATCCGAAATTTGTTAGCATTAACATATATTTAAAGAAATACACGTTAATGCTAACAAGACATCCTTGTTTTCTTGAGGTAGCTCTAATGCCCTGGATTTCTCACGCGTATCAAATCAACTTATTATAAATAGCAGCTGAGAGCTGTAATCTTAGTTCACGGATAAAAGGCCACCAAGGCTTGCCCCGTAATATAAAGCAATTTATGGCAAAATTAGTTTTATACACTAAGAAAAAATTTATAAGTAGTTAACATATTGGTTCAATAAAATAACTGTTGTATTGGAAAATTTAACGTTTAAATTTATCGTAATGGGCAATTTGTGCATACTTTGGAAATTATAAAAAATAGTATGTTAATGCTAGGATTAATAATAGAGCACAGTACATCAGTTAGTAAAGATCACTTAGGAAATTGAAACTGTTCCGGCTGAAAGTGGTTGGCATTTAGGACATCCAAGTACATCCACTTTACAGTGAAAGTTGTGGGAGGGGATGTTCAGGCCGTTTCCATGTTTGGTGATTGAAATTCCATTTCCAGTGCATGTCCTTGTGTGTTTCCAGTCTGGGGCATTGTGTCAGTGGAGTTCGGGAGTTTAGGGGGAAATAGCGATCGGAAAAGAGATAAAGCAAGACAGGGAAAAGGAATAGTTGTGCTCAGATGCTTTGGACACAAAGGAAAAGGAAGCGGCCAGAATACTTTGTTGGAGATGTTTTGGGAGAACACGGAAATTTTCTTCCGTATTCTTTTTTCATATGCCTTTATCCGAGATCTCTCTTCTTCCACTACATCTCCCCCCCCCCCTTAGGTATTTTTCTAATACTTCTGTAAGAGTTTCTCCCCTTAAGGGCAGCGTTTTTTTCTACCTGATTCTTCACTTTGCGACGTTCATGTTACACCTATATACTGTTTTCAGTCATCATACAGGAGGATAGGTAGTTATTTCTATCGCTTAAGTTTTTTTTTACCTTAAATGCAAAAAGTCAAACGACACTGCAGCTCACAACGTATAGTAATCTAAAGGACTTCGAGATAAAAGTATATTTGTAAATCTTTTGCACAATTCCTTATTTAGAGCATAGCTGCTCTTGAATAATTTTTTTCACGCTAAATAATGCAACAGGCGCACTCTAAAGCTTTCCAAGCGGCTTCCTTTGAAAAAAAGTATTAGTGGCGTATTTATTTATTTACAACATTTTTACAAATCCTACTCATCCATTTCGGACGGGTCCTGGGACCGTACGTGCTTTCTCAATACATTGGGAAATACATGAAACTGCCCAAACGAATGTTTATAACTTAAGAGACAAAATATATAATAAAATAAACAAATGGAAATAGAAGCAATATACAATATAAATTTTTAAATACCCCAAAAATTAAACAGAAAAGAAAACAATGCAAATGAAAATAGCTTACACTCCCTAACATATATATTATTGTAACTCATGTTCCCTAACTGCCCTTTCCGGTTGTCTGCCTCTTCCAGTATGAGCTGTCTTACTTAATTTAAAAAAAAAGTTTACCTACTCCCTCTTCCCCCTCCCTACAACAAAGTTCAGCATGCTCAAACGGGCCGGAAGATATTTCTTCTTCCATTCTTCCTTCTTGTAGTACACCAGAATATGCTCCTATGTTTCTTTATCTATACATATAGGGCAGATAGAGCAGAGTCAAGTAACCCAAGCCCTATGCACCAAGAAGGAATAAGACGTACCGTCATTGACTGACAGGACGTCTGCAATCGACTTTGTATAGAAGAAATTGTCACCTGTGAAGAGCGTTATATTCCTCCAATGAAGAGGCTACCAAGTCCTTCTTTAACAAGAACTACATAAACTTCTTGGAATCGAATGTACTTCTAATTAATTTCATAAAATTAGTATTTATCGTCATTTTGTTCCATAGAAATGTTCCTCAATTTTTAAATCACGTTCAACTCCCGTGTTTACTGCTGAGGCACCAAAGGCGGCGCACTCTGGTAATACATACGATGAAATGATAATTGGGAAAGCATATTTTTTAATGGAAGGAAACCTTCCAGGCCTAATTTTAGGGTACCGACCGGCATTTGCTATTGATGAGGACTAGGGAAAAATTGAAAAAGAAACCTCAGTCAAGGAGAAGTACTGGGAGGAATCGAATACCAAACCTCCCTTGAGTAAGCGTATCCTCGGTCACCGATGTCAGTTTCCGCCATTTCAATGTTGCTTTCAGTTACATAGATCTTTCGACTGCATTTACGGACTCATATATCTATTATTGCAATATAAATATATTGCAATTATGAGGAAATGAAAAAGCAAACTAAATTAGATATTGCCTCACAAAGTATTATTAGATTAACAGCATTATTAAATATGTTAATTTACTTAATTATATAATCCAGGATATAAAAATCTTACCATTCCAAAATTGCATAAAAATCAGTATTTTGTTTTTGCATAGTTCTAAGAAAGTATGATGATTGGAATGTACAAGCCTAACCATAATTATGTGTAGAACTAAATTAGTTTTAATTATATGTAAAATATTAAAAAAGGTATTAATTAAAATAATAAATAAATTGAGAAACAACTTCTGTAGAATTGATTTAATAATTGAATGCCTGGACCATACGTAGAGCACCACCTAGCATTTTGAAGCAGATTACACAACGTCCGGTCCAACTTTAACCAATAGAAATTCACTATGTATATTCAATTTAGGCTTACGGTTGACTTCGTTGGAGGTGGTTTCTCGAATTCTATCTCCTTTAGGATACGCTACCTAAATGAGCACTGCAGTTTTTTTTCACACTATGTCTACCTTTTCCAAAGAAAAAAAAAAAAACAGCCAATTAGCGAACCATCGCATTTCAGGTGTGTTTAGCATTCACTGGCGAGGTCATCGTTTCTACTAACTAAACACGGAACGTTAACTTAAAAATAATGAGCACAGCCGTATATTAAAATAATTTACCAGAACTGAAATATAGCTGTTTAAAAAAAATGAAAATTACATATATGCAATGTGTAATACGAAGTTACTTGAGGAGGAACGAAGAAAGCTAGAGTTTATTTGGGAAATCAGCGGCTATATTTGTTGTCAATTGTAAAAGTCTTTGTGAGTATCACTTATTAACTGTCATAAATTTTCACTGTGTCTTATTTGTTATTTTCTGTACTTTAACAAATTTAAAGTTTGAAATATTTGCGTATACTTTGTATATACTAATTCAAACATGGCCAGAACATCACCTTACCCACTAGTGCTGTCACAGCATTTTCGAACATATGAAATATTTTATAGTCGCAAAGTGTGCGTCTCGATGATGGACAGGAACAAGGGTATTTACGTTCCATTGGTAATGCCCAAACTCCAGAACTACATACATACATACATACTACATACACACACACACACACACACACATATATATATATATATATATATATATATATATATCAATCCATACATATCCATATCAATCTTTGCAAGAAATCCCCAAGGTATTCATCTCCGGCTGACTTGAAAAACCGAAGGAAATGAAAGAGATTAACAAATGCATGCCACAAGAATGACAAAAATGAAATTTTTTGCTTTACAGAAAACACTATTTCTGTATTAAAATGTGATAATATGTACTATACTACAACTGGGTAATTTCAATATATATTGAATTCGAGAACCCAGTTGTCATTCCACAATTCAGATGTAGTGATGTCATCAGTTATGTAATTTTGTACAGCTGTTTCCACCGAAAACCTTAAAAATATAACCCTTAGGTCAGGTTTAGCTGTCACAGACTTATGGGTTTAGAAATAAGTGTTATGTTATGTTAGGAAACGTCGAATTTAAATACATTTTCTCCATTATCGTCATGTCGTTACTACCAATTTTTGTAATGTCATTGTTGACGTAATTCTGTATATCAAGGTGATTTTGCTTTTATACTGGGTTAATTGTTATTAATGACTTTACCAGAATTGAGCAAACTGATGGTTTTAAAAAAAAAAAGCCTGGCATGCCTTTCTGAAGAATGTCCCCTCTGGTACGGTTCTCAATATTAGTTTTCCAATACATTGACAATGTTATGATAAGGGACATTTTGCGTAAATTTCTAGATAAGCTTATTTTAAAACAATAGTTCGTGTTTTGTTACAGCTCTGGAATTTATTTATTGATGCTTTTTGAAACTGAACTCGGTAAAATTCTGTGAAGACAATTTAATATCCACATATTACCGCTCATTAATTTCAGTACTCTTGCTCATTTAATTGAAAGTGGCATTAAAATTGATTGAGATTTATTATTGTTCATATGATTACGTTTAGTTACTAAATCAATTATTTTAAAATATCATATCTTCGTTGTTTGTAAAGGAGTGAAGTTTTGCGTTAGAGAAACAGAAACCTGAAACAAATAAATCTATATAGAGTACGATATTTTTTTCTAGTCGCTCAATAATACACACGCTTGGCAGATGGAGAGAGGAAAACCTCCTGGATTGCTGTAACATGTCAAAAGTGCTATTTCCTGTACTGCTATAAACCACACAAAGTGCATCAATGTCGTGTTGCAAGATAAATCTGCTGTATGTAGTTCAGTTTGTTGTTGGTGGTTAAAATGACAACATGATTACTATAGCTCCAAATGTGGTAGTATCATTTGAACAATATTTGCGATTGTATCGTTGTGAAAAATAGATATGTTAATTCGTCAAATTGCTAAAGAATGTGACTAACTATTGGGGAGGGCAATGTATTCTTGCCCGCTGGACAGATACTAGTACAATCCAGATTTGCCACAATATGGAATACCAGTAAAAGCAATATATTTAAAACTACACAATAAATAATACGCAGAAAAAGTAGAAATAAACAATAACACTGTATGTGTTGCAACGACAAAAAGATGATGTTCAAAAGAAATTGCATAAAGCATTTGACATTAAGGAAACTACTGTTAACGCATATTATTTTAAAGGACATATTTAATGCGCTAGACAACATCACCACTGGACGTGTGCTGATTGGTCTTAAGTACATTTCACATATAAATCCAAATATGAGCGCTTTGGTACCAGGAGAAGAATGTATGTCCGCCAACGTAAAGAAGGAAATGTTTCCCACCAGTGTGTTCTGTTAACTATTAAACATGGTGGGGGTCTGTTATTAGTTAGAGGATGTTTTTATTGAAATAAAATTGAGGATATTATGTAAATTTAAGGAAATGTGCATGAGAAACAATTTCAAAATTCTTCAGTTTCATTCAACCCCATAAGGAATTCATCTAGTAGAGAAAGATTTCACCTTGCAGCAAGATAACAATTCTAAACAAAAATATGTATACTGCAAGAGGGGCGTTGCATCTAATAAAAAGCAGAGGCTGCTGAAAAATGTGGTTTGACTGCCTCAAACTTCATATATTTGATATCTAGAAAGCGCATTTAAAACATTATACAATTTCTGGGAGGCAATCCAACATGTATGGAACGATATTATACCAGAACACTTCAAAAGGTTTATAAACCACAAAGACTAGAGTTTGTAGACAGTTATGAAAGTCGAGGTGAATACTTTGACGAAAAGAAATGCTTAAACCAATATAATCTGATGTTGCTTATTTGTATTAAAAAGCTTAATTGCAATTGTATCTCAAAAATCGGGTAGTACGAATTGTTACTTAATCACATTAACTCAGTAGAGAGTTTTGGATGGAATGTTCTTTCTGTAGTAATTTGCCGAGCAAGTTGCTGTAACGTGTACATGCCGGCGAAGAATTTTTCTTTGCGTACCTTTATCCCGAGAACTGAATATCCCATAGCATTTGAACTACTTACACGTCATATAGGGATCATGGGTAATAATGGAGTGGACGTTTCGGTATGAAATCTCTGTAAGTGCGCACAACCATTCATTATGTTTTTCCTATTTAGAAAACGTAAGGGCAGTAAAAATATATTCAGAGTAAGTTTCTAAAGCAATATTTACGCTCCAAAGCAAGCTAAGGCATTTTCTTATTCCCCACAGTGCACAGAAAAATATATGAATTTTACAAATCGCCTATAGTATTTAGTCATAGTCCAGATAACACAGTCTCAAAGAGAAAAAAATTCGGGTAATTTAATGGCACCTGAAAGCCACATTTCTTTTGTTTATGTTAAGCTGCTCTCGTTCTAGGGGCATGCTGAATCATTTGGTTGAACAAAGTAAAATGGATAATTCTGTGAGAAAATGCTCTCTTTCAACATACACTCTTAATGTTGACTTTTGGATATGTAGACAAGTGTATAAACTGTAAAAATAGTTTTTATCAGTGCTAAAATAAACTACTCTCTATTTTGTGCAGAGTTTAGGCAGGCGGGATCAACTAATAAAAGGCAGGATTCACATATATTGACTTATATATAATTTCGTTTCTGCTGTAAGTTCATCGGTTTGAATTGCACCAACTGAGGACATTATGCCTCCTGTATAATAGGTGATTGAGGAAATACCTTGTAATATATGGTTCAACAACCATATAGTCATTTTGATACTTCAGTACATTTTATGGCTCTTGGTGACCCTTGTTTGCATAAGATTGGACTTAACAGTATTATACTTTGCTTTGAAAGAACTTGTGTTTTAATCCTACTCTTGATTGTTCGGCAATTTCTTTGCAATGTGCTTGGAGTGTGCCCTGCTATCAGGGGAAGTTAATGATTGAAACGTAGCTGATAAGCGAAATTATGCGACAACTCTATTATTCTAACACTATATTTAAAGCAAATAATGTTACTAAGGGAATTAGTATTTTATTTGGATTTCGGAAAGAGGAGATTCACTTGAAATTTTGATAATTTACAGAATAATAGGAAAATGAACAAATGTATTGAATGCCTTTAATATATTTTGTAAGATGGTGACATTGTATTTTGTATTGATATCAGATTGAATATAACGAGCGAGTATTTCTTAAAATTTAAGGAATCGCAGATATAAGTATTATGCG
The DNA here is from genome assembly GCA_030762175.1 of Metallyticus violacea. NCBI lineage: Eukaryota > Metazoa > Arthropoda > Insecta > Mantodea > Metallyticidae > Metallyticus > Metallyticus violacea. The sequence continues at coordinate 294,761,399 of CM060846.1, forward strand.
ATTCATGGGGCAAACCCAAGTATACGTATAATGAGAAATACTTTCACATGCACACCTCAACCATTTTTCGTTGTTACTTTCGTATCGTTTTTATCTGTACCCCTACCAAAAATAACTTAATCTAAAATTAGCTGTTAGATAGTTACTTGTTTTGGAAATAACTTCAAACCTGGGAACTTCTTCTAATCCTAACCTTTGCCTATAAAACAGGCTGTTATTAACGTGGGCTTTCTTCATGGAGACTAACTCTTTAGTCTATTTTCTTTTTACAACATGCAAGGATTTTACAACTATCCTCTATTTTTATATAGCATTAAAGACTGAAAATACGAAGGAAAACAATAAAAATTATGGTTGCCATCAAAATAACAGGACAATAGAAGAAAGGGCATTATTATTTTCGGCCTTCGTCCATGTCTGAATTCAAGCCGCTGGGGACCAAGGTTGCGGCAGTCGTTAGCTCTTAAATGGACTAATTCCTATAGCACTTCTACTTGAAAATTTTGATCAATAATAGCATTAATTTCATTTAATGAGCTTTAATCTGTGTAAGAAGATAATTATAAGTGATGTCTGTTTGCATTCACATACTTCTGGCATCTTTAAATGAATGGTCGTAAGAGCTCTGATTATATAATTCTTCCAATATTATCTTTATATGTTTCTACAGTATATGACATTCTTTCAAATGAATTTTTCCCTGTTCTAGTGGTAACATGTCAATACAATAGAATGCATTAAAATATACTTCACTGACACACTGTAATGAAAACACTGATGCATCAATGGCCTGTAACAACATTTAATTACACATAGGGTTCTATTATATTAATAAATAAACAAAAATTACGTTTTAGCAACACCAAGACAGAAATAATATTTTCTCTCGTAACAGAAATGTGTGAAAGAATGTCCACGTGTAGTTATAAAAAGGGAAACTATCTTTTAATATGACAAACAACTGATATGATTCCTTGGCCGAGCGCTTACTCAGCTGCGGACGCGGGATAAAAGCAAAATTCGGTATTTCGTATTGTCAACAACTTAGGTGTGAAGCCGGAAATAAAGCTGCCTTTATTAATTTAATTAAAAGGCTGCAGAGTGATATTTATAAAGGCATTATATTTGATAAGGATAATTGTTATGTATATATATATAAGAAAATCATTTTGAGATAGGTATAACAGGAATAGAAATAATTTGTAACTTGAAACTTACAAAAGGGTTTTGTATACATTTTGTGTAAAACATGTTAGAAAGAGAATGTATACCTGACGCCTCTCCACTCACTGGCCGCTCCTTAGACAAGGCTGAAGAAAGGGTAAACTATCTTTTGTTAGGTCACGAACCTTCTACCCGGGAAATACTTAGGAGTTGACAATAAGAGAAACATGTGGCCGTAACGGGACAGTATTTAACAAAGTCAGAGGTAGCAACAATTTAAGAGAAAATGAAAATGTCAGAACGGAGACGAAAATGTTTTATTACAGGAAAGCCGAAAACACGTGCGTTATCTCCGGGAACATTTAGGAATCTACAAACTAAGCAAGGCAAAAGATTTTCAATAGAAATCAGAATGTAAGGAAAGGGCCGAAATTTATGACAGCTTGTTCTGGGAAAATTCAAGTTCGTGGGAAGACGTTAGATCAGGGGGGAAAGAATAATTCTAGCCAATGGTCTTCGGATAAAAGTTAACGAATCAGGAGAACTTAATATAATTAAATAATTTTAGGATAACCAATGATGAAAGTACAACACAGAAATAGATAAAATACGAGGGAATTTAATTTAGCGAAAGGCGTGGCGATGTAGTAGAAAAACTAGAGTCCAGAAGTCAGAGAGGCACTCGGGAATTCACGCATTTGGGAGAGACACATTCAGAGGGACACTCGCAGAAGATAGACACTCACACATTCATAGATTCACATTCAGACATTCAGTAGATATACATTCACAGATTTACACTCACACATTCATAGATTCAGAGGGACAGTCAGACATCCAGATATTCACTCAGGAAGCCAGTCTAAGTGAGTAGCGAAGTCAGCGGCGAACGGTCAGGAAGTACTTTACATGTGAATAAAAATATTTTAAACAAGTCAAACTTGTGTATTTTTGGGCAATACATTTCTCGTTCCCGTGGATCTATACTGATCCCGAAACACTCCGGTGGACCCTGAGATAAAATTCAACAAATTTGGAGCAAACGACGTCATCAGTGAGCAGCCCGGCCGAGACTTCGAAACCACCATCAACCCAGCCATCAACTACATCCCCCGAGCACCCAATTACTGCTCCAGGTGAAATAAGTTATACAAGGGGATGGATAAAGAAATATATTCAGCAGTTCATAAAACAACCAAATGGATGACGGCAAAAAATAAGAGCAAAGGCTTGTTGCAAACTAATATTGTACAAGTGCAATTTGTTTATGTGAGGTATCTGGTTTTTTCGACATTCATATAGTGTACGTCAGTAAAGCCTTTAGGTCTAACTTTGCTTGGTTTTGGTAGACGGGACATTTAAGTGTTAGTATTATTACCATGTTGGGTCTATTCTGGCATCTATTCTTAAATTTCACTACGATTAGAGAATAGAGAATACAAATTTTTCAGTAATGTGATACTTTATATTTTCTTTTGTAGAATTTTTTTACAGTTAGTGAATGTGCATACACCTAAAGGAATTTATGTTTTTTTTTTTGATATTTGCATATTTAATACTGCACTTTTGAAAGGCTGTTTCCCGACAAGTTTAATATATAGAATAAAAAACCCTGCATTTTAGAGAAAAACACTGGGTTACTAAATAATGCCAGAACGCTCGTATCTCACTCTTAGCTTTCTGATGCGTATTTAATTCTTTCGTGCAACATAGAGGTTGTTCTTCTCCCCTTTTCATTCTCATATATCAAATAAATTGAAATCCAGACACAAAACTCTCAATGACGGAGATGAACGGTAGCGTACTTTGATAGTTTTGACATTTATTACGAAGTTGATATCCCTTCCAATCAACATTTCACACATCGATCCCCTCAGTCACATGGCAATTGTATTATTATCGTACCTACTCTTTTTTCAGTTGTTCAAAGATAGACGCGCGTATATTACAATAGTGTCATCTGAAAAAAAGAGTATATCATTAATCTGTGCTCAAGGAGGCTTACAACATCGTTATCATTTTTTTATTATGTTCTGCTCTAGAATTTGAATGACAAACTTGGTAGACACGTATAGAAAGCACGATTAGCGACTCACAAAGCGTAATAAATCTAGTTAAGGGACGTTGGCAGTAAATTGCCCTGTTAAACGTGTGAACATCATGCGAGCTTTATCGCTGAAGTACACGGTTCTAAACCGCGACTTTTAAAAGATTTACATACGTTTGTAAATCACTGACAAAAATTTGCGTTTTCATCGAATTTAGAGTTCATCTTAAATTCATCCTGTATTAAGATTACAGCATTTCAAACTCGTTGTTCATATGTCCTAAAGTAGTGAAAATAGAAATTTGGACAATATAAAAGATTTTTATACTACCGTATCGTAAGGCAACTAATGTCTTCCTAATTTTAGAACTGAAAGTAGCAGTCTTGTAGCAGTAGAATCAAACAACTGAAGATTAGTGGTGCAAAGTAACTTTCCATCACTACTTTACAACACTAGTTTATAAATTATAACTTAAAAGTAACACAATGTAATATAATTAATGTGCGAAATAATTATTTATGCAAATTACATGGAATAAATAGACCATAATGTTGAAGATTCTATTTCCTTCGATTTCTCCCGAAAATACGCCAACTTAACATTCGCACTAATTAATGACATTTTTCGTTTGCACCAAGCTGTGAATAAATCACTTTCTCGCTAATACGGTTTTTTTTTTTTTTTTTTTTTTTTTTTTTTTTTTTTTTTTTTTAGCTTTCTCAAGCAGCAAATCATTCCTTATACCAGTAGCCACTTCAACCACCTTGGTGTAGTTCCTTCAAAATATTTATCACTTTTATCAAATTCTATTATAATTATTATTAACCTTCGTTTCTTCAAGCTACTAAATGTTTCAATATAATCAACAATAATAATACACTAACGCGTAACTAAACAAACATACGAACCAATCGATTCCATATTTCTAGTTCTCCTTATTTTTAACTTTCCATATTAAAATAAATTATCATAAATTCAAAATAAGCTGCATTACGACATGGTAGTATAAAATAGTATGTAATATACTTGTTGCGATACTCGCGTGATGACTATTGAGGAATGGAGTCGGCGCCACCGAGGATGCGGGCGTTTACCAGTGGTACTATATAGAAACTGACACAGAGATACTAGGCTATGTAGCCACTCACGTTCTATAGTTCGCAAGAGATAACGTTAAAGTATTGTCCATAATGTTTTAAATTCAAATGTATTTTACAGATTTAAACACTGGTATTTTCCACACTTAACATTTTAGCACAGACGGAAGTTACTCACCGCATGTGTTGAAACCGTTCTCCACGGCATACCGTGTAATCTACTGATGCACGCTTTCAAAGTGTTAATACACTTTATACACTATTTCCTTGACTTGTACATGTATAATTGTCGCTGTTATCTCTCTGGTAAAACATGCACTACTATTTCAAAATTTGCTATTGATATTGTAAAAAGCACAGACGACCTGTACTCAAAATCAGTTTTTGGTGTAAGTGGGAACAGAGTAGTGGGAAGAATTCTCATTGGCTTCCTGTGTATCCATCTCTATACCGCCTTCCTAACTAACGCAGACTGAAGTTTGTAGTCATTCTAGGTCTCATACGAAAATATGAGGTGGAGAAATATTAAAAATTATCTCCTATAGAGAATTTTCAATACTTCTATTAAAACTAAACCAATTTATAGTTTGAATACTACTGGTGATCCACGAAACACCGATCTGTTTGCTGCAACTGACTACAGTCAAAATCACGGTGGGCTAGATTTTATGGGCTCAGTCTATAATATGCCGTTCTAAAACAACTGTCACATATACTAGGTTCAAGTAAACTGATGAAATTTTTGTTTCCATTTGTGGAAAAAATTATTAATACAAATGATAAATGTCTGGACAATAGAGGGCACCCTTTTATTACCCCTTTATTTATTATAATAGGTTCTGTTTTTTTCAATTTTTATTACTAGTAATATTGTATTTTCCATACAAATTCTGAACTGATTCTATCAAATGATGAGGATAGCCTTGTTTAGTCATTATGAAACATAATTTATGCCTTGAACCCTATCAAACATTTTTTCAAAGTCTGTAAAAGAAGTCAAATTAGTTCTCTTCTTTTTGCAAATATCTTTCTCTATGGTAAAAAACATCAATCGTTAATCTTCCGGAGCTAAATCCACTGTGTTGTTAATCTAACAATTATTCTGTTATTACTTTGATGCATTTGCTTATTATATCGTAGCATATATTTTATACATTGAGTTCAATAAGCTGATGTGTCTGTAATTCTTTGTATCTTTGGCATTACCTCTTTTGAAGGCAAATCAAACCTGGGCTGATTTCCATTCTTCTGGCATTTCCTTGATTGTTTTGAACCTAATAAGGCTAAAACTTTGAAAATTTACTAACTGGATCCAAAGCTATAAAGGACTTCAAATTATCTTACAATGAAGAATTAAAGGGTTTATAATAAACCTTGGAACGATGCTCGATTGTTCTGCTCTTTACTTTAAATACTTTATTTGCTGAGTTTATAGAACATCTATAAATATTTAGTCTGTAAATATTTAGTTATTTCTAGTCGTTTTTGTAATAAGAATAAAAATATTAAACATATAAACATTTCTTATTCATATTTGTTTAGGTAACTGAAAAAAAATAAACAGAAGCTATCCTTTATTAAATAATAATCTACAATATAAAATGTTAACTTAGATTCACTGGGGTAGACTTAATCTCGAGCAATAACGCCGTCTGTCATTCGCGTTTGAGAAGCGTTATCCATTTTGCATTTTACCCCCAATCGCGGTAAAGGTCAACATTAAAATTCTGCATACTAAATAAAATGCAGCAGCTTAGAAGATGCTTACATTTTCCTGTGCATGCCATTGAAACTTTCATAGTTCTACCTCTCTTATCAACCTTTTCTACTGAAGGGGATCTCTTCGCTTAAAATATATTTCGTACTCTTTTGACGTTATGCCACTCATAAATTAGCTGCTGATGAAACAAATCCAAGAGATCGAAACTTTCCCAGGAACGAGTCACAACCTGTTAGACCATGAACAGCGTCTGCATGTAGTACTATAAAAACTGTCTTGTGTTAAGTATTACTACCGTTCTGGGTTGTCACAATAATCTATTGCTATGTTTTGCTTTTTAACATTGTTTATTATATGTAATTTTCATAGTATAATTACTAGTTATTGTTATTAAGCACACAAGCTCTTCAGCTTGTTTCAAAATATTTCTTAGCTAGGCCAGAGAGTTGTGCTTAAGGCCCTTAACATATATTAAATATGAGAAAAAGTGTAAGATTGGATTTTGCAAGAACACAAGAACTGAAACCCAGAACGTATAGCTAATGTGTATGTAAGTACTTAGACAAAAATATGAGTAAGCAATATACGTCACTGAAACAGACTGAGTACTAAGTATTTTTAATTCTCTGAAGCAGGCAAATTACTGAATTATAAAAATATTGCTAGACTGAAAAAACAGACTTTATTTCATAGTTTAGATCGTCCTTATACTGGCTATTAAAATATTAAATTTCATATAGATATATATAAGCATAAAATACAAATTAAATAGTCAGGACTACATTTTTACCACCATTACTATCATATAAATTTATATGACACTCGCAAGATGAACGTGAACGAATAAACTAACGTAAATGACAGGCAGTAAAGACAATCCCGCCTGTTTCTTTGCTTAACAATTCTATACAAGGGTAATGTACTAATGCCGGGCTTTAGCTATGAACCTTGTCCGTTCACCCGATGTTTTATGTCTCTGCTACTGAGCTTGCCGTAGCCGGTGGCGCTTGCATTTCAACTTCCGCTTCATATAATGAGTGCATAATCTTACCTTATAGGTTATGGTAGATCTATTGTTCCCCCTTGGCTTATCAGGCGTTGTATGGTGTAAATCTTTCTGTTGATAAGATTAAATTTGGTCATCGTAAGGTTCCCGATTTTATTGTTAAATTTTTCCTTTATCTTCCGAAACTACTTGTGCTATTTCAAGGAGTGATTTTGTTTAGGCCAATTTCGTGCAGGCTTGTTAAAAGTGTATGTTTTTACTTGCCTGTTTTGCACTCAACCAGTATATTCAAATGTGTGCACAATATTGTGATCTGCGCTTTTGGAAAGAGACATTTGATCTGCAATTTTTTTCATAAATTTCACACGATTGGGTAGATTCTAGTCTAAACGAACGAGCAAAAAAAAAATGATGCACTATAGTTAGTATTTATTTTATTATAATTAATATTATTATTTACTCATTTAATGAAACTAAATTCATACAATATTGTATAATTTTACATATGTGAGGCAGATTGCAGTATGTGTATGTGCATTCCGGTTTTACATTTTAGCTTTTATTAAATATGGATTATTAATTACTATACGTTTTATAAGCAATTAAAACTTATAATCTAATATTTAATGAAGAAATGTTACGTAATAGCTGAAATTCCTCCAACTTAGGCAGTAGTTGAAAACACCCTGTTACATGAAGTAAATATGGAACTCCGTTATAGAAGTGAAAGCGTTTCTTTATAGCTCTTAACCAAATTGATAGTTGATAAAAGATTTATCCCGCATACAAAAGTATATGAAATGATTACTTGCAGTAAACATACTTGTTCCAAAGCTATGTATCATTGTAGTCACCTTATTTGTACCCAATCACCACAGCTATGGTTTGAGATACATTACATTCAGCTCTTCTGTTATGCTTTGCAGTAATGCAGCTGATGTAAAATGAAAAAAATTGGTTCATGCTATAGTTAGTCACATAAAATACCAAGACAATGTATACTTCTCTGTTATACTGGACGAATCAATCAAATTTCTGCCATTTGTGGAGCGGACTCTACAGAGTCATTCTCGCTGAGAGTTTAGCAAGCAAGGACACGTCGGTTATGAATTAGCGTACCACTGTTTTGCGGAAAGCCTCATTAACAATGAAATTATTGCTATGTTTTGTTATGAGCAGGCTTGTAATCTTAGGGATCGATTACAAAAAATGACTTCAGTGTGGTGTATAGATAGTTGATTTGACCTTGTAGAAGTTCAATGAGTTGGTTGTAGGACCAACAGTGGAAATAACAGGGTGCACATAAAAATATGCGGACATCTGTAAAACGAAATATTTGTATAAGTATATATAGGATTATAAACATATTTTAATATATTTTCTTACTCTGATTATACATGTACTTTTCGTTATGTACTGAATAATAGTCACAGAATGATTTGCCAGTTAAATGTTCCACCTTCCTTCACGATCTAAGTAGCCAAATAACAATGCACAATTATCATGAAAACAATTCTTGTATCGGGAAAAACTTCGTTCCACATCGCATGAGGTGATAGGAGCAAAACGAAAATAGGGCACAACGTTGTCCTGCGGTGTAGAAATGCCAGCATAGGTTGGTTCTGTTTTACCACTTGGTGCCACATCTCTTATTTCACGTTCGGTAACAGAGGTAAATGGTGTTCAATTAATTGCAATAATTTAGTTTTCTCGCCTCTTAGACATGTTTTTCCCCCTAATAAAGGGAGATAAGAAAAAGTCAAAGCGAATGCGAGCGGCAAATTTTAGCAAACATGAGAAGGATATTATTATTGATCTGGTACTAAAATATCAGGGAATAATTGAAAAAAGCAAAAATATTCGTCTTAAATAAGGATATAGAACGTACATGGGAATGAATTGCCAAAGAGTATAATAATTCGATTCTGAAGAATTCTGCATTATAACTTCAGAGCATATAATGTGTATGCGTGTGCACTTTGTGGCACATAAAATTCCAGGAAAGTTGCTAATGTTACAAAAGCCTAGCGTAAATTTATTTATATCACTCTCTTCGGTTGGCATGTTAATGAACCGAGGTCTCAGAGCTGCTATTGCTCTAGAATGGATGGTTGTATTGACTGTTCCTTTATGCACTTGAATATACCTCCAATAACTATTTGAAAGCTCCTGAGTCACATAGAATCTTAAAGTTAATAGTATCATGAACGCCGAATTCAAAACATGATTTTGCTTAGTTTGTGATTGTAATCGAGGACGTAACATATGTTCCATTTCTTCGACATCTTTTGCTAAGCAAAATCGCATTTTGAATTCTTGTCATTCAGTTGAAGAAACGGATTATTTCTTTCATAAAATACACGAGGAGCACGGTGAAATTCATCTTCGGATGAGATGTTGGAAATCAGAAATCTGCACAATATACCGCTTGTAAGGTAAACCTAACGTAACCTACATTTGAACGCAACTCTGTCCGTTGTTATTATGCGGAAATGAAAAGTGAAACATTGAATAAACTTTATCTACACGAAATTAAAATAAAGGCAACTAACTCTTTTATTTATTAATGAAATGTTTATTGCTTCTGTGCTCAGATAAATGTGTTATTCAACAATTTCTAAACTGTAGTTAATGTTGTAATTTGAGAAATTTTGCAACTTAAATTTAATTTGAGGTTAAGATAAAATAATCTTAGATTACGGTTTATACAACCAAAACTTCCAATGAAGCAGAACTGACGGTTAATTTTATCCTCTAAACTCAAGTTAACTTTTCATACAACTGACCATAAATGTTTCATATGATCTATAAATCACCGTAGAATTCTTGTGTTTCCAGAAATTTTATAATCTTAATTGTAGAACACGCGTTGAGGTCAAAGGGAGCAGTTGCTTTCAAAGTCATATTGTAAGTTGACTGACTATGGTTAAAATTCTATGTGTTATGGTGATGAACAGCCGTTTTGTACTGTTATTTACTTCTGTCTACTTAGCTATAATCACGTGCATTAACCTGAAATCATCATATCCACTCTAAGGTCCTGAAAATTACAGGCTTAGTTATGACTTAGTATATTTTCTTTTGCACAACCAGTATTCTTCCTGCCAGTGTCAAGTGAAGACTTAAAATGAAAATTTTAACAACTGGTTGAGATAAGAATACTTCCAATTAGGTACAGCCACAAGTGAAAACAGTTGTAAATTAGAATTGTCAAATACCAGCCAATAGTGTATTAAGAAATAGTTATTGTATTATAAATAGAAGCAAAACATAGCCTTTAACTCTTGGACAGGCTATGGCAAGCAGAAAAGAGCTTAAGATCTTATTTAAGGGAAATGCTATGTAAGTGACGTAAGAGAGAAGGAAAAGAATTAATATTCAAGTCAGAAAGCACTTTGAGCTACAGATCTTAGTGCTTTGCTTGATGGTCGGAAAGTTACCACCCTTAGATGTGCTGTGGTTATACATTTTCGCATCCTCTAAGTAGCATATTGATTCGGTTCTCAAAGCATTTTACATTTAAAATTAAATTGCTTATCATGTATTCAACCAATGTCTGGGAGAAATCTTTCCATTGTGATTTGCTATTTTCATCTGGGTACCATATTGAATCCCCGTCAAGACTTTTTTCCCCCAATTTTTGACATAGGCTCAAGTCTTTCATATTAAAATTCTTTCGTCTGAAAGCTATGTTTAAAATAATTTAACTCCTGTTTCGAAATCATTAATTATTTCTTTATCAGAGAGATACTCACCGCCACGGGTGGCCCGAGGTCGTTAAGGCGTGGCCTCGTGAGCGAAAGGTCTGGGGTTTTTATCCCGCCACGACCGTCCTCCCTGATTGAGGATTTTTCCAGGTTTTCCTCAGTCCTCGTATGTAGCAAATGCCGGGGAAGTATCCTCAACTTAGGCCTGGAACGTTTCCTTCCTTAAAAAACTTTCCCAATACATCATTTCATCCCATACCATCAGTATCCATCGCCTGTGATGCCTCATTTGTTAAAAATGACGTTAATCACCATTTCATTCCAGAGAGATGCTCGTGGCCTGGTTGGGATTATCAAACAAGCTAGGAACGTCTCCAGTAATGACTTCAAAACGTGGATTTTGAACATTTTCGACACATGTTACAGCCGACAAAATTTTAATATGAAGTTTTTTTTTTTACCAGCAAACATCTTTCGCTTGTACCTATTGTGGATATTTGATCACTTTTTTCCGAATGCAATGCGTTAGTAATGAACAATAATATTGCCGAGAAATCTGCCCATATCTGATAGCAAGGCTTGACAATTTATCACTTCTTAGAGTAGACGCGCAAAGAATGTGCACATAAATATTATGGATTTTAAAAATATATTTATATTCTGATCTACCAAAGTATTAGGTCTGATTTTGGACGAAAAATGTCCAAAATCAGACCTAAATATATATATATATATATTTTTCATTGAAATAAACAGAAAAAAGTGAAATGAACTTTTGCAAGTAATAAAGAGTAGAAATTTTTGCATAGTGCACTGCATAGTATTGAGCTTTATAGACCTTATGCAGTAAGGAATTTGTCGACTCTACCGCAAGCGCTCGAGCGGTGTATATTACGGCAGCTATTGCGGAAGACAGGACACTGCGATAAATTTGATGAACTCCCTACATTTTGAAGATCTACACTTGCAATACTAAACCTTTATTTTTAAAGTTTGTTGAAACTATAACTGGTATTCATAATAAATTAAGAAATATTTTAGTTAGAACATTGCTTTAATTTTATTTCGATAATATTGCTCCTCAGAATTTGATTTTTATTTTTTTTTCTTATAAGTGGTTTAACCATAACTGCACTTTATGAGCTGTATTTATAAACTGGGTTTAAGACAATAATACTGGGATTGATATTCCGAAGGTTGCGAAATAAAATTCTATAGGACCGGCTCCCTTTATATGTAATTCCTTGGTCCCTTAGGTGAATGCTGAATGAATGCTTTCTTCCATGAATATTCATTCCACTCTCCGATTTCACCTCATTTTCTTCTGATAGTTCTATAAAAAGCGCTAGGCGAAGTGGGCTGGTGACTGTGCGGGGTAGCGTTGGCTTGCAATATGGAAAGGTTTGTACCTCGTCGTTTGGTAGGGAAGGGGCCCTTCTGAGGGCCTTACAATTCTTGGAGGAGGGCTATACCGGCACCCGGGTGCGCTACAGGTCTGGGACAAATATAAAGCAACCGATTTATCACAACCGTTTAGGGAATACAGCCGATGTAGAATGAAACCGTAGTCAGAAAATAATACTTGTAGTTATAGCCCCACTTGACAGTTGCGTTCTTCACCGGAAACTGATATGTGACATATAACAAACATGTCGTCCGCATACGGGTTTTTTTTAATTGTGTTTAACGCCCGTTTTTACTACTGAGGCACCACAGGCGATGGACACTGATGATACATGAGTTAAAATGATATATTGGGAAATGATTTTTAAAGGCAGGAAACGTTCCAGGTCTAAGTTTAGGACACCTCCCCGGTATTTGCCATTTATGAGGATTGAGGAAAACCTGGAAAAATCCTATCAGGGAGTACGGTCATGGCAATATTCGAACCCCAGACCATCCGTTCATGCATCCGCACCTTAACAACCTCGTCCATCTGTGTCAGTGCTTGCATTTGTTGAATGGGTGCATGTTTAACACTGGAATTCTTGTCAGCATGTAGCGTAACAGTTCATTTACAACTGTCAGCGGCAACCGTTCTGTAAACAGCTGTACACCCAGCACTAGTACTCTATATGGAAACAATGTTTGGAACCCTTCTATGTCCTGGCCTTCCGGCGTTTACCTCATATTACCCTTTGGGTGCGTAGGCCCTAACTGCCAGCCTTGAGCACGGCTAAAGTGCCAAATAAAACCCTTCCGCCCCTTTTAATTCAATGCAATGCATTTATAAGTCTGTCCAAATGTTGATAAAGCATTTGAAATCACTGTATCCTCGTTAAGTTTACGGAAATCAAAAGAATACAATTCAAGATACTTAACTTTCATCTATTGAAACTTTTATTGATATGACAGGTACTGCAATTTAAAACCGTTAAAGTTATTGTTGATCCGATCGATATGTGATTTCGATCCTGTAATGAATAACTTTATTCCTAAATTGTCCCCTCACATGCATTGCTTTTATTCCCCTCACCTTTTCATGAGCTTGAATGAAAAATACGCTAATAAATAAATAAAATAATGTTTAAGTAAAGTTAAGCCAAAGTTAAAAATTAAGTATATTTGTCCCACCTTACGAGTACTTTTAATTAACAAAATAAAAGAAATTTAGAATTAAAGAACAGGCAAGCTGAAATAGGAAAGTATTAATGACAACTATATATATATATATATACATATATATACATACATAAAGAGGAGCTAAGCATACACAGGACAGCCTAGAAAAATAAAGCTTTTTGACGACTGGATTCTTCTAGTGTGCAGCTGCACTCTGCCGGCTCCTAACTCAAATAACTATAAGGTAATAAACTGATGGGCAAATGCACCTTTTGAAAATTAAAGAGCACAAAAAGTAATATTCATTATTTCCACCTTTTCTATCGTGTTTTTTTTTATTTTCCATCTAAAAGTTAGAAAATATATGTCATTATCAATGAGAAAAAAAAATCTTTCCATTATATACAGGTTGTGCACTAATTGATCACGTAGATAAGTAGCACACATAGAGAGACAAGATAATAGGGTCAACTTTGAGGCAGTATTTATGGGCTGCCACCCTCATATTTAATTACATTAATTGTATCAAATACTTTTATGTAACTTCATTGCAACTATGAGTGTAATGTTCTTTTTCTTGAACAAGTGTTCAGTTATGTGTAAAATGTTATTTTCTCGCAAGTGTACAGAAAGCTACCTCGGCCATAAAATCTTGACCTGGGAGTTTCTGTAGTCTGTTGCAGCTATTTGTAAAGAATCCTTGAGCAAGATGTTTATTGCTATTCTGTTAAAGAATTTTTAAAGCATGGAAGGCACCATAAACATTTTAACAACTCTAGGGATGAAAAGACAGGCCTTTAACCTCGTCAAGGGAAGAAGCCAACCACTACATGGAAAACGTCACGTAGACCATGCTCATTTAGTTTGTAATTTTGAGGCCCGCAGTCAGTTTGGCAAGAGTATTCAGCGGGGCAATGTCAGTGGAAGGGCTTTCTCAGTTCCGTTCAATTAGTGGAAAGGGATAATTAGTATTGCAAGAATTAAGTGGACGACCTTTATTAGTTAAGTGCATTAGTGCAATAGTTTATGTACAAATAGTGAAAGAACAATAAATTGTGTCATCTTCCATAACAAAATGTTATTAATCTCCAAGACTCCTTCCCCTATGGCCACAGGACCATAAAAATATCCATCAGCATAGTCTCAACAGCCGTGGCAAAACTTTAAGACACCGACAGCCATCGTCGGAGAGGAAGGAATTTTCATTATCCTTGAGAATCCATAATCAAAAAATCTTTCCTTTCATCCATCTCCCATAAGGAAAAAATATTTAATTAAAACCTCCTCCCCAGCCGTATTGAATACTGCGTCAACTTCATTTGGTTTTACTGTGGGATCAGTGATGCTTTTCTCCGCAGCGCGGCGTTTTTCTTATGAGCGAGGCCCCCCCCCCACACGTTTACCTCACCGTGGAGGAGGTAGCAAGCCTGCTTGATTACTTGCTGATTTTGCCGACTTTAGTAGTCGTAGTGCAGCTGTTCCCGGATGTGTTTTGTGTTGTTCATTTCTTAATTCGGTAATATACATTGAAGGAGCATTTAATAGGGGGGACGGGATTGGGCTGTATGGTTGCTGCGGTAAATAATCTAAGCCCGCTGATCGCAGGTTTCGTCCCGGCTGCTGCAGACCACCGCAATTTTCTTCGATGGGATTCTCTCGAGGGCGTTTCGCTGCATTTTGGCAGCTGTGAGCCAACCGGGACTGAGTGAATGGCATTACGATGCAAAAGTTGACAATAAATAACGCTTCTTTATTTAGTTATTGATATCGTTTACTCTCCTTAACATGAATATTCAGCAAACTCACGTCTCACGTTGAACAACAGGAAAGGCAATCTTGGCAAACAATTAAGCTTATTGCGTTAACCAAATGGAGCCGAGTGCGAAGAGATTGTTAAATCAATAGAATTCTTGATGCGGCTCAATGATGTTGTATCGGCAATTATCGTGGTGACGGACACACAAGCTTCGTTGTCGCCAGAACTGGTACTTGGTACATAGGCCGCTCTTCCGCTGATCTCCGGGCGATGGCAGCCACGCGTATCTGGGCCCGGAAAATTCTGAGACTCCTCGACTTTGGGCAAAATCTATTCCTTTTATACACAATACAAAATAACGCTATCCACGGGTAACGGCGCGAAATACCCCGCCAATTTTGTGTTAGCGTCACTCATAGGTCAGCGCTTACCTCACTGAATTTCATTTCTATTCGCTGGACACTTTAGGTCGAGCCAAATGCTCCGCTATTCGTTAATAAGATGAATTTAAACAGATTTCCTACCTTACTGTCAATGACTCTTTTACTCCGACACCTGCAATTTTGCCACCGAACAGGTCCCTGTCTCGTCTGAGGAAGGGACATTTCCAACCCTAGCTGCATACCAGAGGGGATTACCTTCCATTTTCTGACCTTTGCCAAGTCTTCTGTGTCCGGAGAAAGACGTGAGTTTTTCCTTAACCTTCTGTATATTATTACATGTTATTTTTTAAATATTACAAAAAATTGCACACTATGAACACATTTAATCACTATACAATTTTAATTCTATAGATACGAGTTATTCCATTAAAGTTCTTCCACTGAAAGAAAACGCACAACATACTTGTACGTTATTACTGAGTTGCTGATTCTAAAATTACAAGTATTAATTATTTAAATTACTCTATAACGGACGGGGAGCCAGGGACAGCTTCAGCATAAAGTGTATTTATTATTCCTTGTATGTTTACCATTGTACAGCGGGTCTTTATGTACGACTCGTATGTGAAAACTCGGTGCTGAAAGAGTCAAAGAACCAACTTGATTTATAGCAAAAGTTGATTCTGTTACTCACTTGAATATCATACTAGGCCCTTTTTCAGAGAATTAACCGACGGGGAGAGTGATTATGCATTTTTTCTACAGGACTCCGCCATCACACAGCGAATGATTATTTATCAGCAGTTCACAATATGTAATGTGTTTCCACAAGACAGAGTTATTAGTAGGGGTTTGTGACCCTCTAGGTTTCCCTACTCAACAACCGCGATTATTATCTCTGGGGTAAATTAAAAAGTACCGAGTACAAGTGGAACCCATACACCGTACAAGAACTCTAAAAATAATATTCGTAGGGAAATTCTCCATATTTCTCAAAATGAACTACAACAAGTTATGAATAATTTCTTAAAGAGACACAGAAATATGTGAATAGTGAAGGCGGGGATTTTCATTACCTCATTTGATAATTTGATAAGTATCATTACCTCATTTGATAATTTGATAAGTATCGAACCTCTTAAATCGGTTTGTATATTGTTATATGGTGGAGTAGTTTGTTGTTTCACCTTTCCGCTAATCACCGAGATCCGGATGGCCGGATAACTGGCTAATGATCAGTGCGTTCATGCATAGGAAAACACTCCGGAGGAAAACAAACCTGATCGCACGGTAATAGAGAGTGCATCCTTACAATGTAAGACCTAGAAATCAGTGGACCATTGCATACTCTACTTGTCTATTAATAAGCTAGCCTACATGAATACTACTGAGCGAATTGGTTTCAAGAAATCAAGACACTATGGAAGAAACAGCTACAAGAGCTAAAAATGACGTCTATCTGGTCAGCACGAACAAACTATAAAAACAGGTTTGACTAGATAAATTTGATTTTAACCTGCACTATTCAGTGTAGAGATGTAGATTTTGAAAAGCGGGACGACTACGCAAAAGAAAAAAAAAAAAAAAAAAAACAGAAAATGCACTGCTGAGGATTGGAGGAAAGTTCTTTTTTCCAGTTATTTGTGCAGTGTGCGCGGAGTTTGAACAATCTCCCAAGCCCATCTATCAGATAGTCTCACATCCAGAAAAGATGTTTATGGTCTGAAGGAATGATGAACAGTGTTGCCTAAGCTGGGGAAATTATCTGCTGTAGGAACGACTTTTTCAGCAAATATTTGAGGCTCATTTAACATTTAGATTGGACAGAGCCTCTCCTTACGTCACTCCTATTCAACATTTTATTGTATATATGTAAATACAAGTTTCGTTTGCTCAAGTCTTCATTATTCTAAGTTCGTTGAAATTATGTTTATCGTATTCATATTAAATTAGGAAATGTTTTCGGCAGGACATCGTTTTATTTTCATTTCGATAGTGTTAACGTTTATATTTAAATATTTGCCTTTGTTCAAAGTTGTTAGTTGTTTAACCGTTATACAACGTAACTACATTCTATTATGGCAAAACTTCCATTTATAAAACGAGTGGAGTGGCTTAAACGGTAAAGGGATTGTTTCCTCCTCCTAGTCTTTTAAGCTGTAATGGATCTTTCCTTTCCAGGAATTTTTCGCTCTACCATTTCACCTCTGTTTATTGCTTTAGCTCTATTACGGATTGAAAGTGCCAGGCAAGGTGGGCTATTGTTGTGTTGCGGTGCGGCGTTGATTTGCTTTTTGGAAATGTTTCTGTACCGCCGTCTGGTGTATAAGCAGCCTTTCTGATGGGCTGAAAGTCCTTGGAGGGCGTACCATCGGCATCGCACAGCTCAATCGGGAAACAATGTTAGGTACCCCTTCTACGTCGTGTCTCACAGGCCCTTGAAATTAGCCTCCTGTATCTGCCTAACTCATCCCTTCCTCCTGAAAGATCTTCATTATAGCCATAGGCACAAATTGCCAATCTTGAGCCCGACGAAGTAGAGAAAATTTCTCGCCAGTCAACAATCCATTACAATCTGATCGCATGCAATACGTTCTTAAAGCTGTGGATTTGAATTTTTTATAACCACATTAAAACTTAAGTTAACAAAAAATATTTTCAGCATATTTTTTTTTCTTAGGAAAAGAATGGAGCTCATTAGACTCTAAAAACTTATTTGTAAGTTAATTAGTTTGTTGAAATATGACCCGAATTTCAAGACAAGTAAAAATTGTTAATTAACCCATGCATAGACGGACATATTATGTAACGAAATATGGCCAGAGGAAGAACACAAATGTAATATTTTAACATATGACGTTTGTTTAAAAATAACTTTGTTTACGTTAATTTTACGTTAGTAACATAATGAAAGATTGTTTTAGTAAACTGACACTTAGGACATCTCAGCTGGTGCACCATATCCTGCTTGTGAAAAAGCTGTGTGCACTGTTAATAGTGGACCAAAATATACGCGAAAGGACAGCTCGATGCAGTTTTTGAAAATATTTCATTACATTTCCAAGAATTTTTGAGTCCATTTGTCTCCTTGAATGAATCGTGGATGCATCAATATACATCTCAGTCAAAAGGACATCGAAAACAGTGGATAGCCTCCCTTGCTTCATTGGTTCCACACAAGAAAACTGGGTATAAGCGCAAGTCACAATGACTGCTGAAAGATTCTGTGAGATCCGGAAGCAACTTACAGCCGCAATCTAACGGAAAAGCCCGGAACTTTTGCATGATAAATGAGCTGGGTGGCTCTGTCGGTAACGCTTGGGACACTCATTCGGGAGTTACCGCTTTTCAATTCCTTGGAGCCGGGCATCTTGACGATGCGTAGGTTGCACTTTGGAAAGATGTCTACCCCAGCATCTGGTGTAAAAATGGATTTTCTGATGGGCTCAAACTTGGGGTAGGG
Source organism: Metallyticus violacea (assembly GCA_030762175.1). NCBI lineage: Eukaryota > Metazoa > Arthropoda > Insecta > Mantodea > Metallyticidae > Metallyticus > Metallyticus violacea. The sequence goes on from CM060846.1 coordinate 294,780,305, forward strand.
AGCCTCCACCTGTACTGGGGTGTTCTATCTATATACAATGTTAGTTACCGACGATGTCCGTGCCTCATCGTCCGGTGATTCCCACACTCATCCTTTCCTTCCGACGATGCTCCTACTGGGGGCGTAGCGACAAATGGCGCACCCTTGACCAAAGTCAAAGTACCGAAGTATCCTTTTCTGACCCTAGCAATCTAATCCACTCCAATCCGATACTGCATGCTAATGCTCGCCCACACTTATGTATCCAGGTCTTGTTTGGAAATTCGAATAGGAAATCTTGTAACATCCAGCTTATTTCCTGATCTTGCCCTGAATGGTTTCCATTTTCACACATAACTCAAGGAGCACCTCGGAAGTCAGAGATATGAAAATATATTTCAAATTGCGTAAATAGGGCACAGTTATAGTGAAGCTATGATACTGAAAATGCCTGGAAAAAGATGGTGATTGTGTGATGAATAAACTTACGAACAGAATATTATTCTCTTTTATTTCAAAATAAAAAATGGAGTAATCTTTTCCCGCATTAATGTGCCCTATTTACTGGATTAGTAAAAGTTGCTAACTGACTTGATCAAGCGTATAGTCATTTATGGAGACTGTGTTGATAAATTAAATTCATAATTAACATTTTTATCAAATAATTTTTACAGCCCTCGTAAAGTTTTCAGTGCTACAATGAAAATATTTACTGAAAGATATATAGTATCAAGTAATTTTAAAAGGCTCATACATGACTCCCTAGATTGGTCTTCTATCTAAGTGCTCTTTTCTGTATGTTAAATGAATTACTAGTGATTGCATAATTTTCCCAAGCATTATTCAGAAAATTATTATTATTATGCAAAGGTACACATAGTATATGAAAAGTATCCTTTCAAATCATTGCAAGTCTATTTTTAAACTAAATTAACATTTGTTCAATTTATAAATTTTTGCTATACTTTGCATTGTACTGCAATGTGATTTTGTTTCAAAACGGTGTCTTCTCTTTTAAAACATATATCTCAAGTTGCATGTTCAGTGCAAAATGCATTCAATCCACTTGCAGTATCGGAACAAAACTGATATTGTTAAAGAAGTTTACCGCACTTTTTTTAAGTACGAAACAGAAGTTAGAATATTTAACATTGCAAAAAGGTTTTGCTTATTCAGCATAAGCAAAGATCATTGTGTGTTTACTCTAAATTATGTGCAATATAAGAGCAATATAAGAGCATTCTTGCTGTAGCTAAGGCTTCTGTTGTTACTGATTTTCTTATTAACTTCAAATTTGAAAACATTTCTCTGACGAGTATGGTGGACAAAATGAAAACTGTCTGGCTCTTCATGCTCTTGTAGGTGGAATTTAAAACATTCTCTTTCCAATAGTATGAAGAAAATATAAATGGCATTTCCAGTCCGGGGTAATTTGGTTCTTCCTCCACATAGGGTGTTTGGAGTTATGAAAAAAGAGTTTCTAAAGCTGTCCAAAATAACGACACCCAAATATAATAAAGTAATTTATAGGAATATTAGAACAGTTGACGTCTTGGGAAATTATTTTAAAATTTTAACTAATTCTCTAAGAAAGCTAAGTGGCATTAGGGATATGAAAAGGATAAGTTAAAGAAATGAGACAAGGCAGCCAAGTCTAATGCTATTGTGAAAATGGAGTATACATATTGATTGGATGATGCACCTAAAACATTCAAATCATTATTGGAAAGCGATATTCAATAGAACTATTCCTGATCCAGGTATTTTGAAAGTGATATGCAAGATTAAATGTGCCGAAATAAATAATGTTATCAACTTGGTGAAGCAGACGTTTTGTAATTAATGAAAGAGCCTAGACTCACTGACGTTCAATGCAATTATCGTTGATCAGCCAGTAGAAGAAAGTGGTGATGTGTACGTAAGATATGATTACCTTGAAGGAATTGGAAATGTTATAGTTTCAGAACTTCTTAAAAAATTCAAATAATTTAATATTAAATGGAAACTGTGTGCGTTGTTTCATTTCTTGTTATAATTAGCTCTAAAATAAAAAAAGAAAAAGCTATTAATGTGTTTCGTTTCAAACTTTTAAGTTCATGCATATGATGCAAAAGCAAACAAGTTAAAATGCATTTTTTAGGATAGTGACCGGATATTGCAACAACTGATTTGGATGTTTAACGTGTTACTTTATCGCGTTGTAATATTAACACAAGCTGTTTCTTTAACATTTCAAATTGATGCAGGTCTTTCTTGAGGAAAGAAGTGACCGTTACCGGATAGGCACAGGCGAAGCAAAATCTGACATCCGTATTTACAGTTTAGTTTTATCAAGTGAAATTTAGCAGCTTACATCTGATTTCACCATTGTGGTTTGAGCGGGCATAAACATTTAAGAGTTTTTCCAAATAACACACCTTGTACAAGAACACTTCAGCCAAAGACATTAGAAAGTACTGAGCTATCAAAAGCTTTTCTTCGTCTTCGTCAGCGGTTCCGTTCCCTCAGGCAAAGCTGAGTGCAGTTAGTGTGACAAGACTGTGGGGAACGTCTTATGAAGTTACATGACATGTAGAGATAACACAATGAATGGTGAGCTTGTATTTCACCGCTAGTGTTTCAGGATCGAGAGTAATGGACCTCCTGTGGCCCCTTAATTTGTCACTCTCTACCTCACAGCCGAACGCTGTTTTAGTGAAGTGGAATAGGCTGGTCTCGACAGCGGTGATACACAGGAGCAGTACTTAGCTTCCATTAGCGTACAGCTTCCGTCTCCTGATCTGTTCGACTGCATTATGGCTTTCATGGTACATTCTGCAAGAGAAGCGCTTGTCGCGAGGGACTACTAATTGTTCGAATTACACCGGTCTTCTGTCCAGTGCAGAATCAAATAGCTTCTATGTATCACAACTCCAACTATATTGTCGAAACTATAAGAGGGGACATTCATTACCACTAAACGTGGTGTAAGCTTTACTTTGGATTTCATTGTTCTTCTAGTTACTTAAAGCACTGTAAACATTTTATAGTGAATATAACCATTATGCAATACAACAACGGAAAAACGCAATGATTAAAATTGTAGACTAAAACATATACTTTCTATAATCTTTGTTTTAGTTTTGCGTATAGAAATTCTCGGTTACATTTAGTTACTTTGCGTAGAAGTGTCTCTCTGAAGCAGAACACTGATTTCTGAAATCCTTAAAAAATGACAATTCAGTCTTTTGGAAAAAATACAAGCAGTACCACTGGTGTTCGCAATTGTAATCTGTAGAACGCGCTTACCACGGAGGAATTGTATGGCACTAAGTCTGTCATGGAAAGCAAATACCGGCTGCAATTTGTACCTAAGCAATTTGTACATTGATTTGCGGTTTTCGTACACGTAGCAATGACATATCAGCTTTCACACGGGTGAAAAAGGTTACGCATTCAGCCAATTTAAGCAAGGAGTTACTAAAAACACTACCTTCCTCTTCTATGATTCTTGCCACCCACTTAGCACATTTCCCAATAATCTCTGAAATTCCTATCTAGGAATGAAGGAAAATTATAGCAGATGCTATACTTGAGATTATAATTGGTACACTTGGTTTTTCAATGAAACCCAAAGAAAAAAAACGCGAGAATTTAGTCTGGCACATCGAGAGTAATGCTAATGCTAATTCCATTTGTGTCCTGGAATTATGAATTTCTCTCGGTGTATATGCAGTGGCAGAATTCAGTTGAAAGAACGCAACATTTATTTTTGAGTCAACTGTAACATAAGATTACATACCGATCAGCGTTTACTCTTCCCCTTTTCATGGCACACCATACGAAGTTTTATTACCTGAGAATTCCCTCATTGAATCAGTAGTAGGTGTTTTGCGAACTTACCATGCCACGAGTCGGAGATATAAATTGAGATTTATGTATATTTCGCTCACATCCAGCAATATTTATAATTCTAAAAATGAGTTTTTCTATATTTTTTGTTATAAATCATGATGGGCAGCTATGATTTTCTACGTTATAGCCGTATATGTGAAAGAAAGCGAAATGTTCGTCTGTTGTCCAAGATGCCTAAAGGATTTTTCGAGCGGTAGCTTAAGATATGCAATGTTTTTCCAGTTGAAACTTTTGGTTAATACTTGCTCATCTGTAGCACCTTCATTCTTTTAAAATATTGTGATATTTTCACTAGCTGAGCCCTTCACATCAGAAAACTTTCAGCAAATCCTCTTTATAAATGATGAGTGTATTCTGTACTTTCATATGGATGGTATATGAAGCTCTGAAGCAGCGGTTCTCAAGCCGTAGTACTCGAGATCCTCCAAGGGATTCCGGAAGCATTAGAACACTGTTAAAATCTGTGTGTTGAATGTATAGACACAAATCATCAATCACAAGAAAACAACACATGATACAAATTTACAATGTGTATTTATTAAGGTAAAATGAATTGGACACAAACTGAAGGAAAATATTTGTACTGGAGGCAGCTTTCAAAAGATAAACAAGACATGTGGGGTACACAGAACACTTATATATGCTTTCATCGTTTCTCTGGCAACAGCACCTATCTTTCGGCAACGAAATACGTAGGCTGGGGCTCGCCTGCTTCTCTGGTAACTATCTTGGACTACCAAAGAAAACCATTGGGTGGAAACACATTCTCTGCACTCATTTATCTAGAAACAAGCATATATGTGAATAGTTTGCAAAACATAAAATCTGAATTCAGAATAAAATGTCTCCTATTTAAACTGATGTATCATAGTTTTTGAGTAAAATATATAATTATTCTCTCATCCAGGATTAAAAATAACATATTAATATTGTATTACCATATTTTGTTAATTATAATCTATGTTATGTTTATATACTTTTTGAATGTTATTCTAAAGTACGCAAGGATTACAGTAAGTACGCAAAAATTGAAAAATGTGCATTTATTTATTAGTTTATATATTTGAATTTTGAAAACCAGCGTTAGACTTTAAAAATATATAGGATAAAATTTAGGAGTTTAAACGTAATTTCTGAGAGTTGCGACGCGAGAGATCACAATGGGTGTTCGTGGTTAAGTAAAAATAACCTAAACTCGATCGCATTATACTTTTTTTAAAAGAAATGCTGCTCTATCAATTCACATATGTTTATTTTCAACTGTTGGCGGACTCGAACTGAAAACTTGCCGCAAGTATGCCACCTTTGTTGACTTTTACGTAGTAGAATCTGCCGATAACGAGAATCTGCTCACACAATCCGCGTTTGAATCGCACACCAAATATTATGTTATAATGACAATCAAATGTTAGAAGGAAGTTATAATGCTCTGTAGCCCTTCCTCAGAATGTATCTCTGGCTGAATTCTAAGCATAACTGTAGGGTACTGTAATTTTCCTATGTGTTCTATGTCTTACACCTAACTTTTTACTTCACTGGAGAGTTGTACAGTTAAAGATGCAGCAAACTTTATTGTAAATCATAAGGATAAATATGTACCTTTAGTTCTATTTAGAAAATATTTTCAATGGAATACGAACTTTAAATTTAAATTGAAATATATGTATAAATCATGCTTGAAATGGAAATGCAATAAATTGGAAGCAACAAAAGCTGTTTACACATTACTTGAGAACAATATCAAGAATATTGTTTATATAAATTGTTTGAGCAATTTACGTCATAACTGAGATAAAGCATGCTTTCGGGCCTGCCTTACTGGTAGCAGTACTGGACGTTTTATTGTACCAGTTTTAGAATACATTCAAATAAATTCAACTGTCGTATGGGCCTTACGGTCGTACATGCTAATATCCCTTATAATAATCAAAATGGCCATACACATACATCAATACATACATACACACATACCTATATACAAATTTACGTGCATACATACACATATGCAAATACTTATATAAATTTATGTTTTCTATTAATAATTTTGTATACAAATACATAAACATGAACGGAACCCTTATTTTTGAGACCCCTTCCATTTACTCACGCCTTCTCTCCAATTTCTCCCTATTCTCTATAGCTATTAGCCTTTTTTGTCGGGTCTTCTCTAGAAATATTCCCAAATTGTGTGAGTATCTCGCATGCACCAATATTTCCGTGCAAATGTTCAAACTTATATTGGTATTCAGAAATTGTGGTGATAAATGCTCATTTCTTAAAATCTCCGTTTCCCTACATGCTGCTAAAATATCCCTCCAGGTATAGCACAATGGACAAATTCTTTCCCCGAGAGCATGAACTGTTGTGTTTCCTTTTCAAGCCCCTAATCTGAACCATGCGAGACCACTTCTTTCTTCTCTGCCACAGATATCTAAATAATTCCCTCTCCCCCACACCGGATGTATTTGAGCCTGCAGGTTAAGTGATACTTGAAATACTTTCTTTAATAAGTATCAGGCTATATTCTTGATAAACCAAGTACGTACACGATGTTAATCCACATAGCCACCATTCCTTAGTGCATGTTGCTCTAATGTAAAAAGAGCGGAATCAACCCGAGTATTGCTTAGGATGGCCTTATATAGATTTGTAACAAAAAGAGTAGGATTTATAATAAATTGGTGTTTCAGAAAATGAGCCAAAAATCTGCTTTACAGATGACGGTGTCCACAACCTTTGCAGTGCTGGGGGAATTCCACTCCACGCTGCTCTTTTTTGTTTTAAGCTAAAATGGTAAAGTAAGGCTTCGTCATACGTCAGAAAACTGAGCAAAAAATAATCTCCTTCATTTCGGTATCTCCGAAGCATTGTCATAGATAAATATGTACGGTACTTATTCAGCAAAAATTTCCTGCAACTTAAGACATCAATCATATTGTGCTCTACTCTAAATGTTCTCGTTATTTGGTCCACTGTCTCACGCCTGCCTTCTTTAATAATTTCATCAGCTCACATTGCTAGAGGGCAACTGCCGGGAAAGTGATCTTGGATGCTTGTGTTCTCTTCTTTAAAATGTTCGGCCATTCTCTGATACTTGTACATATGTTAGCATTTTCATATCCACTCTGAAATCTCTGAAGTTCCTTTCTAATAAGAAATTCAGTAACCGCACAGAAGCGAAACAAAATATCTTCAGGCTGTTGTTAGGAATTCTGGTCGTCGATGTCATTTATTGTTATTATGGGTCACTGAAGGAATACACTAGTTATCATACTACCTATCTATAATGGTACTACACCCATTATTCTGCTGTAGCAGATTTGAGATAAAAAGATTTGCTTATATGTTTAGTTATGACCCTTTTATTTGCTAAGCCATATTAAGCTACTGCATAGTTTTTATAAATTCACATAAAATAATTTAAACCACTCTAATTGGTTACCAAAATCAATTTACACATTCTGGATGCTGTTCGGACTATCACAATTGCTTTAGATTTAATTAATTCGACAGATAGCAATACCATTTACTCGATAAGAGGGTGATTATTTCCCGTTTTCTAGAAAATTCTGTCCTCACTCTGCCTTCTTCCTGTAGTTCTCCCCTTTTGCTACTCTTTGTCTCCATTGTCACACTCAGAGAAAGGATTTTCCAGTTCTCTTGTATTTGTTCATTTCAAGCGTCACTCTTCATGGAGACATTTACTCTCTTCTTTGCTCCACATCTTCCCAGACTTCATTGGTCGAAGCGAGTTAAATTACTAGTCCCTCGCCTGCTCTTCCCCTCCGCAGAAGTTAATTTTAATCCTCACAATAACGGCTTAAACAAAAGAGTTATCTAAAAACCAACAGCAAATTAATGGCCGCGCTAAGTAAATATTGCAAACACGCAAACTGTCGCTTCAGCGTAAGTCCTAACTAATGCAGCTAAATTGTGAAAATAATGAACAAGCGTCTGTATGTACACGTGCTCTGCGATTGGGCTGGCAGTTTAAGATCTAAGACAAAAACTGGAGCCCACATAGGAAAATGTAACTGCATGAAACGAGGTAAGCCGATGCTAATCCTCTACATTAGTGATTCCCAAACTCGCGAACCCCTTTATAAAGGTCTCATTTGTTAAACGAAATGTTTAAATTCTTAAAATTGTCGTAAAGTTGATGTGGTTACGATAAATAGAACTACCTTAGAATTCCCTTCCACAAATGAAACAAAGTCCTTTAAAAATTGAAACTACATAAGTTCAAATTATTCTTCTCATTGGCGCTAAAGCCCGAAGGGAGCCTTGGCCTACCACAGTGACCTCTATTTCCCCTACGTCCTTCCTACGACTTCATTGATAAAGGACAGTATTGCAGAGTGGCATGAGTCGCCGATCACGCGGCTTCCGAGATCGAAGGTCGCCACCTTTGCATTACTCAGCTCGCCAATTATCCTTACGAGGCTGGGTGGACCCCCGTTCCAGATCTCCCAACACACGAAAAGTCCTTAGCAGGTCCCGGTAATCGAACCCGGATCTCCTCGCCAGCAGGCAGCAACGCTAATCACTAGACAAAGAAGGTGGTCATAGGTTAATAGGTTATTTAATTGCACATTTATTTTACATTTAAAATATTCAACTTGAAACTAAGTGGGTAATGTAATGACGTAATAGCATATTTCCTTATTTTAAAACAATATTTTTATATTTCACACATTTTGATCTAAACCAAAATTTGAGAATTACTTTTTTGATATTATTTAAACATTTTATGTAGCAACAGAATTACTTGTGAGCTTACGTTACTCAGTTACAAGGTAGTTTCTGCATATTGAACTTCTGTCCTAACCTTAAAGTTTTCAATATAGTCTTTATAGCCATTTCTCGGTTGCTGCCTTCCCATTCCTGGCACTATCTTCCTGTCCAGAATCAAGACTTTCTCCTTATAACAGACCAAGGAAACTACTTCCAGTTACTAAATACCTAAACACATTCCTCACTTCAAAGAACTAAGAAGTATATGTTTAATCCACAGTGACTATGTTCTATATCCGAAGTTTAAATAATAATAATAATAATAACATTAAAATCAACATTTGTCGTAAGAAAATATTGGGAACCCCTTGCAATATTTCGGAAACCGCCAGGACATTTGCGATCCATAGTTTAGGAAACACTGCCTTACACGATCCAAAGGTGATTTCTTACGTAATACATTGAATAAACCAAGGTTTATGTTTAATAAACGTTTCTGTTGCACTTTAGCACAAACTAAAGAATATCATGGCAAATGTTTGAAGGTAGCTTCTTATATATTTGTAAGTGTTAATATTGCGTACCTTTGCAAAACTTGTAAAGAACTAAAGAGAATGATAGCAGAACTCGGCATAGACACTAGAAATATCGGACTAGAAATTAAAGTAGACAACAAACGTCTAGAAAATATTTTGAGCTAAAGTTTTGATAATTCTTTGAATGATGGTTTAATTATGTTATTTTTGTATCTCTGTGCTTGCACTGTATATTCATAAAATAATTCTGTAAGCATTTATTGGCAACTAATCAGCAATTTTTAGTCATGCAATGATATTTCATGCACAAGAACGAGCTTTATTGCACAGTAGTACCTGTTATTCTTTGTGGTAACTCTAGCATTTAAATAGAATCATACTTAGACCGTGAAAAAAATTAATATGGATCAATTGAATCATTTCTAATATTATATTAAACCCACTTGCAGAAATTTACTCTACTTATTTGCCCGGAGCCAGCAATTTCTGAATAAGTTATTTTTATTGGGTTTTAATTTTAAACGTTTTGCATTCTAAGATGAGATTTGCAAAAGTCCTGTCCAAGTCTTCGCAGAGATTTCTATGGACTTCTTCCTTATCTTTCTCCAGGTTCGTATAGTTTCTCCTCGGCAAGCATTGCAGGGAGGTATAGAATAATTCTTAAAGTTAACAAATGTTCAATTTTTAACTATGATAAACAATAGTTTGGGAATACAACAAATGCAAACGCAAAATATTTTAAAATCTAGTCACTTATCTTTCTAGTTCAGAAATGCAGTCCTTGCTAGGGTATATTTTTAACACATTCTTTAAGAAACTGCACATAATGTAATTTTCTTTTAGAGTTACGTGTATTTTAATTTATTATGATAATATCTAGTAGCATAAACACTTAGTTATAGAAGCTAACACTTAAAGAGAATAAGATAGCCAACTATTAAAATATATGTGTGGAAAATAACAGCTTGCAAAATTACAAGCAATCTCAACACGTTTATCACTAGAAGCGATGTGCTTTACTGCTGTAAATTTTAGAGCACGGCAAAGACTATCAAACCTAAATTTAGTGCAGAGAAGCCATGGAGCATTCATTTAAAGCTCCAATGGTATACTTAGCGAGGCCACTACATCGAACTACATGATACTTTGATGAATAGAGGCCTGACCCGGCACACTTGCATTAATAGGATTAACATTTCGGACCCCACTAGGTGTTTACGTATCGCAATATTGCTGCAAGTTCTATTACAAGCTGAATACAGGCAAGAGCTATCCCATGACGAAAATTTTTAAACGGTGCGACACTTAATACTCCGCTGTTGCTTGCTGTTTCCAGCTAGAGTTTCCATACAAACTGCCAACTTTATAGTTCAGAGGCAAGTGTAAATATATTACGTTTCTATATAATTTAGGTTGGGAATGTTCTATAATTTCATCATGTTTACTGTAGGCATTATTTGTGCTAAGTCCTTCCCAGTTGGTTGTTTTTCTCAGCATACGACGATTCTCATTTTGAACACGAAAGTTGGATTAAAAGACTTATTTCAATACATCCTGTTAGTTAATCCTTTCACGGTGTATTTCATTTTATGAATACATTTTTGTATATTTTCATATGTTATTATTAATGTAAATCATATGCTAAAAGTGGACGAGACTTTGATCAGCTTCACTTATTCTCTATGTCCTGAAACGTATGAATTTTGTTTCTTTAGGAATGTAATTTCGCAGAAGTATTTATTCCTGTATATTTTCTTGAAATGTAACTTCCTAGATTTGGTAACGTTTATGCATTATATACTGGTCATGATTATCATTTTGAATCCATATAATTGGATCGTAGTACTGGTCACTTTGAATCCATATAAATAGTTCTATTGGATTATTAGTCGCGTTAAACCTCAGGTAGGATTAAGCTCAACTGCTGTGGGACAGATTACATTAAGAGCATAGACGCCTTATCTTCTATATATTCTTATATTTCATAACAAGAGCTTGTTGAGAGAGTATTAAAATAGATAGTCAACCTGATATTTACCTCAACACTAGAAAAAATGGAAAAAAAAATGTGATAAGATTTTCTTGCACTTCAAGTAGAAGGATCCAGAATGCAATTATCATATGTTATCACAGAACTATCTTACTTTGTTGTTAATATTTCGTTAATATGCTAATTGGTATTTATTTCTATTTTTTAAATCACTTCAGGCAATACTGTTTTGAGTTAACGTATAATACGTGTTTTGATAGCATATAAGATATAATACTAATATCGTATAATGAACATTATTGTATGAGTCGAACTGAACACTCTTATTGGCTCCACCTACTTGTTTAAATTTAGAACATGTTTTGTAGACCGTCGTCTGCTTCTTCAGCTAACTGTGGACACACTTCAAACGAGTATTATAGTTTAATAACTATATCAGCATTCAGTGAAATGTGTATGATATTTAAAAATAATATACTGTCTTACATGGTTCCCCAGATTTTATGCTCTAAATAAAAATAGCGGTTAATTATCTCACAAGACGGCTGTATTAAAAACTAATTTGCTACCAGAACGAGAGAATCTAGGAATTAATTAATATTATCCTGTTATGGACTGTTGAAAACTTTGAGGAGCTAAGCTGATCCTTAGGAAGAATAATATATTATATCTTAAAAGAACAGGAAAGCAACAAGGTTGCAGGTACGAATAAGAAGTAAACTAAAGAGGAATTCATCTGAAATGTTGGAATTTCCACGCTGCATATCTGGGTATATTATTTTCAGTAGATATCTCTTGCTAAAACAGATCTAACCATAATGAACTTTTTTATTTTAAAAATATTATAGATTATAACGTGGGTTACCTAATTCATAACGAAAAGTAACCTTACAACACCATGAAGGAGTACATCCATACATATTCTGTGTTTTCACTAATTCCTTTCTTATTGTTATAAAAATCCTTTTTGATAATATTTGTTCATTTTATATTATAAATTGTAATTTGCTTTAGCACAAACAACGCCATTGTAAGGAATAAGAATTACAAAATATCGCATGTCAAGTTTCAAACAGAATTCACAAATTAAGAGTATATCTCAATCCCGAATTAAACATTTTTGTCATGAACTATTGTAGAAGAAATGTTTCATGGTACTCAGCATAAATGCTGTCGCTGTTAATTTCTGCATAAATTTGAGAATGTTCAAATTAAAGGTTTTAATTTGCCTTGAATAAATATAAGTAGCATTTTTGTATACTTTTTTCTGGGGACAGCTGAAATTTAATTTTTGTTCAACATTTTTAAGGTCTACCCACTAATTGCCAGTGTTGCCATCGCCTTTAAAATAATTTTATGTAATCTTTAACAATATATATATATTGAATGATGATCAAATTTGTCCAAATCGGCTCTTTATGGCATGCGTGTCCGTAAAGATTGCCTAGCAACACAAATGGATGATATGTTGAACAGTTTTACTTTGAACAAAAGATGATCGTTTATTTTCATACTAACCAAGCGCGGTTCAAATCCCTTGGGACCGGTCATTCTGACAATAGAATTTTTCCTACTTTCACTTATGCTGAGATGCATATTTACTTTCCCCTAATTTCCCTCGCCCTCATTCCCTCTCATTTAATTTCCTTGTTCATCATTTCAGGATCAGAAGACCAGGCAATGAGGGTTTGCGGTGTGCGATGTGCATTAGTGGAATTTGCTCACTGGAAAAACTGCCCTGGCGTCTGGTATGACAGTAGTCCTTTCGAGGGGCTAGAAATCCTTGGCCGGAGGGCTCCGCCGTTTTCGTAACAGATAAATAAATGAAAAGGAATCTGGAAAAGTTAGGGAATTTGAACTCCATTCGTATCTGCCGCCTTTCGCGATCCTCACTTCACTCCTTCCTCCTAAAACTTAGTATGATAAAACGTTCATCATTGGGATTCAGTGTCTGAAACCCTCATGCGTCTAATCTAATCCAATACAATGTAATCCAGTTTTCACATTTATAAGAATTCTTTTGTTGGTATATAATGAATATTATATTAGAGGTATGTGTGATATTATGTATCACGAATACATAGGTTTTAAGCCGGCACATTGTTAATGCACAAATTGTGTAGTTCATGGCATCAACATGTGTATAAAAGCTGTGAAGACCGTCATGAACATGCAAATTTAAAAGAATTTCGTTCATTTCTAATCTAGAGAGAACATTTGAGTTCTTCGCCCTATATTCCAGTAAGAGCCTTCTTAAAACAATAACCCCATTGAATGATTTAATGTAAATAATTTCCTTCACTTTCGCCATAGTTCTAACAATGCTTAGCGTTAAATTAGATGTAACTTACCACATTAATATCAGATAAACGTTTACATCATTACCAACTCGGAAAGTTCTTTCATTTGTTGTGGTAACTTTTCCCTTTTTTGTCACACGTGAAATTTACATATTTTCATGCAGTTTTTTATTTTTGTGGAATCAACAAGACTTCAGCTGCCTGGGACTACTTTATAGTTTCTTTAGGAGTGTCTTTCAGGTTTTTATTTCCTACTTCCATTTTTCAATTTAGTGAAATAATGCAGATTGTCTCAGAAAGAGTTACTACAAAAACATACGTCAGGACATCACTACATAAAACATGACGCTATGAACATTTAAATACTTTTGTAATTCTAATTGTGACGCTAAACTATTTTAATTGCTAAAATGCTGTCAGCAACTGAATATTATGTTATTATAATACTAAGAAAAGAATTTATGTATTACTTAAAACAGAAAAAATAATTAATAATTGTAAAATCATAGAATTAATTATAGAATCAATAAATTTTATAAAAGTATTTATGAACGCGAAAGTAAGTAAATTAGCTATACCAAATAAATCAGTTGAATTAGATTGATTGGATTGTTAGGGGCGAATGAGAGTATTTCGATACTTCACCCTTGCTTACGGCTGGCCTTTTCTGCTTACGCTCCCAATTTGGGCACCTCCGACAGGAAGGGATGGTTTTGGTTTGTGAGAGAAACCCAGTCGGTCAGTCTCCATCGGCGGTGAGGAATGAATACAGACGGGGTCCCTAGCATTATTCCGGATTGAACACCCTAACCCAATGAAACACTCTTCTAAGGAACTGAGCCCCTCAGATGGACTGCCAGGGCAGAAACCTTTCCAAAGCGCAAGCCACCATCACACCACACAACTCCTGTTTGTCTGACACTTTCTACCCTGTAACAGAACTAACAAAATTAAATGAGATTACTTGGAAGAGCGGATAATTCGTGGAAAGTAATGATTAATCCGAGAATTCGCCTAAACAACTAGGGGAAACCACGAAAATACCCAAGGTCATGATCGGTCCCAAGGGATTTAAACCGTGGACCATTCCGATCTATTCTAAAATACATCCCAGCACTAATATACGCTTAACATTTTAATTGCTCATCCGATTCGGCTTCACTAAAGTCATAAATATAAATATAATAATAATAATAATAATAATAATAATAATAATAATAATAATAATAATAATAATTAAAAGTATTGATTTGAATTGAATTTATCAAAAAATCTACAATAATATTTCTTTTATTTCATTAATATTCTTTAATAATTATGATATACCGAATATAGTATATGAAACGCGCTTATAATGTTATACAAATATAAGCTTATGTTATAAAAATTATTTCCCAATGTCATACTGAAGCAAGTTATACTTGTTCAGAATAGTAAAAGATTTATCGCAAGCTTTGTGGGAACTAAACATTCTGTATGTTTAGCTAATATTGAGAATTGTATATAAGTTTATATATTTCTTGATTTACAATCTAGAGCTTCTTGATACTGACTTATTGTTGGGAAATAACATTTTATTTTTATGAACAGAGCAAATTTCTCAAACATTCTCAATAGAAACAATTTTATACAGCATCCATTATTCAAAGAAATTACGCAATAATTTTTCCTCTCTTTTGTTTCCAGTTGATCTTTCTGGGTACACATTTTGGAGAGTTTCTAATTCTTTACCTTAAATATAATATATAGTTGGCATTTTTACTCAGTTTTGATATGGGCATTTAAATCTGCATATCCAAATAACACCGCAACTAACAAATATAACAGTGTTAACATTTTGGATAATTGACTGTAATTTTATATTACTTATAGATGATAAGTGAAAACGCTTACAATTTAGAAGTCTTTGATTTGTGTATGCATACACGTAAAATTAGGATAAATTATTTACTACATAAATTCTTTTAAAGTACTTATACCCTTCAGATGTACTACGGTAAGTATAGAATATATTCTCCAATAGTTGAAACGTTCACAGTTTTCTGACTTAAAGAAACTGAGTGAAAAGTCTTAAAAATATATCTAAATAATTCATTGCTGTTACTTTCTACAGTAATACATAAATAAATTTAAATTGGACATACAATAATAATCCTTTGATATTGGGCATTTCAAAAACATGATTTTACCTATAATACATGAACACTAACACAGTTCTAGTATCTGAGCTTCAAAAATTGCGCATGTAATCATTTCAGTGGTCTTGTGTGTTAACATACTTGCACTTATCTGAAAGACGATAGTGTTTGTTGAGTCCTTGCACTCTTGTGGGCTAAATAATGCGTATCTATACCTCTCTAAAACCATCAAAGAAGAATGCTTCAGTAAGAAATATTGCTAGCTAGCTATCTCGCATTGCTTAGTTTTGGCATTTCTCCTTTTGGCAAGGGAATCTGTTCTTGATGTTCGCAGTTCTTCGCATCTTTGTATTTTCCCAGTTTTTTTCTTTTTGGATATCTAAATCGTAAACATAAAATAAGACTCACAGTTGCGGAATTCAAGGTTTCTAATGTGAAAAGTTTACGAAAAGAAACGCGGATGTCACGTTGTTGTTCTCCTCTCTGGAAAATAAATGACATCTCATTCTTAAACTGCTTGTCGTTTACGATGGGAGGGGAATGTACGAGGAAGTGAAGCTTGTAGCTAAAGGCTTTTTATCCGTCTATCAGGAAAAGCATTCTACGGTGTTTGAATAAAGCTATTTCGAATATAGAATTTACCAAATGGTGCCTTCAGCAAGAGATTGCCTTCAGTTTGAATATTTTACATCATTTTTTCTGGCAATTTTAACAGTCTATGAAAAATGTTTAGAGAAATGAGAATGAGAGGAACTTTGAAATATTTCTATTTTTATGAAAACTAGTCGGAAGCTAAACGCCTATCACTCTTTTAGCACATAAGTGTAATCTAAATTAAAATATTTAATATACACTTTAAATTTGTGAAATAATGTTCTGATTAGGCTTTGGTGTAAATATTAATTTAAAATAAGCATAAGATACACAGTTTCTGAAAAGAATAGATGCAAACATGAAAATAACAATGTCCTACTTTTCATTATTTTTTTTTGTCTAAAACGCCCTACAGTTGAAGTAAGTAAATTACAATAGCAGGGAAAGCAAATGCATTCTGTTTACCTTAATTTTGTTTCATTGCTTTAAATAAAAATACTTTGGCACTATCACAAGTTTCAGAAAATTACACTTTTATAACACTAACAGTTGAATTTTTTTTTTTTTGAATGATTTATTTATGGACGCTCTTTAACAGCTCAGGTCATCAGCGTCCCATTCAACTCAGGGCGTGAAACGGCCGACAAATTTTGCTCAGAGGCCTCTCTTTCAGGCTTGAGGTTCTTTTTCGTGCCGTAAATGTACGACACGGGACCCACGGCTTTACTTCCCTTCCGAAGGAAGCCATACTTAGGATTTTTACGCCCCGAAAAAATCCATCGGTCCTGGCCGGGACTAACAGTTGAGATGACAAGTCTAACGTTCCATTTCCCCTGCCGTTTCTGTAAAGACAAATGTATGTATTTTTACAATTTTTTATGGTTAAGTTTATTATACTTGAATAACTTAAGGTCCATCTATTAATGACATTCAGCCAACTTAGCAAATCGGCTACACACGGTATCACTTAATTGGCTTATAACAGTCAATCCAAATTACGCAGTAAGGGTTCAGTAAAAGCAGTGGTTGTTTCAATATCAGTCAATACCTGGCTACTGAGAACCCGCTACCTTAGTTCACACATTTACATTTTCTTTGAAAATAGTTCCCTTTGTCTCACTGCCATTGAGCAAATACTCTACTCCTGTAAACTGACACTGAATTCAGTAGTTCAGAATCACTAACAGATAATAGATATTGTTTTTAATATAATTGCATTGGCGGAGTGGAACATAAACTTTAATAAACTGGTGTGAATTGAATATTAGTTTTGTAGTTCATAGGGTAGTAAAAATATAATAGAAACTTACATTAAAGAATCGCACATAAGCTCTAAAGCCCCTGAAAAATGCAAAAAGTCAACATACGTCTCATGAAAGCACTTGATGGTATAACTTCAAAAAAAAAAAAAAAAGTACTGAGATTCAGGAACACTATATATAAGTACATAACAATTTTTAAGAAGGTTCTGGTAATATAAGAACCCAATATTAAAAAGCTGTAAACACTAGCATTATGAAGTAGAAATGGGAGTAAAATGAGAAAATGATAAAGTTACATAGATCAACGTGCCAAATGCAAGAATTCGAATTATTAAGTAACGGTCACTATTTTAGATTTTGCATCCAAGCTGCGCAAGGGCATGAAAATTGCCATTAGACACCTAGTAGTTAGTTGTGTACAAGAAATATGGTGATGGAACCAAGGAAATTCTAAATACTGATGTTGTTATGGTTGAATGATGAAAATTTAAGGCAGGAAGAATTACTTATCCAAGTCTGCTCTAACTTATCTGTTACTTAAGTTAGAATAAAACAGGCAATTGCATGTTCAAATTTAAACAGTTTATGTTATCCGGTATATATTCATTTCGAGAAATGCTAAATTCAAACCCCACATGAACTTCAGGTTTTATACCGAAGCGCTTTAAAGTATATTACAGTCAAAACATTTGAGTATATTGGAAACCCCGGAGTAAAGGCAGCAAAATCCTTGGTCCAAAGCATATTTACCGAAATATGGCAGCGTTTTTCTCTTTAAGCACATGATTTTGAAAAATATTCACAGTTGTAGCTGATATCAGAATACACCTTTAAAAGTATACAGAGTTTAAATAAAAGCATCGCATATTTTCACAGCATGTAGTAGCAAACATAGTTCTATAAATATATGTCCGGAGAGAAACATATTGGACATATGGGCCATTTTTGCATTGTGGTACATTGTGCTGAACCATCCATTGAGTAGTCTATAGGAAGTGTTTCACATAGCTACCACGACTTGTGGATCCTTCAGCAATAGTAAGGGAACGTTACCTACTCCCGAAAATATATCTGAGCAATCTCGAATTTGATCACATGCAATTTACACAAGTTATTGCAATTTTTTCTATGTTTTCGATCGGCTTGGCAAACAGTAAGTTCTTTGTGCCTCTAAAGCAAAAAATAATCCAAGGGATTATTATCATATGATTGGTAGGTCATGCTACGGGATCTCCTCGACCAATCCATTGCCAACTAAGCGTGTGTTGTGCGATATGTAGAAAATGAGTTGGTGCTCCATCGTGAATAACCATATACCTTGCTTTTTACTAATATATATAACCTCAACAGACTGGTATGTGAATGGTACTCATATGCCTGTTTCCGAATTTATGTTCCTCGGATTTTTTTTTACCGATATTGAAAAACTATCTGCTGTTAAAATATGCGATACATTTATTTAAACGCTCTGTATATAAATTAAAACTAATTTATAATTGAGTTAACAATGGTGGCTAGGTTTACATGATGCTTTAATTCATTGGGCCTGTTTAATTTTTATTTTATTCCCCCTCCCCCGTTTTTCACTGGGATTGTTTTTCTAAATATTTATTGCTCTATACAAATTCTCCCTCCAGTATAAAGAGGAACTCTAGCAGCGCGACCGCCTATGCTATTGCTTCTTGACATTACAATTGATGGCCAATCTCTCTACTCTGAATACAGCTATGCTGACTAGGCAAATGGTTTCGAGACGAAAAAATTACATATTCTGATGACCAGCAAGAACGAGGTCCGTTGGCGGGAAAGCCACATTTGGGTTTAATCGATCGAGGGAAAGCCTCTGCAAAGACCTGTGACAGGTAATCCGGTGCGAGCAACAATTGAAAATGAACCACGTTGAATACCATCCACACAGATGAATACATCACCTACTGAGGCGAAGGTAGTTTCAGGGCTAAATGACGCGTACCATATTTATTACTGTTACAATATTCTCTCTGTAGGTGTTTCGTATTGTATTAGAAATAAAATGAAATGCAGTACCGCTTTCCTCATAGCCATGAGAGGCATTTATTACATATTTTTCCTGCTTGTCTTATTTTAGTTTATAATATACTAGAATGTTTCTAAATTCTTTGGCTATAAGCGCCTATTTTCAATACAATCTCATGACAAATCATAGTTTACGTCTTCTTTGCGTGCCATCTGTAGGTTTCACAGTCGTTTTATATAACGTCATCTTTTCGTGAATTTCATCTTTCAGAATTCGGAAGAGATGGAAATCTGGAGGTGCAAGATCCGGGCTTTAATGTTGATGAACTGAAATTTAGCGATCTCTTTTCAGGTGCTTAGACTTGTATGTTAGAATAGCTCCGGTCACATCTTTTTGGGGACAGACGTACTGGAGGCGCTTCTTCCACTTCTGATGATTTTTTTGGCATACTTCGGAGTTACGAGACATTACATCAAAATAATCCCTTCATAGTGCCAGAAGAATGACCTAACCGATTGCGCTTCATGGATTAATTGACGTTTGATCTCAAGTTTAAAATGATGAATCCTTGTTTCATCTCTCGTTGCAATACTGCCACCTTCTTCATAACGAGCAAGCAACTCTAAATAGCTGGCGGTTCTCTGTTCCTGAAGATCGGAAGTTCTCATGTTTTGAGGAACTCATTTGGCATATATCTTCAAAAATCTGACTCTTGGATAATTTTGTTAACACTACCGACAAAGATACCCAAATTGAACAGCATATTTTTGTTTTGTTTGTTTTTTTTTTGTGTTATACTCCACCTATCATTCTGCATGTTCCATCTTGGCAAATGTGACCGCGAGGATTATTAGTGAACCTGTCTCAATGTGTCATGCGATGATGGCAGACTTTTCTTCCACCAAATCATAGCACTTTTATCCAATGAGACGAACTAAAGGACATTAACCATGTGTATTTAATACTTCGACTGATATATTTTTCCATGTGTTCCACTCGCCAGCAAACGCGAACTTTTCTTAATTATCTTAATACCAATGAAAATATTGTAACAAATATTTATGCAGATTGCCTCGTTTTTTTTTGGGAAATGTAATGACATAATTTGTAATGGATGGGACTACCATCTTTGTCCAGTCAGAGTTGAGCACGGCGCACCATATTTTGGAGAGTCCGCTATTTCCATAGATATTTGTGGTCATCCAAAAAGTTCCCTTTGTTTCCAGTTTCCTCAACAGTGCCCAATCAATGAACTCGCTCCGTGCGGGTGTCGGCTTCCAGTTTTCTCCTGGAATTGCTGTTGGCTTGACTATCGATTCTGTTTTCCAATATGTGCGAATATTCGCCCTTACAGAATGTACCTATATATTTTCTAGCTATTTTGTGTGCCCTAACAGATACACGAACTCTTGCGAACAACAGCCGCATTATGTAGGCACCATCAGCCGAATGGCAGAATAAATAACGGTATCAGCCGAAAGGCGCGTTAGATAAGATACAGGCCCAGACGAGATATGCTGGTTGACGGACTGCTGCTCCGTGTCGCAACAATCAGGCGCTTCAGCACAGAAACATTCTACATTTCCCACACAACAGAGGTACCCCTGTTCAAGTTTTGTTGCAATATCTTCATTAAAACATACTGGTAATCGAATGGAACACGGGATATAAAAGGATGTGTGAAACTTCTACCATTGAATGGGTAAAATTTTTATATTTCAGTTTTATTTTAATATAGTATGTATTGTGATTTGCAACTTATATATTTCCATAGTTTAATCCGATTTATTTACAGATAAAACAAAGTCAAATGCGTCACTATTAGAATTTCTTTCTTTGAATTAATTCTCTGTAACAGAAAATATTGTACTACTAAATGCCAATTTAAAGAGCTTCCAAACCTTCCATTGCATCAATATAAATTTTACTGAATATTAATATACCTTCTCAACGGGCTTTATGCATAAGCATGCATAAGTTTTATTTGCATTTAGTGTAAAAGACGTATTTTAATAATATTGATGAAAAATTTTCCGGAATCAAAAACTGTATTCTAAATTACGTGTGAATATATTCTAATACACTTTTTAAGTATTTTTACAAAATGACATTTTCTGTAAAGCTGACAAACGCATTTTTATTTTGAAACAAGATCTGTGAATGTGAAGATGGATTAAAGGTGAAGCTCATTTAATAAGGGGACTAATGATAGTTTGTCAATCGTGTTTGGAATTTTGATATCAGAGGAGAGGAAGCAAATTCAAATTGAAGGTTATCTCAGGGTTGTACAGAGGATGCAGTCACTAGATTTTGGGTTACGGGGAGTTGACGACCTCGTAATCTCTTCTGCAGATCCCGTCTTCCTCTTCTCACGGTTCCAGTCTTCACGCCTCGTTCCGCTCTCCAATTAGTTACGAGGCAATTCTCCTCACTGCCCAGGCTTAACTGATAAGGCTAGTTCCTTTTAGAAAATGCCTCTGCGCTCCTCGGGAAGAAGAATTGTAAGGGTGAGTCCAAATGAGAACAACGGATCAGTTACAATCATTAGTATGTATATGTTCCTTTATTGAAACAGGTTTTATACCGGGGAAACCACTACTACACTTGGTGGATTCAAATAATTATCTCACTCTACTAGAATGAAGTTTGCTCAAAGTAGCACAAGAAGTTGGACGATGAATAACTACAATGTCATTGAATTGAATATTACTTGAGTCTGTGCTGTAACCACGTGTCTAATCAATCTGAACACTGACGATTATGGCCCTACTGACTGACC
The DNA here is from genome assembly GCA_030762175.1 of Metallyticus violacea. NCBI lineage: Eukaryota > Metazoa > Arthropoda > Insecta > Mantodea > Metallyticidae > Metallyticus > Metallyticus violacea. The sequence continues at coordinate 294,802,507 of CM060846.1, forward strand.
ATTGACTAACTGACTGACCACTAGCTGCCCACTAACTGCGAACTCGCGGCGTTCCGATGATTTTATTCTAGTTTAGTCGGTAGGTCTTCCGACGCCGTTATTATTTAAAGTTCGCTAAAATTCAAACATTTTTATTACTTTTCTTTCCATCTCATTGGTGAATTAAATTTCGCGTCTTCTCGGCCTTTGTCACTTGTTGCGTCGGTTCTCTGACTTAACTACGCAACGGATGCCATAGGAGCTGTTGCAATGTCCTTGAGGAGGAAACTAGCCTAACGGTTCTGAAAAGATTTCTGTTTTTCTCCCCTTGCGTAGCCTTAGGAAATTCTCCAAGGTTTTATGGTCTTGGGTCAGAGCAAGTCATAAACCATCACTTCTCCTTGAAAATTTCGTGCAATGCTACTTTCTCTGTAATATCCAGGAAATTGTGAATGCTACGCTCTTGTGAGAATTATATTGTGAGAATTATATTGGATGCGTATATTGGATGTGAATTTTTATGTTATCACTTCTGATTAATTTAATTTTGGGGGTAGGGGAAATCCCTGTTTCAATTTATTAGAAGCTAAGAAAAATTAACTTGCATAACAACACTTTAAATGTAATAAGTAGAAAACCAAATTTTAATTTGCATTTATACACCTTACTTAGCTGAAGAAACTCATTTCATGGTATATTTGTGCTAGTTTGCACTATAACTGAAGTTTATTACACTCACTCCAAAACAGATAAAACCATGTTTAATGTGATAATATCGCCGTTTCATGCTTAGCGTCAAAAAACGCTGCCTTGTACTAAGTAATGGAAAATCAGCAAATGAGAAATAAAATGTTAACCCTGCTTTCTCTTCATTGTAGGGCTTTGAATGTATACAAAACGACTATAAATAATCAGTTGAAAACACCAGGGTTGATCGTTTGGGTCATTTCTCCTAATCTAGCAAGGATGAAAGGTTCTATTTCTTTCCGAGTGTGGACGTGCGTGGGGCCAATTCTTCTCTCTGTGCTTTAATTATACATGAGCACATGAGAAACTTATCATGTACGCTTTCATTGCCGGTACCCAATGAATAAGTCAAATATTTCGAGCTGTAGTGCTGTGGTGCATTGAAATTTCAGAAATTTGATCAGTGACTGCAGATGCTGGATAATGTCAAAAGTATCATTGATGATGTCAAACATAGTGCTGACAAAGCGTTTGGGATGATTTTCAATATCTCATGACCGTGCAAGGTGTTTATATTCGTAACCATTTCCAAATTTTCTCAAAACAGGAAAATCACGAGAATTTCCCTGAAAAACGGAACGAAAATAGCGATTGATATATGTGAAACTTTTAAGTAATATTTAAGAAACTGATAATTAAATTATACTTTTTTGCATTTACAATTTTCTTAACAACTCATTATATAAGCATAAGAAAGTCATTGTATACAGTGCAGCTACTCCAGAAGTACAGATTTCAAAGTCTGTTATTCTAAACAAGTTCAAGTATATGAGCAAGCTTTTTTTCTACATTTCACGTAATGGATTATTCTTGAGACGTTGAGTAAATAGAGAATGACCTAAGCTAATATACGCTATTTTTGACCTGCCCGCGCAGCTGAGCGCAGCGCTCACTAGGATGGCCTATTATAATAATAAACTAGTGCGCAAATGGTTACACGTAGACAGTCGGTTATCGTCATAACAACAGACAGCTGTACGTGAATGGAAGCAAGCATTATTTATATTATTATAACTCAGTTTGCGATAAAGAGGTCAGAATGATTCAAGTCTTTGTGTTACTACAGGCTATAGCTGTGTTATTGTTGCATTAGTGAAGTAATTTACTATTATGTATTGTATTTAAATGTGCAAAAATCTGCAATTCTATGCCTCTTAGGGAAAATTATTAAATATTTATATAGCTCTGTTCTCAATCATTCCTTTGATTTATTCAATCCTTTGCAACAGTTACATAGATCATTATATCTCTTAGAGTAAAATGACCTCCATGTCCTCTATAACATTGGGAATGTTTATTTTCATTTTCATTAAGTTTTGAAAACTTTACAAATTTATAGTGTTTTTGTATTATTTTATTATTTATTCTATTATTTACCTTATTTTTTCAGCAGTTATACCTTGCTCGCTTCATTTACGTTGTCCCAAATATGAATGGCATACGTATTAGACATTTTTTTACAAACTATTTCGATAAAAGTTTTTTAAACATTTCAATAAATGCAGTTCTCTAGAAGAACGTACACATATGTTGGAAAATAACATCCCAAGATTGTTTTTTATCTAATAATACCCAACAATTTAACTAATATTAGATAGTGAAACGAGCATACTCTTGTACTTTATTTACACTTAATTGAAAGGCTTGGCTCGGAACCAGTTAGAAGCCTTAATGAATATTTATGACAAGTTCAGAGTACCAATATTTCTATTGGAAGCAATTAAAGAAGTGTTGTTTGCAAATAAGGTCATTTTATAAAGTGCAGGAGTTCCATACATAAAGTCCGGTAACCCTTTCAAACCTCAATTACACAAAATATACTAGTAGATATGCTATTCTATATTGGGCATCATTGGCGACATGGTAAATATCCACACAGCAATCTAACTTATGCCACATCCTTTGCAGCATATTTTTCCTTGACAATGAGAGCGCTTTTCGAATTCTTTGCATTAGATTTTACAGGGTTAAGGTGGTACATACTCATGGCTCCTTATGTACCTCCGTAGCAAGAAGTCGAACATCTCCAAGTCGGGTTACCTTGGTGATCATTGCATCAATCAACTGTACCTTAATATAGCGCTGACGTATCTCCATATTCAGATAGACATAAACGTTATTAAGGAAATGGGGTGGGGCACCGTCCTACTGGAAGAGAACAGTATAATACAGAATCTTCCTGTATTTGGGGCATCAGCCACAGCTGTAACAAGACCAGGCAGGAATGCCCAGTCAAAAATACTTCTGCCAAAAAGAAATAGCCGCAATGTTCTCGGCGCGACACGACATTCGAGAAGCACGCTGATATTCAAACAAATTATATTGATTTCTGGGTACACAAAGGCCACATTTATGTTTTTTTTTATAGATCCATTTGTTTAAAATGCAACTTTGTCATTGAAAATTAATGGATTCATGAGTTCTTCATCCTGTCGTAGCTGACAACAAAACTAAAAGCTCTTTTCTGTATCAACTTCTGTTTGCTTAAGTCGTAACTGCAATTTATGTCTTTATAGTTAGTTTCTTAGGCAGACATTTCCACATAGCCATTTGGAGGTAGAGGGACGCTCTAGTCTCCGATTTGTTCGGGCTTCTTGCGAATGTTTCTCACTCGTTCCATGTTCTCTTCACTGATGTCAAGATGGCCACTTCTATGCTGAGAGTACAAACAACCCGTACTCACATTTTCCGCATGCCTCTGGTATATCTTCCTGATAGTTGGTCGCTTACCATACTTAGTATGAAATTTCCGTTGCATATCTATGACACTCTTGCTGCTGCAAAATTAGCTTTCTAGACAATATTTATGGGTAATTTACGGAACCGCGCGATTGGAAGCAAATGAAGCACAGACTTCGTTGAGTTTAGAGTGATAATACTTATTTTCTGTGTAATTAAAGTTTAAATGTGTTACCAGATTTTAGATAAATCCTATATTTGAAAAAAATAACATCTTCATTTTAAAAAATGAACCCTGTTAGCATCACAATTGGAACGTCACAATTATTTTTTTTATATATTTTATCTTTAATTTTTCTTTGCAGTACCAAAAAAAAAAAAAGATAACTTGATATAATAAATGTTTCTAGACGCAATCGAACATTTTAGACTGAGTAGACGTGTTAAAAATAAAAAATGAATTTAATGCAATTCAGAGAAAATATTGAGCATCAGTAACGAGCCAAACTTTTCCGAAAGATTTCAACCGGGTTTTGAATATTGGAACTGTATGATACCTAATTAAGTGATTTCTTTGTAGTAACAAAACATCCTAAAACAAACGCTCCTATTTTGATTTCCACGGGTGCAGTGAAAGGTAAAGGGAATGAAACATGATCCAGGGTGCGCAATGAATAATCCATCATGACAAATAAAAACAACACAAATGATATTGCGTGGCATCGACCCATCCATGTACGGCAATGCTACTACTAACTGCTGCCTAACAAAGCAGTCTGATATTACGGATGATGACGTGTTTCGTAATGGTTGGAATCATAGTAGGTTTTGGAACATCACACCGCTGTATGCTCGCTGGTCTTCTAACACGATGGAGCTGGCCGCTTGATCAATGATTGTCATATTACCAGTTCGTCACACACAAGGCAACATGTTGTTGGAGCATGGGAGTGCGTGAGTGGAAGGGGATAGATGTATGAACGATGAATATCCGATACATACATATGTCATCAATGTAAAAAAAAAAGAAGAAGAAAAAAAAAAAGAAAATAAAGGAAATAGCGGAAGGTAACATGTGTTGAAACAAGTAGCAATTTGAGTCCTACATGATCCCTTTGATGATAATGATGTATAATGTGCTCTTGTTTTGTTGTAGAAAAGCTGAAGTTTGCGTTATTAAAACATCACCGCACATACTGCCACTGAGTAACAACGTTAATGAAAGATATATTTAAAATATTGACACTTGAGCTTCTGTATATCATGTACACTTACGTAGACAAAAACTTCTATATATTTATTTTTGTCATGTTTATTCACTTACTCAATTCACCAGGTTTAATAAATCATCTGACATATAAAAATGGAATATAGACACGTATAGTTCTGAGATATTTGCTTATGGTACTACCTGGCGTAGGATGGTTCCTACAGTTTGGTTAACTGCCACAAATTTATGGTTGATTTTAAATGAAAAATATGTCAGAGAAATTCAAGTATCAGATACAAAATTGTATTTGTTAACTGCATATACATAACAAAAATTATAACAATTTAGTGGAATATTACCAATCTTCAACTTATTGGTAAACCATTTGCATATTTACCAAACATTAAATATTTCAAATAAGCTCTTGAATATAATACTGTTATTTAATTTGCAACTAATGAAAATTTAATTTAATATTGCGTTCGCTATGGCCGATATAATCTACTCAAAATTATCGGGCATAACAGCGAATATTTAGCCTACAAATCTTTCCCATATAATCAAACTACGATTAAAGAATCTATTAAGAAAATAGAATAGCCAGTTGGAATAAAAACAAAAATGAACCAATCTCCAAATTTACCCAATTTCAAAGAAAAAAGTTGGTTAGCCTTGCTGAAGAATATCTGTCTTGTATTTCATTATCTAGCGCAAGTAATTAACGAATAATCAAATTTTTGCTATTTTATCCATTAAAAGCAGGTGAATATGTGCTAAACCCCGTTATTAATTCTAATTTCTTTTAGTTTAATTTATGTTATCGTTATGTTTGTTGTTCTATTTAAAAAAGTCTTCTGCTGAATATATCGTTTTTTATAATTAATATTTATTCTTTAAAATATAGTTTTGAGAACACTTATGAACCATTAAATATAGTAACAGCTCCTGAATATCAATAACATAAAAATATTTTTGGTGGTAGTTTTAAGTGTCTCAGCCTGTATAAAGAAAAATACCAAAATGTTCAGACCTTTCGAAGTTAAATAGAGGAATTATAAACAGCAAATGTCCTAAACAATCACCTATTTCATTCACTTTTGTGTTACTCCCATTTTGTTTTATAAAGCTATGTCTCTTCAATATAGGCACTTTGGTCTTGTAAACCCCTTATCATAGATTTCAATATTGTCTCGACGAACATTACAACTGTCCGCCTTATGTTCTGGCATCAGCTGCGAAGTAACATAATGTAGTCAGTAGACCTATATGCACAAAGTGTCAGGAGAAAGAGCAGGCTAGATCATTGTTCCTCCAAAACTTCTTATTTTGTTTTTGAATCCATTATATAACATTGTTTAGCAGCAACATAAAATGTATATTCCACAAAAGCGAACAGCATTAAGTGAAACTTCTCGCAACTCATTCAAAATTGTGGACATTAACCTACTATATGATTCTCCTTTCAATCTTCCAGGTAAACTTATAAGTCCCAGCCAATGTGCACTTTCAATAATGAATGCTAAATAGTTGTTAATATGATGCTCCCAAATGTGTGTATTTTAATCAGTTACTGATGTATATCGTGGAAGCTATGCACCCCACCTCTGCTAAAAACAACTTCATCGACGAACAATAATGCAAACAGAAAGTAATTAATCATGAGCACATACAGACAATAACTAAGAACAAAACGCTTTACGGGAAGGGAAAATCAACTTCACTGTGATGCAAATGTTGTGGAACATAAAACTGCATTGTCCTTTATTGCTGTTATCGTTCGCTGTCTTCACTCTTACTGTAAAAGTAAACAATTAAGAATATGTACTTCAGTTCAGAGTTTTGTGCTGCATGGTCTATTACAATTTGAAACTCCATTCTAAATGAATCAGTTTTCATAAGTGGAGCATGTATTTTCTGGAACGTTTTGAGGGTTAAACGTTGATAGGCGTATTTTTAGCATATAAAAACTTATTTTAGAGTTGTTAATACTTTACAGGTTCATAAATGAAATGCATGTTACCCATTGTTTAATTATCTGGTTATCACGAGAGACTGTCTAAAAACTGAAGTTCAGGCTAACCATGCCAAGAGAATAATAATAAAATAATAGAACTATCATCAGAGCCAAAACCTTAACTTAACTTAAACTAAGAAATTTTGAAATTTGATGTAATTAGGTATGTTATGATTATGACGATCACGATGAGTGAAATCACAACGCACGATAATTTTGGTATAAATGGAACAGATCATGCGTCTATATGACCTTATTTCTTGTTTTTAGCTACTCTATGCAAACTAAAAATATTTTAGTTTTGAATAATATTGTATATACAGGTTTCTCAGAGTCGGTCGTAGTGGTTATACTATACCCAAGATCGCGGGTTCGAACCCGGCCAGGACCGATGGATTTTTTCGGGCGTAAAAATCCTAAGTATGGCTTCCTTCGGAAGGGAAGTAAAGCAGTGGGTCCCGTGTCGTACATTTACGGCACGAAAAAGAACCGCAAGCCTGAAAGAGAGGCCTTTGAGCAAAATTTGTCGGCCGTTTCACGCCCTGAGTTGAATGGGACGCTGATGACCTGAGATGTTAAAGAGCGTCCATAAATAAATAAATAAGGTTTCTCAGAATTAAATGAGAAATAAATATAAGGAAGTGGTCGTTGTTTTCCCTAAATATTTGATGCAGTCTGAAGTTAATACTTACTTTAGCAAAGTGCTTATACAATTCAGGAACAACCATTCCTTTTTGTACTCGAAATTAACCTGATCAATCAACAGGAGGAAACTTACATGAGTTGCCCTTACTTATCTTACCTGAAAAAATAGAAATCAGACTTCCTGAATCCAGAAACTCCCAGAATTTCCTGTGAGTCAATCCCGCAGATCTTAGGAACTTTACAATTGCAAGAACAACATTCATAACCATGTCAAATTCCACACTCTTGGATCAAAGAACCTCTTCATGAATCACCCAATTCAGTGGGTAAAATTGCTGTTCTAGGGCCTACTTAGCTTTAATATGTCACACAAATCCTGCATTACAACCTGCAAGTAATGATGAGGTGCCATCAATTGCATATCCCATGGCAGATGCGTATTTTCAATAACTATTCACTCCTCTTACGAAAATAGCCAATTGTGCTGTATCAACAGTCTGTGCATTTTCATCAAGTCAGCGAAAATACGCAGTGAATTGTTTATTTCTCAATACCAGTTGCTCAACATCTGCACCAAGATACGGCGTGCAATATTGCGACAAGACAGACAAATGATGGACAAAACAATGTACATTCGCTAGCAATGTCGAGGCATTCTTTTACATTTGATCTTGTGCAGAATGGTTGAAGTTCCCTTGGAATTAAATGATTTTAAAACTCGCCCTCATCATACCATTTATTTGTAGCTTCATCATTCTATAAATAAGCTTGCGCAATAATAATAATAATAATAATAATAATAATAATAATAATAATAATAATAATAATAATAATAATAATAATAATAATAAAACGCTGGTCATTAAATTGCAGCATATAGCAAATGATGTCCGCTTTTTCGTTCGGTTGTTTGATGCGGCCTTTGGGATCCTTCACGTCTATGTGTACGTTCTACATTGATCCATTGACTTCTCTATCGTTTTGCTGTGGTCGCATTTCATCCAACAATCATCAATTTCTCGGAAGACACCCCGCACTCTCGACAAGCCGCAATGCTCTCTTGATCAAATTCAGACACCTGTTGGTATAGCTGTCATATTTTTAAAGAGTCGTGTTCATTCCTTCTGTGGTGTCGGTTTAACGCGTCTCTTATTAGCACTGCAATTTGATGACCAGTAGTGTAATTGATATAAATTATAATAAAATAAAATACATAACTTTACTAAATGACACAGTTTACCTTATTGTCGACGGTTTGTCATAAACTTGCCATTGGTTGCAAACAATGTTATACGTTTGAGCCTGTTTGGAAATGTAATGTCGCTCAACTTTATATTTTTTATAAGACAGATTGCTTATATAATGTATAATTTTTCCTTAGCACGACGACTGCACGGGTAACGGTCGGTCGATCTGTTCAAGCTAATCCCACAGTGAACGGGAGTATGAAAGTTCACAGATATGATTGTCGCGCTAGTTATTATTAACACTTAACACTTAAAACTTACATTTACCAATCATAATCAAGCAAGAAAATGTTAGAACTACCTCACATCATTTTCCATACATTTACGCCATGGTTTATGAAGTTAACCATTGCACTCTGCAGTTCCCTGTGAAAAATGGAAAACATTATTTTAACAAGTGTAATTTTTCCGTTCATATAATACGTGTGTATTTATCTTGTACACCTTTTCCTTTAATACACTGAGAGATAAAACTCACTGGGCCTTAAACAAGGGATCGAGGGAGCCAAATGCCGTTAGTGAATATCGTCGAATATTTTATGAATTATACGCAAGGAGACATGGGCTGTATGTCCCGTGAAGGCTTCCTGTTGGAAAGTCGCGAACCTACCTTTTCTCACAGCTAATTCATGGAAATAGGATTACAAAAGTTTCTGCTCATATATAATTGCTTTTTAAAAAAAGGCTTATTGTTTTCTCGCCCCTAATGACACGCCAGACCCCTATCTTTTTGTCATGTAGGGGTGAAGCAGGTTAGATTTTTTTAACTCCAATATCAGTTGTTTTGTAAATTAACATACTTTGTTGGAACCAAAATTATTCCGTAAAGACAATTAGATTAAACTAAAATTTTCCTTCATACTCGCTATTCAAAATTCATTCATAAAATCTACTCCTGGATGCAGGTCACCAGTTTTAAGTTTTTGCAGCACAGTGATTTTATAGAGTTTTAACTTCAGCAGTTTTGTAGCGTTCAAACTGAGGAACAGGAAATTCTGTTTGCTGAGAAAAATGTTACGTGACTTTTTGGGAAAATTCCAGAATATGTCCAGTGTTATCTATTTTTTCTGAGACTGTGTGCGTGGATTTGTACTTTTTTCATCAAGAATAACATTCTTTTCACAAAATTTATTTACAAATCTGTGAATCCAACTTCGACTTGGAAGATGAATATCAGGGAATCACTCTTGAAATAATCTCCGTACCTCAGGAGTTGATTCTGTACGCACGTACGAAACGTAAGTTAATGCTTTTTAGGGAAGAGAATACCTGAATTAATCCACATTAAAGTAATCAATACCCTGTATTACACAGTGTAATGAACTCTTAATACACTGTCACACAAGAACACGTCCACACGTTCCTAGAGTTAATCTCGTACTGACCTCCCTTCCCGCTCCCCGGCCAGCTTTCAAGCGTGGAAACTAGACGAGAACTGAAGAGTTCGGTAACTGCGACCAATTGCATGTGGAGGGGTTCCGCGAAGGAAAAATCACTCAGTACTAAACACTTAGCTCACTCTCCACAAAAACCATTGCTCTTTCCATTGGGATTCTTATGTCACTTTATTTGGTACTTGATCTCTTCTCCACCAAAACTATATTCAGGATACCAGCCGTAGGGGATACTTGACTAGTGACCAGAGAAAACAAGTATAAGTATTCAGCCCGACTAACACAACATTCTACATGTATCCACCCGTCAATTTGTAAACACCTCATTTTTATTACGCCTGTTGTCGTCCATGACAGTCAGTTGTCTCGAAGATGTGGAGGATGAGGATAGTTCGCGTTGAAGATGGAGAGAGTCAATACAAGATAGAAATTAGTGGTTTAAAATAATTGAGAAGGCCTAGGTCCTTCATGATCTGTAGTGCCAATGATGAATGAATGAATGGATTACATTGTAAGTTACAATTTACAATGGTACTTTATCATTTGAAACAGCATTTATCGCATGCTTCCAATATAATTTCAAAATAATATATCGTAAATATTTTAATATATGACTTTGTTTAATAAGTAACGTTAGGTATTATCCTATTGTATAATTCCAGGATAGTACATTTTTGTATAATAGCTATATTGTGTAACTCGATGCTAGCAGGAAAGAATCTCAAAATGATGAAATATCTAGGTAACAAAAGGTGAACACGAAAGGTTAGCTTTATGCCTTTGTAATGTTCAAGCTTCAGGAGAAAGTTGTTATGATTTGCACTTTGGTCGCATCAGGATGCTGGGTTTTCGCGCGACATAACATACTTTAGTTTTGAGCGAGTCGGTACTTCCTGTATATTTTGAAGCGTCGCGAGTAGCATGAGCTTATATTTGTGAATCCCGTGGGCGTCTGTAAATACCGTGGAGGTGATTTTCACGGGAGTATATAAGGAGGCAGTTGGCCTCGTTTGGGATCACTCGATCACTTCTTCAGGACACTTCGACAAGACCTGGAACACTTTGAAGCACATCATTTTCGATGAAATCTGTTTACTATTATGTGTATCGCATTTGGCCTGCGAGCGCAAGTATCACGTGATCGATGTTATGATTTAAAGTGCTAATGGCTTGTTCGTTTAGAAAAATCAGTATTTCTAGTGCCGTGTGAATAGTGGAAATTTTTTGTATCCCAGCCGGTGAACCAATCGAGAGGATAGATGCAGTCCTAAGCTCAAAGTCAGATTCTAACTATCCTATCCGTTGCAAAGTAATGTTATGAGGATTGGTTGTAGGTCCAGGTCACTACACGCAATACGCTTTTTTTCAGAATCGTCTGTTAATGTAAATAACGCAACGATCAATAAACTATATAGTGGAAAATGTTATATCGTATGATTATTGTACGGAAAACATCTTCAGCCATCCCTATTTGGCGAAACCCCGTAAAACAACGTAAACTATCCGAAGATTCTGTTGTGAAGTGTACGCGGACAATAACAACAACAACAACAATATACTGCTGCAAATTGGCGCCCAACGTGGGACTGCCGAACACAAAACCGTTTCACGATGTTTTAATTTATAAAAGACTGTGTTTAATAAATTAGAATCTTTTAAAACAACACTAAATGGTTTGCATTAAAATATGACACTTTTTATGATTATTTTATTCTTAGCCTAGTACATGCACAACCCATTTTGCACTCACTATACAGGTACCATTGACTTGTTCTTCGTTCATTTGATCCAGCTACACAAGGAAGCACTAGATCTTTGTATTTATACTGCCCACTTTGAACACAGTTTAATCCTTTGAGCACCAGATGATATTTAGTGAAAATGGTGGCCACAGCAGCGGTATTTCATGAAATTAAGTCTTTTATTACAATTAAACGTCACTTTTGGGCAGAATATGGAAATATTCCGCCAAAAGATAAATCTATCTGTGCATGGTATGCACAATTTAACGATTCCAATTGTCTTGTTAGACGAGGAAATCAATCGTATGCCCGTTACATCTGCATTCGAATTAGAGCTTGTGAACTACCGTTGTAAATCTAAAATATGGAAATTGAACAGCTTTGAAATTGAAAAAAAAAAACTGTTATAACTATATAGAAATATACATTTCAAAGTGTATGAATTTTAATAAATAATTAATTAAGAAAGTTTCATTATTTGGTATGCACACATGAGAAGGGCGCGATTTTACTTTAGGTATTATTTTAATGCAATTAATCATATTTATTGGTTAAGATCTACTTCGTTTTGAAAATAATTTCCTCAACATATGTAACACTTATTCTGTTTATACAGTAACAGAATGGAATTCAGTGCGAAAGTGGGTTGATTACGTACACCGATTTGGACAGGATCACGATACTGTAGAGCTCTGTCCCACTTCTCCCTTTCACCTGACAAGTACACGACCACGGGAAATAGCTCCTAGAGCGTCTTGTGATGATTATTCACGACGCTGTTCCCATTGTACTCCGTTAAGTGGGGTAATTGGGATTACTATATCAAGTTCACTCTCCGTGTGTGGCAAACCTGAGAAGCGCATCATCAATGGTGCGTACCTATGCAGAAAATCTTGCAATTGATGTCCTTATGACTGGAAACTCGTGCTTAAGGGGTCATTCTATGGCGCTAAAGCATTTTGCTATACACTAAGGTGTCCATGTTGAAAGCCCGCTGCTCAAGTTAACAGACTAACATTGGACTGGGAACCTGAACATGAAACTCTGTATATGGCAGTAATGTACTGTGTTTCGTGGACGCTACAGATTAACAACACAGTTTAAAGTCTTAGATTCACAAGGACTATTTCATGTATTAGTAGGTATCATCACAGAATGGTGAAAGAAACTGCAGATGTGGTAGGAGGAAATATCTTTGCCAATGAATTTAAATTACCGAAAATGAAGGGTTTAACAGGGAAGTGTGGAATATACCTGCGCACGTCATGTCGGCCGATGAAAAGCCTATTGGATATGTATCTTGTAGTAAATGTTCAACATTACTAGTCTTTACTTCCGATGCCACTCAAATCTATGCAAATGTAGAATTTTTCAACGGTTTAAATGTGTGTTGTGAACAAGCATGTACAATTATGGGTCAAAGACTTGAGGCCATTTAATATGATCGCCGGGGAAGGTTTAAGCGAACTTGCACAAGAACTAGTACATATTGATGCTGCTTGTGCGAAGATAGACGTTAACGGCGCATTAGCATGTCTTTCTGCTGTCAGTAGGCATGTGGAAAAAGAGACTAAGAAAATATGTAACCAAGCTCTTTCCTCTGGAAAAAATCTTGCATGGCAAAGGCACACAAATGAACAGATGGTTGCAATGTCTGATACTTACTGCTCACCGTATTGATAAAACTGGTTATTGGTATTAGTAAAATATTTCCTGATGACAATAAAAGGGCTAAAATATACCGTTAAAGAGATTCAGGAAAAATGTTACAACTCGGCATTTCGTCAGAAAAGCATGTGGTATTTGTAACCGAAAAAGAAGCGAATATTAAAGAAGTCCTGGAGAAACACAGTATTTTGTATCACATATACTTAGATGAGAAGATGTTTTTGCGACAGGAGACTCCAGAAGCGTACAAAACAATAAATGCAACAAATTCATTGTAAAATATATTAAAATATGTAGTCATAGTGCAGTTTCAACAAAACACTTCAACAAAAAACTGTCTGCACTATGGAAGTGTCTACATAATACTACATTCGGTATATCCAGTGTATTGGCTAAATAACTGATATTAATTGAACACAATGGAACTGAAAATTTACATGGCTACGATAATGAGCTGACGGAGACAAAATAAAATTTCTGGCACCTTTCAAAAGCAGTTAAATGATACTTTGGAGAGGAAAAAATATCCAACTGAACCTACTCTGGTTCTAAAAGTTTAAAAAGAAATGTACCGCTACTGAAGATGGCAAAGAGGAAATCACAGAATTAAGGAGCGAGCTACACCTTCTTGGTTGAAAAGATTCATTAAGAAAATATAAACAAAATAGCAACATATTTTGCCCCTCATTCCGACACTTGAATTTACTTCAGGAACAGGAGAGGATCCAAAGCGTGAGAAATTCAGAACATGTGTTCCGGTTAACTGTTATTCTACGGCTTGTAGTTCCAAGTCATCGTCATCATATTCACCACCAAAAATGAGGAAACCGTTTAAAGAATGGAACAACAAGGATGAAACGAAAAACAAAATTAAATTGCTAAGTGTCTTATTGCTGTATTGGAAACGACGAAGAAGCTTAAGGCAGGAATAACTAACTAAAACGTATAAAAATTAGAGATTTTTACTACAATGCTTTCCTAAAATTTAACTTTTACAACAACATTTAAATATTAGAACGGAAATGCGTCATATTTTAATGCAAACAATTTAGTATTGCTTTAAAATATTCAAATATACTAAACTCAGCTTAATATAAATTAAAACATTTTGAAGCGGTTTTTTGCACGGCAGTCCCCCGTTGGGCGCCAATTTGCAGCAGTATGTTGTTGTTGTTGTTATTGATTGTCTCGGCCTGTCGCGTACAATTTACAACAACAGAATATTAGTATGATTTTCGTTGTTTTGCTGCGCGCCGCTAAATAGGAATGGGAGAGGATATTTTTCGTACTATAATCATTCGATGTAACATTTTCCACTATAAAGTTTATTTTTCGTTAATTCTTAATTAATTTCGACGCAATAGGCCAAACATAAAGTGAAATTCCACATTCATGAATTAATTATTAAGCCCTTACTGATTAAGTTGAAAAACAATGAGAAGCGCAGATAAGGTACAAATGGCTTAATTTTTGAATAATTACGTTGCACATTTTTCATTTTGTAATATAATGAATATCAACCAAATTTAAACGAACAAGAAGTATCCCTTGTCTTCCGCTGAGTTCAAAATAAAAAACATTATATATCAGTTGCAACTCTTCAAATGTCACATAATGATGGGATAGAAAAGCTTTCCATTAATAGAGCTTTAAATCATACAGAGCACACCTGGTAGAAGTAATTGTATTAAATTTGGTCAATGTCTGACAACAACTACAACAACAATAATAATATTATTTATAATAATAATAATAATAATAATAATGATAATGATAATAATAATAATAATAATTTTAACGGTGTTTAATGCCCGTTTTTACTACTGAGGCAATACAGTCGGTGAAGTCTGGTGATACATGAAATGAAATGATATATGGGGAAAGGATTTCTTTTAAGGAAGGAAACGTTCCAGACCTAAGTTTAGGGTACCTCCCCGGCATTTGCCAGTTATGAGGACTGAGGAAAACCTGGAAAAAAACCTTAGACAGGGAGGACGGTCCTGGAGGGATTCGAACCCCAGACCTCCCGCTCATGAGTCCGCTCCTTAACGACCTTGGCCACCCGTGGCGGTATAATAATAATTATGACAATAATAATAATAGTATATACTGGGGCTACTCCATATATTTTGACTATGCTTTTGGTTAATGATTGCTTGACAGAGTACGGTCCCACAGCTGCAGAAAAAGTGTCAATAGAAGCAAATTGAGAGGCTGTGTCAAGAAGAAACGTTCGGAATAGGTAGGGGATGTTGCTTTCAGATGGTCACGTATAGAACCACGGCAGTGTCCCTTAATCTCACCATTCTCTTTGTAATGCATTGCGCATCCGACACTCTGGGGTACCGTAGTTATGTTTGAAGAACGTGAAATAAATAAATAAAAAAAAAAGACATTCGGTAATATCTGTAAGTAGAGAAGCTTGTTTTACAGTGTCAGGATGCAACTTGATTATCCGTTTCCTGATTAACCACAAATAATAGACACTAACTATGTATATGGCGGAACCGTGGTCATGTAGGTGGGCTACTCGCCTGCTAACGAGGCGTCCCGGGTTCGATCCCAGCGGCCGTGAATGAGATTTGCGGCGAACGTAGTGGCTTCTAGGTAGGTCTTTTTTGGATACTTTCTTTTCCTTTGCCCCTCAATCCATCATTAAACTATTATCATCTCATCCTTATTAGAGCGGAAAGCGACGGGAAGCTACCGCAGTATCTCCCCAGAAAAGCTGTAAACACAGCGTGAAGATGCTTAGTGTGCAGGACCTTCCCTCTGTCAGAACACGGCGAATAAGCTTTACAGGGTGTTAATTAAACACTGACATATTTTCATTATATATGGAGGGATGTTAGACAAGTAATTTGAGATAGAGAACTTCTGGTCACAATAAAACTTCAAAGTTATGGTCTGTTGAAACAACTGAAATTTGGTGCTCAGAATTTCATATTAAATCTAATAGTATTAAATGTATAATAGAATTACTTCGGCCCTGTTTAATAACCAAAATAAACTGGGTTTGAATAACCATTAAACAGTTGAATCACATTGTTACAATTTAGCATTAAAATTATTTGTTAAACACAATTACACGTTACTGCATTTCAGTTCTAGTAGAAATTCAGTTGTTAGAAACAAAGTTACAATACTACTTTACTAATATTTCGAGATATATGTCGATTGTTTAACGCAACAGTTTTTGTTTTGTAACCAAAATACACAAGGCAAAATAAATCATAAAATCAATTACAAATAAGAAAGGTAGAATGGCTACAGCTTTACTGAACTTTCTGACATATGTCTGGTGCAAGAGGTTGCACTGTAAGTGCTGCTGTAGAGAAAGGTTCCACAATAGAAGTCATATACATCATACAGTTTGGCGGTGTTTCCTCAAAATTTATTTCTTCGTTGGTGTGCCGATACACCGAACCTCTATTTTATGATACTGCTGACAAGATGGGCACGAAATCCGGTAGCAAAGTTTTCATTGCCAATATTCTTCCAAATGAAGTATAAATAAATTGATACATATATTCCTTCCTCCCTTTGAAGAGTAACTGTCCCGCGTCTTAGCATCTAAGCTTCGAAATTACAGCTTTGACTTAGCCCCAAAACCGAGATTGCGGGTGTACATAACAGTTGAATTTCACGGACAAAAAGCATGCCTTATTTATTCAGTACATTCACAAAATAAAACATGTACAACAAATAAGGATCGTAATAATGTTATGAAATGCACGTAAAAGCAGTAACAACGAAAACAAGCACACAATTTCTAGATTCGCGGCCGGAACAGCACACTCCTTCCACTCATTTCGTTTGTTACTTTCACCCACAATGCGTTCACATTGAACCGGTTCATTCTCTATTCTCTTTCCATCCGTGACCACCGCCTTTGCAACAATTCTGCATCTCTTGCTTTTTACATACGCAATTTGATACAAAGACTCCAAAATCGGAAGTATTTTGTCTCCCTTTTAAACATCCATTTCATCCCAGGGAACAAAAAATTCCATTGTAGACATAATACTTCGGAAAGAAATTCCTTAATCTCACAACTATGAACATTCCAGGCATTGAGATCCTCAGACCTATCTTAAAATAATGTTACACCATTTAAATACCACAGCCTTCCCTTCCCCATCCGTGGGTTGTTTAAACCCGTACCCCGCCTCACTTCCGGGATTCCCCTCAACCTTAAGAATAGATTTCGTCGTAATTTTCTCCCAAATCAATCGTCTCGTCCGCCCAATGGTTCATACCCTTGCCTGTACACTCATCCCTTGCAAGTCCTTCCATAGTCTCAATTTATGCAGATATTTTAAAAATTACAACATTCGCTCACTTTGCCTCCAGTAATTTTGTTTATCTACTGTCATGTAAAATATGTGAGCTATTTCACAGTATTGACCTCTGCAGTTATTTCCCTGCGTATGAACAACCATAGCCGATCTGTTAAGGTGAAGTCACTTCTGCTAGTTGCCAAACATGCCCTCTAGCGTAATAAACAATTTCATGAATTATTCAGATTAATACTTATCGATGCCCTGCCCACTAATGCTCCTGAAAGCAACCTTAGAGACAGAGAGAAGGGTAGATACCATTTTTTGCTTAATGAGCGTACTCCATCAGGCCTTAATCTTACGTTATAATTTTTATTTTAGTTTTGAGTGTTTATTTGGGTTGTATTGGACCACTTTTTCCTGGTTTCCTGTCATTTTCGCATTTTGCTGGAGCTCTGCTACTTTCATTCACCCCCCCCCCCAGCAGTCCTGGCGTGACTGATCAAAATTCCGGAGTAGTCATGTGGCTTTTTGTCTGAAATTCAATAACTGCTCTGTACACTATGGCAAAGGCTACTTAGCTGTCCGAAATACCTTTTGCATTGTGTGCCAATTTTCTTTGTTGCTGTTTTACGTGTACTCCATAAGTACTAGCCAACCTTATATAAGGAGGTAGTAAGCAATAAACCTAAATATATAATGTAATATAATTTATCACGATATAGGAGAAGGTTTGCTGTACACTGATGTCGCTCTGATACCATTACAGAGATAATTAGGTAAAGCAGCAGGGAACGCGAAAAACAATCCTGCAGTTTTTGACCGCGTTAGACAGTCCCTGTTCCGACGATGTGGTCTTTGTGTATAGATGAACGGAGATAACTGTTTAATCTGCATATAAAGTAAGCTGTTTATGTTTAATAATTCTCTAAAGCAACATATATAAATATATGCTATTTATGTGATTTAAGATGGTGTCCTCGAAAAACAATGCCTCATAGTAAAACATGACATTACTTTTTTTTTGTTTGTTTGTTTTCGTGTCTGGAGAAAGATTTCAAAAACTGTCTATTTATTTTTTCCACTCTGTATGTACGACATAGGATCATCAGTATTACCCTACTATAGAATTTTCTGTTAAACAGCGAGAGATAGAAAATCAGATCATTTTCATAGCAACGTCAAAAATTTTGGGTGGAAGAAGTTCGTCAATATGCAAATTAGTTGGCGATACAGATAAAAGATGTATGATTGGTTGTTAGTAGAGTGAGTTCTTTATAGAATAAATAGATAGTATAGAGCCTCCAGAAGCAAAATGGCTTACGTTACAATAAGAATTAGCTACGAAATAGAAAGTCAAGATCTTAGTCCTTCCAACTCATGATATAAAAACAAATTAACCATGCACTGCAAAACGCAGACAGCTCACTGTTTTGTGAAAAAATTAATTTAATTTCTCATTATATTACAAAGGAAATAGTATGCAGCTCACTTTAATGTATGCTAGTTTCATACCTACGTTTTCAAGAATTAATATACAAAGCACGAAGAGAGAATGCCATTTTGATTGATTGATTTATTTATGGACGCTCTTTAACATATCAGGTTATCAGCGTCCCATTCAATTCAGGGCGTGAAACGGCCGATAAATTTTGCTCAGAGGCCTCTCTTTCAGGCTTGAGGTTCTTTATCGTACCGTAAATGTACGACACGGGACCCACGGCTTTACTTCCCTTCCGAAGGAAGCCATACTTAAGATTTTTACGCCCGAAAAAAACCATCGGTCCTGGCCAGGTTCGAACCGCGATCTTCGGTTTAGGAGACAAGTGTAATAACCACTACACCACCAGGACCGACGAAAAATGCCATGGTCAAGGTGTTCAATAAATTGAAATATTTCTAATCATTGGACTCTCTGTATCACCCTACTGAGCATTCGCTTTTTTCAATTTAAAGTAGTAAAGAATTGCCATGATGAATTTTGCACGGCTGCAAAGATATTTTTTTCTTATTTCAAAGGTAATGACATTTTATGATGAGAGTGAAAAAACGATTTAAAGCAACACCTTGTTCTAGATCATTCTCAATTGGAATGTAAACGGACAAAATAGTCATGAACCAGAATTGTTCACTGGAACTTCGTTTAAACATTGTAGTATTTTCAGTATGCACGTTGAATAAGTTAAATTCTCATCTGTATTGAAAGACAAGTTTTATTGCGGATGTTAGTGACTCATTCTAGGGCATAGATTCACATACAATGGAAAGATAGGAATAATTGGGTCGATGGAGCACAATTCCTAACTCCGTCACTCTAACCGTGCCGTTTGTAATTCAAGGACATTAACCTAATATGGACGTAGGCGGGGTCGCTATCGTTTTCCTAGATAGTAAATTCAAGACGCCGGTAGACCTTTTGGAGCCACTACAGTGTCATGAGAGCGTCCAGAACCCGCTAGACTGCAGGACAGATACTACTCCAAACGGAATTCCATCGCCATGCCACCCACACACCACTAACCTAATTCTCCTTCAATCTAGATCTAAAACTAATGAAGAATAAAACATTCGTGGGAAGGAAATATACATTTCAGCATTTAACTAAGAGGCATGGGGAAATCACAAATAAAACCTAATAACAAAACAGACAGCCCCCAAGGGATTTGAACCTGGTATCAACTGAGACTCAGCCACCCCAGGCGTTTACATGCAATAGAAGGTGGGGTAACTGCAGTCATGGTTCTGTGCGTTTCACTTACATGAGTAAAGGATACTCGATGTGTAAAATTCCCTGAGAATTTTCAGTTTAAAGTTTATCAATAGCTTTACTAATGTACTTATTTCTGGTTACCAAATGTAGGAGAGGTTCAAAGATTTGAAACACCTCAAGTCATTTTGATGTCTAGATACAGTCTACTTTGTTCACAACATTTCTAAATGTTTGTTACTTTTATTATTTTTTACATTAAATAATAAAGATTATATTCCAGTAATAAGGATCAGCTATCATAAACTTCATATTGGTGTTCATCAACGCTTTCAGTTATTTTCAAAAAGATTTAAGGATTTGTTTTGTTTAATGTACCGTAATATGATTCGTGGGTTAAATTCATTTTGCGAAAAGTTATTAAAATTTGATGTTCCTTATTTCAACGGGATTCTATATTTAAATATTAATGCCACAGAGTCAATAAAAACAATTGAAATAAACTGTTAGTTCCAGTACATACTCTAGTGGGAGTCTTTACTAAAGAATGTAACGCAATTGACCTGCTCTATGCAAATTCGGCCCACTCAGTCAAGAGGATTAGTGGGATTGGTCGAAGCTTAATGCTGCACAGCTGGCGTTTTGACTGACGCCAGTGTTCACGTAACATCCGTGCTAAAGTTTATTTTATATAACGGGAAGTATAACTATAGTAAAAGCATATTGGCTAGCATAGTATTATTCTGTAGCACTAAATAACCTCTATGGTAGCGAGTTGGCGACTACTCGAGAGGGCTCTGCAGCAGATTTAATCACCATTGAAAACGGTTCAAACGATACGGTGCTCTGTGCCAAGGCTCAAGTAAAGGGTAGTAAATTATATCAGTGCATCGTAGAGGCCGGTATGTCAAGTACTGTTCCCACGTAGGACTCAACTTTTAGTGCAGACAAGTGGATGCATTTCATCACTTTGTCACATTAGCTACAAAGCCGCATACTGAGTCCTTTTGAAGGCCCTAATTTCACTTTAATTAGGAAAATAAAGTTTTAAAAAGTAACACATCACGTTTTTGGTTGTATAACACAATAACCTGAATTACGCACCCTTCCTTTGATGCCTAGATAAGTTTCAACCTTGGAAGTGTGCTGGAAGGAAAGAAACTAAAGGATATGCTCATAAAAAGTAACTAAAATATCGGAAAAAAAATTATACACAATTTTTATTATAGTTTATTATACAATACACATATATAAGCGTAGCTCAGCAATATATCGTTTTGATATACGAGGGGCAACCAGAAAGTAAGTCTCAATCGCACCTAGAAATGGCACCGCTATTCGGATAGGAATGCGCATGCGCAGGAATAGAGAGAAAATATGTGGGAATAATGCAGTAAAGTTTCAGCCTTGTGACGGCCGTGGTTACCGCGCTGTGGTAGGAGAAAATGGCTGCTCTGATATTGTCTCCCGCCAACTGCGAGGTTCGTGCAGTCATCCGAGGTTTGCACGCTCAAAAGCAAAGTCCAGCAGAGATCCATCGCCAATTGTGTCAAGTGTATGGACACGACATTATGGTAAGACGATGGTGCAGGCAGTTCACTGAAGGACGAACCAATATTCACGACGACGACCGTAGTGGCCGACCGTCCCTGGTGACGGCAGAAGTGTTGGAAAGTGTGCGGCAAGCGAAGGAGCAGAACCTGCGCTTCACAATTTCAGAACTCTCTTGTCAATTTCCCAGATGTCTCGCTCCCTTGTGCACGAAATTGTCTCCCGGAAGCTTGACACAATTGGCGATGGATCTCTGCTGGACTTTGCTTTTGAGCGTGCAAACCTCGGATGACTGCACGAACCTCGCAGTTGGCGGGAGACAATATCAGAGCAGCCATTTTCTCCTTTTTTTTCCGCGGTAACCACGGCCGTCACAAGGCTGAAACTTTACTGCGTTATTCTCACATCCTTCCTTTCTACTCCTGCACATGAGCATTCCTATCCGATAAGTGGTTCCATCTCCAGGCGCGATTGGGACTTACTTTCTGGATGGCCCTCGTATATAAAACCCTTGAAACTTTAACATTTTAAATCTTTGAAGCTTTGAAACTTGTAATCTTCGTCACATTTACCACACAACTGTTAACAAAATACTTGCCAAATAATTATTAATAACACAAAAATATTGCAAATTCTCAATCTTTATCAAGGATAAAATATTTTAAATGCTCCCCATTAGTTGCAATGAATTCACAATTGGCTTAGAAATCCGTTCCCTCCTAATCTAAAAGTATTACAAAAGGAAACTTTAAAATCACTATAGTAGCACATAATTTACAAATTTACCATGGAAAGTTTCAAACAGCATTTTACCGGGTTCAATGTGTCTACGTGGCGACGCCGGCCCTAACAATTTAGAAGCAATAGCCGAAAACATTTATACAGGTCGCCCTTCCGGAGTCTTCTTTCTGTGTGTCAAGGAAGGAACAGAGAACATGCCAGTTAGCGAGACTACGGCACCTTTTCCCAAACATCGATGCAATCGAACCAGTGGCAAACTTTGAAAAAGATAAACGAAAGAGTCCATTTGACTTCTATGATCATGGAGCATTTCCAGCAAAACAAAAATGAAAAAGATTTTAAAAAGCACACTTTCATACACGCTTTTAATTCGCCCACGTACAGAATACTGAGAAATTTTGTTTTCAAGTGCAGAAAGACGAACCAGGTTGCGAATTTTAAATAGAAAGAAGTGATATTATGGGGGGGGGGGGGGCAAGAGAAGTGTAGCGGTTACAACATATATTAAACTCGAGTCACCAAAAAACCCTAATTTGGTATATAGCGTGTAGTAACGAAAGAAAGAAGAGTCCCGAGTGTAAAAATAGTATCTTTATTTTAGTATTTATATTTTTACTGACATCGTAAAATTATAGTATAATTAAACAGATAATAAGCACTAACCTGAGTAATAAGAGATGTTGAAAATGAAGCCCCTCGGTGGCAGTACCCTGTCATTATCTGTGTAGGAAATTCTTGTATTTCATCTAGCTTTTCTTCCGTAAGAACAAGGCGGTTCAACACGTCTGTTGTCATTGAAATAATCTGTCTCTCGTACCTTTTATTGGCGAACAGTTTCTTAACTGGAATACGATTACCAAAATATTTAATTGCGAATCGCTTAGAAATTCTCTGTAAAATGTCCTTTTTCACATTGTATTGTACATAAAAACCCCTTCGTCAATACAATATTTATGTGATTATATAACTACCGAAGAACAATTTACGCACATTGAAAGCACCGAATAACTCACAAAAACACAGTCACTTCATTATTGGAAGTTTGCCACGCAGACTTTTAAGTTTAGTTTTTACTAACCCAAGTTTTGTCTAAGTAATGCAGTAAAGTTATTTGGGCTATGGGCATGCAGCGCGTCGATGCGTATTAGAAGCCAGTCCTAAAGACTCTATAATGCTTGTAGCTATTTTGAGGGACGCTAGGGATTAATAAAAACTAAACTTAAAAGTCTGCGTGGCAAAATTCCAATAATAACAAGGTACCACCTGGTTGTCATATAGTGTCCGAAAAGATAAGCCTCATACCAGAGAGCAAGTGGATATCTATGACTAAAAGTTCAATTTCAAAAATTTCCAAACACATCTAGAACATTTGAAATAATGTAACGGCTGCAACAAAATCTTAAGAATTTTGAACTACCGAAGCTATAACTGAGTTATTGCTATGCATTTGGCGTTAAAAAGAAATCTAAAACATATGAACTTATATTCATGTATTTTTATTTATTATTTAACGTCCCTAATAATGACCAAGATGCAAAGGAGCAATAAATGAATATTTATAAAATGAATGTGCAAATGAGCCCGGAGCCCACAACACTTAAAGTTACGTAACATTAATATTTTCAAACCAAAGAAAACTATAAAAACTTACCCACGCAACTGACCTTGCGATATTCAAAGCCGGGACTCTCCAGATTTACAAATGAATGAATGAATGATTAGTGTTTAACGCCCATTTTTGCTACAGAGGCACCACAGCGATGGACACTGGTGACACATGAAATGAAATGATATATTGGGAAAGGATTTATTTTTAAGGAAGGAAACGTTCCAGGCCTAAGTTTAGGATACCTCCCCGGCATTTTCCATTTTCCAGGACTGAGGAAAACCTGGAAAAAAAACTCTGTCAGGGAGGACGGTCCTGGCGGGATTCGAGCCCCAGATCTCCCGTTCACAAGTCCGCGATTTAATGACCTCGGCCACCCGTGGCGGTCCCGGATTTACAGGTTAGCGTTCTGGCAATATGATCAGGGAGGCGGTGTTCTTGCCAACAAAATTGGTCGTGAAGTAATACATTTAAGTTCTTATCATTGTCACTGTAATTAAAAAAATACTTGTTTAGGAATGAATAGTGTTTAACGCCCGTTTTGGCAACAGAGGCACCACAGAAGATCTTGTTTAGGCCTGCATAAAGTGGGAGGCTGTGGATAAAATAAATTTTAACTGAAACAATTGCAAATGTTCATTAACAAAGAAATTGGTAAGGTAACAGGGACATACAGCAAACCTTGCGTAAAACATGCAGGGAAAACATGCAGAGATGATGACTTCATGACAGAAATGTGACGTGTTGAAATTTTAGAACCTGGTGGTTAGTAGGCTCATGCTTAGTGTCCCAGGTTGGGCACCAATTTTGAAGCGATTTGTTGTCGGCGTCGAGTGACCTCACGTCGTGATGCCAATTTTGAAGCGGTTTGGTAATTTGATGAATAATCGCGTCGGCATTTTTTATTTGTTTATTTAAGGAAGCTCTTTAACATCTCGGGTCATCAGTGTCCCATTCTATTCAGGGCATGAAACGGCCGACAAATTTTGCTCAGAGGCCTCTCTTTCAGGCTTGAGGTTCTTTTTTCGTGCCGTAAGTGTACGACTCGGGACCCACGGCTTTACTTCCCTTCCGAAGGAAGCCATACTTAGGATTTTTACGCCCGACAAAATCCATCGGTCCTGGCCGTGTTGGAATCCGCGACCTTTGGGTTTAGAAGGCAAGTATGGTTACCATTACGCCACCAGGACCGACGCTTCGGCTACGCTTCAATTACAACAATTACTTATGGTGAATTCTGCTATTTTGTTAATTCGTACTCAACAGTACTTTGGAGAGGAGTTCATTAGTATAAATAAACACGCTTTGAGGCATAATATATAATTATATATATTGGTATTTTATTATGTCCAAATTCTTTCGCGTCCTCTGGCGAGGACTTAGCTAAGTCGAATACAAACTCTGATGCCGCGAGTGGAACTTAGAAGTGAAACTGAGTACTGCATGTATTGCAGTATATATCTTACAATTGAGGTCGTTGGAATCAGAAAGTGCCTCGCCGCATGTGAAACCTATAGATGAGTGCCGCGGCGTGTAATACTGAAAACAGCTTAACTGATGACTGTATATGTCAAGTGGGAACTGCTTCTGCGTAACCGATTCTGTGAATTGCGCAATTGGGTGTGGAACAAAGACAGAACTGCATCTCACTGCGTCTGGAACTCAGTCGTGAGTGCGGCGTATAGATCTTGGAACTGCTTCTCGCCACGTGTAGAACTGATAAATGAGAACGCCCCCCAGCCGAGAAACTGCTTCCTTATGTAATAAAAGTTCAAATCAAGTAATCATTGGCTTAACGACGCCAAAGAGGGTCACAGAAGCACACGCAGGTTTCACGCTTTTCTTTAAAAGTTCAAACACACATTTTCCATTGGCTGATTTAAGTTCACCTGGCGCACTTGCCATTAGTTTATTTTGAAAGTTGACATTGGCAAATTTAAAGGCTAACAGTACAACGCCTGTCAGGTTGAAAACCCCAACAGATTTAAAGGTTCTTGAATTTATGAACCTTGCAACGGCAATCCTTTTAAATGTAGTATAACACACGACCCTCGGGTTTCTTCTCCTTTAAATAGTTTTATGGTCCTCTTGGCTTTCCAAGCTACCGTAACGGAAAACACCAGAGACTTTCTCTTTTGTCGACGTAGAATTCAGAGTTAGCATTATGCCATATTATACTTGTATGATATCTACATTACTAATTACAATATATGAATATTAGAACAATTCGGTTTGCAACGTACATATTATATTTCAGTGGAGCTGGGCCGTTAGGAACATTTCAAAGCTCCTGCTTTTCTGTGGCGTGACAGCCCATTACCGGCCTCGGCCTACCACAGCGTTCTGTACCTATGTTTTGCGTCATCATTGGTGCAGGGTTGTTTTTCAAGGAGGGATTGTATGATCAGCATGGCGACTTTCCAAAGGTAAATATAATTCCAGTTATTGTAAATGTAAATAGCTGGAATGTACGTTCTGAAGACGAGGAAATTGATGAATAGCATACCAATATAGATGGTTTTATGATAAAAATGAGTCTCTAGTAGTTCTGTTTGATTAAAGTAATAGGCAATTAATTTAATTAACGTATAAGTATAATTGTTTATTTATATTTTGAGCATAGTAGATCGCAGAAATAAAATCATGTTTTTTGTCGCATCTATCATTACATTTGTAATGGTGATTATTGATTAAAGTGCAAGGGCGAAAAATCATTGTAAGAATGCGTATACATTGCACTGAGTGAATTAGTGAGAAGGAATGATAAGCGCAACGATAGGTTTGAAGGGAGGGACATCTGACAACCTTGGGCAAATTCTTATGCTTCATTCGCTGTGAACCCAATGGTTTCCCATTTTTTAAAAATAAAAAGTATAAGCGAACATTTTAAATCTGAGTCATTTATGAACAAACCAGAGAAGCTGAAGATATATATTTCTGTGATTCTGCAATCGAAACTTATGATGCGGAATCTCCTCGTAAGATCTCTTCGCTTTTATAGAGTTGCTTATCATTTATAATGTCTGAGTTTTCCGAAATATATTCATTGCGTTATATATGGTAGAACGCAAAGTGTAAAGGATAAACTTTGTGTATTTAAACACAATATATATGCTTTACTGTACATACCTTTATTTTTTAAAATATATATTTTGCAACATAAGCCATTAGCTTCAGTTTTTCAATAAAAAGCACTCAGTACAAAGTTTATTTTTCCCAGTAAAGTTTGTTTTCCTGTTATTCTTTGTTTTATTATGTTTTGTCATATTATTTATTTTTCTTGTTTTATATTTTTGAATTTATATAAAAATGCTTTTAATTTGTGTTTCAATGCATTTAATTTTATTTTGACATATGTTCAATATTATAAATGTATCATTAAAATACATAACAATTATCTGGTAAGAAATACACAATATACGATTGCAAACCTTATAAGTGGCATACATAATAACAACATTTATGTATTCATATTAACAATTGGAACCGGGACTATAGTGGGTGGTGTATTATGTTATCGATGGGGATTTATTATTATTTCGGACAATTAGATGCTCTTCTTGTCTTGCCTCGGCTCGAAGTTATGAATTCGATGCTTCCTATTTCTCTGGTTCCAATGCAGGAGATATGGATCTCAGGGGAATTTGAACTGTTTTTAATGACTTGTCAATAAGGAGGAAGGGGATTCTTCATTGTGATAATATAAAGTTCAGCTCTGGTTGGACATTTAATTTATTCGACAATTTGAAAGGTTCAGGAACATGCTGTGCGTCTCTCGCGTGTTTATTGTTCTGGTCCTATTATACTTTTTAATCTACCCTCACGGTCTTCATTCGTGTATTTACTCACTTTAACATAAGTTTGAAATGTGACAGTCACCTATAATTTCGCATAAATACTTTATAATCACACTACTCACTTTGCTGTAAAGACTTTATCGTGATGTCACATGGACGGCTAAACCTTATCAATGATTCGGCGTGACTATTCTTACTACTGCCCTCGTACTGGCTGACTGACTCTAACAGACCGACTGATTTACTTTGACTCTCCGCGACGGTTTAACTGCTCTACTATGACACTGAAAAACTGATGACTGATGTTGATACTGAATAACTGCTATTAATTGCTACTAACTCTCAAATGCTTAATACTCACTTCTTATAGTTAATATTAAATCTAATATGTGAATTCGCTCCGCCGCTGGCGAAAATTTAATTCCTTTAAATATGATTAAACTTGGTTCCTTCTAGAATTTTATTGGATCACACAAGTTATGGTTAATTACACGTTCGCTTTTATTCTGGTATTTGTAATATGTAATATGTTGATTGATTCAAGTTTTGGGTTTTACCAGGAAACGTACCAGGCTACTCCCTACGAATTATTATTTGCAACGAAAGAGCAGACATCTACCCTTTTTTAGATTCCTACTAAAAGTCTGCGATAAAGCACGCTTCAGTCATATATGCGGCCTCCCTTTGAAATAGCTAATACCTTGGTTTCTGTAAAACAGGTGTTTCCGCATGCAGCATTTCTTTTGAGGACAAGTACAACTTACTGATTGAAATCGCAATATTGGCCTACCCCAGTTTAGAGTGTAATGACAATTGGCGCCTTGAGTCGGCGGATCTGTATGGTAGGATTTGAAAGAGTAAGGTTTAACAAATGGCTTTCCAGGTAAGTCTAATGTTCTCCTCATATCTTTTCAGGCAAGAGTCCAGCACTTCAATTCCTTTTACAGAAACATAATAAAGACATATGTGCACTGTTAATGACAGTATTACAGAAAGATAGCTTGGATATTACATATTAGTCAAAAAGCATATCTATATACATACACTAGCACCTATAATATTGAAGTCCTGATTGTAATTGTAACATTGATACCCTTGATTATTATGCTATTCTTGGCATTAAACAATATCTGAAACAAGATGCAATCATTATTATAATTTCCATCAGGAGCAATTATAATTAAATGTAATTTGGAGACAACCTTTCCTGCTTCACAATTACAGTTTCTCATGACATCTTCATACATTTTCTCAATGAAAGAGCTGGTCTGTCCTTGGAGACCCCATTTATTCTCTGAAAACTAGAAGCACACATTGGTATGGTAGCTCCATATTTTTTTTTTCTGAGGCTATATTTTACTTTAACCGATTGATTTATTTTAGGAGTTTCTTATTTTACCTTCTGTTGTTTGGGTAATGATGTGTTTATAACTTCAAGCAAAACTTGCATTGATCTAATTTATATTTCGGTTAAATATTATAATAAAAATCATCAATGTAATCATGTGTTAGTTTATTCTGCATTCTTTACCTTTTTTTCTCTTTCGTGATGTATGGGCAATTTTGAAGTGCATGAGTTTATTTTATGACTCCTTATTCTTTTCTAAAATTTCAACAAGTTCTCTTCTAATATTTCGACCTCCCTGAACTTCTATGAGTGAGGGAATCGAACTGTGTTTCTTCATTCACATGAAATTATGCTAGTGAGTCTATAAGTAACTCCAAATGTTTCCTATACTTAGGCTGAGAAACGGTGAGCCAAAAGAGTGTGTTCTTTACACGTGCGAGCAAAACACAAACGAAATGCAGGCAATAATGAATAACAAGGAAAAGATGAGGTAACAGTTTCACTTTAAGATCTTTTTAAACAGCTTATGTGTTTTGTTTCAGATCACACGGGAGGAAAATATGCATAAAAACTGTATCGTATTTTATCTTGTTTAGGAATTTGTAATATGTCAAAGGTAATATGAACGTTTTCTGCTCTAAAGTACTATATCGAGTTTCAAAATCTCACTCATTTCAGCACTTTGTGAACCAGATAAATATTGATTTTAGCAAAATCTGACATCATAGAACGAAGAGTGAAATAAAGAAAAAACCGACAGTATATAACTTATTTTTTAAAAGTCGGTTTCTATCGAGTTTAAAAATAACGCTTCTCCCTCCCTCTCCCACCCTCTCCCCCCTCTCTCTCTTTTATATATGTATTCCTTTCCCTGTTATCTTTGGGCAATTGAACAAAAAGTATCTTTCCGGTAGCTGCATATCCTTGAGTGCAGTAAGGGCCAGAAAGGATTAAAATCAGCAACGATAGGTTTGCGTTTTACAATCTTGGTTAGGGTGAATTTGACGTTCCGGGAATGAGTGACATTCCGAGAGCGTTGGATGTGTGTGACGTTGGCTTACTGAGCTGATCATACAGTCGGTCCTGGTGGTTTTTTTTTTTTGAGTAGTGTTTAACGCCCGTTTTCACTACTGAGGCACCACAGGCGGTGGACACTGATGATACATGAGATGAAATGATAAATTGGGAAAGGATATTTTTTTTTTTTTTTTTTAAGGAAGGAAGCGTTCCAGGCCAGAGTTTAGGTACCTCCCCGGCATTTGCCAGTTATGAAGACTGAGGAAAACCTGGAAAAAACCCCAGTCAGGGAGGACGGTCCTGGCGGGATTCGAACCGCGGACCTCCCGCTCACGAGTCCGTGCCTTAACGACCTCGGCCACCCGTGGCGGTGTCCTGGTGGTGAAATGATAACCCTGCTTGCTTCCTAAACCCAAGATCGTGGGTTCAATCCCGGCCAGAGTCGATGTATTTTTTGGGGCGTAAAAATCCTAAGTATGGCTTACTCCCGAAGGGAAGAAAAGCCGGGTTCCCGTGTCGTACATTTATGGCACCAAAAAGTACCTCAAGCTTGAAAGAAGATGCCTCTGAGCAAAATTTATCGGTCGTTTCACGTCCTGAATTGAATGGGACGCTGATGGCTTGAGATATTAAAAAGCGTCCGTAAATAAAGTAAATCAACGATCAATTGATCATACTGCACTAAATCTGTATGAGGTTCCTTATACCTACAGCAGTGGGTGAGCAGCCGTCCCTTAAAGTGATGCAGATAATAATTCATTGTTTCGATCTTATGCAATTGTGGTCCTTAAAATTATAGTATAATTTAATTTATAAGTTTATTATCAATGGATTTATAAATATCCTTTACTTTTCACTGTATTTTGCCAGGAGTTCAACTATAATATTAAAAAAGGTATATCGGGTGGTTAAAAGGTAAAAACTCCAATTTATGTCCATGAGTCTGCGACTATGAGCGTTAGAATACTACTTTTAGTATAATACTTATATCATAATTTGTATTTTTAAGAATAATTACCATAAATCTTATAGTTTATTTAGGACCTTAGGTAACACGCTCAATTTAGCATATAATTTAACATAAAAGTCAGTATAATATTGTAAAATTAGATCTAATTTGGATAGGCAGATATTTCTTGCATATTCAAATAAGCAATACATATTGTAGGACTATGGTGCATGGTACCTTGCGCCTAAAGTTAAATATGTGTGGTCTTTAATATAGTAGGGCTGAATCAGATGCGATAGATTGGCGAAGAGAAATTTGTTGTGGTTGTTAAAAATAGAGGAGAGTGAGTATTAACAATCAATTTTGAGTATATTTCACTACCCAGTATTGCAAAGAAATTTCGAAAGACTTAACAATGAATAATAAGCATTCAAGTGCCTTTAACAAAGATTAACTACTTCTTCCGTTCCAAAATATCGTATAGATATGAATACAGTGCGATTATCATGCTTCAAGGGACTAATGTTAATATTTAGTAATATGTATTGAAGACATTAACACAGTCATCAACTATGCATAAGAGACTGTTGTTGTGTATGGCGGGGTAAACAGTACGTTTTAGCTTTGGATTTGGCACCGTGCAAAGAGATACAATTCGATTGCTGGCGTTTGCTATTGGGAGGCTGTCTACTTTATTTAATATTGTGAAATACTTAGTACAGTAAAAGTAGTTTAAAATATCTATACATAGTTCAGCCGGTCGGAGATAAGACTCATTGTTGCAGCAGGTACTTTCTTGCGTGAGCTCCCGGCGAATAAACAAACCATTTTTAAACTTGGGTACATCATATTAAGCAACACAATTTGGTACTCATCCTCCTTACAGTAGGTGCTGGAAATGTAGCCCATTTTTACTGACACACAATAGACAATTTTTTAGGAAATTATCACTGACACGCATCAGTTTCCCATTACTAATGGACCTAACTTCATTTCGAGTGTTTATTTTAAGTTCCTGCAGTGTATGAGGGTCAGTTGAATATATTCTACTTTTCAATTTATCCCAAAAATAAAAATTACAAACCATAATATCTAGGGAACAAGGAGGGCATTAATGGGAGCTCTTATTTTATCAATTTTTTCTCCTGTGAGCACATGATATCTTCGATTTTTTTCTGGTCAGTCAAAGGTTGGCTTCTTTAAACATCTGTACTAATTGTAATGCTTTTCGGGTTGGAACTGCGCTGCCATGAAATTTACGTTTAAGTAAGTGTCTGTCTCGTTCTGACATACTACTTTCTGTACCTGATATGTGCGTTGTAGATGAATATACGAATAATCTTCAGTGCATATATCACCATGCAAAACACTACTGCACTATTTAATGAGCTCTCATTCTCTACTGCACAACACAACTGCCCTACTCTTTCAAAATTCCGCTCGCAACTGAATGGAAGAGAGAATGCTGCCACTTGACGACGGTAGCAGACCTTAAGTTTTGGGACTTTTAAAGTTCTCTCACTATATTTGTGTATATAAACATTTTGGAGCAGCATAATGACGGGTTTCAATACCATGTCTTGGATGTCATAATTGCAGTTGTCAGGGAATTTATTTGTTAAATATAGCCTATTATCGTACCTCTTTACGGAAATATATACCTTCAAACACGCATATTATCTAAAACAGTGATTGGTATGATGATATATTTTAAGAATTTTTATTAAAAATAACGAAAAAAATGGTAAGAATAGGTTCAAAATTATCCTACGAATCACTTCCCAGTTAGTGTTATTCATTATTCTTCAAATCCTCTTCTGGTATCTTGAATGCATGTTGTCAGCCATGTTCGTTTGTTACGAAAACTTACCAGAGGCTGCTTCATACTGTGTAATGGCATAGAAAAGCTTAGGAGTGCAGTGTCAACCATCTAGAACCACAAATTGTTCTTTATTAAATTTGCGACACAATTGAGGCCATTAAAGGTGCAAAATAAATACATGCATTAATCGGCAAAAGATAAAAAATATACGTATTACTAGCGCTTATGCCTGCAATAATTAATGTTTCCTTCGAATATATTTTCTAATGCTCCCAGTGTATCATTTGCCGTTTGGTCTGGATAAAATCAGGTTAGAAGATGGGGAAGTTTTCAGATATCGCACTATTTCAAGTGAATGTCTTCGATTCCAATTTCCTGTGTGAACGGAGAAGTGGAAAACTAGGGAAGGGGACTTACTGCCCTTCCCATTCAAAGCGCTGCGCCGCCCGGTTTTATACGCCACAGAAAGAAGATCTGAATAGAAGTTTCATTCCTCTTCGCTGTAATTATATCTACCCCTAGAAAAAGAAATTTAATTTCCTATTCGTAAGATAAGATTTGTTCCGTCAAAGAAAATGGTTCTTTTTATTACGTTCCATTATCCTGTAGGTGCTGCGTGCAAACGAGATTTCTAAAAGTTAATTCATTGATGCAACGGCTTGGCTATTGTGGTTATTTTGCTTCGGAACAAAGAGCTGTGAAAGTTATTTTCTTCTTACTGAAAATGCATCAGTGTTTTATGGCATTTTATTGATAATAGAGTTTTAGAATGCAGATGTGCATAGAGTGATGTTTATATATGTGATGAGAATGTAAGAGAATGTATTAGCGAGTTCGCTAATGCACGGGCTTTTATACGGAAAGTCTGCGGTTCGAATTCCGCCAAAACCGCGCTTCCTGAATGAGGGTTTTTCCTTCTACTCTCATCATGGAAATATCATTGGAGGTACTCTCGTCCAAGACCTAGAACTCTTCCTTTTCAAGCTTTCTTTTCCAATTTATATTATCACTACTTGTAAAGCCTCAGCAGCTGTTAATCACTACTAAAATATTTGCTTGAATCTGGATACAATAACTTTTTCATGATGTAACGCAATATTCTTCAATATATTAGGTAACGCTTAAAATAAACATTGCCTACTTTACTATGTCTGTTCGTCCAACTATATGATGACCGATGCGGTGACTGGAAATTGCTTCAGTCTATCACTCAAGGCCAGCTGGCCTACACGAATTGGGGCAAATTGAGTTTTCCAAGCTGTGTTGCTTTGAATCTCACGAGTCAATCAGTGTTGTTTGTACAGCAAAAAAAAAAAAAAAAAAAAAAAGTGTTTGCCAAGAATATTAAATGGAAAATATTAATGTCTAATTATTCTATTCCACAACGATTGTTTGTTAATGATTCGTATATTCGCACCCATTCTGTTGGTTCTTATTTGAAGAGTAATTGCTAGGGGATCAAATTCCAAGTCGTAATGTAATTAATAAATTAGTTGTATTCATGCACCTTGGACGAACTAACAAGAACATTCATCAAGAGATCAGTTTAAATTTTCAAAGAGAATTGAGAAAAGTAATGTGTAATTTCCTAAGCAGATGTCAGAAATTTGTGTAAAATTAAGGAAAGCAGTTCCATCATCTCATTGCGTGACATGGATGAGTACATAAACATTTAAAATGTATTAGAATTTATCTGGTGGTTGTACCACCTACTCTTGTGCTGCCACGCCCGCCCCTAATTTAATGTAGCCCGGTTGACCGTGAGAGAGAGCTTATCGGCCGATCGGTCGCTGCTGTGTCGGTCATCTGATAATTGGATGACCCGATATTATAAACAAAAAGAAATTAAAATTCTGATAATATAGGCTATTATTGCTGAAGAAAATTCCCCCTGATAATTTAAAACATTCATGACATTATCTTCAGTTAAAGTTACAAGCGTTTTCAGTTTTTGTATCCTACAGTCAGATATTACAGAGAAAACTGATAGTAGGTAGGGGTACAATTTTTTATTTAGTTCGGTCCTATAAATGGTTCATAGTTATACTTGTATATTCTTTTCAATTCTTTTTAGTTAAAACATCTCTTCATTAAGTAAACAACATACGTAATTCCCAATAACTCTAATATATTTAAAGGATGCCACACTTTGATTAAAATGTTAAATCTGTGAGCATCTGTTGATAAAATTGCGCAACAAGAGTTTGTATTTGCGGCTCCCTGGAGTATGTTTTGTAGTCGTAATAACAGTAGGTATGCACATGACGAGTCAAGTAGTGTGCTACTCCAAGATCAAGGTAAGTGTGTCTGCGATTTTTAAAGGAAAAACTTCTCACTTACCCCAAGGAGTATCATGAACGGATGCGGTGTAGCTTTAGTGAAGTAGTGGCAGCAGTGGGAACTCGGCCACACAAGAATTGATTGATAACCGTGAGGAAAGCATCAATGTTCTCAAAAAGACGCCTTCAGGCAGGTCGATGAAATTTCATAGAATAGGAGAGTACTACAAAAGAGCTCACATAATCATTCATGGTTATATTGGCTATTGCAAATTGTGTTCAAGATAGACTCGTCTCCGAAAAGAAACCTGTGCGGCGGAGACACCCAATACAGCCTATAATGAACAAGCTCATAGTTGCTTAATCGGTAGAAAATGTGTTTTTTTTTCGACTGTGAGAGGGTTGTTCAGTTGGAATTTATGAAAGGAGACTCAAAAAAAAAAAACTCTTAAGGAAGCACGCGGGATAAATTGTTGCCAGTGAATATACAGACGTAAGTGTTAGGCGATAGATTATTTTTCTGAGGAAAGCGGGAGCTTACATATTTTCATTTGAACTCATCCATCAACTTTTATCAATATATTATTTCCTTACAATGCGCGCCTTGCATCTTTAGTGTTGATCACGCGTGTGTACTGTTTGAATGGGTTAACTTAAAAAATGTAGGAAAGATTTATGGAAGGGGAAATTATGCGGTGTTAGAAGCTTCATATAAGTAGGTAATGGCAGATTTTCATCATCAGAAGAGCAAGACCAGGTGTATAAATTGATCATGATTCTAAACCAACAGAGAGTGCAGAAAATGATATGTTATATCGGATAATAATTCGGGTTCAACAAGGCTATTTGAGAATGGCTCTCTCCTTGCATGGGTCTTTTGTGCTATAAAGCAAAGGAGAGTTTTATCGGGTACAAAAATCCAGAACAGTTAAGGATAAGAACACATACTCAAAACATAGTGGTAGTGCAGCCTGGAGTAAGGGAAGCCGCAAAAATTGCTATTGATATGAAGATTATTATTTTCAGATGAAGATAGTGCATTTACAAACATTCAGATAGGCAAGAAGAGGACATAGTATTTTAGGGAACGTAAAATGCTACAGCTACTGACGCAGGAGAGACCAAAACACTCTTTCGAATTCTGAGTATTTGTGGTGCTATGAAGTCTGCACAGTTGAATATTAAGGACATATGGGTTACTGTTGGCATTGGTAAAGGTCCAATAATTTGCACCTTGGAGCGGAAACTCTCCCATTTTCTTATGAATTGCCTTATATTCTTATGAATTGCCTCATAATGATAAATCTACTCGAAATCATAGAAAATAATTGACGCATTATAATAAATCTTACATACAAAATATCTGAACATGCAACTATTGTAGACAAAAATTTTAAAGCATTTCTTGACTGCTGTGGAATTAAAGTATTGTGATTTCCAAGCCTACAAGATATGCCCTGAAAACCTTAATGCTTACAACCTCTAAATACTTTTTAGCAAATAATATTGAAATATATTGCGAAACACATCCTCAAGGTCCTTAGAGAATCAGCAATGCTGATGTTGTCAAAAGACTAATAGCTCCCATATCACAGAATAGAAGAAAGAGCACTGTTGATATCTAGTTTACCAGTATGCTATTGGCAGAAGAGCTAATACCACATTACAAAATATCCTTGGTAGGGACAGTCAGAAAGAACAAAATGGTACATTTTAAAGAATTCCTCAAAACAAAGGATAAGTCTTTGTTCAAGCCCATTCGACTTCAACACGGTCAAGATGACTGTCTTTTCATTTGCACCTAAAATAATAAATATGTGGTCCTGTTATCAGCAATGCAATCCTTCCTTTAGATCCTCAGACTGGTGAAACAATGTAACCTGAATAATTCCACATTTTATAATACAACTAAAATAGGCGTTGATGTCTCAGATCTGATGTGTCAAAATTACTCTATACCGTATCGTTGGTCATTGGCAGTGTTCTACATCTTGTTGAATGTGAGCGACATCAATGTATTGCAGTAAAATGTTGAAAAAGAACTTACTCGTCGAAACTTTGTCCAAGATGTTGGAAGGAGCCTATCAGATGACCACTTGAAGAAAAGAACAACTAGCAACGCTTTGACGAAACCTCTGCAGGTAGAAGAATCGGCTGAAGGTGAGGCGTAAGAAAAGGAAAGAGATGTTGCCTTTGTCTAAGGTCCAAGGACCGTAAAGGAAAAAGTGCTGCGTAGACTGTGCCAGTCAACGTGCAAGGACCACGTAGTGGAGACGCGCCCAGATTACTTCACATGTAAAAGAATTGGTACACACGGTGATTCTGTAGTATTAGGCATTTTCAAACAGATGGCTTCCTAGGTCACCAAATTTTAATCTAGCTGACTACTAGTTATGGTGATACCTCAAAGAAAGGTTATTTCTTATTATACCTACTTTATGAGAAACTGGAACAATATATCGGAAGGCATTGAAAACGTTTCTAGAAATATATTTACTGATACCATTCATAACGTAGAAAAACTACTATTTATTCTTTAACAGGGTAGTGGTCATATTCAACTATTTTTAATATTCTTTTACCATATTTTTGTTTATTGTTGAAATAATAAAATCCCGCCTGTTTACTAAACAATTTTTTACAGAATCTGGAAATTTACTAAAGTTATGGTCATTTGAAACTTATAACAATCTTATATATATTCCAATTATTCTTTTCAAGCAATAATTAGTCCACCGACGTGGCTCTTGTAGTCTCTTGATTAGGAGACTCGAGGCAGATCCCTTGAAGATATAAGGTGCCTTTGTCGGCTGTTTTACGGAGTTTCTCCTTAATGTGAAAGGATGAACATGAGATAGCTTTAAACTTTGAAGGTCTCCGGTTCACTTGAAACAGTTTGTCAAATATTCAGTGACAACCATCAATGAGGTAATTTAATGGTCTGAAAAGTTTTATTGCTCTCGTAATAACATTTTTATAAACGCCTAGGATAATATTTACTCTGGGAGACGATGACAGTCGGCATCATAATGAAATATTATAAAAATGTGGCAAATACGTGTCTGTATATTTATTTTTAAAATTTGTAATTAACAAGACAAAGTTTCCTATTAATATAGAAGAAACTTTACAATTTGGTCATGCTGAATAATAAATGTTTGTAAATTAAGATGACAAGTTATACGCACTATTTTAATTCTAAACAATATTTAAATACAGCAAAAAAGTGGCGAAGAGAATTTCCTAAAATTAATAAATGCTATATTTAATAAAGAATATATTAATTTTGCACAAAAGGATGTTTGCTTTACTATAATGGGTTTTCTTACTTAAATTACTTTCATCAGATTTAGAGTGGACGCTCATAAAATGAATACCCAATTGACTTTCTGATGCCATGTTCCTATCTGGTCCAAGAAATGCATTTTTTAGGTTTTCAAGTGATAAGCAATTTTATTTTTACCTGGTAAAAATAAAAGTTCTTGACACAAGCCAAGTGATTAATTCACCTTTGCCAGTTCCATTTTCTAAGTATTTTGAAGTCTAAACGACATGACTTAGGTTTTGAGGTACCCCATTTTGTTGGAAGAATTTAGATGTGGGCTGAAGTAGCGTGTACTGCTGTAGCATATCCAGGTGCGAGGAAACATTCAGTCTGTCATGGCTTTCCACAAGGTTTGATACATAGCACGTGTACTTTCAATCCTTAGTTTGTATTCAGTGTTGGAGTTCATCAGCCATACTGCGTTCTAGAAGGTCGTTCAACAGCTTTAACGAAATTTTCCCTGGCTACAGAACAGGCAAGCAGATTTCTTTTGTAGTATCTATAGGGGGATTAAACAAACAATTTACTCAGATCAGCGTGCTTACGCGAAAATTGAAAAACCCAACGTCTTGAGTCCTAACTGTGAATAAGTATAATATATCACTTCTGTGACATAACAGTTTTATTATGGTTAATTTCTATTCTAGCATGCCATGCATGGCGTTCGGTCAGGTGAATTAAAACAATTACCTCTAGTGATCCAGGGGTTAGTGTTGCTGGCCGCTGACCGGGAATTCCCAGGTTTTATTCCCGGTGCCTGCTTAACGGGTTTTCTGTGCTAGGGAGGTCTGGAACGGGATCCACCCAGTCTAGTGAGGATAATCCGGGAGCTGTGTTATGGAGAGTTGGCCTCGTTCGATCTCGGAAACCGGTGATAGGCGACTGAGGTGGCAGTATAGTCCCCTGCAATACTGACCTCTATTTATGAAATGGAAGACGGAAGTAGAGAAAGCAGAGGTCGCTCGAGATCGCTCGATCTAGCTCTGTCTGCTAGAGAGGAAGAGGCCCTGGCCGAGGTCGTGAGCGGAAGGACTTGGGTTCGATTTCTGCCAGAACAGGCCTGACAGGTATTTTTTAAGTGTTCCTCAGTCCTCATAAATGGCAAATTCCGGGGGTACCCTAAACTTAGGCATGGAAGTTTCCTTCGTTTAAAATATATACTTTCCCATTTTATCATTTGGCCTTGTGTATCACCAGTGTCCTGCGCCTGTGATGTCCACGTTACAGATGCTAGAATGCACAGAATGGAATAGATGGTAGAACAATACTAGGAAAGGCAATGATAATAAGTAATTGAATGACATTCTTTGGGTAAAATAGACGAGAAATAAAAACTAATGTTGAAAAGCATTAGAACGTAATGGGTCTAAAACTGCACATGTGAAATAATTAATAAAAAGCACACATCATAGGATTTTAGGATAATTATATCAAGCCTGCCAAAGCACAAGTTCTAACCTTAAACCACTTGCAGGTAGGGACCAGGCTTCGCAAACAGGCGGTAGAGTGCAGTAGTGTAATCCATTTGTAAATGCTGCACCGATAATCAGTGGACCAAATTATGCTGAATAATGAAGGTGAAGATGTAGATAATTAATGGAGCAGTGACGGAAAGAGTGGCAGGTGAAACGGAATTGCAGAAGAATAACTGCCAAGCACCACTTAGTCTGCCATAATTTTCACTTTCGGCCACTGGGATCGAATCCGGGACATTTCAATGAGAGGCGAGCCGGCTAACACTTGGATCATGACGATGGCGCACGATAAAATTTTAAACCAAATATTTCTATATGAATAATTATATTCATAAACACACTCAATAGAAATAATAGTTTCTGCACGTAAAGAGTATCTGAAGACCGGGTGTTATGATAGTTTTAGGATAAGTGGAGGAAGAGTAAGATCTGTGGCGTAAGTTCAAAGCATTTAGTCTAAAATATTAGGGGCATAGGGGCGTGAATGCGTAAAAATAGGGAAAAGTGCAGAGAAACTCTTTAATATTAAGTGCGTACTGATACTTTGGACTCCGGCTTTAAAATGACTACTCACACCACTGAATAAGTTAAACTTACTCCTTCCTACCCTTGTGGGATGGTTCTCTGAACTTGTTGCGTCATTATTTCTGGAGTAAGTTAATGTGAGCGCCTTTCCTGAAAGAATTACAATTCGTTTGAATTTCTTATTGCGTTCCTTGCAGCTGTTTTATCTGCTTGCTTAAATAGTTATAAAAATAGATGTTTCCATATTTTTTGAGCATACTCGTAGTTTTGTCATTGAATTATTATGAAGACACAATAATAATGAAAAATTTAGAAAATCACTTCCGGTCCTTATAAACTAAATAACATATTACATCGGTTGATAATAATATTTTAAATGTCTCATATACCCATTGTGTGTGCCAATATGAAACTGTTACAGAGTGTTATACAGAAATTAAATTCACATATGCTTTCACATGCGTATAAACCTTACCAAATTATTATTTCAAATTATATAATAAAGCATTTGAAATATTCCTCCATATGCAAATTTATAGATTTTAAACTTTGGGTTGTCTTAGGTTTTAATGATTAAGGACAGTTTGAGAATCTCTGGCCTAAAAGATATCCGCGGGAGAGGGTTTGACGATCACGGTGGCTGAGACAAGCCTGCAGACCACATGGCCTCATGGGCTCGGACATCTAGGTGCTGCAAAGTCATATACGGTAAAATCTCAGTGTCCTGCAGCTACGGAACAAAGCCAGTGCCAGATAATCGTTTTACCGAATAACTGGAAAATACTGCTAGAGGTTATGTAATAGCATACGACAAGAAAATTTTTCCTTGCAGAATTTAAGCATTTTTATGTAGAACTTTTAAAAAATTAATTTTCAAATACAAACATTAAATTTCAATGCTTATCACCGTACATTTAGCTGTTAGTTCATAATAAACATTTTTAAAATTTCCGTACCTGACGACGGTGCTATTTGATGCTCATATGACATCCAGATCAGAATAGTCAACATTGCAGTCGTTTGCAGATATAAAGACGATGAAGCTGCGGTGTTCTATGATTCTATCATTAACTGTCCTCTAATACCCTTTATAATTTCCAATTTTTTCAACAGCTTAAATGTCTGTATAAACGTAAAAATATTTTGGTTGCGCTTCACGGAATCCATTGTGTAGCAGTATCCCACTCTACTATGGCTATTATATACAGGTGAGGCGGTGTGGGACCGCACGTTATCATGTTCATTACTGCCATTCAGTGAAACCATGCCATGTTGGCGTTACACTGCTCGCTAAATCACACCTCATCTATAAGCAGCATCTATAATGCCATTACAAGACGACGAAAATTTTACCAAAATAACAGTATATCTAAAAGTGCGATATGATTTTCTTTTCTTTTTTATTGAAAAGTGTACTTTTTTGGTACTTTCGGTTACATGGGCGGTGGTTACGAACGATTTTTACTGCATATGAGATTTTTTGAAAAGCAGCATTGTATAGCCAGATAAATTAGGTACGTCTTTGAAACTAAAATAAACGTTGGAATACAAAGATTCATGTCTCCTTATTTATTGAACCCCTTTCACATATTCATATTTCAGGGTGCTGCGAAAATTGAAATCTATGATTTTATTTTTCTAGAAACTTTTATGAAATAGCCATTCAAGATAAAATATAACATTTTTAAATATTTGCCAATTTAGATTTGCCAACTCATGCTTAGTATTAATCTCTGCAAATTAGAATGTACTAGTTTATGTACATTTGGCATTCCTGAACGTTTCTATCCATCCATCTCTGCACCAGAATGCATGTATTCTATTTGCTTTGATATACTTTAAGGCCAAACATACTGATTTCCTATATAAATGACAGCTGCTTATATTAGCTTAGATTGCCGGTATCGATGAATTCCAGGATTCTTTCCGAAATTAAGATAGCATCACCAAATGTTTAAAGACACAAAAAGAAAGTTAAGCTCCGCAATAGTGACGTCAAACATAAAAATACACGCCATAAAATTCGAATAATGTTGGTCACCAATAGTCCGTTAATTATGCCTAAGATGAGCAACATGTTAATTTTTCTAGAGTAACATGTCTTGCTTATACTACCACATGATGAGAATGAGAGCAATTTTGTGTTTTTTTGCTCGACCATAACAATGAACTGATGCAATTAAATATAGTGCAGAAATAACGCATTCGGTGCATAGTTGTGTATAAAAACCAGTTCAATATCTCAATTTGGCTAACTTCTCTGTATAGAACATAAGAGAGAATAAGCCGCTCTTTTATCCACGAGTAACTCAATTTACTCAAAATTATTTATTTACCTCTTTTAAATCCCCAACTATATGGAAGAACTCTTTTAATCATAAGTTTACATAGTTATAAGGAACATTCAGTTCTCTGGTTTTGAAACTGCATCGCTGACCAAACTACAGGCCATGAAGGCATAAAATATTTTCTCGTGATCAAGTACATTTGAACGATAATAAATGTATTAGTATAATTTTATTTTAAAATGTAACGGCATTTTTAAACCCGTTGAAATTTAAATAAAAAAGCAGATGTAAATGAAGCAAAAATTTTCGATCGCGCATTACGGTAATCTTTAATTCATAAAATGTAGGCGTTGCTATAGATTACACACTTTTGAATGAAGTATTGTATATCAGCCTTTAGTCGTAAAGAAGAAAACCTTTCGCTTTACATGGTAGAAGGGGGTTTTAAAAGAGACTGACGCGTCATTTTGTAGTAGAAGTGGGTGGGAAAGAAAGAAAGGGGGGAAAAACCGGAAGGGAAAGCATAGGGGAAAAAGAGTCCTTAATGTGATTTCTCTTTTTCAGTTTCTACTTGGTCTGTTTAGCAGTGATAAGGGCCTGACAATGGGGAGGTGCTTCATTCCTCACCAGTTGTGGAAGCGTGGGGCGTATCGCCCATAGGGAAATGTCCTTTAATGTTAACGAAGTGTGCCCTAATTGAAAAGTCTTACGATCTCCCTGCTGTATTTTCCGCTCTTTCGTTATTGACGAGTTATCAGAGCATTAATCTTT
This sequence comes from Metallyticus violacea, assembly GCA_030762175.1. Taxonomy (NCBI): domain Eukaryota; kingdom Metazoa; phylum Arthropoda; class Insecta; order Mantodea; family Metallyticidae; genus Metallyticus; species Metallyticus violacea. Next base: position 294,846,313 of record CM060846.1, read on the forward strand.
CGTTTTATGTGCATATTGTGCCCTCGTACTGGGTTGTCGTAACTAAAAATCATATTATTAAGTTATGAACGAACCGACAAAGATAAAGTTTACCGTTTCATGGCTGTTTCTCTGAATGTGAGAATTTTATTCACAGTCTAGTTATAGTTCAGAAATAAAACACTATATTTTATTTACGCATGATGCATTATTATGTTGGGTATCTTGTCCATTAAAAGTGTCCTAAAATATTTATATTGAATAACATAATATCCGTATAAATTTCTACAAGTCGTCCGGTTATGTTAGTTCTTATTGTTTGAAATTTATATTGCTTTTTCAAATATTTACCAAAGTACTGTTTTAGGAAAGTTTGCACCGTTAGAACGCGGTCAATACAGTGGCTGGAAGCACATTGGCTGCCGAAGAAATTAGTGCATTACCGCTAACTCAACATTAATTGGACTATTTCACAATTACAATCAAAGAATTCATCTTAAAGCATCGTTTTCCCATAGGAGGTCCTTTTGTACTATCATGCATTTTTTACTTCTCTTGAGAAAGCTTATATTCATAAGCATTAGATTTTAATAGAAAATCGCTGCAATTTCTGAGCTTATATTCTCCTTTAGTTCTTCCAAAATGTACATGTTATTAATACGCAACATCATCCGTAGACAAATGGCGTTAACAGTAAGACCGAGCTGACCATAAGGTTTACTATTGGTCCAATCCTGAAAGAAGCTCGATTAAAGTTGAATCATCAATATGTCCTGTAGCAGTTTTATTAAATTTACAGCTTTACGGTCAATGTCGCATAACTGCTCAAAGAAAGGCGTGAGGAATTTATTAAGTCGTCAGTCATGCAGTGAGGCTATTTGAGTTAGGTCAAGCGCGGCTGCGTACTAGGATAAGCCAGTAGTCAAGCCCATATGCTGCTTGTGTAGATAGAAACTTGTAGTTAGTTTGAAGGAGACTTTGTCAACGAATGATTGTGCATTCGTGTGTTACTCGGTAATTTCATTGTTTGTAGACTGTGTGCTACATGTTCAGTTATTCCACTACGTGATGGAGCAGGTAATGGTTGGTGGTGGGGGATGGCGTGGTGTTGTAGACTGCTAGGGCTGATGGTCGTGGTCTCGATTGTTCGGCCGGGCTGCTCACTGATGACATCTGCTCCAATTCTGTTGAATTTGATCTCAGGGTCCACTGGAGTCTTTCGTGGATCAGTATAATCAACGGGAACGAGAAATGTGTGGCCCAAAAGATACACCAAGCTGACTTGTTCAAATATTTTATTCACAAATAAAAATACTGGGGTTACTTCCTGACTGCTCGTCGCTGACTTCACTACTTACTTAGACTGACTTTAGAAATGACTTAGACTGCCCTTAACTGACTTTAGAAAATGATTTAGACTTATTGCTTTCGTATGACTTAGGTTGCCTGCTTCCGTATATCTCTTGAATGAACACTCTCGTCTGTCTCTAGTAGGCCTACTCTCGTGTGTCTCTCCTCTGATGATGTCGTCTGTTTCTCGTCTGAATGTCGTCTGTTGTGTTATCTCTACTGTCGTCTGTTTCTCATCTGAATGTCCCTTTGACTTCTGTACTCCAGTTTTTCTACCACATCGCCACGCCTTTCACTAAATTAAATTCCCTCATATATTATCCTATTTCCGTGTTATATGTTCGTCATTGGCTATCTTAAAATTATTTATTTGTATCTAAGTTCTCCTGATTCGTTGACTTTTATCCGATGACCATTGGCTAGAATTATTCTCTCCCTCCTGGTCTACAATATCTTTCCACGAACCTGGATTTTCTAAGAACAGCCTGTCATAAATTTCGGCACTTTGCTTACATGCTGATTTCTATTGAAATATCTTTTCCCTCCCTTTAGTTGTAGATTGCTAAAAGTTCTCAGAGATAACGCACGTGTTTATGGGATGTTTTCAATACCTTATACACCCGGCTTTCCTGTAATAAAACATTTTCGTCTCCGTTCTGACATTTTCATTTTCACTTAAATTTTTGCTACGTCTGGCTTTGTTCAAATACAGTCCCGTTACAGCCAAATATTTTCCTATTGTGAACTCCAAAGTATTCCTTGGTAGAAGTTTCGTGACCTGATAGCTAACCCTTTCCTCAGCGTTGTCTAAGGAGCGGTCTCAGCGGACGAGGCGTCAGATATACACCTCTGTCTCTTTCTCACATTTACCACAAAAAGTATATAAAACCCTTTTGTAAGATACAATCACCTGTCAAATGACATACACATAAGTACAAGTTACAAATTATTTCAATTCCTATTATACCTATCTCTAAATGATTTTCTTATACATATACATAACAATTACCCTTATCAAATATAATGCCTTTAGAAATATAACTCTGCAGCCTTTAGTTATTAAATTAATAAAGGCAGCCTTATTTCCAGCTTCAATGAGAACAGAATTTTATTTGTAATACATGTGTGAAAACGGATTATTGTGGATTCGCAAGAAATTGTTCCGGTAATTCTGTTCCATATAAAGATAATGTTCTTAAACTTGTTAAAGGGTTTCCAGAGACATGATCTCTCATTAACAAGAAACATGTTTGGAACTTGTCTTAAGGAAGATATGTTAGATGAAATACAGAAGCCGGCAATGTATTGCCGCTGAGCAGTGTTATTTTCAACATCTCTTATGACACAGGTTATTGCTTATTAGCAATTTAAATACTATACATTTTTGTGCTTTCAGAAAAAATAAACATAATAAAATAAAATACTACTATTACAGGCAGCGGAATAGGAGCCCCACTTAGCCGCCCTTAAATGAAATAACCTCCTGCATTATCCAAAGCCCAGCTACAGATTGTTACCCAGCTTACATTATCGCATGTAAGTAATTCTTGAACAACCGTTGCTGTGTGTGGTTTTAATTTTAAAGTCCCTTTCCAAGCCTAGGTTTGTAAATTTCTGTTTCCCGTGCAAGCCGTCTCGGAGATTTCCTTGGAATTCGTGGTACATTCCTCCCTTCTTGTCATGTTTCTGCTAGCAATATATTTGCAGCATCTTATTGAGAACCCATGCCGTGTTCTTAAATTTATTAACAAGCTGACGCAAACATTTATATGTGGAGAAGGGACACCCTGGAATTTCCTTAAATATAACTATTTCACTCTTTTACACAAGTTTACATCCACCTAAGAATCGCATATAATGTTCTATGTACTAAAGTATACTTATGTTGTAGCATTATAACACTAATGCCACTTTTGGTTTACCATTATTCATCTTAGCAATCTGTGCCGACGGGTGTACAGTACACCATAAATCTTACTTCATCATATCACATTCACCCACATAAAAGTATTTAGATCATGTTTTGCCGGAAAATGAAGGATTCAACTACCGGTAACTACCGCTAGTAAGCGGTATAGCAAGTGCTGGGTTCTGACGGCACTAAAGATCTACAGATCCACTGTATAACATAAAAACCATCTGAAGATTTGTGGCAATTGGACTATGATCCAGCTTACCCATGCTGTAGCTGGGGCAGTAACTGTGGGGATCAGGACCAAATTCCTTAAATGAAGCCTTTTCACACTGCACTCATTTGTTCTGTAGTTAATTTAATTTGGAGGCCTGAAGATCTGCTGCTGTCCAATTATGATGTTGAAACCTTAAATAAGTTATTCCGTATACTCTTGTGTTTTTAGGTTAATGAAGCGAATTTTGACATACTACAATGGCATCCTATTTGGTTGTGACAGTATTCAGAAAATAAAATAATTACCTTTATGTGAGACAAATTTGGAATTATTTAGCTGAACAGAAGTCACTCATTTTTGCCATGTTATTTGCGGATATGAATATATACCGTCAAAGAACTCTCAATTAATCATAGGTATTCAACATGAGTAACCCATTGTTACGAAATAGTACAATTTTAAAATCCATACCAACTAATTAAATATAATGTCAAAAGTAGTATAATGTGTAAAGTAGCAGTAGCATACCTTACAGCTAATCTGAAATGTAAAATAAAATATTTTCTGGTTATTTGGCATGGCCATTGGCGGAAGAAGTTATGGCTCTTCTTTATCAAGTACCTCCTGCTCTGCTTCCGGTTAACTACCGATGAAATGTATAGCAGACCATAACGTTAAAATTAAAAAAAAAAAAAAAAAAAAATATCAAGGGAGGAAAACTTATTTTCTGCCGTACAAACATTGCACTATGAAGTTCTAACTGGAATTCAGATTTTCCCTCAACTGCAGCATAATACAATATACAATTTGCACCTCCTGAGTAGTATAAATGAAATATTCATGCCAGAAAATAATGAAAACTTTGCAGATATACCCTCATCTTTCTAATAATATATACGTACATACGCTTACTTGATACTTCTATACAGATAGAGAACCAAAAAACGGTACTCAAATTGAAAATTTGTTTCTTTCAAAATAATTAGTATTAATTATCAGCAAAATATTAGACTTTTAATATTTACATCGGCTTGTACAACCTTAAATATTCCTAAAAGTGAAATTTGTTTTGCTAATGTTCATGATAAATCTTATCATAATTATGGAATAAATATTCAAATTTAAAATATATATGAATAACAAAAGGGTAGCATTTAAATTTATACATTTAACTTAAATATCTATTTTCAACAGTAAATCATTATTAAATTAAAAAAATATGTTTTCAAAATATTTTTGCTGTCATAACTTTCACCATTAATTATAAAACTGTCCGTACTTCAATGATAATTCCTTTTACAATCTGACCATATACAAAATCATAAAAATCTGGCGTATGCGCCATACCTTAGACGCTTGCTCACGTTTCTTGTTTTGTTGATCACAGGATACTAAAAAACTAATTCTGCAAAATATGATTTTCCTTTATAATTAGAATTCATCTGATTCAAAGACTTCCGTTATCTTGGAGCTCTCTTTTTCATATTTGCAACGTTCTAACTGCACATTATTCAATTGTTGTTTATTATTTAATGAAGAGCGAATCGGTTCTGTCCTATCTTCCCATTATATTTATTTGTGCTATGTACTCTGTGTCAGATCTTACAAACATAGAAAAAAATTTTCTGATATGATATAGTGGAATATTTTAAAAAGCGAAAATGATGCTTATCACTCTAATCCCAGCTTCTTCTCTGTTTTGTAATTAGAATACAAATGACAAATTAAAATTACCTATTTAGTGAAATATTTTAATGGATTCCGGAAATTGAAATATATATTAATTTTGCACTTAAAGCTTGTGGCGCTCGTTAATACTTTTAGAGAAAAATTGTTCAACTCAGAAAATTGCTAAAGGGTGTTATTAGTACATACAAAATCATGAAATATACCAACCGACAATGTCTAATGTTAAAAAGTCAAACCAATCTTTTGTCTGAATTACTGTTATTGCTAAGACCGAAAAGAAAGAGGGAAAATCGGAGAAAAAATCGTCTACTTTTAGTAATGATGAAAAAAGGCATTTTAAGGGATATTGTTCATCCATTTCAAATTTCGAGCCCACTAAGCCTGTTTTGTTCCACATTGAACTGAAAATGAAAAACGTAACCAACAAAGCTTTTGGATATCAACCATATCTTACTTCATATGGAACTGAAATTGAAAAAGTTAATCAAAGCTTTTGGATACTGTATTTTCCTGATTTTTTTTTTGACTGGTATTATATGTGATAGTCTGTGTAAAACCTCTTTTGCTCGTTTAAGTTGGTGTTTACTTCTGCTTCCCACAACCAAACACAACATGTGTGGCGCTTGCTACAGTAATGGAATGAAATCTAGGAATTAAGCAAGTGCTGGTAGATGTGATAAGACACCACACCACTGCACTTGGTCAGCCCCTCTTTCATTTCATGAGGAGAAATGCTAAGTGTGTAAGCAACAAGCCCACGTTTAGTTTTTTCTCCCCTACCTTTAAGATGATAGTGGACGGGTCTTCCCTATACTCAACTTCTATTCTACTCTACTCCTTTTCCTTCGAGGTGGGCAAAGAGGTAAAAGAATTTAGTTCTATATACTTTGGTGCATACCATTAAGTTGAAGACTTGAAGACTTGTTGGTTATTTAAAAGAACAGAATTCATTCTAAGATTTTAATTTCTTAACTAATCTGTATTGTTTTTTGTTTTTTTTGGGGGGGGGTTATTTCGGGACTAAAGTTGAGGCGGTTTTTCTTCGTAGGCGGCTCGCTTGTGGGGGGAGCCTAAAAAACGACTCTAATTGAGTCACAATTACTTGTGGCCGGCCGCGATGTTTTTGCAGTGTATTTACCCGAGAGTTCCACCAAGTACCCCAGGTATTTCAGGAGCCCGATATCTTAGTTTTGTGCTTTCCTGGTCAAGGGATAAGGGAGGTAAAGGGCGATAGCGCAAATTACAAGGTACTGTTTCATTTAAAATATCTTATGCGTTTATTTGGAAACGAATTTATGGACTGCTACCTTGTTCGCTGCCATTCACAGGCGAAGTAAGCTTGCTGCCTAAAACGCGATTTTCGAAGAGAATCTGATTGGTAGCAACTATTTAATGTTCGCAAATTAATATAATCCTAATCTTAGCGTGAGCGAACTTTGAAGGTATGTTAAAATACGCGAATTGAAACTGCGTACCTGCATACTCGTACTCTGAAAAACTGAATGAACTGCACTTAACAACGCCATGTGCATTGATATTCTAGCACTGAAGAAGTTCAACTGAAAACTGAGACACGTTGCTGAAAATTGTAGCACTGAGCTACTGAGCCAAACTGCGTTCTGCAAACTGCAATCTGCCTTGTGCAAAATGCGATCTGCCTTCCGCAAACTGCATGAACTGACTGCGTAAAAGTGCCATACTTTCACAGGGATGTTTCCCCTTATATACTATTTTTGAAATGTCACCGCGTGGCTTTCTTACCTCACGGTTTTTTTTTCACGAGCAAACTCTTGGAAGCTGAGCTCATAAAATCCTACTCGTTTCTCATAGGTGAGCTCCCACTGAACTTTCGGCGCTGCTCTTAACACTTCAACAATTTTGTCTTCGATAGCTTGACTTTTAATCATATGACCACTTGGTGTGAGATGTCACATGTTCACCGGCTATTGAGGAATTTTGTAACGACTCGGAAAGGATTTAGCAGCTAGCAAGAATACAAAAGACTTTTGTTTCCGCCTTCCTCTGCCCAGGTGTACACTTTGCATTGTTACCGTTGGTGGTCTCCTTTGAGACTATGTGGAGGCAGCCCTCCATATACATGCATTTCCTTGCTAAATGTAATATTCCTTATCCAATAAAAAAGATATTAAACGATACATAATGAATGGGTTGGGAATACCTGTCACAAGCTGCATCATATTTAAACTTGTCGAAATAAGCCAACATGTGTAGTTAAGTGCAGTTACCAAACAGGCATAATTTATTTTTCCTTAGCTACGCTGCTCATATCATTACAAGTAAAATGTAAACATAATCATAAATTTGTCCCATTAGCAGAATTTATACAGAACACACTTTTTCATTTCCTATTATAGAAATCCAACAACTACAGAATAATCAAAATTCAATGACGATGATTCTTTGCATCCTTCGTCTCCTCCAGTATGGATTTTAGATTTATGTAAAGAGTGCAAGCCCGAAATACAGAAACTGTACGGTATGTCCTTTTTTGAACTGTTAACTGGTAAGAATTTCCCCAGCACTAGTTTAGACATTTTCAGTAGCGCACTGACTTAATTTTCACCTCCATTTTTTTTTTTTTTTTTTTACTTTGTGGCTGCATTAGAACAAATATTTGGTCATTTTATGTGAGTTTATTATATGTTTTTGCAACCATCTACGTGTAGATATTCCAGACGACGAATGCAATTGTTAATTAATGATAGTGACTCAGATGAACCCAGAGCCATTCGGACCCCCTATCAGACAATTAGACCCAAGAATTTCGAACCTTCGCTCTCTGCTTTCCCACCTAATCTTTGACGAAACCCCTAGTGACATGCATTAGGATAGGACTGGTGTGAGGTAAACAGTATTCAAAAGAAAACTATCCATATGAGTGTAATTAGGTCAGTCTGTTTAATCGATCTCGGGCTTAAAGCAAATCACCGTACGCAAAATGCACCCCTACAGTGCACTTGCAACACATGCATGTGCTACTAATGCATGAGTTGTTGATATTTTCCCCTTGACCATGTAAGGTAAGGCACTCAACTAGGTTTTAGAGAACATTGAAACCATTGTTCACAGACTCTGCAGGGTTAGATACATTTAGGCAGATGAACCAGATTCATATTAAACAGAATGAACGTTAGTACGGCATCGACGTTGTTGTTCAAATATCGGTATATAGTGCAATGTATATGCCTAGGAAGAGTGATTTAGATAGCCATTATAAAGGAGTTTTAGGGACAAATAACTGAATATGAACTTGCATTATATTGAAGGTAGATTTTTCGGTTATCGTCATAATGCAGCACAGTTTTCGTTCTTTTTTTTTATTGATTTATTTATGGACGCTCTTTAACATCTCATGTCAATAGCGCCCCATTCAACTCAGGGCGTGAAACGGCCGACAAATTTTGCTCAGAGGCCTCTCTTTCAGGCTTGAGATTCTTTTTCGTGCCGCAAATGTACGACACGGGACCCACAGCTTTTACTTCCCGAAGGAAGCCATACTTAGGATTATTACGCCCGAAAAAATCCATCGGTCCTGGCCGGGTTCGAACCCGCGATCTTGGGTTTAGGAGGCAAGTATGGTAACCACTACACCACCAGGGCCGACCATTTTCGTTCTTAAAGAATGCTTGCTGACTTGTGATGAAACGTCCATACGTATTTGCAACAGAATGAAAATAGTTCCCTGCATAATGCTGTTCAATGTTTTAAATCTCACATAAAAAATTAACATGTCAATATTTTTACTCCTCCAATAAAAAATAAACCATGAAATAAAGAATAACATTGATGCTAAGGATATTAAAGTCATGAATACAGTAAGCAAAAGAGCATTTAAGTAATTCTCTTAATAAATTTGAAATTTTAGGATCAAACAAAACATTTTATTAATAATTATCGTAGAACAAAACAAAATGAAACTGAGCATGAAATGCTTATTTACAAAATAATAAAACATTTAAAATTATGAAAGTATACTAAAGGAAATTTTTCCAGTAAAACTTGCTTTTCTTACTTTCTATAGACCTAATTGAAGAATGTGCACAAAGGCAGTTCTTACCCTTTTCTTCAATGGTACGAAAATATACTAAAGGAAGCTCCATGGTTTTAGTCATAATAAATAGAACTCCTTGTTTACTTTCTTAAAAAGCGACATCTGATAATTAAGATGATTGAACAAAGGAATTCCCTTGTTTACCTAATTTGAATAAGAATTCCATAATTAGAAGTTAGCCAATACACCTGGTTTACTAGTACAATTAGCAACAGTTTACCTCCGTTATACAAATAAATGTTTAGATTTAAGGCCACCTAAGAGTCACCGTACCCACGAACGGACTTCCTCGGTCCCATAGCTAAGAGTAGAAAAAATGTTTACCCAAGGAAAGCAATCGATCAACTCTCCGGTGTCAGTGGAGACAGCCGGTAAGTCAGTCAGGTTGAGAAAATGAAGCTACCTATTCCAACAATGAACATAAACACCACTGTAAGTTCTGACAAGTTAGCGGTAGACACTGCTTGTGTGAAGGTTTCAAAAAACTAGGTGTCATAACGGAGATTGTAAAAAGGCCAATGCAAAGACCGATTATTATGTTAGATGTCAACATTGATTCAGAGAGTGATGATATAGTGCATTATCAGTAATAGAATGAGAGTTTGAACCAGAATTGTTATCAAGCAAGTGTGACATTTTAAATCCGGAGAGGATTAAATCAAAACGTATTTCACGAAAAATGAACAAATAAATAAAACCCTATATTTATGAAATAGTACAAGTGCAAGAAAAACAGACATTCCCTTTTGTCTAGTGCAAATAAATTTCAATGAATCATCAAATTGCCAAATGATTCAGCTATCCCCAGTAGCAGACTTTTACAGTTTGAAGCTAAAATTCAAGTACTCCCTCCTTAACACTCCTAACAAGATCTACTATACATTTCTACATATTATTTCAGTTAGGAACGCCTGAGAGCCATTGCTTATTGGGGATTTTGAGCTACCGCAACAAGAAAAAGTGAGATGGTGGCTACACACAAAGTTAGTGTATTTCTTAAGTAGTTATATTTTTATAGAAAGCGAAAATCAACACTTTATTTAAAAACGTTAGTCATAATAAGCACTAACCAGTGTTAAAAGATATATTTACATTTTTGTTCCTCAACGATATATTGCCACGTAGAAAATTCCTGTGTTTCATTTAACTTTTCTTTCGTAAGAACTCGACGATTTGAAAAGTGTTTCGTGTCATTTGAAGATCCTGTCTCTCGCAACTTTTTAATAAGTTGGCACACAGTTGCTCTACCTGAAACAAGGTTGCCAGGGTATTTTTTGCGAATCGTACCACTTCTCTACAAGAATTCATTTTCACATATGTATCGCACATAAAAACCCATTCGCTAAGGGCATATTTATGTAGCGCCTTAACTAACGAAGAACAATAAGACACAATTTACACACAATGATAGCATCGAGTAACACACGAACGCACAACCACTACCTGACAAACCCTCTATTAATAATAACTACAAGTTATTCCCTGTACATGCATTATAGGCCTTGACGACTGACTTCTCCCAGTACACAGCCGCGCTATGCCGATCAGTAAGTAATCTCACACAGTCCTTTTGTTTTTCTTTAATCTTCCGCAGGGTCGTAATATTTAAAACAGACATTCACTGATGGTAACGGAAAAATTCACGAAAAAAAATTCATATGATTACTTATGAATTTTGAAAACACACTGCCGGTCTTTCAAATTGCAACACATTTTGCGCATTAATAATAACCATGCGAAGCACTCAAAAGGGCCCGTGAAGAAACCCACACATATTTATTTTCATATTCGTTTCCTGTGTACACATTTCGTTCAATATCTCGGAATGACATCCCACACTCTCGGTACCGCCACGGGTGGCCGAGGTTGTTAAGGCGCGGACTTGTGAGAGGGAGGTCTGGGGTTCGAATCTCGCCAGGATCGTTTTCCCTGACTGAGGTTTTTTCCAGGTTTTCCTCAGCCCTCATAAATGGCAAATGCCGGGGAGGTGCCCTAAACTTAGGCTTAGAACGATTCCTTCCTTAAAAATAAATCCTTTCCCAATAAATCATTTCATCTCGTGTATCATCAGTGTCCATCGCCTGTGGTGCCTCTGTAGCAAAAAACGGGTGTTCAACACTACTCATTTATTAATTACACTCTCGGTAAGCCATATTTCTCCCTTGACCAAATTCAGACACCTGCTGGTATTGCTGTCGTATTTTCGATGAATCTACTCATTCCTTCTCAGAAAAAAAAAAGGCATTGCAATTTTAATGGCCAGTAGTGTACTAAAAATAAATGAATTTATATGAAAACATAAAGATATTTATATGAACGCCATTTTATATAAGCGTCATAATCATATATGCTGCGCAATTCTACTGATAAATGACCATGGTGATAACATATTTTTTAATTATCCCATTGTATATATATGGCAAAAACACAAGGTATACGAATTCAGGTGTGGAATTTTTATAAAGTTCACGGAAAACCGTCCTTTAGATTAAAAATTGCGGGTTTTGTGCAGACAGACAGGATATGAGGCATTAACATTTGCAAAAATTTTTATTGGTATGCCCGATCACATTTTTATATTTTCATTACCACAATTAATAAGCTATATGTAACTGAATACTGAAATCATGAAACTTTGTAAGACTGTAAGAATGTGGTGCTCTTACTCAGGTCGGATATCTAGCGAGAACAGAAAATGTGTATCCAGCTTCTCATATCTCGGAAGGGGAAAGAGAGCTAACCTTCGTTTTCTTACCATACTTGCCGGTGGGTTATCTACGAATTTTGTGGAAAGTTGTGCTCCTTACATTAAAACTTCTCATAATTCTAGCTTCCAAATCTAGCAACCTAAATATTGCTATTCGTCTTATCTACTGAGCCTCTATAACGGCCACTATGGGATTAAACATAGGGAAGGATGGGAAAATCCCAATCATTTCGCTTACAAATTACACTCTTTGTTCGGTGAGTTGACCAAGCGAGCTGGAGAAAGAGAATGAAAGATGTGAGAAGAGACTACGGGGAAAGGAATATACAATGACCAAGCAGTCACCTATGTCTTTTACTGTGTGACATATTTATTTCGATGGTGATACGGACCTTACCGTTACCTCACTGGAAGTCGATATCATGCATTTTATTTTTACATTTAGAAAGCATACACATTATTTACTGTATATTGACGATTATCGACCACAGCTCTGAATTAATTATTTGCATATAGATTTCATCTAATAAATACATGGTAGGACTTAACGCCATAAATTTATTTAATTTTCAATAGCGGCGCGTCATTTAACGGGAAAATAAATGCGTAGTCGTGAGAGCAGACTCAAAAGACCAAATCTGATTATTTGAGACGGAAAAACATTGTGAAATGAAAAGAAGGTCTTCTTTATATTACAGTATACCAGTATTAATTGAATGTAGTGAGCATAACGTTTTGATGTTAATGTCAGAAAGACAGGAGAAAATATTTTATTTTTGATGTGTTAGTAGCAAAGTGCAGGACGAAACGTATTTAGTTTAATATATATGCTTTTATGTCAAGAATAGAGATTAATATTTTAGCTCCATTTTTGCAAGGAAACTTTTTACGTTTATGATTAAGCAGTGCATGAATCAAAATTTTGCTGCTTAAACTTGAAACCGTTGGTTCGTCGCTGTAGTGGCCCCAAATTTTGGCGTTAAAAATACGGAACGGATTTTATGATTTCATATGTGGTTAATCGCCTTGGACTCGGGCAACAACCGATGAAGCCTGGTTCTGCTGTTTTATGTGTTAGTTTGCATGGGAGGAGGGTTGGTGAGGGGTGAGGGCAAACTGATTGCAGATGAATTCCATACACTTTGATGTTTATTACTGGTGCGTTGTTCTCGGAAGTGCTTCTCGACACATCTGCCTGGATCGCAGAGCTCTTGACGTTGCCGGGGCGCGAACTCCATCTGCGCCTGCCTCACACTTGGAACAATACCCAGCGACAAAGAATCTTTTAAGATAAACTTCCCCAAATAAGAGAACGTTTCCTTATTTATACTCCTTATTATACCTTTCTTTAAAAATTCAAAATAAGTTTTCCATTGGCTAGTTAAAAAATTCACCTACTGTGCGTACCATTCGCTATTTTTTGAAAGATGTAAGGCATACGTCAGTATTAGATAGATTTAAAAGGCAAGGAGTACTACAGCCGGTAGGGTCAGAGCCCCCCCCCCCCATGCGGTTTAATTGGCCTTGATTTTATGTTTCCTACAGTAACTGTCCTTTTAAAAAGCAGCATAACACTTGTCCCTTTCCATTGTGTCGGGTTTATGATACTCTTGAATAGAATTTTATGACTTTAGTGATGTTCCAAGATATTGTAACGGAAAACACCAGACTTTCTATTTTAAAATTCTTGCGTTGGAGTTACAGTTTATAGCACAAACATATGCAGCATTTATATTACAAATTACAATGTCAAAACTACTAACACTGTCAACATAGTATTCCCTCGTGCATAAGTAAGAATATCGCAAAATTTGTGGAGTATTTGCACAATTTCTTACAGTTGCATAAAATGCTATAAAATGACTTACTTTTCAGTACAAATGTATTGAAGGAGTGTTCGAGAGAGAAATTTGTTCTCAAACTGAGAAGTCGGTTGTTTCATGTAACATTAACAAAATTTAATATATAACTCTTTAGTTAATTTACTGATTATAACACTGACGGTAAATATTTTCGGACATCTTGGTTAATAATATGATGAAATATTAAGCCATTTATAAGTGCTTCTAATCATTCTTTAAGTTCTGAAATGTTATGAACTCTTAATTAAAAAAAAAACTGGTGCAAATGGGAGTGAATGTGAATTTCCCTTGCTTCACATATTGTAGAATTGTAGGTATTATTTGCTATGCTTACATATTGCTTCGCTCATTTTTGGAATTAACTAAGAAGTTACATTGTCTATTTGATATGGGAACGTCTATTTTATAGTATTTCCTTTATGCAAATAAAGAGTTCAATGACATATTAAGTATTTAAATTGTCTTTTATTTTCTAATTGTAGAACCGGTTCTTTGAAATCGCAATGACAGAGTTATAGTTACAAATTTTGTCTGAAGCTACAGAAAATATGAGATTGACACTATAGTAGCAGCATAATATATACCTTTTTAATAAAGATGACTACACTATGTGAGAAATTTACGAACATAACATATTAGCTGTACGGCAAGAATATTTCCTTTATTATTGTTAAAAATTTTGTATTAATTTTTGTTGCAAGTAGCAAGGTATCATTAAAAGATTTTACACAGGAACTTACATCGATAAAGAAATAGCTGGGAGCTCTTGTAAGGCCATATAGCTGCCTTAGTAAAAACTAGCAAACTTCTCTTTTTCAGTGAACTATACTTCTATTATTATGTTACAGATTGGATCGTTTTAACGGGAACATTATTCGTGCTAAAGAAATCCTGAAGTTTCTTTCACGACGTTGAAAAGAAAAATCTTGATCTTAAAAATTAACACAAAAGCACGTACGTAAAACTCCAACTCAGCGAACCTGTACGTGATATTTAAACAGAGTAGAAGATCAGACATGGATCAATTATTTTTTTAAGGTGGGAAAAAATTAAAAAAATATAGGTGTCTTTTGCCGCTAGGTAATTTAATGGAAAAAATGCAAAGAAGCACTTGGAACTGCAAAGAACGTTCATTCCGGCCGGGGTTCCGTCTCTGCTGTTAAGTATTACGTAGTTTGTCTTATTAGGAAGGCTTATAGGGCGTTTTACGCTGTGATTTAGAAATGAAATTTTATTAAGCTGTAAAAATCCAGAGATTTTGCTATATATCTAATTTAGTATTTTCCGGTATAATAATACTAAGAGTCAATTTGAAATGAAATAATATTTTCGTTTTTAATGAAGTGAAGACGTCACTGGATAAGGGCTGGTAGAAAATCATAATTTCATCCTCGAAACTTCAGACAATGGGGCGCAGTTCTCCATCTGCTTTTGTGGAGTCAGTACCAATGAGTATTGAGACAACTGCAGATTGCCCTCTTGAGACTAGAGGGGAAATACTTCATAAAACCTCACCAAAGAGAAAATAAGCAAATTGGATGCAAATTCTGTTTATTGTATGATATGTAGATGCTATCCCATAAATCAATTACAGGAGGATGCGTATGAATGTGTAGAGTAATTTTACCTTTCCTTCCCTTAAATGAGAAATTGTTGTCAATATGGAGATGCGTCATACAGAGCTGGCGTGAAAGTGGTATTCTTTGTAAGTTGATATCAAATGATGGAAAAATAAATTAAACATATTTGAATAAGAGGAAGGAAAAATAATACAATGACAGTCCGGAAGAGGAATAACCCACACCTAAAGAAAAACAGGCGTATGAAATTAAGCAAATTTGGAAACTCGCTTATTCGGAAGTGAAAAAAATAGCTTTAAAAAAAATAGTTCTTTGTATAGTCACAGGCCGAGCAGTGTCCTTTGTTATTTTTTCATGTTGCTCTCCCGCTGTGTCCACGAATCGCATCAATTTACAATTCCTCACCAAAGAATTGGTCTAAAGGATGCATTTAATTATTGCAAAAACAGTTTAATTCTCCAGTGACCGCATGTATAACAGCAACAGACTGCTGTTATATTTCTAATTATTATTTTTTTCCACTATTGTACATTAGTGAACGTCTCAGTATCTTATATTTATACTTTAATTAAACTGTGTCCATAGTGAGGCTCCTCCCACGGAAGCAGTCACTGCCTCTCTGATAACGGTTCAGCAAGTTCTGGGCAATTGCACAACGGTGTCATTGTTGCGCCTCCGTGATGACATGGGGTATCCAACGCGCTGCAATTTTGCGGAACCCAAGAATGTCCTGCAGAATATGAAGCACGGTTTTATGCTTCTGCGGATAATTCATGCGCCATCCATTGGCCATCAACATCCAACAAGGGAGCAAGGAGCTGAATTGTGTCAATGAGAAACTGAAAACGAAGCAGTCTGCATAGAAAACTGCATGCAGCTAAGGTGACTCGTGAAATTATTATCCTTCTTAGTTGGGAGAATCTAGTGTATTTTTTAATAGTGTTTAACGCCCGTTTTTAATATTGAGGCACCACAGACGGTGGACACTGATTATACATGAGATGGAATAGGAAAGCATTTTTTTTAAGGAAGGATACGTTCCAGGCCTAAGTTGGCTACCTCCCCGGCATTTGTCATTTATGGGGACTGAGGAAAGCCTGGAAAAAACCTCAGTCAGGGAGGACGGTCGTGGCGGACTCCAACCCCTTACCTCCTGCTTACGAATCCGCGCCTTAACGACCTCGGTCACCAGTGGCGTTGCTCTATTGTAAGCACTAAATTCTTCAGACACTGCACTATTGCCTTGGAGAACAGCAATTTCGAACCTTTGTTGATCTGGGAACTACATAGATGGATTTTCCCTCTTTCCTAAACAGTTCTATCACGTTGTATTTCATATTTTTCCATCTTGTTGGCAGAAGGTCCTCAATGGCAATGATACAAAAAATATAATTTTGTTCAGTATATGATGTTTTAAAATGCATGAACTGCAACCGACGGAACAGTTTGGTGACCTTATATTTAGTAAAGACACCACTAAAGCAAATCTGCAACTGTGAGCTCTGGTCGATGGTCAAGGAATACCTTCGAGTCAAGAGGTCAGGTGATATCCATTACGAATCACTCCAAACTGCTCTTTGACATGTGAGCAGTAGCTCTATCTGGCTGAATGCAGACTTTGTTCGGATGATCGCAGTTCTTGCAAACGTGGAAACAAAAAGTTTTGACATACGTAATGCTCAGATATGGTTGTAAGAGGTTCTTAATAATATATCTCAAAGAGTATGATCCTCCAATTTAAACATTGTCACTACACATTCAAATCGCGCATGGGAAGTTTTTACCTTTAAGTAAAAATGCACTTCATCATCAGCATAGCATCATGGTTGTTGATGATTCTGAACATGCTGTTGATATGAGGAAACAACGTGTTCATTGCAAACAGATCAGTGCTTTCAAACTTAGATACGAAGTTAATTCTTAAAGAAATTTTAACCATGAACAAGGTTATTATTATTATAATCGTAAGAAAACTTAATAACTAATATACAATAGATAAGTCATAAATCATGGTAATTATTTTTTCTCGCGAAAAAGAAACGATACGAAAAATGTAAGGTGTACGATTGAAAGTATATGGCATTTGCTGCAAAGAGGCTGGACATAAATGGCCCTCATAGGAAAGAAGTAAAACATAGGTAACCGGACAAAATTGGTTTATTATGGCATGAGCAAAAGTTACACACAGCTACTTACACGGGTTTGCAAATCCACCACAGGGCGGGTCTTCCAGTAATCCACGGTGTTCAACAGTCTTCGGAGCAGTCTCCAACTACATCCACGGTTTGTTGCCAAGGGTAGAAAGGCGAAGAATTCTATCTGCTGCGTGTGAGTTGCTAATGTGAGCCTATAATCCTTGTTTGTATGGCCTTAAATTTTTTAAAATTATCACATGAAATAAGTAATTATTTTCACATAACACTATCGCTCACCAACTGAACTTCCGGGCGTGCTGAGATATGCAACTCTGTTCGCATACACCATCTGGGGGCTTCATTCGACAAAAGTACATTTGATACACTTTCAATCGCAAATTTAAAATTTTTCTCGTTGTCCCTTATTCGCGAGAACAAAAATGTTGCAAAGACTTATGACTTGTCCCTCATATTAAGTTTTGCCTCGTAACTTAACATATTTGTACATATGATGGTCTTCAACATTTAAGCACTTGTCGTACCTCGCTACCATTCCCTCATCATAAAAAGGCTCGTCTAGTTCACAACAGTATCTTTAAGTCATAATCATTTTCAAAAAATTTCCAGCAAGGTTTATAAAACTATCTTCTATAACAATTGAAAATATGGTGGTGTAGACCAGTGCTTTCCAACTTTCGGGCACATCTGAACGTGCGGCGCTGTGTGACTGATGATTGTATTACCATCACCACCCTGCTACTGCTTCTGGTGAGGTGATAATAGTGATTAAATTTTCTATATAGCATTACAAAAAATTAAAATCGAATATAATCCATATTAAATATTTTATTACTCTCATTGACTGCTTACAATCTTGCATAATTATTGTGAAACTTCGACCTGCCTGTTCGTTGGAGTTGAGGGGCTGGTTTGTAGCAGGAACAGGCTTCTCTTATTACTTAGTCTTAAGAGTGAGTTTGTCTTCTGTATTTATTTTTGATGATGCTCATGGACGAGCGGCCTAGCAAGGATACATCAATCCAAAGCACTATGAAGTTTTTGTAATTACTCAAAAAGTCCGTTACACAAAATATCGAGCTTACCTTTGTGTTCAATAAAACGAAACTGCTCCTCCCTTCACGTTAAAACTGTAAGTTCCTTGCATTTTAGCCATATCCAATAAGAACAGCTTATGGAAAATAATATCACTTAATAAATGATAATTGGTAAAGAAAATACACTGATAATTCACAATTCAAATTATAAGTGACTTACAATTTGCAATGAAAGTTTGACGGAATACTAAATAAAATTACTGTAACTCCTTTATTATTTGGGCATCGCTTTGTTTGTCTTATAAGTCTTTGACTTGAGTTGCCGAAAGTTTGAGAAATATGCAGATTACGATAAAGTAGGTAGCTGGTTGGATGTAACATGTCAACAAATTTGTTTATCCTGCCCGTGACACTACAGCTGTTAATGTAAATACCTCATCTTGAAAGGACAATGCTTTCTCAAATGAAGAAAGGGAGAATTTGGAATAGTGTCGTAAATGAGGATAGTATAATGGATACGATTAAAGAAATTTACAAAAGCATTCTTAAAGGGCAAATTGTGAAAGAAATTTTAACTATTATTCAATTTATCGAGAATGGACTTGCTTTGAAATCTGCATTGATATTAATCGACATTGTAAAAATTTGCTTACGAAGGAACCACTAAAATACATCAGGGGTACCGCCACGGTTGGCCGACATCGTTAAGTCTCGGACTCGTGAGCGGGAGGTCTGGGTTCGAATACCGCCAGGACCGTCCTTCCTGACTGAGGTTTTTTCCAGGTTTTCCTCAGTCCTCATAAATGGCAAATGCCGGGGAGGTACCCTAAAACTTAGGCCTGGAACGATTCCTTCCTTAAAAATAAATCCTTTCCCAATATATCATTTCATGTCATGTATCATCAGTGTCCATCGCCTGTGGTGCCTCTGTAGCAAAAACGGGCGTTAAACACTATTCATTCATTACATCAGGGGTGCTGCGCTGAACAGAGCTAGTGTAGGTTGTACAAGCTCAGGACTGTGGGATGGAAGGTCAAAGTTTGCCAATGAAATTAATCATGCAGCGTTTACGCTATATTGTTGGTTTTTAAGTGTCAATTTGTAATGAATTACACGCGAGACAATGCCTCTGTTCTAAGTGGTCTGACGAAGACGTCTAAGAGTGGTACAGCAGATTAAGCTCATGTGAGAAAATTGACTTTACCGCCCCGCCATAATTTTGTTTGGAGAATGAGCATGACGACACTCCATTGATTATTTTATTTCGGGGGTTTATGCGAAAGCCATGTATCTTCCCCTAAAGCAATTTGGTATATGATCTAGTAGGCATAATAATAAAATTGCTCCGAGAAAGTCACAGCAGCACCCTTTTGTTCAAGTTTGTCCGTGGCACATATATTGCGGTACTGCAAAAATTCAATAACCGTTCTGTACAGAAGCATACGAACCTCCCAGACAATGAGCGTAGAATTCAGTACTCATAAAGTATGGATTCTCCCGCATGATGGGTTTCCGTGATAACAAGATGGGCACAACTTGATCTTTCGGTAATTAGTATTATTTGTTCTTCCATTTTTAAAAAGTAAAAATTCGGCGCTAATGACCATAGCAGTTTTGCGCCACTTAAGCCATAATCATCATCAAAAAGTATAACTACATGGCGCTGGCCTCGCTCATAACACCTCCACGGGCTATAACAAGTTTGCGATAAATTTTAATAACCCTATAACTTTGAACATTAAAAAACAAATGATTCATTTTGCATTAAGTGACATTATCAATATACGCGTTCATTCCTAAAAGTTGATACTCCCGGTAGATTGATAACAATTTAATCAGGTGGAATGCCTATACCGCTTTGAGGACAGCTAATTCCAGACCAGTTGCAACGAAACAGCCGCGCAATCCTTATGGTCAAAACGTTCTTTTCTTTACGAATAAACTTGACGCCTATGTCAAGATCGTGTCGCATATTTCAACACAATCAACATTAAGTTTCTGCCTTAAACGTCCCCGAATTTGAATGACGAAATTAAATTTTAAAATTAGACGAACTATGCAATTTTCAGATCAAATCCATCATTTCAATACCATTGTATAGACTAATTTATATATGAGTACAATGCTGGAAAAGGAAAGAAATGTACTTGTATATTAGTTTCTTCGAAATCAACCTTTGTGCCACCTTGTACTTATAAAATCATGCGTTGATAAATAAATATTACAAATTAAAATAATAATAAAATTAAACGCTTAACTGCAAAAATAAATTCTAACATGTTCAAAATAATAACAAATACTAAATTCATAAAATTTTACTGCCATTATCAATTATAATTACATTATTTCTGGGAAGGCATTGAAGCAATGGTGCGAAAAAGCGAAACTCTATTGGAGCCAGGTGCTGCTTTTATCCAGGTATTCCTCAAAGACGTGAATAAATATAAAAAAATTTTACAGCCAAGCACAAGCTATTATGTCGGTCATATTTTTTATTTCCAAAAATCATTGCTCTTTATTGATCGCTGCTCATATAATAGTATTAAAACCCCAGTAATTCCATATCATTGAGTCTCTGTTATGGAAATGATTGAATAGATGTGGATTATGTGGTTGAAAGTTGAATATGTTAAGGGGGGAGGTTTATTCCGAATGCGATACATTATTATGACAATTTTCATAGTTTTGTTTGCATTTAATACAATATACTTAAACGGTACCGGTGGTAGCTAAATAAGTTTAATAAGTAGTTAACGTTTAACTGGTACGGTTGAATAAAACAGAGCGCAGAAAAATGATGGCCTCCCATTTATTCAGTTTCAAAATTTAATGTTTAAAAATTTAACAAATAACTTTAATAAAAAATTGACTGGTCTTATATTGTCAGGTAAAAGTATCTTTCAAGGGGCTTTTATTAAGATACATTCTATGGAAGAAAATAGAAGACAGTACACAACATGTACTCACAAAGGCAAACAATGAGAATCCAGGTTTCATAAAAAGTTGCTGTTGTACAAGTTCTTTCTTGTTGCTGCATACAAAAAGTTTTTTTTTTCGGATTAAGCAACGTGTAAGTTAATATATTGCTAATAAAGGTGACTAAAGTCATCTAGAAATAATCCATTCTTCTGTTCAATTCAATAATTCAAATATTTCTGCAAACACCAATGAAATCATAACTGTGATTGATTATTTCCATTATATTCCACTTCATGTTATGTTATTTCACATATTGCGGACAAAACTAATAAAAATTTCCTTCTTTCTCTACCCCTGCATTGATAATTAACTTTTATATTTTTATAATAATTTCTGAAAGTAATAATCGCTAGAAGTACAGTGAGGCTATTTGAGTTATGTGCCGTCTATGCACAATTGTTCATTTCTT
The DNA here is from genome assembly GCA_030762175.1 of Metallyticus violacea. Lineage (NCBI taxonomy): Eukaryota > Metazoa > Arthropoda > Insecta > Mantodea > Metallyticidae > Metallyticus > Metallyticus violacea. Next base: position 294,868,259 of record CM060846.1, read on the forward strand.
ACTGCAGCCGCCGCAACTGGAAATTGTACGACATTGAAAAGCCGGGCTCTGCCCGCCATTAAGTAAAATAACATCTCTGTATTTTGATCTGGAATTGCGGGCACACCTGTTTAAAACTTGTTTCCAAAAACGAAGCATTGTTAAAACGTCTATTATTTAGAATAGCGACGATTTTTATGTGCATTAATGTCCTCTTGTGAACCGCTGTGTGTGAAAGTGTTCCCGTGTATTATTTTTGTGACTTAAAATGAAAAGTATGGTTATTTATATATACATATTATTGGAAAATTTTGCATGACTCAGCAAGATGGTTTGACTCACTGAAAATATTTTTTAGTTTAAAATGTTAAACCATTAAAATTGTTGGAAGTCAGATCATCAACTGGAACATAATAATTCTGTGGGGGTGATGGTGGTTTTGGTGTTTATTAACGGTTTAACTATTATAAAAGATAACGTGCATAGATCGGAGTACATGCACAAACGTAGAAATATAAATTATATTCTAATGGCATGGAAACCACAGACAAAGGGCGGCTTTTCCTGATCTTAATTTAGTAGTAGTTCTCTGCATCTAGTTTTTTTTAAACAAATGAAATAAATTTTTATAAAATGTTATGTTAGCTTTGTAAACTGTGTATATTGCTACAAATATACCGTAAGTTCATTTAATCTAGTATTTGCAAAATTAAAAATATTCCCAATTTCTTAAATTATCCTCTTGTATTAACAACCCCATTTTTTCAGCTCTACTCCTGTATAGTGCTTCACCCTAACCTTCTGCAGTATTTATAAGTTAAACGCATAGCAAATCTACATCACCCCTACATAGTGAACACATTGTCTCTTTTCCACTACAGTGTTCCATTATTTTGTAACAACCTACACTAAACCATGATAACTCATGTATTTCTAAATAATTAAACATGGAAATATATTTTGCTAATATTAATTCGTGTTTTGCTTTCATTAATGTTGCAGGATCGACACGCGCACAAGGGAGAGGAAAGGCTAGAACCAGAGATAGACTCCAGTCAGGATTATGAACTGCTCTTGGGTTATGAAAACGGCACCCACACTGTGATAAGATTTCGTAGGCAGTACGACACGTGCGACTCTTATGATTATAGAATTACGGTAAGTTTTTGTGATGTTCCTCATTTACTTCTACTTACTAAGGCATTACTCTCTGCTCACTGTACTGTGGAGGCAGGTTGGCTCTTTGTTGCCACATGGTTGGACGTGCAAGCTATCCTCTTAGCATCTCCATTGCTCCTGTACTATTTGCCTACTTAGATAGATTGACCAAATTTTCCAAGCTAAAAACCGGGATACTCCCCTTTAATACGTCAATGTTTAGCTTACCCTAAAAGAATTATTATTATTATTATTATTATTATTATTATTATTATTATTATTATTTCAAATGTAAGTCCGTATAGCCCAAAAGGACGATATATTAAACACAAAAAAATAAAAGGATGCATTTAATTTGTGTTTAAGTATGGTCACTGACATTGGCCTTATTTAACTGCAGCACAAACTGCACACTTTATTAAAATTGAAATCCGTCATAGTGTACATCTGACAAGAAATTCAGCATTAGCAAGATCTGGGAGTTCGTTGTTGATTTTAATGTTTTTTATTTACAGAACTAATCTTTATTTTTTACTGTCTTGTAACGTCTATCCATCCGTAAACTTTTAAATGAAAACCTGTTTGTTGTTATTGGAGCAGAGAGTACAAGTAACAAATTAAGCTCCCTGGAAACTTGTCACCTCAAATGCACTTCCGTTAGTTGAAATATCAGCAGTATCAGTATATTTATTGTTATAAAATTCTATGTACACATTACAAATACATTTTATGCGCGGATCGAAGGCCGTACATGCTTAAGTATGATACTCAAAGAAGAACAAATAATTATAAAATGACAGTGTTATTATTATTAATAATAATAAAAACATTTTGTTGAAATATGAACAATGGTATTTATAGATATATGAATGAAAACATATTACATATTGTTTATAATTATACTAGTTATTGTATTCCAACCAGAAAATAAAATGTTTCTAGCTTTACCTAGGAAAATGCCCATATTCAACCTATTAGTGTGATTCGAAAACAGGTCCCAGCATGTCAGTCAACCTCTAATCACCTTAAAAAGTTTTCTGGGAACATCGTTTTTTTTCAGCTGTTCTCAGTGGGTATATTCTGCCAGAATATTTACCCAGTCCTCCTCCCGTCCAAAATATGGACAGATTCTTCTACAAGGAATATCCGTTAATTTTTGAGCCTTCCAACTTCCTAATCTAAACTAGTCCATTCCTGATTTAGGCGTTCTCCCTAGAACAAGCATCTATACCTCTTCACCCCAGGTTAATCGATAGGCTCAGCGAAATGTTGTATTGTAAAAGCTCATATTTCTTACATCCCTCAATTATTCCAGTATCACATGCCTAAAGAGCCGAATTTCCCTATCTTTGAGAAATCCGATTTTGCAAGCTCATCAGCAGATGACAACCTCTTATAAGTTCTTCTTCTGCTCTGTCCCCATATGACTTCATGCATCCTTACTGTAAAACAACCCGCTATACTTGTTCCACCTTCTAGCGACATATTCAAAAAAGAAGGAAGAAAAGAAATAAGAAAAATAAGGAAAGCAAAGTATGGAAAATTAATTTATTCACTAAATAAGTAAAGCACTGGCGATAAAGTAGTACCTTGAATAAAATTACTATAATTGGAAGAAATGTGAACAGAAAACTCTTTTCTGTATAATTTATATAAGTCGAACTGTATATTTTATTCACTGACAATATACACAAGCACGGTGTTTCAACAAGTGTATATTTTTTTATTACCCTACCTTCCTGCATCTGTCTGTGTTTATTGTCTGTATTCAACGTGGATATCGAGTTTTACCTGTCAATATTCAGTTTAAACAATGTATATCAGAATATTGACAACCATTACAGGTAAAAATGTGGAATTTTCACTACCGTAATTAGAAAAACGAGCAGAAGCTATTCATGGGTTTCCCAATTATTTGTTTTTTTTTTTTTTTTTCGTAAATGATATTAGAAATGACTTCTCCACAGGGGAAACTTTAAGACACTGCACTAGACAACTCTATATGACAGTGTAGGATTGAATTGACTCTTCACACCAGTAAGTTTCTGCAAATACGTTGATATGCTTTAAAATGTTGTGCCTACAGTACAAATTACATACATTTTTATGACGATCGCTGTTGAGGTTTTGTTTAAATGGTAGTTGAATTACTTAAGTTTATTCCGTGGTTCTCCCATTTTAGCAGTTTCATTTCACCCACACCTTCTTTCTTCATATTGTTCCAGAAAGGTCAGATGGCCAGTTAATTCCCCCGAAATGAATCCTATTGATATTTCATGGTCTTATGTACGGCTACTCACAAAGTTGATGGCTTAATTATTTGTAACATAATTCGTGTGTGGTTTTCAATAGGGAAATTCAAGAAAAATGCAAACATCCGCTCGATTCAATGTCAAGCACGATACAGTAACTTACTAAGGCTACAGGAAAACTTGCTGGCAATTAATTAAATTACAGCTGGGTTCATAAAAAGTATACCTAACATTTTGATTAATAAATTAATATCCATAAATATTGAATTTGTTTACATTAATTTGCACAAGTGTACATTGATGAACAATTAGATCCATTTCCAACAGTCCTGCTGTGACAGTAATGTGGGTGATTGCATTCACGACGGATTTGACAAAAGTGCATTTGTGAGAGGTGCCCATTGTCGCTACTCGTTCGGTGTTAAACATTATTTAGTTCAATTAAACATATCGTGTGATCGAGATTTGAAACAGTTTCAAATTTTATATGTACTAGTCAATATATTTTGACAGATTCTCACACTTACGCATGCCCAAGAGTAAATGTCTTTGGATAATGTAAGTAGTAATAATTATAATATATATAGCTTATATAGCTTATAGTAGCAAACTGGAACATTTCATCTTATGAAAATGTATTAACGGCTACTTGGACCATCACGTGTGGCCGAGGTCGTTAAGACGCATACTCGTGAGTGGGAGGTTGGGGTTTGAATCCCGCCAGGACCGTCCTCCCTGACTGAGTTATTTTCCAGGTTTCCCTTAGTCCTCATAAATTGCAAATGCCATGGAGGTACCCTAAACTTAGGTCTGGAACTATTCCTTCCTTGAAAATAAATCCTTTCCCAATATACATTTCATCTCATGTATCATCAGCATCCATTACCTGTGGTGTCTCTGTGGCAAAAACGGACGCTATACACCATTCATTCATTCACTCATTCATTCATTAATATGGCTACTTGGACGTTTGACTCTATGATAACAGGGAAAAGGATTCCTTTTGTCATCTTTTGTGCTTTTTCTGCTAGTACTGGCTAGAGTGATAGGTTTCTCTACTATAACAAAGCTAAGTGCATGAAGGGGTTCGAACAATATATCCTTTTGTATCTTAGTAGCTAAAGATGCTTCAAATTCGTTGAAGGTAGAAGGGGGGAACAGGTGTCGGCGATGAAATCGTTACATCGTGTGATGAGGAACTCTTCAATAATGTGCAAGAAAGGCGATAGATTTAAAATAAATGCGTTTGGCGGTCCAAGAGCTTCCATTTATATTTAAATATTTCATAGGCTCAGGAAAGCCGTGGGCGCTGTGCTGTAAACCCCATTTGACGCTTTGAAACCACGTGGTGGGGTTTGGATTTCTTATATAAGGAGAAACAAATCCAGAAAGCACATTTTCGTTTTTCTACCAAACAGTTTTTACCAGATGGCAGCCGCTGTTCAGATCAAGAAGTTAAGGCAGTACAGCGCATTACCTGATCTTTTTTTTTTTTTTTACCCGATATTTTTTTACCAGGTGGCAGGAAGTTAAGGTGGTATGACGTTTGCCAGCATTTCATTCGGTTCATTCGCACATACGTTTTTCCAGTCTTACGTTCGGCTCTCTCACATATATGTTCTTCACGCATACATACATACATACATACATACATACATACATACATACATACATACATACATACATACATACATACATACATACATACATACGTTTCGTTCGTTATCTGATGATCAACATGGCTTTACCAGGGGCAGTAGACGAGAGGCACACAGATGCAGCATTTTTAGCACGTGTCATCAAAGTTATAGAGATAACGAACCAGATGGCCTATAACTAGTGTAGTGTGATTAAACATCTCAATGCGTTTAAATGAAACATTTAAATCTCCCCTCTCCATCTCCTTCCTCCTGTTATCATTAAAACACTAAAGGCGACTTCGTGCCCTTGAACGACCCGGGGTATGAAGTGGGACCCTTGGTCCAACGACTACATCCCCATCTGCAATTTAGAAACCGCATCCAAGGAGTGGCAACATCTTCGAATCATCCCAGTAAACAAAAATCTTCAATTTGTTTCTGTAACAAATTGGATCATCGTATCTTATGCTCCCTTTCACTCTAACATTACCGCTCGTAGCCTTTCGTTTCTATACATGCGAAGGGTATACAAGAACGAGCTTTTGTCATTTACATTTATACATCCTTATTTAAAAATTCTACATATCTATACTTAGCGGTGGATCAAAAGATTGTTATTTTTCATTTTTGAACACTTTTAATGTAAATATGCACTGTTGAATGACTTTATGCCGAAAGGAAAAATAATGCAATTATATTTTGCACAAATTATATTGCTAGCCATTAAACTCGTTCAGAGTACATCTTAACAAACTACAACTACCTCCACGAAATTTGAAGGGAATTTTAAAGCGTACATTTTGTCCCGATAATCTTTTAGGTTGACATACAAGCATCAATTTCTTAATGCTAATGCTGAAATTCTATAGTTTCTGCTTTTTTTTACAAGATTAAGTAATCTTTTGGCTATTGATTGCAGCATTTTTTTAATGGAACCTCATTTTGGTCGCACTCTTTTGATCAGTGAATATAATAGTTACTTATAGTTGCTATATTACCTGAAGGTGCAATTATATTTTAATTTGTCCATCCTGATGGTCTAGTGGTAACCGTACTTGCCTCCTAGATGCAAAGGCGCGGGTTCAAATCCGTCTTAGTCGATGGATTTTTTAGGGCGTAAAATCTAAGTATTGTTTCCTTTGGAAGGAAAATAAAACCGTGGTTCCTCTGTCGTAGATTTGCGGCGCGAAAAAAAAACTCAAGTCTGAAAGAAGAAGTCTCTGAGCAAAATTTATCGGCCGTTTCATGCCTTAAATTGAATGGGACTCTAATAATCTTACGATGTTAAAGAGCGTCCGTAAATAAACCGAATAAACAAATGAAACATTTTTATTTAAGTTGACCGGTCCATCTGTAGCAAACCACTGTAATCAAATTGCGGAGTTTTCTCTATAGATTGTTCAGTGGCTTTGTTCGAATCTACTAATTCTAAGTTTGAAAGGAGCGTTTTAAAGAAAGTGAAAATAAATTAGCTTTAGGAATATGTTGAGTATTTTTACTTAAGATATTTCTTATCTTTGTTTCCAACTTAATGCTGGATGAAAATTATATAAAATTATCCTAAATCATACATAAAAAGGTTTTAAAGAATATACTGCCAAATATTGCTTGCAAATATTATATTGAAATAACTTATTCTCCATCATATTTCCTCGTCAAATAAATTTTGCATATCCTTCCCTTGGGACTGCTGAATCCATTTGCATCATCATTGGTTAACTTCACACAACGTTCGCAAAGTTTAAACAGCAAGTCTGGATTGCAGAGAGATAAAAATAAGAAACAGTAACCGCCATGGGTGGCCGGGGTCGTTAAGACACAGGCTCATGAGTGAGATATCTGGGACCAGGACCGTCCTCATTGATTGAGGTTTTCTTCCAGATTTTCCTCAGTCCTCATAAATAAAAAATATCCAGGAGGTACTCTAAACTTAGGTGTGGAACGCTTTCTTCCTTTAAAAACCCTTTCCCTTTATCACTTCATTTCACATATCATCAATGTCACCGCCTGTGATGCCTCAGAAGTAAAAACGGACGTTAAACATTATTAAATAAAATTGTGGGAGTACATTCACATTTAGTGTTATTATTATTATTATTATTATTATTATTATTATTATTATTACTTTAATTATTATTATGTTCTTTTTTGCATGCTACTCTAAAGAAAATTTCAGCTTCATGTATATGAAAAAATTACAGTTTTTACAATATTGGTAGAGTTTTGCATTAAAATATTATATTATATCAATGTGTAAGTTTGTTCCTTGTTTACACAGTTTTCTACATTCTTATTAGAAACTTGTTAAAAATCATAGTATATTAACATTTCAGCATAAATTCTCCTACATTTGCATTGCACACATTTTATGTATTAAAATTCAGTACGTAAATTTTTATGTTACCTTTGTAATTAAACTTTGCAAAAAAGTTCAAAAGCTTGAGAATAATTTTGTAAATGATTTTTATTAAAAATCCAATAATGGATATTTTGAGAATTATTACTTTGAAATGTTCATAAGATTTATTTTATTTTGTTAAAGCTTTATATATTAAGAATGCAACATTTCATTTTAATATTTCTTATAGAAACTGAGAAAAAATATACATTTGTAAATGCCAAAAACCTATATACCCAGAAATAATGATAAACCATTTATAAATTATTTCATTTCAAATATAAAATAATACAAACGCAAGTAAAATTATGAATAAAGAGTAATAAAATAACACTAAAAATTATGTATATATTTTTAAATGAATTCAGTCGTTCGTTTTTTTTACGGCAAAATCGTTAATCATTCCGGTTTGAAACTGAACTTGAATTAATAGTTATGATTTTATAAACAACATAAAAGCCTAGAATATCTATGTTCATGCTCGCCCTTCCTTAAGTCACTGTTAATTATTTTTAATGTTCAAAATAGCGGTTCATCTGATTTTATACTAAGAGGAACTGGCACTGTCAACACGCGCAAGTTTGTTAAGTGGTGCAAAGCACTGATTCCTATAGTTTTATAATGCAGGAGCTTTCGCTTGAACTTTCAAAAGTTATATCTTTTGTACCATAGAATAGTGCAAATTTTGATCCTTAAATGAACGACCTGTCAAAATTTATCTTCTTTTCCTCAACACTCCTCACACAGAATCATCGTTTAGACCACTTTCAACTTTGCACTCACACTTCAAAGGCAAAGTGCTGTCTTCTATCGCACGCATGCGCAAGGCATGAATATTCATGAGATACAGTTTTAAAGTCGTTATACACAGCCTCTAAACCGAGCTAAAGTTACATTAAAACACCTTTTATAGTTATAGAAGAGCATTTAAAGCCATTCTCTATGGCTAGCCTAACTATACCCTTTAAAGGTAATCTAACTGAATTTTATGAAATGTCAATAATAAACTAAAAGCTTGGTTTACTCTTGCACTAAGTAACGAGGGAATAAAACTAAAACCTGCATAAATTCCTTTACTTTAGCTTTCGGCGGAAGGTTTCCAATGTTAACAAAGTTGAAATATTTAAAAAAGAAAGAAAGAGAGGGCAGGGATGAGAAAACTTCATACTACCCAGAGAGTATGTTGGCCTTTAATTAAACCATGTCACAGTTTCCTCGTGAAGAACATATTACCCGTTGCTTCTGTTATAAATATTATTAAAGTATGTTAATATTATTATATTTTTTATTTTAATTAAATTATTTATGGAAAGCAATGCGTCCAGGATGTGTCGCTCTTGATAAGTATACATATTAATCTACTGGCATTCTAAAACAAAACCTTCAGCTGTAAATGACATAACGATGGCATTGCTTTCCCTGCACTAAAATGGTGTGGCTTATCGCATCATCTTTAGGTACTATTTTGCCGCATGATGAACGACTGCAGTTGTCCACTAACTTGACACTATCTGAAGCTCTCGGAAAAGGCCGAGACTCGATTATTCAAAGAACAGGATTAGAAATAATGGACCTGTTGCGTGTGGGTTTGCGTTTCCTATGATATCTTTAGTGCAATGCATGCAGGTAAGTGCTTCTCTAGAGAGTTAACGCTATGGAAATTACCTATTACGCACAGTGCCTTTATTAGATACGAGTGTTTTATTTTACTCAGAGAACCTACGCTTTGAATGGCAGACGCTGTCAGCATTGCTGAATAAAATATCTCTACTGGACATCACAATCTTGATAGCGTATTAACGACTTTACCGTGCTCCTATTAATGAATCTTGGGGAATGGAATAATCAATGCTATCTTGTTGTGGATATAATTACCAAAAGAAGTATCACAAACGTTAGAATGCATTTAACACGCCTACGGTACAAACTGTTTATTACAACATGTCCTTCAGCAATTCTCCGATTGACGTCACAGAACGCTGAATGAAAACTTGATAAGCGCCATAGCCGCTATTCCCAACGGATAGTAGTAGACGATACAATAAACAGAGGAATATTAACGGAATACAGGGAAATAAAAGTGTATATCTGAGGAATAAGCCAGCCCCGGTGGTCTTGGGGTAACATTCTTCGGTTTGCAGGTTCAAACAGTGCCACGAGAGTATTTTCGAGAGCTCAAATCCTCTGGGAGGACCTACGCGGGTTCCATGTTGTACGTTAAAGAATTCTATACCTAAATATAGTGAACCCTGGACAAAATTGGCAACCATTTCACATTAGCATTACAACTGGCATTTGAAGGGATGGGCTGATCACCTATCCTTCTGACTCTGTAGGTGCTGAATATAGCTAAATTAAAATGGTTCATATAGTTCGTGAGGATCAGAAACAGGCTTTCGAACATCCTTCAAAGTTGATGATGATAAATCGGAAATGAGAGAATGAATTGATAGACTCCCATAACAAGTTCTCAGATATTGTCAAGATATAACATAAATAAGAGTAGCTCGGACACAACAAACATACAGAGATGATTTACACAAGAATACAACATTGAGAGGTCATCTGGCCACCGGCACTTCATCAAATCTCAACCTGAGTTTTCCGACCGGACTCGCTACTCCTCATGGGGCTGGATGGCTTCCATTGCAGACCAACTCCTTTCGGAAATATTTTTCAGGGTTACCAGAAATTGAGTCCTGATCTTAAGGATCAGCAGGAAAGTATGCTGTCACTAAAGCTTTGAGGGAGTCTTCTTTAGTGTAAGGTAGTAAGTAGCTTTGAAGTCCTGATTTCAGCTGCAATTTACCTGTTATTGATAGAGTTAATTCACGATGTCTAAAGCTATTAGTTGTTGATATGCAAGGATAGCAACAAAGTACCAAGCCCAGAAAGTTAAATCGGTTTGACTTTTAATAAGCATGACTCCAACTATTTATTTAATGAATGCATTCTAATACCATACAAAGCTATTTCTGCATCCCTTTTGCAATCTGCAAATAATTTACACAACCTCTAGAGCAGAACATTTTTCGGTGAGCCTTACTTGTTAAAACTTCAGTAAGCATGTAGAGAATGGGCATAAAATTTTCTTATAAAATTTAGTTTACACGTTATTTCATTTGCCACATTTTTTAATGTTTATAACCTGAAATAGATATAGGACTTTATGTATTTATCACACCTCGTGAGGATCGATAAATGTGTTTTAATAAATTTATATGAACAGAGTATCCTGTGTTTATTAACCGCCTTTAAATTTTAAACTATTTTAGTGCTACAAATTTTATTTTAATTTATCTTTAGTTTTGATTTTTTCTAAGTTTTTTTAAGGATTATTTATGATCAATAAATTTTATTTATTCTGAGTTCATTAAAATAATTGTGTGCATTATAGAAAATAGTATCTGTAAACGTAATTGTTTTAAGAGCACGCAATCCTATAATGATAAGAATAAATTAAATGCCATTAGTTGGTCATTGTATATACTTTTTGTGAAACTTGTGCTATCACGATGAACAATTACAAAAATGTAAGTTGCAAATATATTTGCAAAATACATTTACATCCCATGTCACACTATACAGCTATCGGAAACACATTATACAATAAAGATAAAAGTCATCGATCACTTGCTTGAGCCGAAAATCTGACAAGAAAATTGATATATTGGAACAAGCGCTTGCTAAACAATAGCAGAGGAAAAACAAGTTGCTGTGTCGGACTCTAAAGGATTTCCCCCTTTTTAAACTGCTAACGTATTCAGTAAACAAGACCGCTGTTCCACTCATGCTGCCCACTAGGCCGTACCAGAGGCACAGGTCTTTTGTAAAGGGAAAATGACTGAGAAGCGAGCAGGCAATGCTTGACTGGTCATCGAAAAAGCACAAAAACACGAACAAAAACAAATAACGGTTAGAATGCCAACAAAGGAACTACTCCTCTGGTCTTCTTATTCAATAGTCTCTACTGTTGCGATTCTCTGAAGCTCATTTATTGCAGACCAAGGAGATACCTGGAGCTGTGTAGTAGATAACGTGAAAATAGCTTGCTAATTAATCCTCCAGTATGATTTTCCCCCATCATTAACTCCATTCATTCAATATACCTTTGTCAGTACAGAATGGCAAAAGATAAAAAAACAGGAGAGTGTTGAAATGCCATGCTCTGAAATGCTAGTTGCTGCCCTTGATGGTTAAACAGTATGAGCAAAATTTATTTATTTTAGAATCACAGGGAACAATGTGCTTTAACATGTTTAAAAAAAGTCCTTGCATTAAGTAAAATGCATACACAAACAGCTTCCTACAAGCATTTTGTGGACATATGCAGAAAGACATACGCTTATAATAAGATATTCGGTTTTTCACAATTGGCTTATACAGGATAAGTCAGGAACTCTTCGGATAAATTCGGAGGAGGGATGGATCTCACAACACGCATATAATCAGAAGTATACTTAGAATTAAAATAGTTAAAATCTTCCGAGCAGTCTTGCAGTGGTTCGTGGTTTAATATGCTACCAATAGCTTTCACCAGCTTCTGCGGTTGGCATCATCAATGGACGAAGAACAACTGAATGCTGAAAGAGGCCATTTAAAACGATTGGAGGAACATAAGTGATATCTTCATCTTATCAGCTGAGTGATCTACAGATGCAGAGCATGTCCTAAATGATTGAAATGACATATCATTTAATAAAACAGAGTTGCAACAAAAAACACAAGGCTTTTACAATCTAGCCAGAAGGGAGGCATTGGAAATATAACAAAATCCAATTAAACCCTTACCCCACACACGTAATATTGATTGATGTTCTAAAACGAGACAGAGACGGGTCAATACTGTCATCTTTTCAGCAGATAGTTGTTCTTCGTCCACTGATGGTACCATATTTAAACCATGCACTTCGGCAACACAGCCCGGAAGATTTCAACTGTTTTAAATATAACATCTGAAAACCTAAGGTGTATCGCATTTGTTACAGATATTTAACAATTATCAGTTGATATTATTAATTTATTGCGCATAGTACTTGCGACAGATTACTGAAGGTGTTCAAAGTCTCTGCCCCTGAACGTGATTACATTCATTACACCGTTGTAGCAGTGACTGTCGGTATCCGGCAAATATTTCAGACCTGTCACATTCAATCAAAAGTAGTGAACTGGAGTCTTGTACACGCCACTCTGCATAAACACCCAAGAAGTAAATTCTAAGGGCGTAATGTAGGGTGACCATTTACTTAAGCCTCCTTTTAATACGCCATAGGTGAATTCAGGGAAAACACAGACCTCCTTTCTCAATAAATACTTAAACATTCAATTTTACACATAGATATATACGGCGAAAATAAGGCAGCGTCACGTGGTTAGCGTTGAAACCAGTACTCATAAATATAAACAAAGAGGGATACAGGACTTCTAAACGACCGGTCATTTCATACTGTTCCATACTGTGAGTTCTATTTCTCTTCCGAATTGGCCTTAAGAGGTCTTGACTCATGCTGTATACGGGTGTGGGAGAAATATGTACAAACATTTTAGGAGTAGAAAGGAGGTTAGACACTATTTTGTTAGTGGGAAGAATATCTCATATGCGTTATTAGCAGGCTACACCTAAACCTAACTACAAGTCACCATTCATTCAATGTATAGGTTTTCATGGAACTGTTAAGTTGTTCTAGAACTACAGTACGTAAGTTTTATGAACAATTATTGCACTTTCAATTAATTAAATTAAATATTAGAATTTACTGTAGAACTGTGCTGATGTTTGAGACGTTTAATGTGACTCACCCATCGTTCACCCACAAGGAGCTGGCTGACATTTACCTGGAGTATAGCGCATTAGAATGTAATTGATTAGCAGCTCATCATTTTATTAATTTATTACACTGAAGTAATGTTCCGTATTTGAAAGAATAAATTAGTTTTTTTAGGTGAACTATTGTGTTTTCAGTCCTTTTGACCGTTCTTAAACATATTGGTAGCTTTGGAGTTGACGCTTGCATCATCACAACGAAGAGTTCGAGATCATTTGTTCCTATGTTTAAGGGGCCTATTTTTCGAACTCCATTCTACTAATAAATTCGTTGTGCATATTTCCCCATAAATTATTTTTATCATGTTGATATATCTTACACCAGTTACATTAATATAAAAATATATTAACAGTTTTCAATACATGAGGTCCATGTTTTTTTTTTTTTTTTTTCAGAATAAACAAGAAGGTAAAAGCTCCTGCATTCTGGACAAGCTTTTGATATAGAGATATACTTTTAAAAGTATAGGTTTGCAAGTTGGCCATAGCAGCATGACTCTATGCTAATGCGGTGATTCCTCTCCATTAAATTACGGTTTACTCGGCTTAGTAACTAGATGTTTCGAAATGTCAGCAGACCAGTATTTATTCAGGGCAGACGCACATACATGAAGTAAAAGAAATTCAAACTTTAATGGTAAATTCCCCGACACCTAAGTTCCAACACCCAAAAAGTTATCAGAGTTAATGGATAAGCTTAGGAAAACAGGTTTTTTGAGACTGAAGAAAACAGAACTGTAGGAAACGTTATAGGACTGCTCATTTCCCAGACGTAGCAGTGTGAATGATAGATGATGTGAATTATTTATCGCAGAAAATAGGCAGCACTTTCAGCATCCTCGTTAAGTTGAGAGAGTGAGAGTCGGTCCAGTAGTCTAGTGTTAACCATACTTTGGTTCGTAGATCCAAGATCTTGGGTTCAATCCCGGCCAGGACGTAAAAATCTAAGTACGAGAGTAGGTCCAAAAGTTTCCGGCCTAACCATTTTTAGGTGTTATAAAAATAAAAACTACATCTCACTTTTCAATATAGTTACGTATTATTGCAATAAACTTCTCACCTCTTTGAATTAACATTTCATTCCTCCCCCCCAAAATACAAATCTTGTCTGCAAAATGAGAATAAACAGCATCCATGACTTCTTCGTCGCACTTAAATTTCTAGTCACTGGGAGCTAGATCTGGGCTCTAGGGTGGATGGTCAATCTCCTTGAAGTCACATTTCTTCCAGCTTCCTTTGCAACAAGAACTGTATGCACAGGCACCCTGTCGTGAAGAAAGCGCACATCACCACTCAGCTTTCCTCGCCTTTTCTCTTTGATGATGGAAGCACGTAGTCGGTGCAGTAGGACTGCAGAATATTCCCCATTTACTGTGCTGTTCCTCCCTTTGAAATCAATGGAATCAATGACCTTGGCCATTAGGGGCGGCACTTCGCAAGGTTTACGCCACTCCTTTGAGTCTCTGTTGGACAAGGAATCATAGTAGAGGATTATAGTTTCATCTTCTATAACAATGGTTTGCAGAACTTCTTTCTCGTTGCCACGGCAGAGCTGCAAAAATGCCTAAAAAAGATGATGACTCGTTACTGCTTTTGGAGTGAGGAAAGAAGCTTAGGCACTCATCTTGCACTAACCTTATTCGTGTTTAAATGCTCATAATAACGAAGGACTGTTGTTTTAAAAAGGTCCAACGTTGCTGCTATTTCTGTAACTTTGAGCCGCCGGTCTTCCATAATTTGTCCTTCCACAAGAACGATGTTTTCAGGAGTGAGCACCTTCAAGGGCGGACCTACACGCTCTTTTTCTTCAATGCTTTCTCGGTCCATTCGATAAAGTTTGGCCCATTCTTTTTCGGTAGAATGTGAGGGGGATGCTTCCCCATATACACCGTCCAATCGCTGTTTAATTTCATTAGGAATAAGTCCTTTTGTGAAGAACTTAATAATAATAGCTCGAAACTCCATTTTGAACATGTCACAATCTTCTACACATAGCCTTCTTTATGCAACTATATCTGAACAACTGAACACAGTGGAGTGGAAGTTACAGCTGCAATTATTTACTTAACAGTTAAGGTATGACACCAGATAAGGGTTTTGTGAAGGTGATAACCCTTATCGGCGAGGCCGGAAACTTATGGACCTACCCACGTATGGCTTCCTTCGGAAGGGAAATTAAATCTTGTTGTAGATTTACGGCACGTAAACCTACCTCAAGCCTGAAAGTAGATGCGATTGAGCAAAATTTATCATCCGTTTCACGCTCTTAATTGAATGGGGCGCTGATGACCGAGATGTTAAAGACCGTCCCTACGGAAACCAAATAAAATAAAAAAATTGGAAGAATATAAAATTCTCTTATTTAATATGAAGTGCCTACATACGTTTTATAACAGTGAAATGTTGAAGTGCTGTGAGCTGACTGGAAGAAGAGCCAGTAGACTTGCAAACCGAAACATTTAAAAGTTTCTCTCTTTGTATATTTTTGCTAGTTTTTTTGTGGCTCGAAAACTTAAATTGACCACATTTGAATTATACCGCGTACAGCAAATATGCCTTTTTCACTTGCTTCAGTATTAATCTTAAATTATGTTTTATACAAAGTTACAAATCAGGAAATGTGATGGAACATAAAAAGGGTTTATTGCAGCAGCAGGATGTATTGTTTGCTCTATTTAGAGCACTAAAACCTGGAAATATGCTGAAGATCATAATTGCGTTTCCGTCAGCTTTGACTTTTCCGTAGTGTAATTATGTGGGTTTTTAATATACGCTTTAAAAATGCATTTCATTTATGGCTGTGAGTGAGCCACACTTCCTTTTAAATAGCCATAAGCCTAGTACAGGTACATTGATTTCTCCTCAATTATAATATAATGCGATTACAATATTCACTATTATGTTCACGCATTATAGCATTACAATAGAATATAAACATCTTTCATTAATTTTCATTTGTAAAGACTGGTGATTATCAGCTAGAAGACTCTTGAAATTGTATATTACTGAAACCGTATTAGCGCATTGAATGTTTTCTGTATTTTCATGCAAGTCGAAAGTAAATTATTTTCTGTAGAACATACCAACAATTGAAGCAGAGTGTTTTCACTGCAACTGTAGGACTTGCAGGTAAGAACCTCAAATAATAGTAGCAGGAATGTACAACCTCCGTAAAGAGAAAGCCTTTTTCATGCGCTAACTATAAAAATGAACACATTTAGTTGGAGCATGTTAGAAACAAAATATTTAGGAGAAGAACGTATTCGCATATTTTCAGGAATTGTGAAAAGATTAGATCTGAATTGTCTGGGAAACTATTTTTTGTAATACTTTAGGAATGGTGTATCAAAATTTAGCTGAAATCCGAAAATATTATTTTGTACTTTAAAATGACCTTTAATGCTTGTAAAAACAGCGAAAAAATCTCTATTCCACAGAAAAGACAAAAAAAAAAAAAAAAAAAAAACTATCCATACAAATGGTTTTATTTCACTCAAGACTGTACGAGTCACGTTTATTTTCAACATAGCAACGCCATTATATCAAAAATACAAAAATGCAAAGTCATCTAAATAGGGCCCTAGATACCAGCCTACATTTTTCTATACTAATGCAATAAATATTGTAATAATAATGCAGTGTAATGTAATGATTTTAAACGTTAATAAACTCAGTTTATTAATTTAAGCAAGCAAAGAATATATCAGAGCAATACCTTTAACGCGGTAAACTACAAAGAATATAATCCTTGAAGGTTTAGAACGTTACAGAGGGATATCAAGCACATTTTAATTTCTCTAAGCTGCCCCGTAAAGGAAATTTATCACATGAAACTTTAAAGATACTGCCCTGAAAATGTTTACATATAAGATTAGCATGAACTGGAAAGTGAATGAAATTAATATTGTAATTCATTAGAGCTTAATAAAAAATATCCGTTGTTTTTCATATATTTTTCTCTCAATTAGCGAAATGCCTAAATGTATATAGAATTAACTATTTTAAAAATCAAATCATTACCCTTGGCTATAGTTTACCGGAAAAATACGTAAATATGTTTAATTATATGTACACATTAATATGAGATTTTTAAGAAAACAGCCTCATAAGCCAACGCACGTTTGATGTAGAGCTAGATCATTGTACTATTTAAAAAGTGCAATAACACTTAATATATAATCTTTCATGAATATTTCTAGCTAGGTTCTTCTTCAAGCAAGAGAAGGACACAAAGAACGGAAGGGGGCGACGCCTATGCCAACTTAACATAAAGAAGAGAGCAGATGCAAGAGAAGAGATAATGTAGCTTATCATAGAGCTAAGTTAAGGCCGGGTGGAGTGCGTGCTTTAAGTAGCAATCTGTTTGCCTCTAAGCGTTGAAGAAGGTAATGCATCAATGACAGTTATTGAATCACAATCGTCGAAAAAAGATTGATGTAACAAAGCATGCTGAGCTACCGGAAGGGAGAATTTAATCTTGACAGCTACTCTGTGATTGTTCATTCTTAAAGAAGCTATTGTGAATGTTGATCCAATGTAAAAGGCTGATTAAATATTTGCAAGTAATCATATAACCCTTTTTGAGGAACAATTGGCTGACAAATCATTTTAAATTTTATTTTCAATGCCGAACTAATAAATAAAGTATTGGGTGTAATTATAGAACAAGTTTTACATTTGATTCGCGACAAGAACACGTTATGCCGTAAGAGCAGCAAATGGTATAAGAACTGTCTGACTACTGAGAATAAATAATTCATGTACGAGGCCCATCCAGAAAGTAAGTCCCAATCTCTAGGCGCGATTGGGACTTACTTTCTGGATGCCCCTCGTATATTATTTTGTTTAATAATTGTTTCCTTTGGTTCACAGTTATAGTGTAAATGTTGTACCTATGCAAACCGAAGCCAGATCAAAACCACTAACACCTAAAACAAATTATATTTAAGGTACAGTCTTTGGCAAAAAAAAAAAAAAAAACAAATCAAAAACAAAAACAAATCATCTCTTAAAAGCAAAATTCTTCTAAGTCCTACTCGTTACAGCGCGCGATTCACAAGGTGTCCAGCAAGGCTATGTAGTCACTGCATCAGTTCTGTTAATGGCATGCACTAAAGACGGTATTTAGTATGTGTATTCTGTTAGCTTTATGCCAGAGTATGCAGTGATGTCTTGATTGAGAGTGCAGATTCGCCACTTTTTTAAACGAACCTTTGCAATATATTATGACAAATTACATTCGTAATATTGCTTCCCATACCCAGCAAGCTTTAACCTTAACACGTTATATATATTATAAAAATATTATATTTCTTTCAGTATTTGTCCTATCTAAATGCAATATGCTGCACATGCATTCTCTGCACATGTAAGAAGGACAAAAGATGCCTTATGGGCACTAATTCAGAAGCCTGGGATGTTGCAGCCTATCGTCCATACTACGGTAGAAATCTGATTATCATCTATACTCCGAAAAGTGAGAACACCTATACATGCTGAGTGTTCGTACACCCGATATTAATTTGTATGTATTTCTATTTTTTTCACTTTAGAAGATACATTTTTCTTTTCAATTAAATATTTAGTTTTTTTTTAAAAAAATGCGTTAGTTTGTAATTGCGTTTTTTGTGTGTGCATAAGTAATGACATAAAACTCAAATGCTATGTTAAAATGTAATATGATATTAAGGCAACATAATGTTCTACATGTACACTTATAAAACCAATAATACAAAAAGGCTATGTGAGATTCGAACCCGGGAGCTTACGCAGGAGAGCAATGCCTTCTAAACCTCTCCGCCACCGCTATTCTACACTAACGTTCTTTTTCCAGATGCTTATGATTGTGACCATGATGTTTACAGACAAAGCGCCCACTACAGGTGCCAGTCGCTGCATTTGCATTGTGAATACAACGTTTACGAGCGTCCCGGAAGTTCTCGGAAGCTGACTCGTGTGTTTTGAATAGTGTTTAACGCCCCTTTATTGTGTGTGTGTCAAAGGGTTTACACGCTGAGAAAATTAAAGGAAGAAACGCACACAATGTCTAATTTTGTACGTCTCTCAAACCCTTCAATATGGCATACTTACCATGAAAGTATAAGAGAGTATAACTTAAAACTGTACGCGATTGTATGTATTTGTGTGTGTGTGTGTGTGTGTGTGTGTGTGTGTGTGTGTGTGTGTGTGTAGGCTATGAGATGTCATTGTAATATCAACTGCTATTTCCGTAGTTTGGTAATTAAGGAAAATCCATGGATTTTAAATAAACTCTCTTTATTGTAAAATGTTATCATGTGCCAGCTATTTATCACTTCAACATCGGTACTACCATAAACTAGTTGGTTACAAATGAGTGTGGAGTGCATTTACCTTTCTGGAAAGTGGAAAGATACTAAGGCATGTTGTTCCAACCGATTATGAACCCACCCATTTTATGGGAAGCAGATATACTATCTGTCTTTTGCATTTCGCTGTTAAATTTATTTTTAGCTGTACTGTCCATACATTATTGTTTAAGCTGCTTTTGAAAGCAGAGTAATAAATATAGCTTTACTATATATGTATCTCATACATTCACTTTGAAGCTCTTTAGACACATTTTTTTTTTTCCTTTTTGCATTCGAAACCACTGCCCAATATGCACTATCGTGATTTTTATTTACTGGGCTAATATTTCCCTTCGCCATTTAATCAAGGCCTGTAGCTGAGTTCTATTGCGGGACATATCCTGCCCTCATGGTGGTGCACGATACTCCCATTGCTTTGATTACGATGTTATACCAACATTGAGATCGTATCGATGTACCGCTGCGGTAATTCTAGGGGTCTAAACATAGCCACAACACGGTTTAGGGCTTTTTGCCGATTAGTGGAGTGTCCAGAGTTCTCACTGCTCAATTCGTTCAAGAGTCAACATTCAGCAATAATTTATTTTCATATACACATTGTTGAGTGAAATTTACACTGCACGTTTGTTACAAACATTTCCAAGTTTGGAATATTGTTTGTATTTCTGCATGCACATATGTTTAAATAAAAGTTTAGATGAAACTGCACCATTAATCTAATGTCCTCAGGGACCTTCACAAGCTTTTACGGTTTATAGTTAAATACGCACGGCTGGAAAAGCGGCGTTGATTTTGCTTATTTAAAGCTTTTAACTTGCCATAGCAACCGCCAGAGGTCTTTGGGATGAAATAAAGCAAATGCTGATGCAAATAAACCTTGAAACCGATAGCTGAAAAATATATTGTCATTTATCCTTTAATTTTGAAGAAAAAAAAACTGGCAGCAATTTAAAGAAGTGTGCAATATTGTACATCAGGATTCAACCATAGGCCGTTAGAGGAGGTGATAAACTTCTACTTGTACCACAGTAACACTGGGATATATTGTGTATCACGAGCAATTCGGCTTATATAGAAAATTCACATAAGAACTCAAAACACGCAACTCATTTTGGAAAGATAAATATAGGAATTACGAAAATTATATAATTAAGATCCAACAGAAAGTTGCAGTATTCACAAGCATATAATAATAGATAATTAGTTTTATTTTGCTCTTCGAATTACTTTTATCTCTCCTCTCTAAAAACCATTGGACCTAAATTTTATATGCGTTAGCATAATAGCCAGTGTTCCGAATGTAATCAAAAAATTTAACCCAAGAATATTTTTACGGAAGCACCTGAGGATTATAAACCTATATACATTTTTATGCTAATAATGAAAGATTAGAATGGGAATGCTGTATAAAATATTACTAAATTTTAAATTATATAAGTATTATTTTAATATACGCTGCATAAAATATTAAATGTAGTTTAAATTGTGTAAATATTATTTAACTTACACATATTTCATATGCGACATACTTTTAGAAATACAAACAGGTTGTTTGTGACCTATGGTAAAAAATTTAAAAGCCACACTTAAATCTAGGAAAGCGATCTAACTTTGGCAATATGAATGAAAAGCAGTTCGTTTACTGCAGTGTGCTCTTGTGCCTACCATATAAAATAATGCTGAAAATAGGCACATTCTAGGGAAGGACATATTACTGCCCTTTTATATGCAAAATACTCTTATTCTGAGATTATGAAGCAGTGTAATAGGAGTAGTTTCTCCTACTTCAAGAAAGGCATCTAATGTTTACTTATCAGAAAAGGTATAACTTATCTCTGAGGGTAAGAAACAGGCAAATTAACGACCGGCCACCAGCTATGCTCCCAAGTCCATTCAGAAGATTAAGAGAAAAACGTTTATACATTCCATCCCTTTATGCGGTATCGTTTTAAATCATCTGATGCAATGCCAATGTAGTTTATGCATAAGACTGGAAACTCTGGACGATCTATGGAGAAGTGGAATAAAATGATCACCACTGTATTTCACACCGGCTTGCTACAGAACGACAGTTTGTCCTTGGGATTACCGCTTAGAATCTCTACGCTGCTCCAGATATAGTTTTTCATAAGTTAAAGTTGTTTAAATTTGTTACCATAGATCGTAAACATACTTCCGTACAGAGTAAACTTTCTTTAAACTCTGTACTCTTTCTTTCCTTGCTATAATAGATAATAATACAAAAACGACAAAACTCTAAAGTCTAAAACTAAAATTAATTTTACAATAAAGATTAGTTTTTATTTTCAATCAGTTTTGTTACTTCTGCGAGCACATAAGGATAGTGAAATGAAATAGTGCAGGGTATATTGTTGCAAGTAAGTTCCGCCACTTATATGACAAAATTAGAAACTCATTCAGGGGATGCAGCTGTAGCAACTACAATGCGATGGTTGTATGCAGGATCTTAGTAGCAAATCACATTTTTTTCTTTTAGCAATTTGCATGTGAAAGGAATACACCCTTATAATCAAAAGAAGGTTTGAATTATAAATACATTTATTTTACTTAACATATTTATTTTTTCAGTTACTGTGCTTCTCCGAACTGTACGAGTAATGCAAAAGAACATTTAAGGCACTTAACAAATATGTAAGCAAGTCCATCTTTATTGTATTATAACATTGTGCGAATATTTCGTTGGTAAGCTGAACGGTACATCCATGTTGGAACGAAGGGCTAAAAATTGGCATTATTGATTATGAATGATAATAATACCTTAAACAAAGTATATGCCATTTTTTTTCTTAAACACTCTCTACATTGTTAGATCCTAGTTTTAAAGAATTCTCTATAAGCGATTGAGATAGATTACTGACTATGGCGTTCGTCAAGTAATTCTGTTTGGCAATCAGCTTGCCCATAAAGTGTTATTGCCTTTCCTGACGAATTGTTCGGTTATTAAAAATGTGTTTTCTTTGTTAAGTGATCCAACATAATTGATAACACACTCAAAATCTGATAGGATATTTGTTACATAATGTCATAGGACAGCCAGAGTTGGAGTTTATTCAACACGTTCTCAGCCTGTTGAATCCGGAAACCGACTTGTCACCAATGTGGCAAAAAATATAGATCGCACTTATTATCAGATTGATTCTACAATTAAATATAGTGAGCTATTGGTAGCGGAAACATCGACTGGATCTGCCCGTAGTAATCATGAGTAGCATTCTGAAGAGATTTTATAAATTCCCTTTGATATAAAATTTTATAAATATGCTCATTAGCTCCACATAATTTATTTGAGCAATTTGATGACTGCATATATCTGCAGGTGCGTACTTCGCATAACATAATACAGTTTATTCATTATATTGCAAAGCCGTGGATCGCGTGCTCCGCGCACTGTCTATTACATTGGGGGTTTTACGTTCTAAAACTCACGCGTTACTTACTCATGAGTGATGGTGATATGCACTATAATTACTACTAACCTTGTTATATTTGGTGACCATTTGCATTTAGACATTCCTGATATCTTCGGGTGAAATTTCCATTCACATGCATAAGTTCTTGCTTAATGATGCCGCCACGGGTGGCCGAGGTCGTTAAATCGCGGACTCGTGAGCGGGAGATCTGGGGTTCGAATCCCGCTAGGACCGTCCTCCCTGATTGGGGTTTTCTCCAGGTTTTCCTCAGTTATCATAAATGGCAAATGCCGGGGAGGTGCCCTAAACTTAGGCCTGGAACGTTTCCTTCCTTAAAAATAAATCCTTTCCCGATATATCATTTCATTTCATGTATCACCAGTGCCCATCGCCTGTGGTGGCTCTGTAGTAAAAAGGGGCGTTAAACACTATTCATTCATTCATATTATATTGCTTAATGATCATAATTTCTGTTCTTATATTGCCTCCTTAAGTTCATTTATGGTGTGGGGATTGTTCTTATTTAAATGAAACCATGTCTCATCTGAGAAAATTATTAAAGATGGCTCAACAGTACTGTCAACTATATTTTGTAAAATCTAATTACAGAAATTTACTTGTTTTTCGTCGTCACGAGGTTGTAATTCATGAACTCTTTAGGGTTTCAATGTTAAATGTGAACAGAGATTTTTAAAACATTTATTTCCTGTGTAGCACTTCTTAGAGACTTCTTTGGAGAGCGTTCAAATGATGCACTAGTTTCGTCCATTTTTTTCCTCCGTTGGAACATTTCTTTTTCTCTTCTTAGGTTTAGCGTTTAGCAATCCTGTTGTCGCGTGATTTTTTCGGTAGGCACTTCAGTGGACTAATAAGAATAATCTAATGTAATTCACACACAACACGTTTTAAATTAAACTTTCACTTTTAAGATGCACGATGAATAAATTATCTTTGCAGCTGGAACAGACGGCAGCAACTGAAACAGTATAATACAGTTATAAACATAGCCTTGAGCGGGCCATTCATCTGTAGTGTGCTACTGGAATAATACCGAGGTCTTGCAGTACATGCGAATTACGCGTATACGCGACCTATGGCCCTGCTATAAATGGAACGCATGGTATAAAATGATTATCACGAAATCTAATATTAGCAATACTTAGACCGTAATATTTTTGCCTCAACCCAGAAACTATTAACGGTATGGTAGTCTAATTCACTTACTATAGCTATGTTCTTATTTATTTAGTACATTTTCTTCATCAAGTAATTGTAAACATGGAGATAATCAAACGCACTAGTATGGTGACTATTTCACCTATGTGATGTCATCTTTAAATCGACCAATGGAACGAAATAAAATTTTGAATTTTCACCAGTCATGCGAATATCCCAGTGAAAAAAAATTGTCAAATCCGTTTTATCACGCGACGTGCATTTGTCTTGTGGTCAGTGTAGCTATACCTCCACTGTATAATTCCTGACCACGCATCACTAACCACTTTTCTGAGTTTTTAGTAATACTGTAAATTGAACTAACTTAATGGTATTCACTCAAGCAATTGCTTTTGCGTATTCAGCTAAACAGTCTGAAATCATTTTATAAATTATGCAACAATATCTGCCTAAGTAACTATAAATCTTAATAAGCGTGTTGTTCAAATTGATAAAGTGTTTTCTGTGTTTTGTTTTTCTCGGCTGGTGTCAAACAGTAGCGGTTGTAATAGTTGACTCTGGTCTGTTTCATTCCCACGGTTTTTGAATTGGTGGGTATTCATAAGTTAGTTTACTATTTTATACAATTGTTAATAATCCGTGCGCGAATTTCAAATACGTATTTCTTTATTATTATTCTATTCATAAAATGTTCCCAAACCCGTATTTGGTTCTTCTATATTGGCATTTCGGACAATCGACATTCGTCTGTAGCTAGATGACTTGAAAAGCTTAAGTATTCATAATACAAATATACAATTATTACAATATTGTAAACCAAGTTAATGGGAATTATATTTAAATTCTTATTTTATTCGTGAAATAGTCAAATATCATTCGAGGATCTGAGCTTACCAGATTACTCACTATGTTCGTGAATTTATTGGCAATCTCAAACCTTCTTGAAATATTACTTGTGATTATATTGTATTTAAAGGCACTGTTTTCTATAATAACTGATCATTTGTTATAAGAGAATGTGTTACTATAGATTATTTTCAATACAATAGGTCAAATAATGAGATTCTACATAATATCTAGCCTTACGCTAATAAACTATCTATATAACGATGTAATGACTTATGAAATGAACCTTTTGTAAATAAATAAACAAAGGAGCAATTTTAAATTAAAATTTTCAAAGAATATGCATTATTCATTAGTAGTCTGCAGAAAAAATAGACCAGTATTTACTCATTAATATTTAAACAAAATATTAGAAGCATTTGAAGTGGGATATCTTTAATCACATTTGTATACATAAAACAATAAGGTATAAATGCTTATAATATAAAATTGCTTTTAAGAAGTTAAGGTCTTTATGGATGTCCAAATTCTTCTTAATCCCATAGTAATTTTACTCACAGGCTTCATGATCACAACGTTATTCAAATTTGGTTAGTATAATAATGCGTCCCCATTTATGTTCGATACATTGACATTGGTTATCTCCACATTTCCTCGCGGAGCCACAAAGTTGTGACCGCATTCGATGATACTGGGTCTGGTGTGCGGACCTGACAAGACAGGCGAGAAAGACTGAGGGAGACTTGCACATTTATCACCTTGCATTCCCCACAGACCCATTTGTTTAACGCTCGTCAGTTACATCTACGTCCAATGAATTACTGCTAACCGTGAAACCCGCTCTGTCTCTGCTGGCTGTAGGTATCAAAGTGAAGCCATTCTCACTCCTGGCCACAAGAGGTTGTATGCTTTGAACAGGAAACACCTCATAACTTTCAAACTCTAGAGTTCTTCAATTTTATCCAATGGTGGATATATTATAAGTCTTATAATCATATGTTTTGGAAAAATATCACAATTCGCTTAATTAATGTTACCTGAGTAACTCTTCTAAATTTTTGAACTATGGGTAGCTAATGTAGCTATCATACATATTAAAGTGTTATCGGTGTAGTTCAAATATGCCAGGTATCGTTGCTTTCCACCACTAACTTCCTCCTTTGTTACTCAATCATCTATGGAAATGACTTTCCTAAGGCTGGACTTTGAGCTATCAGCACAAGTATTGCATTGTCTGGCACCACGTATGTTTTATTGGATACTTTTGCCTTTGTCACAACATTTCTTCCTTTATTCCTAGGCTATATTCCGAGAATATCTTATCCCAAAGTCGAAGCTATAGCAAACAGAAAAAATAAACATACAAAACAAATATCACAAAAAAAAACAACAACACGACTTCATTGAAGACTTATGTAAGTCCCAGTTACATGTATTACCTATGTGCTGTACAAATGCTAACTTAGGGTGTAGTGTGTAAATAAATAATCATGCTAGTTTATTTTGTTGCAGATTAAGTTGCTTTACAGAAAGTCTGGAAATAAACCTATAGGGACACGTGTTAGTTCAAGCTCCTATAGGAAGCTTTTTAAGATAGGGTATATTATCTATACGGGGTGGAAGAGAACTGAGTGTTATAGCTAAAGCTGGTAATAAAGGAAAACAAAAAAGTCTATATATCTTTTCCACTACCTCATAAAGTTTTGAAGAAAATAAATCATTTACCTCGAAAATATGCATAGTTACTTAATTTTCTGTATATTAACTCATAAATTTTGGATGTACTAATTGCAAATACTCGTTAATTTGCATTACCTTACTGGGAAAACAAAGTCATAACTAGCGTTGCTTTCTTAATAAATGCTGTTAACATAAACGCTATCACTGCAATATGTAACTCTCTGATGCCAATTCCAACTTTGCTAACTCAAATGACTCACATCAAACTTTTCAGGAGAAGTAACTGCAAAACGCTTCGATTTATGAAAACAGAAAAATGCATTATTTGTTATATTTCTGTCTGACTATTGTCCAATTATTATAATCAAACTATGTGAATTTCAACGTGTTAACATATTACAGTCTATGAAAAATGAAGCAGAAACAAATTTTTGACCAAACCACACGTTAACCGCCAAAAGGTTGTCAGAAAAGTTTGTTTCATTTATGACATGGAATAATCACAAAAATCTTCTTCTTTTTTCCATTCATGGATAGCTGTTAGGTCTGTTTCCACATCAAGAGAAACTACCTAATCATCTAGTCAGTGGGCAGCCAATGCTTCTCTTTCGTTTTGCTTTGTAATTCAATAATATTTTGGAAAGTTTATCATATGTCATTCTTTCTACATGTATAAACCGGCTTTCTTTTAAATTACTAAGTCTACCAGTTAAGTTAAATATATTTAAAGTCTCTGATATTTACACTTCGTTCTTCATTTAAAATGGCCAATTGCTACTGAATATCTCAGACATTTCGATTCTTCAGTTATCGGACATTTTTATTGTCCAAATTTCACTACCATAAGTGAGTATGGACACGATCACCATACTGTAAAATTTCATTTGCGTGCACCATCTTGTTTTGCCTTTCAGTGTAGCTCTTGAATGGTTCCATACATTCTATTAAACTTATTAAATATATTAATATAATGAACAGATAATGTATAAAAGAAAGTCTATATGCACAAATTAAGAGTAAACAAAATTTTATGATCACGTGCATAGGTTTCGCAGCAGAAAGGGATGTGGAATGTACAATTCCCTAAATTTATTATCAGCATAATTATTAGAGAAAGTTCTAGTGCATGCGCAGACCATGACTTGCATATCTATATTACTGTACAACACTGACCTACAAACGCAATTATTTAACAACGTGCAAGAAAAACGCTGTCCTTTAGCATTTTTTGCATACTTATATGACTCAAGAAACTGCAATGAATTTGTAAAGTTATAGCCATTCAGATATGGAAGAAATCTAATACATGAAATTATATTTCAGATATGAACAACATTTTCGATGTGCTTTACATTATGATTTGAAACTATGGCATTTCAACATCAATTTACAGACCAGTGCACATCCATTTATTAATACGTGTTTTTTGTTTAAAATAGTTGCGTTACCAATTATCAGATGAAATACCAAGTCGCCAATATGTTTACAATTATTAATTAAGGAATTTTCAAATTGAAAATAGAAAAATTATCTCAAAAATGAAGTCGTAATAATAGGTTATTAGTACTGGTCTTCAGTGATAACGGTGATAGTTATTTTTCTTAAAGTAAATGTTATAGGAAATTTAATTTTGCACTAGCAGCCTAATTAGTTTTTTAGCTACCGTGATCCCTACCTAGAAAGCTTTTATCTTCTTTTACTGATACGTTTAATCTCTTATCGAGCCTTAAGAGCAGCCTTTGCATTCCTCACAGTCGGAAACGGGCAAATGAATGGATAGCATCACGCAAAACCGCCATTTAATGCCATCCACACGCACAAAATGCCCACATACCAATATTCTTTACCCATGCGCACTGCAAAGAAAGAAAAGAAAAATCCGTTGGAAACTGAAATCTGAAGAGCAAGGTGCATGCACACAAAATAGCAAGAGAAGTTTTTATTGGGAAATATTATTTTTCTATGGACAAATACTAGCTGCCTTCTGGGCCTTGAATTTCTTTAAGGTTAGCTCAACTATTGATAATTTTTTACTAAAATCGCAGAAGTTGAAAAGAAAGATTTGGAGTGGATGTGATGGAACCATCATTTTTTTATTAACGGGGTACTAAATTCTCGTAACGTTTATTTTCTAATTATTGTAATTTATTTCCAGTAAAATTTCTAGTAATATGGACATTAACAAGACTTACCCAATTTTAAGGAAGTAAAGTAGACGAGAGCATAAAAGAAATTCCTTTTATGGACACAAAAGAAATATATTTTATGTACACATTTTTTTCAGGAAAGGACTACTTGCTTTCTTCTTGTCCCAAAAAATTATTTTATTCATTAATCATTTTAAGAATCGTCGTTTGACGTTATCTTGCAGCACCTATGTACGAATTTTATTCCACCTATTCTAGCAGAGAGTGTCTATATCAAGTAATGCTAGGGCTTGGTGGACCTTTAACGTTAATACGCAGCAATCGCCTGCTCTTATTCGAAATTAGCGCAACCTCACTAAATACCGTGCTAAATATGTTAGAAACAAATTCCGTGGATTGGTCGACACCTGTATGGCTCACGCAGTATTTAACGTACTCCTGTTATTTTTCTAGAATGTATATCCTCATAAATAACATTAATTTACATTTCTCTAATTCAGAATTACAGTCAGTTTTCAAGTTGTACTCTGGGGTAAGCAAGTGAACATACAAGTATATGCGTAAAATTCAATTCCAACATTAGTTAGAAGGGCTAAGAATCGACGCTAAAGCGAAGTGATGAACTGTTTGGTGTAAAGAAATCGATTAGTGAGGATTCATTAACATTCATTCATCCTATATCCTATTAGTGAACGGTGTGCCACGTAGAGACCTAGGAGAAGGCAATTAATAAACTGAGTATACCACTTATTCCTCGATTGTCTTCATTTACTTCAGCAATTCCCCTTGTGGACTCGTGAGCGGGAGGTCTGGGGTTCGAATCCCGCCAGGACCGTACTCCCTGGTTTTTTCAGGTTTTCCTCAGTCCTTATAGCTGGCAAATGCCGGGGAGTTACCCTAAACTTAGGCCTGGAATGTTTCCTTCCTTAAAAAAATCCTTTCCCAATTTACCATTTCATCTCATGTATCATCAGTGTTCACCGCCTGTGGTGCCAAAGAAGTAAAAACGGGCGTTAAACACGATTAAAAAAACCTCCTTCTCCCCGTTGACCTAGGGTCAAAGCCAGCATACCAACCTGAGATCGTTATTATTTCCACCTTGGAACGAGGAACACATGAGTACAGCAGGCATCTTCGTCAATTCAATTCATGCAACGGGAGTCAACATCATAGTGGGAATGTCAATACAGTTGGCCCATTTAAGATCGGCCCGCATTTTAATCGCCGGATTTAAATTATCCCATATCATACCCGTTTAAATTGACATCACCGAAGTGGGTTTATTAAATTATCAAGCCCTGATTATTCACACTCACCCACATGGGGCTTAATTAGTCAACGCTCTTTATTTTATCCTCATTATACCGTTCCAATTTGCTACAAAAATTAATTTTAGAAAATAAAAAACGTTGTTCAATTTGTATTCTAAAAATGTAAGCGCTAATGCATATTTTGTATTAAACTTGTGTTTATCACCTTCTTTGTGTCAGAGTTACAAAGTTAATGAAACTTTTTCTTTATTACGCATTCGATATTAATTTTCCCTATAGTCAGTCAATTGCTAGCAGTATCCATTCCTGATATATTATACTTTTCTTTTATAGCGAGTAGAACCACAGCAAGTTTGGGGGATAAGCCATCAAGCTATTGATTAGGTCTGTATCCTTGAAGTACAAAACAAATCAAAGAAAGCATTTTACGTCAGCGGATTATCTGCTGTTCAGTGGTCTTCCCTTGTGTCACAGATTTTTCTTGAAAAGAATTACTGTAATCCATTATTTAACTGAATAGACTGAGATAGGATTCTAAAATCTCCTCCTTCAGTATTTTCTAAGCTACTATCAATATTGATATACTGTTTTCGCAATGTCATGTTAAACCATTTGCCTATAAACATTTTATGCGATTTATAGCAATGTGCATTTTCATCAAGAAATGATAATGTTTTAATGATACAATCTTTTTATTTCTTGACATACATTGAATTAGATATATTTTAATGATAACGAGATTTTCTGTCACTGAATCCCATGTGGTGATGGACGCTTTACAATTGAAATATTAAATCCTTATCATTGACAAAAACGGGTAAGTTATGTGAACAGTAATCTTGCTGAGCCACAAGAAGAACTAAACAGCTAACTTTAGGATTAACTTCACCTTTTAAAATCACTCTGTAGTTTTGAACACATTTGGGATTTGTTAATATTTTCAATTTTCTTTAGTTGAGTTAAAATACTAATAAACACTCTTCCAGATAATTGATACACATTCATAATGCACACAGATTGAGAAAATTGAGCATAAAACCTACTTTGAAGATATCAAGGAAGTTATTTTATCAGTGGCAACAATATACAATGTATTAGTACCAAGAAATTTCAATTTATGTATATATAAACAGTTTCCCCATGTAGTCAATCAAAATAGATTTGATAATTAAATTAGCATAACTTAACATTTGAGAATATCTATCTTTTGCTTGAATGCAGGAAATGGACATCCCAGCGTTCCATTGCCCGCGAAGACGGTCCCTATAGAAATTCGTTAATAACGTACTTACCTGAGTTTTTGACTAATGTACCCTTTTAGGTGGAAAATTATAGTCAGATCCCTTCCTGTTCTCCACTTTCACTTGATTTAAATACACTGATTTCTATTTTTGAAGAAATTTACAATCCTCTTCCTTTTCTTAGACATTTTCAATTGTCAGCGATCCCCCTTCCAATTCCTGACAGATCACTTAGCAGCAACATATGTCCGAAGGATAGGTGGTCAGCCATTTGCTTCAAGTGGCCGGTAATTTTGTCCAGGGACCTCTTTCGTACAGATATGGATTTCTTTTAACGTGTCGTAAATCTACAATGTGGAACCCGCCGATTTAAATCACTCCCGAAGGCCTAGCGCGTGAGATTTTTACGTCCGAAGAAACCTATTCGCCTTGATCTTGGGTCCAGAGGAGTTCGCGTAACCCCAAGACTACCAAGGCCGATTATTTTGTCTGCAGTAGATATGGAAAATGTTAGCAATTGTATTGCGGCAGGGTAGCAGGAATTTGGATGGTCAGGAAGTCCGTAGAAAAATTTAACATTTATTTTCAGATAATATAAATGGATGTGTCGTGGACAAATCTTTAAAACTCGTAAATCAAGCATATCTCGGCCTATGCTCATATAACTAGTTTTTATTGCCTGCATTTGAGGAACTGGGGCCTAAATTGTACTGCAAAGTGAATATCACGAGGTTATGTTGCAATATCTGCTGAAGAAATTTGGGTTGTATTTAGTTAAATTCGTGGTAAATCAGAAAACATAATTGCATTTTTTAAAAATAAGTGTGTATTCTTATGATAAAAATCCTCAATTTTCATAAATACGCGCTCACTTTGAAAACATTTCTATCAGTGTTCAAAATACTACAGCATTTGTTTAGAAGATAATCATTTTAGGTCCCACCATACACTGTAAACCGCGGTTTATTAGCATGAATACTTGTATCTGCCGTTAATTGTCCCCCAGGGTGTGAATTTTCCTGCTCGCTTTGGCCTGAGGCCCTTTCCCTCAATAGATACCGTGAACGATTGCACCCACTTCACTGGCACAGTTTGTTAGCACACGTAGAAACAATTACATGGAGTGAAATCAACTCCAGAGTCAAAATAATTACGTCCACAGGACCGAAGCAGAAAGGTATGTGTAACTGTAGTTTAGATTTAGGAACATCACAACGAATAAAACTCAGTATTTTTCTAGTAGAAATACTTAAAATGTTAGTAAGTGTTTTTCAAGTTTCAATAAAATGCCAGATAATACAATTTAACTATAAATAATTTTACTATCTTTAGGAAGGAAAAAGGCTGTATATTATGTAAGTATAAAATGTGTTTTATGGATAGTAAATGTAATTTATCGAACATTTATATTTTTTGTTAATGACTACATCATAGTGATTTCAGAGATTTTAGAAGGGACTTATACAATTGTCAATAAGCAATTTGAGATAAGTAATGTAATGTATGTTTGGTCCATCTCCTTGGTCTAGTGGTTAGCGTTGCTAACTGCGGGGCAGGAGCCCCGGGTTCGATTTCCTGTACGTACTTAGGAATTTTTCTAAGTTAGGGAGGTCTGGAACGTGGTCCGAGTCCACTTAACCACGTGAGGACAATTGGGAATCTGCCTGATGGAGAGGTGACGATATTCCATCTAGTAAGCCGCGATAAAGCGATCGGCGGGATGCGGTGTGCTGATCACATGCTCCCCTGCAATACAGCACTGCACTAATATGTCATGAGATGGAGGTAGAGGACCCAGCGGTCGTCATGGCAAGCTAAGGCCCATATGGGGCTGTAAAAGGCTTTATGAAGAAGAATGTATGTTTGACAAAGAAAAAACTGCAGAAGTTTAAATTAAATGCTGATCACTGAAGGTTAAAGGAAAAAAAATAATATTAATTTCCTTTAGAATGTCTTCAAATCTACTTTGCAGGCTAGGAAACCTCGATTTTTAATAGTTTATCATCAGCATTTTCAAGATTTAGTGCTATAAAAATCGCCATAATCTCAGAAAAATCACATTATATTATGATAATTAGCAACGGATAGCTGATTTATCATGTTATGTACCTGTGGAATATATTATTTTATAATGCAGCACGTTCAAACATAATATGTAAAAAAGTAGACGACAAAACTCAATTACAATTATATGTTTTTATTGTTGCGAATTTCAGGCCAACTAATCCAAAGAAACATGCTTCACAACAATATTGTATAACATCATTTCGAATGGAAACTTTATTAGGCAGTGGCTCAGTACTACTTTAGAAACTTATGGCTATAACTTTGATATTTGAATAGACAGACCATTGATTCTGTTCTCAAATAGTTTGCATGTGACTCCTATACAATTCTTGAAAACGTGGGAACACTGGAGTTGCATGCATGATCAGTTATTAAACATTGAATTGAAGGCGAGGATGTCTGAGCGCAAGTTTCAATTGCATGTTGACGTACCCTTGGACCTCCCTTTTAATTGTAGGGTATTGTGAAATTTAAAACATATTCTCAAGCATATTTTGTGAGAACATAGGTCAACTATATCTCTTAAATCTTGCAGCAGAACAGAAAGAGTAATACAATCTATTTGTTTACATTGTAAGATTTTATTTTATTAAGGTACCTAAAGAAATGTATTTTCATGCATTCGACCGAGGAACGATTCAGTCAAGAAATCACTATTACGACCACAATGAATAAAAAAAATAAGAAAATGTTCGTCATTGATTATTTTGAATTCTACTTCCAAAACACTCTACGCAAGTGATATGGAAAGATGGGTATGCTGCAAGAGACTTTGTAAATCATATATAAAATTAATATTCATTGTGTTACAATCGAGGCTAAAGATATTGAAGTGCTAAAGTAGTGAAACTTTATCGAGCTGCTTGTATAGTGTTTTCAACGTAAATGCACGATGGCAAGTTTGCGAACCCAACTGTACATCCTCGTAAATCAGCGGGTTGTGATTGTGCTCTCCTCCCTTTATCTACATTTGCTGATATTTGGCAAGTGGGGCTCTTGCTGAATTAAAATTTCCAAATAATTCTGGGGCTGTTTGCATGTTTTATTTTCATATGAATTGTTGTTTTCCTAATACCTCTACTCCTGAGATGCTGAACCTTGCCAACAAGATAGTGTTTTCCAATTTCAATTTGGTGCTGAAAGAATGCCCTGCCACGGTTAATTTATCTGGTTGATTGACACTTATGCAGCGGAAGTATTCTGTCTTCTTCGTATTTAAAGAATTAACTGTTGGCCATTTTATACTTTACTACATTCGCAACATCATGGAGCAATAGCTGTGCATAGCAGAATAAATGAAAAGTTGAACAGAGCCTTAATTAAATTTATTTGAAGAGAAATCGTTTGCTAGTTCCTCACTAATAAGTTTTGTCAACCTAGAGAACAAAATCTCTTTCTATTTAGCTACTTTTTGTTCCTGAATGCATAGGCATGCATAATGTTATTCTTTCCGTTTCATACTTTGTTCTACGACTTCGTAGACGACTTCGTAATTCGTACCAACAGTACGGTCTCAATAAATCATTTTATTAAGACTTTCATTTATAAGCTCAACAGGGAGTATCCATACATTTATATCAATGTTCTATTGTTAAAAGAAAGCAACGTAAAATGTATACCTATGTATTTTAGAGTAAGAAATAAGTCCACAAGCTCCCCAAAATGTTTTGTAATAATGAAAAAGTAACTTCGACTATTTTTTGTTGTTTATTCTGTGAATCTTCTCTGAAAATAGCGTAGAACAGAGGACAAAATCTTGCAACTAAATCAACACTCCCCAGTACATGTATGTGGTGACAATATAATGTATATGCGATCAATTAGATTGTTTCAAAATTACTTTGGGTGATGTATCAAATGCTGAATGGAAGTGAAACTATGGCTAAGAGGACGAAGTAAGTTAGTGAATCCAAGAGTGAATCAAATACAAATTGGAATTTTGATTTTATTGCTTGTGGGTATTGCGGAGAGAGACACATCCTTGAGGCATTACGCATGGAGGTTTCAGAAATAAAGGAAATCTGTTTCGTCCTGTACAGCTGTTTTGTTTCTAAGTAGCATCATATCGGATTCAGAGTACACTTCTCGACTTCGCAACGAATTTTTACGATTTTAGCGTGGAAGAGCTTAAATCCGAAAGAAATAGTACAAATATAAAGGCACGATTTAGCAGCATGACCCTTTATAAGATACAAGTGTATAGGTGGAGCTAAAGTATCCCATAGAGGCAACAAACTGGGGGGAAAAAAACTTACAAACGTTGACTCAGACGAGCGTAACGGAAACAAACTTTGGAGCCTTTCGGTATCTTTGAGGATATTCCAGGATTTCTGATGTCACTTCTGAGTCCGGAATAAGTTATAGAACTGTTCAATTTATGATTTAAAAATGCTTGTATTGCCGGAAGAGTTCGTCAAGGTGCTTTTTTCTAAATCTTATAGGGGATTAAAAGGGTGCATATGTAGGAATGTATCAGCGGTTTCTGACTCAATATAGCGACCAAAGAAAAATGTTTCTGCACCGGACCGTAACCTGTAATAAAACATGGCTACTCTGAGTCAGAGCAAGCGAGTATGTTGTGGAAGAAAAAAAGAAGGAATTCTCTCCTGTCAGAGCAAAACTTCGCCTGTCAACTGGGAAACTTCTCCTGACAGTTTGTTAGCACTCCCGAGGCATTTTTTCGTCGTTTTTTCATGAATGTAGGATAATCAATGCAGCTTATAGCTGCCAGTTTCTGTTGATGAAAAGTATACCTATTGGGAAAAAGATGCCAACAATCGGTTGAGAAGTTCTTCTCTTTCAAGACAACGTGTGACCATATATAGCTGCTAAAACTTGAAGAAATCAATAAAAAGCATTAGAACATCCTCCTAATTTATCGCCTTGCGATTTCCATTTGTTTGGACAGTTAAAAGAAAAATTGGGAGGTCGGTGATTCCATATTTACAAAGGTAAGGGAACATTCGTGCGAAATTGGTTGGAAAATTGTAGACCAAAATGAGATGTATCTTATTTTTATGTAATATGGTTTTGTAAATGAAAAATACATTACAGTTTGTAGGTTCAGGATAACTTTAAAAATTATTTACCTCTATATTACTATCGGACTCAATTATAATATCTATGTATGCATGTATGTAAATAAGCAGTGAAATGTTATATATTATTAGGCGTTAAGATGTTTTAAAGCTTTTGATTCTAGCGGCTCAAAGCTAAGTATTTTCGTTTTTTAGCTTTGTATGCAGCGTGCAGCTTTCAACCTAAGTAACCTGCAATAATCATTGTTTTGTTTTTCCTCCTGAAAAAAAACTTTTATCTTCGATAAGCCTACGGCATTTTAGGTACTTTACTTTTCAGTAACAAAGTAATTAGTAACTCACAAACAGCGTAGCTAATGCGCGTTGCAGGTAATGTGCTTTAGTTATAAACTCTACAATTGCACATTTTTTGTCAGTCCTTAAAAGTGGCAATTAATTATGAGCTACATGTGCAATTATTTTACAGCAATCCGGTGCTTTAAAATCCGTTTCTTTTAGTATCAATGGTTGCCACTTCCAGTTAACTAATATGTTACCAGAGATACACAGATTTTAATGCATATTATAGATTCCTGTATAAGCGACATCTCGAATAGAATGGAACATTTGGCGACAGAGCAACTCTGGGCAATTCACAATAGAGTAGCTGTGGATAGAAAAGAGCGGTATGTCACGCGACAGGATTACATAAACGATTACAAAAACATGAATATGTGAGTATGATGACGGTAGTAATAGATTTGCGTTTGGTGTGCCTTTACATGAAGCCACTGATTCTCAAGCTAGTTGAAAGACCTCAGTCGACCTCAATGGGAACTTTAAAAATGCTAACATTAAGCAGGGTGTCTTTAAATTAGCCCTACCAATTTGTCATGGGAGAGATAACAGTTTTAGATCTCTTTTTGTTGAGAGACCATGGTATTTGAAGTTTCATTTCACCGTGAGAGTACGATAGCCACTAGCAGTGCTGTGAGATTGGAAGCAGGATGGAAGATGAATTGTGTTCAACGCCCGTTTTTACTACTGAGGCACCACAGGCGGTCGACACTGATATTAGATGAAATTGAAATGAAATGATAAATTGGGAAAGGATATATATGTATATATTAATGAAGGAAACGTTACAGGCCTAAGTTTAGGGCACCTGCCCTGCCTTTTTCATGTATTAGGACTGAAGAAAACCTGGATAAAATATCAGCCAGGGAGGACGGTCCTAACGGGATTCGAACCCCAGAACTCCCCCTCACGAATCCTTGGCTTAACGATCTCGGCTACCCTTGGCGGTTGCAGGATGGAGGCTAAATACAAGTGGGTCGAATCTTACGTTGGTGGACTGACTGTAACCTGTCTGCTTAAGCGTAATTACGTTAGACTGTTGTGCTCAGGCTGTTGTTCCATCGCTGGTGCTGCTGCTAGTTAGATTGATGTAACAGGTTGAGTATATCTATTCGGCTATGTGCCGCCACTCTAGATCCGCGACTCTGATAATGCTCACGTCTGCATTAATGCTGCTCAGTATCATTCGTTCATCAAGTATGTTGACTTCTTGTGCTCAGCATTATTCTTCCGTATGACATGAAAAGTTCCTTACGGAGTGATTTGACGAGACAGTATTTGTTTCTTGTAATGCAGCTCAGAGGTTTTGCCAAACTGACGAGATCCTCATCACACTAGATTTTCCAGAATTAATCTCATACTATGACAACTGGGTTCATTAGACCAGCAGAGGGTCAAGGGCGGTACGATCTCCTGAGATTCAAAAAGCCATGTTGCGTGTGTAGAAGGCAAATCTGCGACGAGTAATCCGGCTTAGTTGTTGCATGTCTGGAGAAGTCTTCAGGAATAACTGTTACATCAGTAAGCGTGAAAGAGACCATGCTTCTAAGTCTCGGGTGACTAATCGTTGCGACAGCGATTTTGTCGTTGGTCTTTGTATTCTATTCCAGCCACACTTTCCATTCCGAATGATGATAACCGATAAAGCAGGCTTTACACGCGAGAGATTATTTAATTTCCATAATTCACTGTATGTGTTTTTGAAAATTCCCATCCCACGTTTTCGCAATCACATTAGATGAGATTTTGTATCAATGTGTGGGTAGGAATTGTGAACGAATTCCTTGTGCAATCATACATTTTACTGCGACGACCTAGCGCCAAAATTTACTTGGTATTCTTGCAAGAGAGTTTGTCTGAACTACTCCATCCGCTTTCTCTTAATATTACACAAGAAAGACGGCCTTATCCAGAGGTGACTATATAGGTCGAGGGGAAAAAAGGAGTGGAAGATAAACTGATAATCCATACAATAGTAAACATGTATTTAAGCTATAAACAAGGAAGGGTATATATGTTCTTCCAGTTTTATAAGGTGTTTGATTTTATCAATAGGGAGGCATTATAGTGAAAATTAAGGAAAAGGGCGTAAGTGATAATTTCATTAAGTGATTAAAATATGCACGACGGTGTCGATTATTTTTCATAAGGAATGGGATTACAGATGTAGCTGAAATAAAAAAATGGATTTGAGATAAAAATATAAGTTGAGTCTCTATTTATTTAATTCATTTGTTGATTACATTTTGAAAAGGGTAATGGATCATATTGTCCAGTGATAGGAAATAAAGAGATACTAGGCTATGGTGATAATGATGATGGTAGGTACTCTAACTGTGGCGAGATTGTAGTCAATGAAATCGGTAAATTCTGTAGAAAGCGGAGCCATTGAATAAAAGTTAAAAATATGCAATAACATTTAAAAAAGAAAACTGGTGAAGAAAATATGAAAACTTGTATTTGGATGGAGAGCAGTTGGAGGAATTTGATTATTTGGAAGTTACATAAAGCAATAATGGAGGATATGAAGTAAAGAGTAAGAAGGTGGTTGCTAACGGGAAAATATGAGTAGGGTGAGGGTATGTTTATATAAAATGGTAGAAATATCTGTAAATTAGCTAGAAGAATTGTATGAAGCAATGGTAGAATTCAAAACGTTACTTGGAAAGGAAATTACTGGAAATTGTTCCTAAATTGATATAACACATAGGATATTTCATGATAGCTATTAGATTTTCAGAAAGCACCACCAAGAGAAGTAGCATGTGAATTAGGTAGAGCAGGCAGAAAAGGAGAAGTGGTTGGAATATTGGTTCTGGAATCTTAAACTAGAATATTATAATATAATTAAATATTGTAGGATTTACCTCAGAACAGTTTTGCACAATAATAGTAATAGATTGAAAGAAATTATGAAAGAGTTTGGTAGGGGGGGGGGGCGTGTAGCAGCGGGGAAGATAATTTAAAGTGGTTTTGAAGGAAGTAATGAGGATAGAATACATAGAGACGCAAGAGATGTGGTCGAGTTTTTTTTAGTGAAAAGCTTCTTGAGATTTCACAAGGTAATAAAGAAATTATGAGGAAGAGAAAATTTATTGACAGTTGTGATAAACATGCATGAGAAGGATATGCATGGATGCGGACAAGAGAATTGCAACTTAAAGGATTTAGGCAGAGTAGTAAGGAAATATGTGAGGGAAAACAGAAGTAATATTTCATTGTTTGATAGATTGTAAGAGAACAAGTAATTGAACAGAAGTTATCTGAAATCTAAAATGGAATTAAATGAAACACAACATTGTAGCAATTAAGATACAGACAGTTACAGGGTCGAAAAAATGGGATTTAGGAAGAATAATTGGGAAGAGCAAGAGAGATATGGATAAGGCAAATGAAAAAATAGCGGTAGATCAGAGGATAAAAAAATAATAAAATAGAATATATGCTTATACAATTTAGGGTTCTAAATTTTGTCAAAGACAGACTTATGACAGGGTGGAACTCGGAAGAATAGCTGTGTCATATTCGAATGTCGAAATATGTATTAAGTTGAAATAAAGGAATAATAATTTAGAATAGCTGTCCGCAAGTCATCCAGTAGTAAACTGCTGATAAGCCAAAGATAAGATTTAGTAATTAGTTAAATGAGTAATATTAAATTAAATTTAATGTACTGATAATTGAAAATTCCTTAAATGAGATAAATTATGCAGTTAATGTATTGATAATTGAAAAAAAAATTAATGGGAACATTTATAAAGTTAATGTTATAAATTTCAACTTCAATATAGGTCGGCGTGGGCCCGTTGCCATGCCGTCACGTTCATCTAACCTGACCCCTCTTAATTTATTTGTGAATAGTTTTTGAAACCACTGTTGATTGCGAAGGTTTTGTAGCACGTAAACCGCAGTAGCTGAAATCGGGGAAATGCCTACCGTCTTTGAGAGAGTACGACAGAGTACGGCACATCGATGAAATCTTTGATTGGAAATCAATGGACGCGAGTTCCAGCACTTGGTGTAGTGATGAGAATATAGCAAAATAAAGGGTCAATGCTACTTTCTTAATACTGATCGTTTTTTCCTCTTTTTGTGTTTTTCTGTACTTTTGGATCAATTAAATACCTCTAACATTAATATTTCATTTATTAAATGCAGTAATTTTCACATAAATAATTTGTCTGTAAGAACAGGCAATTTAATTGCAGAAATTCGTGTTGCACTGAAATAACTTGTCACAGCCCTTGGGATCCTTGACAAAAGTGTTTTAAAAACTGTAATATATTCGTTTCAAAAGTTCATCGGTCAAGTTTAGGGACACTCTGTATACACCTTGGAGCGGTTTTCGGAGATGCGGGGGGGGGGGGGCGCAAGCTGGGTGATTTGATAAGTTGGATGTCTAGTAGCTGGATTGATCTCAATTATTCATGTTGGTCTCCATGTGGAGCGGTTTTCGGAGAAGGTGGGACCGTAGGCTGGGTGTATACGGGGGATGCGGTGGTTTAGTGCTGAGTGCTGGTTGTTGTATTGTGATCTACCGGTTCCTAGCTCAGTCGATTGCTCCAATTCTATTATGATGTGTTTTCAGGATTCACTGGAGTGATTTGTGCATCTTTTGGATCCACAGAAACACGGAATATGTCACATAAAAGACATACGAGATTGGTTTCTTCACTATCAGTATTCTTGTCCAAGACACCAATCTATCTATACCTGACTGCTCGCCGCTGCCTAATCAACTCCTATTGCTTGGCTGTACTTGATCTAATATTCCCCCATCAATTTTCTGTCTTACTATTCTCACCTTTTCACTTCCTACTCTCAATATCATAACAAATCGTTGACAATCTACTTCTACTTCGGCTATTTTAATATTTTCCCTATTCTGGATTATCAACTGACTTCTCTGAATTAACAAATGGTTGTATGCAACTCCCCTGACTACTCTGTTCTCAACTGCGTTCTTCACTCCTAATCCTCAACTCTCCATAACTACACGGTTCTCAATTGCGTTCTCCACTCTTATTTCTCAACTCTCAATTTCTGAACTCTCTGTGTTGATCTTTCTTGACATCACGTTTTCCATATTCTCGCCAGACCCATGCGAAAATTGACTTTATACTTTACTATTTTATTCCCGACTTATAAGCTCACTATTGTCTATCTTAAAATATTTATTATATTGTTAAGTTATTCTCATTCGTTAATTCTAGTTGATGGCCATTGGTTTAAATTATTTCCCCTTCTGACATTCACTTTTCCCACAGCCTGGAACTTCCTGAAAACATTTCCCTTCACTGTCCTAGATCTGGGAACTAAGTCATCGAGATAGCACATGTACATTTCCCATTACTATCAGCTGTCATTCTCATGAATAGCCAGCATATCTCTTTTGACTGTAGCTTTCCCAGGTTTACCTATAATAAAACACTTTATCTCGATTTTTGACATTTCAATACCCTTTAGTATCATTTTTTCCAAACTGTGTTCCTTA
Source organism: Metallyticus violacea (assembly GCA_030762175.1). Lineage (NCBI taxonomy): Eukaryota > Metazoa > Arthropoda > Insecta > Mantodea > Metallyticidae > Metallyticus > Metallyticus violacea. The sequence goes on from CM060846.1 coordinate 294,910,587, forward strand.
CATGTGGTTATAACACCTTATTATAACAGTTTCTCTAACCTGACCCGTCATAAAAGGATTTTTAGATATTTGTTGGTTTCTAGTTCGACCCCATCTTTCCACCGAATGTCTGGCGTGTGGCTCTTAACAAATGAACCTCATTTGCCTATTGTCTATCTCTGTCATGGGGAGAGAAGTCTGTCTATACAGTCTGTACACAAGAATTCTTCCCTTCTCTAAAGGGTTTTTAGTAGATGATGTAGATCAACAAGTGGTAACAATCTGGAAATGAATATAATGTCTCTTGCAAATTACTGTTACCTGCCGAAAATAAACATACACATACATGTAATAACCATATAAATCCATAGTCAACATATTTCTGAATCATAAAATTATATACATGCATAGTATTTATTCATATCAACTCATTACTTTAATAAATATCTCTGCATCCTCAATTCTCAGGCCTATGTAATTATTACTACTATCAACTTAATAACATAATAAAGGTAGCCTAGAATTACGGCTGCAACCTTCCAAGGTTGCACCTTAATAGGTAAGAAAGTAAATTTATTAAATCAAAGAAATACAAATAGTTTTCAAATTAGAAATATTGTTTTCAGAAGAATATAGTGACACTTTCTTTAAATACTTAATGTATGTAGTTATAATTATGCAATTATTTTTCAAAAGGAATGCTAGATATTTTAATGAATTAATTTTATAATCTACCATTCACCCTTGTATGGATTTTTATTCCTTATTAATTTGCTCTACGGCGTCATTTTACTAAATTTTAATTTTAATAATAACATTCTGAAAATGTAGTATATAATAATATACAAATAGCTAATGTTCGTTCCTTAACTATAGCCACGCAGACTAGGCGTGTCTTTCACATAATGTAAAATGCATATGATCAATACACGCTTGTGTACAATGGACTCGTCATGAGGCAATATAGGTAGCAACCAACTTTTTTAAACTTAGACTGTATTCCGTACTCTTCAGTTGTCAGTTATGTCTGGTAAAACATGGTTTTGAGCCTTTCAGGTTACATGTTACGCACTTAATTGAAATGCAGATTATCAATTGGTAACACTTCCTATATTATTTTACTACATTTAATGCTATTGCCAACTTTAGTACTTTTGGTGGAAGGTTTATTCTCTTTTCTACGGCTTTCACCATCTATCAGCTTCGAGTTTGTTGATGATATATTACTTGGATTTTAAGGCGAAAAACCGTAAATAAACGCTTTTAACATCCCTTAAATAAATTTTGCCATGGAAGCAAAACAAACAGTAGTCGAAAGGCACAATATTTGGACTGTATTCTTGATGAGGCAGCAATTCTATTTTATGTAATTCCTGCACTTTCTATCGAACCACTCTTACCCGAATGTCAGGGGCATTATTTTGATGCAGTTTACGTTAATTTTAAAATTTGAAGTCGAATAGCTTCCGCTCAAATCTTCTTAATCCTGGTCCAGTTGTTCACAGTACAGCTCAGTGTCAAGTGCATGACCTTTTTTGAGACTAACATAAAATGAACAAACTTTCGAAATTCCAACTGACTAAGAACTATTGCCCAAAACGACATTGCTGACTGAGGTTCTTTCCAACCAATGACTTTTATTCTGAGAACTACTTAAAATGAGTGTTTTTCCATCACATGTCAAAATTTCAAGAAATTATTCATAGGATCAAAATCATTTGTGGACCTATGCTGCTTTTGGAGTTTATATTGATTTCCTGACCAATACGAAATATTTTGTACACTATGTCGGAGCTGTTGGAAGTGCATATAAACAATATCTTTGAAACTACAAGACTTGTTTAGCATTTATGAGGCTGTTCTAAAAGCACTGTGCGCAAGACACTGGGAATAGCTGAAGATCTCCTGAATGAGATTTATCTTCAAGTCTAGTATATCACACACTGAAATGATCTAACCAGTTTACTGCTGTTATGATATAAATTACAGTTTCGCCTTCTACTTCACACATTTCTTCGAGTGCCGAAATTGCACGCAAACTTTTTTCCCCAAAACAATCTGAGAATGCAATTTTGCCTTGCATGCTCGTCTTGAAGTAATCCTCATAACAATACACAGTAGGTATTGGAGATTTTTTTTGTGGCTAACTCAACATATCCTGTTTAGATAATTATCAAATTTTAATAATATACATTTGAAAATGATTTTAATTTTGAATAATATCAATTATGGAATTGGCGCAAGGATTACTCCTGTTAATCGCCCTGTTGTGAATAGGTAAATAAATCCTAGGGCTCAAAGTGATGGCGTGTATTATTGATAGTCCATGATTTATTTAGTATTTTATACGTTTAATTAGCTACATCGTTAAGTGGGAAAGGGGGGGGAGCAGAAACCGTAAGAAACATGGCAGGCAAATTCAGGTTAAGTTGGCCTTGCGTACAAATGAAGGCTCTGTAGATTAATACACTATAATTACAGATGGTTACTTTAGACGTAAGCGTGAGCTGATATTAGGAGATAAATGTAACAGAGTATTAAGGGAGAAGCTTTGGATCACAAGGCCTTTGTGCTGTACAGGAGCTGAACTTTGAGAGACCACGTGTTTTTTTTTTTTTTGTGAGTGCTGTTATAATGCCAAAATGTCAGCATACTTTAGCACACAGAATCATCATGTATGATTCCTATGCGACAAAAACTTATGTAGGGAAGTGTGACAGTAATTTATAGACAGATTCTCTGCTGTTCGTGCGCCTCACAGAGAAACGGTTCATAATCTTGTGAATAAGTTTAGGGAAACGGATCTGTCTGCTCTGATAAGAAATCGAAAATAAAACGTTTCTTACAGAGGAAAAACTAGATGACTTTTAACATTAAAACCATATAAGATAACTGTAGTAGAAATTGAAACTGCGCAATATTGGATGTAGAGATAACTTCTGCAATTTGTTGTAGGATTATGACGTTCGTTCTACTGGCCCGCTTTTAATTATTACGGACGAAGCATGGTTTTATTAAATGGCCATGTAGCGACACAAAATAATAGATAATGGAGTGCAGAATAACCGGATCTTGTAAAGGAAATTCTATTGTATGATCAAAAAAATTGGTGTTTGGTGTATTGTAAGAAATCTGTGCTCTTGAATTTAAGAAGCTAATAATCCAGGCTCCGCAGCCAAACAACGTGCTTCCCGGTGCCAAGCAAATCCCCGTTAAGCCAGCCACGCGTCACAACGAGAGCTCTGAATTATGTATAAAACATATGCATTTACATCCTGCTTTGTTCTAAACACATTAACACAGTAAGAAAACTTTATGCAGCTAATTTTTGCTCTCCGGAATGTACCAAATTGCCAAATGGAAAATGCATTGAACTAAAGCTTAACTAACTTTGTCCTTTGGTTTTTATATTTTATCCTAGTGTTAAAATAAATTTTCCGTTACACATTAAAAATTAATTTTGGTTTTATTGCATGTATGTCCTAATGCGAAACAGTATAATACACTGACTGCAGCTTTGGTTTCCTTATGCATGTTCTAGAAAGCTTATTCAATAAACATGTAAGAATTTTACAGTTAGTTTAGTAAGTGAAGTACTGCAGTTCACACCCGTTTATTTTTTATTTTCAGAATGATACAATGAGGGTACTGTACGCCTACCATAGTAGGGATCCTTTAGGAAAAAATGTGGGTTCCATCTCATACCACGGTCCATTGCAGAGGGGAGCAGTGAGTTTGTATTTGATGGACCGCGTGAATCCTGATATTCCTTTATCCCAGGATCATCTTACCTGGGAACTTAGAAACCCTGAGGTGAGTACAAATAAAAATAAACAAAAAAGATGTATCTATGTATAGAAAGGGAATCACCTAAATTTACTAATGCAAATATTTTTGAATGTGCTGTTTCCATCGAAGCGAAAATGAGACAAGGGCTCATAGTTTTAGCCTATAGAAACATTCCAACAAGTATTAGAAAGTGTATATTAACACACAGCTAAATATTTCCAAATAGCACAGTGCCTGTTCAGGAAGATATAATGAATTCAGATTACATTGTCAAAGGAGTTTTTTCACGATTCTAGGTCACTAGTTTAAGAAATATCGTCACAAGTAGGAATCGGACATTCACACACTAATTAGCAAATCTCCATACTTATTAGGCAAAAGTAATACTATTTGTTCACAATGTACCGCCCAAAATTCAGTGAACTCTGAAAATAAAGATCACTGACGGTCTTGATAGGCAGGAATAAGGGGCACATTTCCAATCTAATTCCTAAGCAGTTAAATTGGGCAGACAACTCTAAGCATTGTTCTCTTAGAATATATACAACTTTATATTGAAATGTGCTTTCTATTAATAGTTGGAATCATTGTATGAGCTTCATTGAACAACCCTTGTCTGAACTTCATTTGGGTGAAAACGTGCCTCAATAGCACCTCGTGTTTTAGAAATATCCCTGGTAGTAATTAGGTGATTCATAAGGTGATATATTTAACAAGATAACATTTTTATTTTTATACAAGTTTTTAATTCAATATGCAGTAAATGTAATGGCCTAATTTTAACTTTGCAAGTATACCATTTTATGTGCACATAAATGTTGCTTTGAATAAGTTTTTCTGAGTTGCAATTTATTTATGATCAAAGAAAAGAAGATTAATTTTGGTAATATGTTTTAAGTTAAAAGATATTAGTTGGAAATGGAATGCTGGTGTACATTTAAATATAACTTTTACTGGATAATGATTCATTCAATTATCCAGATTTTGCTAAATTATTTCATAACTTTTAAATACGTTTCATGTATTTATTTTGTGTTTTGTTTCATTGTTTCAGTTGCAATGATTATGGTGTAATTTTATTATTGATTATTTGGGTTGCTGATCCATAATTTCCATTATCTGAAAAAGAAACATTTCTAACTCCTCTAGCATAGAATTTGTCAAGTTTATATATTCACCTATCTGGCAAGGAATACTTACTAGTTAGATTTTCAACACATACAGTAGGATAAACAATCATTTTCATTTTAGTATACCTTTTGTTGCATTGAATTTTTACTGAACATTATGGGATATTTGAAAAAAATATGCACGAGCTTTGTTATTCATTATTTAATAATTACTTTGCTGCCTTATCAGGGGCCCAATTTATTGGGTACGGGGCGTAGCGACCCCGAGGCACCCGAGCTGCTCCCTCAGGTCCGCGCTCAGCGCGTTTGACTCATTTTTAGTTGGTCTCCATTTTACTTTTTACTTTTAAACCTCCCTGCTTTTAGTCTGATGGATGCCCCCGTGTTTGACACGGTTCAAAGGTGACTGGGTAAGGGCACTGGGTCATCATGTAGGGCAAGAGCGTATCCCCTGGTAAAGGCCAGGCCCGGGGAGGGGCCATTACACGTGCTGTAAGCTTCCTGTAGGCGATTGGGTCCCTTTGTCTGTACCCAGGAAGGTGTGACCTTGAGGTTACTTGTTCCAGGCCAGGGCAACTAACCTAAGCCGGGGTGGCGCCCAGGAAGCAGCCTGCCAACGGAGACAGGTGTAATGGTGGAGAATGAAACCGCAATGGTACAACCAAATCCTCATTTTAATACTAAACGTAAGAAATTGGACGCAAGAGAGGTGACTGAGGTGTCTTTCCCTCGTTTCCTAGTAATCACCAGAACTGAGGAGGGTCAGTCTTTTACGCATGTGAACCCTTTTGTTATACAAAAAGGTCTGGATGGTATTTCTGGCCCCGTTAAATCGTGCACGCGGCTGCGCAACGGATCCTTATTAGTTGAGACAGTGAGTGCACCACAAACTAGCGCGCTACTCAAGGCCATCTTACTCCACGGGTACCCGATCCGTGTCGAGTCACATCGCACCCTGAACTCCTCCCGGGGAGTAGTAACCACATCTGTACTGGACGGCATGACCGATACGGAAATTCAGGGTTATTTGGCCGAACAGAATGTCATCTCTGTGTATCGTGTGCAGACAAAGAAGGATGGCGAGGTACAGCCTACTCGTACATTGTTCCTCACCTTTAGTAGGGTTGAGTTACCGTCCAAGATAAGAGCAGGGTATGAGGTCATCACGGTCCGCCCGTACGTCCCTAGCCCTTTACGATGCTTCCAATGTCAGCGTTTCGGCCATACCCGATCATCTTGCAAGAGCCCTAAATCGATTTGTGCCACATGTGCCTTAGAAAGTCACGAGGGAGCATGTTCATCCGCTCCTGTATGTGTGAATTGCGGTGGTTCTCATCCGGCCACATCCCGTGACTGCCCTCGATTTAGGGAGGAGCGCTCTATACAGGAAATCCGCGTTAAAGAGAAACTTTCGTTCTCTGAGGCCCGGAAACGTTATCAAGCCTGTCTACCTCCTGTACCAAAGCTTGGTTCGTATAGCTCTGTAGCCGCAACTGCGATTTCGAGACGTGACAGTAGCACTCAAACGTGCGACCTGGTTTTTTCTACAACACCTCCGCCTGCCAGTGCCAAGCGCCCAACTACGGTAGCCAAGCCAGTTGTTTTTGCCGCTGATCCCATTAAATTTAAGACGGCCTATACAAGGACTGATTTTTTAAAATCGTCCGCAAGTGAGGGAAAGACAAAGAAAAAAGACCACAGTCCGTCACCTCCTCGGAGGTCGAGCTCCCACGACGGCTCTGGGAGCAGGCCTATAAGGCGGTCACCATCACCGCCTCTCTCCACCTCCAACCGTTTCCAGGTATTGGAATCGGTTGATCCTTCTCAGCAGGAGAAGCCTCCCTCTGAGGATTCAATGGAGCAGGATGCTCCTGCTCCTGATAAACCACCGAGTCCCACGCGTTTAAAAAAAGGACGATTGATTTGCCCTGGACCGTCCAAAAAGTAAGGTGGTAACTTTTTAGCTTATTTTCTCTAATTTTAACAATGGCTATCCTTTCGTGGAATGTGCGTGGTCTCCGTAGCAGAAGACCTGACCTCGAGTTAATTTTACGTTCTACTGACCCACTGCTTGTGTGTCTCCAAGAGACCAAGCTTCGCCCAGGTGATTCTTTTAATTTACGCGGTTACTCTTCGGTGAGGTTTGATCTCCCTCCCGCAGATGGCACTCCCGCTCACGGCGGAGTTCTAATTTTAATTAAAGATGACGTGTACAGTACTGCACTACAGCTCCAGACTCCTTTGCAAGCTGCTGCAGCTACAGTTCACTTTTCCGGACTTACTTTTTCTATCTGCACTGTTTATTTACCTCCGTCCGGCACCATCACTACAGTTGACCTGGACGATCTTCTGTCTCAGGTACCACCCCCTGTCCTACTGTTGGGAGATTTTAATGCACACCATCCCCTGTGGGGTTCCAACACGGAGTGTGCCAGGGGCAGCATATTGGCAGAATTTCTCGACCGTCACAATCTTGTTCTGCTCAACACTGGTCAACCTACTTTTCTTTCTGACAGCACTCACAGCTTTTCACACTTGGACTTATCCATTTGTTCTGCCTCACTTGCTGTGCATTTCACCTGGAACGTCATCTCCGATTTATATTCCAGTGACCACTTTCCGTGTCAGATCCATGTACTCTCTTCAAACGCACATTCACAGCGCACGCCAAAATGGCTCATTGATAAGGCGAATTGGCCTCTCTTTCGATCTTTGGCCGAATTTTCAGGGTGTGAATTTCCATATATCGACATCGCGATCGAGCATCTCCGTACGGTCATCATATCAGCCGCAGATAAGACTATTCCCCGGTCGTCTTGTCACCCCAGGCGCTTACTGGTTCCCTGGTGGACCGATGAATGCCGGGATGTGTTGCGTGCACGCCGAGGTGCTCTCCGAGTTTTTCGTCGCCACCCTACTTCAGCAAATATGATTTGCTATAAACAACTTCGCGACAAATGCCGCCGAGTCATCAAGGATAGCAAAAAGGCTTCTTGGATTTCTTTTACCTCTTCTTTTAACCGCACAACGCCTTCATCCGTAGTTTGGGAACGGCTACGCCGCGTTGCTGGCAAACCAAGGTTTACATCTATACCCGGTCTTAGGATTTTAAATCGAGTGCTCACTACTCCGACTGACGTCGCCAATGTTTTAGGGCGAACCTTCGCTGATGTTTCGAGCTCCGCCAATTACCCGGCTTCATTTCGCGCAGTAAGTGAGCAGGTTGAGAGGAAAGGTTTCTCATTTGCCTCCGACCATCAGGAGAGCTACAACGTTCCTTTTACCGCCAGGGAACTGGAGCATGCCCTTTCCACCTCTCGACATTGCGCACCGGGGCCAGACGTCATTCATGTTGCCATGTTGCAGCATTTATCTGCAGAAGGCAAAGCTTTTTTATTACGAACTTTTAATTTTATTTGGTGTCACGGCACATTTCCCAGCGCTTGGCGATTGGCCATCGTCATTCCTATTCTTAAGCCTGGAAAGGACCCACACCTTCCTTCCAGTTACCGTCCCATTTCCCTCACCAGTTGCGTGTGCAAGGTGATGGAACGAATCATTAACGGGCGGCTTATGTGGTGGTTGGAGTCGAGGCACCTACTGACGAACATCCAGTGCGGTTTCCGTCGTCATCGATGTTCCATCGACCATCTTGTGTCTCTTTCCACCCATATAATGGACGGATTTGTAAGAAAATGCCAAACTGTTGCCGTATTTTTTGATTTGGAGAAGGCTTACGATACCTGCTGGAGGGGCGGTATCCTTCGTACGCTTAATGATTGGCACATATGTGGTCGGATGTCTGTTTTTATTCGGGAGTTTATGATGGACCGGGTGTTTAACGTTCGCGTGGGGTCAGTTTTATCTTCTCGTTTTACTCAAGAGAACGGTGTACCGCAGGGCTCGGTACTTAGTTGTACACTGTTTGCCATCGCCATCAATTCCATATCTGAGTGTTTACCACCGGGAATCCAGTCGTCGTTATTCGTAGACGATTTTGCGATTTATCTTTCCTCCAGGAGAACCTGTCTTTTGGAACGCCGCCTCCAATGCTGTCTGGACCGCCTTTACCTTTGGAGCGTACGTAATGGGTTCCGCAGAGAAGACCGTCTGCATGAACTTCTGGCGTCATAAGGTGTATCCTTCACCATCTCTCCACCTTGGCCCAGAAGCTCTTGTTTTCGCGGACGAAGTTAGATTCCTGGGCTTAATCTTTGACAGAACATTAAGCTGGTCTTCGCATGTAGCACAGCTCAGAGGCCGGTGTGAACGTTCTCTGTGTATTTTACGGGTTTTAAGTGGCACATCCTGGGGAGCCGACCGGACTGTTCTTTTACGTTTTTATCGATCTCTAATCCGGTCCAAACTGGATTATGGCTGCATAGTATATGGCTCAGCGCGACCTTCCGTTCTTCGTCGTCTTAACCCCATTCACCACCGGGGTATCCGTGTCGCTGTTGGTGCATTCCCCACCAGCCCTGTGTCGAGTTTATGTGCGGAGGCTGGGGAACCTCCGTTGTTTTATCGTAGGGATCTTTTACTTTCTGGTTATGGTTGTCGACTGGCTACGCAACCTCGTCATCCTGCGAATGAACCGTTTTTTAATGTGTCTCTCGCCCCATTTTACGCTGCTCGGTCTTTTACTCCTAAGCCCGCTGGCTTTCGTTTCCGGGAGCTGTTAAGGACGATGGACCTGGACTTACCTGCTTTTTTCTTGGCCGGGGAAACCTCCTCCCCCCCTTGGCTCTTAGCAGAGGCCCCCGTCCATCTTGGGCTTACGGCCTGTCCAAAGTCCTCGACCGCAGCACCATTCATTCTTAGTCATTTTAACGAGATTGTCTCTTACTTTGCTGGATGTAATTTTATATATACCGACGGTTCTAAATCCGACACAGGTGTAGGATGTGCCTTTGTTTTTAATGGACCTAGTTTTACATATGGTCTTAACGTTGCGACATCTATTTTTATGGCGGAGCTTTATGCTATATATCGGGCTATTTTATTTATTTCTGACCACGGGCTGGGGAACAGTGTCATTTGTTCCGATTCTCTGAGTGCCCTTTTATCTCTTAAACGCCTGTACCCCTACCATCCTCTTGTGCAGAAAGTTCAGGATGCAGTGTCTTCGCTTCTGGCCGCTGGTGTCAGAGTGACTCTGCTATGGGTACCTGGACACGTGGGACTCCCGGGTAATGAGGCCGCGGATGTCGCAGCTAAATCCGCCATTTTAGACCCTGCAGAGTACGAGCAACACTTTTATATAGGGGATTTTAAACATTGTATACGTCGAGGAATTCTCTCGCGCTGGCGCGATGAGTGGGATATCATTCCCCACAATAAGCTTCGAGAAATTAAATCCACCCCTTTTCATTGGCCAACTTCTTCTCGCGCAGTCCGTCGCGAAGAAGTGATTTTAGCTCGTCTTAGAATAGGGCACTGCCGATTTCGTCACCGTCACCTTTTTAATGGTCAACCAGCTCCAGATTGCCCACGATGTGACCACCCCTTTACGGTGCGTCACATTTTACTCGAATGCCCTCATCTGGCAACTTTTAGACTTTCCCTAGGTTTGCCCTCCTCTATTGAGGAGCTACTTGCCGATGATGTGGTTGCTGTGGAACGAGTTCTCCGCTTTATCCGTGTTTGTGACTTTTGGAGCAAGGTGTAAATTTTAATGGTTTTACCCATGACGGTAATTTCCGAATATTTTAAGACTTTTGTCCTTTTGTAGACAATTTTATCCTTGTTGTTTGTTTTAAGGGGTTTCATTGTTATATTTTTAGGCCATTATAACACTTAATATCTGAGCTCTTGCAGCTGCGTTTTGATCAGGTCTGTTGATGAGAATTTAACCCCAGTTATTAATAGCGGGTTTTATATTATTGCACAAAGTGCTACTGTTGCGCAGATTTCGGTGTGTCTGGGCGCTAATGACCTAGTAGTTTTGCCCCCTTTAAGCAATAATCATCATCATCATTTGCTGCCTTAGACGTGAATTTTTAGCTATGACCATAAAAAGTAACCCAAAAACGTAATTCCAGTTGAGGGCGTTGTTCATTTAATAGGTACAGCATATCCCATCCATCTATCTTCAAGTTTGTTGTGTAACAATGTACGTATAGATTTCTCAATGTGTGGCAGTGCACCATCATGCTGGTATCACATTTCCGCACTTACAATAAAGATTATATTTTTAAAAAGTCAAGTACATCATGTGTAACAAAATAACAATATATCTCTTCTATAACTGTGCTTTCAAAATGTAAGGATCTAGGAAATATTTTCCAAGAATGCTACGCCAAACATTTAATGACCGAACAATTTGGAAAGATCAATTCTCGTTCATATGAAGTTTTCAATAGCCCAATAATGTATTGGCATAGTGTTCGAAAATGTAAATCACTGGAAAATAACCTTAAAAAACACACTATTTTGTATTAGTATTACGTAATCATAAAAAGACAAAGCGTAGTTGACAATCGCTTTGTGAGAGTACCTGCTGTAAACAGACATGATAAGCCGATATTTGTGTGCTTAAGCACCCATTTAATAATATGTACCTTATTCGTCTGTCTGACAATTTCACGTTGACTTGTCTGGAGTTTTACTGCTTCATTGGCAAGAACTTTGATTGCATTCTCATCATTCACTTTTAATTTCATTTTCGTGCGATTCGTGTTTTAACACCTCCATTATTACCTAAAACGCGCCTCCTCTTGTTTAAATTTCACAGTTATGTATGATGTCATTCATTACACAGGCTGAACGGAAACTATCTCGACAAACTACAGCAGGTGATTGCTGACAGGAAAAGGAACAAAAAAATTCATATGAACATATGCCCGGAAATACACATTTTCCAAAAGTAGCTCCGGACAATTGACCCGTCAGATGTGTATGGTGTTGTACATTCTGTATGAAAACCAGTGCTCTCCCTATTACTTGTAAAGTATACACGGTTTATCCCCAGCGGATTTCCCTCTGGCTTAACTATGCTAACGGGTCAATGCCTGAAGCCTGTACAGAGGCTGTTCTCAATATCTTCTAGAACTTGTTCCTCCAGAACTGGTGTACGTACATTCCCGGCCACCCTCCATGTTCGCCTGTGTGAAAGGACCCAGTGCTCTCACAAGCTACAAAAAATGGCTTCAAAGGTTTGGTAATTTGCATGATGCTTTCTGTCAGGGTACTTCTCTGGGTAAAATCAGTGCGGTCTCTCGAACCATGTGCTTCACCATGTACGAAAACCATCTCGGCTTGTTCCTGGAATGAATAACGGACCCTTGTGCTTCGACTTAGCTCCAATCACACAACCTGCAACACAAATAAGCACATTGTGAGTGTTGTTATGACAGTATGATGCCGTTCATCAGTGCCATCTACTTTGGAAAATATGTATTTCGGGGCATACGTTCACATAAATTTTTTTTATTCATTTTGCTGTCAGAAATTACCTCCTGAATTTTGTCCATATATTTTCCGTTCATCCAATTTATTTTCGTCGCTGAACAATAATTTCTTCTGCATTTCCTTGTATTCAAAGCACGTTTACCACAAACAAGGAACACCCTCAGGTTCGAACAAACAAACCGCACTAAAAGTAAGTTACATGCTATTTACAGACCTCTGAATTCAATGGTGATATTCGTTTTTCTGTGAAACGCCGCAGTTACTCACTAGAGGGATCCATTTAGTCACCTTTCGCTAGCCTTTGCCACTCCAGTCAAGATTGTAGAAGTACTTTGAACTTATGCCTTGTTTGTGCATATTGAGATGAAAAATGTTTCCATGATTAGTAATCAATCCAGTTACGATTTGAGACCGGTTGAGCTGAAATTTTCCGCCAGGTGCGGCATGAAGATGGTATTTGTCTGAAAATGAACTTGAGTCCTTTTTTTAGAAACCCCTCACATGCATTACTCTTTGGACATTTCCACACCTTGGCCTTTCATAATGAAGTAACAAAAGTTAACAGTCCTATCTACACAGTTGTTTTTGTGCACATCCGTCGAGGTGACACTTGTCTTCAGAGACCTATACTGCATTAACTACGGCGCTAGTTATTACACAAGTGACTTTGAAAACATTGTGACCAGAATGTTATTCTCCTATTGCTTTACTAATTAGTTTCTTTGGTTCACAATGAATATTCAGGCTGTATATTTTTAAAAATGTTATACGTTCTTAAGATTTCTGTTTAATACTGTGTTAAAAATAAACTTGCTTAATGTTGAGAAGCAAACTAATAAGGTGCCTTTTCCTTAATTTCATTTTAAATATCACATTTTTCCCTTTGCCTTCCACCATGGAGCTCGATGACATTTTGTCTATGAAGCTTCTCTAAATGGCCCTAATCCTCTAATTAGATATGGAAAAACCAGTATTAATTTAATTGGTACATTTAATATACATTAGCTGGTAAGTTTTACTTATGCCACTTTTGCAATTTAGAAAATATATTTGGGAAGCTACATCATCTTGTAAAATATTTCATCTGTTTCGTGCAGTAGATAATGATTGGTATATTTTGTATTACGAAAAAACTAACAGCTATTAGCTCAGGTTTTATGAACCCTCTACACATTGGCAAAACCACCTCGTGCGTGAGTTCAGAGTTAAACAAACATAGAACTCAGGTATTAGATTAAATTAATTTTCATAAAAATAGTAAAATAGGCTAATCTATTCTCTACGTGATAATACTTATGTTATGATTTAACTAATGAGCGAGAGGCAAATATCAGTAAACAAGTGTCTGAATACAGTTCAGGAGTGAGAAGAGGTTGCTTACCGCTATATTCTGAAATCTATGCAAATGATTAATACTCATTTGTTTCTTAAAGCATATAATTATTAAAATTATGGGAAAATAATTAAAGATCTTCAAAATTGTTCCTAATTTTTAAATTATTAAATGGTACGCTGCGGGTGCTCATACAGTGACAACTAAAATTCAGATAATAAATATTATTACATACAATCTTCTGTTTTTTAATCTGCACCGGACTTATATAGGATATAATCAAATATATATATTCATTATAAGAATAGTTTAACATTTTATTGATGCAATGAAATTATTGGAGATCTGTTTTCACGAAGGCATTTAATTTTAACTAATTATTTTATATACAAGAATGATAAACAGTTTTCGTTGTTATTTTTTCACTAGTTTCATTAAATTAACATAGTAACAATTACGTTTTAAAATTGTTTTCTTTGCTAATATGCCGTCATCAACCGTATTAGCGATAATATTCAGGGTACAATTTGAAAAGCAGAGGTTGCAGAATACTTAATTGCAAATGTAATATAGTATTAATAAATTAATATTAAATGACAAAAGAAATATCGTATTCCTTCTGTCAATATTTTCTCGGTGTTAGTCACAAAGCGGGCTTTTCAGCTTGGCTAAATTTTCTTTTCGATAAATCCATTTTCGCCAACAACAACTGACAAACGAAATAAATAGTCCCCATCGATATCATGTAATAAAAGAAGAATTGACTCCAGAGCAATTCATTAAAATATTGACATCAATATTTAACTTTATTTTTTAATAATTTTTTATAATGCAGTGATATAAAAATAGCGTGTGAGGCTCATTTATAACCTTATACAATTATTGCTTTTGTAAAAATTACGAAACTTGCTTAAATAGTTTCTTAAACGCATTTATTCATATAATAAAGTACTAAATTATAATCTAATATCATAACATATTATCGTTAGAATACACGGCTAAAAAGTAAGAAAAGCCTGTTGCTATATTTACAACAATTTACGTGTTATTGTTTTTGAGGCATGCCAAAACATGTATGCAATTTTCAGTAAAATTAGTACTTACATAGAAAAACACGAGCAACCCATTCGAATTTTTTTAAAAATACTAATTATCAATGCCAGATACCACACTTAACATCAGATATGACCAAAGAAATACATTGGTTTAATTTACTGTCCTTTTCCTTTTTTTCTGAATATTCCTTTTTAATATAATTCATACAAATATTATTAACACTTCAGAAAATATTTATCCAAAGACGTAATGAAAGCAGCACAGCATGAAGTAATATCAAAACTTTGCGTTCTAAACCCGGATTAGATAAGTCTGAAAGTTAGTTTTTTTAATGTTAGCATATTTTGTGCTCTGATTTCAAAGCCCTAACACTTAATTACCGCTTCGAATCGCACCCACTGACATAACAATACTTCCGTTATTGCCAAAAAGCTGATTTGACACCGTGCCCTTAAAATGGTATATTTTTTCAATCAGTTTTTAATTTAAAGTTTGCGTTTCACTGCTTAATTTTACGAGAAATTCGACTGCACAATGTGGCTCCCAGAATTTAACGAGATAGGCAGGGGGAGAGACAGAGAGCTCAGCGCTTAAAGTTACAACGTTAACTTCTACTACATTTAGGACGTAAAAGCAACACTTTTGTTTCCAAATGTTAAATTTGTTTTCGATGTGGCAGCAACTGTGACCCCGTTGTCTTCCTTAAGACTGGTAATCTAGGGTAATTTGCGATAAATGACATAGGTAAACAATATTTTCATTTAAACTTATGCCGTTTTGTGCGTTTTATCGGCTCATACCAAAAATAATATCAGAATCCTTCTTTATCCAAAGTATTTTTTTAAAATAATTACATTACAATGCTTTTATATTATTAGCACATGTTGTCCCCTTATTGCCAATGAGAACCGCTTGCTCTAGACTATTGCTGTTAATCAGACTCCTTGATCATTGGCTTAACTCCTCAAATAACTGTGATTTTCATTTCAATGTTGACTTTTATCATGTAAAACTGCTGAGTAAATTAATTTTATCTATTCCGTACCCTAAAGTCTAAACAGTTTTATTATATACCGGATTTAAAAAAAACTACACTTAAATGATTTCGGAATACTGGATAATTTTATATGAAAAAAATGTGGCCCAAGAAGAGATATAAGGGTAAAAAGAAATGGAAAAATTGTCCGATTTTCAGTAGGCCATCATCAGCTTTTTCAAGATTTATTGTAATAAATGTTCATCATAGGAGAGTATGGTGGTGAACTAGGGTTAACCGATTTATCCAGTTATGTAACATAGTATAGAGGAAGCCATCCACCTTGATGAGGCAAAAGTTCGTAATTTTGAAGATTGTATGGCTATTTATTTATTTTTATTGTAAGTACACTCTCATACAAGATATAAAAGTAAAAAAGTAATCTGTATTCGAAATAGATAACAATGATCCTTTTATCTGACGCCAGTATTACACAGGCTGCTGCACAAATTCCGTACTCTATTCTGTGATATAATTTCGAATAAAACTTTATTAGTCATTGGTATACTGATCCATTAGAAGATTAATGCCACACCTTTGAAATTTAAATAGGCAGACCAAAGATCCCATATCTCAAATTGCTTGCCTAAGACCATTCTATAATGTCTGAAAATATTCCAGTATACTTTATTACTATCCTGCATGTGGTAATTTGATTATTAAACGATATGAGCGAAATAAATTTAAAAATACCAACCAAAATAAACTTTTTAAGAAGCCAAAGGTGTTAAACATTTTAGGGAAGCTTCTATAAGCTTTATAAAATATTTTAGATATTAAAGTAACAAAATTAATTATTCCCTAAGAGTGCCACTTTTTCCTTAAAAACCTTATGAGTGCTACTTGTATTATAAAATGCCTAGAACACGAAATAGTTTTCTCACATCTGTTGTGCCTTACATTAACGAAATGATGGCTGACTAAAAACATCTCATCAAATATGACTTTTTCTTTTATCGTTGGGATGATATGGCAAGAACCTTCTGAAAAAGTATAATTACTCTCATCGCACAGAAAACTACATTATTTTGATTGTACATAGCGATGAAAGTATATTTCTAGTTCCTGACGAATAGGTTTCCAGAATCAGGAAGAATTTGTCTGAAGATCAGAGAATGACAAAGAAAACGTTGTTTAAACCTTAGTTATATATGCACAATGCGGCTGCATGAAAGATATGTACACTAAATTCACTTCTGAGGTTATTTCAGCTTAATTATTGCTTGCGCTGGGAGCGACAAATACAGAGAGCATTTCCACTAACTTATCCCTGAAATGGAAAATGAAGGTGCAGATTTGTGGGACATTTAAAAGAGATATAAAAAGTTACAGTGTATTTAGGTGTGTACGCGGTGTAGATCCACAGCAGATATTATAGCCTAGCAGACAGAATAAGAAAAATATTTTTTTTCGCGATAGTCATATTACTGGTGACAGTAATTCATTGAAAAGGGGCAGATGTTTCATTATAGACTTGGAATTCATGATATTACTGAAAAATCCAAGGTGATGAAAAGGCACCGTACTCACCATACTTGTATTCACCATGAAAATAATAATGCATCCTTTCTATTGCAACAGACAAAATGTTTAGTTTTGTTGGCCACTGTAAATTGTTATCTTAAATATCACCCCTAAATTCCGCGTAATCGAAAGATTTTCGTCTCAATAACAAGATATCATAATTAGGTTAATTACAATTTAATTTGGTTTATATTGATTAATTCCCTGTTGTATTTCGCTTCTTCTAATTTTTCCTGGAAAAAAGGCATTCATGAATACGTTTGTATATCTAACGAATGTTGGACTTTTCTAATTTAGTACACAATTTTTTATGAGATCCAGTATTTTGATGCGCTAAAATTTTATTTCACCAATGAGGGTCAGAGTAGATTTTATCCAATGGTATCGAAGAGAGTACATCAGAAAAGTAGTCGACCTCCACATGTGACGTGACATACAGTGATAAAGTCAAAACGCCTAGGTCTTCTTTCGGATGAATTTTGCATTGCCAACGTCTATGCAAAACTGCAGCAATTCCAATAGGAAGTGCTGGCATGCCTCCATGTGATTTCTGAGTTTCCGGGGTGACGAGTTCTCCAAAAGGCAATCTTTTTATATCGGACAAAGACGTGCAGAACGTGGTTCAACAGTGGTTTCATAAGCAACTCAATGACTTCTTCCACAGAGGCACTCAGCGTCTTCTTTCACAGTGAGATAAGCACCTCAACAGATACGAGGATTACAACTGAATGAAGATAGTGTGTTTTTGCACTAGGCGTTCAGTATTCAAATGACTGTTCCTCATATTAGTACATGGAAAGGTACTTTTTAAAACATCTATAAAACTTTTTCAACATGCAATTTTCAAACTAAGAAATTTATAATTGTTACTTTTGGCTAACCACACATATTTTTGTATTTTGCTAGCAGCCTTTGATTTGAAATAAAGGTGTTATATATTACTCGTTGCATACATTTTTCTTTCTTTTAAGGTACGCTTAGAAATGTACCAGTGCTCTTTGGTACCAGTGTATCTTTTACATAATATTACGTTTTAGCACCTTACGCCTCAGGCACCATGTGGAGGTAACTAAAAACAAATATCTGCAGTACTCATTCATTGCTCGTCACTTGGTTCACAAGTACCACGAATAGCGAAATCCCAGGGATTTACTAAATGTGGTACCGCATATGAAATATGACAAGCAAAATAGAGCTTCCAATGTTTACTCGTGATAAATAATGGGATATAGGTGCGCCGTTAAGATGGGGCTTAAAGGAAACATCCCGGATTCCCTAACCATAGCTAATTACGTAGTTTCGGTAAGCTATATCGTTCAATCTCGAGCGTGTCATTTGTATGATAACACTTGAAAGCGTGCTGCCCCCGCAGAGCTACAAAGTTACCCGTTCAACCCAGAAATAGCCTTGTAACATTCAACGAGGCTTTGAGTGTTCCTGGTCTAACACAGACTTAGAAACCTCGGGGGATAAATGTCTATAAACACAACACGCTTTTAAGTCCGATATATCACATAGTAATTCCGTGCCAAAAGTATTTCATGTGAAGATAGACTGGATAGGAGCAGGGCAATGTGCAGTCTATCAATTTAGCATACTTAGAAGATAAGAATAATCTTCTCTGTCTGGTACTGGGGTCTTGGAACATTGTGATATATAAACAAAAACTCATACGCCTTACAAACATCAGTAGAATATCAGATGATAGATGAAATACGGAAAATTCATAAACTTTCGCCAAGGAAGCGGTGAGATAACGTGTCCTATGTATATCCTTATCCTTAAACATACTGGTTCAGGATATGGATGGACATATATGTCTTAATACAGCTATTCCAAGCAATCTTCTGTTAATATGCTTCAACGCTTTAAAACTTCATTTGTTATTGGATTTAGTGTGATAAAATTCAAATCTGCTAGGGTGAATCATGCCAAAGTCCCCATTTTTGGGCCTCTATTAGCCTACAGCAAGTGAATAAATAACTTTTTAAATAAGTATCGCGAGCAAGCACTTAAAATGTTGCTAGTAAGTGAACGTCTGTAGTTTTCATTTCTTCTGTTGCTCACCAGTTATTTACGGCATACATTGTTAGTCTGAATGTTCTAACTAGCCGTCTGGCTACATGGCAGCAATTCTTGAAAAGTTATACAATCCCTGCTTTTTACGGACTATCCCGTAAACATTGTCCCCTGCGTCGTATCGATTTCGGCCGAATCGGCTACTATGTGCTTCTCTACGTGTTCTGACTCGTGCAGCCCTTTGCGCGTACTGGGGCTTTAGCGGTGAAGGTCCGAGGTTCAAATACTGGCCCAAGAAAGTATACTTTTTTTCTGTTTTTTGCACAGAAGAGAGGAAAATGCTTATTCAGTAATTATGCAAATTTTAATTATTTAATAAAGTACTATAATAATCTGTTTTATTGAACATTAATAGGTAAATGCAAATAGCTTTACATTAATGTGAAATGACAAACATAAGACATTAAATGATATTTTATCTTTGTAAACATTTTACATACAAAAGCACAACAAAAATATGAATAGTTCTGGAACAATAAGTTCTACACAATGGATAGGTAAACCGACTTATACCGCCACGACTGGCCGAGATCGTTATGGCGCGGGCTCGTGAGCGGAAGGTCTGGGGTTCGAATCCCGATAGGACCGTCCTCGCTGACAGGTTTTTTTCCAGGTTTTCCTCGGTCCTCATAAATGGCAAAAGCCGGAGAGGTACCCTAAACTTAGGCCTGGAACGTTTCCTTCCATAAAAATTCCTTTCCCTACATATCATTTTATATCATGTATCATCAGTGTACACCGCCTGTGGTGCCTCAGTAGTAAAAACAGGGGCTAAACAATAAAAAATCCCACTTATAGGACGGTTTGGTGAATGCGACGGGTCACATGAGAGCACCTGCATTTCCCGAGTAAAATGCAGGCTTACCTAGTTACAAATCCGCAAGATGTAGATAAGTAATACGCACAGGAAAGCACAACTAAAAAAAAAAAAAAAAAAAAGGTAAACATTTACACCAATGAAAAGTCTAACAGGTTCGAAATATTTAAAATATTTCTTTTCGTTGTGGATTTCTGTGGGCGTTACTTAACTGTATAAACACCTAGTTAATCTGTATATACTCGAAAGAGGTATTTTTAAATTTACTTTAATTGATATATGAAAGAAAAATAATATGTATCAGCTAATGAACAACGCTGGTAATTTTTTCGCTCTATATGCAGAGACTTAGAGAACTCATTTATTTAGCGTTAAAATAATTTGCAAAATTTCCGGCTAAACACACGATTGCACGGCGCTGCATTGGTGTCCTAAAGGATTTCAGTTGTTAGAAACAACGTCGCAATTATCTTTTTTCTAATGTTGAGAAATATCTATCAAATGTTTCATGTAACGGTTGTGTGTTTTGTAACTAAAATATAAGACAACGCATCAAATACTTTACAACTTGAATAAATGGAGAATGGTTTCAGTTTAACGTAGTGATTTATGAGGAAGCAAGAAGTTATGCTGAAGAGCTGCTGAAATCCCTATCCACATTACACTACATTTCAATCTGTTGATAGCGTGAACTAGAATTCTTTATGGTGCAAGTAAAAGTAAATGTTATTGCTATGCATACTCTTTTGAAACTTTGAGTCCTAATATGTTTGAAACCTTTGACTCTGGGTTTCCTATCTCAAATTCCTTGTCTAAGACCCCTCTGTATAAAGTGGAAATATTTCGACAATGATCATTAACAATCTGTATATATCAACTCACGTTCATTTCTAACAAAAGTTCTTGTAGTTCCTTTTATCAGCTAGTAGCAAAAGAAACAGGATTGGTGGAACAATTATAGTGTTACAAAGCTCAGTTTACTTTAATGAGGAGTTGAATCAATTTCTAAAGTTCGCTGTAGCAGAACTGATTGCCTATCGTAAGTAAATGGTGTTAGTTACATTCAGATATCTCTAAAAACTATCTTAGGCAATGATATGCTGTTAAAATTTAAAAAATGTCGGTTACCACCTTTGAGAAATGTGTATATAAAGTACACTGGTGGGTGAAGAAAGTAGAGCTAGTAAAATGTCCGTTCTTGATAGCCCCGATATGTACACTTGCTGTGGTCAGAATGGAAACTAAGGACCTCTCGATTCTGCAGAAGTCATACAATCGTAAAAAACATGATGTTTCGAAAACCATACAAATACTTAGTAGCTCCCTTTCTACTTTTAAATTTTTTGTAAATATTTTTTCCGCAATCTGTATGTTGAGGATCTTACAAGAAATTCTAGTTAATTTTATAATCTCAACGAAATAGTAAATACCCTATTATTTGCTTATAAACAGATATGTTTTGCAAATCATAAACATAATGTACATAAACTTCGTTAAATTAAATAACGCAATAAAGTATGAAATTAAATCAATGCTTTCAAATGAATAATTTAAAGTCTTATAAAATATTATTTTTGTTATTTGAATTGTTTTAATATTAATTATTCATTCAAATATCTTATTTAGAGTGTATAGCATGAGAATTTCCATGTCAAAAATAAAAAGCATATCACTCCAAAGAGTAAATCAAAATAGAAATAAAATACTACTACTACTACTACTACTACTACTACTACTACTACTACTACTACTACTACTACTACTACTACTACTACTACTACTACTACTACTACTACTACTACTACTACTACTACTACTACTACTACTACTTATAATAATAATAATAATAATAATAATAATAATAATAATAATAATAATAATAATAATAATAACTTTAACACAATAAAGAACAGAAATCGTTAATATGCAAAGAAATTATCATTAGCTATTCTGGTGCCCAGTGTTATCAGAATGTTGTACAAAGACTAGGAAACAAGGAAAAAACAAGTCAGCATTTGTAATAATGTTTTGAGTAAAAGAAGTTAATAAGTTAATGGACTATGAACACATTTATAAAAAATTAATTTTAAATATCAGGAGCAAACGAAAAAATCACATTGAAACACATCATATTCAAAATAAATATACCAGATATTAGAATTCTAAAGAAAATATAACAAACAAAGATAAAGGAATAAAAGGAAATAAATGTAGGAATTAATTTTAGCACATCTCGTAATTGAAACACTCTGATATACTTAAAAGTTGTAGTGGATGTTGGTGGTGATGATGATAACAGATATATATGTAAATAAATAATTCTAACTAAAAGAACATCGTCAATGCAGATTACAGTGAGAAAATGACCAGGGCTCAAACACTGCAGTCGACCCTATCGGAACCCCAAAATGGAAGATGTTCCAAATAACTACTGTAAATACCTTGCCGGGCTCGGCAGTGTGGCTTATTGCTTTTACTGGCATTCTTGTAGATTCATTCCGAGAGACTTACAAAGGATTATACAGAACAACTGCCTGTGCTAATGGAATTATAGTTCAGCTTCGAAATCATTACCACCGCAGCATTTATTGCAGCCTTATTACTTATTCAACTCTAGCAGGAAGAACAAACTGTTTCAGAAAATAATCAGTGAAATGGTGAAGTCAGTGTAGCGCTACCTTATGGTCTCAGCGAACAATTCATTCAAGTGCTGTAGTGCAAACACGATTATGGCATAGAAAAATTGTATAATGCTTCACTTTGGAAAAGTATAATAAAATTACACATGAGAGACTACAAACCAATTAAGCAGTAATACCTTCCATATGGATGGATACTCATCAAGAAATAAACTCGACAAAGGTGTCTGCTATCAGTTATCTTATATACCTAGATTCAAAGTCCATGCATGAAGCTGGATGGGAAAAAAACGTTTTATCTATACTCGTATGTTTACATGGCATCACTGTTTTGGTTAAAGATAATCACTGAGACTACAAATTGATCAACAAGACTTTAATGAGCATATCAGAGGTACTATAAATATCTCACAATTTTCGGAATAACACTTCTTGAAAAGAGAACTACTGTTCCAACTTATTTCGAACTAGAACTATTAAATCTCACTAAAACATTAGAAGAAAAAATAAATACTTTGATGACTACAACGTAAATCTGCAGATAAACGCACCAATTTATGGATG
Organism: Metallyticus violacea; assembly: GCA_030762175.1. NCBI lineage: Eukaryota > Metazoa > Arthropoda > Insecta > Mantodea > Metallyticidae > Metallyticus > Metallyticus violacea. The sequence continues at coordinate 294,933,943 of CM060846.1, forward strand.
CACACTGAGAAAAACGAACTACATGTGCGTTCTCTGAACAAATATGTTTTTAGAGGATTGGGTATTGCACACAGTTCTTATGCTTGCTCAGCAACTTTGGGGTACATTTTATGGGCAGGAAAACTATTCCACCTTGCGATAGACCAACGGTTCCCTTTTCGACTAGCAAACTTTCATCATGAAATCTGAGCTGAGCAAAACCCCTTCTTATTATACAAAATGATTAACAAAGTTAAATTAGCCTGAAATAGGTGTAGTTACGGTAATTATGCCTACCTTGGGGTACAATAGCACATTTCCCTATATTTAAAGCACATTTTTATATTTCACACATTTTAATGCAAATCAGACATAGAGTTACTTTTTTAATTTTTTATGTAGTGACAGAATTCCATTCTACACAGTGACAGGGTATATTTTCATAATCCGAAACTTCTCTCTTAGCTTAAAGTATTAAATATATATTTTCTAACCTCTCATTTGAAATTCAGTGAGGATGCACTTGCTTTCAATGAACCAGCGCTTTGAATTCAGGAACCATAGAATTTCAGCACAATTTCAGCACAAAGTCTATCTCTGGATTTATTTTTTTAAATAGAGGTATGAAGATAAATGCCTCGCGTACAAATGTGTAGATGCTGTGACTTTATTTGTTAACACTGTTATTAAACAAGTACTGCACCGAGTCAAGACGTACAACAAAATGCAAACTTTGAGCAATAAACACTGAAAGACCATCTAGAGGACTGAAAAATCTCTCAAGAAAATATGGTATCAGAAAAAATGTTTGTTTTTGTGTCCGGTGCAGACTCTCAAACGTTATCGGTTTAATTTTTTCCAACTCATGCTTGTTACTGGCAACCGCATTCCAAAAATTGATATCTGCACACGTTTTTTTTTTAAATCTCTTAACCGTTTGATGTTGTTTTGTACATGGTTACGAAATGCCCCACGGCTGCCATGGTATATGTTTTGGCCGCATTTTCACCTCTCTCATGTGAATATTGAGTAGATATTGACAACCAATGAAATGGTACACGACAGTGTCCCTACACAGCTGATAAACAGCATTGATATCGGGGCAGAATAACTGATTCCCTTCAGCATCTGTTAATGGAATACTCAGGAAAAGTTGTCATCTGGTAGCTAACTGAGAGTATTGGTTGATCGGGACTTGTAACCTCGCCTGACCTACATTGTAACTTTAGGGCAATCCTCTAATAAAAATATAATGTAGCTAACTTTTACATAGAAGAGAGCACAACAGCCTGTAATCTAGTTAATTTCAACAGGCATTTACATGCTTATGATGGAGAACAATTAGTTCAATCTCTAAAGGGTATAGTTATTTACAACTAAGTCTTCGTTTAACAAAAGGCAGCAAATACGTAAGCCATTGAAATATAAAATATATATACATTTTTTCTTTCATTTTACTATATGTTATATAATTTACACGGTATCCCTGAAGCACGAATATATTTGTATATATCCAGAGTGTCCCATTTATATGAATCAGAAAAGCACAGAATTTATTTTCATCAATAGGAAAAAATGTCAAATTTGGTCATTTTACTTTCCCAGTGCCGTTAATTTTTTTCCATCATTTTCATTGCCGAACAAACTGTAAAACAGATGGTCAATCGATGCACATTTATTATTAATGCATATCTATTATGTCCTGTATTTCTGAATTTTTTATTTTTTAATAATTTTGAACTGCTGAACTTAGTGTCAGTTTATGTGAGTAAATTATTTTATTTATTCAATTACAGTCAGTGAAACGAAGGGAACAATTTCCAAAGTAAATTATGCACGAAATTTTTGTTATACGTTCTCAGTAGTAGGGTTTTATCGGTTGTTAAATCAACTGCTGTTTTACTCAACCTTCACAGCGTAATTTTGGATGCTTATTTCTCGAAATTATACATAATTCTGAAACATATGTTATAATTTTAATGCGCAAGAAACAATAATAAAATACTTTGAAAGTGAAGGAAAAAGAAAGTTTAGCATTCTATTACAGCACCACTAGTTTTCAAAATATGGAAGTTTGGTGGCACGTTGTATTAATGTAATGTGCAGCATCAAAAAGTAATTACCAATGTTAACTCCAACCAACCTTTAAAACTTGTCTCTGCATGTTAGTTTATCTTTAGAATGACATTCGATTTTTTTGTTAAATGAAAAACAATATTCTTCAGTTAAGACACGAGTGTGCATAACTTGGTGACAAAGTACATATTAATGGCCATGCACATATCTCGATCATTGGTATTATTCGCTTATGATTATCACAGTGAGGTTCAGATCCTAATTGAGTTAAGCAGCCTGACTGTGATTTTTACCTAAAATTATTCCACTCAAAAGATTAGCAAGTAGAAAGTGGCTACTTGATCGTACGCTGATAGCAAATTATTATTATTATTATTATTATTAGTATTATTATTATTATTATTATTATTATTATTATTATTATTGTCGTTTTATTGTTATTATTACTTTTGGTCTACAGGAATATTCGTATAAATTGCAATATATTTATTTTTGCACTTATAATATTAATAGATAGGGAAAAACAATTAGAATGTTGAGCTTATATTTACGAAGTAATGAATTTCAATTATCAGGAGTAGACAAAAATTTTAAATATCCATCCTTTTTTAAAATATGCGGTTGAAAACAGTATTTAGATGCTGTAAGCTGTAAAAACATTTTATTCCTTAGGAACTTATGAGATTACACAATACATTTAATTAAGTATGTTATTACTAATACTTTTAAAATAGAATTAATTCTGAATAGAATAAACTTCTGAAATACAGAGGTGCCAAAAATGTATACGCACTTCAGGCAAAGAAAAAACTGTGTTAATATAACAAAACTGAATTCACACAAACAGAAAATGATGAGCACTAATCATCTTAGACTTTTGCAGTTACAACATTTGCTCAAAATGCCCACCATCGGCGTCGATTCACTTCTGAATACGTTGAACTACTTATTGAGCAACGTTTGCGAAAGTGTCCGCAGCGATTGCAGCACATGTCGTTTCAATTTCTTTCCGAAGTGCTGCCAGTTTAGCTGATTTTCTACGGTATACAACATGCTTAAGAGTTCCCCATAGGTAGAAATCTAACGGAATTAGATTCGGAGAACGCGGTGAAACTCACTCGGAGCTCTTAGTGTTATCCAGTGCCTTGGAAGATTGTACGCACGCACATCTCGGTGGTAAAGTGGTGATACACCATTTTGTTGGAAGAAAAATCTCTCTCCGCATTTCCATAGAGTGTATGAATGGCCGGTAAGACAGATATGCCTATCATGTTCAGGTACATTGGGCCAGGTACTATTTCTTCAAAAAAGGATGATCCAATTAGACCCCTAGATGACAACCCACACTAAACATTCATTCCAGGTAAATTAACCTTTTCCAAAATAACATATGGATTCTTTGTACACCAGTAGACATAATTAAGTCGGTTAACAGTTGCGTTCAACTTAAATCGTGCCTCATTGGACCGAGCAACTTTCCCTACGAAGGCCTCATCCTCTAGCACCATGTTCCGAAACCACTCACAGTACTGTATTCTCCGATGCTGTTCATCTTTATTTAATGCATGCAAAAGTCTTGGGATGAAAACTTCGAACTGTTTTAATAATACGACATATGCTGGTACTGCTAATTCCAGTCTCACGTGCACATTGCTTTGTAGATTTCTGCAGTGCGTAATCAAAACGTTCCAAAGCCTTAACCGAGGATGGGGTTTGTTGCTGTGCGAAGTCTCCCAGATCTGCCCTTGTGAACATCGCATACGGTACCATGCGTCTGAAATTTGTCTTAAATGCGTGCAATTGTCACTCGCTTTGGCGGTTCTGTTCTGTACACATATCTCCATTGCCTTTGAACTTCAACAACATTCTCGGTTTTCCGATACCAATCCAAATTTACTTTCCGCTGTTCAAACGATAATCTTGGTTCCATTTTGTTGTAACAACGCTAGCATAACGTAATGTGAGTCACAGATGTTTACAGAAAATCATACGATAATCTTATCTTCATTTGCTCGTGGTTCATTTATGTATGTGAGTCACATCTGTTTGCAGAACATCATGCTGCACATTACTGTTGTTTTTCGGTCCAACTTTGAAATATATTAGAATAGATATCTACTGTGAAAGTGTGTATACATTTTTAGCACCCTCTGTATCTTGGTAAGTAGATTAGCGTTCTTCTGAAGTTTCTTCCACCCAGCAGAAAGCATATTAGAAAAAAAAAAAAAAATACAACGGCATCCCTTTTCTATTTTTACATTCCGCAAACATGAAAACGTTCAAATGACCGCTTGAAGTATTAATAGAGCAAAATAATTCCTTGTTTTCTACGTACTTGCAAACATTAATATGCTTAACACATTCTATGTCATATTTCATTATGTTCAAGATAATCCGCCGTACCAATGACGTACTCTAACAAGCGTTTCGCTACGAGGACAAGTAATAGCAATAATAATAGCGGCTACCCCTAGTTGGTACAAGAAATTATATTATTTAGTGAGGTAGTTTTTTCGTAGAAGGACGATATAAAAAGAAACATTTCGAATGCCGTTCGACACACATATTCTTTGGTTTTCTGAAAGCAAAGAATGTGACTCGGGCAGGTTACTAGATGGCGAGATATGTGGGGCATATATTGTTGAACCTTGATCTTCGAATCCACCGAGAATAATTAAAAAGTACTGGTCTTAAAGTGGTAGTAGATATTGGTTTGTTTTGGGAACGAGTAAAAGCTTTAATGTATCATTACGGTTGGCCATAATACGCTAGTTTAATCCTCCTATCTAGTATTGGATAAGGCGGAGGAATGAGTAAAAACTTTATTGTATTATTACGATTAGCCACATTACGCTAGTTTAATCATCTTATCTAGGTATTGGATAAGGCGGAGGAAGGGGGAATTCGCTTCTTGTTTTTTCATGTTACGTCAGTGGCCGCTAACCTCTACACTTGATTTCGTTACACATGTGCTTTGTGCAGTTCTTTTCTGATAATTCAACAGAAATAAAAATATATTTTTTTCTGATATCAGTAATAAGTACACACCAGATCACAGATCGACGAACCTGCTTACGAGGTATACTTATTTCTTGACAATCAGTGCACCCAAGTCATTAGGCTACCTTCGTGGAGTTAACATGTTGATTTCTCTTTCTACATCGGCTACTCTGCTCGCTACTACTTATTTTCTATGTTTAACAGACCTTACCTTGAGATACGAGTACCTGCTGTAAGTAAGCACTGTCCTGCAAATTCATTTCTTATCGGTTATTTCGTGACTTTCATTGCTGAGAGTTTGGTTTTCATTGCCTGGAAGGACTATATAGCATTGCAGGTAACAACTGAACTATTTCATCAGAGCTACTGGAAATGGGCAATTACATCATGTATTATTTGCACATTAAAATAGTATAATCTATAAAAGTAAAAGAATATTCAAAGAAAACCCATTTCAGATACCAGGAAAAGAAATGTAACTTTGAAATTGACTTCTATTAAGGGAGGGGGGAAAATAACGCCATCGTCGAAAAAAGATTGGATAAAAAGGAAGATTGCCTCTAAAAGGATGCATATAAGGCTTGTTGCAATAACAGCGTAATCGGGTCACTGCAGGCAGAGGGAACGAAGAAGGTATAAGGAGATGAAGGGAGAAAGCCTTGCCGTACTATCCATGCCAAACCGAATACAAAATGGCAGATTATGGAAATAATATAGTGTGTTGCAGGATCAAACGATTTTTGGAAGAGCTTCTGACTCGGCGATGGACACAAATACATCTACATAAAAGGTATACTAATACAAGACGCAGACATTTCTGCTTTCTGGCTCAGTATTTTTTCTAAGCACTAAGTGTCATTTTTCAGATCTTTCGGTGCTAAATAAGCTTCTGATTTCTGTTGCTTAAAGTTTTCCCTTACAGAAACATATTTCTACAACAAATTATACTACAAATTTCTGGAAGTTTTCAGTACAAATTTACATTCATTATGTAGTGTATTGCTTGCGCTTCTTATTGAAACATCAGGTGTAAACCAAAGCATAGAGCATTAGTTTGTGGTAGGCTAACTCTGAGCAGCATTGAAGCTCTTGGCGGGCGCGACTGAAGTTGTCGGCGTTGAAGACCTGTCATTCCTTAAACATCAGCTATTTGTGTAATAAATTATTTGAATAAAGGTGGTAAGTAAATGATGAAATAGTAGCTCTCATTACCTTTGCATTTTTTACACCTGCAGATGAAATCAAGAATCATCCGAGGTAGATTACTACCATATATTGAATACCTTTGTCCTTTGTTTCCTAACATTACGGAACATTACTTTAAAGCTTCTCGTAACATTACGGAACATTACCTTAAAGCTTCTCCGACTCCGATAATACATATTAATACTGCTAGAAAACTTTTTGTAGTAGAATACACAATGTGAGTCATCTTGCTTTGTTCGCAATAAATTAATGCGCCAAGAATACTTTAAATAAACAAATTTAAGCACCAGCAGTGCGAGCGTTTTATGATACAGCTGAGAGATGACAGTCTGAAATTTTTAGTGAACTTTTCCAAGATAAAGCTTCTGCTATATGCGTTTCCATGTGAAACTTTTTCGCTTTTGTGAAAATGTTTATTTTTTGCAGTTTTCGGCTGCCGGAATGTATTATCCCTTGTTGTGTAGATGTATAAGATAAAGGACAGAGTGTGTATAACGTTTGGTAAACTGATAATGTGTGTTGGTTGCGAGATACCATCCATCTGTCAAACTTTTCAACTGGTGCCAAACAGAGCTTAGCAAATAGGGTTTGCAAAGTTCAGAAATCACATGTATTAGTTAGTACATGTATAGTTGTATATAATCATACTATGGAATCGCTATATGTTTGTGTCGGTCCTGATGGTGTAGTGGTTACCATACTTGCCTCCTAAACTCAAGATCGCCGGTTTGAACCCGGCGTAAAAATCCTAAGTATGGCTTCCTTCGGCAGGGAAGTAAAGCCGTGGGTCCCGTGTCGTACATTTAAGGCACGAAAAAGAACCTCAAGCCTGAAAGAGAGGCCTCTGAGCAAAATTTGTCAGCCGTTTCACGTTCTGAGTTGAATGGGACGCTGATGACCTGATGTGTTAAAGAGCGTCCATAAATAAATTAATCAAAAAAAAAAAAAAAGCTATATGTTTGCAAATGCGCGCATCCACATCGTCCTGGATATGTTTTAGCGTGCCTGCAACAGCTCCACAACTGATAGGCGCTAGTTACTGCATCGATGGACCTGTACATTTTAATTATCACTAGATCACTGTATAATTGTTCATTCGTTTCATATATCTATAACGATACATATTTTTGAGAGCATAAGTTAAATTTATTATCGTGGAAATTTTTCTTTTATAAAATTTTCTTTTTTTCACTCAGTTACATCCAAGATAAGACTTAATATTGGTTGTTGTTATGTCATTATTAGAAATACGGAATTCGAATAAACTACAAACTCAAAGGTAAGTTTGGGTGTTAAATTTTATTGAGTGAAACATTTCATTTACAGTAGAACATTTTTCAGTACATTGTAACATTTTTAGCAGGCAAGAATAAAAAAAATTACACGAGAATCATCCAGATTTAAACTTTGACAATTCATGTGTGAGAGAAGCAGAAGACAGTTTCATGATGCCACATCTGGTGCACAGTAAAGAGCAGAATTTCATTTTGTAGACAAAAATCAGGTACACACCGTTTCCATAGTATCTGGAAATATTGTCACCATTTTCAGAGGTGTCATTAAGAAAGTATTTAGGTGCAGCAATATCAACAAGGAGTGTGAGCCAGACTTTCCCCAAAGGCATTATATAAATATTCTTGCCTGTTTTTGGTGTTTAGCTTAAATGCATATAAAGTGCTTTCAAATTCAATTTCCAGTATACCATTGTGAAATGGGGTTTGAATTACGGACACAGCTAGAAGTATAATAATAAAAACCTACCGTTAAGGTCATATAATGCAAGTGTAGCTAGCATGGAGGCTTTGTCAACAACTGGTTGTGAGTTTGGGTGTACCTAGATTTTTCGTTGTGTGTAAATGTGTACTAATTGTACTTCAGTAGTTAAGTCCGTACATAAATATAGTCCGCGGTGTTTATGTACTACACATAAGTACAAACGAATTCTTGCGGAGAAGTACTATGGCGGTTAGCAAAAAATGTGTTCCAGGTAGACAAATTCTTCGCTCAATTTTAAAAGTTACGAGTCACAATATTGCTCAATGGTAAAAAACGTTTCAAAACGCCATGTTCTTGGAAGAAAATTGAAATGAAATACAAGAATTTCCTACGCAGATGCACAATATATTTCCGCTGAGAGAAGTCACTTTTAAAATATCTCATAGTACAGATTAGTGCTAACTATTATAAGTTTTAAATAAAGTATTCTTTTATGCTTTCAGTAAAATTAAAAATATTAAAATAATAAAAAACTAACTTTTCTCATGGCGGCTGTATCTCTTATTTTCCGCTTACGGCTGGTGCACTTCCCCAGTAAGCAGCCGCGCTCAGACGCAGCTGCGCTCAGACTTCCGTAGCTCAAATAAACTCACTGTATAATGTTTATGAAATTACGCAAATTAATTTGCTTGTATTTGAAGGATTGTTTATTTAGTTATTTTTATCTCAAATGCTGGTAAACATAAGCTCCTTCCCACAGAGTGTGCAGTCATAGTTTATCCAAAACTGGCCCATTGTACTAAGATACTTTTTCACAGGAGCATGTTCTGTGAGAAAAGCCGTAATTAATTTCAGCTGAAGTTTATAACTCTGAAATAAGCTTTCAACCCGTCTTGCATGGTCTCTTAACAAATAGTTTTCTAGGTCTAATTTCTGGAGCTTGTATCCAAGTCTTGTAATGTGTGTATTCCATCCTTTTAATACATTTTTTTATAGAACGTTAGGTATTACAAGAGCCGGCTGTGGTTTCAGTAAAGTTTGAAATACTACCTCTCGAGCAAGTTCATCTGTTTTCTCCTTTCCCTAAATGCCACAATGATCTGGTATCCAAATGAGTTGAACATCATTGTGTTCTGCCCTAAAGAAAGAAATTTGGTGAGAAAATATCAGATTATGATGGTCAAAACCCAATAGAAATGACAGAGTTTTCAAGAAAAAACAATTTCAGCCATACTATTGGAGGCTATTCTCTTGAAAATAGCAAGTACGGAACTCTTAGTTCGTACTGATTGACAAAGGTATGGAAGATTTTCATGTATGCATGTTCCGCCATTGAATATAAAATTACTTGGCGAGTTATGTGGTACCAAACAGAACATAAGCACTCCAAATTTTTCATCATGAAGAAGTGTCTCAGCACGATGAGAGGATTCTCATTAATCCGAATTTGTATATTCTTGGAATCAACATGCCACTCAGTGGAATTTCGCCTTGTTAGAGAACTATATGTAATAAATATAAATGTTATACTCGAAATAATATCAAGTTCACAGTGTTAGGTAGTAGCAGAGAACCCTGATCACACTATTAGTGCGGAATAGCGACTCCCCTGTATATCTATATATCTTACTCTTGTTCTTTCTCTGCGAATTTTCTAGGTTAACACCCGAAGTTCTTTAGCAATAAGAAACAAGTAGCATCAATACACCAAATTATGTATTGTCGTCGCAAATAATATTATTGACAACATTATAATTGATCTGATCAAAACATAATACTTAATCAGAATTCAATGCTCGCAATATCTAATCTGAATGGCATTGAATTTTTTCATATAGACAAGGGAATTAATTTTAGTAAATACACACATCAGTCATTCACCTATGATATTTGTACGGTCGGGTTTTCGTAAATTTCGCTTGCTCCTTAAAACTTGCCGCCTTGGGAAGAGGCGCAGCTTGCCCCCCCCCCCCCCCCCCCATTAATACAATCCTGTTTAAACGGAGAATTCTGGTTCCAGGTCACACTACCGTTTTACAAACGACGGATAGTATAGGGGTTACATATACGTAAAAATGCAATGTTCAGTAAATTTCAAAAAATATAATAAATAAATTTGAAATTCTATAAATTCATATACGATAACAATGCTGATAAAATGAAAAAAGCTACCTACACCTCAAGTAGGATATTTTCTACAGCAGCACAATAATTAAAAGTTTGCAGAACAAAACATTGATCTGAATAGCTGATGAAAAACATTTGCTTCATTGCTAGCAATACATTCAAGAAACTAATATTATCGAATTTGATAATTGCTTTGTGTTATTTACTTGCCAGAAATGCCAAAAATATTTCGTGCAAGAATTTGCATCTTAAAGTAACTAATACGCTTCTTTCTGGGAGAATTAATCTAAAAAATTTCCCACTTAAAACCCAGGTGTTTAATATAGTAGATATTAATCGTCTCTTTCCTCCATCAAACAAACCATCTCCTTGATATACATCAGCTGTTAATTTCGTTTAGGATATTTTTGTAATCAATAAATATGATACTGAATAACGTAATTTTTTAATCCGTCCATCCCAGTTTTAGCACTGATCGATATCTCGCTTTTCCGGGAGTTTCAATACATTATAGCGCCTTCAGCTAAATTCACAGAATATTTTCCCTTTGTTATCCATTAAATTGTTATGAAAGAAATGCAAAGCGCAGCAGACACACTTGTTACTAGTTATTACATTTTCATCAGATTGCTCCATGTCTTATGATTTTCCTTTCATATTTGCACTCTTTACAAGTTTTTCGTTTAATCACTTGATGATAGATCTGTTTAAGTAGTTGTTGATAGTTTGTGTCCATAAACAAGCGAAATCGGTGATTGTTTATGATGAAGATCAGCAGTTTTCTACTTAAAAGTAGTTAGCAACAGGAGGCCCTTAGCTGACTTGAGTAGCTGTACAATGAATGTAATAGAAACGATTTATAATGCCAACCCATAATATTAGATATGAATAAGATGTTCTCTCTCCCACACATGGGCGGTCAAGAGTTCAAATTTGATTGGGCCTGCCATTGAAGAGCCGCTATTTAGTCTATTTATGTAATTGAAATCAGATTATATTTGTATGCATAACTGCTACATATTTTATCAGAAAAGTAAATAGAATGATTTTGGGCTGTATTATAAAAAGACTGATAAATATATTGCGCATGCAAGGAATTCTTACCATGAAGCAATTTAAAACGTGTTAAGTACTGGAGATTTCTTGAGCTACGAGGATTATTTCTTTACTTATGTACACCTTTAGAAAAAAATGAGTCATCCCCAGATTCTACGTGTCGATCGGAGAACTTCAGAGACGCCCGTAAACTGTGTATTCACAACGCACATGCAGCGACTGGCACACTACAGTGGGCGTTTTGTCTGTAAATGTATTGATCACAATAATAAGCATCGGGGAAAAGAACATTAGGGTAGAGTATCAGTGACCAAGCGGTTTAGAATGCATTGCTCTTCTGCGTAAGCTCCTGGATAAAATGTCACATAATATATTTGCTTCATTTTTTATTATTGGTTTTATAAGAGTATAAGTAGCATCATGTTGCCTTAATATCGTATTTTATTTAAACATTTTATTTCAGTTTTATGACATTACTTGTGCATACACAAAAACGTAATCACAAACTAATACATTTTTTATAAATAACTAAATAAATATATGAACACAAACATACATCTTCTAAAGTAAAAACACATACAAAGAAATCCTAATTAATATCAGGGTATGAACCCTCAGCACTTATAAATGCCCTCAAACTTCGGGGAATATATGGTAATCTGATTTGTTAATGTGGACGAGAGGCTACCATATACCAAGCTTCTTGAATTTGTGACCGTAGTCATATTTTGTCTTTCGTGCATGTACAGGGAATGCAGGTGCAGCATATTGCATTTAGATAGAACAAATACTGAAAGAAATAAAATAGAAAATAGTATTAATTATAATACGTAAAAGTTAAAGTTGCTATCTGTGGGAAATAATATTACCAAACTAATTTTTCATAATATGCTACAAAGGTTTATTAAAAAAAAAGTACTTCATGCAAACTTGCTCTTTTAACCACGGCCTCGCTGAACACACTACCACAGAGCTAACGGAACACACACACACACACTCTAATCAGCGTCTTTAGTGCATGCCATATAACGCAACTACTCCAGTGACTGCACAGCTTTGGTGGATACCTTGTGAACCGTGAGCTTTATGAATAGCACTTAGAAGAAATTTACTTTCAACAGAAGATATTTTTTTTGTCAAAGGGTGTACGGTTGGCAGTATTGTGGATTGAATGATGCAACAGTGGTGAAAATTACATTAGTTGCAGTTGAAGACTTGGAAAAATAAGCGTGTGCATTTAGTTTTTCCTTATAACACTCTGTGTGCACAAAAGAAGAGCTATAAATGGGCCTATAGTTATGTCGGGAACCGTGTCCTTTGAAGATCAAAGGTCATGTTTTAATTTAGGCAGTACTTAAGTTTTACACGGTGAAAGTCCCACAGAAATTTCTAGTACTTTGAGTGAAGTTTACAGTGGATCGTTGTTCAGTTTCTCTTTGGAGTAATTATTTTTGTGTCAGTCGAGTCAGCATAGACGATGACTGAAGACCTGGAAGGACGAAAACATTAACTCATGAACGAAGTGCGAAGCTTGTGGTAGATGTTCAAGAAGTTCGTCGTGTGACATGTAACTTTCAGAAGCCTCTAGTATTCCATCGCCAGTATTTAGATTTGACAAATAATTTACAGAAGAGAAATTATTTGTATGAGATGCGTCCCTCACTTCTTGATTGTTGGACAGAAGCAGGAACGTGCGTTGTGTCGAATTATCGCGATGAAACATGTATCAGAGTATTTGAGCCGGAGTTGAAATCACAATCCAGCAAATGGAGAGGCTCATCTTCCCCTCGTCCAAAATGCAAAGATAAAGCAAATGTTTCATCACCAAGATATCAATATGACAAGTGTTCCGGGTGAAACAAGTGTCATAGCAATGCATTATCATTATCTCATGCAAAAACTGCAAAAATGCACAAAAGCCTACACCACTTATTCGAACCAAGTTCATGCCAACGCTCTCCCGCACACCGGGAATGTTGTGACCAATAGGCTGCGCGAATATGGATGGTAAGTACTACTTCATCCGCCTTACAGTCCGGACATAAGTCCACAAGATATCGACATGTTCCCACAGTTGAAAAACATAACGTGAACGTCGTTTTCCTTATATGGAAGAGCTTTCTGCCTCCGTTACCCGATATATTCTAAAGGTTAGCGGAAGTAGTGCTTTGAATGGAATAGCACTGCTTCCAAAAGTTTGAGACTCTATCGTTGAGTAGCGGGGAAACTACAATGCAGAACTCTAAAAATATATAGTATTAAAAATGTAAATGTAAGTAAAAATGCGTGTATTGTTTATAAAATTACCCTCATATTACAGTGAATAAATTGTAATTTTAAATAGTTTTCTGTACTACCAAGAACACTATAATTCTCTGTGAAAAGTTTTAATTAGTTTTTCTCTCTTTTAACACAGAACTTTCTAGCATGCAGAGGTAAAGTTTATAGAGATATAATGTAACTCAAAGAATTTAGTTTCCTTATGATGAATAGGGAAATCATAAGCTTTTTCTAGCTGGGGCAACGTATTTTGAGACACTAATAGAATTTCATTAGCTCTAAAAACAGAATAATTGAAAGTCCTCAATGTGAATGTATTTAATAAGGTAAAGCTGAATGATCGGATATTGATTACTTAATAGTTGCCTTTTTTCAGTCAACAACAAAGCATTTATGTTTCAGGATTCATAATTGCGGTGCACTGCTTTGTAATAACATATGCAAATGTGTAATAATTGAATGAAATTCTGCTATATAGGAAGAACGTGAACTTGTATGTGACGTACGCGCTGCAACTATCTGATCATAATAATGCAACCAAAAGTAAACTGTCACTACGTAAGAATCATAGATAAACGCTCGCTGTGTAATAGAAAACATGCAGAACTATAACATACTATGCAATGAATTTATCTTTCTACATACCAGTGGCCTGCAAACTGACTTCGTAACGGCGTGGCCTTGCTTGCTAAGCCTCAGCAAGCACGCCTATGTCAACAATGGGACTAAATATTGCACGGGCTGTCGAAGCTTATACAATTCTCTCAGTAGAGGAGACATTGCATGGAAAATTCAACACAAAATCTGGAGAGGCAAAACATGTACTAATTTTGTTCCTTCGAGAATGAAATGATCTTGAAATGGGCATCTCGCACAAAAAGCATATTGTTTGCTATACTCCTACAGAGAAGAATGCACGGAAATAATGTTTGCAATGAGGTTCCCACTAAATTTATTTTTACAGTAGAGTTTAACGTAGGTGATTTCTTAAAGATAATATAGGTATAGTGTCTCGACTTGAGGCATTTGGTGATTTAGTTTATTGTTGCAGCAGGTAATTCTTACTAATTATGGACGTAATATATGTCTATTTTAAGTATAATTTTAAATTAAAAGGAAAATAACTGTAACGGAACTTCTTGTAATTGTAGTATGCTTAATGGCATAGTAAATTTTTGTTTTTCGTGTACTTCTAATTATTTGCGATGAATTAATAGAGACAAAACTTATTATTTGTCCTGGCAAGGTGATTTTAAATTCGCAGATGACTATGTTTGAATCCAATTAAAAAAACTAGTCCAAGCTTAATATATATAAGAAGCTCCGTACCCTTTGAAATGCAATAAAATATATTATTAGAACAAAGAAATAACAGTGCCTTGGCTAATAAGAGCAAAAGAAGTCGATATTTTAACATAATTTTGGAACAAATTAATATATTCACGATAAGTAAAAAGTTATATCTGATATACATAGACAAAATACCAAAACCTTACAGGAGCTCGAAAGCCATATAATGAAAATATTTGGATGTATATACCGAGTGTCTCACCTAAATTTGCGACCTCAAATATTTTCAAAATGGAATAAAATGTGAAAAATCTAGTTGCACAGTAATGTACCCTTGTCAGGGGCTCATATGCCCCTAGAATGTATGCACAATTCATAAAATTAAAAATAAATCGCTTTCAACTCAAAGTTACATTTTTTAAATTAAACATATGCTCTCTCTCTCTAGCGAACTGAACTAGAGATGCAATTAGTGATATTAGAATTGGTTTTACTTTCCTAAACAAAATTATTAGTTGCCTATAGCTCAAAGAAACTTCATATTTGTAAATGATATCCAGCGTAGAAAACGCACTCACAAATAATCAGTAACGCCTTATCTGATGAAATTGTGTCACTTCAGTAGATACTCAAAGTGACCATCGTTTGCATCAATGCACTTATGGAGACGATAAACAAGCAAGCGTTGCACAGATTTAGTGTTTATACAGATATTTCAGCACACGCTATGGTAATACTCTTATTTCATATTCTCTAGTGTAGTTGTGAGTTCCTGATATACTATATCTTTCACTGCGTCCCAGAGAAAGAGTTCTAATGACGTATATGACGTATAATCGGGGCAGCAAACTCGCTATTCACCTATTTGTAAACTTTGCCTCTGGAAACATGGGGAAGTGTGCGGGGCATCTATCATGCTGGAACCACATTAATAGATGCATTTCCAATCCCAAGTACTCCATGAGAAGTCTCTGGCAGAAATGATCTATTCGGTGTCCGTTTAATGTTCCCTGATAAAAATAGGGACCTACAACATGGTTGCCAATGATACTGCACCAAACATTGACATTCCACTGTCGTTGATGAGCAACCTCGCAAAGCCAGTGGGATTTAGCATTGACCATGCTCCTCAAATTCATATTACCTTGCTTTGTTAACTAAGCTTCATCCGTATACAAAAAAGTAATTCGGAATGCATTATTATCTTACAACCGTTTCCAAATATCAATACGGAAAGTGCATATTAGCTAAGAAGAGAAACCGTAAAATGCGTTGCAGTACGTATTATTTCCCGTTAGACATTGACAGCAGCACAGCCGACCAGATTAGGAAACACTAGTACACTGAGCAGATTGTTAATGGTTTGCTTACTACAGTACGGGACTAGAGAAGCAGAAATATATAACATATTTAAAAAAATCAAACAAACTTTGGTATATTTCGAATAGCTTGTGTTCTTCAAAGGTAGATATCAAACGTCAATTTCAGAAAACGTTCAAATGAATAAACTATCTTCTAAGACTCTAGTGCATTGAGCTCGTCTCTCTGCATTATATCTCTTGGTACTCTCTATAAGAATTTTGTTTCACTGCAAATTATCTGTTTCAGTAACTTGAATTATTAACATTTTATAGGTATTCATATTGAAAGCTGTGTTGAATTCACACCCACAAATGTCTTCTACCATCTCGATACATTCCTCTATCGCAGTGCAGCTCCCTTTTTGCAAAAATATTGACTGTTCATTGCAGATAAATCCTCTTACAGGGAACGAAGCGAAGAAGTTGCTTTCACATGTTGGTTTCTTCCTTCCAATCAAAAATTTTCCCGTCTTTAGCCCATATTCTATTACCTAACGTTGTGGATTCTCCATCTCCAGTTTTTTACAACATACCCCAGAATTCTGCCGAATCGCATATGAAATGAATACTGATTAAATAAACTTTATGACTTTTACTTTGGCACGTATATGGAAGAAGCATTTCAAGTAATATGTGAGCATAACGCCAAATTTGCTCCTTCTGCGCGACCATTTGGCATGGTTCGAATTAAAGTGCATGGTGACTGTTGATAAAGAATAGCTTTTTAAATGTGTCTGTTTTCGTGAATACAGTATAAAAGTGTAGAGTAAGAACAGTTGCTTCTACAAACAGTTTTCCAATATCAGTTTTGTAGCCCTTATGTTCATACCTTATACAGAACTTTGATTCAAAATAGGTCTAATGTTACGAAATTTTCTCTCCATTTTTTCTTTCCTTTTGCTATTGTTGAGCTTGTGGGTGAATTCCCCTTCCATCCAATGGCCAATTAGCACTTTCATATGATTTGCTGTTCACAAAAACAGTGATAGGGTATGTGTAACCAAGCGTGGCAAATAAAGCGCGGCAGTTAGGCTGAAACCACCTATGAGTGCATATATAATACCTATATTAACTTCATAGTCGTGTACCTAAAATATTCAGTGAAAAAAAAAACAATCATCCTGTATATCCCAACACAAGTGTACCAAAATGGCCATTGCTTTTAATGATTAATGCCTGTTTGATTTGTAGTGTTACAATTAAATTACTCGTATACTTTTAAAACGAATTTTCGGAAGATTTTGTAATTAAATACAAATATATATTATTTATTTGTTTATTTTGCAAGATACAGACTGATTTAGAAAAAAATTAGTCATTATACATCGGTGAACCATTGTTGGAAATATCACCAATATGAAAAAGAAACAGCTTCTCTGAAATGGGCATTTTGTAGGAAGGAAATGCTAAAAGTTTAAAAAGTGAAAGGACAGAATACGGACAGACTCCAATGGCTTTAACACAGTGAAAACTTCCTTTTTATACAGATTAACGTCCCTCATAACGACGAAAGTCTTAAAAAATGACTTAATGAATACCAGAGTCCGTAACGAATACCTAGCATTCATCTTTTCAGAGTAAGGAAAAACTCGGAAAAAAAAAAAACTTATCCAACTGACATTATGGGATTCGAACTGGAGATCCCCGAGCTTGCAGACAGACATGTTGATCACAAGTGCACGGAGGCGGATTCCGAATGTTTTGAAATACATTTTTTCCGTCTGGAAAAGTCATAAATGTATGAAATATAAAGTCAAATAGTGAGCTATTTTGAAACTAGATTTTTCTTGTACTTTTTGAACCAAACAAACACTGCATTTAAAAAATTGTCAAGAAACAGGTAATTGCTAGAGTTGCAGCATTTTTTTCCTGAAAAGGTTTGCTTTAATAGAAATAGCACTTTTAAAGGTGGCATTAATGTACGTAAAAAACTGGACAATATCGTTTTTTACAAAAAGTTGCGTAAGGGATTTTTATCACATTTTGTTAAATTAATTATGTCTTTGCTAACTATTGAAGTAGGACATGTTGTCTCAAAGTTTCCTATTTAATTATAATTGCTTCCAATGACTACTATAATAATAGTTGTATTTTCTTTCAGATGATCAAGGGTATTAATATTACATTTAAAAGGAGGACCCTAATATTATATGTATTAGTGTATGTATGTAGATATGTCTTTTTGATTAGTATATGATATTCAAGTTATTTTCTGTAATACTATGATTGACGTGCATATGTTTTTGTAAAGGCTAAGGAAATGCTGTCTTTGTCGGAGGACATTAGCTTTCCCTGAGTAAAAGGGTCTTTTGTTAAGTATTACTCTTTTAAACCCTCGGACACTCGTCGGTCCCTGTTCGGCGCCAGATGATATTAAACTGTAAACGCTAGGAATATTTCCTTTATACTTGCCGTATAAAGGAAATCCTGCATTCAGAAACACGCGTTTTCACAGAAACCAAGAAATTAGCAGTTTCAAAGGGAGGCCGCATATATGGCTGAAACGTGCCTAATAGCAAGAATCTAGTGAAGATGATGATGATGATGATGATGATGATGATGATGATGATGATGATGATGATTGCTTAAGGGCGCAAAACAGCTGTGGTCATTAGCGCCCAAACAAACTAAACACGTGCCAGAATTAATAAATACATAATGAACACAAATACAGTGCATAAGTTAATTAACACTAGCACTTTGTGCAATAAAAGATAACCCCATAATAAATAACAAGGGTAAAAAGTTCTATAAACAAAAGACTGGTACTAAAACATGGCCGCAATAGTGGAAAACACAACAATCTAGTAATGGTCCAAAATTGTATCAATAAAAACCTAAAACTTACAACAAGGGTAATATTGACTAAAACAAATAAATAATGGTAGTAAAATAAACCAGTCGTATAAAAGTCTAAAATTGTGACAACAAAACCCCAAAACAAATAACAAGGGCAATATGCAACACAACAATTAAAGACGGGTACTAAAACAATGCAGCAAAAGCTGAAATAACGAGTCTTAAAATAGTCTAAAAATGCCGTCATGAGTAAAAAGATATAACCTCACACCTTGCTCCGAAAACCACAAACATGGATAAAACGGAGCACTCGCTCAACAGCAGCCACATCATCAGCAAGTAGCTCCTCAATAGAGGATGACAAAGCCAGGGAACGTCTAAAAGCTGCCAGATGATGGCAATGAAGTAAAATGTGACGCACTGTAAAGGGGTGGTCACAGTGAGGGCAAGTTGGAACTAGTTGACCATTAAAAAGGTGACAGTGACTAAAACGGCAAAGCCCAATTCTCAGACCAGCTAAAATTACTTCTTCGCGACGAACTGCGTGAGAAGAAGTCGACCAGTTAAAAGGGGCGGATTTACATTCCCGAAGCTTATTGGCGGGTATTAAATCCCACTCATCGCGCCAGCGCGAGAGAATGCCTCTCCGTAAAGAATGTTTAAAATCCCCAAAATAAAAACGTTGCTAGTACTCAGCAGGGTCTAAAAGGGCGGATTTAGCTGCGACATCCGCGGCCTCAATACCTGGGAGTCCCACATGTCCAGGTACCCATAGTAGTGTCACCCTGACACCAGCGTCGAAAAGAGAAATTGATGACACCACGTTAAGAGCATACGTAAAACTTGATCCATTAAAAACAAAATCACATCCTACTCCTTTGTCAGATTCGGAGCCATCAGTGTATATAAAATTCCAACCATTAAAAGAAGAAACGATCTCGCTGAAATGACGGCGAATTGCAGGTGCTGCGGTCGAAGACTGGACAGGACGTAAGCCCAAGATGAACGATGGCCTTTGCTGAAAGCCAAGATGGAGATGAATTTTCCCCGGCTAGAAAAAAAGCAGGTAAATCTGGGTCCAGAGTACGTAAGAGCTCCTGAAAACGAAAGTCGGGAGGTCTAGGATTAAAAGACCGAGCACAATAAAAAGGATCGAGAGACACATTAAAAAACGGCTCATACGTGGGATGACGCGGATGCACAGCTAATCGACAACCATAAGCAACAAGTAAAATATTCCTACGGTAAAACAACGGAGGTTTTCCAGACTCCGCACATAAACTTGACACAGGACAGGTTAGGAATGCTCCAATGGCAACACGGATACCCCGGTGATGAACGGGGTCAAGGCGACGAAAAACGTAAGGTCGCGCAGAACCGTAAACAGCACAGCCGTAATACAGTTTTGACCGGATAAGAGAACGATAAAAACGTAAAAGAACAGTCCGGTCAGCTCCCCAAGATGTGCCACTTAAAACACGTAAAAAACAAAGAGAACGCTCACACTTGCCCTTAAGTTGAGCTATATGCGAAGACCAGCAAAATTTTCTATCAAACACCACGCCAAGTAATCTAACTAGTAAGAGCGTCTGGACCAAGATGTAGAGATGGTGGAGGATACTCCTTACGTCGCCATAAATTCATGCAGACGGTCTTCTCTGCGGAGAAACGGAACCTGTGATTTACACTACAAGCGTAAAGGCGGCTGAGACAGCATTGGAGGCGGCGTTTCAAAAGACAAATTCTCCGAGAGGAAAGATAAATGGCGAAATCGTCAACAAACAACGATGATTGTACTCCTGGCGGTAAACACGGTGATTGAGTTGATAGCAATGGCAAACAGTGAGCAACTAAGTACCGAGCCCTGAGGTACACCGTTCTCTCGAGTAAAACTAGATGATAAAACTGAACCCACGCGAACATTCAAAACCCGATCTTTCATAAATTCCTGAATAAAAACAGACATACGACCACGTATATGCCAATCCTAAAGCGTTCGAAGGATACCGCCTCTCCAGCAGGTATCATAGGCCTTCTCCAAATCAAAAAATACGGCGACCGTCTGGCACTTTCAGATAAAACCGTCCATTTTGTGGGTTGAAAAAGACGCAAGATGGTCGACAGAGGAACGATGACGCCGAAAACCGCAATGAGCGTTCGTCATAAAATGCCTCGACTCCTAACACCACATAAGCCGTCCGTTAATAATGCGTTCCATCACCTTGCAGACGCAGCTGGTGAGGGAAATCGGATGGTAACTGGAAGGAAGATGTAGGTCCTTTCCAGGCTTAGGTATAGGAATGACGGTAGCATTTCGCCAAGGAAATGTGCCATTACACCAAATAAAATTAACAGTTTGTAATAAAAAAGTCTTGCCTTTCGCTGACAAATGCTGCAACATAGCAACACGAATATCATCTGGCCTGGTGCACAGTGTCGAGAGGTCTGAAGGGCATTTTCCAATTCCCTGGAGGTAAAGGGGACATTGTAGCATTCCTGCTGTTCGGAGGCAAAACAGAAGCCCTTCGACTCCACCTGCTCTTTAATGTGCGAAAAGCAGCAGGATATTTGGCCGAGTTCGATACATCAGCGAAAGTGGGTCCTAAAATATTAGCAACTGCAATCGGAGTAGCAAGCACTCGATTTGGTAACCTAAGACCGGGTATCGGCGTAAATCTTTGTTTGCCTGCAACGCGGCGTAACTGTTCCCAAACAACAGATGAAGGCGTTGTGCGATTGAAAGAGTAGGTAAAGGCTGTCCAAGACACTTTTTTGCTATCCTTAATAATACGACGGCATTTGGCGCGCAATTGCTTGTAGCGAATCATGTTTGTTGAAGTAGGGCGGCGACGAAAACTCGTTGAGCACCTCGGCGTGCACGTAAGACATCCCGGCATTCATCGGTTCACCAGGGAACCGGCAAGCGTCTGGGGTGACAAGAAGACCGGGGAATAGCCTGATCTGTGGCTGGTATGATGACCGTAAGGAGGTGCTCGGTCACGACCTCGATAGATGGAAATTAACACCCTGAAAATTCGGCCATAGATCGAAAAAGAGGCCAGTTCGCCTTTTCAATAAGCCATCTTGGCGCGCGCTGAGAATGTGCGTGAGAAGAGAGAACGTGCATCTGTCACGGAAAATGGTCACTGGAGTATAAATCGGAGAGGACGTTCCTGGTAAAATGTACAGCAAGTGATGCAGAAAAAAAGGCTAAATCCAAATGTGAAGAACAATAAGTACTGTCAGAAATAAAAGTAGGTTGACCAGTGTTAAGCAGAATGAGATGGTGGCGATGGAGATAGTCTGCCAACATGCTACCCCTGGCACACTCCGTGTTGGAATCCCACAGGGGATGGTGCGCATTAAAGTCCCCCAAAAGTAGGACAGGGGATGGTAGCTGAGACAGAAGATTGTCCAGATCAACTATGGCGATGGTGCCAGATGCAGGTAAATAAACAGTGTAGACAGAAAAATTAAGGACAGAAAAGTGAACTGTAGTTGCAGCAGCTTGTAAAGGAGTTTGGATCTGTAATGAAGGGCTGTACACATCATATCGGATTAAAATGAAAACTCCGCCGTGAGCGGGAGTGCCTTCTTCGGGAGGAAGATCAAATTTCACCGAAGAGTAGCCGCGTAAAGTAAAAGAATCTTGCGGGCGAAGTTTGGTCTCTTGGAGACTCACAAGCGGAGGGTCAGTGGAGCGTAAAAGTAACTCTAGGTCAGGTCTTCGACTATGGAGTCCACGCACATTCCACGAAAGGATAGCCATTGTTAAAACAAAGTAAAATAAATAAAAATACCACCTCACTGTTTGCTAGGCCCAGGACGAATCAAGCATCCTTTTTTAATCGCGTGGAGCTTGATGGTTTGCTTGGAGCAGGCACATCCTGCTCCATTATCTCCTCAGAGGGAGGTCTCTTCCGCTGAGAAACATCCACCGTTTCCAACATCTGGAATCGGTTGGATATGCGAATAGGCGGTGACGGCGACCGCCCAGCGGGTTTGCTCCCATCATGGGAGTGGGACCTCCGAGGAGGAGGAGGGATCTTTTTCTTCTCTACTTAAGTTGACGACTTTAAAAAATCCGTTCTCGTAAAACTCGTCCTGAACTTAATTTCAGGGGCCTTAAAACTATCGCTTTCGGCTTCACGGTAGAGCGCTTCGGAGAACTAGGCGTAGTAGGAACCCTTGTAAAGACAAGGTCGCAAGTCTGCATACCGCTATCGCACTTCTTGACCGCAAAAGAAGCTGCTGCTCTATATGTGCCGGTCTTAGGCACAACGTTGGTTGTGTTGGCGAGATTGAAATCGCTTCCGGGCCTCAGTAAAGAAGAGTTTTTCCTTTACCCGGATCTCCTGAATGCAGCGCTTCTCTCTAAAACGAGGCAGTCGCGGGACTGGGCTGAATGATCACCGCGGCAGTTAACGCAGACAGGAGCGGATGGACATGCTCCCTCATGAATTGCTTGCTTGATGCAGGTTGCACAGATGGAAACGGCACTTTTACAGGATATGCGAGTGTGTCCAAAACGTTGACACTGAAAATATCGCAACGGGCTCGCAATATATGGGCGCACTTCTAACAACTCGTAGCCCGCCTTTATCCTCTGCGGCAACTCGACCCTGTCACATGTGAAGAAAAGAGTCCGGGTCGGCTGTAATTCCCCCTCTTTCCTTGCCTGTACACGATAAACTGAGGTGACCCCTTAATCTTTCAGACAACTCTGGATTTCCGGATCGGACATTCCGTCTAGTACATTGGTGGTAACAACTACTCGCGACGAATTCAATGTCTTATGTTTCTCAACACGGATGGGATAACCGTGGAGTAGCGTCGCTTTGAGACAGCCCAAGTGTCTCCACCAAAAGTGATCCGTTACGTAGACGGGTACAGGACTTAACGGGCCCAACTATGGCATCAATGCCCTTCTGAATCTTAAATAGATTTACCTTCGTAAACGACTGACCATCTTCGGTACGACTGAGCACTAAGTAGCGAGGAAATGACTTCTCGGATACTTCTTTAACGTCAACTCTATTTCTTTTCATTTGAAAATAATTATTATCTGTGCCATAGCGATTTAATCCTCCGTCGTTGCAACTGTCTCCGATGGCAGGCTGCTTCCTGGGCGCCATCCCGCCTTAGGTTATTGCCCCTGACCTGAACAAAGTAACCTCAGGGTCACACCTTCCTGTGTGTTGACAAAGGGACCCAATCACCTGCAGGAAGTGAACAGCTCATGCAATGGCCCCTCCCCGGGCATGGCCTTTACCAGGGGATACGTTCCCGTCCTATATGATAACCCAGTACTGGAAGTTACGCCGTTACCCAGTCACTTTTTACCGTGTCAAGCACGGGGGCACCCATCAGACGAAGAACAGGGAAGTAGGACAAATAAAAATTAAAATGTAGGCGAAACAAAAGGGAGTCAAACACGCTTAGCGTGGACGTGCGGGAGCAAGCAGCTCGGGTGCCTCGGGGTCGCTACGCCTCGTACCCAAAAAATTGGGTCCCTGAGGGGATCTAGTGAAGGGTAAATGTCTCTTGTTCCGTAGCATGGGAATAAGAAATGTTTCCTGGTAAAACCAGAATCTTCAACCAATCAACAGGTTTAAAAACCCGACGTATAGAAGCAAACTTGTAATAAACCATGCACTAGTGTGATCCAATAATATTCTAGAAGGAACCGAATTCAATTTGTATAAAAGAATTAAATTTTCGCGAGGGAGGAGTGAGGTTGCATAAAAGATTTCATATTAACTATGAGGAGTTAAGTTTTGAGGCATTCGCGAAAGGAGGCAGTCGCAACAGTAACAGTAAGAGTAGTAACCGTCGTAACGGTAGCAGCAAGAGTGATAATTAGTCAGTATAGATATTATTCAATGTCATAGTAGAATAGTTAAACGGTCGCGAAGAGTCAAAAAAAAATCGTTCGGCCAGTGAGGGTCAGTCAGGCAGTGCAATGTAATAGTAAGAATAGTCACAATTGTGTTAAAGTGAATAAATACGCGAGTTAATACAGTGAACTATAATTCGACGAAGCATAGCATGTTCCAGAACCTTCCAAGTTGTCAAATAAATTAAATGTCCAACCAGTGCCAAACTTCATTATTAATGTGAACAATCTCCTTCCCCCCCAATAACTTTAAATCATCAAAAACAGGTCAACATTCCCGGAGATCCATATCCTCTGCATTGGAACCAGAGAGTTAGGAATCATAGAACTCATAACTCCACGAGGCGGGGCAAGAATTATAATTGTTCTATTAAATAAACAAATAATAAATCATCCATCCATATCTCAAAAATAACCCACACGCCAATAATTCCGTTTCACGATCTTCAGAAATAAGTCAAATGAAATGAAATTAAATTGATAAGTGTTATTTCATTTTTCATACGATTTTCTTGAGCAGCAAAATTAAAGCGAGCTATAATGAAAAAGGCATTTC
Organism: Metallyticus violacea; assembly: GCA_030762175.1. Taxonomy (NCBI): domain Eukaryota; kingdom Metazoa; phylum Arthropoda; class Insecta; order Mantodea; family Metallyticidae; genus Metallyticus; species Metallyticus violacea. Next base: position 294,959,285 of record CM060846.1, read on the forward strand.
TTTTGTCTAGAAAATGATAAATATACATTGTTTTAGGTTTTTTATTAGACTGGAAAATATAATTTAATAGTAACTTTTGTCCACATACACACCCGCTGTATTTTTCAAGTATTTGAACCAAACTATGGAATAAAGTTTCGCATGCTTCTATAAATTCCTTTTAGATATTCAATGCTGTATTTCTGAAACGGATTTTAATTTTAAGAGATGCGCTCTTGATGTTCTGAATATACAGATCCGATGCAAGTGGCTGGCTTTGAAAATAAAACTTTGCATTCTAAACAGGGCAAAGGGCTTTACACATTCATAACATTCAAAAGCACATGGCCTTCGCTTTGTCTCCCATCGCGCTTGTTAACGTGGCCCGATTCCTGTGTTGTGTGCCTACGAAGAGAATAGCGTTACACAAAATTCCGAAGTTAGAGCACATTCTCTCCAGCTGCGCCAACATGTGCTTTTAGAGTGTATGAGTACATACTACCTGATCACAAAAACTAGTGATAACGATTTTAACAAGCGTTCCTACAGGGATGTGCAAAAATGTATTGTCTGAACATGATGAACATCAAACTCTATCACTGAGTCTGGTTCTGCTTCCGCCCCTCTCTGGCTGGAGCGCATAACAAAAATAAAACTGTACTAGTCATTATATACTGCGTTCTCCTGCAGCTCAAAGCATCGCTTCCTGCTCCAGGTATTCTGAAGTGCCTCCTCTACGAGGGAGATAGGGAGAGGAGAATAAATGACTATAGTTTACGGTTTAGAACATAAACATTCGGAACTTAGGTGTTTTCTCTCTTTGGCCTCTCGTTCGGTAATTTGACTAGTTTTAGCCCATGAGTGTTCATTCAATGCATTGAAATGATTTTCCATTTTAATAGGTATATAACTATGGGATTTATTTGCATTAGACAAATCAGTACTTATCCATAATAACGTCAATTTAAAATACAGCAGTTTTATTATTTATGAGATGTGCATCCTATTTGATATATACTGGTGAGCTACAGAAAAAAAAATGCTATCGAAAACAGAAGCATTATGAAGTTAATTAGCTCTTATAAAATGTTCAAAGGAAGAAAAACGAAAAGACAAACAGAGTAGATCCACTGCATGCCCACTTTGATAATGTAACAATCCTCAACCAGAGATTTCTTCAGAGAGTTAAGTTACTTCCTCTAACACTTTAGATTAAACTTTTCTGCTTATTCCTAATTTACTATTAAGTTCACTAATTTACTCAGTTTTCGTCATTCCCTTCGCTCTTTCTCCCTTCATGGGTTTTGTACAGCTACTTATTAGATGTGATTTACATTTCCTTCTTTCTTTTTTGTAAACATATGCTTCTTCAGAAAAGCAGGGTGGAAGAAATTGATTTCAAAACTATCTTTTCAATCACCATATATATTCTGTACTTAAAATGATAACAAAATGTACAAATACAATTAATGAAACAACCTATAAGAACAACAAGTGTCTGGTCCAAGAATAAAAAAAGCAAAAATTGAGCCCGTAGAAATGAGATTTTTTAGTCCAGTAGCTGGACATTCCCTCAAAGGCCAGTTAAAAAGCGCACAGTTGGATATAAACCATTTATTGTTACTTTCCATGATACAAATGGAAAAATAGAAAATAGATTGGTTTGAATATATTAAAAAATAGAAACTCACTGCACACCACGATCGGCTTTCTCACTGCAAACCAACTGACTACAGAAATGTTGGAAGACTAGGCAGCAGAAGGCAGCATATATTCTTCTGAAACTAAAACAGGTCATAGGAACTTATCATTGAAGTACACGAAGAAGAAAAAGACAAAATATACATTTCTGGAAGTGTTTTTTGCAATAAAATTTTAACTAATAATTTAAATAATTGTACAATCTAATCTTGTTAATTCTACCAACTCCTCAAAAATTTCATATGTACCACTAATAAAAAGACAAAAAGACAAAATATACATTTCTGGAAGTGTTTTTTGCAATAAAATTTTAACTAATAATTTAAATAATTGTACAATCTAATCTTGTTAATTCTACCAACTCCTCAAAAATTTCATATGTACCACTAATAATCTTGATTTTTCTCTTTGCTCTTTCGTGCATACTTCGGTTCCGAACATTGACATTTGTTTTACTGTTATCATATACAATCTTTTAATGCATATCTATAAAAATATACGGTTTTGGTTGACATTATAAAAGTATATTTCCATTATTTCAGAAAAATTACAATAACGGCATCTCGTAATTGTGGATGTTTGTGTGGTGGAAAAGAATTACTTAATAAGAGTATTATTTATAAATAACGAGCTCCTGCATATCATAGTGTAAAGCAATACTGAAGCATTTGATTATAAATTCTCTCTGTTCCTTTTGGATTTATTAAAGGGAGTATATTTTTTATACACAAAATCTCAATTACTGGTTTTTTGGCTGTATTTTGTATAAAGTTATTCAAAGGATACTTAGTGGAATAGCAGTCAAGCAATCTCCAGGTCCAATTTGAAGCATTTGGCCATCTTTACTGTGTTGCGCCCTTCAGTGTAATCTGATCTACCAAACAGCTCACTGGCCCATTCTTAAGCATTCTCATAGATCAGCGGAAAGCTGCGTGTAATTCTTGTAAGTTTATGACTCCAAAGGTTGATATAAATCAGAACCTTTAGCTCTCGTTAAAGCTCTAGCAAATAACAGAGCAGTTTTACAAACCAGAAAACAATGTGTGTGCGTTTACAATCTAAATGGCAATGAGTACAAATCAGTTGAATAAAGGTGTATTTAGTTTGACAATGATCACGTACAAATAGCTCCTCATTATTCTGGGAAAGGGATAATGACAGAAATCTTGCACTTCGTGAAATCAATACCAGCAATAAGCGCCAGAAAGCTTTTATTTTCAACTTTTTCTCTCTCACTTTCGATGAAATTCTAGTGCAGAAACCTGAAATTACAAAAGTAAAGGAGCAATGTTGAATTTTAATCGTCTTATAAAAGTGGAATTTACGAACTCTGTAAAAACTAAAGTTAATCAATTTTGGATCCTTATTGAAAGTTTGGAAGTTAGCAGATGTGAGAAAGTGTGAATTATTTTAATGAATCTAAATTTGACGTGCCACATTATCAAGTCAATGTCCAATCAAGTCAATGTCCAAATATCCCTTGAAAACTTCTATACACTTCCAATAAAACCTGTTACTTAACACAACCTAAGTGCTAATATTTTAATTAATCTTTTGCGTATCCCAGATATTTTTAAATTATTAAAGCTCCACTTCATTCCCGTTTATTCATTGATTTGTTAGCATAACTTGAAATTTCACATGTCTTTTGCTCAGATGACAGAGCTTACGTATTCCGTTTTCAGACACTCTTTGAGAAGCTTAGTGAAAGTGGATTTCCTTTCAAGCAATGACTAGATTATTAACGGAGTTCCGTGCATTCATTTTAAAAAAATGCACTGTATTTCTGCACTGCATGTTGTATGAAAATAAAGAGACATTTTATACTAAACAAACACAGTTTTGTAAAATTATAAAATTACAAATTTTCTATGCTGCACCAGAATCTTGCATTTTTCAGAAAAATGATGGGTTTTTTCAATTTACTAAATATGTTATATCTAGCTTTCAAAAACATTCCTTAGAAGCGCAATCTGAACTTGATCCATCAAACAGAATCAATATTGAACTATGCACTGCATACATTTAAGCAGAATGTGATATAATTGCGCTGATTTTTACTGCGTGAAATATTTGTATGAATAATACAACAGGCACGGTAATGAAGAGAGTGTTCTAACCTCATTATACAGGTAAAATGTGCTTTTAATATTGTCACTGACTAAATGCCAGAATACGCATTGAAATGTATCTTCATATAGTATTGTTTGCGCCTAAAAAGCTTTTATATTTTCATAATTTTTGTTAAAACTCCAGAAGTATTACACAAGTGTTTGCACAGGAGTTTGAAATTATTTTGACATTACAATTAGCATTCTGTCAATTTTTATAATTAAATTACAATACTTTCCTCAAGCGTTATACATTGACTTCTGGAGCAGTATGTAAGGATGGGTGCAGGGGGATGTCGTAGGCGTGATGTTGTGGACTGCTGGGCTGATGGTCGTGGTCTCGATGTTTTCCCGGGCTGCTCACTGATGACTCTTCTGCTCCAATTCTGTTGAATTTTGGTCTCAGGGTCCACTGGAGTGCTTTGTGGATCAGTATACATCCACGGGAACGAGAAATGTGTTACCCAAAAGATACACCAGGTTTACTTGTTCAAATATTTTATTCACAAATAAACATATTGGGGCTACTTCCCGACTGCTCGTCGCTGACCTCACTACTCACTTAGACTGACTTTAGAATCACCTTAGAATGACTTAGACAGCCCTCGACTGACTTTAGAAATGACTTATACTGCCCTAGACTGATTTTAGAAATGACTTAGACTGGTTGCTTTCGAATGACTTAGACTGCCTGCTTCCGTATATCTCTTGAGTGAATCCTCTCGTATGTCTCTCGTCTGCCTGCTTTCGTGTGTCTCTTGTGTCAATACTCTCTTATTCCCTCCTTCTGATTCTGTACTCCAGTTTTCTACAACATCGCCACGCCTCTGGCTAAATTAAATTCCCTCGTATACTATCCTATTTCCGAGTTATATGTTCATCTTTGGCTATCTTAAAAATATTTATTTGTATCTAAGATCTCCTTATTCATTGAATTTTATCCGATGCCCATTGGCTAGAATTATTCTCCCCCTCCTGATCTACAATGTCTTCCCACGAGCCTGATTTTTCCAAGAACAACCTGTCACAAATTTCGGCACCTTCCTGTAATAAAACATTTTCGTCTCCGTTCTGGCATTTCCCTTTTCTCTTAAATTATTGCTATGTCTGACTTTGTTCAAATATTGTCCCGTTACAGTCATATGTTTTCTTACTGTGAACTTTCTAAGTATTCCTGGGCAGAAGTTTCGTGACCTAACAAAAGATAGTTTACCCTTTCCTCAGCCTTGTCTAAGGAGCGGTCAGCGGACGAGGCCTCAGGTATAAATCTCTGTCTCTTTCTCACATCTTTTACCACAAAATGTATACAAAGCCCTTTTGTAAGCTACTATCACCTGCCAAATGATATACATATAAGTACAAAGCTGCAAATTATTTCAATTTCTGTTATACCTATCTCTAAATGATTTCATTATACATATACATAATTATCCTTATCAAATCTAATGCCTTTAGAAATATAACTCTGCAGCCTCAAGTTATTAAATAAATAAAGGCAGCCTTATTTCCGGCTTAACTTCCAGAAGCACCTATTTCCATATTGATTTTGCAATATAACTGTTCATCTCACAGGAAACATGCTTAATGTCATAACAGTACTAAGTTTCTCCATTTGCAATCCTCGTGGTTGCCAATGGTGTATATTTAGAAAAGTAATCACAATCAAACACACTTCTCTCTTTCTGTCACTGTTTCGTCATCGCATTAAATTTTCACAACTCAACGTAATGTTGCCTCTTCGTTCCTGTTAGCTGGGAAGTGCCCGAATTGACGAGGTTAGTGGAAACAAGATTTCCTTTTATTATTTACTCTCATTTTGCTAGGATTCGAAAACAAGAAATTCTGAAGCTTATCGAATCACATTTAGAAATAATGCTAGGAGGATTTTTATGACTTCTTGAAAACATGCCGGTACGTCTCTTCGGTTTATACTTTTTATTTCAACGGTTATGCATATATTCATTGCTGATGAGTTATAAAATTTTTCAGTTTTCTCTATGTAAGTGTAATTTGGTTGCGTTATTTGTACGTAATCAATGTCAAGCAAATAACTGTTAATCAATTGATTGTATGTATTACAATGCACAATACAAATTCTTTCACAGGCATTTAAACAGACCAGAATTTTTTTCAAATATTCAGAACAGTAGCGGAGAGGCAAGAACTTTACGAGTCAACAATATAAAAAAAAACACATACAAATTTCTACTCGTCTATGAGCATGCTCAAGAGTGAGCTTTTGCCCTACTTGGTAAATTAAAGTTACTGCGTTATTTAAAATATTCTGGTTATGCTAGACATAATAGATATAGGCACAAATATACAGATTGTTCCGCTTAGAAGTATCAAGAAATAAATTCACACCTTTTAAAAACAGAGAACCATATTGTTATGCTATGCATTTTAAAAAAATACACATGCTGTCCAAGCCTATATAACAACAATTGTGTGAAGGTGTGCCTGCATGTTTATGTACATGTGCGCTAATATTTAATGGGAGAATAAGCCTGACGCTATGTATTCAGTAGAGCAACAGACGCTCTACGGTTAACATGTGGACGCCACAACAAAAGGTTCAGTGCGTGTTGTGGTCAACAGAACATAAATCCGTTACGAGTGTACAACGCCATGTTCGCCGCGAGTGGGATGGAGTCTAGATGTCTGCAGGAAAATGGAGGTGCACACATCTAGTTCCATTAACTATTCTTTTAACTTGGAGAGTCTTCACATTAAACCATGTAAAGAGTATTTAATGAATACTTTTTTAAGTTTGAATGTATTATTTATTTCTCGAAACCTCTGCGTGTAACATCCGGTATAAAAGTGAACATATAAGCCCGTCTTAAACTTTAGCAGAATTACTAGTAATAAAAAAAAAGCTAGGAATTAAATATTATTCCTTGTGTAACCCATTACTGATTGCAACTTCTCAAATAGTAGCGTATTTTTTTCAAATGCTGATATGCGCTTTGCTTTTATATTAATTTTTTAGAATTCCGTATGTTGCACTTTTTCACTAAAATTTTACTAACGTGCTGAAGATGTATCTATAACTTTAACTTTGCCTTTATCCTTTAAAGCCGATATTTGGAGAAAATAACAGTAAAACAAAATTTCTATAGAAAGAATGACAATGATTTAAAGAATAACTTATAAACAGACCAATGGAAAGTCGCTGCGTTTTGAGCAGTTTATACATTGAGCTTATTTGAGTTACAGAGCGCAAATGCGTACTGGGAACAGCCAGGCGCTAGGGCCGTATAATACATGTGCAATTAGCAGCTTATAGTTAGTTCAAAGCAGGGTTTGTCAGCAAGCGGTTTTGCGTTTTAGTGTTATTCGATGCTTTCACTGAGTGTATATTGTATGCTTATTCTTATTCGTTAGTTATGACACTTCATAAACGTTGTGTTGTAGAACGGAATTTTATGTACGATACATATGTAAAAACGGATTCTTGCAGAGAATTGGCAAGGCGATTCAGAAGAAAATATTTTGACAGTCGTGTTCCAGGTAGAGAAACTGTGTGTCATCCAGTTAAAAAGTTAAGGAAGACAGGATCTCTCAATGACAAGAATTGTATTTTTAACCGCAGTGTTTTGACAGTAGAATTATTAGTTAAAATACAGCAATTTCCTACACAGATACAGGTAATGTATTGCCACTGAATGGCTCATGTACAGCTTATCTTATTAAACAGGTTAGTGCTTATTATTATCATGATTTTTAAATATACCATTTTTTTCTTCGAAAAAACAAAAACGCTAACTTTGCGCACGGCGACTCTATATCTTTATTTTTCCAGTTCGGGCGACTGTCTTTCATGTTAAGACTGCAAACTGAAATTACCTCGCCGTATGAGTATAAAGTATTGGAGAACTAACCTTTTATTTTAGAATTGTTAATATGCCATCAACAGTTAACGGTTTTCTATAGTTATAAAATATATAGTATTTCGGAAACTGACTGATTAATTTAAAAGTTGGATGTAACAACATATACTTTCCTAACAACATATGCAAAACCTCCAGTATTTCATTCAGAGCTGAAGGGTTTTAAATTTCAGCATAAATGCCTTTAAATGCGTAAATTAGACTACAATGGCATTCATAAGTTAATGACTTAACAAGAAATAATTTAAATACGTGTAAACGGTTTGTAAAGCTCTAAAAAGTAATCCTTAATGCAGACAAATAGCGAAAAATACCGGAAGAATACAGAATTTGAGAACAATAACTAAAATAGCTGTGCTCTCCTCATGCAGTAGACGCAAGAAGAATACACATGTGTCGCAAATGGCACTGGGTGGTGAAGAATGCTGGTACTTAAGAGCTAGTAGCCCTTTGTACACGAGAAAAAGGGGAAGCGATTAGCACCGACGGAAACAGGCTAATGATCTAATGAGGGAGGACGAGGAATGGAACATAGTGAATTGTGGGGCTGCAGCAGAACAAGAGTAACTTTTGTGAATTTGTCTGTTGGATTTTTCGAGAGAAACAACATGGCTGTGCGTCCACTTGAAACGAGAACTTTCTTATTATTATATTCATTATTTCTTTAAAATGTTTTAAACAAATATCAAACAAAATATTTTTTTTCAGAAGTTAGAACATTCATAAGACTTTTATATTTACTATATAGTAGCAACATTCCTATTTCATTAAAATTTAGAGATTGACAAACAATTTCTGTTTTGAATAAACAATTACTTATTAGGCACTGGGTCAGTCGGTACTTGGGTAACTCTGAATAATTAGTTCGGCAGATTACTGCTGCACGGCACTAGTGCGTGAACATTTCTGCTATGTCCGCGCGAATAACGATGATGTCATGGGGTTTGTAGACTACAGAACGGACCAACCTGTGGAACAGAATATGCGTAATGGTTTATTATTTCTGCATTTACTGTTGTTCTGAACACAAAAGTTGCGTATTTATTTTCCGAGTTTTTGCAAGACACTATGCAAACAGAAAATTGCCGAGAAAAGAGCATGCACTCTTTTATACATTCTTTAAGCCATCACATCTACGCCAATCATGTTACAATAAAATATAATTACATTTGCGATCTTGTTCAATCTTTTGCAGTAAATGCCATAAAAATTTATAAAATCATTAAAGAACCGTAAGGAAAATTAGATGCTCAAGGAAAATTTTACATATAGACTTTCTGATATAACTTACATATTATAAATGTGTAATTATATATATGATTTAGCAGAGTTAGGTGAAACTACCGGTGTATATAAACATCGTATATAATGTTTATACATAGAATAAAATATTGTAAAGCGCACAGATTCGATATTTTAGATTTTTTCAAATCATGGTTAATATTACCTCAAATTTTCTTCCTTCACTTTTTAGCTGGAACACCCCCCGTTTTCAAAAACGTAACTAGACTGCGTTTCGACCGGGGGCTTCACACTGGGAAGGGTTGTTAAAACTCTGTCAGTATAATTATAAATAAAGACTGGTTGCGTAATATAAAGCATATGCTCAGCCATAACTCACATTGTAATTAATGAGCCTTCCGTTACAGCAATCGCCTACTAACTTACTCAACGGGCTTGCCTCTGTCTACCGTAGGGGCAAATGCCGCGCGAGTGGTTCATACTTATATGAATTATTTGATAATTTCACTACCGTCCATTTTATTTTAATCAGTCGAACTATACGTATTGATATTTTCTTTACTGCGTATGTTATACACAAGTAAGGTTAAAAATAAATTAAAATAGTCTAGAAATTACGTTAGTGGACATTAGATCAGCTGGAAGTTGAGTGGCAATACCTGAATGAAAATGTTTTAAGTAGTTAAATAGTGATTTTTCGGCTATTTCATTATATTTCCATATTTTGATACATTCGTTGTTATTTTGCCCGTTATGATATATGATTTAAACCGATACAACAATACTATTTTTTAAAAAGCGCTTTGAAAAGTGTGTGTCACATTTATTTTTTACGCTATTACGGATCATTAGTTCAACTAAACACTCATAATTTCGTAAATACTTGCTTTAAAAAGGAACTGTTTTCCTAATTGTTCGGTAAATATTGCTGCATTTGTTGGCGGTACTGACATTGCGCGATAATCATAATCACATGACTTAGCTGAATGCTGAAGTGAAATTGTTTTTGCGGTTTCGTTGTGATTTTCTAGATGCACTGGAACTTTGACAAATGAAAAGTGTTTTTAACAAAATAAAAGTTAGGAGTATAAAATTTGCTCTCGGTGGAAGATATGCCATACAAGCATGCTAGTAATGAGTCCAAACCTACACCAAAATCTCTCACCAAGAGCTTCAAAGAAAAAGTTGGTGAAAATGAAAAAATGTTATACAATGCTTTCAGTGAGGAAAAATTAATGGTGTTAATTAAATTTCTAAGTGAAAATTTTAGTTGCAGATTTTGTGCAAAACAAAACAAAATTACTGAATATTCCACTAAAGAATTAGAAATACTTTTCAGGATATAAATGTAATATTCGAATATGATTTAAGACACATTGGTAAAAGACCCACAATTGAAAAAAATGTTCCATGCAATCGTGAATCTGCCAGTCTTCTTTCTGCCATCACTCTTTGCACAAAATACATTGCAATAGCGGCAACATTTTGTAAAAAAATCAAGCTAACTGTTACCCAACAGACAATAGAAGAAAACAACGATAGCCCAAATATTACCATTTAATTTGATGAATCATGGGGAAAAAACAGTAGTTATAAAAAACGTATTGTTTCACGGCAAAAAGTATTAGTGCTGGATGAGTTATTGAGGTAGATGTCCAGAAAAAATACTGTTATGAAGTTTATCAAGAAGTAAAAACATATGTAAAGCAAATCATATTATCTTCCCTCTTGCTTTAAATATATGAAGGAACTAGTAGACGTTTTTAGTAATCCCAACATGAACCGAGTGCATCTTTTGTGTAATTCATTGGGGATGGTGATTCTACGCAGATGTAGTGCCAGGAAAATTAGAATATATCTACCTTGTGCAGAAGATAATAGGGAGAAGGTTGAGAAAACTTAGGTAATCTTTTGCTAAACAAAATTATCTAATAGAATAACATATAGATATCGTTTGACTGATTATACATTTAAGCACGTTTCTGAATATTAGGTATGACTATAAGAGAGTATGCTGATGGCATGACCAAAGAGTATGGCCCACATACACACATAAAGTATCCACTAATGAAAACCACTTCATAAATTGTTTATTTGAATAATGTAAATACAAAAAAGCTAAATCCAATGACATAACTGAATTAAACCACAAAATTGTATACTAAAAGCAGTTATATGTGCAATGAAAACTATTTATTTCAACTTGGCAAAAGCAGAATTATTGAAAAAAAGGTTTCACAGGGAAAATAAAATTTTAATGAATCATTTGATTATGTACAACGGTCTCCAGTACCAAAATGTGCGGATCTAAATAGTTTTTATCGTGGTGTGTGTGATTATTTTGAATGAAGAAAATGCTGGCCGAGTACACGTACCACAAGAAATGAGCATAAAAAGGGTTTATACATAGTAGGAACTTAATGTGACACGTGTGCATATAGTAGAAAGAATGGCAGAACACATGAAGAAGAAAAAAAAAAACACCGGGATCAAGAGGAAGAGATCGAGAACTATCAGCCTGTAGAGTTTTGAGAGTATGTTTATTCTAAATAATATGATTTTTATTTGAATTTTTGTTTAACTCCAGTATCTAAAAATAAGTTTTAAGCATTTAAGCTTGAACATTTTATCAAGTATTTAAAAGAAAACTAGCTAATTTAATGAACAAGTTAGAAAATACTATTATACAGTACTTTTAAAAATATAAAAACTAATATTTTAAATAAAAGTGCACTGCCATATTTAAAAATTATAGCTTTCCTATTATGCAGTGCATGTTTTTTCATCAATCACATGAAAAATGCATAAATATAGGAAAAGGAGATAACACTATAAAAATTAAAACGATTAACCCACTTGCTTAAAACTTAATTTAATAACCACAAATCACTATATACAATAGCAGTTATGAAAATTAAATTACCTAGTAGATTATTATAAAAATTTTAAATTTAGGGCCTTCTGATCACAGACACCCAAACAGAGTTAAAACATATATTTGTGTCCAGTTAGGCTCTGCTTCAATCAGAGAATTATTACCGGCCCGAAATATATTTAGAGTATGTTTGATGTGTGTGTTTTGGTTTTCTATTGCTAGAACGACCTAGTTTACATACATACACAATACAGTGTACGTTTACTGCCTTTTTATTGAAATTCGGAAGAGCATGTTACGCCATTTGTTGTCACGTTTATAATTTCTAAATTGCAATCTATCAATATCCGATCATCTCTTCCTGCTGCGTATAGTAATGTGTTACTCATTCTGTTTTGACATTGCCAACAGTATCGTATTTACCGATTTTAAGCTAGCTGATATGGCGCGCTTTGGCTGTTGACTGCCGAGAGTACCCCTACTCCATAAAGGAACGACCAACTGTTATGGAAAGAAGTTTCGCACGCTTTATCCTTGGGTAAAATGTTTTACAATTTTCGCTTTGTCTCTTAATTATTTGATTTCATTTGTAATGGAACTATACTATGAACTTTCTGTGTTTCCCCGTAGAAGTTTATATTTTTACTAAGAAACTATTTTCTTTTAGAACTAAGTGAATAGCTATAAATCATTGGCACAAACACATGCATACATATAAAAATAAACATTGAGAGAATTTAAATAGCAAACTTTCTGAATGCATCACTTTAATGTTGGGCATTGCTATTACTCCTCCCTCATTCGCTTTTCCTCAATTTTATGTTAGTACTGTTTGCGAAGTGGATATTATTATAGCAAATTCTGTTGTTAAAAATTCCTTAACTCAAGAACTTATTAGATAAATTCTGTTTTATGCTTCAGTTCATTGCTTCTAATGACATATATGTGTGTGTGTGTGTGTGTGTGTGTGTGTGCTATTTATATGTTAAGTAAATATAAATATGTTCATTACTTTAATAACATTCCAGGTTAAAACCTTTCCTACTGTTCATCATTTCTCTATTTTTAGTCAATTTGGTCATTGCAATGATGCATTCTGATTATATTGATTCAAGATTAGCGAGGGTATATTTTTAGCATTCTCCATATTGAATTATTTTTGTAGGTAATCGGTTAATAAGTATAGAATTTTTGTCCGTATGTCGGTTGAAAAGTCAATATGCCCGCACTAAATTAGGTTATTTTAAATGTAATGGGATAATAAAATTTGATGGCGAAACGCTAGCGTGCAGAGTATAAAGCAAATAGTAATGTAAGGATTGAATTAGAATTGAATAAAGCGGTAAATTTTTCGCAGGTTTTGTTGGTTAAATAATTAAACGGAAAAAAATCACTGAAAAATCCATAAATATATATTCAATTATATACAATTTTATAATTATATTTATAATATACAAATATTTATTAAACATTAGTGCATCTACATACATTACATACATAGTATTTATTGCTGTATTTAGTATTTAGTTTAGTGTACACTGGATAGTAAATGAACAAGGAATTATGGTGACACTATTGCAATAGTATATAAACTTCATTTATTCCGTTTATTGAAATATATGAAGCGCAGTATACCCTAGTAAGTACTTATTAAAGTACAATAGTAAATATTAATTGAAAATAAAGCAGTTTCGGATATCACGTACTTCCTACAGTAGTTGAAAATGTTTCTGGGCGATCCTGAAGACACACTCAGATTATTTTGTTCTTGTTGTCAGACTAGCTGACCGATGGTATCTCTCTCACGTCATTAACCGTTCATTTTGTGTGCTGCATATTCCACATTACACTGTACAGGCACTTTTGTTTCAGCATTTTTCCCTGCAATTATACTTTAAATTGCGTTGAATCACTACAGCACTCAACTTCTGCTTACTTGTATGTAAATTTATTTGGTCAACACCATTATGCAGTCATAAATGTATAACAACACTGTCGTTTTAAGGAATGAAACACTGGCCAATGTATAATTTTCAAGTTTAGTCACACCTCTCGGGCAAGATCTGCAACACATTTGAGGGCTGCTTTCATTTTGCAAGTTATTTTGCTATATCATTCCAGATTGAGGGGGAATGAAGCAAATAAATCTATTGTTCACTTTCCTATAGATCCTTTTGAGATCAAATGTTGCGAGGCTATTTCTAGGTATAAATTATATACAGCTAGCTTTCTTTATAGTTAATGCAGCTACACCCGACAGAGGCTAAGCGGTAGAGATGTGCACCGGCCTGAATTGAGACTGAACGGACCCCTACATTGTCAGTCATAGGCACAATGTGTGACGTAATCAGCAGTCGCGGTTTTCACTTTTTTGCTTGCTATACGTTTTTATTGGCCATGTATATATATATATATGTATATATATAAAGTAACACTAATAATAAAAGTAGATAAAGATAAAACACAGAGAAAGAGTCACACTGGCTACTCATTTAGTAGACATCCACTTTATATGCAAAACTTATTTTTACTATTACGATTGTCACAATTTTAAAATTTTTTCTTCTCTCTTCCCTATGCATTTTCCCTTATTTTAACTGTAGTATAACAATGTCCGACCTCCTGTTCTCCTTAATGAATATGATGTTAAAAGTGTTGTTTTGTCCCTTTAAAACTTAAAATTAATGAATTTATTTCTCCAGTTTACGGTTTCCTTACAATAAAATACAGTATGTTCCAAGTCTTCTTTCCCTCCACATAATGACTTTCCCTTTAGTTCTGTGCATTGGTGTCATGAAAATGCGTGCGCATTGAAGGCTGCATGTTTTTAGCTGATGAGTGATACAGAAAAATATACAAACTACAGTTCATGAACACTTATTTGTGTTTTAGTTTTTTCATTTCCATTATTTACAGAACGCAATTATTGTGATATATTTGAAAGATTGTCTTAAATGCGATAAAATGATATCTTTAAATAAGTTTTTTAATTATATCATCATCATCATTATTACATATGCAATGTTATGTATTTCCATGTAAGCAACCTATTTCATAATTACAAGAACAATTATATATTTCATAATATGCAATTGCTTAACTTAATCACCGCCACGGGTGGCCGAGGTCGTTAAGTCTCGGACTCGTGAGCGGGAGGTCTGGGTTCGAATACCGCCAGGACGTCCTTCCTGACTGAGGTTTTTTCCAGGTTTTCCTCAGTCCTCATAAATGGCAAAATGCCGGGGAGGTACCCTAAACTTAGGCCTGGAACGATTCCTTCCATAAAAATAAATCCTTTCCCAATATATCATTTCATCTCATGTATCATCAGTGTCCATCGCCTGTGGTGCCTCTGTAGCAAAAACGGGCGTAAAACACTGTTCATTCTTAACTTAATCATGCGTACTTGTCTCTCAGTAGTTTTATAAAGCTGTTAATGCCAGTTTAAAAATTTATTATCTTACACAATAATGATACGTTATGAAAAAAATAAACCTTAATAGCATTAAAATAATCCATTGATATCCTTCATTTACAAATATAATATATAAACGCTATATTTTATACACATTCACTTATATTAAATAAAATGTAATTATTTATATATATATAGTTTCATCAATTGCACGTGCATTCATAAGAAAATGTTAAAAGGTGCAGCCGTAATTCTAGGCTACCTTTAGTATGTTAATAAGTTGATAGTAATAATTATTACATAGGCATAAGAGTGAGGAAGCGGAATTAAACTTATGGAAGTAAAGAGCTGATATGGATATTTATTATGCATGTATTTAATTTAATGATTCAGAACTACGTTCATTATGTATTGACATGGTTATTTCTTGCAAGGTGGTATTTACTATATTGGGGACTGGCGCTACCATCTCGACAGTAGTTGCGGTAGAGTTTTGAACCGTTAGGTAGCAAAAGTAGCACATCTGATGAGTGAGTGTTTGAAATTTCACGCAGCTGGGTAGATGCATTGAGATTCTATAGTACTTTTCATGATACTGTGTGTGTAGTGTGTGGCGATTTTACAATGGATCCAAGATTAGAACAAAGAGTGTGCATCAAATTCTGTGCAAATCTCGGAAAAAATGCTACGTAGTCCCTGAATAATTCAACAAGTGTTTGGGGGACAAATCATGAGCTGTACACGTGTGTTTGAGTGCATTCTCGGTTCAGGGCCAGCCATCCAACTGTTGAAGACGATGCTCACACCGGTAGGCCCATCAGTTGCACAACGCCTGACATAGTTGCCAAAGCTCAACACATCGTTCGTGAGGGTCGACGTTGAACCAATGATAACCTTGCTCATGAAGTGCGAACTGGTTATGGCACATGCCAACGAATTTTAACAGATGGATTGGGGCATGCATCGTGTAGCCGCAAAATTTATGCCTAAGATCCTGACTGCTGATCAGAAGGTGGAGCGTGTTGAAGTTTGCGCGGAGCTTCGTCAGGCCGTATTCGATGACCAACCCTCTTGTCCAGGGTCATCACCGGCGACGAGAGCTGGATGTGCGCTTATAACCCTGAGACAAAACAATAATCCTCCCAGTGGAAGAGTCCGAACTCACCAAGACCAAAAAGCGAGATAAGTAAAGAGCAAAGTCAAGAGCATGATCCTCGTTTTCTTTTATACCAAGGGGATTCTGCACAGAGAATTCGTCCCAACCAATCAAATAGTGAATTCCAGGTGCTACTGTGACGTTTTGCGACGGCTCCGTGAAAATGTGCGGAGACTACGGCCCGAAATTTGGCGACAAGGGAACTGGCCGTTGCATCATGATAATGTGCCCTTCACAATTCCTTGTTCACCAGCAGCTTTTTGAGGAAAAAAAAAAACATGATGGTTGTTCCCCACCTAACGTACTCGCCGGATTTGGCACCCTGTGACTTCGCTCTACTCCCCAAGCTGAAAATAAAGTTGAAAGGACGTCGGTTCTGCACAATTGAGAAGATTAAAGAAGAACCGCTGTCTGTACTAAACACCCTCAAGGAACACGACTTCCAAGATGCACTTGGAAAATGGCAGAATCGTTGGAACCGATGTATACGTGTGGAAGGGAACTACTTCGGAGGTGACAGCGGTCATTAGTCTCAAAGTAAGTTTTGACCAGATGGCAGCACTAGCCCTGAATATTCTGGATACCATCTCGTATATGTGTAGATTATTTGAGACATGTATGTGTATATGCATTTTTGGCATGTAACGGCACTTTGCAGAAGGCTATTGTATTTATTTTCATGTTTGGTGTTGACAAAAGGGCGCCTGCGTTAAACCTTTAGAAAAAGAGGTCCATTGTATATCACAAGGACTGTTTGCCGCGAGGGAAAGGACGATAGTTGCTCGCCGGTTACAATGGAAACAAAAGAGGGAAGATTTCTTTGCTCAAGTCACGATTGCTTCTCTCCATGTTATTATTTCGCCGACAGAAGACACAAAAGTTTAACACCCTTTTAGATGGGCTAAGTTAGAGAAATTGCTAAAAAAGGGTTGTTAGAACCAAACATAAGGAACGCACTTGAAAGAAATATAATTGCAAAAGAAAATTAAAATGTCAAAACCGAGACGAAGTGTATTATTACAGACAGGGGAAAAACTCAAACCTAAAAATTCTGCCGCCCAGTCAGAATAATAGAAATGGGAAATATACATGTGTTATCTCAATATCTTAGTTCCCAGACCTAGGGTCGCGAAAGGAAAATTGTAATGGAAAATCTCCAAATGTTATCAAAGACAAGGCCAAAATATATGACAGGGACTTCTTTCCAGGAAATCCCAGGTTGTGGGAAAATTGAATGTCAGAAGGGGGAAATAATTTCAACCATTGGCCATTACACTAGAATTAATGAATGAAAATAACTTAATAACATAATAAATATTTTAAGATAGCCAATAGTGAACTTACATGCAGGGAATAAAATAATAAAAGATGGGGTTTAATTTTAGCAGGAGCGTGATCATAAGAGAGAAAAATGAATGTCTAAGAACAGTAAAGTCAGAGTGCATGTGAAAGGGTCAATGTTAGTGCTAGTGGAGTAGAGTGAAGCGCAGAGTTGGCAGTTTAGAATTAGTAGTGAAGTCGAGACTTGAGAATAACGGGTGACGATAAACAAAGAATAGGGCAAGTGAGAAGATAGCCAGAGCAGAGTTAGATTGCTAGCAATTGTATCCAGAGCAGTAAAGACCAAGACAGAATTGTAAAGCAGAGAAAAGCATTGGGGAACATTATATCAAGTACAGCAAAGCAATTGGAATAGGTTAGGTAACAGCGAGCAGTCGGGTATTGGTAGACTGGCATTTTAAACTTGAATAAACTGTTAGTAAAGAATCAATCTCGTGTGTCTTTTGGTATAATATATTTCCTTTTCCCGGGTATATATTAGATTCACAAAACACTCCAGTGAACACTGAGAATTTATCATAATAAAATTGAAGTACCGACCTAGATAGGACCGAGAGAACGACAATTCAAGAGCAGCAGCCATCGACAGCACCCTCGCGTACCCCGCACACACTAGTTTCTGCGCCCCCTTTACCAAACCCGCTCCACATTAACCACCAGCGTAGGGCATTGAGATCAACAACTTCATTAACAACTTCTAACTACTAATAAAATACGTGCCAAAAGTTTAATTTGTACAGGAGAAAGATAGCAATACACGAAAGGCTTACGGGTCGTCCTCAAGCCCAGACAAAGTTTACTCTTAACAGGCTGTCCGGTATTCAATGAGGAGCTCAAATGCCGGTTCACTCATACTGGATCGTCCGGGCTGTAACGTCTGAGTTTACAAAGGACAATTCTTACGGTCTCGGCTCTTGGGTAGGGTCTTGGGCTCACTTCACTTATCTCTATCAAACTGCCCAAATTACATGGACTTCCTCTACATCTCTATGAATGGAGACAAGTGGAAATTCAGTTATTTATGTAACCCAATTTGATATTTTAATTGAATTATCTTTAGCATATAACGAAGCTCCAATATAAATCACTGTTCGGATCCAAATTGAACATACTTGTATACTAGTAGAGTAAAAAAGAAACCGAATGTATACTTTTATTGCGCAGGAAATGGAACGTTTTATGCGACACTACTCTCAAAGTAAGTCTCATGACGAAGACTCCTTAGAATGCAAAATGTGCCTTTTTATTGACATAAATGAATTCAAAATGCGTCTAACTGCATGCTATATTAGTCACAATAGATCAACCACTCCTGCGCAGCTGCAGTCTGTCATATACTGTACTCCACAAAGACAAGGCAAAATGTTGTCAACTGCCTGACTCTACTAGTATATCACAAAGCTTTTATACAAAGTGTATTCATCTTTGTTGGGAAAGATAAGTTGCACATAAAAAACTTGTTCGTTAGTGAGCATCGCTGAAGTCTTAGTCAGGTTATTTTGCATTACATACTACCAAAATAAATACTTAGGTCATATTTGGATAGCGTGTAGTATGAAAGAACAAGTGTTACGGGAAACTTTTTCGTGAGGATGAGCAAATGCAAGGTATTGGTGGTAAATACTGTTAAAATTGAGGAAGTGCTTTACTAATTATATATGTTTTGGAAGTGGGTAAGCTCTTTTTAAGTGTCAGAGCCGTCTGTGAAAACTTGATGTTTTTAATCATCATTCTAGATGCGAAATATTCTCATTCGCATCGATTGGCCCTCGTCAAGAACTACATGCAGAAGAATAGCTACTGCATGGAGAAGCAGCTGCTGAGATTGTAATTGCATATGTCAACAGCTTCATATAGCAACGAGAGTCCAATAATGTTGCAGTCAATAGACAAATGCATTAATCCCAAGATTCACATTATTAGACCCTATTTCTTCCGGTAATGGCTGATCACCAATATATTACTATGCTTCAATTCACGCAATGGACACCAATGAGTATAAAATTTTTCAGTTGCCACTGCAAGTAAACTGTTAGATTTAGTTGGATAGTGCATCATTTCGGTGGTCACAATGAATCGTTGCACTGGCCTGCATGACCGCCGTAATTGAAATATGTACGATCTGTGAGAGCCCGCTAAACTCCAACGATGGAACTGTCGTAGCTGCTCCCCGTCAACTTTGACATTTTATTTCAATTATATGCACATCTGCAAGATTAAGGGTGTCACTGGAGCATTCATTAGTATTAAAGATAATCAATTAACCTCCAAAGGTCCACTTCTTATTGAAGACCATATTATTATACAATGCTACCCATTATAGGGTTATAATATCTAGAATAATTAGAAAATATTTCCCCAGCATTTAGATACAGTATAAAAGGAGACATTTAAGTGCCCTACAGTAACCTCATTGGAAATAATACTTTAATTTCCAGTAAACTGAATAAACATTGTTCTAGCCACATTCCAATATGCGTCTTCGGCAACATTTACAGTCCATCATACCATTTTGGTAAATTGTTCATGTGGTCTTGGTCTTTTAAACACTCTGCCCCTAAGTATAAACCAAACATATTGGGTTTAGGTTCAGTGAATTTCCTAATCAATTACTCCTTATGCTATTAAAATATATTGTGAATGAGTTGCTCGTTACATTTGGCAATACAAACTTTTGCTTGATTTTGTACATAAATCCCAAGAGGTGAACATCGACGCTGAGTAGGATCTTCTATATCTTTCGATAACAGAGGAGCAATTTTGGGTTCTTCAGCTATATCCAAGGGTTGGATGTCTAAGATCACCTCTGGGAGCAACAGTTGTGGTGAGGGAGACTGGGTGGTCAGTATTCACCGGCGGTGAGGCACAGAGTTAGATGGGGCCCTCTAACATTATTAGAACAGAAACTGTTCCTAAGCGCGAGCCACGCTGCACCGCAACACCAACTTACGTCGCCTAGAACTTTTGATCCTGCAAAGGAACAAATATCGTTCCGTAAAAGGATTTGAACCCATGACTTCCCAACTTGAACCACCTGGCGCGGTTCTGTTGTAGTACGCTCTTTGACCTATTTTAAGTATGACAGCATGCAAGTTTGCCTTACTATGGAAGGATATTCGCAGATAATATACTTTTTAATGGAAATATAGGTATCAGGGCTTTTGATGCTGCGCATTTATCCCGGAGATTTTTGGCACACAAGATTGTGTAGTTTCACCCACGTTCTATTCGCAATTCAGCAGACAAACTTTAGCAAATTATTCCCTGTCTTCTAATCATATTTGCAAGCTTCTCATTTGGTAATTAGTAAACTATTGTGCTTTCATTTTAAAAGCCTGCAGAAAAATACATTTTTACTACACCTTTTATTCCCTTGACCTATTACTTTCAAACGTGCCTATCTCTCCCCTTACTTTTGGAGTAAGATTTGTTTTCCGGCCGTATCTTTTAATCCCGAGACCTTCGCAATATTTCTTATTTAACCATTTTCCGACTGTGTTTCTATTGACAAACATAAGGTATATAATATAAATATCATATCTTACACAGGGCCTTTGTTAACGAGCGTGGTGACTGTAACACAAATATGAATACTACGTAAATTAAAATCCATTTACCATTATAGCTTTGTTTTACAACAAATATAAAACTTTAAGTTAAATATTTCATTCTTCCCTTTAATTAGTTTGACCTTAAGTTGACCTGCAGTACTAAAGACCGTACATCTTCAAATCTTCACGCCATTTACTCATGTAAAGAGGAAATAAATATTCAACTATGGAAATACGAGCGAATCATAAAATGTCATACTGGTCATATTTTACCATGTTACATTAGGAGTATTAACAAAGCCCGTAAATAAGATGGAATATTTATGCAAAATATTCTAAATATGACATTTTTTGGATATTTCACACTAAGAATACTTTTTCAAAATGCAAATATTTAATCTGAAGTTTGTCATTCTATACCACCTTTTAATTAACGAAATTGTGGTTGGAGCATAATTTTGTTCGGTATATCTTTGAATAGCTTATAGGTGATTTAATAAAGAAGGTCTGGTTACTTCCTTCGCCGATCATATAAAGTTTTTCATAATACAAAGTCTCAACTTGCGGAGTAAAAGAGGCACGCTACTCCATTTATTCGAAGCAATAAGAAATATATACAAAAATACAAAAACGCACATATATGGGAACTGTAAAACAAAACAAACAAATCTAGGTGTACGGCTAAGCTGCAGTTTGTCTCCACTACAATTGTGTTTATATTGTAGAAATCGTAAGACAATGGGTGCCTAAAATCACCTTTTACTTTAGGAATTTTAATATAGAGAATTTTTCTCTGACTCTCATGTTTGCAGACGATCAGAAGATATTTATAACTCCAAGAATAATTTACAGAAGTCAATTTATAAACAGAATAGAATACGGCATGATGATATTCATAATTAAAGTAAAGTTATGGCATTTGAAGGGAAAAATAGTAAGACATCGAAAATTGTAATATAAGACAAGATGACAGCATCGAAATTGATTTCTTCGTGTCTCAGTGTACGTTTATAAATATTTGGCTCAAGCTAGTACATTTTCTTAGGACAATTATTTACAGTCACGTAACTTAACTCTCAAGTATAATTTTATTTATTTATTTTTAATTTTTAACGGTATGGTTTTGTACTATATAGCAATAAAGCTTGTTTCTTACACCTAGGTAAACTTAGTTTACATTATTGTCAATGGTTGGGAGTTTAAATAAAAATTTGAGCTATATCTTTCACATTTTTGAGAATAAGTAAATCTTTCGAGAATATGTTGATAGAAACTCGAAAATCCTTAACCTGAGAAAATGTATATTTATTCATGAAATAGAAAGAGTTATAAATGTAGGAATTTCTATGGTTTCCACCATTAACATGGTAAATACTAGTATTACAAAGTCTTGCAAGTGTGAAAATGTACATCAATTAACAGTATAACATAGAGTAAATCAATTTCCCTACAAGTGTTTACTTGAGCTGGTTCTTTAAGGAACATAAATAAAACGAACAGTCAACATAAAGAACATAAAACAATTTGTAATAGCATAAAAACGAACAGTCAACACAAAGAACATAAAACAATTTGTAATAGCATAACTATTGTCACCAGTGGGGGGTTTTTTTTTTCCTGTGATTGTCATGTAAGATGGAAAGTCTATGTTAGTAATATACATCCAAATGAGCCAATTAGGAAATTATAATCGCACCCTTAAAGCTCTAAAACTCAATGAGTTGCATTCCATATCCTTAGCCCAGTGCAGTGTTACTATATTCTGAGTGAAACGTGCATCTACCTGAAAGTAATTTATTCGTTAGGGTAATACAGAAACTGTTACGTTTTCTTATTTTCAATTTTCTTCGAAATGTTATGGATAGCATAGTGCTTTTTTGTTCCGAAGAGTGTTTACAATCATTTCAGATACTGTCTTGCCAGTTCTATTGGAACATATGCTTCACTGACGAAACTGAAGTAGTTATGGATTATTCCTTTTGGAAAGGGAATGGCCAAGAGTTAGATTATACTTGTTTCGGAGCGTAGCTGTTGCCGTTCATTTCATCTGTTAAGTTAACAGGGTACTCTGAATATATCCCTGTTACGTCATAATGCATAAACTTTGCCATTAGTCAGGATCTTCTGAAAGAATTTTCTGGACATTTGTATGACTTGCGCTTAGCTTTTTGGGGGTTGTCTTCTCTTAGTTCATGTTCATGCTACGAGTATATATTTCATTTTTATAAATTATGAAGGAATTATACAGATTAGTTCAAAATATAGATGAGTGCATATACTTTTCCAGGAACCTTTAGCGGTAGAGAACAGCAGTTACCTATCCTTACTTTTAGTTTGCACTAAATCAGTTGGTTCTATTATTTAGTAAAGGAAATATGTGTTTCTATTTTTCAAAAGATAATAAAAGAAAAAAATATTTTCCCATTTTAATTAAGCTTAATAAACAGGGATATTCATAATTATTTGACAGTTATTAATATCTATAATTTGGCAACAAACCAAAGATAGTGACTTAGGAGGTATCAAAAACAAAGCAAAACCGTCAGTTCAAGACGAACTCGCTGTTGAACTGTGTTCAGGATGAACTCTTTGGCTCAATTAATAGTTTTCCCGAATCTTGTGAGGGTTTAGCATCTATCGGACATTCCGGCAATGAATAATGCCATTTTTATCTCGCATTTGAATTCCTTTTGTAGACTGCTAATTTGTTTATCACCTCTCCCAATGTAATAAGTCCAACCGTATTCTTGTTCTACACAGCCTTGTTCTACAAATCCTGGAACACTCACACACGCCTTATAAGCTCACTGTGCTGAAGCCGCTACTACCGCCACAACCGTGACTCCGCTGTTCACGGACTACTAAGATATCTTCGGTTGACCTACCCGTATAGACAAAAAAAAAAAAAAAAAAAAAAGGCTCCAGTCCCGAGTGGCAGTGGAGAAAGCCAAATGTCGCTGTCCCAAACGGCAGCGTAAGAAAATGAAAGCGCAACAAAAATGAGAACGACATATGCTTTTAACACTATTAAGTTTTTTTTTTTTTAAATTTAATCTAACCTAACCTAACGTAAAATGCTACCGCAATCAAAACTAAAAAAGCGCAAACTTTTAACACTATAAGCTTTGCATGTAATTATATATATTGTTAAATTTAACCTAACCTAATGTAAAATTGGAACCTATACTTTGTCCTCCTAAAAAGTAAAATTTATTCTATGAAGAAAGAGTAGAAAAATTAAGATGAAAAAAATAAGTTTTAAAAATGGCTCGACCTCGATGGATCGAAACCATCACCTTCTCACGACGATCCAACCAACTGAGCTAACAGGTCCATGCGGTCAGTTAGCCAATTATCCACGTACATCTATTGAAGTCACACTACCTGGAATTGGGCTCAGCTGGGCTCGGCTTTCCACGCTACCGCTCGGGATGGGAGCACCAGGAATGTTATACTGTCTGTACTGTTAAGTCCTGTTGCTCTCGCAACGCTACCTGCTGAATGGCTGAAGGGTTCATTCACTACTGCCACCTTCCTAGATCCGATGGGTCTGAATAGGCGCTTTTGACCTGCGTAAATACTTTAACCAGAAATGTTTAGTTTAGTTGTAATCTGTCTGACACGCAAGAGCTGAACTTTGACTAAAATTCATAGGCGGAGTAATCACTGGATAATCATTCTTGTTGATCCATTGAAGCAAGGGGAGATAAAGTGGTTCCTGCTTTAAATTTTGGCCATGCAATGCAGCCTGCGGCTTCACAACCATAACAACAAATTTACTCTAAAGTCTGCGATATCTTAGAAAGAAAATATTCATAGTTCTGGATAATTGACTTGGAGCTTCTGAATTAAAGGTTGTGCCATTAAAACTGCTGAAATATGTACCGTTTTTCTGAAGTTACATTTTTAAATAGAATCGTCAGATATTTTCATTGGGACCCCCCCCCCCCCCAATGACATTTTAAGCATTTCAGACTGTAACTTCCCTTACTAGCGCCGGTATTTTAGTATGGTTGAAGAATGAACTAAAGAAAATATCTCGGCAAAAGCGGCAGAGCTATCAGGTTTGTTGCCTATCTCCGGACAAAGAATTGCGGCCGCGCGTACCCACACAGTACTGATTAGTGATTCTGCAAAGAGTAATGCATCTCCACTGACGGTACTGACTTGCCGAAAGGTTCTTCGTTCTGAAAGGAGTAATATGCATTTAATGGAAAGCAATATGCGTCTGAATAACGATAAAGCCTTGTATTCGCAATGTTTATCGCCGATGCTAAACGTGGTATCTCTCAATAGAGTAGACAGAAGCGTCATTATAGCTATCCCAGAGCTTAATGATCTTGCTTTGCTTCCTCAAAATTTAGTAACTGCAGTAGGTTGAATACTATAATCTGGCGGAAATTTAATAACACCTTTAAAATGATATTGCAACATTTACTTCGTTTTAATTATATCTTAAAAGCAACAAACATGTATTACTTTTGATGCACTGACGGACTTATCCAGTCAGATAAAAATAATTGCTTGGAAAAAAATATCATAACACACCACTGCTTCTGCCGTCATTAACAAAAGATACATTATATATGTATAAACTTGGAGAGACAAAAATTTTACTTCAAATATCTAAGTGTATATTTCAGCAAATATAAAAAAAGTCGAACTTTCAATTCATATTTTGAATAAATCTTAAATATTACAAGTTAATTAAAAAGGTATGATATATAACGGCAAACAGATACAAACCATGCTATTGTACAGAAAGCTGATTATGATCGTATAATGATTTAACTGTACCTTACATAAGACAATTACGTCCTGGGTGTGGATTGGTAGGGAGGGTGGAGAAATGTTTAGTATATCAACAGTGCTCAAGAGCACGTTTGTGCGTACGCTTCCAATGGAGGAAATTCCGAAAAGATGGGCAGAGTTGAGGAAGACAACCCCCAGCAGGAATCCAGGGACTTTAAGGCTAAGACGTAGATGGGCCCCCTACACTGTTTCCAGATTGAGATTACCAGCGCTGGGAAGCCCGCTCCAAAGAGTTCGAGCACTTCATAAGAGTCGCCTTCACAGAATTCTTTCTAAAGCGCAAGCTACTGTTATACCGCACAAGTCCCTGCGGCTGACATTTTCCAGCCTGAATGAAATGTGATTAAATGGGAGATAGGGAAATTCGTGGAAAAGGAAGATACATGGTAGCATTAGCCAAAGTGACTAAGGGAAACCACGAGATAACCCAAAATCAATCTGGCCGGTTCCAAGGTATTTGAATTTGGGACCTCATGAATGTGGGTCCAAAGCGTTTTTCTTGGGCCACCTTGCTCGGTCAATTGCGACATTGCTTACAATGTATATGCATGTTGTAAGAATATGCTAGCAATGCTACGTCACTTATGACAAAATCATAGCTCAATTGATTACTCAGTACCTCGAAGTTCCGAATTTCTATGACATAGTGCAATTTTGATCATTTTGAAACTTTGCCTCACTAAATGACACTAGGTCGTAAAGATGGTTAACATGGCACCTTTTTGATTGTATAACATAAGCAGATTACTAGAACAGTGAAAGAGTCTGTAAATTCCAAATATCCAAAGTTGCACAAAGCAGAGGGGAGGCATGGATAACAGCAAGTAGAAACAAAAGGGAAAAAAGATATATAAACGAATATCTTGAGTCGCTAATGAGATCAAACCGCTGTTGTACATAGTAATCTATTTCAATTCCTAACTTTTGTTTAAGCCATATGTAGATCACAGAAGAAAAAGGAAATATATTCCATAGCTCTCAGATTACCCAAGATATTTAATAAATGATTGCATGTGGATATACTAGCTTGAATTTGAATAAAAACAACCTGATTAGAGTTTAGTTCTTGACTGGTGAATGAGAAAACGTGTCAAATGTGAAGTTTCATACAAGAATTACTTTTCCAATTTTATAAATCGAAAACATGCAAAAGTAATTCTTAATGAAGCAACATTTGTTTATTGCTAGGAGTCGTAAAAATTACATACAATATTAGATTTTAAGTCTAACTGCAGGTTTTAACATCATATTTATCGCACTGAAAGGCCTGAAAAGATGTCAACCGGTAAACTAAACATATTAGTCATTATTCCAGCTTTGAGTTCAATATGCCTACGGTAACATAGGTTGGTGGATATCAACTTTAATTACAAAGCTGACCGTGAAAGCCTAAAGAATATTTTAATGATAGTACAATTTTAATCGTGAATAAAGAGTAAAACTACGAGGTGGTATCAAAAGTTTCCGGACTAGTTCTTTAGCACGCCAACAGATGACTGTACTGGGTAGTGCGCATAGTGTTAGGGAGTTGGTAACTTGAACTAGCAGTATGCCAAGCGAAATATTGTATTTGCATTAGAAGTTGTGCAATCGGTATTTTGGTCATCACATGCGCACATTAGCCTTCAAATTCGTCATGGATGGCCGTTAGCTTAGGTAACATAGTGGTTAATCGTCGCGAATGGACGATAACCAACGAGGCTCGATTCTGCTGTTTCGCTCGCTCAAAGTCGCAGGATAGAGGAGACGGAGGAGGATTAAGAGAATTATAACTCTCTGATGCATGGGATTGTCGATAGATTTGTTAGAACCAGAATCAACTGCTTGCCTTCTGGTACGCTGCTTTGGCCGCCGACTTTAATTCAGTATGCGAAGCATGTGACTGCTCAATGGATCTCGACACTGCGAATTGTGAGTCAAGCATCGGGAAAGACTTGATATCAGAATGAATCTCTATGAACTGTCTACTGACTGATGAATTAAATGTCAAAATTAAATTTCAGGACTGCTTCATTTAGTACTGCAAACTGAGCGAAAATGAAAACTTCCGAAAACTGTTCCATTGAGTATTGTGAGTATTGTAGATGAGAGACTGAAAGAGTACTTACTGTAAACTTCTAACTGTAAAAATTCCAACACTGACAACTAGCAACTAACTAATTCGTGGAGGAAGTTCACACACACACACAAAAATATATATATATAAACACACACACTTATACTGGATTCCAATCTCGGTCTTTTAGCTCACACACGGATTCATAACTGAACCCACGGGCTCTGGGCGTTCAAAATCTAAGACTGTCATTGGTGAGTCGGAACTCATGGTGAGGCACTCATATTTAATATTTCAAAATCCTCGCTCCTTATAGGGGGACTTTCGAACACTGGGAGAGGCCGTTCACCTGTCTATCGTCTCTTAAGGAATTTGTCGCCTCTCTAAAATACAATAGAGTATTGTGCTGGCCTTTCCTTTCCAGGTGCATGTTTTTCATCGTCCTAACTCCCGTCTTTGGCAGGAGGCTCTAAAGTAGTGCCACCAGACAGCATTATGTTCTACAGACACATTCTTACACCAAACATTCCTGCACATTCATATCATTACTTATTAAATATTGATTATACAGTTGACATAACACCAATCTCCCTTCTAAATTTATACAATGTAAGCTATATAGTAATAGTAGTGTAAGCTTCATGCCACCCACAAACCGCCACGGGTGGCCGAGGTCGTTAAGGCACGGACTCGTGAGCGGGAGGTCCGCGGTTCGAATCCCGCCAGGACCGTCCTCCCTGACTGGGGTTTTTTCCAGGTTTTCCTCAGTCTTCATAACTGGCAAATGCCGGGGAGGTACCTAAAACTTAGGCCTGGAACGCTTCCTTCCTTAAAAAAAAAAAATCCTTTCCCCATTTATCATTTCATCTCATGTATCATCAGTGTCCACCGCCTGTGGTGCCTCAGTAGTGAAAACGGGCGTTAAACACTACTCAAAAAAACAAAACAAAAAAAAAAATGCCACCCACAAGAAACAAGATATTGAGTAATACAAGTTCATTACAATTTTATGCAGTATGCAACAACAAGTTGAAACAAAGAACTAACGCGAAATTTGCATTAAACTTGGGAAATGGACACAACGACATTAAACATGCTTCGGCAAATTTATGGTCATAATGTAATGGGGAGTGTGCAATATTTTGGGCGGTACGGGCGCTTCAAATGTGTAAGAACGTCCCTGGAAGTTGAAAATATCCGGGAAAATAGCTCATGAGGATCGCAGGAAAACTATCTACTCCTGCGCATTTCCTTTTCCAGAAGATGAATACGCATGTCAAAGGTCCCCGTTTCAATACCCTTGACGAGATACAGCGTGAATCGCAAAAGGCTCTGTACTCACTTACAAACAATTACTTTGAAACCGTGTTCCAAAAGTAGCAAAAACGCTTGGACCGGCTATAGAGGACTTTTTCGAAGAAGGTGGTGTTAAAAATAAGGTAAATAAATTATATTCTTTGTAACAAAACCAACCTGGGAACTTTTTAACAGTAACTCAAAAATATGTATTATGTAATATATACTTTATATGAGCATTAATATTCAGGTGATGAATTACATTGCAATTATTTTAGATATATTAAAGTGAGCTTAAGCAAGCAGATTGAGATAGGAAATGCACGGTTTATCTGTTCACATTTCAAATTTATAGCATTAAGTTTCTAAATTGCCAGTACAGAACTGATTAAAGAAGTTTCCATTAAAAATAATACCAAGCAATAACGGAGGGAATTGTGTAGCATGTCTCTTTCGCGCAAGCGTCAAGTTAATTCGGATAATTTTTATCGCGTTGAAGTCTCAATAACTGTTTTATTTTCAATAATTTTATAGTAGTACAAAATATTTTGAGCTGATTTTTATGTTTTAATTTAACTATTATTTTGTTAAGTTTTGGAATTTAAATTTATTTATCACATATTACAAAAAAAAAAAAAACTTCAAAAATAAATACATAATTCCAAAGTGCCCGAACGTGCGATCTTCAAAATCACATTCTATCGCCTTATTCATTAAGCACATATCTCCCTCTGGACTGCATTATATAAGACAATAAATAATTCAAATGTTGCTTAGAATGGTAATGTCATATAAGTTAAAGATTTTAGAACTGTTTATAGCAGTGAATTTTGAAAACTTTGGTTATAAACTATTGGATATTGCAATGTTCAAGATGCTCGCAAAATTTTAAGACCAGTTATTACCCCATTTTGCCTTAAAATTTACTTATCAGCATATAACTTGCTTTTTTTCCTTTTCCTTTTTAGACTATATGATTCCCGATCTCAAATTACTTATTTAAACCTTGCCTATAGTTCTCTGGAATTATAGTGATGAAATTAATTAAAACACCGTATATAGGAACTATTTTTAAATTATATTTTTATTTTACTGAAAAATATGATAGAATACATTCAGAGAATAATCAAATACGTGCAAGACTGCTCCCCATTTGTTCACACTTTTATAGGAATAAAATTTGTCATTCGCTCCATTAACTAGACAATGAATCTAAATTTACTAAAAATAGCTGAAGATTACTTATGTTGATCATGAAGAATTCTTGAATTTACTACTATTCTTTTATTTGTTATATATGTTGAACATCTACAGCAAATGTAATATTTTAGACTGAATGGCACATGTTGCCAAGCAGCGTCAACTACTATATTCTTATGCGCGGAAATCTTGACGACCCTAGGCAGGAATAAAGCAGTGTATCACGTATGAGAGCTGGACGCGCAGTTTTAGACAGCACAGAACGTTGATTAGTTTTAAATTTTTCTTTAGGTTTTTATTACAGCTCTTGCAGCTGACTGAGATGTTAAAGAGCGTCCATAAATAAATCAATCTTGCAGCTAATGGGCAGCCTGTGCGGACACCGGAAAACACCGTACGTTAAAGTTGCTATCGAAGTCCCACTAGATCTGATGTTACACTCAAATCTGAATGTTCAACTATACAAACTTGAGGTGTTGCATGAAATATGTTGATGTACAAGAAAGTTCTCATTCGACGAGTAAGGATGTCAATAGTATTGCATTGTAAACAGAACGTGAGATAAAAACTTCAACAGAAACCTCTTATTTATAAAAAAATAACACTTTGGTACTGAATATCAATATTGAGCATTTTTGAATCCAAAGCTTTGCAGATCATAACGACCATGCAGTTACCGCTATGTCGTCATGTTGAGTGAATTCCGGTTTCCAACATTCAAAATCTCGATATTGGTCTAGCTTCAGTTTACTTTTAACCTGAAGTAGCAATATCGCATACCGCATGCCAGAACCGCCAAGGATGGCTGAGGCCGTTAAGGTGCGGACTCGTGTCTGGGGTTCGAATCCCTCCAGGACCGTCATCCCTGACTGATTTTTTACTGGTTTTCCTCAATCCTCATACATGGCAAATGCAGGGAAGATACCATTCTTTCTTTCTTTCTTCCTTCCTTCCTTCCTTCCTTCCTTCCTTCCTTTCTTTCCCAATATATCATTTCATCTCGTGTATCATGAGTGTCGACCGCCTCTGGTGACTCAGTATAAAAACGAGTGTTAAACACTGTTAAAAAAATCGCATGCCAGTCAATTAACATACTAAGAGCGATGTTTGGACAAAGTTTACTTTCTCATTTTGCGAATATTTCTTGGCCCTCTTGATTCCTTGACTTGTAATTTTCTGCTTTGAAGGTATTCGAAACAAACGTTTGTTACAAATTTACCAACTCTTGACACATTATTGGTGAGAATTAGGTACTAAACTGTTACTATGCCAGAAATCACATAGTTCACATTATGGAAAACGCGATTAAAGAAATGCATGAGTGCACCAATAGCAGCAAACGCCACAGGGAGAGGATTATTTTCAAAAAGTGATTATTTTAATCACAAACACGTACATATTGTATTAATTATTATTAAAATGTTAATTTATACTCTAAAGGGCAATGAACTTTTGGAGTTAGTAGGTAACACTACGCTATTGTGTACAACGCCATGCAGCTAATTACAACTAGGTAATTGTTTTTCTTTCTTTGCAGATATCATTACCAAATGCGGAAGACACTTTCTATTGGTGCAAAATATTTAAGATGCCAAATATTAAAAGAAAACATCACATTGTGAAGGTAAGAAAAATTTACTTCATTCGCCCCACTTTCATTTCGATACTGTCACTATCTTTTAACTCTTAAGTTTCTGCTCTTTACCCATTTGAGAATTCCTCTTGCTTTTCCTTGTGCTATCTCGTTGCTTATTAATTTGTCTGTGTATATTTACAAGTTCCCCTTAACAACTCTCTAGTGTGTAATTAAAAGTCACGATACGTAGTATACTACATTGACTATATTGTCAGCTGCAAGGACTGCAGTTTGGGCATACAAATGATAAAATAAAAAATCCAAATATCTGTCTTATGGCACAATTTATGAAAAGTTAATTGCCTGGCAAAGAACCTATATTTGGACGATTACTGTAGATGGTGTAACCAGTGATGGTTAACAGTAACTTGTTCTTCTTTATGCGCGCGTGCTTGCTAATGTTGCTCACAGCACGTAGACCTTTGTTTATAATGCGCTATTTTCTAGCCGGCATATTATCGAACATAAATTCATAACTATAACCATATTGCAATCAAAATTACACAATAAAAGGCAGTAGTATGTACCGGGGTATTAAAACGTATGTTCGTTTCTAAAAGCCGGTAGTGGTCTAGAAGGAGCAATAATTTAAAAAAAAAAAGTATAAAGTATTTTAGACAAGCAATTTGAAATGGGGAATCTGCGGCCTGCCTGTTCATGTTTCAGAGTTATTGCATTAAGACTAAAGTACCAGTACGCCATTGACTAATGAAGCTTTCATTCGAAATGATACCATAAAATATCGGAAGGAAGTTTTGGAACTTATCTCTTTGGCGCGATACTGGCGCCAAGTAAATGCGGTTCATAGTTTTCATTTAGAGTTTAAATATTACTTTTTTAAACTTTTATGTTCGTTAAAATAAACATTAAATATCCTTCTCCGTAGGATCTGAACCTAAAATTGGAAGAAATAGCCAGTCGCCTCGTCCATTGGACCATAAAATCAAATGAGTAGACTGCACTACACACCACTTAACCACTGTTCGTGTCGTACTGTCATATGGTTATTCCAAGATTCTAGATATATTTATACCACTAAATGTTAAATAGCCTGATGATGAGCTATTAATAATTGTATTTTATTCCCTCGTTCTACAAGTATGAAGACATTCAAAGACAAATCGTAAACCCATTGAACTTTAATACTGACTTATTAGCACTTAATTTCCACTTCTTTATACTATTATATGTCTACTTTTCTTCGCCACAATTGCATTTCTAAAACCGTTCTACAAATGTACTATGCAATTCCATTGATCATGAGGGAGCTCACTAACGTCTGAGCATGTTTTACTCATAACAATGGAAATGCATATTGTGTACATTTTCTGATTTTTACTGATTTTAAGCTTTTGCATACGAATCCATAGCAACAATTATTATGAAACTCGAATTCCAGTGCTCACGTTAGAATTTAATTTTAAATAACACGTAATAGTCAGATTAATGTGAATCAAGGTTTAAAACACACAGAGTTGTAAAAAATAGTCATGGCGCATGTAAGTTTGATAGAATTAGAGAACTAACTTTAGACTGAATGTCGTTTTCACTTAAGATGTCAAAAACGTTGAATTTCAGCATAAAAAGTGCGAAGTATATGTAAATTCATTGTTTCAAAATATCTTTTTCTTATATAGCATCGATAAGGGTCTTCTGGTATTGTCCGTCTCCAAAATTATAATTGTCACTCCAGCGTTTTCTTGATCTGTCAAAATATTTCGTTCTCCTGGTCAGTGTTGAAATTAGTGATATCCGATCCAAGATCATTCTTATTATATGCTCTTTACATTTCATTGCATATTCACTTACATTTAGAACACATGGCGTGCTTATTATATTGCTGATTTCTTCATTCTTTCGATGATCTAATAATAGACACTCTGCTAGTGGTCTTGGCAACCTAATTTCTGCATCGTCAATTCTCTGTTTATACTGTTCTGTCATTGTCCATACTTCTGACCCATATAACAACGTTGGGTTTGCCATAACATGGTAACGTTTTAGGATTGCTTGTTGCCTAACCCTTTACAATAGAATTGCTTTCATTGTGGCCAAAATTTGTTGGAATTTAATAAACATTATTTCAATGGCTTTGTTTTGATTATAGAATAATCTGCAGTCAAAGTAAGTAAATAAGTGAGTAAGTAAGTTTTAGAAACAGATATTTTGAGATTGTAAATATCTGCTATACTGCTCAGTGAACAGATTAGTCTTTTGCATACTATTTTTGCATATGAGAGAAGCTTGTGTTTAATGCATCTTGATGAAACATATACTTACTTTTTAAATCAATTCTGACATTGTTCAATGTCTTCATTCAAATATAAATTAAAGAATGCTGCTGAAAAGGAATACACTTATCTTAATCCTTGTGAGATATATATATATATTCTTCGCTGTTTTCTTGTGCTCTTTTAACCGTTATAACATTTTAGCATTCAGACTTTGTATTGCTTTTAATAAATGGCCAGATATCCCGATATCCCTTTCTTTAATGTTATTCTGCATAGCAATTCTGGAACAACTGAATCCAAAGCTTTTTTCTCTAAATCAATGAAGCCTATGTAAGTTGGAATATTAAATTATCTGTTTTTCGATTACTTGAGATGCTGTAAAAACGCAATCTAAACATGATCTGTTAGAACCTACTCTGTTCTTTAAGAAACATTGTTTCCGTTGTAGTTTGTAATCTTTGTTTCAAAAATACAAAAGTAACATACAAATCACAAAATGGATTCTAAAATAAAAACAACAGATAATTAAATTGCCCAATTTCCCTCGTTAGTTTAAAGTAAAGATGGAATCAAAATAAATTTAATTTATATTTTACGTTATCAAAGTCCTTAGATCAATGTTTTTATTCCGTACAATATTTTCACGTACTAAATCCCGAAAGATACCTTTCATGTTTTTAGCTTAATTGGGACCTCTATGAGAAAATATGTGTGTATTGAAAATAAAAAAGCACTTTATATTGACACTAAAACAAATCAGGAATACTGAGGCAGCTGTTTTAGGAAAATATAGGAGTATAGTAATATTATAACATTTTAAGCAGAGAACGGTAGCTGGCAGGCAAGCTAGATCAAGATACCTTTCTAAGTTCAGGTATGATTTCATTTGTTGCAGTATGAACCTGTACTTCAGAGCAGTAATCTCATGCGTGTACAACGTATCGCTGTGTATGAGTGTCAAGGTACAGACTCTGAGATGGAACTTCAAAGTCAGGGAAATGGTCAAGTTTGCTATCATCCTGATATGCTCCCGTTCTTTACCCAATGCAGCAGCATTTTGATCGCTTGGGCTTTCGGTTCTGAGGTGAGTTTCCTTCCATTCTTGCTTACAAGTGAATTGGGAGAAGGTACAGCCGCCTTATCTGTG
The DNA here is from genome assembly GCA_030762175.1 of Metallyticus violacea. NCBI lineage: Eukaryota > Metazoa > Arthropoda > Insecta > Mantodea > Metallyticidae > Metallyticus > Metallyticus violacea. The sequence continues at coordinate 294,994,930 of CM060846.1, forward strand.
TTGAACAGGGTATTCATTTTATGACTAATGTAAAACTCTAGATGTTAACTAAAAGAATTAAGGTGCAGTAACCTAACATAGCCGTTCCTCTTCTAAAATACTCAGCATGGAACAAAATAATAAAAACAGGCTTAATATATATACGATAGGATAAAGATATTGGGACTGGAGAAGTTTAAATCGGCGATTCAGCCACAGCGGCTTTTGTACCTACATCCCCTCCCAAGTATGTACCTTCGGCAGAAAGGGATGAGATGAGAGATACAGCGGGAGCCCAGATCCGAAGGTGGGGGCACATGTACTTAGGCGAGGTCTTTACAGTTTCCCTAGATGTTAAGTCCCAGAAGCTGGTGGACCTGCTAGAGTCATGACAGTATCGCTCGAGGAGTACCCTGGGGTCCCTAAGCAGAATCGGCCAGGCGCCAGTACAGAAACTTCTCTAAGCGCAAATCCACCGCAACGTTATACACCACCAGACCATCCCCTGGCGTTTTCTACCCTGCAGTTTAGAAATGGAACTATAGAATGAGATTATATCAATTGGAAGGGTGAACTATCCCAGTATTCGGCTAAGTGGCGAAGGAAACCACGAAATAATCCAAGCTCAAGATGACATGTATGTAAATAATGGTGTTTAACGCCCGTTTTTACTACTGAGGCATCATAGGGGATGGACACTGATAGTACATGAGATGAAATAATAACCTGGGAAATTATTTTTTTTTAAAGAAGGAAGCGTTCTAGACCTGAGTTTTACAGTTATGAGAACTGAGTAAAAACTGGAAAAAACCTCAGTCAGGGAAGATGGCCCTATTGGGAATCGAACACCAAAACTCCCGTTGAGTCCCCCCACCTTAATGATCTCGGCACCCGTGGCGGTGGCAAATATGTAAGTTTTCTAAATTAGATCAGATAGGAACTCTCTGTTGCAAGAGAACGTGTCAGTACTGAATTAAACATTAAATCTATATTATGAAGCATTTCCTTTAGAGAAAGTGCGAACCACACCAGTAGAATGTTAGTACTGGAAGAGGACTAGCAGTTATTTGAACAGAAAATAAATTCCTAAAATTAAAAAAAAATAGTATAAAAAGAGTATAAAATTAATACCATATATATTCACTATACAGTTTATAGTACTTAAAATTAGTATTAAAATACATTCTAAAAGCATTACTTTCTTTAAATGAGGGCCTAAACCCCTTCATTTTATACCTTGATAATAGTAAACAAAGAGTACAAGTGTTGTTCAGACAATAATCAATACATTGTTCCTTACTGGAGAAAGAATTATTCATAAAGCCCTACTGTGTACAATTCTTGATCCATTACTCTTTTAATTTATCATATATACAAATTTGTCATTGCCAATAAAACCTTGCTACTACTTTTCTGCTTGATTAATTACGCAAATATAACACTTTCTAACAGAAGCTTTGGTAAGTTTATGCAGAAAATAAATTAAGCAATTTGAGACTGATCAATAAATCTAACCAAATATAATATATAACTACAACTAAATTATAACATTACTATATAACTCATTTAAACACACCTTATATATAACTACTAATAAGCACATACCCAACACAGTGGTACAAATTTCCAAGTATTTAAGTAGACAGTTAAATTGAAAAAAAAAAAACATATGCACTATATTATACCAAAATTAAAATAAGTCGTTTCAAAGTTACACTTGTGACGGGGTTTTATGCATGTTTCTCCTCAATTTTAAAACTTGGCTTAATGTTCTGGGGCAAACTGTGGAAACGAAACGTGTTTTTATATTACAGAGGAAAACAATAAAAATGATGTGTGATACAAATAATAGAAACCTATTTAGAGGTCAATTTTGAAAAATGAGCATTTTGACACCTCCTTGTGAATATTATACACTTTATCTTAAATTCAAATCAAACCATTTCATTAAAAATATACAAGTACATAACGAAAACACTACAGAATTGTAGTCTGCATGCATCTATTGCAAATCCATCTCGATACAAAAAGAAAAATGAGTTGTAACGCTCTTTTAACTAATTTAAATTTATTGTACGTTGTTATGGAATGATTCATATCTGCTCGTACAGAATTTTTAGTAAAAGGATATTGTTTAACAAATTCACAATGGAAATCGATATTGTTTAATTTTATAGCAACACATCTCTAATACTGAGCTTTTCTATTGTATAATACAGGGTTCTGATTCCGCTACGCAGTCGGAAATTGATTTTGCCGACGTAATTGCCTCACCACCTACCGAGAGAAATCAAGTCGCGCGGCGAAATTCAAGGCGTGCATTTTTTTGTTTCTTTCATTATTTATTGTTAGTAAATATTAATATTATACTGATGAACATAGTAGATGTTCGAAGTGCTTGCCTTTGCAATAAGACGTGCCTGAGTTCTTTTGAAAATAATTTGGGTCACTTGCAGTAATTCATCCTTCCGTACTATATTTTGTTGCAGCGTCTATAAGTTTTATTTCAGGTATACTTTATACAAGCTAAGATGCAGCAGCTGGAGGCTTTATACTGACTGTGGACAGATTCTCTTACCTGCCCAGCCAGTCATATTACAAATTTGGGATGATACATTTCAAATACATCGCTTATTTTATCAAACATTTCCTGTTTTAAAACCAGAATTTTTGTTCTCAGCTTCTTGTCAATGAAAACTCCTTATATTCAAATTTCGTTCACCAATCTGAAAAGTTTGCTTCCTGATGGAAATGATACTTCTCTAAACTTAGTACAAAATTCTATGTTACAGTACTTCTGTAATTTATTTCTTACATAACAATAGTTAATAAGCATTAATAATTGTTGAAGTGTATATCTCACGTTCGGTTCATATATACGCAGTAGAAAGTATTAACACACATTTCCTACAGAAATGAAACTGTAACAGTTGGGTGATAAACAAAATGAGCAACCTGAATTACTTCTCTCAGCGGAACTTAAAGCCAGTGTTATCGGAAATCACACGTCCACTAATAGTCAAACTGTTTCTTTAGTGTTTACAAACTGCAATTGCATAGTGGAATGAGGGCCTCGTAAATGACAGTGTACTAAGTGTACTTCTTTTTATTATATTCGTTATTTAATGTATCTTAAAGGCCTTTGGTATACAAATAAACTTGTTTTAACACATGTATTTTCCTACTTTAAAACATTTTGAAATGTGTATAATTTTACGTTGATACTATGCATACGATACAAGGTTGTTTATTTATTTTGATCTGAAATACGAGCATTTTATAAGATTCTTCTGGAATGTAAATACATATAAAATTTAATCTTAATGTGTGCGCGGCCACAGTCACCATCTTACTGTCCTGGAGTATTCGGTGATTAAGTCGCAGTTGGCGTGCTAGTTATTCAGCAGAGACAGGTATGAGCAAAGTAGCAGTTCGTCCATGTGTGAAACAACGCAACATTATAACTGCACAAAGGAGTCTGTGTGCAATGTTTCAGGCTCAAATAAGTTCAGTGGTAGCCCTGTATCTCTGAAGTCAAAAAAGGGATCCTTGCGTTCTGTAGGGCAAAGCTATTTTTTTCTTTTTTCTTTTTTTTTTTTTTCTTTGTGTACGTAGGTTATTTTGCGCTAAGATTTCTTCACAGAATAATCGAAACAGAACACGAGTACTACTCGAGTGTAAAATAAACACACTCATTCATACACAGAATTACGGTCATTTCCTATAGGAAAATGTACTTACGCTGTTCGCACTACGCAAATAATATTGAAAGATGGTCATTTCAGTCCCATTGGATATTAATTTATGAAAGGAGATTTGAAGATGGATGAAGTTATGAACAATGAAAAAGTCATACAATGTGATTGGGAATATGAGTACCTACACCCGAAAGACTTAACAGGCTTTTCAAGAATCCTACCGGACCGAAGGCATAAGTACAGAATGTTTAAACAAAAGTGTCGCATGTTTTCACAGCAGATAAATCTATCAAATCAAGCAAACAAAAAATTCTCATGAACATGTAATCAAAATGCCTGTTCAGTTATTATCCATTCTTTATTGAGGCCAATCAGAATTTATTAAACATGTGTCCAAGTTAATAGGATATCTTCTTACTTGTTTTTTGTAGGCCCTCTTTCCTTATCGGCTCATTGTCTTTTACTTATTGCTTGCGATGCACTAATTGAATGCTAGTCAGTAAAGGTTGAGGGTATCAGTATAAAATATCCTATGTGGTTCAAGCACGAAGGAACGCCGCCCCATTTTCTACATATTCAGCGGTAATGCGAAACTCATAGCATAGCATAGTTAAAGAACTTTTGAGACGATGAATAAGTCGAGGAAGTCCAACGGTATGGACACCACAATCACTTTATCGTAATTCCTTGAATTTGACTATGGGACACTTAAAGAGTTAGTGTAAGCCACATTCATCGACAATGTACAAGCATTGAGAAGAGTTTGTACAATTGCATGCCATAAAATCTGAGATCAGCCAGGTCAGTTCGTACGAGGAGCGCTTCTCCGAAGAGTAGGGCTGAAGGGACTGAAATATTGTTGCATTAATTCTATGTAGGCGTCAGTTTTAGTGTGGTTTGCCATGATGAATGCTTGTGATGAGTAAAAAAGCATTTTTCAAAGTAGGCTGTTAATGATTAAAAATAAGCATTATAGACCTCAGCGATTAGGTCCTATATCTGTTACAAATGTTGCACAGGCCAGAGAAACCACGCTAGACATGAACATTTGTGCGGGGCTCTAGGACATGATGTCACCATTACACATATTGAAAAGTATACAGACTAGGGGATAAAGCATCCACACTTGTTGGAGCTCACGAACCTCAGGTCACTACTTTTCGACGAAACGAGCATGGGCACCGCCACAAGAAAAAGCATACACATTACAATGTACTGGTTCCCTAGGCAAGACCCTCAACTTATTCAATACATAGGATTGAGAATGATAATCAAGACTTGTTTTTGTTGGTGTATGAGCAATGATTTCTGGAGGTTGCAATTCTTGACCTTAGAATAAAAGGGTTCTGATTGCAATTGTGTTTATGAAAAAAACAATAAACGGACATGGATATATAGTTATATGTACCCTCAACTTTTATAAGCAAATCTTAATTGGTTCCAAGACAATAAACAATGTAAAATATTTCAATCTGTAATATTGCCATCTAGTAAGTATAAAATGTACCATCTGTCTCTCAGAACGAGAATATATTATTGAGTTCAGTGATTTCCTTGTTGTTAAACCTGACAATTTGGTGGGAAGGTGGGAAACGAGCAATAAAGTTTTTTAAAGCTGCTCGGAATATTTGGCTGTTGTAAACGGTAAAATAATACATTATATACATATTAGACTAATTAGTGACAGTAATATAGAGATTTATTTGGAGAAAGAATTTATTAGATATTAGATCAAAGTATATCCCTAAAAATTGTGGGATTAGTAGTGATTAAATTCAGAGCAAGTTTAGAACGTATTTACAACAAAGGGAAGAACATTCTAAGTAAAAGAATTATTTCAATAAAGAATTGTACATAGTTAACAACAAAGGGACGGAAATTATTATTAAAAGAGCTATTTCAATTAAAAGTTTTGCATATAATTGTAAGTATAAATGCTCACTAAAAATAAGCCACGATGACCAAGAAAGCGTTTTCATGCAATTTTATAAATTATAAAATAATAACACTAAAGCACAATACCTTATCAGAGCAACGAAATATTGTAAAAAATTACGAGAATCTACTGCTAAAATGTCCAGTTCCAGAAGGAACAATAGTTTTAGATATATCACTTTCATAGGAAATAATCAAATCCAAATTTGTGAAAATTCTTATTTAAATACCCTCCAAAAATGAAGAACAATGCTAATAAAGACTATTTCACTTATGTAAGGTCATCATTAAATCAACCATTGATATGAAACAACAATTTGAATTTTGACCAAGCACAACCCGATGTGAAATTATTGTAAAATTTTACCCAATACCTTTACCGCGAATTTGTCTTTTTGTCATTGTAAGCAATAAAACTATAACTATCGGCAATCATAACGTAAAATGGAGGGTTCTTCAAAGCTTTTTGGTAATGCTTCAAATGTGCAAGGTAAAATGTTATCTCTGTTCTGTTTTTCTCGGTTGGTGTTAGTAAAGTTAGATGGTACAGATTGCATATATATATTACATTTATTTTTATTCTATTCATGAAATAGTCCTAAACCAATATTTGGCTTTTTTTCTATTGGCATTATTGACAATCGATATTCCTATGTTGCAAGTTTGTTGTAGTAGCTATCAACATGATCGCGGGTTCGAACCCGGCCAGGACCGATGGATTTTTTCGGGGCGTAAAAATCCTAAGTATGGTTCGGAAGGGAAGTAAAGCCGTGGGTCCCGTGTCGTACATTAACGGCACGAAAAAGAACCTCAAGCCTGAAAGAGAGGCCTCTGAGCAAAATTTGTCGGCCGTTTCACGCCCTGAGTTGAATGGGACGCTGATGACCTGAGATGTTAAAGAGCGTCCATAAACAAATCAATCAAAAAAAAAAAGCTATAAACATTTAAGAGCAAACAAAATTTCGGTATCTCAACTTTAATTCTCACAAAACATTGGCACTAGTGACAAATGGAAACATAATGTTACAAATTGAAACATATTTATAAATTTGAAACTGTTAATTTCCAAATACGTAATACAAAGCCTTAAGTTAAGCGAGGAAATTTGCCTAATATTAAAAATATGTTAAAGCGGATGCCAGAACAAGATGGAAAACACTATAACGTTACATTGCTACAGAACAAACTTTCATTTTGTTAGAAGTATATAATGACAAATCTGCTGTTCATATATTTATCTTGAGGTTTGTATTTATTCCATTATTAGCATTTCCCTTTATTGAGTGCAATTCAAGAAATCTTCAAACATTACTACCTCTGACGTTAAGCCCTATCTTCATTACTCTGGCTGGAAAATTTAATTTTTACTATTCTGTAAAATATGAGTTTGGAATGCGGTATACTACGCGTTATTTAGCTCTGTATTCATCGAATACAGCAGACTATGGTGATAACTTGAAATAACCATCACAACGTTAATTTTTAAGTTGTAACTTTCAAGTACATGTAATATAATGCAAACTTTAGAACATTCCAGTATAAAACTTGCTTTCTCGTAGATGGAGCCCTTTAATTCTAAGGCAACATTTTGCCATTTCGCAATCGGTAAATTCAAGGGTTTCACGCAAATAATGATGATGATGATGATGATGATGATGATGATGATAATAATAATAATATATTATCCCTGGTAAGTGTTTAAGAAATCATAATTCTCCATTTTTGGATTGGACACGTGGTGACAATGTGAAAGGAAATAATTGCTTTCATTAAAATTTCCTGTGCTGAAAATTCAGCATTTATAAGCGACAGCAAAAATAAAAACAACTTGTATCAAAACGTAGAAAAAGAGCGCTAAAATAAGTTACTCAGAAGCAGTCTTGGCACTAAAAAATACTAGGAAAACCAGCAAACAAAGGTGTGCAAAAGCAAAAGTTGGAAGAAGATGACGAAAGTAGAACGGGGGAAAGAAATGAAAATGAGAAAATTATGTTGAAAATAGCGATGACTAAGCTGGTGAAAAGACATGGTTTTACGTAAAGCCCCTTTGGCCCTGTCTCTGTAATGTTGCCTTCTGTGTACATATAAAGTATAATAGAACCCTATGTGCTTGCTTTGGGGTTCCGTTGGGAGTCGAAAGTTAGTACTTTGTATCTCAGAGGTTAATGTGGCTGCCACCTGAAAAAAGGGCTATATTGTGTAAACACAACACAGGATACAAGAAACGGGAAGATGTCATGTAGCGTTGCAACGAAGTTTGAAGCTAGAGTCATAAACAGAAGTTGAGAAGAGTAGTCGGCAAAACAGAATAAGGAAGCCGCTGCCGAGATTTTTAATATGAACAAGTTTGGGTGAAAACGTGCTTTAGTTTACCATGTAATGCCTTTCGAACATAATATCTTGTCGCAAGTTTCAATCTATAGCAGCCGAAATTGAGGTGTATTCGGAAAATGTGTAGCCAGCTAGTATTCCATAAGTCCCAAACAAGCCATTCGCTTAGGATTACCTATTGTCATCCCAGCGTTCCTGCTTTTACAAACAACTGCAAGTTCTCTTTAGGGAATGCAATAGCTACTTCGTCGCATTTGCCTTAATCTCGATCATGGTAGTCAATTAGTACACAGTACTCGACGGTGTCTACTACAGACTACTTGATCTTGCCGTAAATTGAATGGTTGCGAAGCTATATCAAGGAAAGATTTAGATATTGTTGTTTTCTTTATGTCAATTATTATTTTATTTATTTTAGTTGAAGGAATTATATTTTAATCTAATTTTCACATTGTTATATAATTTCATGATCAATTTTAATTCCATTTCACTAAATTCGTAACATATATTGTGGAGGCTGTGTTATTAAATATTAAGATGTCTCAAAATAAAATATCAACTCCATTTGTACATTTGTATATGCATTTTGTAATATGTAAACGGTTTTTTTTTCATGTGCTACATTTATTTATCTAATCGTCTGCGTTTGTCTGTAGGTAATACGCATGGTTTTAGTAATTCAATTAGTATATTACATTGTGTGGTCCCATTTTCCACCCAATAAACATAATGAATAAACCTTACAACGTAGGAGAGGCTATACAAAAACCTTTTATGGTGAGGTTATTTGAGTTACGGGCCGCTTGAGCGCGTTTATTTACTGGGGAAGTGCACTGCCCTAACCAGGAAAGCGCCACCGCGCTTAAAGTTAGTGTTTTTATTTTAGTATTTATATGTTTACTGATAGCATAAAATGATTACGCACTTAAAATAATAATGATGATGATGATGATAATAATAATAATAATAATAATAATAATAATAAGCACTAAACCTGTGTTAAAATTATGTTGAAAATAATGCCCATCAGAGGAAATACACTGCCACCATTTGCATAAATTTAATGTAACTTTTCTTTCGTCAGAAAATGGCGGCTTCGAACATATATTTTGTTATTAACCTTTCAACAAGTTGGCGAACAGTTTCTTTACCTGTAACACGATTGTCAGCCGCCATCCACTTCTCTGCAATAATGTGTTTTCACGCATGTATCTTACATAAAGTACCATTCTTCAAGATTTTATTTACTAAGTGGCATAACTAACAAAGAACAGTTAGCACGGATTTAGAAGCAATGGAGTTAGCGAGAACGCACAATCAGTCGTTAATAAGGACTTCTTCACACTAACTAAAAGCTGCTATCTGTATATGCATCATACGGTCTTGACGACTTGCTTCTCTCAGTGCGCAGCCGCATTCTCCGGCCTTTAAATCAAACATCCTTTAGTGGTAATAACATTCTCAAGATATTTTTTAATTTGACTTCACACTATTTTTAGTACATTGCACATAAAGTTATTCATAATAACCTACTCAGGACTCTATCATACTCTTTGAATAGAGCAGTTAGCATTAATCGCTTTTCATCCGATCTTTCTCGGTATTCGTGTATATGAAACGTCAAGCTGAACATATTGTCTCTGCGTAATATTCTTGCTCTAAAATCACGTTATTGTTCAAAGTAAACTATCCATACTCTAAACGCCATTTTATTACTGTAGCTAAAATTTTCAGTATCGGGTTCATTACAGAAATTCCTCGATAATTAAGGTGCATTCTCCTGTCCCCTTTCTTATGTCTGGAGCTCATACAGCTTCAGAAGCTTAATGACATACTTGGAAAGCGTACCAAAGATAAGACTGGAGCAACTTTCCATTAGCAACTCATGTTCTTAGAAGTAATTCTGAGTGAGTACAATCTCTTCAATGTGGGAAACTGTGATGCTAAGAGACATTGACCTGGTTAAAACAGAGTCGACTTTAGTGTTTTTATCTGCTTCTTTCTAAATAGTACATAGCCTGGAAGTTGAATTGAAAGAAAAGGTCCAGTGGAATGACCAGCCCGCTCTCTTCACTTGATGTCCCTTGTTTGATTTCTTCTTTCGTAGGCACAAAAATGCCTAGCTTACGGTAGATAACCCAGATACACTTTACAGTTTCATTCGAGAATATAATGCCTGCATTGCATGTGATAGTCACTCTAATGTAGAATCGTGTGGATGTAACATTTGTTTACTTAAAATCTTGTATAATATAGGAATGTATGGCATTTTCCATGCATTCCAGGGTTTCTACTAAATTGTAATTACATCGAAAAACACAGCTTCTTGATTAAATTCTGCTCTAGTCTCACTCCGCTTTCAGCTCATGCCAATAAAATTTGAAGCATTTTGCATATTCTAACTTACAGTGCTATTATTTGAATTAGATTGAGTGTTGAAGCACGGGTTTTTTGTATGGTGCATGTATGAAAACGGATTGTTGCAGAGTGATAAATCGATTCGCAGGAAAATATCGTGACAATGGTGTTCCAGGTAAGAAAACTTTTCGCTAACTTTTTAAAAAGTTAAAGAGTCAGGATTTTTCAATTACAATAAACGTGTTCCAAACCGTCGTTTTCTTACGGAAGAATGGTTAGATGACATACAGCAAATGCGTACGTAAATGTCGGTAATGTATTGCCACTGAGGGCATCATTGTTATCGTCACTTATAAAGCAGGTTAATGCTTATTATTATTCGCATTAAATACATTATCATTTTGCGCTTTCATTAAAAATATGAATACTAACTTGTAAGTGCGGCGATTCTGCCTTATTCCGGTTGCGGCGGCTCATAATTCAGTTAACCTGATTGTATATCTTATTTTTATAAATATGTTCCATAATTTAGTCCATTAATATAATAATTCAATTACCATTATATGTAATATGTATGCTATTGTACTCCTTGCATATTAACTGCCAATATTCTGTTCTTAAATTAAGTATTTCAAATCTTTCTTCAATTAAATTGTAAGTTATATCATTATATTTAAAAGAGCTTTATTAAAATGTTTCTTACTTTTAAATAATATGTTGCTCCATTCACCTCATTGTAACGTCAATGTTCGTAACATCAAGAACATCAGCAACATTAACAAAAATAATATTAATAATGCAACAAGAAAAATTTAACCTTTAACGTTACTATATTTGAAGATGTTAATTTTTATATTTAAAATGCATCCCCCAACGTTTAGCTGTTTTGTAAAACAGTAATTAAAATTCTTAAGAAATGAAATAATGGAAAAATTTTCATTTTCTTTTAAAAGTTGTTAGCAGACGCGTGAATTAGGGGATTACAAGCGCTGAGCTGCAAAACTGAATGTATGTAAACTCATCTTACCAAGATTAATGCTCATTATGCCGAAACTAATTGTTTTAAAATAATCTAACGAAAAGAGTAATATTTAAAATAATTTCAGCGTAAATCAATATACACAAACTAGATTGTAGGTAATGTGGTTATACAGTTTTTTTTTTTTAAGAAACGAATATTTTTTTTTTTTTTTTTTTGCAATTAAAAGGAAGATTTTAGAAAAAATGCAAAGACACGTGAAATTTTATTACTTAAAAGTTTTTATTTTTTAATTCCAGTTATTTCCCTAGTCATTATAGCATGAGTTATGATGTCGCCGAAGAAAAAATTAAATAAGAGTAATTATCTTTTTTTAACAATTTGTAATAGGGCGGTTTAATTTTTATCACTCTGCACTTTAATTTTTATTATTAGCTTAATTTGTATTTTAATTAAACTGCTTTCTAAACTAAATGATTAACAAATTTATGAACATGCATATACTACTATGAGAAAAATATTGTTATGTTAGAATAAAAGTACTTCTGCAAAATCTAAAATGGCTTGTAGTGATAAAAACGAACCATTTCTACCAGAAAAGATGAAAATAAAAATAATTTGATCTAATTTTAAAATTTCTTCCTTTATGTCATAATTCTTACAACAAAGGTTACGGAAAGGTTTTGCATTTATAAAATAAACTCCTTAAGAACTCCTTTGACGTGTCTGTGTATTTTTCCTTAAGTTCTTCCAAATTAGCCAACTTTACAGAAGTAGGGTCTCAAAGAGTTAACAATATGAGTGAAAAAGGGGGAAAAGAAAAAGAAAAGAAAGACGAAAAAAGCAGAAATCTACCAATTTAATTAATTGTACTAAATGTATAGTAGCGGATCGAATATCCTGGTTGAAATGCAAATTCCCTGTTCGGAACCGGAGAAACGCTGGGTAATAATGGATCACACTTTCCTTTTGATAACTCGCTTTGATGCAGGGTTTGACATATAGTTGGTGATTCTGCTTTATTATCGGAATGAAATATCAATTTACAGAATTGACTTAGTAGGTAATTATAATTCTGGGGCACAAAAACTCCAATGAGCCAAGGCCTACCGGTTGTTACTAATGAGATTGTACTTGAGGGGTTAAGCAGTTAGCGCAACGGCATCTCATACAACTTAGGCCTCGATTTTACATATGGGATTCACTACTTATATGTTTAATTTTCTCCTGGATGGAACTCAATACAGATGAACATCTATCAGAGAAGTTTCTCATATATTATTTGAAAATGTACATTTACTATACTAAAACATTAAACTTCATGAAAAAGAATATTAACATTTTGATTTTTAACCTTCAAATTAAATCCATACTTTCAATTGAAATAATTTATATTTATAAACATTTCCATTATATTTTATGTCATCAATCCAACTCAAATCTTATGTATTTATGTAATTCATTGGCTCAGTGGTCCTTAAATTTTCCTTGAGCGTGAGCATTCCTGTTTTCCAACACGTTTTTTATTTGTTTTTATGTAAATTAGGGCAGAGAATAACTTTTCACTGAAACAAGTAGTTACGAAAGGCGCCAATACATTTATGGCCTACTTTGATAGTCTGGAGCTCATTCAGACAGGCAGGCAGACGAGCCCCAACCGAAAGATATGTTCTGCTACTATGGAAACTATAATGACACTTATGAGTGATGCGCCCAGCTCTTTTTTTCTGCTTACTTATTTAGAGCTCTCTCTGAAGCAAAATAATAGTCAGTTTCAATTTCATTATAATTTACTTTTCCTCATTAATATACATCGCATATTTGCATGATAGTTTGTTTTCTAATATTTCATTTGTACCTGTACATTCAAGAATAAATTTGATAACAATACCCTAACGGACCCTCTGTGAGGGCCTCGGGCATCACAATTTGTGAACCTATATTTTATTATTTCAATAAATATTATGAATGAAAAGTTGGCTAAATTAATTTACGCGAAAAACTGATTAACAATTACAGCATAAAGTTTACCTTAAAGTTTTAACTGTAATTTTTCAACATTTTTTGCAAAAGCAAGTTTGGTTATCTTTAAAATAAATTAAATTGTAAAATTGCTAATATTTTATGTATGTTACATGTTTTAAGTATTTTATAAAGCTACATCCGAATATCATGAATTCATAATAACAGTTTGATTTTGCATATTCATGATATAAAATTACCATTAAACTTTATTTACAATAGAAAATGCATAATGTAGGACGTCGCAGTAAACTTATTTCATAATCTATTTTAATTTCATTTTTATGCACGACGAAGGTCAAAAGCAATATTTTAAAAATTAAAATGAAGTACAATAGATAGTATATGGATAATGGATAGTATAATATACTTAATCAAAAATATTTTGCATGATTACTTTTAGCAGAACTAAGCGGTAAGCATTAATATTTGCGAAGATCTCTTGTTAATGCTTCAAAATATATATTGTTTATACCTTGAAAATCCACTGCCATATAAAATGACTTTTAGCATATACATTCTTGGATTAACCAAAATTCGAGCTTTAGCAGCTATGCTGCAATACCAAGTAAATCCGGTTCTACAGCCCTTACGTTTGACCTACTGATAATAAAACATTCCGTAAATAGCATAGTTTTACATTAAGTTTATGCGTTTTTTTCTTTAATTGAGGGGTTACGCGTTACTATAATTTCTTGTTAGCTTAATGATGCTATGATTTATTTTATGAAATCAAATGTATTAATATAAGCTTTAGGATATTATGTGTCAACATTTTTATAATTATTAAAAATTGCAAAAAATAATAAACTTCAGCTACATTTTGTTTAAAATTTTAAGTTTCTATATATTAAAGTGATTAAAAAAAGCCAAATTATTTTAGGGTAATCATTTTGTCAAAAACCAAAGTTATATTAGACATCATTTTCTCTACACATTGCTTACAATTTGTCTTTAAAATTTTCGTCATGGTCCTCTTCCACTCCATAATATATGAATGTTCCATGCGTTGAGTGTTACACTTGATGATTATCTCCCCCTTCTCTTTCCTCTCTTTTGCTGAATGTGTTAACTTCTGTATCAGCATCACAATAGTCAGAAATTGTCGATGTACAAGGTTTTCTCATATTTGTGTACAATACGCTCGGTAGTCGATACTGTTAGTTCAATTAAAATTTTACGCTACAATTGCCATTTCACTTCCTAAATATATTTATTCTTGCGATGCTGCTTGAAGAACAGTTCGTTGGACCAGCAATAAATTGGTTTCTTTGTTTTTAAAGCAAATAATAGCATATCGGAGTATGAAATAATTTTACGTTAATTGTAAGCAACGCTCAGTACTCTTTGTTTACCAAATCTTACCACAGTTGCTTTGCGATTAAAGTTGGGACCGCTATATGAACAAAAGCAGCCATTTAAATGTGCATAAATGACGTGCATTTTTCAGCGCAATACGTTATTAATATGAAATGTTCAAACTGGTGTTATGGAAGTCTATAATTAAGGAATACTTCCAAATGGCACTGCTTAAATATTCTGATAAAGGGGATATGCTTTATATTATTTAGGATAATTTAATATAAACAACTTTGCGATATCATTTCTCCGAATCCCCGTGAATTAAGTTCAGCATGAAAGGAAATTCTGCTGTACTTAGCGGCCTGTTTTGATAAATAGAACAGATGTTCTGTTTTTAACAAAATATGTAACTGAGAAAGTAAATTTTATGAGATGTGCTGCAGATAATTTGACAATTTACATATAAAATAAAATATAATTTATTCTTCCTATTTGTCACACAGTATCATGAACGTTTCTAGTCAAATATTTAGGCACAAGGAACAAATCATGAGCTAATAATGTTGTCATTCTTATCACACAGGTTCGCTCGTTTTTATCCTAAAGTTCCATCGTTTTCAACTAAACTAATTGCTAAGGACACTATACTCTCTCTACAACTAAGTTATCGTTGTCGCTGAAACACCCCTGCAACTTGGAGCTCAACAACTAAATTATCTTTTGGACAGTTCGTGGATGTGACCAATCTTATGCATCAAGTTGGACTTTATCTGTCATGTTGTGCTGGAGGTGTGCGTTGTTATCAGGCGATGCTAGCGGTTGAAAGATAATAAAGAAGGAAGCAATTTGTGACAATTCGGTACATGCATATCATATTCCAACGAAGTATGGTAGTTCCAGGCTTACACTCTGAGAGGGGAAATACGAATTTTGAGGTATGGAGTCAAAAAGTTCCTTTTTAAAGTTCATTCAATACATTTATTTAAATATATAGTATATGCTATTTATCCCATCACCAAATGTAAAGTTCTGCTGTAAAAAAATATCTGGCATTCTAAACCAGGTCATGATGATGTGACATTGCAAATTAGTAGTTTCATTTGGTTTAGTTTATTTAAAAACACTCTTTAAAATCTTTGATCATTCGATTGAAATGTCCGATAGAATTTTCAAAGAGACCTCTGGAGTTTATTTCACTTTACAAGGATCCAACGTCCCTACTTCCCTTCCAAAGGATGCTATACTTACTACTTTTACGCCCTAAAATCCTTTAATACTAGCCGGGTTTGAACCTGCAACATTGGGGTCTATGAGGCAAGAATGGTTACCATTAGATCACCAGGACCGATCCCTTCATTTTACACTGTGACCACTTTTAGAAGTGCTTGCCTAACGAATGTGATCAGTGTGAGAAACATAAATATGAAAAATAATATAATAAATACATTGAAACCTAGTTATTGTAACAATTGAAAACTTGTGAAAAACACAATATATGGCGTAAATAAAGTTTCTGTGCATGTGTAATTTTTAGTACTTATTACTCCAGAGAAATATTTCATTAATGATGATAATAATAATAATAATAATCATAATAATAATAATAATAATAATAATAATAATAATAATAATAATAATAATAATATTACCATGTTACAACAGCATTGCACTTGCTCTCCATTAGAATATATCATTGTTTATTTGATAAAGAAACGCGTAAGTTTCTCCATTTAAATATAAGGATAGATTTCAATAACGTTCTTAGCTAGAAAATTCAATAATTTCAGAATTTAATAGCGGACTGAAAACGTA
Source organism: Metallyticus violacea (assembly GCA_030762175.1). Classification (NCBI taxonomy): domain Eukaryota; kingdom Metazoa; phylum Arthropoda; class Insecta; order Mantodea; family Metallyticidae; genus Metallyticus; species Metallyticus violacea. The sequence continues at coordinate 295,011,346 of CM060846.1, forward strand.
TTGCTTAAAAGAAAATCCTTTTGAAGCTTAGCAAAGAATTAATCTTGCGAATTAGATACGATTCAGTGGGACGTGTGCGGATTTACCTGTAAAATGGCGCTAAGATCCCCATGTCGGTATAGCTCCATCCTAGTGAGTTGCATTTCCCTTAATACAATCACTTCAGTATTTTATTGCATTCTATCCAATTTCTTGTTGGACGCTATCTATCATTAGCTTTCCTTCACATACATTTCTCTTTTTGTCTTATTTTCCAGGTTAGGTCAATTCCGTTTCTCGTTAGTCCGATTTCCATTTCTGCTATACACATTACACATTATAATACTTTATTTGAAACAAGTTCAGCTACTAATTGTACGTTAAAAATCTATTTTTGCATTTCTCTATTCTTAGGATTTTAATACAATGACATATAATGCATCTTATGACGTATGTGACTGGAATATATTTCAATATTGTTCAACATTATACATAGCACATACCATATATTGATAATATGGTTATGTTTACTTTCAAATTGTCAGTGTTTAACGTGTCTCTGTGTCACCGTCATGCTGTACACACAAATTTAACCTCCTCTACGTGCTTGACATGTTTGTTTTGGAACATGGCCGAGGTGACTGTTCGAAACGCGTCCTCTATTGTTTGTTTGTAGCGTAATGACGCCCACAAAGAGCTGGCAGGTGTGATAAGCAGGTTAGGACATCTTGATGACCGTTTCAATGAAGCTGGTAATGCTGGAGAACCACGCCCTAGAAAATGTTCATATCATGTTAAATCCACGAAGAGTAACGCGAACAAGTCCTGTTTCAATTATACGCCTTGTGTTTTATCCTTCTCTTGGGGAGGTACGATTGCAGCTTTTATAAATACGTTTCGTCATTCATGATGTGCAACAAACTTTGTTAAAAAAATTAATCAAATAAATCACATATGAAATGTAATTTTTTCGCACAAGTCATGTTTAAAGCCTTAGTATCAGAATCAGATAGGAAACATTCTAGACCATGGCCGGAGATCGAACAAGGTATTTTCGGCTTTCTGTGCGATGACCTGAACAACTTTGCTACCGTACTTTGTCCAAGTAAAACGGCGAATTTCCCCATCTGAGATATCTTAAATGCTCTGTCATTACTGAGGTTTTATCCCAAAGAGGCGACTCTAAACTTTCGAGTACTTGGTCTCGACTTCATAGTTAATCAAAGTATTAGTGTTAATTTATATGAAAGGTATGCCCTGAGTTAACCTAGGTTTTGGAATCAGATTCAGATAGGTAAATTCGAGATCATGGATCTTCGGGTTACCGTGCCAATGCTCTTACCATCTGAGCTATCGTGTTCTTTACGGCCACAACCGTGAATCTCCCTATCTGAGTCTATTTACAAAGGAGACAACATCTTAACCTCCATAGTCACAATTACTTTTAAGGAACACAGCAGTCACACTAGCGTCTTGGAGACCCCAGTCTTTATTTGACATTATATTTTAAAATTTCATTTTTTATTACCAGCTAATATTCCTTTAACACTCTTGGTGTCATGCGGTAGCGCGGCCTTCAAACGCCAATGCTGATCCGGTGTTTTTTTTTTTTAAATCCAGTACAAAATTGCCAGCGCCGATCTTGTCGGCCGCCTTAAAATTCTATGATATATTTATGTGGCAGCCTGTGGTGAGGAATGCAAGCCCCGGAAAAGCGACAGCTTTGACGTTTATTAGGTATTGTAATCAGGAATTTCCGGCTTTCACAAGGTGGTATATTGTGCTACTTTCAGTTCTTGTCTCAAGTGGTGTTCTGAGGGTTGAAAATGGCAAATTGTTCCGGTGATAGTTTTACTGCAGGGGTGATGGTAAGATAATGGCGTATTTTGAATAGTGCGATTTCAGTGCTCATGGTTTGATATTCCGATAGTGAGAGTGATAATTAAAGTTCTGAAGATAGTGAAGAAATTATATCCTGCTCTCCGCAACTAAAGAAGTTGTTAGTTAATTCTCTCAGCACTAACACTAATACTAATGTTTCCCATTATGAAAATAGTGATGATGACAACCTTGATTCCCAAGCACATTTAACCGTCCTGTGTCGTATGTGAAAACTCTGACAGAAAAATTAGAAACAATGCATAATTTGTCGCAAAAAAAGTTCACGTACAGTGTGCGTGCGGTTTGATCAGGCTTGCATGCTAAATGTGCAACACAACACAAGTGACATAATTAAAAAAAAAATCAATTTAAAGGAAAATATAAATAACACGTAGAGTGTACAGTTAACAGAAAGCGTTTTCTTCTTTTTATGTTAGGCCTAGATATTATTTCAGTTCTATGTATTTCTCATATTTGTATTACATTATCAGTACTAGACAAAGTATTATTGTTAGTGTTGAATGTTAATGCACATGTGTTTATACAAATCCCAATTTATTAAAAATGTTTGACGATATTGCGCAGTATTAAATATAATATTTCATGTGATGATAAGTTGGTCCTGGTGGTGTAGTGGTTACCATACTTGCCTCCTAAACCCAAGACAGCGGGTTCGATCCTGGCCAGCACCGATGGATTTTTTCGGGCGTAAAAATCCTAAGTATGGCTTCCTTCGGAAGGGAAGTAAAGCCGTGGGTCCCGTGTCGTACATTTACGGCACGATAAAGAACCTCAAACCTGAAAAAAGTGGCCTCTGAGCAAAATTTGTCGACTGTTTCACACCCTGAATTGAATGGGACGCTGATAACCTAAGATGTTAAAGAGCTACCGTAAATAAACAAATAGAAATGTGATAATAAATCTTCACTGCGGCTTGTATCGCTGAGTACATTTAATTAGTTCACTACTCTTTCCCAATTTGCATATATGTTTAATTTTTTAAAATGTACAGGCGCAACAGGCCAGTTTTCATAACTTGTTATATGGCATTTTATTCATAAATGAAAACCTGTCATTATCAACATTATACTTTATGTATATTTTACTTTTAAGGTGGTAATTAAACCTAAAACACGAAAACCATATTTATCTTTTGAAAATATTTAATATCGGTTGAAACAATGAGAATATTTTAAAGTTATTATGTTTTTGTGTTACTATTCATCAATTCTGTAAAATATGTTCTCCTTATACGTAAAGTTTTGTGACGCTATTTGCAAATTTTCAAAGCGGTGCATTTTCCTTTTAAAAGACATGACATTTTATGGCTATACAAGTGAGGCAGACAGGCAAGCCTCTGGCCGCTTTCAGGTGATCGCAGGAAGCCGACTAGATTGGCGCACGGCAAAAAGGGGTTAATACGTGTATTTTATTTCAAACACACATTGAAAGGATTACGTGCATATTTGGAAACACATTCAATAGAAGAGAACAAAACAAAGGAATTCCAAATTATAAGCATAATATATACATTAGCTTTGCATTACTTTAATAATAATAATAATAATAATAATAATAATAATAATAATAATAATAATAATTCCTTCTTTTAGATTTAAGTTACATATATCACAAGACGTAACAATATGGTAATACAATTACATACATTTTGACAAATTCAGTTTTCGTATTCCCATCATCACATATCGCCCTTCTACACAAGTGACAGACGTGTTTAATTTCACGGTCTCTTGATTTTGAACAAAAGCAACTCCGTTGTTTCTTATTAGGAGGTGGTAAACGTGGTTCTTCTTTTTGAATGTCAACATTTCCCCAATTAATAGTCTTAGCTCCCTATCAGGCGGGGTAACTTCAGACGTTCCACGTCTCGATGGGACTCATGACAAGTCTTTTCACACAATCTTTCCTTCTTAGCTTTTCAACTGACCTATTTATCAGTATATAGCACAAAAACATTGATCCCACCTTGGTCTAATATTCCGAACCAGAATCTCATTGACCAACGATTTGTTTTTCTCGCGTTTGTGTAAGAATGACACAGCTGATCAAAAGTCTCAGTTCCTTCCTCTTTTAATACAGTTATAAAATAGCATAATGTCCGGTTTGCCACTAGCATGATCAATTTTTGCATTGTAGTGCATAATAGATAAAAGGAGATAGCCACTTTGTTCTTCAAAGTGTAGGATACAAGAGGTTTTTCGGTTGAACGCAAAAAGTTATGTTACTGAGTAAGTTAGGGGATATTTCAGTTTTATTCTTCCGTAGGGTATAGGACCATTGTTATCCCATAATCAGATGGCAAATGCTCAAGCAGTTCAGTAGAGGAAAATCAGCTTCTATGAGTACCTTAAATCAAGCTAATCGCATAATATAACAGAACGCTTTCCTTTTTTCTTCCTCTTCTTTTGTTTCTCTCTTTCCAACATATAGAGTGGTATTGACTACATATATATGGCGATGGGCACCAGAATGGCACCGTCTTATGCCAATCTTTTTATGGTTCGCTTAGAGGATGAATTTCTTAAATCAGAACCTTTGGCACCATTATTATGGCTGAGATATATCGATGATATTTCTTTATGCAATGGCTCTTTTCTTACGTCTGTGCACATTAAGCCTACCAATTTACAACATTATCTTCATTTTGATACCTGTCATCTCTTGCATATCAAAAGATCTAATCCTTTTTCTCTTTCAATCCGTGGTCATCATTTTTGTAACATCTCTTTTCATCTCTTGACAACAACTTCTAGCTAAAAAGTTCCAAGACCAAAATTATCCTTCCTCTCTTTGGAACGGGATTTATTGTGCCCCCACAGTTGGGTGCCAATTTGGAACGGGTATATTGTGGTGGTTCCACTGTAGGGGGGATTTGATGGATGTGTTCTCAGGGTAAATTTGGACTGTTTTTAACGACTTGAAAGTCGTTAGGGGGGGAAGGAGATTGTTCGGTGTATTAATACGTCCGGCACTGTTTGAACATTTACTTTATTTAATAACTCAGCAGGTTACTTCCTGACGGCTCGTAGCTGACCTCACTACACACTTAGACTGACTTTAGAAAATGATTTTCACTGCCCTCAACTGAACTTTAGAAATGATCTAGACTGATTACTTTCGGATGACTCAGACTGCCTGATTCCGTATATTTCTTTCGCGTCTCTCGTATGATGTCCCTGCTTCTCTTGAATGTCTGAATCTCAATCTGCGAATGTCTGAATGTGCGAGAGAATGTCTGAATGTATGAATGACTGACTTCTGCGAGTGTGTGTATGTGTCTCCTGAGTGTGAATGCCTCTGAATGTGTCTCTACCGAATGCGTGAATCTCCCCTCTGAATGTCCCTCTGAATCTATAAATGTGTGAGTGTAAATCTGGGAATGTATCTCTACTGAATGTCTGAATGTGAATCTATGAATGTGTGAGTGTCTATCTTCTGCGAGTGTGAATGTGCCTCTACCGAATGCGTGAATTCCTCTCTGACTTCTGTACTCTAGTTTTTCTACTACATCGCCACGCCTTTCGCTAAATTAAATTCCCTCGTATTTTATCTATTTTCGTGTTGTACTTTCATCATTGGTTATCCTAAAATTATTATTTATATCTAAGTTCTCCTGATTTGTTAACTTTTATCCGAAGACCATTGGCTAGAATTATTCTTTCCCCCCTGATCTAACGTCTTCCCACGAACTTGAATTTTCCCAGAACAAGCTGTCATAAATTTCGGCCCTTTCCTTACATTCTGATTTCTGTTGAAAATCTTTTGCCTTCCTTAGTTTGTAGATTCCTAAATGTTCCTAGAGATTAAGCAGTGTGGATGGGCTGTGTTTTCGGCTTTCCTGTAATAAAACATTTTCGTCTCCATTCTGACATTTTCATTTTCTCTTAAATTATTGCTACCTCTGACTTTGTTAAATACTGTCCCGTTACGGCCACATGTTTCTCTTATTGTCAACTCCTAAGTATTTCCCGGGTAGAAGGTTCGTGACCTAACAAAAGATAGTTTACCCTTTCTTCAGCCTTGTCTAAGGAGCGGTCAGTGAGTGGAATCAGGTATACTCTCTGTCTCTCTCTAACATCTTAACTACAAAATGTATACAAAACCGTTTTGTAAGTTACAAGTTACAAATTATTTCTATTTCTGATACATATCTCCAAAATATTTCTTATACCTATACATAATAATTATCCTTATCAAATCTAATGCCTTTACAAATATAACTTTGCAGGCTTTATTTATTAAATTAATAAAGGCAGCATTATTTCCTGCTTCATCTTTTAAAATCCCGTATAATCCCAGCGCACAAAACTTTCCAATGCAAACCTAAAACTTCTAATAAGAACTTCATTAACCTTGTTACTACTTACGTGCCTGGAATTGAAAGTTCAGACCTATTTGAAAGAATGTCACGATACTTTGTTAATGCATCCATCTTTAAATGATTTTTCTAAATGTGTACCCAGACTTACTTTCAGAACACCCCCTAACCTTAAAAGTTTATTTCGCCTAAACCTATCCCCTCCGAATTTACCTCGTCCCTTTGCTGGCTCATATCCTTGCCAACGTCCTAAATGTAAACCTGTGCGCTAATTATGCCGTGCAATTCATTCCACAGCCCTAATTTATCCAGAGAATTTAACATTTCTTCATTTGCTACCTGTTCTTCCAAGAACGTCGTATATATGTTATCTTGCAAGCTTTGGAAAGCATTTTATTTTGGCTTAACTTCTACTATTGTTCCGCTACGTATGAACAATCATAGACGTTCTGTTAAAACCAAGTCTCCCTTGCCGGTTGCCCAACATGCCTTATCTCACTGTAAGGATTTTGATGATGCTTTTAATCTAACACTTATTGATGCATTACCTACAAAATGCTCTGAAAGTTTACTAGAGATAGAGAAATGGCAGCTATATTTTTACATAAAGCGCGTATACCACCTGGTTTAAATCTTACGGATTAATCCCCCCCCCCACACTCTCATTTCTAGTTTCATCTGTTTCCATGCATAACGTTACCTTCGATACTCAATATTTACTTATATCACCTTCACTTGTCTAGCTTCTTGCCATTAAGGAACTCAACGAGTTCGAAATATAGCAATTTCAAGTGTGACTTTAAGTGTTTATCCTGTTCTACTTTTTATTATTATTGTTCATTTATATATATATAGTATCGTATTATTGAACATAACAACTTTTACGTCATATTTGTCAAGATTTGATGCCATATAAACCTTGTAAAGGTAATTACCTTTGATGGGAAGTAGTTGCTCGTCGGTTGTACAGTGTTCAAAGGGTATATGTATCTGTCTAGAATTCTCTACAATCCTTTTCCAGATATTTGTTGCAGGGGCCAATTTATCCGATGCTTTTATTTCGTCCATGATGTTTTATCATCAAATCTCAGACAAGAAGTAAGAAATATGAATCGCTGAACACTCGTTATGAACCAAAATATTGATTGTTCATATTTCACTTGTCACAATTCTTCCACGCCTGTTGGGAAGTGGTATCACTATATATGACTAGAGAACAACAAGCAGTCGCTTTCTGTTTATTTCCTCCTAAGAACAATTTCATTTAGCATGCTGTTATCCTCAATAAGTCCTAACTTATAAAGGAGTTTGGATATTTCTGGCTGCACACTTAAGTCCTGGCATATGCACTATGATGTTTCTCCTAACTACCGTACCAGGACTTTCAGACGCTTGAAGCAGGATATTTAATGACAAGGAGGACTGGGGGTGTGAAAATGATTTGGTAGGTTGTTAGTGACTCTTTGTCGATATGATTAAGGACGAAGATACCAATATATGTTTATCTCAGGATTTGGACAGGGAGTGCAGTTGTAGGATTTTATATGACGGGATGTTGACCGCCTTGTGATGTCCTCTGCAGGTCCTTTTATCCTCACTCCTACTCCTGTACACGTTCCTTTCCTTGCTCCACTTAGATGCGAGGAGAAGAACCTCCTCGCTGCCTCGGCTTAGATGATGTGTGCTAGTATCTTTTTGGGGAGACGCTTACGGCGCTCCTCGGGGATAAGAAGAATTGTCAGGGTGCGACCAAATGAGAACTCTGGGTCAGTTAAAACCCGGAATAGATTTATACCTTGTTTTATTTAAGTATATTTACTGCTAGGGAAACCACTACTATTTGTGGGAATTCGAATCGTAATCTCGCTCTTCGAGAATGATTTTGATAGCAGTGACACCAGGGTTGATATACTATTATTATATACTATGGTGAGTTGATATACTATTCCTGAACTAAAAGTGACTTAAGTTCGTGCAGTAACCACGTTTACGAGGATTCTTATCACTGTGACGACTCTAACCAACGCTACTCCACTAACTGACTGCTGCCTGGATACACTGACTGACTCTCTTATCTGATTCACTTTACGGACCACTAATTCACCAATAACCAAGAATTAATAGTTCTTACGATATCCGCGAATCATTGCTAACTATTAACTGCTTCTACGGCTCCATATGACTGTTAACTGGGGAATGCCTACTATAACGGCGTGCTGCCTACTACCTTCGAGATGTCTTCAGAATGCCAACTACCTTCCCAATGCCGTCAGAATGCCTACTATCTTCCAAATGCCGTCAGAATGCCCCGAACTCGCGGCGTTCCGATAATTTTGTTCAGCTCGAGTCGGTCACCGACGCTATGATCATTTTAAAGTTCGCGAAATTCAAACTTTTTGGTTGCAGCCCATGCCCTCTGATTGGTGCTTTAAATTTCGCGTTCGGCACTTGTTGCTCAAATTTTATACCCTAATCATGCAACGAATGCCAGAGGGGTTGCTGCGATGTCCTTCTAACCTAACGTTCACTAAAAGAATTTTGTTTTTCTCCCCTTGGGTTTTATGATCTTGGGTCAGAGCAAGCCATAAACCATCATACTTCTTACCCTCTTCTTACAATTCTGAGCAACTCAACTCTCTCTGTAATACACAGAGAACTGAGAATATTACGCACTTGTCAGAATGATATTTGATGCCGGTATAAATCAATACTTTATTTCTTCTGATTGCTTTCTTAGGGGGTAGGGGAAATCCCTGTTTCACGCTTCGTAACTACATACATATCCGTTCTTTTCTTTGAGCACGTTTACTGAATGAGGTACTACAGTTTCAGAAATTTCTTCATCGCCACTCAGTTCACTGATGGAGTCCGATAGAACTTCGACATAAGTAGTATCGTTATCTGAGTCTAATCATTCATTTCCCCATCATCTTCATCCAAAACTCCCTATCGTTTGTGTAGTTCTTAAAGGGCATCTCAAAACCTCCATTTGTTTATATGAAAGTAGCAAAATATCTATAGCTACAGTTTAGTTAATTTTAAATCGCAGGCTATAACAGTTAGCAGGTGAGACCTTTTTGTGTACTCCACCAATTATAAGAAATTGATTAGAATATAAGTATTATATTTTATTGCAACTAGCTGTAAGTGATGGGTTCTAAGTTTGTAAAAATGTCACGAAAAGCCGTAATTCTCGCTCGGACAGCAAAGGGTCAGTTTTGGCAGACAATGGAGCAAATCTTTCTTTTGTTCGTTGGAACGAGGGCTGCTCGCCCCCGGGAAAGACGCGGCAAAGACGCACGTTGCTAGTACGTATGCTACCGTTAAGGACGTTGAACTATAACGTACGGTAGAAATTAAAATTGAACGCTGGACGAATCGCCAAGTGGTTACGTTCAGATAATCTGAAGAGCCAATAATATGAGAGTAGCATGAAGTCACCGGTAGCCTATGAGGGTGTCTAAATTCATAGTGGCGGGAAAATAGAGCTCCCTGTATCACGTGGTCAAGCGAGCATTGTTGAGTATTTATGGACGTGAAATCGCCCTTTTCAGGGTCTTTTCTGGTCATTCAACAAATCGAGTATTCAGCATTTGGAACTCATTGCAACATCAATGTTAGAGCTTCACTTCTGCTCGGCGCGTCTCCCCAGCAATCAGCAAACAAACTTTAGTAAAGCATTATAGCTCCGCATGTCTGCCAAACGTCTCATTACTCGGTCCGAACAGAAACGCCCTGGTTTGCACTCTTTGTTGAATAAACAACGTCAGCTGGCAGATAACAAGGTGTTCTTCTTCAACACATCACCTTTATTTTCCCTAACTCAACTCGGCATTGTGAGGTCCCGAAAACCAGCAACATCCCTATAGATTGACTAGAAGAGTTATTGAGTGGTGAGCTGTATCGCATATAATCAAACTTCCATCACCATTCCTCCCGCCACTAATAACCACTTCAAAATTTGGCCTACCAACGTGGGGCATGCTCAAACATTTTAATTCACCACCTACGCCACCCTCACAACAATAACTCCCCCCCCCCCCTCACAGGTTAAATGAAAGGAAATAAGATATATCAACTGAGACTACAGAGCTGAAATTACAACTAAAACACAATATGAACAGTCACTCAGGGGTATTTTGTACCCCAGAGCACGCAGCTCTTTACTTATAACTTCACTGTACAAAGTCCTTGGCGGCAATGAGCGGAAAATGGTTGCACTATCAGCACAAGAATACGGACTGAATTTGTGTGAGTGGACAATGCGCTTTAGTCATTGTCGAAAGAGCTGCAATAAAATGAATATGAAGCGGTGTTTCAAGGACCCCAGTGTGACTGTGGAGGATTAAGGTTATCTCATTGCCGTCGGTTTCGTTGTAGTCGGACAAAACAAGGTTGGGAATAGCATGGCTGCAATTGGCTAGCAAAATATGATATGCTGCTGCTTCTTGTGTGCATTCGATAATTCGTTGACAAAAATCGGGCGGATAGGGACTTCAAAGTCTCATTTCATAGGTCTTGCATTGTTGTTTGCTTTACATGAATTTCAGCAGAATTAATGTGTCGATTTCATTGCAGATTGTTCAGTCACAACCATGAATTTTTTCCTGCCATTTTATGACCTGTCTTTAATAGGAAATGCTTTCTCCAGATAATATTATTGTTTTATGAGCGGGGATGTCGTTTTTGGCAGGAATGCATTATTTGGTCTGTCCTGTGTGTTCCAGTTAAGGAACCCGCACGTTTGGCATCAACAGTTCCTCGATTCTCTTAAGAACGCTTACGTCCGCCCTGGTGTTAATACATTATAGTCGGCGTCAAACATTGAACGATTTTACCAACAGCGAATTGTATTCCAAGTTATGCCCAACGTAAGCCGCGCTGCAGGCAACGCATTCGAAATGAATTTGTCATTGAAAATTATCTTCAGCTTTAACTAATTTGGTATTTTCAACTTACACTTTAATCTAATGTAACCCCTTATGAAAAGAAGCTAAAACAAACAAGTGGGCATGAAATTATGTATGTAATAGATATTTGAAATTGCAATATTAAGCAACACGTACCGTAACTTTATTCCATTGGAACTACAAATGTTTCTTCTTTCTCTTCCTGTTTTAAGTTGGAGTCGTATTTCTCATCGCTAGTACAACATATACGCTACACAGTGGGTTTGTTTACCGCCACAGTGAACGATGTCATTAATGTACGGATATATGAACAGGATGTCTGAGGTACGATTACCGCTATTACTGTTACCCTTGATTGAGGTTTTTCCAGGTTTTTCTCATAAATGACAAATGCTGAGAAGGTGCCCTAATCTTAGGCCTGGAATGCTTCCTTCCTTTAAAGAATCCCCAATGCATCTACCGCCAGTGTTCAGAAGTGATGCCTTCGTAGTAAAAACAGGCGTTATGCACTATTAGAAAATTGAATTTATTTTGCATCACACACATTGATTATTAGTTTTTATTATTATCATTTGTATTTTTGTAGCATAATATTCCATCTTTCAGGTTTGTTGTCTTTACTAGTTCCGGTTTTCTTCACGAGAAGTTTGTAAAGCCACACACACACACACACATTACAACTCGTAAAAAACTTTAATATCATCCTACACACACTTACAGCACCTTAAGAATTAAACGGAATCTACTACTACTTATCTGAGTTGAGCTGCACAACCTCACAAAGTGATGTAATACATAACAGTATATTCATGCTTCTAATGTTCATTTTATAAGCATATTGCCCGTGTTACCACAGGATGTTTCATGTTTAACTTCAGGATCTTTTGCTTTAGTATAGGACAAACCTTGATGGCCTTTTCTCCGGGTATTGAGATTACAGTCATCCAGCTGCTTATTTATGTATATTACGTTGATATGATACCCATGAGGAACGAGGTGTATCAGAGATCGCTCACGTCTCTGGAATATGTTTTTACACTTGTTTAATACTAACAAATCTCCTAAGTGAGAGTAAATAATTAATTCCATTATTATTTATTTATTAAATAAGGAGTTCGGATATTTTAATAATACTAGAAACAGGAAGTATTAATAGTTTTTCCTTAATCTTCGATGTACAAAAGTAACAGTGGCAGCGTTGGAGAATTACCACGTATCTCGTGGCTGTGTTTTACGTTTTGGACAAAAACCATAAACACTAGATACTCGGAGCTCGGTGGGGTGGTGAGTAGTTATTAAGGTTTGTCCCGCACTTTACGTCGTATTAAAAGGTGCGTAACTTGGAAAGCATTGAAAATAAGTGTGTAAGATTTTAATTGGAGAACGCTGCCCAGTTTTCGAGGACAAAACGCTTAAGGTTTTAGACCAATGATATTGGAAGTGTTGTCTATCTAAGCCAAGTGCCAACTTAGTAGCAATGTCAAACCAGCAACCTAATTAAAATAAATTTTCATTCAGCATGAAATAACATTTCACTTATGGTAATCGTTTGTTACAGGGCTTCAGCTTTCCTGCGGAGGCAGGATATCCCCTGGATCCCGATTCTACCAGAAAATACTTTATGATGGAAACGCAGTACAGCAATCCAAATCCAAGCCAAAATATTGAACGAACTGATAATTCAGGGATCCGGGTGTATTACACTCCTAACCTTAGACTTTATGATGCCGGGGTTTTGTCGATGGGACTGGACCCAAACTGGCGTCATATTATTCCACCAGGACAGACCGAAATTGTATCTGAAGGGCACTGCATATCAGACTGTACGCGTTCGACCCTACCCTACCGTGGTATCAGCATTTTTGCTGTGGCTCTTCACACACATATTATTGGTGAGTGGGACAAATGTTTTATAATTATTGTAGAATATTGGCCAGATTCTTTTGTGATAGTATGTTGCTAATTTATTATTAAGATGTCTTTTCAAATCAACGATTATGGTTAGGAAAAAGATTAGAAGCTTAGAGTGTTGATTAAACAATTTTAAAATATAAATGCTCTTCGGGAGATGTGAATCTAATTACAAGAGGCCAAAACACCTTTTTACTATGCTATTGACTGATACACAAAAATCATTGTATTTATTAATATTGGCACCCATTTAAAATTAATCTAAAAGTGTTTCTAATATTTTTCTACATTTTATTGTATTTATGAGCTTCAACATCTCAAAATGAATACTTCAAGGAAATTTGATTTTCTATATTATTTTCTTGTGTTGTTGCAACCATATATGTTTTAGCTAACATGTTTAATATTTTATTACATTTTTATCGGAAACAATAGAAAAGTCACAATGATAATGTTGATAGATAACTGTATTTTATAATATCCATCACTGTCAAAAGCAAATTAAAGGTAAAGAGCCAGAAATAAGATTTTTTTTTTTTTTGTTATTTTAAAATTAAATTGTAGAAAAGATTTGTTTTTAAACACGCAAATAAAAGTGTTCTACCATGATGTATGCAAGCACAAATTATGATGAAATCGCAGTGTAGGTTTGCTAATTAGACCGGGAATAAGTGAAGACATAAGCTTTCACAACCGGAGTCTGGTAAGATATTTGACTTCCGGGTGCTGCCGCATCCTGGTAGTCCGGAGACACCAGAGCAAGAAGACCCCGCTAAGAGCACTCAGAGCTATGGTAACACAGGAACGAAACGTAATACGAAACTTTATCATCAAAACTTGTGTCACCAGAATGTGCCGGCACCCGAAAGCTAAGTAGCTTATTATAGACAAACAATGTATTTAGCTAATATTGTCCGGTATCTTATGTAATTTATGGCTAATAAAGTTAATCCAGAAGAAAAGTTTCCTTGAAGGTAATACATTGAGGTTGTTTTAGTTACGGACCGCCTGAGTAAGCAGCCGCCTCCACAACAAGTAAATGGGAGAGATAGATTTGCTGCGCGTAAATTTAATATTTATATTTTTATTGAAAGCATAAAATAACACTGTATTGAATAATAATAATATATATACGATAATAATAATAACAATAACAATAATAATAATAATAATAATAATAATAAACTGTGTTTATCTGAGATGTTGACAATTTTGCTCCCACCCCCAGGTGCGATACATTTCCGGCATTGTGTAGGAAATTCCTATATTTCTTTTTTAACTTTTCTTTTGTAAGAACAGGGCGCTTTAGGACACGTTTTTTGTGATTGAGATATCCTATCTCTGGTAACGTTTTAACAAGTTGGTGAACGGTTTCTCTACTTGAGACACGATTGCCAGGATACTTTCTTGCAAATTGCTTTGCCACTTTCTTGCAATAATCCGTTATAATATATATGAATCGTACATAACATCAATTCTTCAATACTATATTTATGTTGTGGTATATCTAATGAAGAACAATTAGCACACAATTTACCTACAATGAAAGTACTATGTCGCACATGAACGTACAATCACTCGGAGACAAACCTTCCTCAAACTACCTACAAGCTGCTACATGCACATGCACTGTGCGGCCATGATGACTGCCTCCTTTCAATACGCAGGTTTGCCCGTAACTCAAATAAGCCTACTGTATATAGGATTTTGTGTATATATGTAAATATAGTCTTAATTATATAATGCGACTAGGAGAACAGGATCATTTTCTAAATTAGTGATATGCAGGGTTCCAAGCTCATGATAAATTTTAACATCGCTATTTTGTATTGTACATTGTTCTTTTCCAAGCATTAAAGTAGAAACCGTCATTTACCCACCAAACTTTTTTAAGAAGCACTAATATCTTCGAAAAGTTTCCCTTTTGTTGTGATGACAATGCTGTTTTGAAATATCTGTGGAATAAAATAGTCCCTTTTGGTGGCGCTAGGCTGAGCTGTTATACTACTAGTCTCCTACCTATATGACAGGTGTTTAATTACAATCTTTGAGTGCGGAATTTGTGAGAGATGGCGCTTTATCTGCGCAGTTTATTCAGAGTATTTTGATTTTCCCTCCCACTGATTTTGTCAATTTCCATATCCTGAACAGCGTACTAATATGTTTATGGCATTTTCTTCCTTAAGGTTATTTATTCTATTATTATCCCCGGCTTTGTGTAATAGCCCATTGAAAGCCCTAGATTAGAAAGCACGAAAATTAAGAGTATTACAACCTTAAACTCTTAAACTCTTTAAGTGAGATAGCACCTACTTTGCATATCTATCAGCAAAGTGCCGAGAAATTCTGAGAATTGCGTGATATGAAGACATTGTACTCGTCTAGTCTGTTAATGTTTGTACATCGGTTATCTCACATAAATAATTTTCATCTTTCCCATTCTGTTAAGCACTTGAAGGAGTACGTTGCATAGGATAATATTAAGACACTTTGGAGGGATAATATTAATGATAGACTAAAGCTTCTGGCCATAATGAAAATTAATATTTGTATACTGAGTTGATACAGGTAATAATAAACAAATACTCGTTTATTTCTTAAGCTGGTTATACAGGGTGTCCCATTCATTTTACTCACCCAAAATAACACGTGTTAATAAAAGGTTATTTGAGACTTCTGTGGGAAAAGGCTCAGATAAATGAAATGAAAAAGACAATTTCTGGATTTAATATTGAATATGGGGAGGAGATTTTGCTTAGATATTTTTCAGAGAATATTCAAGAAATATTTCCTTTGACGCATTAGAAAAAATTTATTTTTGGTGAACAAGATAAATGGGATTCTTTCTATTTTACACTTCTTGAGTTTTTTAATTTGAACCTCATCTAATACAGAATTTCTGCAATTTTTAAAATTGTATTGTATATTGATATAGCACCAATATTTTTCTTATTAACATTTCTTTGTTTGGGAGATGTGCCCATTTAAACGGGCATTTGAGCATCGTACATATTTGTGTAAAAGATATATTTTCTTAAAGGACAGTTAGAATGATAGTGACTTTCAAGATTTATAAATGTGCTTTTAGACTAGTAAATATGTTACATAAATGAATGTATTAAACATTACTAAAGACAACATGGCACAGCCTTGAGGGATCTTTCTGCAGAAAAAAATAAGGTGGGGGAAGTACAATGGCGAAGAACAAAATAGGGAGAGAGAAAAAAGTTTTGGCTTCGCACTTAAGAGAACATTGAAAGTGTACACAAAATCCAATAGGGGAAAATTTCTACCACCTTGTTGCAGCCCGAAAATGCCAAGCAAGTGATCATAAGTGCCCAGAACAATAGCCATATTAGCGTACTTATCAAAAAGCAAAGGCCGAAGGGGAGTACACAATTATAAAACTAACAAAGGTCTTCCTTTGGGCAACAAAGCTGAGTGCCTTGCGTCTTCACAAATGCTTGCCATTTTCCTGCATGGTAAGACAGAATTGTAATGAGACCATCAATAATACTGTCTGGTCATGATGCCTAATCATTATACTTGGGGCTGACAACACTGAAACTGAATTTAAATGATAAAACGTGTGAATACAATTGCGGAAAACCGAAAGAAGGCTAGGAAAATAAAAATCACTGCTGGAAAGTTTATGGAACAGTTTTTTAAGAGTTTCAAAAAATCCCGGATTGACAACTGCGCCAAAGAGTCTACTAAAAACCATAAGAAGAAGCTATCTGCAAGGATTCAAGAAGAAGGGCAAATCTGCTACAAAGAAAGCAGTAGTGCATGTTTCAGGCGGTTTATGGCACAATATCTGCGAAAAGGGGGAATGATGAAAATTGTCAAGTCCTAAATTGTGATACACTTTTCAATTGTTTCATTACACTTAAACTGCTATAATTTTTCTGAAAATTCAAATATTGCATTATTTTTCTTTAAATCAAATATAAATTAGCAAAAAGGTGTTTCTTCCTCTGAAAATAATTTATCTTTTCACATTTATTTTTTACACTTTCTTAAACTGTTTCGTTTGAACTATATACTGCAAATAGCTACTAACTAAATTGACATTAAATAATTGCACAAAATACGTTGAGAATGTCTTATCTTGAAGCTACGAAATAATACCATAACTTTAATTGGATTGCAGTTTATAATTTCCAATATTTTAAACTGTATATAATCACCTTAACAGAACTTTACTATTTAAAAAGGTTATATATACTATGTATTTATATTAAAGGTACGGAAGCTGGTGAAAGGTTTTAAATTGTCTGTAAAACCATTAAGTTATGGAATAACGTTAACTATTTTTAATGATCAATCTACATATTTCAATTAGTCGTGCCTTCGTGCAGTTGTTTACAATGTATTCCGAGATTAAAATTACTTACGTTTATTAATAATAAAGTGAGGACAATATTTCATTCTGGTCGTTTTCACAGTTTCACTTTAATGTAAATCGCACAATATCTTGAACTATTCATTTTCAAAATAATATTTCTTTTTTTTTTCTTTTTATTCGATCACACACACGCCATAAAGGAAAGAGTACATTCTATGTAAATAGAACTAGAAAAATAATACAGAATATGAAAAATGATGCTATGTAATGCCAGATCAATGGTTTTGCTCTCGTTGCATTTTATAAAGAAGAAAGAGGGTCCAGGGTGACTAGGGAATGGCATCTAGTGGTATGAATGATGTGAGGAAACCGGAACATCCGCTAAAAGTGAAATTACAGCGTACCGTTAGGAGCATAAAAGCAAATAGTATAAAATTACGCCGTATGTATGCATTCCAGTTGCAAGAGAAAAAAATCTGTTTATATTCTTAAACTTTTAATTTTTAAATTTTGTGCAAAAAGTGAGCGAAGGAGTGACTACCAATGCTCACTCACCATAAGACGAGTACGCATTCCCGAGACATTAAGGAAGTGGCAATCGTATGCGACCATAAGCTCTTCCAGTTCGCCCCGCAGTATCGTCAAATAGCGGCTGTGAATGTCGGCTTTTATTCCTGCGCCCGCTGCCTGTGGATAAGTCTGTGATCAAGTTTTTGAACGTACAGAACGTAGCACCGATAGAAATTCGCTCGCTTTGTCATGTGTATGCGCCGGATGTCGTGAGTAAGCAGATATTGCGCAGGTTTTCCGACGATCGTCAAAACATCCAAGTTGATGGGTTGGATTCGCTCGGAGCAAGGTATGCCAGCGCATTGTGGAGAATCACCGGTGGTGAATATGTTGAAAAGTAGCTCATTGATTGCTGCATCTCTTCCCATGTAAATATGTTTTCATTCCGTTTTTCGGCCCTAGAGAAGTTTACTTTCTGGATGGCACTCTAGTAGAGCCCTATACTGATCATAGTATTTTAGACAAAGCCTATTGTATCAGTCCATTCAATTAGCTAATAACCAATGTAGTGGCGGGGGGCGTTACCGGCCAATAAAACCGCACAAAGCAAGCTGCGTTAAACGAGTCGGGGCGGGGTTTATCTAAAGTTGTCCTCGAATTTCCATCACTCACTCAGTGTCGTTTCAACAATGAAAGTAACATGTGTCTAATCCTACAGTAAAGTCCGTCAAGAACATTAGGCCTAATTATTCCACAACCAGTGTATATTTATAATTCGTTTGCCCATACCAAATAAACTCGTAGTAAAGAGTTTCAACTCGTAATACGTTCATAAATTAGTAGTATCCACAACTAAAGGATAACTCCGTCTTGAGATAAAGTTCATTCTCAAAAAGAATTACCGCCGCGGGTGGCCCAGGTCGTTAATGGGAGGACTCGTGAGCGGGAGGTCTGGGATTCGAATCCTGTCAGGACCATCCTCCCTTACTCAGTTTTCTTAGGTTTTCCTCACTCCTCATAAATGGCAAATACCGGATAGGTACCCTAAACTTAGGCCTGGGACGTTTCCTTCCTTAAAAATCCTTTCCCAATATATCGTTTCATTTCATATATCATCAGCATTTACCGCCTGTGGTGCCTCAGTATAAAAACGGGCGTTACACTCATTAAAAAATAGAATTAAGAAGGGTAATTTCATAAACAGATCCATAAATGTAACTACTATTGATTATAGTGTTACCCACTTCAGCGTAGCTCGTCTGACGTGTACGATGGCTTATCGGTCGTTGAGGTGCCCATCCACTGCTTCTGTCATCAGATAATTGGATGATTCGATTTTTAGGAAGAAAAAATATTTACCGTTCGCACTTCATTTTCATATGCGGCGAACACACCGTTATTAGCGGATTGAGCACTATTCAATGCAGATAATGTAACTGAAAATAAACTGCATTGTCAACGTATTATGAAATAAATAATTACGGATTCATTGCACAAAATAATTACCATTTGCTGTGAGTAGTTCAGAGATTAGGAGAATTTTCCAGTAGATAGACAATGTTATACTTCATGAGTACCTTTCGCTATATTCTTCCTCATGCCGAAACAGGTTTTTCGAAATGTATTATCTAAATTATGGATAAGGCAACTTCAATACAAGAGTACCTTTGTTCAAATCGTGATAAATGAAGTTGAAAACATATGCTGTATTATAACACACTTTGCAGTCATGTTCTTTGCCTTATTCGACTTCTCATGTAATCTGATCCATAATGACCCAAGCTTGTTTGCTAAACTAAGTGTCAGCATGCCTCTGTGACTGTAGATCAACAGTCGGTGGATTTTTTATACTCCTTGTTTCATCCATTAGAAATTATGAAAGCTAAGAAACCTGGTACACCTAACATAAGATATTTACATAGCTGCATGTGCTTTACAACATTGTAAAGTGTGCTAACTTCAAGCACGCGCCCATACACACCAGCACACAGACAAGTGTTATTGCAGTCATTTTAATAGTGATTGAAGAGGGAGTTTAAATTTATCCGAAAGAGTTAGTGTTATGTATACCAAATGTTGTGTATTTATTAGGTTTGGACATATTTTCCTTGTTATATGACTCTATATGCGCTTTTTGTGTTATGTAATTGCCTTTAAAGATATTATTGTAGCAGTGATGAAGTACCTAAGTAAGGAAAATAGCTTCAGATTTAAAATCGCCATAAGGGATAGGAAAGCAAAATGTCCTTGTATATATGGATACAAAGACAGCAGTGACAATGTGTTAATAATTGCCCATGATCGCATTTCACTGACACCTTCTTCTTCTAAGCCTGGTTTTCCATAGCCCCATGTGGGCCTTCGGCTTACCGCGAGGACCGCTGCGTCTTCTACCTCGATCACGTGATATCATTGATAGAGAGCAGTATTACAGGGGGAGGGGGGTATATGATCAGCATACCGCATCCGCCGGTAGCTATATCGCGGCTTACCAGATCGAAGATCGCCAACTCTCCATCAGGCAACTTCCCAAATCTCCTCTCGAGGCTTGGTGGACCCCGTTCCAGACCTTCCTAACTCGGAAAAATTCCTTAGCAGGCACCGGGAATCGAACCCGAGCCGCCGGCCAGCAGTCAGCAGCGCTGACCACTAGACCAAGGAGGTTTTCCCATCGACCCCTTAGGGGCAAATTATTTTTTTACATTTTTACTCATATGATCATTAAAAAAAAAAAATTTCAGTAAGCAGTGTGATTTCTAAGACTTACAAATCACAGTCTCCAAATACAGCAGAGCATAAAAGGAAATCGGCTAACTTAAAGGAAACAAAAAAGTAAGAAAAGAAGACTTGCCAAAATTGTCGATATAAGTATAAAATTAAATATTGAATCATATAAATACATTAAATTTCTAATGTTTTATACTTTAATAACTTCTAATTACTTTTACAGTTGAAATACGTAACTGCTTAGTTTAAATGTTCCTACAATAAGTTTACTTTACCGAAGTTATAAGATGTTGAAAACCATTCATGAAAGCAAGCTGTTATTTTCTCGCCTAATGCGTAGGACTAATTTTTAAATTTTTCATTACCTCAGAAGAAAGTGTGAAAAAATTTCGGCCTAAAAATGAAGGAAAGAATTTTTAACTTTAACACAATTTTTATATTTCAATATAACCTCTCTTAAAGCCAATTCACTTATTCTGAGTTTTTCTGTGAAACAGTTTTCCGGAAGGCCTATAGGCTCTACAGCTTCAGTCGCCTCTTGATTTAATGAAAATCACTGATCAGCGGGAAAAAGTTGGATTTTTGGGAACAGATGTAAGCGAGTGGGAGTCAAACCTTAGGAGCAGGGTGGATGCTGAAATAATTCATACTTCAAATTTCTTAATTTTCCCATATTAGAACATTTTTGTGAATAGGTGCATTATATTGATAAACTTTTCTTCTGCAAACTGGGTCTTTTCTCATGAATGTTTTCATTTAGTTGGTTTAAATTATTGGAATATGAGTATGCTTTTACCCTCCTGAATATAATCCTTCAGCGTTCCAAAAACTTGATGTCATATAGAACCGATCTTCTTTGGGTGCTGAACAATCGGCTTCTGTCTATTGTTTTGATTCTGGTGTTTGATAATGGAATCTTTTGTACAGTCGACGCACAAAATCAGTTTTGTTGCTGATAAAATGATCCATACACTGTTGCAATATTTTCATATGAATGCGTTTTTGATCTGCTGTTTGCAAGCGCGGCACCAACCTTGTGCAATGCTTTTTCATGTAACGTTCAAAGTATAAACTACACGTTCCTTTGAAATGCCTTTAGCTTCAATAATTTCACGCACATTAACTTTCCGGTCCTCTTATACCATATCATGTATTTGTTCAATGAATTACGTTGTACTTTTTGGAGGCCTTTTACATGGGTCATCTTCAAGGCTGGTATACGGGCATTTTAAATTCAACATTCCATATTTTAGTCTTGAAAATGAGGGCGAAGAGTTCTTATAAACTTTAATAAGTTTGGTATAGCTTTTATTTAACTGAAACTATTTTTATACACAAATTTATCTCTTCACGATGCAATATGCATTTTATGAAATGCCTATAACATATCTGCTTTAGAAACATATGTTACTTATATTAACTATTTGAAACATCATTTAATATTTCAAATGAAAGCTTAAGACAAATTTAAAAAAGTACAAAACAATTATCTTGCCAATAGGATGGCCATCTGTGATCGAAATTAAGATTTTTTCAAAGGCTATAAAATATTACGGTTTTTTGGTTTATTTGTATTTTGTTTTTGTATAGATTTCATTCCATTTACAAAGAAAAAGTATTTTATGTAAATCATTCCAAGAAAATGTGCTCCAAGAATACGCATTTGCACTTTCAGTCTCTGCCTAAGTACCATAAATGATATTAAAAATAATGCTATACTTATTATTTCAAAAGATTTATTTAATCAGTATATTTACAAAAGAAGATTATGATGGTTTTCCTGGCATTCCTTTCTTTTCCTGTATATTTGTTCACTTTGTTGTATTGCTTATTTTACATATTTGTCCATTTCATAAACTGACATTTTTACATTATTTCAAAATTCCTTTCCTGTTATTGTGATATGAAACTATGTTCATTGCCTAATTAATAAATAAGGATGTCCAATACTAAAATTTAAAAATTATTTTCTAAATATATATTAACTTTTAATATTTCCCCTTCTTTCCCTGAGCTCTCCTTCCCGTGCAGTAGACATATATCTTCAAGACAGTCGCTGAAATTAATTTACATTTCTTAAAATAGTGTGAAGTCTGTTTGACCTATAGCAGCCCAGAATAGTGAGAGGGGCATCTATTGGAAAAGAACTAAAGAAAAAATTTGAAAACGAGTGTTGCAGCTTCATGAAAAATTAGAATATATGGTTTACAAAACTTTAATGCCCTCCAGAAACGATCGCGTGTTACGTATTTAAGATTGTTCATCATCAACTAAGCTACATAAAGAGTGTATAATCCTAGAAAGCTTTCCGTAAATATGTTGTCAGAGGTCCATATTACTTACTATCTGTGTACGCATGTAACAGAATGGTGCATATTCCATAATGATCAAGGCTGGAAACGATACTCTGAAGCCCCTATACAATTCCAGTTAATTAACGTAATTTTCCATGTGCACCTGATAGAACTGAATCAACAGAGTGCCCAGCGCGAGAACATTCGGAAACTTGAGTTTTACACATGCATATTCAGTTCTACGCGCTGCTGATTTAGTTCCTAATTTGAGCTTGGGATTGGAAACACGTGAATGATAATTCTATTGACCGCTATACACAGGACACATGGCTTAGCCACGCTGAGATAAAACTGTGCAGTGGGTTATTTAAAGAAAAGTGACATTCCTTTATTATTTTTAACATCATTCAATTGTATTAATGGCTCTGGTCTTTACCCGTTCAAAGATATTTGATCAGATGTTCCCGAAAAATTTCACATGAAAGCTTACTTCAGCCTGGAGTTTCATTAGATGAATTCTAAGATACAGAATTACGGCGGTAGATTAAAGGAATTGCTTTCTGCAGATTATTTCATGCAAGTATAAGAAAATTGTAGAAAAGTGGTTTTCATTTCTCTGTTTTTCATCCACTTCTCTGTCGTTTTGCTTTGTTTTTCATATTAAGAGGACTTATTTTTGCTTTAGGTCTAACAATTAAAGGCTAAAAACGAGTGTTTTATGTAAGAAGTGCTATCTAGATTTTATGGAAAATGATATGAACTTGCAGGTCGGGCCAAATTGGCCTGAGCTACTGTAACTAATTATTTCTAATATTGAACTTATATGAAAATTGATTTAAAATACAACATTTATAATAATATTGTTAAAACTATAATAAATATAATGTATTCACACACATTATATACATATATACCATCCTGACACATGCTTTCGATTACCAATGAAATTTGAATTGCGCTTATTTCCTACAGAGGATACAGTGGCAGGTGGTAAGGCCATTGCTATCTTGCAGGAAACTACGGCATTACTTGGACTTGAACGGCCTGTTATTTTGTCTAGGGAATTCTTTTTTCACATGACAGATAAATATGCTTCAGCATTGATTTAGAAATCAACAAACGCCAGTTAATTAAAAAGCACTCGCAACATTTTCATCATTCATATTGCTTTTTTGGCATAGGTTTTGGACATATCATTTCCCTCTAAATATTTTTAGTCCTTCACACACGTTTAAGTTCGGTTGTATTTCCTTCTAAAAGTGACCATCAGTAGCAGTGTGGTAAAGTGAAGGTTTCACATTGGCGACACTGCGTCTCCTGGAATCCAGTTCCTGTATTTGTGTTAATTATCAATATTGTAGCGCTAGTGATGGTCACAGATCGTAATATAGCTTATAATAACAGTAATAACAATAGTAATGTAATGAACGTACATATAAAATAATGAGATAATATCAAAGAGCAGATGCAATGAGTAGCAATAAAGCAACCTACCTAAGGTGTTATTTTACTGTGCAATCTCCACAAGTTGCATAATTTCATCAGAAGTACCGTTTGTTGGAGGCACAAAATCATTCCCTGAGTCGTCAGAAAATATGCCTCCCCCATCAGAGTTCTCTGCAAGAATTTTATGAATTCACCTAGGAGTTCATAAATATCTGCGAGCCATCTTGTGATCCTCAACTATAATTTGAAGACTATATTACTGCTTCTTTAATTTGCAATTGTCCGATTAAGATCAATGTTTCATCATTCCAATTTGAACATCTGTTTCTTTGTCAGATCATGTTTATTGTTGCAGCATTCCATAAACTAATGCCATTGTTGTTTGACTACATAAAATAACAGTACTTGACACCAACATAAAACACATTTTTTTTATTCCTGTTTCAAAATGAACTGCGTGGATATAAGAGGTAAATCCGAAAATATTTTTAAAAGTATAAAATGTTTAACATTACGTTATAAAAACGGTAGAGTACTTCAAATGGAATAACATTCTTAGAAATTGACGCTTCTAGAACTATCTTAAATTCATTAAATGTGTATTTAAATAGACTATTTGACATTGTAGTGTCAACAATTTACAATTCATGAAACGCATTAAATAGGCGACATATCTATATCTCTAAATGTTTACAGTTAAAAACATGTTTGAACCCTGCATACACATACTTTCTACTAGGAACTATTCTAATTTCAGCAAACATCTGAATGTAGGTTACCTAAGGCAATGTTACGTAAGTGGGTTAGTCTATTTTAGATCTAATGGTTGTAGTTATTTTCATTGCCCAATGTCGTGATACTTTGCCGTTTCCTTTAAGAGAGTTTGATATTGTTTCCTAGGTCGGAAAGTAAGAGTTCGACATGTGAGATACGATGAAGAATTGCCCACCATCATTGCCGACAACAACTACGACTTCAACTATCAGAAGTACAGACTCCTCCATTCGCCTGTTACCGTATACCCGGTGAGTGTATGCTGTTTTCTACTTTCTAGATGTTATATTGACACATTAAGGTTCTTGATTCCAACACGTTATTTTGTATTTTATATTCAGTAAATAATAATTTGTAATAGTAATTAATTTGAAAATGTAGATACAATTACTTATATTATACTCCTTTCAAATACACTGTAAATAACACTACAGTTAATTTCATGTCCTATCCAGAATTGTTTAAGCCTTTTGCAATACGAAGGAAACAATAGAAATTTCATTTGGTAAATTTCAATTAAATGGACAAAAGATAATAAATACTTATATTAATTAACGATTTGGTACTCGAAACCACAATCTGCGTACAACATATTCCAGAGTGATCATCAGGTCACTCGTAGGTTAAGAATTTTCGGTAATTGACTGAAGTCGTTCCGCTGTAAACGTCAGCAAATCAAAAAAGTTGCCAATCAAATTGTACAGTGAAAGCAGGTTAAAGGCCCCCAACTTAGATCGGCCGACCAGCGTACCTACATCGCTGATTTTTTTTAATAGTGTTTAACGCCCGTTTTTACTACTGAGGCACAAGGGGCGATGGACACTGATGATGCATGACGTGAAATGATAAACTAGGAGATATTTTTTATTTTAACGAAGAAAACGTTCCAGACCTAAGTTTAGGGTACCTGTTAGCCATTTACCATTTATGACGACTAAGCAATGCCTGGAAAAATCCTCAGTCAGGGAAGATGGTCCTGGTGGGAATCGAATCCCAGACCTTCCGTTCGGGAGTCCGCGCCTTAACGGCCTCGGCCACCCTTGTCGTTTCGTTGATTCTGAGGCTATTATGTTGTGGAGTCAAGATTGAGATTTCATTAAATAACTCAGTATTGTTGTGTAATGGTGCGATATTCACTGAATCGTTCTATATTCAACTTCAAGGTACATCACATACAGAAAGTCTTGTGGTAGAACAAGGCCGACGTTTAGGTGTAAACTTCATGGTACTCTGGTTCCAACATTTAAAACAATACTAAAGTTAGTACAATAGTTTAATGAAACATGTTCTGTGACTGACTGGAAAAAAATCGGAGATTGCTCATTTTCCCAGGTATAACGGTTTGTACTTTTTATCTTTGGGGACATTGAAAAGTACAGTATATTCAACTTACCCTCATACAATGGAGGAAATTCAACATCGGAATCGTAATTAGTTCCGTTAGTGATGGGAAACTGATTTATGTCCTTGGAATATGTTGACTGTATGTCAGGGGAAATGTGCATCATTTCCAGCTAAGGAGTGTGAATATCAAATGATTTATTTAATAAGTTTTACCCAAGATTTTAAACGGTTAAGCGCTTAAGCACTGAGAGTGTAAACAAGAAAGGACCGGCTGCAACGCGGGGACTAACCGCCGACTGGCTGAGCTGTGTATTGGAACTTATAAGCTATTCTCACTGTAGTTCTTGTTCTTTACTATGACCCCGAAATTAAGTTAAAGCTATCAGCTTCTTCATTGGAATGATTCTTAAGAACTCCCAGTATTAATGGTAGAAGTGTTTACTCCTAGTTACATACTCATATAGCCTTATGAGAATAAGGTTATGCATGTTACTTAAAAGCATAAAAACAATAAAAAGTGTCCGCCACGCAGATGGGCTTATACTAAGTGAATTCCTCTTTGTTAAAGTCATGACAGAGAACTAGAGCAGAGAAGTTACGCTTTATGTTGCCTATAACATTATCCCAAAGCTTGTTGTTTTCCACGCTCAATCTTTGTAATGAGAAACTTAAAGAATTTAATATACGGATAGTGAAGATTATTAAAGACGCTTACACGCATATCGCAAGAAACTTGCCTGCAAAAGTATATAAATATTATATTTATTAAAACATGCAACATGCAAACTATTAACAATATTTTAAACTTTAATTTATAACGTTAAATACATTTTCTGACATAAAGTGACAGTGATTTTAGAACACTACTTATTTATAACGGAAGACAAATAGATTTTAATGATGATTAGCTTAATATTTCACAGTTGCTATCTTCACTGCAACGATTTTGTGAAAAATAAAACACATGTCTCCTTATCGTTGATAGGTAAATCACATTGAGCTATCAAGGGATTATTGGTAATGAACCAATAATTGTTACTGAGTCGTCCTTTTCATGCGTAATAACCGGAAGTAGCACTGTCTCCACAACTCAATACAACAGCAAACACCTCTAATTACCATCTGGATATTGTTATTTTTCAGATATCAGATTTCTTTAAGCAATTGATTTTTAACCACATGCCCATTCTCAATATCATATAAAATACTAAATCATACTCCCTGCATGAACTTCAAAACAATTTAAAAATAAAATTATGCTTCATTAATTAATGAAATAAATTATGGCATTGCTGTTCGATAATTAACTTCACAAACTCTAAATCTAACTAATGAAACAAAAACTGAAGCAAAGTCGTTACTTAAGTATATCTACATTTTTTCACTGTAAATTACTTTAAATAAATGTGTATAGTGAGATTATTCTAATATTAACGAAGGAAAACAAAATTAGAATTCTTACAACTGTAAAAATTACAAAAGAAAGATAATGTTTTTATAATTCTTCTTCTTCCTTTTCTTCTTCTTCCTCTTCTTCTTCTTCTTCTTCTTCGTATTATTATTATTATTATTATTATTATTATTATTATTATTGAAACTTAAAAAAATAGTATACTGTTATTATATGAAACATAAGACCACAGATAGATGAAAATACACTTTGTGGGTATTTTTACACATTTTAAATATATCGATATTTATGAACTTAGCTCTTGGTATTATTTTACATTAATTAAAACCGAGAAAAATAAAAACGTTCGACTTACCTTGTGCATTTCAGAAGTTCATATGTGCTCAATAAAACACAAAAATATCACCATTTAAAGACAATTACAATGTACTAAGCAGATATGGAGAAACAACAATAAACAATTGAAAGTCTATCCTAAACCCAAGATCGTGGGTTTGATTCCGGCCAGGACCGATGGATTGTTTTGGGCGTAAAAATCCTAAGTATGGCTTGTAAAGCCGTGGGTCCCGTGTCGTACGTTTACGGCACGATAAAGAACTTTAAGCCTGAAAAAAGAAGTCTTTGAGCAAAATTTGCGGCCGTTTCACGTCCTGATTTGAATGGGAAGCTGATGACGTGAGATGTTAAAGAGCGTCCGTAAATAAAATAAATAAATACAAAGTCTATCGATTTACAGTCTGCTTTCGAATAATAACGGATAACAATTTCACGGCTTTGAAATTTAATTTAAATGTTATTTTAATTTATTTATTCATATGGTTCATTTACGGACGCTCTTTTAACTTCTCAGGCCATCAGCGTGCCATTCAATTCACAGCGGGAAACTGCCGATAAATTTTAATCAGAGGCCTCTTCTTTCAAGCTTTAGGTTATTTAATTTATGCTAAATCCGTGATATCGGACCCACGGCTCTACTTTCCTTCCGAAGGAAGTCCTCCTTAGGATTTTTACGCCCGAAAAAACCGATCGACCCTGGCCGTGATTGAGCCCGCGATCTTGGGTGTACGAGGCAAACATGGTCACCACTTTTACTGTGGTAAACAAGTAACACTAACGTTTATTGATAAAATAAAATAACTTGATGTAGGCATTTATACACCTCACGAATGATAGATATTGCACTAATGATGAATTATTAACCTAATAAAAATATTAGGATTAAATATGGGCATTTTAAAAATAAAATTTTCTGAAATTTAAATATAAGAGATCTCGAAACACTTTCTCACACTGCAAAACAATTTATTTTCGTTTCATTTTAACTTTTATTAAATACACATGCACAAATATCTCAAAAATTAGTCAGTTTTGATTATTACCATACTAACTTTTTTACTATAAGATCTTATAAACAAAACAAAACATTTAGGCTGGTAGAGCGTTATTTAGTAACGTCATTAAATTAATCATGTTATTGTAAAATCGTAAAAAAAAAAAAAAAAATCAAATATACAAATAAACGTACATACATTTTAATATATAATTTTTCGGTAATTTAATTGTAGGTTTTCAGATAAGTCCCTATTCCAATGGTCCGATTTCTCTAATTTTCATAACCCATTTTTCTTTTTTTTTTATTTAAATGGTATATATAGCGTTTTATTGTAAGAACACAAATATTGATGCAGCAAGACCGATGTTTATATTTTAGAGTTCAAGGAAACCTCCCACTCCTAATAGCTTGATTTCGCTAATTTTCAGAAATGTTTATTTTCCCCATGTTTTCTGTCAATATCATATACCGAGTTTCTTTGGGAAAAAACAAAAATTGCGACCGCTATTGTGCTTTTTAAATTGACGCTTTAGGTTAACCTTAACTCTAACAGTTCAGTTTTGCTGTTTAACAAACTCCATGAACCATTATTTAATTGATCTTTATATCCTCAGTATCATTGAGAAAAAACAAAAATTGCGGCTGCTAGAACATTAACAGATACATACACGCGTATTTAATACATGCATACTAGATGTACCCGGCCATGCGTTGCTGTTGCTCAGTGTGGTTAAATGGAATAGAAAGAAAAGAGAAAGCACACGTTTCTAATATGTTTAATTTTACAATGCGTGTGGATATACAATCTTTTTTGTTGTTCCATTGTCTGTGCAGATATAGAGATTGTCTGACTTGCCGACTCTAGAACACGTAACATATAATTGTCCATGTGAGAAGCAATCCGGGTCTAGATATAAACAGCACAATTCTAAAGATTGACTCTGAGCTTTGTTGATGGTGATTTCAAACTCCAGTGGAATTGAGAATTGCAATCTCTTAAAGTGAAATGGCATATCGGTTGGAATCATAGGAATGCGAGGAATGAGAATATCTTCATCTTTGGATGGTCCTGTCAAGAATGTAGCTCATTTATTTTTTTTACTGCAAGCTGCGTGCGTGCCGTTGTAAAGCTTTCGCTGGTTGATATTTCGCAACATTATAATTAGCATTCCCATTTTCAATTGCTATACGTGCGATGGCATCCCTGGCAAATCCAGTGAATTCAATAATTCTATTCGATAATTAACGCTTCATCTGCTTCCACAACGGTGTCGACGAACTTGTATGTGACTGCCTCGCTTTCAATGTTACACTGAAGTTAAGTTCGTAGACGTTTTGTTCTTGGCGGCAAGAATAACTCTCACTCAACCAATCGTGATTCTTATAATTGGTTTCAATGTGGGGAAATACTTTTTCAACAAATTCTTCTTTTGACGTCACTAAATTGCAAAAGTTATGAGGCAATGAAATTCGCTCTGAGGTCATATAAACCGGTACCTTTCCATTACCAATTCCCAGAAATGGATGTGAGAATCTCAGCTGATCGATCGTTTTGCTGCTGGACACGCATATTTGTAGTAATTTCAATGTCTTTATGTGTCGCCACAAAGTACAGTATTTCAGGCAAGCATTTATTTCTTCCGCTCGTGTAGATCGAGGAATTACAGGTAATGTTTGCCTGAAATCTTCTGCAAGCAATATAAATGCGTTCCCAAATGGTCTGATGTTTCCACGCAAATGTTGTAATAATCGATCAAAAGCATCCAGTGTTTTTTTTTTTTTTTTTTTTTTTGGTACCATTGTGCATTCATCCAAAACAACGAGCTTGCATTTCTGCCATACTTTTCCCGTGCCGGATACTTTGGAAATGTTGCACTTCAGAATTTCAATGAATTATATGTTTAATGGCAATTTGAAAGCGGAACGGGTAGTTCTTCCATCTGGTAGCAATGTAGTAGCTATTCCGGACGAAGCAAGAGTTAAGGCTATGTCATTTTGGGATCGAATTGCTGCCAGAATCAATCTAATTAGGAATGTTTTACCAGTTCCTCCTGGCGCAACTAAGAAGAATGTTTCTCCAACCACATTATTGACAGTTTGCATATTGAATATTTGATTGCACAGATCACCCATGTTATAATTTTGTTCACGACGCAATTCTACATCGAACGAAGTAGCAGCAGATCCATTCGGTGATGGCATTCCCAATAAGCTGCAGAACGCGATCGCCATGTTTGCAACGGTGTATTCTCAAGTCTGGCTGCTTCCTCGGCACGTATTTGAGTCATTCTTTGTCCGTCTCACTCGTTCGCTGATGCCCGTTCTTCCTCAGTTTGATTTGCAATTATTTGTCCCACTGCTTTTGCTCCGCGAGTACGACGACCTAAGTTTGATCTTCTGCGAGGTATTATTTTGATGAACTATAGCAGATCGATTGCACTGAAAAAGAAGAAAGTTATAGCGAATACATATAAAATAGATAAAACATTAAAAAGGGAAGAAACACGAACTAAAAACAAATAAAAAATAAAAAATAATAAAAAGCACTAACGAAATATTTCAATTAAAACGCAGATCAATCAACGCAGCTCAATTTCAACGCAATGAGAAACGAAATATTTCCATCCGCTCGAACAAATCAACCCGAAGAGGTCAATTTCACAATATAATTTGAATTCAAATGAAAATCAATCGACACAGCTCAATTTCCCTTCCAATTGCAGTGAAAAATAAGAAAAAAATATTAAAAAACGAAATGAGAAACAATGAAAAAGAAAAAATAAACTATACTCACGAAATGAACGCTATGATAAACGACAGAACTCAATTCCAAAGCAATGCCACACGAAATAATTAAATAAAAAAGAAAGTAAATAGAAATCTATAAAAATTCAGTTTAACAATGCAATCGGAAACATTGAAAATGCTAAGTGACAACAGCTGTCAAGAAGCACGCTGTCCGGCTTGAGCAATGTTTAGTGTTGCGTGTGTTGCTGTTAAGTTCAACAGATGGCGCTCCCATTGCCATAAACTATTTAGTATAGCGTGTGTTGCTTTTACGTCCAGCAAATAGTTGTATATAAAGACGCGCGTATTCTAAAGCAACATTTTGTTCAAATTTCACAGCAATTGGTGATGAACTTTCGGAGATTTAAGATTTTAAACAAACTAACATTTATATGTGTATATATATCCATTATCATTTTGGTGCCTAGTATGTAAGATCGATGGAGATTTGAACATTTTTAGAATTTTTTTTCATAGGTTGGACCTCACTCAATAGCTAGAATCCTTCGGAATTCGGTAAAAGGCTAAAGCAGATAAAATCTGTCGCACATGTTGATATAGACCAAACCAATAGCGGAAATTTCACATTCTTTCTTAATCCATTTTTTTTACATAAAGAAAACGGATACAAAAGCTTTCACTTTCTGAAATTTGTGGAAACTGTTGCACTTTGTGGATGGGCAACGTTCTGCTACTAAAATGTGTTATTCACCAATCACGTATCACTGTTATGTAACCACTCATACTTTTCTTTCCTCACTGTCAATAATCTGTCTTCTGGCAAGATTATTTAATCTTTTAATGTGTACGTTCTTTAGTGAGCAGGTCATTCTAAATTTATGGGGAACATAATGAATAGTGTCTCCCAGTGGAACTTTAGCCACAATATATATACACGAGTATATATTCCCTAGGCTAACTAATTAAATTTAAAAAGCGAAAAAAATATTTAAAGTAAACGATTAGTCGTAACAACTCACAGGCTCTGCTATGTTCATTTTCTGGAAACATTATAAAGAAAACATAAATTGCCAGTGGCTATTTTCAGGTGGGATTCATGCTACAATTTGAGAAAAGGATTTACCATTTTTATGTATATATAAACATTACTGTTTGCAAAAATAATTGTTATGCTTTATACAGACAGTGAATATTTTTCAGAAATAAATGTAGTAAACATTTTGAAACAATTTTAATAAATAATGTATATCTTTAGTGCACAAAAGTGTACTATAAAGTAATGAAAAACCTACACTTTTACTGATTATGTTCTGATTAGCATGAAATTGATAATATTTATAAACACCATTTGAGCTGTGTTTTATTTGAAAACTCTTTAGCACCATTGAAAGCATAACTGCATAGGTGTTAAGTAAAATTTCAAAGCTCTTATTTGGAACATTCAATATCCACAGAGACAATTACTTAACGAAAAACAATTTAGGGTTTTAAAAAAGACTGTTAGAATGTAATGTGCCGCAGCTATTATT
Organism: Metallyticus violacea; assembly: GCA_030762175.1. NCBI lineage: Eukaryota > Metazoa > Arthropoda > Insecta > Mantodea > Metallyticidae > Metallyticus > Metallyticus violacea. Next base: position 295,044,830 of record CM060846.1, read on the forward strand.
AGTGATGTACTCGTATATAGCTGGCAAACATTGATTTGAAAAGAACAGAAAATGCCAACGTCTAGTCCAACTATAGGTTTGGAACTCCCATTGTAAGTGGTGAACAGGGTTGCAGATTCATCATAACATGACGTCATTGATGAATAACATATTGCAATCCTTTGCTGCTGTGTTTTGCAGGCATAGCTCGGAATTGGGCTGGTGTGGCAATTACTGGATTAAAATATTTCCAATGAGATTGGTACATATAGATTTCCCATGTACGTAAGGTGCTTGTTTGACTATGTTACTGCATTTTCATATAAGTCTAGTTAACGCCTTTTTCACTTTTGTTCTTCTTATTTCTCTTAATAAGACAGGACACACAAACGATTCATAACCAAATATAGAGGCACAATAATTTTACACTTAAGTTATCAATAAACACATTAATCTAACAGTACCTTGGTCCAACCTCAAATGTACTTCATGACATGCAGCAAGTGTTGTTTATTCTCTTAGGAAAACGGCTGATTTTGGGAGATAATTTTATCGGGGCTCTTTGAATATATACATACATGGATGTACATATATGATGATTGGGGTATGGGGAGCGGCTTTAAATAATTTTAATTATGTTATTTTCTGTTCCATATAGGGAGATCATCTTATCGTGGAGTGTGGGTACAACAGTAAAGATCGACCGACAATAACGCTTGGGGGTCTCACTACCCGGGAAGAGATGTGTCTAGTATTTGGACTCTACTATCCACGTATTGACCTACTTCTCTGTCACAGCTTACCTTCCCTGCCAACAGTTCTGCATTCTCTTGGAATACAAGAGTTGTGGCCGTAAGTATCGATCTTTTTTATCTTTTTAATGGCCGGACTAACAGAAGAAATACCGTTAAACAAAATTTGGTAGCTTGCACTCTCAGTTCATGGTTTTTGTATCATTAACAGATGTGTTGAAGCTCTTTCGATTGATGGGAAGAATGCTACTGTTAAGTATAAATACTATACAGAAAATCTCTTGACAATTGAAGGTGCTGCAATGTAAGTTTTTCAATATTTTCATGGCTTTAAGTTCATCTAAAGGCATATTGCTGAATTAGATGAACAAAGAAAGAAGTTTTTATAACCTCCAATTTTGTTTCATAAATCCCAAAAATATAGCTAGTCTTTCTTTTTTTATTTTTGAGAATTGCGTTGATAAAAGTCTGTTATCGCCTCTTTATCACTATCTACAAGTTCGTAACCATTTTTAAACAAAATGTCTGTATCAATCATAAACAAGACAATTAAAATATGAAATATATCTTTTTGAAACTTTAGTTTTAGAAAATTTTAAAAGATTGCGTCTGTCTTTTGTTCATGTACTACATTTCAGGCTCTAGAACATTTTCATAACTATAAAGCTGTCTCACTATCTGCACATACCATTCGCCAAAAGATGAATGTAAACAGTTAATGTTGTGGTAGCATTCCCGGCATTTAATTCTGAGGGTTCAAATAGTAACAACCGCAACCTTCATCTATGCTAAATATTCTAACACCAGTCTCGTGAAGTGACGCCTCATTCTAACTGTTTGGGATTCCACATAAAGCTATAGGTCTGTTTATACTATAATGTGCAACAGCAGTACAACTAAAATTTATGAGTATTAACCTAGTGGTAAAGAAAATTAGGGGTGACTAACCATGGATATATCATTAATTAGGAACAAGGAAATGGAAAAAAAAAATTGTTCGGAAACAAAAAAGAGAAACAAACAGAAAATACCTTCTTGTACGGCCAATGTACGCATTGAAAATATTCTAATCACTAACTGTGACATGTAAAGCTTAAGGAGAAATTTGTTTTCTGAGTTCTGATTCTACGTTTTACAAATATAATTTATTTTTAGATAATTCTTTAAACAGTTAAGTTGTTAGGAAAGACATAAATAGTTCCATAGATGTTTGATTGTCCAAGGTAGTTAACCGTGCGATGTTCGCATCGGAAATTTGTGTGCTCTCGCCAGGAAAACTAGGACGGTACATATGAGTGTTCTACTTGGTTCATAATTTCAACTTAGCGATTTGGAAACTCTCTCCAGAACAGATAATTCATAAAGGAAATTAAGGCTACTGAAAGAGATGCATATATACAGAAAGAAGTCCCATTCTGTACTTTGAGAGGAACACCTGCACAAATCTAAACAGTTCTCTCGTTAAGTTGAAGAAGACCCACAATTAACAGTAGAAATTAGAAAAAATGCCGTAACTTAACTTGGTTATTGGTATTTTTTCTTCAATATGCAGAATCGTTTTGTAGCATTTATCTACTACATACATGTCTGGCTTAATCACATGTTAGTTATAAGCCATAAACCTGGTACACCTACCGAAAAGATATGTTTGTATGCGATCATATCATATGTCATATGATATTGTTAGCGTGGGTACACGAGGTTGGTGCTAATGAGTGCTGCGGTTGTGCGTATATTAATAATTGTGACATGCATTTATTTGGGCCTCGCTCTCCAAGCAGAGTGATCCCGGCAATCGATGGCTGTACCGGAAAAGACGGCTCACTTAATGTCAAGTATCAGGCGGGAACCAGTAGACTCCATACAGTACTAAAGGAATTTTTGGTCGTTAATTTTCTGTATTCTTCATGTTTGAGCGGTGGCTCAGAAACTTAGTAAATAATAAAGAATTGTTATTTTTTGTGACTTTAAGAAAATGAAATAACTACCCATTGTTGCGATGATATATTTCATGAGGTTAATGCACATTATTAATGATTAAATAGTAAATAATGAAATCTTCAATTGTATTGACAAGAAAAGTAATGTATGAACAGAAATGAGAATTAATGTTATTAAAGCTCAATTAGAATTTTAAGCAATAAATTGCAATTATTTTACTAATTTAATTTTGTGTGCTCATTCGTTAATTCTACGTCTATTGATTTATAAGAATGTTTGAGTGCATATATTCTGCTTTTGCTAATCTCCGATATTACTGGGCATAGTGGTGTGGTGAGCGCCCTGCTGGCCGACTGCTGGAAGCACTATGGAGCGCAAAGTGAGGCTCGTACAAATAGCTGGCAGAATACTAAAATCACAGCACGAGAAGAACGTTATGTGAAGAAAAATTTTCTTGTGAAAGAATATTAAATATTATTATTATTATTATTATTATTATTATTATTATTATTATTATTATTATTATTAATTAAATAATAATGTTGATGATGATGATGATGATGATGATGATGATGATGATGATACTTTAAACGCGTCAAACTTCTCTAGGTAACAAAGTGGTGAGAGTATACTGAATATTTTGAAATAGCTTTGACTACTAAATAACTTCGTTTACTGTCACGCAAAAGTAATTTCGCCATGAGGTATTTTTATATCGTTGGATAACACGTTTCCGGTGATCTATTTGATGCTAAATTACTTCTGACTCTTGACACAGCTAACATACTTATCAAAGCTAACGCGATATATCACTGAGCTTATCAGTAGAAGGTTCTGCACATTTAAGGAATCGTGATACAACAGAGTCGGTTTTCACCCGATTATAAATTTGAACGGGAGTTATGTTTATTGCAGCCTGCATGCTATTGTACTGAAAGGGTTATTTTGATATTGCGTGTTAGAGTGGCACAGAGGAATGGGTAAATACCACAACAGTTTGGGTCGTTGTCCTGCTGTACAATGTGTAAACGAATGAAAAACATTTCTCTCTAGTTAACACGTGGGCATGTAGATTAGTGCTAATTCGCCCTTGTTGTGACTGCATATAACGCGTGTACACCTTATTTTCTTTCATTTTTATCTTCTACATCATCATTAGCCTCTATTCACATTCTAGCAATAACTACCCTAGAGGGATTAGGCCTTAAATTATTAACAAAAATGATAAATCTCAATCAACTTAATGCACGGTCTGTATCACGCAGGTCAGTTTAGCCTTTTTTATCTTTAAAGAACTTGTGCAGCTTTTTAGGCACTGTTACTTTGTAGTCAATGCTACTTAAGCTATTTAACATCACGTGATAACAACTAACGTCTTTCTAAGTACAGTGCGCAGAGGATTTCAACGTTCATTGGTGCTTCCACTCCTAATTTTAGAAGGAGGAAAATTTCCAGCCTGTTTCAACTTGGATGAAAAAAGTCCATCATACGAAGGAAAGTCATTAAACAATAGGAGTTCTATTCCAAATTTCGTAGAAATCAATAATTTTTGGACACAAAATGACTTATTAGCCACATTACCTTCTTGCAACGGTGATTATTCTGAAGGAACCGTAAAGATATTGGAACATATTTTATTTATACATGGATGACGACAACCAAGCAGTATGCATCTGAGCAAAAGTTCATAAGATATATTCGCCCTACTGTCGAATCGCACAGTGGCAGATTGACAAAGCACCATGCGTTTAGCAGTCATACAGAAAGTTTCGGAAATCTACAGCAGAACTAAGGTTCGGCATTAAGACAGATTTTTTTTAGTGAATGGATAGGTGGAAAAAAAATGAAAATGGAAGATAAAAAACGTTATCGATGAACACTGGAGTGGCAGACCAGTTTGCAATTGAGAGCGAAAACGGCAGATGCAGCAGGGAATCCTTGACTACAAATAGTTGATGAAACTATCATAGAACTCAACATGAGGCATGGTTCTCCAGCAAATGATGATAGGAGATGAGCCTGAATATACCATTAGAAACAGACTAAGACACAATGGATGTGAGGTAGCAGATGAAGTTCAAAGCTGGATAAAGACCGCACTAACTTTTTTTTTCTTCTTCTTGAGGGCATCCTCAAGCAGGTGCGTTACGAAGCAGGATGATTATATCGAAAAATAATAAATCACAAACGATTTCTGTAACGTTGTTGTATAATGTCCTTATATCTGGCCTTCGTTCTTATCCTCGTACCGTATCAAATCGCAGCCAGGACAATACAGCACAACTGCCTACATCCAGCGCGCCGAGTGATCGACAAAGTACAAAAACATTGTGGTTTATTTCGTTTATTTACAGGGGCTGTTTAACGTCCAAGTTTATCAGCGTCCCGTTCAATTCAGGAAGAGGAACGGTGGAAAAAATTTGCCCAAGAGACCTCTTCTTTCAGGCTTGAGGTCTTTTTACATTCCGTAAATGTACGACAAGGGACTCATGGTTTTACTTTCCTTCCGAATGAAACCATACTTAGGATTTTTATGCCCAAAAACTGAAAATGTGATTACCTTTTCCAGAGAATGACATTTCTTCTTCCCGAGTCAATAGGCTGTAAGATAAGAATTTCAGTAACTTTGTAGGGATAAACTTTTAGCAATTTTTTTTTTTTTGGCATAATGTGCTGATGTGGGGCCGAGCCTCGCATTTGGTGCTAAATTTCTAGATATTTGCGTGTTGATTGTTCTAATCGATTAGTGATTCCATTAAGTTTTTCTTATATTAACACATGATACCTGCACGTGCTTGTCAGGTGAATAAAGCCCCGAGAAGTTTAAGTTCCATACCACACTAAGCAGATTAACTTCTTTAAAAGTGAAGCAGTCTTCAATGTCGCTTAGATATTAACAAGCTACAAGTGTTTCTTTTTTCTATTTATCTGATATAGGTATTACCAAATCTGAGTTTTTATACATATTGTGATATTAATCTATTAGTGTTTTTCTATTCTTTTTGTTTTAAATTGACAGTCAAATAATAGGTAATAAATGCGTGTGTCCTTAGAAAAGAATGTTAACTGAATAAAAATATTAAGATGGGAAGTTATAGGATGCGAACGACCATCAACAACGCTTTATATGTTTTTAATGGTCATGCTTCGGCAGGAGTGAAATTATCGAGTGGACCATGGTCGCATAAGGACGCTGATATTTCGCACCGTATGACGTATATGAGCTAGATGGGGTCCTATCAGTTTCTCAGACTACCAAGTGAAAAGTTGTTATGCATATTCTGTGCATATATTTTTAAACTCTGTAAGACATCAATAAAGCCGAGCGCGTGTATCTGTGAAGCCCGTACAGTGTATAAAAACCACGTGGAATTAAATTGGGGAGATGCATATAAAGGCTCATAAGGCGAGACCAAGGAACTTATTCCATTACTCATCAGAACAGGCTCCATGTTGCTTGTGAGGGCATTCGCAGAAATTAGTGTAACAGTGAGTTCTAAGTGTTCTATTTCAGTGCCTGTTCGTAATCAATAAACAAGTGTCGCGTGAAGTAAACCGCAGAGATCTTGAGTGCTGATAATGGTGGCGCTGACCCACATTTCGAAGGACTCAAGGGTCGAAGGCAGGTAATAGCGAAAATGCATTCTCAGGTCCATTCGTAATTGCTCGTCACCTGCTCGTCGCAGGAAATGAAGTCTAAGATCGTGTGTTACTGCCCTCCTAGGAGGTGTTTATTTGTAACGCGAATGTAAACAAACCCTTAACTTTAAATCAATAAGCCACAAAATACAGCGATATACGTGTGTTACTTTTTCGTTAAAAATCCCCTCCCCCTTGGTCCCATTGAGTTAGACTCATAATAACAACGAAATTACCCTGAAATAACTCGTTTAAATAAGTGACTGAAAATTAGCTAGAGAATGAAACCGCATATCAAACCGTCAACTATCAACATAAAGGTACCGCCACGGTAGACGAGGTCGTTAAGGCGCGGCCTTGTGAGCGGAAGGTCTGGGGTTTGATTCCCACCAGGACCGTCCTCCCTGAATGAGGTTTTTTTCAGGTTTTCGTGAGTCCTCATAAACGGCAAATGCCGGGAAAGTACCCTAAACTTAAGCCTTGAACATTACCTTGCTTAAAAAAAGAATAATCCTTCCCAAATTTACCATTTCATCTCATGTATCATCAGTGTTCACCGCCTGTGGTGCCTCAGTAGTAAAAACGGGCGTTACACACCGTTAAAAAACTTTGAGGCCCACGATTAAAATGCAAAACCCGCTTCAAATTAGTATCCAGCACAGGACTGCTACTACGCTACTGAGCCCTGCGACACTACTGAGGCACGACAACTGACAGCATGGAGTAAGCGGGCACGAGCACTAAAGCTATGCCTCGCTAGTAATAAGGGCTGCGGCAAAGAGGACGACGTGGGAACACCAGGGAACCAAGCGTTGGGCTAAAACGTGAAGTCAACACGCGAGAGTAAAAGCCAGAAAAAGTGTTTGTATATAAATGTAAATAGAACGATATATGTGTAACATTTGTATTGATAAGATTTGATAGCTTATGTTTTGTACTTGTTCATGATGCTGAAAAGTAAAATAGAATATCGGCGAGAATAACGAGAACCTGAATTCAATTGTAAATAGGTCAGATGTGGATAGTGCAGAAAATGCAGCAGCGTGTGTGAACATTGATAACTTAAATACTATGCAATGTAGTTTAGGTGTAGAATGAGAAAAATGCGGTAATTATGACCCAGTTAATGCAGCTAGGGTATAATTTTGTACATTAAAAAGGGTTGGTTACTAAATTTAGTGAAACAAAAAATGTTTATAGCATCACTTAAAGAATAAACTTAGCGAAAATCAAAAAGAGCTAGAGGAAAGATTAGATAGAAAAGCTTAGATAATGAAAAGAAAATTAAATGAGGTTTAAGCAAACATTAGAGAAACTCTGAAACATTTGAGAGTGAAACAGCATTAGACAAGAAGTAGAAGATGGAAGGATAGAACTTATTACGAGAAAGGAATAAGAATTGCCAGTTTTGGAGGAAGTAATGACTGATTTGCAGACAGGGCAAGTTGTGTTTAAAATAGCATGTGATCTGGAAACTCAAATTCAAAATAAGACAAGACCTGTAAATATTATTGTAAAAGATGATGATAAAAAAAATCGGAGGGAAATTGCCACAATAAAAGTAGCAATGGAGGTTTTGAATGCAAATCAGCACAGAACCGATGAGAACTCTCAGACTTGGGAGAAACGATGGCCAGAGGTAAACCAAATTGTAATTCTGATGTTAAAGTAGGAAATTGTTTAATAAATACGCCCTTAGTGACTCGAGGCGACGTCACTAAAGCAGAGAATGCAGTATCACTGTCTAACACTTCGACGAGAGCGAGCTACGTTTGAGTTAATTTTAACTTACTTACCGGAATCGTCCTAAAACGCATGGTCCAATCGTTTAATTAATGAAATATCTCTGCCCATTTTTTTTGATGAAGAAGGTGACAACCCTCGGCAATTTGTTCAAGAACTCGAGGAATACTTCCGAATAAAATCAGTTTTGGCGGATATGCAGAAAATTTTCGTTAGAAAAACACTTAAGTTACAAGCAGCGCAATGGTGCAAACCGACTATTGATGGCTGAGTTATATAGCTTTTAGGAAACTCTTTTTGGCGAGATACTGAAGATCCTCACTTCAAAACACAATAAGGCTCGAGTAATATAATGGAAATTGTAATGTGGGATCCAGTATGAGCTGGTGGAATATTATCTAAAGTTTGGATAAAAGAAGTCGATATAAAATCTATTATATGAATTTTCTCTTCTCCGAGGACTTTTATTTCTTAAAATAGTCTAGAAATTGACTCAACTGTAATTCTCTATTGATTATTACATGATATCATTAATATTACCGATTCATTCTCATTCGTCCGTTTTGAGGGATGTTTATTGGTTGCATTTTTTCCCCCATTACCTTTTTCAATTTTCTAAAACTCAGATCCGCACACTAAATTTTTGCGATATGGCTCGCTTTGGCCATATATAAGCAGCATCCCTTTGAATCTGTCGGAAACATCTGACATTTTTGTTTCTTTTAAGACACCCGTTTCCAAATGCGGAGTTTCTTTTAAATATGGTAAGTTACAGTTAACGATTGGAATTATATTTATTGGTTTTCCATGCCGAGGCAATAAAAAGATTTACGGCCTGATGTGGGCAACTGTTAATATATGACTGACAATGGGAAGAAGGGGTCTCTCTTTAACAAAAGAAGAGAACTTTTAGAAGCAATCCGTATATTTCTAAGATTTTCTACGGGCATCCGAAGATACACACACACACACACACACACACACACACACACACACACACACACACACACACACACACACACAAGGTATCCAAGAATTTAACCACACAAGTTGCAAGGATTGTGAAAGGATCCTAGGTAGGCATTTTGAGATAGGGAACTTAAGATCCCTTTTGTAAACTTTCAAAGTTATGAAGGTTTTTCGAAATGGGATATTCGAGCTGATAAGTCAACATAACCTAAGTGTGTGAATTAGATTTTCATTCAGAATGCTCACGTCTTGCCCAAGTAATCGGGAAAAAGTGGTGTTAAAACACAGTACACGGAAAGTTGAAAATTGTTGGCTTTGGTGCTTTGCTACTTCAGTAAAATTGTTCGTTCTGCGACAGTGTGTACGCCAGTGATAACAGTTCAGTAGAGTGCTACGAAGTTAATTGTGCATGCGCAAAGTACCTAGCACATCGCAGCTAGGACATAACGTTACAAACTGACCCTGTCCAGCAGCTACAAAACAACCCTGTCCTGCGGCCGAAATCCCGAAAGGTAGCGGAAAAAGCCTAATCTTACAGGATGTGTATTATTATTATTATTATTATTTGTTATATCTGATCTTTTATTTTGTTAAACCTAACCTAAACTAACCTAACCCTGCCTATGAAAAAATAAAATTTATTCTATTAAAAAGATCACAAGTGTGAGGGAAAAAGGGTTACACTGAGGGATACGAATCCACGACTTTCTCATTATTAGATTACACTGTAACCAACTGAGCTAACAGGTCTACACGCTTATCAAGGAAATTATCCGCCTAAAGTAATCCCTACTACTTGAATCGTAACCAGTCGGCTTTCTTCTCTATCGTTCGGGACTGCGGCCGCGTAAGGTAAAGTCATTTGATTGATTAATAGGCCATTCTCTGCTATGTGTATCAAATGCAACAGACTCTTTACAGTTGCTCACAAACATGGCTAACGAATTTTCATTTTCCGAGCTTGCTGATATGCATTTGATTTTGCGGAAGCAAGAGGACATGCATCTGTAGCTACACAATCGTTCAGGGATATATTACCAGACAGACATTCATCCTTATCGCTCGATCTTCCAAAATGTTCATCGGCGTTTGCGGGAAACTGACTCTTTAATGGTGCACAGACCCAATGCAAATCCAAGGCGTCGCACCCCAGCCTTTGAGGAAGAGGTACTTACCAGGGTTTGGACGGAGCTTTCCACCAGCATCCAATCAATTACCAGGGCTATGAAAACGAACAAGTCCAGCACGTATCGGGTCCTGCACGAAGAACAACTATTTCCCTATCATCTGCTTAAAGTGCAAGCATTGAGGCCAGCGAAATTCGGTCCCAGACTAGAGTTCTGCAGGTGGGCCTTGTAGTGGCACAATGAACAGCCTGACTTCTTCTCCTCGGTTCTCTTCACCGTCTAGGCCATATTCATAAGAGGTAAGCTAATTCTGAACCATAGGAACAGCCTTGTATGAGAGTATGAGCAACCGCATGCATTGGTGAAGGTTAGTTATCATCACAGATTAAGCATCAATGTGTGGGTGGGCAACGTGTCGAATTAAATATTTGAACTGTAGCTATTTTTACACGGTTAAACGGCCACATGTGTCTTCAGTTCCTCATTCATGTTTTGCCTGTGTTTTTGAGAAGACATCCCTCTAACGTTGTGGTTGCAGCACGATGGAGCTCCTACCCATTTCATTGAGGAAGTACGAGATTATTTCAATGGTATGCATCCTGGGCAGTAGATTGGAAGAGGTGGTCCTGTAAATTGGCCACCGACCTCTCCGGACCTCAACTCCCAGATTTGTTTTTATGGACAACTTAAGAATATCGTGTTTGCATCATCAGTTGATGATACCGCCACGGGTGGCCGAGGTCGTTAAGGCATGGACTCGTGAGCGGGAGGTCTGCGGTTCGAATCCCGCCAGGACCGTCCTCCCTGACTGGGGTTTTTTCCAGGTTTTCCTCAGTCTTCATAACTGGCAAATGCCGGGGAGGTACCTAAACTTAGGCCTGGAACGCTTCCTTCCTTAAAAAAAAAATCCTTTCCCAATATATCATTTCATTTCATGTATCATCAGTGTCCACCGCCTGTGGTGCCTCAGTAGTAAAAACGGGCGTTAAACACTACTCAAAAAAAAAAAATCATCAGTTGACACTAATGAGCAGTTACTTGCACGGGGATTGACTGCTTATTTGAGGTTCATAATACTCCAGACCTTTCTGAGAGGGTGCAAAGGTTTTTTTTTTTTTTTTTTTTTTTTTTTTTTTTTTTTTTTTTTTTTTTTTTTTTTTTTTTTGCAGGTACACTCTTTGCAGGAGTGTTGCAGGCCGACACATCGAAGAACAATATCTCTGGTAATCTCTGTTTTATTTTTGCACTTCAAGTACATTTTTTCTCAATCCCTCATTTTTATTTGGTTTTCACGCAAGGTGAAAAGTTAGAATGCAGTTTACTTAATATTTCTTAGATATGTGGTTTTATTCCGGTACATTTTCCCTTTTCTCTTGGAGAAAGTAGTTTATTTTTCCTTTTTAGTACTTGCTATATCTACCATCATTGACTAGAGTGGAGGAAACGTCTTCTAAATTTTGAAATGTAACTGCACGTACATGTACATCATAAGCCAAGGTGATAACATTTGGGTAATGGCTTTACCCTTGCAAGTTTAGAGTTACTATGTTATTCGTTAAACACATTGTAATTTATTTTGCTTAATTCTTTTAGAGTGAACGAGCGGTTCTGAACAACAAATCAAATATGATAGCTACAACACGAACAAAAAGAAAGGATAACAAAAACAACATCAGTAATCAAGGTGCGAATCTGCTCCTCCATCACATATCTAACGTCGTTATGTACCACGCCTTTAACCCCTGCGCTATTCAGGAACAATATCTGGAGTAAGTGAAAGACCGTCTTTTTTCCAACTTCCTGTGGAGGTTCAATCGGTGGCGTGCTCACCATTAACAGATTTTATGCTAATGCATCAAATTTAGAAACCATGGACCATAAGTTCCTTAACTCAAATATGTATATATATATGCAATGTCAATCATAGTATTATAGAAAGTTAACTTTAATATTACTTATTAGTCAAAAAGACATATATCTATATAAACTAGAAATTATAATATGAAAATATTGATCATACTGGTAATATTGATACAATTGAATATTGTGTCATTCTTGACTTTGTTAATAATATCTGAAATAAATTGCACTTATCATTATAATTGCGATCAATTATATTCCTCTTGTTAGAATAGGAATTCTTGAGACAACAATTCCTGCTTCAGATTTTTGCATTTAACATCTTAAGCATCCACGGCCGGTGTTCATAATGTTACAAGTAAAATTTTCCGGGCTGTTGTGCATTAGTTTTTGTTTTAAAAATTAAACACAGCTGTCGCCGGCTATCTATGTCCAGCATCATTAGTGCAGTATAGTGTAGTGTGAAGTATGTCAGGCCTAGCCAGACACGGAACGAATGAAATCGTCGCAGACGGGAGTGGGGACCGGAGGGGGAGGAGAAATTGTTTGTTATGAAGGACATATTTCCACGTGTTGCTTAGGCGAAGTCATTATTTCTGTTTATATGAAAAAAGATCTGTTGTATTTCAACACTTTACCATCTGGCCAAATTAAATAACTTTTAGTTCCAGCAACCATTTTTGTCTTGATAAAAAAAAATATCCAAAATTTTGAGAAAAAAGCCATGGAAACTGCTGAATATAAACCATAACTTTGTTACGTATGTGGACGACACATTTGTGATAGGGCCGCATGGAGCTACAATTATTCTATAACATCGTAATAGTCGATCCTGGTGGTGTAGTGGTAATCATACTTGCCTCCTAAACCCAAGATCGCAGGTTCAAACCCGGCCAGGATCGATGTATTTTTTCGAGCGTAAAAATCCTAAGTATGGCTTCCTAAGGAAGGGAAGTATAGCGGTGGGTTCCATGTCGTACATTTACGGCACGAAAAAGAACCTGAAGACTGAAAGATGAGGCCTCTAAGCAAAATTTGTCGGCCGTTTCACGCCCTGAATAGAATGGGACGCTGATGACCTGTGGTGTTAAAGAGCGTCCGTAAATAAATCAAATCAACAACAACATCTTAATAGCCGCCATGACAATATTGTGTTCACAATAGAAAAATAAATAAGCGATTAACTCCCATTTTTGGATGTTCTAGTCCAAAAGAAACCATCTATATGCAATATCCAATCACCATCCGGCTCTAAAAAAAACTATCCTCAAGACACTATTACACAGAAAATAGCTTATTACTGAACCAGAAAATCTTGAAACTGAGCTTCAATACCTTCAAAAAGTGTTAATTGCCAATGAATATAACAAAAGAGATATTTTAATTTGACTTAAAATTTCTTTGTGCGGCTACGTAACTTTCTTTACACCATGTGGTTCACAGATGCAATCTGGTTTTAACTGTCTGAATGTATGAACACTCAACATACACGCGTTTAGGTCTCACATAACCCACCCACTAGTCATGATTTCCACTGCACCCACAGTCCATTGAAGTCTGAGAACAGTTTTGGTAAGTTGAATACTGAATCCATCTCTTTTGAACAGTGGACACAGATTGCTAAAATCTATTTTCGAACAAATTGTTGCGCAGCTATTTTCAATGATAGGGTGCAACTTGTCATACGCCAGTCAACTCAATTGTCTTAAATTTTTTAAAATATATTTGCTGACCAAATAAGTTCTGGATCACCCGAGCTAAAGTCACCAAATTATTTCTTATGAGGTAACTGAAATATCAGAATTAGACATAAACGATTTACTTATCTGGTAGCAACATAATCACAGAAATCATTAAGTCATACTGCTGTGAAACATGAAATTGAGGCTAAGTAGACCCTAAATGAAGAATGAGGTCATTTTCACTTCTACTATTTGAGACAAATTCCATTAGGGATTCTTTACATGTAAGGCAGTTCTATGTTCATAGGTAGAAATGGAACAAATTTAAAAATCATTGGATTCAGATGAATTTGTACAATCAAACGGGGTTGCTCAGACAGTAACGTTTGGAACTCGCATTCGGGAGGTAAAGGATTCAAGTCTCTTGCGGCTGATCATCCTGACCATGGGTTTTTCGTAATTTTCCCTGGTCGCTTAAGCGAAAGCTGAGGTGTTTATTTCCTTTCCACGATTTTTTCGCTTTCCCATTTCATCTCGTTTCATTCCGATGTTATTGTTATAGTGTCGAAAATGCCAAGGCTTTGACGGGGGCTTGTGCAGTGTAACGGTAGCTTGCACTATAGAAAGTTTTCTGCCCCGCTCTCTGGTATGGAAGCGGTCCTTATTTGGAGCGGGAGTCCCCGCGCATCGGCATGTTCTATCTGGAAACAATGTTAGGAATACGGTCTACGGTCGTGTCTCACAGCCCTGTGTCTACCTCAGCTAGTCTCGCCCTTCCTGACCTGCCCCACTGGGTCAGTGGCGCTAGCACTTCAGTGGCACTAGCCAGTTCTTGAGCAAAGATGAAATACTGAAATATGCTCCCCAGACCAGTCCAATCGAATCGTCTTTAGAAAACGGTAAATATTCGGTGTATACATTAATGAGTATGATGCTATAAATGTTCTAGTATGCTTTTTTAGTACATACAGTAAACCTGCTTAATTGTTTAGGCCTAATTTCAAAACAACTATCAGAAAGTTTACTTCTGTATTTTACCACATGATTCTTCTTATTTTAATTGTGTTGAAGTGTTTTTGGAATATTATTCTTTTCAAAATGTTCGTTCATCTCGTTTCAGTGTGCACTATAACTTCCAGGTTGTTATTTATACATTTACTAATAAAAATCAAAAGAGAAAATATGTGCATTCCATCGGTCTAGGCTTTTTTCTCCATTACTTCGGGTACTTCGACCTCTTTAAATTGCAATAATATTTCCTCATCTCTACATTCTGGCGAGACAGCCGTAATATACTTTTAGCCTCTAGCCTTATATAGGGTAATATTTGGAGTGGTCAAGAGAGAAAATGGTATGTTTCTGAGGGAAAACGATATATAACTACATTGATTTCAATTAAAACAATGGACAGAATTTTCCGTAGATTAACTTTTCAGTAAGTTTAGCTTTTTTGAATTTCCTAGAATCAAATCTTAAATCATCTGAAAGTTCAGTGTCTAGTAACGTGCACAAGGAAGCTAAGATGATATTTTTTACACGCAAATGCATGTATTATTCCTATGCACCTGTTAAGACCTATGTCTTTTTCAAGTATAAATGTAGGTAGTAAACTCTTTAAAACACTTAGGGGTTGAATTGACGATGGTTGTCTTTGCATCGCTGTCATTAATTGCAGATCCTCAACAAGCGGGATCAAAATTGCATTGGGACTTTCCTTCCATTCCGCGGTGCGATTCCCCATATATCATACCAGAACAGCTATGAAGAACAGACATCCAGTTATGCAGCTTCGAGGCAATTCTTCATATCACGCCACCTCTGACCCCCTTTGCTTATTGCAGAGGCGCCGTTCATCTAACGTTGTGACACATCTGTGCGAGTCTCTACTCGTCTTCGGAAGAATGCAATGGACTAGCTCGGAATGCGACATAAAAGAAGATTGCCGTAGAAAGTCTCCGTCGTGACAATAAAGCGAAGTATGGGGTTTTACTGAAAGTATGAAGTATGTACAAGATCCACGTAATGTTATCTACAAGTATGTTTAGGTTCATTTCTTTCTGTCGTTCTGTGAGTTATTTAAATACTGGCAAGGTACCTACATTCATTCTCCAGATCAAGTTACAGCAGATTCAGGGGAAAACACTTCAAAATTTATTAAACTCAAAAATTCAGTGCCCTAAAAAGCATTAGCAACATACGCATAACGTTTGAATTTTAATGCCTGGCGCTTCAATATATGTTGACTGTGCACGGTGTATAACACAGTATCACTTTAGGCTTTACATACCGATTTTATTTTCTCTGTCTTCTCACTCTCACTCTAATCGTGCAATCAACAGTCGTATACAGATAGCCTTACGTCAATCATTAATAAGCCCGGATTTTTATTATCTTTACGCCGAGGTTCAGTAAGTTAGCGTATTGCTGCTACAGTTAACTAGTATTACGTTACTATACCGTGAGTCTAGTTAGATAATTGTGCATAAAATGACGCAATTAAGTAGAATCATATTATATTTATCATGTAAATAGTACAGCATATATAAATTACATGCTGTTATATTTAATACAGCATATTAATTAATTAATAAATAAGTTGTATGTAAAGGCTTTAGCCTTATTTTTCACGATGTACTTATTAAAGTGACTGAAAAGTAATGAAAAAAGTAACTAAAAATATTCAATACACTTTCCCAAGGTAAATCCACTATCGGAAGTCTCTCCGATGATATTCCTTGTTTTATGCACTTTTTACCTTTGACGGTTTCCATTTTTATTGGAATTTATTCCATACAAAACATAGACAGAACGACACGTGCTAAAGATGAATACTCACATTTAATAACAGATCCCCGTGTCTTTGTAGAATTGAAAATAAATTCTGTCACAAAGTAACTTCCATTTCTGAAAGGGGATTGAGGCGAGAAATGCTTTAGTTCATCAATGGATACCTTGAAAATAAGTGTTAACACCTTTAGTTCTTACTTTCTTAGTTAAGTTGAGCACATGTACATTTACATTCAATCATTTTTAGGCAGCCTGTTACATTCAATAAATGATACGTCTTTTTCGACTGCAACTACCGGAGCGTCAATGGTGTGCACTGTTGACGTACCGGGTCAATCACTTTGTATAAATGGCAAACGTGATGAATTACGAAATACCTACTCTTCCATAAACGGGTTTTTATGAGCTGTTGGACAAACTATAATCTGGCAGAGGCAAGAAGTGATACACGGTGTGTATCAAGACCTTACTGACAAACTTTGAGTAATGACAAGTCATACACAGAGGTGATCATTTTTAAGTGTTCACTGATACGTTGCTAAGGGAACATGTATCTGAAAAATCAGATCTCCAGTAGAATATTTTGCAGAAACGAATTCGAAGTGCCAATGCATTTTCTAATAATTTAGTACAAGCATTACTTTTACACAACAGAAAATTTACAACTGAACTTTTATTCGGCCATTCAGGTCGGTTCTGTTGTCACTGGGGCAAGTACACGAGACCATTAACTTGCCCCTCCCCAAAGAAAAACATCGAGGAGAATCAACCATAAGCAAATACTTTACTTATTGCATCACTGTAAGCTTTTGGAAAACTGTTGGGTTTAACTGTATTTGAAAGGTGCTGTAGGAAATGCTGCTGTAATGAGACACATCATTTGGAAGAATTAAGAAGCACCATCACCTCTAGGCTTGCAGTATCAAATATTTATTTATTTCAGTCGCCGTCACTGACTGATAAGAGCATTTCTGCTGTACCAGATAAGTGTGGCGAATTTGTACATTCGTAATTATTCTCACTATAGATAAATATCCGATTTTCTTCTATTTTTCCTGCCCCTAATGTTTATTTTTATGATATAAAATTAGTTTCTGTTTGTTCCCAAAAGAATACCCTAATTTCGCTTATAAGAGAAGCCAGAGGAACCCGTGCTATGATTCATCTCTTTTCTTGACATATGTTCTCAGACAGGAAAAGTGATCCTAGAAACTGCATTTGAGCGGCCATCCATTAGCGTTTCGTTAAATAAAAATAGCATCGTGTGTGCGTCTACCAAACAGGGATTAAGATGTACATCCACAACCTTTGCTGCTGCTAAGAAGTCACTGTAGAATACTATCTATCACCTTCATTATTGAAAGCTTTCACAGTTCAAGTGTAAGCCATAGATTGAGACCAGTAATTGTGTTCATTAGCGATTTAATCTGCACGCAATGTCGACGTTCTTCTCTCTTAGATAAAATACACTTTAAAGACTTAGAGGATATATTGGAAACCGGAATGTATGACGCAACTGAGCAACAAAAGTTCATGCAGAATTAACTTCTCTGCCACTAATGGTAAATGAAAACATTTTCCCCGGGTTGAATAGAGGAAAAGTTACTGCCGAGATGGGAGTCTCAGAAGCGGATGTAATTACATTTAATTCTTTTTGGGAATTCGTCATTCAGTCAAGTAGACAATATTCTGAAACATGTATGTATTACACAAAACGGCGGATTGTTTGTCTTCATAGCACAGTCATTTAGACCGCCACGATGAGGTCGTTAAGTCGCGGACTCGTGATCTGGAGTTTCATTCTCACCAAAATCGTCCTCCTTGAGTGAGGTTTATCCAGGATTTCCTCAGTTCTCATAAATGGCAAATGTCGAGTAGGTACCCTAAATTTTCTTCCTTTTAAAAAATATCCTTTCCCATTTTATCATTTGCTCTCATGTATCATCAGTGTCCACCGCCTGTGGTACCCCATACTTGCCTCCTATACCCAAGATGGCGGGTTCCAACCCGGCCAGGACCGATGGATTTTTTCGGGCGTAAAAATCCTAAGTATGACTTCCTTCGGAAGGGAAGTAAAACCGTGGGTCCCGTGTCGTACATTTACGGCACGAAAAAGAACCTCAAGCCTGAAAGAGAGGCCTCTGAGCAAAATTTGTCGGCCGTTTCACGCCCTGATTTGAATGGGACGCTGATGACCTGAGATGTTAAAGAGCGTCCATAAATGAAATTAATCAATCAAACCTGTGGTACCTCAGTAGTAAGAACGGGCGTTAAGCGTTATTAAAAAAATAGCTACTGATATAATCAGAAGAAAGGTAAGAAAGTATGTTACACCCGAGGAAAAAGCAAATAGATTTAAGACCGCTATTCTAACAATGACTAGCTAGAACATATGTGGGAAAAAAAGACCAGCCTCAGTATTTATACAGAGATTCGTATTTTAGGCACATTATTGCTCCAGTATGAATTGAAATCCTAATAACGAGAACCGAAGGGTTATTTCTTTTGTGAAAAGCTATTTCGGTGATGTAAACAATGAACTTTGACAGTTTGAACCAGCCTCATTGACACAGCGTGATGTCATAAACAACATAATAGAGAGGAGGGCTTAGGTCTGATACCTATCATGTACTCAACATACCATGGTAAAAGGTGAACCGTTTTGTAGCTGGGTTGGCACTCCAGATCGATCTGTGATCTGACTGTTGATACACCATACTGTTTCGCGGTCAACTACTCACTCTGTATAAAGAATGGTAAACTTCATTCGTTGTGTACTGATTATACAGATATCTTGTGCTTCGAGGTTTTAGCCAACTAAGGCTTATTGCGCAAAGGAACCTCAAGCCTGATTGAAGAGGCCTCTGAGCAAAATTGATTGGTCATTTCACCCCCTGAATTGAATGGAATGCTGATTACCTGACATGTTAAAGAGCGTCCGTAAATACACCAAACAAATAAAGGCTTATTGCGAGCTCCAATTAACGTGTTCATCGATTAAAATCCGTTATTTTAGTCTGCCAATATTTCATTTTCCCATCGGTTTAAGTTATATAATTTGATTTTAATATCTGTCGCCAATCTTTGTTGTACGCGGTTTACTTAATTTTGACGGTAATAGTCTATATATAATTTAGATCTTTAGTTTCTTTAAGTTGAATTTGTTTCTAAGCTTGTCTCTTCCTACCGTTTCTAAAGTTCATTAGAGAAACCTCACTTCCACTACTCGGGGCAATTTTTTCTATAACAGTCACTGTCCACATTTTGCTGCAGTTTAAATCTCTTGTATCTGTCATTATCTTGAGGAATTTTATAATTGCCCAAATTTACTTTTAACGTTTATTTATTTATTTAATGTGCGAAAATCAGCATCCTAGAAATTTTAACTTTCTTTTTCCTCGATTATATGTAGTAGAAGCTTGCAGTCTAGGGCCCCTGAAGTAAAAGAGCCTTTTTGTTTTTATAGAAATATCTGTGAAGTTCAAACATGGCTTTCTAAAGCACATCTTTTTAATTATAAATGATTATATAATGTCTGCATATAGGACCGCCACGGATGGCCGAGGTCGTTAAGTCTCGGACTCGTGAGCGGGAGGTCTGGGTTCGAATACCGCCAGGACCGTCCTTCCTGACTGAGGTTTTTTCCAGGTTTTCCTCAGTCCTCATAAATGGCAAATGCCGGGGAGGTACCCTAAACTTAGGCCTGGGACGATTCCTTCCATAAAAATAAATCCTTTCCCAATATATCATTTCATCTCATGTATCATCAGTGTCCATCGCCTGTGGTGCCTCTGTAGCAAAAACGGGCGTTAAACACTATTCATTCATTTCTGCATATAGGATGTTATTATAAAAGTATATTCTTAATAATCATTACACACACATATTTAAAATGTTTAGCAACTAATTGTAATTTCAATATATACATATACACATTTGTGAGCGATGTACAACAATATTTTTGCACGAATTCTTTTATTTCTCAAGTTTTTATTTCATAAATAAATGGGTAATATTCACTTTTCTTTAAATGCCCTTATAAATTGAACGGGTATTCCTGTATTATTAATTATGTTCTATGCTTTATTTCTATCAATTTGAAAATTGTTGGAACATAGTCTGTAAATATATAAGTTGGAATGTTAAATTCTCTGTTTGTTCAATTAATTGCTTTGTTATTTTAATTCTACTTATTTATTGAAAATAATTATTTAATTTTTACAGAGGTTCGAGCCCAGTGATGATTAAAGAGCCACCAGAATTAGCTGGTATGACACTGGAGAAACGTCTTGTCACCTACGACTGGAAAAACCACATACGAAGTTTCCAAGAAGTAACTCATCGTGGAAGTTTTAAGCCGCTTTGCTTCAAGAAACCATCCTCACAGCTTCCAGTGAGTACAACTATTATTTTTTCACATACACATTTTGAAATTTGCCCTGAGAACTTACTTAGTTCCAAAAGTGATATTTGACAACTTATTAAACAGTAAAATTTTTCTAGCTATTCTGAATTTTGAAATCATTTCATATATACTTTTTCAAAAAGTATCGCCTCTGTCAGGAGTTCTGTTCTATAATTCTTTGGTCTGCAATAAAAATTTTACTTCACATTTCGTTTTCTCAGTTGTTTATATGGTCATATTTTTATGGATAGTGAAGAAATTGGTTAAGAAATTATTGTACAGTGTGGCTATTTTAGTTGCGGGCCGCCGGAGCGGTTGCTTACTGGGAAAATGCAGCCGCTCCAACATGAAAAGACATAGAATGGCCGTGCGTAAAGTGCAAACTTTTGTACAATCCTTACCCCTGATCCCCCTTCCCGCTACTCATCCTTCTTTCCCAACTCCAGGCAGGTGTTCAAAATTCTGTTGGAATTCAGAAATTGTGGTGCTCATTTTTTAAAAGAGTTGTTTCCGTGCATTCTGCTTGAATATGTCTCCATGTTTCTCCGCACAGCGGGACAATTCTTTTCCCGGAAATATTAATTTGTTATTTTGATTCTTTTACGAGCACCTAATATGAGCATTGCGCTATCACTTCTTTCTTCTTTCTCACAGACATCTAAGTAATTCTCCCTCCGCACAACTGGCCTATTTCATCCTGCAGATTACGTGAGACATTTTCTGAGCAATGTACCTCAGTATATTTTCTATCTGTATCCCGCAAAAGTTCGTTTACTATTTTGCAGCTATTGCGCGTAATGTTCTATACCTTTAACTAAATACACCCTAGTGCAATATATTGTAAGCCTTTATTTATTTTGCATGCCAAAACATACCTCACCGTCCCTTATTTGATCCTTCAGACACACTGCTTGATCCCTCTGTATTATTGTTAATCAATGCTTAATTGTAATTATTTTTAAAATTTACACTTTCGTTATAAATACCACCACTCTTCAAGAACCCCGTAATTTGCTGTGAACTCCCTATCAGTATCATCCGTACCGCCATGAGTGGCCGAGGGGTTAAGGCGCGAACTCGTGAGCGGGAGGTCTGGGGTTCGAGTACCACCAGGACCATTCTTCCTGACTGAGGTTTTTTTCCAGGTTTTCCTTAGTCCTTATAACTGGAAAATGCGGGTGAGATACCCTAAACTTAGGCCTGGAACGTTTCCTTCCCTAAAAAAAATCCTTTCCCAATTTATCATTTCATTTCATGTATTATCAGTGTCCACCGCCCGTGGTGCTTCAGTAGTAAAAACGGGCGTTAAACACCATTAAAATAAAAAGTACCATCCGTTTAAGATTCTGCGTTTGTACCGGATTCAGTTCCTCGTTGTTTTCTCACCCCCAAAGTTCGGCTCCGTACGTCGTAGTTGACCCAACAACCGCCCATCTCGATTGTTCTCAAAGGCGTTTCTCATGCTTGTTACTAAAATCATTAATGTCTCTATTTTTTATGTACTTGTATTTTGTGAAACCTATATATTTAGCTCAACTCCCGTTCATAGCTAATAATAAGGTTATGAGTAGGGATGGAGATTCTGACACCGAACGTATGAAATTAACTATGTCGCGTGCTATACTCATCAAGTCAGAGCTACCTTCACGTGACGTCTTTCATTTCCTATATGAACTTGCAGGTACATCAGAGCAGTAAACAACTGACTGCATCCTATAGGTAACGTTCCTTAGGCCTGTAACCGCATCCAGGGAGTGTTTTGGTGCCCAGACTTCGTTCTCTAATTATAAGAGACGTTGAAAAGTATGCCTATAATAACACATAAGCTTCAGTTATTGTGTGATCTCTTAATTGGCAAAGCAATTACATAACATGAAGTCAGAAATAACACTTTATCTTGTAATAGCAATTTGCGACCGACAGTTCACGTGCAACCATCAATGTGGGAAATTTTTTTTTTTTTGAGTAGTGTTTAACGCCCGTTTTTACTACTGAGGCACCACAGGCGGTGGACACTGATGATACATGAAATGAAATGATAAATTGGGAAAGGATATTTTTTTTTTAAGGTAGGAAGCGTTCCAGGCCTAAGTTTAGGTACCTCCCCGGCATTTGCCAGTTATGAAGACTGAGGAAAACCTGGAAAAAACCCCAGTCAGGGAGGACGGTCCTGGCGGGATTCGAGCCGCAGACCTCCCGCTCACGAATCCGTGCCTTAACAATGTGGGAAATGTCTATTATGAAAAGTGAATGGTGTAAACCTCACTCAGCGCTCTGTGCTCAGTTCCGGACGCAAACCATAAATAACTGGATATAAGCAATTCATAGAACTTGGTCTAATATTTTTCAACTTAAAAGTATTGAATAGTAGCTATCAATAAATATTAAATTTGCGGTAAAAATGACAATTATTTAATTAATTGAGAGTAACCCGGTTTTCTCTTGGATTACATGTTTGCATTTGTTTGTGTATCTGATGTTGTGTAATTAATTTAATGATCTTTCTCCTTCTGTTTAATACTTTTCTATTTTACATTTAATTTAAATGTTTTTCATTGCTTTCTTTATGTTTATCGTTTATCCTCTCTTCTACATTCTTTGGCAAATCGAAGTATTTTGTTTTTCCACGCAATGATACACCTGTATACATACATATTTATATACTTATTATTTACACCATGATAATATTTTAATAAAATTATCGTGCTTTTGTAGTTCTCTGTTAATCCTCTTTAATTATGTTTCTACAAAATTACCTTAAGCTATAGCTATTTTTAATAGTTATTTAGTATTGTAACAATTTCAAATATCAAAATTGAAATTAATTAAAAGTAGAACTTTATTCATATGTTATTTAATACAATATTTTATTTTGATTTCAAATTCAGGAACTCGGCTTAATTAAGTCAAATTTTAATTTTTAATATACAGTCTTTTAGAGTTCACATGAACTAAATGTTATTAATTATCATCTGATAAAGACAATCTAAAATAATAATTAGTGTTCTCCTCTAGTCTAGATTTTTTTTTTTTTTTTTTTTTTTTTTTTTTGCTACTTCATTCTCCATGTTCTTTCTATTTCAGTATATATGAATCAATATTAGCGAAAACCTGCAATCTTTTTTCCGCCTATGGTTATTATGTATTTATATTTACTTGTCCCTTTTAATATAAATTTACTGGTTCTATATATGATAATATAAGCTTGTATGAAGAGTCCTAGGATTCCATTTTTAATTAAAGTTTACTATTTTATCTAATATGCCTACAGGCTTTACGTGTATGCATTTTTTTGCATATTTCTTTTATTTGTCATTTATTTAAAATTAAATGCATTGGTTCTTTCGGATATAAATAATATTCATCTTTTCTAAAAATGATTCCTAATGTTCATTTTATTCAGAATAAGAACGGGTTGTCAGTATATTTTGTATCCTGTTTCCAGTATGCTAATACTGTATAATTATAGCTAATGACAATAATATAACTTTTGAAATGTATAGTCGCTGTTGGCTATTTGTATGGTGCGCATTTTCAGCTTAGTTTATTAAATATGATTATCGCAGTTTCAAAAATAGCCCTGCAAATGTAATTTCAATTTTAATTTAATGACCAGGTGCTGTTCTTATTGTTTTACTGTCTCTAATTCCTGAGTTCATCACATTTATTCTTTTTACTGCGCCATGTGTGCTTTGCTCCGATTCTTCATATATTGGATAATATTATGGTTTTATAATGCCCTCTAGTTTATATTACTTCAATTTTATTAATGCTTAATTTGAGCGTTTTCATTGTTCAAATATTTAACTGCTTTGTTCGTCATACATTGTTGATTTTGTATAAATACTGCAGTTGACATGTATATACAAACTTTTTACAATTAAGCTTTTATATTTCCTAATTTGGTTATTGAACTTGCTTATATTATATTCCTGCCTCTGATGCATGATTATCTTTCTCCTAATTGACTCACGAATTCGTCACTCCATAAATATTAATTATTTTTAATTTCAGTTTATACTCGGTGAACAGATAAAACCATAACGGCGTATAAGGGATATTTGTAGGCTGTTTTAGTTTACAAATAGCAGTGCCATTCACAGTTTGACATTCATACGAAACAACGCGTGCCAAGGTCAATGTATAGTGAAAATAGATTTCTATTAAATTCTGTTTTATTTAAGTTTTGTGCTCGCAAATTATATGATGTCTTGGTTCAAATATTCTATTCCACAAGCATTTATCATCGGTGTCAACAAAGATTTCGCAGCAAAATGGTCTTAGTCGCAAATGAATCATTCTGGTTTTCTAAAGTCAGTGGTTAGCGTTGCTGACTGTGGTACGAGTTCGATTACCGATACATACTCGGTTATTTTTTCTGGCTTAGAAAGACCAGGAATGTGATCTACCCAGGCACTAGAGCACATTTACGGAACTGCTTGTTAAAAATGTAGCGTCCGTTAGATCTCGTAAGCCGCGCGAGAGCGTTTGGCGTGCTGCAGGTGTGCTGATCGCATGCTTCCCTACACTACTGCTCTCTGTCAATGAAGATGCGAGGTGGAAGTAGAGTAAGCAGGAGGCGCCACGGCCGACCCAAACTCTACAGAGCTGGCCTGTCAGGATAATGAAATTTTTTTTCTAAAGGCAGAAAGAAGCCTAGGTATCAACATAGAGTTCTCGCCAAATATAGACAGGAGGACATTGGCTATTGCGTACAAAATGCCTCCTAAACAGTTCCTGCGTATTTTTCGTAGTAAACAAAATATTTTATGATTCTGCACTCATATTATGAAATAATAATAGTTACGTCGAAGTGAAGAACGGGGAGTTTAAACTACTTTGGCCACTTAAAACTGATTTGCTTGTTTGCGCTCCTTATATCCGTCCATTAAATATCCTTTGCGTATATTATCATTCAAATTGTTCAAAAATAATTTTAAATTAATTTATACTTTGAGAGTTTCTGCTTTTGGTATGCTATCGTTGATAAACGATTCAAAAGTATGTTTTTGCACTGGTCCTGATATTTCTGTTTGTAAACATCCAAAGATCTTTATTATGTTCATTGCTTACTGATTTTCTTAGTGCTTTAATTGTCTGGTATTACTTGTGCACTACTGTGTTTCTGTATTTAGTGCTCTTCAAAAACCCGACGCCATAGAATAACATCGTTATTAGTGCAGATAGAGAACAAATTGTAAGAACAAAACAGCCAGAAATAAAAAATAGGCTACACAATGTACACACCATTGGGAATGGGGATGGGCAGATTGGGCCTCTGATCAGTTCCAGCCTGTATGCGGAGGAAATGACGTGACATGGCGGTTGCAATTGTTATCTGCTTCAGTTTGTACGAATGTTTGCATCAAGTGCTACTAGCGAGTGTTTTCAAGCACATTAGATTGGAAAAAAAAGCCTTTAAATTTCGCTATCTGTATATATATAGTTAATTAAAGTACATTTTTTCCTTTTAATTTTTTCATCAGTGCTCTCAATGGAGTTGCGTAATATAATATAACACTCCTATATTCTCGATATTTTTAACCATTCTCTATATAATTTTGTACACACTTTACATTTCTGCAAAATTATTTGCTAAAAAATTAAAAATGTTCAAGAAAAACGGGAAAAAATGAAGCATGAAAAACGATGGGAGTCAGTTTTACATGCCCTAACACTTCTCAAAAGGTTAGGATACATTTTTTATTGTAGAACCCATACAGATTGTTACATAAATTTTCTTGCACGCTAGTCCCCTTTAAAATCCCTATTTCTTACAAATATTGACCATATGCAAACAATTTCTTTCAATTTCATTATAATATTTTCTTTAATCATATATAATACTCCATTTTCACCTCCGGGCATCTTAAAACATAAAACCACACAAACTACTGTGTTGCTAGAACTAAAACCAGGCGACCTTGTGAAACGTGTCGGTTTTATGATTAAGTTTTCCAAGGGCTGTTCAATAGCGAATGATCATACTTTTTGACAACATATATTTACTCATCCCCATAATTTTGTTGATCTTTTTCAAAGTAGTCCCCGTTGTACCTGCTGTAACGCTTCTTCTAGTCTTCAAAGACATGCTGAAAACAAAATTTTCACAGGTCTTTCTGATCGCCCCTGCAGCCTTCAACAACAAGGCTTCTGCCCCCTATGAAGCTGTTTCTTCAATTTAGGGAAAAGGAAAACTCACAAACGGCTAAATTTGGACTGTAGGGAGGGACAGACTTTACATTGATATGTGTGAGATATTCAGCAACACCATTTGCAATGTGCGGCAGTGCATTATCGTCGTGAAATGTGGCCTATTGAGAGCAAATTTTTCATTTACTTTGTTTTGTGTAGCTTTTGTAATAAATGCACTTTAGGTGGTTTTCTTTATTCTTGTGTGTATTATTATTTTTCTGTTTTTTTAAGTGTATTTATTCTTATATTGTAACATACTGCTGGGGATAAGTAGCATTACATCGATATTATGCGTATTTATTATTTAAAATATTGACTATTACATAGTCAGTGGCTCAACCGAGAGGATAGTTCAGGCTATAACTATTGGGACTCACATTTGGGAGGTCCCGAGATGAAACCTTTAGGGACCAGCCATCCTGATCATGGATTATTTCGTGCTTTTCCTGCTCGCTGAATCGAATGCTGGGATGAACGTTTTCACGAATTTTCCGCTCTCCCATTTCATTATGTCATTCCGTTGGTTGGTTACAAAGTCAAAAGTATCAGGATGAGGATGGCGGTGCGGTGTGGCGGTTGCTTGAGCTTTGGAAAGGTTTCTGCCTTGACATCTGGTATGCTCAAACTCCTTGGAGGGAGGCTCGTCAGGCGTCATGGCGTTTTATCAGGAAACAATGTCAGGGACTCATACTAAATCCGTGTCTCCTGATTCCATCCCTTCCTACTCGAGGTGTCCCCAATGGGAGCGTGCCGCCAAGGGTGGCCGAGGTCGTTAGGAAGCTGACTCGTGAGCAGGAGGTCTGGGGTTCGAATCCTACCAGGACCGTCCTCCCTGACTGGGTTTTTTTTCCAGGTTTTCTTCAGCCCTCATAACTGGCAAATGCCGGGGAGGTACCCTAAACTTAGGCCTGCAACGTTTCGTTCCTTTAAAAAAAATATCCTGCGCAATATTTCATTTCATCTCGTGTATCATCAGTGTCCACCGCCTGTGGTGCCTTAGTAGTAAAGACGGGCGTTAAACACTACTAAAAAAAAAAAACTGGGAGCGTAAGCAGAGGCGGTCAGTCCTTGAGCAAGGCTGAACTACCCTACAGATCATGACGACCTCCTTCACCACTTATCTGCGGTTACGTTCTTATTGGCCAGTTATTGAAGTCATTGTCATTGCCATAAGCTGGCGTTCTTAAGCCCTGTACTGTGAAGCCCATATACCTGCCTATGCTGGAATTTTTTGCATTTCTGCTTGGATTGTTAAGGATTGGGTGGTTTAAGTTCCAGAAAAAGAGATCGTCATTTTGTAGCCATGTATAACAGTTCAATCCAATATTAGTGACCTATGTGCTGCTTTATGGCTAGGGCAAAACTCCCACTAGCCGCAAATTGGAGTAATGTTAATTTGGCGAGGTTTGTTTTCCTTGTCCTAAAAGAGCAAAGTAACTTGGTTGTTGGCATGAAATGTTAATCCATTATCAAGAAGAGCTCTCTATGTATTTCGGAATACTTTTTAAAGAAAGTATTTCCAACCTAAATTGTAAATAATTTCAATGTATGTCCATTATATTTCAAACATTTTCTGCAACAAATTCCACTATATTTGCTACGATACGTTCCTCTCTTCTGCGGTAAAATTTCTGAGGACGCATTAGCTCATTTTATTAGGGTGTCAACACAAAATACTGAAAACCCATGGTTTCAATCCCGGACATAATACTAAATTTTCAAGCCTGGTTATTCCATTCCATTTAATGTTCCTTACATTTTGATGTGCTTACACTGCTAACTTTTCATACTTCGTCTATTGTATTTAAGTAGTATATAATTAACACTATCGATAAGATACTAATTATGTGCATTTATCTATAATATAGTCCACTTTTTAAGCTCAATTCCGCTTTTTTTCTCAGATTTTTTTTTCAACTTCCTTCCCTAAAGCCTGTGAAATTCCAACTTTCAAATTGTATCTTATCTTGTATTTCCAAGCACTTTCTAGGCTTTCCTGGTCATGTTCGTCTTAGTTCGTCGTTCTTTTGCTGCTGAGATTTATGAGTGTTTTTTTTTTTATTTCACTGCTAATAAAGTTTACTGGTCTCTGCTTAAACCACTATACCTGAGGAAAAAGGAGCCGTAATTTCGGAGCGTTCTTTAACCACTCGATTAAAGATAAGCTGACGGATACAAGCGTGTGTGTGATGTTACGAAATCAAATTCGCCCTGCTTTGAATCCAGCTTTGTCAAGTGCCTCCGATGCACTTTCAACTTCTTTTTTATCTTCAGGAATACATAATCAATACCACTTCTAACTTTCTGAATATGTAATTTATACATACTTTACTTATCTGCAAACATATACCGAAATTCAAGATAAATCAAGAAAACTAAATCCTGCAAGGCAAGGGTCGCACATGGTGGTTGGAAATTTCTAAAAAGTTATAAATATTTTTATCCTAAAATGCGTTTTAAATATATAACATAAAATGCTGGAATACATTTTTCGCGCAGTTATCTGTATTTAAAATTCTATTATTTATAAAAATATTGTCCTATATGAATGAAAATTTCTTTCCATTAGGATAAAATATTGCACATAAACTAATATGCATTTTCTTTCATATTACAGTTAGAGGTTTTAAAATTATTTGTTCAGTATTGAGTATTTTATATTAAATAATTTATTTAAAACATTTAATATAATATTAAGAAAATAATATCATCTTTGAATCAGCACGTATTAGAAGCACAATTAATAAATTTTATTGAGCAGTTGCGTTTTATGAGAAACATTTTTTAAAAAAGAGAGAAATTTAAAAAAGTGATTAATGAAATTATTTCAAAATCTATATTTAGACTATTCATAGCCTCCACAACATGTGTACAAAAAATGGGAGCTCTTGCTACAACGGTTAATGTCTCCGTTTTCTACTGTTAACTGATGCAGTATCTTGCGATAAAGTCCGCATTTACTTGCATTTGCAACGTAACCTGATGCGTATATTACGACTATGCTCCCTTTAAGGGTAGCATATAGCTGCACCTAAACGTTTTCTTACTTGATACCATGTTTAAGCTGTTAAATATGCAATTTAAAAGTGTCTTCATTAGCGAAGCACACGAAAGCAGATCTACGTGTTCTGAGATGTTTGTCATCTCTGTCATTAGGATTTTCTAAGTATATATGAGTAGTTGCAACTCTATATACCACACCTCGAAGTCACTGGAGCCTGATGTTGCCTTGCGCTGCGCTTTTCAGAATGAGACTGCAAGCTGCAAAAATAAACTTGCCAAAGTAATGTGGCTCTTAATGGCTGTTCAAAAACACAGGAGTAGCGCAAAATTACAAATCCAAGAAGCCTCCTGGAGCGAAACAAATGTTTCCCTGGCATGGATTTTTTTTAATTTCCTCTGAAATAGGTTGAGATTAATTATGTGCTTCTCGTTTTAACTGTGGTTCTTTCTAAAATTGCAATGGCAACAGCCACTTTTGTGCAAACTTTATGCCTATTTGCTTATTTGTTTACTAGCCGAAACTTTACACGTTAGACTAACGCATTTACTTAAACTGTATTAAGTATACTTGTATCTAAACACATAATAATAATAATAATAATAATAATAATAATAATGATAATAATAATAATAGTAATAATAATAATAATAACTTACGATTACAGTAATTGAAACCTCGAGTCCTATGAGACAAGTGCTGTATTTGGCACATGCATACATATATCCATACATACATACATACATACATACATACATACATACATACATACATACATACATACATACATACATACATACGTGCATACATACATACACCATATCCCAGAATCGTCTCATCGGTCCTGGTGGTCTGATGGTAGCCATACTTGCCATTTGACGTTACCCGCAGGGCACTGAACGCTGTTGCTGCTTCTGCTAATGCTAAGTACCCGAGCGGCTAGCCAGAAGCGACCGAACCGGAGAGAGCGGAACTTATTCACACTCACTTTACTTTGTAAATATAAATGGATAGGGACGGGTACATTTGTGTAATGAGGGCATTATTAAAGAGGTTTTTTTGAGTAGTGTTTAACACCCGTTTTTACTACTGAGGCACCACAGGCCTTGGACACTGATGATACATAAGATGAAATGATATATTGGGAAAGGATATTTTTCAGGAAGGAAGCGTTCCAGGCCTAATTTTAGGGTACCTCCCCGGCATTTGCCAGGTATGAGGACTGAGGAAAACCTGGAAAAAAACCCAGTCATGCAGGACGATCCTGGTGGGATTCGAACCCCAGACCTCCCGCTCACGAGTCCGCGCCTTAACGACCTCGGCCACCCGTGGCGGTATTAGGGAGGTGAAATATTGTAACGTTGGGAAATATGCTCTTATTGCAATTGACAACTAATTCATATATATAATAACCCAATCTGTCAGTTAACCTCGGGTAAACCCTAGAAATCGGTGGACCCTGGTTTAGCAAGTAAAATATTGTAATTATGGCAAACCATTATTAGGCGGGTGAAATATTGTAAGGTGAGAAATATGCTGTTATTCCAATTCGCAACTAATTCATACATACACACATTAATCTAATAGGTCGGCTAACCGGGGCAAATCCTAGAAACCGGTGGACCCAATGGTTTAGCGAGGAACTCATAGTAATTGTGGCAAACTGCTCTTATTCTAATTCTCAAATAATTCAGTGAGTAAATCATTGCAATTGTGGTAAATCTCTTTTAACTTCGGCAATAAAAACGTTCATGGGATCGTAGTATACGAACCCACCATCCTATCTTCACAAGTGAGGCATGAAGCTCTAACCGCCTGCATCGTTGATCCTGAAACGTTATTATCTAGCTAATAGCTGTGCAAGTCACTACCTTCGGTTCTCTACGCTTTCGCTCGTTAATGGCTAGCCGGCACTTAGCACCACCACCAGCATCAGTACTTTCAGCCCTGTGGGTAGTGTCAAGTTACTTACTTACTTACTTTACCTCGTAAACCCAAGAATTCGGCTGCAATCCCGGCCAGTGTCGATGGATGTTTTTCTGGCGTAAACCTCCTAAGTATGGCTCCATTTGGAAGGGAAGTAAAGCAGTGGTTTCCGTGTCGTAGATTTACAGCATGTTAAAGAACCTCAAGCTAGAAAGAAGAGGCCTCTGAGCAAAGTTTACCGGCCGTTTCACGCCCTGAATTGAATGGGGCGCTGATGACCTGAGATGTTAAGGAGCGTACGTAAATAAAACAAATCAATCAGAATCGCCGCATAATATTTTGACCTAGGCATTACACGCTACACTACAAGGGTTTGTAAAAGCAGCAGCTGATTTAACAGCCGTCAATACCTCACTACTGAAATCCTGTTACAGATATTTCCTATATATTTTCGAGTACCACAATAAACCTTATAGGCTGACGTGCCGGTCATTTAAACCCAATTAAACCTCTTTTATCTCCCTCTCTATCTATATGCTTTTTCTGATATTGTTTTATTTGTTTCACTGACTGCCATTGCGTAAACACTTTACCGATATATTTATTTAAGCAGTTCAAATATCTAAGAGATAAAATAAATTATACTTAATATAGGTACACATGTGGAAGAAAAAATAAGCATATATTAATAGCTGTGCATTGGTTGAACATTAGTTATACAAATTATGCGGAAATGAAAATATTACAAAGAATATGAATGAAAGTTGCATAAAATATTTCAAGAAAGTAAATGTGTAACTTTTTGCGGTACAGTATTCTTCGGGTATGAAAGGTAGGAATATTAAATCAGTCAAGTTCACAGAGCTTTAAAGATTAACAATCCTGTTTAGTTTTTTGTCAAAATATATCCTAAATGCCATGAAACTTATGAAACTCAACATGTAGTTCAACTAAAGACAGTGTATCTGCATTGAATATATAATAAAACAGGAAAAATACCTTTCACCGGTAATGCATGTGCAGTGAACGTTTATCTTAACTCTACGTACCTGTTATGGCTCAGTGGACAAACGCAGTACTAAAGGATTTTAATATAGAGATCGCGTCCGGCATTTTTCACTTCGATTTATACTGTTGGTTAAAGCGTACTTGTTGCTGAAGTAATCATATAACAGGTATTATTTATACAAAAGTGAAACTGACCATTACAAACTAATTACTGAAATAATATCACCAAAACATTGAGAAGAGGGGAAGTCGGAGAGATTTGAGTAAAGGAAGGGGGACTCAAGGGTATGGATTTTATTCATGTTTATGTATTTGTATATAAAATAACTCATAGGAAAAGTATGATGTAAGTATATCGATGTGTTTGTATATTTGTATGTATGCACGCAGGTCTGTATGTATGTATGGATGAATGTATATGCGTATGGCGATTTTGATTGTTACAAGGACGATATTAGCATGTGCGCCCGTAAGGCCCATCGACAGTTGTACTTACTTGAATGTATTTTAAAACTGGTTCAATGAAAAGTCCATTACTACTACTACTACTACTACTACTACTACTACTACTACTACTACTACTACTACTATATTACTACTACTACTATATTACTACTACTACTACTATATTACTACTACTACTACTACTGTAATACCACCACCACTACTACTACTACTACTACTATAATACCACCACTACTACTACTACTAATAATAATATACTACTACTATACTACCACCACCACCACCACTACTACTGCTACTACTACTACTACTACTACTATACTATCACCACCACACTACTACTACTACTATACTAACACCACCACTACTACTACTAATACTATACCACCACCACCACTACTACTACTACTACTACTACTATACTACAACCACTACTACTACTACTACTACTATACTACCACCACTACTATTACTACTACTACTACTACTACTACTATACTACCACCACTACTATTACTACTACTACTACTACTACTACTATACTACCACCACTACTACTACTACTACTACTACTACTACTATTACTACTACTACTACTACTATACTACCACAACCACTACTACTACTATACTACCACCACGACCACTACTACTACTACTACTACTACTATACTACCACCACCACCACTTCTACTACAACTACTACTCTACTACCACCAGCACCACCACTACTACTATTACTATACTACCACCACCACCACCACCACTACTACTACTACTATACTACCACCACCATCACCACGACCACTACTACTACTACTACTACTACTACTACTACTACTACTACTAC
Source organism: Metallyticus violacea (assembly GCA_030762175.1). NCBI lineage: Eukaryota > Metazoa > Arthropoda > Insecta > Mantodea > Metallyticidae > Metallyticus > Metallyticus violacea. Next base: position 295,079,158 of record CM060846.1, read on the forward strand.
TACTACTATACTACTACTACATTACTACCTCCACCACTACCACCACCACTACTACTACTATTACTACTACTATACTTCTACTACTATACTACCACCACTACTACTGCTACTACTACTATTACTACTACTACTACTACTATACTACTACTACTATACTACCACCACCGCCACCACCAGTACTACTACTATACTACCACCACCACCACCACCACCACCACCACTACTACTACTACTACTACTACTACTACTACTACTACTACTACTACTATACTACCACCACCACCACTACTACTATTATACTACCACCACCATCACCACCACTACTGCTACTACTACTACTACTATACTACCACCACCATCACCACCACTACTACTACTACTACTACTATACTACCACCACCATCACCACGACCACTACTACTACTACTACTACTACTACTACTACTACTACTACTACTACTACTATACTGCTACTACTACATTACTACCTCCACCACTACCACCACCACTACTACTACTATTACTACTACTATACTTCTACTACTATACTACCACCACCACTACTACTACTACTACTACTATTACTACTACTACTACTACTATACTACTATACTACCCCCCCACCGCCACCACCAGTACTACTACTATACTACCACCACCACCACTACTACTACTACTACTACTACTACTACTATACTACCACCACCACCACCACTACTACTACTATTATACTACCACCACCATCACCACCACTACTGCTACTACCACTACTATACTACCACCACCACCACCCCTACTACTACTACTACTATACTACCACCACCACTACTACTACTACTACTACTACTATACTACCACCACCACTACTACTACTACTACTATACTACCACCACCGCCACTACTACTATTACTACTACTACAACTACTACTACTACTACTACTACTATACTACTACCACCGCCACCACCACCACCACTACTACTACTACTACTACTACTATACTACCACCACCACCACCACCACTACTACTACTACTACTATACTACTACCAGCACCACCACCACCACCACCACTACTACTACTACTACTACTACTACTACTACTACTACTTTCAGTTAGTCGGTCCTGGTGGTGTAGTGGTAACCATACTTGCCTTCTAAACCGAAGCGGGTTCAAACCCGGCCAAGTTCGCCGAGGTCGATGGATTTTTTCGGGTCGTAAAAAACCTAAGTATGGCTTCCTTTGGAAGGGAAGTAAAGCCGTGGGTCCCATGTCGTACATTTACGGCACGAAAAAGAACCTCAAGCCTAAAGGCGAGGCCTCTGAGCCAAATTTGTCGGCCGTTTCACGCCCTGAATATAATGGGAGGCTGATGACCTGTGATGTTAAAGAGCATCGGTAAATAAAATAAAACATAAAATCATCAGCTACCGCTGGCAGGGTAGTGTAACAAGCTAACTGAGCGGCAATCAATACGTAGAAGGCTGTGGTTCGTGCCCCATCAGTTTAATTTTTATCCTCTTTTTTGTATGCCAAATAAATAAAATGTACCAGTATTCTTGTGAATATCGTATTACTGACTAAAACATTAAACTATTTGAATTATTTCTGCTTCAAATACCAATTACTAAAACAATGAAAGAATAACTTCTATTTAACTCAAACACCAATCACTAAAATAACTAAGGTAGTTATGATTTCTCTTCTTCAGGAAAGAAACTAAATATTCCAGGTAGCTCAATGTTCTGCAGTAAAATTCCCACAAGTGTATTTTGAATGGTGTTTAACGCCCGTTTTTACTACTGAGGCACCACAGTCGGGGAAACGGATGATACCTAGGTGAAATCATATATTGGGAAAGGATTTTTTAAGGAAGGAAAGGTTCCTGGCCTAAGTTCAGGGTATCCCCCGGCATTTGCCATTTATGAGGACTGAGGAAAACCTGGAAAAAACCTCAGTCGGGGAGGACGGTCCTGGCTGGATTCGAACCCCAGAACTTCCGTTTAATAGTCCGCGCCTTAACGACCTCGACCACCTGAGGCGGTATGACCAAGAAGCATATCATATAAAAACGAAGCTAACTTAAACCTCTGTTCTGCATAATGAATAGTTGCAATAAAATTATAAGGTATAATAAAAAGAAGACAATAGATAATGCAACTTTAAATTGTCTTCAAAAAATTACTTGGCTATATCTGAAGCATCAATGACATGTCCCGAAATAAAGCGCTTTAGAATACCTTCTAAAAACACTATATATTTTCTGTTAAAAACATTACAGAAATAAAGGCCCAACTCTGTTTTCGAATTTCAGAAATGAAGAAAGAAAAAACAAGCACTCGTTTTTAGAACTTGGTGCAATCACCTCCAGCAGCAATGACGTCAAGTAAACTTCTCTGCATGTTAGCAACAAGCGCAGAATAGCGATTTGGAATACGCTGATAATGTTGTCATAACTCCACCACGGTGCTGCCAAATTCTCTTGAACCCTGTCTTCTCGCATTTGTTCCCATTTGTGAACCATGAAGGCCCACAAATGCTCATTAGGGTTCAGGTTAGCAGAGGTTAAAGGCCAGAATATTTCTGGGTCTCTGTAGTTAACCCTGGCTAATTGCTAAGTGCGCACACAAATGTTATCGTGTGTAAACGTGTATTCCTCTTGTTCTGGGGAACTGGCACTAGAGATGCTAATAAAGCTGTACTCATTCGTTTTGGCCCATGAATCCAGTTACCCTTGATCCGATGCTCTAGTGTACGCCCAGAATTGTGCTGAAACTCTTCCCGAATGCTCAGCTCAAGCTACATCCTGGGGTTCATATCCGGTCCCGCATGGTATACAAATATATCTTCATGGTTGGTCCAATCGGAACGTCTTCTCGCCAGTCTATATTTCCATGTCCCAATATATTTTCGGAAAGTGAATATTCTTCGATTCTCATTCTAGTCTTCCCGCCTTATGTGCTTCGGTAGAAGAAGTTTGGTTGCAGAACTTTGATATTTAGTGCCAGCTCCCTTAATTCTTTGTCCATTGATTTCATACTCCACCACTTTATCTAGAAACACAGGCCTGTGTCTTAGAAAGCGGGTCCTTAAATCTCGCTATAAATTTTCCGCTATATTTTAGTGGTGTTTAAAACGCCCGTTTTTACTACTGAGGCACCACAGGCGGTGAACAATGATGATACATGAGATGAAATGATAAATTGGAAAGAACTTTCCTCTTAGACAACTGTTGTTGCCCGAGTCTGCCCAATTGCAATATGTGATTTGGCCTATTCATGTGCCTCCTGGTAAAAATACTAAGTATGATCTTCCTTAGGAAAGGAAATAAAGACGTGGGTCCCATGCCGTAGATTTACGGTATGTAAAAGAACTTCAAGCCTGAAAAAGGAGGTCTCTGAGCAAAATTTATAGGCCGTTTCAAGCCCTCAATTGAATGGGACGCTTATGACCTGAAATGTTAAAGAGCGTCCGTAAATAAACGAAAACCAACAAAAATACCTGCTGGTGTCGGGCTAACCATTTCTTTGCCGTTCTTCGGTTGCAACCAAGTTCCCTGGCGAGCTACGAAACGTCTTGACCTTGATAAGCACGCCCTATAATTTCACTCGGCTGAGTTGCTGTCAATTATTTACATCCGCGAGGAAGAGTAATCGACTGCGATGTATTTACACAAATGGTATTTAGAATTAAAGCCTGTAAGTAATAAGAAATAAATATTTTGCGCATAGGCATGGAATGTAGGGAAAACAGCTTAAATAAGAAATGTGATGAAGTAAGAGCTAATCTCTAAATCTACAACCACAAAGGAATGCCTTTAACTGCATACATGCTCGGTGATGAGTACGGTAACAAACTCGACAAAGATGATTTTGGCTTAAAAGAAGATACAAGGTATTTTGCGGGTCAGTATACTTCCTTTGTTGTTTTAGTGATTGGTGTTTGAAGATTAATCTCCTTGTCTTATAGCAAACATGTGTTAACACTTATTTTAAATAACTTTTAGCTAGTTTCCCACAAAGCAAAATATTTCAAATAGATAAAAACTTCAGTCGGTAATATGATATTCACTGGATCACTGATAAAGTTTTCTTTAGCACTCAAAAAGAAGGACAAAAATCCATAAATGGGGCGCGAACCATCGCCTTCTACACATTGAGTGCTACTCAACTACCTTGGTACACCGCTTAGCTATCATTGAAAGGGTAATATAATCAATATTTTGCTGATATTATTTCAGTAATTAACCTGTAATGGCTCAGTTTAACTTTCGTGTAATAATACTTGTTTTACGGGTGTATCGGCAAAAAGTATGTTTTAATCGAAGTAGAATTATAAAAAGCACATTTGCAAAACATTGAAATAAAATCCACAAGGACAAACAATAAGCATGATGCTTACTGTGACAGATCCTTAAAAGCAATGTTATGAATATTAAACATACACAGGGATTGAAAAGTGGAGAACGCGAATTTTAGATTCAAGACAAAGATGAAAGCTTTTTTAATCAATGCGTTTGTGTGCTGGGTCATCACGTTCGAATGTAACAAGTTTGTATGGGAATTACAGGTTCATGGTGTTTTTTTTCAGTTTCATTTCATATTCAATAAATAATACTGTCATTAGTTGAGATGTACTTTGACATATAGCATATATTTTGTCAACATAAATAAATAAAGAATTAAAAATCTTCGAAGCATTGGCTACACTGGCTCTGCGAATTTAACTAATTTAATTTTTAACCCTCCAAACACGCACGCATAAAGCATACTGCCTCATAAAAGTTTTACATTTACTTTATTGAAAGATAACAATTACATCTAATTTTGTCCATCTCTAAAACCCCTACAAGATACAATCAATGTGGCATGCAGTCCATAAAAATACATAGTAAAATTTACGGCGATTCTTTAAACACAGTGTAAATAACGCTGTAGTTATCTATGACTTGAAAACTACACAGTTTTCTAGCATTTTCAACTTGCCTGCATATTGAACTTCATAAGCACACAAGTAAGTGATCATTCGTTGTGGAAAGAAGACAGATAATAAAAGGGATTTAAACAGAAATAATACTAATGTTAAGTATTTCAGTTATCTAACTGATCACGGTAGATTTGAGTACATTTGTGCCCAATTAATAAAAAATATGGCATGTAATCCGAACGGCTCTTAAACACACAGCTAAGGAAACATAAGCAAGATATCATATACACAATTGAGAATTGGGTACAGATAATATAAAACTTATCTAAATCGCATTGTAATCAAAACACAACAGATTGTCATTAAAGATTTTAAGACATTTTTTTTCTAAATTTAATAAATCCATTGCTAATGCTAAAAAGCAGGAAAAATGGAAAGTAACATATTAACAAAAAAAAAAAACTAAATACAGCTTAAATATCATAATAGTCGGTTAGTTATATACAGAAATATTCAGAATCAACAGGAAACCTGGAGGAAGCTTACATCAATGAAATTTTCTTGAAAGCTACTATAACCAATAATATTGCAAAATGTTTTACACAACTGAAAAGCAACGTCATTTTCAAGTATCTTTGAACCGGCAAGGTTAGAATTAGGTTTGTAATGCCGAGGTTTTGTGAAGTGAATAATGGAACTTTTGACTAAGCAAAGAAAATAGATATTATAGCTAAATATTTTGTATGATTTTATTGATAAAATGGAAAATGAATTTTTGCAAAGTTATTATTTCTATTGCCAAACACAATTGTACGAAAAAAAACAACATATTCCTATTTCAAATCAAAGCATTAATATTTGAAATCGATATTATACTCCAATAAGTTCCATTAAAATAAAAATCCAGATTTGTATTAATTTATTACCGACAACATTTTTGTGGTCATCATTATTTTAATATCTAGTAATATTTGTAAGTTTTATTAGGAAAAGAATGCAATTTACAAGTTCTTTATATAAGAGATATTAAAGTTTTATTCATTTTATCACAATCTATTGAAATAAGCGGTTATGGAAGTTTGGTTACAATTACATTACCACAATATATAATTCTACGGAAGTTTTCTAAACCTGAGATATCTCAGGAGTATTCATAACACAAACTACTTTTTCTTCCAGGTAAGTGAAGGAACATGTTTCTTTTCGTACAACCTCAAAGCATACTTCGAAGAACTTGAAGTAAAGCTTGAATATGCATGGGGTTTAAACGATAGCGAGAATTCATTAAGGAAAATTAAATTTAGTTGAGAAGAAATAGTAGATCGCTTAAAAATTTGAAACTTTTGTCGCTTTTTGACATTGCTACTTCAAACTTCAAGCATTGCGATATATCATTTTACCTCTACTAATAAATGAACGCTCTGAAAATTGTTTTATTTTTTTGAATACACAATGACTATTGAAGCAGACTTTTCATTAGTGTGCCCCGGAGATGAAACCGGTGCCTTAGGAAAGAAGTAAACAAAGCAGATATAACACAATTCATTGCACTACCGAATCGTTATTATGTGCAGATATATGCAGGGAGTAAGATATTATTATCCATTAAAATTCAAAAAATACCGCAGGTGCTGAAAAATCATGAATATTGCCTTTCTGTAACATTTGCATTGTTTCGCAAAAGGTTGTACAATGTGGAACATATTTTATGAAAATTGTACAGCCATTCTATAATTTACTGCAGATGTATTAGCCTTTTCAAAAGGCAACACAACTAAACGGTTGTTTACATCACAAAATTCATTTTAAGTCCTATATTTTTACGTAAGCTCATTAAAGGTGTGTTTTTAAATTTACTTAGATTGTAATGTATTTATGACAGAATTTCTAGAATGTATAAATAAGATATGCTTGTTGATGCAAAATATCTACAATTCGATGCCCATTGGCTAGAATTATTCTCCCCCTTCTGATCTAACATCTTCCCACGAGCCTGACTTTTCCAAGAACAGCCTGTCATAAATTTCGGCACTTTCCTTACATGTTGATTTCTAAAGAAACATCTTTTGGCTCCCTTAGTTGCAGATTGCCAAAGGTTCTCAGAGATAACGCAAGTAATTACTTTAGCAAATATGAGCTTGTATAGGCGACAATAATACCTTGTACTCCCGGCTTGCCTGTAATAAAACATTTTCGTCTCCTTTCTGACATTTTCTCTGAAATTATTACTGTATCTGACTTTGCTCAAATACTGTCCCGTTACGGCCATGTGTTTTCTTACTGTGAACTTTCTAAATATTCCATGGGCAGAAGTTTCGTGACCTAACAAAGGATATTTTACCCTTTTCTCAGCATTGTCTAAGGAGCGGGCAGCGGACGAGGCGTCATGTGTACATCTCTGTCTCATTCTCACATCTTTTACCTCAAATGTATACAAAACCCTTTTGTAAGATACAATCACCTGCCACATTACATACATATAAGTACAAGTTACAAATTATATCAGTTCCTGTTATACCTGTCTCTAAATGATTTCATTATACATATACATAGTATTTATCCTTATCAAATCTAATGCCTTAGAAATATAACTATGCAGCCTAAAGTTATTAATTTAATAAAGGCAGCCTTATTTCCGGCTTCAGGATTGGTGGTAACTTGAGTTATTATCGTTGAAGAACGTGGAATATCAAAACAACAACAACAACAACAACAACAACAATAATAATAATAATAAAAGTAATAATTATAAAAATAATAATAATAATAATAATAATAGATCGGCTGCACATGTTTAACGTAAAGCTCTTAACATTCACGGTGTCGATGTTAACGCACGTTCATAATTTCCTCTATCAAATCAACAAACACTTTTGGAATGCCACGACTGCTGTTGGAGTTGCCTAAACAATTCTGAACGGCTTAGGTTGATACTCTTTGTTGCAGCTGAAAATCTTAACAATTGAATAAATGGAAACAATGTAAGAATTCGATTCTAATTTTATTATAAAAATGTATTTAAAGAGTGAGCCGTACGAGTATGGACTATTAGCTCGGCATTTTATTCCATGTTCGTCAAAAGTTCGACAAACAAAACTAGTTAGTGGTCAGTTAATAGAAGATGCTGTATGGTAATTTTCATTAATTGGAAAGTGTGACATGAATTTCGCATGTTTTCTATTCCATAACAGTATTTATATCTGATTTGTGCTCATCAACAGAGTTATTTTGTCATATTCAAACACCATTATGAAACTGTGTGAAACGGAAAACTCATACCCCTAGATTAATTGAAACCTTAATATCTGTCAGAAGACTGCCTCCATTTTTCAAGTACAACTACAACAAGTGATGGGTAACTTCTAAAACAATGTCCTTACCTAAAAGGAATGTTTCTTTTTTCAGCAATTTATTTCATAAAGTATCAGTAAACGCTTCGGAAGCATTATTAGCATGGCGTCCATGTTGTGCTTTCACTGTACTCCCACTTATTGATCACTAGTGAGGCGTTGAAATTAAATTTAAACCAAAAGGGATGGTACAAAGAGTCATTGTTTAATTGTTCATTATCTTTTCCCTTGTTTACTTATACACATTATTCACAGTAAGTTCATCTTAATAAATCAAGATTTAACCACATTGGTTCAGCAGGTTGACTTGAAAAGAGTCATAATAAAGGAGATTAGCCACCTTTTTCTTAGTACTATCTAAATATTCATTTTTCGTTAACAAAAATACATTTTATGAATTTATAATGAAATCAAACAAATTTAATATTCTGTATTGAATAAACATATATCCACATTTATTCACCTTTTTGCCTCGTAAATAGTGAAATGACAAATAAAACTGCAGCTCAATTAAATACACCAAACCATTAGAAGAAAAAAAATTTAAGTTTAAGACCATTAATTCTTAACAGTTCTGATTAATAATTCTGTTTTGCCTTTACATTCATTTTTAATTTTATGTTTTAACCTTCCTTCCTCTCATTTTGATGTCTTTGTCAGGTTCCAAGTTTACATCTGTGCTTCAGATACCCCGATGAATTCAACCTCCATAAAGGTATTATTAAATATTTAGCTCTTGACTGTGTGTCTGTAGATGCAAATATTTAAAATCACTGAAAATGTAATGATCAAAGTAAATCGCAGCATTTAATTGATATTATTTTCATAATTTATATTGTAAAAATCACAATTTGTGATTGTCGCTGCAAAACACAGCTTTTTAGACTTTTTGGCAATTTTGTTTACTTTTATTATTTCTAGTCATAGATTTTGTCACCTCTAAGATAGAATTTGAGGGCGAATGTTATTAGATGTGTTTTTTTGTGCCATCTGAGAAGAAAATTACCGTTATTTTACCACAAACAAATAAATTACCATGCCCACCATTTCGAAATGAAAACAACCCTTCTCATAAAATAAAAAATTATATCTGTTGGTAAAATATAAAGTCAATTTAGAGATATCTTTGAAACCATTAATGCTACAAACATGATTCTTTCTATAAACTGCACGTTAAAACTTTTTATAATGTACAATATACAGGTCACGTCTTATTTAGAAGCCTTTTAATAAACCCTATGCAATAAACTGTAATATGGAATGTGACATTTTAGAATGAACTTCCGTTTCAATAGTCGACGATTTATTAAGTCTTTAAAGCACAAAGGGTACAATGATTTTTTTCGGTATGCGATCACAATTAAACATAATCCGCCTAGGGTCAAAGTCACGCCATTCGCCGGCTTCTTCGATGGACAATTTCCCTCGCATTTCTATTCGCATAACTTTGATCACTATAACCATGCAGAAAATATAATTTTTATTTCATGAGTACTAACCTTGATTTAATTGTTCAAAGAGAAGTTTTTTAGCCTTTACACAACCCTGACATCTTTTAATGAAATTTTCATTTACTCGCAACAATTCTGCTTCCGAAATGGTTTCAATTTCTGCCCTGCTATTTTATTTAAGTTTCTCTGCATAATAATGATTATTTCTATAGACTTTGTTACTTTCTCATCTAGTTGCAATATTTCAATATAATACACTGCAATAAAATTTAGTACACTGAAACACTGTCATTAATCATGTTGTTGCAACAATGCTCACAGTAATAACACAAAGTGGTGCAGTTTAATTATAGCGATCACTTAACCATAAACTAATGATATAAATAAATAGTGCTTGTTTACTTATTCAACTTACTGTCTACGTGCAGCCATTAGTGTGAAAACTGCCCTATTATAAAAAGCGACTGACATGACACGACGCTAAACTGCAGAAGCATGCAAAAATAACTGTTGATTTATAAATTCGGTATCGAAGGAAAATAATTTTAAAACCTGAAACAACTGAATGAAAAAAATTAAGAGGTGTTGTTTTCGTATCGTAGGACAGGATAGGATGATCCCTAGATCAGTGGAAGGGAAGAGAATTTGTTGTTATTCAAGAAAAGAGGCCTAATTAATCATCTGTTCAAATAACGCTTTAAATAGTATGTCAATTTGATTGTGCAAATTTTTAATAAAAGCCTTTAATTAAAGTTTTTGCCATTTATAAATGGTTTTATACTGAAATATACCATTCACATAGCAGTATGTTATTCTACATTAGGCTCCCACCGCCACGGGTGGCCAATCGTTAAGGCGCGGTATCGTGAGAAGGAGGTCGGTACGAATCCCGCCAGGACCGTCCTCCCTGACTGGGGTTTTTCCAGGTTTTCCTCAGTCCTCATAACTGGCAAATGCCGGGGAAGTACCCTAAACTTAGGCCTGGAGCGTTTCCTTTCTATAAAAATATCCTTTCCCAATTTATCCTTTCATCTCATGTATCATTGGTATCCACCGCCTGTGGTGCCTCAGTAGTAAAAACGGGCGTTAAACACTAAAAAAAATACATTAGGCCCGTTGATTAAAGGTTATAAAAATTGGAACTTACGAGATAATTTTCAAGCTATTTTTGAACAACGACCGTTACTGATTTTATTATTATTATTATTATTATTATTATTATTATTATTATTATTATTATTATTATTTATATTATTATTTTATTATTAATAGTATTATTATTATTATTATTATTATTATTATTATTATTATTATTATTATTTCTATTACAATATAAATATTCTGGCAGCAAATAAACTACCCTGTATAATGCAAAGTAAAAAAAAAGTTATAATTTTTACATCCTGTTCTTTAAGAACAGAATCAGTAAAAAGGAAGCCCTGTGTTTGTATGCATATTTCAACGATTCCACGAGAAGAGTAGATTGTTTATCTGTATATACTGGAAAATGCTCATTAAGTATGCATAATAGTATTCTCGCTTTCTTCATTGCTAATTTTAAGTATACAAGTTTTTAAGGAAACGACTTACGGAAATTTACTCTCCTTGCCTTGTGACTGGTGCAGAATATGGCGTGAATATCTGTTATCTGCGCAATATTCCATATTTTGCAACACATAAATGCATTGCCTCTACGTATGACATACTTTTGAAATGAATCCCATTATAGTATTAAACATAATACGAAATACGGCGAAGCTTACAGATATCTTATCACCATAAGAAATTGTTTAGCGCTAATTTGAAGAGTCATTGCTTTGATTATATATATTATGAGCGGGGTGGTCCAGGCTGTAATGCTTAGGATTCATATTCGGCTAGCCTTGAATTCAAAAATCTTGAGGCTGGCTATCCACATCTTAGGTTTTCTCGTTGTCTCCCCTGTTTGCTTAGGCAAATATGTGGACATATATTTCCTATCGACGAGTTTTTCGGTCTCCCATTTCCTAGTATTTCATTCCTGGGTTCTGTTACAGAGTCTAAAGCGCCAGATTAATGTTGGGCTGGTGCGGTGCTACTGTGGCTTGCGCTTTGGAAAAGTTTCTGGCGGTCATCTGGTTTGGAAGGGGCTCCTCTGAAAAGTTCGAAATCCTTGGAGGGTGTCTCTGTTGACTTCGAGGTGTTCTATCTGGGAACCTTGTTAGGGATCTTGTTTACGTCCTTGCCTTGCTGCCTATAAATTCTGACCTTCCGGTGCCTACCTTTCCTCATTCCTTCCTCCCGGAAGTGCCCCCACTGGGGATGCAGTACAAACTTTCATCCCTTGAACACTGAAATATCCTCCAAAACCCTAAGAATTCAGTACAACGTTGAGCATTTATTTTGCATTATATTATGTTAGTCTTAGAACTATTGAGACAAGCCACCAAAAGTGATTCCATTTTTGCTCACATGATATATTAAGTTGCTAAAGATGCATATGAATTCAAGACATAATGCATGTTAAACAGTTATATTGATCAATGGATAAAAGAAATAACGATATATACTTTCTAGATATTTCTTGTGGTTTACCTCCTATGTGAATAGGAATAACGCGTTTATCAAGTTAATAATAATTAAATAATATAGAGTAAAACACTTTTAATTTGCTCCAAGATACACTAAAACACCTAGCATCTTGAAGTCATATTATGTGTAATATATTCATTTCATATGAGCAAAGAAGGCATTTGGAACTTTTACCCTGAGAACAGAAATTTTGTTTAAAAGACGATCTTATTTGCTGAATGGTACATGGAACATTACGTTATTGTGAATTTCCATTCCATGTTGTAGAATTAGGCACTTTTTCCTCCTCTAGAGCTTGCCGAGAATCTTTCCTGTGTTAATTTTATACCACCTCTTAGTAAAAAAGGAGAGTCGTTGCGTTTCGAACCCTAAAGCTACTGTGGTCTTTGCCTATTTAATGTACATCAGCATATAATTCTAAAGTAATGGAAGATGGAAATCCCGCAGATTATGCATCAGCAAAATTAAGGTAGCATAATATGGAGACAGGCTTTAAGCAAATTATACACTCGTAGTACTTTGACAGAGTCTTTTATTTGGACACGCCGCTCTCGCTGTAACATACACTTCGGTAACGGCATAAATAGTCAACGATGTAAATAAAATAATGAGCAACCAACTAACAATGTAACCTGACTTTACAACACTCATATACGATCAGTAATGCTAACATTAGCCTAAGGGGTCACGTTCATTCAGTTTTTGTTTCAATTATTTGTTTGAATGATGGTTTTAATTTCTGTATGATTCTTTTTTGCAATATGGTAGCATTAATGCTTATTTTAATAATCAAATAATACCCTACTTCGTTAATTTGTGCACATATTTATTGTTTGCGCAAATTGACCTGCGCTTTGGTTCTCTACTTTAAAACCAACGATCAAAGCAAATTACGGTTGAGAGGCTATGAAGTCCTACTTAGTTTTTAAATGTACTTAATTTATATAAATTGGGAATTATATGCCATCGATCACATAGAAGGCATAACACAGGAGCACCAAATATGTACGTACATTTGGAATATTCCCCAAACTATTATTTGACTTTCAATTTTTGATTGCCAGGGCTTTAAAGTTTTATTAAGTACTACTTCTGTGCCAAACATTGATCGCATTTCTTTAGAAATGTATTTAATGACAATAAATTAGTACAGATACATATTTATAGAGAGTACCGATAAAAATACATAGTAGATTACATTAGCAGTATGTTCAAATGACCAGTCACTTAACATGGCGTACAGTAGCACGAGCGGAGATAATAATGGCGTGCAAAGGAAAACTAATAGCAAATACCACTGTAGAATACAATGTCACTGTAAACTCTGCTTCTCATTGTGAGGTAGTTTGCAGTAGTTCTTTCGATTAATCTTCCTACATTTAATCATAACGTGTTGTAAGTTCAGGAAGACATAATTCAATATCTCAGCAGAAAGGCTTTCGAAAGCCTTCACAACGATGGTAACAAGTTCATTTACTATGGATGTGATTTGCTGATATTGGAGAGGCTGTAGGGCAAATTTCTCAACTCTTTCTTTAATCAGACCTCTCTTTGCAAGACACCATTTTTGCTGGCAAGGAGCTGGTGATCAAAAATGGTTCGCTGCTGAAACCTCCAATATTCCTAACTCCTCCCATTGTTTCAATACTATGTGTCTCTGCTCACATAACTGCACATTAGTGTTCCGATATATGTCAACAAACCTTCAGATTCATCAATGGTCCCTACATTTGCCTAATGTGTGTTCTGAGCTCATCATCCAAATAGATAAGACTCCCTAACACTTTACCCAACGTTCCAAGCAAACTTCGTATTATCTGTGACCTCTAGCTCAATGCTCTGTGTATAGCTGATTCTTCTCTTTCGTTTCTAGAGCGAACAAGGCCATTAAAGAAGTACGGCTATTATTTTGGGACATGCTATAAAATTTCTAGTTGAATTAGTGTGGAATATTGATGCTGCAGTGAATCGGAAAAGGGAACATAAGTATGACAGGCAACGTGATTCCCATTATTGCAATATGCAAAAAAATAAAAGATAATAAAACTAAAGTCAATCTTACTTGATAAGAAATTGTTTGAGCAACAGCCCGTAGCAAAGTAATAACTAAACAATGCGTTATGTGTTATAAATAAATGTATTACATTGAAAATACAAAATAATATTATTTAAAGGTTAATTCTGCACAATGGGTGGAATAGATGTTTATACTTAATGATCTGTGAATAAAGTACTTTTAAATTTAATAAATTGCACAATATTATAATTACTGCAAATATGTTGTCCCATCAATCGACATGTTATAAAATGCTTTAGCAATTAATAGACAACCTAACAATGAAAACTAGAAATCTTATATGTAATTATAATTTAAATAATATTGAAATAATATATTATACTTAATATAATAATATTAAAATATACTGCACTTAAGTTCATAAAATTATTAACAGTTTGGAATATATTTAGAAATATGAAGTTTAGAACATTTTCATTTTCAAATGCTCATACAAATTTCCTTTTTTTTCCAAGTTTTTTTTTATTTTAAGAACGTTCCATTTATTTGTTGATATGCGCCATGTCAGTCATATCAGAATGTAAGTGAACTCTCTACCAACTCAATTTACGGTCAGACATTGGAGTTTCGCACACGTGTAGCAGATGGCAGTAGCGTATTCCATTTTGTAACGCGCGCACCGAGAAGTACATTTCGCTGAATGATGAAGGTGAAGATATGG
Source organism: Metallyticus violacea (assembly GCA_030762175.1). Lineage (NCBI taxonomy): Eukaryota > Metazoa > Arthropoda > Insecta > Mantodea > Metallyticidae > Metallyticus > Metallyticus violacea. Next base: position 295,094,194 of record CM060846.1, read on the forward strand.
ATGAGCTGGCGATGGAGCAACGGCAGAATGAGTGGCAATGGAAACCTGTTTAGGAGGGCCACGTCAACCGCTTACGGCCGCTGGGATGGAACCCGGTGGGAGGCGAGCATTAAAACCACTGGGCTACGGCGTCTTTATAGCATTATTACACATTTTGCATTTCTTTATTTAATTTGGGTCTATAATGAGGTATCTCCAAGCTGTGGAAAGGCATTTTGCCATCACAAGAAGTGCAATACATAGCCTATGTCGCAGCATTAAATAGTATACCATTGTGTTTTATTTCTATAAATTGTTAATGTTCATTTTCGGTTATTTTGTGGCATTATTAAAGAATTAACATAATATTTATAAATAGTCATTTTGATCTATATTACTAGATGACTGATAAGCGAGGATTGATTTTTTTTGATTGATTTATTTATGGACTCTCTTTTAACATCTCAGGTCATCAGCGTCCCATTCAAATCAGGGTGTGAAACGGCCGACAAATTTTGCTCAGAGGCCTCTCTTTCAGGCTTGAGGTTCTTTTTAGTGCCGCAAATGTACGACCCGGGACCCACGACTTTACTTCCCTTCCAAAGGGAGCCATACTTAGGATTTTTACACCCGAAAAAATCCATCAGTCCTGGCCGGGTTCGAACCCGCGATCTTGGGTTTAAGAGGCAAGTATGGTAACCGCTACACTACGAGGACCGACTGATAAGCGAGGCATATGCTGAAAACTATAAGAGAGATAACATATCAAACGTTTTTTTTTTGTTTTGTTTGTTTTTTTTTTTTTTGCGTAACTTCTAAGTAAATTTGTATGCATCAAAATAAAAGGTAGCGTTTTAAAATTACAGAAGTTAAGTAGGTTCTCGTGATACCCTGTGCCAAAGTATTTGCAAAAATGGAATATTTTTTACTGTTTTAAAACTACATAACCATTTAGCGTATAATATTTTCAAATAAAATATTTATTTTATGACAACCTGATATACCTCTAAGCTAATTACACAAATTTATTACTGTTAAGAGTGTACCGTTTTACGAACATTTTTTAATTTTCTTGAATTCCTGACTAATTTGCTGCCTTAATTAGTTTCAAAGTTTAGCTCAAGGAAAGTGACAAGGATTTTATTATTATTATTATTATTATTATTATTATTATTGATGTAAAATTAAATATTAAGTCATAGCAAAACTTACTATACTGAAATAATAATAATAATAATAATAATAATAATAATTATAATAATAAACGCATATCTTATTATTGTTAATTCGTGGACTCCTAGCAATTCCTCAAGGGCTTAATTTGTAGTACCATTTTGTACAAATATGAACATGATATTTTTAAACTCATCTATATACGTATCCCAAAGATCCGTTGATATACATTTCGTGCCATCTGTACATTAAGATATCATTACAGTAAGCACTTCTTTGACGTGTGCAATATTGACTGGAATGGCGAAAATATGTTGCATTGTTTTGAATATACACCGCAGTATACTTAGCGTATACTTGCTTTTTTTGTGAACATTACGTATTTTAAAATCATAAAACAAGGAGTAGTTCATTTGCATAAATACATGATTTAAACTAATTTCTCACATCAATGTATTAAAATAAAACAAAATTTCTTACAAAAGTCGGGCACAAACCCATTGTTAAAAATGTTTTAGCTAAAGTTATACTTAAATATTAAATATTAGAACAAGTCTTTCATTAACTAATGTGCAATATCCACTAGGACTTGCTTTTCGGTTTCTGCGAGATAGTCGATACTGATGGTGTAGTGGTAACCATATTTGCATCGTAGACCCAAGAAATAGGTTCATCCCTGACCACGGTCGATGGATTCCTTGGAGCTAAGTATCCTAAATGTGGCTTCCTTCGGAAGGGAAGGAATGTATCCCGTGTTGTAGATTTACGGCACCTAAATGAACCTCAAGTCTGAAAGAAGAAACTTATGAGTAAATTTTATCTGCTGTTTAATTCCCTGAATTGAATGGGAGACTGGTGACCTAAGATGTTGAAGAGCGTCCATAAATAAACCAAATAAAAAATGTACTAGGTACACTAATAACATACTAACTTCAAGTTCATAGTGCCTATCTGCGATTTTATTATTATTATTATTATTATTATTATTATTATTATTATTATTATTATTATTATTATTATTATTTTCACATTCTACAAAATCCAATGCATATTTTCTCAGAAATTATATTGTTTTGCAAAAGATAATTAAAGTTATATTTTAGAAGTAAAATACCCTTATAGTGACATTCAAAAGTACTGATTAATTATATTATAACTAATATACTTACAAATAAAGGCGTTTTTTTTCCTTGCCTCTTTAAAGATTAGAACATTCTAACACAGCGCTTTACATTTCTTTGTAAAGATAGTTTTCGCAAAACTTCATGATGTAATATGTCATGAAAATTCTTAACTGCTTCAAAATATTTTGATGACCAAGAAAATCCGTAACGTATCAGCTGGATTACCCTATTTTGGTCTCTGGTTTTCCTTTTCTTTCTGATTTTAACTTCAAATTAATAGATATAATTCGTTAAATTGTTACATAATGAGATGGGATCGTAGACGATGGAGGCCTCGCGTTGGGCGCCAAAAATATGAAACTGAAAGTGTCGATGGTGGTTTATTTGTTAGCTCGTTTCTGGGTTTTGCGCCTGCTCTTGCACGGGGGGGGGGGAGGATTGGAGAGAAATGTTTGCAAATTAAGCAACGTGGATCTGTAAATTTCTTTATGGTTTTATTTGGTCGATGCTCCGTGTCATGCTTCTCGATGTGTGTCTACCTGGACCGCGAAGCTCACGTTGCTGGCACGCGGACTGCATCGGAGACGAAAGTAAAGCTGATTGTTGAAAACCGAGTAATTGACTGAGAACTAATGCGACTGCCCAATTGCGAATTAAAACGAGAACTGCTCATCTAATAATTTGTGAACTGCCGGATTGAAACTGTAGAGCTGCCTGTGAAACTGCCCAGCTGCGAGCGAAACTGAAGCAAGCGAACTAAGACTTAAGAAGAATGGACGTGTATGCCTGTGTCGCCGCGTATGTGGGGAGCAAACGAATGAGAAACTGCACTGCCCCTTTGTCAATGCAGTAAAATCGAAGCAAAACTTAAGACGAGATAAGACTGAAACCCCAACTGTGGATGACGTCCCCCTTTTATATTAATTTTAAACCGCGGTGGCCTGACTTACCTAATAACATCATATGATAATAACATCATATACACAAAATCCAAATTTGTTGCACTAACCTCTGCCAGAGTAGCGTAATATTATATCCTACAACTTTTAAAATTATTTCAAGTAATTTGGTCTTCTCGTACTAAAATTCTTCAATTAATTAAAGATAGAAACCAACCTCAAAGTGGTCTTCAGCACTAAACCCAGGGAGCTGAGTGTTTATAATCCTGGTTTCTCATAGGAGAGTTTAAGCTCACGATTCGGCGCTACTATTAAATCTTCGAACATAATCTCGTAGCCATTACCTTCTTACGGTATCTTTTGGAATTTGTAACGGAGCAACCCTTCGATTCGCGAATTTTATTATTATTATTATTATTATTATTATTATTATTATTATTATTATTATTATTATTTAATTTTTTACAAATATGCCTTTGTTTGGAGCGTATAAAACAATTTTACAAAAGTATCTTGTTCATCATATATGCGTTCTGACGCGTCTATGTCCTGATAAAGAGGTAAGAAACGTGATTGCAGGAGAAAGCAAATAACGACGATCTATAGCCCGTATGTTGCGCATAACCGTTAAGGCCGACTGCTTATTCGCTGTCCTTGGCAGAAGTGCAACGCATTTACTATGCTGTAATTACAGAAACATCAACATCATTGAGGGTTTGTGTAGCGAACAATATTGAACCGGCACGCAATGGAATAGTGCTTGTTAATTGTCTGAAAATCCGGTTTGATAAAAAAGTACAAAAATATTTATTGCGTATTTAGGGGTCTGAAACCACCTACAAAATTCTCCATTCATTGTCTGGTGAGGAAACTGAATACCACGAGGACATCAATAGGGAGGTCCGAATATGCCAGAAGCAATGGTGTAGGAGGAGAGAAACATACTGCAGGCCTCAACAGACGTCTGTACATAAAATGGCACAAGAGAAGCTCTAGGCACATGTTTGTGCCTAGAGCTAAATGCATGTCATATGGTGCTGCAGAAGATTCGAAATGAATATGAAAGATTCGTTTACTATCATTGGTTCCAGTGTCAATATACATCCAGGAATACTTAATGTGGTTTTCTGACGAGGCATGGTTCCAAAAGTGGGCATGTCAACTCCCAGTATTCGTGTATTTTAACGAGTGAGAATCCTCACACGGCATGTAAAAAACGTTTAGGTGCAGTGTGATATATCGCAACACCGCATTATTGGCCACATCTTCAATGGTGGATACCGCAATCTACGTGGAAATCTTCCATAAGTACTCAATAAGTTGAATGATGAGAAACTACATCTGACTGTTTTCAGTGAAATGACTTCTTTCTTTCTAAGTGGACTTTGCTACTAAATGTCGACTAACCCCCTCTCCGGGTTTCTTCCTAGGGGGCTTGCAAAGAGAAAATGTATCAGAAGCTATGGACTCTAGCGGAATGTAAGAACACGTTCGACGGAAATTTGAGAGTGTCACTTCTGATGTGTTGATAGATATCTTCCCATAATGTGCAGGCATAACTTGTTAATGATAACCATTTTCAACATTTCCAATCATTTTCCTGCTAAATATAACAGCCAGTTCTGAGCTTCTCGTCATTAAACTGATTAATTATTAATGGAAGATTTTCATGCACCAAGCCCTGTTCTAGTAAAATATAATTTAATTACATCACTGAATTAAAGATTATATATAATGGACAGCTGGCTTTAATAACACTGGGAATTTTTTCTTTCACTTTTATGGACCTGTCGCAATTTTAGAAGAATTGTTGCCTAAATACCCTGCTGGGTTATTTAAGAGTATATCGTTTTATCGATTTTATTTTTTTGAAATTGCCTCCCACCGATTCATTGCATTTTCATACAAATAAGGAACTTCCGTACGTTTTCTCTTTTCTATTGGAATGATAAGTTGCTAATGGGAAATGTTTTTATTTGAAACTCATATCATACCAGCATTGAAAATTTTAAATCTTTAAATAGATCTGGGATGTCACTCTAGCAGGTGAAATACACCATTCATTCTACACTTTAGGTCCTTCCATAACTTATTTTGGTAGCTATAGAGGAATCTTTGAAAACTTATGAAAATTAAGTTGTTATATCTGTTTTAAGAGTTACAAAAATTATTTTTTTATTGTAACCATAATTTGTGAGTAAATTGGGCAGAAAAGTAATTTAAGAAGATATTAATTTTCTTTTCCTATAAAATTTTTGTCTTTATCTCTCTGCTTCTTAGTTTATATTTATAACTTAACACAATCATGTTTAAGAGTAAGGGAATATCACCAAGTTTACATTAATTTGCAACCTCATCACCACAATATAGCAACCACTCTCTATTTTATTCAGTAACCGCTAATTGCAAAGACAATATATATATATATATATATATATATATATATATATATATGTTGCTTAATTCATGGACACCTATTTATCTATGTATATACTTGCTTAATCACACAACTGCGTTGATCGAATAATTTATTATTATTGTGCTGCTTAAAACTGCTACGGAAAGTAACAGGCTAAATAGTGTGCTAATATATAGATGTAATAATGAAAAGCTGCGAGTATAGAAATAAAATATACAGCAACACGTTGTAATAATATTTTTAAAGCAATCAGTAAAGATTGCTTTGAGGTTCTTTGAGGTTCTTTAAATCGGAGAAACGAAAATGTCATTTCGAACTCGATCTCTGAGTGTCAAACCAGTGCAGTTGAAGATGTAAAATGGGAAAATAATCCAAGAGGTAATAAGTATGCCCAAAGGCAACCTAATTTACTGCACCATTATACAGATAGGAAAGTCTCAATCCAATTTACATAATGGTTTAACAAGTTAAGGAACTTTAGATTTGTTATTGGTGTTCCTATTGCATAACATATTCATTAGAGCTCAAAGTGCTTGCTTTTATTTCCGAGTATTGATCTCAAAGTGCTCCACAATATCTAAGAAATTATTACGAAATATGTTAGGCGTATGTTTTTGCTGCTTCATAAATACATTGTCTTAGGTGAGGAAGATCGGAAATCTTTGTTTTTTGCATTTCAGAGTTGGTCAAAGAAATATGAAAGTATCAAGTTGATTGGGCGTTGCCTAAAGGTAATTGAGGTAGTTGTATTTGCAAAATGATGTAGAGTGCCAGTCTTCTGGAACATCAAATACTTCAACACAACCTAAAGTTCTAAGAATTGCTCTAATATGTCCAAATACCTGACACCCATATCTTTTCGGATATGTAAATTTGAAGGTACCGTAGCTTTTGATTTTCGTCAGGTCAAACCAAAATTTATTTTCACGTATCGTTCTGCTACTTACCAATACCATATGACGTTACATTTGCGCCCATGTACATGATCGCAGCTGTATTTTATCAGGTTGTTAATAACACAGCCTGAAACAGGTCGTTGCCACAGAGGAGGAACTTTTTAAGTTATATAGGTCTTGAAGATGATAATTATGCTCGTTTATTCAATTTGAAGGATAGCAATCTTCATACGGTTGACCTTGGTGTGCTTAACTGATTACTGTGTTCAGTTTGCTTGTTGAGTAGTCCGATATCACCCTCCGAAGTGTGCGATATACTTGAAAGTTGCTCATCCAGAACACTTCTTGTACAGTTGAACTTGTTGAATAAAAGAGAATATTACCTCTAGTAGAAGGTAATTTTCGAAATGTTTGTTAAAAATATTTGTCGGTAAATAGCTTAGTCCATGCAATCGAGCCGATACGCTTTCTTCAGAATTAAGCATACTTTCACATTATTCTGAAACAAAAACTAAAATTAAATAATTCATTAAAATAATTCTGAGCTTTTGAATTACCTCGCATAGTTACATTTTCTGGCATTAATTTGGTAACAGTTTTTATCTTATTTTGCATTAGTTTGGAGAATATATTCCGTAATAATTTAGATTAATCAGCTACAAGTTGATAATATATATCTTTAATCAAACTCTTAGGCTGAAATTAAATTTGAAGCCCGCAATTCTTTACCTGATTGAATTGTCGTATATAAAATTCGTGTTGTGAACTTGTACTTTTTATAAGCATTTTATTTTTCCTGCAGTCTTTCATTCCAGGAGGTTTCTTTACGCCAATGATTACCATATAGACTTTTGTTAAGAGAAATTATGTTGCACACCAATTTTGGAATGTGATGAGAAGAAACGGCTATTTAAGCTAAACAAGAAACTATTTACCTGAATAGATGATTATTTAACCAAATACTTTTTAATAGAAAAAGTGAGCTCAGATCTCAGAGGAATGATATAGTACAATAGTTGTAATATTTAATTATATCTATTTTATCTTCAAAAGATCAAACTCAAAACAGCAGCTCACTGCTTTGGAACTAAATATGTCAGAAGAAAAAAGTTGCTTATCAGATAATTTGTGGCTAAAATAGGATGTTAACTGTCCTCGAAACCAACTCCAGCACAAGTATTATCAATAGTATTGTAAGGAAAATGAGATATACAAAAATTTTTATTAGGGTTACAGGAAGGACATCAGCTTTTGTGTTCACCGAAACAGATGTTTTAGATAAAAAATTCAAGATGAAATATGTAAATTTTAATCAATTACAAATAGTACCGAAACAAAATGTTTTATTACGTAAATTTGCATTATAAATATAGAGTATAGTCCAGTAATCATGTAAATAATTGTTTTCCTTTCTTGACAATTTACAATATGCATTCTCATGTTTGTTTTAAAGCATGAGTTAAAATTTTCTACGATCAATCTAAATTGCTTAGTGGTAGTATTTTATAGAAAAAAAGGAAGGAAGGAAGAGAGAGAGAGAGAGAGAGAGAGAGAGAGAAAGAAAGAAAGAAAGAAAGAAAGAAAGAAAGAAAGAAGGAAAGAAAGAAAGAAAGATAGATAGATATCAGCACCAGTCTTCAGTTATTCAGTGTCATAGTAGACCTGTTAAACCGTCGCGGAGAGTCAAAGTAAATCGGTCGGTCAATGACAGTCAGTGCGAGAGTAATAGTAAAAATAGTCACGCCGAATCATTGATAAAGTATAACCGTGCATGTGACATTACGATAAAGTCTTTACAGCAAAGTGAGTAGTGTGTTTATAAAGTGTTTACGCGTAATTATAAGTGACTGTCAGATTTCCAAATTATGTTAAAGTAATAAGTCCACAAGTGAAGGCAGTGAATTATAACCCGAGGGTAGATTATGAAGTACAATAGGACCAGAATAATAACCACACGACAGAAGCACAGCATGTTCCTGCACGTTCCAAATTGACGTATAAATTAAATGCCCAACCAGAGTCGAACCTTATATTATTACGTGAACTACCCCCTTCCTCCCAAATGACTTCAAGTCATTAAAAACAGTCCAAATTCCCCTGAGATCCCTGTCCTCTACATTGGCACCAGAGAATTAGGAAGCTTCGAACTCATGACTTCAAGAACCGAGGCAAGACAAGAAGAACATCTAATAGTCAGATTAAGTTATAATTATAAATCACCATGGATAACAAAATACCCCACCCACTATAGTTCTGGTGCCAGAATATTTACTTATGATTCATACGTGCGTACAGAATCAGCTCATTATGTACGGAGATTGTTTCAAAGGCGTTTCCCTGATATTCAAATTCCATGTCGAGTTCGATTCATAGATTGGAAAAAATGGATATTTCGTGAAACGGAAAGTATTTTTTATAAAGTGCGTACACAGCCACGTACAGTACTCACAGAAGAAATGTTAGATAACATTGGATATGATCTGGAACGTTCCTCTAAAAACAACTTAGACGTCTTTCTCAGCAAACGGAAATTTCGTACTCTTCTGTTCGAACGGCTACAAGGAACTTACATGCCTATAAAATTATTGTAGTGCAAGAACTTAAACCGGGTGACCCTGCATCCAGGAAAAGATTTTATGAATGGATTTTCATAAGTTTGCATGACAGAGAAATTGACCCTAATCTAATTTATCTTTATGGACAAATCTTTGTTCCACTTAAATGGTATGTTAATTCCCAAAGCAACCGGTACTGGAGTTCAGAAAAACCTAGTCTGCTACACGAGGAACCCCTGCATGATCAAAAGGTAGGAATGTGGTGCGGCATTAGTGGCGAGAGAATAATAGGCTATATTTTTTTGAAGAAACAATTAATAGTGATAGGTATGTCAGAATATTTTGCAACCTTTTTTTTGTGAATTAATGTGGGAAAACATAGGTTCGTGACATTCCAACGGGACGGGACTCTGCAAAGACGTATACAGCCCATGTCTCCTTGCATGGATATCATGAAATATTCGGCGAAAGTGTCATCACTAACATATGGCCCCTTCGATTTCTAAAATAAATTCCTGCGGTTTTTATCTCTGGGTGACATCAAGGAAAAAAAAAACAAGACAAATCCACAAATACATTAGATGGATTGAAACATAAAATTTGCAAAGAAATTTCTTCCATTACTCAAAGAGATCTCCAAAGGTTAATTGTTAATTACATAAGCCAATGCTAGAAATATATGGAAAATGAGGAGAGGAAGTTTCGGCATCTTTTTCGTAATAGTGAGTAAATGTATAGATGTGTAAGTATTGGTAATAGCTTACATGACAATCATAGCTGCGTACTTTTCGACTTCTTTTCGCCAACCGGCCGCAATTCTTGTAGTGGTCCCGCAAAGGAAATATCATCCTTTGTATTTATAGAAACCTGTTAAATGACAGTGCGGAAGTATCGTTTGATCTTTATGTTTTAATATTAATTATTTAATCTTACTGTAATCATATTCTACGTATAGAGGGCACCTGTGGATGAAAGCATTGCTAAAATATATTTAAACAAATATGGAATTTAGGTAATACCTATGCAGTTCTTTTAAATAACAATTTGCATATCAGCTAATTTCTCTATTAAGAATTTTGCTGTCCACTAGAATATCTCTGTTCAGCTACAGAGAATGTTTTATCTCTTAAAAGTTCAATGCTTGACTTCAATTGCAAACGGTTTGAAGGGAAATAGTGAAAAATATTTTTAATTAATATGGAAAATTGTTGAAAGATTATTAAGTATTTAACCTTGTTAATAAATGTTATGTGATAGGAATTATTATTAATATGGAAAGTTTTTGAAAGATTTTTATGTATATAACCTTGCTAATAAATGTTATGTGATAGGATTAATTTACTGTAATATATTGAATGTATAATTGAACGCAAATAACTTCATAATTCTCAGAATAAATTTAGTAGAAAAACCTTTTATCGAGGGTTCAGTTATACTTTTATTGACGAAACATTAATCTCTCTCTAACCTAGGTCATAAATAAACTTAAACTTTCTAACAGAAATGTGTAATCTGAAACTAACTTCCAAAAATTATTTCGCAGGAAAAGTATTTCAGTAATTTTAATTTAAAGCAAAGCCAAACGAAATGTATAAAGGAATTTAAAGTATACAATTTTTATGGATAAATAAACGATCCAGAAGTCTCTGCATAATTTTTAATTCGATATTATGCTATGTATGCATTATATCATTAAAATGACATATGAAACAAGACTCGATTTAAGCCTCTTCTTAAACAATATGGTCTGAAAGTAGAGGAATATTATTTTGCAAGTTTTTAAAGCCTAGAAAAATTTATATTAATAGACAATACTATTATTTTAATATTAATAAAGCTATAAAATTGCTTTCCTTTCATAAGTACACTTCCCTAGTATTTTCACGCATCACAGCCGGAAGGTCGGAATGCTGTACTCAGCTGATGAAGCAAAAACAATAACCACAACCTAAATAGAGGCTTTGGTTACATTTTATAACAGCGACCTAATTCTTCTAATAACCAGCCCTAAATGAAATATTGATTTATTCAAAACCCATGACCAACAATTCAGAGCTTACTCGCATACAGCGGTTTTAAGTTCTTTCTAACAACTGCGCCATGAAGTTAACTGGTTTGAGGACGTTGAGTAGTGGTTATCAATATACTGAAAATATTGTCCTGACTGGATTGGTGGTGGTAGTGGTAGTGGTGGTGGTTTCTTTTGAATAGTTTTTAACGCCCGATTTTACTACCGAGGCACCACAAGTGGTGGACACTGACAATACATGAAATGATTTTTTAACAAAAGAAACGTTCCAGGCCTAAGTTTAGGGTACCTCCCCGGCTTTGCCATTATGAGGACTGAGGAAAACCTGTGGTGGTGGTGGTGGCGGCGAAGGCGGCGGTGGAGGTTTACTTAACAGGAGCTCTTTCACATCTCAAGTTAGCAGCGTCTCATTAAATTCTGGGCATGATTCGGCCGATAATATTTGCTCACATGCCCTTTCTTTCAGGCTTGCGGCAAATGCACAACACTGAATCCACGGCTTTACTTCCCTTCCAAAGATAGCCATAGTTAGGATGTTTACGCCCTAAAATCCATCGAGTCTGGAATTGACTGAATGAGTACTCGTATATTAAATTCTAAGGGGAATACAATACATTAGTAGGAATTAGCTTCCTTCAAATTGTTCACATATACATACATAAACAGGCGGGAACACTCGCCCATAGGTTCCTATCTATGCAACCAGCAGATTGCAATTGTATAGGAAAACATCGTCCTTTTTGGCAAGCAATAATAGCTTTGGTTATTTTTATATTATACTTTTTAGTTTCAGTGACTAGCCAGTATTAATAATTTGATCTGGATGCAAAGAAACCGCGATAAGAGAACTGTAGTTTTGTGCAAATCTCAGAGCCGGAGGATAAAGAAATGTTTTGTTGGAAAGAATCATACAAAGGTCGCGCGTAGAATTATACAATACGACGTTTGACTCCTCGAAACTGTATCACTGGACTAGAAGTTCGGTGAGTCAAACGTGGTATTATATAATTCAATTTTTTTTAATTCAAGCTAAATATTTTTCTCAAGCGTGTTCACAGAGACTAGCGCCAATATTGTGATAATTGTGATCACAGAATTACAGCATTTAATGTACTGGAACTATTATAGTGTCTTTTATGTGATCCTAAATGGAGCCATTTCTGTTTACTGTGGTAAAAGAGGCACATGAAGTAGAGAATGCACATCCAAGTAAGAGCTCAAAATGGCGTCCTCCGTTAATGCAATTTTGAGCATGTTGCAGGAGAGACATTCTTCAGTTTACTGGTAAGATGAGCAGCCGTAGATGATCTGGACTCTCCTATTACTGTGCGTAGGCATTCTGCTCTTGTACATCCATTTGCATATAACTTTCACATATGATATTTTATTCTGGAATATCAAATTACTCGTCCGATGAAGTACGAAACGAAAGTGGCATACAATGAGAGATTCGAGCCGTGCTCTTATTGTACGGTGGATGGATAATCTGGGGCGGTTGAGGATACTTTCAGTACTTGTGCCTTCTCCTTCCTTTCTTTTGGTCCTACGCCCTAATGGGGACCTGCGGAAGGAAAGAATGAAGTGAAGGATCCAGAACAGCAGGCATACAGAATTTAAAGGCGGGGACTGCATGAACGCAGATGGGATCACTAACATGTTTCCAGATAGAACATCCCGACACCGCTGGATGGTCCCCTTGAGTTGTTCGAGCCCCTCAGAAGGTCCGCTTTCATTCAAGATGCAGGGACAGAAACCTTACCAAAGCGCAAGCCACGATCACACAGCGCCAGTCCACCTCCATCGGCACTCTCGTGGAAAGTACACACCCATCGTAGCTTTCGCCTAAATGACAATGGAAAACAAAAAACTCACAACCACGGTAACAAGTCCTACAGAAATTAAATTTGGAAACTTCCGAACTCGTGCTCAAGTGTTAACCGTCTGAGCCCCCCCCCCCCAAGGTATACTGTAAGGTAGTGACCATAAAAAGGACCATAATTCCACGCTGTTACTAGAACCTTGGATCTTGGCGCATTGTAACTTCCAAGCCTACCTAAATACTGAAGGAATTCAGCTCTCACCTGGAAACTTTAGTTATATTTTATAGCCTTTTAGCACGTTTTAGTCTTTTATTGGGCATTATAACGTTATTAATTACATGCCAATAAACATGTCTGTTTTAGTATAATGTAAACCTTTTGACAAAAAAAAAAAAAAATGTATCGTCACCAGATTTTACGTGTTGATCGGCGAACTTCGGGAACGCTCGTAAACATTGTATTCGCAAGCGCATGCAGCGAGTGTGCACTGAAGTGGGCGCTTTGTCTGTAAACGTAATAGTAACAATCATACGCAACTGGAAAGAGAACATTAGTGTAGAACAGCTGCTGTGGCAAAGCGGTTTAGAATGCATTGTTCTTTGCGTAAGCTCCTGGGTTTAAATCCCAAACATTTTTTTAAAAAAAATTATTGTATTCATAAGTGTATATGTAAAACATCATGTTCCTTAATATCACATTATTTTAAAGTATAATTTGGGTTTTATGGCATTACCTATGCACACAAAAACAATCACAAGGTAACGTATTCTTTACTAATACATAAATACATGAACAGAAACCTTTATCTTCTAAAGTGAAAACACATAGAAATAAACACACGTTGATATCGTGTATGAACCCTCAGCATGTATAACTGCCCTCAATCTTCGGAGCATAGATGATGTCAGGTTTTTACATTAGTGTGAACAAGAGGCTTTAACATCCCAGGTTTCTTAAATTTGTCCCATAAGCCACCTTTGTCCTTTTTGCATGCACAGGGAATGCATGAGCAGCATATTGCATTTAGATAGAACGAATATTGCAGGAAATAAAATAGTATTCATTATAATATGTAATATGTTATAATTAAACCTTGCTATGTGTGGTGAACAATATTACGAAACTGATTTGTCATAATATGTCACAAATGTTTATTTAAATTGAAACTGTTTCATGCTGGGAGGCAAACCTGCGGTTTAACCACGCCATCACTGCACACTTTGCCACAGAGCTAACGTAACACCACATTAATCAGCGTCTTTAGTGCATACCTTATAACATAACTGCTGCAGTGGTTACAAGGATATGCTGGCTATTTATCATTTGCCATATATTTTTACTTCCCATAATTTGCATTACCAAAACAATCAGTATATTGCTGTCATATGTGTAAGTTTGTCTATGTAGCCGTTTTGTTTGGTGTGGTTAAAAAGCCGTTAATCGTCGCAGATGACGATAACCTACGACGCTCAATTCTGCTGTTTCGCGCTGTAATAGTTGTGGGATAGAGGAGAGGGGGGGGGGTAGGAGAAGAACAACTCTCTGTTGCATGGACTTATCGACGTGTTTGTTGGAACCATAACCATCTGGGTACCGCCCCGTGCGATGCTTTGGCCGCCGACATTAATTTAGTACGCGAAGTACACGCCTGTTCTAGAAGTTCAAGATATGATAATATTACGTGGCTGTTCACCTCGCGTCGGGAAAGATTTGATCTCAAAACTACTCTCGAAGTACGATCTACTGTCTGCTCTCAAAGACTGCATGCGTTTCTGCTCCTTCCCTCCCACAAACTGCGTGTGGTAGCTCCTACCTTCCAAAGGCTGCGTGTCTTTCTGCTCCTTCCCTTCCAAAAAATGTATGCTCCTATTTTCCAAAGAGTGCGTGTCTTTCTGAGGGAGTTTCCCCATATATACTAGTTTCGAATCTGGACCACATGGCTCACATAGCTCATACTGGGCATCATGACAGAGTTCACGAGTTTTGAACTTAAGTCGTTCAAAATTTAAGGCTCTGATTGGTGAGTCAAAACTCAAGTTACGGCATTCATACTCAATATTTTAAAATCCTCGTTCAAACACGCCTCCGCACTATGCCAGAGTACGTTCACCTGTTTTACCGTCTCTTAAGGAATGTTCAGCAGTACTTAAAAGATTTTGTCGCTTCTCTAGAGCACAAAAGAATATTGTTCTAACCCGTCCTCACCAGGTTCACCTTTCTATTGTATTAACTCGTGTCTTCCGCCGGAGGCTTGAAAGTAAAAGTACTAAACGTTATTATGTTCTACAGACACTTGCTTTACAAACAATTTTCTTGCATAATCGTATTATAACTTATTGGATAATAATTATACAATTTACATTGGACCTCTGGCCATCCTATCTCCTTCTACATGTTATACCATGATGCAATATTTTAGTAGCAGAGTGCGCTTCATGCTAATTACAAGATACAAAACATTACAAGGCATTAGGCAATATAAGTTCACTATAATTTATGCAATATACAAATTATTTTCCTTGTAAGGTTGAGAATGGAAGTTCTGTCTCATCTGAAAACTTTCATTTGTATGCCTTAAAGGGCATTTCAATTGTAGTACAGAATGTGTTACGGCGGCGCGTCAAATAAGACACAAGTGATATTTTTCACTTAAATTACTACCACATCCACCCAGCAAGTTTTCTTCATTTCTTTGAGCTTTCTTTACCACAGATTAATGTAAAACATAATTCCAAATTTTTGTGCATTTACCTGTCCTTGTGAACCTTGTATTGTACTAACTTTAGCCATGAATCGCTTCAGCAGCCCCAGAGCTTCTGAAAGTGACTATTGTGTTTGTTCTAGTAGCTCTATTGCTGCAGGTAGTAAACCTGGATGAGTTTGTGCTACACTTTCTCTTAGACCTAGTATTTCGTTCTCTTTCTTTGCAGTAGTAACGCAAGTGCATCGTGGCACTAAGCCTCTATCACAAAATTAAAGTTATTAAAATTCTGATTAGAATTTCATCATAGAAAGCAACAGCTTTTAGCCATCCTCCCCATCTTGTGAGGAGTATATTCGAAAGAAAAGCTACATTTGGAACATTTCTTGCCGGTGCATTTAGATTTGTTTACTGTATAAATAAGCGCGCTGACATCAGGATACATTACTCTTGTTTGTTCTGCCGCCCCGTGCAAGCCATGCACCAAGCATGTAATGTGGATTAAACATGGAAAAAGTCCTTTAATCTCTTTCCGGCTTTAACCACAAAGCTGGCCGCATCGGATACAACAGGAAAAATTCTCTTTCCGGTGTGTCATCTGGCCACAACAATCCTGGGAAAGCTATATGCGTTATTTAAAAACCATATAAAAATGTACGAATAATTTAATAGTTATAGAAGTTTCCTATTTGTATGCCAAATGGATTCATGATCTACGGACTGCAGTTATTTACAAGCTGCGAAATGTTATTGACCCGGTAAACTCGTTTTAAGTACCCCAACAATGAATGCAAATGGTAATTTATCGTCCTTCAAATTCCATGGTTTCACCTGCCCCTTCTTTAATTGGCCATACACACCTTCTTTAATTTTTTCGAAGAAAATATAAATATTTTATTAAAAATTATTTGCAATTGAACTAATATTCACCAAATTGACAATGATTAACATAGATTATTGAAAAGAGCTGTATTTAATACTTGCAAAATTGTACATTTCAGTCAGGAAGCGCTTTCTAAGAGTTGGGTAATCATCTCTGTTAATGGTTTCAGGTATTCTTTAAACATGGGATTATTTAGGGATTTTCAGTGCAAGTTCACATACACTACAGCTCTTTCTACGTGCATCTTTTTGGAATTAATACTTTCGTTAGTTGTAGTGTCTGAGATTTATCCCCTGTTCTCATTTTCTTGCTATTATGTTCCCCAGACATTGCGTGCTATACAAAAATTTGTTCCTGCATGCAATCTGAAAATTATATGTGTATATGCGTTACATTAAACGCAAATTTGAGCGCTAGTAATATAACGTGAAATTATAAAAGTGTAAGGAGCATTTAGCTATTTCCCACACTGAGCAACACATAACTTTTTTACGATTATCGGATCGGCTGCCCACCTAAGTCACCACTTTTGTACCAAGCGATGATTTTGCCTTAGGCCTTCGAAATGCTCTTCTGAGTAACTATGAAATCACACTAATTTGAACGCTCCAAAAAATTTAAATACTCTCTAAATCACTTGTTTTCATTCTAAATTTTTCATTGGACCTCTAAAACATTTCATTGAATTTATTCCTGACTATACTGGATGTTTGAAAATATAGTTTACAACGTTTCAGCGAGGTTAAGAGAAACAATATGTTATGCGTCAAATAATCGTACACTACCGTTTATCATTTAGTGGGATGTACCCTGAAATCGAGCTGTACTCACCAAACATTATTTAATTTTGAAGCAGGAATTGTTGTCCCATACATATACTTTTTAAGTATAATTACTTCTGACCAGAACTATAATAATAATTGTATCTTAATTCAGGTAATCAAGGTTATTAATATTGCAATTAAAAGGAGAACCCCAATATTATATGTATTAATGTATGTATGTATGGATATCTCTTGTTACTAATAAGTAATATTCAAGCTATGTTTCTATAATACCAATGAATGACAATGCCTATGTGCCTTTGTTATGTTTTGTAAAAGGAAAGGGACCATTAGGTACCTGAGAGAAAAAGGTCTTTCGGTTAAGCTTTACCCATTGTCAAACCCTCACCGAGACACCTGTTCCGCGCCAAGGGTAATAACACTGCAAATAGCTAGGGTTCAGTTGGAAACTGAACTTGACCTTTTCAAAAGGATTTACCATGGGCAGAAACACGCGTTTTCGTAGAAACTAAAATTTGATCTATAACTAAAAGGGGAAAAAGATATTACTTTGGAAATCAAACATGTAAGGAAAGGGCCGAAATTTATGACAGGCCATTCTTGGAAAACTCAAGCGTGGGAAGATATCGTAGATCAGAAGGGGGAAAATAATTTTATCCAATGGGCATCGAATAAAAATCAACGAATGAGGAGAACTTAGGGATATAATGAATAGTTTAAGATAGCCAATGGCGAACCTATAACTAAGGAATAGAATAATAATGAAGGGAATTTAATTTAGCGAGAGGCGTGGTGGTGTTATAGAAAACTGGAGTGCAGGGTCAGAAGTTGTTCATTCTAAAATCATTCTTCACTCATTTGGTCATTTGGAAAGCAGGCAGTCTAAGTCATTTCTAGTTCAGTCGATGGCAGTCTAAGGAATTCTAAGTCATTCTATAGTCATTCTAAAGCAGTAAGAGTCAGTCAGGCAGTGCAACGTAATAGTAATAATAATCACCATCGTGTTCAAGTGAATAAATACGTGAGTGAATACCGTGAACTATAATCCGCCGAAGAACAGCATGTTCCAGAACCTTCCAAGTTGTAAAATAAATTAAATTTTCAACCAGTGCCGAACTTCATTATTACAGTGAACAATCTCCTTCCCTTCCTAATGACTTTAAGTCATTAAAACAGTCCAAAATTTACCCTGAGATCCCATTCAATGTACATTACATTGCAACAACAAATACGGTTCCAAAATCGTCGACCTACGTTGTGGACAATAATACCGTTGCAAATTGACTACCCACTTTGGGGCCCTCATTAAGGTTCCAATTTCCACCAAAGGAAAGTTTGCATGCCACGTTTACACCCATTTTTGAAATCGTGCTCCATTGAACTGATCATATGCTCGCAGGCATTCTGCCCCGCCAAGTCGTTAATGGAGTTATTGGAAAAGGCCATGAGTCTCAGGGCAAGCTCCTATTCAGAATGTGTTCGCCATACAGGCTCCTTGCAGCACGGTTGCTGCATCCCGTGTTCTCATAAATGAAATGTTTCCCAGCTCGGGAAACGTAAAGCCTGCCATTATAGGCTATCAATGAAATATTACTGTACATACTGTACAATAAACATTAACTGACTCCTCAGAGTTACTGGAAGAACTCAAACATTACATCAAACACAACATCACGAAGGCTGAACTTTCTTTGCAGTAGTGTCACTCATTATTTTGCCAAACACGTCTTCAAAGTAAAGCAAGCTGATCACAATAATGGCATAAACATTCACCATTGTAATTACTTCGCCGAAAATGAGCGATCTCACACACCTAAATAGCCACCTTTTCAGGGTTCCTAATGAAAACTACAAGATGGTTGGCACATAAAAATTGTTCCTCTTGACATCCCTTATCATCCCTCAAAAGTTGTAAACAGCCTTTTGAAACACTCTTTACAGTAAAACAAAACAAACCACAGCACAGTAACAAGTCCTAACAGGTAAATTATCACTGCGTATAAAAGCTCATTTTAATACCCAAATAATATTCTTTTTAAATTCAATTGAAGCTACTTTTGTAAAATATACTGCCTCCCCCTACAGTGTTTTAAATCTACATGTTTAAGGATGTATTATATGACATAATAAAATTATGGACGAAAGTCATTCAATGTGACTCAGAGTAGACAAATATTTTTACTCCCCTACATAAAAAGCCCTTTCAAATTTTGTTTAGGGATAGACAATGAAAAAAAAATAGAAGTTATATTCCAAAATGAGTAAGTGGTACAATATATAAGATCCACAAAAGTTTAATTAAAATGATACAAACTTTTTGCTCAGCTTGGACAGGTAGACGACACGCACTACAATACGTGCTCCTGTGACCGACAGTGCTATACGATGCAGGGAGTACTCTTCTGTATATGTCAAGTTCGTGAACTACTTTTATATAACATTTATTTATATTTTATATGTGTTATATGTTGTATCGATCGCTAATTTTTTTGTACATAATCATTTATTTGCATCGCTTATCAGTGTACAAGATGTGGTAAGGGTTTTCGATATAAGGGATAAAAATAGTTTCCTTTTAAGTACACTGCATACATTTCATCTTTCTGCGCTGGCATACGGGACTAGAGTTGGCAGTAAGTAGCTGCCACTTAACGACACGCATAGTAGCTGATAGAACCGTTATCTATTATTGTGTACAGTTGAGTTTTAGACCAGTTACTTTTTGGAGCTGTTTTAAATACAATATCTATAAATCCAATCCGCGAACATTACCAAAATAACATATAAGAAGATATAACCGACATTTTGGAAGCCGAGTTGCAACGTGTGTAACATAATGTGTTTAGGCGTTACAGGGTCCGCTGCGTAGAAAATGGGGAACATTTTCAGCATCAGCTTTTGAAAAGGTGTCTTTTCTGTATCTTACCGGTCGTTTGGCGGACGGCGCATGTTTACTGCGTTGTGGATTACGGCTGCCACTCTACTTCATGAATGCGCAAGGGTAAAATATATGCACTATATTATCAAGTCAGTAATAAATAAGAGTATGAATGGAGCGATAATAAGAATTTATTCATTAAGAATATGAAAGAGTGTGCATTTTAGTAATTTCATAATTAAACACAAACATATTTCAATAAAGTACATGTTAAAACCAAAAATTGTAGAGTAACAACAGAGGACGAACGTTTAGTTTGTGGTTTGAATTTAGGGAAGTAGCTCTAATAGGCAACTAAGGTAGGATTATTTACTTGCCATGGATTTTAAGCAATAGTTTCAGGGTACAGACAAGGCTTCTGGACTTTTTACTAACTTTTCAGTAAAACATTTTAAAAATTTAATTCTGAGTAATACTTATTATTTAACATTTTATGGGTCTTGGAAATGTCATATTACGTATTACAAAGGTGTATGTTGTATTATTTAGTAAGTCATGAAACCGGAAATAAGGCTGCCTTTATTAATTTAATAACTAAAGGCTGCAGAGTTATATTTATAAAGGCATTAGATTTGATAAGGGCAATTGTTATGTATATGTATAAGGCAATAATTTAGAGATAGGTATAACAGAAATTGAAATAATTTGTAACTTGTACTTATGTGTATGTCATTTGACAGGTGATTGTATCTTACAAAGGGGTTTTGTATACATTTTGTGGTAAAAGGTGTGAGAAAGAGACAGAGATGCCTCGTCCACTGACCACTCCTTAGACAAGGCTGAGGAAAGGGTAAACTATCTTTTGTTAGGTCACGAAACGTCTACCAAGGAATACTTAGGAGTTCAAAATAGGAAACCATGTGACTGTAACGGGACAGTATTTGAACAAAGTCAGACGTAGGAATAATTTAAGAGAAAATGGGAATGTCAGAACGGAGACGAAAATGTTTTATTTAAGGAAAGCCGGGGGCACAAGGTATTGAAAACAGCCCATAAACACATGTGTTATCTCTGAGAACACTTAGAAATCTACAACTAAAGGGAGGCAAAAGATATTTCAACAGAAATCAGCATGTAAGCAAAGTGCTGAAATTTATGACAGGTTGTTCTTGGAAAATTCAGACTCGTGAGAAGATATTGTAGATCAAGGGGGAGAGAATAATTCTAGCCAATGGGCATCGGATAAAAGTCAACGAATAAGGAGAACATAGACACAAATAAATATTTTTAGGATAGCCAACGATGAACATATAACACGGAAATAGGATAATATACGAGGGAATTTAATTTAGCGAGAGGCATGGCGATGTGGTATAAAACTCGACAGAAGTCAGAGATACAGTTAGACGTGAAACAGACGACATCATCAGAGGAGAGACACGCGAGAGCAGGCCGACTAGAGACACGCGAGAGGATTCACTCAAGAGATATACGGAAGCAGGCAGCCTAAGTCATTCGAAAGGAATCAGTCTTAAGGTTTTTCTAAAGGCAGTCTAAGTGAGTAGTGAAGTCAGCGACGAGCAGTCAGGATGTAACCCCAGTATTTTTTATTTGTGAATAAAATATTTGAACAGGTCAACCTGGTGTATCTTTTGGGCAACACATTTCTCGTTCCCGTGGATCTATACTGATTCGCGAAACACTCCAGTGGACCCTGAGACCAAATTCAATAGAATAGGAGCAGACGTCTTCAGTGAGCAGCTCGGGCAGACATCGAGACCACGACCATCAGCCCCAGCAGTCTACAGCATTACGCCCCCGCACACCATCCCTTTCCTGCTCCAGTCATAAGAAAACAATACACATAGCTACAGCGGCGCATTGCGTTAAATTATTTTATTGTTTCCTGTGCTTGATTTGTAAGTTGAATAGCCTTATTTACGAAAAAGATTATTATTATTATTATTATTATTATTATTATTATTATATAAATTAATGCTATTATTAATAATTTAAATTATTCTTATCAAGTTACTATCTAGTACTGGGCGATCAAATTTATTGGAATTTTACCCTTAGTCGTTTGGGCGAGAGTGCTACTTAAGCCACATACAGTCCCATTGTAGTTATTTCCGTTTATTTATAAGAAGCGTCTGGTTAGTTCTTTAACTACTCGCTATGTTGCACAGTATAATGTTCTCGAAGCCAGTAATGTTTCGCGATCTCTTCAAGGTAAGAAACACGTTGATGACCTGAGATGTTAAAGAGCGTACATAAATAAAAAGGTAAAATGCGCTAACTAGCAAATAAGTCATTCATTCAAACTAACGTTGCGGTAAAATCCGGATACATTCAATTACCTGGTACAAAATAACAAAATATGTCATATTATTAGGTCTATACTCAAAATATTAAAGGAAAAATGAACCCTTTTGAATCAGTTCATGAAATAATACATTTGGTTAACTTGTATAAAAGGCATGTAGTAATTCTTTCCTTTATTTGTATTATAATTCATTATGTCTCTCAAATCTTTGAACTTCTGAGCAGATGGGGATAGGGGTCTCAGAAATCAATAATTGTTACGTAATATTATATTTATTAACTTTGGATTTTTGTATTTTAATATATATATATATATATATATATATATCTTTATTAAAAATCCACAATATATATATATATATATCTTTATCAAAAATCCACAATATATATATATATACATAAAGGATACTATTTTCACATGCACACTTCGGTAGGTATAAGGAAGTCAGGTAGTATTATATATATAAAGAATACTATTTTCACATGCACACTTCGGCAGGTATAAGGAAGTCAGGTAGTGGCTTTTCAGTATTCAGGGCCTCAATTGAGAGTGATATTTGAGTCGCAGCAGATGAGGCAACAGCGTATAGCAGAAACAAGTTTATTGTGATTTTTCACCAGGTGTTTCGTTTTAAATAACTAATTATTATATATTGCTATTATTTCAGTCATGGTGTATGAATTACTAAAATCAATATTTGGTAAAAACTATTTAAAATAATGTAGTAAAAGAGGATAATTGTAAAGTACCCATTTCTCAAACTTTATTTTCAACACACCATTGAATATTTAATATACATTTTTAGGAACCTCATTAAAGATTGTTTTCATGATTTAATTATGCTGTATTTCATTATGTTTGAACTTCAGTAACTTAATACTTCTTCCATGATACGAGTTTACATCTAAACATAACTCTATATGGGCAAATTTGTGTTCCCTTTGTCAAGAAACTAACATTATCGTACGAGTGAACCTAAATACGGACAGAAAGGATATCTAGCTGGCTTGTTGAGAATGGACTCTTAACAAGCCATGTGCTGACCATGGCATCTCAAGTTTTGTTCTTCGACATGCCATTTTTAGGACTTTCAGATGGACTAGTTTGTGTTCCTCGTGTGAATATCCGTGTTAATTTCAAACATTTGAGAAGCACTAGAATTCATTGCAGACAACGGTAAGAATCATGAACGAAGGAAGGAGAAAACATCCTGACTTGAAAAAAGTAATCTAAAGTTTGTTAAAAATTTACAAGAATATATTTATTTTCGGATAATCTCAACATTCGTATGAGGTCATATTAATTTAAGAAGTTTTCATATTAATATGGTCATATATTTTTATTAGTATATGACTCATTGCTTTTAATAACAAGTACGTATGTTTAGTGTGCAATTGGTGAAATATTTCAGTATGTCAGCCACATCCCTGGTAGCGCAAGTGCAGTGACGCCATTAAAGATATATGCTACTTCATTAGGCATTCAAGGTAGAAAAAATTACATTCTTTCATTCCCATTACACAAGCGACTAGCCTGCTTATTATATAAATAGAAATATTTAACAAGTATGATCTATCTTACAAAGCATGAGCTCTAATACCGTCATTAATGTTTGACAATGGTGCTAAGCTTGTCGTCCATAGCACAGCAATGGCTGATTCCTGAATGTTTCAATGCTGTATTTGTTTCATATGTCTTGTAAAGCTTCGATTATTGACAATAGCGAAGGATGCGTCTATTGTCTGTCGAATGTTCATCATGCAAAGGGTTTTGGTAGATCATTATAATCTGTCGTTTGAATGCAGCACGTGTATGTGGCAAAACATACCGAGCATGGTCCTTGTGGTAAGCGCAGGCTGATGATATTTAAATGCCGTGCTAAAGGAGGTACAGCTTATAAAGTTTACTATAAAGAACTTAATTATATTACTAAGAAATACTTACAACTGTAATACTAAATGTCGTATTATTGCATTTAAACAACTACTTATTTACTGCCCTGTGTGTTAATCGCAAACGTATCACTGTTATTTTGAATCATTTTCATGTGTTTATATCAGATGTTCTTCTTATATCTATAAAGTTTTACTTATAAACATTAAGACGCTTACGCGGAGTTTTGAATCTAGGCTACTAGCAGCACAGTAGATGAGGTCCTCCTTCTCCACTTTGGAATATCCATGCTCTCCGCTTTATGAACCTGTTTCCTACCGGTCTCGCAGCAGTACACATTCATTTTCAAACATGGTTAGACAGTTAACAACAAATCAACATGTTTTTGTGTGTAAACGTTATTTTAAACAAGATTCAGCTGGATGTGCACGTGTGGAATTTATTCATAATTTTTCTAATCAATTGCCTGCTTTCAGAACCGCAATTCACGATATTGTGTGCAAATTTGTGCACTGGTCCCTCCCGAAACTAGCACAAAAGATGAATCTTTTGGGAATGTAAAGGGAAATATTAGCATTGAAATCAGAAACATTACGGTAACCGTACTTAATCGTGTTGGAATGATTTTTCCCAATGCAAGACGAGGTAGGATGAAATTCCAGCACAACGTTATATACATGTATTAAGAGGCAGAGTTTAAGTATCGACACAGATGGATGTGGTCTGCTTAGTAACCGAAACTTAAAACTCAACGTGAATGGGCAATATTTATAACCATAACAGGCATACATGTATGCTTTTATTAACGAGGATTAAGTTACACCTGGTGGCAGTGAAAAATATTAAAAATACAATTATGATCTACAGCAAATTACTTAAAATAGAAACCAGGTATCTTAATTAAATGCATTTCAACTTAGAGTTAAATAAATTTAATTTAAATAAATGTTGAATTCATTTACACATATCTACATGCCAGTTAACTTCATTAAAGAAATATAAACTTAATTTTACACATATTAATTTAATTAATACATTTCATCTAACTAAACGCGGCCAGTCTAGTTAAATATATATTAACTTAGTTGAATATATGTCAAATTGTCGGTCCTGGTGGTGTAGTGGTTACCATACTTTCCTCCTAAACCCAAAATCGCGGGTTCGAACCCGGCCAGGACTTCGGAAGGGAAGTAAAGCCATGGGTCCCGTGTCGTACATTTACGGCACGAAAAAGAACCTCAAGGCTGAAAGAGAGGCCTCTGAGCAAAATTTGTCGGCCGTTTCACGCCCTGAATTGAATGGGACGCTGATGACCTGAGATGTTAAAGAGCGTCCATAAGTAAATAAATCAATAAATCAATATGTCAAATCTATTTACAAGTATTTACGTAATTAAATGCATTTCACCTAACTGTCAATCTAGTTAGACACACATCAACCTAGTTTAATACGACACAGTAATTAAAAACATGCCAACATAATTTTACTCATACTAACTTATTTAAATCCATTTCAACTAACTAAAGCATGCCAATCTAGTTAAATAAGTCAAAGTAAATAAATACATTTCAACTTAATGTTACGTATATTCACTTAATTAAATACATTTATAAGAATTAGCTTTATAAAATATAATTCAGCACATTTGGTCCTAAACACTTACCAACTTGAATAATAACATATAAAAGAACAGATATTAAAGCACTCATTACATTCATATCTATTAAATATGATACAATTTTAGGTTATTGCTAATTTTGTCAGAGGGCAACCTCCAAAGCCGCCTGTGGTGCCTCAGTAGTGAAAACGGGCGTTAAACACCATTCAAAAGAAGAAGAAATAAAAAAAGAAAACCGAAATGTAGGTAAATCACTCCAGTTATTTGTGGTTTTATTTAAGAAAGAAAATTTACTTCATCCATTTTCTGTTGCCTATATTTGATTTTAAAAGTATGATCATTCCTACCATAATACTGTAGTCCTTTATGATATGCTTCTGTGATAAGTGGCGGAGGAATTTATTCAATTGATAATTGACGGATTGATGTCGATTTCCTCTTCTCCTGCTGCCTGTCGAGTATCGCCGTGCCAGGCTAGCGTCAGTGGATTGCTGGAATTTTATGACCCTCTCAGGCCTATGGGAGAGGACTAGGAATTATGCACAAGACGAACCCGAATTGTAGAGCTTAACAATAACACCATTTATTTATATTGAAGTAATTTAATGTTTCAACGGCCGCCTTTAAGTTTTTAGAAAATTGATGAGTGTTGGCAAATAACCCGATGGATTCTAGTCTATCACTGCCCGGTAATTGCAAGCCTTTCACTGTACCACGGTCCTTCTCTTTGTACACTCTTTTCGATATAGCTTCCTATTAACGGTTTAAGTCTTTCTCCTCCAAAAACTCCCCGGTCGACTGCCTTGTTACCCTTTATTGCTTCTGTTTTCCTCCTCGGTTATTTTACGTAATGTCAGTTACAATTTATGACACCTACACGGTTCCGTTGCATCAATAGGCCTTTATTGCCCGGCCTGTCCTGGATTTTAATAAAAACTAACACTTCTGTCCGTTCATACCATAGGACCTGACCCACTTTTTTCCAAATTCTTAAAGAAGGCCCTTCATATACAAAGTCTCTTACAAATACAAAAGATATATAGGACCATCTGTTCCTTTTCGCCCCGTTCCTAAAACACACTTCCTGGTTTAGGTCTAAAAGCTTTGTAAACAAGTTGTTCTAATACTCAAGAAATACACAAAATGACTTAGCTATTAACATACACACATATAAACTGTACAAATTGATTATAATAAGATTTATAAACATATAATAACTATACTGATATCAACAATATAAACATGGAGGTTGAAGCCATTTTATATTGTCTCAATACGCTGGTTTTTCTAACCTAGTTGCGATATCCCTCAATACATTTGGTTTTGTGTATTAAAATATACAAAGAAAAACAAAAATGCATTCAAATGTATACAAAACAAAATGCATTCCTAACTTTTACGTCTCTCTGCTAGTGATTCCCAACATAATGATTTAAAAATGTTCGTCCCCGTGTTCTTTGTTATGCTTTACGATTTTGCTGCTCTACACTGGATTTTTTCCAGATATATATTTGATATGTCCTGTATTCATCCCAACAAGATGCTCCATATACAATTAAGAGCCAGAATAACAATAAATAAGGTACTTCCTTTGATTGTGACTAATATTTTTAGTATTCTCTTAACAAAGTGTAACCCTCTCCATGCTTTTCTCATAACACTATCAATTTGTACGTCTCGTGCAAGTTTAGATCTTACGTAAACTCTTAAGTACTTACAGCAGATATCCTGGGTAATTCATACCTCATCGAGTTTATAAATGAAATAAATTTCCTTTCGACTTTTACAAAATGTTATTGCCCTATTCTTAGAACAATCTATTTTCATCCTATGTTTATCCGCCAAATTGGAAATTCTATTAAGTTTGCTTTGTAAATTCTACATAACAGAACTGATGTTAATTTGTTATAAATAATAAAATTGTTCGGAAATAGTTGTATTTTATTTTATATTTAAACTAAAGTCCTTAATATAAATCATAAACATTAGTGGCCCAAGAAAACTAGCTTAAGGAACGCTTGAGTCACTTCCTGATAATTGACATTTTCTACCTACCCTTAATCTCTGAGCCCACTCATCTAAACATATTTAAATTCAAAGTACAATCCTATTTACCTCCTAAATTTAATGAAATAATTTAGCTATCGCAATAGAACACTAGCCTGAAACCCCATTGTTGTTGTTGATGTGGTTTACTTAGGGACTCCAATCTCAGGTCATCAGCGTCCCATTCTATACAGGGCGTGAAACGGCGACTAATTTTGCTCATAGGCCTCTTTTTCAGACTTGAGGTTCTTTTTCGTGCCGTAAATGTACGACACGGGACCTATGGCTTTACTTCCCTTCCGAAGGAAGCCATACTTAGGATTTTTACGCCCGAAAAAAATCCATCGGTTTTGGCCAGGTTTGAACCCACGATCTTGGGTTTAGAAGGCAAGTATGGTTACCACTACACCACCAGGACCGACAAAACCCTATTGACGGTGGTAGAACCAGGCTTTGTAATTAAGGATCTTACGAATGAATGTATTGACTTATCAATTGTCCCATAACTTTACATACAACAGATATGAGACTAACTGCCCTATAATTCTTATACCGTCAAACTCCAACCTTTGTAGAGATATAAAGAGCTTTTAAGTGAATTAAACAATGAATTAACATATAGAGGAAAACTGGTTTTTGCTGAGTGCTTAGTATCATAATTGTCAAGCTCTTTATTCGCATATACACCTTATGCAGATAGAATAAAATGGTATTAATAAAGATTTCCATAGCCACTCTCGTAGTTATCTTTTATAAAGGGACTACCAACTTCAGTGAAGAAGGACTCATTGAACCTTGCCCAAAAATACAGATAATGGACCGTTCAGTAATGGTAGAAGGAAGACTTCTCCGATGAATATCCATTTTCTGTGCAGGGTATCAGAGTAATTAGTATGCGGATGTCGGACAGTGAAAAACTCTCCCCAATCACATTCATCAGACAGAAATATCCGAACGTGAAAAATTTCTGGAGGTATTTTATTTAGTGTTAATTGTTCGATTTAAAACTTCAAAGGGTTGTGAACAGTGAGAAGTATTTGCTAATATTGGAGAACATACGGTTTAATGCACTACAGAAATTAGCTTAAAGGATATACTAATTTTTCGGCAGGAGCAAGAAGATGATAAAAGTTTTAGTTGTATGTGGTTTTCGGGCTGGGTTGCGCATGAAACTCCTCCATTCATTGAAAGTCCATTGACTTTTCATTCATGTGACGTCATCTTTAAATTGACCAATGAAACGAAACAAAATTTTGAATTTTGACCAATCACAGCCGGATTACGGAGTGAAATTGTGGTATAAAAATTATCAAATTCGTTTTATCACACGACGTGCGTTTGTTTTGTAGTCAGTGTAGACAACTCAATACCTCCACTATATAATTCCTGAACACGCAACACTGATTTTTGCTAGGGGCGGTGGTGAGCTATTGATAGCAACAAAAGCATGAAAATCGACAAACATAACGCAAAATGGAGGGTTCTTCAAAGCGTTTTGGTGATACGTCAAAAGTGCAAATCTATCTTATCATTAGGAATTCCAAGCCGCAGAATACAAAGAAAAATAGAGACGCTGTACGTTGTCTTTGTTTTTCTCAGTTGGTATTAGAAAATCGAAAGGTAGCGATTATAATTGTCGGCTTTTATCCATTTTTCACGACTTCTGAATAGAATAGATATTCATTTCTGTGTGCGAATTTCAAATATACTCATATAACACTTTTATTCTTATTTTATTTATGAAACAATCCTAAAGCCGTATTTTGCTCTTCTCTATTGGTATTACTGACATTCGGCATTCTTCTGTCGTTACATTGCTTGGAAATGTTAAGTACAAATATACAATTATTACAATTTTGTAAGCTAAGTTTAGAGGAATTATATTTAAACTCTTATTTTATTCGTGAAATAGTCCTAGTAAATATCATTCGAGGGTCTGAGCTTTTCAGACTCAGTAAGTTCGTGAATTTATCGGTAATCTCAGACCCTCTCGTGATATTACATATTTGTGATAAATTATGAGCTTGGTATAAGAACAGACTTAGAATAATGTATTTCACTATAAAGAAAAATACTTTTGTATCTTTAATTTTCCTGATTTGTCCTAATCAAGAAATTAAAAAACTGTAAATATTGGTGAATGTAATGGCTGGGTTCCGTTTTTCTTAAGACCGTAGAAGTATATGTCAAATATTAAATGCGGTAATATTCGTGAATATGCACTGTTTTGATATAAAATAACATTCCTAACAATACCTCTGTTCACATTAGTAATACGGTAAGGGATATTTAAATCTGTCTATTTATAAGTCAGCTACTAACCTAAACCTCTGTGCAAATCTGCCATCGTGCCACAATGTTTCATTTTTTAAAAACTAGAGTACTACAAATAAAATAAATGAATCTGTACTTGCCCTACTTACAAAAGATGTTGGAAATATTGCCAATTCTGTAATACGCGTAATTTGTATATTTTTAAGAAACCAGCAATTACACTAGCCAGTTCTTGTGCTATAATGACTTTAATTAGATCTATTAATGTATTACTTTGCACTGCACATGCTCCTTTTTTATAAACACAAACCCTAATTCTTTATGAAAACTTAGTCAATTAAAATTAGATAATAACTGGATATGTTAAAAACTCTGTAGTTAGAACACCTCTCTGAATACAAAGAACTTAACCTCGTACGTATTTTATAAACTTCTCCTTTTTTTCACACATTTCTGGATTTATGATTTTTTTCCCCTAGTGTACTTAAGGTCCCCGTTTCTTAAATTATAGCCCGCATTTATTACTCTTTATTCCTATGTCTATGTACTGAGCAGTTAATTTCGCAATATAATTTGGAAAAGATCGGGATTAAACATTTAAAACTTATTGATTTTTGCCACCTTTTGTGGTTTATTACGTGGATGTTGTTTTGCGGTTTAGTCGCACATAAGTCTAGTCATGAGCCAATTGCATCATATACTATACTAGTAAATGATGGCCTTCTGTACTAGAAGCTATTAAAAAGTTCCAAGACTAGACGTAAATAGTACAAAGCATATATGTCATTTAAATGTTGTCACCATCTCTTTTAAATGTGTTTTTTATTCTGTGAAATGCTCCTTGAAAGTCCTATTCTCAAAATGCGTTGTTGTGATAAGAATCTTCTGCGATCCGCACTGAATCTCTTTCAAAGAGTCAAAAATGCAATGCCCCAGCTTCTACTTCATCTTCTAGAAGAGGCACAATCCACAGACGGCCAAGTCTGGTGAGTAGAGTGGGTGAGAACGGTGATCATGCCGTTGCGTTGAGGAACATATTCTGTGAGGGGTACGTTGTAATGATGCAACATCCAGTTCTTCTCGGCTTACATTTCAGATCCTTTATGCCTAGTACGTTACTTCGTACGAGTATTTGCCACATTAACAATGTTCTGAATGGTTCTCCGGCAATCTTCATAAAACATTTTTCCGAGTAATTGCTCGTTGACGGTCACCCTGACCATGCGTCATCTTCCGGCCCACGTTTCAGATTGGCCAATATTTATGTCTCTGCTCTAGTTTTTAGTCCTTAATGAAATTGCAAATCTGCCCGTGCGCGTGGTAATAAAAGCTTGTGTAACACACCTCCCAATATTCAAAGAACGACACCACTCGATATAATGACTAATGAAGGTTACAGCTGTTGATCAATATGCTTTTTTATTTTATTTATTTATATGTTAGTAGTTTTTACACTTATTTTCCATCTATGAGAATTTGGAAGTTTTGACTCAAAACATTTTAACAATGATATTTTAATAATCAAGTTAAATTAAGAAACAACACAATAAAAGTTGCACATCTTTATATACAGCCTCTTCCACGGCTGCCGGGGCGATGCGGCGGCTGAGTGGTGGTCCAACTGTTTTTTTTTTTTTAATTAAATCTTCAAACTCAAGTAAATATTGTCCAATACTTCGCAACACTGCCATTCGTTGAGCTACTGTTGACCAACTAAATACTGGAAATGTCAAATAATGGAGTTCAAAATATTTCTCAGAGACATCCAGGATCCGGAGGATCTTGGCCTGCACCCTCCGCCATGGTGATGCAGCAGCACCACATTCTAAATGATGGAGTATTGTGTCTTGAAGGCCGCAAGCATCACAGTTAGGAGATATCTTCATTCCAATACGATGTAGACGCTCATTTATAGGAAGATATTATTCACCAGTTGGTACCAGACACTCCGTTGGTAAGTGTTGAGTGCAGGATGTCGAATGTTGGACCAGATTCGGCGTCAGTTATATACTGGGTGTTGGAGAACTACTTTGGAAACCGGCAATTGAAATAACCAGGCAGTATACAAGTCTCTGGTTATTGGTGGTTGGCCATGTAGGTCGACAGGACAGCATGCGATTAACTGAAGTAGCTTCTTAACCTAGGGTGAATGAATCGGCAACCCTCGAAGATCTGGTGGATTCTTGAGACGGTGTTCCGACAACCACTGGGTGAGAAACTGATGACTATAAGAATCGCCATAGTCTCCTAGGTGTGCCCAGTTTGTCCGGAGAAACAGACAATCAGCTTTCGCCTGTGGATCAATGGCATTTAGACCTCCTTCAGAGGTTGGAAGTGTGAGTTGATTTCTAGGTACTCGTAGCAAAAACCTTTCCAAATAAACCATCCTGTAGTCGATTTCAACTTAGCGCCAAAGATGGATGGTAACGGCAGAACCTGACTCACAAACCATACTTTGGATAGTGAGAATATATTAACAAAATGAGCACGTTGTAACAAATTAAGGGAATGAAATTGATGCTCTTGAAGAACTTTACGAACACTGTTAATAACACAGTTCCAATTATATTGAATCATCGCCTGTAGCGTGGATAAAAACGTAATACCCAATATTTTAACGACTGAAGCCATAGATATCCACGAAGGTGGGACTATAGAAATAGAGTCAACGAGCATATATCCTGATTTATTCACATTGAGGAGCGCTCCAGAATATCTAAAACAATTATTCACAATTTCGTGAATATGAGGAAGAAGAGAACCACATGAGATCAGCAAAGTGATATCATCAGCAAATGCTCTAATAAGAGATTGACCATCAGAACGAAGGCACTGTTGTAATTTTCTTAGGAGAGGTTCAATTGACATCACAAACAAGTGCATAGCCATCGGACAGACCTGTCTGACAGACGCTCTCACAGGAAAGGAATGAGTGAAATAGCCGTTCACTAAAATTTTGGAAGTAGCTGCTTGTAATATATTGTGAATGAGGTAGCAGTATGTATCAGGGATTCCTAAGTGCATCATAGTTTCAATTAAATAACCATGTTTCACCCGGTCAAATGCATGGTCAAAGTCCAAGGAGATCAAAAGTTTCCCAACCAGCGAAATATGGGTGTCGCTAAAGGCGTCACGAAGAGCACACAGGGCATACAGTATGTTGCCTCCACGTCGAATGAACTGTTGTACCGGTGCAAGAATATCAACAATCATTGGTAATAAGTGATATTTAATACAACGCATGAACAATTTATAATCAGTATTGAGCATTGTTAAAGGACGAAAGTCCTGTGCAATATTGGGATGGCTACATTTAGGTACAAGGACCAATATACAATGGACAAATGCAGAGGGAATCAAGGTGGTACACAGTAGCTCATTAAAAATTGCAAGTGCATCCTTCAGCAACGGCCAAAATGCAGAGTAAAATTCTGCAGGTAGTCCATCTACTCCAGGTGATTTATTTCGAGGACAGGCAACTAAAGTTGCTTGCAGTTCCGCCATGGTAAAAGGAGGAATATTATCACTGGGCCCAGAAGTGGTTTGAACCGTAATTTCCCCTGTACCAAGGAGTTCGTTAGGTGTGATATCAGAATATAGCTTCTGAAAATATTCAAACACAACAGAACGGATATCCATTTGGCTTCTTACAGAACCATGGGAGCCATTGTGAATGCTATGAATATATTTACGCTTGGCACGCCGTTGTTCACGGACATGATGATATATGAACGGAGATTCCATATCAACGAACGTAGCTCGGGAACGCACCTGAGTTCCCCTCAAATCCTCCAGTTGAAGTTTAAGGATCCGAGCTTTAATTATTTTTATTTCAATACTACAACGTGTATCAACTACAGGGCGACTGTACAAATTTCGCAATACTCCATAAAGAAACTGTCGATAACATTGTTTTCTGCGGTATTTATTACCAGACACATATTGAAGAAACCGTTTTATCTTTGTTTTGATGACAAGTCACCATTCCAGTTTTGTAGAGTAAAATCATTGCTGATAAGTCCAACATCGCCACCGCTCTGCAAAGAGCTCCTGATCATCTTTGTCAGAAAGAATTTGCACATTAAGCTTCCAGTAACCACGCCATATGATGAAGAGGACGCAGGTAGCGTAATGGAAGTAAGATATCAACAATGATCAGAGAGCTCTGTCGGACATATATCCACAGTACTAAAACAAAGAGCGCGATCAACATAAATGCGATCGAGTCGTGCTCACGAGTGATTGCGTTGAAATGTGTAAAGCGGACGATCACGATTCACGAGTTCCCATGTATCGCATAACTGAAGTCGAACTAAATCTACAAATTCAGGGCAAGGCAAGTGCCTGTGCAATCTTTAGGAGATAAAACAGTATTAAAATCGCCACCTAATAACACATGAGGAGAATTAGAAAACAAAGAAATTACTTCTTTAGCAAAAAATTTTTGTCTTTCCTTCCGCATATGGGTGCCAGAAGGACCATACACATTGATAATATTGAGATTCCTTAGGATAAGGCTGATACCCCTAAAATTTGAAGTCATACGAACATCCGTATATTGCAAGTGATCTTTAAGCAATATGGTAATTCCACAGGTAACAAAATCAGTATTAATTTCAGCATTATATCCATATAAGCGAGTTATAAACGGAGAATTTACCTCCTGAAGAAGAGCAACGTCAATATCCAGGGAATGAAAAGATTTTGCAAGAAGACGAAATATTTCAGGAGTTTGTATATTACTAATATTCAGGGTAAGAATTTTATATGCCTGTGACATAAAGAGGGACAAGTGAGTCCAAGAACAATAAAAAGAATAAACAGCTAGAGGACAGTAGTAAGAAATTATTCTCTAAGCGGGAGTTCTAAGGTTGCACGAGGGGTGTCCTCCGACATAGGCTCAGTAGGACTTGCAGATAACGAAAGAGATTTCCCAGTTTTGTCACTGTTAACATGACGTTTAGAAGACAAGCCACCCTGTAGTCGTGGATCTCGGGGTAAAATTGCTGGTTTATTATTGAGTAAAGGCAGACCATCCAAGTCATGCAAAGGTTTCTCCGTAGATTGGGATCTTTCGCGTACTTTTTGTTTCTTTACACGTGGTCCTTTGTTTACCTCCTCTTCATATAATGGTGCAGTAGCTACCTGGTCAGGGTTACCCAGGTGGGATAAGGGAGGTATGTCATGCCGTTGCGACAACAGGAAGGTCGGATTCATAGGTTCCAAGGGAGAGCAGGGCTGCTGAGAGGGCTCGAAAGGGGGGAGAGTGTCTGCCTGCTGGTCAGGTTGAATAGGGCTGGAAGCAGAAGTTTCCTGAGGAGTAATAATATCTTCCTGAGAGAATAGTTCACTCATTAATGTTGAACGAGGTACTTGTGGGATCTTTGAAGTAAATTTCTTGTAAGGACAACGATCACGGAAATGAGTGGTTTCTCCACACGTATTACACGTGGGTGGTTGCCCTCCGTAACTAATGTAAGCCTCGTGACCAGCATTCATCAAATTAAATGGAATAAGTTTTTTCAAATCAATTTGAATAGAACGAATTCCATTTTGCACCCGATACTTACAGCCGAGAGATCAATGTTCATTTTCAATTTTAATTAAGGAGCCGTATACCTATAATGCTTGGCGTATTTTATCATTTGATAATTCCGGGGGTAAATTAAACACACGGGCATAGGTATATTCTGCACTGGCATCACTAATTGTTATGGAAGTCACAGATCCGTCTTCAGTTACAAAGGGAGCTGTGCCCTGATGCACATTTAACAACTGTTCGAAAATCACTCTACTATAGAACTTGATAAATACTGCATTTTGCTTACCAATTAATTGCAGTGTGTCCAATTGATCCTCGGCTATACTTAAGTGGTACCCAACCAGAGATGTATATCTAATGGCTTACTTTTATCGAAGGCAGCTTTCAAAATGTTTACTCGTGTGATCTTGTTCATAATTAAAATTGGCTAGACAACTATGAAAGTTTCGCAAAGGAAATGTGAAGAAAAAAGTTAACTAAGAAGAAACTGACAAAAACCGAATAGCACAAAACGAAACGCAGTCAACTGTTACGTCTGTACTCCACGCCACTCTGCGTGTGCTCGCATCCCTGTGCTCCGCTCTACTTTTGCACAAGAGCCCTAATCCCGGTACTTTTTGATACTTTCTCGAATAACTAAATTTCAATTGTTTATAGCATAACTTGAAACAAATTTGGCAATTTAACACTATATGAATATTATCTTAAAAAGGGTCTATAGTTGCTGCAAACTTATATAAAATACGTATATTGCAAAAATAATGAAAAGCTTTATTTCCGTTATCTTCTGATGATATAGACAAGAGTTATGCTACAACCAGTAATCCATCATATTTATCTATTTATTGAATGTTAACATTAAATATAGCTCTTATTTTGAAGATAAATGCTTCTCTAGCACAAGGCATCTGAAACCCCCTCCCCCTTTTGGCAGTAGATCTAAGAGTAGTTGGTACGCGGAAAAATATTTAGGGGAGTAATACTGGAATATATTATTGCACTAAACGTTAAAGCTAAAACAATTACCTTAAATTTGTTTTCTGTTGGAGAGAGTCTCCTAAAAATTATGTAATTAAGAGAAAATATTGAATGTAAATTTTTCTGTCCTCTAAAAAGGTCTGTAATGTAAATAAAGAGCACCATGCAACTTAAATATTAATAATTATGAGGAAAGACAATTAAATGGAGTACTTGTATTATATACATCTTGGTATGGAGTAGATACACTATAAAATACAGGATGGCGCACAAAATTTTCCACATTGAAAATATATAATTAAATTTTGTATACTTTCACGGCGTTGAATTTTTGTGACGTATAGCCTAACCATACCTGGTTCAGCAGAAGACAGCACTTGTCAATGTAGCGCATGCACGCTAGCCGCTTCGATTTGCGAAGCAAGGGCCGGTTGATGCTTAGGTTAAATGAGGAACGTTTTCGCACTAGATGGGCTCCCTAGAGACAGTCAGTAGACTAGCTGCAAATTTAGTAACTGATGGCTGTGTTTTGGGGAAAAAGAGACATCGTGTCTCTATAGTCTGTACTCTGGAGATTATCGAGGCGGTTAGATTGGCCTTGATACAAAGTATTTATGAATCCATCATAAGAGCGACTGGCTAATTGGACATCTCACGTCGATCTCTTCAGAGAATACTTCAAGGTGATCTGGAACAATTTCCATATAAAATTTCAATGCGGCATGAATTAACGGCGAGTATAGTTTACTCCTTGGGCTCTTGCAGATGATGCCGTGATTAACATGTGATTCTCTGATGATGGGTTGTGTGAGCAGTCCAAATGTCACATTTTGAGCCACAGAACCTCATAACATTGTGCACGAAACTGAAAACTATGTGAAAACGTGTGCATATGGGATGCAGGATCCAGCCATGGAGTTATTGGTCCAGTCTTTTCCAATGACACCATTAACAGTGCACGCAAAAGGGACATGTTGGCAAAAATTTTCTTCCGGAACTCTGTGCAACAAAACTGAGAAACAATTGTTTATGGAAGATGTAGCTCTTTCTCATACAGCAACATTGTTTTGGAATTCCTGCATTTTGGGCTACGTGTGACACCCCATCGATATCGTAACGTTTTAAGGGATGGTTCAATAAGCCTCCCACATAGTCCTGTGACTATTTCTTATGGGGACATCAGTGCACCGCAATATACAAGAAAATCTAATGCAAACGCGAGCGGTTTCACGACATTTTTTCAGGGGTCAATAGAAGGTGGAAACATTAGGGAAGATAACACCAATGTCGTGAACATGTTTAACAAAATTGACTGAATAAAAAATTGGGAAAAGGAAACTTGTTCTGCATGTTCATTGTTCGTGCACGTTCAACACAGTAATGTGATATAAGATTAAGAGGCATAGTTTGTACATTAAACTTATATAATATTTTTCACTGTATAACATTTAGTGCGCCATTCTGTTTAAACTGTGATTATTATTTAATGAAATGAAAATAAACTGGACTTTTGAAAAGTTGTTCTTGAGATAGTAGTAAAATGGTTCAATTGTGCGATCATTCGGGATTGACGTTTGTGAACATTAGCTTCATAGCTGAACAAATATAGTGAAATAGATAAAAGGTAAAGAATCGGCATTTCATGCAAAATCTACTGCGAATGTTTACAACAATTTTCACCACAGCGCATTTGGATAGCAGAGATTGAATTTATTTTTATTTATATTCGCATTATTAATAGGTGTGCAACATTATGAACTTTGAATGCAGTACACATGAATTGCTACCACATTATATCTACTTACTATACTGGGTAAGGTCGGATAAACTGTAAAAATTAGAGCAAAGACAGTGTTCTAAACAGCATTGAGGAAATTTAGTAGACTAGTTGCTTAAATATAGTTGGAGCATACCTGAATTGCATCATCATGACGCAGCACTGCCTGACTTTGCTCACATAAGTGGTATGGTATATTTATCTCAGATTTGCATATGATATACTTACATGAAAGAAGGACCCCGACATAAAAATATTAAGTATTGAGTAAAACTTCTCATTGTGGTTTCATTTTAAAAGAAAATTGCTTAACATTGGATGGGTTTGTAGAGGGGGAGGGAAGTTCGGTACTTGAGCTGTGCTCAAGGTTTGACTGTTTATGCCTACGCTGCTTCCAATGAGGACAAAATCGGGAGGGAGGAACCGGGAGGCTGCGGTTAGGCACGGACATATGCGAATGCCATCGCCATACCACACAGTCCATCAGCCCACCTTCATGAAATGTTCATTCTTGCAACAGAACCAAGAAAAACCCAAAGTAAGGAAGGCCCAAGTGGATTTGATCCGGGGACTCCCGAATGCGAGTCCCAAACGTTACCACCTGAGTCATCCCTCTCGGTTATTTACTTAAGAACAAACAAATTTTACAGCAATACTCGCCAGCCTCATCACAGCGTCAGCTGATACTGCCACTCATCATTAATCTATTTCCCTCTGTAGTTATTCTAAGCTCATGATCAGGAATATTTTGCTGATATATTTTATGATGTACAACACTAAATGAACGTTCTTATTCTATTCTTCAACCTAATTTTAAGCCCCAAGTATTGTAATTGTATTTTACTTATTTTATATGAACATTTCATACTATATTTTAGATATGTTATAAGAATAAACAAAAGTGTAAAAACTGTACCTATTTTAAGGACATTTGGAAAACAGAATCACATTTTGTAGTAAATAAAATTTTTGCAATGAAGTACTAAAGAATTTTATATCTGGAGCAGTTCCCAGGCGAAGTGTATGCTTGAGATCCCTGTAGTTAAAACATTAATTTTAGAAATAAAGAAGCACGATTTTTTTAAGTTTTACGCTAATATTAAGTTTTATATTTTTGTGCGTTACGCATGTTTCTTTTTAGGCTTAATCATATATTAATAGATTTTTAAATATTAAATGATTTTTATTTTATTATTTACAATTATTAACTGTTTTATTAAATGATTTTCAATCATTATAAATCTGTACATTTATTTTTCCAAAGTAATATGTGAGGAATTACACTTTTTAATCTCATATAACCTTTTCAATTCGAAATCATACGGGCTGTTTTAAAATATAGCCTTTGCATGACTCATCCTCAATGCCAAACATGCCATCTCTTGAAAGCAAACCTCTTCTAACTTCTACTCGAGGCAGCACGTGGTTTACAAAGTATCCAGCAAAGCTATGTAGCCACTGCACTACTTGTATTATATGGCATGCGCTATAGACATTAACTATTTTTGTTCTGTGCCATTAGCTCTGCGGCAGAGTGTGCAGTGATCCCTTGGTTAAGAACGCAGGTCTGCCTCCCGGCATGAAACACTTCTTTTTTATAACATTTTTGCCACTTATTATGACAAATTAGTTTTTTGATATTGTTACTCATGTTCTCTCTACAGATGCGAATTATTGTGACCATTACATTTACAG
Organism: Metallyticus violacea; assembly: GCA_030762175.1. Lineage (NCBI taxonomy): Eukaryota > Metazoa > Arthropoda > Insecta > Mantodea > Metallyticidae > Metallyticus > Metallyticus violacea. Next base: position 295,134,484 of record CM060846.1, read on the forward strand.
GCAAAGCACCCATCTCAGTGTACAGTCGCTGCAAGCGCTTTATAAATAGAGCTTTTACGAGGGTACCCGTTCTCCGATTGACACTTAGAATCTGAGGATGAATTATACTTTGGGGGGAGGGTCAAAGGTATATCACTTTTAAAGCTTTAATTAAGAAAATAAGATTCCAGACTCTTTTTAATTTTCTCTTCCTGTTTCCATAATTTTATATCATATTTTCTTATCGTTGATGTTCAGAGCAATAAACTATGTGAGAAAGATTTCCCTGGTACTGTGCGTATAATCGACAGTGTACTATAATCGATGATCACGTTTTAGGATTAAAATATTTTTAGTTCACTATATATTTCAAAAAATAAACTGTGCTCTAGTTACATAGAGGTATCATTAAAATATATCTACTTAGTGGTGTTCTTTTCGTTAAGATTAGCGTTTCCTTTTCCCTTAAGAGGCTAAGATTTCAGCAGCCGTTTTCCGTTTCCAGACTTGTATTATACTTCAATGGGTACATTTTCTCTTTATTGCTGTTTGTCACTGATTTTATCATGTTTGTATTTGGTGTGAACTGATTAATATCGGGACTCGGCTAATCAAAACAGGTTTAAAACCTAATTGGAAATGATTTGCGAGCTTTCGTTTGCTGGCAGTAGTAGACATATCTCTTGTACAGCATAAACCCTATGGCATTTTCAACTGAAATAGCTAAATTTAATTTTATCACCAAGTTTGTCACATTGGAATTAATATTTTCTTTATAACTGCCTTGGCATATATTAATTCTTTGCTTTTCCTACATCAGTATTTAAATTTATGTTTGGATCGATGACTTATAGGAATGGACGGAATATACAATTAGCTCTTTGGGTTTTCGAATTTTTTGTTTTCAGTTTACCATTTACTTATTACTATCAGTGACCAGATTTGGTATCAACGGGTATTATAGTGGTTCCGATGCAGAGGATAGGGTTCTCAAGGTAATTTTGGACTGTTTTTAATGATGTATTGTCCCTAGGGAGGAAGTAAATTGTTCACTGTAATAATAAAGTTCGGCACTGTTGAACATTTAATTTATTTGACAACATGGATGATTCTGGAATATGCTGGGCTTCGTAGGATTATAGTTCGCTGTATTCACTCGTGTATTTATTCGCTTTAACACAATTATGACTATTCTTTATGCTTGCACTGCCTGACTGACTCTTACTGACCGAACAATTTACTTTGATTCTTCGCGACGGTTTAACTATTCTACTATGACATTACATAACTGATGACTGATGCTTCCTCTCGCGTATGCCTCAGAACTTCAAAATAAAACAATCCACAATAATCCACTTCTGATCCTGTACTCCAGTTTTTCTATATCATCGCCACGCCTCTCGCTAAATTAAATTCCCTCGTTTATTATCCTATTCCCGAGCTATATGTTCAGCATTGGCTATCTTAAAATATTTATTGTATCGCTAAGTTCTGCTCATTCGTTGATTTTTATTCGATGCCCATTGACTAAACTTATTTCCCTCCTTCTGATCTACACTAACTTTCAACAAGCCTGAATTTTCCAAGAACAGCCTGTCATAAATTTCGGCACTTTGCTTAAATGCTTGATTTCTAAAGTAACATCATTTTCCTCCCTTAGGTATAGATTGCCAAATGTTCTCAGAGATAACACACGCATTTTTCCCGTTTGCTTCGGCATACTTACTCTTGGAATAGGCGGCATAGCACTTTGTACCCCCGGCCTGCCTGTAATGAAACATTTTCCTCTCCGTTATGACATTTCCATTCCCTTTTAAAATTATTGCTACATCTTATTTTGTTCAAAATCAGTCCCGTTACGCCCATAAATGGTTTTTATTACTGTGAATTCCTAAGTATTACAGAGGCAAAAATTTCGTGACCTGACAAAAGGAATTTTTCCTCCTTTTTCTCAGCATTGTCTAAGGAGCGGTCAGCGGACGAGCCGTCATTCAGAACACATCTCTGTCTCTTTCTCACACCAGCAAATGTATACAATGCCCTTTTGTAAATTACAATTACATACCAAATGACATGCATATAAAGTACAAGTCAAAAATTGTATCAATCCCTGTTAAAAAAATCTAAATTATTTAATTACAACATATATATGATAAACACCCTTATCAAAGTAATACCTTATAAATATAGCTCTGCACCCTCAAGCTATTCACTTAATAAAAGTAGCCTTATTTTCGGCTGCACAACTTACGCATTTCAAAATGGCCCAAGCATTCTTGAATGCATTGGATGGTGTTGGAGAACTTTCATCATATTTAATTTTGTTTTTGGGATGTTAATACTTTTTTGAAAAAAAATAATTAGCCTTAATTTTCGTTATATACATCTAGATAAGTTGTTTTATGTTTTTTTTTATTGACACAGTGATACGAAAGCTTGCTTAGCAACAAATCATTGCAGGCCTATTTTAATTTTATCAACAAAGTCCATCTAATCTATCTTTTCTGAAAACAATTTTAAATTCACAACTTTAAAATAATTTCTAAAAGAATTCATAATCAAATATGTTTGCAAGTAGAACGCATAAAATAAGGGTGCAGCCGGAATTTCAGGCTATCTTTATTATGTTAATAAATTAATATTAGTAATAATTATGTAGGCCTAAGAATGGAGGATGCAGAGTTATATTTATTAAAGCAATGAACTAATCTGGATATTTATTATGTATGCATATACTTTGATGATTCACAACTCCGTTTACTATGGATTGATATGGTTATTTCTTGTATGTGTATGTGTATTTTTTGGAATGTAACAGCACTTTGCAAGAGGCATTATGTATTTCCGTGTTTTGTATTGACTTTAGCCACCCGTGGAAAAAAAAAAAACATTAGAGAAGAGAAGAAGTATTGTATACAGATTGTATGGGCAGACTGATCGCCTCATGGCAAAGATAGACAAAGGTCGAAAATATTCCTTTGTTAATGGCCACGCACTTTGTGGAAATATTGCGGCGAGCTAGGAGCCAACAAAGAAGGTCTAGGAACTTAAAACCCTTTAAGATGGCCCAAGTAAGGCAATTGCTATAAAGGGTTATAAGAACAGAACACGAAGAGCACACTGTGAAAGAAATATAATTGCAAAAAGGAGTTAAAATGTCAGAATCGAGACGAAGTATTTTATTACAGGCAGAGGGGAAAGGGTACAAACCAAATAATTCTGCCGACCAGTCAGAATAATAGTAATGAGAATTATATGTGCGATATCTCGATGTCTTAGTTCTCAGATCTGGGATAGGGGAGAAGAAAATGGAACGAGAAATTTGCCAAAGTCTCAAAGGCGAAACCGAAATATACGACAGGAGTACTTTCCAGGAAACCCTAGGCTGTGGGAAAAGTGAATGTCAGAAGGGGTAAAGTAATTTTAACCAATGGCCATTGCATAGAAATGAGTGAATGAAAAGAACTTAATCATATAATAAATATTTGAAGATAACCAATAGTGAACTTTAAGTCGGGAATAAAATAGTAAAAGATAGAGCCTAATTTAAGAGGGGCGTGGCCAGAATATAGAAAAACCAAACATCAGAGAGTCGAAAATTTAGTGTTCATGGCTTATGGATCACGAAGCTGGTAGTTGACAGTTGAGCACAATGATTTGTTAATTGAGAGAAGTAAAGGTTAATCGATAGAGGCGAATAGTTCAGGAGAATTAAGAGTAGAGAACACAGCCGAGAACAGAGTGATTGGTAGAAGACAGGTATCGTAAATAGGGGGAAAGAGAGACAGTTATTGTGGTCAGCATTGAGAGTTGCGAGTGACGGTAGCATAGTAGTTGCAAAAGTAATAAAGAATAGAGCAAGTGTGAAAATAGCTGGAGTAGACTTAGACCGTCAATGATTTATTATATTATAGAGAGTAGGAAGCGAAAAAGGCAGAAGTTAGACGTGGGAAAAATAATATCAAGTACAGTAAAATATTAGAAACTGGTCACGTACAGATAGATTGGTATCTTGAACTTGAATAAACTTTTAATGAAGAAATCAATCTCGCGTATCTTTTGTGTGACACATTCCCTGTTCCCGTGGATAAAAATGAGGCATAAATGCTCTCTCCAGTGAGCTCTGAGAACGCATACCGAAAATAAAACAACAACAACAATAATAATTCAGCAACAGCACTCATTCACCGAGTCACCGCATCCCCCGTACACACCCTATCTAAAACCGCTCCACATGCCGTCCCATCGTGGGACATTAAGATCAACAATATCATTAATCAGCTACCCCATAAATACACCCACACCTGTATTAAAAACCTCTCCAAGGGTCGAGACATAATATGAACTGTAAGTATATCGTTTTATAAGATTAGAGAGTACAGTTTTTATAGGTGTAATTTTATGTCATTATAAATGTGTTTTTGGGTTTAATACTTGTATCTAGTGTAGTTCAATGGTGACTGGAATTAAAGGGATAATAATATTTTGTGTTTGAGTGGGGTTATTTATTTGAGGAGCATTGAACACAAAGATCCGTAAATATGAGAGTAACAAGTGTCATCTAACGGTTAAAAAAGGTAAAATACCTTGTTTATTTCATAAGCACCTGCTTAAAATACATAAACTATCGTGTCTAATTAGGAAATATAGCTGCACTTTTCCGAGCTAATGCTAATAATGCTCTAATATTTCTATGCCTAAGATTAAGCTGTAAATTTTGCTGTATTGCGGTTATTGATGCCAGTAGCCTTCTTTAAATGTTCCGCCTGTGAGTCCATGTGTCGCACAATAGATTTGGAGGAATAGAAAGGATTTTCAGGAATGGTGAGTTATAGCCGTATCCACATCTGCAGTTGTGGGTCCAACTTCTTCTCCCTGCAACCACTGGATCCAGTAACACATGCAGTTCTCTCTTCTGCCTACTAATCGCCATTTGAACAATTTCACGGTCAGAATCCACATGCCAATAAAACGGACACGACTCTTTTCTTAAATTAATAAATAATAAAGCAGCAAAGGTACTTCTCTTACGTCTTTAATGTGCAAAAGTAAAACTTACCTTTGAGATGAAGCCAGACTGCTTAGCAAGTAACCCTCTTGCACTACCTCCTTCCTAAATGGCGACCCGGACACCATAACTCTAGGCACCGGTTGTTCGAAATTACTATAGTAGATAAAACTCTATTTAGACCGAGTTACTCGGGATTAGTTTTTCCCATATAGCACAAAGTTTACTTGTGTATCATAGCACTTGCTCTTTGTTTCACATGAAAATTAATTTGGTTGGAGCATCGAAGTTTATTGAATAAATTGCGACATCTCATATATAAAATATGTTAATGTTGGATTTATTATACAGAATCGTTGCTTTTAGTCATGTTAGCAGGACTAAAAACAGAATTTTTGTTTCTTATGTTGGTTAATTGTTCCATGGCTGTGGTTAGACCTAAGAACATATTATAGGATAATATATGTGTGTGTGTGCGTGTGCGTGTGCGTGTGCGTGTGAGTGCGTAGAAATTCTGCTGCTTTGGACAGTACACTCATTACGCGTTCTTTCTTATTTCCCTTGAGTCATCTGTAATCTTAGGTTCGCCCAAGAGCACGTGATTCACGCCACATGAGATAGGAATGCATGCACAGTACGTACTAGCCGAGTAGAGCTGCTCTGATATTGACATATGTATTTAAAATTGTGAGATATTTGACTGTGAAAGCACAAATTTTTGTTTGTATATTTTGCTTTATTAACAGTCCCACTCATTGTATTAGAAGAGAGTTTGTTGAAACTTTCCCAATGCAATACTCCCTTCCACAAGTGCTATATTAATTTTGAAATTGTAAGTACAGCGTTAGTTAGAACACGTTCCCGAAGATAAACACTTCGGGAGTCAGTTTACAATATTTGAAACAAAAATAAGCTAAATTTGTACAAAAAACGAGTGATCCTGTCCAAAGAGTGCCTAATTGAAATTGGTTCCTGAACATGAAATATGCACAATTTCAGTAGATGGGCTTAGACAAGTAACTAACAACATATTCCCGTAATATGGAGTTTCTATGTGAGTAGAAAGATGACAATTTTAACATCTAATCTAAAGTAATTTTCACAATCCCTTGGTTTTTTGACGTTGTGCGGAGGATTTATGTCGGTTAACGCTCAATCTATCGCCCGGAGCCCGACTCAGTGCTACGGTCGCACATATATTAATAACCATGTATCTGCACAAAGATCGACATTTGCTCTAGACATCTCAAGACAAGATGTGGTAATTCCTTATTTCAGTTAAGTAATTTCCGTGGATAAATATTCCAGTAATAGCTATAGTCGTTTATCCACTTAAAGGTCAAACCTGTGCCTCTATTCATGCAACTACCGATTGAACGAGGTCCTTAAATGAAAATAAAAGTGATTTATTTATTGGCACTTTGACTGTCAGATAGAGAAACAGGTACAATGCTCTTTTGCCGTATAAAATATGTTAGAGTTGTAGAGTTGTCAATTAAAATTGCAATATATATTTTAAATGTATAAAACTACACATAAAATAAAAATAATTTTAATTATTATTTGGTACACCTATGCTAATTCTTATGGAATTTGCATTGTAAAGCATTGAATGATTAACCTGTCTCAGGCTGTAGAAAGTAATGAAAGTATCATCTCTAAGGTATATGGAAGTAATAATGTAAATCAACCATTTCCCATTAAACCCAAAGTTACAGTTCAGTAAAATGTTCTTGGACGCATGTTCGTAGCTGGTCCAAATAGATGAGATACTCTCTTTTAGATTGAGTGGTGTTTGTGACGTAATTTAATACTTTAAATAATTTCAACTGCTTATAATTTATTTTTCTGAAGCTATGTTTCCCGACTTTTCTGGGGTAACAACAAATCATACAGAATTAAAGGATTGAATGAATGTAAAACAAAACACGCAGGAAAATCTACATCTTTATTATTGCCTTAGCTCGGTTTCAATCTGAAGAAAAAAGTTATGCATAAGTTCGAAATAAATCCTGTACTGTTGGGACAGAGTTATTCTTAATATCTCCTTTACTGAATCCATCAAATTTGAATCGTTTAAAACGAATGAAACCCCCCAGAGCCTAGTTACGAGATGGAAATTGTACGCTGATATTCTAAAGCACACGACGGATTTCAATTTTCCCAATAACATGATTATTCCAGTTTTCCAGTTTGAGCTTTATCCCATTGAGCCCATTGCGAGTCCGGAATATCGGCATTCATTTCTCTGGGGACAATCATCTTTCCCTATCCAAGGGCAGGTCTTCTTTCGCTCTTTATTACTATTCAAGAGCCAAGGATGTGTACTGCGTAGTCAAAGGCCAAAAATACCGATGACTAATATACTATAGGGGTCTTTACAACTCTAAGTATCATGGGTTATTTGTACAGACTTATTTGGTCATATTAAACATAAGTTAGTTCTCTATGCGCTTTGTATAAAAGACCTACAAATTAAAAGAACTCAAGCTGCCGTTGCTTGGGTATAGTTGGTGAAAAACAGAAAATCTATTCTGCAAATACTTTTACGAAATAATGATATAGGGATAAATATAGGAATTTCGTTATAAGCCTTGTCTCCTCAACGCGGTGATTTAGGTGGCGGCTGTCATACTCAACTCAGCTTCATAAACTTATACCAGGTTATTCATTTAGCTGATGACTGACGTGATGGCGGGGAATACATCGGCCGATAAGCTATTGCTCCCGGTAAAACGGGCAACACAAGAATTGGTAGTAGAATTATTTGAGTAACATTTTAAAATCATAATGCATTAAAAAGGTTATGTACTCACCATTTCCCGCATGAAAATGCTGTAACTGTCTGCCCTAATTTTCCATACATGTTTTTCATCTGCTTATGAGATTTCCCATTATTCTTCTTAATTCTCTGTAAGAAATTAAATTGATCTTTCAACGACTGCTGTTCTTTATTTCGTCTAAAATGTATGGATGCCACTTTGCTATGAATAGCATTACCACTTGGAGCTCGATCACGTGGGAATTTATCTTCAAATAATCTCCTGACAGTACGAGCAGACTCTGTGACGAGATAACTAGATCAAAGTTTTGCTATTAGGGTTCTTAGCAGAATTTACTCTAGGATTAGACACGTGTTATTTTATTCAGACAAAACTGAGTGACGTGAGACTCAAGAATAAAGTAGAGCCGTCCCAACTCGTGTAGTTCGGCTGTCTTTGAGCGATGACTTATAGGCCGATGCGGTCCTCCGTGCTTCCGTCATCAGATAATTGGATGACCAAACGAAGATATTTAAATTGCACTCACTCGATTAAACAGGTGTTGTATGGGGGAAACATACTCCGATTGAAACTGAAGTTACAGGTTTTGGCTTTTCAAACCCTTACATTACATTTTTTGTATAATTGCAGCTCTGAAAGAAGGTAACAATTAGCGGAATTCTGGAAAAATTCCGCACCCACAAGACGAACTATGGTAACGCACATAAATGGATTTATCTAGAGTCAGCTGTTCAACCATTTTTTTGAATGAATGTATACTTTTATGACAACGGTAGGAAATAGATTAAGAAAGCTATATTCAAGCACATGGGGGTTAAAGTACGAGCAGCGCCATCCGGCCTAATAGCCAAACGTAAACCATTCATGGCATTTGACCATGTCGATGTATTCTACTTGAGGGAATTTTAACTATTCAAAACTTCTGTTGCTATTTTCACTTTTGCCTCGCGAGTTTCCAATATTAGAGCCGAGGATACTTATTTTTTTGTTCCATTATTATTTTTTGTTACATGTTAAGGTCTAGAATCACCTGGAATCAAATTTCAACGATAAAAATTCTAGATATACTAATCTGGCTATGAGCTATAAACGACCCCAAGAGTTGCGCCTATTAAAAATTACAGTTTTGTTAATCGAACACAACGTATATTAGTCGCTTCACTAGTCAAAATATTTATTTAAATTAATAGATATTTGGTTTACACCATTACATGCTTATTTATTATTTCATCTGTTTTCACTTATACTTATGAATTGCTTAGCTCAGTCACTCCATTGAACTTTTGTGTAGTGACACATACGTGTATTATTACATCTAAATTATACTTAATATCTTATCACAGTCCATTAAGACGTTCTTGGGCATAACATCTGGAATTTAATTGGTGTGTATGGCAATCTTTATGTTCTACACTTATCGTTGTTTCAAGCAGTACTAAGGTATATTTCGTTATTCACGATGTTCAAAGTCGCCGTATTTTTCATGTTATACCTTCGTGTACTTTTATGATGCACGTGCCATACTGGGTGCATCTTGCAGATATTTTAGGGATGAACAAAATTTTTTTTCCCAAAAGTTACATAACTAATATCCATTCGATGCAGAATTACTAACACAAGTTCATTTTCTGCTCCAATTGTGTATCCGTATTAAATATAATTTCTTTTAACTGATAGTGATTCTGACCTGCTGAATTTACTGTCAGCTCTCGTGGGTAAAGTAAGTGCGAGTCAGTGAAACAAAGGAAATTATTTAAAAAAAAAAAGATACGTAATATTTGCAACACGTTCTCAGTAACCAGGTACTGGTGATGAAAACAGCTTTACTTTCGATTTTGTGACAATCCTATTTTCTATAATTGATGTGAGTGTGTAAATAACTTAGAGCTTAATATATTCGTAAATAAGAGCAATTGAAACCAACTGGCTTATTCCAACCTGCACCATTTTAAGCCTGAGTTCTAAAAAATCGTGTCATGAAAGCTGGGCAGAAGCAGTCACAAATTTTATTGTGATTACGTGTTTCATTCAACACAAATCATTGATGAATATACAAATATGTTCGAATCTAAATGTAATATTATGCAATGTCACATCCATATTAAGAATATATTACTAAAATCAAATTCGCATTATTTAATTTCCACTAGTTTTTAAAATATTGAATATTTTATAAAGGTGTTGTAAATATTGAAAATATTTAGGTTGCTCTATGCAATGAAATATTAACTGTTTTATGAAGTTTTTCTTTTCATTGTCTTAATGGCATAATAATTATCTCACGCCAATTACACTAAAGTATGCTATACAATTTCTTCATAGCATTGCCAATTTTAAAATTGTGTTGGTGTTTCCAATATTTTTCTCGAAATATATTGTGCATAAAACTCTATTTGCACACAATTTTACCTATTTAATGTAATTGGGTTTGATTTTGTATAACAATGGCAATATAATGCCTGAATAAGTATTTCAAATCATTAAAATCGGCGTGGGAAAGTATGAAACTACTGGAGGAAAAGCAAAGTGCTAGGAAAATAGCTGTAAGAGATTCTTCACTCAGGAATAATAGCAGACGAATTCTCTTTCTTTGTAATGTTTCAGTTTTTCACGCCAGATTATTTCTTAGACATAACTTCTTTCAGCAGAACATAATTATGAAGCTGAAGAGACTGCAATGTTTTGTTTAAGTTGTTGCTGAGTATACTAAGTAATAGTTAAATCGAACGGCGTGGCTCAGAATGTAATGTTTTGGACTCGCATGCAGGAAGTCCCGGCTTCAAATTCCTTGGTGCCGGTCATTTGGTTTTCCCTGTTACAGGCGAATGCTGGGGTGGATTTTTCATTTCCAGAATTTTCAGCTCTTCCATTTCATGTTATTTAATTCCGTGGTTCTGTTTAAGGATTTAAAATTCCAGGGCAAGGTGGCTGATGCAGTGTTGAGGGCTTGCGCTTAGGAATCCCCTTTACGTCTGGCCGCCCTATGTCTCCCTCATATAATCGCTTCCACCCAAAGATGCCCCCATTGTGGACGTTGCTACAAACACAAACCCCGTAATATCCTTCCATCCAAGTTGTTGCCTCTTGCCAATAACAACAATGGCAGTTGCTGTCCAATAAAAGACTTATCCAGTGGCTAGAGTTTGGGCTATCAACATTCTAGCCCTATGAGTCTAGTACAAGAGCCGATAATATTATGGTTGTGCTCTATGCAACTTGAAAACGCAATGCAGCAATTATTTATGGAGCTGATAGTAAATGAAGTGTCGAAGTGAAATGAGTCAGCTGCCTGTGAAACATTGTGGTTCAATATTTATTTCTCTTGCGATAAGCTCTTCAGACTAGAGTCTAGGTATGTTAATCCAGTGGCCGTAATAGAGTTTATCTTATACCTGTGCGGTCTCTCTCGTTATATATTCTAACTTACTCAATAGAGGTACCTTGCAGATCTGTACTGCTCTGTTGACGATAAATATTTTCTTTCTCAATAGAGAACAAACTCCTAACACCACGCTACAAGGATCGCCCGAGAAAAAAGACGTATTTGCGATGTTGCATTCCTTATCTCTAGGGTGTTCAATAATATTTTCTGATTAACAGAGGATTCCTGCAGCGCTAAATAAATATTATACCTTTGTTTCAGGGTATGGACCAGATTGACGCTTTCTACCCAAACTTCACCAGTGAACCCGAAGTTCAGCCTGTATGTCAGAATAGATGGAAGAAACCTCGTCGAAGGAAGAAGCCTGAGGAGGGTGACGCAGATGCATATGAAGATTTAGAAACTGGTGTATCCAATGTAAACTGGATGTATAATGATATTGAATCCTCGAGGTTGAATTATGCTGTACCCATTTGTGTCTCTCATGCTTCATCAATATTTATTGCGGCATTCACCTACTGCTATTCTTTGTCTTTCAGGTGAATGGCTAGTCACTGTAACCTCCTACGATAATTTCCGCAACTGATTGTGACGTATCAATTCTGGGCACTTTTGCCTTCCTGTGGAGAACAAAGATATAAGCATAATTTCGTAGGAAGAAAGATAGTAAAATTTACCTCAAGCTTGGACTACTGAATTCTTAAGACATACATATTTTCATATGAATTTCATGAAAAATAATGACAGAATATTAATTTATCATTATATACTAAAAGAAATTGTGTACAAAATTTGTGCAGCCCAACCATTTTGATACGTACAACGTAAGGTTTCTCTATCCAACTGTGATCCATTGAACATTTATAACCAAAGACATTATAATTGGTAGTGAAAAGTAGGCATATAAATTATATGATAATGTATGCATCTCTTTATAAGAATGAGAGAAAAAGTTTGTTATTGGGAAATTTACTTGAAGTTTAATCCCTTGCTCTGGATATTATTTCCACTGCTATAGCCACATCACTTTCTTCAGATTAGTGATTATCCTTCATACACAATATGCATAGTAAAACATATGCAAATATGAATTTATAAATTTTCTGATTGCAAATGTCGGCAAATAATTTTTACCGCCTTAAAAATTCAGTGCCATGAAATTAATTACAGAATCGTGGTTATTCATTAAGCAGGAAGATTAGAGTTGGCCAGTAATGATGCTTAGATACCTGCTTACATGTGTGCAATGTAGTTAGTTTGAAACCCCTAATCGGCCTAACATACCTAGAGCTAAATATGTATTTTGTGGATAAAGACACATAGTTCAGTTGCTTGTTTAAGTTTTCTTAAATCTGAAGAATTTTCTGCATATCTTATAACAGACTAGTTTCAAAACCTGCAGCCACCGCATTCCTGAAACTTTGCAAGCTCTCTTACTTCTTCTTCTTCTTCTTCTTCTTCTTCTTCTTCTATGTTTTAGATTTTCTTTTCTATTGATAATATTTATTTTAATCCAAAAACTTAAATATTCGTATTCATATTTGTCAGGAGATTTTTGTGTTTCATGTCATCATATTGCTCACTTTGTTGCAATAGAACAGTGAAATAAACTACTACCTGGTTCATCCGAAATGACAAGTACCAATGTTTTAAAAGTTGCTTAAACACAATAATAATCTAAAAGTGATTACACATTGCGAACTTGTTACCTAGCTATACAGCTTTGTATAATTTGACACAAAGTGGTTGTCCCATTGATAAAAATTGATATTCCTATCAGAAATCATTAGGAAATGTCCCATGAATATTGTTAAATTTCTTTTCAGGCAAATAAGTAATTCTTAGTTTTCAATTTAGAACATTTAGTAAGTTATATTTTTAATTTTATTTTATTTAGCTTATTTTATTTTGGTTACACGAAATTATTTATGTATTTCACTTGCAATTCATATATATATTTACTTGTAAAATAGATGTCTATTGGGCCAGTAATTTCATCTTCAATAACTACATTGTTGGAATATTATTGGTATAAAAGCGCAATATAGTACAGTATAACTATGCATATTTTATATACCTCTTTCAAACTTTTAATATAACAAAATATTTTTGATAATTAAAATCAAAGGGGTTATATGTTTAAGAAAAAGACTTTATTGATTTCTATGATTTGTCTTGAAAAACACGCTCGCGGGTTTACCATATACCAGAGATTTTAAGAACTTTACTGAGAACTATTAAACAATTTCTGCTGAAAATAGTTTGTAATTTCACAATGCTTGGCTAAGGAACCTTTGTTTCATACTTTGAAAATACGCTTTTTCCTGAAAAATAAGTAGAACTAGTTATTCAACTCATCCTGCGCATTGCAAAGTTATCTAACCCCGCTGTTCTGTGTCAGTTCCGTGCACATTGCTTCGTTGCTTCGTTTCAATATAATAAAATGTCGTGCCGTTTAGCCCAGAGAGCATTAATAAACGGTTACTAAATTCAGCGTCACGCAGTAAGTTTGATTTTACCTAATTACAATCCGCAGGATCAATTGAATTCTCCTGATCTATTACAAAGCAACCAGTATACTTATATAAATAAAGGTGGAACAATTCCTTCGGTAGCAGGTATCAGCATAAGCCTGACGCGAGATAGGATGCATGATGTCAGAAGGAGGGGATTGACATTGTGACTACAATGCAGAAACCTGCGGTTGTTTACATTGGAACGTAAGTAGAGCTCATGGTCAGTTGAACTGTATGGTTGATGCTAGACTAACTTTGCACCCATGGTATAACATTTTCCATAACTAATTTTAAATGACACTAGTGCATCACAAATTCGTAAAACAACTTTGCAGTAATTCAATCTGATATTTGCAAGTTTGATTAGCTCAACTTTCCATAAAATATTTAAACATCAATGTCATTGGATTTGATTATAAATAAATATAGAAGATGTTAAAAAGAGCTAATAATATTCATGCGTAACACTTGAAAGTCAATTTTCAGGTTAAGAGAGTTAGTGAGCTCTGTAATAGCAAAATATGTCGTTTGTAAAAAAACTGCAAAATATATCGCGTGTAAAAAAAATACTTTAATTTAGAGAACGATGCCGTGTGATCATAGATGTTGGAGACGTAATCCTTAGAATAATATGTGCAATAAAGTGTATATTTTTATAATACTCTTTTAATTAGGTATCGTAGACAGGATCTATGTTAACAAACACAATGTAACACAATACTACATTTTCGATATGCTATTGCAGATAAATTATTTTATTTAAATTTGATTTTCCTAATTAGTTACTGTTTTCATTACATATAAAATATTTAAACTGAGAATTTCATTTGCACCTTTCCTTTTTGAATAAACCTAGATATCTGTTCTACTGCTTTATGGACATCTAACGCTAAATATCTTCAATTCGTTCCTCAGTATGTCACCAAGGTTTTCAAAGAGTTCTCTAGAGATACCGAAAACCAACGTTTTTACTTCGTTCAAACAAACTACTCTAAAAGAGGTGAAGTCCGGTTAATTTGGAGTCTATTCTATTTTATCTGGCATCATGATAGCAAGAATATTCCTCCGCTATATTTGCGGAATGGAGTGTAGCAGTAACTTGATGCCTGAATTAAAACTTCACGGCATGCTGGCAGTAATTCGGCAGGTAATTATCTCAACTAAGAATTTTGCTTTTCGTTTATAGGAGATGTAAGATACAATATATATTGGGTGCGGAAAAACAACGTGCAAAAAATTGCAGAGTAGAAGGGCAGTACGAAACTAAGCATTTTGAGGATAGGAACAAGGGGACACAAGCTTTTTTACTGTGCTACACACGCCAGCATTAAATAACCCCTGTTACAGTCTCAGATGGTGAAACTTGTGTTTGCAGCGTGCCAGATGAAAACAAAGTGTACTCTTGTACAGTACTAATCACTGTTGCAACGTGTGTCTGATGTTCAATGCAGCATTAGTGTTTGGAAGCCTACTGGATGATATGGCAATACCGAACGCTCATGGTTCCAACATGACGGCACCCCTGCACATTTTCCACCCGCTGCCTGAAATCACCTAAACAGAACATTTGGTGGCAGTTGGATCGGGCGCGATGGACCAACCAGGTGACCTCCAAGGAACCCCAATTAAGTACGCGCATGAAATATTTAGTTTCTCCTTGTGTACCAAGTACTCATTAGTTGAAACATTAGGCACGCAGTGAATTACATTTCATTTTGTTCGGCAAATGAAGATGTTGCATAACGTTAGCTTTCAATTATGATAATGCAGGCTCCTGTTACTCAACTGCATCTGCGACCCCATGTTACTAACCTCAAAATGTTTAGTTTATTCTACAATTTTCTGGATATTGTTTTTCCGCATCTGTATATATATATATAATTATTTTGCTAACATATTTGAACTACTAAAATTCTGTATAGTTTTAAACAAATAATTTGATATCTTTCGTGAAAAGGTGCTATTTTCTGCTTTCCTACTACGTGATTTGAGATGTGGCCAATTATCTGTATCAATGAAACTTATTCTAATGCAGAATATTTTGAACTGGATATCTTCAAGTTCCTTAATTTCTGCCTAATTACGTAAAATACCTCTTTATATGAAGAATGATTTAATAATAATATAATTTTAGTTTTTACTTAAAGTCTTACAAACGGTAAGATAGTCTAAAATGAAATGTTAATTAAATTTGTATGATATTTTGGGGAAACCGTTTATTGAAATTATAATACTGAATAATACCTAAGGATTTTTGGAACAAATACTCGATTTTTGGGATGTCGGGCAAAATTTTAAACTCTTAATTACATCAATAACATTCCTTACTAGTCAACTTTTAATATGGAATTCCTCAATACGCAGTCTGTCTCTCTATCCTTTCTCTTAAAAGCAAGTCATGATAACACCAGAAACAAATGTATATATATAGCTATATTAATCGTAACTTAAATATTGTAAAAAGTCAATCTTATATTATTTATAAAACCTATGGAATAAAACAAAAATCATTAATCAATGAAAAACAATATATTGAATAATTATTATATTAACGAAATGAGAATTAAATATTCTACCAGACATATACTGAACATTTTAGAAGTCCCTGCATCAAATATTAAATCTGTTGCTGATATTGTAAAAATAGGAAATATAATCAATCTATAGTATGTACTAAGAATTATTTTCTAAAAATCATTTTTGGCTACCCGATATATTTTTATTTTACAAAAGGTGGCTACCATTATTGTACAATGTCAATAAAATATAAAACAGGGGGAACATTAAAGCTTCTATTTTTTTTAAAAAAATTCGGCTTTGAGGTATAAAACCATAGAAAGAAAATTTCTAAAAATAAAAGATATCAGAAACAATTGACAAGTATAAAGTTGCATATTCAAAAAATTATCACAAATAATTTCACAAGAGGGTCTGGGATTGTCGATAAATTCACAAACGCATTAAGTATGGAAAGCTCAGACCATCAAGTGATATTTATTAGCACTACTTCACAGATAAAATATGAATTGAAATATAGTTCCCCTAAACTCGGTTTACAAAATTGTAATAATTGTGTATTTGTATTATAAATACTTAACTCTCTCCAGCCATCTTGCAACAGATGATGCCAATAGGGAGCGGCCAAATACTGGTTTAGGACTATTTCAAAAATAGAATAAGAATAAAAGTCATTATAAATTAATATGCACATATGACGCATCATCCAAACACTTTGAAGAACCCTCCGCTTTGCGTTATGATTGTCAATAATCGACAGTTTTGTTACTATCAATACCTTTCCACAACCTACTAGCAAAAGTGATCAATGATGCATGCTCAAGAATTGCATTGGAAGTATAGAGTTGGCTATGCTGACAAGAAGACAAATGCACCTCGCGCGGTATAGGGATTTGGTAAAACTTTATGATAATTTCATTGCAATATATAACTCTATTTAGTCAAAATTCGTTTTTTTTTCTTTTATTGGTCGATTCTGTGATAGATAGTCCTAAGAAAGTAAATCTGAACTCTACGTCTAATTAAACGGAAAGATGCGGTAATTTCTTTAGCGGTGCTGACCCATTATAAAAACTGTCGGTCCTGGTGGTGTAGTGGTAACCATACTTGCCTCCTAAACCCAAGATTAGGGGTTCAATCACGGTCAGGATCGATTAATTTTTTCGGGCCTAAAAATTGCAAGTATGGCTTCCTTCGTAAGGGAGGTAAAACTATGGGTCCCATGCAGTATATTTATGGCACGTAAAAGAACCTCATGTCTGAAAAAAGAGGCATCTGAGCAAAATTTATCGGCCGCTTGAAGCCCTGAATTAAATGGCACGCTGATCACCTGAGATGTTAAAGAGAGTCCGCAAATAAAACAAATCAATAACAATAATAGGAAACTGACGCTATGTGCACAGGCAGCCTGGTTTCTTCCGGTTGGCTGCCAAGTGTATCAAGACCACTCTACTGCTTTTCCATAGGTTGGAAATGGTGAATAATAAGCGGAGAAGTTCGTAATTTGAAGATTTTTTTTTGCCATAAATGTGTAAATAATTTTTGCGTGGAAAAAGTTGTTTAAGTGTTAGATAATAACTAAAGCTGAATTTCAAAACTTTGCTTTCATGATGTAATATAAGGTTTAATTACTAGAATCATTTTATAAAAAATAATATTAACTTTATTCCAGATCATCCGTAATATTTTAAGGAAGAACTTTGTATTTTATCACTTCAAATTATTCTTTGGATTGAGCGGCAATGTCGAGTATGTTAGTGCAGTAAGGAAAAGTTTCTCACAAATCAAATGACATTTAGGTTTTCAATTATTTATCTTCTTTATTGCAAAAACTGTCAATTATTTATCTTCTTTATTGCAAAAACTGTTAATAAATAGTAGTTTTTTAAATAGAGAATTAATTTTGGCTTTCGTTTGAAAGCTGTACCCAAGTCGTACGAGACAAGTTCATCCCACGTTTCTACTCTTATAACTTTGATAAAAACTACATGCACACATTGTTATTTTTAACTCATAACGAGTACTAACCTGTGTTATAGGAGTTATAATGAGTTTTTTACTTTTAATTAAATTTGCATTCAATTGAAACAGCAAATTTTGTAATTTCTCTCCCGATTTTTTACTCTTCTATAATATGTATGAAGTTATTGCATTAGACTTAATATGTTCTCTGTTATAATGGAAGCATTTCAATTGCACTTAATACTTACACTAAAATTTACCTCACTAACACACTGCAATTAATACTGGCACGCCAATATAAGCTAAAATAAAATAAGGTCTTAAGTGCAGCTATCAGTACGGTAACTATCATGATAGGCGACTGACATAACGTTCATCTAGCACGCGTTATGCTTAGCTGCGGACGTAGGTTAAAAATAATTTAGTTATTCCTGGTGCACGCTGATTATTTATTTTGAAAAAAAAATATACAAAACTGTTGAAGATCGACTATTGCTATGAATAGTTTATACACACTTAAGAGTGATTAGACAATGTTACTGTAGCCATTTTGTGGCTAGGTCCAGATAATAGGTGCAAAAGCATAGGGCACAGGTTTCAGTCCATCTTGGGTCAAAATGTTTGAGTGGGATTTTGTCTTGAAAATGCCAGGTCGGTTCAGGAGCCAGTATACTCTGGGTTGGTTTACCTCGTCAGTAATTCATTGCATACAAAGCTTGTAATTATAACATTTTAATACGATGTTAAAATATACAAAAATACCACCCACCTACCTCAGTGAGAAATTAAATTCATTTTCAGGAAGAGCTATGTATTGGCAGCTTCAGGACCATGTAAAGCTATATTAATTCAGAAGTTAGGGAATGTGAGCGATGCTTACCCGGTTTATAATTATGTTGAATTACTTGCTGTTTATCTGCAGATGTATTGTATATCTGTAGAATAAATAGACACTGATTTCGTTTTGTACGATTTACCTATACGGAACTTATTGAACTTCTTGAATTCCCGCTATGGCTACTGCTATATTTTTGTAGACGTTTCAGTGTACAGCAATTGTTTTACCTATTTGCCATTATTAGTTTTAAATCGGTACTGTCGAAACTCGGAGTACAAATTTATACTTGGGTCGGTTTTGCACTACAATATTGGAATTTTAGCCATTTAGTAACTTAGGTCGCAGTTTCATTCAGTTTGTTACATAGGTAAGAAATTGTAAGGTTCCTTGGAAAATTATACTTGTTGTTACTTCTTATGGAACTTTAGAATTCCAAATTTGGTTGTCTAATACATAAATACAATGTTTAATAACCTAAAATAAACTATCAGCAGATACAATGCATGCTGTGGATTGTGAAGTTAACGCTAACCTACCGTTATACAGATTATAACAAAAAATTATGCCAAAATTTTAGGAGCATATTCCCACCATGTAGAGAACTGAAATATTATATGGACATAGTCTGGAAACACTGCATTACTTTATTGTAGTTCTTTCACAATAATCTGCTTACACTGTATAATGCTGCATATTATGAAACAAAAACAGAATACCATTGGAAATCGTCTTAAAACAAGTGTTAATTATGGCTACCATTAGCATAAAATTAGCCTGACATGTCAATGGAAGGATATAACAAGAGCTCACGCAACACTCTCTAGAGTCTTGCAAGATTAGGTATTATCAGCAGAAGTTCTATCATGAGTTAAAATCTTGCGGGAATGCATAGCTTTTTATTGACGTCCAGTCACTGTTGAGATGTTTCTCAATTTAGAATATTAAGACATGTATACTGATATACCACATTTTAGTAAAATTAATACAGTAAATTAACTCGTATATATGAGAATATAATTATTAGAATTCTAGTTGATATGAAGGACTGTGAGCGATCTATGATTTAAGTTTACAGTAGCAACACACTTAAACCTACGGAAGCAACTCTAACTTCGGCACTTTGAATAATACTGTGAACTAAAAATGCCTATATAACTACTCTGAGTATGTACATTCTTGCTTTTTCCGATGAAAAAATCTAGTCCGGAAATTATCAAGCAAAGCAACAAGTATGATTTCTCCAGATAACTAATGCAATAATCTGCCAGCATTCACCGGCCGTACATTTTGCATAAGTCGGAAGGCTAAGGTTATTGTCTCTAGACAGAATACAATAACATCCAGAGTCAATTCATTTTCATTAGGGACATCAATTACAACTGTGAACACAATTTTCAACTCAGATTATATGTTAATGTAAATCTTCAAGCAATACATCTCTTTAAACCCGACATTTTTTAGGGATGTGGTGAGAGAAAGAAGAGTATTTCCCCACCCTATCACTTACAAGATATTCCTCTTAAGTCATCTGATGCATCGTCAATGAATTTCTGTGATTTGGGTTATTTAACATGAACCTTAGAAGCAAAAGACCATGAACTGCGGAAGGTGTCTGGAAAACTTTCCAGGAACTGTTGGATAAAATGGACAATTATGATGGTTATAAAATGAAGAAGACGAGAAAATGTATAACAAAAGTGAAACAAACTATTGGTGTTTATGCACAGGTAAACGTTCCTGATGATAGGCAGTAATAAAATAGTAATTGTTTAAAAAGCATACAGCAAATTGGGTACCATAAATTTGAAACTTAAACCTTTTTTCCCAAGCTTTATCAATAAAACCTGAGAACAAGAAGAATAAAACGTCAGTGGTTTAACTCAGGTGCATAAATGTAACGTCTCGATTATGGTGTCAAACGGAAGATATATTGCGTGCTATGGCATCGGTTACGTAATTTTATACGTCACAGTTCTTTCCATCCATCATAATTTGCATCTTCTATGATTGTAATATTACAAGAAGGCTATGCTGGTTAATAATTTTATAATTTAAGACTAACTTTCTAACTGGCTTAGTCTTACTTAGTTTTTATTGCCAGTTTTAATGGTTTGTTCATATCGAGCTTTTGCATATGTATAGCGTTTGTGCTTGAGAAAAACTGTTCTAAAGATCAAGATGTAATTCTAAATTTCAGTTCTGAATCTCGTAGTGATTTTTAAGGTAAGGAGTGTTTCGAAGAATATAATTCATAAAGGGAAATAGATTTAAAAGCACTACTTTTTGTATTGTTAAGGTTTTTGGATGTATTTATTGCTGCAATTTCATTAACGAATAAGAAGTTAGGTAGCCTTAGGAAGCGAACAATCGTTAATGCTCAAGCATTACAAGTATGAATATGTACGTTTTAAATAATGTTATAACTTATGACTGGTATTCCATATAATAATTATGACGGTACGATAGTAACGTCATAAGCAGTGGCGAATTTGTGCTAAGTATATATTTTGTTAGGCGCTGTAACAGAAAAGTGCCTCTTAACCATGCAGTTGAATGCAATGCTTATGCTATTCATCTATGCATTAAGTGCAACAATAAAGTGGTCGGCATATGCCTGTTAATTTTAACGTCTGAGCTGACTAATTTTTAAAGTAAATCTCCATGCACATACTTATACTCTGTACAGCAAAGCATATCACAGGGGTTTGGACCATATCACTCCTCCTCCTAGATTTAACTAGTGTTTTCCGCGTGTCAAATAGTCCATCATAAAATAACACAGTTATACTCATAATAACAGTTTCACGTGTGTTAAAGTTGCAAAACTTGATAGGAGTTTTATTGGGTTGAAATATTTATGTTTTTTTTTTTTTTCAGCTTACCTTAATTCTAATTGGAGTAATTCCATGCGAAGCGCATGAGATGATAGGACGCGCAACATTCAGTATCATGGCTGCCTCAACTAGTTTTGTGATACACGTGAATGGAATTCAGCTCAATATCGGGGAAAAATAATAATATGAAACGTTTGAACAGTGTTTGTGGAAATTATTCCAAACTTGCTATTGAGGATATTCTGAAAATATCCGAATTTACCGGAACATCAGTTTCGGGCATTTATAAAGATCACATGGAGAAATTTAAAACTGGTGAACTAACCCCTCCCATCTAAAATGATGCCAGGAAACTTCTGGATTTTGTGAGATCAGCGATATGCTGAAGGTGCATGGATTCTTTTGCTAATAATGAACTTACTCATCATAGAAAAATTGATATCAGGCAGTAAATTCAATCCTGAAACTCTAAATTTAGAAACATATTTCCTGTACTGTTTGCTAATAGAACGTTATTTTCACACCAGAAAGCATGATAATGGACAGATGAATTGGTGGCATAGAGATTGCTTCCGTAAAACAAAACAAAAAAAATTAAAAAGAAGGGAAAGATTGGTACTTGGACGAGATTTTAGTTCATCTGGGGAACACAAAAATAAAACCAGGGATTCACATTTACCTAAAAATCATTTTATCTTTTTAGGAGCAGAGCTTCAAAATTTAAACAGCTGAAAGTGGTGCATATTGGAACGGGAGTTTGTTTTGTGGAGGGAGACATCTTTCGTTCGAATCCAAAATAATGTGGAGACGACTACAAAAATTTATGGCGAAGGCTCGTGATTTGAAAACTTCACACAAAATAAAATTTCGATAAATCTGCAATCAATCTTTGAAGAAAGGTGAGACATCAAAGTAAAGACATAACTTTCGACGAGTTTCTGGTTATGGAGAATTACTGGAATTGGTGAATAAATTGAAGAAGTTTAATATGTGAGCCACACTGGACTCCATTTGTCCCTTATCACTGATATTTAAACACAATAAAGACATTTTGGTTCCGCGTAACAGACCTTTGCATCAGCAGTTTTTGACGAAGTATTCCGTGTTCTGACAGTCGATGAATGGAGCACTTGCTTCCAAAATGTTTTGAGGAAGGTGAAAAAATATTGGATCATATTATTGACACAATTGCACACAAATATGTTATTCACTGAAACATCTAATATCCAGCTCAGATAAATGCAATGTTGACCATGTGTTACTGGCTTTAGTTAACTTTACCGCTGAGCTTTGTACCGGTAGTGTAGTTGTTGACAAGAAAACGTAGATGATTGGGGGAAGTGAGACGAGCAACTGGTCTGGAAGCATGGTATAGTCGTGTCACAGTTAGCCCTAATTGTATTACGGAAAAGGATTTACTACATACGGAAATTATTAATACCACATAATGTTCCATATAATATATTGCTTTAGAAATTATATATAATGTTTTTGTTGGTTATTTAACGCGCCGAACGAGAAAACAACAGTAATCGAGTAGTTATTTCAATGCACTGATCTCTCCGCAACAAGAGTAGCGGTTTTTGAATGAACTGGGTAATAGTTTATCTGTTTGGCGATCTTTGTCAAAAAATTACATAGGCACTGGACATGGTAGTTTATAGTCGCCACACTCCACGGGTAATCAGATAAATTTGCCATGGTACTTGTTCTTGGTGCTGAATATGCTGCGACTGTCATAGATGAGGCGATAAACTGAGCCACAGTTGGCAAGATGCCATACTATGGCATATGACCTTCTCTAGCAGAAGCGCTGACTAAATGCAACAAGAGTATGCTGCCATTGTATGTACTGCGTTCTTTGAATTAATGGTAGTCTAAGAAGACATTTTCAGTTTCGCTGCTATGCTCGATTCTAGTGACGCATTAAGCGCACATCACATAGAATACATCCTTGCTTCGCTGTAATCACTTCTATTTAATTCTTTGTTTCAATTTAACCTCTCACAGCTTGACTGATTTCCTGTTTCCAACATGGCTGCAAAAATCACAATACAGTTGTCACTGCTTAAAACTTAGCTGCAAATGCCTGTGCAAGTACTGATATATCATTTACTGCTCGTTTAAGTAGTAAATATTCAATTCATGACATTTCTTGTAATATATGGAGTTGCTGTTTTGTGTACCTTTATTTATTAGTACATTGTCACCACAGGAGATTATTTATTAATGGTACTTTAGATGTACTGCAAAAAAATATGTGGCAGAAATGTATGTCAAATATGTATTTGTTAAATGTATAGAAAAGTTTAAGTTAGAACTGTTCGTAGCACTGGCTCATGAGTTATTTCATTTAATAAAAATCTTGTTACTTGTCTTCAAAAGCAAATGTTTCTGTAACCTAATATGCTGTGTGATGGCTAATGTTTCAAAATGTTATATGTTTTCTTCAATGGAGTTCCTTATGCAAAACCACTTTAAGATTTTGTTTCAATAAAGCTATTTTAGGTTTAAAATCTCTTTTTGTAATATTTTAAACTCTTGAAGAAAATCTAAGACGAAATTCCCTGTGAAGTTGAAGGCTAAAAAATATTTACTTATCGAATTCCATGTAGTTTTGCAATGCAAAACTACATTAAATTTGGCAGGAGATTATTCATCCAGCTGCAGAAGAAGATTACATCTCATCTGCATTTTAAAATCTGTGAAATACAGACAACTGAAAAATTTATTCTTGCATTATAGCAAAATGATTATATTCCATCCCACATCCAACCTGAACCCTTAGAAGTTAATACAATTAACTAAGCTCTCAATTGTTTGCATTCTGAAATAAGTTATCCACATTAATTCCGGCAAAATGTCGATAAAATCATTATAGGTATATACTTTTTAAAAATGAATTTAATTGTAGCGTACTTGTGCCATCCCTTCCGTTCCTACCCTTACTCCATACTCTGAAGAACAGTTTTCACCTTTATTGGTTCATGATTCTATACGAATGACTATGACATCTACTATCATGTTATATGTCACATCTCTTGCACGAGAACATCTGATGACAGAATGCAATTCTGCGTTACTAGGCATGGAAAACGAATGAACTGACGAAAACACTTGCTACCTATATCCTGCTGTTCATCCGAGATCAACACCTGGCGAGGATAAGAGTTTGATGACTACGTTTATTTCTTGCAAGCTAAGTTTGTTTAGAAAATTCTGGGAACGACCAAAGGTTGGTGTACTTATTGAAGCAGCTACAGTAAGTTCTTTGAAGGAAGGACTAGTTAATGAAAAAGTGTTTTTTCCTTTATTTTTCCAAGCTATTTGTTAAGAGTTGCCATAAAATGTTTTAAAAATGTTCTTTAAAACTAAGAAAAAACGCTTACATTCATTATATAATATTTTGTTTTAATATAAAAGAGACTATATGTGCAATAATTAAATATGAAATCTCTAACTGCACTTTTATACCTTGCTAATGAAACCAGCGGAATACTGTATAATAGGTGGAATGACTAATTAGTTTATCAGGTCCGGCACACTGAATTAAGTTATCTTTTAACTTGCCCATTTACTGTGCGATGGCAGATTTATAATTTATTACCTATTCCTTTATGATAAACACTTGGAACCCCATTATCTACATAGCATATTAATGGAAAGGATATTTCTGCTATAAATTTTATGCAGGTGAGTAGTTACCCATATTAGTGTATTATTTGGGGACCTAAATCTCCTTGTAAAGCTCTTTGGTTACTACATATGCTTATACCTTCACCCCAAACAAATCTCTTAATTCACAATCCCTCGTAGGCGGATATCCTACTACTGGATTTCTTATTCCCTCAATTATTCCCTCAGCCCTGCAGCATTTTCAATGAAGTATAACCTTCCTTATGTTAAATGGTTATTAACAATAGATACAGATAACTTATTTTGTGCCTTAAAGGGCAAAGGTCTCCTAACGAGTAGGAGAAACTCATTTTTTCTTAACGTGGTGAGCTATTCCGCATATTGTTCATATGCTGTCTAAAACTCCCTTTGATTTGTTCTTTGGCTAATCCATTTCTCACTGCAATGTTTATTCACCGCACTAGTTGCCTCTCCAGAGATTCCCATTTTTCTCATCCTCTTGCTATTCTTGATCAATCTGGACCTGTATGTTCCTTGAAGGGGTCTGTCTATCTTCTTCTGGGTCTGCCTTGTGTTCTATATCCTATCCGGAAGTCCCATACGGAGGTCTTGTAAGTCCACCTATACATCCTTGCATTTAAAACAACATTGCATCAAATCATTTACCTTATAAATGCAATGAATTGCAGAGTTATTTTAGTTGAAGTGATTTTTCGTATCTGGACAATACAGTTGATGAAATGTCATCAGCGATTTCAGCCGGAACAAGTTTAATTCGAGCAAAGGTAAGGTAAAAATATTTAGTCCCTTTACTCCTGTCGAAGCTGCATTTACATATCTGAAATAAAAATAAGAATGCAGTTTGTTATTCGCTTCAGATGAGCTCAATGTGCATTATGTTCTATGCTACAATGTACTTGAAGTAGTACCGTTCTTTTCGCGCAGATAAGGCTGGTGTGCTGTGTACTTTGCCATTAAATATGGATGAATTTTCTTACTATATAAAGATGCCAAGGACGAGGTTGTAACAATTTTGGAGGTTAATATCCTTGAGCAAATTAATACGAACAAATAGTAACAATTTTATTTCAAGTTTGCTAGCATGTATTGTTTTGATATTTTCTTTTTTTTTTTTTTTTCATACATGCATACTCAACAATTAAAACTAAGAATGAGTTCGGTTAAGAATATTGACCTCTTTGTAGTACCAATTTGAACATGAATTTATCTGTTGGAAGATGCACCTGACACCTAAATGTAATCGCTATTATAATCCTGCTTCTTTAACACAAAGGGAGATTACAGAAAGATGTAAAGTTATTTTGGTACAATTAATAAAATAATTAAAAAGAAAACAGTTAACCCCAAGAGGAAAGAACGATATTTAAGAAGGATAGCTACAATTTCTAAAGATAATGCTTATCTTGTCATAAAAAGCAAGATGAACCCTCACTAAAAAGCAGTTTTGATCTACAGAAGGAGCTATTTGAGGCTGGAGTTATGGTACATGACTCGTCAGTACAACGCAGGCTGTTGGCAGTTAGTCGAAAAGCTGAAGACCGGTAAAGATGTAGCTCCTTACAGCAAAATATGAACAGGAAACGAATAGAATGCGCAAGAAAATGCATAAATTATACTTTGGTGGGCTGAGGTAAGGTTGCATTCTCCGATAAACACCAGTTTTACGTTCGGGGCGTGCGAAGGTCTGACAATGAAAATCCCCCAAAACACTTTTTATTCAGATAAGAAATAATAATGTCGAAAGAAATTATTAACAATGAGAAGTATTTGCAAATACTGGAGAGAATAGTTTTGCCTGAGCTACAGAATTTGTATCCTTAGGGAGCGGCTGTTTTCCAGCAACATCATGCAGGCTGCCATGTTTCCAAATAACGACGATATTCAATGAAGATCCCGGAATTTAGTTTTTGAATTGGGCAGACATGATATGAGTCCTAACGAAAATTTATGGTCTGTATGTAAAGAATGGCTTGCAATTGTTGATTGCTTCATTAAGATAATCATATTTAGAATATAATTCGTGTATGGTTTCAAGACAGAGAAATTCAACAAATTGCAAAAGATCTGGTAGTTTCAAATGCCAAGCAGGATACTTATTAAGGCTAAAGGAGGGCATACAAAATACTAATAATTATTTAAATTGTATGCTTTTTAATTAATTAAATAAATCTGCGTAAAGCTATTTGCTCACTTTCAATGCACAAGCATGTATTTACATTATGTTTCAAAATACACACTTTCATTGTCAAAAATTGAAAAATGTTTAATAACTTCGGACTACCCTGAACAACAGCTGAAGATATGGCAACGCTATACTCTTCAGATATGCCAGAGCAATTGATTAAAGGGGATGCCTTTGGAACTGAGAGCTAATGAACAATATTCTGGAATTTATGTTTAGTACAGATGGACAACTGTTAACACTCTAACAAAAAAGTGTTTCAGCTATTTAAAGTCATTCAATCAGTATTTTAGTTTACTCCGCTTTATTTGCGAATTTTCCGTGTTAAAGATCCAAATTTCGGAATATTAAACTAGTTTTAAGACTACATTAGTGCAAGTGCTTTAGAATTCAATATAATTTTTTTTTCAAAAACGCATCAAATGCACACCTATTTTTAATGGTATACTTTATATGGTACCTACTTTAAGATCACGCAATACACAGCAATGAATTAAATTTCGCAGTTTAAATCTCAATTACATGAACAGTAAGTCAAATGCATTAGTTGATACATACTGTTTGAATATTGCCATTGTGGTTGTAATATAGAGCTTCCAGAATATTTACTTACCGCTCGCACGGGGGCTTGCGTCTCGGCAGTTTGGGCAACCACAGCCCGCAGTGCCTTTACTCCGAAATGACCGTGTTGGTGGAACCAAACCTAGTCTGAAAAGAACACCAATGAACCCTTCAGTCACTGATGATAGAAACCACTCACAATAATGCACAACGTGCTAAGGGATCACCCTTTTGTAGACTATGGACACGTGTATGCTTTTAAGGTTTGAGTTTTAACAGTTTTGTTGTTGTTTGCGCAGGAGACACTTGTACTAATTTTGATAGTGATTTTGTTGGCGAACGTTCAAAATTAAGCCGAATTTGTCTTTTGGTAAAAATTGCACATATTCGCGTGTGTTTCTTGTTTTGTAATCTACCAGTAGTACCAAATTTATTCACAAGAGAGTGAATTGCAATTCTGGAAGAAATCAATTGCCCAGGAACTCCCAAATAAATTACTCAAGAACCCGACGAGTTGATTCGTAGTATAATAACTTTTAC
This sequence comes from Metallyticus violacea, assembly GCA_030762175.1. Taxonomy (NCBI): domain Eukaryota; kingdom Metazoa; phylum Arthropoda; class Insecta; order Mantodea; family Metallyticidae; genus Metallyticus; species Metallyticus violacea. Next base: position 295,163,243 of record CM060846.1, read on the forward strand.
ACACAAAAATATATAGCTCTAAAGTATACGTGAACGAATGCAGAGGGGTGATTGCTCTAAAGTTCAAGGACAGGCGGGTCGGCAGGCGGCCGTGATTGGGGAGAGGAGCCGGCCTTGGCCTAGACGCAAAACCGCTTGCGAGCGGTAAGAACATATTGTGAAAGCCCGGTATTTCTTAAAATGTGGTTTTTCAATAGCGTTTAAATGTTGCCAATAAAAATTGAATTTATATAATAATTTACAACTTTCGGCAAATATGACTACAGTGATATGAGAACCAGTAGGAAGACAGAGCAGTACGATTTGTTTACTCCTAATATTAGTGGCGCCGCATTGACTGAATGGTGAGAATGGGGTACAGGATACATGGGATTTTTACTGGACAAACCAGCTTCTACCTCAGTTTCTGCTACTATTTATTCCGCTCACTGCTCGGTTATCTAGCCACCTACGTAATCGAATAGCATATTAGTGGTTAAGGATGTGTGAAGTTAACGACTTCTATATTTACAGCGAGAATATCATTAGCCATCGTAATAGCTCAGTTACCACTGCTGAAGACTTAGAGCTTGAAATCAGTGTGGTGGGTGTCCTTTTAGCGAAAAAAATAAAATATTTACTTTTTTCCAGGTTCTTTCATCTTCCCAATGTCATTCCAGTTACTCTTTCATCTTTTCCATACATTTATCTAATTCATGCTACCGTTTTATTAAAAAAAATACTGTCGGCCGCAAGTGCATTCATGTGACTTTTGCCAACCATTGCTAAAATAATTTGTCTGGACCCAAAGCCTTAGGATTGGGTAGGGTGATATTTTGCTTCTGAATTCACCAGATGCACAGCCTGGAAACCAATGTGGTAGCTTATGGTTTTGAGTCCAGTAGGTAAAAGATGAACACTTATGGTACAACTTTGATCTCAGACAGTATCGACTAGTGAGGGATGATGATAATTATGTTCTGTCGGGATGTTGTCCCCCCATATTTTCATTCCAAGAAGAATCACAGAAATCGCGGCGTATAGGAGCTGCTTCCGACCTGCCTCAACTATTAAAAGAAATAAACTGCAATATATCATAACCTCTTTTCCTCCAGAGAATTCCATATGCGAGTCATTGCTGAGATCCCTGTAGTGTGAGTGAACGTTATGACGCTCATATACCGCTTCTTTCATGGTTTTATCGCCCGTTTTACTGCAGTCGACAAGTCAGCAACCAGAGCGGCAATTCCCTTGAAGCGGCTTTAATATACGCTGAACTGATTCATGTTTTCGCAATTACAACTAAAATTATTAAATTAAGAACGTGTTAGAAATGTTGTTCTGCTACATTCACATGTTTATGGCATCATTTTTATAAATTTACCATTCACACGCATGAGTTTTTCTCCAAAGTTCAGTCAATTTATACTTGAAAGCATACAAAGTCACTGTTGTCCACAAATTGTGAGTAGATGATCCTAATATTCGGGGAAATTTACGAAATTGGATGTTATGGAACCTTGATGATAGAGTAATTTATGTATATTTAATATTTTTTTCTAATGAAGCATTGAAAAATAACCGGTATTGCAGTACAAAAAATCCTCAATTTTATACACGAACCCCCTTGCACGACGAGAAAATGACGTATGCTTCCTAGTAAATCCATTAATACGGCATGTATTTTTTTACGAATACACAAATGCAGAAATATACACTCAGGCAATTTTATGAACAACTGACTGATATTACATGCCAATCTTGGTATTTCAAGCAACAGCTAATGTATATGAATGGAAATTTCCTAAAAAGATACAGAAAATATATAGATGAAGGGGAAGAACATTTCTAACATCTCCTGCCATACAGTACATACTTATTTTCATAATAACTGTATTAGTAATTGCGAGAACTTGAACCAGTTATGCGGACATTACATCCTCTTCGCCGGGAGCTACCGCTCTGACTGCCGACCCGTTAGCTACCCTAAATCCGTTAAAGATCCAGTTTTATGTAGCAGTTTCCTTCTCAGAGCCCAAATTTTCAATGTACCACATTCGTCGTAAGCCTCTGTTTAGCAACGCTGCGTAAGCATTGAAGTCTCCTGGTTTTTTGTAAAATACTGAAGTGGTCAATACAGGTAAGATAGCAACTTTGATGCAGCACAAATAATATACCTGAAGAAAGTGATATGGCTTTCTCTGCTAATGCAAGTTATCCTATACTGATTGAAATTATACCATAACTACAAAGCTATTCTTGGAATACTTTTGTAGCAAATGTACGTTTATCTTAGTACATACTATTCATCAATAAAATGTATAATTAAAATATTTTAAACTCTCACAGGCCATCCAGAATAATCATGAGGTAGAAATGATGCATTTTTAATTAGTTTGCAATACTATTACCTTCTCATTTTAATATCTGGAATGTAACATATTTAAAAATACAAGAAAGTAACTATGGAAGCAATAGCATACGCAAGATAAATAAATAGTCATATATTCATATTAATTCACATGCTAGGAGGCTACAAATAGTAGCTGATATACGCACCAAACAGCGAAAAAAGCAGACAACGAGTATCGACATCTGAGTTCTAAATCGAAGTGAAAGATAGCCTGGTTATGGACGTAAACAGGCAGAGAACAGAGAATGTAGGGTCAAATAAATAAGATTTAAAAGCAGTGATGTTCCTGGCTTTATGTGAAATTATGGCTTCCATTTCCTTCCCTCTTACCCGATTTTCTAAGGCATGGTTCAGCAAAACGTCAGCAAATATAAGATTGAAAACTACATGGCTCTACTGACTATAAAATAGATGCTGTCACAATTTTTTAGTTATACCGGAACGCACAGATTATTTTTGTGAGACACGAACGTAGAAATAAAGAAACTGTTTCCTTCAGATATTTACTGAAATACAAGCAAAAATGCACACTAATAATATATTCTTTACTCTTTGCTCCTACTCTAAAAATCCTTTAAGCTTTTGGTTTTAGTTTGTATTCTATCTGTTTTATTTCCTTTTTTTCTTTCTATCTCATATTTAGACTAATTAAAGTTATTTAATTAAAGCATTTAAGTTATCTTTGTTTTGTTGTCCATCTTTCACTTTGGTTTATTCACCTGCTAATAAAATAATTTCCATATTTTATAACCAAACCAGCAAAATATCAGCAAAACAATTTATGTCAGTCAGGCAAATACCGTCTATGCAAAATGGCAAGGAAAACATATTTATTGTTGAAAGCTATATTTTTTATTTAAAACAAATAATAATGCAAAGGAGAACAAGTTTTAATATTTTCAGATTTTGAAGAGCACATGTATGTTAGGGGCATATAATTTCTAATACCTCTACCATAACCCGAATTTCAATAGTCTTATTAGCAAATCAAACAAATTTAAATATTCTTCCACATACAATAAATAGGGGAATACATATATGGATACACTCCTTTGATAAGAGATAAAACTAATACCCCAGTTGCAACACCATGTGAGTGTTCATAATTGTCATGCGGAAATAAGGCCTGTCTTCTCGTTTTCACATCTGTGTGTTCGTCTACCTCGATCCACTGATCTCATATGAGCATCAATTTCTCAGAATGACATTTCGCTCTCTCGGTATGCCACAATTCTCTCGTGATACTTCCTGGCATACCCGTTCCTTCTGAGAAAATGTGGAGTCTATTTAAGGCGTCTCTAATGGGTGTTGAACTTTTAATGGTCAATATAGTAGTTCGATGTTATCGGAGAAGTCCAGGCAACAGTGATCATTATTTACCAAGACTACCATATTCATCATTCAGTAAGACAAAACAATACATACTTTATCGCCCTTGAAAAGAACAATGCTATTATTATTATTATTATTATTATTATTATTATTATTATTATTATTATTAACTCCTAAAACTCTTATGAACTTTGTTATACTTAATTTACTGATCTCAAATTAAAGTGAAATAATTTTAGTATAATGTTGGCACTGCTGTTTTACAGCTGTGATTTGTATTCTTTTGTTTTAGTTTCAGTAAAACCGCTTTATTAGAGGGAAGACCTACCTTTGTCAATGAAAATGCGCGTTTATTTTGTTGAACAAACCGACAATTTATAAACGTTTGTAATTCTAAGTAATGTCGTTTTGCATGAGTGATTGTTTTAGTTACTGCTGTTAAGGACATTATCATTTTAGATTGGTTATTGTTTTGGACGTTTTGTTGTAGGTTATTAGTTCTTAGTTGCAAAATGCTTTGCTTCATAAATATATATATATATAATTGTCTTACTAATCCCGAAAATACATTTAATGCATAATGCTTCAAAAGTTCACCGTATGAGAATATTGATTAATATCTTATTATTGTAACCATCATATTTTCCCTCTTTAGACTGTAAAACTTTTAAATACCGGTAAGAGACATGTGCGGGAGTTTTATTATGCTTATTAAGATGAATGACCATGGTTAGCTATGAGCACTATTAAGGTACTGGGGAGTAAATGTGCATATATATATATATTGATCTGGTGCCTCTAGAATAGTCCACAAAGGGTCGTTTGCATTAATGCGCAGAACATAAATGACACAAATCAGGGCTTGTAGTGCAGGATACTCTTATCGTTGATTAAAAATCAATAGGCTTAACACATACAATGAAGTCGGTATGATTTTTCGTTGGAAATGTTTCGCCTTTATAGCTTATCACATAAATTCTTTCACATCTTCGTTATTCTTTAACCATTAACATCACTTGAGAAAATTGCAACTATGACAGATAAGTTAACTAACAATCAAGTGTAGTACGTAAACACGTGGTAATTCAAAGCGAAGTACAATATGGTAAATTTCATTCTCATTCACCCAAGGTCAGTCATAAACACGTATGGAATTATCCAGCAGCCAGTCTGGTTGTTGAACTCAGTTCATTAGCACGAATTGTAGTTTTAGTTGTAGCAACTAGAGCAACGTACTATTGAAGCGAATAATACCTCCGACGCTGCCTAAAATTTTACTTTAAGCTCCATTAGAATCATTTACGAATTTCCGCACTTTTGTTTCCTGTCATCTCAAAAGGTTAGTGTATTACATTTTCTTTCTCCTCACATTGCTTATGTGAGCATACAATTAATTAACACGCAATAAAAATCATCTAAGGAGTAACACATTTTAAATAAAATTCTAAGTATATTCGAACAAAGGTAAATATTGAGTAAATATTCCTCCTTTGTTAATATGTCTACCTACTAGTTACCATAGCAGTCAACAATTATCATTTGTTTAATTTATCAAAATGTTACATTATGAATGAGTGAATAAGATGCTTTTTAATATAAGAATCTAGCAAGTTTATCTATTAAAATGTTGCGACAAACAGTTAGGATGATTTTTATTAATGAAAGTGAAAACCAAGAAGAATTACAAATGGCGATTGGAATGATTAGAAATGGTAGAACATAGACTAATGCCGCTAGGACTTTAAATACGAAGGCGATATCAAAAACATGCCAGCCCAGAAGAGCAAATTCCTGGTAAACTAAGGATTACAAGATAAATTTCTCTGTCTAATTATCCTGAGAGAAAGCAGGTCAACTTTCTGCCATGTTAAGAAGAACAGGCACTGCTGAATTTTCACAAATTTCAGTCAAAATTATTACAAATAGAATACACGAAAAATTCAATGTTGCATTCCTTAGAAGTTGCAGGACTTTGCACCCATATTGATACATATATTCTCATAGCCCAGTTTCTCTTTCACTAAATGTTTTCACAATATAATGATCGGTTTTAATTTTAACCAATTTCAAAATTAGTAGACGGCAAAATTAAGTGATTATTAAAAAGAAGCTTATTCTGGTGAAACACAAATAAATTTCTAGATAATTCTGGAATATAATTTCAATGCTAATAATTTGTAGTAAATAAGTACAATACAGTCTACAATAAATCGAAATAATTTCCAAGTGGGCTAACACAAATGAAATGAAAGTAATGCACAGGAATCATAAAAATGTTTATCAAATGAACATTTTATAATAAGTAGCAAAGTTTGATCAGTATACGTTGTTAATAAATGGTTTTGGTAAATATATTTATACTTCATTTTAAAAATGAGCTATTATCTTGTTTCATTTTTCTAAATTTTATTTTACATAACTACAAACAAATGTGTACATCAGACCGTACAAAAATTTGAATACCTAGGATCCTGAAATATAAAATAACCCTAGTAACTGAATATTTAAATAGCAATACTCCAATAACTTTCACCTGAAAAGTTGTAATGCTTGTAGTTATGCTAGTAACTATTATTTTGATGTGAAGCATTTTCTTATGATAGTGTAGTGTAGCTAATCTTTTATTATTCTAAGCGGAAGGTCTTCAAGATATTTATGAGGTATCCCCAATTCCTTTTGTGTAGGTGGTCACACTTCCTTTGCCTCCGAAGAACAACTCTATAACTTTTCCAATAATTAGGTGAAATACCATATTTTTCACACTTATGTGGGATGCAAGTTTCATAGATGTTCTTTTCCGCAACAACATCATGAACTTGAGCTAAATCTCTTTCAAACCTGATAGTAGGATCAAGTGTAACTTAAGGATAGCCATACGAAATATAGCACTGACTTTCATATTATCAACTTTTCCTGTAAAACCTTTTATATCGTTCTCTTTTGTCTGTGATAGTTTCTTTTTAAAAATAATATTAAATATGAAATATAAACACTTTTATTTTTTTGCGTTAAAAATGAAATTTAGTCCATATTAGATATGTTTGTTACACTTTTACTACATTCACGAGATAAAGGATTAGCGTATAGAAATGCATTTTTATTTTCCATTACCTTTTAGCCTTAGTTCCGCATAGAAATCAGAAAAATTAAATTCACTTATCTCCCTTGATATATTGCTCGAAAAGCTTTGGCTGCAACATTTAAATGCTCAACATAAACAGAGTTATTTGTTTATGCGCTTGCAATTTTATAAATGGAAAGCTGTAATGGCCAATTTTCAGCTAGTTTTCGATCAAATAGTGCTTTTATACTTTTTTCATTCATACCATTAAAGGATCATCACACGTCGGATTAAAGGGGAAGCTTTGCATATTGATATCATTTCAGTTAAAAGCGAAGTGTGAAAAGTTAAATGTACAGAGCAGTGCTGTGCACAGTCAACACCCACAGTTGAACATTTCTGTTTTATAATTTTTTTTTATTTTTATAATAATTTAGCGCAGCTGATCCGGCAATAGAGAAACGGAAGTGTATCTTCCTAGCAGTACTCCTTAATTTAATTACCGAAAGGGGCCTCCCACCACCGCGAGTTGGGGTTAGACCGCGCGTGGGGCAACGAGAAGAAATATCAATAGTCTGTGAACGTTCCTCGGGCTCTGGTCCTCTTCTAAGAGGGAAAAGGAAAACCAAGCACTAGCTTTTGAAATTTTCTGATCCACTGGTTCTACCTCTTTATATTTCAAAGCTGTTGTGTTTAATAATATAATTTGTATTATCATGTGGCTTTCCGTTTAGAAGCAGAAAGTTTTGGAAAGCTTATTCCATACTCCATTGAGAAGAATATAACTGAAAGTAATATCAAGGACTTTCATTTATATTTTTATTGTAACTTTTTTGCTCCAAAAACATCTAAAGGTGCACAAATGTATTTAATTTTATGGAAACTCTAATTCTTTAGTTCAATCCCTGGTGATGCCTCACTTCGTCGACTACTGCAATTGTCTACAGACTTGAGCGCTAACCTAACCCACAAACAACGTATGCGATGTGTATTTGTTCAACCAAATAATATCCTCCCTGAATATGCTGCCTTGGTTCCGCCTGAACGAGTGAAAAAGCATACACAATTTTACAAAATTATCGATACAGCTTCTCTATCTTACCCGTCTTCTCGTTTTTAAAACCTATCTTCCTCTGATAACATTAATGCACACTGTGAAGCACGGCACTTACTATACCGAATATCACTTAAACGATCATATGTCATAATATCCATGCTCGCTTGTGTAATGCAATACCATATGTTGTCAGAGACTGCCAAACTTTATTGACATTTCTTAAGAAAAATTTTAATGTCCTTATTAGTTTTGAGAATTATATATTACCTTTGAGAATTAAATTGCAAAATATGCGGTTTAAAATACCAAAACATGCGCTTAAAATGAAAAATATGCACTTACGCATCCACTGAAAGCTTGACATTCTGCGAACTTATTCACAGTATCAGAAACCATGACAGAGGTAAATAGAGAAACGGTAAACATTCAAATTATTAGGATTAGCAATATACTCGGAAATTTCTTAGTTATTCTCGGTGTCTGGATGCATAAAACTTTCTAATATAATCTTTTGTATGCTTTCATGGTTAAACATATTTCCCCTGTCCTTAAAAATAACTTTTACATAGAAAATGTCATTTTGACATCACATGAAGTTGGTAGACTGGAGGAAGGAATCTAGTATTAACGCCCATATCATTATCATATCCTTAAATAACTTTTCTAATTTATTGTAACTTCTTTTGACGATAATTCCTGGTGAGAATATTCGCCAAATAATAGTTTACATTTGCCCTTTACCTACTGCTTACTGCATCCAAATGTTTATTTTAAAATTTATTCCATGGTATCAATATTGCAAAGAGGACCTGCCAAACCTCCTAATAAAATCTTCTGCCAAGACGACCTTGACTTCCAAATAAATGTCTGTTTTTTATTTCGTAGGCATTTTGTTTTGTGCGCTTAACCTAGAAAGTAGAAATTAGAAGCACATCAATTTAACAAATCATTCTTAAATTTTGAAATAGAAAAACAAACAGTAAACCAATCGAATGAAATTGAAATTCGATAAATATTAAATACAAATAGTTCAAAATAATAGACTTATTCTTACATAGCTAACAAAATACACTTCCATGGCTATTTAAGCATTTGTAATTTAATTCATGTTTGAATCAAGGAATATCCGTTTTTTTTTTTTTTTTTTTTTTTTTTTTTGACATTTCCATTTTTTTCATGCAATGTTTTCAAATTATGTACTACTCAAAAACCACTAGACTGCTGGACGCTGAAGCAGGAAATGTTTTCTCAAAATTTCCCATTTATTACAGTTGCTTTTGACGGCTATTATAATAATAATTATCTAGTTTCAGGTACTGTTTAATGCCAAGAATAGCATAACAATCAAGGGTATCAATGTTCCAATTGAAATGAGGACTTCAACATTACATGTGTTAGTGTATGTATATAGATATGTCTTTTTCACTAATAAGTAATATGCAAGTTATATTCCTGTAATATTATGATTGACAGTGAACATGTATGTCTTTGTTATGTTTCTGTAAAAGGGATGGGCATGCTGATCTTTTGTTAGACATTAGCTATACCTGAGAAGAGGGTCCTTTGTTAAACTTTACTCTTTCGAACACTTTCGGACGGATTGCCAACTAAAGGTGCCAAACGACATACCACTGGGTACGGCTAGGAATATGGGTTCAATTGGTAACTGTACTTGTCGTCAAAGGGAAATGCCGCATACAGAAACACCTATTTTTACAGAAACCAAGATCTTAGCTATTTCAAAGGGAAGCCGCATCTACTGCAGAAGCGTGCTTTATCGCAAGAATCTATTGAAAGGTAGATGTCTCTTTCTTTCGTAGCGTGGGAATAGCAGATATATATTTCCTGGTAAAACCCAGAAACTTCAACCAACCAACATGTTACAAAAACCGGACGAATATGTAATAAACCATAACTTGTGTGATCCAATAAAATTCTAGAAGGAGCCATGTTCAATAATATTTAAAGGAATTAAATTTTCGCGAAGGGAGGAGCGAATTCACACAATAGATTTAACATCAACTATAAGAAGTAAGTTTTAAGCACTCATGAAAGGAGTAACAGACTAACAGGAATTACAGAGCAATAGTGGTAACAGTGGCAACAGGAGTAACAAGAGTAACAACAGTAGTGGCAGTAAGTGATAAGGTGACTGTTAAATTTCGAAATTGTGTCAAAGTTAATAAATCCAGGAGTTAAGACAGTACGTTATATTCCGAGTGTATATTATAAAGTACAATAGGACCAGAACACAGGACAGGAGCACAGCAAGTTCCAGAACCTTCCAAATTGCCGAATAAAGTAAATGTCCAACCAGAGCCGAACCATATATTATTACAGTGAACCATCACCTTCCCCCCCTAATGACTACAAGTCATTGAAAACAGTCCAAATTCCCCTGAGATTCCTATCCTCTGCATTTGGAACCAGAGAGATAGGAAGCATCGAACGCACGACTCCAAGAGACGAGGCAAGACAAGGAGAACTTCTAATTATCTGATTAAATAAATAATAATAATAAATCACCATCCATATCAAAATTAACCCTCCACCCACTATAATTTCAGTTCCAACGCATACTTACGCTTTTTCACTCCAATGCACAACACTGCCAGTCTTATCAAAATTACGACAGATACAAAAAAAAGCTATGTTCGCAAAGATTATATAAAATACGGAATATGCAATAACGCCCAGAATATGCATATGTATGCACCAACAAATATGCGCCAATAGTCTTAATCAAACATGAAGCATACACTAGATTCGTTCGATAAAAAATTATCTTAAATTTTTTGACAACAGGTACTCTTCGTTGTTTGAAATGCACCTGTCCCAGCGTTTTCACCAGTCTTCAAAGACATGTTGAAAACCATTTTTGACAGGTCCTGCAGAATCCTTCCACAGCCTTCAGCGATGCTTCTAATAATGGAACAAATTTGCGTGCGATATTCACCTGCAGGGTTTTGAAAACATATTCGTAGTATTTCACAGTTACAACGAAAACTGCGATGATCACAACATTCCCAGCAGAAGCAAACACGTTATTTAGTATTGGTGAGACACAGAGCTTTTACTGTTTGCTCTGGTAATTAAAATGATGTAGGCAAGTTTCACCAGCACTGATTACCTTTGAAAGAAATTCCCCATATTCTGCTACATTATCTTCAACTGAATGAAAATCTACAAGTGCACGTCCTCTTGTTCGGGAATCAACAATCTTAGAATTAATCGCGTACTACAAACACGTCTCATATGTAAAGCTTCTATTAACAACGTGTAGGTGGCATCAAATGAAATTTTCAGATTTTCTGAAATTGTTCTTAATGTATTCGGCTACACAACATTTACAGCACCTTTTGCCTGCAGAGCACAAACTGGAGCGTCGGGTCCACCTTCCTTTGAAAATGATAGCCTCCCTTCTTTAAACGCTTTAAACCAGGTTCCTTCTGTGATATGGAGAAAAACAAACACTCCACATGCCTCCTGTAACATCGCATAGGCCTCGGCTGAAGATTTATTGAGACGAAAACAGAATTATAGAGCAGAATATTGTTAGTGGTGTATCACCTTCAATTTGCTGTATGCGCAAAAACTGGATATGTCTCAACTTTCACGCCTCTCACAGGTGGCACCCGCAAGTGACAACAATTAAATTAGTACCGTTTACATTACGTATTAAGCTAATTAAATGTTCTACAGTTAAGTTATAGCACAGTGCATAATGCATGTAAAAATCAGCATAATCATTCTTTATTGAACAGCCCACTAGATTATTAAGATGTACAGTTCTCATACAAATATAAATTTGCATTTATTTCTCATCAATAGTAATTATAAATAATAGGTTATCTTTATACTTATATTGCTTATGTTCCAATACAAATACACTTTTACTGTATTTTGCTGCAGAATTTGTCATTCTATTATTGTAAATTCATTATTATTTAAATTATATTTTGGCCATCTCCATAATGGCGTTAATGTATTTCATTCTTTATGTTTTATTAACGCATTTATTTCTAATTTCTTTCAAGAATTATATATGATGTATATGTATAATTTATCTTTGTTACTGCTTGTATTTTTTTACTATTGTCTTAAATGTTTTCATTATTAATTTTCATTAATCTTGTGTTACTAGCATATTTATTTAAACACTCTTTCATGTTTTACATAGATTTACATGTGTATTGTCCTTGTTACTGCTTTATTGTTGTCATTGAATTTTAGTGTAATATTTTTAGACTGGCGGTGTAGAAGAGAAAGTCAAAAGGCCTTAACTATTCCACTGTAAAAAAAAACAAATCAAATAAAAAAATATTAAGTATTTATTTTGGAAGAATTTACGGAATACATATTTTAACACAGTAATTTAGAATGTTTTCCTAAAGAACATGGTACTTCTTATAACTTGTTTATGTAAAGAAATAATGAAACAAACAAATTTATATATCTTTTCAGCATTCTGTTTTAAATTTGCCGAAGAAAACAAACGCATGCGACACTTATTCCTGTAAATAAGGAAAATTAAGTTCTTCAGGGCATTGTAAATTAAAGGTAAAGCAGCGATGAGCAGATGCTATGTTGTGACAGGCTAAACCAGAGAGGAATGTGTTTGTAACATACTGAACTGTTATTCTTGGTTGGGAGTGCACCCAGTATACCATATTAACGGCGTCATTAATTGGTGGTGGTTGCAATTTGTGAGAGAACACATATATTCCACACAGGAGGACCTCAATGTACATTCGAGGAGGTGTTTGAGAGTTTACTATGACTCAACCGCCTGATAGTATTACTACTTATCTGTGTGTCTGTAATAAAGTAATGGACATAAACTGTAATATTGCAGAACAGATAGCGCTTCCATTAGCATAGTCTGTCACAGCGGTTGTCGCTTTCTAAAACGAGTTCGTAGAGCTGAGAATGTATAATTTCACAATTTCACATCAAAATAGAAATCACATTTTAAAATTTTATTTCATAATGTAAACGGGTAAGAGAATGCTGACTTTACTTTTTAAGATATGTACAAAACTTAGATATTAGCAGATAAATTATGTTACAAATACAGCCAAACTCTTTTGCCCCGTGGTAAGTGCTGTATCATGTTGAAATATGCATTTTTTCGAGCCAATAAAATATCCTGTATAATCATCCCCATGTTTCTTTAACAATGACGATTAGAGCTAACGCACGATACTTCTGTACTCAGTCTACGTCACACAAGGGGCGGTTTCTCTACTACCTGCTATAACAAGTTCTAGAGAACTATTTGGACCCATGTCACTGTAAAAATAGCTAAGTACATAAACTTAGGATTACATAAAAACACTTTAGCTTTCATTTGTTACCACACGTTTACTTTTCTCAAGCTCAGAACAAATGTTTTCTATAAAGTGATACCAGATGCAGAAGAAGGTGTGTGCAGGCGCAGGATGGTTTATCTTCGTCGCTGAAGGGATTTCTCTTTCTTATAATAATGGATTCCAAGTGCAAAGTTATCGTGCAAGAACTCTTTCCTGAATCTTCTTTGTATTTTCAGAGTACAAGGAGCCTATTCCATGGCAGGACATGCCTCCCCAAGCCTTTAACCCCCATGAATACTTCACAGTTTACGTAACACAATGTGGAAGTGTTATTTATTTTTTTCCCGGGATCACCGTGCACGGGCAGTTTCCTCCTAACATTCTGACTACTTACTATATCACTAATTTCCTTCCACTCTCGTTTTAGCTCCACAGAAGATAGGCGGTAGTCTATAAGGCTTATTCGCTTCAAAATTCCTACTTGGTCAGGATTTTCTATCTCTGTCATTTAGTTGATATTTCTATTGTTCTTGAACTTTTTCAGAAGCCTTACAATTTTTAATTAATTAAAACCTGCTGTCAATGTAATTGGCATTGTAGAGAGATTAACAGATGCCTATGTAACAATAGCGCTAATTTTAATCCCAATTTTCTGAACATTTCTACAAGCTTGATCTGTACATAATTAATATCACCTATGCACTGGGATGATTATTGAGCCCACTTGATGCAGGAAACACAGTAATTTTTACGCAACATAGAGCCAACGGCATATTTTGAGTGGCCTATTCCAGAAAATTATACGGTAATTCTGGGAGCTGTGCGTATGTTTATGCATCTAAATTATAATATATATATATATATATATATATATATATATATATATATATATATACGCACTCACACACACATATACATTAAGTTGCTTAGCGCCTTAAGATTACTAATTTAATCCATTGTGAAATATCGATCGTTTTAATCCTTGTGTATACACTGTGAGAATTAAAGCTACAGTTGAAATAACAGCCGACAATATCTAAGTACTGACAACGTGCTACATACACTTTGTACATACATTTTCTCTGAAAATTTTCCATTTGTTTCTTTGTCATTGCGCAAATACTATATTCACGTGATCTTACACTGAATTTGCCAGTTCAAAATCACTAACAGATAAAGTTGTAAAAAAGCTATTATCTGCCAGATTGAAGCTCTGAATAACAATATGTTTATAAAAGTAATTCTGGCGCATAGGAAAAGGCAGTAACGACAACATCCTCTTCCAAAGGTAGCTTCTTTTAATAAGTATTGTTAATATGTTCTACATGAGAAATTTGTAGCAGATTCTTATCCTTTAAGATACCTAGTTATAATTATATATATATATATATATATATAATGATATTGTTATAATATTTGATTAATTCTGATTTGTTCTCATGCCATTCTTTACTTTATTAGAAAATAAGTAAAATGAATGAATAGATTAATATGAATATCACATTAAGCACGCAATGAAATTTAACAGTTTCTTCAAAAATAAACTTTAAGAAAATTAGATTATAGCGTTTTCCTGCAACTGTGTACAAAATTTTATAATGACGAAATTACATCATATTGAGCTTAAAACCCGTAAATTATTACACAAATAATTGCAGAGAACATGCCAGGTAATAATGGCCTATTTTAGATGATGAATATTATAGGGTAATAATTGGAATCGAGGGTAGTGATTTTTAGATCCCAGCAGCCGAGGATATTATTTATAAAAGGACCGAGTCTACAAGCCCAGCAATAGTAGAAAGGAACTTCAAGACGGCAGGCCCATCTATTTGCGGCCCACATTCCTAATTAATTCTTTCAAGTAAATCCCACTTAATCGAAACCCACAAGGCCATTAAACCAATAAATTTAATTTAATCCTAATAAACAACTTCCCCGCCACCGTATACTCGTTCCAAACTAGCGCCAATAACGCCATAAAATCGCCATTAATAAACAATATTTCCCCGGCCCATATACCCTTTCAATACTGAGTGGAAAGGTGTAACACATTTTCTAAGGCAACGTCATAGCTCATGAAAGACATTTAATTTAGATTAAATTATTAATTTACCAATCTATAAAGTTATACACTTTGTCGAAAATTAAGTGTAATAAAATATAATTATGTTATTAACATGCTATGAAAGTTGAAGGCAGAAAACTAAATTACAATTACAATTCTGTATTAAAATATAAACATTTGTAAATGTAGTAAATAATACTATGTGTTATAAGAAGGCTGTTCAATAAAGAATGATCATACTATTTTAACAACATACATTTACTCTCCTCATAATTTTGTCGATATTTATCAGAGTAGTCACCATTGAATGCAATGAAACTGTTGCAGCGTTTCTGCCAGTCTTCAAAGACTTGCTGGAATATATTTTTGGCAGGTTCATCAGAATCCCTCCACATTCTTCACCGCTGCCTTTGATGATGGAAAATTACCGCCCATGAACGCATTTCTTCAATTAAAGAAAAAGGGCAAAGTTACAAGTGGGGTTAAAACTGGACGGGTGACGGAAACTGGACATTATCGTGATACAGCATCCAGCGTGTTGCACGGAAATGTGGTCTTTGGTGTGTAACATATGTTCAGGTCTTCTCTGTAGTCTTTTCCAGTTATAGTTTTGTCTGCAGGTACGACATACTGGTAAACCATTCTTTGAAATCAAAAAATTAGATGACCATAATCAGCAGAAGCAGCCATGTTTGATGTATTTGGTGTTGGTGACCAAATCGATCTTTACTGCTTGCTCTCAGGATCGAAATGATATAGCCAAGTTTCATCAGCAGTGATTAATTACCTGAAAGAAATTGCTCATCGTCCTGTAATATCATCTTCATCTTCATGTAATCGTCCATGCGAACGTCCTTTTGGGGGGGGGATTTGCAGCCTTAGAACGCACTATGTTTCTAGTGCAACTTTTTAATTACCAACGTGTGGGTGGCATACAGTGAAATTTTCATAATTTATAAGCGTTCTTAATGATATTTGACGACCCTCTCTCACAATGACAGCAGCAGCGTTAATTTTTTCTTCTGTCACAGAAAATCTGTAGCTTGGGTCCGTCTTGCTTTAAAATTGATTGCCTCTCCTCTTTTAACGCTTTAACTCATTTTTGAGCCGTGCAACAGAGAAGAACAAACTGTTCATTTGCTTCCTATAACATTACATACGTCTTAGCTGAAGATTTGTTGAGACACAAGCATAATTTCAAAGCAGCATATTACTCGCCGTGTGTCACCTACATTTTGCTCCAGGCGGAGCCGAACATGTCTGTATTTTCACACCTCTCGCAGGCGGAAACCGTAAGCGAAAACAATGAAACTAGTACCTCATGCACATGTAGGATTAACCTAAAACGTGTGTGTTTCTTGGGAAAAGAGGAGGATAAACTATTCAATCAGTTCCTGTTCCTCTTTCAAGTTAAATCTATTGATATTGTACAGTTAAATTTTAGCGCAAAATACTATACATGTATAATTCTTTATTGAACTGCCCTCAATCAAGCATTTATTATTATTATTATTATTATTATTATTATTATTATTATTCCATTAAGGTAAATCCTCTTGCTATCATCATCATCATCATCATCATAATCATCATTAACATCAGTAGTAGTAGTAGTGGTAGTAGTAGTAGTAGTAGTAGTAGTAGTAGTAGGAGGAGGAGGAGGAGGAGGAGGAGGAGGAGGAGGAGGAGGAAGAGGACGAGTATAGTAGTAGGTGTATAAACAAATAAAAATGATTCAAAATTAATAATCAATACATTTAAAAATTAAAAATTAGGAAGAGCGGTTTTTACAGATATATGGAGTGGTAACAACTTACATATTATTTTCAATTAAACAGTTATTGCAATCTAACCAGAAAATAAATTGCTTCTAGCTTCGTGCACTTTGGCTAGGAGAACCATATTCAAACAATTAGTGTGGACAAACAGATCCAAGCATACCAATCGATCTTTTAATTGCCTTAAAATATTTTTCTGGAAACAGCGCTTTTCTGAGGTGATCCCAGTACATTCACTGGGATTTGAGATTTTCAACCTCCCAGCCTATGCCAGACCATTCCTGATCTTGCCTTTGTACCTAGAAAGAACATATTTATCTGTTTACCCCCAGCTAATTTAATTTCATCTGCTAAGCTTAAAGAGCCTTTCTTCTTACATTCTGCCTAGATTTCCTGCCTACTGATATTCTCTAACCTTATTCTAACCATCTTCCATGTATTTTTATTACTTTCATCATCTAGTAGCCATAATGAATCCAGGTTAATTACTTTAAATCCTCTTTACACCTCTGCAGCTCAAAAAGATGGTGTTATATTTAGTATCTGGTGTATATAACCTTTAGGGCGAAATGTGGACTAGTTCTCCCGCAATAGTCTAAGTCATTATTTCACTGCCCTTGTTTTAATATTAACCGTCCCTTCATAGCAAACCACTTCCCTCAAGAACGCATAGTGTGACGTTCCTTTGCCTTTGGAAAGTCCAAAAACCTTTTTCCAAAAATAAGCTTAAATTTTATTTATATGTTCAGCTCTCCCAATCCCCATATAGCAGAATAGACTGAATCATAGCATTATGCATCCTCTCTAATACATCTACTGGTATATCTGGAATACGAGTTAGAAAACGTAATAACTCATTTAGTTGACCTCGTGCTTTATAATTAATAACTGATAATGGTTTATTCCAGTTCCCATTCATATTAAAGGTTATTTCAAAAAACAAAAATTATATTTCTTGTCCACTGAGTACCATTTTTCATCCCTGCTATACAAGTAGCCGTTTTAAATGCCATTGTTTTGGTTTTGTTAATACTTACCACCATATCCCATTTCAGCAACAATTTTCAAGGATGTGAATGCCTTTCTGCGAACCATCTCTTGTTAGCGATAAAGAAAATAGATCTTCATAGTATAAAGCAAGATAACTTTATGGAATCAATCCTCAGAGAGTTTTCTGCCAGATTTTTATTAGTTATTTTACTTTGCACCTTTTACTGGCATTTTACTGGTATTTCATAGTTCGCACCTCTTACCAGATTAGTCTTCTTTTGCAATTAGTCTGGCCATTTCACTCTCTGTCTCCCATGCTTCTGCTGCTTATTCGTGGATTCCATTCTGTTATCCCGTACCTGGTCTGTCCATTTTCTTTTCAGGTGTCGGTTGCGTGATTCATGTTTGATCATTTTAACATATCTTCATTGCAGATTGTATCCCTTGTTGTAAATTTCAGAATTTTTCGTCCTATTTTTATTTAACACGATTGTTATCAAATTTAAAATTTAGACAGGCAATAATATTTGAATTACTTGTTTATATTGTAAGAATTATAAGAATTATTTCTTATTTGAATACATTAATTTTTTTATTTTGCCTATTATAAAGATATGTGTTTGTAGAATATTTATAAAACCATCTACATTATGTAAAAGATTAATGTACAATATTTAGATGTCGAAGAACAATTTATTGCAAGAATGTCTTTCTTTGCCAAATGAAAACCTTTTTATTTCCAATTGAATTTCTTCAGAAAATAATCCTACATTACAAAATAGTAAATTTAGGGAGATGTAAAGCTTATATATCATATCTGGAATAGGTATTTAATATTTATCTAAAACCATAGCATATAGAGCTAAGTTTCAGAATAAAATTGTTAACTTATTTCATTAAATTATTAACTTTTTACAGATCAAGATATTCATTTTGTAGGATTTGAGTTAGAAATTAAGGTAATTTCCTGCATGTAACAAGATGGCGAAAATGAGTTGGAAATCGGCGCGTAAAGTAACTATAACTGGCTTTCAGCTCTTCATATGAAAGAAAAAGATCCTAAGCCATTTAGTCCTATCGGAAACCGAACTGGGACTTCTAGTTCATAAGAATGCATGTAAGGCTTAATCAACGGTGGTGCAAAAGAAATATATGAGGGTATGTATAGTCGCAAGGGGTTACAAAGCATTAGCTAGTTGCATTTATATTTTAAGCAAAGCTTAATGTTCCTTTAAAGTCTTTGCTTCAGGTTTCGTATTGCTCTCGTACAAAGTCACGTGCGTGTAATTAATCTCAAATGAAATATATCCTGCGGAACACCGTACCTCGGGAGACATATTTTTGCATTTCATAACTTTCTATTTGGCACATTTTGTGGGTGGTGGGAAATTCCTCTGCTGCGGGACTATTCCGTTTAATGGTCAAAACGTGGCAGTATTTTATCGAATGGCATTGAAACTTTTTTGAGAATGAATTGCTTTAATAATGTGTCGGGAATACCGCATTGTTTCTTCTTTTTTGTTTACCAGTAATGGACTTTTCAAATAACACTGTGCTTGTTATTGTAGAAAATGCAATTTCCCCATATGAATTATGACATTTATTTTATGCACAATCATTTCGTCTGGTTTAGCTAAGATTCAAGACATCCTAAGGGGATTATGCCTGTCTTAAATTTGTTGATAGACTGAACAGTACCTATTATTAGAGTGCTATTAAAATTTTGGAAATGGTTCTTTATAAAAATATCTCAAAACATCCAACTGCTACCTATCTGTACAAATAATGCTGCTGAATTTTGAAGGGCTTCATTCGAATTGTATTTTAATGTGCAGATGAACAGTCAAACGGTAGAGAGAATGTGTGCTTTACACGATTGATTGCCCATCAATTTCTACGCAAATGTTTAATACCTCGTGAATCGTGTTTTCCCTGCACGACGGATAGGACGCAGTGAACCTGTTACCTGGCCATGACACTGCCCGACGCTAAATCCAATGATGCTTCTGCTCTTGGGGAACTTCAAGAGCTTAGTATACGCTAATTGCCAAAGGCTTCAAGAGGACATTTTGGTCATGTAAGTGCAACAATTTACCGAAATATATCTGCATTATAATTATATTTCTATGGTCTTTTCTACACATTAAAGTTCTCCCAAATCTTGCCGCAACACCTCTCTAACTGTGTAGAAGTAAAATATTACAAAGCTATTTTAATCTATATTTCCCTCTCAGTGACATGTTATGAAGGTTTAAAATAACTGGCAAATTCTTTTGCCTTACGATGTGGCCGGTGAAGTAAAATCATTAACGCATGACGAGCACTTGACTTATGTCGCAACGTGCTAAACATTCAGTTTCCATATAAGAAGCCCAAATAGCTTAACTTCTTCTGAGATTCGTTTAAGTTATAATGCTCTTGTCCCTTTGTATGTTCGCAGGGGGTAAAATAAATCCTTTAAGAGCTATAATAAAAATAATGCTTTGGCATTTAAATTATTTACCACATTTGCTGTTACCAGAAGCTAGTAAAAGATTTAAAGAGCTATTTTGGCATAATAGATATTTAATATCATTGGGTAGTATCTGTTGAGCTGCAAAATGCTTAACATATTGCAACAAAACTTTCAGTAACTATGTTGAAACACACACATTTAACTGTTGTGAACCATAGGAAGGTGTAAATTCTTCCAAATCCAATACAATTACTTGGATCCTCTGAAGTAGATAAACTAATTCAGCTAGGAGAGTTTTCTCATTTAAGACCCTAAACTGAAATGTATATAAATGAAATTCAGTTTTCTTAAGGAAAATAATAATTATTTTTAAAGCTATAGTATCACTTATACATTTATTGTATAGTTAATTAGCTACACACTATTAATACAGTAACATTAAATTAGCATTGCATTGTAAATCAATATTTTGCAACAGGAGAGTGTTCACTCAGCAATTTAATTTTATAGTATATTTTCCACTACACTATGCGTCGACAAACCTTCTTTTCTAAATTAGTGGACGGGTTTTGGTCACAGATCTGTTATAACTTTAATGAAAATGTTTTAAGTAACATATCAATATTGAAATTATTGAAATTAAAATAAGTGAATAATTTGAGCGAAATATTTTATGTGCAGTAAAATAAATACTGCATTTCTTTACATTTCTGTTGAGCGGAAGAATTGCGAATATTAAGAAATTCTCAGTATATACCAACCTAAATGTTTATGTTCGCTTTTGTTATTAATGACATTAAACAGCACAGTTTATTCTGTGAGCTTATGTCAAGAAAATCCCGTTTTTCAGACCTGTTAGTCTAAATATATAATTCATTAATTTGTTCTTATAATTTCTTATGTTTTCTTTTATGACCGTTGAGAGTGTAGCAACATTTTCCCGTGCGAATGGATTGCTCTGAGGATCTTTACAATTCTGCAATATCACTTTAGATTATCATCTATATGAACTAATTCTAGCGTAATGTTCCCTTAAAAAGTGAGAACGTGTGTAATTAAACATTACAATGAGCATGTCACAATATAGGATAATGATTTAGTTTCATTTTCACGTAGTCTGTGCTTGCTTTCATCTTGTTTTTATCATTAGTAATTAAAAGCGATTCCTTAAAGAGAAGAACACTTTCACATGTGAAAAGTAACATTTAAGTATTCTTACGGGTACTGCATCAGGTTCAGGTAATGTTACAATTAATGCTTTAATCAGAAAATGAGATTCTGATTAAATATTGTTCTTACAAAAATTATGAAAACATTTCGGTATAATGCATACTTTTTATTTTCAGTGAAAATTTGTTTATTGCAATCGGACATTATTCAACACATTTTTGTGTATATTGGGACATGGATATTTGCGGATCTGTTGCAAACTGGGCAGATATCGCAGAATTTCACGTCAGGAAACTCGGGAGAGAAACCTCAGTGGGAACGGAAGTTTGAAAGGGAAAGAGGAGAATGGGAGAGAAAGGAAGCGAACTCATTAATTTGGAAAGGATTCACCCTGGAGTAGAAACAGTACATTGAGGTGTGGTCGGTTTTGTAGAGGGGAAAACGGACAAGTATTGGAAACCATGTCAAGAAGAGAAATGCGTTTGTGCACGGACACTGAACCTGAATGATACTTACGCTATGTAAGCCACGATGGAGATTAGTTGGGCCCGTAATGAGCAACCCAGCCGGGTTTTGTGTCCAACTGTGCGTCTATCTACCTCCCTGGTGCCTGTCTGTCAGTTCTTCCGTACGATGTGTATCGGTATATTTCTCCGCACCAGCTGCATCTAAAACCATGTGCTGAATTACATTAATCCTTTCATACACTGAGTGGTGCCTAACTCAGATTCAGAAAGAAGTACATCTGCTCCTTTTATCAAAAGTAACAATGCATCCCTCGGCAGCTTTCATACTTCCATTTTTTTTCATTAATATGAAAGTCGCTGATTAATTATGGTTCAGTACGGTTTCTTATTTTTGGTTTGTTTTAGTGCAAAGAAGATAGACGAAATAGATCCACGATTAAACCTTAACGTATTAGAACACCTTACACGTAAGCAGTAATGCATTTTTTATTGTAGCAGTTTTAAAATACACACAAGTTGTACAATTATCGCATGGTCTTACGGCAGTGCATGCTAATGTCGTTCTCGTAAAAATTGAAATATATATATACGCACATACATATATAACCACATACATACACACCGTACATATTTACAAACACATCGAATTACCTACATCAC
Organism: Metallyticus violacea; assembly: GCA_030762175.1. Taxonomy (NCBI): domain Eukaryota; kingdom Metazoa; phylum Arthropoda; class Insecta; order Mantodea; family Metallyticidae; genus Metallyticus; species Metallyticus violacea. Next base: position 295,185,985 of record CM060846.1, read on the forward strand.
ACGATTTCTATGATTAATTTTTATATACAAATTCACAAACATGAATATAATCCTTACTCTTGAGGCCCCCTTCATTTACTCATCCTCTCCCCAACTCCGCCCTTTTCTCTATAGCCATTAACCTTCTTTGTGCAGTCTTCGCTAGAAATATTCCCGAATCGTTTGAGTATTTCTCATGCACCAACACTCCCCGGCAGATGTTCAAGCTTCCTTTGGAATTCAGAATTTTCGGTGGTAAATGTTCATTTGTTGAAATATTAGTTTCCCTGCATTCTGCCAAAATATGCCTATAGGTATCCCTTTCTCCGCACAAAGAGCAAATTCTTTCCCTGAGAGCATTAACTGTTTTGTTTCTTTTACAAGTCCCTAATCTGAGCCATGCGAGATCACTTCTTTCTTCTCTACCACAGATATCTAGATAATCCCACCTCCCCCACACCTGATATGTTTGAACTTGCAGGTTAAACGATACTTTTTCTGCCCATTGAGACTCAATATTTTGCCTATCTATAGGCAACGTCTGTTAACTATTTTCTAACTCTTTCTGATAATGTCCTCTCCCTTAACCAAATATACCCTAGTTCAATTTAATCCTTATATTGCATTGTTTTGTGTTATTGTATTATTATCTAATTACACTACAATTTCCAAGGAATCATTTCACAAATTATTTAAAATATTTGCCAATCCCATACATCACCACTATACCTACTGACTTAAATAATAACGTGGGAGTCTTAGGGTAAAAACACAATAGAGAAAGACAACAAATTATATTTTGAGAAGGAAAAAGAAGCTACAGCAAGGGCGTGCAGTAAGGTCAACAGATTATTGATTTATTGATTTGCTTTTTTTTAAATATTCTATAATAGTTAAAATGAATGCAAACTATACACAAAATCAGGCCATTCTTTCGCACGTTAATTAATCAATTAAGCAATGGAGCTGTTATACAATGACGCTGATCATTTGGGACACAATTTACGTTATAATTAGCCCCTCTGGAGAAAAGGGCAAAGAGTACCAAGACTGCAAGGCACAGGAAATGATGATGGGAGCTTGATACTTCCAGCTATAGCTGTAGGACAGGATTGCCTTGGGTCTAATATCGATTTGCTTGGTACTTCATCATCTTTTGTTTCCCCAAACATCTACAACTGTTTTATTTTTAGTTAATTCATTAAATACAGTTAAAATGTTGAACGCTCCATATCGACAAGATTGCAGCATTTCACCGCTTTTATTTCATATAGGTATAGACAAAATTGTAGGATAATAAAATAATGAAATAAAATGTGTACACAGAATTTTAAGTAGAATAAACATATAAAGCCTCTCTTGTTTGCTGTTGACCAAGTTTTATTATTGACATGGGTCTGCAAATGAGTTAAGTAATTTTAGCTGCCTCCCGTTAATGCCCTGATAACATTTTGAATTTATGTATACTGAAAGAGAAAACTTCGAGGATATCGTCGAGGAAACGTGTAAATAGCCTTCATATCTTAGTGTTATTATAACCAATTTTGCGGCAAATACATAAGTGTAGCTCAAGTCTTTGTTTTAGTGGGCATATAAAGTTAAATTTTACGCGAGAAAGAACGCCTCTGCACTCTTTATTGAAGAATAATAAATTACATTGGCTCTTTCAAAACTACGCGGTCACTTTTTTAAACGTCTGATATAATTAAAAATGGAATGTTCCATATAAACTTGCAGGTTTACAGCGGAAAGGAAAGGACAATGGTAGTGAAAACCAAGGAGCAGCAGTTGTGTTGGATTTAACTTTATTACCACTTATAACCTTTTCACAAGCATTTCTCTTGCAGAGTAACTTCAAAAACGTGACTGATACTCCCCGGAAGAAGAACAAAACAAGGCTGATATATGTAATATTGCACTAAAGTAAAACAAAATACTGTGTTTACACATTAGACAAAATGGCAAATGAATACTCATGCAATAGGACAAATAAGCGATATAAATGTCTTTTATTCACGAATATGACTGATATTTAGTTGGAATAAACGCCTTCGTAATATGGAAAACAAAAGAAAAAATACCAATATTCTGCAAATGATCGAGGGAGAAAACATTTCTTATAATTTGGATAAGAGCAAATTGGGTCATATGCTATGGAAAAAATTAAGACATCTACTATAATACTTCCAAACATAACTGCAGCAACGACAGAACTCTCGAAGAAGATGCCAGTACTGCAAAAATGCAACCAAGGGGAGCAAGTTTCCTGCAACAAACTTAAAATTTAATACTATGCTATACTAGAAAGGAAGAAAATTAAATAACACTTATGGTCTACCTCCACGGAAATATAAATATAATATGATGTGCACATGCAAACCTAATTATAATATTTCAGTAATGTAGGTATGTCGTCAAAAGATAAAGTTCTCCAGTGTTTTCTGTTTACGCTAGCTTGGAAACAAAGAGGCCATAAACCTCTGTTCAAAAGGACAAGAGTAAAACCAAGGGTCGAGAGTGATGCCACTTTTAAAAGGACTACCGTTGGAAGGTTATTAAACCTAGGTCTTAAGTATAAAACCAGGGTCTTGAGACCCGACAGACGGTTGTACAGTTACTCTTTAAACTAGACATTGTCAACAAGAGTTTTAAGCTTTAAAGTAATAATGAACGGCACGTGCTGGCAGGTGAATTCAAACAGCCAATGGTAAGTGTATATTTTGAACTTTTGAACCAAGGCGCAAGATGTGCGCTTGCTTGAGTGAACTTCTTTGACGTCGACAAGCCAACAATTGCTAAATTTGAATTTAGTATATAACGAAGCGTTTGCTGACTGAGGCACGTAGTTTCAGCTCAGATATCAGATAACAGATTCTACTTCGGACACAGGCAGCATTTTAAGTTTTGCATTCTTCAGGGACGCGTTCACTCATTGTTAAATTCTACATACTGCGACGCACACTTTTCTAAGTTCTATACGCCTCGATCGAGATATGGTGCTGTGGCATTCATAGCACATTCTATTTCAGATGCGTCTTTCAGATTTAGTTCATCCGTGGAAGTCTCGGCAGCTAAATTCATATCCGATGTCTACATATTACATAACAAATGCGTACGATACAACTTAGAAGTTGTATCGTACGCTAAACACCAGAGGACGCGACCGATCTTGAGCATAACAAATTACCATAATATATAATGTCTTATCGTGTAGGTATTATACTATTGATCTTCCCTCCTAGTCCTGTTGAGTACGAATCAAAAAATAGCCGTGAGAAGTTGTTGCCACCGAAGCGAAAACAACTACACGACAACACAACAAAACCGCTTTAGAATTTGGCATCACCAACGTGACGCCAACTACAACTACCACAACAACAACTACAACGTCACCGATAATCCATCTCAAATGCAGTAAAATTGAAAAGTGGCAACCATTTCTGTATTATGACTATTCAGACACTAAAACACCAATATTTTTGGAGTAAAGATCAAAATTTCAGTATCAATGTTAAAATTGTTAATAATGACATTGTTTTATTATGCATACTTAATACTGCATTAAATTATATGAATTGTGTTATAAGTTGGTTCCCTACTTTAAATTGATAAATTGACTACAACCTAACTTTACGCTGGAGTGCACTTTTACCCCACTTGGTATTCCATGTATACTTTTGGGGGGGGGGGTTATTAACGGACGCTCTTTAACATCTCAGGCCATCAGCGTCCCATTCAATTCAGGGCGTGAAACGACTGACAAATTTTGCTCAGAGGCCTCTTTTTTCAGGCTGAGGTTCTTTGTCGTGCCGTAATGTGCGAGGAAAAAAAAACACGGATTTACTGCCCTTCCGAGGGAAGCTATACTTAGAATTTTTACACCTGCAAAAGTCCATAGGTACTGGCCGGGATGAATCCTCGATCTTGGGTTTAGGAGGTAAGTATGGTTACCACTACACCACCAGGACCGACTCCGTGTATACTAGCAGAGCTTGTTGTGCCTAAGGTTAAACATGTTTGAAATAAATATTAAAATAATTTATAATCAATAAGAAGGCTATCTCATGGTTTTTATATTCCAAATCTTAAATGGTTGAAACCCCAAGAATTATACAGTTAAATCAGATATAAACGCTACAGGCTAGATTGCTAATGTGTGTACTTGTGGGACATCGCAGGCAGTGGACAAGTTTGATGTATGAAACGGAACGTTACATAGGGATCACATAATTTCTGAGAAAGGCGAAGGAAGCGTTCTACACTAAGTTACCATTGACGAGGAATGAGGAAATCATAGGAAAATTCTCTGTCAGGAAAACGATCCTGGCTATTTCAAGCTGCTTACACCCGTTGCCTTAGCAACACGCCCACCCGTGTCGATGATGAAAGATAGACTTGTGTTCCAAAATGATGTTTATTATTATCAATATAAAAATTCTCTTTGAATAAATCCTATAAATTTACTTGAAATAATACATTCGCTTTACCTCAGTTAAAAATCAAAAGTAATTAACAAAGAAATATTTCTGCAAAGTTAACATAATATATGCAAATTTTGAAGTAGTCATACTTGGATTGATTTTTTTCAACACCACATATATACCCTTGCTGATCAGTTTAGAATTTATATACACGATCCACTTTCCTTCCTTCCTTTCTTTCGTTCATATTTTCGTTATTTTTGTGCTCAACGAACATTTGACAAAATCATAATCTCTGCAAAAGTAGAGTGATAAAAAGTCTACTATCATTGTGCATTTGCATGCTTTATTTTATATTTTTTAAAATGTAATTATTTGTGTTTGGAGAAATAAGCATATTTAATCCTACCTTCAAGTTCTCTGAAAGTAATAAGTTGGTTATTATATTCCCAGCTATTTCATTAAATATATTTGAAAAAGCAGGATAATTATGTGTATAAAACATTGATCAAATTATAAATATTAGCTTACTTTACAATTTATAAATATTGTCATATATTTATTTTTTATCTCTTACTATTAACTTATTTTCTATTACGTTTCGAAATAAATATGTAGTTGCATCTCAAATGTTATATGGACATTTAAAAACCTTGATTTGCCAACTTTACTACACATAACCCTACGTGATTAAGCCAGCCATTACAATGAATGTTTTCTTTATAACAGATAAGTGCTTATTATATTTTCCACTCATACTAAACAATACTCCCGAATTACAAAATTGCTTAACATTTTCTGTTTCTTGTTCACTATAGTCTCAATGAAAATATCTTCCATATATATAGCAATTTAGAACGTCATAGTTTTGGTTTTACTAACATTTACCATCATACCCCATTTCAGGCAGTGCTGTTCTAGGCTCTGAATGCCTTTCACCAAACCATCTCTTTTTAAAAATAAAATAATTAAATCGTCACCATGTTTAAAGTACAAGAATGCATGTACTGTTCACTTCAGGAGCAATCATTTCCTTGGTTAACAGAACATCCGAAATATTGTCTATAAATAGGTTAAACAATAATGGAGATAGAATATATCCCTAACTTTGTTCTCTGCTGACCGTTTCCAATGTAGTGTTTCTTTCTATCTTAACGTTGAATTTTGCGTTAGCAAGTATATGAAAGAGATTAGGAGGAAGTGATTAATTTGGTTTTTAAAGCACTCTTATGTCTTTTTGTTCCAGTATAAACATTGTTTAACATTTTACTTTGGTCTTCTCATTAATATTAATTATAAAACAATAAAATTAATTTTACATATGCATCATATCTCTAAATAATATTAAATATTTTAAAAACTATTAAGTCAAATGCAAATATTGTATTAATTTAAGCAGTGCAATTTCAGATATTATGATTGAATTAAAACTATTTTAGCGATGTTAAGTTTTTAACGTATAATTTCAAAATTGCTTAGTGCATATAAAGTTCTCTCAGAAATGGACTTTCACCTATAGCAACGAAAACTTAGTTTTTCAGAGTCCAGGGCAGTTGACGGAAATGAAATCTTAAGTTATTTTATTTTATTTATTTACCGACGCTCTTTAACATCTCAGTTCATCAGCACCCCATTCAATTCAGGGCGTGAAACAGTCGATAAATTTTACTCAGAGGCCCCTACTTTCAGGATTGAGGTATTTTTACATGCCATAAATCTACGACCCGGGAACAATGGCTTTACTTCCCTTCTGAAGGAAGCCATTTTTACGCCCGAAAAAATTTATCTACCCTGGTCGGGATTGAACCCGCGATCTTGGCTATACGAGGCAAGTATGGTTACCATTAGACCACCGGGACCGACAAATCATAAGAAGAACCATTCAACAGAGCTGAAAACCTGTATCCACACATAAAAAGCAGTAAGAATAATGCTAGCAGCCTAGAGAATTACTTTGGTATAAACGGAGACAGACAGTTTTTTTTTGGGGGGGGGGGGGAATTAAATTTAATCGGCTTCATCAACAAAGAAGTATGCGAATTTCAGTTTTTTCAGCATAACACGATAATATAAAACATCACTGCTCATCTAAGTTTGTCAGGTTGTAGTGTGCCTGCTGTTGTTTCGATCTAAAACTCACTGAAACAAGTTTTCTTTTGCGTTCTTCTGTTAATTCCTTTAGTGCTTTTCCTAAATCTGCTAAAGCAAATACCAACCTTAAGCACCAAAGATACAGTGCTTATCTAACTTTTCATATTTAAAATGATATTTGATTGTTTTATTGCACGTTAAAACACTTTAAAATGTCCATAAACGCCGCAACAAACTGGAGTTTTATGCGTAATTATGTGGACAATAACAATACGTCCAGTAATTAGAAAGCTGCTTTGGTACTTTAACTTACGGAATAATGAGAAAGTAATTATGAGTTGCCACCCCCATATTTCTTTAAATTGATTGTAACTAACAATTTTATAACTTCGTTATAGCCATGTATAATGTTATTTTTCCTGTACAAGTGTTGAATATTGTGTCTAAAAATGTTAGTTTCTTGCCAAGGCGCAGAAAGCTACCCAAAGCCATAAAATCTGACCTGAGAATTTCTGTAGCCTTTTGTAGCAATATTTGTAAAGAATCCGGGAGCCAGATGTTTACTGATATTTTGTTAGAACTTTTCTTAAGCGGGGTAAGCACCATAAAAACATTTGGCGACTATAGAGATGAAAAGACAGGGAAGAAGCCATCGCTACGCAGACCATATTTATTTAATCTTGCAATTTTGAGGCCCGCAGTCAATCTGGCAAGAGTATTAAGAGGGGCAAGGTCAGTGGAAGGATTTTCTTAGTTCCGATCAAGTAGTGGAAAATGATAGTTTTGGAAGAGAATTAAGTGAACTAGTTTTATTAGTTAAGTGCCATAGCACAATAGTTTATATACAATAGTGTAAGAACAATAAAGTGTGTCATCTTCCATAACAAAATATTATTAATCTCCATATACTCCTTCCCCTATGGTCATAGGACCATAAAAATATCCAGCATCAGAGTCTCAACAGCTGAGGCAAAACTGTAAGACAGCGGTAACCATCGTAGGAGAGGAAGGAATTACTTACCCCTGAGATTATATCCAAAAACCAAACAATTCAAATTTCCTTTTTCCAAATTCTTTCCTCCACCCTACATATAATTTCATTAACTCCCATTCCTGTTGACAAGTATTTATGAACTGCCACCCCCGCATTTAATTAGATTGATTGTAACCAATAATTTTATGTAACTTCGTTAAAGCCATATGTAATGTCATTTTCTGTACAAGTGTTGAATATTATGTCTATAACGTTATTTTCTTGCCAAGGCGCAGAAAGCTACCCTAGTCATAAAACCTGATCTGGAAATTTTCGTAACCCCTTTGTAGCAATATTTGTAAAGAATTCTGGAGACAGGTGTTAACTGATATTTTGTTAGAACCTTTCTTAAGCGGGGTAGATATCATAAAAGTATTTGGTGACTATAGAGATGAAAAGAAAGGGAAGAAGCCATCCACTACCTGGGAAAGTCAGGCAGACCACATTTTACTTAGTCTTGCAATTTTGAGGCCGGCAGTCTAGCAAGAGTATTCAGCGAGGCAAGGTCAGTGGACGGACTTCCTCAGTTCCGATAAATTTCGATAGTTAGTTTTGCAAGAAATAAGTGTACATTCTTCATTAGTTAAGTGTAATAGTTTATATATAGTAGCGTATGAACTATAAACCGTGTCATCTTGCATAACAAGACTTATTTTAAAACCGCTGCAAATGGCTGCCCATCGTGTGGCTTGCATTCAATAAATTGATGCTTAAGGAGCTGGAGAAGGAGACATATTGCTAATTACAAGAACTTCGAGACGACGGGGAGAAGGAACCGATAGTAGAGACGACATCTGGACGGCGCAGAGACTGCACCAGCTGTAAGCGCAGGGCTTGCAACTATCCACTACCAGACTTCAACCAACACATCACGTAGCTGGACGACGTCGAAGAGGAACGACGTGTAAGCGCAAAGCTTACAATCAGACCGTCCACCGCAGGGAAGCAGAACAACAGCAAGAAGAATAAACAAGCAGCCAGCGATTGGTGAATTAAATATAAGGTACAGACAAAGAGAACAATTTTTCAAAAACAGTGCAACATTGTAGTATAAGAACTGTTCATTTTAGCAGCAATGTAACTTTGTAGAAAACATATTAGTTAAGGTAATACAGTTTAGATTTAAATAAGGGAATAGAAAGTTATCATGCCTGAATTGTATAAGTTTAACGCTGATAAAGGGAAGAATAGCCCCGATATTATGGATAAGATATTGGATGGGTTGACGCAGTTATGTGGAATGTACCTTCAGTGACAGAACTCTGAACAGAAATCTTGGAACTGAATAGAGCAGATGAATGATGAGAGTATGCAAAGGATCGAAAGGATGTATGACAAGTCAGTTGAACGCCTGAGGAAACAAGAGGGAGAGACAAATAGAAATAGTCAAGACTCACAGGGCGTAAAGCAGAACTTGGAGGTTAGGTTAGAAGTTGACCAAATTAGCAAAGGAACAGATAATGAGGAGCAAATGGAGTTAGGATTGACCAGATTAATAAGGGAATGGAGAGTGGTTGTCTGATACAACCAGAGCTAATAGCTGAGGGATGTAAAAAGTTAGGAAATTATGTCCAAAAGACGTCAACTATGATCAACCCAGCAGTAGGCGAGATGAGAATCGCGTCGGATATGCAAAACCAAATGAACGATAATCATGGCGAGAGTGAATCCAATTTTAATGATATCAAAGATAATGTTGATGAGAATTTAAGATCGCGCCGGGATAAGTGCGTGTTTTACGGGACCGGGGCACCATCGGGAGCATCACGCAAACGCCTAAGAAACTCCCCCGACAGAAGATACAAAATAAATTTCGCCCAGACCAGATTCGGTAAAAGAAATAACAGAGACAACCAGATCCGATCCCGACTACACAAAACTTTCTGGAAGGCAAACAAAATCCAGAAGAGATGGCGACAAGATCAGCAGACCAGGCGAGCGAAACCCAGATTGCTAAGACTTCTAAAATTCACCATAAGGAACCCAGCCGACAGACCGAGGAGACGGCAAATCGAGAAAGAAAAATTAGAGAACAATAAATAATATGATAAAATTGCTCCAGATTCCGACTGGAAGAATAGCAGCAGATTTCCGGGAGATCAGTTTCCAGGAAGATCTAAGACTGCATAAATAGGAAGCATTAATGAACGGTCCCAGACACGAAAATTTAAAAAAAACGTGAATAGTACTTTGCTTGGAAACAAAGGGAAAAATTTAAGATGAAAACTTAGAACTATCGAAATAATATGTAAATTAAAAATTTCGTAGAGTAGGATAAGAAAATCTAATGGGCAAGCTGTGGATTATATGAATGGGATTATAGGGACTAAATCTACGAGATCAGAAATAAAGTTACCGAGTCAAATAAGCGAAACTATGGAGAAAAATAGGTGAGCAATTTTAAAGTGTAGGAGCAAATAATGACGCTACGTGATAAATAAAATAAGATAGACTACGAGTTATATAAGAACAGAAATAAAGCGACGCAAAAGAAATAAAAGGCAACGACGTAAGAATAAAAATAAAATGTACGAAACAAAGAGAAGTTCCAAAATCAAGTAGATGTCAAATCATAGAGGAATTAGCGGCGAAAATGTTGTACAATAGTCTAGCCGAACTTGTAAGGTAACGAGTTTAATGAACTCAGGTAAAGAGATAAAAAGGTTGTTCCGCATTACCATCGTAAGTTAAATCCTTCTGAAAAGAGAAACAGCTGAAAACCCCTACTACAGTCTTTAAGGGTTGCCCAGATAAAGTTGAATAGAAATTCCGATCAGCTGACAGCAACTAGGTCATAAAAATCCTCAAGATGCGAATTCTAAGCGTACAGTTAACTTTCAAAAGAATAAATGAATGAATTCCCAAAGGTTTGCAAGTAATAACTGTTGATGTGAATGAAACTTTTTATGATTTGTGCATTATTTCTGTGTATATTTTGTTTATTGTTAACACAAGGAAAATTGAATCTAAAAATAAAATAAATATATATTAAATATAATTTAAATAAATAAATATTCATAATAATTAGAATTCTTTTAAATAGATGAACTAACGCATTTAGATTCTGTTTAAAAAAAGGCATGTCAAATTAATAATATTAGCATTGTATCATTAAGAACAAAACCATATGTATCCTAGGTTAAGTGTGATCACCCTTCTGTTGTTAAATTGATACGTAGTGTTATTATGTAAAAATATAGTGAGAAAATAAAAGCGATGTGTTAGTGAAAGTGCTGTGAAAGATAACAATAAGGATAAAGCGCATACGCATAAATAAGACAGTGAAAAAAAAAATATTAAAGTATTAAGTGTTCATCAATTCACTTTCTTATTGGTAATCTGTGTACTAATATTATGAAGGTACTATTATTAAAATTAAAAATGAAGAAAACTTGTCACAAAAATATAACATATACCAAGAAAAGACAATGGGAGGTCTCAAAATGTTTTTATACAATTGAATGACGTTATATTTATATTATTATACTTTAAAAATTTAACGGGACCAATATAATAATCTTTCTTATTCTTACGATTAAGAAACATTATTATAGGGGCATGTGACGCAGTATTTATGAGCTGCCACCCCCGCATTTAATTAGATTGATTACATTGTAACCAATAATTTTATGTAACTTCGTTATAGCCATATGTAATGTCATTTTCTGTACAAGTGTTGAATATTATGTCTAAAAGGTTATTTTCTTGCCAAGGCGCAGAAAGCTACCCTAGTCATAAAACCTGACCTAGAAATTTCCGTAACCCTTTTGTAGCAATATTTGTAAAGAATTCTGGAGACAGGTGTTAACTGATATTTTGTTAGAACCTTTCTTAAGCGGGGTAGATACCATAAAAATATTTTGGTGAATATAGAGATGAAAAGAAAGGGAAGAAGCCATCCACTACCTGGGAAAGTCACGCAGATCACATTTTACTTAGTCTTGCAATTTTGAGGCCCGCAGTCTAGCAAGAGTATTCAGCGAGGCAAGGTCAGTGGACGGACTTCCTCAGTTCCGATAAATTAGTGACAATCGATAGTTAGTGTGGCAAGAATTAAGTGAATATTCTTCATTAGTTAAGTGCAATAGTTTATATACAATGGTTCAAGAACAATAAATTGTGTTCCATCTACCATAACCAAAAACATTATTAATCTGCATATACTCCTTCCCCTATGGTCACAGTGCCATAAAAGTATCCAGCATCAGAGTCTCAACAGCCGGGGCATAACTGTAAGACAGCGGTAACCATCGTCGGAGAGGAAGAAAGTATTATTTACCCCTGAGATTATACACCCAAAAATCTAACAATTCGAATTCCTTTTTTCCAAATTATTCCCTCTATTTATTACACAATTTAATTAACCATCAACGCCCTCATATATTTTTAAAACCGCTGCACTGTTTATTAAATACCGCTGCAATAATTTAGCAATTACCTTTCTAAACAATACTTACTAATAGACAAATGCAATTGATATTCGATATCTTAAAAATTAAAAACGTTATCATCGGAAAACGTACAATAAATGTGAAACTGGATATCGAAAACGTCCTCCCAAATATTCTGTTTCACCTCCTCCAAGTGTTCTATTTCAGTAGCAAAAGGAATTTTATAAGCATGAAGTTGCAGCAACTAAGTGACTTTATACACACTGCCGACAAATATACCATTTTGCTGTGCTAATTATGTTTAATACTTTCGAAGAGAAGTTTCTAATCGATAGCCTAATCCATCAAGCTTCTCATTTATTAAAACTCGGTTTTTTGTCTCGGCTTCTTCTTAATGAAGACCTACAGTTCAAACTTTGTTCACCAAATTGAAAATTACACTTCTAGATGCTGATGTTACTCTTGAAAATTTAGCATGAAATTCTCTCCTATGGGGCTTGTGCGATCTCTTTCGCACATATGAGTAGTAATCATAAGTAAATACTATTGTTATGGCGTATATCTCAACCTCGGCACAAAAATACACACTGGAAAGTCTAACACGCACTTCCCATAGAAATTCAACTGAAACAGTTGGCATGATCAACACGACTGAGCAAACTAAATTTCATGCATCAGCACAAATTTAACTCCAGACTTACCGGGGTCAGCGCGTCCAATAAAGTTCAAGCTGTTTCCACTAATGAATACAGACTGTGATTGCGTAGTGGAATGAGGATGCGGTATCTAGCAGTAATATGAAGGATGAGTCAGTATATGTTCTCCCATACTGCGAGGATCTTTGTGATTTAAAAACCGAATATCAACAATAGACTGAGTGAATAAAAGAGAAAATCAAGAAGACTTCTTTGTGGAGGTTGCAAGCGGAGCGCAAAGCAAATTAAAAGTTTATTACTCACTTTTACTGGTTATTATACCTGACGACAGAAATCAATGATGATTTGCCCGTCGGTTTGTTGGCCTTATACGCTCTGAGTTCCCGAGCGCTTAGATGGTCAGTTCTTCAAGAAAACATGCTCATGTCTAGGCAGGCGTAAGCTCGCAGAGTTCTGTAACACAAGATATCCTATAATTTACTGATCTGACTTACACTTCCCGAGCTGTTTCCAAGATGTATTTTCGAAGGTTTTAATGGACTCCTCAGGCCGCATTAATATAAGATATATATATATATATATATATATATATATATATATATATATATATATATATATATCCTTGCACAGGCCCTTAGATGCTACGCTCACTCAATAGGTTGAGACATGCTACTCTTTCATAAGGGCAGGACTTTCTTTCTCAATGCTGATTGCACCGCACCTACTCTATGACTCAGATGACTATAGCAGCGCATTTTCTCGACAACAGCTTCAAAAACAGAGGCCCAAAAATTGAATGCAACTTTGTTCAATTTGACTATATATATTAATAGTTATCCCTCTTCCTGGAAAAGCGAATATAAGTTTAAATGCGCCAATGGACTTGTACCTCATTCTATAATTAATTCATGCCCCCCTTACTCTTCTCAGAGACTTTGGCAGTTCACATAGGATGCTAAAGAGCAACAAAAATATTTATTGCAACAAAGAAATATCATTCATTGAAACGTATTGGCGAATACAAAGAGTTAAAGAAACCAGTGATGTACAACAAAGTAGAGTGCATGAATAATTCAAACTCTACCTCAATGGACAATTGCAGTGTTTTAAAGAAAACCTACGAACGAAAGAACTATGGTCGTTGATGAAAATGTTGCTCTTAGTAAAAAACTGACATGAGCCAACAGAAACGTTTCAGTTGAGACCACTGCCGAAGAAATGAGTATTAGTAGAATTCAGGGCACAAACTTGGGTTTGAGAATAACGTAAATAACGGGATTTCCAATAGTATAAAAGACAATTAAAACAGTTATGGATGATATTGTGTTTACACATTGCCACAGAATATGATGTTTCTTAGAGCGAGTAATGGCTGTGCTAGAAATCCTTTAAACCTAAATAAAAGAGAAACATTATATGACGAAGTATATCTTCTCACATCAAAGTATCAAGACTGTGGGGTATAAATGTTCAAAGCAGTTTTACGTTTTAAAAGCATATGATAGTAGAGAGTGCTCCTCTGCGGGGAAACAAAAATTAATAGAAGTAGCTTTTAAAATAGTTAAGAGGTTTGATAAAGATGTGCATGTAGATCAAAATTTTGTAATCCGGAGTAGAGCAAAAGTTGTTAACATGTAGCGGAACATGGTGTAGATCTGAGTAACTAAGGGGAAAAAGTAATTTTTCAACACTGCAACTTCATATTTTGATAAAGTAAGTAATGTCATTTACAATATACATTAATATAGACACATTAATCGAAATGTAATTTATTTCACAAAATACAAAAGAATGCAATTTTACACCATGCCTTGGGGCAAAATCGAGTGAAGGTATATTTTAAACATATAATAAAAAAATACACGCATCACAAACACATTTTGCAATGGGTCGTGGACCATAGAGGAATTCATTTTAGAAAACCTTATCCCCTTGGATATAACCAGTCATCAACAGTATCCAAAGAAATCTAGAATGTTTAAAGAGCTTATGAAGAAGGGGCTAAGATCACCAAAACATTATGGTGTTTCGCTGTTTGCAGCATAAGGAATTGTCAGAGGTTGCATGGAAGCTACTTAATATTCCAGCATCTTCAGTGCAACTTTGTCAAATTGGTCTTTTGTCCATAATATCATAAGTAATGAGCTCGGCTGCTAGAGCTTCAAGAAACTAGTTCAAATACTCTGTTGTTTTTTCCTTCGTAGGATCGCCCCAAATGCACACCGAGCTCTGCAGTACTCATCTCGTTCCTACTCTTGAAAGTAGGTCGGCGAATAGAAAAGGAAATCAGTTGAAGTTTAACTCTAGGAACTTACGGATGTGTTCTTGTGTGCTGTGTAACAGTGTATTAAACATTCATTAGGAGGCGGAACACATCATATTAATTACGTTAATATGACTTATTAATTCAGATATTCTACTCCGTATTCCAAAAAATGTTTTTTTTTTTATTATTTACGTGAGTACGGAATCAGCTCGATATTGTACGAAGATTATTTCAAGAGAGATTCCTGATATCCAGCTTTCAAAGTTCGATTCATAGATTGGCAAATAAATTTCGTGGAACGGGAAGTATTCTTGATAAAAAGAGTGCACAAGCATAAATAGTACTCAAGGAGAATCGTTAGATAACATTGGACATGCACCTAAAAATCACTTCGATGTCTATCTCAGCAATACTGAAGTTAAAACTCTATAAAATTACTGTAGTGCAAGGACTTAAACCCAGTGACACTGTATGAAGGAATTTTTATTTTTGAATAGTACGCATTACGGAGAAAATGACCCTAATCTAATGCTCTTTATGGAGAAATTTTGGTTCCACCTAAGTGGGTAGGTTAACTCACAAGACACTTGATATTGGAATTCAGAAAAGCATAGCCTGTTTCATGAGAAATCTGATTAAAAGATAGGAGTGCGGTGCACCATTAGTGAAGAGAGAATAACAGGCCCTATTTTTAAAGGAACTGCAGTGATAGGTACCTAAGTGCAGGCAACTTTCCAACAGGACTCTGCAACTGCCCATTCAGCCCATGTCTCCTTGCATACGATTCATAAAACATTCGACGATAGAGTAATCACGAACAACATATGCCCCTCTCGGTTCCCCTATTTAACGCGCTGCGATTTTTACCTCTGTTGGCCATTCAAGGAAAAAGTATACAAGACAAATGCACATGCATTAGATGAACTGAAAAATAATATTCGTGAATAAACTTTTTCCGTTTGTCAGAGGGAAGTGAAGAAGGTAATTGTTAATTTCCTAAGCCCATTCCAGGAGGGCATGAAAAATGAAGGATTAAGTTGCACCATTTTCTTGAATTTTTTAATGGTGTTTAACGCCCGTTTTTACTACTGAGGCACCACAGGCGGTATTTTCTTGAATGATAATAGTAAGTAAATATATCTTTTAACAATAGAACGCCAAAGCTTCAAGTATCCCCTGAAACGCCCGTTAGTGGTCAATTAACTGCTACTACTTCCTTGTGTATTTTAATCATTTTTCTCACTAAAAACTATGAAATGTTTACTTATCCCCTTCTAGCCTACTCTGATGGTGTAGGGGAACGAGTCGGTCCTGGTGGTGTAATGGTAACCATACATGTTTCCTAAACCCAAGATCGTGGGTTCGAACCCAGCCAGGATCGATTGATTTTTTCGGGCGTAAAAATCCCAAGTATGGCTTCCTTCGGAAGGGAAGTAAAGCCTTGGGTCCCGTGTCGTACATTTACGGCACGAAAAAGAACCTCAAGCCTGAAAGAGGAGGTCTCTGAGCAAAGTTTGTCGGCCGGCCGTTTCACGCCCAGAATAGAATGGGACGGTGATGACTTGAGATGTTAAAGAGCGTCCGTAAATAAATCAATTTAAAAAATAGGGGAACAATTTTGCTTCTAAATTGCAAGCCAGTTTCGAATCCAGTTAGCCTTTAGCTTCCGGGGTGAGTTTATATATAGGTGGTGTCTGCTCAGTATCACATATTTAAGTGCTCTTCTGACTCAGGCCGATGAAATTTCTTACTAACCAGGCGACTGTAGTGATGTAGAGGGAACAATATGGCGTCTGAACTGCGAAACAGGTGCGAATCTAGCTTGAATCGAGCTTCTGGTTTCAGACATTTTTATGCTCATGGGTTTCAGCGCTTTATGTCCTCAGGCCCCTTTATCTATTCATTTAATTTGCTGGTAATTCAATGATGCACACATTTGTTTTCATTCTTTTGTTCATCGGTAATAGGTCATCTGAGGTTAAACAGTTTTTGTAAAAAGTTTATTTATGTTTCATTTCAAGAATAAGCCGTTGTTTTCTGCAAAATAAGAAATGTTTTATTATTCGAATTGGCTTTGGTCTAAGCTATGTAATAACAAATTATTTGTACAAAAAAGACATAACAAACACGGGTTATATCTATACAGAAAGCTTACATTGAAACATTCTCAGAGATATTAGTATGACAATTTTTACAGGGTTTTTGATAATACAAGAACCGCATACAACTTTTTACATGTCGAACAACTGTCTTTGGTTTTATTTTTCTTATATAGCCCTATTGGACATGTCTTGCGTTTATCGACCTTATGCGTTCCTTCATCCCTATAATCAGCCGTGCGTGATGGTGACAGTAGTCGATGAAAGCTAGGTGAAAATGCAAACCTAAGAGAAAAGTAATTTTAGACACCGATACAAGAGCTGATAAACAATGACTCACGCATTACGCTACAATGAGTTTGAAACATGTTTGTTGTGCAGTGATGATTATAGTCTGTAACAACTATGAAATAAATATCGAGGAAACGTAGGATAAGGAAGTGGTCAAATGATCACCTCCGGGAATCAATGGTAAATTTGCCATTATTTAAAATGTTACGCCTGAAATGCACAAAAAAAAATGAAAGGAAAAGAAAAAAAGAAAGAAAAATGGTGACCTAAACGTAATTCAAAAGGATTAAAAGTCACAAAATGATAGAAAAACATTCCCAAAAGAAGTATAAATATGAGCCTTCAAAAATTAAAAGCGGTCACTTGAGTGCCATTGGGCGTTCTAGTGTAAAGTGTTTAAGTGTTAGTAATAACTTGCGCGACAAACACAGCTGCGGACTTTCTGACTCCCTTTCACCGCTATACCAGCTTGAACAGACCGACCGGCCGTTACTCGAGGAGAGATCCCCCAAGAACATATCGTTTATTATTACACACTTAATTGCAAGACAATAACAGTGATGAATATTAGTGTGACATAGTGAATGTGAGAGTAGATTGTTGCAAACATTTAAAGCCCATAACCTTTTTCTGTGAATATTGAAACAATTACAGTGTGTTAAAAATTAATACTTATATCAGTGTTGATGTTACAGCAAAATTTGCTTATTTCCTATTTACATAAGCAAGTACACTGGAGTTTTTCAAACTCTTGCTAAAATGTTAAAATCAAATTCAAATAAATTGCTGGTACTATGGACGGTACTATCAAGAGTTTCTCAGTTTTTATAACTACATTATGTGAAATCTTAGTCTAAAATACATAATATAATTAAGGTTTAAAATGTACTTTAATTAAAGTATTTTTCTAATGATAATATGTCAGAAAACTAGTTTCATACGCAGAGGTAAGTAATATCTATTATGGATTAAGCCATAGGATTAACGATATTTCCGCCACAGAGCGCTAGTGTCGCTCTCTTAATCCCCCGGATTATCGTTAATTCATCTACTCAATCCATAAAAGATTCTTTTTATTCATACACAGATACAAAAACGTATAACCGCCCAGTGTCGCGCCCCCACGGATTATCGTGATAAATCATATTATATTAGAAACAAAATGGCGATGATCGTCGTATAACAGAGCGCTAGTGTCGCGCATATTTTATTACAAGCAAAATGGCGATGGCCGTTACAAATGTTTAAATACAAAGATCCAGGGCGCTAGTGTCGCGCTCCCACGGAATATGGTGATAAACCTATCGTTAGTCCATCTTTTTGGGGGCGTGGTGGTTTGGCGACTGCATAATTGGTCGTCGTAAAATTACAAATGTTTAAATTCAGGACTCTAGTGTCGCGCCCCCCACGGATTATTGTAATAAACTTACCGTTAATACATTTTTTTCGTGGGCGGTTGTGGATGCCTTAAGAGGTATGTTTGGTGTTAATACGTTGGGAAACATGCAATAAAAATATATTTAAAATGGAAATTGTATTGTTTTAATTACAACAATGAGTCATAAATTGGGAGTGTATCAATAAACTTGAAATGCAATTTGTTTGCTAAAAAGACAATCAATTTGTTAAAAATGCAAGTTTAATATAATTAATTGGAAATATGTAATAAAATATATTTAAAATGCAAACTGTATTGTTTTAATTACAACTATGAGTCATGAAATGCGAGTGTATTGTAATTAAGGCAAAGCAATCAACTTGAGATGCAAAAAATGTGTAATATAAATGTAATGTGTTTGCTAAAAAGACAATCTGTTTGTTAAAAAAGCAAGTTTAATGTAATTAACAGCAATCAACACACAATTGAATAAAATAATACTTAATGTTTCGGCCGCAGTCCGGTCAGTAACGTTTACAATCTCCGCTTTCACCAGCCTGTTTACTCGGACAAGGGCATTATATTAAGTTCGTTTCTCAACTGGGCCAAGTTTGTTGGGTGAACGTATATTTACAAATTAAATGTTAACCTTCCATACAAAAAAAAGTCGTGATATCAAGCCAAATGACGATCACACCAGTAAGAAACATTTTCACTGTATGCGAGTAGGCTTCTTCTTACATGTTTAACTCATTAGTGGAGTCCATATCTCCAGTCACATCACAGGCTGTGAAAGGTGGAGTGGGGAAATTAACCATCTCGGGCGCTCACGTGACCGATGGCCGAGTATCTTTCAATACGGAGAACGAGATATAACAAATTGTCACAAAAGTCATTCATTCACTTTTCTCATGTACAACGGTCAATTTATATAATTTTTCTTGATAGTTATATAATATAAATGTGCTGCAACATGCTTTTTTTATTAACTGGTAGCTGTGAATATTAAATTGATTTAGATTACATTATATAATTCATTAATAGATAACAATTATATTAATCGGTTGTTGTTAATATTAATTTGTTTTAGAGAACATTACATGTATCATTAATAGAAAATATCCGTTGTCGCATATGCACGATAGATGTGGTATTTTAATGTTTAATATAAACATGACGATAGTTCCAACTGGTAACTGTTAATATTAAATTTGATATATTCATTAATAGATTGATAAACAACGGTGCGAAATATTTTATTTTCCTTCACTTCACTGTGTGTGAAACTAGGTCACGTTATAATGTTGTTAGGAAATGGATGTCATCCCTTGATCAGAAAATAGCTTCCCCTCCCTTCTAAAGTGCGAAATATTTAATTTTCCTTCACTTCGCTGTGCATGAAACAAGGTCACGTTATAATGTTGTTAGGAAATGTATGTTGCCATCATTGAGAAAATAGCTTTCGACTTACACTAACCGATTGATAACTGTTCACAGATAATAATCTCGCATATGCATACCTTACGATAAAGATGACATTTTTAATTTAGCTGCAACTTGTTTATTTTATTAAATGGTTGCCGATAACATTAAAATGATTTACATTACATTAAAATATATAATTCAATAAAAGAAAATATCTGTTCATAGATAACAATTATCATGTGAATATGCATACCTATGATATTAAAATATTATTATATATATTCTAACCGGTACGAAATATTCGATGTCCAGCCTTAACCTACAGTTTGAATTGAAAGAACTCAATCGGTTCGTTGGAAAATGAAATTTCTCTGCAATAGTCGTGTTTGCATACATTATTTTTTGATGTTATTTAATATAAACGTGTGATAATTACGGGGAGCGGTAAATTCCATATAATAGAAAATAGATGTTGATTACTGTTACAATATTAAATACTATCAATAGTGCGAAATCAATGCTGTAATCATTCAAAAAATTGAAGGAAATACGTATTTAGTAAAAGCTTGATTGCCATTGACAAAATGCATACCTGCTATAAAACGAGAAATATTCATCTATTTTATGTGTCAGAATTATATTTGTATGGAACTGTACAATGTCACATATGCATACCTTACGATAGAGATGACATATTTAATTTAGCTGCAATATGTTTATTTTATTAACTGGTTACCGATAATATTACAATGATTTAGATTACATTACAATATATATATATATATATATATATAATTTATGAATAGATTAAGGCAGGACATCACGTATTTCGCACCAGTTATATTAAATAACTATGAAGAAAAAATATGTAATTAGACCGTTGTTCATGAGAAAAGTGAATGAATGGCTTTTGTGAGAATTTGTTGTATATCGTTCTTCGCATTGAAAGATACTCGGTCATCGACACGTGAGAGCCCGGGCTGGTTAATTTCCCCACTCCACCTTTCAGAGCCTGTGATGTGACTGCAGATACGGACTCCACTAATGAGTTAAACGTGTAAGGAGAAGCCTTCTACTGGCGTGATATCACGACTTTTTCTGTATGGAAGGTTAACATTTAATTTGTAAATATAAGTTCCCCCAACAAACTTGTCCCAGTTGAGAAACGAACTTAATATAATGCCCTTGTCTGGGTAAACAGGTTGGTGAAAGCGGAGATTGTAAAAGTTACTGACCGGATTGCGGCCGAAACATAAGGCATGGTTTTATTCAATTGTATGTTGATTGCTTTTAATTACATTAAACTTGCATTTTTAACAAACAGATTGTCTTTTTAGCAAACACATTACATTTATATTACATATTTTTTGCATTTCAAGTTGATTGCTTTGCCTTAATTACAATACACTCGCAATTTATGACTAATAGTTGTATTTGAAACAATACAGTTTGCATTTTAAATATATTTTTATTGCATGTTTCCCAACGTATTAACACCAAACATACTTCTTAAGGCATCCACAACCGCCACAAAAAAAAAAAATGGATTAATGATAGGTTTATTACGATAATTCGTTGGGGGCGCGACACTAGTGCCCTGGATCCTTGTATTTAAGCATTTGTAATTATACGACGATCATTTATGAAGTCGCCAAGCCGGCCACCCCAAAAGATGGATTAACTATAAGTTTATCACGATATTCCGTGGGAGCGCGACACTAGCGCCCTGGATCTTTGTATTTAAACATTTGTAACGGCCATCGCCAAATTGTTTTTAATAAAATATGATTTATCACGATAATTCGTGAGGGCACGACACTGGGCGGCTATACAATTTTGTATCTGTGTATGAATAAAAAAAATCTGTTATGGTTTGAGCCGATGGATTAACGATAAGCCGGGGACTAACGCGATAAGTCGGGGGATTAAGAGAGCGACAATAGCGCTCTGGTGCTGGAAATATCGTTAATTCAATAGCTGAATCCATAATAGATACTACTAACGTAAAAATGTATTTTTTTACACCATGAAAGTTATTGCTAAATTACGCGTACTTTAGGTAAAAAATATAACAACTAAAATTCCTTGTCAACTCTTACCTGGTCAATCGGTCCTGGTTATTTTGTGGTAACCACACTAGCCTCATAGAGTCAAGATCGTACGTTTAATCCCGGATAGATCGATGAAATTTTTCGGGCCTAACTTTTTTAAAATATTATTTCCTTCGGAAGGGACGTAAAGTATTGGGTCCAGTGTCGTAGATTTAGGCGCGTAAAGGAACGTTAATCCTGAAGAAAGAGGCCTCTGGGTAAAATTTGTCGGTAATTTCACACCCTGAATTGAATGGGACGCTGATGACCTGAGACGTTAAAGATCGTCAATAAAAAAAAAAAATAAATAAATAAATAAATAAATAAAACTATAACCACTTCCCAAATTTGAGCCACTTCTCCTAACAATCTAATTTTTTGTCGAAGAATAGATCTCTTTGTAAGATTCTTCTCTCACCCTCAGATGAATTGTCTTAATTTGTTGAGTTCATTGCAATGTCTTATTTATTGGCCATAGTATATTTGTGGAGATTATATACCATGTTTCTAATTAACCCTCAAGTTCTCTACACGAGTTGAATTGTTCTCAAGCCAAAGCCAAATTCCACAATTCTTGGAGAGTTTTATGTTATAAATGTACTATTCATAAGTTGTATACCATTTTTTATTTAATACTTCATTAATTGATCTTGCTATGCTGTAATATGACCAACGTGGGCAATAATTTTACGGGTGGCTAAGATCGTTAAGGCGCTGACTCGTTAGCGGAAGATTTGCGATTCGATTCCTACCAGGACCGTCCTCCCTGACTGAGGTTTTTTCCAGGTCTTCTTCAGTCCTCATAAATGGCAAACGCCGGGGAGGTACCTGGAACGCTTCCTTCCATAAATAAAATACCCCTTTCCCAATGTATCGTTTAATTTCGTGTATCATCAGTGTCCACCGCCTGTGGTGCCTCAGTAGTAAAATTGGGTGTTCAACACCATTAATGGATTTCATATGAAAGTTTTAATCATACCGGAAATATTTATTTTAAGTTAAAATAATTATATAATGCATTTTCAAATATTTATGAAACTACACAGTATTAGGACAGGAAAATATAAACTCTAAAAATAAACGTTTAATTTTACTTATTCATGCTTTTATAAATGCATGTCTTAATAATTCAGACTATAAAGCATTAAGCACTAAAATGCAGCTCGTTATGCAAGGTGAATCAGCTAAAATACTTCGCGCACATTTCTAAAACGAAAGGTTCTATCACTCATAACTTCAGTGAATTATTAAGAGGGAGAAGACTGACGATCGCGGTAGGCAGGAATATACGATACATTTCCAGTCCAGTACCTGAGAAGTTAAATGGGAGAGACGAAGTTTCACATTACTTGGACTCAGAATTCTGGACCCATTCAGAATAAGCTGCCATAATTTCCGTTGGCAATTTCCCTGGATTGTAAACATATTTCAAACAGATATTTACTTTTTTACCCAACAAATATGGAAATGTGCCACTTTTTCCTCTTGATCATAAAAAATATCTAGAATAGGTGTCAAAGTACACATGACATTACCTCCTAACCTACTTGGCCAAGAATAGTGTAAGCAATTTGACTATCACCATATATTTGTTTTATTTAAGCTAATAAAAATTGTTCAATTTAAAAAAAAAATGTAACTTTGTGCCAAAACTATATTTTCTGTTGGAATCGTTGTATGGGCTATATTGGTGAACTCTTAATAGAACTTCAATTTGGTGAAAACAGCGCACCAATTGCATCTCTCGTTTTGGGTATATCTGTAGTGGTAGTTTTAAGTGATTCACTTGATACTAACAATTAAACAAAAATTTATTAATGTCGCGGAGTAGAACTGCGTAGTCCCAGCTTGAAAAGTATAAATTATGTAAAACCTATGTGGCCAAATATTCAATTGTGAATTTGTATGAAAGTACAAATTATCACAAAATAAGTTATACTGGCGGGAAAATTAACCCAGCTCACTAACTCAACAGTGAAAAACTTGTGACTTCTGAAAAAATGTATTGGCAACTGCTTCGATACACTTCTGTCCAAAAACGCGTTATCAACATCCAGAGAGAGAGAGAACGCTTTCACCAAGATATCAGATTGTTCCTTTATCTCGTGTATATGCTCACTTGGAACGAGTTGCCAAATGATGAGCCAAACCTGAAAAGGATGCCAGTTAATTCATAATTAGTATAATTTTATATAAAGCGTACAAATTCTGTTCAGATTTATTTGATTTACTAATCACTGAAGTCGTGAGTCCGCTTTACAAAAATATGCATCCTCTTTTAGAAGCCAAAATAGCCATCAAGCAATTGAAATGACAATGTCTAGAATACTCGCCCTGTAGCCTTTTGACATTGTGGACAGGGTGCACTGCGGAAGAAATTGCACAATAAGAGTCTCTCGGATAAACTGATACAGGCTCTTAGGAAAAAGTATGAAAATGTTAAATTTTAAGTTACAGTGGTACAGCATTATGTACCTGAAATTCGAAACACCTCCATGAGGATTGTCTGTGTATTGTCACCCCCACAAATAATGACTAACTTGCTATCAGCTGGGGTGGGCATGTGAAAAACAACGCCTGCTTCTGTTATGCAAATATCTGCATTGACGAATCCATTATTGTTGATTTGGAATATTTACGGACGCTCTTTAACAGCTCAGGCTATCAGCGTCCAATTCAATTCAAGGAGTGAAACGGCCGATAATTTTTGCTCAGAGGCCAGAAGCTTGAGGTTCTTTTACATGCCGTAAATCTGCGGCTTTACTCCCCTTCCAAAGGAAATCATACTTAGGTTTTCACGCCCGAAAAATCCATCGATCCTGGCCGGGATTGAACCCGCAATCTTGGGTTTATGAAGCAAGTATAGTTACCACTACACCACCAGGACCGACTTGACGAATCAGCGTGCAAGAGTCCCTTCATACAAAATATCTTAGTTTTTCGCACGTGATATAAAAATTACAAACATTTTTAATGCTAAAAACTGAAAATAGTAAATAAAGTGAAACATGTGATATACCAATCCTTTTTTTGTCTTTTATTCTCTTATATTCTGCAAATAATAAAGGAACTATAAAATCAGTTTGAAGGACTAGTGGGAACAATGCATACGAATATCCTTATAACATCTTTTATGAAAGCTAGGTTAATATGAGATACATAGATGGACGGATTGCCTTGGGCAGGGGGGCATATCAGAGCCTTACACATTGCTGGTTCTTTATGCATACACCTGTGAGATGGAAGGACCTCCGGTAGGAACGGCTAAGATGACGGAAGCATCGGGCGGCCAGGAATTGTGGACGGTGACAGCAAGGACACAGATTATCCCTTACTTCCTCGCCCTGACACTTTCGACCCTTTAACAGAACGAATGGACATGAGAGAGCGTAAAATTAGTGGAATGTAAATATTCATCGTAGCATACGCACAGGTGACCACGGAAAATCCAAGGCCAGGATGCACCACCCTACGGTAATTGAACCCGGACCTTCCGAATGCGAATCTCAAGCGTTTCTACACGTGGCCCCGCTCAGTAGAAGGGGATCCGACTTTCTTGTTAAATTTTGCAACGCTGATAACGTGGTCAGCTCAAAGCGTCCTGAAACGACCTTAATCTCAGCTTTTCAAACCGGGTAAAATCTCTAATTGTCTTCATAAGACTGTTGCAAGAAATACTGAAACTGTAACCTAGAGAGTACGGATCAGAAGTAGACGCTTTTAACACTAAAGAAAGTAGGTTCAGCATGACATACTAATGTTATTGTTCCCCTCTCTTGGTCAAACATAGGAAGTGTTTTTGCCACACGATTGGCTACATGCAAAAGTGGCTGTGAGTTAGGCACTAACATTGATACGTGTTGTAGAACTAAATAAAAATCGAAGTTCTTTTAATTAATCATTTGCACCAAAACACTTATTATCTATTCGTCAATAAATATACATTTATGTCTTATTGTTTAGACCTAAGAAGGTGATTTTCATCATATAGGTATAATTAAAATGGGCACGAAAGCTAGTAAAGAAATGTTTAACCTTTAGGCACTGACTTTTGTTACCATTTCTTGCATCAATTTTTGCCTAACACGTTATTTATTTTAACTAAAAAATTAATAGTTTTGCATTTTATATTCAGTACTATATGCGCAATTAAGGTTTTACTATGAAAATAAAATTATTAATTTAATTTTTATAATTTCCTAAACATTTAGAGTCATTATTGTCATTTAAGACTTTAACTAATTAATAGAACGAAGTGCACTACAGAAGGAAGGAGAATTATAGGTATATCCAGTAAGTAATACTAATCTAGCAATAAAATGAATCATTCTCAAAATTATTTATTTCCTTTCGGTTCTTCATACATTGAAATACGGACATTTAAGGCAATACACTGATTATTGTACCTCATATCATAGAATAATTTCACTTGTTACGGATATATGTTATGGTTTCTTTGACTGTGCCAATCTCGAGGAAACCTCGACTTATAAGAAACTTTTTTAATGAAAATTAAAATTAAAATCCCTTGATGCTAAGTTAAATGGACAATTTGTTACTATCTAAATTTTTGATGGGGTTTTAAGTTATCGCCCTCTTTATTTGTCGTCATGCACCCATTAACATGCTTCATTAATATTTCTAACCCAGTTCCTTTATCATTAAATCTCTCAAAACATTTTCTCTACAGACTTCAAAATGTTGACGATGAACATCTGCTGAAATCACATTATTGTGTTCTAGAAACTGATAACACACCGCAGACCACAAAGAATGGGCGGTCTAATTATCTTCAGAATATTAAACGCAATATTATGCGTCAACATTATCGATCGTGTCAAATGAAATTTGTGGCTTGCCAAAAGATTTAAGAATTGAACACGTGTGAGCATGATTATGTTTGCAATACCTCATTAGCAATATTTGCAAAAGGAATTTACTTTCCGGATATTTTTCACAGAGATAGAAACGTAATTTATTTTCATTCATTTCTTCTGCGTTCAATACTAATATACAAATAGCAGTGAGGCGATGCTCTCTGGAGCATCTTGCAACTCCGGATAATTCAGGTCCCTAAGAAGTGTGCTCCTTTGAACTCTTTTAAGGAAATAGATAATATCTTCCTTAGAAACACCGAAGTAGGTTTACTCATTTCATTTTTCATATCCAAAAGGGTCATCTGAAGTATCTTTAAATTTAAAGATGTTCGGTTTTGTAATTTGTCTTAAATGGTGGAAAAAGTTGTTCACATTTCTTACATTATGTACATATATTGCTTTACTATATATAGTGATGAGCTTCTGATATAAAAAGTATATCCATTTCAATGATACATGCACTGCGTTAATCCATGCTTAAATTCCATACAAGGTCTTACATATCTTTATAAGATAGCTTATTGTGTAGTCTTTCACAGGAATATTAACTCTGAAACTCTGTGAACATAATGCAAACCGCTTATTAATTATAAACGTATAGGTATCTTGTATTTCTCATCCTTTCAAATGACTAACATGAAGCAAAGCATTTCTGGGATATAAAATGTAATTGTAAAATACCTCTCTGGAACCTGTAAAAACTATCATTACACTCGTAATATTTGAACACAGAATGTATACAAATTAGTCACTTTTTTGAGAGACTACAATTAGTGTTTTGCAAACACTTCTTCGTTGAACATAAATATACCTGAAACGCTTTCAACGAAAATAATTGAATCTGTTACAGCAAGGTCTACTGGAAAGCATGGCAGTTTTTGTCTCCTTTGGGGCTCAAACGTTAGCATGCCTGTCAACAAATCCCAGGTAGAAAAGAGTTGCCTGGGTAAGATATTTATGGAGTTTATGCCTATCCTAAAATCTTTCAGTTCCAAAACTCTGGCCTAATTATCACTATCATTTCGCTCCTTTCTGTATCGCTAGGAAAAACCTTGACGGTTGTTTGGTATTTGATCGTAAGTTAAGCTGCCTAATTGAATTAATATTTCCGTGATTTTACTTCGACTTAAGAAGGAATTATGGTTAATGTTGCTGCGTCCCTGGATAATTTGGCTCAGGAATAAAAAATAAACAATAAACGTTTGATGAAAGTTGCAGTAATGACCAAAGGACCAACATCAATAGGGTTTATGGTAATGATATGTGTGACAAAGTAGTTACGACTAACAAAATAAACATTATATAATATATGTATTGATAACTTATTTATCATAAAATTTCATGTATTGTAATTAGTAATGTATATGTCATATTTGCATAAAACGGCATATGGTTAACATGTGAATTGTACATCGGCAAAAGGGATAGTCCCTGGTGCTTTCCATTACGGTAACTTGGAAGGCCAAAGATGCCATAACACTCCTTACAAAAGGGAGCCAGTGAGCCGAGTGTCATGCCACGTTTAAAAGGACTGCCCTTGCAGGGGTAATAAACTACTGGACTTTTAAATGTTAGGGCTTTGAACCCGACAGACGTTGTATTGTTAGCCCTTAAATTAGCCAATGTCAACATGTTTTAAACTTTTTAGCTTTAAAAAATAGCGAAAGGTACGTGTGACAGGTGAACTTAAACCAGCCAAAGAAAAATATGTTTGAACTTATAAAGATAGGCGCGAAGCTTGCCCGTGCTCTGTGATCCCTTAGAGTCGTTAAGCCTGTGAATTCTTCATTTGAATTTTCGGCCTAGGCATTCATTATAAGTACGACGTTGCTGAGACGCGCAGTACTCATATGTCAGTTCTACTTCGGAGCGGGCACGCAGTTCTGATACATCAGTTAGGCAATCTTTAAGCTGATACTCAAGTGAAAAGCAGCTCACTGTTTTTATTAGTCAATATGCATTATACGAGTTAAGAAGTTTTTTATTTCACACGTCGCTGCACTCATCTGTAAGTTTTCTGATTCAAATGCAGGTACTCAGTTGTAGGATATACACCGCGACACATGCAGCACACAGTGGCACTTCTAAGCTCCATTCGTGGCAGCTAAGTTTGTATTCGACATACCTAAATTTATCGTACGCAAAACACCAGAGGACGCAAAAGAATTAGGACAAAATAAAGAACCTTATATATGAATAATAAAAATAAAATAACACTATTAACAATGTAACAAATTAACAGTAATAATAAAAGTAGATAAGGATAACACATTTAGATATAGTCACACTTGAAATTGCAATTTCAAGTGTAACTTTACCTAAGTGTTTTATCCTTCTCTACTTTTATTATTACTATATATATATATATATATATATATATATATATATATATATATATATATATATATATAAGTGTGAGTGTGAGTGAGAGTGCGTGCTTGCGCAAGTGTGTGTATTATGTCGCATCGCATCCTTATTTAAACTATGAACTCCTCTGCCAGTCCTATTGAGTAGGAATCAACAAAATAGCAGAATTTACCCTGAGAAATTATTGTCATTGAAGCGTAGACAACAACATCGAAGCGATCATTCTTAAATTTACCAAAACATTTCAAAATTGACATAATTGAAAACATTACATATCGTCAACAAATCGCTTCAAATTTTGTGTCCAACCTGTGGCTATTAGCCGGAACCTTTTAAACCGCTTCAAAATTTGGAGCCCAACTTGGGGCCGCAAACAAATAATATCATTATTTGGCTGTAATTATTGTGGCTATCTGCAAAACTGCTTCTAATACTGATAAGTTATGTTATTATGATATTATACTGGTCCACCATAATGGATAGTGTTCAGGTTTAATTCTTGTCAAGCATTCTGATACTTATGAAAGAGTGGCACAGCAATAATCGTTCTATACTTTTTGAGGTTGGTCGGCTCCAAGCAAAAATCATTAAAAGCTACTATGGAGAATTTGTACTTGGCTACAATTATGATAAGGTCTAATTAAGCGAACGCTCTTAAGTTATGACGTCACATAAGCAGTGCACACAAAATATTCGAGTAGTATAGCGCTGTGAGTATGACCATTGGTATAGTGGAAACCGCATTTTTTTCTAACGTATGCGATTTATAATGTGTTCAGTGTGATTGGATGGTGCGATATCTCAAAGGCATTGATTTATCACTAATTTTATACTTATACATTTTACAATAAATCTTTTTATCGTTCAATAAGGTGGCATTTTAAAACTAGACCTATCTTAAAAGTCACATTACCCACTAATACATTTCATATTTTAGCATAATTGGCGTTGATAACCTTAAAATACATAACGCATTGATTCTCACATAGATATTTAATTTTGTTTATACATTATAGAGTTTAATTTTTTGGATAATGTCAATTTTGTGCTTTTTTAAATTATAGATATTTTATAGTTTTGACCATAATACATTGTTAAATCGTGTTTAAATGTGTAGTATTTTAAACAGTTTTTGGCTAATATTAATATAATTATTAATAATTATAAATCTATTGGCACTCCCTTAGAATTCTTTAATGCTTTTTTTGGTTAAACTGTGTTTAAATGTGTAGTATTTTAAACAGTTTTTTTGGCTAATATTAATAATAATTAATAATAATTATAAATCTATTGGCACGCCCTTAGAATTCCTTAATGTTTTTTTCAGCTACAATCCGTAATTTTGATTACTTGACACCAAAAGCTCAGGAATTTCTCAAAAACACAAATTGTAACTTTATTTTACATTTGTGTGTATATAGTGTCTGAAGAAAACTCTAAAAATGTGTTTTTGGGTGAATTTCAAACAGATAGTTTTGAAGGCAGAGTTAGTCAGTACAGGCAAGTTACCATGTAGCTAAAAGTTTAGCTTCTCGGAAGATCAGCCTTTGTCAGGACGAGTGCCAAGGAGCAACAAGTGGCCGAAAGCTCGACTTTAATAACACTGAAACGGCTGATGTCCCATGAAGCCATTATTTGTAAATCAGCACCGTAAAACCTTCAAGTTCTATAGACCATGTATATGAAAGACACTAAATTTATACCTAATTAAATTGCAACTTTCAACCTATGATGACTTTTCTGTAAAACTTCTCCAGAGGAAGATAGACCTAATGCAACGTAGGTCTAAATGTGCATGAGTTGAAAGACAATGTGGAATACATAGAATTAGATAAAAACAGAGATATATTTGATCTATTTTGCGAATTATATAATAAATAAGGCAAAAGACCCACTGTAATTTATATCCTTCATGTGTTCTTGATACACCATAGAGAAATGAATATTTGATATATTGAAAATGAGGCAAAATTTAAATGTTTGTCATTCATGGATAGGGAAGAATTGAAATGACCGAAAATTTTGCTAGTTAACCTGAATATCATAGTTTACGAATATTTGAAACATTAATTACTGAGGAATTTGAAGTTGTGTTTCTGAAATGTAACAAATGAAAAGCTTGTTGAAGCATTCGTCGTTGTTGAAAATCTAAAATGTGCCGAATTTTGTGTGTGTGTGTGTGTGTATACATATATAAATGTAGCCTGTTATTCATGTCATTAATAGACAAACCATATCTCACAGTTACTGACACATTATTCAACAATTACTACAAGAGTAGAGCTTTTGTTCTACTCAGAAAATGGGAAGCTTAAAAACATAACCTGTAACTCAAGCAGAGCGATAGAAAATATTATGCAACATAAACTTTTATTAGGCTTTAAGTACATAAAAACAACTACAGGAAGAAAGTGCGGATATATTTGATTGTGACAGTCAACATAAATAAATAATATAATTATATTTTCTTTCTGCATTAGTTTCCTCAAAACATAGTAATTTATCGTATTCTTACGGAACTCATTTCTCATATTGTTACTTGGTACTAATGTCAGCGCTACTTAATTAGTTCATATAAAATGAATTTTATTAATGGTGGGTATATTTAGTTTCGTAAGATTGCATTTAAAAGTGTTTGAAAATGAGTCTACCACGTTAGCTAAGAAAACTCGGCTGCTATGACGTCTCTTTTGCTAGAAGTGGGTCTTATTATGCCCACGATTTGTCTAGCGATGTTGCTGACGTTAATATTAAGGCTGATCCTCGACAGTCTGGAATTGTAATTCAAAGTATATCACATCTTTGAGCTCCTGACTACAACTTTGAAGTGACATGATTAAGGGGTAGGAGTGCTTGCGACAAAATAAAGAACGTCTTTCCTTCTTTAGACGTTTTTACTTGCACGAAATTTTCTGTACTCTGAATGCAGTAGACCTTTCCGAGTCCGAACAATTTTTAGATAGTACCGGTGACCCACTTTGCTCAGCGTTTCAGGTTGCATTGCCGTGGAAGGTGGTTGAAATGCTTGTGATCTCGTATCCTTCAAATTCCTTGAACTTAAACTTAGTCTCCTCATTTCTACACTTTTTTTTTTTACTATTTACTTTTCTAAACTGGAGACTTGGCGCAGACTTTCTTACCTTTATTCCTTATTGTCATCTCATGTTCTTTTATTATGTTCTCCTTACTTCATGGTGACACTCCAAACTTTCTTCATTTGCTTCTTTGTTCACATTCTTTTCTCTTTCTTTAAGTACACATTCTGTAGAGTAAATGTAGTCCTCGGAAGAAATATGACTGCTTGAGCAATGAAGTGAAAGGAAATGAATATTTCTGTAATTTACCACTGTTACTAATTTATTATTTCACCGATATCGATCTATAGATTTGGACATGAAAATTAAGTGTATCTGTAAAACTATTCATATCTTTATATTTTAAAACGTAAGGAGTTCTATTATTTTTAATGGTGAGAAATAAAATAACTATTATTATAGACCTTTGAATAATTTCATGTAATAATCTATCACAGCCCCCTACAAATATATGTATGTGGTGCTAGAAAAATATTCCAAATCTGCTGCTTTTAAAACTGTTTGAAAAATGAATAGTACAATATTTTAGTTGGTTGGTATAGAAACTTTTCAATTGTATCCTGTATACTATTACCTCACAATTTTTTAAAATTTAAAACAGAAATTTCAACCATTTCAATGACAAATTTTTTTTAAAAACAATGTTTAAATGATTGTGACACAGTAAATGTTATTTTTGGGTATATGTTTAAGTAACTTAGAATTTAATAATGTTAAAATTTAAAATATAACGAAACCCTACAGTGGTTTATACATTTTGATTGATAAAATCTTTCATCTTGGTAATTTTTTTTTGAATGTTGTTTAACGCCCGTTTTTACTACCGAGACTCCACAGGATGTGGACACTGATGATAACATGAAATGAAATGATATATTGGGAAAGGATTTTTTTAAGGGAGGAAACGTTCCAGGCCTAAGTATAAGGTACCTCCTCGGCATGTGCCTTTTATGAGCACTAAGGAAAATCTAGAAAAAACCCCAGTCAGGGAGGACGGTCCTGGCGGGATTCGAAACCCGGTCCTCCTTCTCATGATTCTGCGCCTTAACGATATCGGCCACCCGCGGTGGTACCATGGTAAAAGAAATGAATTGAAGACACAAATAATTATGGTGTTCATTGAAAGTTAGCGTGGAAATTGAATGTCAATAGCATTTTCCAGGCTAGGATAAGCATCTCAAATAGACTAAAGTGCTAATGTTTTGGTATCATAACAAACGTGGTAGATCTATTATATGCGAAAAGGAAGCTTGCAACATATATCCTCTATTTTTAATATTTATGTTTTTAAAATGTGTTCCTTTATCGAAATTCTCCATTGATTTCAAGTTCAAATCATCCATTGCTTCTAATTGACTTGTATTTTACTTTCCATTTGAAAGCTTATTTCATGATTCTAATCTCATGACGACAGTTATTATTTTGATACGTTTTTTTAAATAGTGTTTAATGCCCGTTTTAACTACTGAGGCACCACAGGTGGTGAACATTGATGATACATGAGATGAAATGATATATTTGGAAAGGAAGGAAACTTCCACGCCTAAGTTTAGGGTGCCTCCCTGGCATTTGCCATTTAGGAGGACGGGGAAAGCCTGGAAAAAAACTCATTCAGGGAGGACGGTCCTGGCGGGATCCGAACCCCAGACCTCCCTCTCATGAGTACGCGACTTAATGACCTCGGCCATCCGTGGCGGTATTTTGATATGTTAAGGAACATTTACGAATACGAAGGCTTTTATTTGTAATTTCCATATAAATTAGTGATAAGACATTATTTTACAGTTTATTGCTTTTTTCATTTTTATTCACTTTCTTTCAATTGCATTAAGTTTCACTTATTATATAATGAATATCAACATAATGCAGTCGCGTCGGCTCTACTGAGATTCTTCGGGAGTTTTCGTTACCGGAAATAGCATTGATTAGAATAAAAGTGTTCTATATACAAGAAGGCAAACTTTACAGGAAGGGGATTTGAAGTTTATCTGAAAGTTACGATTAAATTGTATATGAATTGTGTTTAACGCCCGTTTTTGCTACAGAGGCACCACAGGCGATGTACACTGGTGATACATGAAATGAAATGATATATTCGGAAACGATTAATTTTTTTAAGGGAGGAAACGTTCCAGGCCTAAGTTTGAGGTACCTTCCCGGCATTTCCCATTTATGAGGACTGAGGAAAACCTGGAATAAACCTCAGTCAGGGAGGACGGTCCTGGCGGGATTCGAACCTCATACCTCCCGCTCACGAGTCCGCGATTTAACAACCTCGGCCACCCTTGGCGGTACGATTAAATTCAATTACGTTTTTGATTAATGTGTTATTACTTTAATCCGCCGTATCTGAAGAACAGGAAATAATATTTACTGCGGGGATGTGTTCTTTACGAGGATAATTTATGGAATATTTTAAATGTGTTGAATAATTAGATGATTAGATGAATTTATGCTGGTCTTCTTGATTTGCCTCGGCTCTTGAAGTCTGGAGTTCGCTGTTTCCTATATCTTCGGCTCCAAAACAGAGTGTAGGATTCTCAGGGAATATGGATTGTTTTTAATGACTTACAGTCATTAGGGAAGAAAGGGGATTCTTTACTGGAATAATACACTTCTAGGCTCAAGATGAAGTCTTAATTTATTGAACATCTAAAGTCTTTAAGACAGGCTGGGTATCCGTCATGTGATGATAGGTTCGGTTTTATGTTCACTGTTTATTTTCCCTCAGGCTTAAGTTCACTGCATTCATTAGAAGATCTAATTACATTGTTTACGCAAACTTAATTTTAACTGGACTCTTCCGTAATAAACTCACGTAGTCGAAAATCCGACTGTCACCTATAACTTTGCATCTGACACTTTATAATAAAACTTACGACTTCGATGTAAGAACTTTGCAATAATAATTAACCAGCTATTACCGTGTGATATTTTTCGACAGTTCAGTGCCTTACTCTCTTCTGTGTACTGTATTTTTACTACCTTCTCCTATACTGTGTTTTTTGTACTGTCCCAAATTTACTTCTTATACTTGATATAAAATCTATTATATGATTTTGTTCCGCCCCCAATAACTTTTATTTATTCAAATATTATGGAACTTGGTTCAATTCTGGTTTACCATTGACTTTCACCAGATATCTTTTATAGTATATGTTCGTTCTGTTTCGTCAGATTTTGAAATATGCTTATTGGTTGAAATCGTTCACTCATTCGGGTTAGAGTTTTACGAGAAATGACACATCTGCTATTCACACGCGGCGTCTTTTGGATATGACAGATTCCTTTTTAACTTTGGATCCGCATACTAAAAGTTTACGATGAAGCACACCCCGGCCATATATAAGCGGTGTCTATTTGAATCTGTCTGGCACAGCTACCTTTTTGGTTTATTATATGACACCTGTTTCCGCAAGCGGAGTTTCTTTTTAACCTTCCCAGGCGCCGCTCCATTGATTTCGTAATTCTCGGGAGTCCCGTTAAGTGATATAAAACCTCTTCCGTGTCGAGTCATCAAAACTCTTCCTGAAATCTTTACAAAGGAAAAAGGTGCTTGACTATAACAAAGAAATAGATTCTTTCGAAGTGAAACTATTGTCCTAATGGTTTGACCGCCTCGTCAGATTATCAAGTTAACAACGGGAAGGCCAATCTGCCTTTGGCAACATTTTCGCCTTTCTTCACAAATGTGTACAAAAGACATATATATATATATATTACATACTATTAAAATACCGATAGTAATTGTAATGTTAATACTATTGATTATTATATCGTTCTTGACATTGTTAATAATTCCTGAAATTAAATGCTTTCCAATTATTATTCTAATAGGAATTCTTCAGACAGTAGTTTCTGCTTCAAAATATAGAGCTAAAGGCTGTATGTATATACGAAATTCTAAATCCAAGTTTTGCAGATGAAATGTAATTTCGAAGAGTAATTTTCTACTCAGAATAAAGCAGATACAACTTAATAACAAAATGAGTAAGGCTGAAGGTCTCTTGAAATAGAACAAAAGAAGGAAACGTTTCAATAAATCTATAAATACAACCCTAAAGACCAATGAATTAACAGCATGTTTACATATTGCACACTTCTTACATGTAACCTCATTGTTCTGTCCTGGCATTATTTTAATTGTATTTATTGACAGAAGTATTTTATTTCTTCACCCCTCCCCTTTTCGCATAGGGAAATACATATTAAAGAATGAATATCCAAGGATGCCTTGCATTAAGCATTTGGACATTACATTTTGAAACTTTTAATCACTATGTTTCAATTTGTAGCCATTGACAAGGTGAATTTAATTTGAGATATGTGATAAAAAGGTATTCTGTTGTAATTTAAATGTTTACTGATGTTATGGTTATCCTTGATATCAGTTTTACATTTAAGCTGAACAGAACGGCAAGCACGTATCCTGTTTACTCTCAGGAAAATTCAAATACACGAAATTGGCGACCAAAATTCATATATTAACTGATATTACCCTTTATTTTGTGAATAAACAATCCTCTTCTCAAGGAACGAATGACCTGAAGTTCAATATTTTATTCGAAGAAGTTCTGTCTGTAAAAAAAAAAGAAAAGAAAAAAAAAGTATAATATGGTTTCCATTCTGGGCATGATGCAGCTATCATTTCAATTCACTAAACCCTTCTTTGGAAGGCTAAACATATGCAATCAAGTTTAAGTTTATAAAGTAAACAAATTTTATTTGCTCTGAATAGAGTTATTACGTTCTGCTAGTCAAAACGCTGTTTTCCATTGTAGGTATTTTATCTTATCTCTCCTTTATTTTGAATGTATTCAGTGTAATTTTGTTGTAATTCTTGCTAACTATATATTTGATTTTTTTTATTTTGTATTTACCCCATAAATTACATATCAGATTTTGAGTACATAAAATTTAAATTACATTTTTTTTTAAAAAATGCACTATAATGTGATAGTTTTGCAATATCATTATTGTTTTATTCATATTATTGACGACACAAACCACGCATATTTGTGACGTTTAAATTTGAGTGAAGATTGCCACTGGCCTACAATAATGAGATTCAACTTTTTGTAAACACATAAGGTGAGCTCAAACTTTATCTTTCATGTCTACAGAAGCTCACTCTTATAAAAATACTATAGTATTTTTCTTATGGAACAGAACTTTTAGCAGTGATTTCTCATACTTTTGTACGTCAATCCGGTATACTGAGTATATAGCGTGCTATTTGTGAATGCTTTTCTTCCAACTTTTAGAAGGACATGAACAAGAAGTCTTGGTCTTTTTAGTATTATTTGTACAATTCACTGCTGAAAATATTACTTTTCTTATAATTTTTCTCCATTTGCTATTACTATGTTTGAAACCTGTTTAGCAATCCAGGAATGCTACTTTCTTGTTCTGAAAAGTTTCGTTTCCCCCCCCCCTTTTTTTTTAAGATTCTGACTCTGGAGTATAGAATTAATAATCAAATGCATTCCACGCCATTACCCGCTGTTGATTCTAAGTGAAATGTGAATCGTGCTCAAAAAGTAGTGCTTTGTTCATTTTAAATATATTTTAAGATACTTTATCAATACTTGAATAATCACACCGCTTGTTTCATGCCATGAAACTAAATCCTGAAACACAATTGATTTCCATCTTACTTCCTCTTTTCCATTATTAGGGTTGCTGTGACTAAAGTCAAATATTATATTTTGTTGGTAAGTCTGTTTATTACTGCTATCAGCTGATTTTCTAAATAATGGCTCTACGAAGCATTAAGCATTCTGCATTCTGTTTAAGTCCTGTAGAAATACATTGTGCTCCAATAATATCATACGTAAATTAACAAAATGTCAGTGCTGATTAATTTTGTTTAACTTTAAAAAGCAACCTGAAGATCCAATGTTTATACATACTTTCTCACAGCTCGTTTCTTTTTTGCTTTCGGACACATGTTCTGAATAATACTACTGTCACAACTAGTAGGGACGTATTCTGGCCCAGAGTTTTCTAAAATCTTCTATACATTAATATATTACATTCTTATAACAGTGTATGCAATCATTTTGATAGTTATTCACTTTTTATAGCCAAATATTTCCAGTAACTTCGCGAAAACTTATCAGTTGTTTCCCCCTTTCCCAAGCAACTTTCTAATCTTATTGAAAGGCAATATTGCAGGTACACAATTACACATTTGTTATAGCTACTAAACTCATTGAGATCAACTTATTAAAATCGGAGTTAGATATAATCAGTATGCCTTGCCAATTTTTCAGAAATAATCTACTTGCCTCCTAAACCTAAGATCGCGGGTTCGAACCCGGCCAGGTCCGATGGATTTTTTCGGTTCGTAGAAATCCTAAGTATGGCTTCCTTCGGAAGGGAAGTAAAGCCGTGGGTCCCATGTCGTACATTTACGGCACGAAAAAGAACCTCAAGCCTGAAAGAGAGGCCTCTGAGCAAAATTTGTCGGCCGTTTCACGCCCTGAGTTGAATGGGACGCTGATGACTTGAGATGTTAAAGAGCGTCCGTAAATAAATAAATCAATCAATCAGAAATAATTGCAGTTTTTCTCTAAGGTCACGAATTATAGAAGTACGTTTGATGAGCTAATTTGCTAGTCTATGTACCTTAAAGGATGGAAAGGACAGTAATGAATAACGTGAATACTGTAACGAACAAGGAATAGTGCCCACACTTGATCGCAAAACACTTTGATGTAGATTCAGTTCTGGGTCTCCCTACAAATGCACGCCAAAGTGATGGACTCTGTAATCATGAAAATAATTAATGGGAGATGTATTCTTTAAATAAAAACAAAAATATGTGGTTCACTTACGATGGAGTACCCGTGCATTTTTACACAGCGGCCGACCCCACAGGGAATAATACGGGAAGCTGTTATCTGGCTACTATGTACCTTGACCTCACTTTCACTATAGGAACACTTGAAGAGATAAATTAATGCTAATCCAATGCAAAAGATGCAGAGTTACAACATGGTTATTAACTACTTATCTGAATTTACATAATTATGTAGAAAATATATTTATACTTATAATACTACCGAGAGAAATAAAGAAAAAGAGGACTGAGTAATAAAACGGTTTTAAGATAGAATATTTAATTATGTTCCTTAGTGTTTTTGTGTTTGATGGAAGATGGTCAAATATTTAATGTTATTTTACTCTTGGTAAGTTTAATTAGAACATTTTTGCTTATTCTTAAACATGTAAAGACAAACGAAACGGCGTTCATATTAACTGTCTTGCTATGCATTAATTTCAAACTCCCTTATAGAATGGGTAGGATGCATTTCACTTTAAAGTATTAAATTATATAACATAATGTAGATTTACAGAGTAGAAATAAAATTTAACATTTTTTTCATTTGGTGCCTGTTCTCCTTAGAATGTCACATGCTCTCTCTCTTGATGTTTAATCTGTTTCTACGCGTTACGTTATCTTTCAGATCAATATTTATTTTAACTATCTTCACTTGTCTTCTGCCTTTGAATAAGAACATGAGATGTTTAAAATAAAGGAACAATTCTGTTATTTTTAAGTTATTTTTACCTGTTTCTGATTCTCCAGTTCTTGTTATTTCACTTACATTGTTCCTGGAGTTACCTTATTTTTTATTTTATTATATATATATATATAAAGAAAAATAAAGCAACGCTCTTAACAATGTAACAAATTAACAGTAATTATAATAGTAGAAAAGGATAAAACACTAAGAAAAAGTCACACTTGAGATATATATAAATGTCGTACTTTATTAAGCGATTCTCCCATTACTTTCATGGTATGCATAGCCATAGTGTTTACATATTTCAGGGGGATGGACAAAATTACATATAACACGATTTTTTATTTCAATTTCTTTTGTTACCCAAAAAGCTGCAAAACGGATATTTGTTTTTTAGTATATGTATACATATTCCATTACCTGTGTATCTTATTAAATATAGTTTATTTTTACTGTTGGTGATTCTGAACTGCTGAGGTTAATATCAGGGAAAAGTGCTAACGAAATAACGTTCAGATTTCAAGAAAAATATATACGTAGTATCTGTAGCACTCAGGTATAGACGGTTGCTGTTTTACAAAACTCTTACAAAGCAATGGGGTTGCCTATTACGGAAAATTACACGGCTATTCTGAGACACCTTATGTATGCATATTTGCAAAGCATCATCTAAATGACCGCGACAGATAGCAGAGGTCATTAAGTCACTAACTCATGAGTGGTAGGACTGGGTTTTGATTCTCGCCAGAACCCTGCACCCTAACTGATTTTTTTGTATGTTTTCCTCAGTCTTCATTAAATAGCAAAAGCCATGGAGGTACCATAAATTATATCTGGAACGTTTCCAATTTATCATTTAATTTCATATAGAGGTGATCATCGTCTGTGAAGCCACAGCAGTAAAAACGGTCTTTAAACATTATTAAAATTATAAATGTTTGCATTCTATTTGTATACCCTATGGATGATGATGATTATTGCTTAAAGGGCGCAAAACTGCTAAGGTCATAAGTGCCCAGTATACCCAATGGATGATAGACTATGGTTATTTTAATAATTTAGAGTAAATTGAAGTTTACCCTTTCTGTGTTCATGACTTCAGTTTTTCCATTGTGACCCAGTGTGCAGTGTATGCTTTTGCCTATTGCCAATGGAAGCCAGAACTGGTAAGGAACCTTAATATCAAGGGAACCCTATCAAAACTGCACCCGAGCTTCTCCGTTGAGCCGAACTCTCCCATTCCCTGACAACAATTTTTCTTCTCTCCAGTGCTTTATCTGCATTCCTTGTTAGTTGTAAATCAAGCTCAGTTTTGTGTTTTCCCCTTCCCTTCACTTTTTCCTTCGTGCGCTTCATTGCAATTAGCGATCAGGAGTTATCTGTAGCCCATAAACTTCCATGCAATTCGCTTGTTTATATGATCCCGTTTGCCCAGTCCGGATATTTTCCTCTGAGCACTGACAAATTTCATTTTATACTTTTTTTTTTTTGTAATGGCAGTTGACCGGCGCAATTTCATTGCCGGAGGGACTCCGCATAGAAGCAGGGGAGAAAAGACATAACAAAAGGATCAAGTATATAAGCCTAACGGTGGGCTCGGCGCTCGATAATGTCGTAAAGCGGTTCCACAACTGGGAATTGGTACGTATTCGGACGCTGATGGAAATCTGTTGAAGTGAATGGAGAGGGAGAGGGAGAGAGGCCAGCAATGGGGAAGGAAGAATGCTAGCCATGTTTGATGTTGACTAACGGTGCATTTACGTCACGGATAGGTAATTGTTACCTTTCACTGCCTCCTCCGTGATTGTGGTGTTGCCTGCTTGTGAAGCATTGTTTCATTGTAAATGCAGTCATTATACGGGAAGAACAATACCCACCGCTACACAGACGGAAAATGGGGACTTAGCTCTGCATTCAGAGCATAGAGCTACGCTTGCCACTGTAGGCCACTGTGTAGAGGCCAGTGAGCGAACTTGGAGAGCAGCCCCACCTTTTCATTTTTTCACCCTTTAAAAAATCCATCAGCTAGTCATAAATAATCGTAAAGTAATGTTATGCCTAAAATAAAAAGGGTATAATATTCAGTTTAAAAATGAAGCAATATATTAGCAATGTTATTAACATGATTTACACTTTATATTTTCTTCCTATTCAGAATCAATCATAAATCGTTTAATAACTTTTAATAGACGTCTGCAGTAACATGTATAAGTGATGTTCTTCTACCTTTTTCTTGCAGATGAGAAAATATTCTAGGAATGTGCAATATTATTTAATTAATATCGAAATGAGATTTCATTGGTTGCTCTGAAGTTACCAGTATTTTTTATTTCACGATAATACTAGAGACACCACAGCATTCAGGCATCCTGTTCTAAAAGGGCGAAAGCACTTAGTGCCTAGGGCACGGTCGAGTACTTAGGTTAGGACAACAAACTCAATAGTTGGAAAATAGTTAACAGTCGTTTGCGATATATAGATAGGAAAATATTGGGGCTCAATGCAAAGAAAAGTGTCGCTTAATCAGCAGACTCAAATAGATTAGGTGTGGGTTAGAGGGAATTATCTAGATGTCATGGGAGAGAAGAAAGAAGTGATTTCACAAGGCTTAGATTATTGGCTTGGAAAGGAAACAAAACAGTTAGTGCCATCGGGGAAAGAATTTGCCCATTGTGCGGAGAAAGCGATATCTGGAGGCATATTTTGGCAGAATGCAGGAAACGGAAATTTTAAGAAATGAGCAATTTCTAAATTTCTGAATTCCAACAGAAGCTTGGTCATCTACCGAAAAGTGGAGCATGAGAGATACACACACAAATGAATGTATATCTAGAGAAACCAGACAAAGAAGGTTAATGAATATAAAGAATAGAGGAAAGTTGAGGAGGAGGTGAGAAAAGGGATGGAGAGCTCAGGGTTATATCGATGTATGTATATACCATGTATACATGCATGTAGGTGTGTATGTATGTAGGTATATTTTGATTATTACAAGGATGGCATTAGCATGTATGACCCTGGGGGGTCCATGCGACAGTTAGTAGTATTGGGTAGCTCTACATGAAGGTAAAGAGTGTGATCAAGTAATAAATTTACCAAACTCTAAAGACTAACCTGTTGAACATTGTTTTCCTATTTTGCCAGAGTGATGTCAAACTATCCAAAAACT
The DNA here is from genome assembly GCA_030762175.1 of Metallyticus violacea. Lineage (NCBI taxonomy): Eukaryota > Metazoa > Arthropoda > Insecta > Mantodea > Metallyticidae > Metallyticus > Metallyticus violacea. The sequence continues at coordinate 295,229,145 of CM060846.1, forward strand.
TTAATGTAATAAATCTCCAGGGACTGATAATTTAATTGCAGAAATGTTTAAGGTAGCGGAAAGTATCTTATTGGAAAATATTAGATAACTGCCAAAATATCCTAATGGGAATAAAAAATTACATCTTCTTTCTTTAAAACCGTAGGCATGTGTGTAATGTGTAAAATATTTTCCAGCCATATGTAGAAACACTGAGATAACACTGAGTGTGGATTAAAAATAGTAAATCAAGTATATATGAAATACATGTAAATATATGAGACATATATTTAAAACACGGGAATTAAGATTGATATTATTCATTAAGATTAATATATATCATCTGTTTATAGATCTTCAAGTGGCGTATGATATCTTGGATCGAAAAGAATGATTTAAAGCAATGGGCAGGTTTGAAATTTCAAGGAAGCTGATAAACCTCACGAAAGCAACAATTAAGAATGATAAATGTGGAGTAAGAGCTCAAAACTAATTATCGAATCAAATTATAGCTCATAAAACTATGGACGATGCACCATTACGCCGCTTTTTAAATATAGCCCATGAACAGGTTATTAGAGTTTAAGGCATAGACATACCAGCAACAATATTTTGTAAATCTATGTAACTACTAGCATATGCAGATAATATATTTTGTTGATCTGTAAATGGGATAAGTGAAGCATTTATTAAAGTATAGGAGACACAAAGAAGATACGACTTAGAATGAATCAAGGTCAACACAGTATTTAGAAGATACTAGTGCACAACCAAGACGAAAGCCACGTGATGGGTGACCGCCGGGGTGCCGGCGTGCTGATCACATGCCCCCTTACAATATTACTCTATATCAATGAAGTCGTAAGACGGAGGTAGAGAATTATTGATTTGTTTTTATTTAATTCTTTAACATCTCAGGTCATCAGCGTCTCATTCAATTCAGGGCATGAAACAGCAAATAAAGTTTTCTCAGAGGCTTCTTCTTTCAGGCTTGAGGTTCTTTTACATACCGCAAATCTACTACAACGGATCCATGGCTTTACTTTCCTTCCAAAGGATTTAATTAGGATTTTTATCGCCATTAAAATCCACCGAACATAGCCGGGATTGAACCCAAGATGTTGGGTTTACCAGGCAGCTATGATTACCACCAGACCACCAGGACCGACGGAGGTAGGAGATATAGAGGTCGCCTCGGAAGGCCAAGGTTCACCCCGGGCTATAGCGCCAAATGAGAATAATAAGAAGAGAAGTGCAAAACCAAGAGCAGTTTACACTATGATTGGTAACGATACATTTGAAAATGTTATACAATTTAAATACCTGAGAAGAATGACTACACTTGCCAATAATATAACAACAGAAATAAGTTCTAATTTTAATATACGTAATAAGTGTTAGTATAGCTTAAAGAAACAACATTTGTCCTGTATTCTTAACATAGAACAAAGTGCAAACTATAAACATTATCGAAGTTCGTAGGTTCTCACGGCCGGTGTCAGCTATAGACAGAAAATATTAGTTAAGTCAGATCTTTTATAAGAACCTTTATTCCGTAAATTCTGTTACAAGGTCGAAAGTACTATAGCGAGGTGGGCTTGTGGATAAACACACGAAGGGGACAAAATGGAGAAGAATGAATGGGGCAGTCTTGGCCTAATAAGGCAGTTGCGCCTAGAAACAAGTAACATACATTATGAATAACATTTTTCAAATCTGTAAAAGTAATAAGGCCCATCTGCCACAAAAACCTGCAGCAGAGATTACAAGTGTTATGGGTGCAATAAGCTAGATTTGAACAGAAATTAACAGTGTCACCTTAGGGTTTGCGTTACAGATCTCAATTTTATGTATGTGATGAATAAATTAAAATAATTATTTTGCATGTAGCAGAAATAGAAGATTGTTGTCTCACCAAAATCATGATGGTTTAGGTGTTGAAGCTAATAAACAAAATGTGTGGCTATGTTGTGCTTCCAAACGTAATTTTTTTTAAACTATAATTAGTTTTTAATTCGTAAAATATACAAATACTCAATGGTGGAATGTTCGCAACATTTGTTCCACCGTTATATGTGGCGAAGCTGTCATTTCCTTACGAAACTCTTTTTGTTTATCTAGAAAGTTATTTATGTAGAAGGAGTAGTGTAAGTAATAACATTCTCTAATGTTTTCTCAACTTCAAAAGACAAGCTTTGTTGGCAGAACTATTAACAGCAATATTCATTATCCCAGGTCCATTTTCCTAGCTTCTGAGTAAACAACATGGGATGTTAAATCATTATTTACAGCAACGGGCGCCTTTTGCAATTTTGCACTTACACACGCATACAACCAGTTGCAGAAACATATTGTGCAGTAGGTTGAGTGGCTGGCCTATCCACGTTATTGCAGGTGAACGAGTCTCTTTAGAGGGGGAAAAGCATTATATACGCCAAAGTAGGGTGAGGGAGAGTACTTGCAGTTCAACAAACGCAATAAGCTAACTATGTGGTCGGTTGTATTTGTGATCCAATGGTGCAAATGACTGGTAAGTGGATAGGCGATATGGTCGAAATGAAAGGGACCAGTGGCTTATAAAGAGATTCATTTTCTGATTCATACACCCAGTTCAGATAAACAGGCAAACACCTACATGGTTGGCTCGTATTTATGGCAAATGAGAATGTAAATACCGCGAAGTCAGCTATTGAAGTTGTACTTCATTCCATCATCGCAGTTGTGAATTTAGCCTTGCACCTGACAGATCAAATAAAATTCCGTAGAAGTAACGCAATCTTATTTGAACTTCGTCATAAAGACGCAGCAATCATAAGATGCTGATTGATGATCACATCCACCATTAATAACTTCGTTCTGACTTTCACAGCAGGTTATTTTTTTAAATAATTGTATTAATTTAATTTCTTATCTTTTTGATTAATATTAGTGACGTTAACTAACAGGATTTCCTTCGAGCATATATATGGACGATTGTGTTTTCTGGATCACCTGCCATGGGGAGCACAATAATTGTCCAAATGAGAATCTACATTGCTTATAGGAGACTGTAGCCGAAATTCAAGGCCACATTATGTTAATGAGTTGGCACTAGTATTAATTACATGGATATTAAAAATGGAGGGTTCAGAGCTATACGGATGTTTATTATTTATGTATATAGTATTATGATTCAGATCTACCTTTACCATGCAGTGACAGGGATATTTCTTGTATGTGTATATTTTTGTAGGTAACACTAATTTACAAGAAGCATTGTGTTTATTTATTGATCTGAGCCACCTGTGAAAAACCCTTAGAAAGGGACAGAGATATTGTATACTTGTGCATAGACAGGCTGCTTGCCATTAGGCTAACAAAACTGCTAAGGAAACAAAAAGGCAAAAGGGTTTACTTTTGTTATGATCACGAGTCTGTCACTCTCTGGGAATATTTTGGTAAGGAGATAACCGACAAAAAGGCAAGAGGCCTAAAACCCTTTTCAGATGGACCAAGTTAGGGAAACTGCTGTAACGGGTTGTAAGAACAGAATACGAGGAGCACATTATGAAAGAAAGAGGATGCAAAGGGAATTAAAATGTGAAAATCCAGACGAAGTGTTTTATAGCTGGCAAACGAGAGAAAGTTAGAATCAAAGGAATTATGCCCACAGTGAGAATAATAGGGACTAATGGTAATGGGAATTATACGTGGGCTCTCGCGATATCTTAGTTCCCAGATCTGGGATAGTGAAGGAGAAAATGAAATGAGAAATTGTCAAATTACCAAAGGCGAGGCCGAAATATGTGACAAAAATAACTTTTTAGGAAAACCCAGGCTATGGGAAGAGCGAATGTCAGAAAGGGGAAATAGTTTAATCAATGGCCATCGTTAAAAATGAACGAACGAGAGTAACTTAGCACTATAAATAATATTTTGGGATAGCCAATAGAGAACTTAAGTTTGGAATAAAATAACAAAAATAATAAGGTTTTATTTTCGCGTGGGAGGAGCGTGAAGGTAAAAATGGGATTGTGATGCAGAAAAGGGGGCAGTCGTTAAGAGTTAAGACAGTGGCGGAAAGATATCGCAGTCGTGGAGAATTAAGAGAGTAGTTGAGAGTTAAAACAATAGTTGACAGATATGGGGGTTGTAATGGTTGAGAGAGAGAGAGAATCGATGAGAATTAACACAGTTGTCAGAAATGAGAATAGCAGGTGACGATAGATGTAAATGTGATAAAGAATATATCAAGTGTTAAGATAGCCGGAACATAGGCAGACGGCCAATGGTTAGTTATAGTATTGAGATTAGAAAGTGACAAAAATAGAATAGTAAGACAGAGAGTAGAAGTGGGGGGAACTCATGTCAGTTGTACCAAGATAATAGAAATTGTTAGGCAATTGCGACCAGTCCGATATTGATTGGCCGGTGTCTTGAATTTGAATAAACCGCTATTGAAGAAAATGTATCTATTGTGCGACACCTTCCCTGTTTCCGTTGATCCAAAAGATCCTCAAAAAACTCCAGTGAATCCTGAGACCTACATCATAATTAAATTGGAGCGGCCGACTGAGCTAGAAGCCGACATAACAATAATCCAACATTCACACAGCCAAAACTACCGCATTACCCGTACTCACTCTCATCATTAAAACCCGCTCCAAGACACATGTTGAGAATATCTAGCGGTATTTTGGCAAGAAATGATCCTGAAACGAACCCTAATATTGTCTGTGGTCTGTGACATTCCCATATCTCACCTTAGCACATATATTTTATACAGCTTGTATAGTAAAATAAATAATGACTATTTGAAAACGGGGAGCAAGAGAAAGTGTTAAAGCCCTTACTCAGGTTATGAAGCAAGGAGGCATGAATGGGTGTACAGCGCAATCTCCGAAACATTAGATTGCCAATTTTGAACACATATTGTAAATAAATTCTTTAAAGTAATGCATTAATAGCATTTTCCTTATGTTCATTTATAGCGTCATTACCAACATTTGAAAATACATTTCATGAAGAATAATATGTGTAATAGAATTCCAGAGGATTATACTTTTCCAGTTCAACATTCTGAAAATCCGGATGGTTTTCTTACTCATTTGAAAACACTACCTTCTCTTTAATAAAACAATAAACACACAAAAATTTAATGTAATATGAAAATTAGTGCTAATTTTCTGCTTGGTCCAGTTGACTAAAAAGCATGTATCCCCAATTTTATATGATAGGTATGAATCCTCTTTGTTGAAATCTTTCTTTTTAGACGGTGAATACCAGTTAACTTTAGGCACGGATGAACTCCTGCACATTTATATTATTATGTCATTCATTCCATGTTCCTAAGTCCATAGCGTTTGACATATTGTGCTAAGAAAATTTAAAAAGTATTGGACTTTCATTTGGATGGGTAGCGAAAAAGGAAGAATGTTTGGTACTCCACAGAGGTAGACCTGGGCAGTCAAAATCCAGGGGCGTTGAGACACGGACATAGACGGGTTCCCTAACATTATTTTCACATAGCGCTATTCAAAGCTGCCGGAACCCTTTAGTTCAGAATTTTTCAAAGCGTGAGCCACCGCTACACCGCATACAGCATCAGCTCACCTAGACTCGCTCTTTTTATCCTCGACAAATCACGAAACATTCAAGACCAGAATGGCCGGCCCCAAGGGGTTTGAACCCAAAAGCTTTCGAATGCGAATCTAAAGTATTACTGCCTGAGCAAAGACATTACAAAGAGTACAAATAATAATATTTAAAAGTAAAAAATTAAAGAAACCTAATCATGTATACTATGTAACATATATATTGTTGTTCTGGTAGTATCTTTGATCACAAAATGTTTGGAATCACTGGTATCTTACAGTTGTCCAAATCCATGTAGAACTTCCTATTGTTTCCCATTTAACAGTGGTAAGTACGTTTATCAGTACAAAAGCAACTTCTTAACATGCTACATGTAGATATCAGTTCAGAATTGCATAAATGTAGCCAAAGCAATTAGTAAATGAGAAAGTAAATGCATGAACTTTCTGGGAATGGAAACAAATTATAACAGTTTTAGATATATTTTTGATTGATTTATTTATGGACATTCTTTAACATCTCAGGTCCTCAGCGTCCAATTCAACTCAGGGCGTGAAACGGCCGACAAATTTTGCTCATTGGCCTCTCTTTCAGGCTTGAGGTTCTTTTTCGTGCCGTAAATGTACGACATGGGCCTCACGGCCTTACTTCCCTTCCGAAGGGAAGCCAGGAAGGAAGGATTTTTACGCCCGAAAAATGCCATCGGTCCTGACCGGGTTCGAATCCGATCTTGGATTTAGGAGGCAAGTATGGTAACCACTACACCACCAGGACCGACGTTTTAGATATCGATGGATATTACGTTTATTTGTATAATCATAAATTATATTCAATTAATGTCCTGAAGACCTCTAATGGTTCATATGGAATGGTAAAGACTTAAAGGACATAAAATACATTGATGTATTTCATTAATTCCCATGTACCCTTCGATTGAAACAGAGAGAAGCAATAACAAAGTTTGCATAAATATTATTTAAATTCACTGAATTCACGGCTCCACATGTACAATTTCCTAAAAGAGATGGGAGACGTTATAGGAAAATTTTGGAAGTACTCTGAAAAACGCTTGAAATGGTGTTAGGTATTCCAAAAGTTATTTCTATATATTCTAGGTAGTAGTTCCTAAAGGTAATATAGCTCTATAATAAATTTTTCTGCGAAAAAAAATGTAATTGAAAATGGAATAGCAAACAATATTACACTCTAATGTTCATTACTCACTTAAGATCTATCTAGTAAAATTTCCTTTAACCAGCCATCAAAATTTATTCAGGAAGTACTTTAAAAGTGTTTAATGCAGATTTGTTTTACAATAGATGCAAAACAAGTTTCAAATTGAGCAGTTCATACTTAGAAAACAATGCAAGCGCATTTCGATGCACCTCCAGAGTAAAACCATTTTGGCAGAATTCCGATAACTTTGAAAGCGGATGCAGATCACATTCATAATCAAACCACAAAATGAAAATCAATGTACAATTAGCTCAGTCACTGAGTTGGTGGAAGAATATCAATTAAGATATTTCGGAATATTCCTGTTTATATTAGCAATAACAAGCACCTGCGTTAGTTAATCATGATAAATAATATTGGTTCTGACTCGTAGCGCATCGTAATTTTTACAAATAGAAATATGACAGAATATAATTTAAATATTTTTTTTGAGATTCAACAGCTGATGGGTATTAATAAAGATAGTATTAATGTTTACGAATTTCTCTATCTAGTACAGTAATTGCTAATTTAGATTCATAACTGTCACAGAGTATACGAACATTACAGTGTAACATAAAGGTGAAAAAAACGGCCAGCACGTAAGTAATTCCAAAATTGGGACATGCTATGAATGTTAAAAATTTGTTTTTAGTGAGACGCATTAACATATTTAGACTTAAATGTTTAATCACTTATTACACATGTTTTAGGTGTATGATTTAAAATATATTAAAGACACCTAATAGCTAATATCTGTATCGTGCACAGCTTACGGATACCTTCGAGCTGGCTGCTGCCAAAAGTTCTTTGTCTCTCCGTTAGACACTTCTTAATACTTGGACTAGTAAGTCATGCAAGTTTAAAAGTATTCCGTTTTGATCCATAAACTACTGTAAAGCACATTCAAATATCTGTCGATTCAGAAGGTTTCCAACCTGTGAAGGCCAAAGAAGGGACACTCAGTACACTCTCAGCAATATTCTTAACAAGTACTGTGTATATTCAAAGTATTTCTTTAAAAATATTTAGTATGACTGAGTTCGGGCATTATTTAGAACAGTTTATGTAAATATACAACACATATATGTTTATTTGATCGTCAAATCTGATGACGATTTTCAGAAGATATTGTTTCGGCCTATGAAACGATCCACAATTCAATACCTACGCACATTTCAAGAGATTGAGAGTGTTATAAATGAGCAGAAACTATATAAATTATTTTAACAGAAGCAACATTACACAATTGGCTTGGCTACTGCTTGCAAAATCTCTGTAAAACTCAATTAGGCCTCATAGTCAACAAGCGGGCAATTTCCCTTCTAGCGTGCATACAGCTGCAAAATCAAAATCTTGTATTTATGTAAACTTGGGAAAAGGCGTACGTGAGTGGTAATGAAAAATGCAGATGTTGCAAAAACACACCAACTTTTTATTTTCTATTACAACGAGGCTTGCTTCTATTTACATAGTTATGTAAATTTTCAAAATAACGGCTACTGAAGCAGTTAAACGGAGATATTATTCATGAGTTTGCTTTAACTTACGAGAAAGGGGATATCTGATATGCCGTGGACGAGGAAAACATTTTCACACATTTTATTTACATGAAGTTAAGTTATTGATATAAATAGAAATATGAACCCGAGATTGTACACTTTTAAGGAGCGTTGACTGAGATCTTTTCCAATTTTACAATACGTTTGTACTGCTTCTGACACTTTAAATGTTTTCCTACAAGAGAATATATGTAGAAGGCGTAGGGTAAACCTGTATCCCTCTTGATCCCGCAACATAGTATGGTGTTACTTATCTTTTGGATGCAATCAAAGAACTTTTAAGGAAAAATCATACACCCTATCTCATGCTTAATGTTTGTTAGGAGATTTTCTCCATTTCTGCAGCTAATGTTGGTAAACATGATCTAGAATATAATGAGCAAAAAAACACAGTGCGCATTTTCAGCAATTTTCTTGCTGAAGTTGTGCAAATATCTAGGAATTTCAAAGTGTCTACTCTGTGCACCGCGTGATCGATGAATATATAATTGCTGCGCACACGAAAGATGTCCCTGAATGAACTACGTTGTAAGACGCGCGCCATAATTTTAGTATATTTAGTGTTTTACAGTGGCTCAATAGCATTTTCTATTTATTTATTAACAAAACCTTCAAACGAATGAAAATGGCATATATATTTATGTCCTTTATGTATCATTTCGCACTAGTTAATCAGTAATCCTGTGATCGCAAAACGAGGGCTCTTAATTCGTTGTAAAGTGTAACCGAAAATAGAGGTTACATTTAAAAAAATAATACGGTTATAATGGATGTTAATAATTAATGTAAATATGATCTGATGCATGTATGTAATTTGTATTAAGGGTATTGTATGCATTTAGATAGCACCTGTGCTAATTCCTTAGTAGAAGGTCATTATGTATTTGTACGAAAGTACAGTACCGGACTGCTCGTTAACCTAAGGAATATGCCGTATTGAAATTTGCCTGAATGGAATATTAAATGGAACGACCAGGGAAGAAGGTAGTGCTTGTCCTGGGAAGAACTCCTTTCCTTTCAAAGGATTTAGAGAAAACAATTTACCGAGACGCATAATGTGCCTTTTCGACTAGCGCGGAGAGAAGTATTATTTCAATAGATAATGCTAACGGTGCATAGTAACTATAAGAGAAGAATTCTCTCGAGAAAGGAACTCATGTCAATCTTGCTGACAGTATATGTTTTATAGCCCTTTTAACAGTAACATTTAGAAACGTCAGCAGGTTTCTGACATGACTTTAGAAACAAATAGATGTTTCATACTTATGGGCGAGATGTGGTTAATAGCGATTTAATTGTGAGTAAATCTGAAAGTCTAGAAAAGTGAAGGGATGTCAGATCAGAAAAATTTCCGAACATTTATGGCAGGAATGTCCGTTCTTGGAATTATTATAGCGTGAGAAGATTTATTTTAGGAAATTAGTACAGCTCAACCAATAGGAATCTTCCAAAATTGAATGAATCGGAGCGAGCCTGTATAGATTCAAATATTAAAGAAGGACAAATAAAGCAGTTAGAATGAAACCGAGCTCCATAATTTTGTGGACCTATTATTTCGCGGGGAAAGTTCCTAATAATACAATAAAGTGTACGTCTAATATAATGCTAAAAATTAAGTTGAGCAGCGATGAGTTAGCAGTGAGGAGTGAGCAGTCAGGGCTATGAGTTATGAGGAGTCAATGGTTGGAGTCGGGGGAAGGAATAGTAAGAGCTAAATGGAATAAGGGGGCGTAAGAATAGATAATCAGAATCGGAGTGCGCGAAGTTTGTAGAAAAGGAATAAATAAATAAATGAATAAATACATAAAATCTGTATATGCCACCCTGGTACCTGGTTTCCTAAACCAGGTCGTGTATATCAAAGTTTCCATTTATTATTTTAACTATACAATTCCATAATATTTTAATACATTATTTTACAGATTTTCCTAATAACTAGATTAAAATAATATAATAAAACATTGAGAAAAAACTGAAAATAATTAAATTAAAGCAAAATATAAATTTACAAAACTACTTCCGAAATTAATATTCCAAAATCTACAAAAACTACCATATAATATTACTGGGAGTCAGTAAGAATTACGCTGGTAGAATTATAGCTATTCTATCCCTTAAATTTATTCCATTACCATACAACTATACTACTGCTAACCATTTGTTACTAGCGGTATGCACTGGTATCCAGTATTTGGCAGAATTTCTCTTAAATGAAACATTATACTTAATTGTTTCAAATCTCCTTAATTTATTTCAATCATAATAATCTCCTTCTCTTTAAAAACTTACTTCACTGAAAGACCATTTATCACTATTAATATTTCCTACTCATTTCATTTATTTGTCCCGACACTTGAACTCATTAAACACTATCACCTCGCTTCCACTATATCACTCTCCAGCTTTTCTTCCCAACCATCCCTTCTTCCATCTTGCTTGATCCTCTTGGTCCCCTGGTTGCACCATTTTTGGCGCTCTGCTCATCCTCTCCGGACACCGCTTCTCCATCCTCCATCTTCTCCCGCGGCTCATTCCCGTGTATCTTCAACATCCTTCCATCTCCTTCTGTAATCTTCCTTCTTCCTGGAGTCAAAACTCTTATAGGTAAAAGTCCCCATCTTCCTCCCCATTCTCTACTTCAGGTAAATCAAATCAAAATTATCCCCGTCTATTATAAATTTAGGTATTTTCATCTCCATCATTCCCTTCTTCCTTACCTTTATCTTCTCCTCTAATATTCTTTTTCTGTTGATTTAATTAAAGTTTTCTTGTATATTTTCTATTCATGTTAAGTTATTTGTGTTTGGGGGGTGTCTTTGCATACGTATGTGTTCTGATCGTCTTACCTCTTCCTCAGCCTTTTTATTACTTCTTATTATCTGCTCTTGTGAATTACCTCTTTTTAATGCTAGATTACTTATTTTGAATGGGGTGTGCTCGAGGTATTTATATAGGCCTTTATTTTTACGTATATGTGCCTCCTGATGGCCACTTAAAATTTCTCTTTCTTCTCTAACCTGTTCTAAATTGCATGTACATTCAAATAATACGTGCTTTGGGTTATCCTGTGTTTTGCAAAGTGCACATATATCGTCCTGTGTTCAGTTAATTTTTTCCAATAAGTTTTGTAAAGGCCGTGTCCTATAAGGTAATGTACCCATGCCTTTGGTAGGTTGTATAAATTTTAGTTATAATCTCTCAAAAATGTTGTTAAATAAGTCGAAAGTTCTCCTGCCTGCCTCGGCATTTTCCCATTCATGCTGCCATTGTTCTTTTAATTTATGTTTTATTTCCTTTAAGTTGCTGCATTGACTGCATTATTGCTGCATTATTAAACTTACTTTCTCCCAGTTGCCTCTCTTCAACCAATAAACGGCGCATCTTAATTTAATCAATAAATCAATTGGCCATATTCCTGTAACTACTAAAAGGGCCGTAGTGGGCGAGGTGTTTAAGCCCCTGTAAATCTTAATAACACCTTCCTTTGTGATCTTCTTAGAAGAGTTTTTATTTGGACACCCTTCATCCTCAGAGCCCAGATCCCTGCTCCAAAAGTTATTATTGAAGCAAAATTGCTCGAGTGGTATGCTGTAATGATGTTTAATGGAATTTTAAAATTCAACTGAACTAATCTTGCAAATTTCATCATAACGTTTTCGGATTTTTTTTCTTACTTATTCAGTAGTGTCGGATTTGAGCATAACAATTAGGCCAGCTTTGCTTAATGTTGAAAACTAGCCTGCCATAACAAAGTACAAAGTGTTTGTATATTTCATTGAGATCCAAGTAATCGTTCCTTCTTTCATAGGCTGTTTAGTAGTTTTAATAATTCATTAGAATCTATTGCATGTTTTCAGTTTTTAATTCCATACGGTTGATGGCATCTGCACAAGGAATATTATTGATTCCGAATTTTCATGCAACTTACGCGTAACGAACGTGTCGCAAAGCGGCACTCAAGGTGCATCGTTCCCCGAGTCGACTCAGCTGTAGCGTGACGTCAAAATCTGCATAGATATGGTTAATGTCTGGAGTTCTTTTGTCATCAGTATTTGTCGAAGTTGTGTTTTCTTGTACATACGTGGTTGAGTTCAATATTATCTGGCGCTTACTATTGATTTCCTCTTCATTCTTTTCCTCTTCTAGCGCCTCGATATCTATCACTTTGTGGCATAAAGTTGCATCACTGACCTTGTCGTTCATTGAATTGACCAACATTGCTTTTGTGTTTAATCTGGAATTTTTCTTCTTATTGCCCATGGCGATTTTAAGAATGTACTCCACAGTTTTATTTTGTTTGTTTTTGGGAGACGAGGTGTCCAATCTCTACTTCTATTTGTTCCTTGTCCCCTTCCTCTTCTTCACCTTCTTCTTCTGTACTTGTGACTTCATCCATTAAGGCTACATAATTCACCTCGACCTTTTTCTTGATTCCCATATCTTTATCTATGGTATGGATTCTTAATTTTGGGGGTAAAGCTTGTTTATTGTGTGGCGATATTTCTAATTCTTCGTTTAATTTTGTTAGATAACAACTCCTGGATTCCATTATTATCTGTCCATGTGTAACTGTCTGTGGTTTTGGAATTATCCCTTAGTTTAAGTTTGTGAGCTATGACTCTTTTTAGGTTCCTTTTAATTAGACTGGGAGTATTTCTTCTTTTGGGTTTTCCTCTTTTTATGTCCATTTTATTTCTATCTATAATCAGTTCCAGGGATAACTCTTTCCCACATTAGTTTATAGGTAGGCAAATATAGGCAAATTAGTTTGTCCCGATTGCAATATTTTGCAACGTGACCATAGTCGTAGCATTTGAGGCAAGTAGCCACTGAAATGAAATCTTTAATACTGACAGACTGAAATCCAATATATATGCTACCATTTGGGATTATGTATTTTGTTAATTTGGGGGACACCTCCACTACGTGGTGCACGGTTGCCCTATTTCTTGGTCCAGTTTTGAACCTACATTTAAATTCTTTTTTGAAATCCTTTCTTGAAATATATTGATCAAAATTGTGTGTATGGATATCTTCAGAGAGTTCTTCTTTGGCACCAGCCATTACATCATACAAAATCATCAATTGGTTCCTCTTTCTGGGTGATTCAATCCATAAGTCTTTTACTTTAAGGTTGTTGCTATTTATAACTTTGTTTAAGTCTTCCTCCGTTTCCGTTTCCATTATTAAATTTTTTCCGGCAGTTCTCAATCTTCTTATTTTAATTTTCTCTGCTGCAGGTTTCAGGTTCTGCATTAATATTCTTTGTAACTCTCTTACATCCGCGGGTTTGTTTGAAGAAATGAAGCGATGGTATGCTTTTTAGATTCAATTGTTCTCTGAAATTATTGCATTTTACCCGTAGGTGCTGGTGTTGATACTACTTGTGCAAAGGTTCTTACTGGATCTGCACATCTCATCTCGTGTAACTCCTTTGCCAGTTTTGCTTCAGATTTCGCCTTCTCTCCCTCTATCCTTGCGTTGTCATATATATTTTGTAATTTGGCTAATAGTATGTAGACCTCTTTCTTCTTACCCATATTGCTCTTCTCTTTGGCAATCAGTGTGTTAATTTCAGTTATCACTTCTACAAAGGTATCCATAAGCTCCGTGTCAAGATCAGGGTTTCCTTTTGATTCCTCTTTCTTTCTTAAATCGCTCTCCAGTACCGTACTCTTCCTTTTCTCTATTTATACTTCCCTATTACCATCTTGTTTTGCTCTACCTCCTTTTCTGTCAGGTGACCTACCTAATGAGTGTTGAGGTAAGATTACCTCTTTTTCTTCCATCCTTCATTTATTTACTAGGGGAAGACCCCCCCCCCCTCAGTAACCCTTCCTGTCTCATATAGTTTTGTGTTATAAACTATCGTAATTAATACTTAGTAACATCAAGTGTGATGTTATTCACCTCGGCTTGCTATCTTGCTAGCGTGCGCGTGCAACTGACGTCACACGAGCTACTGGCTGGCGTTCTATAGTTTGCCGCCCCGTACCTGTTTCTAATATTTCTTAAAGTATTATGTTTTATCTCCCATTTCAATAGAAACTAATGGCTATTTAAGTTTATAAACTTTCTTAGCTAATTGTACTTATAGTATGCTTTCTTCTTATAACTCACTAATTCATATGTACTCACTATTACCTCACCATAACAATTTACATACTTGTCTCCTAAACCCAAGATCGCGGGATCGAACCCGGCCAGGACCGATGGCTTTTTTCGGGGCGTAAACATCCTAAGTATGGCTTCCTTCGGAAGAGAAGTAAAGCCGTGGGTCCCGTGTCGTACATTTACGGCACGAAAAAGAACCTCAAGCCTGAAAGAGAGGCCTCTGAGCAAAATTTGTCGGCCGTTTCAGAGTTGAATAGGACGCTGATGACCTGAGCTGTTAAAGAGCGTCCATAAATAAATAATTAAAAAATTCAAAACAATTTAAAACTGGACACAATTCCCTTACTACTGCCACGCTCGGTAACTAGAGCGGAGCAGTAGTTAGTAGTCAGTTAAAGTGACCGGCAATTGCGAATCGATAAGCATTATCTAGAAGTCTACTGAGATCTTCGAAACATTTCCAAGCCAATACGAACAGTTCGAGATTCTTATAATAAGAGTGAATAAATTGTGTCAACTGAGAACTTTAGTGTTTCCGTGTAGCCTGCTAGATTTCCTACCCTTCCCTTTGAGTTAAACGAGCCAAAAATTACAAAATTTCCCTGAGATAAATATTCCTAATCCCGAAACAAAGGGGCATCCAACCAAGAAATTAAATAATCACTTAATTTCCTCCTCCTTATCTCACGAATAACGACCGCATCCCACATACGGCCCCAAAAGATAGGTGGTTTCTGTTCATTTTTTTCAAATATTTCCATAGGCGTAACTGATTTAACTCATCTTAGTAAAATGTATATATTTTCTTTGAAAACAAAGACGGCAGTTTTTAATTCTGGAATAGTAATGAGAGATAAGGGATAGATGGAAAGGATTAGTGATCTCACATCTGTCCTAAATACCGACTGCTCACTTTCGCTTCATATCTTCTTGGTAGCAAATGCAAGTTGGCAAACACCTGGAGCGTATGTGTTTGCAAACCAGCGTGGGAAACATTATTGCCAGTCTACATACAGCTGCCTGTTGCGTGTAATCCTAATGTTAACAGCTGTTAGGGGGCCAGACCGAATTATATGCCATGCAGTGGTAAAGCAAATCCCCGTGTTAAGCTTAATGAAATGCTGATTAAACTTGTTTTTCCCTGAGACGTTTGATCCAAAGAGCAGAGGTGATTAAAAAAGTAAAATTCATACAAACAGGTCTATAGGGCCCTTCCAATCCTTTATAAAATATCTCAACATTTGACATTGAATGCCAAAAGTTTGGAAAGAAGCCGGCTGTTACAAATGTTATAGCAATGGGGGGAATTTCGTAAATTATTGTTCTCCATTATAATTAGTACACTGTCAATATACATTAATTCGTCAATATTTTAAATAAGTAAACGTGAAATTATTGTTCTCTTAAATTCATTTTTTTGAACCTTGCTTTATGCAGCAAGTTGATTCCGACTCTCGGCGATTGACAAAACAGAAAGTATATACGCTTATAAATAAAACGCACAAAATAGAATGAACAAGACTAAATTAACAGTTTTTTCCCATCTCACTATTTTCTACCATCCTATGAATGCTTACCATTTCAAAGAAAATGCTAAAAATGTTCACCATTTGCTGCAAAATGGAATTTATATGGTTTGAAAAAATTTTTATTCAATGCAATTACACTTACGAAATGTTGACTATTTATTCTCACTTGTTTTTCACTTCATTTAATGATTTGCATTAAAAGCTCTGTTCTATTATACAGTAGAGAAAATAAAACTCATGCTGTATGGCCTAGGCAATAAGTAGATGGCCGAGTGACTTAGCTAAGGAGATAACGCCTGGGACGCTTATTCGAAAGGTTTCGGGCTCAAACCCATTGGTGCCAGCCATTCTGACCATTGGTTTTTAATCGTGGTTTTCTCTGGTCGCTTAGGCACACGCTGGAATGGGTTTTCCTTTCCATGAATTTTCCGCTCTCCCATAGCTTAGCATTTCATTGCACGAATTATATTCCAGGGTCGAAAGTGCCACGGCTACATGGGCTGGTGCGATGTGACAGTGACTTGCCCCTTGGAAAGGTTTCTCCCAAGGCATCTGGCGTGCAAGCCTCCTTCCTGAGAGGCTCGAACTCCTTGGAGAGTGGCTCCGCCGGCACCGGGATTGCCTATCCGAAAACATGTTAGAGACCCCATCTATATCTTTGTCCCATCATTTATCCCTTTGGCCGTACTCTTTACAAATGTGCCCACTAGGGACGTAGACGGCCAGCCCTTGAGCAAGGCTGACGTACCGACACATTCTCTGATCGATCTTAACTTCCAACCCAATGAGCAGACTGTAGACATTTTACTAATTAATTCTAGAATATTTTTTTCCAAAATTCTCTAATGCACTGAGCAGTTTATTTCACTTTATAAATTTGCACGTTCAATTTCTTTGTATTTATTACTTTACCACGACAGAATAAAACACATACAAAAGGAGTGGGAAACAAATACTATACGTTTTAATACTATACAGGATCTATTGACTCCAGCCTGATTATAACCGACCTTAAGTGGGCCACACTGATTCACGTATAGTCATTGAATGACAAACAAATGAATCGCACGAATTGCTGACTGTTTCTATAGTTGTTTTTAACATGAAAATTCAGGCCAGCTCTACTTGACGATTACTTCAACAATTTTGTTCTGAAAGTGAAATTGTTAGATTTTTTCTATTTGTAATAATGAAATATTTTTAATACTAATATAGTTAGAAACAAATATATTATAGACAAGATCGACTCCAGTTCTAAAATCCCAATGCGGGTATCGATAGTACACGAAACGGCGGCGATCGAGGCTCCGGCATGATGGTGCTATTAAGCACATTGATTTATTTATTTGGTCCTTTGCAGCTACGTAATTTAGTTCAATGATTTATAGTTGCAAGTAACTAACAGTAGAGTGTTAGTTCTTATGCTTTTTTTTTTAATAAGTTAATATTGCTTTAGTGAAATGACACTAGGAACTTGTGTAATAGAAAGTGTTTAGTGCAGCATGGGTCGCTCTTGTTTTGTGCCCGATTGTACCTGGATGTACCCATACTAGCATATTTAAATTTCCTAATGAGCATTCATTAAAGGAGAAGTAGATAAAAGTATATATCGTGCAAATGTTGAAGATAATAATAAAACTGTGGTGTGTATTAAGCATTTCATACCAAAATTGGTGTTTAGGGAGGATATATTTGCTGTGCAGTTTTCCCTAATCTATCATTTTATGTAACAGTGACGCTTAGGAATGAACGGAAAGATCCGGAAGAAAGTATGAAGCGTATTTTGAAGCGTGAAAAGAGTTTTCATTAATGGTGTGAGCAGGATGTTATAACACGTTTCTACTCTTTTGCAAGTGGCTTAAGAAATGACCTGTGCACCCATTTTTAACTATTGCTATGTCCTTTTCATTAATATAGACTATGATAAATATTATTCTGTTCCATCTATGTGATTGGGTTAAGTTTCTCAGTAATTTGGAAGTTAGTGTATTTTTTTTTAAATATTTGTGCTTGCCTGTACAGAAGTTCAGTTCTATCTTGGAGCGTAGTAGAAGTAAGAAGTTAAACATAACAGATTGAGAAAATTGTATTATTTGGCGAGTTTCCTTGCTAATAATATTAACAATAATAATAATAATAATAATAAAAATAATAATAATAATGTATCGCTCATTGAAAATGACTTCATTAATAAAGGTTATTAAGAAAAATTTACCACTAGATCATTATTTGGTCATAGAGAAAGATGGTAAAATAAATGTTGCTTTGGAACAAATGAAGATTTCTTATGCAAATAAAATCTATTATGCAGGGCTCTTGAAATGGGCTGCAACTTTTCCTTGCATATACATAAGGCAATTTGTATTTTGCACTACATTTTCTTTTCCACTAGTTTGGTTAAAAGTGTTTGTTCTACTTATAGACAGTATTTTAATTAGATATAAATGGTTAAACAATTTACATTTGTATGCCTTTACAAAATCCAAAAGTGAGATCTATATACAGATGCACGTGTATTTAAAATTAAATTATCTATTACTTTTTTTCACTGCAGTAAATTTGCTTAAAATAATTGTTATGCATGTTGTACCAATGAAAAATGTTTGACTAAGCTATTTATGCATGTCGTTTTAGTTACAATTATTGTTATTGTTATCATTTAAATACCAATTGCACTGTAGTAAACAGTAATGGGCAGTAGTTCATTAACCATTATTACATGGATGATTTTGTGTAAGCAGAATTCATATTATTTTATATTTCGTTTACAAATGAGAAATAATTTCTGATTCTTAATAACTATCGAAATATTTTCGAATTATAAATAATGTAATTTATAAATATAAATACTGCGTAAAACTTTCGTGTTGGCTAATGGCAGTAGAATGGTGACAAGCCGACCTTATTTTCCTCCTGCATTGGAGTCTGAGTAGTGCAATTGGTCTTGCTATAACATAAATATTATTATAAATTATTTCCTGGTGTAATATATTTTTAACCATTTCATACACAATCTGCAAATAAAAGTTACAATCAAGTTTACGCTCCTGTGCAGGTAACAGTAATATTATTAATGAAGATTTATATAAAGTAATTTAGCAAATACTTTAATATTATACAGCCTGCTGTTTTTCATATGAGTAAAATTATAGAAATATGTTTTTATGATACACCATATTACCCAACCCATTCCCCTCGCTTCACCTCCCCAAGTTATTTTGGCAGCATATTAGCGCATTCAACCTTGAGGTGGAGAGACCAAAATGCGGGATACTAGCAATAATATTATTATACTTGTTTATTCTTAGTTTTATTAACAAAATATTCCAATTTAACTGAGATAGATTAGCTCTAATTCATCAAAACTTTCTCAACATCTTATTTAATTTTATATCCTTTCTTGTTCGTCAATCATCGTCAATTGAGAAATTCAAATTTTTCAATCTATTTCTTTGCCAGATTGAAAAATATTTTTCATACGTTTACTGCTAATTTACCTTTACTTTTTTGGGATACACATAGGATTATACTAGATGTTATTGAACTTTACTGCAATAATTGTACTGGTTGTACAATCTCTGAAATCATTTCAGTATAGTACATTAACATTCTTTATATAAAAATTCAACTATACAATAAATATACAAAGCTTGTACTCGGGTCTTAGATAAGCAATTTCAGATACAAAATCTATGGTCTATCAGTTCAGATTTGAAGTTATGGTATTTCATTTCTAAACAACTAATATTCAAAGGCTAGCTAAGTTTTCCTTGTCCTATTTCGCCTTAATGTTGACAATTTGAAAATTGACTATTCGTATGATTAAAATTTCATATGTTCTGCCTTACCGTGCTATTGCATCGGGGCTTATACATTTAGAATTAAACGGTAGAGCGTCATTTATAATTATTATATAGATGGATACATTTTAAAAATTGTATATTATTAGCATTACTGAGTTAGCGAGTAACTAAATTATAATGCCACACAACATACCTCACTACACACTGTATACTTTCGAAGGGAACTTGCACTGATAATAGGTAAGAGGCGATCAACTCCTGGCCAAGAAGTGTCCATTTGCTCTACAGTACTTGTAGTAGAAATCAAGTAATGTTGCCAGATGCTTCGTGACAAAATAATCTGTATCACAAAAGAAACAATTCGATCAGTTTTGTTTTCCCCCGGAGTGATTTGCCTATGGGCGAGCGGCGCGTTAGCCGGTTAGCCGGTCAGCCGGGGCCTCGATGATTAGCGGGAGGGTAAAACAATAAAACAAACCATACAAAAATACAAAAATGAGTGGGGGCATGCTCAAAGGGAAAACCTGGCGCCGCATCACTGACCGCACTATATAAGAATTACAGAAAACAATCTCAAGCTATTTTGTTCCCCTTTTTGTGTCCTGTTACTTTTAGTATACCGATTTTGCTTCTATCTTGTACAATTACGTCACTGTGACCTACTATTTAAAACTGTAGCATTATACTAGACGTTCCTGATTGTATATAATTTTAATATTTTCTTTAACAGCCTCTAGGAGTCTATGGCAAATTTCCCAAAATTTTCTGTTTGATCCTTGTTAACCCTGTTTTTGTGCAAGTTACTGATTCATAAACTGATAAAATACGACGTTCCATATGTGTTTCGGTTAGTCTTGCGTAATCCAAATTTTTGCACAGTTTTGCGCGTTATACAAATTGTTTGCAGGAGATTTGTATATATTATTTTTAAATGATATTGAAACACCACTAAACTCAATATTTTCTTGTTTGGTAGGGAGTATTCTTCAAGCCGTTGGTAGTGTACTGAGTCTCACACGGGTTTTGTTCCAAAACAGAGGCCACAGTTTGGATACGTTTTTAACAATGCGTAGTTTTTTAGTTATGTTAAAAACTAGATTTTTGTATTTTGCTCACTTTATTTCCAATCTAAATTCCGAATAATGGAACAACTGACGATATACTTGTTACCAACCGTCTAGTACGCTGCTGGATGGATTGTTAGTTGGCATAAAATAAAACAAAAGCAGCAAAACATTATGCCTGCGGTGGTATGTTATTAATTAAACCTCACGCTGCAGAGGAAACTTGTTCTGGCCTTTGCCTCAAGCTTTAGTTTACATTCATTAAGCTATTCAAAATATATCAATTTTCAAGAGAACGACTCATTATAAAACATACATTTTCACGACACGCAGAACGTGCATGCAGCAGAAAGAAGAGAAATAAAAATTCTTTATCAAGATATGCAAGTCTGGTCTACTATATATTAAGTCAATACATATGATATGTGAATATATCACATTCATGATACATTATAGGGACATTTTATCACTAGAGAACAATTATATGAATAAAAAGGGGATGTCAACAAATAAAGTGCTGACTAGCGTATAAGTATGTTCAAAGTATAAAAATATTGCATAAATGATTAATTTAGTAATCGTATTTTGAAATATGTAATAAGAGTTTTCAGCAAACTAATAATAAAATAATAGCTATTATTATTATTATTATTATTATTATTATTATTATTATTATTATTATTATTAAAACATTAAGTAAGTATAAGGCAGGATAGTGATACATTCCAGGGAAAATATCTGGCCGTGGCTAAAACATATGTGGGCTACACTGCCTTATATCAATTAGCAGATCTTTAGACCGCTAGTCGGTCTTGGTAGTGGTAGCCATACTTGCCTTCTAAACCCAAGATCGCGGGTTCAAACCCGGCCAGGAACGATGGATTTTTCGGGGGTAAAAATCCTAAGTATGACATTTTTTCGGAAGGGAAGTAAAACCATGGATCCCGTGTCGTACATTTACGTCACGAAAAAAGAACCTCAAGCCTTAAAGAAGAAGCCGCTGAGCAAAATTTATCGGCCGTTTCACGCCCTTATTTAAATGGGACATTGATGACCTGAGATGTTAAAGAGCGTGCATAATTAAGACAAATCAAATAGATTGCTAGGCTCACGTAGTAGTTGGATATTCCTAAGGCGCTAGAAATATATGCATAATTAAGACAAATCAAATGGATTGCTAGGCTCACGTAGTAGTTGGATATTCCTAAGGCGCTAGAAATATATATATATATATATATATATATATATATATATATATAAACGAAAACTAAATTAACTTTTGGAACAATGTAGCTAAAATAACAAAAACTGGATAAGCAGGGAAAATAAATAAAACACTTAATTAGTCAAACAAAATTTGCCTTATTTCGATGACAAATGAAGGTATTAAATGTAAGTATTAAAGCTGTGAGGCTCAAAATTCAGCTTCGACTCCCGTAGGCATAAAAAATGTAATTAGGAAGCGCATTGTAATTTACTTGCTCGTTAATGTACGTTCTTTTTAATATAACCTCACGATACTCTGCTAATCCTCTAATGGTGAGAAAATTATTGGACAGAAATACGCATATCAGAGAAATCAATAAGTGCAAAAATGGGAAGAATTCCATCATACATGTAAGTTGCTATGTGTTATATCAAAGCTAAATAGTGTATGCCTGTTCCCGACTTGCTGAAGCCCTACGCAAGGCTGAAGCAGAAAATTGTATCAAGAATTTCTGTAAGAATAATAAGTGGAAGGTATTTAATTTCAGGAACTACTATCAATGTCAAGAACGATATAACAATCAATGGTATCATAATTGCAATTATAATCGATATTTTAATACAATGATTGTTAGCGTATGTATATAGGTATATATGCCTTTTGTACACCTTTTGTGAAGAAAAGCAAAAATGTTGACAAAAGACGAACTGGCTTTCATGTTGTTAATCTGGCGAAGCAGTCAAACCATTAGGACAATAGTTTCGCTTCGAAAAAGGGTATTTCTTTATTGTGGTCATGCATCTTTTCCTTTGTATAAATTTCAGAAACAGTTTTACAGACTCGACACGGAAGATGTTATATAGAACTTAACGGGATAGGCGAGTATTATGACTCCAAAAGGGTAGCTGTGTCTTAAATATTCAAATAGACACCACTTATATATGGCCGAGGCGTGCTTTATCGTAAAATTTTAGTATGCAGATCTAAGCCTGGAAAAGTTTAAAAAGTAACGGAATCTGCCATATTTAAAAAGACGCAGCTTACGAATAGCAGAGGTATCTTTTCTCGTAAAACTCTAACGTGGGAACATTAGTAACAAAATCTGACGAATAAGAACGAACATATACTATAAAAGAAATCTGGTGAGAGACAATAGGAAAGCAGAATTGATCCAAATTCCATAATATTTGAAGAAATAAACGTTCCCGGGGAGGAGCAAAATCATATAATAGATTTTATATCAAGTATAAGAAGTATATTTTTGGGACAGTACAAGAGAAGGCAGTAAGTACACAAAAGACAATATTTGAAATAGTAAAAGTAACAAGACCGTACACAAGAAATTGATGGTGATAGCAGTAAGGCAGTGAATAGTTGAAAGATATCACCGGTAGCAGCTGGTTAATTATAATTATAATGTCCTTACTGCGAAGTAATACGTGTTATTATAAAGTGTCATACAAGTGACAGTCGGATTTTCGACCGCATAAGTTTATTACGGCAGAAGAGTTAAAGTTACGTAAAGTGTAATTGGATCTTCGAGTGAAAAAAGTGAATTTTAGCCTGAAGGCTAATACACAGTGAATATAAAACCAGACTTTCATCACGTGACTGATGTCCAGCCTGTCTTAAAGACTTTAAGTATTCAATAAATTAAACTTGAATTTGTTACCAGAAGTTTATTATTCCAGTAAAGAATCCCCTTCCTTCCCTAATGACTCCAGGTGATTAAAAACAGTCCACATTCCCCCAAGAATCCTACACTCTGTTTTGGAATCGGAGATATAGAAAACAGAGATCTGCAGGCTTTAAGAGGGGAGGAAAATAAATAAGATCAGCATTAATTCGTCTAATCATCTAGTTAATAAGCATTTAATAGTTCATAAGTTAATCCTTGGAAAGAAATCTCCACAACAACTTCCGTTCCAAGGTTACGTATTGTATCCAAATAGAAGATTAAGCAGCCACCCAGCAATTGTATGTGAAGATAGTAGCGAAAGCCTAAACCAGTTGTTAAACCGAGGGGATAATAACAAACAACACTTGAGAAATTAAAATAAACTTATTACTACATGCTAGACGCGCCCATAGAAGAATCAAGGAAATTGCACGAGAAAGCACGAGTTGTATAGAAAGTAAACGCACTGAAAATACGAGGCTGCAAAGAAAAGTTTACATGGACATTCCAGACGTTTTCCTTGCATACAAAACGTCACATGCATACAAGAAACGGCCCTGGTAGCCGGCACAAATGCTAAGAAGTCATAAGGGACAATGACTCTCGACCCTGAATACTGTATTGTGTATGCGGATTACTCTGTTTTAGTCAGCAGGTCAAAGAAAACATCCCTTTAAAAGTACGGCAACACAGTCGCCGACTTAAACCATAAGATATCTGTTAGGAAAAGGAAAATAACCTGTCGATCACAAAATGAAACTAATGACTTTCTCCCCAGTAAAATGCATCTAGCCAATGGACAATAGAATGCTAAATATCCTCTAATTCAAACACGAGAGTGGCGATTTCATTGCGATATAAAACTCATTCTGGCCTAGTATATTCGAAATTATGTGTCTATTAAGGCAGTGATCAATAATATTGTAAAAACAAGAGCATTTAAAGGAGAATTGTTAGGTATGTAAATAAATAAGAAACCTAGCTTAAGCCAAGAAGGATAGCATAGCATTCAAGATTGTAATGAAATACATGTGATGTGAAATTCCAGAACGTGTCATTACGCAGTAAAAGGGCGTAATGAATGTGTTAAGATTTTTTTAATTGTTGTAGTGTTCTAAAAGAAATTATTTTCATTTAACACTAGTGAGAGAGTTAAAAATGATCAAAATGCACAATTAAAATAAGTCATATAGAGTTAATACTACACTATACTTGTTATACCTGCTAATAATATATGTCTGTATATTTTGGGGTCATTCCAATGCAAAATGTCTTTTGTAAGAGTCAAGACGTTTCGGTCTGGGGGCATATCAGGCGAGAAATCCAATCGTGGGGCATCAAAATATAATTAGGAAATGTATTGTAATTTATTTGATCAATAATATAAGTTCTTTTTATAAACTCACGATACTCTGATATTCCTCTAATGGTGAGAAGAGTATTGAACAGAAATACGCATATCAGAGAAATTATTAAGTTCAAATATAGGAAGAATCCCATCACGTATAAAAGTTGCTAGGTGTTATATAATGCCTAAATAGTGTATACCTGTTCCCGACTTGCTGGTGCCCTTCGCAAGTTACGCATTGTTTCCAAATAGAACCCTTCCATTGTGTATGTCTTAAAAATTCTTGAATAAGACAAAGTATACGATAAAGTTGCAACTTCCCTTTTTTTTGTAGCATGACCCCTAAAAAGAGAAATTATAAAGAAAGAAGCGCTGGTAGGCGGATCTGGAGGGTTTGAAAACACGTAACACTAAGGCAAATCTGCAGCCATTCAGAATGCAAGTTTTAGAATTATGTTTCCAGAAACCTGTATAGCAGAGTTTTCTAGCCAATAAGAAGATAGGTTTTGAGAGCGTTTCTAGAATGTTCTAAGTTTTAAATTCAAACAAACGCATGACGTCCGGTTATTGTTGACGCTTAAATGAAAGTATAAAAAGTTCAATTTCTGGGGCAAGTTAGTACATCACTCAGTCCTTTCTTAGTACGTCAGTTTTCACTCAACTTCAGTCATTCAGTCCGCACTTCTTAGCTCAGTTGCATTAGGTACTTTACCTTAGTTCAATTCAGTTGCGTAATAATTTTCGGCGTGCACGAGTTATCTCTGCGTAGTACAGTTAAGTTATTCACAACTAGAAATTTGTGTATAACAAAAGCTTCCCGGGAAAGCGATGAAATAAAAGAGTGAAAAGTTCTTCCAGTGTGTGACAATCGAAAAAACCGCGCCCAGTGAGAGACAGTGCTAGAGTATACTATTTCATTGAAAGTACCGGTTAGAAAGTGTTCAGACAGACTGGAAGCTACGGCGCCTAGAAATAAAACTATTGAGAAGAAACAGTACCGAGTGAGTTTTCCTGTGCGTAGACTGAAGCAGTGATTTCTCCCGTGAACAATTACAAATTAAAGAATGAGTTTGTCAATCAGCTACAGGCATACGGAAATCATATTTAATCCCCTTGCCAAAGGCTCACGGAGAGACTGGAAAGTTAAGTTATCTTCTGAATAAATTTCTTGTGCAGTATAACTTATGTAAAATTCATTTAATTGTGCGAGACACACAGTCCTTTCCTCCTTCGATTTAAATCTAGGAAAGCTGCAAACATACCCTGAGAAAACCAGCACATCCGAGTGGAACCGGATATAATGAGTGTAATTTCAATCTAACTGTGGCACCTACTTGACTGCAAGATTCACCAGCGGGGAAAATCCGGGAGGAGACTGCCAGAGATAGCAGGCTCATCAAACATCGGTACGCTCCGACAATACTACCTCTCCAACCTAGTCTACTAATCAACATCTCCTTTAAATAATCGACTATCTTAATTAATCAAATTAATTATCCCCTCCTTAATCAAATTAATTCCTCCCCCCTTAGTCACCGTTACACCTGGAAGGTAGAGCATTGTTGAAAAAATAAAACATGCAACAATGTTAAGACGGAAGGAAATAAAGAGAAAACAATATCAATAATTTAAAAAATAAGATAAATAAAATATGTAAACATTGAACAACAACAAATAAGTAGAAAAGGGAATATTAATACGTAAGATTTAAACCCAATGGTGTAATGCTTGTGCCAAAAATAGCTACTATCTCTATATCTCTGAGGTAGCTTTCAGGAACATGAGCTGATGGGCAACCGGCAAGGAAGACTTGGTTTTAACAGAATTGCCTATGATTGTTCATACGGAGTGAAACAACAGTAGAAGTTAAAGCAATATAAAATGCTTTGCAAAGCCTACAAGATAGCAATTATTGTTATATATTCTTAGAAGCACAGTTAGCAAATGAAGTAGTCTTAAGTTTTTTATAATTTACGGCGTTGAAACGAATGACATGGTATGATAATTAAGGACATTGGCAAGGATATGGGCCTGCGACCGAACGGAATAATGTCGAAGGAGGTAGGTTGCGGCGAAATATACTTTTCAAGTTAGGGGTTTTCCAAAAATAAGGCAAAGTACAAATTTAGAAAAGTTACTTAAAGATTAGTAAATTGGTGACTCAAAGTGCAATTGCATAAAGAGATATCAAAATTTAGGAATTTAGCAGCATTGGAAGAGACAGAAGTAATGAACTTAACTAAAAAGTTAGATTTAAGATTATTAAGGAACTAATCAAGAAATTCTGATCCATAGCTCCAAAGCAAGATACATCATCAATATATCTCAACCATAATAATGATTCAAATAGTTCTGGCTAAAAAAATTCTTCTAAACGATCCATAAAAGTTGGGCATAAGGTGGTGACTTCAAGGTGTCCATTGAGGGGCCATTAAGTATTACATAATATTTATTATCAAAACTAATCGCATTGTGAGTGAGAACCACATAAGCTAAATGATGAATGAAGTGTGTGGATGGAGTTATGGGAATGTTTTCAAGAGTTCAATAATTAATATTTTACGGCTGCTAATCTTCATGGCCGGGAATTTAGGATAAAGTGACGTCACATCAATAATGGCTTAAAGCGTATTAGGATATGCCCAAGGGTCAAATATCTTAGTCAGACTCAAAAAATAATACGAATATGTGATATAGTAAGGCCTATTTTTTTTAATGGTGTTTAACGTCCGTTTTTACTACTGAGGCACCACAGGCAGTGGACACTGATGATACATGAGATGAAATGATAAATTGAGAACGCATTTTTTATTTCAAAGAAGGAAACGTTCCAGGCCTAAGTTTAGGGTACCTCCCCGGCATTTGCCATTTATGAGGACTGAGGAAAACGTGGAAAACATCTCAGTAAGTTGAACCCCAGACCTGGCACACACAATCCGCGCCTTAACGACCTCGGCCACCCGTGGCGGTTAGTAAGGCCTAGACGTAACTAATGGCTATAACAAAAATCTACTAGGGCAGATTTCTTTCGGTGATAAAATTGCAATTGACTACTATTGGGCGGCCTGGACAATTTTTATGTACATACATAATATGTTATATGCTAGAAGTACTTGAACTCATTATTAATATAAGCCAAGTCAACTATAATACGATTAAATTCACATATGCTCTGCAAACTCACGGCTGACACGAAAACACAAGGAAAGGATTTTAGAGTAGTTTTTTTTTTTTTTTTTTTTTTTTTTTTGCATAGTGTTTGATGCCTGTTTTAACAACTGAGGCACCACAGGCGAAGGAAACTGATGATACATGAGATGAGATGAAATGGTAAACTGGGAAAGGATTTTTTCTTAAGGAAGGAAGCGTTCCAGACCTAAAATAGGATACTTCCCCGGCATTTTCCATTTATGAAGACTGAGGAAAATTGAGAGTATTTGTAATACCTAGTCCGATTATGAATTGTTAATGTTACCCCTTCTGCGGTCATTCGCCTGGTGCTGCAGCGACCTTGCTCTTGGGTTGCTGTGCACACGGAATGCAATACTCCGCAATTTTCTTGCAATCGGAAACAACGTAGCCAGAAGGGACGAAGGAGGTGATTTTATCTCAATGCAGCCTTTTCTTGCATTTCTCAGCTTAGTACGTAGGTACGAGATATTAACCGGGACTCATTTTTGAGTTTTAAGGAACGTAACAAAATACTCCCTCCGAGGGTTAGAGATAACAGCTCTGGAGGTCTATCTGACCTGGGGACCATTTGTTGGGCCACTTTGATATATAGGAAAGAAGAAGGATAAAGAAAGCGTTCGAGATTGTTTCTAAAAAGTAATATGTTTTATCACTATCAAGTTTCTTTCGTTCATGTTATCATTTTACAGTTGCTTTCTAATAAATTCTGTTACAGCCAGCGGCCTTATAAGTTGTGTTTGGGTATAACTTTTAGTTCATATTTTATTTCTTTCCTATATCTCAATTTTACGTCTTTCTACGACTATGTGTTGCAATTGAGGAACAAATAAAACAAATAAACAAACAAAATAATGTGAACACAAGTAGCTCCTAAATGTACATATTCTATGACAGTTTATAACTCACATTTTTTGTTTTTATAGACACAGGTAATGTCAAATAATGGTCAAAATATAATTAAATTCTTAGAAGAGTAAATTGCTTATACAGTGCTACTGAAAGTACAAGAATAAAGCGGAAATGCAAAGACAGTTTAGAAGGGAGTGCCAAACAAATCGCATAGCACGACTCACCGTTACTCGCATTACAGCTAAGTATGAAGTAGATGGAGGTGTTCAAGACGTCCATAAGCAACGTTCCGGAATACGCGGACATCCACCAGTTCCGCAGGAAAAGGAAAACTGCTGGAATCCCTCCACCGACCTCCTAGGAAATCTTTTTGGCAAGCGGATCAAGAAATAGGAATTTCAAAGTCGACGGCATACTGCAATTTGAGGCAAATCAATTGGAAAAGGTACACTGCAATACTCTGTTTCCAAAGATTATCCTCACAGGAGAGATTAAGGTTATAAACCGTTACTGGCAATATGGTAGGGAATGCACAATTTTCAAACCAAAACGTCTTTAGTGACACTTTAAGTTGAATGCATAAATAATCAGTTGCATCTACTGGGCTTCTCAGAATCCATAAGCATCACGTGAAATTAGAGGGGGTTATAGGGTTATGCTAGTTCAGAGCATAGTCCCATAACCCCTGGGATTTACGTGAACCATTCATTTTTATAACAATAACACAATTTAAATAAAATTTCTGGAGAAATTCATTCTTTATAAGATAGAAATTTAATTGCTTATTTATATAAATCTGGATAAACTCACTCGGTAACGCTGAGACTACATTCGGCAGGTTCCGTATTTTAATTCCTTGCGGCTGGCCGGTCACCTTGGGTTTTCGCGGTTCCCCTGGTCGCTTAGGTGAATGTTGGGTTGGATGTTTTAAATCCAAAACTTTCGGTTTTCCCATCAAATTATTCCGTTGATTCTGTTACAAAATTAAAAGGGCCAGAGCGAGGTGCGTTGGTGTGTTGTGAAGGTGGCTTACGCTTGAAAAGGTTTCCACCCCAGTAGCTGTAAGGAAGCAGTCCTTCTGAGGGGCTCTAACTTCTTGCATTGGGTTCACCTGCACCTATTTCATGTGATCTATTTGGAATCAATGTTAGGGAATACTTTTATGTCTGTGTATCATTGCCCGAGGATCCAGTAAGTGTCACCCTCACCAAATCCCTTCCTCTCGGGAGCGTAGGCACAAATGGCTAACTCTTAGCAACGCTTAAGTACAGAAATATCCTCTCTCGCTCCTAAAATGTAATTCAATTCAATTTGCACGAATCGAATGATCAAGTGTTTTGTTTTTCATAGAAACACATTCAAATTGCATTAAAAAACTAACATTTCCAGACTGCGTAACAAGCGAAAGAGTTTATAAACGAACGATTATAACCCTCACAGTTAATGCAGTGACTTTTATAAATCTTTAAGAAGAACCCATCACAGCTTCTCAAAGACAAATATGAAATCAGACAAACATCCTCTACCATAAAATAACACAAAAAGGGACTTGCGCATATGTTTATAATACTTAGTTAATTCATTTCATGCTGAAAAATTATCTACAAATGCTTACTTTTTATTTGGTTTAAGTGAAATATAATATGGAAGTGGTATTGAATTTTAAAGACTTAAATGGACCACAGGAAGAACAAAGATAATAGTAATAACGATGATTATAATATAATTAGCAATTATTTATTAACAACAATAATAATGAACCTGATACGATCCATATCTGACAGAGGTAAGGCTCTTGTATGCAATAGTAAGAGTTATACTACTTTATTTTGTGTTTCAACATTGTTAATTTTCTTATAAATGTAATTTATAATATCCATTGATTTCACAGAATTATACCTTGCGTTTATGGCGTCCTTTTAATTCATGTCCTTTAATACTGGAAAATAAAAAATGTTATTCTAAGTATGGGTGCCAACCTATCTTTACCGCCACGGGTGGCCGAGGTCGTTAAGTCTCGGACTCGTGAGCGGGAGGTCTGTGTTCGAATACCGCCAGGACCGTCCTTCCTGACTGAGGTTTTTTCCAGGTTTTCCTCAGTCCTCATAAATGGCAAATGCCGGGGAGGTACCCTAAACTTAGGCCTGGAACGATTCCTTCCTTAAAAATAAATCCTTTTCCAATATATCATTTCATCTCATGTATCACCAGTGTCCATCGCCTGTGGTGCCTCTGTAGCAAAAACGGGCGTTAAACACTATTCATTCAACCTATCTTGCTCTGATATTTAAAATTATATTACGAAAATTTGGTCAACTTTAGATTAAATTTAAAAGCTGCTACAGATTCATAAAGGATTATTTTCCTCTATTTTTAACAGAAATTGCTTTTGATGTGTAATTGATTATATTCCTAGGTCAGGGGAACTTCGCGTTCTGTCGTATCGTTCACGTAATTAACGGGTCTGGTGTAATTTTCCGTTATAATAAAGTTACCATCAGAATACAAGTGGTGGGATTCAATTCTATGAATAGTTCTAGAGTGTTTGGTCATAAATAATTGTATATAAGTATTAAAGTTCACAAGATGGTAATTCTGAAAATTTGTGAAATATTTTGAAAGTTTTTAGAACGTTCTCGATATTTCTGTAAATAATATCCAAAGATTGTACAATGTTTCAGGTAGGTTTGTAGGTTTTCGTATAGGAATGAAAAATTTTTTTTATGAATAGTGTTTAACGCCCGTTTTTACTACTAAGGTACTACAGGCGGTAGACACTGATGATACATGAGATGAAATGATAAATTGGGAAAGGATTATTTATTTTAGGAAGGAAACGTTCCAGGCCTAAGTTTAGGGTTCCTCCCCAGCATTTGCCATTTATGAGGACTGAGGATAACCTGGAAAAAAGCCTCAGTCAGGCAGGACGGACGGGATTCGAACCCCAGACCTCCCACTCAAGAATTCGCCTTAACGACCTCGGCCATCCGTGGCGGTCTGTGAATTATAGATTGTTCCAAAAGATAATATATATAGTATTACAGCACAGAGAATTGCTTCCGTAAATGGAGTTTGCAAGATTTCTAAGGGGTATAACTACCTGAAAAGTTGAAAAATGGGTGCTGCATCACAAATTCAATACTACATACCAACAATTTTTAATACCTGTAATAAGTAAGAAAATTAAAATTAAAACCTAAACCTATATTTAGTATTAGGATATGTGTTTTTTTAAGGTTAGGTAGCAAGCCATGAATATTACTGTAAATAAACTCCAATTTGCAAAATATTTCATAATACAACAAGTTCCAAAAAAATAAGGCCCGTCGTTCATAGCCTAGTTACAATTCAATATGGAAATATATTGTAGCTCCTGTTAGGGACTGTTTATTTATATTGATTGCATTGGATTATTTGAGACGAAGGAAAACATTTCGGTACATTAGCATTGCTCAAGGACTGGGGGTACTTCTGGGAGGAAGGAATGAGATAAGTTTGAAACTAGGGGCCCAGGATATAAGGGTGATCATTCACCAATCTAGACGGGATCCTTAACATTGTTTCCAGATAGAGCATCCGATGCCTTCGAAGTCCCCTACAAGTAGTTCGAGCCCCTCAGAAGGGCTACTTCTACATCTGACACCAGGGCAGAAACCTTTACAAAGAGCAAGCCACCGCCACACCGATCCAACCAATCTCGCCCTGGCAGTTTTGACAAAGCCACCGGAATTAAAGGATATGAGTGAGAGACGAAAAATTTGTAGAAATGAAATGCCCATCTCCGCATTCGCCTACGTGACCAGGAGAAAAACGAAAATACCCAAAGTCAAGATGGTCAGGGATTTGAAACCCGGACTTCCCAAATGTGAGTCCCAAGCATAACGACCTGAGCCACCCCATTTGGTTCTTATAACTTGCTTAAGTGCATTTGTATATCATTTTATATTATGCAGCAATTTTACATTGCACAACAATAGGCTGAAGATAATGTTTCGGAAAAGAAACAGTCAAACGTTTAGAATTATTCTGAATTAGTTATAAAATGGACTCCATAAAATGTAGACTTTGAATTTAATCTAATTAAAACGTAACGTGGCAGTGTTACTACATTTTTAAAGCTGATGTGGAAATTGAGCTGGTCTATTACCTTAGCAAATGCTGAACATATGCAATCTATGGCAGAGCCGTCACTTTTGTGTTAGTATGACGAGATTTTGCACAGGAAAGCACACGAAGTGGTATTTCAAGTGTCGTCATTTATGGCTTACATCTTCGTTTATTTCTGCGGTTAGCTAATACTCGCACCTTATCCCTTTCAGTTAAGGTGGTTTC
This sequence comes from Metallyticus violacea, assembly GCA_030762175.1. Classification (NCBI taxonomy): domain Eukaryota; kingdom Metazoa; phylum Arthropoda; class Insecta; order Mantodea; family Metallyticidae; genus Metallyticus; species Metallyticus violacea. The sequence continues at coordinate 295,262,591 of CM060846.1, forward strand.
GCTGTCGTAATGGGTTTCCTGGTGCACCGCAATGCATCTCTGTATTCTAACACGAATACCTGATAATGTCCATGTACTTTTTACTTACCCGTATTACATATATCATTCTATTACGAAAATTAACATTCTGCATAGAATCTTAGCACACTGTGAAAGCAAATAGTAATTTTCTTCATCAACTTGAATTGCTAATCGAATCATTTTGCAACTAACATAAAAGTTAGTTATTTTTTGTTGTAAATAACAGAAAACTTCAACAGACACAGTTCTTTAGCACGTCAAATAGTATATACAGTGTTCCTATTTGTTCGGGCTTCTCCTTCACTGTTTTGGATGGTTCCAACAGTCATGTGGTAAGGCAAGTTTGATATAACAGCGGAATTCAGTAGTTAATGTGTACTGTTATTGTTAAGTAACAAAACCAAACGATTCTCGTTTATTGAACTTTTATTAAAAACTACTTAGCTTTACAGTGATGTAGTGGTTACTATACTTGCCTCCTAAACCCAAGATCGCGGATTCGAACCCGGCCAGGACCGATGGATTTTTACGGCGTAAAAATCTTAAGTATGGATGGCTTCCTTCGGAAGGGAAGTAAAGCCGTGTATCCCGTGTCGTACATTCGCGGCACGAAAAAGAACCTCAAGCCTGAAAGAGAGGCCTCTGAGCAAAATTTGTCGGCCGTTTCACGCCCTGAGTTAATGGGACGCTGATGACCTGAGATGTTAACGAGCGTCCATAAATAAATCAATAAAAAAAAAAACACCTGAACTGTCTTACTTTCCTCAGATGGAACAAACTCTCCGCTCATATCCGTCAGTGATCTTAATTATTCGCCATGCCCCTGTCTAGTGGTTTTATTCCCTCTTTTGATGTATTGCTCTATCCCCCATAGATTTGTAAGAATGTGCTTGTATCTGTATTGTTTTTCGTCGATAGCACTGTAGCTTATCGGCATCAGGGTTCTAGCTAATGTTCGCTTGGATGCTGACCCCAGCGGTTCACTCTGCTGCATGAAGCAAAGTTCAAACAAGGGCAGGTATACCAGAGGTCTTAGGCATCTCAAATTGAGTGAGGAAAAACAAATGAATCTGGATAATTGTGTAAAATTACTATTGCAACCATTCTAATTTAGCGTTTAAGTACTGGAAAAAAAAAAAAATAAATCTGACAGAAGGAAGAATAGACAAAACTAAAATCAGGCATTTATAGCTTGCCAAAAGTATTAAATAAAGAATTATACCACATAAAGAAAGCTGAGGTCTTTAAACTTAGTGGTAACATATAGAATATTAATTTAACTGAAATTAACGTATTTTATAAATACCTGCAGAAAGAACTTGAAAGTATGTGCACATTAACACACATTTTTTAGAAGGAAGAAATTTGATTTTGAGTCTAAACAGGACGATGGTGACCTAATTTGCAGAATAACAACCGCACTTTGCTATGTAGAGTATTGTTACATTAATACTATTTTATCTAATAACACTTTTCCAGAATGTTAGTATGGAAAATAAGTTTTTGTCGTTATTTTAATATTTAGGTGAATAAACAAAGATACTTCCATAGCAATGTTATTGGCACGAGAAAAAGAAAACGAATCAATAAAACAGAAACCTTTTCTTTTGCTCCCGTCTATTCAATCAGTGGATAATTGCACTGTGCTACTTCTGGAGCAACTGAAGGAAAGCGTATCCGGTGGATAATAGTCAAAGCACATAAAATCAAAAGGTATGAAACTATGCCCTGGCCTTGTTTGAAAGTGAAGCGAATTAAGTAGCTTTTACCTACCTTTAAAACCTGAAACCTGAAGTTCTGAACAATTTTTGCTATAATGGCTTTCATGGCCTAGTATATAAAAATGAATTCCTTTTATTTAAGTTATATCAGCTACAGACATTGCTAAGTTCTTAAATTTTTTCACGTATTCATGAAGGCTAGTCCTAGGTCTTAAATACCCATTTAATCCTTGAAAATGATGGAAAATGTACTACAAATGTTTATAATGTGCACATCATACTAACCACATTATTCAATGACATTTTTCACTTTTCCTGAAACAAGGATTGTGAATTAAATACTGGCAAATGTACGGTGACGTAAAACATGACTCATTATTAAGAATCCAGTATCTTCCAAGGTAGAATATGAAAAATAAGTTACGTTATATCTGTGATAGAGATCTGCAACGAACGACACAGCTTTTCAAATCCAAAAACTGACTCTTCTCCTGCAGCTGACAGTGTCGTATGTTCCGAGCGGAACTTTGAAGTTCTCTCTCCACAGTTTTTCCCTATGACTTTGTACAAAAACGCATTGGAACAGCTGCTACAAAGAGAGAAAACGGAAAGTTTCATCTATCCAGGCTAGTAAAAGAAAAACAAACTGAACGCTGTCACGCTCCTGTCTGCATGGCATATGACATATTCTCTTTCGGGTTCTCTACTTCCTGATGAATCCCTCTAGTATTGAAATGCATCGCAACCGATTAGGAGAAAAAGATTATAACTGAATGTGTGTTCTTTCTGCTATCTGCCGCTGGTGGACCGTGCATTTTCTTTCATTGCCGTGTTCTAAGTGTTGAATTCTATGCTGCCCTCGAACAAGTTTGGTATTTAAATGGAAGATGAAGGATTAAGCCAAGTGCTTTTGTATATTTTGGATGATTAAATCCCTAGTGCCTTATATTTAATTTTCGGAAGTCTTAAAAGGAAAAACTACATATATAGTAGTCTAACAAAATATTTCAAACGCACTGGAGTCGTTTAACTAAATTTAATTTTATAGAAAAGTTTAAAATTATTTAGTGTAATTTTAATTAATGGTAATACTAAGTTAAATTAGGAAATCTTTTGAAAGATGTGATCCAAATCTTACAAATTTTAGAATAAGTTTTACTACCTATGTGCAGAACTTTTCGTGCTCGTAACATGTGCGTTCCCTTATTTTAATATTCGCCGCCATTAGGCTTTGGGCTTTAGCGTTGAAGACCCGGGTTTCAATACTGGCCTACGAAAATATACATTTTTTGTTTTGTTTTCTGGCACTGAAGTGAGAATAATGCTCATTCTGTGATATTTATTAATGTAAAAATACAATTTTTGTACATTTCCATAAAATCACAAATTGCCACAAGAATTTGTTTTACTGAGCATAAGTAATTATGAATAGCTTTACACTAATGTGAAATTACAAACATAAGATTTTTAATGGTGTTTTACTCCTTGTAAACATTCTTGCATTCAAAAGGAATACAAAAATAGGAGTAGTTCTGAGGCAACATGTACACAGTAGATGAAGGTAAACTCCCCTATAGGACGTTCTGGTGAATGCAGAGCATCACTTAAAAGCACCTTATATTATTATTATTATTATTATTATTATTATTATTATTATTATTATTATTATTATTATTATTATTATTATTATTATTATTATAAGTATGTTTATATTTTTAAAATTCTGAAGTTTTACTGTCTTTGTTTAGCACACAGTCATGTATCAAATGTTCTTGGCACAATATAAAATTAGTTGAGTTTCAGCCTACGTGAAATACTTCTCATTACTACCTAGTGTTTTTGTTTTACCATAGTATAATCTTTTACTTTCTATTTAGAGATGAAGTGCATTAATTTGTGGTTATATCAACGTTAACAAAGTACCTTACAAAATATCTGGCACTCAGCTTAAACCAAATAATGATATTAATATATTAAAAACGTTTAAAACAATTTCACAATGGTAAAATGATTCAGAACAGAATATGAACAAACATGTAAAAAGCTAAAAATAATTAAATCGTATCAATAAATGCATAAAGGTGGAATTTTGCGATTTCACACAATCTTTTTCTGTGTGTAAAAATATTTGCATGGCACCAGAACATTTGGAAAAGTAATTGTTAATTAATTTGCATCCCTTTCTATTGTAAATTGGTGACATTTGTCTTTCCGTACTTCTGCATTCATTCCAATAGCAGAAATAATCAGTTGTGTACCAATTATTTTGGAATTAAATTCACTAACCATAACTTGAAGAGAATTTAAAAGGAAAATTCTTTTATATGTTTACATATTTAGATGATTTACAAAAGTAAATATTTAATGTTACATATAATCACTTCGTTATATATTTAGAACATTGGCTATATTTATATGCACATTTTACAATTGATGTTTGATGTTATATATAGTCTCTTCGTTATATATTTAGCAACCATTGAATATATTTATGTGCACTATTATCAATTGATATTGCATAAAATCAGGACTGAACTTATTACAGTATGTACCATTGCGAGGAATTTTAACTATTATCGAAAGCAGCACTGCAAGTGTGAAAATGCTATAGCTGTCTTTAAAGAGAGCGTAGAGAGAAAAATACATAGATAAAACACATAATGCGTTCAAGAAAAATATATAAGTAATACCCAGAACTATTTTACACCTTATATAATCCCCCCGTTCAGAAGAAAGATGAGACATCAATAATTTGGCTCTCATAGCAAGACCAGTATTTTCCATAATTACAAGATAGATGACTAAATATCATTAAGCACAGCCTGTAGACCCCAAAACAGGTAATTCCAGAACTCGAAAATCTAAAGTACGGCCCCAAAGATATTTATTAAAAGTTAACCGAAATGTCACCTATTTCTAGCTTTCGAAAGCCTAGCCTCGATTTTGTAGCTGTTCCACAACTTAAAAAAAATCCAAATATTCTAAAATCCAAAAGACGACTTCTACCAATGAATGCTTTGCGTTTTATTCGTTCTTTAAGTCGGTCCTGGTGGTCTAGTAGTAACCATACTTGCCTCGTAAACCCAAGATCGCAGGTTTAATTCCGGCCTGGGTCGATGCCTTTTTTTCGGTCGTAAAAACATTAAGTATGACCTCCTTCGGAAAGAAGTAAAACAGTGGATCCCGTGTGGTAGATTTGCGGTACATAAAAGAACCTCAAGACTAGAAGAAGAGGCCTCTGAACAAAATTTACCGGTCGTTTTGACACCCTGAATTGAATGAGACGCTGATGAGCTGATAGTTAAAGAGCGTTTGTAAATGAAAAAAAAAATCAACAAAAAAGACTTTATAAAAAGAAATTTAAACCAAAATTTGAAAGCAGATATACAGTGAACCAGGATGTTATTATACTGTATAGTTAAATTTTTAGAGAGCTCAATACAATGTTGATGATCAACATTGTCAAATATCTGAAACATCGCACAAATATTTAACCACATACACTGCAGCTCAAACGGCTAATTATTCTATTTATTTAATATTATATCAAAGTAAATTATTACATTGCTACATACGCGTTAGGTTTCCTAAGGAAGAGAAACAATCCTTAAGGTGGATCATAAAAAATGCTCTTGCCTCTCCAGAATGACTGTGGATGTTGAAATGTCTATAAACAACAACACCAAATAGAACCAAACTAAGACCAGAAAATTTATGAAATAGGATTACTTTATTTGAAATTTGCAACAATCCCAGATTAAACGTTTCAGCCATTTTGGCTTAACTAATAAAGGTTCTTTTATTTTAATAACTTTAAGGTCATTAGTGTTGGTAGTTATAATGGCTTAAATGTTATCTTATAGGGCATTTGTTAACTGTGCAAAGTTGCATGATTAGAATATGAACTTATATGCACACGTTTGCCCTGTTGCCTTCTAAACATAGTCCATGCTTGCGGAAGGTGATAGAGAAGAGCTTAGTATGCTTACAATAATGACACAAAGTGAAAAAAATACAGGAACTGTCAGATAAGCAAATGAATGCATGATAATAACAAATAATAATCGACAATGAACTGTTGTTAGAAATTATGCCAAATCTTCATTGCTGAAATTACTCAATTATATCCTTATAAATGAAGAAATGTACATCGAAGAACAGTTCTATAAAATTAAACAAATAAATAATAGAACAAACAATAGAACAGAAGCAAGTGTTCATATAGTAACACTGATAAACCGTCATTTTGTAAAATTTAAAATGTCTGCTACTTCTTATACACTTTCATTTGCTAATTCATCCCACAGGTGGGCGAGGTCGCTAAGATGCGGAATCATGAGCGGGAGATGTGGATTTCGATTCCCATAAGGACCGTTCTCCTTGAATGTATTTTTTTCAGGGTTTCTCAGTCCTCAAAAATGGAAAATGCCAGAAGGTGCCCTAAACTTAGGCATTGAACGCTTCCTTCCTTTAAAACACATCCTTTTCCATTTTATCTCATTTCTCACTGTCCACTTTCCACTGTCCACTGCCTATGGTGCCTCAGTAGTTAAAACGGACTTTAAACACCATTTAAAAATGCTGATTACCAAAATGAAGTAGGGGTTTTTTGACACCCAACGTTTTTTTAATTAAAAAGTGTTTGGTTTGATGTTTATTGGCATTAATAGCCGTTAACATTGTCCATTTTAGTGCTTTAATAATGAATATTACTTTAGAAAATTGTTGCTTTGAAGTCAGCATTCAGAACAATGCATTTTATTACTATCAAGACTGAGAATTATTATTCATTCCTCGTTAAACTGGAACTTTCATTCAAGAAACGAATTTCATTGTCTGTAGTTCTTGAGTTTCAAAATAAGTCCTGAAATAATATCATCAAAAGTGTTATAAAAATGAAACTTATCTCGAAATTGTGTAAATTATTAAAACAATATTTGTAGAACGTAGGCTTTCACACCACTGAAGATGTCCACCGCAGTCGTAGACGAAACATCTGGGAAGATAAAGGAAAAGAATCCCATTGGACCACGGGCTTAGAGGCCGAAAGACTAAGTTCACAAAACAATTTTTGTTGCGTTTTTGTTGAGTTAACTTTAAAACCACAGAGGAGAAGTATTACTCCTGTAGTTAAAAGAGTTTATGAATGTTATTTTGATTGCAAACTAGATCATATCAGAAAATGGGCCGATGAAATCTGTTATGCCTCATGTATAACAATATTAAATGGTTGACTGAAAGAAGACCGTCGCCTTTTGCAGTTCCAATGATATGACGGGATGCAATAGACTGTTACTTTTGCTTGAAACATGTATCATACGTTCAAAGATCAAGCCAAGGCTTAATCTCCATTTCTGGATATAAAATGTAGCCAGCTATGAAAAAAAAAATTATTGCCTACTCTGAACATAAAACTAGATTTGATTAACAATTTTGCTAACGCGGCGGATTCTAATGGGTCGCATTTCAATTTTTAAAGAACAAATTCCCAAAACTCAGTATTGTCAAAATGAAAGAAGAAATATTACTTTGTTATATTCAATATATTAAATATTCAAGAAGCGACTGCCTGACCACATTTCAAAAAGTAGTGAACAACTTTTTAAGAATCCACCGTTCATAAAATTACAGGGAACTTGTTAGCAAGCTGATTGGGAACTACAAAGTAATATGTCTCTCAAAATACACTTCCTGAACACCCCTGCAATTTTTTCCCTCCAAACATTGGTGCAGTGATCGACAAACATGAACATTTTCACCGGAATATAATCCCTGAAATGGAAATGGGTTACTAAGAGAAATGGAACCTTAATATGTGGCTGACAATTGGTGGACCATCAAAAGAGATTCTGTTCGAGCAAAGGACAGCCAAAAATCTACATCATACATTTTAGGTAATTAAATGTAAATTCAGCTCAAGTGTTACAATACATCAATATTAGAAAAGTTTAATCACATATAAATGTTTACTTAAATACTCCCAGTGTTAGGAGCATTTCAATGCCAGATTTGAAACCAGTACCAAATGGTCTATAAAAATTAAAAATAAACAGTAATTTTTATTGACAGGTAGAATTAAAGGAAATAATTACTTCTTATCTTTAGAAGTAACGCCTCATTAATTAGTTTATTATTATTATCGATGACTGCATGTACAATAACTACTACATTTGAACAAAATGCTTCTCAATAAAAGAAAAACTATATAGTTTTCAAAATATGAAGTTAATTTACTCTCATTTCTAACCTCATTGCCAGTCCAAGAAAAAGATTATTTAACATCTACTTCACTAGCCCACAATGCGACAAAATATGCTTATGCTTTCAGTTTCAGTTCACTTCTAAGTTGGACTAATGTAAACGTTTGCCCTCCTCAATGACAGAATTCTATAACGCGAAAAATCACACAGACATATGTTTAGCTATTTTGGAACATCCAGCGTAGTGCGTTCGTGTATTTTACTACTGATTTATATTGGTTAAAAATTACGTAATTAGGAAGAAAGCTGTGGAGTTGTTAAAGACGAAAAACATCTACAATAAACAGTTCTTACCCAATAAGAAAGTCAGAGAATTCAGTTGGCGATAGCTCTGCGGAATGTTTTATTCCTTGGCAGAAGTTTTCATGCAACGTAGTTCCGTTAGTTGGAACAATAAACCGATCGGAATAGAGCCGCTCTGTGTGTAACTGAGAATGCTCTAATCTACCCCCTTAGCTGTTATCCTAGTTCGTCTTGCTAGAGGCGCCTCTGTCGTGAGAACATGTGGCACAACACAACTCGCAAATAGTAGATATACACCGATATAAAACGGTGTGTGATAAATCAGCAAATATAGTAAACTAGCACACTTGTATGTAAACCTAGATATTGTGCAAAAAGAAGGAAAGTTGCAGAAAAACAAGGCTGACAGTCAAAGTAAGTAATTACTTCTCCCTTTCTTTATAATTGTAAAATACAGGAAAAGAGTTCGATAGACTACCGCCGCATTGGAATTAAACTGGTGCATGAGCTGATAGACGAAGAACGGCCATGCTGTTCGTCCTTTTAAAAGGACTTACATTATGCATTTTCCCAAATTTCGCACTACGCCTGTTTCTTCATGTTAGATATTGAACTACACGGAGTCTATGGGCATCATTCAGTGCCACAATGCAGACAAAATTAGATTCCTCTACAATTTCGAAATAAATAATTTAAAAAATAATCACTTGGTTATTAATATAATAGCAAAATCTCGTTTGTTATGAAAGGCACCAGGTAGAGCACACAGCTCAACTGTCCACACCCAATCCGCCGTACCATCGACAAAGTACTGGAAATGTAATTAACTTTTTCGCAGAAGATGAATTTTCTTCTTCCCGAGTCGGTGGGCGTAAGGTGTGCACTTCAGTAATTTTATTAGCAATTTGTGTACGGTTAATACCGTCTTGTTGTGCTAACTTTGCAAAATATTTTCGCAGTGATTGTACTAACCGAGCAGCGAAATCATCCAGTTTTTCCTTTGTTAACACATGACGCCTACATCTTATTTTTTTGTTATTAATTAAGCACTATTTTACGCACTGTAGATCTATCAGGTGGATGAACCCCCGGAAAACATTATAGAACTTCTGTACGATACTCAGCAGCTTTCATTTCTTGAAAGTTGCAACAAATAAAAATGAGTTGTTTTAAATGTTTGAACCATGGCAAACAGAAAAATTAAACACAATAACTGCCTACTGTACAGAACCTAAACACGCACTAATAGATCTTATCAAAAGCAATACATGTTCTTGGCGGTAGGTGTTTGTAGCTGTGTACTGCCAGCTTCGGACCCGGTCCGCATGGCGCAAAAAACAAAAACGATACGAAAACCTGATTTATACACTATGGTAGTTTATTATAACTTGTCTTTCTCATCTACAGAGACACTTTTAACAAACAACACTATTAAAATGATATTAAAAACACTATTATCACCTTAAACATAGCGCTTCAATAACTGATTTTTGTTACATACTTAGATTAATGTTAAAATAACAAATCATAATATATAATATTTTGTCTTATATACGTTTCACTTAGCACCAGAACCAAAAAGAATGTTTTAAAGTATTCCCGTCAATGCAATGATTGTAAGGGTAAGAACAAGTTACAAATTGTGATTTAATGGAAGAATATGAATAAGTCGCTAATCTAGGTATGCTATGTATTATTATAAAAGTTAGACCGAATATCACGCAAAAAACTAAAGCATTGCTACTCACTCCTCGTCTCTACTGTTCTGTTATAACTTGTAAAATAGCAACTATAATTCAGTGATATTTTACACAGACATTCCTTGATGATCATTACATAGCAAGTGTTAAAATTTATTTCCGTTTGTGTCAAGACATAGCTCAACACCGCCCATGTAACGGAAGGTATTCACCAACACCCCGAGAATCACAACTTCAATTTCTCACCTAATACTTTCTTCCAGTTTCACGGGAGTTCTTCGTGGCTTATAGTCGGTCCTGGTGGTGTGGTGGTTACCATACTTGCCTCCTACACCCAAGAACGCCGGTTCGAACCCGGCCAAGACCGTTTCACGCCCTGAGTTGAATGGGACGCTGATGACCTTAGATGTTAAAGAGCGTCCATAAATAAATCAATAATAATTCTTCGTGGCTTGTTGCGACACATCTTCTCTTTTAGAATGCCCCATATGCAGAAGCCTAGAGATTATGATATCTTGGTGACCAATGTCGCTTAGAAATAACACGATCTTCAACGAAAGTAGGAATTTCAGCCGTACAGATACAGTTCCACTGAAAATACCTAGTATGGAGATTCTTGTACCACTTATTAACGTTATATAGGGAAAAGTGAGGCATGTAATGCGGCTTCCTGGCAGAGCATTCCAACACGGGTAGCCAACATCGCCAAGGCACGGAACCCAGGACAGGAACACTCCGATTCGGAACCCGCCAAAACCGTTCTCCCTGACCTCTTTCAAGCCCTCTTCAATGGTATTCTTAGTCCTTCCCAAAAATTCATTTCCCAAATTATCATTTCATATTATCATGTATCATCAGTAGATGTGAAACTAATAGGGCCGAGTTTCACCTTCATTTACAAAATATCATTAGTAGGATTCCTTGTCCGTCGGCTACAGTAGATCCTGTAAACCCAGTCGCCATCTTCTGTCTGCCATCCCTTCTCATCTCATCATGCCGAGAATCATTTCATTTTTTCATGGGATTTTAGCGAATGTTTAGCGGAATATATTCAATAGAAATGTAAATGTTCCGCAACTTTCCATCACACTTTTATCCAAGCTTGACACTGGTGTCTAAAGATAGTAGGGGAATATAAAAATAGGTGCGGGAGTTCAAGTCCTTCTTACCTGTGCAGCGAGGAACTCTATTTACATGCAGCTCATTCCGCAGAACTCAAAGCAATCGGATAACAACCATAAGCCTAATTGCCAGTATCCACATTCTGTGATGTCACAGTGGCTGTAGCATTAGACATTATGAAAGCACAACATGCTACATCTCAATTCTTTTATCATGAAGAGGTGCCATATGCAGTATGTGAGGATTCTTCTGAATACAAATAAGGATATTCTTGGAACTGACGTGCTCACTTAGGCGAGATCACGCCTCGATGTAGTTCAGCATGTGTAATGAAAAACTATTATAACTAATGACTGTAATTTTCTTCTGCTCATCGGGAAGTTTCAATTTTTGCACAGTATAATACGTTATGCATGCAGTTTTGCTTGTTTCTTTCCAGCTTGTTGACACGTATTTGTGAAAACAGGGATTCTGCCAAAATTTACGCAAGATTTTATGTGGGGAGGCCTTTAAAATGCTTTTCTTCTCCTGCACCGCCCTAGTCTCACGGTTGTTCAACCGCCTGTGGTGCCTCAGTAGTAAAAACTGGCGTTAAATACCATTAAAAAAAAAAGATTGTTCAGCAGATACTGCATTGAGTGAATCGCAGAATATGCAATAAATTGTCTTTAGCACTCCTTTACCAACATGGATTTCCAATACATGAGGATAACAATTACCCTCTGCTGCACCGTGTACCGGATTCACAGGTACAGTGAATGTTGACAGTCAATAGAACTTAATAGTAGCTAGACTTTCGACTTTCACTGTAGCGTATACATTTATTACTTTATTATTTATTTTAATGTTTAGTGCTTCTTGAAATTTATTGCAAGTACTTAAAGGGATGAACTGAGTCAGGTTATTAATATTCTCTTATTTTGCTGATGAATAATATAACACATTATAAACATTTACAAGATGATCCAGTCTTTGTTGTTGAGGTAATGTCCAGTAATTTAGAGTTGGGCGAATTAATCATAAAGTGAGAGACAAACATTAACAGCCTCGCCCAACTATGAAGTTGCGAGTGTCTAGTACTATCTCTTTTGTCAAAAGCATAACATACTGCCTCGAGAAACATAGAAATTCTCCAGCGTTTCCACTGTTAGCACTAAACAGTACTGAAAGTGATTCCGGAAGCTTTACTCTTTTGTCACACTTCCACAGAGATGCCTGGAAATTATTCAGAGTTGCCACTGTTAGTTAGCGCTAATAGTAGTGACACAGATTCCAAAAATGTGATAACGCTTTCCTGATCGAACCCCTGATAAAAGTTATTCCTCACCGATATCATGCAAACGTAATATAAACAGCTTGATTATTGTAATCTCAGTTCCAGGAAGAAAGGCCATCAAAGCCTGTCCCGTACTACTTGAGTTTGCGATACGCATTTCTATTTTGTTTGTTTGAAATTTAGTGAAAACTGTCCTATATAGACTAGAGACTTTTAGATTGTATTTTGTGGGTCATTTGAAGCCCTTATTACAAAATTAGCTCTAGTACTTTTTTAAATTGAACAAGTTAAAAATACAATCAGTGCAGACGCACTTTTGCATCTACTTGAAATGTGCGTAGGTTCCAAAAATGATTTATATCACTTGCGATAGCTACCAGAAAAAATACTAGTTGTAGAAAAACAATTTTGTGTCATTATAGTTTTGAACAAAAGTTTACAAATGGTTCATTCTAATGTTAAATATTTTCAGCATTGAATTATTTAGGAAATTTATAATTTATGTACGCCAGTTTTTCTCTTAATGGCCCCCAGTAGAGCCCTGTTTTGTTTCTTCTTCTAGATATCAATTAAACAAATTGACAGCAAATGTTTACGTGTAGGAAGAAGACACAGAAGTTCAATGCCATAGAGACCAGTGAATATTCGTACAACAGTATGAATACCCAAAGAACTATACTTTTCTTTACAATAACCCTTGAAGATCGAAAAGTGGAAATGGATTATCTGAAAAAAATAAAGCAGTATTGATTAATGTCTCCAGAAAGATTCCAATTATTTCAAAATCTCCAGACTAATTCACAAGCGGACACTTCCAATACACATGTTGCAGACATTGATGAATCATGAAATATCAGTATAGAGAGGGAGTCTAATATTGTAATTTCTTGTTAATTTAAAATTTTGTAATGCAATATTTTTGTCGCATTAATATCAACATTAAATTTAATTATTTATTAACAGCTCAGGTCATAAACTCTCATTACAGTTCTGTTTTGCAATAAAACTTTATATGTTTATCAAATATCTAATTTTTATATCCTGAAGAAATTTCTTAATTTTTTTTGAATGCCTTAATTTATGAGTTTTTATTTCTATTATTATAATTGTTGTTATTCTAAAAATTATTGAAAAGAGTTGCTATTTTTTAATATCGTCTTCAATTCTATTCGTGTAGATCAATTTTAGTTAGCGTACTGAATTAGAAAGAAAATAAAGTTTTTACAGCAAGAGTGTCTTGTTCTATTATTCAGTCTAAAAGTGTTCCTGGTGGTATAGTGGTAATCATACTTGCCTCCTAAACCCAAGATTGCGGGTTCAATCCAGGTCAGGATAGATGGATTTTTCAGGAGTAAAAATCCTAAGTATGGCTTCCTTAGGAAGCGAAGTAAAACCGTGGGTCCCATATCGTAGATTTACGACATGTAAAAAACCTCTAGCCTAAACAAAGAGGCCTCTGAGCAAAATTTATCAGCCATTTCACCCCTGAATTGGATGCGACGCTGATGAATTGCGATGTTAAAGAGTGCCCGTAAATAAACCAAATGAAGTAAAAGCGGCAGGTCGAAAGCAATAGCTTCTGAATGAGCCGCAACTTTGCTATTATAGTGTATGGTTGCGCTACACTTAAATGAAGCATGAAGTAAAAGATGGGAAGGGAAGGAAAATATTTGTGGAGTTAATGCCTCCGCTTACAGAACTCTCAAATCTTTTAAGAATTGTGAGAAACGTTTTAGTAGCTTCGTGATTTTTTGCAAGTATATGATCTACAATACTTCTATTCATAGTCACCTTGGAATTGTTATAGAAATAAATATTTCTATAGGTTTTTTTACTTTCCTCCATTGATTGGCGATGAAATGATTATATTTTATCTTCTGTATTACTTTTGATTCTTACGTTTTTCTTCTTATAGGCTTAATGCAATGTTCCCCAAATATCTAATGGGGAACTTATGGACTTATGAAATAAATATTGACATTTTTCTGAACGAAACCTGAGATTGTGCGTCCTGGAGGGAAAAAAAAACATTGTTCTGTAATCAAATTTTATGTGAAGTGAATTAAATTAAACTATAATTCTTAGTTTCCAGCAGGTTTACTCATTAATTCAGATGCAGATAAAAACTATTATCGCAGAATGCTTTTCATTTGTTTTGTGAAATACAGTTCATTAGCATATAAAGCAGGAAGCAACATATTTTCGTCTCTTTATTCAGAAAATACCCTTCGGTCCTCTACGCAATTGTAGTTTGCACATACTAGGGTAGACCTTTTAGCCTCAGTGGACCAGTTAATATTCAGCCCATGCCGGCAATTAAGCTTGCTCAGTTGGGTTCATCGCGCCAACTTTATCAGTTTCATTGCTCTAGCAAGAGCGTATTAGACCTTCTATAGTGCATTTGTGTATTATGGAGTATGCCGAGAGTGAGATATATGCCAGAACAAATAAAAAAAAAACTTCTTTACGATAGTTATGTGGAAAGAAATCCCACAAGTACTGTAACATCTCCAGGAATAAAGAGCAATTTCAGGTTAGTGAACAAAGCTCGGAGCCGAAGCGATTTCATTGACAAGAAGTTCAGACCGAAACTGCGCGTTTCAACTGGAGAGAATCTTTATGAAATAGACTTTCGATTGGAAACTTTACTTTGAATGTCTTTAACGCGGTTAGCCCAATAAGTTCGTGTATAATATCGCAGTGCATATAAAGCACTTATCTACTGTTTCTTCATTCATATAAAATTACTGTTGTACCTAATTAAAGCCCGTAAATGCCTTGAAGTAAAATATCCCGGAAGTAATTTGCAATATTCCGACAATAAATTGCGGCAAGTGTCCCCAAAACTTTCTAAAGTATTCACACATACATCACACTGAGGGTAGGCACATCGAGCATCTATTATGATGATGAGTACAATATGAATTACTATTTATTATTATTAAATAAAAAAGAAACAAAAATGCGCGCTATGAGTTCCGACCCCGCTACATGGTTTCCTTGGGCAAAGACCAGGGCGTTAAGCAATAGCTTCCCATCGGCAAAATCAATTTCCGATTACGCAGCAGAATACATACTGATCAAATAAAACTCGAGCCTTAGACTGACAACTCCATATTCAGCTATCAATGAGATATAGGACGTAGTAGGAGTGTATTTGTTACAATGGTACCAATACAATACAAACATAACTTCATCACGCACACGGGTCCAACCGACTTTACGTGCTTTTATGATACACTAGATAGGTTTGATTTAGCACAAGATATTACATTAGATATTCACAATAAGGTATAATATACATTCAACAATAAAAATAAACAAATAAGTAAATAAAAATAAGCAATTAAAATAAAAATAAAATAAGAAACGCCAGAAGAATAATTGTTAATAATATAAAAAATACATACATAAATATAGAGAAATTCCATTATGGATGACAGTAAATTTGTTCCCCCCTAACCCCCTTCCCAGTTATAAGTCTTTTCCGACCTGAGCTGTCCTACTTTTATCAGTCATTTATTTAACCTCTCTTCTCCTTCTTTGCCTGCCAGCAAAGCCCAGCAGGACCATCTTCCTCTGTTTAATCCCGTAAAGGGGTGCGGGAGATACTTTCCCTCCATTTTTCCTTACCTTTACATTCAACCAGAACATGTGTTCATGATTCCCTTCCTCACAGATAGGATAATTTCCCGAGCCTGGGAGTCGCGGGAGTCACTGTCTAGTGAGTTTAGTCCCTATTTTGATGTACTGTATCCCCCATTTCTATTTTAGCACCAATTGTACTTCCAGCGAAATTATCTCTCTGCATTGTGCAATTATTTGCTATCTATTCATTTCCCTCAAGCGATTCCTAGCCCTTCTCCATGCGCCCTTTATATTCCTCTGACCCACTATCCAAATGAAGCCCAGCCCTATTTTTTCTAGTTCCCTTATAAATATAGATACCATGTCTTGTTCCCTCCCATCCCCAGCCGCTCCTGGTAGCACAATACCCTAATTAAAGTTTGGTTTCCATGAATAATTCACAGCCATTACTTCACTACTCTGATTTTGCTCTCTATGGTCTTGCTGTAGGCTCCGAATTCTCTCTTAACTCGCAGTTCGCTAAGCCTCTCACCAGCCCAAAAATTTCTTTCAGAAAACATGTCCTCAATGAATTTAGGTTCGCAATTTGCTCCAGTTTCCAAATTTCTACCCCATATGTTATTGTATGTCTTACAAGTGCCTCATAGACTATTTCCAGTACAACTGCTGGCAAATCTGGGATTCTGCCACGTAACCGGAGAGTGTAGAAATTCCTGTTTTATGCTTTGTCAAGTTAATGTGCTTCGTCCACCTTCCGTTCATCGTAAAGGTAATGCCAAAATATACGAAAGCATTCATGTTATGTAGCGTCTGCCTTACGTACGTCTATGTCTCCGCTCTATTATTAACTTCTCGAAAATCATTTCTTCTGTCTTATTCGCATTAAGAGTAAGCAACCTCTCTTGGCAGTAGGTCTAAAGTTGTCTAGTCTGTAGGCCGTTAATCGACATAGAACACAATACCATATCATCCGCGTGCAAAAGCGCTAGCACCTACATAGCTCCTACTACTGGTTGCTTCATATCCTCTAGTAGCATCACACCAATAATGTCATTTATAAAAGATTAAACAGTAAGGTTGATAAAATATATCCTCCCCTCAGTCCCCGTCCATTTACGAAACTCTCCGTGTTCTATTCTGGTCAAACTTAATGCTGAATTCCTCATTAGTTGTAGAGCTTGAATCTTTTTCTCTTTACCCGTAATTTGAACCATAGTCGATGGAATCAAAGGCTTTCTTAAAATCAACAAATCGCAACGAAGTTTCCTTCGTTTAGCTGATACTTGCTTTACTCTTAGGATGTCTAAAAGAAATGCTCCATGTACGATATTCTGTTCTTCACGGAAATCAAATTGAAATTTTCGATAGCCTACCAAATTCTCTCTCCCATTCCTTTATTCTGTTACACATTGATTTCATAATTGATCCCCTTACAATTGTCCTGATCTCCCATTATTCCATTTCCCTTATAAGTGGGACGAATGACTCCCTTGCCCAAACAAGTAAGATAATTCCCTTCATTAAACAATTTCTTAAAGATGGAAGCATCACAAACCAAACTCACTAACAGTCGCCGCGGTCTTAAGTACCTCCGGTGGTAATCCATCCATAGGCTTTACCACATTTTAGGCTTTTGATTGCTCACGTAAACTCCCCTGCTGATTTCTCAGCATCCAGCATTGGTACCTCTAGCTATCCCTATCCTCGTTCTCCCCTCAGAGTGCTATTTGCTCCCACATTTCCACCTCTCGGTACCTCACGGAAGTGTGCCAACCACTGCTCTATTGAAATTCCATTACGCGTCTGCCGCCTACCCCTTAGCTTGTTGATCACCTACCATGTCCATTCACCCCATAACTTATCCGATTTCTTCGGTCTTCTATCTTGCCAACGCTCACGCTTCTCCTTCACAATTTGTTTATATTCCTCCCTCCTTTTAGTAAAAAATCTCCATTGGTGTTCATTACTCTCCTTTCTCATTTATTTTCAAAGCATCCTCTGCTACTGTCTTTGCGTCTCTACATTTCTGGTCGTAACGTCCATTCGATTGTTTTTCTTTATTCTTAATTTGGAGTCCCAAATTGATAGTGGCTTCACTTATTATTTTTATTAGGCGTGCAACAGTTATAGCTAATTGAGTTTTATGACTCACTAATTGAGCATTCAAATATCTCGAAGATCAGTTGTATTTTAAAATGTTTCCAAGATACAGTAATGAGGAGTGTATTCTAGTGTGTGATAATTAGGCCTTAGATCAGACATGTCAGATACAGCACGCTGTGGGACGTCTGCACGCTGTGTGTATGGCTATGCACGCGTGTTAGTTGTCGCTTCTCCCCTGATGAGAGGCAGGATAGTGAATACAAGGGTCGGACAGAAATTGTGAATGATCGGTCGCAGTGTTCTGTATACATAATATCTGGGGAAGGCCAATATAAAGTTAACAGCAGATTTGATGCGGAATGATCAACCCGGTTACTTAGCAACGAACATGGAGGAGAATTGAAATGCATATTTGTAAAAAAAAAAAAAACAAACAAAAACACATTGTCATAAAATATGTAACATTAAGCGGCATTATGATGTTTACCATGCAGATAAATGCGCCAGTATACAGGGAAATTTTAGAACTAAATTTCATGCGCTATTGGCAAATGCTGCACAGACAGCAACTATACACCGGTAATTATTGCAAATAATGTTCCTATTAGCTTGTCTATTCGATATGTTGTTTCCTTCTGGTTCATCTACCCAAACACCCTTATTAAAATCATTCTGCGAGTTTTCCCTTATCTTGCTTTTTATATTTTATTTTGCAGGACAAGATGTCTTAACACTGCGAAGAATTTTCAAATATACATTCAAACGCTTGATCAACTTAATAATGGTATTTCAGGAAGTCCTTCAAGAAAAATTACACGATTTACTGTGCCATTTAGTGTCAATTCGGAGGATGCACCTGAAGAGTTTCAACTGGAACTGGTATTTACAATGTGATACGCGACAAAAATAAGTATATAAAGAAAGAAACATCATTGGGTTTCACCAAACCATTGGTTCCACTCGCTTCTCAATATTTCGTAAATGTTTAGCTGACATAATGTGTATGTTCGTAAATACATACAGGCACGAGCATTTGTTTTCAAAGTTGAAGCGCAAAAATTCCAATTTGAATACCGACTGCCATTGCGAAGTTCACTCCTAATTTTAAAAGGCTAGTTGCCAAGAAGCGTCGACAGTGTTCGACACTGTACTTGAAGTTTATTACTGTGATAAAAAGAGAATGTAATATTAATTATTCCACTCGTTGTTTTACCTGTTCATTTAACTGTTGGACCGCCACGGGTGGCCGAGGTCGTTAAGGCGCAGACTCGTGGGCGGGGGGTCTGGGGTTCGAATCCCGCTAGGACCATCCTCCCTGACTGGGGGCTTTTCCAGATGTTCCTCAGTCCTCATAATTGGCAAATGTCGCGAAGGTACCCTAAACTTAGGCCTGGAACGGTTCCTTCCTTAAAAAAAATATCCTTTCCCAATTTATCATTTCATATATCATCAGTGTCCGCCGCCTGTGGTGCCTCAGTAGTAAAAACGGGCGTTAAACACCACTCAAAAAAAAAAAAACTAAACTATTGGGAATGCGATTATCTCATATTAAAATTATGTACATCATGTTTGTTTCTTTAGCCCAAAATATATTTTAGAAAGCGAAAAAGCATAGTAGAATAGCTCTACTGTATAGGCAAAGGTAACAAATTACCTAAATAAAATTATTATGCATTCACTGCTGCTTATACTCCTTAGGACACTGCAAGTACAAGTGGACAATGAGCACGACAGTGGTCGTTGTGCACTTAAGTCTAACATACCTGCTTCAGCTGATGTGGTTCGTAAGTTTGAAGAAAACATTTACAGGTGTTAACGGTTCTTGCTTTCAATAATTCATAACACTATGAAAAGTTCCAGAAGTTTTAGAAATATAAATTTCAAAAGGTGATGTATCGAGACCAAGGAAATTTTGGATGATATTGCGCAAATTCTGAAAGATTACTTTACAAAATCAGCAAACTGATACAAACATATATACATTACTACAATAACTGCAGGTAATCGGTTGCACAGCTTGTGAGTGGATTTTCAATAGTGTGCACGGAGTAATTGACCCTAATCTGCAACTATTTTCAGACCGGCCACAGTACCGACTGCGTGGGTGTTTAAATGCCCACAACAATAGCTACTAGCTCTGAAAAGCACAACTTCCTGCATGAAGGGTGCTTCATGATGAGAAAGTAGGAGTGTAATGCGCAATGAGAGGCGGAAAGATTACTGCCTCCTCTTTTTTAATAAACTGCTTATGCGAAACATTTTCATCTCTTTTTTTGTTGATATGATGAATAGATGATGTAGTAGTGCCGTTTTCTGCACAATTCTGTGATTCTGTGGAGGAAATTCACTCTATGTTCAAGTCTATATTATCAAATAAACGTGCGTTCCGTCGATATTTAGTACTTAATATTTTTCTTTCCTCTGTGAAAAATTTAAACAATGTTTTCAATATTTTTTTAATTTTGGTGAGTAAATTAAGTTTTGAGTGCTAATGTGAAACAATATTTTTACATCAATATTACGTGGTTCATCCAATGTCGATACACTCTTATCTCCATAATCGGCGGATGGCAGCCACTCACCTATAGACCGCCATGGGGGGCCGAGGTCCTTAAGGCGCGGACTCGTGAGTGGGAGTTCTGGGGTTCGAATCCCGCCAGGACCGTCTTCCCTAACTGAGGTATTTTCCGGGTTTTCCTCAGTCCTCATAAATGGCAAATGCCGGGGAAGTACCCTAAACTTAGGCCTGGAACGTTTCCCATTTTAAAAAATCCTTTCCTAATAAATCATTTCGTTTCATGTATCATCAGTGTCCACCGCCTGTGCTTCCTCAGTAGTAAAAAACGGGCGTTAAACACTATTAAAAAAAATTCACCTACAGCCTGTCACCACGATGTGATTGAAAACATTTTGTCCATTCTTCAGCCGGTAACGTGATAAAGCTTAGCTAAAATGTTAATTAAATTAGTGCTTTCCTTTTTTCACACAAAAAGTTCTTAGCCCGTAAGTATGCTATCATAATTAATAGTTGATTTAGGGATTTGTGTTTAATACAGGTCCTTAAGGTAAAACAAAAAAAAGCAAAATTTACACCCATGGAAATAGTAAGTTACATTGCCACCCTATATAAATGCACTGCTAATTCCAGCCCCCTGCCTATTTTTCCTCTTCTTCATTTTCTTCTAAGCACTTAATAATCCATGCAAACTGTCATTTATCCTCTAAAAGAGCAATCGTGTGGATTAATGGTGACACAAACGACCCAAAGGGCTTCCACACTTACAGAAACCTGGTATTTGGGTATTCAGAATGAGGAAGAATTAGGAAATATAAATCTCATTTATGAAACTGACCCTGTAGGTAATCGAATAAGAATCCGCCAATTGACAAGCAGAAACTTGTGGAGGGAATGTATAATGGAACTACATCAAAATTAAGCAACTAAATTTCAAGAAAACTTAATTTTAAGTTTGCACTTAACAGGACATAACGTAAATAATTTCATACACTACATCATCGAATCCATATACATACTAATTATGAGACTGAATAACACAGCTACAACAATTAACCGTTAAGCGGGCGGGATTTGTCCAGAGTGTTACGATGATAAGCTGGGTATTTCCGGAAGCCCTTCGTTATCGCTTGAAGGCATATAACAAAAGTGTGATGGTGATTGTTATTTTCAAAAGTCGCTTATAGCTGTAATTTACTTGTAAAGTGAACAATGCATTTTTATATAGTTTGAAATGCTAGTTTTATTATAGAGCAATCATGACGGACGACGCCAGGGTAATTGACATATCCAATAACTGAGGTAAGAGAATTAAAGGTCAACCCATCCAGTCCACTTTGGTTGACGGCCAGAAAAAGTACATACTCCGATAAATTGTGTTTTCTTAGAATGAAAACCGCACCCCCAAATTCCTCTCTGCATGAGTATGATCCCCATATTAACATTTAAGTCCTGAACTGGGCTTTATAGTCAAGGTCTGTACCTAGCCCACCTCTACGTGATCACTACCTTGTGGTTGTGCGTCTTTATAGATTACCCACTAATCTCAGCGTGTTTCGGCGGTATCTGATATATCGGTCCTGGTGGTATAACCATACTTGCCTCCTAAGCCCAAGATCACGGGTTCAATCCCGGCCAGGACCGATGGATTTTTTAGGGCGTAAAAATCCTAAGTATTGTATCCTTCGGAAGGGAAATAAAGCCGTGGGTCCCGCGTCCTACATTTACGGCAAAATTTGTCGGCCGTTTCACGCCCTGAATTGAATGGGACGCTGATGATCTGAGCTGTTAAGAAGCGTCCGAAAATAAGTCAAATCAAATTGGTACCTCACATAAGCTCACCTGCTTGCCACCCATCATGTAGCAGTAGTTGCAATGTATGGCAGGGGAGGCAAACTTCGACTCACTTCGAATGGTTGCCACTGGTGGGGGGCGGAGGGGCCCCTTGGATTAAAAAAAAACGGCACTATGTACCTCACACGCCGGATATGTAATTATTTTGAGTGTAAAATGTTAGTCCTTATATTGACATATATCAATGTTCTGAAATATTTGGTACCTAATGTACTCAGTTTGAGGTTGTAACATACTTTTTATTTTGATGTTCAAAGACTTCGTACTTGGGAAGAGATAGAAGCAGCCATCATGGAGATACTGGAGGAGAAGGAACAATTGGCTTATTTCTCAGACGAACCTGATGGAAAACATGAAGTAGTTCATCAATTTTTTTTATTTAATTTATTTACGAACGCTCTTTAACAGCTCAGGTCATCAGCGTCCCATTCAATTCAGGGCGTGAAATGGCCGAAAAATTTTGCTCAGAGGCCTCTTCTTTCAGGCTTGAGGTTCTTTTTCGTGCCGTAAATGTACGACACGGGACCCACGGCTTTATTTCCCTTCCGAAGGAAGCCATACTTAGGATTTTTACGCCCGAAAACATCCATCGATTCTGACCGGGTTTGATCCCGCGATCTTGGGTTTAGAAGGCAAGTATAGCTACCATTACACCACCAGGACCGACAATAATAGTTCATCAACACGACAATGATGTGACTAAGAAAAATTCGGAGAATGTGGTTTTGAAGATTTCGAGGAACAAAATGTAGAGTATCACTTTTTCGTGCACAACGACGGTTAAACTGTTTGGATTAATATTGCGAAGAGAATTTCTGGTAAGACTAATTTTAAAAATATAGTAAAAACCAAGCTAGGGCCTACAAGGATTGCCAGAATGAAGTATTTATTTATTTATTTTGGTAGAACTAAAGTCATTAGGCCTTCTCTTCCGCTCTACCAATCTAATAACAATTACAAGAAATTATAGCTACAATATTACAATCGCCACAGTAAAGTTGACAATAATCGTACACATATAAACAAATGCTTTTTTAATTGATTTATTTATGAACGCTCTTTAACATCTAGGGTCATCAGCGTCCCATTCTATTCAAGGCGTGAAACGGCCGACATATTTTGCTCAGAGGCCTCTTCTTTCAGGCTTGAAGTTCTTTTTCGTGCCGTAAATGCACGACAGGGGACCCACGACTTTACTTCCTTTCCGAAGGAACCCATACTTAGGATTTTTACGCCCGAAAACATCCATCGATTCTGGCCGGGTTTGATCCCGCGATCTTGGGTTTAGAAGGCAAGTATGGTTACCACTACACCACCAGAACCGGCTAAACAAATGTAGAAGATTATACATGTAAATAAATGTATGCTAATTCATAAATATTAATAATGAAAAATGAAAAAGGTCAACTTAAGACAAAATAAGAAAATAAAAGAGCAATAATATGCAACAAGTACCAGCAATGACAATTTATACATTTACCAACCTACATAAATCCTGAAAGTGGAAATAAAGATACAAGCAAAAATGTAAAATTAAACCCTGACAATACTATGAAGGAGATAGGTACATTTACGATAGTAATAAAATAATATAATAAATAATTTTACAGCAGGGTAAATAAATTAATACATTAATTGTAACAAAAGGAATCTAATTCTCTGGTAATCGATTATTTCTGATGATATTAAACAATTTCTTATGAAATGCTCCTAAAGCTGGACAGTCTGTCATCCAGTGGCAATGTATTCCAGAAACGGGCAGTGGTTACGCGAATGCTGATCCGTAAAGTGATGTTCGGTGCAATGGTAATAATAGTACGTGCCTGGATTCAGAGCGTGTGTTAAGGTTGTGAGAGGAAGACAGACTTTGAAAACTAGAAGATAGATAAGATGGAGAAGACGTACGGATGATTTTGAAAAGTAGTGTATGACAATCACTGCTTTTTAGGAATTTCTGGCGGAACCAAGACAGCATATCGAGGGACGGTGTTATATGATCGAACAGACGCACATCGCAGATGTAACGTATGCACATGTTATGAACACGTTGTAGCTTTTGCGTTAGGTTAAAGTTTAAGTCTGTGAGCATAAAATTGCAGTAATCGAAGTAACCAGGGGATTGCACTGAGATCTTTTTTAAATTTCTGGGTAGGGACAGGGGACACATTTAATCTTTTAAACGTATGAATTAGAGAACTTACCTTCCTGCAGATTTAAGAAGAAGTATACTTAAAATTAAATTGCACAACTCTTGGTATGATTAATAAAATTGTACAAAATTCCAATTCGTGTATTATAAAAAGAAGAACGGATATCAGCTACCAAAAAGAACCGGATTGTAAAGCTACAAACCCTGCAGAAATTGCAGATTTTTGATGCACTTTTCCTCATAGCTGTCAAAAAATGCAGACATGCAAACGTTTTGGAATTATGAAACACAGCACTGGTATGTTTATCTTGAGCTTCTTTCAGTTACAAAAGATTTCTGTTTATACTGCGGTATATCAGATTTGCTGATGTGACAAACAGAAATGACAGCCTAAAACTGATAATCTAGCAGTATTCAAGGACCTTTACACACGCATTGTTGAGAATTGTAAATACAGCGATAGCCTCGGAGAGTTTGTGACTACAGATGAAATGCTACACACTTTCGAGGCCTGTGCCATTTTATTCAATATATGCCAAAAAAAAAAAAAACGGAGAAATGTGGCCTAAAATTGTGGACAATGTGTGACAGCTGCACTTTCTATAGCTACAATTTTGAGATTTACTGTGGCAAGCAAAGAGAAGACCCTTACTTTATGTCCAACCAAAATGGTTTTGATGTGGTGTAAAGATTAATAGAAGCTATCAAACATTCACACAGGAACTTGACTACAGATAACTTCCATTGGCGGAGTATCTTCTTGAAAATGACATTAAATTTTTAGGAACCCAGTTCCTTTAAAATACCGATTGGAATCTGGAACACCAGGAATTCCTAATGAAAGAAGTACCGGAGGTCCATTTCAACAATATGGAGCACATAAAAACAACAAAATCATTGTGCGTTGTCTTCTGTGAAAGAATTTCGTTTGCAGAATACATAGTGATCGACATGACATACAAAAAATATGAAATGGCACTGGAAAAGAAAAAATTGAAATATTGTACAAACAAATTATTCCATTTTGTAAATTTATATTTTGTTCATATTCATTTTTCCTTTTGAAATGAAGCATTAGTGAGTAAATACATACAGTGCATTTACACCATTCTTTTAATTAGTATTTATGTATAATATATGAAAAAAGTACAGAATATAACATTAATAGATTTTATTTGAGTTATTTATTAATTCCGTCCGTTTTTACTGCATCAAAAGCCAAAAAAAAAAAAAAAAAAAAAAAGCAAAAGGTAAAAGGTAAAAACGCGACACTGAATGCAACGCGCGCCCGCATTCGGAAAAAGAATAAGCGCTCTAGCTTAAAGGTTAAAACAAAAGGTGCACACGGCACCGTTGCACATTTGTACCGTTAGAATTGTTCATTTGTTATTTCGCATAAACTGAAAATTTTCACAATAGGCATGCTCTTGTATTACTGCAGGGAATACCCTTCGAGAAAGCTATGTACAGCATAATCAAATCCCTTGGCATATCAGGCTTATAGATGAATTAGGGAATGCGTATAACTGACGTTTTAGATATTAATAAAGAATGTGTAAACTATATACTTATTCCTCATTATATTTATTATTTAAAGTAACAGTATCTATATGCAGCGTTTGGGCTTAGTATTTATTGTGTAAGTATGCTATAGTTGTTTCGTTTAAGTTAGTTTTAACCCCTTCCTTGCAAACACATATTTTAAATTACGGGAATTATGCAATGAAGATATTTTAATTCCTTGTATATCTATCACTAACTTTCATAACTAAGCATAAACATAACGAATGTCCAGTTTTAGGCGTTAATTTTGATGTTACATGCATGTCTTGGGTTTGCAGGAGAATCAAGGGATAGTGCTGCCGTACGGAAAGCAGGCATAGCACCGAAGTTAAATACTCGAAAGCCAAGCAAGATAGGTCCGCATAGCCAAAGAGGTAAACGTTGAATTCTTATATGTTTACTGTGATGAATGAGGTTCAAATCACTCCTTCCACTGGTGCTTATTTGAAAAAATGTCAAATTTCACATTATTTCGCAATGGAAATTAAGATATATATTTATCAACAAGCCACATTAAGTAGCACTTACTGAAAACGAACTATCCTAGCTCAGTTTCTTTAGAATAGATGTGCATTGTTTGAGATTGGCGGGTAATATGTTGAGAAAACTACTTTAAAGGACATGATAAAGGAGGGAAAAAAGAAGTCGAATTACAGGCCAACCGCCTGCCAAGTAGCCGATGAGACTTCAAACATCATGTAAGTGGACAATATTTATAATTAAAGCCCTATACTAGCAAGTACCTACAGAAAATATACAATCCTTAAATAGCAAACACGTAGATACACTAGAGAAAGGAAAATAATTTTAGAAGCGATCTCAAAAAATGTAGCATACATCTATTAGAGAAGCTATACAACTTCAAATTGACTTACGTAATGGATTTCGTCCTGTTATATGCAGCAAGGCAGGAGGATAAACAGAAACGTTCCAAATCACAGCCCATGGCTTTAGAAAAATGCAACCTACTTTTGGGGAGCAGTGAGCAGTGTTCAGATATTTGGAAGAGTTGTGGCGATGCTAAATTTTTCTCTTATATAAAAGACTGTAAAGCATTATATTCATAACTTAAAGTAATTAATAATGAAATGAACAGAATTAAACGTACTTCTCAGTTCTCGTGCAATTACCTTCTCTAATGAAAAGAATTACATATTGTTGAAGTAATAATGTTTATGTTCATGGCTTAGTTTTCGTCTAATTTGTTTCTTCTCTTCTGCAGTAAGAGATTGATTTCTTGATAAAAAGCGTATCAAAAGCGAAAATTAAAAATGAATTTTAAGAAGCGTAAGTTTAATGGGAAAAGAAAAGCACAGCGTTCGCTGAGCATTATGATTTATAGCTGAGAATTTAATTGGGGTCTAATGAAATTTATGCAAGTTGTACCTTATTGTTATAAACAACTGCATTGTGAGTAGCTAATCGTAACCGCAGTATATATTGTAGGACAATGAAGTCATATTTGTGGGGATAGAACTGTTTTAGAATTGGTGCCGCCCTCAGAATTCCAAATAATCCAATTTTGGGCATATGTTTATGAATATCACTGCAAAGGCAAGGTAGACTGTGGAATGCTTGAGTACCTACAGCGAACACAAAAGTATTTTATATTATCGTTATTATTATTATTATTATTATTATTATTATTATTATTATTATTATTATTATTATTATTATTATTATTATTATTATTATTGCAGAATGTTAAAAATTTAAAAATTCTGTTTTTTTCCAAACCTTTTGATTGGAAGTTTTGCATTATTAAGTTTATTTCTGTAAAGAGAAGGGGTAGTTTTGAAATCGATGCTCAGATTTGGAAATCTCGCTTTAAAATTTCTAATTCGGACATTCTTTCATAAATATGTCTACAATCTCAAGACATTTTTGCAGATATCAGGAATGCTCGGGCCCCGCTATATCTACGGGGCACACATTTGTCTTTTCTCAATATTTTTTCTATATTTTTAAGGAGACTAAATTTTCAAAATGGCAGGTTTATAGGCTTAAAATTATTTGTGGGGAAAAATCGCGATTTCCAGTTTCATTCAAACCGTTTTGTTCTGTAGCATTTGGAATGCTTGGCATTCCTCTATCTGTAGGACACATTGTTGTCTTTTATTTTATTTTTTGTTTATTTTGGAGTCTTAAGTTTTTAAAAATGCTAACTCCAATTTTGGGGGACCACAAACCTTGATGATGAATTTTGAATTTATTTGACCATTTCTGTACAGAAATATGCAAAATTTTAGGGCAATGAAGTTACAATTGTGGTGATAGGACTATTTTCAAATTGGTGTCGCCCTCAGGTGAGTGTCACAAATATACTGTTAGACATCCTTTTATGAATAACTCTGGAAAGAAAAATTAACTTTTTATGCCTCATGCATATTCGAAATGCTGGGGCCCCGCACTACTTTCAGGGTACACTGCCATGGTTTTTTTAGATGACTTGGTATTTTAGTGAGACTTGACATTTAAATATTGCCATTTTTCTAAACATTGAACCCTTACGATAATAACTGCGTATAGAGTATTCTTCCCTCTATTACCAGTATAATTTTTAGGATATCGAGGGACTTGGGTATCTAATAGCCACGTACAACCCCCAACTTCAGAGCCCCAAGGTTGTAAAGAAAGTGAAACCTAAGAGATTAGGACTACACAGAAGATAAATGAGAAAATAAATCAGAAAGACAGCTGTCATGGTCTTCGCCATAATGGCAGTCAACCATAAAATGAAATGAACATGAAAGTGAAATGAAAGGGAAAGGAACATGGAGAATTCTGCTGGAATGAAATCGGGAAAGAGAAATATCACGGGGGGGGGGGCGGATTTATGAAAGCCATCGATATTTCTCACCATAAATGAAACTTTTCAGCACCGATCGATATTCAAGCTAGGGTTTGGAATGATGTTATAATCCATAACTGTGACTAATAAGGTATCGAATCGGTAAAGGTAGCAATGACTCGAACCAGACGTATAAAACTATGTAACTGGTGATATAACATTACAGCACTTGATATTAGTCAAATTTACATCATACAAACAGCCTATACAATTAAGACTCTCCCAGGGATCTACGTGTCATCCATTGTTAGTACCATTTATTCCTGAATGCATAGGTAAAAACAATGGTTTACAAGAAAACGCACTATTATAGAAGTTTACGGTTTGTATTACGTAAATTGGAATTCAATTGAAGACCACTGTTTGTTCCGGAGGGAGCTTTCAACGTGAATTAGGCAGAATATTCATACGTGCCGTTATAGATTCCCAGACACAACAGGTATCTTTGGCATTAAACTATGTAGATTGAGTTCAGTGGGTCCTAGATTTTCCCGAACTATCAAAGGCCTTGCAAATAATCATATCTTATGTAACAATTTGTTTGAAAAGGTATTCTATTCACTTATTTATGTAAAAATCAAGTACATAAAATTGGGAAAACAAGCAAAACTCAGAATACAAAACTATCCAATTAAGCCTTTATATCACGTCTTTCAAGAGAAATATTCAGAATTATTCCTCTGATTGAAGAATTTAAATTAATGAGTAATGATTTACCATCACATATTGTTCGCTATTATTATTGTTTTAAGCGTTTATATACTTTTAAATATAATATTTTAGATATGATTATTATTGCCTAAGAATACTCTATAATAAAAAGGAAAATACGGACCTAATGCACATTTGTTTGTTTATATCCTCAAATTTTGTAAATCAATAATAAACAACCTTAAAATATATAAGATGTATATTTGATATTTTAAACATTGAATTATATCTTGCAGATCCCCGTCAGCGAGATATTTTCCAAGGGAGTCCGGCCTAAGAAAGTTTGAGGACCGCTGGCATATACGCCATAACTTAGAAGAATGGGAATGTCACTATAGATATAAGTAGTTCCTGTGGGGGGGGGGCTCTTACTACTGAAGTTATTTTATAATGTTTATACAGCTCAGAAAGCCCGAAAATAAAGATGCTTTCACAGTTAAATGAGAAAGTCAAATGCCAACAGCTGCGACGCCATGGTCGACATCCACAAGTCATAGGTATCAGAAAGTGCTCCTTTATGTTTTTAGAGGGTGCACAGCTAACAGTATACACATATGAAAATATAAATGGGGGAACTATCGTTCACCAAAAGTAAAATGATGTAGTGTAAACACTTGAACATAGAGGAAATATAAGGATGCTTTCCATCGACAGGCGTTCTTACGTAACTGACAATAATGTAGGATGTTTAACTTTCGTATATTCTGTAATGACATATGGTTGGCGAATTTTAAGTTATTCATTTTATAATTACAGAAGTTTTAATTCTCAACTTGTAACATTTTAGGTTATCGTCAAGCATATTGCAATATGTTGGTTTAAGGTGGTAACTATTATTAGAAAACTTCAGTACAAAATATTTCAAACAGTATTATAAAAATATTAAACTGTGTTTTGACTAACGCACTCTTATGTATTAACTAGCTAATATATACAAAACAAATATACTGAAATGCTTAGAGCAACTGTTTAATCCAGGTGATTTTTTATATATACGGTGCGGACCAGTCAAGAGCTTACTTTGCTTTACGGACAGAATGAGAACGTGTAGTAAATGCGCAAATTGTTTCATTCACTCCCTCTCTCTTTCAGTGTAGTCGGGAGAAAATGTCTACAATGTCAATTGAAGTACGAAGAGGGTCATGAGTAGCTGTTAAGTATAAGTATGGGTGATGTTATATGTTAATAAAACTGAGACCTTACAGAAGGCACATTTGAAGTTATGTGAAACGGTAACGCTGATGTAACTGCATGCACGCAAAATTTTATCTAATGAAAGCATTTAACGCAACTCTAACTTAGTAGACATAAAATGATTGGTAGTTTTTGTATGTAAACAGGGCACCGCCGAAGTTAACTTAGACATATCAAGGCTTCAAAAGTGAGACTATTTTCATATCTTAATGTGTACGACATTTTCAACATTTACTATGAAATTTGGGTGAGAAAGAAATATATGTTTTTATTATTATTATTAAACGCTAAATTTTCCACAAATTTTCATGTATAGCAATAAATTATTCCTGATTTAAATATTATTGCTTAGCAACATATTCCCTTTTAAATCATATGAATTACCATGCAATGAAACCTGTCATCAAAGTCACTTTAGATACTAGCCTTGGGCCCTAATCACAGTTTGAGCCGCGTTAAAGGACAACTCTCACACATTTTTTGTATGAAAACAAAAACAAGTCGTATGGTGTCAGATCAGGAAAATAGGAAGATCAGTCATTATTTTTTCACCCGAAGTGATTCAAATTTCCCCTGCCTGTCCTGCGTTGTCACAGAAAATAATTACACTGTTTCAAGGTCGCTCTGTAACCACTTTCCGAAAATTGTTGGTAAACTATGTTATATACCATAAGGCATCAAGCTTATGACAGCCCTTCAGATGACAGGGCCAGAGCAACGAAAGAATGAGGCGGGCATTTTCTTACCTGTACTTTAACCACTTTTGACTTTGTTGGCTTCTGATTGTCTGGGAAAATTCATTGTGATGATTACTGTTTATTTTTGACTCATAAAATATCCACATTTCGTCACCTGTTAAACATGAGAAACAGAATTTGGATGGCATCGAGTGAATTTTTCAAGCATTTTCTTCATTCTCGGCGTTCATTAAAGTATCTGGAATCCAAGAACACATAGCTTCATTACACCAAGATCATTATTGAGAATCTTCTGTATCGCAACCATGCCTATCTTCAAACCTCAGCCAGTGTAATACAGGTTAGGCAGGAATGTTATCTTCCAGTTGGGTATTTTGATGTAGCTTATTGTGATATTTGTTTTTAACTACTGTTTTAAAATGTTCAGTCTTTTCCTAATGGAAAACAGAGTTACACGTGAGAGGCTCATTTCTCTCTATAAGCGAGAGACTGTAAAAAAAAAAAAACAAAAAAATATTTCACTTCTTTATCAAAATGTGCCAGTGTATAATCATTAAAACCACGCAACAGTTTAAAAGTCATGTCTCTACCTGTCCTATAGATGATCATCGTGCTTTGTTTACATTGTCCGATCATCACTAATATGAACATTTACATCCCATGCATTTACTCTCCAACTATAATCGCTAGTCCCAATATTTGCTTTTTTCTACGAAATAAAGGGCCTTCACCTTGGAAGACGTTTATCAACCAATATTTTCTTCACACATATTCAGCACACTTTGATTCAAACCGAAAAATAGTTGTATGCTTGATTACAAATCTTATCATTTATATAAATACAAAAAATTTGAACGGTGCAATATTCGCCACATATTTATATATCTGTTATTTAGCAATATCAAAGAAATGTATAATAGCAAAATTTGTAGATACAGATTCAAATTATGCCTAATAAATATCTTATAAAAATACCACAGGGCTACTAAGTATCTTATCTAAAATGTTATATTATTTGACACATTCATGTGCAGTGATGTGGCTCAGTTTAAAATCAAGGTATGCGCTTACACATATACCTTGAAATGGAAAATATCCGACTTTGAGGCCCTAAACACTCATCAATTGCAGTTGTTTAACAATATTATTTTAATAAATTCATTTTCACATGTTTGTATATTACTTAAAGGCTATAATGCTCAATTATAAAGTCAAAATCATTTAATAGTAACAGATATTTAGCTAAGTTAATTTAAGAAGCTCATTTATGTATTTTATTATGTAAGAAAAAGGTTTTGATATTTTATTTCAAACTCAGAACATTCATTGGTAATATGTTTTAATCATATAAATTTAACAAGTTCATTTGTACATGCTTTAATGATAGGTAATGACCTTAATTTTCAATTCAAATGACAAATGTTCCTTGGCAATATGTTTTAAATCCTATAAATCTAGTAAGCGCATTTTTATGGATTTCATGTATCAGATAAGGGCTATTACAATGTATATCT
Organism: Metallyticus violacea; assembly: GCA_030762175.1. Classification (NCBI taxonomy): domain Eukaryota; kingdom Metazoa; phylum Arthropoda; class Insecta; order Mantodea; family Metallyticidae; genus Metallyticus; species Metallyticus violacea. The sequence continues at coordinate 295,295,674 of CM060846.1, forward strand.
TAATGTTAGTTTGATGGCATTTATGACAATATTTATAATATAAAATATAATGCTTCAAATGAACACATACATAGCCAAGAATATGACAAGATTAAAATTGCAGATATGAAAATGTAATACTAAATTAATCAACCAATGGCAAGCGTAATAACATTAATAGTGCGTACCAAGAATGAAACACGAGATAGACAGTTTTATTGCGAATAAAGGGAAACGAACTTCGCTTAGTATACGCATATTGAAAATATTATGCATTGTAACGTATAGTATTATTACAATACTAATGTAATAAGTGGCTGTTTTCATCTTAAAATTTGTTAGTTATGTGTTGGATTCAGCCGAGAGAAGTTGTGTTTTAAACTACTTTAGCATAAATCGTGGTTCTTACTCCCTATAAAGAAAACAGTATTTTAACATTGCATAATGAGAAATAGCAATTAACATTTCGTGGAAGAAATTATAACATTATTTATGGTAAAAGGACAGGAATTACCAATGTCAGTTAATGTCCATATACATTTTTCTGGAGAGAAACATAGTTTATAACATGTATGTCTCGTATTCAGTCTGCACATAATGGCCAGATTATATATCCTCAGAGCATATCGTAATTAGGAAAAGTGTATTGTTGTGGTAAAACAAAATATTAATACACTCCGTAGATTTCTATCCGTGGTGATTCTGTTATACTTAAGATCAACGCCTTTTACCCCAGAAGCATAAATCTGAAAAACTCAGCTATAGTGACCAACTTTGAACTAGCTGAGCATAGGGTAGGTTAGGGTAGGGTAGGGTACGTCTGCGACGACAAACATCTACGACGGCACCATCGACGACGACCTCCACAAATTTGACGCCCAACGAGTTGGCATCGGTGAATGTCGACGCCACCTACACACTCGTAATTAATAGCAACACGAATTTGACCCCCAACGTGTCTACGTCTACATCGGCGACGTTTAATATCGCTACAACCTTCAAAGGCACAAAAAATATGCAAGTATAGAACATTTGGTTATAAACTTTGTCCGCTCCACTGTTTTACATCTGGATACTCCGCATACCACAAGTCTGCGGCACTCGCATAGATTACTCACGTTAACTCTGCACTCAAAGTACGGTACACAATTGGAAACGGCTTCTCTATTGCCTGCTAAGACGATATTGATCTCTCAGAGCACTGTGGGAGTAGCAATTAAACCACATATTTCGTTTTAGTGAACTATTAGGGTGCCTATTACTTTAAAAATGGTTAATTACATAAACTAAAGGTGGCATAAAACACTTTCGCGTGTTGCCACACATTTCCTTTTCTCATTAAAGCACAGAACTACTGTTACCTTAGAAATTATACTTACGTAGAGGAAGATTCTGTGCAGACGCAGAATGTTTTTCTGGCTGATCTTTTGCCTGTTCGATTTATCGCAGTGTATATTCATTTGCAAAAACGGTTAGACGGCAGATTGTACACAAATCCATTTTATATATGTTGCGTGCTAGATGTGAGGATAGTTATGAGAGTGATTACGACCTAGGCGCCATCGCCTGCCCAACCCGAGCTCTTTCTCAAAATGGCTTACACCGCATGAGGCTGGTTCGTTATCCGGACAGAAAAGTGTCCGTGAGCTTGCCAACACCGACAACGCTTCGCCTGAGCAGTGTTAACACACTTTCCGGGGATCGTGAGCTATAATGTCAATTCACGACGGTGAATAGGATGAGATGACGGAAAGCTGGGAGTGAAAGGAGTCTAGCCAAAAATTAGAAGCCTGTGTGTTGTTTGGATAGTTCACACAACAGCATGAGGTAATAAGGTTGAGTGGCTTCCGCCAGAACGCCACAATAGTCACGAGCTGCCCTACGGGCGGATTGAAGACCACAGTACCTAGCCGCACCTGCGGCTTTATCTGTGCGATTAATAGGTCTCTGTTCGGTTTGCTTCTGTCTTATGCTGTGTTTGTATTACTGTCTATAAATTATAGTCTCGGATTCTGAGGAGTTTGACAATGGTCCCCAATGCATTTGTTGACCATGGCCAATGGACAGCCGCGGTCGGCTTTTATACCTGCGACTGTCGGTATCTGGTCATTAGTGCATGGTATCTGTGATGCCATCTGGTTTATTGTGTTTTAACATATTTCATTCTAGCGCCGCTGTGACATATGTTTATTTACAAGTATATTTACATGTTAGCAACGTTGTGGCGTGCGTTAAACTATAGGTATTCCTCTCTTGTGTTGTTCTGCTGTGGCGAAATAATTAAGCGGTGGCGGGTTGACGCCACAATATGTAAACATTTTAAATACGAATCTGCTCAATATGTATGTACAAAATTTATTCAGAAATTTACTTGTCCATCTCTTTCTTCCAAATTTATAATTCACGATACTGTACATAAATTTAATCTCCTGATTCAGTGTAAAATATAAAATACACAGTTATAACAAATGAAATCTATGAAATTGGCGCAAACTTTGAACATTCGTCGAAACTGGCATTTATTGGGAATGTAAGGAAAATATTAGAAATGAGAAACATTAGTGACAGAACTTAATCTTGTCACTTAGAATGGGTTTGCCAGATATAAATACCCATTTAGCCCAGGAATGACGACATTTCCACCATCTTCTATAATCCATACAAATTCCTGAAGTGGAATTAATGTATGAGCGACGCCGGATAAGGCATTCTTAACAGCCGATACTTAGAATCTTCTGTAATGAATACGGATTATAACCCTGGATATGTGTGCTACATCAAACTTAAGAAACAAATCTATTCCCTTGTAATTTGCTTTAGGTGAATTCAATCTTTTAATATCATGAACATCCTCGTTAAATATAAGTGTGTGGCAAATTTAGAAGTTTTCAGTATTCAGTAGCCGTAGCCATAATGATCATTTCAATGTTTGCGTATTTTTTAAATTTTTCGTATGAATTCAAGAGATAAAAGGAATAATTCTGTAAAACATACTTTTAGTTAGGCTAGCTTGTGAGGAGCATCGCGGAACACATCAGCCAATTCCAGGGTCACCATGTATGACATAATTGAACTATCATGTCTTCTTCCCTGAATACAACTGTTCAGTCTTCTAACATTCAAAAAAGGAACATCCATAGCTTTTAATTAAGACAACACTTTCTGTAAATGCTCAAATCTACGAGTATTTTAATCTAGGAATTCACAAAATTGAATTCTGATAACCTTTGAGGCGTTGCTGAATGTTTCATTTTGTAAAAAAAATTATTTCAAAATACTGCTTCATATTGCGTCTTTCATGATTTTGTCGCCCGTTTCACGTCAGCTGACGGATCGGCCGACAGAGCTGTGACACCTGGCGAAACGGATATAATATTCACGCAAGTGGAGTGTCTTACAGCATTTATAATATTCTTAAAAAAATTAGACTTTTCTTTGAGTGCCCTACACAGATTTTCTATTCATGCAAAGCAATTTCGTATATACAATGGTGTTTTTCTGTAATCCAAATATCTAGAAAATACCACATAAGTGAAACTATGCTTCATCAGTCGTATTCCGTTTAGTTTTATTAAACATTAAATAGAGATGAAAACTTTGAGAAAACTCCAAATACTGTGTTTAAATTGTAGTAAGGGGGAATCAATTAGTGTGTCACAACGTACCGTAAAATCCAATTGCAGAAATTTACCAGAATGTGAGAATCACCTTCATGCAATTCCAGGACAACAGTTACTTTAATTATCTCAGTTAATTTAATTGATTCGATTTCGGAATATGGAGTGACGGGTGTGAATAACAATGTTCTAAAAAGAGTCCACAAATTTTGTGGATATAGCAGGTAAATATTCTCAACGTCCTGGGTCATAAGATTATTACGTATTTTAAATATAGCTGTAGTTAAAATTGGGATAACTTGAATCAGTTGCGTGACTATTGCATCCACTTCGCAAAGAGTCACCACTTAAGACAACCGACCCGCTAGCTGCCCTGAAACGGACGACAAAACCACGAAACACCCGGTATTAGTAAAAGTCCTACGTCTTCCAGGGAAAGTATCAATCATGTGTCTTTCTTTGGTGGCTCTTTAACCTCTGCGTCTTTGCACTTACTCCTAGTGTACGGTTTTATTATGAGATACTACTAGAAAATGTTTAAATGTAAATATTGTAATGCATAACGAAGACCTTGAACACTACAGATGGGGCCGACAAATAGCGGAGTTTGCTGAGGCGCGAACTCATGAATAGCCATGATCTGCGGTTCGTTTGCTACTAGAACCGTCCTACTTGACTGATATTTTTACAGGTTTTTGTTAGTTCTCATCAATGGCAAAGGCAAGGGATGTACCCTAAACTTAGACCTGGAACGGCTTCTTGCTTAAAAAAACTGCATTTTCTCAATTTATTATTCCATATATCACCAGTGTCCACCACTTTGATGCTTAGCAGTAAAAAAATTAAACAATATTAAAAAAGTATACTGATGCACCATCTCAACTAACCTGCATCAGTAACTCTACCTTGTTGGTGCTGGTGCTACTGCTAGTGCACTGTTGTATATTATTGCTCTTTATTTTCTTATATTTTTCTTCTTCTTAAGTTTATATTTTCATTATCAATATTTATGTATTAGCATGCATGTATTTATATACATAATATTTTACATTGGTTTATATGTGTACGATTATTGCCAACTTTACTGTCAATGCTGTGATTGTAATATTGTCACTATAACTTCATGTAATTATTGTTAAGATTGGTACACTGGAAGAAAAGGCCTAATGGCCGTAGCTATACTAGAATAAATAAATAAATAAATAAATAAATAAATAAATTAATTAATAAATAAACTTAGATCTCGAACGCGTTCTTTTTTAAAAAACAACTGTATTTTCTCAATGTATCATTTCATGTATCACCAGTGTTCACCGCCTATGATGCCTCAGCAGTAAAAAACGGGCGTTAAACACTATTGAAAAAAGTATGCTAACGCACCATCTCAACTAAATTTTGTTGATTACTTAGAACCTATTGCTTATTTCTGCATCAAGTGCAATTGGCTTTGAGAAGAAATAATCAGTATTAGATTAATTATTAAAATATTTAGCGATTTTGAATATTATACTTAATGAGAGAGCACTAAGTTCAGTTTATGTACATAACAGTAAACAAATATTACCTGGAGACATGCTTCTCTAATGTTATCTTGAGAACCGTTGTGTTCTCAAACATCGTGTATCTTGAGCTTCTTTACAACCAAATACACATAGCGAACTGCACTAACGTTCTTAAATGCAAGAAATCTTTCTTCAAGGTTTTTACATTTTAACAATCACGTCAGAGTAGTCCATAACTGGGACTATGTTGTAATGCCTACTGATACACATTTTTTGTTCATTTGTTTCTTCTTTCATTTTTATGTCTCTCTAAATACGTACATATATCGTTAATATTTAACCAGACAATAGCAAAATACCGTGTAGGACTAGATAAATTATTTTTCAACTTGATGCCTTATGCAGTCAAGATGTAGTTCTTCTTTATTAAATAATGACTGTAACCCACCGTGGAACTTAAAAGACTTACTCTTATTTCCCTAAGAGACAATGACCCCAATTTACTGCCTGTTTTTCTACTCTTGAATTTCTAATTCATGCATCGATTGTTAATAGAAACTCTTTCTTTAAGCAAAACTTATCTGTTGTCTTACCGTATTGTTCCAGCAGCTTAAAAAGCATTATATGGCTGTAAAATCATTTATGTCTTTTCTGAGCACTATGTAATATATTTAAAAAAAAACACAGCTACAATCCAAACATTGTTCTTTGATTTAAAAATATCAAGAGCAGCAGAGCAGTTTCTAGATCTTAATCCCTGCATATTTCAATATGTTGCAGTACAGCACATACACCTTTAAGCTCTTGGATTAATGATAAAAATAGATTACAAGTATAATATTAGGGACGGATGATATTTCGATACTGCAGTGCAGCCCAATGGCTAACCGTTTGGTCCTACGACCTAAATTTCGTCTACGAGAGGGAGATATTTGGCTCTCAGGATTCATGGGCGATGAAGCACAGACGTAGACGACGTTCCTACTATTGTTTCCATCTAGTAAACCCACACGGCGGTGAGCCACTCGGATGGATGTCTTCCATACCAGATACCAAGACAGAAACCCTTCCCAAGTCCAAGCCAGCCTCATACCGCACCATCCATCTCGCCCCAGGACTTTGATTCCTAAACAGAACGAAATGGGATAGCGAAAAGAAAACATCGATTCCTGCATACACATAAGCGACCAAGGGAAACCTCAAATTTAAAAAGCATGTTGGTTATTTAGCTTTATTCACATCAAACAATCCTCAAATCCTAATGTATTTGAACCCGGGACCTCCTGAATGCAAGTTCCAAGCGTTTCAGTCTGAGCTACCTCACTGTGTTCCAATAATTTTACAAAAGCACATCTAAGTCTCGTTGCAATATGTCAGTTAAATTCACTGACGAGCAGCTGGTTTAATGCCCGTGGCCATCGCTTCACAGCGCGGGTATTCCTACATGCATTGAAACTCGGTTGTTTTGATGTCCATATCACTTTATAACATGGATGAGGGGTACTGCCATATAACGTATTGCATGCACTTAATTTGATTAACTTTATTAACGAACTTTTCAATGGTTTTTCTATCTAACAGCATACACCTAATATACACAAAACCATGTAGCTTCCAGGTAATACCTGTACAGTCCGTTTAGCTTCCTGTTGATTGAACCACAGAGGTTAAGTGCTTACCGAGGCAAAAGCCCTTAAGGAAGGAAGGTACCTTCGAAATGAAGATAATTAACATAGAAGTTACATAATATAAACGTTTTAAAACTAGTTTTCCTTGGAAAATTAATGGAACAGTGCTTCTAAAGATGCCCCGCTCCTGCTAATGAACCATTCCGGCGCCTCACGGACAAGATGCTCGTTTTCTATATTATTCATTAGTTATTTCAGAAAAGTATTTTTATTTTTGTTCTTGAATACTTATTTATGACATGACTTGGGAACACTATAAATAAGCATTAACTAAGAGGCATCTTGTGTTAATCTTAAGGTTCAACTTGGGGAATGAATTGCATGTTGCAAAAAAAAATCAAGTTTTGCCAACACTGGGTTATTTTGGCATTGCTCTTCTTCATTGTATCCAATATTACATCTTAACTATGCTAAGAAAAATTCATAGTTTAATGAAGAGATGCATAGGTGAAAATTCCTTTACCAGGATATATGTTCTTTCCCGTTCAGAACTCGTGAAGTTAATCTCCCCTCTGTTGATTTTACATTTATTATACTCTAAGTCGTGCAAGTAGATGTACCGATTATTATAAATAAATTATTTCGAGGACTGCTTAATATGAACAAAGGTAAATAACCAACATTTTAAAGATCAGTGAGGACTAAATTAATGTTCAAACAAAATGTGTACTAGCACCCGTAACATTACTTTACACAGAAGTGCACTTTAAAAAGCTTTACTTTGTTTCAGGTGTACTGCGATTTACAGAGTCTGCGAACCTCCATACTAAAGACACTGGATATCCTTTAAATAACCCTAAACCCAAGATTGCGGGTTCGAACCCGGCGAGGACCCATAGATTTTTTTCGGGCGTAAAAATCTTAAGTATGGCTTCCTTCGGAAGGGAAGTAAAGGCGTGGGTCCCGTGTCGTACATTTACGGCACGAAAAAGAACCTCAAGCCTGAAAGAGAGGCCTCTGAGCAAAATTTTTCGGCTGTTTTACGCCCTGAGCTGAATGGGACGCTGATGGCCTGAGATGTTAAAGAACGCTCATAAATAAATCAATGAAAAAAAAACCTTTAACTAAAAGGTCCATTCAGACTTTGTTGTAGTGGGGACAGGCGCATTGCTACCACAGAATCTGTATATGTTAGGATTTGGATATTTCGCAGGTTTATAAAATTGTTTATACTTTTCTAACTTTATATGGATCCATACTATACTCTTTAAAACATCTCCTTATTGTACAACTCCATTCGCACGACATATAAAAATAAATTGTAATTTTATAGAAACACCATTAGCCTATTCTGTTCTGAAACGAAAGTAAGTTAAATAGCGATGCAAAGTATGTGAACAAACTTCGGCAGAGTTCCCACAATTTTATCCCACTCCTGCCACCACTTACAAAACCGAATGTTGCACAAACTTGCTACTATTGAAAAATGATATATATTCAACAGTTTTTAATATTGTGTCATTTATAAAAGACGCATAATTATGCTGCGAGGAGTCTCGGTAACAAGTTAAACATATGTATTTTGTTGATTGTATATAAAAATATCATATTGGCATAATGCAATTTTACTGCATTGCATTTGTAGTAATAGCAGCATAGTTCTTAGTTGGATAGTTGAAAAGTACTTAGTTCATTCTGTAAATTCCTTATCCAAATTTTGAAGAGCTCTTTTGAAGAAAGTTTAGGAGTTGGTATTTGATTTTAATACCTTTTTTTCTTTTAATTTGTTATATTTGTGTCATCTCCCCCTAGCTGCCTTATTATGAATATCCTTAAACTCACTCCTCTTTCTTTCCAGATTCCTGAATTATTAATATTTTAAACCTCTCTCTTTTTCTGTATTCTGCCATATCACATAAAAAATAATCCTCTTTTTATTTTTAGTTGATGTTATGAAAATAGCAATTACGAACTCCCTTAATATATTATACTTCCTTTTTCATAAACATAATCGTGGATAGCAACTTTTGCTCCGTAAGTACGAAATCTAACAAAAAATAATTCGGAACAAGCAGCTTAATTTCCAGTTATTGGTTTTTGTTTAATAGGCAGCTCAGTGTGCCTGATCTATCTTGTGTATTTTCTTGCATGTTGTATTAGCGATTTTACGAATTTTATTTCAAAATAATGTATAAGTACTAAAATTACACATGAATTATAAACATTATAGAAAAATATTAATATTTTAATAACTATTGGCATCAAATTCTATAAAATATATGCTGTTATAATAATGACTAAACCAACAACTGCTTTGCAAAAAAATTTAAAGCTCTAACTCCAAGATTTCTACTCTTATTACACCAGTTATTTGGTGTATTACACCAATTTTATTTGCTATTTTTTTTTCCTGTGATTTGTACTTTTCCACCTGAATATTTTATACTTTGGCTATTACAATTGTCTGATGACTGGCTCATCGGTGGCCGACTGCATAAGCAGATAAGCCATTGCTCAAGACGAGTCGAGGCGTGTGGGTAAATATTACGACATTCACCGTATCCGATCGTGCTCTTGGGAGATTGCTATTTGAAGAGAAATTCTCAGATATTCTATTTCCATATCGTAATGTGATTTATAAAGCATGATCCACTTATACGAGCTAAAGAAAAACATCCGCTGAGAGATCAAATTAATTTCTGAAAAATAATTAAGAAGCATAATGGGTATTTCACAAATAAATGCCAGAAATACGTGAAAAATGAAGGCAGGCGTTTTAAAATATCTTTGCGTGACACGGATGAGTGTATAACTTTTTAAGTGCATCCGAGTTTATTATACGCTTACAACAGTGTTTCTACCACCGATTCCTGTTTAACCAGGCTGACCGAGAGCAATGACTTATTAGCCAATGTAATCGCTTCTATTTCGTCGGCCATTAGATAACTGGATGATAACATAAGTAAAAACTATATTTCTATAACTTATTATAAGGACCATCGGTAGATTATCACTGAGCACAACTTGTGCTACTGAAACAAACAACTCAAAACTACCACGGTTGGCTCCCGATGCCTTCCTTAGAGGCAACTTTCTCGCTATTACAAGCGCAGGTTTCCCTCCCATATGCACACCAGAAGAAATTATACCATCATCTTTCATTGTAAGTCATCCTATGGCAAATTTTCAATATTGAACTTCTCCGAAAATGAAGCAATATATAAATGTAAATGCTAAGAAATTGGTAAAGTTGATATGCAATTTTTATTATCTTTTCCCCTGCATATATTTTAAATTCTTTGTTTCAATTCAATTTTAGTTCTCTATATTCAGAACATAAAATTAGGGCTTAAATAATACTTTTTTAGTAAAAGCATATTTCATTTTCCAAAATGAGAATCACAAGTACTGTAAATGCATGGACCAATTTCAAACCACACATATTGGAATGAAACTGCAGTATTAAACATATTTACGTTAAAAACAAGGCTGAAATTGAGTGCTTTGGCGCATTTCTGATTAAAGTGTACTTCCATATGAGAAAAAGTAGCAGAAAATTCTGTTTATCGTTAATTGTTTTATTAATACTTTGAAAAGTTTTACAATTAACATTTAAAAAAACAATTTTGAGCACATATAAATCTATAACTTAGTGGTTTACAGATCTCGTATTTTAGGGCACTAGAACCTTTAATTTATCTTAAAGAAATAAGCATTGGTACAAAATATTTGTACCAATCGTGGTTTTAAACACTAATTAAAAATGTTAAAAGCATACATTCTTTCAAAATTGCATTCCTCTTAAAATCTACATTTCCTATCTACAGAATTTGATGTCTTATGCGTCTTATGTAATGGTTCTTCTTAATCAAAGTTTGTAATGAGGCAAAACAAATATATTTCATGGTGGCAACGTTTGCACCTCCAATCCGAGTGCACACGTCGATGCAAGAGGACACGTGAGCTATGTGGGAATCATTTCATAGGTTGCACCATGCCGCATTCTATTTCTCCCACGCTGACATACCAAACTGACCCATGTTTTATAAACATTGCAAACGGTGACGCAGATGATAATTAATGACGCAGATCATCATGTTAAGCTGCAGAATACACGACTGCAACGTTAAAGCAATGAGGGTGACTCTGTGAATGATGTCATTTCTGTAAACAATAGAGATTAACGGAGTTATGGTGCATATTAAACTTCACTTGTTAGACACGAGAAGAGATGTTGCAGTTTTGTTTTCTGTGTAGTTGGTTTGGTTCCCTGAAATAACATGAAAAGTAGATATGAAGGAGGATTCAGCCTCGTGTGTTATAATTATAACACAGTCTGGCAATCTCTATTTTAGGATTGTGTTATTAATTACTAAAATTTTAATTCTATAAATAAAAGTAATTTTATACAGAGGCCTCATTGGAACACGCAAACGGAAATTGATTTTGCCGAAAGGAAGTTGGTACGAAACGTCTTGCCACGTACCTAGTAAAAGTATGTCTCATGATCTGAACTCATAGCGCGCATTTTATGTCCCTTTCGTTAATTATTATTAGCAGATAGTAATTAATATTGTACTCACACCATAACCAGGAATTGAAGCGTCTGCTCTTTGCTGTGAAACTTTCCTTAATTCTTTTGAAAAAGATTTTGAGACACTCACCGCAATTTATCCTTCAACATATTGTAAACTACCTTCCTTATACATTGCTTCAGTGCCTCCACGAGTATTATTTCAGTAATTTTATAAGGAGGAATATATAGCAGTTGAGTGGCTTTATACGCACTGCCGACAGATGCACCAACTTGCTGGGCTAGCCGCGTTGAAGACTTACCAGGAGAAGCTTCTAATCGATAGCCTACTTTATCAAGCTCTGTAAAAACCGTTTTGTTTTTTCTCTCTCCCTCTCTACCTATCTATCATCTCTCTCTCTTTTCCCTCCCTCTCTCTCTCCGCTTATTGTCAACGAAAAGGTCCTGGGTTCATACTTTATCACTAATCTGAAAATTGCACTTCCTGATGGAGATGTTATTATGGAAATATAGCCCGAATTTTTCACCTACAGCATTTCTACGATTTCTTTTGCACATATATCATAAGTAAATATTCTTTATTCTAGTGTATATGTCACTCTCGGCAAACTTCACAATACATAGTAGAAATTCTAAAAACGCTTCCTACATAAATGCAACTGGACAGTTGGCATGATAAAAACAACTGATTAAGATAATTTGTCGTTATCAACGGAACTTTACCTCCAGCCTTACCGAAAATCACGCGTCCATTGAAGGTCAACCAGTTTCCACTAGTACTCAAACTCCGATTGCTTAATATAATAAAGGCACAGTATAAATTTTATCACTGTTTTGTTTATCAGCATAAGTCAAACTTTAGTTAAATGAACTTGTATCTAACGTCATTGTAAATCAATTGAAGATCAAAATAAAGTAATATTATGTCAACTCTTAAATAGAAAAGAAAATGTATTGGATGACATTTTCTCTTTTTCTAAAGCAGTCTGCATTATTTTTCTAAATTACTGTAATAGAGCATATGTTCAATTTCCCCATAAACAAATTCGTTTGCAGTAATTACAAACATAAGAGCTGAAATTGTATACATGTATTTGTCAAGGCGTTCTAGAACATATAAGACGACAGTACTTTGGAATTTGACTTATATATATAAAACCTGAACATATGTTAATACACAGTGTATTTCAATTCTGGAAAAAAAATATTTGCATACTTTCATTTTATGAATATAATTTAAATAATGAGCGTGTAATAGCCCTTTTGGAAATAATTAAATTTCCAGTTTCGGAACACATTAAGTTAGATACTTTGTCACTGGTAGTGAGCTTGTCAGGATTCAATGTAGACCAGTAAAGAGATTTCAGTATGAAAGTGCATATGTTTACCGTTTGCAAAGTTGAAAGCAAACGACTAGCGCACCTTTACTAGCCTCGAATGAGAATTGATATATTTTAATTATGAGGGTAGACTGGTGCAAAATATTCTGAACGTGGCGTCTAATCAGATTACAAAATCAATACCATTAATAAGTGTAATTTATAAACGCACTTTCAATTAGATATTTATGGTATTAGAATTTACAGGGTTATTAAAATGTATGGCTATTCATATATGACATGTGCGCCCTGGAGGAATGCCACTGCATTGGCCGGTACTATACTAGCCATAGGAGAGTTGTAGTGAACAGTGTGGTGTGGCATTTGACTGTGGAAGAAACAGATTTTCTTTGTAAACGTACTTTAAAAAACAGAAATGCTGGTTCTGCTTGAAAGTTTACTGAAACATTTTCCAATGCAGTGCTCCTTCAAGAACTGCTACACAAACACTAGTTGAATAAATTTGAAACCACAGATGGAGTGTTCTGGAAGACGAAGGGTATTGGTGTATGAGAAACTGGATGGAATCGAAGACAGTCTATAGTGTTCACCTCAAAAATCAATAGCTAAATTTCCACAACATACAAACATTTCTTAATCTGCTGCAAGAACTACAAAAATTACTAAGGTTAAAACTTTACATGTATACACTTGTTCATACTTTGCGAGTAGGTGAGTCAGGATAAAAGATGAAATTTTGCAATTTGTTACTAAATGCAGGTCAGAGTGGTAAAATGATTCAGAGCAAAAAAAAAAAAAATAGTACTTTTGTATGAATCTTTTCTCCCATTATGATCAGAAAATTGATTTCTGGTGTAAGATAAGTGCAATGAGAATAATAAATCCAATAAAATAATAAATATGAGAATAAATGCAGAGAGTATCTGAATCTAATCTTAAAGCTGATTCTTCACCAGTCGACAGAAGGAAAAAAAATTGTACCAACTCCACAATCGCACATACGGTTCAGGGAGCATTAAATACAATAAATTATGTTTTCGATGATAGAGTAATTAATTTGTGCTGGTTTGTGGTATTTGCGCTCTCCCAATTTTACCAGTTGTGGATTTTATTTATGGGGTAGTTTGAAAGACAAAATATTTCGCATGAATTCTCACACGTTTGATCAACTACATGCTAAAATTTAAACTGAAATAAATAGAAATTCAATTGATGCACATAGACAAGTAATAGATAACATTTTTGCTCTTACATTCAAGCAAAAAGAAGACTCCATCTTCTATCATAAGACAGGGCTCTGCAGCGGTATTGATAAGGGGGGGGGGGTGTCGGCTGTCGTCGTCGTCCTGCTGAGGATGATGATCACTCCGCTGCTATGAAGTGTTGACCACCACGTCAGAACCAATGATCCAGCGCATGAGAATGAATTACTTGTTTATAGTTTTTTGGAATCTCAGGGTTTATATTTGTTTTTTTAGTTTTTGGAACGTATGCACGTTACCAGGGAGACAGGATGGGAACGGGGAACACACTCTCCTTCACCTCAAGACACATATAAATCCCTTTTGAGAATTGTTTATTTACAGTTGCAGAGACGATGAACCTCGTTTATTTACATAAGCTATAATTTCTAGCCAGGAGAGAATCTCCGACTGTTTGAGCTATAAGGGAGCTAACTGCGGACTGTCTGAACTGCCTAAAAACTCATCAAAACTGATTAAAACTCGTCACACTGCTCTGATCAAACTGCCTAACTAAAAACTTGATCACACTGCTCCTGCCTTTAACTGCGGGGCTTGACCAAAAACTCATCAGACTGCTCAAAAACTGCTCCTGCCCAAACTGCTACAAAACTGATCAAGGACTGCGTCGAGACTGTGTCGAAAACTGCTTCGAAACTGCCTGGCTTTTCTTCAAAAACTGCTTACAAAATACTCCGGCCTGACCTGCCTCACGACTCATCAGAAACTGTCGACAACTGCGTGACTTTTCTTCAAAACTGTGTGGTTTTTCTGCTTTCCCATAACTTTTATTAGTTTCACAGTCGGTCAGTCTCATGTGCGTTCTTTTAATTTTGTATTCGAATTCTGGTAGCGTCTTTTTAGGTCCTACTCTTAGGTTGGCTACATGAGAATCACGTGGTTCCGGTTTCGTTCCCAATAGGCTGCTATTTGGCGCCGATTTCTGTAAGAGTCCTCCTACTAACGAACTCCTGGGCTTTTTTATCTCATTTCTCCCCTCATTTCTCCCCTTCAAGTTGTTTTCGTGTCAGAAAAATGTCCCGTTAGGCTTTGTTGGAGTTGCATCGTTTTCAAGGTCTTTCCTGCCATGAGATCACCTCTAGCCTAGCTGTATGTTAGGGATTGGAATTTTTATGACTTTACTATTCTTTGTATAGCGGACGCAGCTTGCGGGGTCTAGACTTACATGATTTTGCAGAGTTACTGCACAAAATGTCTGTATCATATTCTCAGAGGCTTTTGCTTTAATTTCGATTGATAATGTCTTATTAATGTTTTAGGGTTCATGAAATTGAATATACAATTTTATATTCTCCCTAATCTCTGGAGATAGGAGATACTGCTGCCGCTCATAATCTGTTTACTTTCTCGACATTGTAGGAGATGTTTCACCGCTAGGTGCTAGATTTGTCGATTTAGAGAAAAACTCTGTGCTACGGCTGCCATATATAATGGAAGACTTAGGTTTACCTTCAGACACACTGTATATGTTACCACATTTTTCGTTGTATATTATATTTCATTTTAGAGGAGTTCGTAATGTTTTTCTGATTAAAAAGCTGTATGAATAAACTGCCCTATTTATGATAGACATCATGCATGCATTTATAATTTTTATATATCTACCCCTTTATATATATTAACTTTAAAAATTAATCTCTTTATTTAAATACTAATTTGCTATTTTCAGTTAAGAATGAAATGATAATTATGCTGATTTTAATATTAAGAGAGAAGTATAGAATTTTAATTAACAGATAAAATGAAAATTTGATCCTTTTTAAGCTGTTTTCATTATTTTTCAATATATATATACAGTAATTATAATAGAATAAAAAGATAAAACACTAAGAAATAGTCACACTTGAGATCGCTATATTTCGAACTCGTGGAGTCCTTCTATGGCAAGACGACAGGTGACTTCTCAAGCGTGACTTCTCAAGCGATCTCAAGTGTAACTTTTTTTAGTGTTTTATCCTTTTCTACTATTATAATTACTGTTAATTTATATATATATATATATATATATATATATATATATATATATATATAGTAGCTCAGGGCAGAAGATTATCTATGCTGTACTTGTTTGCACAGAAAGTACATTAGTTTATATATATTATTTCTGACTGAGAAAGTGTTGCATAAATATAAATGTTGATTTTGGTATAAAATACACAATCACATAGATCGCTTCTGTTTGTTTATAATTAGCTCATATTACCTCTTGAATAAATGGTACTTTTATGTGAAGAAAAAGTCAAGAGATATTAACATTACTAGCTTCAATGTACGCTTTAATTACTCTTAAAACCTTAACAAATAAATTTTAGAGTACAAAAACAGAAAAGATTAACATAAACAATGTTTACACTAAAAAGCTATAGAGTTCGATGAAATAATCGCACATGGTGGTTAGCTTAAATTGAAAAATTTAGACTTATTTAAAATTACAGCTATTTTGATATATTTTATATAATTTGGAAAACTCTTTTCCCTTAACCGTTTCATCGCTAAACATTTCTCCCATTTATGCTATTTAAAATTGATTTAGTTTGCTGCTTTATAAGACCTAGATTATGAAAACCTTAGGTTATCCATCTTGCTCCTTGGTACAGTTCAATGACTCTTTATACCCTTAAATAGCTTGCTGTACATAATTGAAGCACCCGCAAAATAAGTAACAGCTGTATGTTGAGAAAGTATTTCTGGGTTGAGCGAATCGCAGCTCTAAATTCCTGCCCTAGTATCGGTTCATAAACTAATCAAAAGAAATGCCTCGCCTTGAAATGGTCATTCGGTGATATGCTCAGTGCATTTCATTTTTATTAGACAGTAAATTTGTCATGATCAAAATCTATATTTTTGTTTCTTACTGATAGTTAAATGTCAACATTGAAATAAACAAAGGTTAAAATAAAATAATTAAAAATAATAATTATCGATTTCCCCGGTGACAATGTAATTTACCTAGATCAATATACCATCTGGCGTTGTCGAAAATATTTGTATTTTTAGTTAAGATATTGACTTAGTCTTCTAATTCCAAAAACGTTTACTATTATCAAATGTGGTAAAAGTTAAGCACGAATATGATTAAAAAACTGAAGAAACTTAAATAAACAGTAGAAATAGAAGTCTTATAGTCATTTCCAGTTTTCTCAAATAAATTTGATTTACTTAATGTGTACTGAAGATAGCGGAATTAAAGAATGGCTGAAATGATTGCTAGAAAAATTCAAATGCGAAGGTGACATTTTAATTGCAACGGTTTGTAATGGAATGGTTTAATCAGGGTAGAAGAGGCTGTGCAAAATTTAATACTTAAAACTATATCTGCAGTTTCAAGTAACTCATGGGACTTAGTAATTATGATGCGTAACCATATTAAAATATATGTTTCCGAAGCTCTGTGCCGAGTAGCAGAAGTTTTTAAATTCCTGGGTATATAAAGACATGTTATTCTCGAGATTTAATTATTTGAGCAATGAAGCATTAGAAAGGTTTTTCTATACACAGACCCAGTTTGTAGCTCAAGCTGTAATCTCCAACGAAACATACCCATTTGATACTTTAACATCCATAGTCAGTATGCAAGTAAGAGGGAAAATATCGTTAACACCAATTTTCAAGCTCAATGCTTTCCTTAAAAAAATAAAAGCCAAAAACTTAAAAACATCACCATTCCATTTTTTTTTAATATGGCTTGTATTTCCATTTGATTTAAGAACATCTCTCCAATTTGGAAAATATACTGAAGTATCACCTCGGTGTATGTATGCATAGTGTTTAACGCCCGTTTTTGCTACAGAGGCACCACAGGCGATGGACACTGATGATACATGAAATGAAACGATATATTGGGAAAGGATTTTAATTTTAAGGAAGGAATCGTTCCAGGCCTAAGTTTAGGGTACCTCCCCGGCATTTGCCATTCATGAGGACTGAGGAAAACCTGGAAAAACCCTCAGTCAGGAAGACGGTCCTGGCGGTATTCGAACCCAGACCTCCCGCTCACGAGTCCGTGCCTTAACGTCACCTCCGTGTGCATAAATACGAACGAGTACCGTAGACACATAACCTTAATGTTAAAATAGATAGAAAGTTGGCAAAAATGCAAGGTGGTTAAAAGCCATAGTTCAAATTTATGAATACAACATTGCTTCAGTTTTGGAATTTGAAAAAAATATTTCTCCTTATTTTCAAAAGACATCTGTTTACACTGCTGCTGCCGCCGCT
Organism: Metallyticus violacea; assembly: GCA_030762175.1. Classification (NCBI taxonomy): domain Eukaryota; kingdom Metazoa; phylum Arthropoda; class Insecta; order Mantodea; family Metallyticidae; genus Metallyticus; species Metallyticus violacea. The sequence continues at coordinate 295,313,754 of CM060846.1, forward strand.
GCCGCTACCGCTACCACTACACTACCACTACCACTACCACTACCACTACCACTACTACTACTACCACCACTGCCGCCACCGCCACCTCCACCGCCACCACCACCACCACTACTACTACTACTGTTTTTGACAAATGTTCCACATTGTTTAATATAAATATTTTTCTATTGAACAAGAACGGTGTCGGCAACGCATTCTCAATGTCATGTAAAGAAGTTCGCATATCTCTCTCAGCTTTAAAATAATATTTTCCCTATTCTAATTTAAATTCCAGTTTACTTAGTTACTTTTAATTACAAATTAAATAAAATGCACTGCCGTTTTTTAATTTCACTACAAATATATCTTCCTGATGTTTATAAGAGGAACTCCAAAAAATTAATAAATAAGCCAGAAATATTATCTTTAAAATACAACGATTAAGATAAATATAGTTATTACAAGGAACAAAATTAAAGTGAATTTCTATTAAAATATTCACCTTAGCTTTAATAACTGGCTAGTAAACTATATTAAGATCCTATACTTATTCATATTTGGTGGATAGGTTCCCAAATTGGTCTAGTTTTTAAATGTCTTCCTTGAATAGCTCTACACATTTTATCTCGTAACATCTATGTAGTTGGTGTACAATTATATGCCAATGGGGACAGCCAAGCTAGCATTCTCTGCTTTTCTGCAGATGTAATGCATCTCATATAGTATCCAAATAAATGTTCAGAAGTATATTGTCGTAGGGCAAAATCTTTCCCTACTGGATGCAATAGAGATGGTATTGCATTACACTGAAGAATTTTATAATATTGCATTTCATTAATCTTTCTTTAAATATTCACAACATATCTAACTTTATTCCCAGAAGTACATCTCCAAACTATGTTAAATATCCACCATGTTTAAAAGTTAGCAGAACACACTGGTGGGAATATTTCACTCCTTTATACTGGCGGACATATTTGGAACAATTAGTAGATGTTCAATGTCGATGTTGTCTATCCAATTGATGTCTAATTTTTAGGTTAAAGGCTAAAGCAATGCTTTTATTGCTGTCACATGCCCCTTAAGACAAGCTTCTGCAACAGATACAGCCTTCTTCTCTATATTTCTGCTAGTGGTGTACATATTTGTAATACAGATGTAACTACGTTCGTTTTAATAATTATTCTAATACATTCATAATCACCTTTGGAAGTTCTGCAGTACTGTCCTAGTTGTAGTAATTTTTGCTTTCTTCCAGTATTTGTATGCGAGTAAGGGTGCATTGCACTTGTTGGATGGTCTGGGGTAGAACAGAATACTTTGGATACTTGGACCGTGCTCGAAATGAGGGGCACCTCCGGTAAGAAGTGGTAAGGTAGACATCAGGCGGCCAGGGTCTACAGACGATGACTCCGCGGACGCGATGGGGTTCTTACATGCACATTCTCTAGCAAATTCACGAATCGATAAATCTACATTCCTCAATGATACAATTGCAGCACATTTTTCAAATGATATTAACACCCTTGAAGACACAGTAATTATAATATCACCCCAAGTATCACCAACTAACTGGCCTCATTCAGTGGGTTTATCTAGCAATACAAACATGATGCACACTGTGTGGTTGAATATCAAAGTTACAGTTGACCTCTAGTGGTCAAAATCAAAGAGATTTTTGTCGCTGCGCAATATGCAGCAAGAACATGCCAACATTAGAATAATTCTGTTTTTTAAATACTTTGCAGATATGTTACAGTGCAATGGAGGAGCACCCTTCTGATGCCGGTAGGTCAGCATCTTTCAAACGGTCAAACATATACCATAGTAGCAGTGTCGAGATGATGGAAGCCCGTCTACCTACAGTTGCAAATTGTATACCTTAGCCAATGGAACATACATTTCCAGGTTTCTATAGTTGATGTTTCTGTTGCAAAACTTCTTTTATAAAAACACCAAAGCGTAGAATTATATTTTAAAATAATATGAAATTTATGTATAATTAAACACAATCATCTGCATAACAACAAACCTCAACTGATTTAATGTTAATTGAAATTAGTGAATGGTAGGGTACATCTATGTAGCTGATTTTCTACGGTATACAACATCCTTAAGCGTTCCCCATAGGTAAAGTCCAACGGAGTTAGATCCGGAGAACGGTTCTGTTCTGTATACACATCTCCACTGACTTTGAACTTCAACAACATTCTCGGTTCTCCATTACCACTTCAAAATTGCTTTCCGCTGTTCAAACGATAATCTTTGTTCCATTTTCTTGTAGCAACGCTAGCATAACGTAACGTGAGCCACATCTGTTTACAGAACACCATACGATAATCTTGACTTTATTTGTTCATTGTTGATTTACCTGTCACGTAGCAACCCTATCATAATGTAATATGAGTTATATCTGTTTATAGAACATCATACTGCACATTACTGTTGTTGAAATATATAAAATAGACATTATTGTGAAAGTGAGTATACGTTTATTTGGTATAATTACCTAGATAGGTAGGTAGGTAGGTAGGTAGGTAGGTAGGTGGTAATAAACGGATGGATGGATAGAGAGAGGGGGGGAGAGAGAGAGAGAGAGAGAGAGTATAACTTGTTTTGGGATAGCAGAAAACCGTAAGGACCTCAACTATTTATTTATTTATTTGAAACGTTTTATCTAAAGGTTAGAAAATCATATGAATAGACGATACTCGTAAGTACCAATATCATATGAAAATATCACTATGGAAACCAGATTATTTAGTATGGTTAGCATCTGAACTTATGATTAATAGGAACTTAAACACATATAATAATTAATAGAAACCTTCTTAATGTTCAATTGCTATTTGTTGCGTAGGAGTCTATGATTCCAGTTTTATTGGCAGTTATTCCAGAATTCCAATTTCATTAGTTGCTGATAGCATTTCTGGTGAAAGTAAATTCAAGCTTAGAATATGTCTGAACACTATAAAAACCAAAAATTATCTAAACTTTCTATTATTGTTTTATGTTCATATTTCCATAAAATTGTAAATGTATGCCCCTGACAAAATAAATACCGCATTTTAATTTCGTTTCCATTAAATATAATTCAATTCTATTCATTTTAATACGTTTTAGTTCTGCTGGTAGAAAAATGATATCCATTAAAATACAGATATATAACTCAAGTAAGCTTTCCTATAAATATGAAGTGCAATCAAGACAGGTCTGTTCCCTACATACCTTATTAATATTGTATTTGGAGTGAGAACAATTTAAAATAGCATAATAAGAAGTAACATAAAATTTAATTAAATGCTAAAATATATTAAAATAGCAATGAGGGACATTTAGAGTAATTTCAGGAAAACCGCTTATATGTAATAGCATATTCACAGAATGTACACAGACATAATTTAATCACCTAATTATTTGCTATTCACACTTTCCTAAACCATGCAACTAAGAATATTAATTAAAAATAAATACATAAACGGTTTAGAAGGTTATTTTGAAATTTACTATTTACAAAAAATAACCTAAATGAGCTTTTTACATGATAAATAAGAAAAAGTATTTAGGTATCTAAGGAGACAGTCAAGGCGCGAAACCCTTGATTGTTACCAGTTTTTTATTTTAATATGCAAATAGTACATTGAAATTAAAATTAAAAAGTTTTTTCATATGTTTCAACAAAGTTAGTTCTAAAATACAAAAACAAGACTCCACTGAACACATGGATGGTCTTCCCTTAAGCAGAAGCATGAAGGCACTAGCATTGGGATGGAAAAGGCCTAAAGACCAAGCCTTTGATGTTCGCTTAGTTATGCATTTCGCAACATGCCTTCATGCAACATTCATGAAGTCATATATCATGCTATGCAATCAATGTCTGAAGCGACTGGCTCTATAGTAATTTCAGTATTGCATAATATTCTCTTAATGATCGAGCGTGCTTTCCATAATCTAAGCATTCCTTGAGAGGAAACTGTTTCTCAAACAGTTAACGTAAGATATCTTGGTTGTTTTCCAGAAACGTGTAGTTACCGCACAGAACACTCAAAAACAGAGACACCCATTTCGCTCTATCACAGGTTGGATTGATGATATTACATAACGAAACCACCAAACTACTATAATTACTAACGGTATTTACGCACTGTTATAAAGAATTCTATAACCAATTTGACAATTTTACATAGTCATCATGGATTCAAATACATTTTCTATTCAAATTTTTCTTTGGGCCTACATAGTTCCTTCAGGAATAGAACAAATGATTCTATGTTAATGGTACAAATAAGAAAATCTAGGACACTAAATTTGTGAAAACCTACATAGCTCTTCCACCATAGAATTCCAAATTTCAACATCTCAAATCCCCAGGAGTAAGACGGTGTTGGAGAATGATTTAATCTGGTAGCAATCACATGTAAATTACTTTCTAAAGAACATAAAATTCCTTTATTTTATAATTAGTTATCATATTATTTTGTCCTATTTATTTCTTTGTTTTTGTCTTTAATTTTATGATTATTAATACCCTATTCGAGAGGCATATTTGTTTTTAATTTAGGTTTCTTGTTTATCTTAATTTGTATAGTCTGCACGTAATACGCAAATTATATAGTTGTTTAAGATATAAAAACAATATTTTTACATAGAATTCTCTTAGTCCATTCCTTGAAGTGAACTTTCATCATATTCTCATTCATAGAGAAACTGAAGTAGAAGTAAATGAAGATACACCTTAGCTGGATTGAGAGCAGAAGATAGATTTCAATATTTTTTCCCTCTCTTTTGAATTCAACATACTGTAATTTATGATGTATCATATTTGACATAGCATCGTATTGTTTATTATATGATTCCAATGGAAATATAGAGTTACTGGAGTCACAGAGACCCAGATTGATAAAAAATAGTGTATTTAACATAACATTATTCAGCATTTGTAAAAGTGTTTCATTTTTATAAATTTTGTGGATTATGATATGTATCAATATGAATGGCTAGTGTTAAGGAATGTAACACTCTGTATTGGTACAGTTATATCTCCATTTTTGGTAAAGAAAGAATTTAAATCAATGTATAATGCAAATCCGTTTATAGGCTTTATAAACGGAACGTTTGTGGCAATTTCCAAATTTAAAATCGACATTTCTCTTGTACAAAGAATTATCTCTCTTCTTCAATTTCATTTCATCAACGCTCTATACTTTCCTCGCTTCTTTCACCTCTTATTTATGTTCATTTTTTATTAAAATTTATGACTATTCCGGGGAAAAACATGGCATATTTGGCTCTAGTGAGTCCTTTTTATCAATTTCCTGTATAATCTTAAATTTATAGTCCTGACTTCCTTAACGACTTCGAAAACTCTGTTCTTTGAACATTTTTCTCAACACCCAAATCCCGAAAAGGGCGGACGTCAGTAACCCTCATAGGCCTGGATCTCCAGGCGCTTTTCTGATACCTGGTGGTATGTCTGTAAATGAATGGTACAAAAAGGTTTGTGGTGTTGCAGGACTAATTTACCTTCATGGACTATGGAACTATCTTCATGTGATCTGATGTCTTTTTGGTAGGAAATCTGTAGAATTTCTGCAAACCAAAGGACTGGAAGGTTTCAGCAGCACAGATGATAAATTTAAGGTTTCAGCACATGTAAAAGATAACCTTTGATTGGGGAAAAGAAACGCAAGGATACATGGGAGAACCACACAAAGCTATCCCTATATCTATAACAATTATTTATGAAATCACTTATATTTATATTTCCGACCCTGAATTCTTCTGAATATATTTCCTTGTACAGAGTAATGCTGTACATTTACAATTTATAATCTCGTGAAATAGGTTCCAGCTGGCGTTATTTAATCGCTTACGTTGTTCAATTAAGCGTTAGGACTTATCACTTTTGTTTGAGACTCGCACTCAATCTTGTACTCATATCTCCAGACTCTTTGGAGGGCAGGGAATAATCCTAATATAAGGAAAATCTCTCCCTCCAGCCAGGAATCGAACCAGGCACTTGTGAATTTTAGGCTATCAGAACAGGCTAACCAATGCATTATAGAGGCAGACTGTTAGTTCTGGCATGATTATTAACATCTAGAATTTATCATGAAATTACACCATTATTTGAAAAACTGCTGAAAGTTAAACTACCACTGCAGTTAATACAAATTAACGACACCTGAAAATAATTTTGATTGCATACCTTAATTTCTTTACTCAGTTTCCTCATCCGCTTTATTGAAGGTCAGCTGAACTCGAACGTATTGATGACATTGTTTCTTCGTGTTCACACTTTCACGATGAACGGTCAGAAGACATGCACCCACCATTCAGACGTTCTTCGAACATTGTTGATCGAAGCCAAGTTTTTACCAGGCGGAGAGTGTTGAATTGCTGTTCTACCTGTTGCAGCAGCAATGAAGATAGAAAAATGCACCGTGGAATAGAACTGGGAAGAATGGGTGAGTAAGTTTTTGTAGATAATGGCTCCAAGTTTACCCCCTATATTATTACACACTTCGTACCATGTTTGACACTAGCAGAATATTATCGATCGTTACAGTTCTTTGATCCATCGCAAATTGGTTAGGTAGTCATTGGAGTTTTTTTTTTTCCATCAGTTGAGGATGGAGTACAATAAGAGAATATCACATGGGAAAACGGCATTTTAGGGATAAGATTAGGGAGTAAAAATAGGGATGGAAGATACTTCTTAACTGCTGTTTCATATCTCCTAAATGCTTTGATCGGTGCATTTCGTGGCACATCCAGATCTGCATTTAGTTCACTCGAAATATCTTCCATGGATTTCAGCAAATTGTTTAAGATTTCGACCATTCTTTTTCTATGACTCTCAAACAGACTACCAGTTGCAGCACAACGAGGATATCAATTTAAATTCCCTGAAGAATGTTAGCCACGGGTTCCGACTGAAAAGAGTATTTTCACTTTAGGAAAAAATCTTAAAATCCTACTCTATTCTACATTCACCACATTGATTTTCTGGACGATTTTTTCATTGTATCTATCCAATACTCGGCTGTTGTTAGATGTCGTTTGAGCAAAATCTCGATCACAGACCATGTACCAAAGCCATTTAATACATGACGAATGTAGTAAAATCTGTCATAATAAGTCAGATAACTCAAGAACTGAAAAACAGTGTTATTTCTGTTTAAATTCTGGGTATATACCTGCTTTCCAGAAAAATGCAGGCCATGGATTGTTGTGCTTGTAAAACTCAGTAGGTTAGTAATGTGTAGAAAATGTTGGAAAATTGTTTTTTTTTTATGCCAAATGATAAGAGCACAGTTAGATGATGATGTGCTCGTATGTGACTAACACAGTACCAAGAAAGAGATTTGGATATTATAGAACTCGTAGATTCAATTGTCTAATATTTTCTCAAAACAGAGACAATAGCAGTTTCTTTACTGACCGAAAACATATTTCACAGACGCATCTTAGTTTTGGTAAGTTACGATAGGCGTCCTTACGCAATTTTTCATCTTGAGATGTTACTAGTAAGAAACGGATAAACTTGACTGTGAATCAGTCATTTTTAATAGTGTTTAACACCCGTTTTAACTACCGAGGCACTACAGTGCCTTTTTTCAAAGGAAGGAAGCGTTCCAGGCCTGAGTTTAGGGTACCTCCCCGGCATTTGCCCTTTATGAGGACTGAGGAATACCTGGAGAAAACCTCAGTCAGGGAGAACGGTTATAGTGGGAACCAATACCCAGACCTAAGTTTAGGGTACCTCCCCGGCATTTACTCTTTATGAGGACTGAGGAATACCTGGAGAAAACCTCAGTCAGGGAGGACGGTTCTATGGGAACCTAAACTCAGACCCCCCGCTCACGAGTTCGCGCCTTAACGACCTCGGCCACTCGTGGAGGTGAGTCAGTCATGTTATGAGGTAGTGTCACTATAGGGATAAAATCGACCCTCAAGCGTTTTGTCTTAACGCTCCCAGATATATTGATCTAAAGAGTGTGCGTGTTAAAGGGTGTCAAATAAACATTTACCCTTAAAGAATTTTAGAATATAACCACAAAGAGATGTAAGCAGGTATGCAGGTTAATCAGAGATGCCTCATAAATAAGGGGTAAAAAAAAAGGCTTATGATGTTTATATATGTCCTTCAGAGTTAAAGTGGAAAGGCGGCGAAACAGAGTATATTTAAATTTAAGTTAATACTGCATACCTTAGCACAGATCATAAACGTTTCATGCGCAGGTAAATAAATTGTATTTTACTTACAAATAAAGATATTCTACAAGGCAGGAATATTTTCATCCTCCTGTATAAATAAGTGAATAAATATCATTTAATTATACATCTATTCATTGATGTGTATTTTTCTATTGAATAAAACATGCAAAAACATAGTTTATAATGCTAATTCCTAAAGTGAACAAGATCCTAGCCCATTTAAAAATATTAATTTGCAGCATTATTGACAAGCAGGTATCATATAAACTATTTAAAATATTAAATAACTAACAAGATACGGAAATTAATCAACAATGTCGTAAATTGATAATGCTTAGAGTGTACTGAAGAACCATAAAGAAATAATGCACGAAATGCATCTAAATAACATTTTATAAGATCACACTGCTTCCCAAAATATTTTGAACTGTACAACTGGCCATTAAAATTGCAACACATAAGATACGCGTTATACCGACCCCACATTTTCTCAGAAGGAACGAGTATGACTCGTCTGAAATACGACAGCAATACCGGTAGGTGTCTGAACTTGACAAGGGAAGCATTGTGGCATACCAAAAGTGTGGGATGTCATTCCGAGAAATTGGTGCCCGTATTGGATGAAATGCGTCACAGCGAAACCAATATGAGATTAATGGATCGAGGAAGGATGAGCACACGGACGTAAAGGATTGCAAAACCCGAACCAGAAGACAAACATAAATCCCATTATGAACACACAATGTGTTGTAATAGTCAGTAGTGTATTACAAAAATATAACATTAAAGCACAAACAGTTGAAATCAGCTATTAAAGAGTATTTAAGGACGAACATTGTTAATCATGTTTGAAATGTCGGTGTCGGCAAGAACTAAAAGTACAATCAAAGTAAAAGTAAACAGCTTACAATAAAGGTGCTTAAAACTTACACAGACAAAGTCCAATGAAAGAATCACGAAACTGATACTACTATACAATCCCACTGGAAGAAGAGACAAAGATGATGGAATTAGTTACGTAGAAACAGCCTACTGAAGCAAAGAAGAATAGTAAATAGTTTTCAAGTAAGACAAAACTTCTTAGATGTATATTTTTCTGACATCTTTGAACTCAAAATAATTATTTTGTCCATTGGCATTTCCTGTAATTGTTTAATGTACCGGAATTGGTGTATTCTGGAAGTACTCTAAAGAGCTTTTCTACTAAATGAGGGCTGTTAAGTAAATGAAGGCAATTGAGATATGACGATATATCTTCGCGCATATTATAACCTTGAACATGTGGCAATAATAAAGAACAAAGGAAGAAGCAACTTCCTTAAGTTTGTAGCACTGTTATCCATGGCATCTCTTTATTATAATTTTACGCTATTTTATTTATTTATTTATCCTGGCAAGGGTTAAGGCCATGGGGCTTTCTCTTCCGCTTTTCCAGGCAAATAAGATCAGCCAAAGTAGTTTTGCTCGAGTACAAAGAGAAAGGGAGGAGGAGAAGGGGGAAGAGGAAAAAGAAGAAGAAAAGCAGAAGAAGTAGAAGAAGAAGAAGAAGAAGAAGAAGAAGGACTAACTGTTATGATTCCTCAAGTAGAAGAGATGACAATTTATTTTACGATTAAATTCCTTTATTGTCTGACAATATCTTTCTTCAGGAGGAAGGGAAGTGATATACTGAATGAGGTTGAGCTGAAATGTGTTCTGTGATGAGAGTTAGAGATTAAAGTCATATTTCGGGTCCGAGGTACCGAGAGACGATATACTGAGGGGTGGAGGCGTGATTTTTGAACATGAGCATTAGGGGGAATGGAAAGTCCCACGCTCTTTTAGAGGTAGCCATGACAATTGGTTGCGTAGGGGAGTAACATGATCAAACAGACGAGTGTTGAAGACGAAACAAACACACGCATTATGAACGGATTGTAGTCTGTCGATCTGCACAGTATTCAGGTTCAAGTTCAAGACATCACAATAATCAATAACAAGCACTTGAATGAGCTTCCTTTTGAGATTGAGAGGTAGATCTTTTACTATAGCAAGTAAACTGATGAAAAATAATATGCGACATTTTCGAGATGCTTTACTCTTTTCGATATTTATTGTGTCACTTGGTTACTCTGCGATCAGAAACATTTATTTTGTGTTACTCAGTTAGGTTACGGATAACAAAAATGAGATATTCTCTTAGGAGACCGTTTTCTTTAGGTGGAATAAATCGTAATAATAGTTGTGAAATATTCGCTGACATGAATGAAATACGTATTATGGATTACGGTCCATTACCCTCGCTTGCGGGGTGATGTTTAACTACATTCTAGTCCTCTCTTGCCCCCACCCTCATCCTCATGCCATGATGCTTTACGTCCTTCGTGGGAAAAGGGAGCAGAAAGTCTTTGGACCTCAGTTCATATCTTTCGGAAATGGTGGCATAAATCATGAAGCCAATCTCTACAAGCGCACTGGAGTACTCTCATTTCGTGAAGTATACAGTTCTTGGCGCTGGCTTATGTTTCCAGTGGGATATTATTCCTTTTCTGTTTGAAGATGATATGCCCTTTATTTGCTCAATGGCACTGCAAGATCTCTTTCATTTTTGGCAATGACTGAGAGAATGAAAAATAGCGGCAGAGAGGAACATTAAAATTTAGTTTTTTTAGGATCATAAAATATCACAGAGATTTGATTTTTTAAAAATGTTTTATTAGGCTCTAACATTTATATGATTTTAATCTATTTATTTGCTTTTATAATGTAAGTAAGTAAAACTGCGAGTCAGCAAATATTGAGGTTATTATTTAAACCCGGTTTTTATTTTTACTAAATTTTACTTTGTAAATCAATTCTATCAATACATGTACATTTTAAATATATCTATCAATATTAAGCAACATAATATTTAACGAGTGTACACTGTTCATCACTATCTACTCACTTATGTACTCTTAAGTATTCGCTTTTCTTTGGCCTCTGCATTATTATGTTAATTCAGAAAGAAGCAGAAGAAGCATAGCTCGTAAAATTTTGCAGTATAATGAACATTCACATTATTTAATTCTTATCCTTTCTCCCACATAGCCTAATCTTGATCATTCGTCATTGAAAGGAACATTTTCAACCATATGAGACTTAGAAAGGACCATAAGGAAGTAGTTGTACTAACCATTTTTGGGATAGATTTGAGAATTTAGAACGTGGACATTACGAAACTAAGCACTAAAGCTTCAAATATTCTGTTTTTATTTCATTAAAACACTTTAAGAGTTTTAGTAGTTATATTTCACTCAACGCTTAAGTGTTCTATCCGTTACCCCGATAAACTATCAGATGTCTGACAATATATTCTAACTTTTTACTGGTATTCCTGTACCGTAATTCCCTAGGTGTGTCTTTTCAGTTCATTTAGAAAAGGTCAACCTGAGATCAAAAAGTTGACTTTTTGGATATATGACCGTATATTTATTATAGGTAGGTACCATAATATAAGTAAACAGCACACAAATGTTCTATTATTTGTACATTACTATTTAATGCTTAGAATAAATCAAAACAGGAATTTGTTTTTGTTTCTACAGGAAGAATAAAGTTCCTGCATCACTTCGATTGCATGTTCCAAGCGCTGGTTACTTATTATATTTAGTGCAGAAAGCTCCTGCTTCCAGGGGTTTTGCAATGAGTGCAATAATTTTTTTCTTAGGTCGTCATGTTTCTGACAAGTTTTTGAAGTCATTAGCCAGGTTTCTTTTTCACAAAATGTCTGATCACAAGTACTAAAATTGTATATAAATATCATGTCATCTCTCCAGCCTTACCGTCACGGGTGGCGGAAGTCGTTAAGACACGGACTCGTGAGCGCGAGGTCCGGAGTTCGAATGCCACCAGGACCGTCCTCCCTGACTGGGTTTTTTTTCAAGGTTTTACTCAGTCTTCATAACTGGTAAATGCCGGGGAGGTACCTAAACTTATGCCTGAAACGTTTCCTTCCTTAAAAAAAATCCTTTTCCAATATATCATTTTATGTATCACCAGTGTTCACCGCCTGTGATGCTCCAGTAGTAAAAACGGGCGTTAAACACCATTAAAAAATATCTCCAACCTGATTTTCTGTGGATACTTACAGTTCTATTCACAAAATATGCTTTTAATCCCTCATAGATTTTACTAGTTGAGACACAATCGTTTCAATGATTAGGGAACTTTAATCACAAAGTTCTTCGTCTATCATCAGACGGAGTGTCCTGTTCAGAATATGACGCTGACAATTGATGAACTATTCAATGAGGCACACTTATCTGCAGGGTTTTTTTTTTTTGCCATTTGATGATAACTTCGCTCTTTGTCCATTATAACCACCGGTTGTGTCAATAATGACGGTTTTAATGCATCCCAACAGTTTTATCCATCAAGAACTTAAGTACTTCCTTTAGTAATAGTTGCCTTATCATAGTAGTGCGTCCAATTTTACTTCACTTTTTCATTTTAAGTACGACTAACTGATATTCGTTTTCCTCGATGAGTTTACCATAAAAATTTAAGGACTTCTGTTCAGTGTGCAAGGTGTTCATCCTTTTCTCCTTTAATTTAACAGCCTTTCTGAAAGTTTAATTGTAAATTGCAGAATAACTTGGAGTTGATTGTCAATTTTGTCTTATGGCAATTGACTGCATATTTTAGCAGTTTAGGTTGTGATAATTTTGCGGATGTTACCAAGTTAGCTGTCTTCTTGTTGGTAGACGAGAACTCGTTTCATCATCATATTATATTTGCTGCTTTTACATTCAGATTAAGTCCCCGCTACTAGTATAATTAATACAAATGCAAGATTTTTATGTTAATTTTGAAACTGATTCAGTAGAACATTTCGTCTCTTTGAAAGGTGAATTGTATATTTTCTAGCAGCTTGATTAGGGCAGTAGCCCGCTTTTCCTTTGCTCTCTGCTTGTCGTTTGAAGGTGTAGCCATGAGATGACGTCCCTAATTAACATATTATAAAGTATTAACATAATCATAAATATTATAAGTATTATTGAGGTTAGTGTGTACAATTTATATATATATATATACACATGTTAGTTGTTAAGTTATTTAGGCATTGTGTATTTTTTGGGTAACAGAAGAGAAAGTCTGGCGACAGACCTTTTAGAATAGATGCCATACAATATAGAGAGGGTGAATAAGTTTTGTGTAATAGACAAAGAACAGATGACCAGGAGTCGTCTTTGTATTTGGTCCTTTGTATAAGAAATGGTCGCCTCTCTAGAGCTTCCATTAACTTTCATTTTTATTTAGCCTAAAAGGGGGGGGGACAATAGGAGACCTTTGCGGAATAGAAAGTGAAAAAGTTCAGATTTATACACTGGTGTGAACCATAAGGGAAAAATAGAAATCAGGTGAATAGGAAGGCCTAGGGGAGGCCCGAAGCTACAGGGCAGTAAGTGTAGAGCCGTCAAGGTAAAGAGAAGGAATCGGGCAGTAATGGTTAGTCCCTGAGTGAAGGAAAGAGTCGAGTGATATTGAAGCGTAGATAATTGTGATCCGGGAGAGTGAATTTTAATATAAAGAATAAAGACCTGTTGAACTAACCAAAATTAAAAGAAGGAAAATGCTGCGATAGAGAATTAGTTCGATTAGGGGAATCAATAATAAATATCATCCAACAGAACTTAGAAAGGGGATCTTTTACATTGAACTAGTGACAAGAGGAAATAAATAGCGTCATCTTCAGTCTTGAGCTTTGCTTATATATTTGCAAATTCCTGACTATTTCCACCCGTTCACCTGAAAAGTAACAAAATATCCAGCTATATACATAAGAAGCTAGCCGTGGCAGAGCGACGCATCGAGAAAGCGGCGGGAGAGAAGAAGAACTTCATTTGATTCTACAGACACTATTAAATCTTAATTAATTAAAACCATAATCCATTGTCTCCCTTCCTCCCCCCATTCGAAACCGTCGCATGTTGTTAAATGTTGTCTTCAATAAATAACCTTGGCCGTTTACTTTTTTAGTATAAAGAAGATCATGAAGAACATTATATTTTTTCTCTCTCTTGACACATTCACGTAAGTATTCGGTATTTCATGAAGCATTGCTTGAAATACTTGGTTCGACACGAGTGGAAAATTTAGTTTATGTTCCCACACTTTTGTAGCTTTTTAGTAACTTCCATTCTGGAAGGGTATTCTAATATTTATTCTAAGGAAGATTATTCTATATGCACATTTTCCCTTCTATACGGTTGCTGGAATTTCGCCAGATTATTAGTTAAGAAAACTTAATTCTTCTGAATAACATTACGACTTTTCTATATGAATTATTTGATACCGGCAACGTAGAACAAAAAGTATTATATATCATGTTAAAATGTTGAGTAATACTCATTAACAGCAATATTTATGCCATTTACTACTATATGTAATTACTAAGCAATATACTCATTGAGTAATCTGAACGGATATATTCTGACGTCAATTTTTGATTTGGGGATTACTTTTTTAAGCCTAATGTACATACTTGTATTCATTTTGTCCTAAAATCCTTGATTTTACATAAAAGAATTCTGCTTTAAATCTTCAGGAAATATAGGTATCGTAGAATTAGCGACTGTATGAAGTGCTTAATTTGAAGAGAGCGAAGCTACTTATTAAAAAGCTATGTATTAGAGAACATTAATCAAATTCGATACACAGAACATTTAAAAAAGATTCGTGGTAGCCTCTTTTAATTCTAGGGTAACAGAATACAGTACAACGTACGCTGCTTTTATTCCTGATCACTTCGCAACTTCCAGAATTACTATAGCTCAAGACCAAATTACAAAGTTAACCACTAAACAACTGGCTCCAGAATGACACGATTGAACAGAATATTGTAACTTTATGCGAACTGGCTTATTTATTTTCCATTCACTCTAAAACATCGCTACATTATTGGAAGTTCTGATGTAAATGATAAACTTGAATTTTGTGTTTTAAAAATGACGGTCCAAATTCCAAAAATTCCCTCAAATGATTGTCGAACTATGACGAGTAGTAATGTAAACTATGTTCTACCCCTGAATTAACACAAAGTCTTAGTGCTGAAGATAATATCAATAACTAATTGATAATAAGATGTAAAATCCTAGTTTTTGTACTTTTATTTACAAACTTTAATTACATTAGTGTTAATTAGTTGAGAATTTCTATTTGCTTCTTTTCCAGTATATGTTACATATTTTATAATATGCGTATTATATCTTTGTGAATAATTTCAAAATAATTGTAGCATAAAAGGGAAAGTAAACTATTCTAGGCCCCATTGCTTAAAACTGAGGAATACTATATTTTTCAAAAGCTTCACATATGCTAACTAATATATACAAATTTTATTGTTATAATTTACATTGAACCTTCTTGAATACATAAAATATATATTTATTTGATACACTCAACATTCTAAATTGAAATGTGTTCATATAAACTTATTAATCACATAAAATGTTCATGTTCATATTATCTTACAGTATGATGAATATGGAAAAAAATCCAATAATAGCCTGGAATACAGAATAGAGTTTCATAGAGTTTCACAGTCATTACATGCGTTGACTTTTGAAAACTGATAGCGGATATATTGGTTTTTCGTATAATTGGTAATACATAAGACCATTATACAAATACTTCAATATATATTTTAATTTGGCCTATATAACATTAGACATTGCTGCAATTTACACATTATTCATTTTTATCTCAGATCACGCTTCACATTTTGCTGTTATAAGGATTTCCCTCATTATACTTACCACAGTAAAATCTTTTTTAACATTTTACATTTCTACATAAAAATTTTGAGTATTATCATATTATATTAAACTATTTATAACAATTTACAAATAATTAAAGTATGTGTATATATCGGAATATAACATAATGTAATATATATGATAATTATTATGAAGATACGAAGGTAGGTCCCAAAGTTTCCAGCCTGATCATTTTCTAGGTGTGATAAAGAAATACACTACGATTCATTTTTCAATATAGTTACTCTTTATTTCAATACACTCTTCACATCTTTGAATTAACATTTCAATCCCCTCCCCCAATAGTTAGAAGTCTTGGCTGAAAAATCGGCATAGCATCCATCAGTTCTTCGTGACGCTTAAATTTCCTTCCTAGAAGGTCCTTCTTGAGATATGAGAAGAGAAATAGCCACTGGGAGCTTGTTCTGAGCGGTAGGTGGATGGTCGATATCCTTCAAGCCACATTTCTTCACAGCTTCTTTTTGCAACAACAGCTGTGTGCACATGAGCATTGTCTCAGCTTTCCTCGTCTTTTTTCTTTGATAGAAGCACTTAGTATGTGCAGTAGGCCAGCATAGTACTCCCCATTTACTGTTGTGTTCCTCTCCTTGAAGTCAATGAAGAGTATTCCTTCACAGTCCCAAAGATTGTGGCCATGATCTTCTTGGTTGACTGAGTAACCTTGACCTTTAGAAGTATGCTTCGCCAAGTTTACGTCACTCTATTGATTCTCTTTTGGACAAGGGATCATAGTAGAGGACCATAGTCTCATCTACTGTAATAATGGTTTGCAGATCTTCTCTCTCGTTGCAACGGCAGAGCTCCAAAAATGCCTGAAAACAGGCGACTCGTTGCTGCTTTTGGACTGAGGAAAGAAGTCTAAGCACCCATCTTGGACTAGCCTTATTCATGTTTAAATGTTCATGAATAATTTGAAGGACTGTTGCTTTAGAAAGACCCAACCTTGTTGCTATTTCTGTAACCCTGAGCCGCCGGTCTTCCATAATCTGTCCTTCCACAAGAGTTTTCAAGAGTGAGCACCTCTAAGGGCGGACCTGCACGCTCTTTGTCTTCAGTACTTTCTCGACCCATTCGAAAATGTTTGACCCATTCTTTTACGGTAGAATATAAGAGGGATGCTTCCCCATATACACCATCCAATCGATGTTTAATTTCATTTGAAGTAAGTCCTTCTTTTGTGAAGAACTTAATGACAGTTCGATACTACATTTTGAACATATCACAATCTTCTACACATAGCCTTCTTTATGCAACTATATCTGAACAGCTAAACACAGCAGAACCGAAGTTACAGCTGCAGTTATTTAGTTAACAGATAACGGCTTTGTGAAGGCAATAACCCTTATCGCTGAGGCCGGAAACTTATGGACCTACCCTTGTATTAAGGCAAATCCAGTACGATCTTCATTATGTTATATGTTAATGTCCCTTTAAAATCATTTTGTAACAATTAGCAATCGCTATTCGGTTACTTTCAGCTTTGTTAACATTTTTGCTTACTGAAGAAGTATTTCAGTTTATGGGCAAAGCTATTAAGTATGATATAAGTTTCCGAGAATTAGGTCATACGTAATAAACGCAGCAGAAATTTACAAGTTCATTTAAAGGGTTTATTGCACACATTTTTTCATTTGTAGTTAACAATAAAGTTTAAATGACTCAGACATCAGTGAAATGCAGCAAAAAAGTGTCATAAATATTGACAATGACGCAATTTCATCCGAATTCCGTCTGAACCTAAAGTTATCCTTATTTTATTACTCAGAGCGAGGAAAAAACTCGGAAATAAACCATTCTTCCTGGAAAAATGACAATTGTATACGCTTACCGGCTTTAATTAAAGTTTAGTGTAAACAAGTAATTATAAACTTATCCCTTGTTTATACACTAAAACTTTATAAAGATGGATAAATACAAAAAATTTTCGTTTACTAATGCAAATAAAGCTGAGATCAACAAATTGAAGAGGCAAGAGTCAAAGGTTTGCATTTTAACTACAGAGGGAAACAGTTCTAGAAAAACAGACGGAACGAATTTCGGGTAAATATAAACATTGTTTTTAAATGTAGTATTAAAAGTTTAAGTAATTAAAAAGTACACTAAATTATACTAGAGTAGTAGTAGTAGTAGTAGTAGTAGTAGTAGTAGTAGTAGTAGTAGTAGTAGTAGTAGTAGTAGTAGTAGTAGTAGTAGTAGTAGTAGTAGTAGTAGTAGTAGTAATACCTCTATATCATTTCTTATAAGTGCTCAGTACAATGCGAACTAATACTACTGTATGGATATTCTTGTAAACTTAAATAGATTTCGCTCAGTATATCTGTTATATCCCTTTATGTAGTCATACAATAGGTATTTCAGTGTTATTAAAAGAAAATTTAAATGAATTGATGGAATTTACATTATAAAAGATGATATTGATTTCATTTATTCCTCAAGTGAACAGAATTAGTTTATTGTCATTACTTCTGAATTTGGTATGATACTGGAATTAAAAACTTGGTAACCTAAGTTTTATAAACTTACTTCTCTGTGCAATTCAAGTGATCAGAGTCACTCCAAAGATTTGAAAGTGGCTTTAAAAATTACAATTTTCAGACATTTCTCTTGTACTTCTGAAAGCTCAGGGGTGGTCTGTGCAAGAGACATTATCAGTAGGTTATAGCGGACAAATATGCATTATGAGCAGATATATTAGAGTTTATCTTCTAATAATTAATTCATATCCATCAGGGTGTAAATCAATCCCAAATAAAAACATTAATAATACCCTAAATCCTAAATGGCATACACCACACGAAGAAAGCATCAAAACTTTCTATTCAAACCTTTTAACATGACCAATATGCAACAAAGATGAACAAGAAATAGAATAATGGAACGCTTTTGATGTTAGCAATTGTTTTATATTGTATATACACCACAATTAAGCAAAATATTGGCAAGTTTAAATTTTTTAAAAAAGTCTCTTATGTAAGTGTGTAAGCAACAGAAGAGCAACATTACTTTCCGTTCAATTATTTAAGATCACTAAAATAAGATAATTTACATTTATTAATTTATTTCATACAAAATTTATTCACATGTTTTATAAAAAATTGCAAGTCAATTATTATTAAAAATTTTATGCTTACAAAGAACAGTCCTACATCATTTTGAAGTTTCACATTGCTGTAAAGAGTAAATAAGCATGTAGAGAAAAAAGATATTTCTTGTTTTCATGACAATTATTCCGAGATTTTCTTGACTTCAGGATGCTGCCACATCTTAGTAGTAGTAAAACTGATCACTGCGTACTACTATGGCATCATCCATAAGCCAAGAATTTTAAATATGGACTCGAACCGCGAAAGAATACATCTTTACATTTTCTTGACTTATTGGATTTTAATGGAATTTCATATTGTTACAGCCCAACTTTGAGATTATTCAATCACTTTAGCAATTCAATTAGACCATGACTAGGCATTAGAGGAGCTCTCCCTCTTGTATCTGCGTATATCATAAACATATGTATTTACAAATAAGAAACATCAGGAAAATCATGGAGCCACGATATAATTCCTATTAGATAATTACATTTATTACATTGTAAATGAATTAAGGCTAGAACACCTTACTAATCGTCAATAAGGTGATTCTTCGGAGTGCATGGCGTACGCCCTTCATCTTCAAAAATCCACACTCGACTCATTGAGAAACCGTTGAAACTCAACGCATTCATATTCTGCACATGCACAAGTTTTTCCCACATTCCAACACGCAACCGCCACATGTAACAGCGAACCTACCGCTCGGTTTACATGCCCCACAATATGTACACTCACAGTATATTGTCAATCCCCTTATTATCAATGATATGTAATAATTAAGTCATCCGTGTGGCCACATCTGCCCCAGGGCATCTTCTTAATCGACGTCCTCATCAGTTACAAAAGCACCCCAATTAGAACAGCGTAAAAACAAATAATATAAGAATTAAAGAGTAATTAAATATTACACATAGAAGCTACACGAGAAGAAAAAATGAATAAGTTGTAACAAGGTCTTGATCTATTAAAAAGATAAATCATTTTTGAGGAAATTTTTGAGGAAATATGTTACCAATGTAACCTTGCAAGTATATCACTTACAACTGAGTTCCGGTCTATTAATCACCACCAAAAATAAGAGCTGCACTATAAACTGTAAAGCGATTATAGCAGTATTGAAAATTAGTGTAACTGCACCGCGAAAGAATGAGGCAGAAATACAATGTTTATATAATATCTCGATGTAGCATAAAACAGTAAAAGGTGTTTTAGGACCACCTAACTTGTCTACCATTTACGATGTAGAGTGTTGCAGGATGGGTTCTATCCTACAGATAATGGATTCATAAATGCAGCGGTATTAATAAGGGGGGGTGGCGTCTGTTGGCGTTCCGTCGTGCTGTTGAGAATGATGAACGCTCCGCTGCTATGAAGTGTCGTTCACCACGTCAGAACCAATGCTCCGGCGCATGAGAATGACTTACTTGTTTATAGTTTTTTGGAATCTCAGGGTTTATATTTGTTTTTTAGTTTATGGAACGTATGCACGTTACCAGGGAGACAGGATGGGAACAGGGGACACACTCTCCTTCACTTCAAGACTCATGTAAATTCCGTTTGAGAATTGTTTATTCACAGTTGCAGAGATGATGAACCTCTTTTATTAACATAAGCTATAATTTCTAGCCAGGAGAGAATCTCCGACTGTTTGAGCTATAAGGGAGCTAACTGCAGACTGTCTGAACTGCCTCAAAACTCATCAAAACTGATTAAAACTCGTCACACTGCCTAACTAAAACGTGATCACACCGCTCCTGCCTCAACTGCGGGGCTTGACTAAAAAAACTCATTAGACTGCTAAACTATAACTGATCAAAGACTGCGTCGACAACTGTTACGTAACTACTCCAAGATTCTTCACAAAACTGCTTGGGAAATGCTCCGGAACTGATCAAGGAATGCGTCCAGACTGTGTCGAGATTCTTCAAAAACTGCCTAACTAGAGCTGCCTGGCTTTCTTCAAAAACTACGGGGCTTTTCTGCTTTCCCACAACTTTTATTAGTCTCACAGTCGGTCAGTCTCATGTGCGTTCTTTTAATTTTGAGTTCAAATTCTCGTAGCGTCTGTTTAGGTTCTACTCCTAGGTTGGCTACATGCGAATCACGTGGTTCCCGGTTCGTTCCCTATAGGCTGCTATTTGGCGCCAATTTCTGTAAGAGTCCTCCTACTAACGAACTCCTGGGTTTATTTATCTCATTTCTCCCCTCAGATCTCCCCTTTAAGTAGTTTTCGGGTCAGAAACATGTCCCGTTAGCCTTTGTTCAAGTTGCATCGTTTAAGGTCTTCCCTGCCATGAGATCACCTCTAGTCTAGCTGTATGTTAGGGATTGGAATTTTTATGACTTTACTATTCTTTGTATAGCGGAGCAGTTTGCGGGGTCTTGACTTATATGATTTTGCAGAGTTACTGCACAAAATGTGTGTATCATATTCTCAGAGGCTTTTGCTTTAATTTCTATTGATAATGTCTTATTAATGTTTTAGGATTCATGAAATTGAACATACAATTTTATATTCTCCCTAATCTCTGGAGCTAGGAAATACTGCTCCATAAATGCTGGTATTGGAGCAACGACTGGTTTGAGTTGATCTTCCAAAAGTAGTGACTTAGCCACTTTATTTATGGAGGGTAGAAAAGTGCAGGAAAGCAGAGGGGCAAGCAGGCTTCTGGTTCCCCTGATATTGAGCGAGCTCACTAGTTGTTCGCAATACAGCTCCCTACATAAAATTGCGTTGCAATAACGATAATCAGAGCAAAATAAGACACTCATCTTTATAGCAATGATACTATATATAATACAAGGTTCATGATAATATTAACCCTTTAAGAGTACACTCTGAACATAAGTAATATAAACAATTTACAATAATGAGTATAGAAGATGATTACAAAAATTAATAATTACCCAAAAATGTATTACCAAGTTATAATATTGCAACGCATTAATATTGAATGGGTATCAAAAATTGATAATAAAAATTCAGCTAACACTTTACTAAATTATAGTCCTCATCACGTTATTCGCACTCATACTGTTACACACAAACACAAAGTAAGTGACACAAAATTACTATGACCCCGAAATAAAAATAAGTAAAGCACTCAATAGCCTACTATTCACTATCTATTGGCCATTCAAACCAAAACAATCCGTAAATGTAATAAAAAATACCCAATTACCACACGTACTATTACAATCTACCACCTAAAACAACATTATAATTAGTTATGTGGTTTTATTCTGTGTCATCTCAATTACAACTATTTTCATTTAACCTATCATTTCTGCAGATGTTGAAGCTGTCCCTGGCTCCCCATCAATTACAGAGTATTTGAGATAATTAATATTTGTAATTTTAAATAAACGATTCTGTGATTTCTTAAAGGTATGTTGTGCTGTCTGTATATAAGAAACTTTGATGACAAAATTCATGTATGTAGAATTAAGATTCTCTAGCGTTTAATTTAAGAAATGATATGCAATATACAAAAGGGTAAAGAAGGACTGGAGTCTCACTCTAGAAAAAATCAGACAATGCAAGCTAATCCCTTCTGGCATGTAGCAAGCAAAGAATGTTTGCCCCTCAGGCGTAGAAGCCAGCCACTTTTCGCGTGGGTACGCGACAGGTGTGCATTTGGAGGTCATTGACATAACGTGTAAAATTTGT
This sequence comes from Metallyticus violacea, assembly GCA_030762175.1. Classification (NCBI taxonomy): domain Eukaryota; kingdom Metazoa; phylum Arthropoda; class Insecta; order Mantodea; family Metallyticidae; genus Metallyticus; species Metallyticus violacea. The sequence goes on from CM060846.1 coordinate 295,336,511, forward strand.
TTGAAATGAGCTGATTGAAGAATGGCGTTGTGTTCTGCCAGAATTTTTCCAGCAAGTAGGAATGGATTTCGATGATGTTGACATTGACCTATGAGGATGGTTAACACAAAACTGGCGCGCATTTCTAGCGCCGCTTTTAGGGGAGAGTGTAAATTTTTCTTGTGTATATAAGTATTAGATTTTTCCTCAAAAGGGGGCAGTCTCAGAATTCTCCGGGCTAAGATAGTGCTGCCACGACGCCCAGGCTGTTAAGAGGAAGAACGTCCTAAATCCGAGGTGGTAGCTCAGGCATCGAAGGGTTCTACAATCAACACGAGAGATACGAATATCGCAAAATTGTGCTGCATCAAATATTACTGTGTTAATACTTCCTTTATATGAGGCACCATTTGGGTGAACGCAACCAAATTTACGTGTTTGCTAAATTTACCTTGCCAGTGATCCGTGGTGAGACGTGAGTTAATCTGACTATTCATGTTTGGAAGAATAAGCAATCTCAGCAACTAAATCACGAGGCGCTATCTATTGTCGCATTGCATATCAATTTCCCATTCACTCAGTCCTGGCTAGCTTACAGCTGCCAAAATTTAGCGGAAAGCCCTAGAGACCGAGTCTGGTGGAGAAGCGGTGACAAAATCTGCGATCGGCGGTTTTAAACTAATTAACACAGCTACCATACAGCCCAATTCCCTCCACTAATCCTATATTAGACTGGGTACCTACGTGGGGCCAACTACTCCATCCTCCACCTATTAAACTCATTTCAATGTGGTCATCCGATGTTCGTGCTAAGCTAAAAATAATATCTGTAAATTCTTCCAACAAAAAAAAAAAAATCATAATGACATAATACATTATAGTTGTGTGCTGTATCTACATAAATTACAAAAATATCACCATGGAACATAAATACCAGTATTTTTCCTCACTACTGTAAAAGATACCACATAACATAAACACCGCTGTATCAACACTTCACAGTAACACATACATGACAACATCCTGGAAACAGAGCATCGACACGATATACCCGGCGTCTACCACCAATATGTCACATCCCAATTTTATAGCCCTCAATTATTCATCATTTTTTCAATTCCATTAAGTAGAAACCGTTGAAACTCAAAGCACTCGCATTCTGCTCATGCGCAGAGTTAGCCTTTCCTCAAGTTCAAACATGCAACCGTCACATAGAACAAGGAACCAACCGTAGGTCTATATGCCCGACAATATGTACCCTTACACTGCATTGTCTAATTAATAATTAAGGCGTTCATATGCATAATATGTATTCCTAATTACTTTACTCTGGTAGTTAAGAACAGGAATTTTATAGCGTGCATTCTCAGCTTTTCTTTCTTCATTTTCCTACTGGAAGCTTCCAAAGTGTTACTTCAATCTAGTTTCTTTTGATATCCCATCATTGTATGTTACATAACGGATATTTCGTCCAAAACACGTATAAAATAGTTTTGTACATTCTTATTCGTTATATATTCCATTGCAAATCATATCTGCCAGTGTTATTAAGGAGATCGTAGGAAGATGTAAAAACGAGAGTACTATCGCTAACTTCCGTTATCGACATACTTATCAAAATGAGGATATTTTCATACATTTCATTTGAAAGTCCCGTATCCATTTTAGAAAAACGTGTGTGGAGAGCTTTTGTGAATATATTTCTGAAAGGAAATGCTTCACAAAGCAAATTAAGGCAAAGTAGAGTCAAAGTCTCCTCTTGCTAGGTCTTATAAAAGCACGGGCAGCCACATCATATTCATATGAAAGAGATATTGTGATTGGAAGTCCTTAAAATGTTGTTTTAAAACTACGCGTGTATAATTTAAATGAAAAGCATATGAACAGTAAATAAATATCAGAGATTAAAAAATCACGCATCATATAAATAAAATGTTTTTTAGATTACTCCTTTAACAATATATAACAGGTTACATTCATGCATGGGTTTGGAGAGAACACCGCTACAAAATACGTCCTAAAGACTAATTTTGCGTAGTAGAACCTTGTCAAAATCAAATTAAAGGGAGTCAAAATAGTAATTCTCATTATTTATAATTTTCAAATGTTGATATAATTTTGATTTTACTACTTATTTAGATGCATGTTTTAAGGCGTTAAGATTTTAAAATTCTTTCTGAAATTTACATGTCTGAACTTTTTTACGCTGTTCTGGATCATTCGCTTTGTTAAACGTAACAAAATTTGTAAACATTAGCTCTAGAGAGATATTTTTCTAGTGGATCAGCAAATAAATAAATAAACAAATAAAAAGAAGAAGAATGAATTATGATCGGGAGAATGATGGAGGACTCTAAGTCTGGAGAATTTTAGGTTACATTTATTTAAATGTTTATGTTTAATTGAATTTTTTATAAAGCACACTTTTCTACAGGAATTCTGCATTATTTCTGAAACACACTAAAATAAAATCGTTTAAAACTTATTAACTATTTTCAACTGAGTAGTAATTAATTTAATGGAAAAGTGAACAATTAAATTAAAATTTTAAAGGTTTATTGACATTTTTCCTCATATAAGCAATTAATTTAATGGAAACGTACATAATTTCTAAACAAATAAAAATACATAATATTTTAAAGTGAAAGTTCATCACCACATTTAAAATGCAACTCTCTTACTATACATTGCAACTTCTTTTTCATCAGTAATATGCAAAAGAGTTCATAAGTATACCAAGCAAACTCATCTACCTTTAATAATTTCTGTGATAATGGGCAATGAATTTGTAAATTTAACACTGAAGGAGATAAGATATTTTTACTCAGCTTAAACATTTACATATTAATTCAATTCTATTATAAACTAGAAGGAACCCAACGATTACAAACTCTTCCAAGTAATTTAAGAATTAAAATGTATATTCTTAATTTGAAAACAATTTCGTTTTGTTAACATTAAGAAGCTGTCCATTTTAATTTTCTAAGAGTAATTATAAACGAGGAACAACTTTAACATTTGAAACGGCAGCACTATAGGTTCAATTTTATTTACTTATCGGCTTGATATGTTTCATTTTAATCATTTGTTCCATTATTTTATTAATATATTTCTATGTACGCAAGTAATAGTATTATCAATAACCTTAAGTTGTCTCCTTACTGTTTCAACCTGCGTCTGTATGTGTTTTATTGATGTTCTAGTGGGGTTTTTTTGTTTTAATTTGTTTCCATGGTGCAAATATATGTGCTATGCCTAAACGCATCAGAAATGTCTGCAAACTTGCATTTTGTTGGGTGCTCGAGGAAGGAGGAGGAACAACTCATCATCCTCTTCAAAGCTTGGGCCTATTGACCCGTTCCGCTTCCCATTAAAGAATGTGGCGGATCGTCCTTTCAACGCAGTCTTGGGTCTTCATACGCTTCTTGTGCCTGCAGCTTTAAAGTATAACGTTAGTGATACGATTCATAGTCTCCCTTAATATACTTCAGAACCAATTATATTTATCTCTTTCTGTATTTTCGCTTAATATATTTGCAACTATTTCTTAATGACATTACTATTTTTCATCTTTTTTCGTAGGCTACAGCTACTGCTCTCAAAAGTATATTTCAGGTGTTTCAATTTCCCTTTTATCACACTGTGTTATATCTCATGTTCATGTATTAAGGTCAGGGTTGCTACCATTTCATGACAGTCAATTTGGTTTTTCTTTTGTGTTTTTGTTTTCTATATTTCTTAGAGTACTGCAACTCTGTTGAAATGTATCTAACCTTCTTTAAATATTAATAGGTTATATATTCCAAATATTACAAACATTTCAGTTGTACAAATATTTCTGACACAGTTACTGTGTTTGTTCCTCTGAAGAACTTCCAATAAATACCATATATAAATGTATTAATAGTTGGTGCATAATTTTTATAAAATTATATATACAAATTACACACACACACACACACACACACACATATATATATATATATATATATATATTTGATGCATGGGTCGTCGACGTACATGCTTAAGTACGATACACAACTACAGAGAGGAAAATATAGTATAAAATATAAAAAAAAAAATAAACAATTAGACACATATGTATATATATATATATATAGGTGTATCAGAATAATTATTCCTAATTTTCTGATGTGATAGCGAACATGAAAATGAAATTTTTTTCGTAATTAATTAGTAGTCGAAAAGGCTTCGCTTTCAATATAAAAGACAGAGCTCATCACTAACCTTATGGCTGCATTTATATTTTAGCTATCTTTTTACCATAGAAATAATATTGAAGTTAATATGTTGTTATATGCCACAAAGCACCCCCTGTGAGTTCTATTTATTTAATTTTATGATATTAAATTTCATTAGTATACATATATTTAATTTTCAGACATGTATAAAGTATTTGGAGTAGCTTACGGCAATGTTAATTTGGCAAAGCGAATCTAGGAGGAAAGACCCCCTTAGCACCAAATTCCTTGCCATGCATCATTTCCAAGACTGGATCAACGTTGCAACTGTTCTTGAACTCAGCTCCCCACCACGACCTAGATAGTGATTTTATATAACTATTTAATCGATAATATCAAATGTATATTGTGTAAGATAATTTTTCAAAATAGTTTTGTACGCCAAACCAAGGCATATTTGTAAGAAAAGGCTTCTCGATGCACCTGTAAATTAGTCCGGATCCTGACTGCTCAGGACAATAGAGGTTTTGTACTCCCCAATCGCGAAGCGAAAGATTGGCCCGTTAAAAATTGCAAAAGTTTCGTAAGAAGACAAAGAACTTAGCGGTAATCTAAATAGGATTCTACGGCAACCAATAACACGAGTTTATGTTTGAAGGTTTAAGAGTAGCGCCAAATAGTGGGTGTAAACTCTCCTATGACAAACGAGGATTTTTAGAGCTCATCTTCCCTGGGTTTAGTGTTGAAGACCCCTGTGAGCTAGGGAAGCCAAACCACTGCGGTTTAAAATTAACATAAATGGAGGAAATCATCCGCAGCACAGCATTCTGATTCTGATTGTTCTCTCGTCTTAAGACTTACTTCGATGTCGATTGTATATACACGGTGCGGCAATTTTCCGTAGACGATTCAATCATTCTTTGTTGAACTACTGCTTGAGATTCTTAGTCCAATTTTAGCATTTTTGAGGCACTGGTGATTCAACACGCGAGCACTTCAGCATTCGGTATTCGTCTCAGTAGAGTAATTAGTTTTCAACAATCAGCCTTGCTTCCGTCTTCGATGCAGTCCGCGCGCCACAACTTAAGCTTCGTTTCCATGTAAACACACTTCGAGGAGCATGGCAGAGAGCATCAATCAAATAAAAACCATTAAGAAGTTAACGAATTCTCGTTGATTAATTTGCGACTAATCCTTTCCATTCTTCCCGTGTAAGAGCAAGCACAAAATAGCAGAAACGGCCACCATCGTCCAATCCACGATGATACAATTTCATATTTTTTGTTGTTTCTCCAACGTGGGGCCAACACGTCGACAGTACTATCTCATATTCTTTGGCGCCCATCGCCCAGCGTGCGGCCATCATCGACAATAACCATTTCATATTTTTTGGCAACCAACGTGGGGCCACTTCGACGACAAAACTATCTCTACGTCTTCCAGATAGTGGCCAGTTCCAGGTAAAGAAATCAATTATAAGAATGCTTTCGTGAAACAGTATCGATACCTTCATTTTTCATTTGAACGAAAGCGCCTCAGAGAACGACCGTCGGCGTTCCCTCATAATCAATGATGAAGCGTGTTACAATATCATTGTTTATCAAGCTTTTGTTTCAATATCGTTGTTCATCAAGCTAAAAGTAGTACCTTACTTGATCTCTTAGAAACAGAGCTCTAACTTGATATAAAATTGCCATTAATGAAACATAGTTGCTTACCAAGTAGGTATCATAAATACGATCGGCATTGTATCTTTATCTGAAGATTGAGTGTTTAATAACTATTACTGCTGCAGTGAATTGGAGGACTGAGAGAGGGGAAAAGGCAAAATAGTGTACAGAGCAGTAAATGCACCTCCCAGTAAACAAGCGAACATCAAAAGCGTTATTCTAAAGGTGTTGTCTAGTATGTGTGCTCCGTTAGCTCTGTGGCAGAGTGTGCAGTTAAGAGCGCAAGTTCGCCTCCTGGCATGAATCACTTTTTTAAATCAACCTTTGTAACTTGTTATGGAAAACTAGAATCGTAATATTGTTTCCCATACACAGCAGGCTTTAACGGCAATATATATATATATATATATATATATATATATATATATATATATATATATATATATATATATATATATAATGAATGTTTTAATATTTCTTTCAGTATGTATTCTATCCAAATGCAATATGCTGCATATGCAAGAAGGGTAAAGGATGGCTTATGGCCACAAATTCAAGAAATCTGGGATGTTGTAGTCTGTCGTCTACACTACTGCAGAAACCTGATATCATCTATGCCTCGAAGAATGATGGCAGTTATACATGCTGAGAGTTCATACACGATATGAATTTGTATGTATTTCTATGTGTTTTCACTTTATTATGACAGAGACCATTACGTTTACAGGCAAAGCTCCCACTACAGTAACTGCATGCGCATTGTAAATGCAGCGCTTATGACCGTTCCCGAAGTTGTTCGATTGACACGTATCATCTGGGGATGATTTATTTGGGGGGAGGTCAAAGAGTGTATGTATACATACGGAGCTGAAAAGAATGCGTTGTGGAATGAATTAAGATACCCTATTTACTTTTTAATAGACTTGATGGAAGTAATTGAGAAAGAGGCAGGAGACCAACATTTCTAGGTAGTTGCATAGATTATAAAGGTAAAATTGAGCGAAATTATTTCAGGTTCAGGCTCCTAGATCGCGCTTGCGCAGTGCAAGAAGCCAGTTGACATGGTATTAGGATAGGTGTGCAGATAAATTGAAGTTACTTTGAAGTTATTTGTCAGCAAGCGGTCATGTGCTCGTACATTATTCTGCACTTTATGTTATGCTTTCAGTAAAACTATAAATACTAAAATAAAAGAACTAACTTTACGCTCAGCGACTCTATTTTCTATTTCCCTCAGTTCGCAGCCATGCTCATGCGGTCCGTAACTCAAATAATCTTATTGTAGTAACCAAACCTTTATTAATGTTGTGTTTGGAAATTTTATTGACAGGTTCTTAAACGTGCATTCACGTTTTTTGCACTCATTGGTAACATTGTAACAGTTTTACTTTAAATTCATCATTTAGAACAAGTGTATTATAATTTTCAATTTTGGTAAATTAATTTATAATACAGAGTTTATTTTCATATTAATTTTGACTTCTGTTACACCCACTGGAATGCATTTTGTTTGCTTGCCCTACGCTGTCTACAATTTCTTCCCCCTACATCTCAGATTTACTGTACAAGCAAAATGAGAATATATCAAAAAGAAGATGCATGAAAACAAAAACTGCTGAAATATTATTTCTGAAAGACGCAGGATATATAATTGAAATGTACGGTAGATAAAGACAAGGGAATGTTTTTCTCTTAGCTGAAGCGTACAGTTTTTAATGATGTTCACAGTATTGTGGGTACTATTAACGCGTTTTATACAGGCAGAATCCTTACAGGCAGCTCTTCTCTACAGAGTCCACTGATTCCCAAAGTAATGCTCTGCCATTTGACCAGCGGCGGTATATAGTGAAGATCACAGCCCTAAAATAACTGTAGTGCACAGTTAATAAAAAAGGGCACGCATGAAAACAAATGCGATCACAACTAGGGGAGATAAGAAGAAGGGATACGAAACGACCCACAAAAGGGGGAAAGAAGAAAAGAACAAAAATTCTGAATGAGGGTTCCAATGACATGCGCCTTGCCTTGCAGGCGCCACTCTGACGCTTTGAATACCGTGGGGATGCCGACCCTCTCTTAGGATTTCCCCCTTTATTTTCAGCTTTTAAGGTTGCGTGCTAACTGCTTGCCCCATCCGGGATATAATGTGATCCCGCGAGGTGAGAAGCTGATGGTTGGTGTTGGATACAGTTCAAAACTTCATTTTGTACGAATCTCTCTCGGAATAATAGGTGGTAAAAGATGACTCTATGATGTGGTACGCACCTCCACATGCGCCATAACGTGGTGAGCTTAAAGGAAAATTCACATGCCATAAGTTTGTTACTCCAGGAATATAATTTAATGCCACATATCTAGTGCGGCTAGACAATAGGGTGGGAATAATGGCACGTATGAAAATAGCTTATCTCTTCCACCCCTGTGAGCTTCAAGAACAGACTTTGTATCTAATGCCTGGAGAATTGGTTGCTATTGCTAATGTTGATGTACACATTAATATTGTCTTCTCCCTAGCTCCGCTTTGTGTATAGTGCGGTGTTGAATAAATCCCATGAGGATCTATGGAAATACATTATAAAAAGGCAAAAATGAACATAAGCATTAAAACAGGTAATAAAGGTGCTAGTACAGATTAAACACAAAATCAACCTCCAGTATTTTGAGCCTTTATAACTACATGTAGCTGCTCCTCTCTTCTTGTTTCAAACATGATGGGATTAAAAAATGGGTTTGCAACGTTCGTGAATTTCATAATTTTAGAAAATAACAATACAAACGATTTAGATTAGAAGCTTTCAATAAAATTAATTAGCAATATTTTGTGTACTAATAGCAAACAATTTAAAATACTATATTGTGATACACAAATGAAATTGTATTAGATAATTGTTGCTGTCATTTTGACACATGGTTGTGAAAATTAGGCTGTTCATAGAAGTGTAAAAAGAAAAGTAAAATCTGCAGAAATGAAGATTCTCAGATCGGTAGCCGAGATGCACATTGATACATAACAGAAACGTTTTAAATTTGTAAACTTAAATGCTATGATAGAAAAGAAAGAATTTATTACTATATCTTTGGCAATAGACCAAAGGGAAGATTCAGCAGTAGGTGGGAAGATATGTTATCCCAAAGCCAAAACACTTGATGGTAGTTTTTGTTGATGATGGGTGATGAATAGAAAAATACCAATTGATAAAAGAAAGAACTTCGTATGAATCCTCAAAGAATGTTACTTCCTTTACACGTGAACACAATGCCAAAATTATGGGCTAATTTTAAATAAATGTGTAGTAATATTTGCTTTGAAAGTTATTTAAGGCATAGCTTTAAATGCAGATAGTTATTGTTGGCATGCGTCCGCAATTGAACACAAACCACGCAAGGCTAAGTAATTTTACAATATGGGGTTCGTTTTCTTTGTTCTGGTGCTGAATGGAGACCTACCTTTGGACCAAGAGGCTCCAAGCTCTCATAACAGTACAACTGTGCATGAAATATTGCTTGGCGGAATCCTCTCCACATACGCAATTATTTTCCAGATCGAAGAAAGGTAGGTAGTGGTAGTATAGGGGAGACACCTTTGCTGTACTTTTTTTAATGGTGTTTAACGCCCGTTTTTACTATTGCTGTAGTTTGAACTGCTTTCACACACCATGTTCTTCGTTCAAAGCGAAAGCTTGAGGAATATTTAACGTGTATCCAAAGTGAGCGAAGGCACGGCTCTAGTGATAACGTTTAATGCTAGACTCCCGAATATATTACTGACAAAATGAAGGTTTTTGCACAAGTGAAATACAAAAGATGGTATACAGCACAGTAACATAAAAACAGCAAATTTGATGAAAAATTGTTATATTACCGGCTTCTGCTTCCTAATATGTGTATATTATTCAAACTTTAAAGGATAATATTGATGCATCAGAATTCAATTTTTGAACAAATGAATAGCTATGTACGAAACAGAACTATCGGTAGTTTCGTCGACAGAAATGAGGAACACGAATTTCTTATATCCTCTCAAATTGCAGTTTTATTTTTCATACATTAGTTGCACTTAAAATGACATTGCATACACCTTGTAGAAGTTCCACAAATATCTTTGATGTCTTTCCCAGCAAACGTAATTTCCTACATTTTCGTTATCAGTGGCTAAAAATTACTTTGTTAAAAGCCTATACAATGACTATGATGCAGAAATTTAGTCACATGGTCCCGTAGTCTGAAGTAGATCTTGTGAACAGGCTTTGACTCAAGTGCATAATTAAGATGTTAATGCCAAAACTACCTGTAGTTGAATTGTGATAAAACTAATCTGCTCCACAAGGACAGAAAGATACGAGAATTTAGCGTAGTTAGAGGTGACAGAATGTTGGGCCCTGTTATAAAAGGAAACAATACTAATAAATATGGGCAAGTTTTTAGTATTATTTTTTGTTGAATTAATTTTATTATTGCGTTTTTCCAGCAAGACTATGCTACCATACATACAGTCAGTGTTTCTCTGCAGGCAATTCACAAAATATTCGACGAGCCATGAATGACACAACGCGTGTCCTGCTCGATTTCTCAGTCTAACCCGCAGTGAGCTCATTGGAGAACTTCAGGACAAGTCCTCCACGCACACTTGACGAACTATAACAACATCTATCGAAGTATTAATATAATTCTTCAACGGAAACTTAGAAGAGTAATGAGAGCTCCCTAAGTAGATGCCAGAGATGTGTACAAAATGAAGTCAGGCAATTTCAGCATCTCCTTGCATCACACGGTGCATGATTTTATAAATGGAAATAAACAGACGGTCACTAGTGTTGCAAGTTTAACCGCCAACTCTTGTTGCCAGTCATGAATTCCCCGCCGCGTTTACATTTCAAACATAAAGGCCCACTCAGTATAGGATTTACTTGCAAAATCTGCGGTTAAGATAGCAAATTGAACTCGGAGTGTGCAGCGAAATTAAATGCATTGCTACTGTAAGATATCGTGGAATTATGAGAGCAGCATTTCAAATGTATGTCATTTGAATATAATAGTAAATGAGTGCTGATATAATGTATACAGTTAAGTTGCAGACTGCCTGAGCGTGGCTGCTTATTACGGGGAGGGGGAGTGCAGCCGTCGCAACCGTAAAAAGGAGATAGAGCCACCGCGCGTAAAGTTAGTACACATTTATATTCTTACTGGAAGCATAACTCGATACTACATTCAAAGATGCTCTTTGTAATAAGCACTAACCTATGTTATGACGCCCCTCAGCGCCAATAAAATGTCGGCATCTCCGTAGGAAATTCCTGTATTATATCTAACTTTTCTTCCTTACGGGTGATCGAGGTCGTTAAGGTGCGGACTCGTGAGCGGGAAGTCTGGGGTTCCCATCCCGCCAGGACCGTCCTTCCGAACTGAGGTTTTTTCCCGGTTTTCCTCACTACTCATAAATGGTAAATGCCGGGAAAATATCCTAAATTACGGGCTGGAAGGTTTTCTTTCTTTAAAAAAATCCTTCCCCAATATGTCATTTCATCTCATGTATCATCAGTGTCCACCACCTGCGGTGCCGCCCTCAGTAGCAAAAATCGGGCGTTAAATACCATTAAAATGGGCGTTCCTATCTCTCATAACTTTTTAACAAAGTGACAAACAGCTTCTCTGCCTGGAACAGGACGGCCAGAGCATTTTCTTGCGAGGAAGAACCACTTTTCTGTATATATCTGTGTGCACATACATGTCGTACATATAACCCCGTGCTTCAAGACATGTTTATGTAGAGGCATAACTAATGAAGAACAATTAGCACACAATGAAAGCACCAAGTAACAGGAATGCACTACTATTCGCTGACTAACTCACAAAGTAACTACAAGTTACTATCTGCGCGTGCATTATACAATTTGACGACTGGCTTCTCATAGTACGCAGCCATGATCTATAGCTTGTAACTCAAATAATCCCAATGTATTATAAAGCATTCTCCTAAGTGATGAATTTCTAATTTAAGCAGATTTTCTGGGACTTAAAATCTGTGAAAAAATAATATACGTATCTCGGGGCTAAGTCTATAAAGAATCATTTTTATTCTCATTACTAGACATCGGATTTTATGGAAAAAATCAAAACTTTACTTTGAGCAAATATCAGCACAAAATGTTAGGAACCTAAGGCGGCTACTTTGACTATAGTGATTATTTACATTTTTGTGCCTGTAATTGCTTCACATATTTGTCATTGCTATAGTGCAAACTTTTATTATGCGACATTCACAACAATAATGAAACATTTCTTTAACCTGCGGCTCTTTCCGTGTGTTCATTGGTTCTCGCGGTATAAAATACTAAAGCAACATTCGACTCAATGCAAATAATAAAATCCATGAGATGCTCGCCGGCAATAACGTCAGAAATACTCACATTATAGTGGTGAAAATACAACATTAAGCTCTTTTATTGTTTAGAGCTGCAAAAATATCCGCTCTATCTCGTTAGTGCCCTACAGTTTAAACTCTTTACTTTAAGAAAACGTACTGGAGTAATAAAACCTGATCATGGAAAAAATTTGTACCATATATCACGTGGAAAGAACCCAAAAATTCTAAAATAATGCTTTCCACTTTATTAAGACAGGCGTCAGGACCTTTACAATTTAACAAATACACTTTCTAAATAAATTAATCGACATATAAACAATGACAATGAGGCAGAGGAGATTAGCGTCATATTTACAATAAGCTGAAGTTGTAGCATTATTCACCTTTATGCAATTTAACTTTAGCAAATTAAGAAAAATATAAAAACTTACAACAGATATCTGGATTTAAGAAAAAATGCAAACGAATTCCACAATTACCCACTTAAACAAAATAATTCCTTGTTACTAATTTAAAAACATACCTGGGTGACTGGCACAATAAGAGAATAAGTTAATCAATGCTAATTAAAACAACTTATGGCGCCGATGCTCCTACCATCTGAGTTACCGTGTTCTGTCCTACCATTTTTTCCATGTGAATCTACGCATCTTGGAGATACATACACGCGGCTTGTGTTAAAAATCACATTTGATATTAATTAATTCTAATAGCATGGTTAGTTATGAAATCTGGTCCTCAAGTACTCGATTTTTTCCAAGATCTATAGGCAACTTTACATTTTGTATTATTATTATTATTATCATTATTATTATTATTATTATTATTACTGATGTTATTATGATAGTCACTATTACTACCGTCTTCAAATTACAACCATTAAGTTATATTATACATGTATTTTCTCGAAGTATTTGAGCTTATGATGCAGAACAAGCTTACAGTAACACGCTTATGTTGATACACGCTTTGCTAACTCGAAAGTGACACGTGTTAAGAACTGAACATACAAGCAAAGAAGTTGAAAATAGCTGTAATCCCTAGTCACGATTTATCAAGATTCCCCCTTCTGCGGACATTCACCTTGGTGCTGAAGCAACCTTGCCCTAGAGTTCCTTTGTTGCTCAAAGAACACAAAACTGCATATTTTGGAATCGGAATGAACGCAGCTAGAAGGGACGAAGAAATTAATTTAACCCTAGTCCTGCCTCTTTGTTTCTCGCACAATTCTTCCATTTGTACTTACGTAGGCATAGATTTTCTTATAAAATTATACTAAACATAACAACAAATCTTCGGCTTACTGTGCCGACGCTCTTCCATCTCAGTCATCGTGCTCTGGTCGGATAACCGTGACCTAGAAATTTTCCTATCGGAATCTTGTTTCCAAAAAACCTTAGACTAACATATGATGGTGTGAAAAATTCGCATTTTATATAAAATGCTACTTGCTTTAATGTGTACTGCTATTGTACAAACACTGCAGATTGTTAATACCTTTTTTACTCTAGCGAATTTGTCTGGCCTGACCGAAGTGGCAGAGCTAACCCCACAGGTGAACAGAAAGTGTTCGTGATGGTTACAATATTTTCGAGATAAACATCCAAATATTTTCAAAACACCCGACTTGTATTTACCTGCGGAGAACTTCTCCGAAGTCTTCTGCGTACTTGCGTTGACCATATCTAGGAGGTAAAAGGAGTCGTAGGTAATCTAGAGAAAGACGCTGTATGGTTACTTTAATGAAGCAGATGCTAATTAAAATCTCCATTAATAAAGATTTTGTGTACTTAAGGTCCCACTACACAGTTCTCGTCGAAGTTATTACCGCTGTCGAGAGTTAAGGAAAACCCTTGTATGAGCAAACAGAGCTTCTGAATACAGTCATACAGAAAATAAATGAAGCTCCGAACAAGTTGGAGAAATACTGAAATCAAAATTGGACATTGTTTTAGAGAAAAACTCACGACTGCAGTCTATTTGTTCGGTAGCTTCCATTAAGGAAAAGCTGATGTGGTATTGAATGTGAAATCTCTGCTCATCTTCTGCAATCTAAAATACTTCCCAGTGACATCATGTGAATGAATAACTTACGCTTTTATCCATTGAAATAATATTAAATGATAAGTAGCACAATTTTAAGTGGAAATTTTGGAAAATGCATTTATGAGTGCTCCGAAAGCAACTATGACAAATTATTAAACACTATTTTTAAAACTGTGACTAAGTAAAACTATATGTTACATATTTTTGTATATTCTAAGAACGTTTTTGAGTACATACCATTGATATTATTATCACTATCATTAAGTGCGTGACTTATGTAATGCATGTGACTTATATCATGCATGTAATCAGAAAACAAAAAGAAAAATCTTGAAATGCAGCGGTCTCAATTGGAAGTTTAGCCACAAAGCGCGGGCAGTGACAACGGAATAGTACATACTGGTTATCGGTTCCTCTGATTTGAAGCGTTGTCTTGGTACCGTTTGGACTTCCTAAGTTAATAAGTCCTAAACTGAATTGATTTTCGTTTTATGTTATTTTTATGTTATTTATTTGCTTTTACTAAAGAACACTGTTTAACATTTGGAGTCATTAACGTCCCATTCTAAACGGGAGTGAAACAGCCGATAAATTTTGTTCAGAGACCTCTTCTTTCAGGTTTCCTTTATGTGCCGTAAACCTGCAAAATAGTAAGAATTGCTTTATTTCTCTTCCAAATCACTAAATGCGTGTTAGTGCTAATGTCAAAAGCTCAGTTGCACTTTACACCACAAAAATTTCCTCAATAAATCATATGTGCAAACAAACCCTTGTGCGAATGTAAGATGACAATTGTTAAGAAAAATATCCGGTGTTCAGGCTCGTAATCTTGTGAATATATTTATGTAACCTGCAAAATAGTAAGAATTGCTTTATTTCTCTTCCAAATCACTAAATGCGTGTTAGTGCTAATGTCAAAAGCTCAGTTGCACTTTACACCACAAAAATTTCCTCAATAAATCATATGTGCAAACAAACCCTTGTGCGAAAGTAAGATGACAATTGTTAAGAAAAATATCCGGTGTTCAGGCTCGTAATCTTGTGAATATATTTATGTAAATTTTGTCAGTAAGAAATCGAAAGTGTATCGCAGTGTGCTTATCGATGAGAAACTTGACGAAAACATTGGAGAAAGGCTAGAACGAAGCCGAAAGGGATTTTTTTGTGAAAGTTCACACAGGAAACAGGAATTTCAGGCTAGGAATATCACCTAACTTTTAAAGTTTAAATCGTTTAATATAACTGCTATTTAGGAATTACAGATATTTAAAATGATGTCAATAAATTACTTTAACCATGTTTTGGATAATGTTTGGAATGACTCTATTTACTCACATTTAATTTTTTTCACACATGAAGCATGGTTTCTATGGACACAGAACAACAGGTACAGTCGCGCAGAATATATTTACGGAACATCAGATACAGTAGCGCAGAAAAATGTACGTGTATATGTATACATGTGTGTGTGTGTAATTATTGGGCATTGAATTTAAATATAACTTTTTTTTAACGAAACTTCGATACAGCACATGATCTCTCTTTAGTTACATTTTAGAAAATTATTGAGCATAAAATCATCAGTAAGGGACAATACCCAGCGCGATTTCCAGATCTTGCGATTTATATATGCCGGTTGAGGCATTTATAGTGTCGTGGCCATTTTACTCCGAAACGAAGGCGAAAATGAAAAAATATGCTTCAGACAAACTTTTCAGTGTTCTTAGAGGGACAAGAGGACCTTAACTCGTCCATGAAACGTCAATCTCAAGGTCATTTCAAGGTCATATAAGATTTTTTTTTTCAAAACGGATGGTATATTTTTTCCCGGTAATGGAAAGAGCATTCATTTTCAGTATAAAATTTCTAGTACATCTATCAGTTAGAGGGGGTAGATGATGAGATATTGGACAAATAAGACAGTATATGGTTTTCGCTCACTTTCACTTTACGGTTATTAGTTTAGGTACAGTGCAGTACAGTTAAAACCATAATTGAAGCAACGCCATGCTTACATTACAAATAATTTCAATTCAGTAAATGCTGGAAAGTATGATCAATAACTTCGGAGCATTTGCGAGAACGTGCTTCAAAAGATCGATGAACACGTTTCAACATTTCTTCGCTGATTGTTGTACAGATATTCCTAATTTGTTGAGTAGTTTACCAGGTGTAGTTGGTACTTTTTCACAAACTTTATCTTTAATGTATCCCCATAAGAAAAAGTGTGGAGAAGTGAGATCAGGGGAACGGGCAGGCCAATGCACAGGTCCTCTGTTTCCTATCCTTCGACCAGAAAACTCTCTGTTTAATATTTCTAGAGCTGGAGCTGAGTAATGACATGGACATCCATCGATCTACAAGGAGCACGTCTTCAAGCAACACTACAAGTTCTTGGTTTAAATTTTTTCTTTATTTCTGCCCATTGATTTTACCTTTAATGATGTATGGCTCAATAATACAGAATCCCAAAGTGCTACATAAACGTTCACGTTCCATTACCGCTGATGCTCTGCTTCCCGTAATCCCCTGACTTTTCCACTGCCGAGTAATGCATGTTGTGTCGGTTTACGTGAGCATGATCGGTGAATGTCACCTCAACAGAAAATAAAATTTTGGAAAAGTTACAGTTTTGAATTTGAGAAGAGCCCATTGGCAAAATTCCACACGCTTCTGAAAATCATCCCCATAATGATTGGCGGTTGGTGTAGGCTAATGTGATATGGATGGTATTTGTAACACTAAAGTATTCGTAGAACACTCTTTGAGGGGTCGGTCCTGGTGGTGTAATGGTTACCCTACTTGCCTCCTACACCCAAGAACGCGGGTTCGAACCCGGCTATGATCGATGGATTTTTTCGGGCGTAAAAATTCTAAGTATGACTTCCTTCGGATGGGAAGTAAAGCCGTGGGTCCCGTGTCGTACATTTACAACACTAAAATGAACCTCAAGCCTGAAAGAGAGGTCTCTGAGCAAAATTTGTCGGCCGTTTCACGCCCTGAGTTGAATGGGACGCTGATGACCTGAGATGTTGAAGAGCGTCCATAAATAGATCAAAAAAAAAAAAAAAACCTCTGAGGGATTTCCGAATCGTGTTCCAGTTGACTCCCGTCACTTACGTGAGGCTCAGCAGCAACTGCAGCTAATACAGCGACTTCCCAATTTTCCCCAGTAACACTTTTCATTCCATGGTGTTTTCTTGATGTGTCACCTCCCGTTTCGGAGAATTAGTTCGTAAGCCGTTGAAAATTTCAAACCAATGGTTGCCTCCTTTCAGGATATCAATCTGCGTATAAGTTTCAAGCTGCTCTAGCGTTCTTATGTGCTTTGTCATAAATGTAAACCATTTGATCCTCTCGTTGATCTTGTATCAAACTTCTATAATTGAAAACGAAGTGGAACTGACTGAGAATAATGTCCTTTGAGGTTTGAATTGGCAATGATGAGCATTCGTTTGTGTACCGATGTCAACAAATGAGCATCTGCGTATAAACAAATGAGTTTCCTTCATTGCAACCACAAAACAAAGGAGAGAGAAGTGAAAGTTATTGAATAATATTTGCTGTCCTATTTGTGCAAAATCTCATCTATTACCTCTAGCTGATAGATTTACTAGAACATATATACTGAAAATCGAATGTTCTTTCCAATCCCGGAAAGAGAATACACCATTTCATTAAAAAAAAGAAAAAAACTTTAAATGACGTTGATAATGGCATTTCAAGAACGAGTTTAAGTTCGCTATTTTATGTCCCCCTGAGAACACATAAAGTTTTGTCTACAGCATTTTTTGACTTTCCCCTTCATTTCGGAGTGAAATGGCCACGACACTATAAATGCCTCATCCTGTATGTATATAGCGGAACATGAAAAATAAATTATAACTCAAATACGATGGTAACACTGAAGTTTCCTTACTTTTGAATAGCTATTTCAAAAGAAGTACTAATGCACGCGAGTGGAAACTTTCTTAAAAAGGGTCAAGAGATGGGTGATGACAGAAGCACATTATTTCCAACATATTTTATAACAAATGTAGGCGGTTATTGAAATTGTAATCTGCATTAGAGATCTGTGCGCTTGAATTGAGAGGCTATGTAATTATCCGAGTGAACCGGCATACAGCGTGCTTACAGCCGCCACGCGGCCCGATCTCTGACACAGGAAAGTGCATTTGAAAGAGCTACTTTGTGTGTGTAAATTAATATTTTACCTTCTCAACTGGAAAAAAGAATAGAAAACTGTAGGATTTTATTTTGATTAAAAAGCACAAATATATACCTTTGTTTCCAATTTCCACATTATATATTTCTTGTTATCTTAGAGAACTTCTAACCATTTCACAATGTTTTTGCACTTTTTTAAATTTGCAAGTGCATTTATTGTTTAGACTCCTGATACTGGATATTGTATTTAGCTTCATTAAGAACGTGTAATGAAGATCTACAGTAAAAGTAAGGGAGGTATCTGATAACTTAGGTGGGAGCGGCCTAAGAATAAACTAGCGTTTCGAGAAAGCTCCCTTGAGATCAAGTGGTTATAAAACCCATACTGATGCTATCCCAAAGTTCAAGAAATTCTTGCATTATACATCGGGGTCTGATCGTGGTGTAATAAAGGCAAAGCGCTCCTCTCAGCCTTTCTAACGATTATTCTTTCCTATTTCGGTCTTCTGGTCACGAATACAGCCGTTTTATTCTACTACCCTCCGGAGAAGGAAAAGTAGTTAAGTGTGGCTTCGCTCCGGGTTCGGAATCTGCCATATGTTAAGGTAAATTTAATTGGTGGAACCCTTCTTTACGCCCAAAACGAAAAGAGCACACTGTTCCTCGTAGGATAATTAAGGCTGCTTCAGAAAAAACGCGTGTATGGAGAATCAAAAATTGAACCATTGTATATATAACAGTCAAAGAAGTTGGAGAAAGAATATGTTGAACCATAGGTATTTTTGAAGAGTACATCAAATTAACATTTTAGGGCGTAGCTGTCGCATTGGAAGTCTTCTAACTATAATTATCACGTTACCCTAGACCGCCACGGGTGGCCGAGGTCGTTAAGGCATGGACTCGTGAGCGGGAGGTCTGCGGTTCGAATCCCGCCAGGACCGTCCTCCCTGACTGGGGTTTTTTCCAGGTTTTCCTCAGTCTTCATAACTGGCAAATGCCGGGGAGGTACCTAAACTTAGGCCTGGAACGCTTCCTTCCTTAAAAAAAAATCCTTTCCCAATATATCATTTTATCTCATGTATCATCAGTGTCCACCGCCTGTGGTGCCTCTGTAGTAAAAACGGGCGTTAAACACTACTCAAAAAAAAAAAAAAAAAAACGTTACCCTAGGTTTGTTTAAGTTAGTTTAAAAATGCTAGGTATGAACAACTTTTTAATATTCGTCCCATTTCTTCAAGATTTCTTAAATAAAACAAATAGTTAACTCAATTTATAGCTCAATTGCATCTTTCAAATGGGAGATATTTTTGGTGTCACAACCTTTTTAAAATAATAATTAATTGTCCCTTCGTTAATTACTACAAGAAAATTTCCAAAGGAAAGATGTTAGGAAAAAGAATGCTAATAAGGGTCCCCAGATGTTGTACCTAGGAAGGTATACCATTCGTTGAGAAAAACACTTGGAGGAATTTTGGTGTCACAACCTTTTTAAAATAATAATTAATTGTCCCTTCGTTAATTACTACAAGAAAATTTCCAAAGGAAAGATGTTAGGAAAAAGAATGCTAATAAGGGTCCCCAGATGTTGTACCTAGGAAGGTATACCATTCGTTGAGAAAAACACTTGGAGGAATAAATGTAATATTTTAGTCTTTGAATACTTGAAATATATTGAATTAATATTACCCCATTAAAATGTAGACACTTCCAATGGTAAATCATTAAATGCAACAAAGCGGCAACGCAAAACAAGTAACATTTAATGGAGAAAAATGGCAAAGTATTTACTAAAATCAAAATCAATATATTAAGTTATTGGTTGCCCCTTTTAATCAGTTTGAGGAATGGTAGGTATCATTGCTTTCAAGAGCTTCCAAGAATAATTCTGTTTTACAAGAATGTAAAAATAAAACAATCCCTTTAAAGCAGGAACTGTGAAATATTACTACATGGAAACAATGACTCCTTCTTTGACCGGTCTACTCGACGGCAGCTATACACAAAATACAAAATTCTTAAAGCCCTGATTAAATATAATGCTTTGACTTATATAGCCAGCTGCTAAATAACGTTAATTTTTACTATTAACCAATTAAGAAATAGAAGTTCAAGGAAAAGTTAAGCCTGTCAAGGACCCCTTACAATACCTACCGGGAAATCCAGTCATTAGACAATTGTAGGCAGCTCTCGGCGCATCTACCAGCAAAAGTTTACGAACTCTGTGTGGTTAAAATTTCAGAGAGTTATGGGATCAAAATGTATGTCTGTATATTCACTAAGTTGGAAATCACCGACCAAACAGTAGGATTCTCAAGTAATATCGACTACTAAATCTTTGGTGAGACACTACAGCTGTCTACTCAAGACAATTGCCGTATTATTATAAAAAGTAAATGGTAAATCTCAATACTGAAGCTGAGAGATGACAGTCGTTTCATGCTGAGAAGTTTACCCCTACAGAAAGAAGGAATCACACGACCAATCAGAAAAGTAGAAAGGATACCTGAACAAAATCGAATAAAGGAAAGGTTAAGAAATTACGTGAAAAGAAAGTTTAGCGCAACAGAGCATAAAAACAAAGCTACGAGCATGCGTAATAGGTGAGGCATAGCGAAAAATTTTGTACTGATACATTAGTTATAATGATTTTGGTTCTGCACTATAACATGATTTATCCGTAAAGTTTTCCATAATTTTTATAGTAAGCCATAGCTCATTTAAAAAAAAAACTGTTATAATTGGGATAGTTGGCTTTTGTTAAACAAGATTAAAATAATATAAAGCATTACAATGACTGCGCTGAATCCTAAAATCAAAGGACGAGGAGGGAAAACATTTAAATTAAAAAAAATTAATAGTTAATTAAAGAGTAAAAATTAACATTATAACACAGAACTCATGTTATAAGTATTATAAAGATGAAAGGGAAATGCAAGCTCTTTCGAATGGATTCAACATTTGCGCAAAAGTGACAACGGAAATGATTTTGTGTTCATTTTAAGAGAAATACCTAACAAAATAATGCAAAAAAGAAACATGTACCTACACAAAATATTAATAAATAACCTGCAGTTAAGATAAAAATCATACATTCAAAAATAACTAAAGACATATTTCTAGAATTATATACTATTAGGTTAATTAAATTAACAAAGTTCAAATGCATTTACACCTTACTCTAAAATTTAGTATGCATAATTGTTGTTCTGTTTTCTGATACTATTTAACAATATGACTCATTACACCTATTTCATTTGGATGCTCTTATGGATTCATATATGGCGCAAAATCCAGAATTAATCCTTGGAAAAGAAGCTCTCAGTCTAAAAACAATCTTTTTCATTAAATAGTTATAGTGGTAGGAGAGAATGTATTCTTACACATGAGAAAATGTTTCAGTCGTTATAAACAATTGAAAATGGACACTATAATATAAAATACATTCACTAAAATAAAAAGAGTAAATCTGCGATAGAGATAAATGGGAAAAAAGTATTACCAAACAAAACGCGTCTGTTATATCTAATAGCATGTGCAGTATATAGTAAATTATACTGTTAGTTTCAGTAACCTTAACAACTTTGCCCATCCCATTGGTTTCCGGTTATCTAGTGTTATCGTTTTCGTCTAGGCATAACACACTTTCACGAGATACCGGACGATTTTCCAGGAACCCATTGTTATTTTAGCACATCAAATATTAAGCAGAAACGATTAATATTTTCTGTCTCATATTATTAAGAGTATCTGAGAGTATCTTAATTAATAAATAAAGAATAAATGAATAAATAATTTACTCTCACTTCAAAGCTCGATTTCTGTTAGCACTAAACATACTGAAACACCCCGATATATCTCATTCCTAACTAGTTGGTCCTTGTGGTCTAGTGGTAACCATACTTACCTCGTAGACAGAAGATCGCGGGTTCAATACCTTCCACGGTAGGTGAATTTTTCGGGGATAAATAACCTAAATATGGCATTCTTCGGAAGGAAAATAATACAGTGGGTCACGTGTTGTAAATTTACGGCACGTAAATGAACCTCAAACCTGAAAGAAGACGCCTGTGAGCAAAATTTATAATCGCCACCGGTGGCTGAGGTCGTTAAGGCGCGAACTCGTGAGCGGGAAGTCTGGGGCTCCAATCCCGCCAGGACCGTCCTTCGTAACAGAGATTTTTTACAGGTTTTCCTCAGTCCTCATAAATGGCAAATGCCGGGGAGTTACCCTAAAATTAGGCCTGGACGTGTCCTTCCTTAAAAAAAATCCTTTCCAAATATATCATTTCATCTCATGTATCATCAGTGTCCACCGCCTGTGGTGCCTCAATATAAAATGGGGCGTTAAACACTAATCTAAAAAGACAAAATTTATCGGTCGTTTCACAACCTGAATTGAATGGAACGCTGATGTTAAAGAGCGTCCTTAAATAAACCAAACAAATAAATAAAACATTCTTATCTCATATTATATCAACATAACATAAATAAACAGCTTGATAACCGTAATCTTATTTCCAATAAAAAAATTCAGGACTATACATTTCGTGCGTTCACTATCAAGAAGAAAATTAAATGGTTGACCAATCAGCTGCAACATCCGAAATGGAATTGATATGCAGCTTTCTCTCCCATCGGTTACAAGATGATTGTCTCACATCAATGGAACGATTTGTTGTTAACTTTTTAAAGGTTCAGTAACCAAAGCTCTATTTTTCCCAGATGCCACCATCCACGCCATGAATACTTTTACTAAAAACTTCTATCTGTAGATGGAAACATTTTGATATGATTTTGAATGAATTAAAATCAATCTTGACAGAGGATGTTAATGGCGTGGTGGGTCGGTAACGGTCGAGTTTCTTTTGTTTTATTTCTGTTATTTTACCACCATTTTGCAAACCTTGTTTTGAAAAGCGTTATTGGAGTTTTATTTGTATATCTTTGCCAAAATATTTTATGTGTGTTTATTTTTTATTTCGTTTTGCTTATAGTTATTCTCTTAATTTGTGTACTCCATATCCCTAATGTCAGTTACACTCTTGTTATGCAACTTAATACTTATAACTTAACACTTCGAAGATTTAGAAAACAACGCAAATTATTGCCATTAAATCCCATTTCTCTTACTAAATAATTAGTTTCCCATGTGTTTTCTTTTTATATTTAAATTATTTTGAGCAATCTTAGAAACTACACTTATAGATAACTTTCTAGGGAAATAAAGCTTTCCTTATACTATTCTTCCAGCTAGCTAGAACAGAAAATGGCATAGTGTCAAGTTTTTTGAAACAATGCTTTTCTTAAGGACATTGAATGCATCTTAAAAATCCAGATATATAATGCAGCCGGAGATACACCTCGTGTTGCGCCGGTATTTTCTTGCATAAATTCTCCACGTTCACGCGCTTTTCATTTTTGAAAGTATTCAACGTATTAATAAACAAGAATTTGATACTTGCTCACCCCTAAGGTAGGTGTTATAAATGTTGCCCATTTATCCTAATATACAATTCACATCTTCTTAGGAAAGGATGACTGGCACGCATCAGTTCCTCTTCCCTAGTTTACCTAACCTTTTTAAAAGGTATGTATTAGTTTTCTCGCGCATGTGACAGCTAGTTAAATTTAAATTATTTATCAAATGTCCTCAGAAATATAAAAATCACCAAATGTACGCTCAGGAGAACAAGGAGGCTTGAAAATAATTCTGGGAACAAATATACGGAGCAGTTCCGTCAAGGATTGAAGAACAGTTTTCGATATTTTTGGGAGGTCAGTCGTAGAATCTGTTGCATTACATTTCTATGCTAACTTTGATATTGTTTTTCATGTTGGAACCTGTTTGCCAGGAAAGTTAAACCTAAATGTCTATCTCATTCTACCACAGGACTTTCTGTCTGCCTTGAAAGTGAATATACGACGACGCAGTACATATCTCACCATTGCACAGCACTACTGCTATATTTAATAAAACCTCACTCTCGACTGCACAAAATCACTGATCGATTCTGTCGAAAGCCCGCTTGCAACTGACAGGAAGAGAACATGAAGTCGTGCGTGTCGCGTGGGAAATCACAGGAATAAGAGAGAGGTAGGTCCACTGGTAAGTTGCGGGACTTTTGAACTGCTTTCGCTACTTATGTGGAATTGTATTGATACAAAAAGTAACTTATGTATCAACTCCATAATGCCTTAGGGAAAATTCCTCAAAGTTATGCCAAAAACACTATAACACTGGAATGTAAACGTTTATGCTAAGTTAAACGTCATATCACTTTTTTTTATTATTTTTTTAACTAGTTGATACTTAGAAAAAATATTGCATAATATTCCCAATTTTTAAATAAATGTTTTTTGTAATGTTAAACATACAAGCCAAATTATTATATAATATTTCGGTCAAGTTCTCTTTTATTTCACACTCTATTTTGCTTACATTCCCAACTATACATTTGCTGGAATTCTTAATTAATGTTATGCATAAAAAGTTTGACTAGTGCAACATTAAATAGCTGCATAGTGGATATTAAAAGAATTATCCATTACATAAAGTCTATTAGAAGGTAGTCTATAATGCATGTATTAGCATAGTATTTACTTACCACCTGTTATAAAATTAACAGAAAGACAATTTAAAACAAAAAAGAAAAGCACCAGTTGCAAAATGTGCAATAATGCTTTGAAGACGATATTATTATTATTATTTATTATTATTATTATTATTAAAATGTCAATACTTGCATTAAAGTCTTGCCTTTATATAATATTTTCTTACTATAAAATACTCCATATATTTTAGAAGGGCCAAATTAATGTTTAGTGTTAATGCCAATATTATAAAACATTTAGTATAAATTTCAGATACTATATTTTCTTCTAATAGTTGGCTTATTTTCAAAGTGTTATATTGTAGTTTTGGTAGTTTTAGGAGCATTTATTTAGATATCTTAATGAGTTTGTTAGCTCCATATGAATAATTAAAACAATATTTACAAAAATAAACTAAC
The DNA here is from genome assembly GCA_030762175.1 of Metallyticus violacea. Lineage (NCBI taxonomy): Eukaryota > Metazoa > Arthropoda > Insecta > Mantodea > Metallyticidae > Metallyticus > Metallyticus violacea. The sequence continues at coordinate 295,361,949 of CM060846.1, forward strand.
TACCCGAATTGCTTTGTTCGAAACTCTCTGCTCTTAAAATTCTGCTAAACCTTTTCGGCCATTTATGGAATGCTTATCACTGGTATACCACACTTTAGCCCCAACTTATTTTCAAATTCTAACGGGTCAATTATATATGCTGTTTTATTTCCTTCTGGAACAGACACTTCTTTTGCCAAAGTATGAGTATTCTCTTTAACCAAATGATTTAAAATTCATGAAACATGTGTTAATCCTGCAACTTTATTAATAATTGTTTTCGCACATAAAGAAGGACCTTTTGGCTTAAATAATTATTTTATTAAATGGAAAATGTCGTTTCAGCTTCTCACTCTCCCACTGCAATAAATTTTGCAGGTGAGCAGCTGCCTATTTGTCAGCAAATAAATACTATTTTTTCCCTGTAGATGCATTTCTGTAAATATTGACTTTTCCTTCACATGGAAATAAGGCATATTTCATCAATTTAATGCAGAATGGATACTAGAATCGAGAAGATTCAGAAATATATCGTAGAAACTTATAATAGTTCAACAGCTCGTTTTCGATATACCAAAACATTCTGATTATCCAAAAGAGCAGAAAACTACATGAAGGCCATGAAGGTTTTTATTGAGCAAATGCTATAAATAAAATTGTAAGTGACCGCCAATGAGCAGATCGGTGTATTTTCACATGGCAACTAAAACGTTAAAAAATTAATATTATTGGAATCTTGGGAACATAACGTTTTGTTATATTTGCTTTACAATAAATTGTCGATATTTGAATGTACTCGGAACGGCAACGACAAGTATACTTCAATTTAAGTTACACGGATGAGAACACAGCTCGACACAAAATCAGAATGCAGTTGTCAGATAAGTTGCTCTTTGCTGTAACTCAGCTTTACGTTGCACCATTGAATTTGTCTTTGAGGATGCTAAGGAGCAATGAGTATTGTAGAACGTTTTTTTTTTTATAATATATTGCAGCGAGAAAATGTTTTTATATAAAGTATTTATGCAAGGTAGCACCCATCTTCAATTTACAAATAATTGCAAAGGAATATTTGAAAGCTATATGAGAAATTGGTCCCGAATTTCATACGCCTTTCTTGTTTAGGGATATGTAAAACTTTCTCTTTGCTGTTATAACATTGCAGAACTGAAATAGCAGTGAGATTATTTGCGTTACGAGCTAGTAGAGAGCATCTGCATACTAAAAAAAAAATCAGTCGTCCAAGGTAGTGCATGTGCAGGTAGCAGATTGTAGCTACTTTAAGGGGAGCTTCGCCAACGAGTGGTTATGCATTCAGATGTTTACTCGTTCTTTCATTCGTGTAAATTGTGTACTAATGGTCCTTCGTTAGATATGCAATTACATAAATACAGTGTTGTAGAACGACTTTGTATGTACGTTACATATGTGAAAACAGATTCTTGCGGAGAAGTGGTAAGGTGATTCGCAAGAAGATGTTCTGTTATCGTGTTTCAAATGGAGAAACTCTTCGCCAACTTTTTAAAATGTTACCAGACGAGGAAATCTCAATGACAAGAAACTTGTTCCGAATTGCCGTGTTCTTACGTAAGAAAAGTTAGATGAAATACAGAAATTTCCTCCTCAGATGCTGAGAATATGTCAACTCTGAGGGGCAACATTTTCAGTATCCCTTATACACAGTATCCGTTATACATAGGCTTACTGCTTATTATTACCTAAAATAATACAGTATCTTTTTATGCGTCCAGAAAAATATAAATACAAATTAAAAATATTACACTTATTTTATTCTTCTTTTTGCGGCGTCTACTCCTCCGCAGTAAGCAGCGACGCACAGGTGGCCAGTAACCTAAAAAACCACATTCTAGTATTTGTGCAGGGTATCTGGGATATTCCATAAGATTATTTTATGGATGCTGCATTTTCCCTGAAAGAAGGACTTTTGATAACTGTAAGGAAAAATTTTGACCTGTACATACTTTTCAATTTTTTATGCCTAAATAAACCTTGTTCTTTTATAAATGAAGTTATATAAATGTATTTCTGCAAACTTGCTCTTTGGCAAAGTTGCAGGAAAATACATTGGATCGCCGAGTTGAAAATGTGTTGAGATATAAATTGTAGTTCTTATATCGGCGCACCATATGGTATAAAACGAAGAAATTCTGAGTCTTCTGCACGCAGGGGTGCGTCGGCAAAGTTAGTGATGTGTGGAAGAAGGAAGCGATTCGGAGTTTCTTTCCTATTACACTCATTACGTTACAGAGCGCCGCAGTCTACAAGATACTACAGTTGCTGTTGTGTTACGGCATTGCTGAATGATATTTAATTTCAAATTATTATTTCGTGTTAAACACTAATGAAAGAGGGCCTGAAGTAGAGCTTTGTCCTTAAAAATAAGAAAGATGTACTCAAAAGTCTTAGTATCCTAGAGAGAAACGTATAATGGTCTAGTAGTAATAGTAGTAGAGTAGTAGTAGTAGTAGTAGTAGTAGTAGTAGTAGTAGTAGTAGTAGTAGTAGTAGTAGTAGTAGTAGTGGTGGTGCTGGTGGTGGTGGTAGTTGTAATAGTAATGGAATAGTAGTATAGAGTATTAGTGATAGTATTGTAGTAGTAAGTAATGTAGTAGTAGTGGAATAGTAATATAGAGTATTAGTAGTATAGAGTTGTAGTAGTAAAGAGCAGTAGTAGTAGATTAGTAGTAATAGAGTAGTAGTAATTGTAGCAGTAGCAGCAGTTGTAGTTATAGCAGTAAATAGTAGTAAGCAGTAGTAATAGTAGTAAGTAATCGGTTCTGGCGGTGTAGTGGTAACCACACTTGCCTCCTAAACCCAAGATCACGGGTTCAATCTCGGCCAGGATCGATGGATTTTTTCGGGCGTAAACATCCTACGTATGGCTTCCTTCGGAAGGGAAGTAAAGCCGTGGGTCCCGTGTCGTACATTTACGGCACGATAAAGAAACTCAAGCCTGAAAGAAGAGGCCTCTGAGCAAAATTTTCGGCCGTTTCACGCCCTGAATAAAATGGAACGCTGATGACCCGAGATGTTAAAGAGCGTCCGTAAATAAATCAAATCATCATCAGTAGTAAGTAGTAGTAGTTTTAGTAGTAAATAGTGAAAATAGTAGAATAGTAGTAGTTGTAGTGGTTGTTTTAATAGTTATACAGTAATAGTAGTCGTAAGTAATAGTAGTCGTAAGTGGTAGTAGTAATAGTAGTCGAAAATAATAGTAGTAATAGTAGTCGCAAGTGGTGGTAGTGGTAGTAGCAGTAGTAGTATTTTGAGAGTTTCCTTACTCCCGCACTTCAGCCATGGGTTTTTGGTGCCGCCCCATATCCTGTATGGTAGCTTGAGTTGTATTCTTAATAAGATCCAGAACCTTAGTTCCTATGAGGGGATCATCCAAGTTTGTGAACCGAACAGTTGGCATCCCCATTTCTCCAGAGCCTCACAATCTAGGATCAGATTATAATAATGTACATCTGAAAGGTATACATACCCCAGAAAAGCAACATTTTACAGCTTTGTTTATTTCAGTTGACAAAAAGGTGTTTTCCGAAGGTAATAGAGGAAGATCTAATATCTTTGTAGAACACAAGAAGTAAAAATTATCAAGTTTTATATTGCATGAGCTAATGGAGCTTGTTCTCATATCTGAACCCTGAACAGTTTTGCGTTCTTGATTGTGGTAGCGATTTTAGCCTAAATGCGCTACAAAAAAACATACAAATCACCCCTTTAAGTACAAAAAACTGCAAAATTTTGCCAAACTCATGAAGTATATATAAGAATATGGGAACTTGTACCAAGATATCATTCAGTGGCCACTATTATAAATGTCCCTTCAGATACTGATGTATGTATAACAAATAAACTGTAGAGAAGAGCATATAACTAAAATTATATTAATCCAATTCTAAAATTTACAATTATTTATTTAGTTAGCTTATTTGAATTATGGGCCGGCATAGCGCAGCTGTACACTAGGAGCAAACAGTTGTCAAGGCCGAATAGAGAAACTGTTCTTAAACTTGTTAAAAGTTGTGAGAAACAGGTTCTCTGAATGATAAGAAACATGTTCCGAAACGCCGCGTCGTGTTCTTACGGAAGAAAAGCTAAATGAAATGAATTTCCTACGTACATCCCAGAAATGTATTACCGGGACATCATTTTCAGAATCTGTCATATACTGGTTAGTGCTTATTATTATCCGTTTTTAAATTCAGTATAACTTTATATATTCTGTAAAATAAAAATATTAACTATCTCCTCTTTTCCGGTTGTTTGGGATGCAGCATATTGTAACAGAATTTATAATCAACGCCCCGAGGGTATTTTAAGAGTTTTATAAATATTTTGTTCGCTTTGTTGTTTTCAGTGAACTGTAAGGATATATATAATTATATAAGTAGTAGTGGTATCTTAGTGGTTTCTGATGCGTTACTTAGATATAAATAATAGAGATAAATTGTAATTGTATGTGTGAATCGGAAAATGAATGCCAAAGTAGCGCTTTTAGGTTTCACTTGCTATATAAGAACACAAACGAAAGGGAAAGCCTGGGCCGTCTAGGTTACATAATGGGTTTTTCCTAATGCCAGAAGTCAGGGTTTACACATTTGTGTCAGTGGAGCGGTTGGAGTTTTTCGCCGCCACTGGATCGTATGATAGCAGCCGACCAATCAGCAGAGAGAAGTCTGAATTTTGGAAGTCGGGGATGCTTTTGTGCTTACATATGTAAACCGCGCGGCTTCTAGATTAAACACGTGGCGAGCCACGCTAAGAGATGATATATAAAGAAGCGAAAAAAGCCCAGTTTTAGATTATTATTTCTCAGTCAAGCATTCAGTTCACGCAGTCATCTTCTTCTCTCGTCGCATCTCGCTAGTCAAGCAGTACGAAGTCATCCGACGCAGTTGTTGAGTCCAGAAGATGAGGCATTCGTTATTCGATTGTCGACGGATAGTTATAAGTATGTAATTAATATCATGCACGTGTAATTCATTATTATGGCAAGATACTATGGTGAACTTCTCGTGCAATGAATTACTGATTACCAAGTGCGAATTTTTTTGTAAATACCTGCAGTCTGGGGCCGATGTGGGATGCGGTCGTTCCTCGTGAGATAAGGAGGAAGAAATTAGGAATATTTATCTCGGGGAATTTATGGATTTTGTGATTCCTTTAACTCAGAAGGAAGGGTAGGAATTGTAGCAGGCTACACGGAAACACTAAAGTTCTCAGTTGACACCAGTTATTCACTGTTATTATAAGAATATCGGATTGTTCGTATTGGCTTGGAAATATTTCCAAGATCTCATTTGACTTCTAGATGATGCTTATCGGTTCACAATTGCCAACCATTTTAACTGACTATTAAATATTCCTTTTCTATAGGCTTCGCACTACGATCCTGATTATCTATTCTTACGCCCACCTATTCCAATTAACTCTTACTATTCCTTCCTCTGACTCCAACCATTGACTTCCCCCAATTCATAGTCTTGACTGCTCTCTCATCACTGCTAACTGCTCATCTTACTTTTTATATTGTATTAGGCATACAGTTTATTGTGTTGCTAGGAACCTCCCCCGCCAAATAATAGATTCCAAAATTATGGAGCTCGTTTTGAGTTTAACTTCTTTATTAGTCCTTCCTTAATATCTATAATTATGCAGGTTTGCTCCGATTCATTCAATTTTGGAAGATTCCTGTTCGTTGAGCTGGACCAATTTTATAACATAAATCTTCTCACGCTGTAATAATTCCAAGAACGGACATTCATCCATAAATATTCGGAAAAATTTCTGATCTGACATCCCTTCACTTTTCTAACCTTTCAGATTTACCCTCAATGAAATCGCGATAGACCACATCTCGTTCATAAATAAGAAGCAGCTTTTGTTTCTAAAGTCATGTCAGAAAACTGTTGACGTGTCTAAATGTCAATGTTAAAATGGCTATAAAACATATGTTGTCAGCTAAGGTTGACATATGTTCCTTTCTTGAAAGAATTCTTCCCTTATTGTCATTATGCACCATTACCTATTTATACAATATTTCTCTCAGCGGTAGTTAAAAGGCACATTCTGTGTCTAGGGTCGGCAAATTGTGTTCCCTAAATCCTTCCAAAAGAAACGAGTTCGTGACAAAAGGCTACCTTCTTCCCTGGTCGAACCGTTTAAAATTCCATTGAGGCAAACTTCAATACGACACATTCCATAGTTTAACGAGCAGTACGGTATTGCACTTACACACAAATATATAATGACCTTCTATTAAATATTAAGCACAGGTGTTATCTAAATGAATACAATATCCTTAATACAAATTACTTACATGCATCAAATCATATTTTCATTAATTATTAACATCGATTATAACCGTATTAATATAATGAAATGTGATCTTTATTTTGGACTACAAGTCGGACTGCAAATTAATACTTATCGAAGCGTTACTACCTTGCACTAGACGAGACAAAACAGCAACAGTTTAGGTCGAGGACTTAACCCCAACCGAAACGCATTACAAGATCATCAGCAAAATCTATTTCAAATTTGGCGCCCAACTGCGGGGCAGGGCCCACAACAACTCCAAATTTGACAATCAACACGTGAGGTCCTTACTTCGAGACCCACAAAAAACGCTTTTAAATTTGGCACCCAACGTGGGGCCACTACTACATCATTGAAAATTCATTCAAGGTAAAATAATCTGGCTGTATATACTTTGTTTAACAAGTGATGGTTTTTATTTTAAGTGTTTTATTCCATTTATTATAATTAATAAATAATTTTCCTAACAATATTGTAAATTCATGTTCTGTTTTTCTTAGAGACTTGAAAAAATAAATGAATAAACTCAGCCATTTTATAGTTCATGTACATATCAATAAAATTATTAAGAAATGTTATTTCTGCAGTCTTTATGAGAGTTAAATTGTGGCGCGTTTTGCTGTTACTTTAGTCCCTCGTAAAAATCCAGACGTTAATTATTCTGGGAAAACCAGACAATAAATAGCACGTAGATGTTTAGTTAAATACATTAAAATGTGACAATTGCACCATAGAATAAATTCTTGAATATTTCACATATAAAGGATTTCATTAAAACATTAATCATTTAAAAGGTTGTTTACTTATAATTCTTCAGAATAAAATTTGCAAGAGCTTCTCCAAAACTGTAAAGCTTATTCAACTATACAGTTACATAAAATAAGCTACAAAAAATTTGCTAACCTGAGCTGCAAAAATTCAATAAATATTTCAACATGTAACAAGTTATATAAAACACAATTAAAGCGAAACCAAGATAAATTTCAAAGAATATTGAACAATTACCCGAAATACATTTCTTTAGAAATTATCACGCTTAGCAAATGCATTTCACCTACAAAGCAAAATTTCTTGAGAGAACGCTTATTTTACCATTTAAAATTTCAAAATAATAACAAATTACAACACATTATAACAAACCTAACAACTAGTCACCGAGAAAGACGAATAAATTCTCACAAAATGTTAGTTTAAACCTAAATATTTCCCATCCCCTGGAACTTCTTGGCTACGAAAATTAGAAAGCAATACCGTCTTAGAGCTTACTAGCTCATGGAACCGTTGAACTCTTGATCAAGACGTATATTAACCAATCGGCGTGAACAAAAAAGCGAAATGGAAACATCATTATCGCTTAAGGTTACGATTACGTGAAAAACCGGCACAAAATTATATTTGTAATTCATCAAAATCTTGTCAGAGCGTTTCAAAGACCTTTCTTTTCTTTTTTTTTCGATTTTCAAGAAAGAAGGTTGCTTGGAATTTCTTGGCTTTTCAATTTTCAATTATATGATGATTGCTGGGTAAATTTAAGCACTTCTATTGCTCACCTTATATTTATTAAAACTTTATGGTTGTTGATACATATGCAGCTATTTGCAGGATGTCACATATCGAATATTACATTATTTGACAGGCATATAAACAGAGATGGCTTAGACGATATTTCTTGAGACTCGCATTTGAGAGGTGCCAGGTTCGATTTTCTTGGGACCGGCATTCCTGACCTTGGGTTTGTACGTGGTTTCCCAGGTCACATAGACAAATGCTGAGAAAAATATTTACATTTCGCAAATTTTCAACTCTCCCATTTCCTTTACAGGATCAGAAACAACAGGTGAGGTGGGATGGTGCGTTGTGGTGTGGCAGTGACTTGCTCTTAGGAAAAATACTTATACTAGCTTTCGGTGGGTTCTGTCCGAGAGCCCGGTTCTCTCATGCCCCCGGCATCTGGGATTGCCCGGTGTATCCACCATCTCATCCCTTACTCTTGCTACCTTAAAACTATCCAGCCGCAAACATTTCCCCTTCTATTTTTTTTTTTTTTTCTTATTCACCTGTGCAATAATTTTGATCATTTTCAACTTCCTACGTGCTGTTTTATGTCCACTTTGTGCTGCCAGTTCAATCCTCTTCACCCGACATTTGTCTCTAATTACACCAACTTTTTGTCCTGATACACCCAGTAGTGCTCCTGCTATATTTTCTTTAATTTTTCAGAAACCTCACATCCCATATTATGTTGTGAAATTGCAGAAGTGACAGCGATATCTCATTTCTCCTTTGATACGAATACACTATGTAGGCACTCGTTAGCATTTTGGGTCTTCCCTATAGTGCATGCTGCAGCAGTTCATTAGAGACAAGCCTTTGTTAAACTGGTATGATCTTTTTTTACCGCTTCTGTACTGAGAACAGTTTTCATAGTGGTGTTATCATGGTGAAGGAGTTCATTACCTGTCGCAATGGCTTTATTATAAGGCATCGTCTTCTCCTTCTGGACATTTGAAGTGTTAGCGATTCTCATCCGTGGATATGCAATAGTAAATAGTTGCCAAAATGGTAGACTTCATCTGTTGTACATTTGGAATATTTTGCTTAATTGCACAACGACAATAGTTTGACTTCAGTATTGTGTCTTCTTTTATGCTACCAGACTTTTTTCCAGACTTTTTTCCTTTCCTCTCCATTCTACTACTACATTTTAGGCCAGTTTTCAGTGAGGCATTCTTCTTTCCCAATGGTGACATCTGGATCCTAAACTGACAGCTTCTGTAAATGAGTGAATGTCTTTACATCACCGTCAGCCATAATGATTGTGTACCTGAACTTATGCCCAAGTGACCTCTTCCATATTAATTCTACTTGCTACCTCCATAGCATTGACTGGCTGATCCAGTAAAGTTACATTCACATTCACAGTTATGGCCTTCATAATAAATTTTAAATTCTTTACTTTTTCGATTCATATTCTTCTTATTCTGCTCACACATTCCACAGTATCTCGACCACACATGAAAGTCAACGACCAATCCTGTGAGTACATCAATGGCAATACGTAGACCAAAGTTGGACGTGTGGCCACGTTTATGCCATATACCATCATACAATACTGTCAAGTCCAGTAATTCATTATTATCTATATTAGGGTTTATTTCAAGGTGAGCCTGTCTTATAGCAGAATGAGACCACTTCAGGATTTCTTACTTTAATTTTATATTCTCCTCTGCTAAAACATTGCATTGTACGTTGAAGTGCTCATAACAGATAAACCTATCACATGATGTTCGAAGGCTGTATGCTCCTGACCTATTTCTTGAAATTCACCCACTAATCTTCGATTTGCTTCGAATAGTAATCTGTTCGATTCACTTAATGGGACACGAGGACTTGTAAACATTTCATTTTACACAGTCTTGCAGTTACTAACTTGTCAGTTTATAACCAAAACCCACTGGATTATGTGTTTCTATAAATAAATTTTTGGATCCAAACACTGCACATACAGACACCCGTTAAACGTTTCCTCCCACAAACTGCTGTGAACCATCATATAACATGGCCTATACAATGCATCAATATTATCACTAGAACTGTTGTTAATATTTACAGAGTCTGAAATAAAACATTTACTAAAATCTAAAAAATTCTCACTGGAGGACAAAATTTCAGATTTAGTATCTGTTGCAGATTTTTTTTTTTTTTTTTCGCTATTGCATGAGCTTGTTTGAATTTTGAATTGAATAACGCAATTCTCATTTTATTTACACTCTTATTGGCTCTCTTTTGTTTAGGATGATGATTCATATTTACTGATATCTATTTATACTATAAACAAACACTGTGACAAAAATGTTTTCTTTTTACTTGCCTAGTGTATACAGCCTAAACTAACAACACACACACACACACACACACACACACACATATATATATATATATATATATATATATATATATATACACATACATACATACAAATTAAACTGTTTGTATAGGGAGATTAAATGTGTTACATTATAATATTTCCAACTTATAATACTTATTACTTCTTTTTAGGAGATAACACAAAACTTTTAAGCATAAAACCAGATCACAATCAATGAAATGCAAAGATTCTCGTTTCCTTCGTAAAATTTTTCCTCATCTGCGATTAATAGACTTTAGCTGCTTTCAGTTTAGCTAACACTACAGATTATAAATTCCTACGACTTTTATAAATATAAAAGTCCGCAAATTTAAAGCCAGTAAAAACATAAAAAAGGGTTGCTTCTAGTAAATGAAAGTATAATGACTTCTGAACTTTAAATAGGGAACGCCCATTTGCGCAAGGTCCATTAAACGATCGTGTTACGCCCTAAATATGCGAAGAATTCGGAAAATAAAAGTGTCATATGAAAATAGAAACTTTAAACACAATGGAATGGTGAAAAATTAAAAAACTGTTTTTATTGCGATTTTTGGCTAAACTTACTAATACTGTTATCTTAGAAGATACTCAATTTCCGTTCTCCTTCAGCTAAATGGAAATTATACCGAGAAAATTTCTGATTGACGCGATTATGTTCGGTCACCTATTTTTTGTTCACTTTTTTCTTTACTTTCCGAAACTTCCATTTCTCCCCATTCCGGAAATAATTTTGTTGACAAACGTTCAGGATTTGTGCCAATTTTGTGTATATTTTCTTCCATTAAAACCGTTTTTTCGCTCTTTTTGTTCTGCATGGCAATGAACCACTAGATTAAATTTTGAGCACAATATTGCAAATTGCATTTCTTGTGAACGGGAAAATTCTGTAGGCGTGAGATAATTTGATTCGTATTTGAAATGCGGGGTACCTCTCGCGGTAACCCTAGGAACTATTATTCGGGAGATCTCATTCAAATCTTTTGGGGCTGGCCCTTATGGCTTCTGGATTTTTCATGGTTTCACCCGGTCGCTTTTGCGAATAATGTAGATCTTTATTTTACAAGACTTTTTCCCTTGATATCACCCCGCTGATTCAGCTCTAAATTGCCAGGCGAGGTAAACTGGTGCAGTTTGCAGCGTCACGGTTGCTTGTCATTTGAATTGCCCGCATTTGGAGTGAAAGGAGCATTTTTGAGAGACTTGGAAGGAAGTTCCGCTAGCATTAGGAACCCGGTATAGCTCTGCGCCTCATCTGGGCACTGGCCGCTCAGAGTTAACCTCATCTCATCCCTTCCATCCAGAGGAGCAGGCAAAAAGTCAGTTGTTGACTACAGCTGATGTACCGAAAATTCCTCAGTTTCTAACAATCCAATGGTACAAATTTGCACTGCAATGAGATCAGCAGAGACGAGATTCAGAAAGCTTAGCTCTGGGATGTCAAAGAAAGCGAAACGCAAAACACCATATCAGCGAACAAGGTTTATAAATAAAGTACTATAGTTTAAAATTGCCTGTAATGTGCATTATTTACTTCATTGTTTTTCAAAATGTTATTTCTGTTACTGCTGTCATACTGGGATAACAGCATGTCTGTACTTAATGGAAGCCTGTAGTGAGGACATCGGTGCCAAATTAAGAAAGATAACGAAAGATAGGACGTAGTCCACATAAACGAAATTTTGTTGTAAATTATACTCTGGGACTACTTTCGATAATATATGTTTTAATAGTGATTACATCTATGCAGTTTAATCTTTATTTTTACGATATGATTATGTAATGATAAAAGGTTTGACAACTCAGTAATAAAGTAAAGGCTAAAGGACTATGGAACGTAAAAAGTCCCCATTTTTTGTCGGAAACCATAGGGGTTAGTATAGTAATTTTAGCGAATATAAACACACATCAACAAAGAAACATAACATGTATTTTAGTTTTCGGGTGTATATGCTGTTGAAGTTATGGTATCTATAGAGGGCATTGAATACAGAATAGCAATTTCAATTATTTTTGCCTAAAATGTAACCTGCTAAGCAAAACCGTTACTGCAAATATTGAAGGTGTGAACAAACACTTGCTTATACACCCTTGAATGCTAACCTTCATATGCAGCTCGTCTTCTAAAGAAGAGTCCTGTTCTGGAGGAAACGTCACCAACAGAAAAACCTGGAGACGTTTTCTAATACATAGACTCTACGATCAGAAATGTTCTTAAGAAGCAGTGGGAAACGGAAAATCCATATTCTTTCTTAGCTCAGTAATAAACTTATCAAAATAAACTTCATAATTTACAACGCTATTTACTTTTCCAAAGTGTTCGATATTTTATTTGCGAGTGTTAGAATTAGAACAAGTGACCCTTGGTTCTTATGCAGGATTTGTCTACTGCCTAGCTTGAGTAAAAGTATAAAATGTTTCTTACTACATTAAATGTCTTGCTTTATGTTTTAAATTAAATATGGCCTGTGGAATATGGCCTGTGGAATATGAATGTATACTTTGCTTGTTATTCGAGATATTTTACTGCTTTATGCTGACCATGTGTTAACATCATTAATTGAGAACCAACAAAATGTGCTATATAATTAGCATTCATTATTATTGTTTTATCATTTCGAAATGTTTGACAAAACGACAGTGCGTTTTACGTTATGATTGTTTACCAAATTAATGGCTAAAACAAAGTTGCAAAATAGAAACACAATCTAATATTGGTGCGGAAAGTCCTAGCAGCCAGCTACTGTAAAGCAACGCTAAAAACCTGCTGCTATCACAGAAGAAATTTCACGATATGTATTTCCTTTGTTGACACTGCAACAAGGGCACACTTTTAGTTCATTTTAAAATATTGTCAAAGACTCTTCATTTTTATCGTATCTTCAAAGACAAAAATATTTTAAATAAAATAAGCTGGTATAAAATTGAATCAGTGATTTGAAAATGGAAACAAGTCCAGGATCCATAGTTTTGATGAAATAAAAAAAAATGTATAAATTCCAAAGCTGGCTCCATTACAATATGCCTTCCACAGCAAACTTCTATAGCTTATCATTGATGATTGTTTAAGCTATTCATAGATCTCGGTTTATCATTAATTAGCTTATATAGTTTCTATAGCTTAAAGTGTTTAAGCTATACATAGATCTCGATTTAGCATTAATCTGGCTTAAAGAATACGTTTTATGCCTAGAACTTGTTTGCTTAATAAAATAATTCAATGACTTTTATGGAAAATAACAAAATCTTGTTTTCATTCTTTTAATTTCATTATAATTAAACAAAATAATGCCCTGGCATATTTCTCTTAAAGCCGATTAACATATTCTGCTATGTAAACATTAAAATTCCCTCAACAAATTATAAACTTCTAAACCAAGTCATCAGTGATTGGTCATGATAGAATTTTCTAGTAGATGTACTGATGTTCATGTGTACTATACTATTTATTTTTCTAACATATCCTATATCCTTATTGTTGATTCGAACAACAGTTTTACCTAATATTTTTGGGAATTGAAGCGGTTTTTAATATAGTGTTGTTGTTGATGGATGTACCCGAGGGTCCCACTTCATACTCCGGGTCGTTCAGGGGCCCGAAGTCGCCTTTTGTATCTTAGTGGCCACGGGAGGAGAGAGATAAGAGTAGGTTTAAATCACACAATTTGCTTCATTGGACGCCTAGTGGTGTTTGTTCATACGACACTTTGTTGTCGGCCACCTGGTCCGTTGCCTGTTTGACATTAACGCTGCGAGCTAATATGGTACTTGGAACTGCATTTGCCGCCCCTCAATTGCATTATGTGTCTCTAGACTTTCATTTTCCTACGGTTTCTGGGGCTACGCCTTGATAATTACTGTACTATACTTACCGGAGACGACTTCTGGAGACTGCCCTCTACTGCCTGATACTGCGATCTGGTAAAGCGTCTACTGTCTCTGGTAAAGCGATGTTGGTAGTCAAAAACTTACTTCTGCAAAATTGATTCCCCTTACAAAATTCAAAAGTGTTCCCTCATAGTAACAACAGCTCACGGGGGTCACAGCATAGCGACCACGGAGTTTGAGTGTTCAATATATTTAAATATTATTGGTGAGCCCTTTTGCTGCCAAACGCGTTTTCTTTAAATTCATCAACTTTTGACTCCTGATGACAAGCTCATGACCATTCGATGTAATGACGTCATCGCCGACACCTGTTCCCCTTCTACCTTTTAACGAATTTCGAAGCATCTCCAGCAACTAAGATACAAAGGATCTATTGTTCGGACACCTACATGCACTTAGCTTTTGTCACAATAGAGAGGCTCATTACTCTAGCCATTATCAGTAAAAGAGAGCACAAAAGATTACATTTTCATTCAAAGAAGCAGACTTAATCTTTACATTTAAATCCTCAAATTTCAAAACATATATTCACACTAGGACGACCGAAACTAAATTCAAGTTTTCATTGCAGTACTAGAGATAGAACTCGTACTATACACTATTAATTCTCTGTTCTCTTCACATGTTTTTAACATTAAGTTTGGGGTCTAGATACGTGAGAGGTTTATTTGAGTAAAGAATTTGGTGTCTAGAAAATATCCTGATATATTGTTCTATTTTACGAAGTGCTACTTCAGGGACTGCATTCAAACGCTTATCAACAGGAGACTTTCCTCGAAGTAGCAGGGATGTTAAGCGATATACAGATTTCCCAGAGACAGCATACAGGTTCAGAAATCTTTGTTTTACAAACATGGTCCTTCTGCAAGGGGAAATATGAATGCCGATGTTGTTGTCTGTGCATTGTTGTCTCTTCTTGGCCGTCTTCTTTGTACTGGTTTACTCTCCATTATTCCCATTAGAAAGGTATCTTGTTCATTTTTAGTAGATAGATCCACCAAGTTTCTGTGATATAATAGCTATTTTATCAACATCAGGAAATTTATTTGACGTTCATATCACTACCCTTCCCAGTAAACATACTCCATTCCAGCTAAACGAGATTCTTTTCTCTTCTCATGAGCATAATGCCCAATATTTCGATCCCCTTTTCTTTTATTCTTTTTTAGAGATTCACTTTCAGAACCATTCATTAAAAACAACACAAAAATAACAAATAAAGTTGTAATATGTGCTACAGGCAGCTACCACAACAATAATAAATAAAATATTATCAACATACTCTAATAATCAAGTAAATAAATGATATTACCACCACAATAAAAAAATAAAGAGCATTCAACGACATCTATGATTTAATAATTTAATCAAGTCCAGGATTTATTTCTTTTTTAAATCAATTGTATTTTTAACGTAGTACTGCATTCACAATTAATGCACCACATTTTTCACTTTTACACTAATATATAGCTTAAGACTAAGAAACAAAATGTATATATCAACTCTTTCCACAACAATATGGACTTATTTCCTTTTACAAATCACAGATTCAATTACAGAGCCAATATGCATTCTATTTGTTTACTTTGTATAAAGTAACATCGTCTATGTTTCCTAAAGCAACTCTATGTTTTCAGATGGTTGGTTATTGCGAGGATGCCCAGCGGATAATTTCTATATATATATATCAGAGGACTGAATGTTATCCAAAAGCAAGAATTATTAATTTATAAATATAACATGTCATTGTCTTTAGAGGGATTTAATGTTTCCGAGTGAAATGAAAGTTTACGAAAAACCAAATATTGGTATTATTGTGGAGATAGGCTGACTGGTGCGGTATATAAAAGCAGTGAACTATATCTGCTCTTCCGAGAATCAATAATTGGTTTTATCATGTATGTTCTGAATATGTGAAGAGATCTAAGAGAGTAATAATATATCTCGTAGCAATGGCAATAACAATAATATTTGGAACATTTGATTGTAATAATGAGAAAAAAGCATGACAACGGTGCAGCTTGCGATGCATACACCGCTGTCCGCCTGACAGTCTTTGATGCGGCGGTGATTAACCTTTAGAATAGCAAGATAATATAATACCCAAAAGAGATTGTTAAAACTCTATTAACCATGGGTTTACTAAGTTGTATAACTTCGTTTTTTATCTTCGTTTCATAGCGGCATCTGAAGATGAAAAAACTCTTTTGCCTCTAGAGTTTTGGCTGTTAAAGTCTTACTGGAAATTAAATAGATAAAGTACATTTTCTCTCTCTGTACCTAACACCTTGCACACTTATTTACGGACCAATGAAAAAAAAATCATTATGTTTCATGCTGACATTGTTTTTCTTTGTAATGATTTTTATTTTTCAACTCTTGGGTCATTCAATTCATATATTTGGAATATCAATCACTTTCTCCTTTAGAATTTCACTTTAATGCATAGACAGCGGGCTCAAGTCTTTAAACTTATAGCAAATTCACTCTACACTGCAGGCCTAATCTGTACTTGGCAGCGCATTTGTGTTTTCAATTATTTAGTAGCATAACAAAGAGGTCACATTGCATGCCACGAAGATCCGGCACGAGATTTCATGGAAGAGAACGTTGGAGACTGCTGGTTGGTTGTTGCGAGGATGCCCAGCGGATAAACACCAGGTATTCTTTGCACATACCGGAAAGCTGAAGCACCGGAAGTAGGGAGAAAGGGTTATGGTAGGACTGAGTCCTTGTATCATTATGAACTGCTACAAATAAAATAAAAACTTATTCGAGAGTACAGCTTTGCAATGCATTTCCAGTTTTACAACGTTTATAACTAGAACCGGGCGTTTATGTAATATAAAATTGAGAAATAGGTAGCCCAAAACTGTTAAACGTATAATGAAGCAACTGTATGTAACATGAAACATTTAGTTTTTTATAAACTAAAGCTTTATACATACAAGAAAATATATTTTCTTTTTAATTTTATTCAAGTTACAGCGTGAAACTGAGAAATTCATAAGTTAATATCAAAATAATCCATTATGAACCAATCATTTCTATCGTAATTAGTACAAAATAGCAACGTAAATCCATTTACGTTGCAAGGAAATGCACAAATAATTAATTTTGTACATCTTCAGGTAATATGTATTTTATACACTGTGTCCCAAAATCCAGGTTTCCGGAATAGTCAACCCACATTATAACAGGGGCAGTGTAAACAATAACCCATTTTAAACATTATATTTAAGCATGAAGAATTAGCACTGCACATTATTGGTGTACACTTTTTGAAAGATTACCTTATACTATTCCTTAAATATGACACTTTTATAAATTATGTCCTTCAGATGGCCAACATTGTTGACAATGCTATTTTAGGTACGAGCACGCATAACCTTACGAAAAGTGTATCTAAATAGAGCCACCATTACGGAGTGGATGTTGTTCAATTCCAGAATATTTTCTGGCCTGTTAGCACATACTTTAGATTTTAGGAATCCCCACATAACAAAATTACACGCCAATTAATCGGGCAAACGGAATGGCCAGTTGACATCTCCAAACCGAGAAGCAAGTTGTCCTGGAAGCATTGTTTCTGGACATTCTACCTAATGATAGGTTGCATCGTCCTGTTGGAACCACAGCGACTGCATATAGATATTCTTATGGCCCATTTGCTGCGTTATGAACTGTTGGAATATAACACCATAACGCTCTGCTGTGACTGATAATTTTGCCTGCGCAATTCGCCAAAAGGGGGGATCAATAATACCCTAAGAGGACCCTCCACACCACACGGTAACCGTTGAGCTACAGTGGACGTTTATGAAGATGAGGAGGATTGGTATGCACCAAGTGCCTGAAGTTTTATTTGTTTACATAACCTGATAAATGAAAATGGTTCTCGTCAAATATCATCAAATTGTTGAGAAAATCGGGTCGAATGTTTACCATCTCCAAAAACTGCATACAGAAATATAGATGTTTCTCGATCTCTGGGAAATAATTACTGCACACTTACATCTTGTACGAATTAAAGTGAATATCCAGATGCAACATCCGTCACACACTTCTACCCGGGTTTAAGGGCTTACGAATGCCGACAAGTTGATCGCGTTGGATTTTGTTCTAATGCAACTCTTATTGTTGCAATTTTGTCCGCAGTGCAAACCGTACGTAGCCAACCAGATGACTTCTTATTTGAAACAGATGCTGTTGTTCTGAACTGCCCGATCTATTTCGTAATCGGCTTCCATAACGGAACTTGTCCATTCCGGTCGAAAGGTTGCCGAAACAAACGACACAATAACCAAATTTGAAAAACGTTTTATTTGTCAACGCACGATGTTCATTCGACCAACTGACCGAAATAGTACTGTGCAGCGGAGCGAGCGGCCAGAAAATGCTTTGAACTGCACCATGAAATAGTACAAACACCAGATCTCTAAGAAGCCATGACCAGTAATAGCGCACGATTCAAATGGGAAATTGTTTCTGCCGCACTCCATACTATAAGGACTAGGTAAAGCAGCACCTGATATACCAACCGTCAATATTCGACAACTGAAAACTTGCTACAGACACGTCGTATATATGTAATTTTTCTTTAATAATGGTTCCCCTTGTTTCACTAACCATCGTTGCATGAATACTTTACCTGCGTGGCCCTGCACCAGACCAGAGTAACTAATAACTAAAAGAAATTATATTTGATACAGATACACGAGTACAGAATGTAATGAACATGTGTTAATAACGGTACCTAATTGAATATTTGTTTAGAAAATTATTCTGTGAGGAAAAAATACAGCAAAAAATAAGGAAAAGAAACAATGTCTTAATTTTGTTCGTCCATCCTGAAAGATGCAATCAAAAGGGTATACACGCCATTAAAATACACGAAAAAATATAAAATGATTCTGGGACATTCTGTGAATTCATACACAGAGATACGTCGCACATCGCAAGATATCACCGATGTGTATTAGCTACCAATAATATTCTCAGGAGTAAAATACGCGACACACAATAAAACCATTTTATTTATTATCCTCCATTAAATTTCAGCACAACTTACATTTTAGTGAAAAATACAGCAACTGACCTCACCTGTGACAACGCTAGCCTTCTGAACTGCATTATTCGCATGACTTCTTGTAGAGGCATATCTGAAGTCTGCAGTTCCTTGATACTGTAGGGAAGAGGACTAAAATGGAATGTTATGCACGAATCTAAACTTAGAGAGCTGCTATATACAGACTATGCAGAGATGAAAAGTTCTCCATCTGACTTCACAGCTTCATAGTACTTTCTGTGGATAATCCCAGCTTTAATCTAGGTTGTGGAGGTAAAGACATAAGTAGTTTGCTTGTAGCATTGTATATGATAAGCAGATTAAAAATCGATGACGTCAATGAAGATACGGTTGATGTCATGGTTAGCAACTTATGTTGCAAATTCTGATGCGTTTTGAGAATAAAAAAGGAAAATATTTTAAACGAGTCATCCTTGGCGACAGTAAATGTCACTTTGAATGTTACAATGAATAATTTAATAAAGTAAAATATGAAAAAACTGTAGTGCGATGTGATATTTGTAATATTATAACAAACATTAATAATTTAATAGGTAAAAAGTAGTAGTATTGTAACATTATAACAAATATTTAATAAAATGAAATAAAGTTATGAAATTTTTATTATTTGTCTATAATCACTTTTTATTTTCTGTGTGCATTAATGTGAGGCATTAAAGTATGCAATTACATAAAATCCGGGCTGCACTCATAACACAAGCTGCTAGTCATATACATAGAAACCAAATAATAATAATAATAAAATGTGTGGACATTTTTTTCATGTTGCCATATTTTGAATGAGTACGAATGTTGGAACTTCAATTTATTATTGCCATATTTAAATGGCACTCAGTTTAAATGTCTTTGCTAAAGTATTTTTATTTAGTCAGCGTCCAAGTATTAACATTAAATTTATTTGCTAAAATCACGTTTTAGGATGTTAAAAAGTTAATTTTTCTACAAATTTTATGATACAGGTCTGGATTATTTAGCGCATATGCTGTATACCCAGATTAACGAAACTGAAATACAAGTCTTATCATATATTACAATTTTATTATAATAATAAGCGAAACACATAATGACGCACACAAAAACAAATATTAAATGTTGATAATAAAATTTTCTCCCATCTATTTTGAGATAATTTTTTTTAAAATATAGATGTAGTTGCTTTTATACATTAATCCATGATGCTAAAAAACTTTGAAATATTTTGTTTTACATTTATGGAAGGAGATATTGATAACAAAATCAGTAACTTAAAATATATTTATACTATGGTATTACAAATTGGGCTTATTTTTATACAGTTATAAACCTTTTCGTATGAGCAACACACAAAAAAGTGAAATTTGTACGAAATATCAAGCTCACAATTTGTCATCTTTAATAGTAAATATATACTTTTTATGTCGTAAGAAGAATTTTTATTGTCAGTTAGTTTATTAACATCATTGTTGTTATCTTCGTGTTTTGCCATTTTATTTTGAACTTAAAATCTGGTATATGACTCACATTTTATTAGCTGTTTCGCGACTTGTTTTCTGTTATTATATAGATAAACATATAGAAGACAGATAATGAAGATGCAAAAACCTGGTGGATGTCAAAGTTTCAATTTTAAAATTCTTTCTTTATGTTCTATCTCGTCTTCTTATAGTGCTCCTTTGATGAGCTCTCTGCCTACTATTTTTCATATGAGTAATTTTCCAAGGAGCGGATGTTGAAATACGAGTACACTGTTAACGTCACAGGCCATCTAGCCAAGAATGACACCCGGAATGCGTATGCAGCACGCCTGTTCACAGAAACAGGACCAGCACTCTCTTTGATTACACGCCTGTCACAATCCCTTTCCCATTTACGGTGAGGTAGCCCTTTATCTGAAACTAAAGGTACAGAGGAGAATTGCATATCTTGTGGATACTTTGCAGGTAATTTAAAAAATCACAATCACTTTTTATGTTTACTCGTTCTGCATTTCTGCTCTCGACTGAAGGATATTATATATTACTTTATATACTAAGATCACACCAAATGTCAGTAGTGCCAACATCAAAACCTTGAAGTTTTGCGTAGTTTGAAAGGAAATGGTTAAGTATAAATACATGTAAACATGAATTCTAAAGCACTTTATTCTTTAAAAAATCGTGTTGCTGCAGAATTGGTCGCAGTAAATTTCGACACTTAAAATTAAATTAAAATGGCAGACAAACTTCTCCTCAATGCGAACAGTTCCAAAATTTTCATTTCCCATTTCAAAGTTCCTGAAAGAAATGTTATATGCGGTAAAGTTTTTCTTCTGGAACTGAATTTCTTCATCAAGAGTTACCCACTATGGCTGTAACCTATTAGACCCAGAAGGGTATGGACGACGAGAAAGAGTGATAAATTAATTTAAAAATATAAGTAAGCGTCCTGCGCTTTTTGTGAAAATATAGGAATCACAGCAGTGAAATTAATAATGGTGGGAGTGTCTGATTGAGTATTTAGACTCGTCAAGTCTATATGACTTTCCTGAGACATTGTAAGACTCTTAATAAATATTAAATCAGCTTGAGTTTGCCTAATTACTTTTCTGTACAAGTTATTTTTGCACCTGAGGCTAACAAACAGCTGGCCAAAGTTTTAATAACAAGTTTAACTCATCTAATATGTTTAACTAGGAATTTGCAAATTATTCTTTGTACAAGTTGCATTATTTTACCATAACCACCAATAAGATAAACTTCAACAAGAAATGAGTATTTTGCTCTACTTAACTACAAACTAAAACATTACTACCCAAATACACTACTCTGTGACGTAAATCTGCCGCTCCGCTTCCCTAACGTCAACTGCAATTTCCTATTCTATATAAACTCCACTAAGGCCTCTGTTTACGAAGGAGGTACGAAAACTGTTTGCCCTAACAATGAAGAAAGAGTTGAAAACTTTAACATTATTTATACTTTTCATCATAATCTCCCTTAAGGTCAATACGTTAATAGCAGCGTTGATTCAATGGTATTATCCTGTCTTTGGGTAGTTGTGCAAACTACTCCTTTATAGCTGCAATATCATCCTGATTTAAGCGGGAAAGAGCGTGAGCTGAGAGTATAGTGAGTACTCAATTTTCTCATCGCTACAACACTTATGTCAGCAAATATGTTGTCCTAATGAAAATTTCATTTTTCCCTGAAAGCCGGGTATATCTTAAAAATCCTTTCATCTAGTCGGTTCAAAAGATTGCAATAATACTCTAAGGTTATCCTTCTGAAAATAGTCAATAAGTAGGATTTCTTTAGCGTTCCAATAAATTTATGCCACAGCTATTTTGGCGATGAAATGACTTCTATCCACCGTTTTGACTACTGTTTCGATTCTTGTGTGTGATGGTAGATGCAATTTTTATTCACAGTTAAAAGTCAATGAACAAAATGTTTTCTGTTAGTGTTAAAACGCTGCTAAATTTTCATAAGAATATGCTTTTATGCTATCAAGTACATTAAAGCTTTTTCATAGACATATTCTCAATACTCGATACCCAAGAGATATCAATATCGAAAGTTACTGCTGTACATGTACTCCATATACTTTGATAACACAACAATGTTGCACTAATATTTTCACAAGTAGCACATTTTAAAGTAGTCACAAGAAACACATGTTTTACTCATAAGCTCCAAAATCGCGGGTTCAACCCCAGTTAGGGTGAGTGGGCTTTTTCAGGCATAAAAATCCTATGTATGGCTTTTTTTGGAAGGGAAGTAAAGTCGTGGGTCCTATGTCATACATTTGCGGCACGATAAAGAACCTCAAGGCTGAAAGAAGAGAACTCTGAGGAACATTTATCGGCCCTATCACGCCCTGAATTGAATGCGACGCTGATGACTTGAGATATTAGTGTGTATATACACTGTAAAAATAAAGCAACTCATAAGTTCCTAAATAGCAGGTAGCAGGTACCAAAAAATTGGGTACGTATGTAAGCTCAACTGATTCCTTAATATATTTGCATCGTCTGGCAACATTACGTCTGAGCTATACCTTTCTTAAAAAAGCACAGGTTCAATAAAACTTACTGAATGCAGTTTGAGATGCATGTTTTAGAACTTACCACTGGATATATATATAGCATGTATTTTTTTCTTCTCGGATATCAAAAATCCATGCTCTGCTAGAAAATAACCCCAATTCTGAGTCTGAATAATATAAGAGACTTTTGATAAACGTGTTTGACTATGTGCACTGTTTGACTATCTAATTAAAAATCATTTTTAGCAGTGTCGTACTTTGGCATCTTTAGCATATAAGCTGATTTTACATTACAACCTAGTTGTCGTTTTCAAGTCAGCTGTTATTTTGAAGTAATAGACGGCACGTTTCGTGGTTTATATTTTTCCGATGATGTAAGTTAAGTTTGGGACTATTTTCATTAATATGTCTCCCATTCACCGCATTTGTAAAACGAATTTTTTCGCAACTCTAGTAACCTAAATTAATTTTTTATTTGGTTTTTACGGACATTCTTTAACACCTCAGGTCATCAGCGTCCCATTCAATTTAGGGCATGAAACGGCCGATAAGTTTTGCTAACAAGCCTCATCCTTCATGCTTGAGGTTCTTTTCCGTACCGTATATCTACTACATGGACTCACGGCTAAATGACTCGCTCATTTACCCTAGTACCCTACCTTCCCAAGGAAGTCATACTTATGATATTTACGCTCGAAAAAATCCATCAGCCCTGGACAGGATTAAACCCGTGATCTTACGTGTATGAGGTTACTATTAGTAACCTCTAGACGACCAGAACCAACGTGTAGCAACTTAAAAAAGCATGCGACTTCAGGTTATAAAATTCTTTTAATAAACATCCCAAAAATAATTCGCAACAATGGAAGCGCAACAAGTGAAGAAATTGTTTTTTGATTGATTTATTTATGGACGCTCTTTAACATCTCAGATCATCAGTGTCCCATTCAACTCGGGGCGTGAAACGGTCGACAAATTTTGCTCAGGGAGACCTCTCTTTCAGGTTTGAGGTTCTTTTTCGTGCCGTAAATGTACGACATGGGACCCACGGCTTTACTTCCCTTCCGAAGGAAGCCATACTTACGATTTTTATGCCCGAAAAAACCATCGGTCCTGGCCGGGTTCGAACCCGCATTCTTGGGTGTAGGAGGCAAGTATGGTAACCACTACACCACCAGGACCGACAAGTGAAGAAGTGGCCTTGGCCGTTCTGTTGAGGTCGTCGTCCTGGTCATCGTCATCAATATCATCCTACTACTCGAATAAAGTCATTTTACACCTCCATCATTTCTAAACAGTAAATCGAGATTTGAACCTGGAGATTACCAATAAAAGTTAATTACCAGGATACAAACAGCTATTAGCTTTGCCGGTGGTGGATTTAAAGGGTTGATTCCGTACCTTGGACTGCTCATAGAGGCTCATCAATATGACTATAAAAGTGCCAAATGCTTCATTACAACACATTAGGTATGTAGCTCATACACCGTAAGTCAGTCAGTCATGGACGACACTGCACTGATTTTCGAAAATACATTCTGAAGATTTTTTGTTGATGTCATGCTAACGTAGAAAAAGTTTATTTCGTCATTATTTTTCTGTGCATGAAATCTTACCCACTGTTTGAAAGTAATATGCAGTATATATAAAAAGTCAGAAAAGATATTTTGAAATTTCTAAATGATATACTGCTTTATGCTGTATATCAAAGAAGGAGCAAAGCGCTATAGGATTAAAATTCGAAAAGTTACGCAGAAATACTTTTATATATAAAAAAGAGATGTTCCTGCACTTCTCTATATGTGCTTTAAATATGCTAATTTCAGCAGCACGCAATATGGTTGTACATAGGACTATGTAATAATTTTGTTACTAAATAAGACAGCTTACTCTATCAGGAATTATATTTCTACAATTAATAAATTAAAATTTTATCCATTGCATATTATTGTTCATTGTTTAATTCTAATGAACGGTTTCATTAGTTCTATAATTTTCTAATGATGTTACGAGCTTTATATAGGTTACATCACATGACATAAAGCTCTTTTAAGTAGGTATGTAGCTTTCATATTCGATAATCTTTACTGCAATGAAAAGGAGGAGTCTCCAACTGTCACAAATCGATGTTAATTTGTCCAATAGAGTTCTTCAATGAATTTACTCCGCATGGATCGAATATTAAAACTGCATTCGTCATAGAAATAATGCAACTTTACATTCAGAATGCATTACATAATCCAGAAGTAAGCAGTTCATTTTTATAATAATGCATAAAACTAGTTATTAAAGAACATTTCGGCGGAAGAGACTTTTCTGCAAGAATCTTCCCCGATGTGATGCAGCTAGAGTGTATGCATGCAAAAATATGTATGGTAATTAAATTATGTACTATTTTGCAGCAAACGTTTAAGACTTATCCTTAGGTTTCTAGAACAGTGATGCTAGAATGGCAGAAAACAGTGCTAAATTGAAGACTGTTAGTATTTTATGGGAAAATATTGACTGAAAAGAAGCCAGAAAGAAGAAAGTTTTTTTTTAATAATTAATAAATTATATTTGTAAAACCATGAACTAGAATCACATTCGGTAAAAATGTTGATACAATCGAACCTAACAGACGCATAGGGTAATAATAACGTGTGTGAAAATAGATTGCATAAGTGTAACCTTCGCTAATGATACTTTTCATTTAAAACCATTATTGACACATTAATCTGCATTTGCATAATTAAATATATAACATATAATATAATACTTAATGCATGTTAAAACCCTTCTAAAATATATAAATATTTAAATAGAACATATGATTATACTTCACAATGCAACCCGAATAGCTTAGCACAATATTTTCTCTAGTGGTACCAGCCAGCCGGGAGTTCAATTCGCCTCTGTAACGAGATAACCATTGAAGTCTCCAGGGTATGTACAATCAGATGGGAGAAGTTCGTGGTCGTGGCCGATCACAGCACATGGTGTGTCGAAGATTCGTGGTCTCAGTACCAAAACATCAAAATTTTGTATCCGATTCTGATTAGAAACGCCAGTTAACATACTTTCTTAGTGATAAAAACATACATAGTAATGAAAATTAAGATTGTTTCTCCTACACTTAGTTTAAGGAAGACTCTGACGTAAATCCTTTAATCGTTCTCTTATAAATAATACCGGATTTCGCTATATGCCAAGAAAATGAGCATCCGTTGAATAAAAGCCGAGACAAAAATATCACGGCGCTTCCTTCCACGCTGGAGTTTATCCAACCATGCCAGTCCTTAGCGAAGGCTGTTAACGTTTATTTTACAGCGAATTAAGCTCAAAATAATCCTAAGACAAGAGAATTTTTTTATAAATAGTGTGCTAATTTCTTTCACATCTATTTTTATTTGCCAAATTGCAGTATCTATCTTATGTGTTTAAACAGTTGACGTGCGAGAATACATCATATTTATTACAGGTCGACAACTGCCGTACCGTTTAGCTAATATGTGCCTTGGTGTTTAAAATTAATTTTATAGAAGGCGAGATAACTTAGCATAGAAACAGAGATACTGATTTTTAGTTTCCCGATTAATACATTTAGTTTACCGGCTTTTGGATATTAACCTTGTCTGCCCATACAGTGTTTCATGTCTCTGCTAATAAGCGTGCAGCACCAAGTGGAGCTTGCACTTGAATTCCGCTTTCTAAAACGTGTATAACTTTACGTTATAGAAAATGCTGGAATTGTCGTCTTCCCATGACTAAACAGACATAGTATCGCAAAAACTCATTTTGATCGACATGATTGAGTTTGACCACGGCAATGTTTCTGATTTCATCGCTAATTTTACCCTTTATTTTATGAAATTCCTACTTGCTGTGCAAATTTCAAGGTTTGTGCCAGTTCTGTCTAGTATTTTCCGTTTTTGCTAGTGTTTTTGTTTTGCACTGATCCAGTAGATTAAAACTCGTGCACAGGAAGGAGGCATTGATCAGTAAAGTTCAAAATAAATTCCGGGAGAACTCAAAACCTGTTTAATGTTTAAAAATATCGTTTACATGTAAAAATGCTTTGCTGTACAGTCATCTGACTATTTTCACAATCTGTCTTAAAACTGGTAGGGATCAGGTTAAGGAAGCGACGTTCAAAGACATGGCAAAGGGAAGTCATTTGAAGCATACTCGAGAAGTAAAACGCTGCATGAATGGACAGGGCTTATAACTAAAGTTCTACAGTAAAAATTTTAAATGCTATATGAAATAAAGTAAAAGCAAAGAATTATGGGTCAGGTATTCTGAAATATTCATGAAAAATAAAGAGCAGACATTTCGGAAAAATATTTAAAATTACCTACTGTAAACACGTGCGAATGATGACGTGGAAGGTTGCGGTGTATGATAAAGTCAGCTTGTACAGGAATTAAATTAAATACTTATCAATAGTACAACTGGATAAAATTATAATTATATAGGCGTTTGCCGATAGTTTCAATGCGTATACTTCATATGATATGTTCAAATATTATTATTAATGTTTACATCATCAGTAAACCTTGTAGAGTCAAATCAGAATGGAGCATATTAGGTACTTGTTTCCACCACTACGGCTCAGATGTTTAAATGGACCTGATCCGAATAGACAAATACCCTGCCCCTGAAAAGGCTAGATAGCTTTGGGTGTTCACAAACTCGTTTTCCTTCGATTAGGTGATTCTACTTATTACGGTATCCCTCTTTAACTTGACCTTCTTATGTGTTTCCAGTATGTACGTAATTCAAGGATTTTAATGACAGCCGTTTTGATCATACCTCCATTTGTTCTATATCCTTCTACTTTTGCATTAAGTTAATTTATTTGCAATTCTTCTTGATAGTTTAATATGTGATATTATCTTAATGCACGACTTCATCCATCACAAGAACTTCATCTCTTGTACTTCTATTCAAGATATATGTTTTGTTACTGTTCACACATCGCCCCCATATGTAAAAGCAGATATTGCTTGGAGCTGGAGAGATGACTAGCGACAAGTTGCGGCAGAGGGATTTATCTGCCTAATAAAACATTACGCACTGCATGTGCATATCATCTATTCAAATACTTAAAGAGTCAGTCCATCTCTTTGCGTTAACAAACGTAGAATATTATAGTGAACAGCTGTAAGTTATCAACACATTCCTCTGACTAGCCATCTCTCCAACTTCCAGAAGTATTTATATAAAATTTTACTTTGGTTTCTTTCTTTGTTTTATTTTTTAACGTTGCTTGCAAATTTATTCAACCGTTTTTCTATATCTCACCTACAATAACGTGAGATCACAACCCAATTAATTCCAAGAGTATTCTGTTACAAAAATTGATTATTTTTCATTCATTTTAATCTTACAGTCCAGTTACGAAAATTATCATTATTTTAGATTTCTCTACTGATGGATTCATATTATATTCGTCCTATAATTGATATATTCCTCTTTGGAATTTATTTTTACTTTCAGCAATTAGCACCAAATACCTGACATCCTTCCATCCATTCATCTATCCAGCCATCCATCCATTCATTCATATATATTCTCTATACAGCAGGCAGGACATTTATTCTCTATGATCTTTCTATTTGTTTGAGAATCGCCGATCTAAAATTGCTCTAGCAGCACAAGATAAAATGAGCCGGTGCTCCATCATGTACGAGCCACAACGGCATGTTAAGTTTAATGGAAATTGTCTAAAATGTATTTAAATGATTCGAAAAACGTTACTTATGATATTCCTGTTATTCTTCCCAGTTGGTAAAAGGAGCGATTAAGGTGTTTCCAATTATTCCAGCATATATATTAATGCTGAACTCTAGCACCTTGTATGAAAAATTACATGGGATATTTCATTGGTCTTTAAAGGAATACTGTGGAAGTTCTACATATCATTCTAAGGCAAATGTAGTAGATGATAGATGGAATAATCTATAAACCACAATGTAGCATTAAGTTAGTAAAGACAAAAATACCCGTACTGTACTTATAAATACACCAAAAATGACTGTAGGTGAAAAAACTGAAAAACTGATCACATATTTAAATGAAAAATTTTATTTGTTTTTAGGTTGTCAATATTTTTTTTAGAACTTGCCAAATTGCAAAATAAATCAACGACTACATGTGTCCTTTAACTGTGTGCTTGTTTTGTTTATATGGATCAATATTTACTTTTTTCCAATGCAAGTGTATTTTATATGGATCAGGTTTATTCTTACAGCTTAAAACTATTTTTGTCCAACTATTTTTTGTTTTCATTTCTTTTCTAAAGTTTTATTTCCACTGTTCTATTCTTCGTCTAGACGTTCCTTTGATTTGAAACATAATAATGTTTCATTTAACTTCTTTGACAAAAACCCATAATACTTTCATCTTCCATCAAATTTATCTTTGGCGCTTGCTTTTCTTTATGTGCTTTTGGATTTGTAGGTTTCCTTCAATATTGAAACTATCAAAAAGGTTTTCATATAATATGAAGGCTGCTGAGTACTGTGTCGCCTCTAACTTGTCTAGTAAGTTTATTATTTGTCTCTGAGCGGTTTATATTAGACCCATGCCCATATATATTTACTATTTTTTTCTGAAAAGGGCGTTGGTTTTTTTAGGTGGTTAAAAGTAATAAAACCTATAAAATATTTTCATTGTATACTTCTCCAAATCTCTACATCACTTTAGACATAGGTGTGTTTTCTTTAAGTATTTCTTCTGCAGCATATTACTGGTAAATTGCTCCTCTCTTGTTTATTTCTTACTGAAACGAATCTTTCATGTGTAGATTCATAATTATTTATTGTACTTTACCATTTTATTAAAATTTATGACGCTATTACTCTATTTGCTCTTTGATTTTGATTCCACTATAATTCATTATACCTATAGTTGCCTACATATTTCGTTCCGTTAACTTGCTTTTTATTTCGCAATTGTAACAAAGTGAATTTTCATTTCATTTAGATGTAATGTCTAGTTCTGTTTCTATTAACGTAATTCCTCTTACATTCCAAACATTCTTTGAGAGTATTTTGGTCTATTTTCTCTTGCGCTTATTTTTCACTTGTGTTCTCTTATGGCTCATTATTTCGATGCTAAACTGCGAACTAAAATAATTGTCCTATACAATTGGAAAATATTAACTAGATGTTAAACACTCTTACCAAGAGATCTAGGCTTTAAAGTTGCAGTGCCCTTCTCCTAAATAGGTTGCAATCCAAGGCATAGCCCTGCCTTTCCAATGCTTCCAGTTGGGTACCCCGGTTTCACAAGAAAACTGAAGCTCGCATGGACAGGGTTGCTCTACTCATCAATTTCCCAGCAGTATTAGAGAGTTTAATTTATATGTGAATTTACTTAAGGTAATGTGTTAATTTTAACTAAAAGGATATGGAAATTAAAAATGGCATACAAAAATATTTTCTCAAATTGTATAAATTTGGGTCGGAATTAGAACTGGTTGTTGTAGTTTACTTGGTTAATGGCCAGAGGTTAAAATTATAATAATTTGAATGTAAGTCTGAAATTTGTGTATTCATGTTTGACCAGTCGTAGAAGTGTTATCATTTTTAATGTCTTATGGGTTTTCTTTTTGTAAATGAAAATTTCATTTTAGGAATTGCAAACTTTTAGGTGCGCTTTTTTGCACATGCTCAGGAACTCTGAAAATATACTTCAGGGTAATGATGATAAAAATTGGCATTTAAGTGTGCATAGAAAGCCTGAAAGGCATTTGTTGTATATGGGAAGTATGAAGAGACAATTGGTGAGGAGATACTATCTTTGCTGACATGGCATTCAATAATATAATCACAAAAATTTGTAAAATGCGTGATATGGAGACATCAAGTTATTAAAGTGTAAGACTATTGGATCAAAATTTAAATCTTATACATCGTGTATATCGCTCAGTTTCCTATTTCATTCCACTAACGATATGGAAAATCCTAAAAAAAGAAAGGTATACTATTTAATTTTGCTCTCGAAAAATTGATTTGGTTGCTGCATCTGCAGTAATAACATTATCGGTTACAAAGAAAGAAGGAGTAATTCCAAGTTTTTTAATATATTGAAGTCTCATGGAGGCAACATTTCTTATGCGACAAAAAAGCAAACGGTAATTGTACATAATTTATTAAAGAAAATGTGAAACTGTCAGAAATATCAAGCGCCATACTGGAATGTTCCAGTTCATATAAACAATTTATGATGTCTCAGGTTTGTTAAATTTGTTTCACATGGGAAAGTTATCATTTTTTTTTTTTTCAAGAACCAAATATTCTCCTCCAATTGTTCTTATTTGAATGCATTCTATTTTGTGCACCTTTTTTAGTTTTAGGCAGAAAGGGGTAATAGCATATAACACATTGCGATCAAGTACTAGATTAGATGATAGCAGTTTATTTTCTCCCTATCTCATTCTTTAAAACCTTACTTAGATACTTTTCAACCTTTAACACAATCCAAAATAATCACACACTTTTTCCCTTTCATTTTGGTGCAAAATATTGTAATGGTAGTTCTCACTGGAACAGCTAGGAACAAATGAACTTGTACCGAAAAAATATGATATGTAGTCGTCAAATGGTGCTGGGTGATCTAACCGTAAAAAGTGCCTTGAGGGAAATTGTAAGCATTCACATATCTCCAAACTACATATCTTGTTACCTGATGTGATTTTGTGGGAATTCACCACTGTCACGCTGCACACCTTTCCTGTAAACACAGTAGCTCTCATCCTCTTCATCAACATCGTTGGGCCCCTTATTAATTCATTTCATGTATGGACAGTTAAACAAGAATATACTGTATTTAAGACAAAATGAAACATTTATTGATTTTGTGCTATTTTATGAAATTTAAGCTGTGTTGTTGCAGGCATAACAAAAGTTGTTGGTTGCAACTTTCTTTGAGTGTATCTTGCGAATTTAAATCTGAGTGACTTTTGAGTTTACATTTCATTAGAACTTTTTCTGCATATTTTGGTGTACACGAAGAGCTTTACGTGGTGCACCTTCACACAAAATCCACTCAATTCTTTTTCCGCTGTATTTACCACCTGCGTTTGCAGGACTTGCATCCCCTAGGACTTACAAACCATTGTCCAAGATAGTCAGTCACCTTACGGGAAGCTAATTACTCTGGACGCACATGGAGCAAAATGCACTTTGAGGGGATCCCAGAATGGATGTTACAAGTTCAGTAAATATGCATAAAAACACATCAACGTCTCTTGCACAATGAGAATAAATTGAGTACTTCTCGGGTTTATAATTCGTGTTAAATCAAGGACTTTACACAAGCAGTGACAGGACCTGGGAAAATGTAGAATATCGGATGTAGATAGGCGAAACGTCGGGATACCTGCAATCATTGGACCATGACCTACAAGCCCGAGAAATGCCTTAATTTATTGTCAAAACGCCAGTCGTGAAAGCCTTGGTTTGCCCAAATATTTGAAAAATAAATTAATATTATTTTAATTAAACGGTGATATTGTGCAAAATAGATTAGAGGCAAGGAAAAAAAGTGACTACAGTAATTTATATTATAAGGTATTCCGTGGAACGGTTAATTATTAATTATTTAACCTGTTATTGCATAGAGCACTTAAATATGCTCAATATTTATAACAATTTTTTTACTAACGGTCAAACTTGATGGAAGTTTACATGTACAACAATATCCATTTACAACATCCACACGTCTTATCAACATTTTCAATACAAACTTAAGTATTTTAAAAATTAAAATACGATTACATCCTTACCGCTCAGTAAGGACACAAAACTAAATGCGGATGGGAAGGAGTTACTATCCTTTTGCGGAACCTTTCAGTTGGAAATCATTGACGATAAATATGGGTCAGACATGGTGAAAGAACTAACGTTTATAAATTGCAACAGTGGAAGAAACATTGATTATATGTTATGCTCAGCCTTTATTCAGGGTTTTTAAATTATAAATAGAGCAGAATCGCATCTTTCACTTATATTCCCCACGTTAAATCTTCACCTAACCTTAGTAAATAGAATGAGGGAAAGTAATAGCACCTTGTGTAGCTGTTGTTGTGGTACTGGCGGGTCCTAGAGGGAATGGAGGAATTTGTGGGAATATTGTGTGGCTCGGCAAATAGATTTAATGAGGGGAATGAAGCGATCCAGATATTGTTAAAATACTGATAGAAAATATACAATTAGCATGCAGACATATGAAAATAAAAAATAATAGATGTAAATGTCATACAAATTAAGACGGTATACCACGATATGAAACAAGTGAAGAAAAAAGTTTTGGCAGCGCTTACGATATACTGAAGGGAGGAAGTTCGAGTAAAAGCATCCTTCTTATACGCAACTAAGGAAAAATCATAGGATTATTTTGAAAGTGCAAATTGTAAGGGCAAAACAAAATGGCGGTGCTTTAAGAACTTCAACCGATTGAAGGGGTACCCTAAACATGCAGAATGTGGTCATAAAAATTGAAGTGCAAAATAGAGGGATAAATAAACATCGAATCTGACTTGCAAAATTTTAATAGGGTGTAAACGAAGTGGAGCAGTAGGAGGGACCGCCACTGTCTCTTAGAAAAGTGCGTTTAATTACACTAGTACCAATATCAGACGGAATAAATAATGAATATAAAAATTATATTAGCGATTGAAAAATTAAAAAAATGTAAAGAGCCCAGAATTGAAGGGATTTCATCCAAATTTATAAAATTCTCTTTAGTTTCGGAAGTAATAGACATCTTGCGAGTCGAATTTAATAAATTATTTAATGGAGAAAGATATCCGGAAGCATAGTCAATAGCGATGATACAAATGATATTCAAAGGCAAGGGTAACCCACGGGCGCCAGAGAACTACGGGGAAAGTACATGGCAAGATTCTATAAAATCAATTAAGGGGATAGCCAACAAATACATAAAATAAATACATATCAAGGAGATTTCAAGGAAGCGTTTTCTTTGGTGCCCATTATATTCATTTTAAGCATTCTAATGGATATAAACGTTAAAAGAAGATAAATTATACAGCGCGGTCTTATTTTTTAATTTTAAAATAGCCTTCGGCAGTTTTCAGAGAGATGCTCTGTGGATAAAAATGAGAAAGAAAGGTGTCCCCAAAAATGCTAAAAGCTTTGATGTAGTTGTAGAGCGACGAAAAACACTACATCGGAATGCAGACCAGCCAGTAGAGGAGTTCGTCAGGAATGAACTCTATTTCGCTCATTGTTTAATTCATATATTTATAGATGATATCACGGATGCTCTGTTAGCGGAGAAAATGAATGCCCCTGAAGTGGGTGGTACATGCATTCTTGTACTTTTGTAAGCTGACGATTTAATTTTGTATCTCTTCCTATTTTACATTGTTTATTTACTTATTATTAATATTGTTTTATTTTATGTTATTTGTTCCTCTTTCTAATTTTATATCATACTTAAGCATGTGCGGTCGAGGACCCATGCATAAAATATATTTGCAATACATATATGACAATTTATTGCTTTAAGGATACACCTACAGAAACTATCAAGACTTGTAGGCTACCTTGTTCGATATATGTGTTAGATCTATTATCTAGATGTGAAAATGGTTAATATATAATACTGGTTAATATCAGTATTATTAATAGTAATTTAATGGACATATGTGTGATGTGTCTTTATGCTTATGACAGATTCCATTCCATTTTTAACTTTTCCATATTAAATTCATACAATAAAGGTCTGCATTGTGGCACACCCCGGTATTCGAACCTCAGACCTCACGCTCACGAGTCCGCACCTTAACGATCTCGGCCACCCGTGGCGGTGAGGTTATTTAGATGAGTAGCCCAAAATAAAAATGTGTAATCTTTGATGGTTGTATTAGAAATATAAAAAGCAATTTCTTAAAATATCACGAGAAAAAATGTGCAAGAACTGTTCTTTAGCATAACACAAAATCGCATACAATTTCATAGACAAGAGAAGACATAACTAAATCGAGTTTTCCAGCTATAATCCGGATATGGCGTATTCGGATATTTCCATCTCTTTGATTCCTTAAAGAGGGAAAAAATTGAGTCACATGATATTATTAACATGGTGAGGTCTGCTTCAACAGCACAAACACAAATACCATTTTTACGCTCCAATGAAGCTCTAGAACCGCAAGAAGACATTGCTGATAAATAATTGAAAACATTTTATTACAATATACCAAAATGTTCACATCTTAGAAGGAAAAACGTTATTTAAATTTTTGGAGTCAACCGCTGTATATGCCAACTTTAGTCACATTGCTGTACTTCACAGTCCCGCACACGGGTGGACATGAATAGGGTGGGATGCTTGATCGGTTTCACTATGTTAGAGTACGCGAGCGGTAATCAGCTAATCGTTTACTGATTCATTGATGCAAGTAAGCTAACACCAGGAACGATGTTTCAGGAAAATAAATAATTGGATGCCGCTAGCGAATTCTACACATGTTTTGACGGCACCGTACCCATAGACCGCTATTTTCCTGCCCTCCGTTCTGCCGTATGCAATGCAGAATTGTTCCACTGGACCAGAGTGTTATGCTGTAATAAACAAAACATCCAGTGATACCGAGTTGATGTATACGCTTCGGAGAGATACAGTGGTACAGAGGAAACAATCATTTCAGCTCTCCCATGATTTGGTCGCAAAAGCATAGAATTTCAGAAGAATAAAAATTGAGAGCTGTGGAAATTTGACTTGTGGAAACAAATAAAGCTATAAAAGCTAACTGAAATGACCATAATAGTACTGATGCCCTGCTTACCATCAAAAGCGCTGGAAGCTCATGACACATAAACCACACAGAATAAGGGCCACATAAATGTAGCAGCACAGTATTCCACAAGTTATAATGAGCTAGTGCATGCTAGTTTTCCGCATTCCTCGCTTTATATTACAGAACTAGAATCGTTTCCTATTTTGTATTGGAAGGATTAATATTGAGTGAATTAAATCATTATTTTAATTTATTAACTAGTTAATTAATATATTTTAAGGAATCCCATAAAGGCAAATGGTCTCCTTTTAAGGGAGGGGACAGCTAATTTGAACTCAGGTAGGAGTATAAGCATTAGTCTGTCATATCTCATTCCACACGCTAGATTGTTGAATCAACACAATTGCCTAGCTGGTTACTTATTCGCTTAACTACAGTATTATATAGACACTTAGTTCCACTTTATATGATGATTTATTTGTGTGTCTTCAGCTATCCATGTCCACTGTTCTCCTATGTTTCTGAAGAAATCTGCCCAATGATCTCTTGGCCTTCCCAAGCTCCTTCGTTCGATTATAGAACCCATATGGTGGCCCCATGCCATGCAAGACTTCCCATTTCCGTTGTAGCATTTCTACCCTTGTGTAACTATCTCCTATGCCCGCCATCTTTCATAGAACTTAACTTTATATCCTGTCTTTTAGTGACATGAGGAGTATTTGCCCTTCGGACTTGCATTGGCAAACTTGAAGCTTCTTTTTTTTTTTTCTTCATGTTAGAGATAAAATTTAACAGTCATACAAAGTACTGGCATTTTCCTGTTTCAGAAGCTTTCTTCTTTATTCTTAACATTTGGAACTCGTTTCTAACAATTAAGTTTGGCTACAAAATTTTCTCCAAACCAAGCAGATTCTTCTTTATATTTATTTGTGTCAAAGATTTGCCAATTTAATAAACATATTCAGGACGCATTCTCGCCCGACTAGAATTAACTCTCTTTTAGTAGTTGTCAGTGATTTCGTTTGCCTAGGATTTATGAATGAACTCACTTCTTTGCTAACTGCTAAGCTCGTTTACATCAATGCCATTAATAACGTGCTATTAGAAGGATGTAGTCAGCAAAATTTATTAATATTAATATTTTAAAAATATTTTGAACATACATGAAGTAACTGATCAACCACTCAGCCATAATTTTACCATTATTTAGTTTTTCGTACTCTTTGTTTTTCATACTCAAGGCAATATTACTGGAATTGTCTGGTTCCATTTCATTTGTCGTTATACCAGTAAAACACATGCCCGGGGTCTTAATTCAGTGCAGATTTGTGCATTTTTGCATTTGTATGGCATTTGAGGTTTTCATTTCCCAGGCTAACATTTCCAGGAACTCTGTTCTTTTCAATTTATATTGTATAGAGTTTTCACGGTAGAGTATGCATATTGCAATCAAAGAAATAAATTCAGTAAATTGCAAAAACCACCATAGGCTTTTAACGGATTATTTAAAAAAATATTTTTAGATCAGGTGAGCAACAAATTCTGCTCCAATTTTGCTCATGTAAAATGTACTTATCCCAATTTTTCCATAGCTTCCTGTTCATCAACTACATGATCACAATATAGGATAAATAAAGAAAACATGTTCATTCGTAGGGGAAAACTCAAAAAATTCTCGTCTTTTTATGCAATAAAATACATTTAAAATTTTATTTTTATTTTCCCTAAACTTGACAAAATATGTATTCCCTAGTCTTATAGTTGCTTTGCCACTACTTCAACAAAACTTGAACTCTACGCATTGCCAATTGAGTTGTTTCCTAACATTTTAGCATTTTTCCTAGAGCATCTCAGACTTGCAGTCATGTACGTTTCCTACCACTAGAATCTCACTGTGGTTCACTATGGTGGAGTACGGGGGGGTAGTTAGTTCTCACAAAACACTACTTCCTATTGACTTAGATATTATACTTAATATATCTACTAAATACAGGTGAAGTGGCGTTATTCAGAAGCTAGGCTATTACAGATACATTTTATTAGAAAAGTTCAGCAATAAGAAATGAAGAACTGTCTGGTAGGTATTGGCGAACATTATTAAAATGTATGAAGAGAAATCTACACATAAATAACTGATAACTTCTCTTGCCTGAGCCCTAGATCTGCTAAGTAGTACATTCCTCTTAGGGTTGCTCTCTGTTTGAGGACAGTGAAATATGTCAAAATGCGATGTTGTTTAGCCTCCTCAGCGATTTTGAAATTATATCTTTCGAATTTTACTTCTGAAGTTATATATATACACAACAGTATCTCCTTAATATAAACATTATTAATTTAAAAACAGATCTATTAATTTATTGTCAGATATTACTGTTGATGCCTGAGGT
Source organism: Metallyticus violacea (assembly GCA_030762175.1). NCBI lineage: Eukaryota > Metazoa > Arthropoda > Insecta > Mantodea > Metallyticidae > Metallyticus > Metallyticus violacea. The sequence continues at coordinate 295,400,299 of CM060846.1, forward strand.
CAGGAGTATGCAAGATGAATTACTATATTCTCTGACCTGGAAAACCATTAGAAAAACACCTTGCTATTCGTTTTATTGTCCCTTCTAAGATGATAAGAATTATGAAATTCGCCGTCTAAAATATTGGCCCACCTGCCGACTACTTTGGTTCAGCGTAACTATCACGTCCTATTAGATGACCCTCTTTATTTGAACATAGCCTTCTGTATCAGTTACGACTGCCTCTTCACCACTCGCCACTATTCTTGTAACCGATTCATTCAGACATTGGGGAGATGAAAAGTCTACTATTTTTATTTGACAGTAATGTCAACAAAAAGTATTGCATAACCAATAAGTATATATTCAGTTCTAAGCTGTAATAAAATGCTAAGACTCAGAATAATTAAAACAATATAGTTATTACATTATACCTTAATAATGAAGAGACACTTCTTAATTTTGAATCATGTAAACTTCAGTGTCGGAAGTGCATGGGAGACAGCTGTCTAAACAGCGCCCATTCAAGTCCTTTCAGTCTGAAATTTTTAGATGGCCTGAAAAAATGAGACTCCTTTGAAAGTTCTGAGCACACCAAACAAAAATAAATGGCTGACAGGTATCAGCCTATGTGTACTCCACGTTTATATAGGGCAAGATTTTTCCGAAACTAATAGGGAATAGTTTCAAAAACTAAAGCATTCTGGATGCATGTTTCCAAAGGATATGGTATTGTTTGTGAGGCTATTAGAGCAAACTTTTACTTTCTTCTTTTTGTACTCTATTTAAGAATCGATTGACTTTTATCTATAGAACATCTGTTTACAAATATTGTGCCACAGCACTTACACGAAAATGGAAAAATATTAGTGTTCAATTGTTGTATAATGAATGACGAGTTAAATTAACAGCTATTAACGCTGACATTTGATGATATGCATTTTACGGACTCTGTTATGAGACACAATTTATTATTCATAGTTCCAATAGCATTGCAGTACTATCACTCAATAATATTCCATAATTTCAGTAATGTTATATAAAGATCTCGAGTATATAAAAGTGGATTACTAATATTTAGTGCGTACTTTAATAGGTAATTTATTGGTAGCATCTCTATGATTCTGTTCAGAAATATATCGGTCTGGACAAACTGTTATTGTTCGGCTACCAGTTAACTTAGAACGTTGAAGTTTCTATTATCCCCTTAAGTTAATAACATCACAAAATAAAGAAAGTAACACATTTAATTACTCTCCGTATGGGTTTTCGTTGAACAAGGACTTGGATAACCTTCGCCCTATGTCGTAATTTGTGGGGATATGCTCAATAATAGAATATGAGTTTAGTAAAGTGAAATTACATCTTACCATTAAGCACTCTTGTGAATCGAAGAGCAATATTAGTATATTTTCACTTCTAACATAGTTGCAGAAAACATCCGTTTTTAAAATAGTTAAAACGGTGGACATTCCTGACAATACTTTTATTGTTTCGTCTAACAATGCGGAAATTATAACAAAATAAAACGACAAACTTCGCTCTATCGAAGAAAGAATCTATGGACCTACAAATAAAGTTATACCAAGTTTTAAGCGGGATAACAGATTTAAATTGACCAATTTGTTAAAAGAAATTACTCTTGCTTGCTCTTTGTACAAAAAAATCTATCAATTCTACACTATGTTACCAAAATTTCAAGATCTTACGACGCTTGGAACTTCATTTAGTCATGTAAACCTATTTCTCACAAAACTATTTTAAACACATTTCAGATTGATCAAGATCAACTTTCTGCACATTTTATAATATGGGAGCAAACATTTTAGTGCATGTTTCTATATACCATAACTCATGAAAATTAATATGTAGCGTTTTATAAAAAATAATTAAAATTGAACTAAAGTGTGTGATAGCGATCGGAAAAAACAACGTTAGGTGCATACACTATTTTTACTTTCTCTCCTGAGAGAAAAAAGTAAAAATCTAGATTGTGTTTGATTTATAAAAATATCACCAGTGATTAAAAACATTCAGACATTTTGTTTCCCATGTGTATATGTAGATAGTTTTCGAGAAAGCATATTTTGAAAATAAAAGTTCATAATTTAAAAACTTATATTCTATGGAAATGAAATTTTAGCATATTTCTAAGCATTTGATAAAGAGTATGTGTGAAAAACAAATTAAGTTCGCAGTTAAAAAAATTGTGAAATTTTGGATTTTACCCCATTTCTGTCCTTGAAATTACACTTTGATAACAAATGTGAAATCAGTTTACGAAACCACTCCTCTTCAATTAAACAAAACAGGAGAATATTTGAGAAGTATAATGTAAGCAAATAATTCATTTGGGAAAGTAAAATATAAACTCAAATTCGCTATTTAAGAGGTTAAGAGTACCTATTTTAAAGATAAGTGTAAACTCCAAAGATTTATAAATGATTACGATACTACTCAGTAGTTTTTGTTTTGTATAGGGGTGGAGACTACAGCCATCGACCACAATATTTTCACTTCCGCTTCCTCGTATTTCCGTGATCATGATCTTGCATTGAAATAATGTGAAAAACGTATGCAGTGAGGTTATGCTATAAATGATAGTAACCTATAAAGATTTTACCATCGATGGAAATGCATTCATTATTATCAAATCACTGTTTTATGTACAGAGACATTAGTTGCAAAATTTAATGTCTTAAATTATATTACCAAAATAGTAATTTTAAATAAGCCGACATATTAGAAAATAACTGTGGTAAATGTATGTCTCATGTCTCATTAGTGCTGCACAAAAATGTAAGTTGGTTCTTTCTAGGTCATTTGCCGAAATATGTTTGAAAACTGAAGTTTATTTTTAGGAATTACTTAGTATTTGCTCATGCGTATCTATCATTAGTAAGGTAAAAAATTACTTCTTTTCGTTGCAGTGGCAAGTAGAAACGAGATTTCTCCGCCAATAAGGTTTCAAGAGTAAGGTGGTTTATTGGAGGTCTGCAACTTACAATATACATTTGTCTACCTTTCCATCTCTTTGCTATCTGGAAGAGCTTGCCGAGATTGCAAGATAACTTATTTTCATCTATTTCCTCCGAGAATCTTGATTATATTATTTCACCGTTTGATTTGGCAGATAGAGCAAAGAAATAAATTTTACAGCTAGTGAACAAGATGGATTTATTGATCTCTGTGCTGATTCCACACTCAAAATTACATCTGGTAAGATGGGGCTTGGTTGCTGATTTTTTTTTTACTTCCAATGGCATAGCAGTCTCGTAATCTCGTATAGAAAGCAATTTTATCTTCTCAATTTACCATTCGTTCGTTCAGTCTTTCTCAGCTCTTGCGGCAATAAAATTCAAAGCAATAAAAGAGGCTAAATCTTGAGAATGATACGCAGAGTGTATCGTCAACTATAAGACCTAATAATTCAATTCCTATTGTTCTACTATGCTAATAATAATAAAAATAAAAATATGAAATACTCCATCCCGGTAACCTTGTTTCCTACACTGAGACGCGTGTTGCAAATTCTTACACTTTATTTCTAAATTACCAAATCACATTCTTATATTATTATTTTCCAGATGATACTTATACCTAGGTTATAATTAGAAATTTAATAATAAAAATAACAATTTGATAAATAACAAAATTCATTCCCTTCAACTACTTCCTAATTGCTGGAAACCGATAATATTCGAGTAACTGGAAACCAGCTACTACTGCTACTACTTCCACTTAATCTTTAACTGTAAATTATTAAACTACTATTTTTTTCTTGCTTTTTTATTTATACGTTAGTAGTTTTTACATTTATTTTCCATCTATGAGAGTTTGGAAGTTTTGACTCGAAACATTTTAACAATGATATTTTAATAATCAATTTCAATTAAGAAACAACATAATAAAAGTTACACATCTATACATACAGCCTCTTCTACGGCTGCTGGCGCGATGCGGCGGCTGAGTGGTGGTCCAACTGTTTTTTTTATTTTTTTTATTTTTTAATTTTTTTATTATTTTTTTGTTTAAATTAAATCTTCAAACTCAAGTAAATATTGTCCAATACATCGCAACACTGCCATTCGTTGAGCCACTGAGGACCAACTAAATACTGCAAATGTCAAATAACGGGGTTCAAAACATTTCTCAGAGACGTCCAGGAACCGGAGGATCTTGGCCTGCACCCTCCGCCATGCTGATGCAGCAGCACCACATTCTAAACGATGGAGTATTGTATCTTGAAGGCCGCAAGCATCACAGTTAGGAGATATCTTCATTCCAATACGATGTAGACGGTCATTGGTAGGGAAGATATTATTCACCAGCTGGTACCAGACACTCCGTTGGTAAGTGTTGAGTGCAGGATGTCGAATGTTGGACCGGATTCGGCGCCAGCTGTATACTGGGTGTTGGAGAACTACTTTGGAAGCCGTCAATTGGAATAACCAGGCAGTATACAAGTCTCTGGTTTTCGGTGGTTGGCCATGTAGGTCGACAGGACAGTATGCGATTAACTGAAGTAGCTTCTTAAACTGCGGTGCCTAAATCGGCAACCCTCGAAGATCTGGTGGATTCTTGAGACGGTGTTCCGACAACCACTGGGTGAGAAACTGATGACTATAATAATCGCCATAGTCTCCTAGGTGTGCCCAGTTTGTCCGGAGAAACAGACAATCAGCTTTCGCCTGTGGATCAATGACATTTACACCTCCTTCAGAGGTTGGTAGTGTGAGTTGATTTCTAGGTACTCGTAACAAAAAACCTTTCCAAATAAACCATCCTGAAGCCGATTTCAACTTAGCGCCAAAGATGGATGGTAACGGCAGAACCTGACTCACAAACCATACTTTGGACAGTGAGAATATATTAACAAAATGAACACGTTGTAACAAATTAAGGGAACGAAAATGATGCTCTTGAAGAACTTTACGAACACTGTTAATAACACAGTTCCAATTATATTGAATGATCGCCGGTAGCATGGATAAAAACGTAATATCCAATATTTTAATGACTGAAGACATAGATATCCACGAAGGTGGGACTATAGAAGTAGAGCCAAAGAGCATACATCTTGATTTATTCACATTGAGGAGCGCTCCAGAATCTCTACAATAATTATTCACAATTTCGTGAATACGAGGAAGAAGAGAACCACGTGAGATCAGCAAAGTGACATCATCAGCAAATGCTCTAATAAGAGACTGACCATCAGAACGAAGGCACTGTTGTAATTTTCTTAGGAGAGGTTCAATGGACATCATAAACAAGTGCATAGCCATCGGACAGCTCTGTCTGACAGACGCTCGCATAGGAAAGGAGTGGGTGAAATAGCCGTTCACTAAAATTTTGGAAGTAGCTGCTTTTAATATATTGCGAATGAGGTAGCAGTATGTATCAGGGATTCTTAAGTGCATCATAGTTTTAATTAAATAACTATGTTTCACCCTGTCGGATGCATGGTCAAAGTCCAAGGAGATCAACTATTCGCCGGTATCTGGTAGATACTGTACTGGTGACCAGTATATTTCTTATATACTTTACTTTACTGCTTATACTCGCATGTATCTATTCCTATCTGTATTTGTATAAAACTATATATTATATATCTATTGATTGTATACTTGTTTATTTATTTTCCATATTATATCATATCATCTTTCCATATTATATATTCTTTATAAATATATTCCTGTAAATTTCACATTTATATTTTATATTAGCCAATTTTTCCAACACTAATTATATTCTTTGTTTGCGAATCTAATTGACATTTATCAAAGCAACATTTACCCTACCAATTCATTACTTTGACATCCTTAACAACAGTAATATTATAATTAGTAATATTAATTATGATTATAATAGTTCATATAACAAGTTTTATTATATTTTACTTTACTTCTTTATATTACTTTACTTCTTCTTTATCTTCCTCTTCTTCTTCTTCATTCTCTTTCGCCATACCCTTTTCCACAATCACTTTACCCTCCTCTCATTCTATATACACAATACTGTTTTATATCCTATAAAAAGTTCTCTTTCGCTATTCCACCAAACTTTACACTTCTCTATTGCATTTGTTTATTTATCCTTTAAACTCACATTATTACAAATTTAAAATTATTATTACAGTTTTCACCACTAGCTTCACTTCACTCCACTTCACCCATATGTACTACATCATTACACTCCAATATATTATGCCCCTCTCAATCTTTATTATACTTCTCCTCCATTCTTCCTAAACAAATTCCTCTAGTTCCTATCCTCTGCATCTTTACTAAGGACCCCAACAACTCCTTCAGCTCCTGCTGCCACATCATATTCTTTCACTCTTCCTCTCACCGTACCTTCTTTTTTCTAACTGTAGGTTTGTTTATTGTATAACTTCCTCTGCCTCTTCCTCCCCATCTCCATCATCTCCCTTTCATTCTTCTCCCCCTTCTTCTTCTAACGTGATTCTAATCAAGTTTTCATTGTGAATTTGGTGGTAAATTCTTTTTCTGGTTTTCTATATTTAATATTCTTAATCTTTTCGTTCTTCTAACTTCCATTTCTTCTTCCCTTGCAGCTGGAATCTCTTCTTGCTCCATCTTTCTTCCCATTCTATTTTAATTATAAAATGGGATGGGGTTTGAAGATATTTATATAATTCTTTGTTTCTTAAAATATAGGCTACACGACGGCCACTTAAATTCCTTCTTTCTTCTGAAGATTGGTTCCTATAACATGGACATTCAAACAAAACATGCTCCGGTGTATCCTGTATTCCACATCGCAGGCAGGTATGATTTTGGGTCCTTTTAATTTTACCCTGTGTAGCGTAATAAATTTTTGCATAGAGTTATTTTTAATTGATTTCTAATGTGTATATCGTGCATTCTTGTGATGCCCCAAATATAATTATTGTGGCAAATAGACTGTTGTAATGAATATTAATAACATTTAATGATATTTTAAACTCTGATTAATAATTCCAGATAATTTAATGATTATTTTCTCAGCTTTAGCTCTTGTATGTTCAGTATGCTTCCTGAATTTAATTTCTCATTTAATAGCATTCCTAGGTATTTAAATTCATTTTTTCTTTTTATGTTGCATTGTTATATTTAATTATTGAACCCCTTTTTAAGCTTCCTTTCATCATCATGTAACCTGATTTTTACGAAGCTATTTGTAATTTGGATTTTGTACACCATGATTTTAATTTGTTATTAAGTTGTTTGCTCTTGTTTCCAATTCCCTTTGTGTGTCTCCTTCAATAAAAAAATAATATCATCTGCCACATTATTTAATGTATCTGCATTATTATTTATATCGTCCAATAAGGTTTCCATTACTTCCTAAAATATGGGCCTAGAACTGATCCCTGAGGGCACCCTTTCGTAATATGCTTACTTAACATTTCTCCAACACCTTTTATATAAACTCTTCTGTCTACTCAGTAAACTTTGCATAGAGGCTTTTTGGGACATTTTATTTCGTAATATTCTTGTATTCCATTAATATGTTCTACTCCATTGTTTCTTATTTTATAAAATATGTAATAGAGTGCATTTTCAAATATGAATTTAACACATTTCTGCTATATATTAAACTAGACAACTCTAAGGACCCTGAAACACAAAGAGATGCCGAAAAATTTAACATCATAGTGTCATCAAAATTTTGTCGGCTTTAGACCGGGGATTTCGACGCATATTCTGAACAAATTATTATTTTTCGTAAGCGGCAAACAAAAAAATCATCCAGTGTAGGCTCCAGGTCGACAAAGTTTCGGAAATGCTATCTTTGGAAGTTATGAACTAAAGAAAGGAAAATATAATAATCTTATAGTACAATGACTGAAGCATTTGGCGGATGCATTAGAGTCTCCCTATCAAGAAGGATAATGGTTTTACAAGCTACCTTAGCTGTATGTGGTTAGTATTATCGCGCAAAATTAAGAGCATCTCTGGGATTCACAATTGCAGTCCCCTTGGTTTTCAGCTTTTTATGGACACGTTTCATATGATTAGAGTTTACCATGACATTGTTTGTTTGGCAGACCGGCAGCAGCTGACGATACACATTACGCTAAACGCAGTAGCCTTCTTTTAGTGAATGATGGTTTCGGTTGCTTGGTGATAGATCCATGGGCTGTCAACCAATGAGGACGATGTCTTGGAGTGTCATTAAGGATTCACTTCTCATTGCATGGAACACACGGCCCAAATTTATATCTTTTTCCCAGCTGCATGAAATGGACTCGTTTGGATTCTGCATTGACGTTTTTTTTTAGTAGTGTTTAACGCCCGTTTTCACTACTGAGGCATCACAGGCGGTGGACACTGATGATACATGAGATGAAATGATAAATTGGAAAGAATATTTTTTTAAGGAAGGAAGCGTTCCAGGCCTAAGTTTAGGTACCTCCCCGGCATTTGCCAGTTATGAATACTGAGGAAAACCTGGAAAAAACCCCAGTCAGGGAGGACGGTCCTGGCGGGATTCGAACCGCAGACCTCCCGCTCACGAGTCCGTGCCTTAACGACCTCGGCCACCCGTGGCGGTGCATTGACGCTGAATAGCTGTACCACGTCACCACAGATCTGGCTGTTGGTCACCTCAATAGCCACTAAGAGATGCTCGTAGTTCATTGTTGTTGATCTTCCTGTCCTTTATTCATCCTGTAGGATTTCGTTGCCCTTCTGGATCTTCGCGAACCTTGTGGAATATTTTCCGAGCATTGTTCCCAAGTTTAAATTCATACAGAACAATCATCTTCCGTGTGTTCATTTGGATCACTCTTTTCGGGATAATAATTGAACCTAGCAGCCCAACAATCTAACACTCTGTAAGATTCATATCCTATCCTTATTTTATTTTGCATTTAATTGTTGTCCACAATTGACATTTTTGCATCGCAAGAAAACCGACAAAAAACTTTTTGGCTAGCTTTACTTATTGAAAAATCCGAATCTCATTCTTGATAGTACTGCGGACGTAAAAAATGATAAACTCTACTGTAGAGAATGGGCTAGAATGGTCAATCATTTCTTGAAGGTATATTCGCAAAGATCCTCTAATTATGTAGGGTGAATTTTGAGGGAGTTTCAAGAGTGGGCAGGTAAAGCCATAAATTAAATGTGGACGGCGATTCTGGGACTGCTTTAATGTGATTTGATTCTAAGATACTGAAATGTCTTTCTTGGTAATAGCTTTGAGCTGTAAAGTCTACAACAAGCTTGCTCCGCCCATTTTGGAAGAGATAGATGCGTCTGCTTATATTCCTTCTAATGTAGGGAGAACTCCAGATATTTATTTGGAAACCCACAAAGCCAGAAGGTGTCTTTACGCCCACCTGTGCCAACGAAGGCATTGATATTTTACATGTCAAAAGTTACATCAGTACAATATACAACGGAAAAGTAAATTTTTAAATTGAACTTATAACTTCAAGAAAACCTTTTATGGCCTCAAAAAGAAATTAATCTGTGCACATCGCATGATAGATTGCTTTTAGAATATCCGGAGACTATGGTTACAGATTTCCCTGTTTGAAAAATATCATGACAATCTTTTAACTGTTCCCATTATCTTCCGGTGTATATCTAAAGGTTTTCGAATAGCGTGCTTCATATTAATAACTTGGGTGGAATGAATGTAAACGACATTATGATAGGAGGAATATACATCACCTAACGCATAGTCTCTTGTGGTAACTTTGTGAAAAGTCAGTAATAACTATGACATGTTAATTTTATTGCATTTCTTTGAATTCCTAGGCTACTTTTAAATGTTGATTCGCAGTAATTTCTTCCGCTAACGTGGATGTATTCTTGGTTTATCATCCAACTCTGAGTTTTGATGTACGTCCCTTTTTTCTGAAGTTTTGCTGAAACAGAGGTGAAATTGTGAGGCAGAAATTTCTCTGCTCTCTATAGTTCCTGGCAGTGTCTATCATACACACAAATGCATGTACTTAAAGTCTTCAGGGGATGAAAGCAGCATCTGCTTTTTTTTAAGAATAACAAAAAAAGGAATACCAGAGCAAAGAACAATACACAAATTATGCTAAGACCGGTTTCAATGACAGAAATTTGTGGTTTGCACTGTATATATAATATTGTATTGAAGAGAACGGGCTACTGCTATATGCTAATCAAACCTGTTGTACGAATTTGACCATACGAACAATACATTTTAAATATGTTGCTGAAAGTTACATTTGAACTCCTTGTAACAGCGAGTTTGAGGTAAAACTAAAATACTCTATTGCACATCATCATTTATGTTCCGTTATGCATGTTGTATTCAACACAAATTTTAATATATGACCACTACTTTTCTCCTCTGTCATTAAGAGCGAATTTTAATAAGGTTATGAAATAAAGCCATATCATAGGCATTATCATAATTATGCAGTTCTTAACATAAGAGTGCTCCGATTTTCCATGAAATATATGATAGCACTAATGAACGATCAGTTGGGACGTGAGGTGGCAAAATCTTATTTAGACCGTAATGCATAATATTTTAATTTCCCAATAAACTTCATAAGTAACCAAAATGCAACAAATAAAAAGAAATGTTATATTACTAAATCCATTACTTTCATGAAAGTAGATGTTTCTTTCCACCAATTTTTAAGTTGCGAAACTGAGAAAGCTTTAGAAGTTTCCTGATATTTTAATAACCTCAAACATTAAATGTGTCCATATGGCAGACAAAAATCACAAACAAGATTTCTATAGAGGAAATGGGGTATTTTATTTTATTTTTACTGCTCGAAGAAGTAATAAAATTTCAAACCATATTCTAGAACATAATCGCTTAAGCCATATCTTAATAATTAACCAAACAGAATGGCATCCTCTTTGATGTTGGCTCTGTTAAACTTTTAACTAGAGGCTTTTTCCCGAACTACAGGATGAGTGTATGGTTATCTTTAGAACGTTTTAATCCCGTGCTTGGGTAGTGTGGATGTTGTTAAAATGTCATAATAGGCATGGTTTCATTTAAAAATTAACTATGATGAAAGTGAATATGCACGATATCTTGTAACAGCACGATTCAGTTATATATGATCTTGTATACCAGAATTAAAAAAATAATGATTTTTAAGGTAAAGGTTTGTAATAAATCTTTATTTGTATAACGAGAATTGAACATTTTGTTAAATTAGTTTTCAATATTTCCTTCATAATAATCTGCAATATAATAAATCATTATTTCTTTAAATTATTAGCTAACTGTTCATTAAACGGAATAACTGTAGCCCTAAAAACCAACATGTTAGTTATGGGCATATTTATAGTAAAAAGCACTTCCTTATATACTTTTAATGCAAGCGTAAATTTCATTATACATTGTTTTTCAGAAGTTATGCATAAGCATTATTGGAACTGGAAAAATATTTGCCTTCTTAAGGGTAGTAAATGAACGCCTCCTTGGTCCAGTCGTCAGCGTTGCTGGAGGTCACGGGTTGGATTACCTGGCCTATTATATATTTTCTAAGTTACGGGTTCTGGAACGGGATCGTGAGGACAATTGGGGAGCCGCTTAATAAAGGTTACTTCCTTTGATCTACAGTCAGGGCCCACCTGAGTGGCTCTTTACTGGGGAAACGCAGCAAATGCAAGCGGAAAATGGAAAGGTAGCTGTTGAGCATAAAGTATTTTAATTTTTACCGAGATTCTAAAATATTATATTTAAAATTGGAAATAATAAGCCCTAATTTGTGTAATAAGAGATGTTGAAAATGATTCCCCGCAGCGCCAATATATTGCCGGCATAAGCGTAGCAAATCCCTGTAATTCATCAATTTTCCGCAAGAACACAGCGGTTCAGAACAATTTTCTTGTCATTGAGAGATCCTGTGTCTCGTAATTTTTTCTTTACTTGAAACAAGATTTACAAGATTAAAATTTTCTTGCTAATCGCCTTACCATATGTCTGCACGAATCAGTTTTATATATGTGCCGTACATAAAACCCACTCTGCAAGACTGATTATGTATTAGCATGATCCTTTAGCACATAAGTGATGCACAATGAAAGTACAGAGTAACACACGAACGTACAATCATTTGCTTGATATAACCTTACTCAAAATAACTATTGCTGCTACTTGCACATGCAGTACATGACTCTGAATATTGGCTACCTCAAGTACGCAGTTTTGCCGACCAGTAACTCAAATGACCTTACTGTAGAAAGCTGTGGGGTGTCCATATGCTGATCACATGTACCTCCTCCTACAATACTGTCCTCAGCCGATGATGTCTAAAGACCGAAGTAGAGACGTAGCGAGCCAAGGCCTTTGAAAACTGTTGCGTATAGAGCAATAAGGGAACAGTATTAATTCTTCAGAATCTTCAAATTGTAAAAGCATTACTTCAAAAATTAATTCCTTGATATTTCAGGCCTGTCATGTACATTTCTGAGCTAAATTAAGTAGCTAACTTTTATGAACTAAAAACACAAAATGCATAAGGAAAATAAACATAAAACTCATTTTTGAACGTCTAGGTACTTGTACAGAATGTTTGTTCGTAAATGTTCTTTACACGTTCGTGGAACATGTGTTTCTGCAATGGTTCCTAGTTAATTTTTTACATAAGACTGAAACTTATAACATATTGCCTTTGACCATCTGGAACTTTACTATCTTTCGTCTTTTGGGTTTAAAAATAAGATGGAAGGTATGTAATGAATTCAAAAGAAAAATCATAGCGTTTTCCACACTGCAGCGGTAGCTTATGTAGTAAGTAATGCACATTGTTGAACATTAAATCTTTGTTGAAACTTAATTTAAATGGTGAATAAGCTTCAACATTGAAGTAAATCAGACTAGAAAATCCACCAGAATAAGAAATCAGAAGTTTTGTTTAATGACTTTAAATATCCAATTTTTTATCATTCAGTGATGACCATATGCATAAATTTTCCTTTAAACTTTTTAAAATTATAGAATTAATAATTATGTCAAATTCTACCTACAAGAGCAATGTTACTTTTGTTTGGAAGAGTTACTGAACAGAATCTACAAACCCAAAACTTTCTGAAAATCTCCACTTACAGATATACATCACATTTTCACTCTTTCCTGGTATTCTAAGTCCAGTTTTCCCTTTCTTGTTCCCACAAAATTATCCATTTTACAAATATATTCCTTACGTTTATGTTGATTCCTGTTACCATTAACAGCATCGCGCAAGTACCATTTCTGCTCCTGTTTTATAATTAATGCCCATGTTATTATCGTGCACCTCTCATTCTGCAAATAACTGAATGCGCAACGCGGACTCTAAAGTGTTATCTCCCACCTGGTGGGGACCTACTGGACTATATGCGAGGAGCATTAACAAAGTAATGAACACGTTTGGAACAGTAAAGAACAAGCAATTTTCACTCTACTTATTGCGATCAGACAAAGGCACCTACAGAATACAAAGTCCAATAAAAATAATTCTAAAAGGTCCTTTACATTTTCACCGTTTTTTCTAGATTAGAGTTTCAGCTTAAAAAAATCAATACTTGGTCGCCTTTTCTATCCCACAATGTGCACATTTACATACAAGTGTTTTTGTTACAGAAATTCACTCTCTGAGCATAAGCCTTACACATTGGATGCGATTCACTTTTATCTTGGGAATAAGTTCATTATTTTGCCTGTTAAGAACAAACTCACTAGGGATGCTGTTTTGTTTATGAAAGTAGTATCTCGTTCTCTATCGTTTTTGTACCTTCATACGGTTTCTGATACTTCATTTACTAGAATTTAATATATTTAAGAAGCCTCATTTTAAAAAAATTACGCCATTTGCCTTCGAGTCACATGAAACATTACTAGATTACTTTTAAGCGTAATATTTAAATTGAAAAATAAAAATGATATGTGCCCCCTCAGATCGATTCCTTCCGTCTGGAAGAAAGGGAAATAACATTCCGTTCAATGCAATATATGTCCCAACTCCCTTTAGGGTATTCACGTTTACATTGCATGAAATATTCAGTACCTTCTCAGGCTGTATGGACAAGGGCGTGTAGTTTAGGGAAAGGAAGAAGGGATATAAAGTGAAGATCTCTGGAGATCTGACCATTTCCCTACCAAACACTTACAGCAAACGGCTCTTATCCCCTTACAACCATAAAAGGTAAACCCCCTTCTTAACCTTACGTTTATAAGGAGCTGTAAATAATTATTTGTCAAAAACAAGAATTTAATTCAAATTGTCAAGGAGCTCCATGGTTATTTTCTATGACTTCTTTTTAATTATTATTTAATTGAAATGTTTATTTTAAAACAGAAATAAATGTAAACTATATGATATTAATTCACTTATATGTATGTGCTTTCATTATAAAAATTAAATATTTTGTGTGCCGTAAATATATCCTAAACATGAAAAAAAAAAATACATTCTTATTGTGTAAAGGCCATCATAAACAATTAACTCCTACAGTTTTATTCCACTAAAATATAGTTTTTACTGCGAAAAGTATTTACTGTTAAATGATTAAAATTTGTGTGTTTCCTATTTTGGTTTTAAAAAATGTAATGTTCAGATATGATTTTACATTTTAGTTCTTTAGTATAATATATTACACGTTTATAATTTTCTTAGAAACACATTTTAAAGCTAGAATGTTGTACAAAATAAATAGCAATTTTACTGTTTAAAACGGAATATTCTGGAATATTACAGAATATCAATAGGCGGGCATATAAGAAAGTAAATGATTTTAAATTGCCCAGAAAACATCTAGAATATTCATCATTTTATTTCAGGCTTCTCAAACACATTCTGAGAAGAGATGGGCATGAGAGATACTCTCTGTGCGTCACTCTTGCTCTTGCTCTTTCTCTACACCGAGCACTTGTCTTCTTAGGTGGGCTGATCAATTTTCCAGGCACCAGCCAATATTAATTTCAGCTTCTGGCAACATATTGACAGAAAGAAAGATAGAAAAAAAGAAAGAAATACAGAAAGAAAGGTGTTACATTATCGTTAATTAATGTAAGCTTTAAGTAATTAGCGCATCAATTAGTATTCTGCATTCTGATTTCTTTCTTTAATAAATCTCCTATATTTCGAAGAAATGTTAACGCAAAGCTTTCTCTTTGATAATTTTTAGATGTTTAATTGTATTTATTTATGCGGCTGTGTTTATTGTTCGTACAGAATGTGAATCTGGAGTACGAGTTTTTAGTACTTCGTTTAAACAATGGGTGGCAATATATTGGTAATTTTTAGAGATCAAAAGATGGATTTTACACTGACATGAACAGTGAAGCAGGCTTTGTGTGCTGGAACTGTTTATAGATTTCCGTATTAAATCGTTTTTGGAGCGCAAGTGATATTGGGCATTAGTTCTCCATAACAGGAACTTCCAGACTCTGCACTAGGCAACACGGCAAGGTTGTGTAGGTATCCAATTGGCTATCGCTTCACGCTAGTGAACCTTGATATTCCATAATCTCTAGTGCCTACTCTAGTATACCGTTGTCATCTGACACACTCCTATAGGAGACCAGCAAGAAACAACGCGACCTGCACCGAGTACCCTTGCCCTGCAGCGATCTCTTGTTAGGAAGTAAAGTATGTTGTAAAATGGTATTTTTATAACAGTGTTTCACGTCCCATTTTACTATCGTGGCATCACCGACGATAGACACTATATACATGAGATGAAATGATAAGCCGGAAAATGAGCTTTGGAAAGGCAACGTTCCAATCCTAAGGTTTACCGCACGTCCCCAACATTTGACATTGATGGAAACTGAGGAAAATCTAAACAAACAAAAAATATGCTACATTGAAGATGGTCCTGGGAAGAATCGAACCGCGAACTTCTTGTTAACGTCTCCGCAATCCGAGTCAGTACTTTTCCTTTTGTAATTTTGTAAATATTCTGGAGCATGTTAGGAATTACATAAAGTTATCTAAAACTAATCAACAAGCAGTCAAACTGATGTTTACACCACCTATTTTCATACTTTTAACTTTAGTATGCATCAATGCTTTATCTTAAAAACTGTACCTATAATTGAAATCAGGAAAATCACTCTCAGTGAAATTATCTGTCTTATTTTATGTATTTATTTTTGTCTAACTTTTTCGTAAAAATTTTTTCTATGTTTTACTAAACAAAACCCCGTCTATATCATTGTAAATTTAGTCACGTAACACCCTAAATGCTTAAAACGGTAAATGAAAGCTGCCTGGAGAAGCGAATTTTATTGCCGCGGATATGATGAAATAATTTCCATACTTTTCTGTCAAAATTTCAAGCTTGCTACAACACTAGAATAAATGTGCCCGTTCATTTCGAACAATGTCGTAATTGGTAAGCTGGAAGTTTCAGAGTCTCTTGAGGAGTGAATGCGGTGTGTTTCCTGTTCGTTTGGGAATTCCGTATTCACTGCAGAAAACAAAATTGAGTGTGGCATCAAAACTGAATGACGCAACCTTTTCCAATGCAAACGGCGCGCGTCCTGTATTGCTTTTCTTCTGTTCCTTTCTTTCTAAATTAAGTTTCATAAGCTTCAGTCTCAGAGTTTCCAACACATTCCCCAAAAGTAACAAGTGAATACTGAAGGCGCTTGAAGTAGTCACTTCATGTGAAAGTAGCGCTGCAAAGCGATGTCGATTTTGATGCAACTCACGTGCAAAAATGATTCCTTGGAACGTGACCTGAAGGAACTATTTGTAATAGTAAATATGGAGAGTAAGAATAAGGTTCCAGTTATCAAGAACCATGAAAAAGCGGCGATAACTGGAGGAAGATAATCGAGATATTATAGCACAAGTGTATTTTGATCAAATACAGAAGACACATTATACCATTAAAGTAAAAGGAATTCACTCATTTTAATGTGTGATATACTGTCTAGTTTTTATACTTTGACAGTTATTTATCCTTATAGTTGTTAAAAGGATTAAGAAAGTATTTTGAGATAGTTTTCTTGACTTAATTTGTCGTTACACTAAACTGCATCCAATACATTAAGTGACAACCTAACTCTAACACTCATCAATTGCTATTTATATATCCCATGTATAGTTCTGGTGATTCCTTTTTATTATTGTGCAGGTGTTATTTATGTATAAACACGTGATGAAACGGATATATTGTGCAACTATTTTAATCTCTAAGGTTCTTCAGATGGTGAGGTAATATGACAGTCTAAGTGCAATCTTTTAAATCTCCTATTATGTTCTAAGTGAGTAGCATTCTTTATGAGGAATATTCCACTTCTATTGGACAATACCATTTTAGCTGAAGACTGTGAAATAAAACAGGAGTTCCATTTTTCCTACGCACGGAATATAACCACATAATACCCTAAAGGTAAATTATATCACATGATTGTACCATTGACCTTAGGACTGAAAATTATGCTCATGTACTTTATTCAATTATCTTGAGCAAGTTTAGGATTTGGTTAATAGGTAGAGAAAGCCAGGAATACATTAACAATATTATTTTTATAAGCGGAATGTACCAGTAATTTTGGTCACGACCAAAATATATAAATACCGTTGATTTTGAACGGCTTATTTGTTTTCCAAATATTTAGGTAATTTAATGAAAATGAAACTGATTTAACCTTAATCAAAGACATTTCGTTAGACCTAAAACCGATTTTATTCCTTGGAAAGGGTTGATGCCTTGCGGCAGATATATGTACAGAATATCAGAATTCAATCAAAATATCTAAGAAGAAATTTTAAAGCTGTTTCCTCAAAGAATCCATTAAAATATTTTCTACTAATTAACGAGGAACATACTTATACCATGTACGTCAACTTTACTCATAAGATGGAAGAAAATTGTGAATAGTTTTGCAATGTTTAGTTCATAGTCGAAGCGCGTTTTCATTTTAAAATTGCAGATTATGGAAGTTTTCTTCCATTTTCTTTCATATTGAAATTTAAGAAAGCCACCGTTTACTGGAGATTTGCATTGCTTTAGTCGTTCTCGTTGCTTTGAGACCTTTCGATTTTCTAATGAAAACGAATCAGATGAACTGTATTCAAGGAACGCTGTCCACAAATTATTGATAGTTCAATCAATAAATTGGATAGCATCGGAAGCGTCAAATAGCAGTGGCTCCAACAGGACGGGTAATGTTACAATGGACGCTGTTGAAATAATATCTCATAGACAGAGCAGAATCTTTTCAAGAAGAAAGGACTTCTATCAGACTCCTCATTTACCTGACGAGACAATTCATAGGAGAAAGACTTAAGAAACCTCTGTCAGCTCCAGAGGAATGTAATGAGAATTTTACTTAGTGAGCTAGGGAGATTGATTAGTGTTTAACGCCCGTTTTTACTACTGAGGCACCACAGGCAATGACACTGATGATACATGAAATGAAATGATAAATTAGGAAAGACTTTTTTTAAAAGGAAGGAAACGTTCCAGGCCTAAGTTTAGGGTACCTCACCGGCATTTGCCATTTATGAGGACTGAGGAAAACCTGGAAAAACCTCAGTCAGGAAGGACAGTCCTGGCGGGATGCGAACCCCAGACCTCCCGCTCACGAGTCCGCGCCTTAACGACCTCGGTCACTCGTGGCGGTGAGCTAGGGAGAGATTGACATTTTCAAAGAAATCTTAAATAATTTTATTGTCATTCCCTGTGGTCAGTTGATTCCCATATTAAAGTTCATATCTATATAATAAGTATTTGTCATCATTGTATCATTGCCAAAAAACCAGCATTTGAATATCTATCTTTGAGGCGAATACTAAAATAGGCTGCTCTCCATTAACATTGCAAAGCCCTGAGAGGTGTGCTAAATCGACGCCACATTTTTTTTCAGAAGGAATGAGTATGATTGTCAAAAATACCAGCAGGTGTCTGAACTAAATCAAGGGAAAATTATGGCATGCCGAGAGTGCAGAATGTCTTTCAAAGAAATTGGTGTTCGTGTTGAACGAAATGCTCTACAGCGAAACGAGTATGAGCTCAATGGATCTAACGAGTATAACTAACACACGTAAAGGACCCCAACGGTACCGTCAAACAAAATACATTTGCTATATTTGTGTAAATAGCACAGTGAAAATACTCATATCTCAAGTTTCAAGGGTTGAAGCCTCTCTAGATTGAAGTTGGTCTTTCGAAAGGGCAAAAGCTGCTTTCTTTAGATGATGATGATTATTGCTTAAGGGCGCAAAACTGCTGTGGTCATTAGCGCCCAAGCTTTCTTTAGAGTTACCTTAGTTGCAATTAATATAGTACGCTTTCTTCATCCACCCTTCCAGTAATCATTTTCTGCATTATAGTTTTCCACTTAAATATTATATTATCATGCCTACTGTAATTATTCTTTAAAGTCTCTAAACATTTTATCATTTTCTGAGTACATCATATATACATATTCTCTTCAGCTTCAACAACATTGTGATCACTATGTTATTTAATTTGTTTTTAAAAGTTCTTCGTTATTCTCTGAAATGTTAAGGCATTGGAGATATCTTTTTGTGCATCCTGAATTTGAGAGTTTTTATTCTATTCCGACTCACCAAAAAGAGCTGGTCTCGTTTGGACCAGTTGTGACGTAGTACCCAAAGAACCGGGTCCCATTACTCCTGATATGAAATGATCACCAGCGAACGATCTTATCTTCTGTGTTGCAAAAGAATCACGTGTCTCATACAATAGCTCTGTATCCTTTCGTCTTCAAATACTAACTAATATAAGGATACTTCAGGGGATGCTGTGAAATTTTAACACAGAAATGAAACGAATCAATGAAAGTTCTAATGATTGAGTTTTACGTGGTTTTCAACAGTTGAAAGTAAAGAAGTGCTAGCGAAAGAAACTGGTCATGCCAACTTGTGTCTAATGATATCAAATTTGAGAAGCAGATATACAACATGAAACAAAATATATATCTTAGTCTCATATAAATTATAATATACTAATTTATACGCTAATTCTACATCTATCTGTCTTTCTCTCTCTGCGTAACTTTATAATAAATAGGTCAAGGTGTCAGCTTCACTATTTCGTAGCGTTCAATCATTCAGTTTGAATGAGATATATTTTCAGATAAATTATGTTCCAACAAAGTAGTTTGCATAACTTTATTGATTTTGAGTACGCGTCACTTAGCTAAAAAAGCAGCCTTGTCATTACACACTTCAGTTGCAGAAGTTGAGTTGGTTTCATATTTTAGTATATCATAAAAAGGGGAATTTACTTTGAATTTTCAGAGTAAATAACGTGGTGCAGAACTCCAGAAGTTTCCTTATTTTTTACTCTAGGAGAGAAGCATGCGCGCTTGGGTTTGAACTCTGCGATCATTTGCATATTTTTTTATTATTTTGTTTCACTCTAAAGAGTTCTAGTTTTGCTTATAGAACGTAAATTTTTAATTTCAGGTTGGTGTTTTATTCAGACTCTTGAGATTTTTGTGAATTTAACAGCATTAAATTTATTTGCAATTTTTGGTTTTTGTGAATTTAGCATTCATTTTGTATTTAATTATGGGTTTATAGCCCTTCATTTAGTGGGGCAGCCTTGGTGCTTCTCATGAAGCGCACCAAAAGTACGTATTGTGCTCTACTGAAAAACTTCAGACCAAAGCCATAACTGAGAACTACCGAAAGGAATTCGAATGTGAGAGTAGAGATCAAGGCAGCTGTGCAATTGAAATGAATGGAGTTTAAGCGACTGAGTTTTGAGTATGCGTACGTTCCCATAGAATGAAATGTCAGTGTCTAAGTGGAAACTGCTAAGGAGTAGAGAGAAAGAAGAAGAAAAGAACCGGCGAAATTATTAGACACTGCGCTTACATAAATTGAACATATGAGCAAAAAAAGAGAAAGTAGAAAAACTGGGTATGAGAAATCTAATGAGAATCTGAAGAATTAAACCGGATGTAGGGAAATATTGTGCAATGTATGTTAAACACCCCTTGCCAACTGCGTGGTTGAAGACAGTGAATTAATCATGCCACAAATAGGCACGAAGTCTGCAGGCACCTAAAGTTAATGTTTTAATGTGGAGAGACATTTCGAAAACATCGAATTCCGTAAACTTACTCCAACCAAGAATCGAACCCAGCTGCAGCATTCGATAATCAGAAACTTCCCTAATTATAGCGTTGGAGTCAAATGTCAAAAAATAGTACAGTTCAAAGTATTGCTGTGATATTCATTTGAAAATCTATATTT
The DNA here is from genome assembly GCA_030762175.1 of Metallyticus violacea. Taxonomy (NCBI): domain Eukaryota; kingdom Metazoa; phylum Arthropoda; class Insecta; order Mantodea; family Metallyticidae; genus Metallyticus; species Metallyticus violacea. The sequence continues at coordinate 295,421,468 of CM060846.1, forward strand.
ATCCTCTTTTTACGACATTAATTTGCTCCACATTGAATAGAATAATTGTACAATTGTTAGTAAACAATAAACCAGCTTTATTAATATAAATAATTCATATAATTATTTTTGCATATTACTTCAAAGTTTTATCATAGGCTGCTCTAAGATAATAATGCACACGCACATATTTTATTTTGATACTTTTTAATATATATATATATATATATATATATATTGAAAAATTGATATTTTATTAACTTTAATATGTCAATGTGCTAAATATTCCACAAAGATTTATTTATAAATTAATCAAACTAAGTACTAAAATATAAATTTAATGTTCACAAAGTAAACTGCCAGATGAATTTTTGGTACTGCACTAGCTATCTCCGAAAAAAGGATCCTAAGCCTTATAATAGTACATTTTTGCATTGTATATAGTTCGCCAAATTAATTATCCTATTTAATAATAATACCATACATGTGTTCTGAAAATTTTCTAAAAATATTTTGTTCATCTTTGCTGAGTAGATGCTGTAGAGCTAAAGATATTTGGAAACCGTTGCAAAAAGTACTTAAAACGGCAGTTGTAAAAGGTAACAAGAAAAGTTTTTAATGCATTCATACCTCTGAACTATCGTTTACAACCTTCTCATTTGGAAAGGAAACCTAATATGCAAGTAGGAAGTTTTCAGTTTTTAAGTTAACAAAAATAATTTATGAAAATTTTGACCAAACTTCACCTGTGCGCTCCATTATGGTACATTTCAAAAATTTTTATAAGGAATACATTTTTTCAATTTAAAATTTGACAAAAATTCTTGACATTTTGCCAGGTTTATACTTAGGGTATTTCATATGATTGAACTCTGCTCCATACTGTAACACCGTTATTGTCCATCCGCACTCTGGCAAGTCCATAGCAATATATCCTATCTTCAGGACAGAAGCTCCGACCTCAGGAAGAGGAGGCGAAGATCTGCAGTCACGTGAATGAAACTGCGGCGCCAATCAAAGAACTGTTAATTAAAATGTAGTATACATTCATTTGCTGAAAGGAGGCAAGTAAGGAATATTGGTGAATGAAGTAGGAGAAACTGAAGAAGTTGAAAGAGAAAAAATGCTGATGTGGTTATCCACTACAAATTCTGTTACACCGTCCTAAGGATCTAACTGACGTCTTTAGTCGTGACAAAGCAGTCTCTGGCAAATTGAACTATTGGAACGATCATTGCAATTGTTTACGATTGCTGAATTTCATAACAATCAGCTTAGAAAACAGCCTTTCCAGTATCTGAAAAAATGCACCTGTAGCATGTTTAATCAGCTTTAAGTAATATTATAATGTTATTTAGTAAATATTAGTATTATATGAAGAATAACAGCATTTTTACTCAGTGAAATACGCATATTTCTCACAATTTACCCTAGCTGGGATACCAATTCGTTCATCGCAGGAGGATAAATTCAATAAGTGGCGCTACAAATATGTAATGTTGCAGATTTCTCCCTGCTGATATACCGTCTTCTGAAACTGGCTTTATACAAAATAGACCACCTGGACGATACAGTGGACATAAATCTGAAGGGTGTGAAGCTTGATATATGACTTTGTTTTCCACTTTTTGCGTATCTTGTGGTGTTTTCGGTAGTATGGGTCATTGTTATTACTTGTTGTATGCTAGTAAGGGACCATCGTTAACAAAGATACTGCTCATAGAACGGTCTAAGCCACTGGAATCCTAAAAATAAATTAGTCATCAGCAGTCAAACCTACAAATTAGTGGGACACACAGAGTGCAGCAAAAGGAATTAATAAGGAACACAATTGTTTTCCCATCAGTTCCAAAATTTGTGAGGTAAGGGCTGAATCGACGTAATGAACTAGAGCAATGCTCTATGAATCTCAAGAAAATTTGAAATATTTTGCATGGTTAAATCTTTGAAGAAGTTGGCACATTGTCACATAGTCCTACACCATTCTTTTTTTTTCCTTGGTAGAACGGACAGAATTAGACATAAAATTGAAAATAATTACAGGTCAGCAGAAACGCAGAAGAATACAAACTATGAAATAAAATACATATAAGAGAAAATAGAAATATGTGCATTAAAAGAAGCAGCAAAATCTAGTAAAGTAGAAATATCCGGCGGGTCTTTTATTAAATAGAACTTTTTAAAAATGATGGGTGTTTTAAAATTAATATTTCCCAACTAGATTAATATCACTTATAAAAAAAAAACCTACTTCCTACTCTCTTCATAGACGAATGTGAAAGTAATCCGTATTTTTAAAAAGAAAATAAAAATGCTTAGCTTCCTGAAGGTCGTCCATAATTACAAAGAATATGAAAAACGGCAGAACAAAAATTAGTAACAAAATGGTTTCGGGAAAGGATTTACTATTTTTACATATGGAGCTTTTGATAGAATAAAGAAAAATTTGTAAACGATTCTAAAATAGCAAAGACTTTCAAAATACAAATTCTAAAACTTTTATAATATAATGTAACTACTACTCATTAATAAACAAGGTAGAGCACTAACTCATTTAGAACAAATCAAAGAATTATAGAAGGAGGTTTCTTATCACCTACTATACTTAATATTTATTTGAAAACCTTATTGGAGTGGAAAAACACTACAAATGACGAAGAGACTTATTTCAAAGCCTATATACCTAAGTATAATAAAATTTTAGTTTTTGCAGATGATGCGGTGAAGATGCCATCTTCAGAAAATCGTTTACAAAGAATGACTTAAATCCCTCATCCTTCAAAACGTTATAATCTGAATTTATAACTAACAAAGTAAACGTTGAATGGCATTTAAAGGTAGATATCCAGTTAGATCAAAATACAAAACATAAAACTCAATTATCGTACAGATATTCCATTTTCAATATTTCAGAAACGATATCACTTTTAGAAGATAAACAAAATAAAATGAAAATAACAGTCTGTTTTGAAACGATTCAGTGAACCCTCGGCAAAAAGATGAAAAAACAAAAAAACAAAAAAAAAAAAACCATATAAACTCAATAAAGCTTTAGCTTCACCTGAATGTATATAGCGTGTACCGAAATTCGGCAACCAAACTACAAGGGATAATGTGAGTAGAAGATACCAAATATATGAGTCTTGTTAATAACTTGGTTCGCAAAAGAATAATTTAAACTATTAGGCAACCTTTAGAGTTATTTATGAAGATCTTGATTGCTTTACAACATGATCGCTACAAATGCTGAAAGAAGCTACCATTAGCTGCATCATACATATGGTAGCAAGGTAAATTGTTGTAAAGATCGAGGAGAACCTGTGCATTGGCCTGTAAGATTCCCCGAACTTATATTACTATCTGTGAGGCTACATGGATTTCTTAGTGTATACTACGTCCGTGAACTTTGAAATGGATCTTCTTGCAAGAATTGTTACAGCCGCAACAATCCTGGATACGCACAGTTTTTACCGCACTCTTGCGTTGCTGGAATATATGTGATAAAGTTGAAGATGATGGTTGCCTCTTTCAACATCGCTTCTGATGAACACTGGTTTTGTAATAAGATTGAGACCATAATAGCTTATTACTGTAAATTTACTCGTTTACAAACCAAAATCATTTAATGAATAAGTTTATTATCTCTCTGTTAGGCCTAAAGGTATTGTAGTAACATTTCTGAACACTTTCAATGTGGTAAATAAATTTGAACAATTAAAATGAAAATGTCTGCGTTACTTGGAAGAAAGTACACGAATGAATGATATAAGAAATGACGATATTAAACAAGAATTTGAAGCAGACGGAATATTAGCACACGTTGGCGACTTCGCTACTGAAAAAAACATTCTGCACTAAAGTTACTTTGTTAACATTTCCCATAGTAGTCTCTGCCGCAAAATGCATTGTGTCGAAGTCATACCTTCGCTCTAACTAGTGATCCTGAGTAACATCTTGTGGTAATAACATTGGTGATAGAATTACGTAACTATTTTACAACAACTACATTTAAAATGTATTTCACATGTAAAGGAAATGTTAATATTAAATAAGATATAACTGGTAATGAAAGCCTTCGCATAGTTTCAGTACAATTCCCCAATTACTCAGAACTCTCACATAAATGACCCGTGTGAAATGTTACAATAACAACGCACTCGAGTAATATAAAAGACAATTTGGCAACACAATAATAATAGCAGTCATGATCAAACTCTCTCGCCCACGTCTCCGCACTACTTTCTATCCAGCGCGGTGTTCTAAAACTTTCGCTCAACATCGAAAGTTGGCTTTCATATATTAACATTAAAAACACTGTATTTAAATGTTAGTTTAGCGCTGGCAGCATACTCTTGTCACCACAACCTGTACTATATTATTTAGGATTTTTATGTTTTTCATGATCTTTGTAGCCGGTTTGTTTAGTTTTTTTAGAATGTAAATAGTTAAAGTAAAACGATCTAAAAAAAAATTTATTTCTGCATCAACTGAATATAAAGAAAGGATTTATTTTGTCATTAGAATGTATATAGAAAAGGAATCTCACCACCACAACCGTTAGGTAAATCTCGATTAGGGCAGGGTACCTATAAAAGCCATACATTATTTAAACGTAACGTGCATCTCGTGGGATTCAAAGACCCATTTCCTGACTTTAACCTTCACCTGGATTTCGTAACCATTGAATCTATCTGCCTTTCCCGGAAGACACTGATTGCTTCATCAATAATCCACGAGGAACGTACAGAGGAGACACTGCCATAAGAGTGTCGGCTCCGTAGGATATACGATACCCTGTTGGCCTCAGATCACTCCCCAGAAGGCAAGGCTTGGTTACGTTTCCCAGGTGTACAGCCTTCACTGGAGGAAAACAGTGCCAATTTCGGGCTAATGTTAGAGATGTGGTCACCTTTTACCTTAAGAAGTTCTAGACAAAGCATGCACGGGAATGTGTATATATATACACATACATATATACACACACACACATATATATATATATATATATATATATATATATATATATATGTTCGTGAGTATATGTTATCCAATTTCAAATGTCTCATTATGTGTTAGATATTAAACTAATTGCTGAGTATGGTTATATATCATGTGATATTTGAACTGTGTGAAGATTTAAAGTGTTCGGCTATGCTCTAGTCTGTTCAGTATTTTTATATATAAACCGCCACGGGTGGCCGAGGTCGTTAAGGCATGGACTCGTGAGCGGGAGGTCTGCGGTTCGAATCCCGCCAGGACCGTCCTCCCTGACTGGGGTTGTTTCCAGGTTTTCCTCAGTCTTCATAACTGGCAAATGCCGGGGAGGTACCTAAACTTAGGCCTGGAACGCTTCCTTCCTTAAAAAAAAATCCTTTCCCAATATATCATTTGATTTCATGTATCATCAGTGTCCACCGCCTGTGGTGCCTCAGTAGTAAAAACGGGCGTTAAACACTACTCAAAAAAAAAAAAGTATTTTTATATATTGAAAAAAGAAAATGCAATACTGTTCACTTAATTTCTCTACAAATAATAATAATAATAATCAATGTAATTTTACCCTTCTAGAGTCGCTCAAATTTCTTTGTGCCCCTGTATACCATAACTCTTTTCTTTGTGTTAATTTGGGTCCTTTACCCGCATATTCTTGTTTTCAGGTCTATCTCTTTCTCTCTAGTTTTGTTTATACTTCCTGCTATCTAGAACAAGAATATTGCCATACACTTCCTATTTATTAAAATTACTTCCAATTTTTTTCTTTATTTTATCCAAAAGTATCCCTGTCAACTTAATATGATCATATCCAATTTATTTCAAAAAGATTTCACTAGTACTTCTACTGATGAAGTACTGCGTTTGTTTAACATCACTTATTCCTTGCTATCCTAGTTTTGTTATGTAAGTACATTCGATAAAAAACTTAAAAATAACGTACAACTTCTGTAAAACAATTTATGCAATATTAGCATATACAGAGGATTGCTTGCAATCTATGGTAACAAGTTTAGAAGTTTACAGCAGTGCCACCCGATGTCTTTGATGTTTATACTTGCTTAATACTAATCCTATCATCCTGAATTTGTAAACTGTTTTGCGAAATAAGTCTGTCAGGTAGAATAATCCAGGAAATATTTAAAGAAATCTTATACTTAATGCGTCTATATTGCTGTTTATAAAGTTACAATAATAAGCATTGTTTATTCCACACCAACTTTCTGAACCAGGAATCATGCAACGCACAATATTTCCAAGTGTGGTACCGACAGTAAAACGCCGTTGAGATTAAGACCAGGTATAAATGACACATTAGCTTAAGGGATACTATTTCCCTATTTTTATACTAGGAGTATATTACAGAATTTTAAACAATATGTTGCTAATTTTGTGCTTTTTGTCCATTAATATAACAATGGACATTTAGCGGAATAAATCCTAGGTATTTAAGTAATGTTGATGAATTTAAAGTTATAGGGTTTTATTGGAACGAAATACAGTGCAAAGAGAGTGCGCACCATGCTTGATCCGAGAAAGTGAGTGGGAGGAAGCCGGTAGATCGCAAAGTAAAAGCGGAATTATAGATTGATAATTTGCGGAGTATTCTACACTTAAACTTTCATTAAGCTATAGTATACAAACAATGAACTCTATTTCACTAACCACTTACAGTAGTTGCTAAAAGTGGTGTCCTTCGGCATTCACACATTCCCGACTTCTTTTGATGAAATTGCACATAAAAGTTCTTTTGCGTAACCTTCTAATTTCTGCTCTTATATTGTCTTTCAGTTCAGATCAGAGTATGGGATATTTCTATAAACTATATTTTTTAGAGTTCTCAAAAATAATGAATGAATAAATAGTGTTTAACGCCCGTTTTTGCTACAGAGGCACCACAGGCGATGGATACTGATGATACATGAGATTAAATGATAAATTGGGAAAGGATTTTATTTTCAAGGAAGGAATCGTTCCAGGCCTAAGTTTTGGGTACCTCCCCGGCATTTGCCATTAATGAGGACTGAGGAAAACCTGGAAAAAACCTCAATCAGGAAGGACGGTATTCGAATCCAGACCTCCCGCTCACTAGTCCGTGCCTTAACGACCTCGACCTCCAGCGGCGGTTCTCTAAAGTAACAATCGCTCCCTGTAATATCTGGGAAATATGTGGACCATAATTATTTAGAAATAATTCTGACGGGGTTTCCTCTATTTGGAAGTAGAATGCCTGGGAATCTTTCTACAAATTGCCTTCAAACCTGTCGGCATGAATATATTTTGATATAAGTATCGTTCATAAATATTCCTTGTTTAAGAGTACATTTTTCAAGACATTTCAATTATCTGAATAACTAATGCACACATAACACACATACTTCAAAGTAATTCGAAAGAAGTACACAAGCAAACACATCTTCTAACACTACAAAGCAACGACCTGTAACATAGAGCCCGCGCAAAGTCTGTTCTATTGCCAACACCTCACTCAACTTGTACAAAGTAGTAGTAGTAGTAGTAGTAGTAGTAGTAGTAGTAGTAGTAGTAGTAGTAGTAGTAGTAGTAGCAGCAGCAACAGCAATAGTAGTAGTATTAGTAGTAGTAGTAATAGTGGTGGTAGTAGTAGTAGAAGTAGTAGTAGTAGTAGCAGTAGTAGTAGTAGTAGTAGTAGTAACAGCAATAGTAGTAGTAGTCGTAGTAGTAGTAGTAGTAGTGGTGGTGGTAGTGGTAGTGGTAGTAGTAGTAGTAGTAGTAGTAGTAGTAGTAGTAGTAGTGGTGGTGGTGGTAGTAGTAGTGGTAGTATTTATTATTCCAGTTAAACTAGATATACATATATTGAACAACAAAGTCGCATGGGTCGCAAGACCTTTCATGCTGTTGTAAAGTATGTCATTTCTGAAACTAATTCTAACCAAGGAAAACAATAACATTAACAAAAACGCACTCACACACACATACACGAAACAGACATACACAGCAATTCTGTTATTCATACAAATTTTCGTGTTATTTATGCACAATATTCATGGAATAAAACAACGTTTTCATTTAAGAAAATGTACAGGTTAAGCCAGTTTTGTCTATTTATAATTAAGTCCCAAAATGCCAGCCTCTTCCTACTGAAAGTGGAAAATGAATTCGGGAGAAATTTTATCCTAGCATAAAACAGCCCAATTAAGCAACCATTCTTCCGGGTCCAAGTATAATGGGCAAATCCTTCTGCCCTCCTCGTCAACAACCTTACGTGCCTTCCAGTCTCCCAGTCTAAGCCATGCTATTCCCGACCTCTGTTTTATGCCTAGCTCCATGATATAGGTCTCTTTACCCCATCTATTTTTAATTTCGCTCTACATGCATCGAGTCTCTATTTCCTGCCGGTTTATGTGAGACAGGAGTCTTTTGATTTTTGCCATTACGCTATACTTTTTTGCAATACCATTTTGCCAAATATTATTTAAACCGATGTTTGACAATTACCGCTGTACAACCGCCGCCCACCATTTTGAATGATGCATGTTGTTTAAGAGGGTAGGTCTATAAGTTTCCAGCCTAACCCTTTTCTGGGTATGGTAAAGACAGAAACTATATTTCAATTTTCATTATAGTTACCCTTTATTGCAATACACTTCTCATACTTTTGATTTAACATTTCAATCCCCCCCCCCAATAGTCAGAAGTCTTGCCTGCACACTGGGCATAAACAGCATTAATCACTTCTTTGTCACATTTAATTTTCCTTCCTCGAAGGTTCTTCTTGAGTTTTGAGAAGAGGAAGCAGCCACAGGGGGGTAGATCTGGGCTGTAGGGTGGATGGTTGATCTCCTTGAAGCCATATTTCTTCACAGCTTCCTTAGCAACAAGAGCTGTGTTCACAGGCGCAATGTTGTGAAGAAAGCACACACCACCACTCACCTTTCCTCGCGTGTACTCTTTGATGGAAGCACGTAGCCTGTGCAGTAGGTCAGCATAGTACTCTTCATTTACTGTGGTGCTCCTCTCCTTGAAGTCAATGAAGAGCATTCCTTCATAGTCCCAACAGATTGTGGCTATGATCCTCTTGGTAGACTGAGTGACCTTTGCCTTTAGAATCGGTGCTTCGCCAGATTTACGCCACTCCATTAATTCTCTTTTGGACAAGGGATCATAGTAGAGAACTATAGTTTTAACTACTGTAACAATAGTTGGCAGAAATTCTCTCTCTTTGCCAGGGCAGAGCTCCAAAAATGCCTGACAACAGATGACCCGTTGCTGCTTTTGAAACAAGGAAAGAAGTCTAAGCACCTATCGTACACTAACCTTATTCATCAAGAATAATTCGAAGGACTGTGGTTTTAGAAAAACCCAACTTTACTGATATTTCTATACCTTTGAGCTTCCGGTCCTCCATAATTTCTCCTTCCACAAAAGCTGTGTTTTCAGCAGTGAACACCTCCAAGGGCCGACCTGTACGCTAATCATCTTCAATGTTTTCACGAACCATTCGAAAAAGTTCTTTTACGGTAAAATATGAGGGGGATGCTTCCCCATATACACCGTCCAATCGCTGATTAATTTCATTTGCTGTAAGTTCTACTTTTGTAAAGAGCTTAATAACAGCTCTAAACGCCATTTTGAACAAGTCATAATTTTCTACAAATAGCCTTCTTTGTGCAAATATATCTGAATAGAACACAGCGGAGCGTAAGCTACAGCTACAATTACTTACTTAACAGATGATGTATGACACCAGATAAGGATTTTGTGAAGGCGATAATCCTTATCGGCGAAGCCGGAAACTTATGAACGTAATTGATGCCGGTAGCAAATTTGCCTCGGGGTTGTTTTTTGTCTTTTAATTATTCTTAATCAGTATCTAATTGTGTTTATTTTGATGTATACTGCATCTTCCCGAGAAACGTATGAACTCGCGCAGTACTGAAGTAAAGATACACATATAGAATCCCACTTTTCACTTCGCGCTCTACCGGCTTCCTCCCAACCGGTTATCAAGCGTGACTCAAACTCTCCATTCTACTATATCTATCTTTAAGAAAAAGGAAAACAAGAAATGAACAGTCTAGGCCCATCTTATTCACTGAACACATGTGTCCTCTTGCAGATTTGGTGAAGCTCATTAAACTATACGATTCTTATATTCTCACTCATAGACCAAAATGTCCGATGTTCTTAAATTTTAACAGCATAATTTTTATTGGACAGCAAATAGCACCAATGTCTAGGAATGCATTCATACATACAATGAGGTTCATTAAGTAATGCATCATTCAAATAATTCAATAGGTATTAGAGAGGGACCGTTGTAAATGAATGATGGAATCAGAAAATTCGTCAAGGTTTCATTAACTATGTCAATAACCAAAAGTATTTTTGTTTACATTAGATGGAAAGAAATACTGAATGCACATATTATTTGCATTTCAATGTGAGGAAATTCACTGAAAGATGCCTAACTCAAACTGTGATCCAATCCCCTCGAGATAAGAGGATACTGTATTTAAAATTTAAAACTAGGGTTAGGGTATATATGGCATGCTTACACTGTATGAGCATTGGGAGTATAGCCTAGCAGTACTAAGTCCCTGATAACACTATTCGGGTAACTTCAAACTGTATGCAAGTAATTACTATGTCGCGTCATAGGTAACTTGTTACCATATTGAGAACGTGAATGTTTTAGTGCTGTCCAGAGCTCACATCTCTACATTTATTTATTTGCCATCAGCTTCCCATGTGAACTGCACGAGTCACCAGAAGGAACTATTTTTATTCTGAACAATCCCAAGGTCAAAATATGGCGCTTCTTGCCCTTTAGATAGATAAAGCACCCGAATTCAGTCGCTTTGAATAAGTATAAATCTCTCTGTTCCACAGTGGTTGGCAATGATCAAATGCACAGAAATGAATCTAAATTAATAAATGCATATTATAACTTAATCAGTGACCAAGGGAAATGGACGAACTACGCTAGTCGGTGAAGTAGATTTGTTTTCATTCATTCACAGTTTCCTTACAGTGTCTAGAAATCCTGAAAGAAACAATTAAAACAGAGCAGAGGCCAAAATTAACACCGGTGCTGATTCCGACTTAATTAAAGGAACTGCAACAAAGCATGGGCTTCCGCTCACAGACATACACACACACACACACACCTTGCATTCACAAAATTAATAATGATGAAAAAAGAAGCTAAGATAATTATTCCACAGTAGTATACCATAATTAACGAATTCTTTTCAACAGAAACAGCTGCATTATTGGACATAAAACACAAGTTACAATTGGTACATCAGTTATTAATACTATGTTAATTACCGTACTGATTAATATAAAGTTAAAAACTAATAACGAAAGGTACAATAATTCTGATAAATATGTTTAAATCTTATATATACATTTTTGCAGTAACTGAATGGGATGCAATATCTTAACGTAAGTGCTTATACATACATTTTATTATTACAAAATATCACCGCAACAACTTTATGAGCGCTATTTCTCCTCTTGTAAAGGCGAATATCAAATAATTTTAGTACCAATGGATTTAATCGACATTCAGCCATAAATAATTTATTTCATTAACTATACAAAGAATTTCTTATACGTGATGAAATTTTAAAATTAAAAGCGTGAAAACATAAACACAAATAAGTTTGTGCACTATGTATTTGATATTCGAGATACTCAGTCGTGAATATTAATTAATAAAGTTATTTTATATTAACTGCATGGGATTTTAGAGTGATATAAAGGTTACAAATAATGATAAGACTTTTTATACACAAGTACTGTGCTCTATAATCGGAGTTTGTATACTCTAGCGGAAACAAGTTGAACTTCGTGACGCTCAATTCCCAGTAACGCGGAGATCTGCTAACGCAGGAAATTGACTTGCTCGGTCGTCTTTTTCATGCTGTTTCAGCTGCATTTCTGTTGGAAGTGCGTGCTAGATATTTTACTGTATATTGTGGACTATTTCGAGAATCAAGTGTATGCTAAAACAAAGATTTAACATTTTTTTATGTACAAAAGATTTAGTGGAAGTACTGAAAATAAAATTTCGTGCTAAATTTCCAGGAGTAACTTCTCCAACGTGAATTGCTATTTTCAGATTGGCGAACAAAGTTCGAGAAAATGCTTTTACATTTACATTGATAAGAAGCCGAAACTAAAAAACAATCCCGTTTTAAAAAAATACCTTGATGAAATTAGCTATCAATTAGAAACTTATTCTGAAAAATCTTCTCCAGCAAGTTGGACAGTGCTTATAAAGGAACTCGCCCTCTCTATCTTCATCCTCATAAAATTGCCGCTGTACCTGAAATGCTGTAAATGTCAGGGAGGGTGGTTAAATATTCGGGAAATGAATTTCGGCAAGTGTCCCAGACTCCTCTCAAAAGGATTCAGGCATGTCTCGCAGCGGAAGGCAAGCACTTCCAGCATCTACTATGACAGTGAGAGAAATAATAATTACAATTTACTATTCATAAATAGCAAAATAACAAAAAAGCACGCTATGAGTTCCGACGGCACATGGGATTTTCCTCGGCAGGTGGCGTTGCCGTTTCAGTAACTTCCCATCACATCTTCTAAAAACCAATTCTTAATTACGTAATTATATTAGAGCCCTCTATGTTCTCCTACAAAAGAATTTAAATTTCTACGTATAAATTTAGTTGTGAGCATATCATTTTCTATATTGCAGTAAAACTATTGTCTTTTCAGATTTTAAACCTAAGGACAAGCGGTGTTCTTGAAGGGCAGTTATAAATATCGAAAATCTCTTCTACATGCCAAATTATGTTGTCCCATACTTGAAAAAACGAAACCCGCTAGTGAATAATTCTTTTCAAAAACACTTTGCAGTCTTTTTCCCTGCTTTACATTTAATGGTTATTAGTGTTCGTTTCTAGAACTTTTGGGGGGGGGGTTTCTAACATCCTCACAAAGATCCTTGATATAAATAGATCCTTGATATAAATAATCTGAATGTATTTTCCCAGTCATGTTATTTCTGTTTTCAAAAAAGGAAAAATGCTCTTAATAGAGGCAAGCTTACTCTCTCAAAAGTATTAACCATCTTTTTTAAAATACTAAAATTATCAATGAGTGCCTCAAAGTGTAAAGTTAGTTAAGAAAAATTTTATGTTAACTTTAACCAAAACTATTAATTCATCACGAATACCTTAGAAACGCAACACACAAATTTGTCAACTTGAGGAAATGATTTGTGCATAAGTTATCTCACTTTGAGGAACATGGGACACACAAGTAACTCAAAGAGAAAGGGTAAAGAAATGTTAAACAATAGTCAAGATGTACCAGCGATCATCTGACTTTGGTTTCAATCTTTGATATGCATAACAATAAATTATAGTCGTAAACACCTAAAGGTCGTTAAACTGACCAGTGGAAGAAATCAAAAAATGTGCAACATAATATTAACTATTTTGGTTCACATTTTTCCAAAACGACATTATATTACATTTCGCATTTCGTGATATCTCAGAACATCTGATCAGCTTCCGTGTTCTGGTTATAGCATAGCAAGCATATATACACACTTTCACTAGCATAAACTGTGCTATCGTTGGTAAATATATCTTGTATGCTAAGTTTTTTCAGAGAAGTTTTATATTTAAAAGTAAGTTATGTGTGCTTTCAATATTTGTAATGCTTTGTATTTTTTATTTTAAATAATTTGCAAATATTGTTAGCGCATGAAACTATGCAATACATTTCATAAGTTTTAATGGCTAAGGTATAGGTTATGAGTTTATATATGCCTAGGTTAGCAAATTCTGATTCTTATTTTCTAATGTCTGGCATTGGATTTTATGCAATTAAAACCATTTTTGTGTATATTATTTAAACATTAAAGTTTTACAACGCTTTTTATATACACACATATATACATACTTTCACTAACATAGACTGTGCTAGTGTTCCTAAATTATCTTCTATGCTAAGTTTTTTTTTTTTTTTTTTTCAAATCGCAGAGAAGTTTTATGCTTAAAAGTAAATCATGTGTGCTTTCAATATTTTTATTTCTTTATATTTCTATTTTAGATAATTGCAAATAATATTAACGCATGAAACTATGCAGTACATTTCATAAGTTTTAACGGCTAAGGTATAGCTTATGAGTTTATGTATGTCTAGGTTAATAAGTTCTGATGCTTATTTTCTAATTACTGGCATTGGGTTTTATGCAAATAAACCATATTTGTGTCTATTATTTAAACACTAAAGTTTTACAACACTTTTATATGCATTTTACTAATAGGGCACAGCTGAAATGTCGTGAAACTGCTATGCACTAGATTGTGAGTCTAATTGTGACACTGGATTGAAGACAAGTGGGCTTCTCATATTTACCTTTACTAAAGAAAAGGAATTAAAATAGAAAAGGTTACGTTCTATACAGTATTAAGGCTGAGCAGCATGTTCATCTTTTATTGTAATACAAGGACCCCATGAAAAGTTGAAAAGCTATTGTTAAACGAAGCTATCGGTGAACCTACAAAAATCCCCTCATATTTAAGTGCTCAAAGATCTGCTAAGCGCACAAATTGATTGACAAGTAAGTATCGGAAAAAATGAAATATAAGTGTATGTTTTATATGATTTCATAGCATTTTGAAACAACTTCCTGAAAAATTAACTCGAAAGTTTGTATTAGAAACCAGCGTGAGATGTGTATAATTTTTTCTTACTTATGGTGATGTTGGTGAATATGGTAAGTCCAATTTTTTGCTGCTTGCTCTATACTAGTTCAGAAGAATATGTCTTTAAACTCTTTTTAAAATAATTTCCTATGAATAGCTTTAGCTCTTTTATGCCAGTAGTAATGCCAACTCTACAATTTACAACAAAGACACAAGTGTGTTAAGTATGATCCAAGAAAGCCAGCAAATTAAATGATTAGTTTCTTCTTGCAAAGAAATTATTTTAATTAATTAATGTTCTTTAAGTTGTAAAAAATAAGAACTTTAAGCAAGGCAATCAGTTTCAATTAGTGAGGTATCACATCACATTAATTATAAAGTAAATTCTAAAACGAAATATTTCCGCAAAAGTAGTACCTACATACCATATAGTACTCTTTAAGTTTCCTTAAGCAATTCAGCCAGCTCAATGTGCCATTTTGAACTGATTTTTCGAGAAGGAGAAAGGTAAATATTCCTATCATTGGAAGAAATGCGTGTAAAAAGCTGCTTGAATTTCAAAGGGAATATCATTATTGCTCAGAATAACTGAGAAGGTAGCTAAAGAAAGGAAATAATTTCAACTCAAGAGAACTCAAAAATTAATTTTTCATTTATTTGTTCGTGTTGCTGCAAAAGTTTACTATTATTTCAAACCTACGAACTGTTACCCTTTTTTGAAATAAGTAATATTTAATACACATTTCATTGCTGTATTGTAGTGACCGTTTAATCATGTGTAATATTCATACATGTGTTGTGAAAATGATTGTCAATTTGTTGATTTTCCAAAACAACTTACTTCAAAATAACTCACCTTTTTCCGGACAGTAGTCACTGTTTTGAACAATTTGACTGAATGTAAATGTTAATGATAACGTACAGCTTGTTGGTTAACATAAAATGAGAAACCAGGAAATTAAATAAATATTATAATAAGAATAAAAGATAAATGATTCATATTAAGAAATAAATAGAATTTATGCATAATGAAATGTAGGCCAAGACAAAAAAGTTTTTTATTTCTCTAATATTGTAACTTGTAGGTTCCAACAATCACCATTCAACTTTTCGCATCTCGGGCTGTAATAAAAAACTAGGAATCTCAATTATAAGCCTCTTTCCTAAAATATCCAACAGCAAATGGAGTTTAGTTCAAGATTCAAAAATATGTGCGACTAAAGTAAAAGAGTACTAGAGCCTTTATTGGCCGCTTAGCATACACAAAACATTTTGACCCATTTTGTTATTAACTGAAAATTGCTCAAACCATCTTGAGTTCTCTGGTGTTTTTCATGTTTCAATAAGTTCTTCCAAAGTGAAGGATGTTACTGCTTTTTCCCTGTTTGCTGTAAGAAAGTTAGAAGACAGTGGCGAACTCATTGAGTATTAGGCATTTCCCAGAATTTAAGAGATATTTTTAAAAAATTGAAAAACAAATTTATATAGTGAAATATTCAATTAGCCTTTTTTTCAGTACCCAAAAGTTTGAAAAGAAAATGACATAATTATGTAAAATAAATAGGTATGATATAGTACCTTTTCCTAGAAGAATAACAAGCTATAATCATTTGTATTAAATATTATTTTAATTGTTTAAATGTAAGATAAAAGTTATTATCATCCACCATATTCATTAAACAAATTTTCTCTATAAAGTACAGGGAGGCACACGAAATGTCATATATTGAAATTGTGTAATAAATGTGTTATTTGCAGTTTGGCAACGTTGGAATGTTGTGGCGATTAGCAGTATTTCGTTCATGGTTCAACAGAAGACAGCTGTTGTCAATATCACGTATGCGTGACTCCACCGCTTCAGTTTAGCAAAATGGCGGACAAAGGCCGTTTGACGCTAGAACAGAAAGTGAAGAATGCGTTGTTTCGTACGAGGTGGGCCCCCTGCAGACAGACAGTGTATAGACTAACCACACAATTTGAAACTGAGGTCAATATTTTAGAGCAAAAGCGACCTCGTGTCAACACAGTCCGTACTCCAGAGAATATTGAGGCTATGAGAGTGGCTTTGACACGAAGTTCCAGGAAATACACGAGACGAGCTTCAGCCGATTTGGGCATCTCACGTCGTCCCCTTCAAAGAATATTTCATGCTAACGTGAACTTATTCCCATGCAAAATGACAGTGTAGCACAAAATGACGGAAAATGACAAGGTACAGTTTGCGACTTCGGCTCTTGCAATTGATGATGCCGTGATTCATAACACGTGGTTTTCTGATGAACGGTAGCGCCAATAGGCAGAACGTCAAATTTTGGGCACGAGAACCTCCTGGTGTTGTACACGAGATTGAAAATTACGGGGTAAAGGTTAGTGTATGGGGTGCCATTTCCAGTCATGGAACCATTGGGCCAATAGTTTTCAACGGCACAATTAACAATGCGCGCTTCATGGATATGTTGCAGAATAATTTTCTTCCGCAACTTTATGCAACAGAGTTAACAATGGAGACGCAATGGTACATGCAAGATGGATCTCGTCCTTATACAGCAAACGGTATTCTGGATTTCCTGCACCAACATTTCGGGCTTCGTGTGATGTCCCATCGATATCTAGGACGATTCCAGGGCGGTTCATCCAGGGTGGCTCAATATGGCCGCCACAGAGCGCGGATATTAATCCCTGTGATTATTTCTTATGGGAACAATTGATGGAGATAGTTTACCGCAACAAACCACGCATTCTAATGCTACTGCGAGCGGCTATCACAATTTTTTTTCCAGGAGTAACAGAAAACTTGTGCCATAGAGAAGTCAGAAACGTCACATTTCCTCTCGAAGAGGTGGTAAGTCAACAAGGTGGACATATTGAACAGAGAAGCAGGAAATGATGTCTCAAAATTTCCTATTTAATTATAATTGCTTCTGATGACTACTATAATAATAATAATAATAATTGTACCTTGTTTCCGGTAATCAAGGGTATTAATATTACAATTAAAAGGAGGACCCCAATATTATATATATTAGTGTATGTATATAGATATGTCTTTTTACTAGTAAGTAATATCCCAGCTATCTTTCTGCAATACCATGTTTGGCAGTACCTATGTGACTTTATGTTTTCGTAAAGGTAATGGAAGTGCTGTCTTTGTCGGAGAATATTAGCTTTACATGTGAAGAAGGTCTTTTTTTTAAACATTACTCTTTGTCTAACCCTCATGGATAGACTAGCCTGCCCCCGTTCGGCGCCAGATGCCAATAAACGGTAAACGGCTAGGAATATATACAACTGTATTTGCAGTCTAAAGAAAATACTGCATACAGAAACACGCGTTTTCACAGAAACCAAGCTATTATCAGTTTCAAAGGGATGCCGCATATATGGCTGAAACGTGCTTTATCGCAAGGATCTAGTGAAGGGTAGATGTACCTTTTTTTCTTAGATTGGGAATAGTAAATGTTTCCTGGTAAAACCCAGAATTTTCATCCAGTCAACATGTTTAAATACCCGACGAGTAAAAGCAAGCTTATAATAAACCATGCACTTGTATGATGCAATAATATTCTAGAAGGAACCAAATTCAATAATATATAAAGGCAGTAAATTTCGCGAGGGAGGAGCGAGTTCACATAAGAGATTTAATATTAACTATGAGAAGTTAAGTTTTGGAGGCATTCGCGAGAGGAAGCAGTGGTAACAGTAAGAGTAACAACAGCGGCAACGGTAGCAGCAAGAGTGACAATTGGTCAGTATAGGCATTATTCAGTGTCATAGTAAGATAGTTAAACCATCGCGAAGAGTCAAAGTAAATCGTTCGGTCAGTGAGAGTCAGTCAGGCAGTGCAACGTAATAGTAATAATAGTCACAATTGTGTTAAAGCGAATAAACACGCCAGTGAATACAGCGAATTATAATCTGACGAAGTCCAGCATCTTCCAGAACCTTCCAAATTGACAAATAAATCAAATGTCCAAACAGAGATGAACTTCATTATTGCAGTGAACAAACTCTTCCTCCCTAATGACTTTAAGTCATTAAAAACAGTCCAAAATTTCCCTGAGATCCCTATCCTCTCTGCATTGGAACCAAAGAGTTAGGAAGCACGAACTCATGACTCCGAGAGCCGAGGCAAGACAAGAAGAGCTCGAAAATAAAACTAATAACAAATCCCCAATAATACCAAAAATAGCCCACACAAAATAATTACGGTTCCAACATGTACTGCACACTCGCTGAGATACACATTCCGATGATTAATGTAAAAAAGAAAAAAAAAAGATAGGTTTTGTTTATAAAAGATATATAAGCTATTTTCAATGTATACATTTCGTGCGCCATCCTATATGCTATATATATAACGTTCATTAAAGATTGTGAAGTACGCAAAAACAGTAACAAGTAAAATATGTACTAATTTACACATTTCAGATAGTTAAGTATACTTCTTTACAATGTGCAGGTCACCTCTTGAATACCGAATAAAAAGTCAATGAGGTACATAAAAGCCTGAAAAAAGAGACTTTGAGCAAAATTTATTGGCCCCATCACACCCTAAATTGAATGGGACACTAATCACTTGAGATGTTAAACAGTGTTCTTAAATAAACCAAATGAATAAATATTAGTGATGGTGGTGGAGGTGGTGGCGGTGGTAGTAATAGTATTAGTAGCAGTAGAAGTAGTAGTAGTAGTAGTAGTAGTAGTAGTAGTAGTAGTAGTAGTAGTAGTAGTAGTAGTAGTAGTGGTGGTAGCAGTAGTAGTGGTTGTGATAGTGATAGAAATAGTACTGGCAGTGGTAGTAGTAGTACTAGTAGTAGTAGTATAGTGGTGGTAGTAGTAATAACGGTAATGGTAGTAGTGATAATAGTAGTAACAGTAGTAGTAATGGCAGTGGAAGTATTGCTGGTGGCGATGGTAGTGGCAGTAGTAGTAGTGGTAGTACTGGAGTAGTAGTCGTAAGGGTAGTGGTAATAGTGGTAGTAGTGGTGGTGGTGGTAGTAAGAGTAGTAGTAGTAGTAGTAGTAGTAGTAGTAGTAGTAGTAGTAGTAGTAGTAGTAGTAGTAGTAGTAGTAGTAGTATTGGCAGCAGCAGTGTTAGTAGTGGTGGTGGTGGTGAGAGTAGCAGTAATAGTAGTAGTTGTAGTAGTAGTAGTAGTAGTAGTAGTAGTAGTAGTAGTAGTCGTAGTAGCAGCAGTAGTAGTAGTAGTAGTAGTAGAGTGGTAGCAGTAGTGTTAGTAGTGGTAGTAGTAGTGTACTTATTTTAGTGGCACAATTATGGTATTATTATTATTATTATTATTATTATACATTAGGTCTCTGATTTAATATAAAATATTAGATTAAATATTTATATTAAATGTAAACCAATCTCGTCCATTCAACAATGAAATAAAATACAAAAAAGAAAATAATAAAATAAATTAAATAACAGAATTGGAAAAAAATTAAATACATATAATATTTAAGTCACGTTGGAAATGACACGTAGTTCTCCTTTCCGGTTATCCGTATTTTCAGACACGAGCTGACTTTCATCAGAAATTTATCTAATCAGTTCTCCCTTTCCTAGCCTGTCAGCAGAGCGCAGCTAGGGATTTAGGCAGCCAAATGACGACATTGGAAGTTCTGCAAATGCAGCTGTTTTGAACCATTACAAGATGATATTGGTGCAGGCCCTTAAACCCGCAGGCAAGGGGGAAAAGCATGCATTTTGCGCGAGAAGATGCAGCTGATTTTACAGAAGCATCAACCCATGTTCCGGAAATCGGAATAGCAATCTGGGCACGTGAAAATGCAGTACACAGAAAACTTCCTGCTACTTCGATGCCATCTTAGAAAATGGGCGTCAGTAGCAATCAGAAGATAACTGCTGGTAGTGTATGAAGAACTTGGACAATTCCTGCTACTTACAGTGAATGTTGTGCCCTTGTAAAGTTTTTGTTTTTTTGAATGATTTATTTATGGACACTCTTTAACAGAGCAGGTCATCAGCGTCCCATTCAACTCGGGGCGTGAAACGGCCGACAAATTTTGCTCAGAGGCCTCTCTTTCAGGCTTGAGGTTCTTTTTCGTGCCGTAAATGTACGACACGGGACCCACGGCTTTACTTCCCTTCCGAAGGAAGCCATACTTAGGATTTTTACGCCCCGAAAAGATCCATCGGTCCTGGCCGGGTTCGAACCCGCGATCTTGGGTTTAGGAGGCAAGTATGGTAACCACTACACCACCAGGACAGGTAATATACGTTTTATTAATTGAATTGCTTTATTTGTGCATAACCTGCATATCAGCTATATCTTTCTACACTTCAGTAACGTTAGTATAGAGTTCTTTAATCTTCTCATAATTGTCTATAAAGTTGCAATTAACAATATCATGAAGGAATCCTAAATTAAGTAACAAATATCCATTTACCACCACATTCGTTATACAAGATGTTTCACGATGATCTGTGGTTAAACCTGCATTTTAATGAATAATAATGTTTCTTTTATCGGGAAATGGCGAAAAATTATGAATTAATATACTTTGAATGGGAAGGTTAAATGCACAATGTATACCATTCCTAGACATCGTTAATAATTTAATAGAAAACTTAAAGCACTTTAGTTTGGCTAGGGAAATGATAATCATGTAGAAAGATACAGATCGAAAACTTGCATATGCAATAAATGTAATGATGTGTTAACTAAGTTTAAAGAATACGCGCTCTTTAGTTGAAATATTACATTCTGAACAATTGGATAAAAATTGTATTGCATGTGAAAATCTTGCAGGATTTAATTACTTACGGGCCATCGATAAGTTCTCCGCACTCGGGTGATGTGCACCGCACAAGAGGAAGTTAATAGTACTATACTTCCGACATTCCTTCCTTCCATTGAAACCGGTTTTAGCAGAAAATCCGCCCACCGTTGCTAATGTTTGGGCTTTGGAATATGTGCTTGCCTTGGTGGTTAAGAAAACACAATAAGAATACGCTTGGCGGGCGGTCAATGCTACCACCCTTATTCCCTTCTCTTGTGAAAACTCGACTACACAATGACTGCTGAGGGACTTCTTGATTACCCTTTATATATCAGTATTATGGGATTAGATTCGGAAAATATTGGTAAGGAAGGGTATGTAAAAATATCAAGTAAAATAATAAAAAAAGGTGTACCTACTGGTGTCAGAGAATTTCTTACAATGTTAATGTGCGGTTACTAATGGAATTGCTACACAACATTCGAGAATAAAGCAGTGTGTCATGTGGCTATGTATCTCATGCTGCTAGTAATTAATTTATTTCTTATTTATGCTAAAATATTTTAAATTAAAAAAGGAACAGAAATGTATCACGCTTATTTTGATCATTTTGAATGCTCTCTGTACAATTAAAAATACGTAATGAATACACCTTCCCTTATCTAAGTCATATTTGAAAACAATCATAAAGTTGCGGTATCTATACAAAATGCTAAAATATGAAAAGAAAAGACAAAAAAAAAACCTTGAAAACAATATCTTATATTTTATGTAAATATTTCTTTCACTAAGAGATATTTAATCATATTTCAATGTCATTTATAATCATTACATAATGGCATAATCGTTCCATAAGAGAAATTTAAAATAATTTTATTTCTTCTAATTATATTTTGTTTTTTCTTTGACCGGAGAAACATGATGATCAAATGCAATTTTGTCAGCTTAAGTGTATGATTTCGTGAAAAATAAATATGGTCTTATTTCCATTCACCCTAGAAGATGTACGACAGCTGCCATTGTATATTAACTATTAAAAATGAGTAATCAAATAACTAAATTCTCATTTTTATAATTACTTATGGTTACTGGCATTTTCTGATAAACTGTTATTTCTAATGTTCTTCTTTCATACTAACAACAATATTTCATTAGACGTTCTCCTTTTGTTTGAGGCGTAAACATTAATAATCTTAATGACAATGGTTAACTGTGAGATGTAGTGAACATAAGATTATCCTTAAACTGCTGTGGTGCTTGTTTCCCGGACAGGACAGCTTTAGGAAGGTCATGTAAAATAATTTTATGAACTAAGATTTGGGAGGTTATGCATTTTCGACAGAAGATGGTACTCTGGAGAGGTAAAAGGTAAGCCTTGCAATGTGTTAGAGCTAAGCAACAGGAAGCCGTCTGACAGTAAAGGATTCATGTGGAGAGCCCAAGTTCATGTAGCATTATTAAGTGAGCTAATGGATAATAACAAAGCCTAGCTTAGTGAAGGCTTATAATTGGAGCAGACACCTATAATAGCATACTAAGTTTAAGTTATCATTCCGCTAGATATAGCTTTGCTGCCTCAAGTAGCCGGCAACAAATCTAGCATTTAACCACCCCGAGACAGCTATTAACGCCCTTATAGTAACCACATGAGTGGTACTTAATTAAAAATCAAATTAAAAATATCTATACTGAAGCCAATTGAGCAGTTAGTATTTCCTCTGTGTACTCAATAAGAAATACGAAAGAAATTTAATCAGGAATCGCAAGGACGTTAAAATATGCCAAATAAGAGAGGAAAACAATAAGCTCCAAATTCCATACCTTCCTTTCATTAAAATGGGGAAGTTATTTTTTTTTTTTCCTTACAAGTAAATGTACTTAACCTAGAAATTTCATATAAGTATCTTAATAACAAACAATTTAACTCACTTTATCCTTCCTTTATGCGGTTTTCTGTGGCACAAGTTTATTATTGTTATATTATTATCTACATTAACATTATTATCATAACCATTGTTATTATTATTATTATTATTGCTATTATTGTTATCATCATCAGGGTTGTGCGCCACATATTAAGCATAAAAATTAGTAAAAATGCTAAAATATATTTTATATTAATCTGTCGTATTATGAAGATTTGATAGAGATTTTCGACATTTGTTTTTAGTAAAAAAGTAGACAAAGACCGGAATAGACAAAGCATAGGTTTACAGATTTCTGAAGAGGAATTAAGGGACTGTATAGTTTCGTAAAGAGATTGCATTGGATTGGATTGATCGATACTTGAGCCTTGCTCAAAGGCTGACTGTTTGCGTCTGAGCATTCAGGGAAGGCACCTCCGGAAGGAAGGGACGAGGTGAGGCGTGACAAGGGGTGGTCAGATTCTACGCGTAGATGTAGATGGGGTCCCTGACATTGTTTCTAGATAAAACTTTCCGACAGTGGTTCTCCTCCAAGCAGTTCGACCATCTTAGAAGGGCCGCTTCCAAGTCAGACGCCAGAGCAGAAACCTTTTAAAAAAGAAAGCAACTGTCTTATGACACCAGCCACCATATCCTGTTACTTGTCCCTGTAACAGCACAACGACAATGAAATGAAAGAAAATGGAGGAGCGGAAAATTCGTGGAAAGTAAATGTCTATCCCAGCATTCGCTTAATGACGCGAGGAAACCACGAAAATATCCAAGGGATTTGAACTTGCGAACTTTTGAATGACAGTAATAAAGTATTACCACCTGAAACATTCCGTTCGGTTCTTACAGAGACTGCATGGAGAATGGTAGTAAGTTCCTGAACACTCAACTATATCGTTGGTTGTACAATCGACACAACATGTTACAGAATATGTGTGTAAAATGTAGTATTTTTATTTTGTTTGTCTGCAGAGTATTATATCCCTGCAGACAAAGCTACCGATGTTCTTATTCAGATTCAGCAACGTGGGTACCAAACTACATCATGTTCGTCACCTTACCGAGTTAGACGCCTCTCTCGAGTACACTGCTCTCTTTCCATTGCAAGGCGGTTTCAACTCTTGACTTGGTTAAAGTCTGAGTACACTCATCTCGTGATTGAAGTAAAGAAGTAACTTATAACAGGATACTTTCTGTAAATGATGATCATCGGACAATGAAATACTTGGTTATTACCTTGTGCAACAATTTCAAGGAAACGAAAGATATTACCAAACCCAATACATGAATATACCAATAAAATGAGCTTACGTACACAGGATGCAAGACTCTCCATTTGAATGTATTACTTACGACCGTTTATTTTATTGCTATTGTATCAATACAGTGATATATCGGTAAGTAGAGACCATTACTTAACACAGTTATGTACTTGATTTTGATTACTGTGCACAGCACAAAGCACATGAATCAAGCTACACACAGTATGATGCACATTGGCACAGTTATTTGGAACTTCATGCTTTATCCTATCTGACATACAGCTATTTATTTTCCCAAATATCTTCGTTTTCATTGATCGTAGAGTAGTATAATCTATCCTATATTTTACCATTGGAGTGTTATTCTTCGACGAAATATTTCGTACACTCTATATAGTGAAAACGTCTTCGTATATGATTATGATTTGGAGTAAAATTGAGCATCGCTCTGCAAATTGGCCAATAGGTTCTTGCAGGGGTTGCAGGTAAATGAAATACTTTCTTTACTATTGAAGACTATAACACTCAGTTTGAAGTCGGCTCGGTTACTGAAACTTCGTTGCTTTTAGGGTAAGATAGCCGATTTTGCGCCCCCTTTTAAATCGAATCATCTTAAGTTTACGGGAAATGGCTAATTGCAGAGTATTGTAGCGGCAATATTGCAAATTAAAGATATTTCCCACCACAGTACATGATTTTCATAGCAAACAGTTGAACAGTTGTGTTATTATCGCATATCTATCTGTATGTAACTTTCCAACAATTTCCGCAACACGTCTATTTCTTGTTAGGTGGATAGTATTAGAACTTTTTATTGATTTATCTAGAAGTAATTATCTATTAACTTTCATATGAGTATCTGGGGCTTGAAAACTTCAAGATATGATCAATGCTATTGAGGTTTTCAAAGCCAAAACAATTAGTCTAAATGAATGTTGCAGAAAAACATTGATGAGACATCTGAGAGGCTAGTTAAAACGCGAAATAAAGTTTCAACGTACAAACAAGAAAAATATAAGTGAAAGAGATACAGAAGCTCTCCTGGCCGAAGTTTTATTTTTATTTGGTTTATTTACGGACGCTATTTAAAATCTCAGGTCATCAGTGTCCCATTTGATTCAGGGCGTGAAGCTGCCAATAAATTTTGCTCAGAGGCCTCTTCTTTCAGGCTTGAGGTTCTTTTACATGCTATAAATCTTCAGCACGGGGCCCATGGCTCTAGTTCCCTTCCGAAGGAAGCAATGCTTAGGATTTTTACGCCCAAATAATCCATTGCCCCTGGTCGAGATTGAACCCGCGATCTAGAGCCGAAGTTGAAAAAGAGTTTGTCACACATATATTAATGCTGGAAGAATTACGCTTTGGACTAACTACATATGATGTGAGGAAACTATTCTAAGATATCCTAGAAGCAAATCCACATTTGCCTAATAGATTTAATAAGCTAACCAAATCAGCTGGAGAAAAAAGTATTACAATTTCATGCGGCGACACCCAAACTTAAATCTACGCCAGACAGAAAGGCTTCAACACAAAAAATGTCACTTTATTCGACATTTTAAAACATCTCATTGATGAAATAAAATCTGATACTCTGACGATATATAATGTTGATGAATCAGGTTACAGCACAGTTCAATCCAAAGCAGGAAAGGTAAGTGGAACTTTCAAGTGAGAACAGCGGCTAGAGAAAATGGTGGAGTCAACACTACATAAGTGGCTTGCACAAATGTAATTGGAAATTTTGTTCCAACGATAATTATTTTCAAAAGGACGCGTAAGCATCCTGTTGCCAAATGGTGCACCTCCTGGTAGTTTGGAGGAAGTTCCAGAAACAGGCCTAGAATTTTTCTTTAAGTGACGGCAACATTTCATTGTTCATGTCTGACCATCTGTTGAAAGGAAGTTTTACTTGTTCTCGATGGACACTCCACGCTTTCCAAAAATCTCAAGGCAATCAACTTAGCCCGTCAAAAAAGAGTAATAATTCTACAGTTATCAGGACAAGCAAATCACAGATTACAGGTATTAGATAATTCAATATTCAGTCTTCTTGAAGGTTACTACTATAAAACAATCAAAAATGGCTACGCCGTAGTCCTGGTAGAACAGTGTCACAACTGGAGTTTTCAAGTTTATTTGGAGAAGCTTTTACAAATGCTGCATCAATGAAAAATGCTACAATTGGATTTGGAGCAATAAGTATATGGTCACTAGATCAATATTATTCCACTGAACCTAATTTTGCTGCAAATGATAACTTGAAAACTGAACAATAACTACCCGAAAAGTAAATGATCCTCAAGAAACAGAATAGAAAAGCATTATTCCTATTGTCGACCAGGAAATTGTTTACATGACAATTAACAGCATTAGTCCAGCCCCCAAACCATAGCATCTTTTCAGATGAAAAGGGGCTACAGTGATTATTTTACTCTTACAAAACATATCTTGAGAAACAGTTGTATGGCTCCATTGAAAACGTTATTGAAGTGAGGAAATAAGACTGGTTTTGCTTTATGTATGGCGAAGTATACTTAAAATATATGATAATGTGCTCTAAATGGAAAAAAATGGGTTCATGAAAAGTGTGCAGTTATTGGTGAAGGCGTTAAATATGCTTTCAGCTACGATTAATGTAAGAACAATGAATACCGTAGCACTTTCAGCTTATATCTATTTGATATTTTTGCTCTAAAACTGTTCACAGATTTTCATTTAATAGATATTTTTCTTTTTATCATTTAATGTAAAGTAACATATGAAAACTTTGCTTTACATTTGTTTAATATATTAATTTCAAAAAGTTTTAGATTCATTTTGACTTTATAAATTTTGTATTTCAATATAAGCTTAGGATTTTATTCTTTAAACAAACAAATGTATGACCTAAACCGCTTTAAAAGATGCTAAAACACACAGATTTCTGTTAAAATTAATGAGGTACAATTTCATCAACCACCAATAAGATTTAGCAAACTAGTTGCCCAAATCCCTCTATTTGCAAGTTTTCAAACGATTGATTATAACAATCTTAATGTGGAAATAAATTAAAATTTTGAAAGTACGAGGATTGGTTACAAAACTCAAAAACCGTTATTACTTTCTGAAAAATTAAATAAAATCCTGAACCTGGGGCGATATAGTATTTTTCTTCCCCATTGCACATACTGGTTCTAAGCTTAAATGTGTTAACCTTAATTTATTTAATTCCATTCAGGATTTGACACAAAGGAAATTCAAGTGCAAACATCCAAACGTTCCGTAAAGGATAGCATCGTAACACACAGTGACAGCAGAGAATATGTAACAAATACATCAGAAGACTGGTGCATAACAACAGTGGATAAACGTACCTATGTCGTTACATCATTATTGTATATCAGAGCATGCGTGTACAACAGAGGCTGTCGCATTGGATTTCCTGTTCATTTTTCTTTTCTACGAATATCGACACGCTGCAAGATTTTACGTATCTGAGCATAAGTTGGTTTGTTGGCATGACCTGAAGTAATCACAGATCATCTGAAAACTTATATAATACAAAGTTTTTATTTCATTCTTTATTTCTAGATACGTGAATTTTATTGGTATTGTAATTATGTACATATGACATATGACTAATGCGCGAAAAAAATTCAGCAAACAATTCTTCGATATATACTTGTAACGTACCAATTTCTAAGAGGCACAAAGAGCAACAGCCGGGTGAGCTAGAAAAGTTGAACTCAAATAATTACAAAAAAAAAAAAAATTAGAAAGTATGTTTAATAAGCTATCTAAAAGTGCATTATGTTCTTTTGTTCTGTTTGATTTCATCAACATATATGTCAAGGATAATTTATAGAGATATTTACCTCCATGATTTCACATTTTATCTCCTTAGATAGTCCAAATTAAAATTATATTTCCTGCAAGCCTTGCTCCGCAAACTTTCATAGCCTGTAGTTCAGAACTGCGGTATCATAGATGCCAGTATTCCGCATCAGCGAAATTTGGAACATTAGTTATGATCCTTGCTTAAATTGCCTATAATTTGTCAGCCAGATGAAAGATACAACGGCCTTCCTAGAGGTCTTCGTCATACCTCCTGGCTCCGGTGTTTATCTCTTTATACCCTGTCGACAAAAATGCAGGGATATCACTAACTTGCTGCAGCACTCCTCACCAAACCATCACCGATGATCAGTTATGGACCCTAAAATCAGTGATCTTGCCTTCATCGGTGCACCTTCAGATACTTTTTGTTTTATTTATTCTATTTTTCCTATGTCGTAAAAAATTACTACCACTAAATAAACTATTTCCTTAACCATTTTCAGATTGCCATTTGAAACAATCTCTTTGCTCATTCACACCTTGTTTCATGTTTGGTCACGTGGTAGCAGATGACCCAACCACAACCGTTAGGTTCAGGCAAGGATCCACGTTTTTTTCGGACCTAAAATCCTAAGTACGGCTTTCTTTGGAAGGGAATTAAGTAGTGAGTCCCGTGTCGCAGATTTACGGTAGTAAGAGAACCTCAAGCCTGAAAGTACAGACCTCCGAGCTTTATCTGTCGTTTCACGCCCTGAATTGAATGGGACGCTGATGACTTGTGATGTTGAAGATCATCCGTAAATAGGCCAATTAACAACAACTGTTAAGGTTTCATTGGAGGCTCTCTTTAATTACAAATGTTGGAAATAATTAGCCCCATTGTTATTATTTTGCACATAGAGTGAATTACAGTTAATAAACTCACGCTTTACCTTAAACACTACTAGATCTCTTGGCATCTCAGATCTTGACGGTCTGCAGTGGAATAAATTTTCCTGAATCTCTTTATAATGCGATAAACCAATTTCAATGACATATTAAATTGCTCCAGCAGCTCGAGCAAATCTTTGGTTTACTTAACACTGAAATAATATTTATTTCTCCATTTCATGTATATCAATTGAGGTACAGTGAGGTTATTTGAGTTACTGATCGCCTGACGCCGTTGCTTACTGGGGAAATAAGCCTCCACAACCAGAAAAGGTAGATGGAGTCGCCGCACTAACCTGTTTAATATGAGATGATGAAACTGATGCACGTCAAAAGTAATAGATTTTCGGAATTTGCATGGAATTGCCTGTGTTTTAACTAACTTTTCTTTGGTAAGAACTGGGTGATTCGGAATATGTTTCTTGTCATTTAGAGATACTGTCTCTCGTAGAGTTTTTAACAAATTAATTAGAAGTTTCTCTATCTGGAACACGAATATCAGGATATTTTCTTACTATTCGTCTTAATATTTTTCTGTAAGAATTTATTTTCACTCATGTATGTTATTTTAAAACCCGTTCTTTAAGACTATTACGTAGTGGCATAACTAATGTAGAACAATTGTCGCGCAATTGGCACGCAATAGAACCGCAGAGAAACGCACGAACCACAATCACTTGGTGACAAAAACATCCCTCAAAACCCAAGTTGTTGTTTGCACAAACGTTATATGGCCTTAACGACTGTATTTTCCTAATACGTAGCCCCCTTCTGCCGGCCCGTAATTCAAATAACCTCCCTGTATATTTGAATATGAATGGTTTCAGCATTATCATGCACTATCTACTGTACATGCCTTTTCCGTTATCACTTATTGAATAGGTAGGAAGTAAATAGCATTTTCAAAAAGTGCAATATTATTTTCTATAAATTCGAAGTCTAAAAGTACCGTATAAGATGCTTCCTACAGCGCACCAAAATAAAGTATACAATGGAAATGCACCACGTAATTTAAAAAATAGTGCGTTTAAAATGTGAAACCAGAGTCAAGGCTTCATGATAATTTTTTTTAAATGCCTTCCACTGCAAATGGAGAAATCGTAGGCGAATTAACAAATGATAAATGGCTTTATTGTATTGGAGGTCATTATTTTGTCTTTATGTAATGTTCAAAATGTTATTTTATACTTTTTATTATATCTTTATATATAGTTTTTTTAAAAAAAATATTTTCTGCTGAAATATAATGAGTACATGATAAAACAACTGAGCCATGTCTCATTTGTACAACAAAATTTTCATTTCAAAAAGAACATTATATTCAATATTAACCTCCTTTACTTTTGAAAATTAAAAGTTAAAATGAAGTATATCCATTTACCACAGTATCTATTTTTAATTAATTATTCATGGCTTAAATATTTTCTTTCGTGTAAAATGATCATATGTCAGTACTCTGCAATAGCATATAAATGCTAAATGTGAATAAAAATATTTTTTTAAATGTGTTGTTTTATGGCACGTTGCAAATTTTTAACAATGTCCACCAGTTTCAACTAATTAAATTGCATATACATTGTGACCAGGATCGCGG
This sequence comes from Metallyticus violacea, assembly GCA_030762175.1. Taxonomy (NCBI): domain Eukaryota; kingdom Metazoa; phylum Arthropoda; class Insecta; order Mantodea; family Metallyticidae; genus Metallyticus; species Metallyticus violacea. The sequence continues at coordinate 295,452,371 of CM060846.1, forward strand.
TACATTTTTGCATGTTATACTCACATGTACTTTCATGGCATGTATGCCATATTGGTTGCGGGGATTTTAGGGGTCGACAGAATTATACATACATATCTTTACCTTAACACCTTTTTGTCGAATATGCTACATAGCAAATATTCTATCTATTCACAGTATCAATACACGCCTATTTCCTATTTTATTTGCGCACCTATATAAAATTTAATTTCTTTTAGCTTATGAATGTAACCTGCTGAATTTAGTGTCACTTCAAGTTGCTTGTTAAATAAGTTGTGTTATCCAACCCTTAGGTTTAATTTTGGGTAGCCTATTTCAGAAAATTACACGGGGATTCTGGGACACCATGTATATGTGGAATGCTCACAGGGCCAAACTTTGCTGAAGTGTTGCATACGAACTCGGTGCAATCAATGTTTTGACATTGCATACACTGTGAGCAGGAACAAAGTCCAGCAGACAAACTCGGAAGTTCCAATGTTGGGATTGATCTCGATTGTTGTATAAATGATAAATACAGAATGAGATTGAACAATAACGAAATTTCGTTCAGCTGTGGCTGTGTATGAGTTTATATCATTTGAGGATATTCTGTTTTCCTTCATAGTTTGTTTATATTCATGGAAATGTAATTCCTATATTTTTAGTCCTTAAGTTGTGCTTGGCTGTTTGCTATCCGCTGTGTGTAACATTTGATATGATTATGGAATATAAACATATTTCAATTAAGCAGTTTAATTATTCTTTATACCATTCATTATTTTTGTTACCAGTTTTAGCGTGAATTTATATATTATTATCCAGCAAAAAAAGTTCATAATTGCAACAGCAATAATTCCGCATCCCCAAGAAATAAACTTTATGTAAAAATTAAATAAAATTTTCGAACCAATGATAACAATTGCATCTAAGAAAATATTAAAATACTGAAAAAATGAACCCACAATTTACCTCTGGTTCATTATACTGAATGAGCCAGGTTTTGCCCCCTGGTTAACAGAAATATGCTCAATGAGTGTTTAGTAAGCTGTCAGTAAGTTGATAGAACACTGCCGTATGGGAAGGTTCGTCAGTTGCGAAATAAACAATTGGAAAGTGTGTTATGGGTAGCACACGTTTTTATTGAACGAGTATTTTTCTATGATTCTTAGTTAATGACAGGACTGGCTCATTAAATATGAATACTATTTGAGTAAAAAGATCCCTCAATTTTTACTCTGAGGTAAATTAAAGCAAATAGTTATTAAAAAGGGTATTTTCATTTCTGAAAAAAGTTAAAGCAAGAGATGAGAAGATGTTATAAAAAGTTAGGAATGTGCAGCCAAAGATGATGGTCAGTTTCAGCATCTTTTTCTTAAAGTAAGCAATTATATATTATAGTTACGAGTGATGCCCATGATTCGCAACTGGCATATTGACAAGGTCATGCTGTAGTATAGATTTCTGTACTTAAATATGTTTTTAATTTCCAATTACATTATGACAAAACTTTTAGGTTAAGGTGTGAAAAGGGCATAAATTATGGAAAACGCATAAAAAATAAGGATGAATAAAATGTTTTAGCACATATTTAACAATGGAACTAAAAAAATAGTGAAGTACACTGAAAAGAAAGATAGGTTTAAAATTTTGGAAGTTAAAAATCCGATAAACTGCTTCTCTGGTTAAAAAGCAAGTATCAACTGTGAATCGGAAAGAAGGCTACAAACATTCCACGGTACTTACTTTTGCGTCACTTGGTGCACGCAACCATCAAGACCTTTGGATGTTTGTGGATGTCTGACGTGCCACAGAAAAGGAATGAAAGCAACGCAATCGATCAGCAGGGACTTCTTTGCTCTCCGATAAACCAACAGTGGTGATGCATCAGCCATTGTTTGGCTAACTTGATGGAACACGTCCCCTTTCTAACTTCCAATCCCCCTCTGTTCCCTTACTGCTACGGCTGATGTTTTCCACAAACTAGAACTCCCTCCATCCCGCTGTCATTCTCCAATGTAATGTCTCTCCACTTACCACTGCGATCCTCTTAAGTATCTCATTGTTGTTGGATTTTTAAACGTTGTGTATACATTTTCTGTTCTCTCAGGAAAGAGGGTATGTGTGTTTATCCTTGCTTTGATGGCAGCTCGTGCACACTGCTCTGCTGATATGTAAACGCTCATCTTCTACTGAAGAAGTTTGTTAGATTTGAAAGTATTGGCCATCTTGCTCACATAGAAAAAGTAACACCGTTTTATATCCAGTCCAGTAAGCTAGTAGTCTATCCTGGTGGTGTAGTGGTTACCATACTTGCCTCCTAAACCCAAGATCGCGAGATCAAACCTGGCCAGGACCGACCGATGGATTTTTTCGGGGCGTAAAAATCCTAAGTATGGCTTCCTTTGGAAGGGAAGGATATCGTACATTTACGGCACGATAAAGAACCTCAATCCTGAAAGAGAGGCTTCTGAGCAAAATTAGTCGGCCGTTTCACGCCCTGAGTTGAATGGGACGCTGATGACCTGAGATGTTAAAGAGCGTCCATAAATAAATGAATCAAAAAAATCCATCTACCAGTAAGCTAGAGAACTGTATTTCCCTGTTCCGTTTCTTGAATCATCTGCCTCTAGGTATTCACATCTAGGTATTCACATTATTATTAAAGTTTAATTCTATCTTACGTGAGCCGAATAGATTAACGCAAACAATATTTGTGATCACTTAAAAGCACATTTTATATACTCCAACCATTATGATGTGTTTCATTTAGCTTTTAATAGGATTGTTTATTATGAAATAAGCTGATACAACTTTAGGTTCATGGAATGGATATCTGGTTTTTTTTTAAACCACATTGATTCATTCCAGACTTCGTGGGAGGCAGCAAAGTACCCCTAAACTAAAATGAAAATTAATAGTTTGTTTAAAGAGTCAAACATAATAGGCACTGAAATGAAAACTGTGCATTTTAAATTTGTTCAATGATCCACATTGACCAGCGGAAAACATTTATATTTTCTGCTTCCTTAACAACCAATTTATTTATAACTTACACATAATGATATTTTGTACAGGAGTATCATATCACAAGCTTAATGAAATACAAAACGAAAGTAATAATATTAAACATACAATGTAATATTCGAACCCCTGTTCTCACCGCATGACAGTGAACCCTAATAGCGTTAATTATACGCTACCAGTAGAACTGAACATGCTGTAAATTCCAAGTCTACTGCTCAGTTCACATTTGAAAACTTTGCCTTTTAGCAGATTTTAAGCCTCTATTGGACGTTTTATCATGTACGTCCAGAGTTTATCAAACACTGTCTTATTCATGATCATCTATGTGGTATTATTTTAAACCACCATTTGCAGCTTAGATATTCCTCTAATTGGTTAGCATATCAGGTTTCTTATTATATAGCCCCACGATTTTCTTTTGAACCGGTTTTGAATAGGCTCGTTGCTTTAGTGGGAGTTGTCGGGGGTGTGTACTAGTGTACTAATAAATGCTGGTGCAGCTCTCAGTATAAGGACATCATGTATTTTAGAATGAACTTGAATAAAGAATACATCTATTCACTTAAATCGTCTTTTCACAAAAGTCAATACTCCGTTTATCTGCAGTATACGTAAATGAGGCGATAGTGGAATATGAAAACATGCCTAAGCACAAGCCGCTTAGCAGATTATATAAAATTAGAAATATTTGGAGGGGGTTATTCAGCCTCTAAATTTTCATTATCAAGCATTTTGCTTGCAGAAGCTATTTAGCAGTAGTTAACGAACCAACGGTGCAAGATGTCCTAGGTTCGATTCTCGCCCGGTTTATTTACTTGTTTTATTTTTACCACATTACGAAGAATTGAATGGCTTTCATGTTGCTTTTTTTATAACTTGGTAGATTTTCCTTTTTCGTCTACGTGTAATGCAATGCCTGGTCCAACTTGTCGCAGATGGAGAGGGCAATGCAGCTAATGTGTATTTTGTGGCAGTTTCCTTATTATAACTATAAACGAGGACCAGGGAAAAATATACCACCTGCAGGATGTTCACTGTAGATGTAGCGAACAAAATACAATTTTCACCATTTTGAATCCAGTACCACTGACATTACCCAAGGGTGAGCTAACACTGGAAGAAATCCTATTTTTTTGCCTGCTGGGGTACAGATTTCATGATAGTAGTGAGTTAAAAATTACATTTTACGAATCATTTCGAAAATATAGATATTTCCACGATAAATGTTAAATAATGACTGATTTAATTATTTTATGCATTTTAATTATACTTTTTCTGAATAAAGAATCTGCTGTTCAGAATTCTTGATTTTTAGTTACTTCACCTATGTACTCAGAAGTTGTACTTGGTCATTTCCGAGCTATATTTATTTGACACGAATACCATTGCACAAGATACGGCGTTGGTTATATGCACAATCTTTATCTTTGAATAGCATTGGTTTTCCCAAATACTTCTTCTAGGTATGCGAGGGTCTCACAGACAAGCAAAAGAAAATAACAATTGTCTAAGAAAAGCGGAGCTTAGTGGGGAAGAGTTAAAAGAAGGAAGGGCGAAGTTTTCGTTACGTTTTGCGCTAGTGAAAAGTGGACATTTCGTCATGACTACAGAGTGTACTTTGTCAGTTCCATAGGGTTCTATGTATTTTTGCTGCTTCTTGTTAAATTTCATTACAGCTTTTGCTCTGGCGACAAATTCTCGACAATTCTATTACGTTACGTCGTGGAACAACTTTACAGAGGATTAGAGCAGGGTCGGAAGTAAGCGTTGTATGTATACTACCAGATGACAAACTGTTACAGACGTAAGACTTTATTGTCATATCCTCTATTGCTCTAGGTGGACTGCTGAATAATGAATGGACACAAGGCTTCTGTGAAGTTCAACACATTGACAGTCTTTAGCCTGCATGACACAATTACACTGAATGACGTTTGGGCAAATCCCTTGAAACAACAAACAGGTTTATGTGTCTCTACGTACGAGCTCATACGCTCTTCGACGCCTTTCATGAATAAAGGAACCGTATTCGTGTATTCACATTCTTAAGTATTTGAAGACCTCTAAGGAACATAATTCACTGGCGGAAAGACATATTTTACACCACACTATTTACTAATAACACATAGTAAAATTTTAATATCATCAATAAATAGGAAAATTTAAATTCCCTTACAATTGATAAAAATCTCTGATAATCTGCAGATGATTATCACCAACATTTTGTATTTTCTAATGCCAGTAATTAGACAAGATGTTCGATACAGGCTGTTTAAAAAGAAAATGTATAATTTTAAATAAAATCAGTTGAACATTTTTGTTCAGAAATCGATTGGACGTTTTACTCACATTTTGATAATACCTACAATGAAGACAGGACTATATGTGATTATTTTTGTGAGACCAACACATTAGAGATTTGGTTTTCAAACAAAATATTATTTCTTCAAAATTCGACTTTTGGATTCAGGGGAATAACATTTCTAGCTTCTATACAAATAAAATAAATGTCTCAGGGAACTACTAATCTTTGTAAACGTTAACGTTACATTTATACTTAATTAGTTCGAAGTTTTACGCATGTACAATATGTCTATGGCTAAGAAGCAACACATATTCCTTTTACTTTATTTAATTTTGGTGGCATTTATATACACTTCTATTGAGTATGTTTTCTGTCAACACATCCTTTTATCAGCACCTCAAATCTCTCATTTGTTCTTAAAACTTATTTTCTGCTCGTTTTAACAGTGAAACTATTTTTATAACTCAAAGTAATGGGCCTTGAGGCCGTACATGCTGATACTCTCCGTTTAACACAAAAGATGTACACAAAGTAACTTTTCTGCAAATATCTTTGGGCATACATTTGCTATGAGTATATGAGTACATAACACCCATACCCCTGAGTGTATTTCCAGTTACTCTCCCTTTCCTCACCTCTCCCTTTGTTCTCTATAGCTATAAACCTCCTTTGAAGCATTTTTCGCCAAAAATATCACCAATTTATGTTATTATCTCTCATGCATTATCACTGACCACTTATGTCCACAATGTCGTTACTGACATTACAATGGTCATAAAAATGTTGATATTTTCATTAAAAGTCTCCTCAAAATATAATTTCAAATCTTCAGACTTTTTAAATTTATAATAATTGAAACCATTTGTTATTGAAGCGTTCTATTTATTTCAATGGCGTACAGGAGTACAACTAAGCCTAAGGTGAATATATGAAATGTCTCGTTGAAAAATACGAAATAAATAACTGCAGCAATCACATGTAGCATTCAATGATTTGGAGGTGAAAGTAAAGAAAAAAGGATGTATTCAAATATGCTCAATAATTCTGATCTTCATTTAATTTCCAGTTTTAATGGAAATATTAAAAGCTTATAATCTGAGTGGTATTTTAGAACCATCAATGGCATTTCCATATCTAGAACTGACATTTATTTAGGCATTCCTTAGATCTTCACATGATGACCACTGAACATAAGTTGCCCAAGTGCAATTAACCGAGAAACGAACTGCATCCCATACAATAGTTCGATGAAACTCAGGTGTCACGTTGTTGAATGTCACTTAAAGTAGTTCATTGTGTTGACCTCTTGGAACATAATGTGCTAATTGTATTGCAAATGCAAAATTTGTGAAAATCTAGTAAATATAACCAAGCAGTTCGCATTTGAAGAGTGTAAATTATGAAACTGAATAAAATATTTTAATTAATTATTGTTCTATATCCTATAAAAGCTGTAGCTATTATTAAGAATAAAATAATTATTGCAATTATTCAAGTGAAGTATAATTTATATGATCCATACTTTATGTCATATATCAGAAAAACGCAATAATATTAAATTTATTTTAGAACTGTTTATTTATAATGTTGTACATTTCGAAGGTAATAACATTGGAGATTCTAAATTACAGTGAATGATAATTAAAGGACTCGGTAATGGTTTTAACGAGCCTATTAATTAGTACAATACATACAATAAAGTTAAGATTAAATAATAAACCAATTTTAACAGTTAAGTAAATTTATTCAAATTATACGAGGACGCCATTTTCAACTGTATCTGTAGGTCCTGGTGTTCTAGTGGAACCATATTTGCCTCGTGCACCCAAGTTCGCGGGTTCATGGATTGGTTTTTTTGGGCTTAAAAATCCTACACATGGTTTCCTTCGGGAATGAATTAAAGCCATGGCCCCCGTGTCGTAGATTTGCGGCACTTAAAAATCTCAAGCTTGAAAGAAGAGGCTTCTGAGCAAAATTCATTGGCCATTTCACACCTGAATTGAATGGGACACTAATGACCGTAAATAAATCATATCTACATCAACTTAACCGTATCTGTTTCTAGTCACTGCAACTTGATTGTAGGCTATTATTATGTATGATAACAATCAAGAGGACGACGGTATACAAGGGTTATTTCACCAATCCTTTCATATGTGCATATATATGCATTGAAAAAATCACAAGTGTAGATGATAAAATTGTAGTATAAATTTTACTTCTAGGCATAATCCCTTCAACATATCAAATGTTGATTACTGGAACCTAATTGGTTTACTGATGCATGGGTGAAATGTTCCCGTATAGTACACAAAGAGAAAGTCTTGAGAATAAAACTAGACCATTAGCAGTAAATAGGTACGAAAAAAGACAACAACGAGTCTTGGGAGTTTAACCAAGTAATGGACGCTTCTCTTCTGAACAGTTTACCTGATGCACTTTTGGGCCTCATCAGCTTTGCATTTCAAATAGTCTGGTTGAAAATTAATAGCTCTGCAAAACTGTAAATAAAAAGAGAAGTAAAATTGCAAGAAAGTTAAAAGAGGGGGGGGGGAGGATAGAAAACACGAAATACAGAAACGGAACAGGAGAATATTACAAATATAAAGCAATTTCGTGAAAGCTAGACCATGGTTTACTTTTGTTGGTTCTAAGACCACTACATTTCATGTTGAATGTTGCAGATCTTTGATAGTATATAGATGCCTTTCGATATAAGGTTTGGGAATCTAGCGCATACAGTCCCCTACTTTCTCTACAAAAGTTTGCAGTACTTTTTTACCTTTAAATAAAACTGTATAGTTATGTGTCTGTTTAGTATTACAGTTCCTTACAGAAATCTTGTTCAGACTCTTAAGATGGTAATGAAAGCAGAGAAACATATACTTTCTAGTTTATATTTATGCAACGAGGAAGGAAGCGTTCGAAGTATTTCAACAAACATGAATATCTCAGTACAGGTATTGCTGCTTATTTAGTACGGGAAAAATGTCTTGTCTGAAAGTTTGGAAATTATACTGATTCATAGACATCTCTAGTCCAAGAGAAACTCGTCCAAACTAATTCATTTCATCAGAATAGTTCAGTTGTAAAAAGTATTGTAAATGTAGCATAGGAGAAGAGACTTTTGTCATATCAAAAGTGGCAATATATGTTTTTAGTATTTTTTCAATCCTTACGGTATACATTACTCACCACAAACATATTTTATTTTTGCAAACAGACACATTTGCGCACCTATCTTATGCGGTAAAACGGCGCAACGAAGGCATAGTTTACTATAGTGGCAGCACTTCCTTAATTCTACCAATGCACAGTTTTGGCCTGCGTCCGCTGCTGAGCGCAGTAGTAGATCAAAGCCATGCCAATCGCCTGTCATAACAATACACAGTTCCCACACCGATGGCTGCTTGTGGATAGCCAGTCCAATTTGCTGTTATAGGAGCAGACATTCTCTCTCTATCTCTCTCTCTCTCTTTGTTATTATAACTCAGTTTATACTTAAAAGATCATTATAATTGTAAGTTAGTCAGCCTCAAGTTAATGCCCTGTGATGTCACAACTATTTGCCCTGCCGTTCGCTCAACATCGATGCATACTTTGTCCCAGCGAGGTTTTAGTAGAGGGGTCAAACTATTCCATTCTCCATAACAGACTGTTTTATATGAGGAAATCCGCATCATATGTTAATGTGTGGACATAAAGAAGTTATTCCCTACAATTTTATTGAATATTGTTTTATTGTATATTTACTGAATATTATCTTATGTTAAATTACAATATTTCCATCTTTAAAGTAGCTTATTCCATATATGAAATAAGATATTTTAACTCATCCTTCATGATTTTTCCATTCTTTTCTCTCAAATTATTTTTTCAAATTTTTAAATATATGTCCGTGCTGTACACAACTAAAGGGTACACTTCAAATTGGTAATCAAACATTGGCTTCTGTGATATTTTAATTACTGAAAAACTTTTTACACATAAATGTTAAACCAAACATGCCAATATATCAGCAGCTTGCCTGTGTAATCATGGACGTGGGGAATGGTAAAACTTTTAAGTAAAAATATTGCAGAATTCTATTGGTTTGGAATGCATGCTTCATTTCACTAGCATATTATAAATCTATATGCCGCTGTTTAAGTTCTTTAAAAGCACTACCAGCGCAAACAGAAAAAGAGTAGCAAAATATCGAAAGGGGCTTCCAACTTTTCCAACTCTTAAATTAAACTACTCATTATACTGTTTTGGCATATTCTCCAAAATCACTAATTTCTTGAAACGAAGAAAATTATATTAGTTTTAAAGGTAAGATATGGTATTAGTAATTAAGAACTATTTGTTTTCATAATATTTTCCGTTCTGATATAGTGACATAGTTGCGAGATAATTTTTCCTTTCCCTCCACGAAAAAATTAAGAACGTTGAAATGTTCTGAATTATCAACAGGAAAAGCATATTGAAAATCTATTTCCATTTTGAGTTCGGAAGTATGTAGACTCTTTTATTTAATGCATTAAGTCAAGACATATTTCCAGATATTTACCAAGGTTAACCGCCACACTTGATCACCATATTCACTCTTACATTCATTCATTCATTCATTCATTCTAGACATGCTTTAAAATGGCGATGGGGCATTCCCTTTGAGCAAACACAAGTTGTGGTTTTGATGACGACACCCATTACATTTTAAGCTTCATGCTTAATATACTACCAATTCATATTTTTTTCAGCCGCTCTATGATTACAGTTCTCTCCATTCCTATTTAGTTTTCACATTAATTGCTATGAATTACATAATATCTAAGTAAATTATACTTCCTAAATTTGTTAACCTTGCCACACATTAAACACATAGCAGAATCACCCGAATCATTCTGTGAATGTTCTAAGATCAGTATGCCAGTGTTACCAATTACTGTGTTAGTAAAGAAACTTTAAGTGCAGTGTATTGAAATGTTATCACTAGAATTATCAGAGCAGAAATTAAAAAATTGCTACAGCAGAGCTGTTACGAGTAATTAAATTTCACTAAAAAGAAATACGCGGCTGCAGACGAACATTACTTGGAATAACTTCTATAACACAGGGTATTGCTCATAACTAAATAAAAATAAGATTGTGCGCATACTATTATTAGTTAAAGTAATTTGAGTAGAAATGTGAGAAGAATATTTCCGTCGACGGAGGTGGTCATTGCGCGATCTTCACCTTTCGCGGCAAGCGTTAAGCTGCGGACGCACTATTATAACCAACAATTCGGCCAAATTTGTTTATTCTTACTAAAATTTTTTAAGTCTCTTTTTCCACTTATCTGTTGCTTTCATGATCTAACCTTGTAAAAACTGTTTCAGAAGATAAACGATGCTTCGTATTTCTGCGTAATGATACACCATTATCTCAAACTGACGCCACACAAAACAAAACCTGTTTTACTTAAATTAGTGCTGCAGAGTCAATGTGTGTAGTTCTTTAGTATTAGAATAAATTGATATTTTTGTGAATTTCCTATTTTTTAAAAAATACTATAATACTATTGTAATGATATTTAACGTTTCAGAAATAGTATATTTTCACCTATGAACATCAATTCTCGTTGCTAGATCTATTATTAATATCGATACAAATTAAGCTCTGTTCCTGATTGACACTAAATTGTGCATTCATTTATTTAATGCCTTTAAGAGTTACCATGAGAAACATCTGGTTACTGATTCCTGAGAAAATTAAGTACGCCTGTTACCAGCAAGATGTTTACGAATACTTCAAAATGATGGGCTTTCTCTAAGGATTACAAAGTTATTGTACAAAATGTCTCTGTCTTTAGGACAGCAAAGACACTGATTAGCCCTATATTCATAAAACATGGCAAGCAAGGGAACAGTTAATTCTAGATAAGCGCAATATAATCCACGAGCCTAGAATGCCAAGTTCAAAGATTCTGCTGCCACTTTAGTACATTAAGCAGAGACTAGTGAAACATCTTGTTAAGGTTTCAGAACCTAATTCAGCTGCTCTGCACGGGATAGTATAAATGTTTTCTTTTTTTACATGCAAGGTTTCTGTGATAAAATGCTCAGAAAAATTAAATAAAGAAACTTTTTCTGATATACGATAAACAAAAGTATTCCTCGTTGGTAAAAGTGATATTTAACATATCCATTCGGGAACAAATACATTTGATGTGAACCTGAACAAGAACTGGTATTGAGGGGCATTTAAAACGATATACCAGGAATCTTTGACATTTATAAAAGGCAACAACTGTAAAAAAGTGCTCCCTTATGGAATACCACCGGATTAAAACTGCATTACTTGTTTTGTTCTTGTTTTGCATTACGCTGGGTTAATTTGGCAGCTGCCAGTGAACCGCACGAATGAACTTTTCTGTGAGGATGTGAAGGAAAAAAAATGAAATGAAGGTATGCAGAATGAGTGTATGGTACAATGATCGAGCGTTGTATATGAAGCTAAGTTTGTGCTCATCCAGATCATTCATAAAAGAAAATGCATTTCCGTACCAACGAAACTACAAGAAGGCAGAAAATAATACATTTTATTATGCTTCTGTTTTATTTTAAAAGAAATAAACTGAAGTTTACACTATATATTGTCAAAACTCGAATAATTGCTCTGTTATCAATATTATTTCCGTCCCTTCCAACGACTTTTTCCCACTTTTTAACAAGAGCAAATATAGTTGAGCTCCCGCAACCACTGGCGGAAGGAGATTTTGAATAACTTGGCATTTCTATTATTGCCTTTTTCAGTGTAAAACATCGAACACAACCCATTGGTTATTACCCATCACGATCGATCACATTCTAGCTTGGTTGAAAGCCGCAAACTTGTTGAACTATAGCATCCTTATAAATGCTCTTCATCCGTTCATAAAAGGAATTGGCTTCAGCCTTTGGCATTGACGAATTCTATCACGGCTCATTATTTTAATCTCATTGCAATGCAAGTAATTTTCAAACGACACAATGATGCCATCTGTTGACCAAACAAGCAGTTATTGCTAAGGAATTGGAGCGTAAAAGTCAACTTTGGGAATCGCTCCTAAGTCTACTTTAATACAATAAATATTAATGCTTTATTTTCTGACTATTGGCATTAAAATGTATATATAATTTATGTAATATTTAACAAATGATTATTTACAGTTTTTTCTTTAAAATGATCATCACCCACGTTTCTACGCTCCCTCTCTCGTTCAAGATGGCGTGTTCTTCCTTCGTCCTTCATTGGCATAACTTTCTGTCTTTTCTAGTGTTAGTACAAAAATTAATTGCATTATGTACAGCAATATATTTTCTCAAAATGTTTTATAACATTATAGGTGTAATAATTCTCAATAATATCACCTTTAATTGAATTCTATTAAAATGATTTGACCCAGAGGTTAATCAAGATTCCTGTTTTAATAACAATAATTATTTCTCCCTCCCGAAGAACATGTAAGTAATTCTGCCCTGCGATACAACAGAGCGCACATTTCAATTCGATCATGTCACTAGTCAATGTTTTCAAATGACTTGCCTACGAATACAGTGTATCTGTATCTGTTCTGTAATTTTATAGTGAGGTCATTGAATGGAAGGCCAAAAACCCTCTACTTAGAGGCCTGTACCTCTGAAAGCTGTGTTGTGTGAACAAATTCCTTAGTATAAACTCTATATTAATATTGCTATGTTTATAAAATTGATCATAAAATGTACATCATATTAAGAGCAATTTTAAAAGTTTCACCATAATGTACTTCAATACAAAAGCGCGATATAATGCAATTAATTTTTATTTATATATTTGAACACTTGTTACAACTTTAACATATAGATATTGTGCCGTTATTGCAGTATTTCCTTTATTCCCAATGCCTTCCTTCTCCCTATCCATCCCATCCATTCACGTCTACGTCATGAAGCTTCGCTCACTGGCTTTGATTCCCATTGGCTGGAACAGGTATTGGAAGTTCTAGAGGCTTATCACGTAATCTTTCTAGCTGTCTCCGTTTCTAACCGAGTAAATTGCTTCGGAATTTTGGGATAAATAGACAGGTTACATTATAACTTTGTAGGATATAATTATGAGGACTGGAAGCATTAACTATTTTTCTATTAAACCCATTTAACATTCGATTGCAGTTTTCTTTTGCATTTTGCAAATTTAGCGAGAACTAGTAATGTAAAGCCATTTTACAGAAATTATTTTAATTCGATGGCGGAATTAAAAGTCTTTATTCATTGTTCAAGTGTAAGATTTTATAAGGTTTTATAAAGAGTTTGTGTGCTTAATTGTTTCTCAAATTTGCAAATAATAATTGTTTTTTTTAATGTTCCATTGTTTCAAGAGTTTATATTTTTAACTCGTGAGTGGTCCCTCTAAGACCATTTTGCTCACAGATTATTTTAAAGACTAACAACTTTTAGATTTCTTATGTTATAAGTGAACCTTTATTCTAGCTTTACTTCTTTCCGTATAAGCTTTTATAGTTTGAGGTTTATCCTTCACCATGATTGTCCATGATTGGGTTTTCTTAAGACCCCTGTGCTGTTTCGAACATTTCTTTCATCGCGAACCAACAACATAGGGGTTTTTCTGAAGACGCCGGCGGATTCCAACAAGCCGGCGTTGAAAGTTATTAATTTTGAAGTTAATTGTCCTCCAAAACTTTCTTTTACTGTTAAAATTCAGTTTTATTTTGAAAACCTAATGTGAAGTTAGGCTAAACATTGTTACTACATTTCTGTTGAGAATATTTTACATTTAATGAAAATGTATGAATGGCTTCTTTTGTGTTTATTTTTCCTTCATATCCAAAAATTAGACATATGGTTTTCTTATGTGAAAACGAGTAGTGTAGGGAGAAGAATAATGAAATTAGAGCTACAATAAAATCAAGGGGTGCTCTAAAATGTCCTATCAGTTCATAGTTTCCTACTACGATAAAACCTTATGGGTATGTCTGAAATAAATGTTTTAATTTCTGAAAATGAAATAAAACTGTACCTTCAGCAACATGGATAGCAATCATTGCGGATTAAATGTTATATTGCTGCTTTTCATCTGTACAAAGCGCTATTTTCTAAGGCGAATGTAATTTTATGTGTGAATTATATCTCTTGCATATTGTTGAATAAAACAGATTCAATCATACTTATATTACTGGAAAGCTCCTATTTCCGGCCATTCCTGGGGATTTTTTCTTCCATCACAATTTCTAGTTTAAATTTTTTCCATACATAAACGCGAGGGTGTCAAATTAATTGTAAAAATATTTACTTTGGTAGCAGAGACGTGAAAATATTAACCTGTAGATTGATCTACGTGTTAGCGCTGACTCACTATTACATTCAAAATCGGTTATTTTGCTTAGCATTGTAGCCAACAGCATGAGACATTGTATTCTGTTCAATGCATAAATCAGTGTACGATCTGAATTGTTTAAGAAATGCAGTATCCTACAGGCAGATGAAATTTAGTGAAAGTATTAAACTGAGCGGCGCGCTCATACATCAACCGTGAGGCTACATTTGTCTCATTCTCTGTTATAAGTTTTGCAGCTCATGGGTAACATTTCATATTATCGGTTATTCAGATTGTCGACATAGGACATGGTCCATATTGTTCATATTTGCAAATGTTTAAATTACAAGCAAATAACACATGAATGGTTTGTAACGTGATCGATACACCGGAACATGTTTCATTCAAATGCCCTGCATACCAATCAATTGTAGCTGAGGAAAAATGGATACTGGCAGGGAAATACATTTGAAACATCATGTGAGATCAAGATGATTTTAAGTGTATTGAACTGCTAACTAATAATATATTGTGTCAAAAGGAAAACGAAAATATAAACAATAAAAATCAAATAGGAGGAAAAATCAAATAAGAGAAAAAATCTAACTGTCAGAAATCGTACATTCCCTTAGAAGATCTCAGAGAATCAGAGAAGGACAAGAAAGATACATACATGAAGGGTTAATTCAAAAACAACAGGATGAAGATAAAACCCCATTGAATTAAATGAAGGTAGGAAAATTAACAGAAGAAGAGAATAATGGTAGTCTACGAGCGGAAAGGAAGCAGCTGAGAGAAGAAGTAGACCGAGAACAAAAGGAGGAAAATATAAGGAGTATATGGAAAAGTAGGAGAGGAAGAAAGAATAAGCACAGAAGTAAAAAGAAACCAATCCAAATCTATAATGAAGGTACAGATAAAAATCAAAAAGTAGAAGATGGGGGGGGGGGAAGAAGAGAAGGAAACTGCACTGCCAACATACCATGGTCCAGTATAGCTGCTGCTTAAGATCGGCAGCACCTCATTGATGTCCAAGTCCGTTGCCTGGAATTCCGGTGGGGAGCAGCCCGGATACCGAGTGTCAGCAGAAATGGAGATTGTAGATATTAAATTGTATAAAAATTGTAAATGCAATTAACTGTAAAAGTTAAGGCATCTAAAAGTACGTTGTTTGAAATATAAATGAAGGGCAAACATTTATTACTACGGGGTACCA
The DNA here is from genome assembly GCA_030762175.1 of Metallyticus violacea. Lineage (NCBI taxonomy): Eukaryota > Metazoa > Arthropoda > Insecta > Mantodea > Metallyticidae > Metallyticus > Metallyticus violacea. The sequence continues at coordinate 295,468,216 of CM060846.1, forward strand.
GTAGCAATTGTAGGTTTAATTATACGTTAGAGTTAAAATAGCCGTAGTGCTGGTTTCCAGTACCGGTTTAATTTTTTTGAAGTTTTAAATTTGTCCAGTTATATTATTAGTACAGTGAATTTTACATTCTGTAGAATTTAAATTGTAATTTAAATTGTATTGATAAATGTAAAAGAGGAATAAATAACAAAACCTTATTGATGTGAAATATTATGTCCTGACATAGAATCAAGATATCATGATGTAAGCATTGTAGAATAAAATTAAAAACTAAATAATTAAAATTCAGATTAACGACATACAACATGGACTCATTTCCGTTTTAATCCTCTGCTAAGCTATGGATTTAATATTAAGAGCAGCAAATACTGACGTGGCTTGAGGTGGTTGAAAATGATTGTCTTGCTAATTGAATATATTGAAGACGATAATTTATCTGGTCAGGTGAAAAATACTGAAAGTCCTACTTAGAATAAACAGGAAACAGCCTCTGAGGTCTCTGTAAATTATTCATATTTTTATGTTGCTAAATACTCTTTAATATAAATTGCAGCAAAAGGGAAAATATCAACCCAATACCAAGTACTAGGAAGAAGAAATTTGTTATTCATCCACCGGGTGTAAAACAAGAAGCCCAAAATGAATGGCAGTTGTTTATCCCGAATAATGTATGGGAAGATATATGAATTTATTAATGTGAACTTGTAAGAATTTGGGAAACTTCTCTCAAAAAACTGATGCACTTGATTATTTATATTCGGATTTCATTATTTAATAAAAGGATCAGTAACCCAAAAGACACATTTAAGAAATTGTCAAAATAATAATTAAATAACAATAACAAATAGTAAGACTTTGCTCACATTCTGACCGAAGCCGGATTAACAGTCTGGTAAACGTTAGATCAGTCAAATGTTGTGCATTAGTGTTTGAGATGCGTCGTGTTGTAACGAAATAAAAACCAAATCCTGGCCAAGATACTAAAATTTACTTATTGTACAAGCAATGTTAGGTATTGCTTCCCATAGTTTTACTATCAATTTTACACTATATAAATCACATTTACAGTAATAAGTTCATATGGCATTTAAAATACTATATTTCTGACAATGATGTGGCTATTAAAACATTCTGAATAGTTTAGAATATGCAACAGTATATTAATAATTTATATTAATAGCTACCAACAAGAATGTTGTACAAGTTAGAACATTTTAAAAAGTGAGACTGTTCCCTAACCCCCTTTTCGCCAGGACATAGAGACGTGATTTTATATCAATATTTAATCAATAATAACTTATGTATGCTCTGTAAGCTAATTTGTAAAATAGTTTTGCACACAAAACATTTGTAAGGATTGCTTCTCGAAACACCTGTCTGTCACTCACAAAAGGAACAATGAATTCTGATGCCGACTGCCTGGGACAATAGGGCTTTTGTACTCCTCAGTTGCGAAGCTAAGGTTGGCCCGTTAAACATTCCAAAACGTACCGTAATACGGCAATGAACTTTGTGATCATCTAAACATACCATTCTCCGGCAACCAATAACACGAGTTTATATTTTAAAAGTTAAGAGTAGCGAGGAAAGATGAGAGGGAACTCATCTATAAAAATCAGGGTTTTAAGAGCTCAACTTTCCTGGGTTTGGCATGAAACCCCGTTGAGCTAAGAAAGCGATGCAACTACGGTTTAAAATTAATATAAAGGGGGACATCGTCCGCAATTCTTCACCCATGGTTCATATTCTGCTTCTGATTCTTTCTGCACATTCACAGTGGGGCAGTTCTACGGAGGCACTCAGGTGGCAGTGCCATTCTCATCCGCTTGCTCGTCTGCACCTACGAGGCGATGCAGGGCTATGCGGCCATATTCGGCTCTTCTTAGTACGACCGGCATTCTTGGTTAAATTTTTGCTTGAGATTCTTAGTTCAGTCTTCTCTTAGTTGAGGCGTTGGTGATACAACACGCGGGTGTTTCAGTATTCGGCATTCGTTCTTAGTGAATAATCAGTTTTCAACAATCAGCTTTGCTTCCGTTTCAGATGCAGTCCGCTCGCCATCAACATTGGCTTCATGGTCCAGGCAGACACACATCGAGGAACATGACAGAGAGCATCGACCAAATAAAACTGTTAAGAAGCCTATGAATCCTCGCTGATTAATTTGTGAACCACTGCTCTCCAACCCCCCTCCGTTGCAAGAGCAGGCACGAAACAGCAGAATCGGACCTCATCTACCACTACGATGACATTATTCTATCTAAAATATAAGAGTGCAACAGCAAACTGCGATAGACACTGCTCACACATCAGCGAGGGAACTCAGAAACAAATTATTGGTGTGATCTTGGTCAAACACCGCTGCGCTCATTGCAAAAATAACAGCACATACAGATCTCTATACAAGGCAATTTTTTCAGGAAGATTACTCAATAATTTTGCTACCGAAATTCATAAATGGTGTAAGATGGAGCAAATGAGCTCATATTAGTATACCTTTTAAACTTTTATTGTCCAAGGAATGTCAATGAGTTTTTTAATATGAAACATAATTGCATGTGTAATTTATCTTTCCTACATAAGGAATTTACTGCTTTACACTAAATCGATAATAAAACGACATAATAATAATAATAATAACAATAATAATACATAGAATAATATGAATGAATCAAGAAGAATAGAGCATAGAATTTGTAAATCTAGAATTGTGGGTGATCTAGACAGCATTGAAATGATTCTTTTTCAATATTAAACTGGAAAAAGCTAAAATCGTTCTTAAATAAACAATAACATTAATTAATCTTCATATTCAACACACATTAAAGGAAAAAATAAATACTTATACTCCTCATAAAATCTTAAAACGCCTAATAATAAATAATATTAATCTCTTTCACAATTAAAACCAGTACCCAATAAATATATAAAGATTCGTTAATACAGACTATAACATTAAGACATGATATTCACATACCTGTAAAAAAAGAAATGGAAAATAAAGGGTCATCCAATTATCTGATAACCGACAGGGGACAGCATCGGCCGATTAATCGTCACTCACTGACAGCCGGGCTACGGTAGTGTAGATAATGACGATGGTTATTAGCGCCCAAACACACTAAAAACTGCGCCAAGTAAGTTAAATAAGTTAAATAAGTAAGTTAAATTACTTAAATAAGCAATCTATAGAAAGTCAGTGTATGAAATAAATAACAACAGCACTTTGGGCAAAAAACGTAACAAATAAGGGTAATATGGTCAACAACAAATAAGACTGGTACTAAAACACAGCTGCAAGAACTGAAAACACAACAGTCTTATAATAGTCGAAAATGGTAACAATAAAAACCCCAAAACAATTAATAAGGGTAAAAATATCAACAACAATCAAAAGACTGGTACTAAAACACCTCAGCAAGAGCTGAAAACACAGCAGTCTTACAATGGTCTACAAGTGCGGTAGTGTAGAGGCGAGCTAGTGAGGTAACTCAACAAATAATGATAGAAATGCTTAAGGGACAACCTAATAAATGCTAATGAAAGAAATATGTACTCACACATGCCACTCATGGAAATGCTGCAGTTGCCTGCATTCATTTTACACACATTTCTGGCATCTTCTTGTGAAACTATCTATTACCTTCTAAATTCTCTTTAATAAATTACAGGTCTTTAGCTTAAGCAACTTCTTAATCCTTTGTACAGAACCGTAAACATTCCAGTTTGTTGAGACAGGCTATTATGGGATATTAAGAAGGTTTACAGTAGCTGCTCAATGTCATCAAGAATTTCTTCTGTGAGCACTTAGTTTCTCTTCTTTGCTTCTTATCTTAATCGTCCTCTGTCTCGCGAAATTTATCAACTAATTTATTAATTTCATTTGACTTCGAACTCGATCACCTTCGAACTTCTCGTCAATAATCTTCTGACAGAACGAAAGGTACGCAATTACGAATCATGAATAAACAATCGTTGTGGGATAAAATAACTAGGCCTTGCAATTCTCATGTAATAGTCATTGCGGACTATACTCTATGACTAAACATGTATTATTTCTCTCGGTTTTCAAACGACTCCGACTAAGTGGCGTGAGACTCAGAACAGCATTTTGGTAACTCACCCCTCGGCCTGATTTGTGTATGTCGGGTTGGCCTTGAGTCATTGCTTATTAGTCGACGCACAGTCCCGCCGCTGCGTCGGTCATTATATACTTGATACTTGGAAAATTATGAAATTTGCAAAACATACACATTAAAGCTATAATATTCTGTCATAAGGAACTGAGAATCTTGTTTAGGAGCATTTTAACACATAGAACTTGCAAGAAAATATAAGGGTTTACGATACAGTTGAACTATGTAAGTGGCCTGAAACGTACAAAATATACTACATTTAAGTTCACAATGAGCATGTGTTAAGTCTAGTTCATTTTAAAAATGCCATATTGGATTTTACTTTATATATTAACTATAATACCTATGTCGGAATCACTATATTTTTATTCATATTCCTATAAGTACATTTTGTTTCGACACAGCAGTTATAAAATTTGAATTCTTGTCTAGACCAACTCGTTGGTTTAGTGGCTAGCGTTGCTGACTTCTGACCAGGAGGTGTCGAGTTAGATCCTCGGTGCCTGCTTAGGGAGATCTGGAATGGGGTCCACCCAGCCCTATAAGGACAATAAGGAAGCTGCCTGATAGAGCGATAGCTTTTTTAGATCACAAAGCGGCGTGATGGCGACCAGTAGAGGTCGATGCGCTGACCTACTGTAATACTGTCCTCTACTAGTGGTGTCGCAAGACGGAGGTAGAGTAAACAGCGGTCGCTGTGGTAGGCCAAAGCCCGGTAAAGTCCTAGCGGAATGAAATCTCTAATAACGGCTAAATATAATGACAATTCAGCTGAAACTAAGCAAATGAGCATAGCATACAAACTTCTTTAAGAGAGAACACAGATTAATAAGTACAAAGATACAATGACAGCTGTTCAAAAAAGTAATATTTGAAGCTTCCGAATGGTTTATCAGTTTATTTTAAAAATGATTAACCTCTGAAAAGGACACACTAAATTACATATCTCTGTTTATTACTACATTGTTATACCTGCTTTTAATGAAATGCGTTAAATATTATATATAAATAAAATGTGCACGATTCATGAAATGAAGGATTTGTATGCTGCTTTCGGTTTTGGTATAGATGAAGCGAGTGTCTGCTATACAGATCACAAAGTGGTTTGCAGTTTGAGGGTTGGAATACCACAGCCTCATGTTTCTTTGTGCTGTTTCAGGATCAAAGTGCGAGTTTCCGTACTTCCTTTGCACCTACTGTTTAGCATACAGACAGTCCTGATTTGGATCGATCTCTTTAGGGCGCTGGAGAGTTAACCGAAATGTGCAATGCTGTTAACCAAGATTCCACAATCGACTGTGAGTTTTTTTTTTTTCAGCTCTGTTTTGGAATTATTCCTTTTTATAGTATGTTTTCGCAATTAGTCCACACCCATTTAATAAGGAAGACTAAATATTTAACTGAACAATTTAAGCCCTAAGATATGGTCTATGTATGTTAACAGTTAAAAAGACAATGTAGTGTCAGATGTATAAAGTAAATATGATTCAGCAAAGGAAAAGAAAGTAAACAAATGTAAAAATAAGTAGAAATGAAATAAAATAAGTGCAGAGATCTAAGATAGCACTGTATATTATATGGATTTTCTCTCACAGACATGGATTATAAACAGCAAGCGCATTTCATTACACAATTGAAAACTGGTTTTATCAACGGAGAGTTACTACGTAACGCTCTTGTTACCTGCCAAAGTAAATCATTTAGACCAGGCGGAACTCATAATGGACATTTTTGTTTATTTCATAACTTACTAGTAATAAATAGTAATTAATTGCTCTCACCACTGTAATTGCCTACCCTCTACTATAAGAAATGTATGAATTCTTTGAAAATATTATAGACACTGGCCGCAATTCATCCCTCTAAATATTGTAAACTACTTCGGGGATATTTTGTTTCAGCGCCTTCGTGGGTTTTATTTCCGGTGCAGCGGTAATTTTACATGGATGAAAATGCATCAGTTGAAGGGCTCTATGAGCACTGCTGACAGATACATATCGTCTTGTCGTATTAAGAACCTCCGAGGAAAAAAATTCTAATCCATGGTCTTTTTATCAAGAATTCCTCTCTTATTCTTTTTTTTTTTTTTTTTTTTTTGGTGGGGTCTCGGCTTCATTTCAATGAAATCGCATGGGTTTGAACTTTGACATGGAAACTACATTTCCCGATGGAGATGTTATTCCTTAAATTTGGCACATAATTCTCTCCTGCAGCACTTGTAAAACTTTTTTTTTTTTGCTCATAACAGTTACAACTAAATAATCTTTTCTCTGGTGTATATCTCATTTTCAGCACAATCCACAATATACCATTACAGTAGAAAAACTAGCAAGCATTTCTTATATTAATTAAAATGAAACCGTTTGCGTGATAAATATGACTGAACAAGCTCAATTGCCTGCGTCAGCGGAACCTTAACTCCAGGCTTAACAGAAATCGCGCATCTATTGAATTGTATTTGTATACACATACTCCTATTGCGCAGCGTAATGAGGTCACAGTATAACAATAAAAAAGAGCAAGATATTCAGAGTAATGGAAATAAAACACCGAAAGTTAGTGCACATTTAAAATAGGAGCCTACACCCTCAGTGATTCTCATACTTCTAGTAGAGGTAAGGTCTGGATCCTCCGGCAGCGTTTTCTGCTACAGAGTTGGGACGAGAGAGCAAGACATAATGCCAATGTGCCATCAAAGCGCAGTTGAATAACTCCAACTCAACTTTTCCATGCACGGATGCCAGTAGTGTATTTTCCAAATTATTTCATCTCATTACATTCAATCGTTGGCACGGTACACCTAAAGGATGATGTGTTGCAATTTGTCTGTAATTCTGCTTAGTTAATGCTGAGGAGCTGTTACTTGTATCTAATTATTCTGAACTTAGGGAAACATTCACCCGATATTCTGCTAATCCCATATTTGCCAGACTGCGCCTAGTTTAACACACGTTTACAGTACTTGAGATGGTCACATTGAAACCTATTTATTAAATATGGTAGAGGGTGTGTTAATAAATATTTATTTCCTTGCACAATCTAATTGTAGAAAGATGGTTCAAATTCAACATGTTAATCATTCTAAGCCTCTTTCAGCAGGGGTAATAAATTAAATGAAATCCACTTTCAGGACAGACTTGTTTTCCAAATGTACATAGCTATTAAAAGGCATAATCACAAGGAACCTTAGCGGTTCAACATGGAAGCGATGCCTTCAAACCTACGTTTCATTCCTAAAATCAATAAAATGTCTGATTTTTACGTTGCATCAATATATAAATATGTAAATACGTATAAGATATTATGAATAAGTTGCAATTACCCTATTAGTCCATATGAGCCAGTCGCTGAAATTCTTGATTGAAAATTTGTCCTAATTTTCCTAAGGAGTAAGAAATAAAACTTCATATGATGACTAACATACTTCTTATTGCTCAAATGGAGGTTCATAGAAATCTAAATAAAATCCTATTATATCTACATAATGCTAAATTGCACATAATTTCAAAATTCTTTATTGCTTATAATGGTCTCATCTAAGAAAACAACTGACACATTTGGTTAAATTTTCTACATAAACAAATACCCTTCATTACTGTAAAGAAGATTTCATGAATAGCATATTATAAAAATATGAACAAGCGGTGACGTCAGGTTAAACGGGTTCGCTACTGCGCGGCACACCTCCTAGGTAGTCGGTCCTGGTGGTGTAGTGGTATCCATATTTGCCTTCTATACCCAAGATCGCGGGTTCAAACTCAGCCAGACTGATGGATTTTTCGGGCGTAAAAATCCTAAGTATGGCTTCATTCGGAAGGGAAGTAAAGCCGTGGGTCCCGTGTCGTACATTTACGGCACGATAAAGAACCTCAAGCCTAAAATAAGAGGCCTGTGAGAAAAATTTTTCAGCCGTTTCACGCCCTGAATTGAATGAGATGCTGATGACCTGAGATGTTAAAGAGCGTCCGTAAATAAATCAAATCAAATCAAACAAACCTCCTAGGTCACAAATAGTGAAAATGATCACTAACTGGTAGGAGTAACTTTGATCTGGGAGGTGATCCATTCAAGTGTAAGGCAGTGAAAAAACCTCTGTGGTTCTGCAAGTTGTAAGTACGCGAGTCATGGTGCAATTTAAATAACAGAGCTTTCATTTGTTGCAACTTTATAAAACATGAGTCAGTTGCTGTGTGACGTAGAACATTATGGAAGCGCTTTTTTCAAATAATCCAATAAACAGAGGTACAGTACGTAAAGAAATTTAATACTAATAATAAATTATTATTGTGTCAGGTTTACAAGTGCACAAATAACTATAACTATCACATGAGCCCTACGGCCGTACATATAAAAACCACCTGTTTAACAAACACAAGATATTACACCCAAGAACGTCCAATTGAATTCTTTTGGAGCAGTCACCGTCAGGAAGGAGAAAACGTGACCGTCCAAGACTATCATGGATAGCAGGAATCAAATAACAATGAAAAACTACAACATGCAAGAGGAAGATTTGCAAGATTGTGATAGATGGAGATTGGGAATAAAGGGTGCCCGCTGAAAAGTGGAATAACACTAAAAAAAAACAATTTGCTATGCTTTGTATCTTTGCACACCCGTATATACAAACATACCAATATACTTATTTCACACTTTTCCTTAGAACAGTTTATACAAATATGATTAAAACCCTTAGCCCTGAGTCTCCTTCTCGTTACTCACCCATCTCCCCAACTACCCTCTGTTCTCTGTCGGGTCTTCGACAGAAATATTCCCATTTATGTGCGCATCTCTCATGCGTCAAATCTTCCAGAAAAAAACTTCTGGTGTATCTCAGAATTTGTGGTGGTAAATTTTCATTTTTTAAAGTTATTTCCCTGCATTCGTCCAGAATATGCCTCCAGGTATCGTTTTTTCCGCGCAATGGATAAATTCTTTACCGGGAAACAAATTTATTTTATTTCCTTTCCGAATGCCTAATGTGAGCAATGCGAGACCGCTTCTTTTATCTCTCCCACAGAAATCTACATACTTCTCCGTCCGGCATACCCGACTTATTTGAACCTGCAGATTAAGCGAGATCTTTTCTGCTCATTGAATTACAGTTTTATATCTATCATTATCCCGCAAATTTCTTTTGACTGTCTTCCAGTAATTGCGCGTAATGTTCGTATCGTTAACCAAGTAAATTCCAATCCAATTGATTTTAAGTTTTTCTTTACTTTTGATGCCCAATTCATCCTTACCTTATGCGCTCAAACACACTGCTCGAAAAAGTGTTTTATCCATGTTACTGTTAACCAATATTTCATTGTTCTTGATTTTGAATGTACACTTTCGTTATAGATACCAACTCTTTAAGAACCATAGACCGCCACGGGTGGCCGAGGTCGTTAAGGCGCGGACTCGTGAGCGGAAGGTCTGGAGCTCGAATCCAGCCAGGACCGTCCTCCCTGACTGAGGTTTTTTACGGGTTTTCCTCAGTCCTCATAACTGGAAAATGCCGGGGAGGTGCCCTAAACTTAGGCGTGGAGCGTTTCCTTCCTAAAAATCCTTTCACAATTTATCATTTCATTTCATGTATCACCAGTGATCACCGCCTGTGGTGCCAAAGTAGTAAAAACAGGCATTAAACGCCATTCAAAAAAAAAAAAAAAAAAAAAGAACTTACTCCCCCCGAAAAAAAATTCGGCCCAGTACATCATACTTAAAAGAACAACCGACCTGTATGTCATCTCCATTGTTCTCATAGGTGTTTTCGGTATTTTTACCAAAATATTTAATTCCTCTATGTTTTTAACATGTACTTGCGTTTTGTGATGACTATATATTGGCCCAGCGCCCGTTCATTAATAAAGTGACGAACTACTTCACATTTTCTAGTGCACGTCCTGCACATCCCATCTCCTTTTCCTGCTGTACCGCACACTGTTCTTGACTGTTAGCCTTTTAGTCTTCTCGTTGACTGTCATTCCCATTTCCTGACTATACGTCTCTAAGTTACATTTGCAGATCGTCTTCAGCTTGCAACGGGAACAAATAGATATATGACTAAATGATCGGTATTTGATCGGTAAAAATTAAAGATGATATTGATGCCATGAAAATCTCTCTTGAGGGAAGTAGTAGTCAGTTATCGGCCAGCACACAATGCGACAAAATTACTGAAATTTCGGTCATACAAAAAAGTTGTGTCGTTGCGTGAAAAAGCAAGCAATATAAGGCACGTTTGCAATTTTGTTTTCAAAATAATTGTACTAATGGTCGTTATCAGATTTATATTGATGCTTAAGAACGTGTGCCGACCACGAGGGCACTGGAGTGTCGGCAGGCAAACTTTGTGTGCCCGCAGCCCAGTTGAAGCTGAGAATGAGACGGGTTAAAATGATGACATTGTTAAATAGCTTCATCTATTTTTAAATTTATTTTAAAACATTGTATATAAACTAATCGTAATGTAATATAAAATTATACAAGAAAAGAGCTACTATAGGTGAAAGAGAGTGTGCAAAGCTTAATTTAGTTGCTTAGCATAACTGCTTTTGTAAAGATGGTACACTAATAAAAGTAAAGTGAAAAGTAAAAACTATAATTATGAAAAATTTTGGCCGAGTTTTACATTAGCTAAATTTGAATTAAGGAAAGTCCTTGGAGTAGTTTTTCCTCTATATATATAATTATACTATATAATACACACAAAATGGCGAATAAATACTTTTAAGCATCCATTACTTAACGAAATAGCTTTAGTGAAGGGAGAAATACACATCTGGTGTAATAAACCGTTCATTCTTGGTGCATTCTTCTTCATTCAAATAGCATGCATGTAATGTGGGAGGTATATCATGGTATTGCAGGCTGAATCAAGGAATGTACTGCAGTACACCGACGAATACAGAAGTATCACATTTGAGTCAATATTGAACGCTAAGCAACGTATTGTACGTCGGCTCTGCCGTAGTGATAGATAGTTGATTATTATGTTCAAGTTCAAATATCACAATTCAACATACACGGTTTAATTTCATTTTCAATGTACATGGTGTCCCAGAATTGCCTTGCATTTCTTCAAGTTATACGTACGCTCTTCGCTCTTCTACTCTCATGGCGTGCATGCTATATAGGTTTCACCTTTCAGACGTTTAAGGCTTGGAAAAAATTAGATGTTAAGTGTGTTCATTTACTTTAATTTGCTCTATTATTTTTTAACGATTAATTTGCAAATCTAAAATTGAATCAACGCGACTTATTACTATGTGCTCATTTCTTTCTCTAATTTTGTATGTACATTAAATATAACTGATAGTTGCTAGTTATTCTGACCGGCTGAATTTACTATCAGTATTTATGGAATGACAAATCAGTGAAATAAAAGAACACTTTTCAACAAAATATATACAAAGTATCTGCAACACGTTCGCAATACTCTGGTGTTGACGTTTGCTAAATCTGCTGCTGCCTTTACCAGATACTTACGATGTAATTTTGATGACCTATTCTGACAAAATATACGACGATTCTGAAACAACGTGTATGTGATAATTTGATATTATTAACACTAGAACGTCCAATGGCGGTTAGTTAACCGCTTTTGGTTTTCAAAAGCTCATATTTTCACTATTTTTAAGCATTTTTATATGGTTTTGTAATTTTTAATCCCTTTCAAACCGCCAGAGGTGGCCGAGGCCGTGAAGGCACGGAATAGTTAACCGGAGGTATGGGGTTCGAATCCCGCCTGGACAGTCCTCCCTGACTAAGGTTTTTTTTTTTCAGATTTTCCTCAATCCTCGTAAGTGGCAAATGCCGGGGAGATACCCTAAACTTAGGCCTGTAACGTTTCCTTCCTTAGTAAAATTTCTTTGCCAATATGTCAGTTTATTTCATGTATCATCAGCCTGTGGTGTCTCAGTGGTAAAAATGGACACTAAAACCATTAAAAAACCTTTGAATGACGTTCAGCTCACCTTTTCATTTCTTTCTTATCTTTTTTTCTTTTTCTTTACTTTTTTTCTTCTTCTTCTTCTTTTTTTTGCACTTCGGGCACAAGTTTTTAAAATAATAACAGATATACCATCGGTTCCCCGTGCGGTCAATTGACCGATAACTTACCCACGTTTCTTACGAGGATATTATAAGCGACAATAATCATCACTGCACACAAACATGTTTCAAACTCATTGTAGCGTAGTGTGTGAATGAGTCATTGCTTTCAACTTTTGTGTCAATATCTAAAATTTCGCTTAGCTTTTCCTTTTCACGTAGCTTTCATGGACTACTGTCACCATCACTCATAGCTGATTATAAGGACGAAGGAACATCTAAGGCCGCTAAATGCAACACATGTTAAATAGCGTCATGTAAGAAAAACAAAGTCAAAGACAGTTGTAAAAGTTTTGTGTGATTCTTCTATAATAAAAAGTCTGCAAAAAGTGCCATACTAATATCTCTGAGAATGTTTCAATATAACAGCTTTCTATATAATAATCCGTGTTTGTTTTGTCTTTTTGTACAAATAATTTGTCACTACATAGCACAGACTAAACCTAAAAAATCGTACAATAAAATATTTCTTATTTTCGAGAAAATAAGTTTACTTGAAATAAAACAATTAATAACCCTTTTTACTAATATTATTTAGCCATAGATGACCAGTACAAAATGAACAAAAGAATGAACGAACACATATGTGAATGAATCATTGAAATACCAACATATGGAATGAATAGGCAATGGGGTCTCGGGACATAAAGCGCTAAATATACATGATAAGGGAGTAAAAACCATGAACTCAAAAACACCTGAAACCACAATTTCTATTCAAACCGAATTCGAAACTGATTTGCAGTTCAGAAGTCATATTGTTTCCTCTTCATCGCTACAGTCGCCTGGTAAGTAAGAAATTTCAACTGCCTGAGTCAGAATAGCACTTAAATATATGATATTGAGCTGACACCGAGTATATACAAACTCATCCCGGAAGCTAAATGAAGCTGGATTCGAATCTGGCTTGTAATTTAGAAGCAAAATAGATTTCTCTATACCACCACAGTAGGCTAAAAGCCGAAAAAGGAAAAATTCCATGATTTTCAATGAGAAAAATGATTAAAAGTGCATAAGAATGCAGTAGTTCAATTGGCGCTAACAGGCGTTTTAGTGTTAAACATAAATTGTTACTATATTGCAATAAGAAATACACGTTGGGATAAGATAGTCTTACATAAGAGAACATGGAGCTTAACAATACTTTTAACCTTTTGTATGCGTATATGCACTGAACAAGCCCGATCTAGTGACACTGGCTGATAATGTACCAAATCGTGGCTTAATTTCAAGATAACACAATCCCCTAAACAGTGTACATTGACTAGAAGATGCAAGGATGGTGCTACGCTGATGGTGCTACGCTGATACGAAATTTTGTTATGATGCTGCGCTGAAATCACATGCAGTTGCTCAAAGTTATATCTTGCACCCGTAGACCAACGGAAGCAAGAGGATTGTTGTTCTTCTAATAGACTTAACTTATGTCAAATTGTTGCTAAGGAAGCATAGAAATCTCCTATCTGTCAGCTGGTGTGGCAAGAATTAAGGCTCGATGTTGTAGCCGTCAAGAACGCTACACCAAACATTGACACCACAGCGAACTGTCATATGTTACTTTAAGATTTATCCACACCGTATAAATAGTGTTTAACATCCGTTATTACTGGTGAAACTTCACAGGCGATGGACACTAATGGTGCATGATATAATATAATAAATTGGGAAACTTTTTTTTTTAGAGAAGGAAAAATTTGCAGGCATAAGTTTAGGGTACTTCGTACTAAAATCTCAATCACGCTGGATTGTCCCGGCGGGAATCGAATCCCAGACCTCTCGCTTACGAGTCCGTGCCTTAACGACGACCACCATGTGGTACCAAGTTCTTCTTTAGCAATCGTTTGCATGGAGTTCTTGGAGGAGCAGCATTCGATAATGACCAAGGGTGTGATTTTTTAAGTATACTGTGAAAGGTTTACATATGTCTTCTCTGATGGTCCTGACGTCTAAGTGGGAATTATCGCGAAACTTTAGAAAAACTTCATTTGAATATCTGTTCCCCATGACAACATGCTAAACTCAATCTCCTGACAATCCCTGGTATGTGAACGACAGACACGCTATATCCTCCTCATGGAATTGGGATACATTCTCTGCTGGACTAAACATTATATATTTTAAATTTATCAACACTACTTTACCAAGGCAAAATCCAACATTTTGTACTGTGAAGTAGTTCCTCCGATCTACCCCCAGTAAAATATAATTATCATATATATTTACGCAAGCTCAACCATAATACTTTGGCCTTGAAATTTTAAATATAAATACTATATATGTTTGTGCCATAAACTGTAATTCCAACAAAGAATTGTAAATAGAGAAATGCTTTGGTGTTTTGTTTCCGTTGCAGTAGCTGGAAGAGTCAACAGGTGATAAAATCATATAATATATATTGGAAAGAGGAAAACCGAAGCTCGCGTGCGGAGCTCCGCTCTTCTTTTTAAAGGGCTTCCTTCGCAGAGAAAATAAACAGAAAGATATTGAAATCGTCTGGGGGGGGGAATTAGACCCCTACCGGCTGTAGTACCCCTAGCCTTTTAAATATATCTAATATGACGTATGTCTTAAGACTTTAAATAGCAAATGTTACGCACGGCAGGTGAAATTTAACTAGCCAATGGAAAACGCATGTTTCAAAATTTTAAGAAATGCGCGAGGCTTGCGAGTAACCTTTTGGTATTTCCTAGCCACTGCTTTTTTATTTGAATTTTATATATAAAGAAGTGGTTACCCAGCAGGCAGTTTAAGTTTTATACGCGACGAATTTTGAAGTCCATGCCGCGAGAAGCATTGTGTTTTACGCATTCAGTCAACTTACTCATTTCAGTTCGACTCAGTTAAGCAGTTCGTATTACTTGTCATGAAGTTTCATACGCGGCAACTAAGTTTGTATTCAAAGTAGCCAAGTCTGTCATACGCGAAACACCAAAGGACGCAATAGAATTTGAACTTAATAAAACTACGTAATTATATATATTATGTTGCATCGTGTGCTCATTTACACCATTGAATTCCTTTCCCGTTCCTGTTGAGGGCCAATCGGCTAAATAGCTCAATCACCCTGGGATATTGTTGCAGTTGAAGCGTAGGTAACAGCACCGAAGCGAACAACAGTCAATCTACGAAATCACTACAAAAACTGGCTTCACGACATTAGGCCATTCAACGTCAACCACAGATCGCTTGAAAATTGGTGCCCAACCTGGGGCACATGGTCGGAGCCATATAAAACCATCTCAAAATTTGGCGCCCATCGTGGCTGCTATACCAAACAGCTTCATATTTTGGCTCACCAACTTGGAGCCAACAACAACAATAGAGTAAACAACATTCCACAATAAAACTGCTTCAACTGTTATAAAATATTCTGAAAGTTTTGTGCTTACCATGCATTTACGCTTTATGTTAACATATTGGAAGTTTCTAAAGTTACTTAAGGTGCATTCTGAAATTAAAATCTAAGGCAGACAAGAACGTGAACCTGAGAGGTTTTCGATCTATTTATTTTAAGATCCTTATGTTGGCTTTGAATCATAGATGTATTGAGAAATACGGCTATTTGATATGTGTATGTGTTGTGTTCTTCGCCTTATTGTAACTATAGAGGAATCAATCAATCAGCCCATCCACACAAATATTAATCTATCTATTCATATCTGAATGTTTTTATTTACATTAAGTGCCAATAGACTTCTATAACTATTTCTAGAAATATTCAAAGGCGATTGAGGTTTGCTCATTCTTAGCTTTTTAGAATCGGATGCCTAAAATAATTTCCTAATTGCTAAGTCTGAATTTCTGGTATATACGGGTAAATAATATGAATTTCTTCTGCTCTTTTATCTATCACAAGCAAATTAAAGTAACATTGCAATAATATCAATTGTAAAGATTATTTCATAACAATAATATTAATATTTTAGTTTTAAATTCTATACTTCAATATTATTATTTGCTTTAATTTAAATAATCTCAAAATATCTAGTTTAATGAATATATAAATTACCTGAGATAAGGGTATCTTAAAAAACTGAGAGCATCTAGTTCATTAGTGCTTGAAATGCTGTAATATGTATTTATTCCTACATTTTTTGAATGTTGATCTAATGATTAAAATGAAACAACGATCTTTGAATGTTTTAATTTTTGTATTTCATTTCGACATTCATCCATTATTAATGTTATTGTTTTCCTTATTATATTCTAATACAAAGCAGCACATTGTTCACCGTGTTTTACAAAGCAAATTTAATAGATAAAGAAAATTAAGAACTTTCTGAACTAATGTCTATCGTCTATGTTGTTGAAAATGCTGCAAATAGTACGAATGCCATCATTTAAAAACGATTACCTAATCACTTATGTCACCTGTTTAACAAGTAACACTTTAGGTAATTAATCAGGAATGCCGAAATGCGAACTAGAATCTGATTAGCAGCTATTACTAATAACCTAACTGCAAGGTTACGGAAGACCTTTCGCTTTGAGAGGAAGTGCTTTCAATTTACTTCTAACGAGAATCAACGGGGTTTTGAATCAGTGTTGCTCTATCTCTGTCAGTTACGTACACTTAGTATGGAACGATGGCCTCTTTGAGTATAATTGGGTGTCATGGAGGGCTTCTATTCGAACCATACACCATTGACGTGCAACCAATATTATTCTCCCACGTCACAGGGAAATGGATGTCCTGACCAACGGAAACGGCTGTGTGATGGAAATCTACATATCACGGAAATTACATATAACCGCAGTTTAGTGATGTTTCTATTACCCATTGGGCTACTAATTTATGGGAAATTTGTAATTAAGTGAGAAATAATATGTACTCAAAATATAAGGACCATGTAGAACCATTCACGTTAACAAGCTTAAATTGATCGTAATATGTGATGACAATATTGCTAGTTGAAGATTGTAATTCCTTAACACTCGAATCGCTTAGCGTATTGGAGCATATTATTTTATTAATAGTAACTAGCACATGTTTCCTTTATAGTTTTATTTTTTGATTTGTAGCTTGTCATGACTTTCTGGTTTAAAATTATGGATTTATTTGTACATCTGTACATTGGGATATACTTAATCATGTAGTCATAATATTATTCATAGTTTTATAACATTTCATTGCAGTGAATGCAATCATACAGTACACTTGAGAACATAAGGAAGAGCCATACAGGTATTGACCTCTCCCGCGGCTCTTTCATATTAAGAGAACGCGTCGGTGGCGGATGGTCTTCAAGACGATCATCGTATGATGTGAAGAACTTTCAGAAGTCTTGGGGATCCCACCACGCATCGTCACTATTTCTTAGAAGAGAACAATTTCGCAAAAACTTTGCAAACTGGCTGAAACAAAGATTCCACGTTGAATTTCAAGCGTTCTTCAAATTGTTGCTATTGATGAAGCATGGATTTCAGAATTTGAGCCGGAGTTGAAATCATGGTTCAAAGTGTGGAGAGTATCATATTCCCCACCACCAAAACATTTTGTGAAATCAAAAGTTAAGCAAATGATGATATTTGATTTTGACCACCAAACTATCAATATGACAGTTAGAGACCATTGTGAAACAAGCACCACAGCAGTGTATTATACTGACTTCATAGAAAAACTGCGCAAAATGCACAAAAACCGACCTCAGTTAATCGGGGCTGAGCCATTCATTCTCAACGACAACGCTCGCCCACACACAGGGAAAGTTGTAATCAATAAGCTACACGAATATGGAGGGTAGTGTTACCTCATCCACCCTACAGTTTGGATATGTATTCACCAAATTTTCTACTTATTCCCTCAGTTGAAAGAAACCACGCTACGGTGTCATTTTTCCTCCCTGGAAGAACTTTCTGCCGCCTTTACCCAAGTCATTCGATAAATGGACAGAAGTAGTGCTTTGGATGAAATGCTTTCCAAACGTTGGGTCTCGATCATTGAAAAGCAGGCAGACTATGCTGAAGGACTGTAAAAAGATGTTAAAAACATAAACATGTAATAAAAATGTGTTCATTATTTATGAGACAACCTCGTAATTTGGTAAAGCAGAAAGTGAAACTACGAGTTATAACTGTTCACGAATTTTGAGCATTTCTGTTAAAAAAAGTTCCTCTCTCGTTGTAATTTCTGTACAGAAATGGAGAGAGTATTCTAATGGATACCAAGATTCAGTTCTTCCATATGTGTGGGTTTGATTCGTACAAAATACCATTGACCTTTGCACCAAGGTTGAAAATAGGATGTGAAAACTGCATTAAAAAAAAAAGAAAACAAAAGAAAAGAAACATTGCTCAGCCTTAACATCCTTTGTAATTCTTATGTAGTTGTTGCACAAAAGGATGCCGCCGATTGATATTGCAGTGTTCATCACTTTTCTTGGATTGTCACTTGAGCGTGACTTTCAAGTTTAATTTCATTTGTTAAAACACATGACTAGTCTTCGATAGGAGCTAATTGCCTCGCTCCGGGGACATTGAAACCTCTTCTCCTCTGAGCTGCGGAAGTGATAGGATATAGGTAAGAAGTTCTCTAGAGAATAGAGCACTTTCGTAACCCAGGTTATTGTAGGGTTTTCAGGATTATTTTCTTTATTCAAAGCTTAAAATATAAACTTTTCAAGAGAAATAATATAATTTGCTTTTCCCCTTACTTGACCTTAAAATTATATGCAATTTGGGTCAGGTAGGTGTAGATATATTACGAGATTCATTTCTTATCTGATTAATTTTGTTGTATTATACATATAATTTTGCATACTTCGAGGTATGTAAGTTTGCCAAGTCGAGTTAGTTAGGTTACTTTGTCTACCATTTCAAACCATTTTCGTAGCTAATGAGATATTTTTATGAAAGTTTTGGAAGTTTGTCAGTAGAATTTTTTCGGGCTGTTATGTCATGGTCTGCTGGATATAAACTTTCCAGACGTTTCGACAGCAACTACGGCGGACATCTTCATTGGCGTGGATGTAGGTTCCTGTGTTGATTCACTGCGCCTGAAGCGTCGACCGTTGGTGTCGCTATATTTATAGTACCAAGCCCTACTAAGCAGTTAAGAAACTTAATATGCTCATTCAAAGATCCCCGGGACCCTTTGTCGTCGTGCGGTGTCTACCGCATTTCTTGCTCCTGCGGCTCGATCTACATCGGTACCACATAACGCAGCATCAACACCAGACTCAAAGAATACAAAGAACTGCCGTCGAGGTCAGATAGGTAAGTCCGCGGTAGCAGAACACGCCATCGAAGCAGAGGAGGAACACATCATCAAGTTTCAGGATACTAATATTCTCTCATCCATGACACACTACCATGCTAGACTGTAACGTGAAGCCATCAAAATTCACAAACATCCTAATAATTTCAACAGGAAAGAACAGGCGCTGAAACTTAACAGCAAATGGTTTCCAGCAATTGAAAACAAAGTACAATACCTAACACATAATAACATAGCCAGCCTATCACAGGAGAGCAACAGCACAGTAGATACCAGGCTCCTCCCTCCAGCCGATCGGCGCCACTCGTCCCGGACCAATCAGGTGAGAGCTCTGGTACTATAAATATAGCGACACCAAGGGACTTTCTTCGGGCAGCGGTGAAAGAGAGAGGATCTCCAGAGGAGAGAAGTCGAGAGTCGCCGAGACCAGCAGAAGAGTTTCGAGCGGCGGGCCGCGGCGGAAAAATCAACAAGCAGCAACCGAATCAGCTTGCAGAACCGGACTACAACGAGACCCCAGCTTCAACCGACCGCAGCAAGAGTACTTCAATTGTACATACAGCTTAGATGGGTAGAGGAACACAACCATAGCCAACAGTGCTTGACTGGTAAACTAAGCGCCTTTCGGGGTTGGTCCTCTGTTCTTCGGGCTTTTCAGCTCCCACTATCTGTACTATCTCTCTCACTACCTGTTACTTCCTCTATTCTATCTAGTGTGTAAGATCCCCTAACAGGTTAGATTAGTTAAGTTAATTAGGTGTTACTGCAGGCTTGCATAAGTCATAAGGGTTAGTGCAGTCACAAAGTGAATGCTCCTGCAGTAGCTTATTAGGCTTTATTCTTCGTATATCTCTTTGCTCATATTTCTCTTTCCTTCATAGCTAATTATATAATACTAACAATGGCCAAGATGGGGTGATGTGTTCCCTCCTCGACCCCGTCGACTTCTAAGGAAGTTACCAACACGGCGCAGAGTACGCCGCAGACCAAAACTGAAAAGCCTAAGACAACTAATCATATGACCAAGCGAGGAGGCAGCAAGGAATCGGCGCCCAGCAGGCCCCTGGATATGAACCTCAGCAGTGACAGTGGCAGTAGTCGTCTGATCATTGACGAAGATCTGCTGAGGGCTCTCCGACCTGCATCGCCCCGAGGGGATGTGATTCCGGACCGTGACTGAGGAGGGCACAGTAGTAGAAGTAACTTCCGGGGAATCCCCATTGCTTAGGGTGAGGCAGGATCTCTCCCGAGTCTATGTGACAGATTACTGTGCTCAGAGCTTGGCCGATTTGTCCAGCGAGTACAGCATGATCTGCAGGCCTCGGGGGACGTTCCATTCCCAGTATCGTAATGGATACCATGCGTTTAAGTTTACAACACTAGAATATTACAATAACTTCATTCGGCACTGCCGAAACAAGAAAGTGTCTTTTCATATCACTGGTCACCTGGAGAAGCGTACCTTCAAGGCTTTGTATGGGAACATGACTGTGAAGGAAGTTAAGGCCGAGATAGCGTGCCTCAAATTTGAGGTCATTAAAGTCACGAAATTGTATTACAGAAGGCTTTCGGCATATTTGCCCATATTCATGGTACATCTGACCAATGAGATCTGGTCCACGGCCATCAAGTCCCTAACGGACCTCACCCATTGCAGAGTGCGAATTGAGGATTATGTTCCCCCACAGGTCCCCGTGCAGTGCGGCAGGTGTCTCAGGTTCCGTCATATGACGCGAAACTGTGAGGCACCGCAGGTATGCTCCCGATGCGCAGGGAATCATCATGTGAGCAAGTACTCAGTCGCAGTGCGTCAGTGCGCACTCCGTGGTCAGTCTGGCCACAGAGCAAGATGGAGGGGCAGCCCAATCTATCAACAGCTCATCATACCGACTTCTCCCCCTGCAGCTCGCGCCAGACATACCTCGATGTGGGACGCTGTATCCAGCACTCGAGGTACCTATGCTGCAGTAACATACCAGCAGTAACAGCGCGTCATTGCACCACCATGCCCACCTAGAGAGACACAAACACGTACACAACACACACACAACCTAGTGCACCAGCACCACCTACACAGGTCTCACAAACATGAAACACGCTACCACCAACCTTTCCCAGCACGCGCGCGCAATAGCGACCCCCGCATCCCTCGTGATCCCTCCCGACCTGCTCCTCCTTCCTTTACCCCAGAAGATGAGCTGAAACCTAATTTTGATAGCGCCACACAGAGATTCCTGACCCGGGTGGGCACCGGGGACATGGAGGCGGGCTTTCACAGGATGTTGCTACAATTAGATTTTCTGTTTTATAAATCTCCACTTAATGGAACCCCGTACGACCAAACTGTCGAATTTGCGAAAGTAATCCAAAGGTATGCATTTGCAATGGCATATGACTACGACTAGAGATAATTCCACACTTAAACACCATCAGCAAACCTACACAATTACAACCTTCAAATCAACGCATACCGCATTGCCACCTCAATGCAAAATAGTGTTCTGGAACTGCAGGGGGGGGCGAGATAAAACCTCGGCGAACTCAAGACACTATTTATCCATCAATCATATAGACATTGTAGTACTACTGAGTGAAAATTTTCTCACACCTAAAGTCAGATTTTCAGTAGCCGGCTACAAAGTACACCGCACTGACCACGCAGATGGTCGTGCCCAAGGAGGAACAGCCATACTGGTTGCCCGCCAAATCCAACACTGGTAGGTTCACGTACCAACACTAATACACATGCAGGCTACTGTAATCAGAACAATAATCCAAAGCACTCCTGCCACCATTGCAAGCATCTACAATCTCCCCGGACAGATCCTAACTGAAGATCTAGAAATTGTCACAAACCTCGGAGATAGCATAATTGCTGCAGGGGACTTTAATGCACGACACGAAACTTGGGGATGCACCATCAACAACACCGCGGGAAACATACTGCACACTCATATGTAAAACAACAATTATATCACCTTCACCGGGGAGCCTACTTACATACCACACGACAGAAACCACGCCCCCCACACGCTTGACCTAGCAATTCTCAAAAACACACCCTATAACCATACCATACGACGGGAAGAAACACTAGCATCCGACCACTATGCAGTATTACTAGCAATTGAAAGTCCCCCCACAAGAGAAACAGAAACACCCAGACGAAACTACAATCATACCAACTGGGAAACATTCCAAGTAACATTAGATGCACAAGTACCATTGGATCTCCCCCTGCAGACCCCAGAGGAAGTATATCAAGTAGCTAATCAACTCCAGCAGTGAATATAAGCAGCCATTGCCACTGCTTTCCCAGTTAGAGTCCCGCTAAAGGACAAAATGTACTATGCCCCGGATATTATATCTCTAATGAATAATAGGAATCACGAACGCCGAAAGTGGCAGCGCACGCGCAGTTTACTCCATGGAGTTAACATGGAAACACTGAATAGTGAAATTAAAACGCGGACTAAGGAGATGATGAAGCAACAATGGAACGAAGTACTAGAAAGCATCACTCCGAAATCAAATAAACTATGGACAGTAACAAAGCGACTAATTAAACAACCTCTACAAATTTCAGCCAATCCAATCAAGCACGCGAAGACCCCCACAGACAAAGCCGAAACGCTGACTGACGCCATGGAGGCAGTATGCAGGCCAATTGCCGAACCAGTCGACCCAGACTTCGACACCTACATCATAAAGAGCACTGCGCAAATTCAAACAAAGCCCACACATAATAAATTGCGAAGAACACATCCCTCAGAACTAAAATACATTATTAAACACCTGGTAAATGGCAAAGCCCCTGGCCCGGATAAAATACCTAACTTGGTGCTTAAAATCCTGACGAGGAAAGCCCTAAACCTCCTAGCCGGGATCACTAACTACTGCCTGTATAACGAATATTTCTCCTCACCATGGAAGCATGCTACTTTACTTATGTTTCCCAGACCGGGTAAAGATGCTGCAAACCCGCAAAGCTACAGACCAATTATTCTATTAAATACTAACGAAAGTGGTTGAAAAAGTAATCCTAAAAAGAATAACAGCGCACATTAAAGCACATAACGTAATAATTGATGAGCAATTTGAATTTCGTGCCCAACATTCAACCACTCTACAGCTAACGCGAATGCTACAGCACACAATTCACGGATATAATCACAATAAATCAACAGCAGTGCTCTTTCTTGACGTAAAGCGAGCATTTGACTCAGTATATCACCCCGGGCTCTTGTAAAAGCTAAAGGAACTAAAATTCCAAAACACCATGGTCAAACTTATTGTGCACTATCTAAGGGAAGGACCTTCTCCATTTCAATGGAAGGAGTGAAGTTCACTCGACGGCAGGCGACCGCCGGAGTGCCGCAGGGAAGCCTTCTAGGACCCGTGCTGTTTAATTTAAACATAAATGACATCCCCAAAACGCCCAACACCGTGCTCTCCATATATGCAGATGACACCGCCATAGCTGCGCAGTCCTGGAGCCCTAATGCGACTGCATCAAGACTACAGGATGCCTTAACTGACCTTGAGTCATGGCTCCGAAAGTGGCCCATTAAGATAAACGCTGCAAAGTATCAAGCCCTACTGTTCACCAAGCGGTTCAAACACGCTAAACAGCAGATGCCACCGCTTCACTTATTTCGCGAAAACATACAATGGACACTCAAAGTCAAATACCTAGGCGTCATACTAGACAGAAGATTAACCTTTGAAAAACATATTAAATCAATAAAACAAAAGACTAACCTACAACTGAATCGCCGTTACCCCATCCTAAACCACCGGACAGCGCTAGACACAAGAATGGATCTCACCCTATATAAGGAATTAATTAGGCCAGTAATCACATGCGCCACATCCGCGTGGGGCTATTGCGCACCATCCCATATTAAAGTGCTCCAGAAAATACAAAACTGAGCGCTAAGAATAATAACAAGGGTCCCCACGAATGTCCCCATGTCCTCCTGCACGAGGAACTAAAGATGCACAGCATAGAGGAATTCATTAAGTAGCTCGCATACAATCAATACAAGAGATGCGACAACCATCATAACCCACTGGTTAAAATACTGGATCAGTATGAAGTGGCTGCAGACAAGCTCAAAAGACCGCTCTCAATTTTTAATCGAATCATACCAATAAGCAAACACGATACACTCCAAACAGATGAAAAAAATCACCTAGCCAGCTTAGTGCCCATGAACCACCATAAAAGCATAGTGCCCTGAAAGTCCCCGGGTGGATGTTGCTCCCCTCCCGGGACGGCTGGGGTTTGTAAGGGCGACCCCGCAACGATGACGACCCGCTAAGCCTGTAAACTGATAGATAGATTATTCACATTCTTAGAATAAGTTAACGTAGTTGTATAAAAAATATAAAACGCATGCTTTATGCTCAAGACATTTAACCTAGTTTAGTATTAAAATTAAAAAAATAAATAAAAATACAAAATTATAAAAAATAAATAAACAAAAAAAACATGTTATGCTCTTAAGATCACTTACGATGCATAGTGATAGGCGACTCTCCCCGCCAGGGGTTAGCATAGGATAAGCAGACATTAAGTTATGAATTACATATTTAAGACTCCGCCCTATTCAGGGATTAATACACAAGACAAATATGATTATCAATGTGAAAATCACACCATTAGTAATTACTAAATGCTATTTATATTTCCTGAAAAATCCCACCCCACAGTGAGAACGCCAAAGAATGTCAACACCCCCACTCCAGTTGACGGCCGCAAGTAAGTAAATTAAGTAAGTAACTCACCAAATATTTATTTAGCATGAAACCAACACCTCAAATTCCTCCCTGCTTGAGCATGATTCCACCACTAATACCTAGGTCCTGCCCTGGGCTACAGGCCAAGGCCAGTACCTAGCCCACCTCTGTCTGATTACTCCCTTGTATTTGGGCGTCTTAGTAGAACTACCAACCAACTCCGGGGTGCTTCGGCGGTATCGACTTTCACCCATCACGTAGACAGTAGTAGACAGTAGTCATAGTAATAAAATAAATAAATAAATAAAAAGTCAACGCTTCAGACCCAGTGAATCAACAGAGGAAGCTACGTCCACGCCAGTGAAGATGTCCGCCATAGTTGCGGACGAAACGTCTGGAAAGTTCATCTCCAGCAGACCACGGCATCACAGCCCGGAAAATTCTACTGAAATCTATGACTCTGGCCGTGAAAGCCTACATTCTCTTTGGGAAGTTTAATTAAATTTATTGTATTAACGTTTTATAAATTACTGTATGCAAAACTTTAACAACTTTTATGTGCATTGCACAAGTTAATTTTGTTTTAATTTGTCTCAAAATATGTTTTGAACTCAGGACTTTGGATCGCTAATTGTCGAAATAAAAGGGGTGAAACTAATTATTATTTTCCCTCAAATGTTGCCAAGTCCTCATTTCCTTTCACCAAACCACATATATGTATATTTCCAAGGATCATCTAGGTGTTTAAGTTTTTATTTAGCTCGTTATGTTACGACAAGTAGCAGCAGAGCGATATAAATACTGTATAAAAGGTCCCAATCCAACCGTTACGAGTGACACTATAAGTAGGAAAGAAAAAGCAGTTATTCCTCAATAACTAATCCGTGGATGCTACATGCGGTAGCAGATCGCGGTGTTTGAAAATACGAAATAATATAATAAATGCTACAGCTATTTTGTCTAAAGAGGCTACATAATTCACTGCGTAAATAATAAACCTTCCCACACAGTAATCGGCTTATAACTGGACGATGCTTGCTAAACACTCAGTGAACATACCTCGGCCGTACGTGACGAATGATCGATAATTGCATAGCTCGCCCAGTACAAAGAGAAATACCAACTTACATATTGAGAAATATCTGAGAACTACTGAGTATAAAATTGGGAGTACACTTTCTAAAATTTTACTAAGATTTTTCTGAATTTATCATAAACTAAACTTTCATAAATGTTCTGTGAATTGCTTCTTTTATCAGTTTCAGCATTATTACTATTAGTTATTCATTTATATTTATTTTCCAGAATTGAGAACATGTGTATAAATCAAAAGTATAATAAAAAGATTTCATTCATATCTCTTCCATTATCAGCTAAAGGCCTTTTCAAGTTAATGACACAAATATTCGGGTTAGAGGTTAAAATTAAGTGAAGACAATGACTTCGGATTGAAATTTAGAAAAATCCCAAAACACTCTAAAATAACTTGTTTTAAGAGGAAGTGAAGTCAAGCCCCTACAAATATGACAGCGCTGGATGCCTGGATGGCAATGAAAATCACACAACTGTGTTGTGCGGAGAATGTTAACCCGGGTATGCTACATTTGTTTTAAGAACCATTAAGTGTTTACATGTTTATTATTTATATTATTTAGTTGATGTGCGGTCATGCATTATCCTGATGCAGCATCTAGCTTCTTGCACAAAAATGTGACCGCTGGTAAATGATTCCTAGAATATCGAAAAAAGAAATGATCATAACTTTCCGCAAAGAAGTTAAACCCTTTTTTGTGATGATGCAAATTTCCACACAGAACTTTGCTGCTTGTACTATAATCGAAATTATGTAACCAGGTTTCATCATAAGTGATTATCTTTGTAAATACTCTACATCTTGTTGTAACATCATGTTCAATTGCATGCAAACCTGCACGTGAGCGTACTTTTGTTGGGGAATCAAGAGTGTTGTATTCCACGGTGCACAAACATGTCTTATGTACAAAGTTTCAGTTACCAAATTGTGCGCGACATCCAGTGGAATATTCAGAATGCCTCGATCCTCTCTCACAATGACAGCAGAGGTGTTAATGTTTTCTTCCATTAGAGCACATACTCAAGTGCCCGGTCCATTTTAATAGAAATTGATTGCCTCCCCTCTTAAATAAATTTAAACCATCATCGCGTTGTGCTATGGAGATCAATAACCTCTCCATAAGCTTCCTGTAACATTGCATAGGTCTCAACTAAATATTGTTTGAGACGAAAGCAGTATTTCGGAATAGTGTCGACTCAATTTTGTTAATAAGCGAACTAAACATGCCTCAACTTGCACACCTCTTACAGGCGGGAACTGTCAGTAACAATGAAATTAGTAGATATTATGATTATATCGAACAACTGTTGTACGTCACCGAGCATTTCCAAAATATTGCTGAACATTTTGCAGCATGAATGATCCACAATTTCGATGAAGGATATGGAACTTTTTATAAGTAGTAAAGAGGTTCAGCAAACGGGTTCTCTTTCATATAATAAATACTTGCAGTAGGTAGAGAACAAAACCGGAATTTCCAGTGTCTGGTATCGTGGCTTAGGTAATGATAATTGCCAGCTATTTCTATGGCCAAACCAGCAGAACTTCATCAAGTGTGCAAACACTGCCGTTGCGTGTTTTGAGTTGGAAGAAGAGAATTCAATATGGCCGAGCAGTGGGGTATTTGTATTAGCGGAGTTCGCTGGCAGACAAAGGGTCACACACCAGCAGACAAGAGGGCTCCCTCTCTTCCTACCAGCAATTGCACTTTAAAAGGACATACAAGTAGATCATCGATGAATATTTTGGGGGAGGGGGCTCAAAATGATTCAGTGGTTTTCCGCAAACAAAATACCAATAAGTTTATAATATTAGAGGAGTTTTATTTCAAACATGTATCTCGTGCTTTCAATTTTACTGTATATGTTGCAAATGCTTCAAATTATGCAGATTTAGGTGACCCATTTTCCGAAACTACAGCACTTCACAGAAAGTTGTATCCTTTCAATATTACGTAAGTTTGCCCAATTAAGAGTCAATATTATTAATTTCTGAAACAAAAATGACAACTAGTGCGTTACTATTTTATTAGAACAGAATCAAAACGCCATAGATCTATTGGTCTGGGCATGCGTAAGGAGCTTCCGGGCCTGCCATGCTGGTAGTCAACCTTCCGCTACTAACGCGTTAACACAATATAGATTCCATGATAGATTCTGTATTTTCATTTAATTTATATGTAAATGTCCCTTTTATATCAAAATGAAAAGTATATGTATATATGAGTTTTCTTCTCGAGGGTGACTGTGAAATCCCCTAATTTCATCACAATTGGTTTTACAGTTAATGAAGTCTTAACATACAGCTGTGGGAAATAAAATATACATTTTGGTTATCTTGAGATATATTTTTGGTCATTTCTTCGTTCATATAACTTTCTGAAACAGTTAAGTTATGTCTTTTGAGTTGCATCCCTAGCCTACTGTAAATTAGCGTTACCTGCAAGAAATAAATTCGGTCACTACCCTTTAATTTTAGGTAAATAATTTTTTTCCTTCTGAAATATTCGTTTCATATGTGTTATGTATAATGGAGCGTTTTGCAGAAAATTTATTCGGTTCTTACTGTTGTCACGCTTTTTTGTTTAAAATAATTTGACTTTATTTACTGTGGCTTCTCTCCCGAATGGATATTTTTGGAACGGGGAGTAGGACAGTAAAAGAAATATTGCGAAATATCAAATTGTAAGATCACCGAACAAAAGCATTGGGGATAAAACAATCCAATGACTGTTAGACAGATCGATTCAAGTGGGCAATGGTATTTAGTAGGTATCTCAGAGAACGGTGTGTGGGTGGAGGTCATGAAGTGCGAATAACGACATCCAATACACGTAAGCTCCGATTTCAAGGTTATTTAACTTCTATACTTCACACTCTTCACTAGGCACAAGAAGAAACAGTGTATTTATTATTTAGCGGTAATGCTTGGGATTCGCATTCGGGAAGTCCCAGGTTCACACCCCTTGGTGCCGAACTTTCTGATCTTAAGACTATTTCATGGTTTCCTCTGGTCAACTACGTGAATGCTGAGATACATATTTCGTTTCCAAGAATTTTTCGCTCTCCCATTCTCGCTCCATCTGTAGGTTCCATTAAAGGGTCAAAAGTGTCAGGCGATGTTAGGGATATTTCTATGTCCGTGCCTCATCGTCCCTGAATCCTGGTGGAAGTCCAGTGTATCCCTCATCTCATCCCTTTCTCCCGAAGGTGCCTCCATAAACTGTCAGCCTTGGAGCACGACTGAAGTACTAAAATAACCTCCTCCTTCCCTACCAGTCTAATGCATTATTATTTCGACTTAATGCCAAAAATCTGTTACTGATTAATTAGTCTAACGACCTATATGCTACGTTCGACAGTGTCTGACCTCACACCTGTGCTATAGACCAGTTTTTTCGAGTCCCCAGGCATTAGTCTTAATATGTGTAAATTGTCTATTAATGCACATTTGAAAAATATGCAAGACTTTGAAAAGTGCTCCTGGCAGAGAAAAGGAATGAAGTTTTTGTGTCACAGAATATATAGGTTTTAACATATAACGTATTGAACTATACAAATACAAACAATCTAAACGTTCCAAATACATCGCTATCGCCAGCCTTATTACTTGGATTCACAGTCATGGGGGATGAACGAATGTAAAAACACACCACCTTGCTAAAAAAACCAGCATAAAGATGTTATTGCTAATGTGAAAAAGAAAGGCCCGTTATATTCTGCATGAGAATTTTTAATAAGTTGCCCCGTCTAAAATTCTAACTTAGAAAATCCAATTTCATTTTTCTCTTTACTACCATTTCACCTTTATTCTTATGTGTTAATAACATCACTTGTTTATTTATAGCCTTAAATTAAGACAAAGAAATTATGTGTATGAAGGCAATCCAAATACAACCAGCAGAGTACACGGAAAAAACGCCCAGTTTACAATTGTCAAAAACAGCACCATTCTCAAATGGTCAAAACTAGTGTTTTTTGTGAAGTTTTGCAGTATTCTGGAGTCATTCAAAGATACAGAAGAAAATAGACTAATTATATTGACATGTTTTTCATTTTTTTTAAATTAGTCGGCTTAGGGGCGCCATACCTCAAGTTTACAGCGCTCTAACACGACATTTAAGTGTGAAATTCGCGGGAATTAAAGAGTCATATGAGGTAAAACTCAGGTACATGCAATTATTTGAAAGTCTAGTCATATTCGTATAACACGCATAACATCATTACATCTTAATTGCCACATTTAGTGTCTCGAATAAGATTAGCAAGAGGAAGCATTAAAATATTTTTCGGGCTATGCTTCAAAATATTTTACCCCCGCTGACTAGGGTTATTTTTTTTGTCTGGATGAGCTTCTGAAGACAACCGTAAATACATTCCTCAGAATTCCTGATTACTCGCGTCATAATGAAAAATCTTCATTAAAACATCTTTTACACCCGCTAAGTTATTCAAGATATTTTTATGGTCTTTTAATCCCAATAGTAGTCGCCGAAGATCTTCAAAATGACCAAGTTCATTTATAATTGTGCACGGAACTCTTGACGTTAAAGACTACAAAATATAGCCTTTTCGAAATGAACGTCGCAGGAGAAAAATTTCACCCAGTGAACTTGTCACGACTTAGGATCTAATTAATTCCAGCTAGTTTGTAGGTATATATTTTGAATCACAACAATATGCATATGACGTTGAAGGGTATTTATTAAACTCTAGCTTGAGAATGTTAGAAATGCCTGCATTAATGTCCAATTTTGTTATTAACGGTTAGTGTACAAATTTGAACCTTTTACCAGCTTTGTTTGGTATAGTACGAGACAAACCTTGATGGTCCTTTTCCCTGAAACAGATATTACAGTCATACAACTGCTTATTTAAGTTACGTTTGAATAGTGTTTAACGCCCGTTTTTACTACTGAGGCACCACAGGCGGTGGACACTGATGATACATGAAATGAAATGATATACTGGGAAAGGATTTTTTTTTTTTTTTTTTAAAGGAAGGAAGCGTTCCAGGCCTAAGTTTAGGTATCTCCCCGGCATTTGCCAGTTATGAAGACTGAGGAAAACCTGGAAAAAACCCCAGTCAGGGAGGACGGTCCTGGCGGGATTCGAACCGCAGACCTCCCGCTCACGAGTCCATGCCTTAACGACCTCGGCCACCCGTGGCGGTTAAGTTACGTTGATTTGATGCGTGTTAGGAATGAGGTGCACCCGAGTTTGCTCAGGAAAACAACGTTGTCACATCTCTGTTATCTCTTAGGTACATGATTAGTGATAATAGAGATCGGGTGTGAAAGTGAGTGTATATAATTTATTCATTTGTTTATACACTGTCAAGTATTCTTAATTGTTTGAGGGACAGAAGTATTGTATTATAAATTTGATGATTAGAAATTTAATTATTTATTTTATATAATAATGATTTAATTAGTATAGGAAAAACAATTTTTTATATTTTGTTATTTTAGATCTTAATGTAAATCAATAAATATAATTAAATAGTTCCTTGTTGGAAAGAATGTGACCTCGATGTTGCATTAAGAAGAATTTGAATGAAGGTATTTCGTGACAGTATGCTATTGTTAGAAAAAAGCAATAACACTGCACAATCGGAACTCATTGAGATGAGGTGAGGTTATTAAGGTTTGCCTCGGAGTTTATCTTGTCAAATCTCCAACAGGGATTTTTTTCACAAATGATGATAAATTTTGACATAAATTTTTAAATGTTATTCTGCATTTCAAAATTAAACTATATGAAAAATTACATTTTTATTTTAAAATAAGCACAGCTCTTAGGTTAAAATCATCACATATATGCAGATCCCATATAAGTGTGAGAAATTGTAATTTTCGGGAAATTGTTCGTAAAGTGAAAGACAGTTCCAATCATACCTTAATACAATCTTATAGCATAAGTTTGGTCATCTGAACCCTTCTCTTGCTCATAAAAGTTCTCCATGTTCCTCTTTGCCCTGTCGATGGGTTGTCTGACCTTTTAATTTTTTACTTCTACCATTTTATCTGCTAGGTGATTCTTTATTTGGTTAAATGTTTTCATTGCAGACGCAATTAAGATTTAATTATCATTGTCAACAATTTCATTACTTGGAATTTAACAATTTTCCTTTATTTATGAGGCTGCTACCTCATAAACACCAATGTATCCATCCCAACAAATATTGTTTGGAAGAAACGATCTTATGCACTGATTTATTAGAACTCGGTGTTCCACTATGAAGACTTTTTTGCTTTTGGCACAGCTAAGTCTTTAAAATTGGTTTTATCTCAATTATTTAATTATTAGAAAGACGAACATGGTCAGTGTGATCATAATACTTTTCATTATTCTTTAAATTTTGCATCAGATGAAAGAACATGATAAGAAATGGAAGTAGATGAAAACAAATAGCCCAGATAGCATTCATCATGCTGAAGTCCTGCAGTGATTACCAATGCATAATACGTTTGAATTTTTTGAATGTCACTTTCAGTAGCTCGTTTTGCTCCACCAAATATTTTGTCATTTAAGATTTTCCCAAGTTAAATTAATTTCAAAAATTTCAACCTTGTCCCCATTCTCTTTTCCACGTGCCCTACGCTTCTTACATTTCAACGTTAATCTTTCATCCAAAAATGTTTTGCAAGATTTTTTTCCCATCCCCAAAATAGCCAACACACCTTTCCAAGGAATTCCCTTAGTTGCAATTCCTCCAGCTCTTCCATAATAATTGACGATAAAGTTTTTTCATTGATTTGTTGCAACTACGCACTCTTTCTAGCAAGATCTATAACCTCACCAGTATATATGCAGGCTCCTGTTGTCACTCCTATTTGTGAACAAAGTTCACACTACTGGTATATTCCACCTACAACACCGGTTAGACTTTCAATTATTACATTGTGTTCTGCAGCTTCCTCAATGTCCTCTTTCACAGTTACCTAACACACATATTCAATTATAGATCCGAAAACATTTATATAATTAGAAAACTGTGCTAGATGTTTAGGAAGATTTGTAGTTGTACCTTTCATCTTTCTATTTACCTGCTGTGTGACCTTCCACAACAGGTATTAAGCCATAAACTAAACATATGTACTCGTGTGCTGTTAATGCGGTCTGTTCTGTCTCGCTGAGTGGTCAATCAGCTTGAGGAGTGTAGAGTACAGTATGATCATAAAATGTGAACAAATTTTGGAAGCTAATAAAATATAATTAGCAACACCTTGATTGAATGTACATTTCTGAAATATATGCAGTATATACAAGTGCCTTAGTCCAGAAGCAGGTGTATACGCCAAGCAGACTTCTCAATTTCATGTGCACTGTCTGTTGAACTGTTTCTTCTGCCACCTTCCCTATCATAATCCATCTCATCTTCATTACACACTTCATCACTACTGACAATACCTGTGCTTATTACAATGCTTAAACATTCCTCTTCCATAACGCAACAAGACCCCAGTATTCCTCCTCGATATACTTAACAGATTGGCAGCAATTTATCTCTGTTCTTTGCTGATTTGGCTTATTGCTTGTGTCATTCGTTTCAAACTAGCAAAAAATTGAAGCAAGATTATGGATACTGTTTTTTATTTCACTAAATTCCTGACAACTTTAATTGGATTTAGGTCGCAGTGGTAAGGTGGTAGCCCTAGTACATCCTGTTTTTTTTAAAATCCTGTCTCCACTGTTTATACAGGTTGAGGTTTGTGTTGTTTAACTATTTCTATTAATTATTTTATAGGTAAATATGAATCTTAAAAAATATTTTTGATTTTTCAAAAAGGAAATTATGTCAGTTTTCTAGAGGCCATTGTTGGTATTTTATTTTATTGCATTTTGTGATACGATGCACTATCTAAAACAACAATGCACCCAGATGGCAGATTTGGTATGAGACGTTCGCTTAGCCATTTATTATAATTTTCGCATTCCTTCCATTATGATAATCTGTAGGATCACGATGAAGTCATATGTCAACTTAGCCCGTTCTATAAACCCCTATTTCAACACCAGCGGGAACAAGAATAGCCCTCTGCCCAACACTTCGGTTTACATGCACACCTTGCATATCACCATGCTCCCAACACTTGTTTACAGTGTAATGAGTATGAACGCATGTTTCATCTGAATAAAAATTGGCTTCTTTGGCACTTTTCAATTTTTTCTTGGCGCTTTAAAATATGCTTCATGACGTGCAATAATGCCAGACCGTTCCATTAAAATGTGTCGTGTAAGATTTTGCATTTCTTGATTCCATGCCTTTCAATATTCTCCAGAATGTATCTTTGTTCCTTAACAGAATTCAGGCGTTTTCATAAGGTCGGAATTTCTTTTCTCTGCTCATAAAGCTCAATAGCGTCTGCGCACGACACATTTTGCAAAATCGCAAAGTTAAATTTCCTTTGGATATCCACGGTTTTTACCAGGAGTTGACAATGTTTCTCCAGTGGGCATTAATTTCTCACCTTCCTTCGCTACACCTTCTTTCACTCTTTCCCACTGCCGTTGGTGTCCTTTTTACAGCATTCTTTAATGTTCCTTTCTTCTTTATAAACCGTAGCACATTGTATACAATCTGTCTATTTTGCGAGTGTATGACTTTGCATGATATCTTTTTAGGCGGCATTTCCATTTGGTTTTGTGTACGCATACTTACGATATCGACTTGCTGATTACATGCACTGAACTGCTGAATTTCTTTACTGCAGCGCTGAGCATAGTACGTCAGAAATGGATGATGTATTACAGTATCGTAGTCAGGTTGACGCTCGAGGTTCCGCTGCCTGCAATATTTTTCAGACAGTTAATACCACCAGACACAAAAATAAACGAATTGGTGTAAACTTGTTAACATGTGTTTAATTCAAAAAGGAAGTGACCAAACAGAATTGCACATTAAAACAGGATCGTTAAGTGATCTATAAATCCAATGAGAGAAAAAATACTTCTAAACCCTTAAAATTTCACTCCGGCACTCATGATAAACCCTTACAGATATTTAAAAATGTTGAAATTTTTGCTAGTGAACTGTCATTTCAACAGGCGCGACATCGTTTTTAAAGTAAAAATACACATTAAAACCTTCAAACACATAAAAGTGTAATATTCATTTTTAGTTGTGGAAATCCAAAAAGCAAATATAACTAAAATAATTTTGAAATTTGTTATATTTTTGACCTTATGACCCCCACTCCGACATGTTCTGCTACGACCTCTGTTAAGAATGTTTGTGCAGTTTTATACTTCTGGCCACCTGACCCCATTTAATAGAAACTAATAGTATGAAATGAATATCAGCATTTCTGTCAAGTGCTACTTGTCAAGGATGCTATCAAGGAAAATAAGAAAAAGAGTAAGACAGTGTTCTAGTTCCAAATAATTACAGAGTAACCATCTGAAGCGTCGTTAAAGCACAAACATAATAGATAAATTATAGTGTTGTACAAAATATATTATTATCGTGATATTTGCATAAAACGGATATTCTGATTTTCACTTTTACGTGAAATAAAATAACGGTTAATAGGTCAGCAATAATTTGAAGAATACACTGATGTTTATTCTTTTAATGCCTTAATTGTTTAATGTTTTGGAGATATGCAAAGCGATTCAGAAAACCTGCCTGATTTCTATTGGCTACTGTAACAGAACAGGCCGTTTGTAGGCGACATGTGTGTGCCGATTAAGGAAATTCAGTTGAGATGAAGAGGCAAAAAGGTGCAAAACCGCGTTTGCGATATGTAGTTCTTCATTGAAACCAAGTCCAGCATACAAACGAGCTTTTCATTGCCTAGCTCAAAACCTTTCCCAATATATCATTTCATTTCATGTTTCATCATTGTCCACCACCTGTGGTGCCTCAGTAGTAAAAACGGGCGTTAAACACTATTGAAACAAAACCCCCTAGCTCACCGCCAAGACGTCACAGAAAGCCATACCTTACGACGTTGAGTAGCGAAGTGTCACCAGAAGGGGTTGCGTTATATTATGCCTTCACCGAAAACATTGACCGTGTACAAAGATTATTCACAAAGTTCCAAAGCTACTGCACTTGGGCTACAGCTTTGCGTTTGGACTTGCAAGCATGCCTGCAAAATTCAGGTAAAGCAAGAGTTAACCCTCAGCAAAAATTGGGCACTTGATCAGATCTGTGACACGTTTCTGGAGATGTGGGTGACAGATCAAGTAATTATTGATAACTTCCTGATGTCTGTTGAGGCACATTTTATTTTTTGTTATGGTACGTTAACAAGCAAAATTGTCATCTCTGGGGTACCGAGGACCCTCGGCAATTTCATTAGTAAACGTAGTACGGTCCGATGTTATGTGGAATTGCTCAGTTCTTTCTTCTTTGGAGGTGAGAGTAAAGCAACATGCATGGTCATTTCGGAGCACTATTTGGACATAATTTGTCATCCCAAAGTTATAACCTCATCCTCGACAGTATTCATACACGTCCAAACAGCCTAACTCGGGCTCGGATTTCAATGACATAACTGTGTCTTGTTTCCAAGATGAGGCATCTTTCAATTTTCGATGTTGGTCGGCACGTTCGCCGGATCTGACAGCTCAAGACTTTTCTTTTGGGGTATTGAAATCCCCAAACCCAGAAAGCAGCATCTGGAATATAACCACAGTCGGTCCTATCGCTATGCTGCAAAATACATTGTGACATAGCTTCTTGGCTCCACTGCACGATTACCTATTTGTGTGACGCGATCTTCAAAACTTAACTCCCATAAGCTATATCAAACTCTCAGGTTGCTTTATACTCCGTATTTCTTCCAAATAACTAATTATAATAAATGTTTTTTCCATCAGTTAAAAGCGAGAGTTTTTTACTAAAGCCATCTATACAATCGAGCCCCGAGAAGAAAATTAACTTAAATAAGTCCGCTTTGAATAGCTACTTCAAAATACCTATATTATAACTCTGAATACCCTTATATTAAATTCAAAAGGTGCATTTATTTATTAGAATATTATAATAAATTTCCATTCTTTAAATTAAAATTATTGATTGCATGACTGTAAAAATTATAATTTAACATACCTAGCACAGGGTAAAACAAGTAATGTATATCATATTCTGTGCATATACACAAAATTTTCGTGCATATCGTTTAGGAATAACAAGAAAGAATCAGGTTACGTTTTTTTTTTTCCTTAAAGAGTTCTTTACTACCGGTTGCAATGTATCACAATGCCCTGCGATGTTAAGTGCTTAAGGTGTAACAATTTTGCCTATATATTTATTAAGATCCGGAAAGTTGTATAAGCTTTCAATATTTTTACGGATCTCTTGATGTATCCCATAATATCATCTCTATAACTTTCAGCTTTTCTACCATTATATTTGGTCAGAAATATTTCTAATTCAAAATGTCTAACTTAGAATTTTATACAAAAATACAGCTATTCTACACCGCATTTAAAAAAAAAACAGTATGCCAAATATCTGTTCTCACTAGCCTGCATATAGCTAATACCATCTTTATGCCGTTTGAGAGCATGAAAGATAGGAATACAAAATTACAAGATGTTTGTTTTGAAAAAGCACACTTCATTGGTATCAAATTTATTTTAGGACTATATGTGAAGCGTAATGAATGGTTACTTTCTAAATTGAACCTTTACTTGCTCCCTAATCCCTAACATAACTAATCATCAAAGAGTTCCTAGTGCACTTTTTGTAGAAATATATTTCATATTAGCCAGAGTTGCCAATTTTAGGAATAAAGTAGTTCGTGTGACAGAACTGTTGCTTTATTTGGAACATAAATTATTAGCCATTATCATTTTCCAATTATCGTTTTAAATTAATTGTAAACTAGGTATTTATATTTAGCGCATAGTGACGCGGTTCAAAATTATGTAGTGAAAAATTAAAATGAAGGTAATATAGCAGAAAGAAGAAGCAAAAACAAAATTCATGATAAAAGCGGCGGAATTACGTAATTTAAAAATATTATATACAAATGTAAATATGTGCATATGAGATTAATTATCATATTTTTACGACAAAAACAACCCATAGGATTCAGAATAAATACAAAAATGTTGATGGTACGTGACAGTATTAAAATATTGATGTCAGAATTGTAGCTCGCACAGGCACGATTGTCAAACAAGTAAAATAATGCGACAAAGGATATTATACACGAACCTAATTAATACTTTATTAATCGAAAGCAATTGCTTTTCAATACTTGCAAAACACTGATTCAGAGCCTAAAGACCGATTAGCTTTTTATACTAAAGTACATACTTTTAAAAATAGTTTATTTATATTGTCCAATGAGGTTCTTTGCCTGGTAAACAATTCAGAGTTTGTTTGCTCGTAAACAAGATAACGAAGGTTTACTTTTGAAGAAGGAGCTGTCATTTTCCCATGGATTCACTCCTATTCTGACCGTCTTGGAGGCTAGTTTGCTACAGAACATTGTTGCCATTATTACGGACCCGAGTTTGGCCCCCCAGATGACAGTTTGGGCAAGTGTCAAATTTCGGCCTTTACCGGAGTTCTGCCATTAACACACATTTTGAGGTCACAACGCGTATTCGTGAAAAGTATGCAAACTGGAATACGGTCTACCCTCCTCACCTGGAAATTGGCAAGGTACTTGCCCGGTACCTCGAGGATGAATGATGAGCTTGGGCTCAGCAAGATTAGAATTTTAAGCCAAATGGGAAGGGGACCTCTTTAGACCCACACCGAAGAACTGGTGCTATCATCGCGGAGGGGCGTTTACCTCTTAAATGTTTGGCAACATGGACTGGTGCAGTTTTGTACTTTGGAAAAGCATGATACCGACATTTTCCTTTCAGATTATTTCACTTTGAGGTTCACGAAAGATCATTACTCCTTACCTCAATGTAGAATACATAAGAAAACGTCACCAGTCACTTGCGCCTTACGGCCATATACACGCTAATACCGGCCCTATAACAATCGAAATATACATACAGTTGTACATACATACATATATACAAACGCATCGCTTTACCTACATCACACGTTTTCTATGAAAGTTTCATATACATAAACACAAACATGAATAGAATCCTTGCTCTTGAGCCTCCTTCCATTTACTCACTCCCTCCGCAAGTCTCCCTCTTCTCTATAGCCCCTTCCTTGTTTCCGAATTGTGTATTTCTCATGCACCAACACTCCCAGGTAGATGTTTAAACTTTGGTTGGAATTCAGAAATTACGGTAAATGCTCATTTTTTAAAATCTCCATTTCTTTGCATTCTGCCAGAATATGCCTCCTGGTATTGCTTTCTCCGCACAGTGGGCAAATTCTTTCCTCGAGACAGGTATTCGCACTTAGATATTTAGAAGGACGGATAAGAGACTATGGAAATGGATATGAGACCAGAATCGCCTGGACCCAATTATGAACAGGTGGAGCACTTTATTTGTCTTCGGATCTAACTCTTAGCCAATTTGGAACCCGAATTGATATTATGAATAGTCCTCATTCAGCTACGCAATCGGAAATTGAGTTCGCTGATAGGAAGTCAGGGCGTAATGAGCTCGCCACCTGCTGAGGGAAATCATGTTGCGCGATTGGAACTAAAAATCACAGAAATTGCTGGAAGTGTGGATCTTTTGCTATGATTTATGCCTGAATACTTTTGAAAATATTTTTGAGATAATCGCCGCAATATAAAATCCCTAATATTTTAAATTACCAACCGGATATTTTGTTTTAGTGCATTCAGTTTTTTTTTTCAGGTAATTTTATATGGATGATGATGCAGCAACTGAGTGGTCAATACGCACTGCCAACACATACACCAACTTGCTGGGAAAATCGGATTAAAGAAAGGAAGTTTCAAATAGATACCTATTTCATCAAGCATCTCCTCTATTAAAATTCAGTTTTTTGTCTCAATGAAAACGCCTGAGCTCAAACTTTGATCATCATTCTGAAAATTGCACTTTCCGATGGAGATGATACTCCTGGAAATTTAGCATGAAATTCTCTCCTACAGTACTTGCACGATTTCTTTTGCTCATAACAATGATAACTAAATATTCCATGTTCTAACGTATATCTCACTTTTGGCATACTCCACAGTACACAAACACGCGGTAGAAAGTATATTACGCACTTTCTATAGAAATGCAATTGCACTTTGTACGATAAACGGGACTGAGCAATTTCAATTGTCTGCGTAGGCAGAACTTTAACTCCAGTCTTACCAGGAATCAAAATTTGCACTTAAAGTAAATCGTTTCCAAGAGTGTATACCGACTGCATAGAGAAATGACGGCACAATAAACAAAGCTTAGAAAGCTATACTTGAGCCATCTGAGCCCACCAGTAAGTGAGATTCTATCATCTTGATATCAATTTTATGTACCATTTACTAAACTGTTTCATCCAAATATTAATTATTTTATGTAGGTACGTAAACATCTCATGAAATAATCCACTACTGAAATTTAGAGATAGGTAACTTTTTGCATAGTCACTTGACGTAGTCTCATGAATTAGCGGATGTAAAAAACGTGTAAAATAGCTAATAAATAAATAAATCATAATAATAAATGGCTTAAAGAATCACATTTATACAGTTGAGAAATAGTGGCATGGCTTTGGCAGCATTAATGTATGAAGAAAAGGAGTGAAAAGGTACATTGAAATGTTTCGAAAGATTAGGTACAATTAAAGATAAAAATTAGTACATAAAAACTTTTTGAGGAATTGGTACCTATGACCAGCAAAAAGCAAACAAGTTAAATAATTTAAATAAAAAGGATTTAGAGGCAACAGTACCGCGGAGTGAAGTCTTAATCAGAAATAAAGAAATTATATTGGCAGAATTAGTTCATTCGTTTTCATCGTTTATTGTCCAATTTCATTTACTTTAAACAGACTACAATACTTTTATTGATTTGGTACATTTCAAGTACGCTTGTACATAATTTTTACAAAATATATGTAATACAGTAATAATGCAGGTTTGCAATGGCCTGTTGTGAAGACAGAGTTTCCAAGACCACATTTCTACAGTGCATGGCATATCAAATGGGAGGTGCAATAAGAGTCCTGTCGAAGAAAACTGTAAACCATTTTCCCGTTTTAATTAGGACAAATGAGGGAAATATTGGAAGCGGAAATATAGTGGGGTGGGTTATTTTAAGATATTGGATGGTGATTTATTATTATTTATTTTAATCGGACGATTAGATGTACTTCTTGTCTTGCCTCGGCTATTGGAGTCATGAGTTCTATACTTCCTAACTCTCTGGTTCCATTGCAGAGGATAGGCCTTTCAGGGAAATTTTGGACTAGGGAGGAAGTGTATTGTTCACTATAATAATGAAATTCGGCTCTGGTTGGACATTTAATTTATTTGAAAACTTCGAAGGTTCTGGAGCATGCTGGGCTTCGTCGGATTATAATTCGCTGGATTCACTCACGTATTTATTTACTGTAACACAATTGTGACTATTATTACTATTACTTCGCACTGTATGACTGATTCTCACCGACCGAACAATTTATTTTGACTCTTCGCGACGTTTTAACTATTCTGTTATGACACTGAATAATGCATATACTGACTAATTTTCACTCTTCCTGCTACCCTTACTACTCTTACTGTTACTGTTACGTCTGGTTCATGTCACGAATGCATAAAATCTTAACTTCTTATATTTAATATTACATCCCTTATGCAAACTCGCCCCTCCCTCGCGAAAATTTAATTCCTTTAAATATTATTTAATTTGGTTCCTTCTAGAATGTTATTGGATCACACTAGTGCATGGTTTGTTAAAAGTTTGCTTTTATTCGTCAGGTGTATGAAATATGTTGATTGGTTGAAGATTCTGGGTTTTACCAGGAAACATACATTTGCTGCACCCACGCTACCAAAGTCAGACACATCTGCCTTTCACTAGATTCTTGCGATAAAGCACATTGCAACAATATATGCAGCCTCCCTTTCAAATAGCGAAAACACGTGTTTCTGTGTGCGGTATTTCCTTTTGACAAGCGCCGTTTTCAATTGAATACATATTCCTAGCCGTTTACAGCGTAATGGCATATCTGGCGCCTTGGGACCGGCAGTCTGTACGTGACCATTTGACATAGTAATGTTTAACAAAAGGTAAAGTTTATGTCCTCCGACAAAGACAGCATTTCCATTACCTTTACAAAAACATAAAAAAGACATATATGTCAATGATGGTATTACAGAAAGATAACTTGGATATTACTTACTATTAAAAAGACATAATCTATATACATACATACACTAATACATATAATATTGAGGTCCTCCTTTTAATTGTAATATTAATACCGTGAGTAACTGAAACAAGATATAATAATAATAATAATAATAATAATAATAATAATAATAATAATTATTATTATTATTATTATTATTATTATTATAGTAGTAGTAGTCGTCAGAAGCAATTATAATTAAATAGGAAATTTTGAGGCAACATATCCCGCTTCAATATCCTTCAGCGAATAAAACAAATGGAATGTGTTTAAAAACATATTCGAAATTTCCCTATGGAAAGTAATCTCTATGATCGTAACAACAGCATAAATTTTTGTTTCTTGCCCCGTAATTTAAGTATTCGTGCTGTAAAATTTGGAATGCAGCAGACTGTTTCGCTACCGTTTTAACATATTGCATATACACTGAGGAACTATTCTTTCAGTTTAGCAGTTTCAATGCTGCTAAGGTGTCTGTCATTAGAAAAGAGTACCAGATCAAGGAAACTTGTGGTCAGTGATTTTGTTTGTTTGCTTGTTTTTTGAGTAGTGTTTAACGCCCGTTTTTACTACCGAGGCACTACAGGCGGTGGACACTGATGACACATGAAACGAAATGATATATTGGCAAAGGATTTTTTAAGGAAGGAAACGTTCCAGGCCTAAGTTTAGGGTACCTTCACGGCATTTGCCATTTGTGAGGACTTGGGAAAACCTGGAAAAACCCCTAATCAGATAGGACGGTTCTGGCGGGACTCGAACCCCAAACCTCCCGCTCATGAGTCCGCGCCTTAACGACTTCGGTCATCGTGGCGGTTATTTTGTTTGTGGATAATGAATCAAAGTTGTCCACAAATTGGCAATATATCGATTAATTTTCTTAATTCAACAGGCATTAGAATCGGCAACTAAGAGATTTGCAATTAAGATGACATTCTTGAAATAATGAAAAGGCAGGAAGCAACTGCAGCTCCACCTCTCTGATTTACGTTTCACCCATATGTGCATGTATCTTTATGTATGCCTGGATTGTTACGCCCAGAAATGCCGTATATAAAAGTAGAATGAAGGTATTTGAGTCACGGGCTAACAGAGCGTGGCTGCTTACTGGGAGAAGCCAGTCGTCAAGGTCGTATAATAAAAGTGCAGGTGGCAACTTGTACTTGTCTGAGATAAGCTTTGTTAGGAGTGTTTGTATGTTCGTGTGTTAACCCAGTGCTTTCATTATTGTGTGTAAATGGTATGCTAATGTTTCTTCGTTAGTTATGTCATAAACCTTGTCTTATAAAGAAAGAGTATTTATGTACGATACGCAAGTAAAAAAGAGAAGTGCTAAGGTGATTTACAAGAAAGTATGCTGGCAGTCGTGTTCCGGGTAGAGAAAATATTCGGCTAGTTTTTTAAAAGATATAAGAGTCAGGTTCACTCAATGACTAGAAACATGTTCCGAGCCTACCACCGTTTTCCTAGGTAAAAAAAAAAGCTAGACGAAATATAGGAATTTTCTATGCAGATGCCGAAAATATACTATCACTGAAGGGTATACTTTTCAACGTCTCTTATAACATTG
This sequence comes from Metallyticus violacea, assembly GCA_030762175.1. NCBI lineage: Eukaryota > Metazoa > Arthropoda > Insecta > Mantodea > Metallyticidae > Metallyticus > Metallyticus violacea. The sequence goes on from CM060846.1 coordinate 295,512,330, forward strand.
TTATTGTTATTATTATTATTATTATTATCATCATCATCATCATCATTATTATTATTATTGTGATGCTTTCAGTAAAATATTTTAATAATGCTATATACAATTTCTAATGATACGCGCGGTGATTTTATCTCCACCTTTTTTTGCAGCTGCTGCACATCCCCAAAAAGCAGTTGTGTTCAGTCGCGGCCCGTAACTCAAATAACCCGACTGTAACTGTCCAATAGACAGCCTAAATCATGATATAAGTTGTGGGGAAAATCTGGATTAACGGCCTTCATTAATCTTCTTGCAGTTTGAGTTTTAGGGTTGTTGAAGTCAGTAAAAAAAAACAAAAAAACAAAAAAACAAAAAAACAAAAAACAAAACATAAAATCAGGGCGGTATTTAGGAAACCTCTGTGCACACTACTAGAAACTTAGTAGCTAAATGTTGTTAAATAATTGCAGTCTGTGAAATTCACATGCATAATACCTTTAAAAACTGAATTTCATAATTTTATTAAAATCTGATTAAATAAGAACTAACCTTTGTTTTAGAAGTTATCTCCCAAAATGAGAGTATTATAAATGGAATTTGTTTTACTCCAGAAAACTCCTAAACTAAACCTTTAAGCTATTTTAAACCATTAGAATGCTGCGGAAACAGACTTTGTTCAGTTATAAATTTTGAAGCACTCATAATCCTATAATACATTCTAGGGTAGGTACACAAGTTTACGGCTTCGCCGATAAGGATTATCTCCTTCACAAAACCCTTATCTGATTTCATACCTTATCTGTTAAGGAAATAATTGCAGTTGTAACTTCCGCTCCGCTGTGTTCAGTTGTTCACATATAGTTGCGTAAAAAAGCTATGTGTACAAGATTGTGACATGTTCAAAATGGAGTATGGAGCTATTATTAAGTTCTTCACAAAAGGACTTACTACAAGTGATATTGAACAGCGATTGGACAGTGTATATGGGGAAGCATCCCACTCATATTCTACGGTAAAAGAATGGCCCAAAATTTTTCGAATGGGTCGAGAAAGCATTGAAGCCGAAGAGCGTGCAGGTTGGCCCTTGGGCTCACTCCTGAAAAAATCACTCTTGTGGAAGGAGAAGTCACGCATGGCCGGCGGCTCAAAGTTACAGAAATAGCAGCAACAACAGTTGTTCCAATTATTCATGAACTTTTAAACATGAATAAGGTTAGTGCAAGACTTCTAGACTTCTTTCCTCAGTTCAAGAGCAGCAACCAGTCATCTGTATTCAGGTATTTTTGTAGCTCTACGTGGCAACGAGAGGGAAGTTCTGCAAATCATTGTTACATGAGATGAAACTCTACTATGATCCAAAAGAGAATCAATGGAGTGGAGTAAACCTGGCGAAGCGCCGCCTCTAAAGGCCAAGGTCACTCAGTAAACCAAAAACATCATGTCCCCAATCTCTTGGTACTGTGAAGGAATACTCTTCATTGACCTCAAGGAGAGGAATGCCATAGTAAATTGGGAGTACATGCTGGCTTGCTGCACAGGCTACGTGCTTTTCCATCAAAATGAAAAGGCGAGGAAAGCTGAGTGGCGTTGTGCATCTTCTTCACGGCAACGCGCCTGCGTTGTTGCAAAGGAAGCTGTAAAGAAATGCGGCTTCAAGGAGATCGGCCATTCACCCTACAGTCCATATCTAGCTTCCAGTTACTATTTCCTCTTCTCAGAAGAAGGACCTTCAAGGAGGGAAATTTAAGTGCGACGTAGAAGTGATGGATTCTGTACTTATGCTTTTACTGCAGACACGACTTCTGACTATTTTTAGCGGATTGAAGTTCAATTTAAAGATTTGAGAAGTTGCAATAAACGGTAACTATATTGAAAAGTGAAATATAGTTTTTTTTATCTTTACCATTATCTAGCTAATGGTTGGGCCAGAAACTTATGGACCTCCCCTCGTACATCATTAATCAACAGACTGCTCATAAACTATCAGCTTTTAAGTACGTCGAAATATAATTGCGCAGCTGCGGCGTGTTAGTGCATCAATTAAAAACAACTACACGTTACAGTTTACAAATACAAAACTTTAGTTTTAGTTGGTCTTAAGTATATACTTCAGTTTATAAACGCAACAAATTTAACATTTTGACATAGGATGCACTCCTATGATTTTCTATAAATTAGTTTGTCGTAAAATAGCATTAATGTTTAATTATGAAGAGCTGCAGTATCGGTAATATTCCAAAAGTTTGTGCTATACGCATCAATCAATAACCACGGCACATGCGGTAAAATGCATACGTTGAACTGTAGTCCTATATCTCTCGGGAAACTTACGGCCTTTAAATTATTCAGCAAAATTCCCTCACTTTGATGCTGCAAGTAAGACATATTTATTGAGCACTTCCTTGGATTGGGCTTTATAACATACTTTAATTTCTTTCTATAGTACATTTAACACCTCTGATTTGTGTTTGTTCAGTCTTATAACAGTCAATGCTTTGGTAACCTCCTCGTAGTTGCCCACTATTAATGTACTCGATATTGGAATGCCATTATAAAAATACAAGCTATTTAGCTCCTTTGCCAATGTTCATAAACAGAATGATTCAAATAAATATAGCTCATTTCATTATTTATAAATTTCAACAATTTTTTGCATTTCAATGCAGATTGGAAATTAGTACAAGTTGAATATACCCTCTCTGCTCCTAAAGATACAGCTGAGCACATCTTTCGATGTTCCTGGTCTTTTTATGGAGCATTTTATGGCCAATACCGTTTATTTCACTTGTAATCAATTAGTGAACACCACAGGGAAAAGTTCGGTGTTCCCATATTTTGATATCTCGGTGACCACCAGTTCTGCGTAAATTATTCTTCAAAAGAAAGTTTGAAATAACGCCATAATTAACTTGATGTATGGCATGTAATACCATCTTGTTGTAAATATCATTGCCCGTCTATTATTAATCTGTGGGTTCAACATACTCCATCCAATTTATTCGCACTTTATTTTTACAGACCCGTTAATAAAAGAATGGATCCATACTCCTTTTGCGGATATTGCGCACCAAAGCTCCACTTTCTCTAGATATATTTTCTCTAGATATTCCAGAGACACACAATTGAAGGCAAGTGGGAAGATTTTGAACAACGAATTACTGAAACCAAGGGTAATACTTCAGGTTTTGCTATACCGGGCTCCTCAAGCTGTCCTCCTATACCGTTTTAAATGAGCTTTCTTCGCATCTCCCTAACACATCGGGTGCAAGTTCCCTGTCTCCTGTCACAGAAACCTTAATGACTTAAGGAGTGAACTCCCAGTCATGACCGCCCGTCAGAAGAAACCATCGTGCTTATGGATGGACGATGTTTGGCGGTTTTACTCACAAGAGGTTCAGTTGTTCTCAACTTTCATACCAGTGCTGAGTTCCCTTGGTGAGCCCGAAAACACTAAATCCCTCTGGTATACTCCTACCCATTGAGTTGCTATGATTGCGTTTGGAAAATAATACATTTTGGAAAGGAACAGCCATTGATGCAGCGCACGCTACATCTTCAAAGCAATTAACCCAAAAAGGCAGAAACTTCTGCCAACTTCTGTTATGAACATAAGGGATGAAGCTGCCAGAGTTCCCGTGCATTTTGAAAGTAAATCTAGGTATACGTTAAATTTCTTTCCGAATAAATGTATAAATATTTTATTACTTTTATATACTGCAACGATGTTATAACTACAATTAGAATCAAATGTTTCGTTGATTTAAAATACCCTCTGTTCAATCTCGACAGCTTCATTCATATTGTTCATTCCAGAACTGGCTTAGAATTCACATTTCTCTGATATTTGACTAAACTATCAAGAGAAAATTGCAGGTATGTTTAGGCGCCGACGGACACCAGACTTATTTGTATCATCATTGACGCATTCCGTCGAACGTTTCAAAAATCTCAGTAACTGGCATGGGAAGTTAGATAGAAATTACTTATCTCCGGATTGTTTTGCTGTAGTATAAGGCATAATCTCACTGACACATACAATGACGATATTGTGCAAGGCTTATTCTGAACTAATTTCAATTATCTTTTGGACAGGAATTCAATACGAAAATAAAATGTATATACATTAAGAATAGGTCAAAATTGGCTATAAAGTTCAAATGTACTATTGTTAGAAGAATATATTTTAGCCGTGTTATAATATCCTATTAAGTTAAAATAAAAGTTTTATTCTTTTATTTAACAACGAATGTTTAAACGCCCTCATTTTAAAACATGGCAGCATTTCTCACTGCTACAAGCAATGAATTCTACTTAAATTTTTTAATATTTTAATACAGATAATTTGTATTAAATAGCTTTATATTTACCTTCTCAATGGTTTATAAAAGAGGAACCATTAATTAAGCAATCACAATTAAGTAATTTTATCCATTAATTGTCCTTAACATAATGTATTATATAATCTTTGTACAAAAACATAAAATTTGCAAAATGTTAGTTAGATGTTTTTTTTTTTTTTTGAGTAGTGTTTAACGCCCGTTTTTACTACTGAGGCACCACAGGCGGTGGGCACTGATGATACATGAGATGAAATGATAAATTGGGAAAGGATATTTTTTTTTAAGGAAGGAAGCGTTCCAGGCCTAAGTTTAGGTACCTCCCCGGCATTTGCCAGTTATGAAGACTGAGGAAAACCTGGAAAAAACCCCAGTCAGGGAGGACGGTCCTGGCGGGATTCGAACCTTAGTTAGATGTGGAACGGTGCGGTGAGTATATGAAATGAATAATACTGTACAAATAATAGGTATATTTCAACTATAATTTGTATTTCCTGGTTAGAATAATTCTCAATCATTGTAATTTTATATCGATAAATCAGTATTAAAGCAAAATGGAGCTTACATTATAATATTACAACTTATTATGGCATTTAGAATAAAATTGCAGTTAATTATTCACCAACAATGTCCCCAGAATTATATTCACCAACATATAGGCAATTTGGAATACGTCAATTATGTTATTTGGTGCACCCGTTAACATATGCACGATATTACATTGAGATATAATTACTACAGGTTTCCTAAACTTGCCTATATGTATCTTATTTATGTAAAGGCAGAAGGTCGTGCTTCAATACTAAATAGATTTACAGAGAAAGGCACTCTACAGATGGCATTCACCTCGTACCAACTTCCAAGTCAGTTGACAGGCGTTTGCGAGAACGGGTGGTCTTTGAAACCGAACAAAACAGACTGCAGTGTAAGACGTATCTATCGCACTCCGAGTTTCGAGGAAACGGAAGAGAACCTTCAACCTGCACCCGTAATATTGCATATACTGTGGACACCAACCACGTTAATGTCTGGCAAGTCCTGCACGAGCAGCCGCTCTATCCCTTTCACGTGAAAAGATACAAGCTATAAACCCGTATGCTGGGTTTTGCAACAGTCAGATTAATTTTTATCGTTGACGAGGACAGTCTTAGCATTGATTCTAAATCAAGAAAAGCCATTTATAAGCGTGTATAAAAATTCCCATGTCATTGTGCAGAAGAATTACTGACAAAGATCTTTCATCAACATATGAGTTGGTATTGTTTCCAGCACTATTTGTTCGTATCTTCTTTCATCTCAACTTAATGAAAAACATTTACAAATAGTTCTTAAGCCATGTATTGCCAGCTATTTTGACAGAATGCTTCTTAACACCATTTGAATGTTCCCAATATAATTGAACACCTCAACGTTTTTCTAGAGATGTGTGATAACATTTAGATGTATTTTTCTCTTACCACTGAATGGAAAGAGGTATCTTAACTGTAGCTTAGCTATCTTAATCTGAGAATCGCAGATTGATTTCTGTTTCTGAAGCTACTTCTAGACTATGGTATCTAACGCAGCTGGTTCCTCCTCAGCCTCTGATGATATTCGTAACACGCCAGAAATTCTCGACAAGGAACAAACATCTTTCTATGCCAATTCGATATTTTGAGTAATCCCTTTATCACCTAGATATTTGTTAACATTTTCTTGCGTGTTCCCCCTTTACTGTGGCATTATAAAAAATTTTAGTCACTCTGCAACCAATATATTATTGTAATATTAAGTTAATTCCATTTCCTAAGACATTATTATTGAATACTTTAAACCAAGCGGCCTTCAACGAAAGGCCCATAGAACTTTTTGACTTGGTTTGCTACTTTTTAAAGAATTAATTGCCTAACAGGAAAATAGCATTAAATAAAAATGATTTCAATTAAGTTCGTTTTAAAAGTAAAAACAACCAATAACTATAACTTTCGTTTTTACAAACTCAATGAGCAATTTGACAATGCCTTTTCTTAATTATCTGAAGCGATTTTATATGCAAATGTTAATGATATTGTTGAACCCATGGTCCTACGTCATTCAGGGGCCCGGATCGCTTTTCGTGTCTTGATCACGGAAGGAGGGAAATGGAGGAAGGTGGTTCAAATCACACAATCTTGCTTCAATGAATGCATTTAGATGTTTAAGCACACTACACTTAAGTCATCGGCCACCTGGTTCATTATTTCTATGATTTTGATGATGCCTGCTACATATGCTGCATCGGTGTTCCTCTCGTCTACTGCCCCTGGTAAAGCGATGTTGATCATGTGAACGAACGAAACGTATGAACGAACGAGTGTACGAAAGATATGTATAATTGAGTGACCGTATGACTGAAAAACGCATTTGTGTGTGTGCCGAATGTAAGACTGGAAAACGAGCTTTTGGTAGGTTTTTTTACCTTATATATCAAATCCAGACGTAGCCACGTGGGGTTTACAGCTCAGCGCCCACGGCTTGCTGAGGCTTTAAAATATTTAAACACTATTGGTGAGCTCTTGAGCTACCAAACGCGCTTAATTTTAATTCATAACCTCTTTGGCACCTTATTGGAGAGCTCCTTGATCATGCCACCTGATGACGTTATCGCCCACACCTGTTCCCCTTCTTCCTTCAACTAATTTTGAAGCATTTTCAGTAACTAAGATACAAAAGGATCTATTGTTCGGGCACCTACATGCACTCAGCTTTGTTTCAGTAGAGAGACCAATCGCTCTAGCTATTACCAGCAGAAAAAGCACGAAACATGACAAAAGGTAGGCTTTTCCCTGTTGTCATAGAGTCGTATGTCCAGGTAGCTATGAATACATTTTTGTAATGCATAAAATTTCCTCGTTTGTTACTACAAGCCATATATCTCATAAGTATTACTATTTACATTATATAAAGGCATTTACTCTTGTGCATGCGTGGGTGTGAGGATCTGTCACATAGCTTATCGAAGTTCTGGCTTCTTGTCTTGGACTTTACACACTTAACAAAGCTTACATTTTCATAGCATGGCGGCAAAGATTATAGGAAATGCATCCTTAGAATTTCTTTGTACCCTAGTTATCCCAGATAGACACAGGATTTCAGCATTTCTTTACTATTGGGTACAGAATTCCTTCAGCGCACACGAGGTGGTCTTCCACGAACTCGCTCTCACGAATGCTTTTAATTTTTTTAACAGATATTACCAACTGAATGTGTCCCACATTAATACTAAATACTCTGGTTATGAAAACAATAACAGTGCGAACACAACGACAATGCTTGCACCGATAGACATGTGATTCACAACTGACTAAATTACTTTCTTATTTATATGAAAATAGCTAACTTTTGGTACCTTTGAAATATATCTTGAATGGCAATGGAATGAACTATTGTGTCTGCGACTCCGTTTACCTATCTTATTATAGTTGATGTATCACCTTAGTTCCACTTGGGACCGATAGATGTCAGTATCTCACAGCTACACATACCTAATGGCCAGCGAGCTCCGTTGGAACTGTTTATGTGACCAGCACTCTCTGACGTATTGAAGATCCATTTCACTGTACATACTTTTTAAAGAAAGTATATAAGAGCTGCTTCCGTTTCAAAAATTTTCATTGTTTGGTTAGAAAGAATACATTTCGTAGACTCCTACATACTACAATTAAGAATGATAATTAAATGAATTAAAATTATAAATGTTGCTTACATAATTACCTTCAAACGTTCAAAATTAAAAGCAAATGCTTGTTTCTAATTGTAAAACAAATTAATAAGTTTCCGGGCTAAATAACTTTTAGAGGTAAAAGAAAGAAATCAATTGGGTACTTTTTTTTATAAAATCTTCGTTTATTTCAACACCCTTTCACATATTTGAATTTGCATTCATATGCCTCAAAAATCTGAAATTTTGCTTGCAAAACGTTCTAAAAAGGCTTTCTTCACTTTAATGTAATCATTAAAGTTTCTTCAACGTAGGTCCTTCTTCAATTATGAGAAAGGGTATTAATTGTTCGGGGCTAGATTTGGGTTGTAGGATGCAGTGAACCCTCAGTTCTTCACAGCATCTTTTGCAATCTGGGCAATGTCAAGCAATAATGCTCAGCTAATATCTATAATTGTTACTCGCAGTTTATATAGCAATCTGTGTTAACTCAATAAACAGAATCCCCATGGAGTAGCAGAAAATTGTGGCAATGATCTTTCTTCCTAGCTGAATAACCCAGGTTTTCCTTGACAGCCTCCCTTTTTGAAAGTGGATTATGGTAGAGGACTAGAGTCTTAAATAGTTTCAGAGTTACCTTTCTCTTTGTTTGACACATGCTCAAAAGCCTGTCATAGCACTCAACTTGATATTGTGTTTGAACCGCTAAGAGAAATAAAGGTACACATCTTGTACTGGCTTTTTTCACATGGAGATGTTCATACTGAATCCAAGATGAATTCTTTCAGTTTTAGTTTTCTGTCACTTCTTTTCGATAAGCGCGATGGATTCAGCATCTCTACTGGTCGGCCACCAAATAATTCATCTTCAATGTTTTCCCTAATCTTAACTGTTAGTCCTTTAAGCTTCGCCCTACATTCCATCTAAGCGGTTTCAAATTCTGCGGCAGTAGGTCCTTACTTGGTTAAAAGAAAGTATTACCCCACAGTACTCAAATTTCAATTACGAAATATCACATACCACTATTTTCTCCAAGATACTGACGAACATGAGCGTTGCGCTATTTTTTAATAATAACAAACCAAGATACGACTCTTGCGCAAAAGAATTTCTGTCTATTGCACTGTAAGTCGCTCATACAGGAAACTTATGGAAAATACGCCCGGAATCAAACGGGAATTTTAAATAGCGTCTCACGCTGTTAACTTGACTTATGCTCTGGCCCATCTCTCGAGTATGTACGTTTTGAACTGAAGCGGATTAGTTAGTGGCGTGCTAATTCTTTAGAGCTGCTTAGGCATATCGTAAGCATTTGAATATCGGTCTTGTAAGTCAATTGGTAACAGTACTTGTCTCGTAGACCCAAGGTCGCGGGTTCAATCCCGTAAATGACTTTTTGGACGTCCTTCGTAAAGAAAGTAAAGCCGTGGTTCCCGTGTCGCAGATTTACGACAGGTAAGTGAACCTCAAGGCTGAAAAAAAGAGACCTCTTAGCAAAATTTATTGGCCGAATTCTCCCCTAAATTAAATGGAATGCTGATGATCTATGATATTGACAATGGTGTTAAACAACCAAGTAAATAAAATTAAGCATTTGAATCTTGGTTTGCTATCATAAATTATTTCTATAGCCAATGCAGTTTATGCAATGTTATGCAAGCTTTATACTAATGTATGGTAATGGTTAAAAAAACGTATTTAAATAGTTTTTTTTTTTTTTTTTTTTTTTTTTTTTTGTTCAAAACAGAATCTGTTTGTCTTTATCTTTAAATAGATGAACCTCTGTACTCTCATTCTCGTTCTAGCGATATTTGAGAGTTCTGGGGACAAATTTTGGAACAATACAATTCATGAGACCTCCACTACTATAGAAAAATGCGCAATTGTCACTAAACCGTTTCAGTTAATGCATACTTGCCTAGAGCATTTGCTCCTGTCCTGTCCAAGCTGTTTCCTTCTCCACAGCGCAGCTTTCTTTAATCGTAACTGGCGTGGTCAAGAAGAGAAATTATGTTTAAGATTATCATAACATGTTATGTAATAGTTAAGATCGTATGCTTTCTCAAACGAAAAAGCAACAGCAATACAGAAAACAGAAGCAAGCAGACCTAGTAGTTAGACCGAAGTCAACGATATTTTATAAACTACATTTACAGCAGGTTAGTATATAAATAATTGCTTTGTGATACCACAAGTTGCCATACTCATTATTATTGTTATTATTATTGTTATTATTGTTATTATTATTATTATTATTACCGCTCTTTAAAATATATAACGGCAATATATTTGTAAATCAATTACAGAAATAACAGCAAACGCATTTATAATAATAATTACTTCCGAATACATAAATTAAAAACTTATCTAGTACACCGATCTAGCCAAACCTTTTATACAAAAGAAATGCTGAGAGAAAGAAAAAAAAAAGAAATATACGGATTTAATAAATACAACCACTAAGTCAGGTATTAAAATTCTTAGAAGCTACCAATAAAATATATTTATCCAATATAGGAAAATTCACTAGAAGATATGAAATCAATTTTCAGATATATGTAGTTCAGTTTAATACCCCACGAGGGAACAAAGTCTATCCACGGGCTGTATATTCCGTTTTCACTCAAAATTCCCACATGGAGCCTCAGTAAAAACTGTTTTCCTTTGGGATATTTCACTGCTGAGTTCATTTATATTTACTTTCATATTATTGATTGAAATACAGGGGTTCAAAAATTACTGCACACATATTTATAAAAATCCTTAGACAGGGGTTTGACTGGGCAAGATGACAATTTTTATTGGGATTGGTATGGTCTTGTACAGAGTTGTTACAGTCTTCAATGTCAGGCTTGCAAACTCGGTTGACACAACACCTGCGCTATCTGAAATACTACTCTGGGGTTATTTGCGTAATGGGCCGCCATTATACTGCAGTCCTCACAATCGGCAAAGGCCAGATAGCATTCCAGAGCGAAAAATTAGTTTGTTTTAAATTTAGTATTTAAATTTTTGTTGAAAGCATAAAGTGACCCATATTTAACATTGATATTAATGCGCACTAATCTGTGTTATAAGAACTTTTGAAAAGTATGTTCTTTAACGACAACATATTGCCGGTATCTGCGCAGAAAATTCCTCTATATCAGCGACATTTTCTTTCGTAAGAACACGGTAGTTCGAAACATTGAGAGACCTTGTTCTCTTGTAACTTTTTAACAAGTTGGCAAACAATTTCTGTACCTGGAACACGATTTCCAGAGTATTTTCTTGTGAATTCCCTTACCACTTCTCTGCAAGAATTCATGTTCACAAATGTATTGTACACAAAAACCGGTTCATCAAGACTAATGAACAATTAGCAAACAATTTACACACAATGAAAACACAGAGTAACCCACAATACGACGACATGTTTTGCTGGCCCGAACGTTACTATGCTAACATAGGAAGAACATGTTTGCTGCTGCATATTACGAACAATGAGTTCTGAGTCAATCCCCAGAGATGGACATAAAATTGCAGAGACACACACATTCTATGATCGCAAATAAATCACTCTCATACACCTATACCATTCCTCATAGTCACGGAAACACAAATGCAACTAGTTTTAAATATTCCTTAATATTATCCAAATTATTGTTGTTTTCACTTACGGAACTTATGAACAATCCCATGAACGAAGTGTATGCTGTACCACATACTCAGATCACACTTTCAACATAATGAGATCTGTGAGTCACTGCAATAACCGTTTTTATCTTCTTTCAACGTGTCTTCACTTCTTCAATGTAAACAAATCTGGTTTAAAATCTGAGGTCTATGTACATAATTTTTACATGGAAAACAGCCGGCATTTTTCGACGTATTTTGAATACTTTAAATTGTACAGCATGGACATTTTAGCATGCTTATTTTGAACACACGCGCACACACACAAAAAAGAAGCAACTACCAGAAACCATGACTGATTCGGAAGAGTTCCAAATACATGTTTTAACGCCGCCTTCAGTTTATGTTTAAGTTATGCCATAAACAGGAAATGCGTTGGACTATCTGAGCGGACAAAAACTTGTGTTTAGTAACATGAACTATCTAGGTTATCTTCGTTATACTTCAACATTTTATTTATTATTATTTGCAAGTAAATTTTGTGTGTAACATACAGCGATAATACTTATTTTCGTGGACAAAATGTATTTGCATATTAAAGGCATTTATGCTCAAACATAAAATGTGAAATAATTATCTTTGTTTTTAAAATAAATGTAACGTTAATAAATATTCTAAAGTGAAAAAAATTCCGACAATGGTTACTTTAAGTTTCGTTTTCTTTTGTGAGCATAAATGCCTTATATCTTAATTAGGTCTTCCCAATTTGAAGTTATATTTTTATGTGTATTCTAAACATTACTGTTATTTGCGTTGTAGACCTAAGATGCGGGTTCAATCCCAGCAAGGATGGATTATTTCGGGCGTAAAACCTAAGAATGGCTTCCTTCAGAAGGGAAATAAAAGGTTCCGTATCGTAGATTTAGAATAGGCCTCTGAGCAAAATTTATCGACCATGCCACTCCATGAATTGAATGGGGCGCTGATGACCTGAGATGTTAATGAGCGACCGCAAATATACCAAATAAAAATACTGTTACTGGCGAAAAATAAAAATAACCTGCTTTTAACCGCTTTATCAACATGGAGAACTCCATGTGGCTGTGATGCCAGAATTGGCAAAAGTTTTGTAATACCCGTGCGTAGAGACATAGAGTGAATTTAGCGCTGAGCGAGCATAACTTGTAACAAATTCACGATTCGAGAGTCTGCCCATTCTTGTGTCTCATGGTATATATGGAATTTGGAGTATTTTTAATTAAATAAGTTAGTTTATGCAAACTAATTATATTTCTAGATTTTGTAGTCAGATATTTGTGTTACCCCTTGATATGACGTTTCTGTGAAATAGCTCCTTTATAAGGGAAATGTAGAAGATTAGTTGCTTTTCATATACTGATCTTATAAATTCCAACTTGCTATTCTAATAGCTTCTAATATTACTAAGAATAATTTTCTAAGCAATTACCCATATTATGTATCTCCTTCTTTGTCAAAAAAGTTCCTTTCTCATAAGTATTTTACCATCGATTTGTACTTCACTAAATTGCAAATTGTTCCTTTGGAAGAAATTTGTAATGCGGGATATTCAGGGAAATTTCTTTCTACAATAGTAAGCCTTAGTTTTAACACAGTAGTCATAAATACGCATACTCAGTTCTGGATTGTGCCATATTTTGTCAAGTTATCATTTCCAGAGAGCAAAGTTTGTGAAGCGCATGTACACATGCGCATACGGTAACACCGAATATCAAAAGCTAGGAAGTAAGAGGGGTGGGGGCAGCAGCTGCTTCTGCAAGCGTTCAAAGCTATTACTTTCTCATTAGCAGCGGTGAGATTGGGCTAAGCTCACAAAAAATTCGCTACATTAAGCAAATTGTGATCGTATATTTGACAACAGCACTGCGGAACCTAACTCGGAGCTGCCGACAAACATAAGTGGTGGACCAAGTTTTGGCAATTTTGGTTTTCTTATCGAGATTCATCTATCTTCCCGCTTTCAATTCCGCAACATTCTCCACTTTTGCCCATTTTCATCTAATCTCAATATACCCTTATTCTCGCGAGGAATCTATCTGTTATATAATTCTGGTTTTCCATTTCCCATTTTCCCTTACGACGTTGAGAACTCTTGATTTCCAGCGGTACCTGAAGCGCTTCGACATCCAATCCCAAACTCAGCGAGATAGGATGGTCCTCCTGTCTGATATCTGACATAAAAAAACTAGAGATACCTAGACCGGTTCCACAAAAGTATGGTTTAATTCTACACAAGCATATTAGTACACGTTCCTGTAAAGTATCGAGATGTCATTTTATTTCCCGTAAAAGAATTTATAACACATGAAAAGCATTAGCAAACATTAATGTGACGCCGTATAAGAACAAGATGGAAGAACAGCTATTTGCCACACGTCGTCATGCCGTGAATTATATTATTTCCATTCCTGAGTTATAAATTCCTATTTTTAATTTATAGAAAGAGTTATCATTTCTACTATATTGGCATGATATTTTTTGTTCTAAAATTGTCGTTTTAAACTTTACTATATATTTATCATTGTTCTGGCGTAATATACGAATTTAAATTACGGTCGTATATGGACAGGTCGCATCAATTTCAGTGGACATTTGACACAAAAATTAAGCTTGTCATTGCGTTCGATCATTTATAGTTTTAGCAAATTTGAGGAATTGAATTTATATACGGTTAATTATATTGTTAACAATCACATTTTTACTGCAAGCAAAAATGTGAAACTTGTGTCAAAAAAAGAGTAACTCATTTGTAACAAAAATTCTAGAGTGCTGGACAGAAATGTGCATTTAAAACAAGAAAGACCAATTGCAGTCATAAGCAAAAGTTTAATTGTTTTAACCTAAAATATTTATTTTACTAAAATATTGACTCATTCTGCCTTTATAAATTCATCAGTCACCATTATCACCATTTTCGCTAACGTTTCACATATTTACGTCAACAGATTTCTAAGATACAATTGCACTAGTGTTTGAACTTACCAATAATTCTACACCTGCAGAAAAAATCTATACAAGCTACACCAGCATGACTGAATTCTAATGCTTTTGTGAACAACAAAATAAATAAAGTATAATAAAAATGTAAAAATCATCTGTACACTTGTAAGCATGGTGTTGAAAAGCAAATGTGTAGAAGAAACATTTGTGGAACGAATTCTACTAATAAATACAATTTACAAAGTCACACACTTGTAAAGCATTATACAATAGTTTTGTATCCTGACAGTCGGTCCTGGTGGTGAAATGGTTACCATACTTTCCTTCTAAACCTAAGATCGCGGGTTCAAACCCGGCCAGGATCGATGAATTTTTTCGGGCGTAAAAATCCTAAGTATGGCTTCCTTCGTAAGGGAAGTAAAGCCGTGGGTCCCGTGTCGTACATTTACGGCACGAAAAAGAACCTCAAGCCTGAAAGAAGAGGCCTCTGAGCAAAATTTGTCGGCCGTTTCACGCCCTGAATTGCATGGGAAGCTGATGACCTGAGATGTTAAAGAGCGTCCATAAATAAAACAAACCAACAACAACGGCCTGGCAGTCTGTCTGCCGAGTAATAGTAGGTAGAGCTTGTGGTGCCGTAGAATAGGTTCATGCTTACACTCGAGTGCTCAACAGATCTATATTATGTGTTGACTTTATTGCAATGCCCTCTGGAAAAAAATTTAGAATAACTAGTAAGTGGAATTAAACACAGCTTATGTATACCTCTTGAAACGCCCTGTTGACATCTAGAAAATTGCAACTTTCCATCATAAAAAGTAAAAGCCTAGCTCTTCTATTTATGATAATTTGCCTCTCTAAAGGTTTAGTTAATGTAATTCGATAAGGTGCGCTAAACTGCATTTGACATTATCACAAGTGATACAGTGCAGTCAAATACTTTTTTCTAATAACTTGTCATTTAAAATAGGTGCGCATATTCTTTAATCTCCAAATATGAGCTTGAAAATTCCTCCTGAAGCACACTGCTTAAATTTTCACCTGAGAGTTCTGTGGAAAGCAACGCATACGTTAACTGCACACTCATGGATCTGGA